>OY751346.1:3430000-8430000 GCA_963564715.1 Catocala sponsa | reverse complement strand
AACAATTACGTGACAATTTTATATATACCATTGAATAAAATTCTAAAACTGTGAAGCGTGTTGCTATTTTAAGTTATATCACGTACCGGACGATCCGCTACTAATTGATTTTCAAAGAAATACTGCGACGCAACAAAAAATGTAATTCGTTTCATTTCGAGCAATTTAATTTTTATAGATCCACAACGTTGTTTTATTTTGTGTCTTGTAATAAATACATTAAATATTTCAATATTTCATCCCTAATAAAACACCGGTTTTGAATAGTCGGCTTCCTTATTAACACAGAAAGATCAAGCGTTGCTAATACTGACATGTAAATATAAAATGTAGCATTCATGTTGATGATCAGTTATATCACAACAGACAGGCAAATCACCGTCTTCCGATCGCGTACGTACTGCTAAAGTGGACGAAAGCGACGCGAAGCTACGAAAGTCGGACGTGGACTTCATATGACATAACAAATTGATAGTCAACTTCATGAAATGAAACACAACGTTCAAGGAAACTATGCTTCTAATGTAAACTCAATAATCTTTGAATCTCATGTGATATTTGCAGTACAAATGATAATAAATATGCTAATGACAGCAAAACTGCGGAAACACAACAGACGTCACACGCACATACTATACAACAACTAAAACAAAGGTGATCAAACTAAAATCAGAAAACAAGCGCGTATAATCACCGATCCGGATAAACCGTGCGAATGCGAAACAAACGGCAATTAAAACGCGGATGTAACCAAACTAATATCCGTGAGTAACACATTAACAATTACACTAATCTTTTTGGGTCAAACATCTAAAATTTCCCGCGTACTACAAACTCTTGGTGAGAAAAAGTATAGTAAAAAGTTGCTAGATCTAACACCTGGTTACTATTAGAAAGTCAATGTTGAACCATTCAGTGCTCAGTATTACCTGACACACAACGTATATGCTAATAAACAAACAAACATTAATTCAAATGAACATAATTTGTATAACGTGTTCAATTTACATTATTACGCGTATTATGCGATTTATTAATTAAAACGATGTTTAGTGAGGAATGTAGCCGCAGATATAATAATACGTTTACGAATATTCCACTAAATTGAGCATGACGAAGAATAAATCTACAAAGAATAAAGTTATTAGTAACGAACGGAAATATAAATGAATGTAATACATAGTTAACGAAGCCAAGGGTCAACCTACTGTTGTGCCAATGTGAAGGTGTTCGGGTAATTTATAGTACCTACAAGTCCTATTGCGATACGATGACACATCGACACGAAGGCAGCTCACCTTCTTCAATCCCGGAATGCCGTACCCATGGAGCAATCTACCTTGACTTTATTTCTGTCTAACACTACACGATGTTTTGCAAGAAAATTGCAATCAAACAATATGCAATTACACTACATTAGTGTATAGATCCACATGTGTGCAGTCATCTCGATTCACCTTACACGTGTACGGTGAATCGAGATGACTGCACATATAATGTTCACATCATGCCGCAAATCTTTAAAACTTTCTAAGCTAAAAATTTATTGTTAACGTCGATTTGAAAGCGAAATATATTACGCCGCGTTATATTCCATGAAATTATATTCGACTATCCTTTATAACATTTCTATTAAAAAGTACATTATGCCAATCATGGCCTCGCTCCGATTTAGTCATTCTGTTACTGTTGCTTTTACTAAATAAAATAGTATTTTACAACAGGTAGTAAAAGCTATATTTCTATTGCCAAACTTTACGCAGTGCCAATAACCGGCATGTTGACAATACTTGTGAATACAAACAATCCAAAACTTTTCTTGACGAATCAGTTGATTTAAATGATGATAATATAAACATTAGCTTACGTCATGAAGCTCTTATGTTCGTCAACAAAAAAGTCGCATCCGGCTTCAAACGATGAAAACTCCACGATAACATTGCAGCAAAAAAGGAGCAACTCTTGTAAGAAACCGGTCGTAAAGTATCTCGCTTACGAGCAAGGTCTACGAAAACTTAGAGAGTCGAGAACAATGTACAATGACAAATTGTTTTGCGTGTAGCAACTACGAATGTGTCTGGTGTGACAGGTTAAACAATAGACGCGCTCTCAGCAATTAGTTGCGCTCGCGCATCGTCAGCACTAACATCGCTAATAGCCGTGACGAATATTAGCCGTCGTCACCGGCCCTTTGTCACGTAACGTGTCAATTTGCCGAAACACCGCATAAGCTGTAATCACGTTAATCCGACAGATACGAACAGCTCAGCGATCGGTGCAATTGCACACAATGTTACAAAATTCGCTATTAAAATATGCAGCTTTTCCTCGCACGACTCTGAGCGAAGGACTCGGGCGCAATCTAAGGTTGCCTATTATCCGCCACGCTCCGAAAAACACCAAATAGTAACACAAGAACAGCGGGAAAATTTTGAAACTCATTGCACAAGACACGCCTCATATTAAACAATAAAGGAGTAACTAATAACGTCGATTATCTATCTAAAATCAGTTAATTGATGTTTACTACACCGGTAGTTGGAGCGCAATAGGAGTGCCGCCCACCACAGAGGCGATTCGATCTAACTCACCACATTGTTACTTAAGGAGATAGCGATAGCTTCAGATATAAGTCTTACCTGTAACAAGAAACAAAACATCGTTAAATAAATATAGATAACGCAAGTTCACAAAGTTAACAAGCCTCACGTACGCTCAGTCATTATATTTAAAAACAAAAACTTGGAAAGTCAGTCGCAAGTGCTCGAGATGCGGTAATACATAGCTGTTACTGATGACATGTAAACGGATAACGAGCATTACATACTAACAGTCACAGATAGAAGCACTCGCCAATTACGAAACAATGAGCACGAAAGTTTTCAAACAAAGAAAAGAAAGCGCTCGTATAACTAAAGCATATCACGCGCCGATAGCTCTTGTTTGGATAGTCACATGAATATTGTAAAAGATAACATATTAAATTTTAATATAAAGTACGATGTCATAATATAGATCACGTTCTAGACGAGTCCACTTCCTTCATCTTAAGGATTATAGCAGATAGCCACGTTTAGAAATATTAAATAATACTTAGTGATATGACATCTTTGGCTAAATAGAGCGACTACTACGAACTCACTTGGTCAGTCTACGCGGAAGCTTCTGACATTTAACCGGTGTGAAGGTTATTTTTGTATCCAAGGTGTAATTGTGGGATCAATACATTGTATGCATAAACCGTATTTTTTATATGGAAACTCGTAGAAGGCGTGCCTTAATGGCAGATAATAAAAATATTATCATTTAACGAAGTATGCGGTTAGTCAAGTGGATTTAAGTGTGATCGGCTTCAATCAAGCGAGACGTTTTTAAATTATTGCATACTTCAATCTGAGATCACCGCTAATATTAGTAACATTATTGACTTCCATTTAAAATAAAGGCATTTCTCAGTACGCTATGATTTCATATGTGGTGTGACGATGCCAACTCATAATCTTATGGTCCACTATATAATTTGTATGTCTAAAAGCCTTAGCTTACACAATAGGCAGCAGAACGGACCTTGAAATGAGCTATAGGCATAAATCATAAATCCGCCAACAATAGAATACATGACAGAACACGTAGCAGAAATAGTTTAAAATATTTCACTATGAAATGACCCCGAGACGGCGCGTGCGCACTCCACGATTGCAACCGGTCACGATCTACATACAAGAATCAATTTTTCATAAATTTTTGACCTTAGTATATCAGTAGTAAAACGCATTACCATTTATAACATTACCACTATGCTCAGTTTATAAATGCCTTGATAGCACAAAGTGTGCAAAGATACTGAACAAAGTATTTCTGAGCAGCGTAGGCTATTAGTGATCAAACAATATCTCACGGTAAGACCGCATACATAGTTAACATCAAGCAGTTAGTGCCCACGCAATGAAGCAAAGCATGGTAATTGTGCAATAGTCGACCGACAACGGAGATATTTTGCACAAAGTAAACATTTTATTACAGCAATGGCTTACTAAATTCGCAAAAGATAATCTAAATTGGAACTAACAAGTGAAGGAATTTATAAAAGAATTCCCACATTAAAATGCAAGGTCTTTTAATTGGAAGGCAGTTTTAATCATAATAAGGCACGTCTAAGAATGGTAATAAACAAAATTCGTGAGACATTAGCTCGGTACCTATATAATTAATTTAAAAATGAGCTCGATAACTGACACAAATAAAACAGGAAACATGGTGATGACGTAAAACCAGCCGGTTGTTGTAACTTGCTCTGATATTTGACTAAATTTTAAAATTTAAGACAAGGTTAGAATTGACGGAACTAAGTATAATTAGTGTTATTTCTTACTACTGAAAACTTCCGTTAATTACAAAAAAATAATATCATTGACATTTTAGATTGTTCTAGCAATGGCGAGCATGAACTTAAGGTAACTAATGATAAGATAAATCTGGCCGATGGAAACTTAAGGCAAGATGACATAATAGCAAAAGATGGTGCATTTGATAAAACTGGTTGCAAGATGGCACCGCCTTGACCGAGCGTCTTGTCCACAATAATTGTCCGAGCCGTGACACTATTAGCATTTCTCGTAGCTGGCAAATACCTGTGCGTAACTTCTGACATTTAAGGATAAGAACTTAATACAACGTCTGATTTGTAAATTCCTTTGTGCGCGATACTTAATAGTTTCTAAAGGAATGTGTCTACTTAGAAACTTAATCCTTCTAAGATTTATCTTTTGAATCTTAATCTGTATAGAAGCTTTATCATTTCAACTAATAGAACCATTAATATACCATAATTAACTATGATCATTTATAAGCAATTGCACAATGTTTTAAATCGAAACAATGGTCTGGATAATCATTAATTTTATTAACAGACAAAAGGAGGGCAATTTGCGAGAGGTTGGCGGGTGGCTCCGAAATAAAAGGAAATTGTAATGAGCTAGTTGATCAATCAAACGGCACGCGCCACTTTGCGTTTGGCCATCAATTAAGGTTGCCACGAATCTGAACTGTAGCCCGACTACGATTAAAATAAATGCTAGTTCATGTTCTGTATATATAATATATTTGCCTTATAGCAGACATTGCCAGTATTACTGAACTTTCGGAGGAAATGTGTCGACAAGCATAAATTGAGCAACTATTGAATGTCAACAATGCTTACAAAATTATTAAACGCAACTTAAGTGTATTTAAGAAATTTAGATGGAATTTACGGCTGCTATAAAATAACAAAAGAACACCTTAGCGACAGCCCTGTTGAATTTTGTTAATGATGCGCACGCGCATCCCTATTGCGACTATGAGTGGCAAGGCAACCTCCGAAACAGTTTAAAATCTTTAATGATGAATAGCGACGTGTGGCGCGCGCACGCGGCCGATGGTACATGAATTACTTTCGACTTGATGAACACCTCGGATAAGGACAAGCAATATAATGTTATAATTTGCGACGCTCGAGGGCTCTAATGCTGAAACGGCTGCGATTCGATACAGTTTCGTAATTGTGCGACAAACCAGCTCGGCCGATACCGTAACAACATACACATAAGAACGGTTTATTGATTGGCGATCGCAATCATTATTATTATATATTGCGCAATGTCTACGACACACGCGTGCCGGACATTAAAGAGTGGTCAACAAACGGTTATATGTCGCAAATAGGCGGTTGCTGTTTGTAATAAATAAACCCCGGGCGGCTTTCCGTCGTTCCGCAAACTCAAGGAGATCAATACATGCAATTACCCGCCATTACAAACGTATAAACCTTAATTTGTTGGCGACTTATCTAAGTAATTACGCAAATTGCCGTCTTTGTACTCTGACTGCGTCGGGAATAAACGAACAAACGAGTAAAACAATTACAAAATACGATAAACGCATTAATAGGATTTGCATATGTTATTGGATTGCGTGGAACAGTGACACTTGGCCATCAGCGTGTCCAGGCAGTTAAACCGCAGTCAACACGAACAAAGGCCGATGGAAAGTTAGCTCGGAGCGGGGCTCATCGAGCTCTGAATACAAATCATCAACAATACAACCGAGAGAATTTCCCAACGCTCTGTCACAGTGAAACTAGAACGAAAGAAAGCTTTTTCATACACATACGAAAACCCTATATTAAACAATTGGTAGCGCGTTCATTCCGGCGTGGTATGTCGGCAAGGTTGGCGCACTGTTGAAAGCACCGGCCACCGTGACACTCCCAGGCGACTTGTTGGTAAATCACTTCACGTTTTGTACTGACCGCAAAAAAAATCGGGCACCTTGCAGAGCAAGGCCGCGCGCGCTTGTCTTAGTTTCCATCGCTCATGTTAAATAATTACGCCAACAATGCATACGGTCTCGCGCAGAGGGCTTCTGAACAATCGCGACACAATTTTTTATGAAGGCTAACTAGTTATCGCAAACGAAAGGATGCAATCGAGATGAGCTTCAGACTCGCGGCCAAATGTCAAGACGAGGTATTCGCTGTGAACTTTACAGTTCACCTGCTCATATCTACTACATTCAAAACGTGCACGTATACGTAATATTAATAGTATTCAATCTGCTGTTTGTTATCGGTTTCAGAAAGCAAATTGATTGTTACGCAATTCTTGCACAACCGTAGCATACGACGACGCTTACAGAAAGGTACCAAATGATCATAAACTGAATCAAGGTTATTATGAATCACGTGACTAATGAGAAGGATCGTTTCCTAGATTCGCGTTAAAACCACAACAGATAATCGCTATTAAAATAGACTGAAATTGTAGCTAAACGCTGCAAAATTTTTGTTAAGGAAAAAGGCCACAATGACCTATTGTAGTAATATCATTGGTATCGAAGCGAGGCACAATCGAAACCAATTAAAACGTCGATGGAGCGCAGCATTGCGAGGCGTTAGTGCACGGCGCTGCGCGCGGCCCGCCCTCACCTCTCTATCATCTGGTACGGGTTCGGTGCATACTTTAACACAATTACCAAGCGGGTTAGGCCCGTGTTTTATTGAAGGCGAAATCGAGTTGGGTGAGCGTGCCTTTCACGGAGCCTGGCCACGCCCACCGGACACCACGGGCGACTTTGCCTTCACTGCCCTAATAGTCCGACATCTAGTTCTACCATTATTTTACTCGATATAACTCGTACCGAACGCTTTCGTTGCAAGTTACTGTTTTGAAATCCACCAGTAGTTGTCAACCGCGACACTAAACGTTATGATTGTTTTGAATAAACGCTATTACAGAAGATTATATGAGCGTAATATCGTGACTGTGGCGAGAAGATTACGTTACGGCGCTCGTGCCGATCAAAATTGAAAAAACCATCCGATGATTGTTTCAAAACTCTCGAAGATTTCTATGTCGTTAGCGGTTACAAACTAGGCTAATGAACATTTCTCCAGAGCGGTTACACAGAGCCACTACACAACAATGGAACTGCCTGTCCGATTAAAGTACATTTAAACAATACGAAGATAGAGTAAAATTAAGCATGACAGTTAGTTATTTATTTTTTTCGTATTTAGACCTCGCGGCCTTCCTGTCTCGCGGCGGGCGTTAATTCGCCATTCAGTTTCCAATTAAACGCTTGATTCTCAATGCCAGCCGGGTCGGAGGTGGTCGCTCTACAAAACTTGATAAAAGGCGGGTGGTTGCGCGCGGCTCGCCAGTGCCCCAAACACTGGCCGCGACGCTTTTGTCTCTTTCGGTCCTTTCACTTCGCGCGCACATGAGCAACGATCGAGTGTACACGATTAACAAAGAAAGCCTTACTTAGATAAGTTCATGGATTAACGTGTTAGTGTTAAGTGTCTATATAGTTGTGCAATATAGCTAAGAAGTGATGTTTTTCAAACTTTCAGATGGTGAGAGGGGCGGCGTTAGCGCTCGTGCTGGCGCTGGCATGGGCGTGCGAGACTCGCGCCAGCGTGCTCGTACCCACATACGTGCTGCCGCCTGACTCGTTCGTGCGCGATCAGCGCAGTCTCGGCGCTCCGACGGACACCGTCCACGCTGAGTCCCAAAGGACAATCAAACGACTCGTAGGCGGTCATATGAGGATTAAATCAGAAAAAGAATACGGATCTACTAAAAATGCTATTACATTTGATGGTAAAAGCGGATCAGGCAAATTTGCAGGCGTGATCGCGCCGGACCAGTCGGGCGGTAACGTAGGGTGGAATCAAGGAATATGGGATGACGGCATGCTCATGTCCAGCGCCGGCGAGGGTAAGGATGCCCCTAAGACGAAGGAAGACGAGGAAGACAAGAAAACGCTGGCAGATCAGGTGGCCGAAGGAAAATATGGTCTCATACAGAACGAAATATTCGCTAAGGCACCTAAACGACCTGGTATCGTGAGTTACGAGCCAAACTCGGAGACAAGATCAAAAGATAACCTTCAAAGTCTAGGTGGTCTTAAGAAAGATGAAATATGGCTCGCCGAGGATCATTTATTAGTTTTAAAAGGCGGATCATTCCCCGAGCGTACGAAAGAAACAGAGGGCAGACCTTGGCCACCGATTGATAATTACGAAGCGCCTAACAGGCAAGTAAAGTTACCGCAGAAACCACAAGTACCACCGCCCTTTCCGGTACGACTCTCCGACAACGGACCGCTCGTTTTCCTCACGCCAAACGGCAGTATCCCTGCGCCCCTTTTACCTTCCTTCATTGCAGGAGCGGGCGAAGGCCCTCTACCTTCTCCGCCATTCCTCTTTCCATCGGGCGCGCCCTACCCCTCAAGTGATAATCAGGGAAACACTACTGCCGGGGGAGCGCCGCAGCCAGGTCCTCCGTTCCCATTCCTACCCGGGAATGCGAGCGAAGGAGCATTCCCCTTCCTTTCACCCATGAACGGCTCTTTTCCAGAAGGCTTTCCACCGGGCGCAGTGTTTCTACCACCACCGAGCAACCAGTCAGACCTATACGACGAAGACGACCCTTCGATCTATTATCCGCCGCCTTACAATTTTTCCTACCACGCTGACTACAATAATAAAGTGCCTGCTGGCCCACTTGTACCCGGAATTGTACTGCCACCCCCTCCAGATTTCTTCGCACCGTTAGAGGAAACAACAACGGAGGCGGCTCAAATTACCACCACCAGGCCCGCTACGACATACACAAGGGTAAAGACGACGTCTAGACCACCCACAACGCACGCAGTGCACCGTACCAAGTACAAGACACGACCTACGACAACAGAGGCGCCAAGAACCACTGAAATACCAACAACTATTACGACACCGCCTCCAGTTGAAATCGTTACCTCAGCAAAGACGAGGAAGCCACAACGTTTTCCATCAAGAAATCCCGTGCGTCTTCATAACTTGCCAGAAGAAATCACGACTAGGCCTAAAACAGAAAAGCCAGTCTATAAAACAAGAACGAAAGTTACATCGAAGCCTATCTCCGTATCGGTCATATACGATTACCCAGAGGCTGTGTACGATAGCAAGGTTCCAACGACATCTGAGAAACCATATATATTGTATGATGTGCCACATAAGGCAGTAACAAACAATGAAATAACATCGACGCAAGTGCCGCTGAGAGCACACTACTCTAATGTACAAAACAATGTGCCAACTACTAAACTACAGCCTGTATTCAATAACAGGAAACCCAATGATAATGGATTTGCATCTTTCTACTTTTATGATGAACAGCCAAAGACGTCGCCTTCGCCAGCCACATACTTTGACGGAACAAACTATTACAAAACGGTGCCAGTTAGTCAACAAACTTATCAGCCACAACAGAATCTCAACACACAATCAGGATTTTCACCAGCAGTTGATGTTACATACGGAGGTATTGACCAAGGTAACGCACTATTCTTGTGGCCACAGAAGCAAGGACCTCGTACGCTAACTCAAGAGTATTTCAGCATACAAAAACCGAGGCCGCAACCCGTTTACGTACAACAACAGAAACAACGACCAGACGCTTTCTATCAACAAATTGCTGACATACAACAAACCATAGATTTCTTTACAACGAAAAGGCCTAAGTCGCACTCTCATAGACCGCACACTCACAAGCCTAAGGCTATTACGTCGAGGCCGGTATATCAGTTCAGTTATCAAACTCAACCGAGGCCGGAAGACCTGCCATTCCGTGCTCCAAAATTAGATCCTGAACCTTTCAGGCCAATGGTAAGCTACAGCAAGCCATTCAACACAGGAAACGATTTTAACGCTATTACACCTTCAGTATCACCTGCCTATCATCAACAATACTTAGTCGAAAATGTGCAAGTAACTACAGAGGCACCGACTTCGAGTAGATATTATCCCACGACGAAAATACGTGACGACGATTACGAAGACGCCCCTATTCACAAGGAAATAAGAAATAACAAAAACCGAAATCACAATCAGATGCAAAGCGACCAACCGGTGCATATACATCACGCACCGCGATTCCCTAGCACCACGCCGAATCCGGTACACCAAGGGTACTACACCAAACAGGATGAGACATACTTTGATGACATTACAAAGAACTCATTTGACATATTTGGCAAGAAACTAGAGGACAACACTCACGACGTCAATGGGTTGGCTGTGACAGCGCCACTCGATACCGTGAGGACGCCGATTGACAACGATATTAATCTGCAGTACGCTTACGAAGTTTTTGAATCTCAGAGTCCTAACCCACCATCTCTGGACAGAGACACTCTCGTAAACTACCGTTTACCCCGGCCACAAGTTAACCCGGAGAGCGAACCCGTGCCACAAGTGAACGCCCAGCTAGTCCAGCAGAAGCCACCCTCACTAGCTGACGACACTTTAGTCAACGATCGCTTACCACGACCGACAATCAACCCTGACAGCGAGTTCATACCGATACCGAACCCCGGTTACAGGACGCCACAGCAGTACAGAGCGCCGACGCAAGTGCAGAGGCCTCAGTTCACAGGCGAGCAGTACGACTTAAACAGGCCATCTCTAGTGGGTGACACAGCTGTGAACTACAAGCGGCCACTACCACCGGTCAACCCTGACGCGGAGTGGATAGGGCCAGTGAACACGGCGGGCGAGGGCCGGCCCGGCTCGTTCGTATCGTACCGGCTGCCGGGCGAGGGCGCACACGTGTACTTCCTGACGCCGCAGGCTGCGCAGGCGGCGCGCGACCGGTACCGATCGCCGGGTTACGGCCGGTGAAACCAAAGCTCTAGTCTGAACTGTTAGCGTCGCGCTGCGACGTACCGTGTAAATATTAAAGCGCAAATGTGATGTTAAAGTGTCCTAAGTAGTGTAAGGTTCGAGAGACTAGCGGGACGTCCCGCGTTGCCATAATATTTAAAAAGCTAGATATAGCTTTATGTGAGATACGTCTTAGCGATGTTGTTGTGAAACATAACGGACGCTTTACTTTTGATACGTTATTTATTAAATTATTTTTAAGAGACTGTGGTGCATGCATAATGATAGTTAATTTATTTATGTCAGTATTCAACGAACTATAAGGAATGATGTGATACTCGTGTGTGTGGCAATGATTGTAGCATTGTTATATAATGTAATGATGACCATCAATTGTTAATTATAATAAAATTGTTATTTAAAAAGTTGATGAAAAGTCAATGTGATTTTGTATTGTATTTTTAAAACAAAGAATTTAAAATAAAAGAAAATGTTAATTATGAACGGTGTTTTTGTTTTCCTACCAAAGTTTAATTAGACATGATTACATAAAATGACAGTCACAAATGATAATTAAAGAGATAGTTGCTATCACATATTAGTCAAACACAAAAACGACTTGTTGTAATACACACAACCTTCAAATTAAATCATTTACTAAGTGACGTAGGAACAAACTAGATTAGAATGACACAGTATTATAAACAATCCCTATTGAATGAGCGACAAATGTATGCCAGGGACGTACTTAGAACAATATTGTAGTGAAGTATAAATAACAAAAACCGTTTAACGTTGACCTAGTACAGGCACTGCACAAGGCCATGCGGTCACTTTCTCTGGGACATTGCAGTAATTTTAGTATGCAGAAATGGCTATCTAAAATATATAATGTGGTTTACGTGTCGTATCAAAGATAATAAAACGATCACGAGAAAATAATGTCTGGTTTTACTTTTATGCAAAGTAATCGAATCACAAGCCAGACTGGACTATGAAAGTAATATATGGTTATTGTCTGTGCCAAACGAGGTATCATAAAAGTACAGTAAAGTAATTTACATAACATAGAATTACCGCAAGTTACGTAAAAATCTATTTTCAGAAGCATCTATTGTTATTGGATATGATTGTCTCGATTAACGTAACAAAATAGCTACTACCACACATATCTTTCATGTACACAATAGGTAGTATAAAACTTCAAAGCAGTCGTGTTTACACATTGAAGATATGTACTGATAAGCATGGAAAAACTAAAGTGGGCAGGACTGGCCAAGTGATATTTGAGACTTTTACAGGCATGCCACGATAATTTCCTTCGTTAAGGTGGAGGCAAAATCTACTGAACGGATTTTATGCGGTTACGCCAATTGATAGAGTTAAGGTGTATAATTTGTTAAGAATTTGTACTACCCGTGCGAATCCGGGGCGGGTCGCTAGTCCTAACTAATATTATAAAAGCGAAAATGAGTTTGTTTGTTTGTTACCTTTTCACGCCTAAGCCACTGAACCGATCATCCTGAAATTTTGCATATACGTTATCAGGTGTACAGAAACGGACATAGGCTACCTATCATCCCGAAAAAAATTACTGTACAGAGTACAATCCGAATTATTGTCAAATTCTAAATTAACGCGAGCGAAGCCGCGGGTAAAAGCTAGTACGCTATATAGTAATCATAAACATGGGTGAAACTGTGGGGTTCAGCTAGCTATCAATATATAAATACTCAATAATTTAAACAAAATTAAACAGCTGGTTATATTATAATAATAACATTCGTCATTTAGGTAAGTAATTCATTGTATTGCTTCAAAATTTCATGGTTAGGGGTGTGTTATAATGTGTAAGAACCACGTAACAATACATACACATACATAACACGAACAAGTATATTAGTCGCGCTCATTAGATACACCGCTTTGTATCGATATTGAGTACTAGCTGTTATCCTCCACTTCATCCGCGTGGAAATTAACAAAAATGTTTTAATTTTGTTTTCCGCGAAACCTCTTATTTATTTCTAAAATAAAAGTATCCTAATATAACATCAGCTATCTGCCAGTGAAAACCGATCCAGCCGATTCAGAGATGACTCGGAACATACAGACAGAGGCAAAAAATCAAAATGATTTTTTGAATAAGTGCCGTATATACTTTCATATACATTTGGTAAAAGCTGTTATTTTGACATTACAGATACTTCAATTTTATTTATTTGTATAGATTTAGAATACTAATATTAAAATGATATATAACAGTAGATATAATGCTGTGCATGAGATCTTGGGTTTGATACCCGGATCGAAAAGTTTTCCTGTCAAGAATTTCTCAATAGCATCACGAAGTCCGGATCTGTGCCCTTAATACGTAAGATCTAAAATCATTGCTGCCGAAACGTAATTGTGTATCCCTTTGGGAATATTGGTGTAAGACTATATATGTAAGTTGTACATATAATAGTCTTACACACATGAAAATATCTACTCAAACGTTAGATTTCAATTAAACTAGAGCTGTGTATAACAAACGGTTGGCAACCCTAGTGCTAGGTGGCACTAGGGTTGCCAACCGTTCTTTATAATAAAATATTGTACGTTATTTTATTTACGTTAAACGTACTTTATACTTTATTAGGATAATAAAGTGCGTGAAAATACTTTATTTTACCTATGTCATTTTTTACAGATTTTAGAGATTCCATAACATAATGCATAAACCAATCATTTTATTTAAAAATAAAGTTTGTCACGTTTACTAAAAAACAGCAATGTTATTAAATTGTCGTAATTTAAACAAATCATCTGTTTATGCGTGCGAAGCGCAGTGGTCATTCCCAGCTCGCGCCGCGCGTCAATTCGAGCGGTGCGTTGTATTGGTAGCAATCAATTGCGTACCGCGTAATAATGTTAATCAATATTCGAAATAATAACCTATAGAATGACGTCTAGCTAAAGTGTTCGGTACGCCGCGCGCCGTCCCTTATACCCAGTATAGAGAATAGGTTCAGAAGGCTAAAATTTAAAAATATTACTATACTTTTTATATTTAAAATATATTTGTACACAAGGATATATGATTGATGTATGTTTTGTATATTTTATATTTCTCTTATAATCTAATGAGAGACCGTTGGACCGCCACACACACGTCTCGAGTACTATCCCAAGGCAACACACCTCTGATGGTTTTAAAGTTATGGGCGTACTAGATATTTAATTAGCGCTTACTTTACGGGGAAGTTAAACATAGCACGTCTGAGAGTCCTCCATAAAGTTCTCGAAGATGTACGAAATCTGCCAACGCGCACTGGGCCAGCGTGGGCTATGGCCTAACCCTTCTCACACTGAGAAGTCCGTGCCTAGCAGTGAGATAGTTTATAAACAGGGTAGTTGTAGTTTATTATAAATTTATTTGCACTAACCGAAACCTTCACTTGTATAAGAGCCAATTCAGTAACTTTTTTGATTGCATTCAAGATTGCAGAACTAACACTTAATGTTTATGACGTAAACATTTCGTACATTTTCTTTTTGTAGAATACTAACAAAACACTGAAGCAATATTTGACAACAACAAAAGACGAATGAATGTAATAGTCAGCCAATCAGCACATTCGTCATTGCATAACGCCATCTTAGTCAATCAATACTCATGACTGAAGCAGTCATTCGCGACTTGCCTGACCTGGACTGACCTGTGTCGGGCTCGGCGGTCATGGGCGCGTCCTGCAGGGGGCTGGCGTAGAGGCGCAGGTACACGGTGATGGCGACGTCCTACAGCCGCACATACACACAGAGGGGGACTGACCTGTGTCGGGCTCAGCGGTCATGGGCGCGTCCTGCAGGGGGCTGGCGTGGAGGCGCAGGTACACGGTGATGGCGACGTGCTACAGCCGCACATACACACAGAGGGGGACTGACCTGTGTCGGGCTCAGCGGTCATGGGCGCGTCCTGCAGGGGGCTGGCGTGGAGGCGCAGGTACACGGTGATGGCGACGTGCTACAGCCGCACATACACACAGAGGGGGACTGACCTGTGTCGGGCTCAGCGGTCATGGGCGCGTCCTGCAGGGGGCTGGCGTGGAGGCGCAGGTACACGGTGATGGCGACGTGCTACAGCCGCACATACACACAGAGGGGGACTGACCTGTGTCGGGCTCAGCGGTCATGGGCGCGTCCTGCAGGGGGCTGGCGTGGAGGCGCAGGTACACGGTGATGGCGACGTGCTACAGCCGCACATACACACAGAGGGGGACTGACCTGTGTCGGGCTCAGCGGTCATGGGCGCGTCCTGCAGGGGGCTGGCGTGGAGGCGCAGGTACACGGTGATGGCGACGTGCTACAGCCGCACATACACACAGAGGGGGACTGACCTGTGTCGGGCTCAGCGGTCATGGGCGCGTCCTGCAGGGGGCTGGCGTAGAGGCGCAGGTACACGGTGATGGCGACGCGAGCACAGCGGAAGTAGAAGGGGTGTGCTCGTAGTACATCCTCTAACCGTAGCAGTCCCACGTACGAGCGCAGCGTCATCTTTCGCATGCAGTACGAGTGGAAGTCAAACTGGTCCTCCATGATCTCGGAGAAGTGCTGTCGGTAAAAATTGACTTTATTACAACCATGGTATGTATTGAATTGTGTAAGGGGTTTCACGCGTCATCATCATTTAATTATACAATATGTAATAGTAATATATAATCTAATAATCAGGGCTGCTGGAAGAAGAGGAATTCTAGACTCGTCATTAGGTAGCTCAGTCAAGGGTGATATGATACACTGCTGTTCATATACGTCCGTCTTCAATATCCTATCTATCTCATCTATCTATTACTAGCAATAGGTATTTGACATTAGCTCCATACAAGATACGTCAGTCTATCTCCAGTAAACAAATCCACAGATAGTTATCATATTGAAAACGGTCGATATACGACGACTATAACAAGCTACAAGCACAGTACATTATCACACAAGCGGTATGTCGACTCCGCCGTATATTTGAAATAAGAACCTACTCTTGGTGGATGCGTTACGATTGCTACATAGTTCGTAGTATACGACAATGCTTTTGCTTTTTTTTATAGTTACTTTGTTAACATGGTACATCACATGCCAGCCTGATGGTAGACGGCAACTGCTTAACATAAGGTGCAGTCACCACCTTATGGTAATCAGTTGCCGTCTGCGAGCGGCAGATGGATAACAAATTGCATTTTCATCGAATCGTGTGTCAGATATTTGGATAAACAGCAAAAGCTACATAGTTATTTTTGTGATAATCAAAATGTTACAATATCCAAATCCTAAAATAACGTAAATAAGTAGGTACATTATATTAATATAACTTTCTTTCTAGACTTTTTTTAATCCTTACTAATATTATAAATTCGAAAATAACTCTGTCTGTCTGTTAACTTTTCACGGCTAAATCACTCAACCGATTTAGATGAAATTTGGTACAGATATGGTTTAAAACCTGGGGAAGGACATAGGCTACTTTTTATTGATGTAGGTACCACGCGGGCAGAGCCGCGCGCAAAAGCTATTCTACTATAAATAAGTAACATAAAACACGCCTTTCTAAATTGCTAGTAAGGGTAATAATTGTCAAATGATAGAAAAAGACGCACAGTGTTACGTTGTGGTATAACCGCTATTAACATACAGCTGTGCTAGGGAGATAGCGATATACATCGATCAAAATATATACCATAGATGCACGATCGTAGCTCGAAAAACGGCCCAACAAAACTGTGCATAAATCAGTCGTATGCGCTATATTATGCACCTGTCCCACTCACTCTTGCGTGCGCTGCCCGTAAGCGAGAGCGAATCGACACCATTACTACAGTGGAGACCGTACCATATACTTAGTACGCTTGCGTATCGCGAGTAACAACTTAGGACGCTTTATATTGACGCGTTTTAACTAAACTATTACAAGATGTTTCTCAGTGGGCGTTCAATGGTTATTCTGGTTTATTTCCTGGATTGCGTAATAAATGCAGACACTTATAAGTAAGTAGTACTGGTCAGTGCCACATATTGACGCGGTTTTTGTATGAGAATCTGCATCTATGGTATATTTGATCGAAGGCGATATACATTAAAATTACGGAACCAAATAGAAACATTTGTGGGCGGCACAGGACATAGTCTTTTCTCATATCGTTATTTAAAACAGTAATTGTTCCTTCATATTTGGTTTTGTTAATAAATATGTGGATACGTAAGCGTCACTAACCCTGTCGACTTCGTGAGCCTTTTTGAGTGCATCGCCCCACTGCTGCAGGCGCTGGTAGGCGGCCGCCGCCTCCGTCTGGAACCACATGCACTGCATCTCGTTCAAGTTCTCTGTCGCGGGCACTCCTGAAACATAATCATACGTATTTGTTTTAGCCAATTAAGTAATTGCTTTAGTTCCAAATTTTTATGTTTTAGCCAATGAATTTCTTTTAACATTTGGTTCATGAAATTGTTTTTTTTTAATCTAGCCCGTTTTAATTATCTTAACTTTACTGTTTGTGTTCATTTAAAACTTATATATATATAAACACATACAACGCTCAACATTAGCAGGTTTAAAACGCTCTAAAATGTAAAAAATATAAATATAAATTATGTTCAATGTTTTTTTACATGAAATAGCGAGCTATTCATTTTGTTAGCATATAATGAGTAAGCCATGGCAACATTACAGCGCACCCAAATAGATTATTCAAAAGCATTCTAGTCATTAAACAATTGTCGACTAAAACATTTTCTTTTAAGATCATCATCATCTCAGCCGAAAGAAGTCCACTGCAGCAGATGGGCCTCTCGCAAGGTTTTCCACACATACGGTACATCGGTTTGGGCCGCCCGCATCCAACCGCTTCCCGCGACCCTTACCAGGTCGTCGGTCCACCTTGTCTGCCTACCCCGGCTGAATCTTCGGGTCAGATAAAGCCAGATCGTCGGTCCACCTTGTGGGGGCGCCTATTCCTGCTGCGTCTTCCGGTGAGAGTATTTCGTAAAGAATATTAAAACTAGGGTTCACACACCTTCTCTAGTGAACTTGGCGCACATTTCCTCGGCACGTTTTATGTGTCCGGCGCGCAGCATATACCGCGCACATTTGCTGTTCACGTAGCGGTCCGCTGTGTCCATCGCCTGGGCTTCTTCTAACCACTGGTATGCTGACACAGGGTCACCAGCATGCTGTAAAGATCAAGTAGGTATTGATATAAATACAGCCAATATTCCCATACAATATTACTTACAATATTCTCAAACTTCTCTTACAATATTAGCTCGACGAATACATATATATTGTAAACTAGAGTTTGCCCGCAGCTTCGCTCACGTAAATGAAGTTAGGTTAAGTTAGTAACAGAACTTTTTTCTGGATGTAAGGTACCCTATGTCTTTTTCGTATATTATTATGTGAAATTACATGAAAATCGGTCGAGTAGTTAAGGCATGACAGAAACAACTCACATTCGCATTATTATAGTAAAGATAGAATTACACAAAATCCTTATATTTATCATTTCTTTTTAAAAAATGTACTCATTTTCCTTTTCTTTGTACTATAATAAATAGTTTCTGTGTCGCGGGCACATTACAAGATTCAAACAAATGACACAAAGAACACCCAGACCCGGAACAACTATTGTTGTTCACACACATTCATTTATTAATCCCGTGTGGGGACTCGAATTCACAAAACTCGGAGACTAACCATTGTGCATGAGATATTATTTATACTTATCTACACTAATATTATAAAGAAGATATGATTATTTTTTTGTATGTTTGTTTGTAAGGGTTTAACTCAAAGATTACTCAACCTATTATAAAAATGATTTTACCATTAGAAAGCTATATTATCACAAAGCAACATAGACAATTTTACCTTTTATTTTTTTAAATGATGTTACTACTATAACCTAACCTATTTTTACGCGAGTATAGCCACGGGCAAAAGCGATTAGTGCATAAGTGTATGCACAAACACAAGTGCACTCTCTATTCCCTAAATCTCATATTCCGATGGGACGACAATCCGGCACGGCCAGACAGAGATCAGGCGCTGGTCCAACGGCTTTACGTGCTTTCCGAGGGACATGCATGAGCAACACCGCCAAATGCTTAACTCCGGCCTGCTTTTATGAATTTCTTGACAAACCCCCAATATTTTATTGCTGGCCCGACCTGGTATTCGATCCTATGACCTCATACAGAGCAGTCACATACTCTACCACTGCGCCACCGAGGCAGTTAATGTCTATTCTGTCAGGAAACAGATATGTATCACCGTACATATCGACCCTTCGAGGATTAAATGTAGTAAAAGCCAACACTACTTTTCAGGAGAGCCAAAAAACAAAAATTTCCTTTTTACTTTTCTCTTTTTTGTGTAAAACATAGTGTTCTAGCTCTTTATGTTCTATAATTATGGAATTATATAATTTACAGCATTTTATGTTGAGTTACAAAAATATTATCTACACCATAATTTTTTAAATAAAAGTTTTATACTGCGTATATTCTGGTTAATAAAACCATTTTTTGCGAATAATGTCCAGACTGAATTTCGGTCACGGCGGCCAATCTCATTGGAGACTGGCCATTTGCGCAGGAGATACCTATTATAGTGCACAAGAATGTTCCCTAACTCTCATGATCCGATGGGCGGTAATCCGACACGACCGGAGAGAGATCAGGAAGAGATTTGCGAACATCATCATTTTAAATAAATAGGTCGATGTAGATCGAAAAACTGAATAAGGTTACATCAATAACTAATTTTCGCCAAAACGGCTTTATAACATTTCATTCTCGAAATATCAGGTCAAGGCAAACGTTAAAAAATATGAACCAACCTTATATATTCTTCCCTTCGCAATAAACAGCTCAATAAGCGTAGGTGTGTGTTCTATCGCAGCATCGATATAGTGTAGCGCTACATCTGTTTCTTTCTTATAGTCGAAGTGCTGCGCTGCATAATAGTAAGCCCATAACAGTGCACTCGCCGGCTGCTTAACTTCACTCGGCTCTGCACTGAATGTGCCGTTCGCTGTTAAATTCCCTATGTATTGTAGTATTAGTTTTTCTATTATGTCTGCTTTGTTTTGATCGGTGTATAACGTTCTGTAATAATGGAAATATGATTAGTATTAAATGCCTAATTTGATAATAATGGAAAGAGTTAAGGTACTCATGGCGCCCAATCTACGGAGATTGGCAATCTGCAAAGCGATATTATAATGTCCTCCAGACTGAATTTGGGTTACGGTCATCTACGCAGGGGATGTTATGGTGCACAAGTGTGCGCGCAAACACAAGTGCACTCTCTGTTCCCTAACTCTCATGACCCGAAGGGACGGCAATCCGACACAAACAAATCGAGATCGGGAGCAACGTGCTGCCCGAGGCATGAGGGTATGCAATACAGAAGGAGAATTTCTTAACAGGAACACCCAATATGTTTTTATTGGTCTGTTATAGCAATTACATTCACTACCGCTAAGATACCAAGACACAGGACTCGTAGCTTAAGGCTGGAATATTGCTTGAATTAGTACATCTTGGCTAGGGAAGTTCTTTGAGAGGATTGCGACCAAATGATCGTGTAGTCCTGTGGTGAGCTTTTAGTCTCTCTAATAAATAAATGATAAATCTCACTGTGCTGTCAGCTGATAACCACAGCTGACAGCCAGATCTTTTTAGAAGGATCGGCAACGCACGATTGAAACTCCTTGTGTTATAAGCAGCCAACACTACGGTACTTGCATTACAAAACTTGCATTTTGTAAATAAGCCTGCATGCCAGAGGACTAACTCATATAATTAGCTAAACATCAAACAGAGATTATACTCTGTTTTAGACCCACTGAAACCTCATATGCAAAGATACGAATCCTGATTCGTAAAAACTGAGCAATAAGTAAATTATACCTAATACAACACAATGGGTTTTTAAATCACCCTCTTACTAGAGATAAACAAAAGATCGCGGCAGATTTCACAAACATTGAAGTAACGAGCTGTAGCTTCAGAACATAAGACATATTATTCTGTAAATGATTTCCTTACTGACATACAATGTTAATAAATACACATACACTGACTAAATAATGATAATAATATACATATGCATACAATAACAATTATTATCGTTAACAATAAAATTAGATTATTATATTATAATAATCTAGTTTTATTGTTATCCTTACTAATATTATGAATGCGAAAGTAACTCTGTCTGTCTGTCTGTCTGTTACCTTTTCACGGCTAAACCACTCAACCGATTTAGATGAAATTTGGTACAGATATAGTTTAAAACCTGGGGAAGGATATAGGCTACTTTTTATTAATGTAGGTAACACGCGGGCGGAGCCGCGCGCAAAAGCTAGTCTATAATAATTGTTATTTTATGCATGTAAATTTTTGAATAATAAATCCCTGTAATTTTCTTGTAAACAATTGCACACCAGAAATGGTAGTCTACAGAGAATCAAATATTTATTGTAACAACTGCTTGTAATTTGTATGACGTTGATTTGATTTGAACAACAATCTTATATCCAGTCACTCACAACACTTGTTTATTGCTTAATAATATGCGACACTAATAACATCAAATCTACTTAATTTAAGAGCTAAACAATACCACTTTCTCCATTATTACATACATATGTACATAGATTCACGCCTGTTTCCCAGAGGGGTAGGCAGAGACTACGGATTTCCATTTGCTACGATCCTGACACACTTCTCTGGCTTCATTCACTTTCATCACATTTCTCATACACGCCCGTCGGTTCAAGGAGCTCTTAACCTGGCCTTTGTCCAGAACGCCTCCGATCTGATCGAGAAACGTTCGCCTAGGTTTTCCTCTTGCGACTGTTCCATTCACACTAGCCTTATAAACTTTCTTAGTCAGTCTTTTCTCGTCCATTCTTTCTACATGTCCAAACCAGCTTAACATACCCTTTTCTATTCTTGTAACTATATCCACTTTCATGCCGCATCTCTCTCTAATCACACTATTCCTTATTCCATCTTTCAAGGTCACACCACATATGCTTCTCAGCGCTCTCATTTCTACAGCATTTATTCTGCTCTCATGCTTCTTTTGCCATACCCAACTTTCACTTCCATACATAAGTGTGGGCACTAATAGTCCTCTATGAACAGCCAAACGTGCCTTTTCGGATACATTTCGACTGTTCATAAAAGCGCGTAGAGCTCCATTCACTTTGTTGCCAGCAATCGTTCTCCTTTCAATATCTCCCTCATGTTTACCGTCCCTTGTAAACAAAGTACCCAAATATACAAACTCTTTCACTTGCTCCACTTTTTCTCCATCAATCATAATATTACACATCGTCACGCGCTCTTCCTTTTCAAATACCATTACTTTCGTCTTGCTTACATTTATTTTCATTCCTTTACTCTCAAAAGCACCATGCATAATAGTTACCATCGCCTGCAACTCTTCCACTGATGACGCAAGTATTACTTGGTCATCGGCATAAAGAAGACATTTGACAAGTAACTCATTCATTCTTAATCCCCATTCACAATCTTTTAAATCTTTCAAACAATTGTCCATGTATAGGTTAAACAGCCAAGGTGACGCTACACATCCTTGTCTAACACCTTTTTCGATGCTAAACCAGTCTGTGTAGGTCCATTATTCATTATTAAGCTCACTAATACTGATACAATCAAAGGAAACCTAACAAAATATATTGTATGTTAATAATTGTAATAACCACTGGTGGTCCTAATAAACAAACACTGGGCACAATGGCAATAACGAGGCAAAAACTTGAACCACCACAATATCATCCAAAGTATACCGACTGAACCAGTAAGTGAGGCAGCAAGGTCAATATGTTGCCTAGTAGGTTAAGTGTTATTTATATTTTTTATTGTAATATATTATAAGCTTTGGTTACAAAACTGGTATATTGAAATAGTACTAAAAGTCACTAAATTAACCCTTTGACCGCCACGTCAAAAAAGCAAGAGCGTACTCTCGGCGCTAAGCTACGATATCATTCCATTAATTTGACATGTAGTCGTTACCGTGGCGTGCTGGACACATTTTGATTTGTCATGTATACGACTGTGGCGGCTGCGTTAAAAAAATAAATTAAAAATCACCATCGCAATATCATACCTGAGATCAACAAATAGCGGCGGTATGCCTTTATGCAGTCCATGTCGCAGGTACTCGTCAACGAGCCGTTCGAACACAACCAGCGCATGCGCCTCCGTCAATTGCAACCGCCGAGGTGCTATTGCTCTTGGATATTCAAGCCTGGAATTATGATAAAATACTATTAATATAATACACATAGAATCAGTCGTGTCTCCACGAAGTTGCAAGCAGAGACGTAATACTCAACGATCAATCTATCGCCAGTTATGATTTCAATACCACGTTTTAAGAAGCTTGACTATTGACGTCTACTGGGCAAACCAGACTCCACTTTATTACTTAATTTTAGAAAATTTCTTATCAAAAAGATAGTCGTTTAACGATTTAAGAACCTCGTCCATTTATTAAGTCGTTCAATAACTGCGGTCGCAAACACAAATACGAACTTGTGGCACAGGTCTAACAAAGAAAATAGAATTATCACTTCATAAGTATGTATTCTCCTCAAGTTAGTAATAATTCTCGAGAGCCCCAAAATAGTATATATATACATATAGCACAGGGAAGTCTGCGCAGACCGACCGGCATACCAACCATGTCATTACCTACAGATTTCATTTCAGCAGAAGATTCTATTTATTTATTCACATACATCTACATAAAGAAAGAGGAAAAGCGAGAGGGAGGCCTTTGCCCTGCAGTGGGACAATACGGGCTGACAATAATAACAATAATAATACTGATATCACAATACACAACAAATCACAAAACACAGCACACATAATTGACATAGCAGTACCGAACACCCATAACCTCTTAAAAACAATTACGGAGAAAATCAACAAATACACTGAACTGAAAGAAGAAATAACAAGGATTTGGAAAGTTAGCAAAGTTTATATCGTGCCGATTGTTATATCCACCACCGGGGTAATCCCAAAATATTTACACCATAGTCTAAAATTGCTCGACCTAACACCAAATACGTATATTAATATTCAAAAAGCAGCTATATTAAACACATGTAGAATAGTACGAAAATTTATGCAGAGTGATGAAACCGAACCGCAAAATACAGAACAAAACGATCATACTACATATATCTTAGATGGCGGCTACTTGGTGTCAACCCGTAACCGTCATCAAAACACCGGCTTTTAGCCGAGTATTAAAACAGTTTCCAAATAATAATAATAATAATCTACATAAAAAATAAGATCGTAGTCAAATGATCTATAGCACAGAAATCTGCATTCAAACCAGAAGCAACCAACAAGGGAGTAAAGAATATTCGTTCAGTTTAAAAATTCGCAGTGAAATATTATTATGTTGCGTTCTTAGTTGAAAATAATCTTTTTAGATCCCTTTAACACTGTGCTATCATCAAACAAATCTATATAAGTTTTCTGTATTGTGGGATGTTTTTAGATCCCTTGAACATTGTGCTACCATCAAACAAGTTTATAGAAGTTTTATAGGAATTATTCCTGTACCGAAGGGAGGTTTTATAAACATTAACACAACTGATAGAACTATCAGCGGATGACACATTTCTTTATCCCGGGTGGGGATTAATTCTGGGATTGACGAAGTCTATGTGATCTCTTGAACTATTGACTTAACCCTGAAATCAAAATCTTAGGATTTTTCTTCAATATTATGGATACATTAATGAATGTTGAATGAATGAATTATTTATTATTTATTTATTAGCAGAACATGGTACATTAAGTTATTAAAATTGTCCTTGCGACATAGCCAACTATAGAATGTAAATATTATTTTTTCTATGTGAAACATTTTTAGGATAAGTTCCAATGTCGTACAACATGCTTAGAGTTTTACACATTTTAGCTGTAGTCAGAATATATTAAATATTTTCAGTAAAAGGTCCTCCATATAGAGTTTGTCAGATACAAGTGTGATAAACTATACTTAGTCTATCTATAAAAATAAATATCTTCGGAGTAATAAAATGAACACTTCGAAGATATGTATTTATATGTTGTTAATACGAAAAACTGAAGGCATTAATGTGATATTTCTGATGTCTTTGTCATTCTTGAAACAACGAATAGATTTGATAAAATGTCTTGCGTACATAGTTAATCAAACGAAAGAAAATTAGTCTTTCTCTGTGTATTAAACTAGTGTGCCCTATAATAAAAATGATGGAGCATTATTTTCAGGATCAAAGTCGCCAGATACATCTAATAAAATATCCACCCATGCATAACGTGTTTGCAATCATTATATTATGTATGCAGAGTGCAAGTCGATGGTATAACTCGCGCATTCATAACATCGCATATGTAGCTGCGGCAGTTACATGATGTATGTATACATTCATACTAACTGCTCATGCTAGTTGTTTGTTAAACAGTTTATCTGCAGTGATACAGATTTATGTGTATGATCAGGCCTTATTAACGCCGAAAAGGCCGAACGACCAAGGCATGGAATTCTCTGCCAAGGCACGTGTTTCCTTCTTCCTTCAATCCTGGGTTCTCTAAGCGGGGCGTGAAAAAGCATCTTCTCAGGCCATCAAAGTAGAGACCTCAACAGCGCCTCGGATACTGTGGGGGCGGTGTGGAGGCCACTGCTCTTAGACCACACGACTGCTTACCATCAGGTGGAGTGTGGTCATTTTGACGAGCAAAAAAAAAAAATATTGCATGCATTGTTGTTAGTTTTTCTTTAAAAAGACAGCTCTCTTATTAGGAATAAACCCTGTGTCACAGAGGACTTTACAAACATTCAAATACGGACGCGAGAAACACCCAA
The DNA here is from genome assembly GCA_963564715.1 of Catocala sponsa. NCBI lineage: Eukaryota > Metazoa > Arthropoda > Insecta > Lepidoptera > Erebidae > Catocala > Catocala sponsa. The sequence goes on along the minus strand of OY751346.1, from coordinate 8,403,871 downwards.
ACCCGCAACAACCATTTGTGGACCACACAAATTTTTGTTTCATGTGGGAATCGAGCTCACAACACCACCTACCTTATCTAACCACCCTTAAACCACTACGCCATCGGTGCAATCACATAAACATAAATAGGCTTATGTCCGTTTCAGCGAAGGGATAGACAGAAGCGTCTTACAGAAACTATTAGCCAGCAATGGGTTTTAATTCCCATGCGATTAAAGAACCAGGCACAACTTCAGACTCCATGTTGCTACCGAGTCACGACATGGGAATCAAACGGATTTACAGATGTGACGTTACGTCATATTATGATCTAATGGAGAGTAAATATACTTGCATACATATAGACTAAATCGTGTTGTCGGTAGGGTAGGCAAAGGCTATTCTTAATTTAATAATTCTCAAGGAAGTTTCTTTTAACCTGGCCCGCATACAATGTCTCTTATCTGAGAACACAATGCCAAGTGCCGCCTTTTTGACTCGTTCCTTTTATAATCTTTTGGTTATATTTATTGGAATATGGTGAAAACTCAGAATAGCATTCTAAATGAATTTAAATAATGATGTATTACTTACTTATATACATCATAGAAGGCCACTTTGTCATCAGGTTCACTAAGTTGTTTAGCTTCCATAAGTTTATCATAATACATCACATTCTCAGGATTTCTCTTTAACAAGTCTTCATACACACCTTCCGCTTCCTTAAACCTGAAAAGTGCAATATAAGAAATCAAATATATGATTCAATTTTTTACTATATTATAGAAACATTTAAAATTTGTACATGATGATTATAATATTATTTTTTTTATCTCAGAATTATTTCCTTTGAGTCGTATCTCTTAAAATAGTTTAGTTTAATAAGACCAGTATTTATAGGGTTACATGCAACAACAACTGTAACTTAAAGGTAAAGTTTAAAACACTCTAGTTAACACCTAAGATTGCAATTTCAATATACTCCATTCCAAAAGCAGAGGAGTTCAATCCTGTCATTGAATAATCAGTAGCAGAGTCCAGTACATTATCAAACAATGAATGCAGACATTCTATAGTTTATTATGTTTATAAGTATCTTCACATGGTCAAATCATATATAAATGATTATGTTCATTAGAATCATAATTATATAAATGATTATAGCTGCATCGGGCAACATTAGTAATATTTTGAAAATATTATATTTAAATCTTATAACAGTTATTCTATTTATATTGTTATTATCTCCTATTGTACATTAGAGTTCCTCAGAATATTCTTGTACATGAGCTAGTTTAGATAAAATCAGATTTGGGATAACCCACAAAAAGGTTAAGGCTTAAGCCTTTTAGTAAGTTATGGTGACAGCCATTCCACTTTAACTTTTTAGTAGGATTATATAATAAGCAATAAAATATCACAATCAACAATGATGACACAAATTGATATACACTCCCACCATTAAAACCAATTGTCAATAAACATTATTCACTGCCTATATGATTGTTTTACACAGTGTTTTCATAAACTAAAGGTAGAAAATTACTTTTTTTATATAAAAGGACAATACTTACTTCTTCAATTTCAAATAATATTCACCAGAGGTTTCTTTAACAGATAACTTATCAAGAATTTGGGTTGAGAATTTGTTTAGATGCTGAAGAGCTCTGTCATACTGTCCTGACTCTGCTAATACCATGTTTTGGTATAAGAGCAGTTCTGAATGCTCATAGTCATGTGGTCCCTTCATCTGGTTGGTCCGAAAGGCATCTAGGATGCTGTTAGCCATCTCATAATCACCTAAAAGGTGATAGCTCATGGCAAAGCCAATCCATGATGCCCTTTGTGTGGGTCTCAGCATAAACAGCTGGTAACGAGTGTCCTGAAAATCATTGAACAATATGAATTAACAAGTAATCTGTTGCAAGTGCCAATCTAGAGTTTCTACCAGCACCTCTGGGTAACAGGTGGAAGTCCAAGTACATATTTTGTAAGGTAATTAATTTCATAAAATTTTATGCTAAAAGGGTAGTTGGTTACATTTGTAAGCAAATACTACAAATAAAATAGCTCCTGTTTACATCAATTAAATTACATCTTATAATTCGGCAGTAGAGCATAACACTTAACCATAGACAACCATATAATAATTATCACTAGTGTTAGGGAGCTATTAGATCTATAATAACCACAAAAATTCTACCACTGGTTATGAGACCAAGGTATAATTAACCTGATGCAGTCCACTGCTGATCAAGGTATAAGTATATTATATTAACAAGATTACTGCGAGAAACAGTTACATACATATATAAATATATACATAATATAATATGCATACATTACCACCCTATTTATTCTGATCAGTTAAGTTTATATACATTTAATATATGCATAATAACTACAAGAATGTTCATGAACATTCTTCAATAATATATTAGTGTAGAATCATAATTCATAACATGTTATGAATTATGATTCTACACTAATATATTATGTGAACTTTAACAGCAGCAATTACTTCTTAAGATCTTTTTTCTAATTTTACTATGGTTGAAATTACAACAATTGGTCAAATTACACAGCCTAGGTACATTGGCTTACTTAATTTTTGTTGCTCCTATATCTATGATATAATATCTCTCTGTCTCTCTCTATCTGTATACTTACTGAGGTAACTGTTTCATGTTGCTGAATATGCAATATAGTTCTAAGCATTATTTGTTTTAGTTTAATATATAAGTTACTTACTTTATAACCTTCTAAATCTCGCATTTGAATTTGTAACAAAGACAAATCACGCAAAATCTGGATATTCTCCTTTTCCCATTTGAGTGCATTGCGGTAACATTTAATAGCCTCATCATACTTCTTGTCAGATCTCTGGAGTAGACCGTACACATGCCAACAAACAGGAGACTTGAGGTCATTGCGGAGACCTCTACGGACATACTCATAAGCTTCATCTTTGCGACCCAAGCAGTTCAGTGTTAATCCTTTCATAGCCAATGTTTCTGTAAAACATAGTCAGTAATATTATAAACTATTTGTTTATTACCCTAAAAAGCACTGCTTAGAAATTATTTTCATACAGCCCTTGATATAAATACATCTCAAAGTTTAAGCAACAGTTAACACAATTAAAATAATACAAAATGTTTTAATCACTTTAAAATAATGTTTATTATTACATAAAATGAGTTAAAGGATAAATCATTTATATCCTGTGCTCACAGCAAAGACAAACATTGACAGACACTTGTTTTCAAAACAATTTTTATAACACTCAAAACATTTGTATATGAATAATACAGTCATACTGTGTCATATGTTGTTACTACATGCCTAATAATGAAACTGGTCAATTGTTACATTTATTCTAGATTTAAATGCGGAATTATTTTACATAACACCGACGATAAACCAGAAATATTACAATTATTCATCATAAATTTTGTGTAGCATATAAACTTACCTCCATGCTCTGCAAATTTAGGGTTAGAAAGTATCTGCTTCGCAAATTTCAGCCCATTTTTATATTGTTTATGTTCGTAACAGCGCTGGAAGATAACAATGCACTTATCATTGAGTGTTTAACCTCTATTATTAGATGCAGCCCAAGGGTGCTAGCCTAGTACTTCTTGTTGTTCAATATAATAATGTTATAACATTACGTAGCGATGCATCTATGTCATAATTTTTCTAGGAAGAGACCTATTTATTAGGCTGGCTTAGAAATTGCTTTCGCTATGAATTGCATTATTTTAAAATTGAAGATAATCGCAAAGAATGACAAGCAGCACCAAACCAAATTGTATGTTTACAATCGAACTTACCAAAATTCTTTTGAAAAGCGCATTTTCTTTAGGTGGCAAAGGATTACTGGGTGGCATTTTGTTCGAATAAAATGAAGTATCTTTTTATTATTTCACTAATAAATTGAAATATTTCTAAAAACCTCGTGGCTATAAACCAAAGAAGTCGATGAAGGATTGCTGTCTATGGTTTATAAGAGCAGAGCAAGTCACGTGACCAAAGTTATTGCCAGTACACAGATAACAAAAAGGATCGTTTGATTTTTACTTGGACTAAGAAGGAACCTATGTCAGTCAATAATGTATTAACAATTTTCTTCAACTTAACCATTTAAATAACGCCATGTAATGTGAAAATATTTATATACCACAACGTAGATATATTATGCTATCCAAATGATATATGACTGTATTAAAAAAAAGCTTTAGAAAAATAAATATGCATTATTACTATAATAACTTAACTATAAAATTCGCATAAAAACAGATATTCTTCATGGCGATAAACAACATGTTTCACATGTTGTACCATATTTCACTAAGAATATTCTTAATGATTTTCAGAATTTTATTTATTTTAGTAGGTATTATTGCCTTCTATCACACATAATTAGCATACATGCTTTAAAAATGTCTGTCTAAAAAAATTACAAACGGATATTTAAAAAGCGACGATGTCAAAATAATTGTCTACACGTTACAGGTTGTCACAATTTGAACGTCTAATATTAATTGTCAAAATTATAGTGTCAAATGTCAATAAAATTTTAAGTTTGTTGAAGAAATAATTAAATAAAATTATAAATTTAAAACATATTATTTTTACTTTTGCTGCGTTCACACAGACATTAAATTTTATTTACAAAGTAATATGAGCATTGAAAACATGCGTCGCTGGCCTATGTATATCGTGTTTGCCGTGTGTGTTTTATTGTTACTTTCACTGTTTAGCAGTTGGAATGCCGAGACTGAGTTACGAAAGAGGGTTTCAGAGATAAGCACACAGCTCCAAGAATGTTCGAGACAACAAACATCTTATATGGAAGAATCTTTAACATTACTTGAACAACGGGACGGGTACGTGGTCAAAGTTAATGAATTAGATAAACAGAAATCAAAACTGATCGATGATGTAGCCGAATACAAGACAAAACTCTCGAAATCTGAGGGACAAGTCAATCACACAAAGGTAGATGTGGAACTGTGTAAAGCAGAATTACAATCCTTGAAAAACTTACAAGTTAGTAAAACTGCCATTGTTGATACTCTAAGGTTAGAAAAGGATACACTTACAGCTCAGTTAGCTGAGAGAAAACAGAAAATAGATGAACTAGAAAAGGAAATAGAGAAGCTGAAGTCAGCACTAACTACCAAGAGTGGCCCAAACCCATCATCACCATCCAAAGTGACACCTGTTGTACAACCACCCAAGATCAGTGCAGCTCTGAGTGCTAAAGACCCTATCAATGAACCAGTATTAGAAAATGATGCTAAAGAAGAACTTGAGGATCCAAATACCATGAATGATGGCAATGATTCTGATCCACAGTTACAATAGGTTAAATATAAATTGAATGTGTTGTAATGTTGTGGCCTGTTAGTGTGATAATTATAATTATCATTTTGAGGACTAATTATGAGGCTGATAATGGAAAGGCCAAAAGCTGAATATTTGAAATAATATAAAGTTATCAGAGGTTGTTACAGTAATAATTTTTCAATACTATATTAAATCACTACATAACTGATAGGTTATCCATTGAAAATTGTTTGTCTTTCATTCATGGTTTGTAAACAAAGCATTGGCATTATGACTGTTATCTGTTTCCTGAGCATATTTATGTACAATATTCAGTTTCCATGCCAAAAATGTACCGAAAGGAATCATTATACATTATAATGATTTCTTTTAGTAGGTACATCAAATATAGAATCATGTTGATGATAAATAACATTTAAAATAAATAAATAAGTCCCTATAAACAAAGTGAGATATTGAAACACAATTTGTTTATTCATGTTAAGTAGGGTACATTGATAAACATTAATAATGGAACTTATTTCAGTATTACAAACTAACAATAGTTAAATTTATTTCAAATTTCATACCTTTTCTTTTACCCACCCTTATAGTCATCAGTACTTAAAACCTTCTAAAATCACCTGCCTCACTCTTCAATTGTGTAATTTTATGACATTGTTTACAAGTTAATATTATACAATTAGATATTAAATGTAGTAAAAATATTTTTGTCTTTTTCAAACCATAATGGTTGTTATTAAGCCAAGATAAGCTAAAAGCACTAAATATGAATTCAATGTGATAATACATATGTATATTTAAAGATGTTGCAATTGCTTGAAGTCTTTCCACTGTCAAATTTATAAAGATGCATTTCCTTATACATTTTTTTACAATTTAACTTTCATTGTAATACTGTACAATATAAGAATTGGCTTAATTGTTCACAGTTTATTGATGAATGATGTGTGATTGAATGAAGCCATACAACATACTCCTTAGCAATAATATAATATAGAAGATGTTTTGAAGGCCCCTAGATAAATTATTGAATCTAATTGATAGAATTCTTAAACAATGATTAATGTTATGTTAATATCACAAATGTGTGGCATACTTTTATAAGTTAAATATAATGATAAATATAAAATATCAAAAATATATACTTGGATCTGAGCTCCAATTGTTTATGTTAATTTTTGTATAGTTCCATTAACTTAACATTCCTTTCATTTACACTAATTTCTAGATTTATAAAATGCATAAAATTAGGGTCAATAATTCACATAGGGATGTATTACATAAACATGTAATAGTTGTAAGTATTTGTATTAATTAATTAGTTAGCCATGATGGTGCCAGAAAATATTTAGATCTGACATGTTTATTGCATATTATTTTGCTCAATTTCGAATTATTCTCTCCAGTGCTCGATATTTTAATTGCTATAATTATCATACATAAAGTCTCATTAGAAATTGTAAACCATACTAGTTATATGTTATACTTATGTGATTTTCAGTTATGTTTATTGTCATGACAATGTATTTAGGTACATGTTCCATTATCTAAAACTATGGTGTATTATTAGTGCTGTATCTTTTTATTACATGTCTTTTATATTTGAGGAATAAATTGTATAGATTTATCCTTTTTTTATTGCTTAGTTTTATTACACTGGAACCTACCTAATTATTATTAATAGCAGCAGTCCTTACAATGATGGAAAGGTAACTTTATACAGAAAGATCTAAGCTTTCATCTCATACGTTATACATACGCTTAGCAGATATTAATAATACTTAACTGCCGTTGAATTTCACTGACAAAACTTTGTTTGCCGGCCTCGATGGCGTAGTGGTTAGTGTAACCGACTGCCACGCCTGAGGTCGCGGGTTCGATTCCCGCACAAGTCAAACATTTGTGTGCATGAACATGGATGTTTGTCTTGGTCTGGGTGTTTCTATGTATAATATGTATGTATTTAAAAAAAAAAAAAAAAAAAGTATATATGTATGTTTATCCATTGTCTAGTATCCATAGTACAAGCTCTGCTTAGTTTGGGCTAGATGGTGTTGTGTGTATGTGGTAGAATATTATTATTATTATTATTATGTATTTTGTTTATTATAATAATATAACAAATTGCTAAACTGTCTTTCCAGGTTGGTAACCTGGCGAAAGTTTGCGAGCCATTGTAAGGTCCTGGATTCAATTGCCAGTATGGCATAGTCATAGTCCTATTAGGATTTCCTAGTAATCCTCATTACCACTTGTAAGTCCATTTAAATACCCGTCAATAAGCTCGTCTCCTATTCCTTGGGATCTAGTGTGTAATTAGCGTAAGGTACGATTCATATTCTTCTGCTACTCATCGCCGATTTACAGTTGTGAATACAATAATGTCCAATTACGTATTAATTTTAAGCAATTAACTTCGGTATTTTTAGTCTTTTCAAGGATGTTAAAATATTATCCAATTAAAATCACATTCTTGTTTATTCAGATGTCTGTGTAACAAGCACGATTCATGTTATCATGTAACAATGCTATTGTGTAGGTTTATCATCTGTTGTTTAAATACTTGCGATTACGTAGGTAATTCTTTTGTTAAATATTGACGGTGTGAAGGAAAATCGTCTAAATTCATTAAATGTGTAAGGTTTTAATTTATTTCCCTCAATTTTTTAATTTAAAATAGGAAACTATCATTTAAAATACTGGCAACACGGGGTACTTGGCAGAGCGCGGGTTCGACGGCTCGTCGGCTGATGCAATCTTCTCTCGCGTCACCCGAAGCGCTCGGACGTAGTTTAAGTTGACAGATTGACGGTAGAAAAATATATTTGTACTTACAAGTTAAAATTTGTTTTAATTACTGCTACCAACGTTGAAACCAGCCAGTCAGGGTGCTATGGGATAGTATCTTACATCTCAGAAGCGGGATCAACAAAAATTACGATGAAACCTGCTGATAATAACGAACGGAGCTTGAAAACTCCACGACGCTACCGTTTGCGCTCCAGGTGAAGCCTCACTCGCGGCAGTCGCGGCCATGTTCGCGACAGCACCAGGCGGAGCCGCAGCAACAGTCGCCGATTGCTGAAGCGCGAAGCAGCGTTGAAGCGAGAGCAAGAGCGGGTTCACCTGTTGGAGCTCGAGCTGCAGCGGGAACGTGACGCCGAGCGCCAACAACGGAGCGAGCGGCGTGAGTCGGGTCAAGACGGGACAGTTGTCGCCGCAGCCGTAGCCGCAGCCATGGTCCTAGCCACAGCCGCGTGCCTGACGCGGACCACAACGAGCACCCTGAAGAAAGGTCACGTAGCCCTGCTTTTTCAACTAAAGACGTAACTCAAATTATCCAATCTATTAAAGATATCCTCCCATCGCAGCCGGGCCCGAGCACACTGTTTTCGACCAGAGATAGTAAAAATATTATTCCTGAATTTAACCCATCAGAGAAAATCCAGCGTATGGATATTTGACTCAAAAAGGTTAACGAGTGTGCAAAGGTATATGGCTGGGATGAAGGGACCATAATTCATTTTTCCATGCAAAAACTGTCAGGCTTAGCTAAAACTTGGTACGAAAGTCAGATTGCAATATTGTACAGTTGGGAGGAGTGGCAAGTCAGGTTATTGAATGCTTTCCCATGTGAGCAAAACTGGGGACAGCTGCTCGAGGACATGCTTAAGCGCAGGAGTAGAATCAACGAACCTATTCAAAATTATTTTCACGATAAACTAGCACTCCTTAACCAGTGTGGTATAAGCGGTAGGCGTGCCGTCGACTGCATAATTCACGGCATAAGTGACAGAACCACAAGGTCTAGCGCTTTAGCGCTGCGTTGCAACGAGCCAGACGGTTTATTAAAATTTCTTATTAGTATTAATAGCGAGCCTTATGCTCAACAGTCGTTTTCCAAAGACAGGAATGTAAATACAAGTGAAGACAAGTCAAACTTTCGAGCTACTACAAAATTAAATCCTGCAATGTGGTGTTACAATTGCAAGGAAAAGGGACATAGTAAAATGTAGTTATTGTAACAGGATAGGACACAAACCAGAACTGTGTCGCTCTAAACGGGACACGGGATCAACGAAGGCTGACGCAGTGGCAAAAACCATGCGTATATCCAGTACAAAGCCTTGCAACAAATATGTAAAGGAAGTTATGGTGGAAGGTGTGCCACTCGAAGCATTCGTTGATCTTGGTAGTAAAGTAACTTTAATTGCTCAGTCCAGTTTTGCGAAACTCGGATTGACTCACGACCATACCCCGTCTACAATGAGGGGTTTTGGTAACCACCTTGTATATTCGACTGGCTCAACGAAATTGAACTTATCAGTAGATGGCGTTGATACTATCGTTTCATGTCGCATAGTAGAGGATCGGTTCTTGGAAAAGCGGTTGCTTATAGGACAAAGCTTCACAGAGCAACCTCATATAGTTATATATAAGGACTCGAATAGGCTCCAGTTTATACACGTTGAAACTGAAATGCCTGCATATATTCAAGACGAGGATGATGAGCGGCTAGAGAAAATTAGGGTACCAGTATATTGTAAACTTTATGGAACGGCAAGCGTCAAAGCTATGACTGAAACTTCGTTCACGGGCAGTGTAATAGTTAACACTAAGGTGGTAGGTAAACTAGGTGAGCAATACGTTATTTGCGGCGGGGTTTACGAGGTGAAAAATAGTTCATTTTTTGTTACAATACAACCTTGTGTGGTCCAGTGTTGTCTTCAGGAAAACTCGGTATTCTCCAGAGCTGAAAGGGTAGATTCAGTTTACAGGTTCATGGGCGAAGAGGATTCATTGGTTTCGTTTACACGTACTGAATCTTCTCCCACTGAACAACTCGACATAAACCTAGTAAAGATAGGCGAAGCAGCTCCCCAGGACGCTAAAACAAAGCTCCTTGATATACTACGGCGCCATGAACAATGTTTTGCACACAACTTGTCAGACCTTGGCTGTACAAATGTGACGGAAATGAGCATTGAGTCGACTAGTCAGCGCCCGGTAGTCTATAGGCCGTACCGTCTCTCTTACCACGAACGTGAGAAGGTGCGAGAAATGGTCGATGAAATGTTAAAAGTGGGTATTATTCGCGAGTCGACATCTAACTATGCTAGCCCTATAATACTCGTGCAAAAGAAGAATGGTGGCATGCGACTGTGCGTGGACTATAGACTACTCAACTCAATCACCGTGAAAGAGAGGTACCCCATTCCAATAATAGAAGATGAAATAGCGAGGTTGTCCGGGCAGGCGTGGTTCATAACCCTTGACCTGATGTCAGGGTACTACCAAGTACCTATAGCGGAGGCGAACAAGCATTTGACTGCTTTTGTCACGCCGGACGGTCGGTACGAGTACAATCGCATGCCGTTCGGCTTGGCAAATGCTCCAGCCGTTTTCCAGAGGATGATGAACCATGTCTTGGGACAGGCTCGGTTCTATAAAGCCACGGTATACCTTGATGACCTGCTGATTTTCGGTAAGACTCCATCCGAGTGTATGGATCGATTGGAAGAGATCCTCAGGCTGTTGGAAAATGCACAACTTAAACTGAACCTAGCGAAGTTTAGTTTTCTGCAAAATAGAATTGACTACTTGGGTTACAAGATCAGCTCAGCTGGTATGCGCCCAGGTTCAGTAAAAATTCAAAGTGTGATGGACTTTCCCCTACTACAAAACGTTCACAACGTGCGTCAATTCTTAGGAATCGTGAGTTACTTCAGGAAGTTTATTCGGTCATTTGCACAGTTGGCTCATCCACTCACTAAGTTACTGAAAAAGAATGCTTCATGGGAGTGGATGGCTGATCAGGAAGAGTCATTCAGTATCCTTAAATCTAAGCTGATAGAAATGCCGGTACTAGCTTTGTATGACCCTGGAGCTGAAACAGAGCTCCACACAGACGCCAGCAAAATAGGTATTGGTGGCATCTTACTTCAACGACCGCTGAACAGTCAAGATCCTTTCCATCCCGTGGCTTATTATAGCCGCCAGACGACTCCTGAAGAAAGAAACTTTCACTCGTACGAGTTAGAGACGTTGGCGGTTATTTGCGCACTGAAAAAGTTCAGGGTATATCTCTTAGGAAGGGCATTTAAGGTTGTTACTGACTGCAGTGCGCTGCGCTCCACATTTGAGAAGCGCGATCTTATTCCTAGGATTGCTCGCTGGTGGATCGCGTTACAGGAGTTTAACTGTTGCATTGAATATAGAGCAGGGTCAAAAATGGGACATGTTGATGCTCTTTCTAGGAACCCCCACTCGCGATTCAGACACTTCAGATCCTGTGCGATACCCACCCGTGTTGGTTATAACCAACGAAGATTGGCTACACACACTACAGTTAGGAGACCCGGAATTATGTAGGATACGAGATATTGTTGGCAGTGACTTGGATCCCAAGGGATTGGAGTACATTAAAGACAATTACGTTCTAAGGAGTAATAAATTGTTCAGATGTATAGGTGGCAATAGAGAAGACGTTAGGTGGGTAGTTCCAAAGGGTGCAAGGTGGCAACTGTGCAAGATGAATCACGATGACATAGGTCATGTTGGATTTGAGAAAACCTTGGAGCGTATAAAGAAAACCTACTGGTTCGCCAAAATGAAGCGGTTCGTAAAAAAATATGTTAGTGCATGTATTGATTGCGCGTATGCCAAGAAAACTGCAAATGGGCGAGAAGGGTTACTGCACCCCATAGAAAAAGTCGCGATCCCATTTTACACATTGCACATTGACCATCTTGGACCCTTTGTAAGGTCTAAAAGGGGATTCACCCACATATTAACTGTGGTAGATTCATTCACAAAGTTCCTGTTTATCAAACCTGTTCGTAATACAAACACCCAAAACGTGATAAAGGCATTACAAGATATATTCGATGTATTTCGAGCCCCTGACCGTTTAGTAAGCGACCGAGGTTCTTGTTTCACCGCGCACGCCTTCAAAAACTTCTGCCTTGACCGAGGTATAAAACACGTACCGAGCTCTGTAGCAAGTCCAAGATCCAACGTTCAAGTGGAACGCTATAACCGAACCATACTCAACTCCTTAACAGCGCAAAATATAAAGGACAACGAGAAGGAATGGGATAGTAAGCTGGGCAGAATACAATGGGGTCTGAACAATACAATACAGAAAACCATTGGTAAGACGCCAGCTGAGGTCATGTTCGGTACCGTCCATGAATAGTGAAGTCAAGCCGGCTTTAAACGCGGTTGTGGAAGATAACCGTGAGGTTACTGATTTATGTAACCTTCGCGCTGAAGTCAAAGAGAAAATCGATAAGGCCCAAGCTACACGAAAGGAATATTATGATCGGCGTAGGCATTCCGCGCGTGTATACCGTAAGGGTGATCTAGTTAAGATTATAAAAGTAGCGTTTCAAAATAAAGGTCATAGTACGAAACTAATGCCATCTTACGAAGGCCCATTCAGAGTTATAAAGGTATTAGGGAATGATCGCTACAAAATCGCTCCAATCGCGGGGTATGAGGGAATGAAAAATAAACGCAAAACCACGGTTGCAGCAGACAGGATGCACCCGTGGATCCATTTGGCCTCCCTGAGCTTAGATGTAGATGATACGGACAAAGAACAGGGTGATAGTGATTAAGATGAATGGTCAATATTTCAAATCGTGGTTGCCACCGTAGATAACCCCTAGACTGTTTAGTATTTTAAGATGTTCCATATGTAGGCTTATAACTTGAACTAATAACTAATATAATTAATAATGTCGTTTGTTGTGTTGTTTCAGGTCAGGTGCGAGCTGTTGACTTGTTCAAATCTTGACCTGACTCCACACAAAAAGCATATCATTATTATGTTACTAATCAACAATGATTATATACTGTATTGGAATATTTATATACATACCTCGTTCTGCCAAGTGTAAGGTTTGCCTGGTTCCACCTGGTACATGTATGAGGACATACATGACATCAGGATGGACGAGTGTAAGGTTTTAATTTATTTCCCTCAATTTTTAATTTAAAATAGGAAACTATCATTTAAAATACTGGCAACACGGGGTACTTGGCAGAGCGCGGGTTCGACGCCTCGCCGGCTGATGCAATCTTCTCTTGCGTCACCCGAAGCGCTCGGACGTAGTTTAAGTTGACAGATTGACGGTAGAAAAATATATTTGTACTTACAAGTTAAAGTTTGTTTTAATTACTGCTACCAACGTTGAAACCAGCCAATCAGGGTGGTAAGGGATAGTATCTTACAAATGATTATTATTTTAATACGTAAAAAGTTCTTATGTCTTTAGGGTGCCATTAAAATGGTAAAAACGAAACCCTACTGGTACGACTATGTCCGTCGGTCTGTCTGTCACAGCTGTTTATGTTCACGACTAATAATGACATTGCTTTGCCTTTTTGAGTTATCTTATCTCCGAAATTTGATAATTTTATGTAAAAATCTCTACACGAACTCGGTGGCGCAGTAGTAGTGAATGTTGTGCATGAAGTCCTGGACTCGACACTTGGTTTGGACAATGTGTAAATCCTTTGCCAGACCCGAGAATCGAACCTATCGGGTTTTCTGTCAAATAAATTTTTAATAGCAGCACTGAGTTTCGACCTATGCCCGGTAGACGGCAATAGGCTCGCCCTTTATGTGAGGCTTTAAACCAATGACCAAAAAAAGTTTAGTAGCTCTGCCTACCCTATCTAGGATACAGACTATGTAGGTAACTATTTAAAATGCTATTTCTATTTAAAAAACAACGGGATTAAATAAAATGACCACCCAAAAATAGAAGCCCCACGAAGCGGGGCTCCGTCGACTTAGTTTGATGTCTTTAAATATATTTTGCTGTGCAATTAGTATTTTTTGCTGTAGGTACCTACAGTTAAATACTACCCAAAAACAACTCCCTCACTAGGACTAATTTACTGACATATAATGCAACGCCACTTCCTCCATTTTGAATTACCGCCTACGTTTCGTCCGCACAACAGGTTGAAGAACACAACCTGGCACGATGTATCGCATCGACGCGACAAGAATCTTCGCCCGCTTAATGTAGACAAGAACATCGCTTATGCCCGTACCTACACGATGTTTTTAACGCGCCAACGCGACACAAATCTTCGCCCGCTAATGTAGCCCCAGCATAAGGAGATCCCAGCCCACATCATGTAAGAACCTCCGCCGTATACAACTGTTTCAGCAAAACAGCTCTGTGCAAATCGTTCGCCTAGGCGCCTGTAGACCCGGTCTCTCTTGTCACTACCATGCAGACACATTATGCACTCGTCAGGGAACAAGAGCGACCGCCATTGCGCAATGCCCCAATCGAGATGCTCTCGAGCAAACTGGAGGCGCGCTTGTCGGTGGCCTGCAGTCAATAGGGTTTCGGGGGGAAAACTACGTATCTCCGCCTTAGGATCAGGGTGTCAGGAAGTCCACTGCGCCTCGAAAGGTGTGTTTTATCGACCGCTGATTAGAGTGCGCGGTGCCTGACATTGGTGTTGGACTCGTAGGGACTATGTGGTTAGCCGCAGAGGACGACATGTTCATTGCTCGGCAAGCACGTGGCGTTCGAGCGTCGGACTCATGCGCGGTTAGTGCGAACCAGTCGGTCGCGCGAGGCACAGAGTTGTCTTTAGCGAAGTGGCAGCGTGGCTTCGCTGCCACAACGCATCTCGGGTGCTTGCCTGCTCAGCAAGTAAGAGTCATAACTAGAGTGACATACCCGGCTTGTAGGCCTATTTGGGTAGGCGTAGGTACCTATGGATGTACCTACGTCGGAAAGTGAGCGTGCCTTATACAGCTCCGGTACCACACTGGAGATATGGGAGGCGGCTTCTCCGTCGGCTTCAGCGAAGTTTTCGTTAGCAACTCCCAGAGTTGCGAGTGTCACTTGGGCACGAGGTAGCTCGCTTACGAGAACCGGATCTTTGAGATTAGGGTGGAGAGTTGAGATTTGGGGACAAGACTTGTCTATAATTAGTCCCGGAAGGTGTTCTCGGGCACTGGAAGGAACAGCGGCTCCCACTATCATAACCTAACGGTTGGTGTAGGGGAACGCTATATCATAAACTGGACTAAGTAGGTAGTCGTAGAGAGAGGGGATGTCCACTCGCTGACAGCCACCCCTCGTAGGTACACGTCTCAGTTCTTGCTGCACATCAACACCCGTTAGATGCCGATTGCGCAATGAGTTTGAGACTATGAAACGGTCGTCTCTTTCGGAAGTGCACCGGCGGCGGCTTGTCCTTGGTCTCCGATCGAAGGCACCAGTCTAGTTAAAATCGTCTGTATACTCTGGATACAGCAGACTGGCTTGAGCCTTGAGCTTCACTTGAGTAAAGCTGGGCAGCGACTGCTCGCTACTGCTCGACTTAGCCCTTGTTGCAACAGGGCAACAGCTTGAGCGGCTTCTTCAGGTGTGGTATCCATATTTTCGTAAAAACAATTAATGCAATTTACAGAGATGTGTACTTAGCGGTCAATTTGTGATAAGCGACTGATAAGGTAATTTTTTTTTGTCTGTGTTAATTGTTGGCCTCAGATAGCCTTGACAACTTTACGCGGACTGTGGGTGAGCACAGAAGACTCCCAACCCGTGACAAGGGTAGCCGGGGTTGTGGAAGAGTTTTATAACGGGGTAAGTAGCGCAAGTCGTGGGTACCTTATGGAGCAAGTTCACTGTATCACCGAATAAAACTGCGTAAATAAATAAGGGCATATTTTTTATGTAGTATTGATGCTCATTGAAAGCTTTTAAAACTTTCAAATGACATATTGTTGTCATAAATACCAAGTGTAGTTTTGTAAAATTGGTGTAGGTATGTGTGCGAGATTTGGTTGCTCGCGATTGTACCTAGTTAGAATAAAATAAATAGACATTGTTATTTCTAAACAAATTTTATTTACCTTATACATCTCTAGCATAATCAAAACAAAAATATTCCCATCTCCATTACTTCACAAGTAATGTGTTAACAACATAAAACTTAGAAATAGTTAAAACTAACGAGGGACATTACACTTGGCAATCTCATTTATAATCCATTTGCCGAATTAATAAAGTAGTATCCTATTGTAAATTATAATTACATGTATACTAAGTTATGATTATGTTGCCCATCTAACTGCGTAACACTTCTATTTTGGACATCCTTTTTCTCGAGAACATGACTGTAATGTTTTGCCAAATAGGTTATACCTATTTGGTTCATGTTATGCCTATCACTAGCTATAAGTTTGCAAGTGACAATTTATTAATGTGAATCGATACACGACCTGATTTAGCCAGAGCCTTTCTATATAATTGGCTAAAACCGGTGGTGTATGGAGTCCAATGTTGACGATCTATTGTTTGATATGACACGAACGCACATAATCGCTATCCCTTTTTATTGTATGAGAAGCGAAAGCGAGAACTACAGTTGTATCGTCATAATTAATAAGCACTTCATGGTTGGTGTAACTAATGTGATCAACCTACAGGTTAATTAACATCGCCCGATCGATTGGATGTTAACACATAGGTATGACTAAATCTGTTATGGCAATCAACATAAGACAAATTGACTTTGTTAGGACAAATCAACAATTTTCACTTTCAATCTACTCGCATTGGTTATACTAAAAATATGTTTGAATTCGATCACCAAGTCGAAGTCTTATAGCAGAGGTAAATAGGCAACATAAAATCTTATTACATAAAAACATTTCGTCAACTTTATAACATGAACAAGATTGAGTCACAATTTTAATATAGGCCTAGTACTAAACTAACATTCGTAATTAAAATTAAGTCTATCCCTATTCAATAAAAGCTAAAGGTCGGTGGTAAAGAAAATAGTGGAATAAACAGAGATCGCATTAAAGACAGTACCATCAATTGGGATTGACAATTTTATATTTTACGTGGAACTATGTTGAATGAGGCAGTTTCACTATATTTTTCTATCTAATTTTATTTAATTAAGAATATAATTGTTAAAAATAAAAAACTATATGAATCAACTCTTTCAATTATAATACCACCGAAATCAATGTATCGATGATATTGAGAGTGACAACTAAAACGGGAATACCTGGTATTAAATACGTACCGCGGTAAAGTAATGCCAAGTGTGGTAATAATATTTTTATGCAAGCAAACATGCTAATTTTTCCACCTCATTCATGCACCATGCACTTGCAAATTGAGTGTGATTTCAAATTTAAATTAAAATTATCAAGCAAAGTGATGGTTACTACTATGTTTTAACATATTTTATATAAGATTAAAGAACAAAGTACATAGCAAGATTTATTGACATATACATATCAGCAATTCTAATCATGTAATTTCAATCATTTCCACCTTAGGTCACTGGTATTTTTTCATATGCATTTTTATGATTAGTTATGGTTTTAACATACTGTAAAGCAACAATATTAGGGAAAAATTAGAAGATAATAATTATGGACCTCTATTTGACTAATGAATTTACACGATTAGCTTGATCTTTTTATAAAAACTGAAACATTATCGAAATTAGTCACACCACACAACCAAACAAAGTAAGAAATTAGGGTTTACAAACTTTGGCAGGGTTTAGGTCATTCAGCATTTAAATTGTTCATCATACAAACTATTATTAGGATACAAATTCATAATGTCAAGAGGTATAGTTGGTCACAATGTAAATATTTAGTATGATAAAGGTACATACAAATAAACACTATAACATAGAAAAATAATTCATATCACATGGTTATCAAATTGTAAATGTCCACAAATATATTGTTTAATTTTAATGTCAAATTCTGTTTAAATATTTCATTGAGATAATGCACCATGCATTGTAAATTAAATAATAAAATGTATGTGGATGTTACTTTAATATAAGGGTAATGTGTAAATTAAGTAAAAATAGGTTACAATTTACCAAAATATTTCATGAATTATCCACAATGCCCTCGCAGTATTGCACTATCATAATAAACATGATGTGGAATATTAGCACATCATGCTTATCACTCTAACAGTGAATCTTGACAGTAAAATTACATATAACTACAACCTATACTTTCTTCAATGCTTCCTCCTTAGCAACTTCTTCAAAAGCAGCTAACAGATTCCTCCTGCACTTACTCTCATCTGTGTATCTTAAGGCCCAGATTATATATTCTCCAACATTCAAAGGGTCTTCGGAATAGCTTATTTGTACTTTACATTTTCTCTCCCATTTCATAGCATCCACACTTCGACTATTTCTAGTCCTAGTGAACTCAATGTAACCGTTACATTCTACTGCTAATTTTGGCAACTGAGCATTTAAGGCATCATGTGATCTGTCAGAGTCTGTCCCACTGGTAGATGGCAAGCAGTCACCTTGCCCCACTTCACAATTTGGTGGTGTAACAGGTATACACTTTCTCTTCACTTTACGAATTAAACCATCACCTTTACTATTTATTTCATCATCAGGACATGATCTTTTTAATGAATCTACATTAATTTGATTTTTATTTTCATTGTCAGGTTCAATGTTATCAGTCTTTTGTTTTTTACCTATGCTAATATCATCTGGAGGCTGGCAACCCTCAGCCCACTCTGGACTATTGCAATTAGACCTCAGCAATCTTCTTTTGCGACATCTATCTTTAGAAATTATAATCTCAGGGGAATGAAGAGGACTAGCCAGTATTGAATCATCCTTCCTGAAATATGTTGTAAACATTTTAGTAACGTAAAAATGTGATTTTGTAAAAACAATCGCAAAGCAAATATTGTGTAGTTAAAGTATGACTTACTTTACCATAATTCTACAAGGATTGCACAGCAGGGTCAGCAAAAAAAAAACAGCATATAGGAAAGCACTTATTTAATCAAAACGTACAAACCTTTGCAATCTATCATTTCTGTTTTGTATTTTATCTATACTCTCAATTGTTGTGAAATCATGCCTTGAACATTGCATGTCATATTTTAGGAATGCTGTAACTTTTTTTCTTGTTTTAATTGTTCTGCCAAACCATTCAAGCATTGCATCATCAGAGATATACAATGCAAGATTTTGTCTTTCATTGTCTATCATGCTTTTGTACCATGATATGAAAGTTCTAGCTTGTTGACGCTCAGAGAATTTATTGCTTGTGTTGTTGTTATTTTCTTGTAATGTTTTGGCAAACTTGGAATGGATGTTGCGTTTACGAGGTGTAGGTGGTGATGACATTTTCTGAAAGTGATCAATATAATAATATTAGAAATGTTACATAATGTTAATTAGTATCAACATTAAATTAATTTATTAGTGCATACACAACTACCCTTTTTATTAAAACGCAGCCAAAGTAATAATAGTTTATAGATCTCCTGCATTTATATGGTATGAAAGGAGACTGATTTAAGACTCGTCATTTTAGCATTAATTAATGTTTACATAAATTTACTTTCATCACACCTAAATAAGAATTTTCACTTTCTGGTACAATACTTAATTTATACCATAGTACCTATTATGGTTTTGCTGGAGAAACTACGAATTTCTACTTGTTACTATCGTGCTTCATTCACATCCATTATATTCTTACTGCTCGCTCGTTTGTTTAGGCTATTCATTTATATATTAATACATGCCGACATAATATATTATAGTCAAGGTTACTCACATTTATTTATCGGACACTTCGGACAGTATTTCGACAACTTTATAAGAACTGTTAGCGTTGTGAGCTAAGTCCAAACGAAGCCCTGCAAGTCGTTTCTTGCTTTCCTCGATGTACGCAGTTATTGATAAATTGATTTCTAATAGTTCTTTATGTAGTATTGTTACGCTTTGGCTGTTTGTAGATATATATTCTGTAAAAAACATTGTTATCATGCAATTGTCATTCAAAAACAATTGAAACATGACAAACTTCGATTTTTAAAACATAACCTACTTATATACTTCACTGCCTCCGATGCTAGGTGTTCACGGGATAAATCATCAGATATTGTCGAATTCATCTTACGTCTCACTTTGTTTAAATTATTATCCGCACATTTATTACCTATAGAATTTTCAGTAACAATCTCTACAAATAGGTACACAATAGAATAGCGTCGTTTTCGCAAAACAAAATGGCAACCATAAACTATTTGTACAATTTCCAGGTTCATGTATTTTATTTGTCACTATATTTAGCTTGAAGAACGAGCATAAAGCCTGTATTCTCATTTGTGCAACAAGGACACCATGCACGATATGTTCAGTTCAAAGCTTTCATGGGGTTTCTGGAACAAGCTTCAGTAACACACAGTAAGTAAGTAAGCCATAGAGTAGATCATAAACAATAAACGAGTAGGGTACGGCACTTTTAATCTTTTAATTAACGACGGTTATCCTGAGGATCGGTGTTAGAGCCATCAATACTTTATTTATTTATAGAGGTCCAATAGCTTATTATAGTTTGACAATACAGATGTTATGAAATATAGATGTTGATGACTTGATGCACATAAACATGAATGAATCTTTCTAGCTATCCACGATAGAGAAAATCTTTAGCCAAGCAGCACATAGACCCTATAGTGAAAGGTAAAACCGTCGGAATAACTACATCTAAAGGCCGTCACATCTTCCAGTTGTTTCTTTGTGTTCGTGGTAGTCTATCGAGGGCCAGGTTTTAAAAGAATCGCTGTGTTGTCAAATTTTTTACAGATATGACCTGTAACAAAATGGGACAACACAGTGATTTACTCATAAAAAATTAAGTAGGTACCTATCAAATTCTGTGGGTGTGCAACCTTGACTACGTGAATGTAACGTCACACTATTTAAGCAAACTTTCGTACTACTTGCCCCTTTTTCCGTATACATGCTAAAACACAGGCTTAGCTAAAATAATTGGCATTTTAAGTCTTAGTGCTCGTGTCTGTGTTTTTTAACTCTTCTGTAAAGGATAGCCTGAAGTTCTATACAAATATTTTCTCTTAGAATATTATGTAAAATTATTGTTTCTTACGTAGCCACCCAATAGATAGGTATACAAATATGTAGGTACTTCAATAAAGTACCTACATATTTATTTGGGATTTCCCAGGTGTCAAAACTGGTTAAAGTGCGTTGTCTTCCTGACTACGGCTGAAACAGGCTACATAGGTAGTAAGCAATATACCAGAGCATAGTATCTATACAAAATTAGTTATCTTTTGCAGTTTTAGACTTCAAAGAATTAATTAAAACATCCGAATTCCGAAAGACGATATGTCAGAATCAAACTCATCTCAGGTGTCAAATCAGTTGAGATGAGTATGGAAACAACCAATCAAATTATCTGGCTGTTGGCATAGCAATTGGAATTAGGTAGGTATACTTGCCCCGGAATTTATAAATAGGTACATACCTACTTATTAATTCTATGGTAGGTACCTACCTACTTACGTAGTTAACTAAGAACTTACTTATTTATTCCATGGCTGTTGCTAATTCAGTTAGGCCTAGGCCTCACTACGGCTAAACCACCGCGGTTTTTAATCGCGTAATTTTGTGAGTCAAGGGAACTAATGCCACAGCCGCACCGGCACTAATTTTGTGTGCGTTTCGGATGGTTTCGTGGTTTAGCGGTTTATCGCTTGCGGGAAATAACCGTAGTGCAGCTTAGGCCTTAGCCAATCAAAACAGTTGACATTTGACCGTTTTTCAAAAACCGAGGCAAGTAGGTAGTAGGTACCTAGGTAGGTACCTAGGTAGTTACCTACTCTCCAGATAGAAGTATGATACTAACTACTACTTATTCGCAATTCTTATTCTAGGTATATAATACGCATTTGCTTATGAAGTTTAATGTGTTCGCCTCGTATAATTTGAAATCTATATCTATACAAATATTATAAAGAGAAAAGATTTCTTTTTGGTTGTTTGCAAGGATTTAATTCAAAAACTATAGGCTAAGTAAGTACTTACTTGGGTATGTTTTATTTTAAAAATCTATGACCTAACCTAATCTACTTTTATGCGAGCGAAGCCGCGGGTAAAAGGTAGTGGTACATAAAACAACATCTTATTTTAATGAAACTACCTACAAGTTAGTAATTGTGATTTTATCCTAAGCAATCCTATAGCAGTTCTAATATGTACTTATTTTATGAAAACAATTTGCTATATTGAGTTTGTGTAATTAAACATAAATGGAGAAATACGCCGAAAATAATACTTTGCCCAACCCGGTTCGAACTAGAGACCTCACAATAACACACAAGCGAGCGCAAACTTAGGTATGCGTATGCCGTAGCTATCACTAGGCAGAAAGTGTAACAACGAATGAAAAATAAATATTTATGTTTATTTTTATAGCTAGACTGAAATTGAATTAAGCTCATATTAATTGTTAGTTAAGAACAAAAAGTCGTAAATAGGTAGTTAGATATAGATACTAAACTTCATCAATCATTGAAACAAAGTCTGTTGACTAAGTTGTTGATTGATTGTCAACATTATGGACAACATTTATTTTATGCCTTCCTGAAAAGTACAGTAACAATGATAACCAGTCATGGTTTAGGTTTTAGAGAATTAATAATCCATTCACAACAATAGTAGAAGTAGAACTGCAGTTAGAATAGAACACTTAGAACTTAATCAAATCAATCATAATTATTTACAAAATGACAAATTCATAAGTTTAGTGGTACATACTTAACTGCACAGAGATAGGCTAATTTCAACCATAGACAATATATTAATTACGTGAACGATTGGATAGCCGAGCGAGCGCGCTTCTTTGGGAGTGGTAATGCGCCGAACCAATCTACTGCGTTCTTGCGATCATTGACTTCGGCCATTGGTCTATCTTTTGTCAACCAATCATCGAAAAACCAGTGAGGACCCAATGTAAGTTTACAATTTATTTTCACCGAATATTTTCTCACAATGGATGTTCCGGTATTTATTTGGAATAACATGAAAACATTGGGATATCTTAAAAATTTTACATCAATGTCTGACGAAATTACGTGAAAAAGCAGCCATTTTGATTACGTTGCTTTCCTTGGCCTCGTAGTTGTGACGTGTTGATTTTCCTTATGGTGAAGTTATTGTAAGTTGACTGTGAAACTACAATTTTCGAATTTGCATTTATATATAAATACATTGAAACGTTTCCAAAGAATTGAATATATAAACCCTAAATTACATCTGGAGCTCAAGTGAAGAAAAATTATAAACCACCAGAGTACCTACTATCGTTTCAACCTTCATTCTTATCTATATGAATTATCAATAATATCTTGTGTATTTTCCTTGAAACTCTTATAAAAACCAAACTTCGTGGTATCACAAATCTATATTATCAATTTAAAACATTAGGTTTTATCAATCCAGTAATTTGGATGTGGATTCTCGAATAATAATTGTATAGTAGTGGATTCCTAAGGCTTTAGAAACTTTGATTATACCCAAATCATTTGTATGCATTTGGCAGTAAACATGGAGCACGCACAGATTCAGAGCTCGGATGGAGCTCAAGTAATGACAATAAATGGCCAGCAGTTGCAGGTACTACAGATGAATAATACACCGCACATGATACAGGGACCTAATGGACAACAGATTGTTGTACATGCTGTGCCTTCTACAGCACCCGCCATACAGGTAAATTGTTTTATAAATACTTGCAGTAATGCAATTAAAATTAACTTTGTTTGATTAATTATCGTTAGAAATTAATTATTTATTGATACATTATATTGATATGTAAATTTTAATTGCTCATGCTATCAGATTGGAAGTCCTCAAATCCAGGTAGTGGTATCTTAATATTTTTTTTGTAATTTTATAATATGTATTACTAAATGCTATGTGTTTATTTGAATTTGTGAGCGGGATAAACAGTATATTGTGTTAATTGTTGTAAAATGATCTATCCCAAGCATAATTTAAATCCATTAAATGGTTCATGTATGATTTATATACGACCCTCACAGACTTTTACATTAAATTTATAAGGCCAATGTTGTTCTACCTATTCTAGGTTTATACTGTTCTTTACAAACCATAAGCTATGGTACATTTGTAAGATTGGTCAAGTCATAAAATAATTGCTCATAGTCACAAACTTTTGCACCAAAAATTGTTATGTATATAACCTGTCAATTGTTGGAATGCTAGACTGTAATTGAAAACCTATTGTCTGGCCACCAGTGTGCTACAACTCAATAGGTTAATGATGGTTAATTCTTTAAGGCTGTCACTGTTAGGGCAAGTAGTATCAACTACATTTGACATAAATTTAACTTGTTGACTCGTTTAATTGCATACTATCCTCACTTCCTTACTAATATTATAAATTCGAAAGTAACTCTGTCTGTCACCTTTTCACAACTAAACCACTCAACCAATTTAGATAAAATCTGGTACAGATATGGTTTAAAACCTGGGGAAAGACATAGGCTACTCTTTATTGATGTAGGTACCATGCTTGCAGAGCCGCGCGCAATAGCTAGTATTATATGAAACCAGTAAATTTTCTGCCACTTAAGTTAAGTCTTATGAGCAACTTATGGGTACTCATAGCTTATTGCTGGCTGGGGTAGCAATACTCATCACCAGTTAGTATAATATTATATTAGAGTGAAATAACAGATATATAAGAAATTTTACTTTGATTACTATTAGAAATTAATAACCAATAAACATAGCAGTATTTAATAGAAACCAACATTGAGATTTTGTTTTTTTACTTAATAATAAAATAATAAAGCCCTTTGATTCCGAATCGCTACGGCTATGGATATACATTTTTTCAAATTCATCCATTAAAGTATATCTCGCAACTCAGCATGCCTTCTAGCATAGGCCTCTCCACTGGGCTCTGTCCTCTGCTATTCTGGTTCAGTATGGTCCCAAGGTTAGGTGGATATCATCTTGCCATCCTGTTTTCGGACACCCTTGTCTTCTGGTATCCTCTCTGGGGTACCATAAGGTTACTTGTTTGCTCCACTTGTTTAATGTACAACATGGCATATGTCCTGTCCTGTTTTTTACTTATTGGAATTAAAAGATTTGGTTTAGGACATAAATGAGTCACCTAAATGAAAGTGCATAGTACAAAAGTCAATTTTATCATGTTGTATATATTGTCAGGTCGCCACTCCTAATGGGCAGCAGCTGCAGCAGCTACAAGTGTTGCCTATATCCAACATACAAGGTATAAGACATACTTATTTTATTTACTGTGTCTTATTAGATCGTATGGAGTTTATATTAACTTGTTTATATACTGGATATTAAAAAAATATCTAATTTAATTGTATTTCAGCAAGTGGTAACATTCAGCACATGCAGCTTGTCCAAACGCCAGATGGACAAACATTCATATATCAGCCTGTTGCTACCAGTGCCCAGCCTACAATCGACCAACACCAGATTTTACATCAACCAGCTGGTAATTGGATGTAATCTATTTTATATAAATGTATATGGGACAGTTTATATACTATAAACTGTCCCATTTTTGGGCATGGGCTCATTTTATATACTCTCATCTCTCATCATTATATACTTTCATATGCCTTTCCTTAGTGTGAGGGTTAAAGATCTTTATAGACAAGAATAATTCAAAAGTAGGTGTTCCTATTGGACTGTTGTAACATTATCTTGTTATGTATCTCATAAAATTGAGACAGGATAAGTTCAACTCATGTGATGGAATGCTAAACAGATGTTTGGGTAATGGCTGCTAAGGAGCATAATCGCACAGCCTTGTTTATTTGCTGCTAATGGAGCCATAACATTCTACTAGAGGACAGGAAGAAAATCTTCTAACTTGACTTTCTTTAATAGGATACTGATTGATCTTATATCAATAGGGTATTATAAGAAAATATTCCTAAAAACCTTTTTAAATTGAAACCATTGAACCAGTTTTATGACATATCCTGAAGGGTAAGTTCAAGAACTTGGGATGAATATAAGTCACCTTTTAAATAACATGTATGAATTAATGAGAAATATATTCCCCAAAAAAGCTGTTACATATTTGGCTACATTAGGGTAGAAATTATGGCAGCTCTTGTGATATATACTATATGTAATAGATAAATTACCCCTTTTATTATAGATTCCTCTTGAAACTTGTTTGATGTGTTGTTAAATATTTGCTATTTGGATTTCAGTAATCAATTTGAACGGTAACTTGGTGCAAGTCGCTGGTGTTGGCAATGCAGTTCAGGCACAACATATTGTAAACCAACCTAATATTGTTATGGTAAGCTATTTATATATTATGTTGCTTTCCAAAGGATCATTTACACTAGTATTACCATAAGTTTGTAACATTACTCTAGCTATAAACCACTCAAATGAATATAACATATCTTATTTATTATACTTCGCTGACAAACTTTTCTGAGTCGAGGCATTCATGGCATATAAACATGGCATATAAATTTTTATCAGTGATATACAGTGGTTTTGTGTAAAACAAAACTTCAATTTCGCCAGCTAGCCTGATTTCAGTATAGTTTGGCCTACAAAACCACTATCTTTAGAAGGCCAAGCAATACTGAAATCAAGGTAGCTAGCGAAATTTGCTCTTAATATAAAAAAAAACAAACTACCTCTGCCTACGTCCTTTGAAGTATACAAGCACATATGTATATTATTTGATCATGATTTCAGATGGTAAATGGTTCGAACAACGCTGCAAGCTCCAGCGCAGCGGCGTCTGAAGGCGCGAGTTCTTCAGCTGCTGGATCAGATGAGGAACCCCTTCTGTACGTGAATGCTAGACAATATAAGCGTATACTGAAGCGACGCGCTGCTCGAGCCAAGTTACATGAACTTGGTAAGATACCCAAGGAGAGACCTGTGAGTATATGTGACATAGCACTAGCAATTTGGTTTGCAAATTACTAATAATCTTGTACATCTATGGTTGAGCTTTGAGTGGCTAAGCATTGATATAATTTAAAGAATCAGGTCTAGTGATGCGCTTGGTTGCATTTTTAAAACAGTTTTTGCACAAAGTGGTACCTAGGTCAAGGAAGTATGTATGCATAGTGCTGTCAATACTTTCGAAAGCATTTGTGTGCAAAATCATATTTTCAAACAGGTTCAGTATTGACAAATATTGATAGATACATACCCATGAAGATAGTTCTTTAGTCACAAATCTTTATTATTGCAGAAATATCTACATGAATCACGACACAGACATGCAATGAACCGGATACGAGGCGAAGGAGGCAGATTCCATTCAGGCAGTAGAAAGTGAGCGAAATCACAATAATATATCTATATGCTAAAGTAGAGGTATAATAAAAAGAGAACCGAGAGAGTTTTTGTGGCAATGATTTAAATTTTACACCAAACAATTTAAAGTGTATTTTTTACTAGTAGGTTGTTGCAAATTTAAATGTTTAAATTTGGATGAATATAAAAAGACTTTGTTTATATTATTGCAAAATGAATGACTTGTTAATAATATTACAATGTTTTCTACATTATAGGAATATGGAAAATGCAGAACATGCATCTGAGGACCAGAAAATGCTAGAAGACATCAAGCCAGACACTGTCTCAATAACAATCATACAGGTGATTATAGTCGCTAAATATTTTAACTTCTCATCCAATGACATTTTCAAAAGACAAGACATGTCACAAAACTTGTTTAAACAAAAGTTGACATTATCATTACAAAATTTACTTTTTTAGTGGTCTGAGTGTGTTGGTTCCCTGGATGAGTACTTCAACAAGTGTGTGTAATAGCGTCGCACCATTGGATATAATAATAATATTGAAAATGTTGGATTGTTTGCTTATTTGATTCCTAAATTATAAAATCAGCAGCCTTTATAGATAATGTTATTTTGAAAAAGGGTAGATGAGAGACCTTATTTAATAATTGACATGAAACAATCTTGGATTTGTTTAGCATAAGAGAAAGACTGAACTGAGTATGCTTTGTTCAAACATAACATAACATAACAATAATAATAAAACTAAAAACCGCCTGGTTAATTAGTTTAAAATGTTTATTACAGGACGACGAGTCCCAAGAACAGCAGCCCACACAATGGAGGCGACTAGCACCACAGCAGGCGCTGCAGTCCACATAGCAGATAGAGGCACATGATGGTGATGACTGTGCCGTTCTAAGTGTTATTACAGAGGAATGACTGAAACTAAGTGATGTACACTGTCAGTATACATATGTTGAGGACGAGCCAGTGATACATTGTTGCAGAACGGTGTGATCATGAAGTATGTTTTTAAAGATATTAAATCCTAAAAATCGAATTAAACAAAGACCGAATGCTAAAAGTTATGATCATGAACAGATTCTTATAATATACATAATTGAACCAAATAATTATCCTGCAGAGTTAATCAAACATCTGTTCATAGATATTCATGTGTTAATGAATGCTAGTTTAAAAAATGTATTGACATTTTATAGCATATAGGTATATGGAAACTGAAATAATATCCATGTACACTTGGGGTTCAGTTTATATATAAATAGTGATGGTATGCTTCATACGACACAATTTTGTTACAATAACATGTATGAGACTGCATACTTTCACTTACACTGGTGAAGTTACATCTAAGTAGACATACAATGTTTATCATGAAATATGAAAATAATATTGACATCACAATAGATATAACCATATTACAGTGATATATGAGGCCTTCATGAATTACGTTTTTTAGTTTATATGAATTGCTAGGGCTGATTTACAGTGCCAATGAGTTTCGTTTTCATTCAATGTGCCCAGTCCATGTATATAATTAACTATAAATCATGCATAATATATGTTTATTCGGGAATCAAAATAATCAAATTATTCTTAAAGGCTGATGGATATATAAAATATAAATTTTGTATGTTAGAGGCTAGGTCATATTCAGATGACAATAGTAAAACTATATCGCGATTTTCGGGACTCTGTTATTCGTTTTGATTCCGAAATTACCGTGTTTGTTTTTTTATTTACTTAATTCTTTATTGTTGAATTAAAATTATTTAGGTTGTGGAAATGCTTATTTTGTTAAAAATAATGGCTGCAATATATTATCTCATATTTTAACTATGATTTAAAATCTTAATTCAAATAATAGATCATGTTTTATTGTAAAGCCAAAGAGGTGTTCCGATTCGCTGGTCAAAGATGTCCAGGTGACTTGTATGTATGTAAATAATTAATGTAAGAAGTGCTAGACTAATACTGAAGAACTTTTATAATGCGATTTAAGTACAAAATAAATATGCACTTACAATTATTGTATTTCATTGGTGGGCAAACAAAGTCATTGCATGTCATGGCAAGACAAAATCATTTTTCTGCTTACTCTTACATTTTTGTACTGTCAACAACAATATTAAGAGTCAAGGCACACGGGCGCAGAGTCAAGATCTCGGATAAAAAAATACTGAAGTTTATGTTTACTGAGTTAATGTATTTTATGTAATAGAGCCAAGAAAATGGGACTGAAAGTGGTATACAATATCGTATACCTTCCACAGCTATCATGACGATACAAAACAGGTTAAAGAATTTCAATCTGTAGAAAACAGTAGCTATACCTAACCTCTTTATGATTTTGGTACCGGAATTACAATAAAATTAAATCGTAACTTTGAATGGTTGAGGAGTGTCGGGTGCGGCGGGGTGTGGCCATGTCGCTCGTGTAATAGAGATGGCTCAAACAACACAATTATCTCGTAGCTTCGACCACTTCATGGTAGAGTTTAGTGACATCAAAACGTTACCAGCACTAGAGTGAATGTGTCTCATCATGATAAGAATAGCACTAACAATCGGCTTCAAAAAAGTTCCTTCCTTCGATCCTGGGTCCTTTAAGCGGGGCGTGAAAAAGCCACTTTTTTAGGCCGTTAAAATAGACACTTCGGCACCACTTCACGTACATTAAAACCTATATTCTACACGGTCGGGTCAAACGCCCAACCACCGTGACCTTGCTTGAGTCAACCAAACTGCACGTCGGTTCTATTCTACACGATCGCGTGGTTGGAAACAACTTCAGTGAGCGGCGAGTAATATTCACGTCGATGGCACCACTTTCAAATACGCAAAAAGTCGGAGTGGCTTTAGCTCTTCTATGTGCAAGCAAAGAAAAAGAAAAGAAGAAAAGAAAATGGGTGAAACAATAGTTAAAAGAAAGACAAAGACTGGGTCATTTAAATCTTTTATGTGAGTTGAACGATTTTCGACGTTTCAGACGATTTTCATAACTACCTTAGAATGGACCATGAGACTTTCCATGAACTATTAGTGATGGTGCGACCAATTGAAAAAAAACGGTTATGCGAAAACTTGGTGGGCGTAACCTTTTATTGAATTTAATGTCGTGTTTTGACACAAAGGAACAATACAATGTTTGTATGCATATGTACCCATTTTTGAAAATCTTGAGTCTCAGCCATCGTGTAAAAATGCGACGCGTACTGCTTAAATAACTTGACTTGGAATGTATTTAGGAGCTACCAAGCGAATACGAGTTGCAAGTTGGAGCACTGCGTGTAAAGGCGGCTCTACACATTGGGCCAACGTGTAGAGATCTACTTGGCGTATCAACATACCGCCAAGTAGATCTAACACGTTGATCCAATGTGTACAGCCGCCTTAACGAAATTATTCTTGCAAGCGCTACTTTAAAGACCAAAAATTCTTTAATTTGTAGACATTTCAATGATCTTTTTACACTTTTATTTCATTTTACTTATTTTTATAAATAATGTGACAAATATGGAACCTTCATTGCGTAGTTTATCAATTATCTCCATTTAACATACTACCCCCCCCACACGACACAAAAGCACCTACTTTTTCTCGTACATATTATTCAGTTGTACCACAGGTAGTACCTACTACACTAACAGTGGCGAGCCCATAATAAATTAAGTACCTACCTATTTTAAAATTTTATGACTACATTTTAAAGGTGGCTGTAGATAATAAAGAAACAACAGTAATAGTTAAAAAGGTTTATTAAAAAAGATTTCATAAACACGATCCCAAAAGTTCAGGTAGATTAGTTGATTACTACAATAAATTTAATTGGCATCAAACATTATTTGTAACTAAATGATATAACATTAAGTGCACTTCTATGTTTGCAATATTTTGCTAATAGGTACGTACATATTTAAATAAAACAAATAACAAAATCGGTCAAAACAATAAATGTCTAACAACAAGGATATACTTCATATGAAATCAAATAAATTGTAATTTATAAGTAAAATGAATACAAGTAGGTACATAAAAATACCAAGCAGGTACCGATATAAAAACTGAGAATCAATTGACAGTTGATTGTACTTAAATAGGCTTACAAATTCATTCATTTTCACACATTATTTATATGGATCTAAAGACTGAGCCAATGCACACTGATTGTTTTCGAAATTAGTAGATGATTTTAGCAACCTTCAAAATACACCTCTCATTTAAAAATGCACGAAGGAGGTTTTTTGAAGATACTAAGAAATATTTTACTGTTCAATGCAAAGCGATGCGTCTTACACAAAATAATATGGTAGAAACAGAGAACAACGCGTCAAAATTAACGACAAATCAAGTCGAACAGAAAAACTGTGACTTGAGTAAAGTGGTCAAAACGTGACGTTAAGTACCTAAAATGTCAGTGCGTTGTCCATATTGTACAATGTGCATTGGCTCTTTAAGGAGGTAGGACACTTTTTAATCTAGGGCCTAATACCATAGTCCCTAAGAACAGTCCAGCCAAATTAAAATGTATGTGCTGCAGACATGCGCGCCGCCAGAATTACTTTCAGGAGGTGCATCTGCATCTAAACATTACACTATTAACTGATATAAAATATAGAATTATATATGTATATTATGTAGATAAATGTAATATCAAATGCGAGTATATTATTGAATGCATTTCGCACATCGAAAAGGAAAACATTCTATGTATATTTCTTTTCCTGACAGGGGGGTGCGAGTGCACCCCCTTGCACCCTGCTGCCGGCGCCCATGGCTGCAGAGCATTTCATACGATAAGGGAGGGAATCCAAGTGGACCATGGACCGTGCCTATCCCAAGATGTAAGGTTACAACTCAAAATTCTAGAGCGGTATATAGGCTATCGCCGTTTATGAACCTTCTGAAAAATATTCCTAACTACGCCAATATGAATAGCCTGCATACAGACAATCGTAGATGAGGCTCTTTAGTGTACAATCTCTTTCATTCACAATCACTAACAAAACATACTTTAATTACTTGGCTCATTCTAAAACAAATTAGATAAACTTTAACTGCAAGAATGCAAATACAATATCACTAAAGTCAATTATCTAAACGAGATTCCTTAAGAATACTTATAACAAATTATGCTATTTGGCTGTGGACGTGTTAGGTTTTTGCGCAGTGTCCCGGACGCGCTGTATCTCGGTCTTGATGGCGGATATGAGCGGGAGCGCGGGGTCGTCGGTGGACAGACGGCCCTCGGTCGCGATCAGCGCGGGGTTGACCGCGGGTCGCGCACCTAGGGACTGTTAAATTATCATCGTGTTGTCGTCCCATTGCTGTGTGCAAAATTTCGTGTTCATTGGAGGTTTCGTTTTGTGTGTTGAATTCTGGTGAATTGTGGCAATTTCTGCAGTGTCAGAAGTATAAGTTTTTTACATGGTTAATGTTAGTAGTTTTAGTTGTAGTACAGTCGGCTAAGAAACTGGTCTACCAGTTTTGACAAAAGTTTTTGTGAGATCTAATTATCGCTAAGGTTGAGTTTTCTAACTTGACATATGGCATGATGTAGGTAAACAATAATACGTGATGAACAGAGCAACGGTCACTGTCATACTTAATATTATTGCAAGGGAAAATCGACCTTGTTGTTTCATGACGTTCAAATAAAACTCAACCGTGGGGTGGTAGACCACATTTTGGCCAACTGTACAAAGTTATCAGAAACATTTACCTACTGAGTTCTTTATAGTTAGACTATGAATTAAAACAGTATAGGTATCTTCATAATCGGAATTAGCTCTGTGGGTACATATTAGCAAACTAGTATTAGGTAAGTTCATTTGAATAATTGCAACTACGAAAAGACCCTATGGTGCTCTTTCAGTTTAATAAGAAACAAAAAGAAAAACGTTGCATGAGAGTTACTGTGTCCGTGGTGTTTCGGTTGAATAATAAAACGATGCAATACAAAACAAAACTTTGGAAACTATTATTGTATGGATGATCGTCATCAGAGTGTTTACCATAAGTTTACCGCGACACGTACCTACCTACATAGGTAATATCGTCAGCATGTTGTCCGATACATTTTGTTAAGTTAATAGAATTTCCTAATATGAAAATAGAAATGCTTTTAGAAAATATGTTAAACATAACGTGTAGAGATGCGTCCAAAGCTATGAAAACGAATGGTATAATATTTTGAAAGTATTTTTCTATTGACCAAGTATACAGCGATTCATTTGGCTCATGGGTATAGGAATGGCCTCAGTTCCTTATTAATAATGGTTTATGAAGTTAAAGGGTGAAGTAGATATAATTTTTGAGTAATAAGATCAATGTTCAATTCAAAATAAAATGCTTTGCCATTTTAAACGCTTTGCCCGTCTCTAAATAAGTGATAGAAAATTGTACTTTTGAATTCTTTTTCGGGACACTGTCTATGTATATTTTCCTTTTACCTGTGGAGGCGTATGACCCCATGCTCGAGCTGGGGGCGGTACTCTCCGCTCGGCTGCGGTTCTCGTGAACGAAGTACGAGGTCTGGACCCTTCAGCTTCAACCCTCGGTGCTGATATTTCTGCGGTACTAGTTACAGGACGACTGGAAAAAGAAATTTGCCGTGAATGTGATGTTACTATATCTAAATATGATTTCAATTCTTTAGAAATAGTTATTGAAATGCAATCTCATAGACATGGCACCATCGATCAAATATACCATACATGCACGATCGTCGCTCGAAAAACGGCTCCAACAAAAGTGTGCATAAATCAGTCGTATGCGCTATATTATGCACCTGTCCCACTCACTCTTGCGTGCGCTGCCCGTAAGCGAGAGTGAATCGACACCACTACTACGGTGGAGACCGTACCATATACTTAGTACGCTTGCGTATCGCGAGTAACATACTTAGGACGCTTTACATTGACGCGTTTTAACTAAACTATTACAAAATGGTTCTCAGTGGGCGTTCCATGGTTATTCCGGTTTATTTCCTGGATTGCATAATAAATGCAGACACTTATAAGTAAGTAGTACTGGTCAGTGCCACATATTGACGCGGTTTTTGTATGAGAATGTGCATCTATGGTATATTTGATCGAAGCATGGCACAGTCAATGCAGATTGCTTTTAATATGTCGGCTTGTCTGCAAGTGTGTCAGTTCGATCAAAATTGGATTATAAGAAGTGAAGTGAGCATCAGACAATTCTAGGGCAGGCACGCTTTATGGTCGCCGCAAAGAGATCATTCCTAGGTACCAAATGAAAAGCTGTAGATATTAAACATTACCCAGGACCAGATCCCGCTGAACGACCTCGGACGGTGTCCAGGGCAGTGTACGGTGACCCTGGGAGGCGTACGTTATCGTTGCGCGCTTGAGCTAGCTGATCGCCAGAACTAGAATCTGCAAAGTTAAATTGTATAAATATAATAGCTGTTACCCGAGACTTCGCCCGGGTGGAATTTAATATAAAACATTTAATATTTCTTTCGCGGATCTCTAACTTTTTCTAAAATAAAAGTAGTCTAAGTAGTAAGTACGCTTAGGCTAAAAGTAGCGTGACTAGTAACTTAGGCGATAGCTGATGTTATAAGGCGTACCTTATAACATCAACTATCAGCCAATAAAAGTCCCGTCAAAATCGGTCCAACTGTTTCAGAAACTAGTCAGAACATATAAACAGACAGACAAAAATTTTAAAAATAGTTTTTTTGCTATAGTTATGTACCGTAGATACTTTCATACGCATTTAGTAAAAAGCTGTTATTTTGACATTAGAAACAGACACTGCAATTTTATTTATTTGAATAGATTAAGCATTTCTTGGTAATAAATCAAAATGGAACCTACCTTTCCGTCTTGCTGGGTTACCTTAAAACTTACAGGTAGTAAAAGTTTATCATTATGTAATACGTCATACTCCAGAATATAATGTAAAATTCGTCGAAACGTCGAAACAATAGAAAATTTTGGACAAACGAACTATTCGTTAGTCCAAAATGTTTATTCCACTTAAAGCTAATTTACCTTGTTTCTTATCTTTATCCTTCGAATCTCTCTCGTTATCCACGGTGTAAGTATCATGAGAGTTAGGACTAGAGCCTACACTGCCGAAAAGTGTGAATGCATCATCCATAAGTTCGTTGAACCGCTGCCGCATGCGTGATGGACCGAGGTCCTTACGAGCTGACGAAGTGGACTTGGCTGGGCTAGACGGCTTAGACGCTGAGAATTTAAAAAATGTACGGTTAAGGCAACTTTGACTAGAGACGTAAAACCGAAATTATTTATTATTCCTTACCATCCTTGATCCTTTGGCAATGAAGATCCCATACTAAGGGTCCAATAACGCCAGGGTCCTTATCAATACTGCCCAACCTCACCAGCTGCGAGGCCATCTGTCTTCGAGGCACTACATCCTTATCCTTACCCTGGTCTTGTTTACTCCGTTTGGGCGACGTAGTCGGAGAGTCAATGTCAAGGTGGCGAACTGATACAGGTTCAAGAATTCGGGATAGTGGCTCGACGACGTTTCCTCTAGGAATCCGAAGTAATACAATGCAAGGTAAATGTAAGTTTATAATACATCATACATATTAACTCATGCTTACACTTTAGGCGGGATCGCCTAAAGTACCTACCTAATAGCAA
Source organism: Catocala sponsa (assembly GCA_963564715.1). NCBI lineage: Eukaryota > Metazoa > Arthropoda > Insecta > Lepidoptera > Erebidae > Catocala > Catocala sponsa. The sequence goes on along the minus strand of OY751346.1, from coordinate 8,367,677 downwards.
AGGCATACACATTTCATTAGATATGGTTAAAGATCCCACGTAATATAGGTGAGTTGAAGCTCTTGGCATAAAAAAACTAATAATAATAATAATACCAAGACCTTCCATAACCGTGAGGTGTGCAATCTCCGAGAATATTTTCTCCACAATAACGTGGATGTTCATCGTGATGTGGTGGCAGTGGATACTGGCCTTACCCCGCTCGCTCTGGCTAAAGAGAACTGGCGCAAACCGGTGGTGCTTACAACTGAGGATCGCAAGGTTGTATGGAAGAGCAAGGAGCTACACGGACGGTTTTATCGGGCTCTATATGGACCCGACGTAGATTTAATATCGTCCGTGTCCTGGTTACGATTCGGTGACCTGTTTGGAGAAACCGAAGGTTTTGTCTGTGCAATTATGGACGAAGTAGTGATGACGAATAACTACCGGAGATATATCCTAAAGGATGGTACGGTTGACATATGTCGGGCGTGTCACCAGCCCGGAGAATCCCTCAGACATATTATCTCTGGATGTTCTCGTCTTGCTAATGGCGAGTACTTGCATAGACACAACCAAGTGGCCAGGATTATACATCAGCAACTTGCTTTAAAATACGATCTCGTGGACTTAGAAGTACCGTACTACAGGTATGTGCCCGACCCCGTTCTCGAAAATGGTCATGCAATGTTGTACTGGGATCGGTCCATCATTACTGACAGGACTGTTGTAGCCAATAGACCTGACATTGTGGTGGTGGACCGATTAGAGCGCCGTGCAATGATCGTCGATATCACCATTCCTCATGACGGGAATCTCGTGAAAGCTGAAAAGGATAAACAAGTTAAATATCTGGATCTGGCGCACGAGATTGTCGACATGTGGGATGTGGATTCGGCGATCATTGTGCCGATAGTCGTATCAGTCCATGGACTGATTGCCAAGAGTCTCGATCACAATCTGAAGAGGCTCGCGTTAGACGGCTGGATTAAGTCTCTGATGCAGAAGGCCGTATTGCTTGACACGGCACGCATTGTGAGGAGGTTCCTCTCGCTGGAGCCCTAACCACCGGTAGCTTGGACCTAGTTCCCGATGCCGGTGGGTCTTCATAGTTTTTATATTTTTAAATGTGTTTTTTTTTAATATATTTAAAAATGTAATTACTATTGAAAAATGTGTAAATAAAGAGAATAATAATAATAATATTATAACAATAATATTCTGTCACATACACACACCATCTAGCCCAAACTAAACAGAGCTTGTACTATGGGTACTAGATAATGGATAAACATACATATATACTTTTTTTTTGTAAATACATACATATTATAAATAGAAACACCCAGACCAAGACAAGCAACCATGTTCATGCACACAAATGTTTGACTTGTGCGGGAATCGAACCCGCGACCTCAGGCGTGGCAGTCGGTTACACCAACCACTATGCCATCGAGGCCACAGCAGTCTCATACACTACCGCTGCACGACCATAATACTTTTTTATTCTTGCAGGGATCAAATACATGTGTCTTCTACGTAAGAGTATGTTGGAACAAGTACAAATAACGCTTTTTATTATTATATTGGCTATATTACCTGGGAAACGCATTCACAGAAGGCATAGACAGATAAGAGGTAGGTGTTTGTGGCACGGAGGGTTGACCACTGTCAGAACTGTCCAGCCCAGCTGCTTCCAGTAAACTATCAGTCGTGCCTACTGGAACGTAAAATATTTCTATTGGTAACCAAAAAGACAGGACGCCTTGACCAGTATTCTGGAGAATAGCAATAAATATAATGTCTAACCTCTTTTCTTTTGTGGCATTCTTAGGGCATGTGGTTTCTTTTGTCTTCGACGGAATGCTGTCGCCACCTCCGATACTCCAGACGATGTAGTCGATGAACTAAACAAAATAGTATACAGTAATAAACGTCAAGAGCGATTTTTAGAGATAGAAAAATCCACGATCGCCGCCATTTGGTCAAACCAGGGTGATGGTATCCCTGTAGAAGACCGTAGCCACGTGTTGTACCTATAGACTTTTTATAGAAATTCCGATTAAAAACAATTATCACCAGTAACCAAAGTCCAATGGCCTATTTCGTCTGTCTTGTCTCGTCTTTTAATAAACAAAGCTCTTTATTGCTTAAATAATTGATAAGTATTATTCAATCGTATATCTAATTAAATACGGGTAGTAATAAAAAAAATATCGTTTTAAAACCATCTATATGAAATTAGAAAGTTCCTTCTGGATTACTTCAGAGATAATTGATTGCGTAAATTTTATTTATTTTCCTTATTCAATGTGTGTGTGTAAAAGTGAAAAAGTGTAATATTGTGAACCTTATCATTTTACTAATAAAATAATAAAACCTTATAATCTTACCTTTATAGATGACTGATTCGGGAGCTAGGTAGGTCTGCTACCAAATTGTCTAGGAGTTTGGCAGAGGTTGTTGTATATTTAATGTGTTTTTTATCTTTTTGTTTCATAATGCTAATTGCTAGATACTTACTTAGAAGCTGCGCTAGCTGCTCTGTATATCGGTAGAAGACTACTGCTTGGTCTCGTTCTACTTGGCGATACCACGCTGATGAGCTGTGGAATTATCAATGGGAATTGTAGCACATTTGTAAGCAAACGCATACATATAAAAGGTAATATCATGAATAGGGGCCCATACAATTTCCTGTAAAAAGATTTGGTGTCTATTGTTAAAAACAGTTTGAATGGGTTTGGATTGGAGAATTAATCATAAATACTTAATTCAAAATTATTTATTGTATTGAACGCTTAATTATACTTATTAGCTTTGATCCTACAAGCTCCAAATAAAATTACAATCTAGTGCGAGGGATGGATAATTGGTACTGAAGAAAGGTTCTGAAGTAATGACTATCAACGCTCAAATATGGCCTGAGGTCCAAAAAAGGAGGTACTCGACTATTCAATTTTTTTTATTTTTTTTATTTTGCTCGTCAAAATGACCACACTCCACCTGATGGTAAGCAGTCGTGTGGTCTAAGAGCAGTGGCCTCCACATCGCCCCCACAGTAGCCGAGGCGATGTTGAGGTCTCTACTTTGACGGCCTGAGAAGATGCTTTTTCACGCCCCGCTTAAAGAACCCAGGATTGAAGGAAGAAGGAAACACGTGCCTTGGCAGAGAATTCCATGCCTTGGTCTACCGTTGATTCAGAAAAAGTAGGTACTTACTATTTCCGTCGCGGGCAAAATCTAGTAGTAATATAAGTTTAAAATATCATAGGAACTTGTTATTTACCCTTCCATCTTTCTCTTCATGAACTTGTTTCAATTGGTTCCGTTCAGCTTCTCTCATTAGCTCGTTTCTGTATGCTCGTAGCGATGCTGCAGATTTCATTGCCTTTTTTCTACTTGGAAAGAATTCAGTACACTTCAGTACATTACTTAGAGAGTTCGATGTTCACTATATTTCATGTTATTAATAACGTGAAATGAATTCATAAATCAATTTATAAAATATTTATTTATAATAAAAAGAAAAAAGATGTTGATACTTAAGATTGCGCCGAGCGTAAGACAGATAATTACAGAGCTCGAGCGGCGCATATTCAATTCGGCGCGCGGCCGCCATAGTACCTAAAATTGTATGGAGGATTTGAAGTGCTTTTTTGATAAATATTATCTTTATTGTAAACTAATAACATAAATATTTGGGACGGACAAATTGTAATATAACTATTTATGTTTCGTTTAAGCTGTAAAATATGATAGACTTCTACTGTTATAATCTAAAAATCACGTAACACGAGCTTACGTTTTTGCTTTTTTGTGCAAATTTACGTAATTTTGTAGGCGAAAATATTAATTATTTTAAGTTTTTTACACGGAATAATTGTAAACACATTCATCTTTATAATAAATGTATATTTTATATTTGTATTAAACAAAAAGTGTTGATTTTATTCACTTAACTGTGACTGATTGTTTTGGCACATTTCGCTGGGCGCAGTCTTAAAGTCAAGAAACCATAAAGTCAATTGTAACAATTTTTTTTTCTACTTTGTTGTCTATCTTGATTATAATTATTTACCTGTGAGCGAAGCACAGCAGTGCCAACAACACCAACAGCAGTAGTACTGCGACAGTGGCGCCAACAGCCAGCGCCCATAATTCAGTGCCATGTACTCCTCCCCCTGCTTCGCCTTCCAGACCTTCAGCGGTTTTCAGATACGCTGCTGAAAAGGAAAGAACTTTAGGCGACACAAGGCTAGAAGCACTTATTATTTTAAGTTACTCGCAATTTGGGTTTCAAATTACTAGTATTCTTGTTAACCGCTCCAGCTGAGCTAGAATGCTTGTATTAGGAGTGGGTTCACGTCAGTAGTGCAATGGGTGAGATTCGAACCCGCGACCTCTCGATTGCAATTCCAATACTGTATTAGACTGTACTGTACCGGTATTAGAAACTGTCCCTTGCGCACTTAAGTAATAGGTACCTACTACTTTAATAATTATATATTGGTGCCAATTCTGTTGTCACAAAATTCTCTAAGCTTAACAAAAAATCACTAAAATTTTGTTTAGTCCTCTCAAATGACATTTCGTATTCTGAAATAGTTATAAGTGACAGGACTAAAAAAAATGGTTGAGATTTTTAGTTAAGATTAGAGAATTTTGTGACAACAGAATTGGCACCATTATCTTCGTACTCACGCTCCGCCTTAGTTGTAACAACTGCGCCTAATTCCCTCGCGACCTCGGCGTCTCTTACGAGCCTCATGTCCCTCGCGGCCACTGCAGCCGGCACAGCTCTCCCTCCCACCAATACCACGTAGACAATTTGAACACTACCCGTTTCTGGAGACTAGTAGAAATATTGTGTTCAAAATGTTATTTTATAATAAGTATTAATCAATGAAAAGGTTTTTGTCAAATAGTGTTGTCTAATTCAATATGATATATTATCGTTATAATAGATATACTCTAGAGCTAGAAAGTATGTATAGTTTAATTATTGAACTTTAGTCGTGAAATTACTTTCAAAAAAGTTTAATAGCCAATATAAGTTTGATAATCAAAATAACTACAAGCTTAAATGATTGACAGAATTTAATCAACATTGTAAACTACCCAACTAGTTTAGAAATCTGTGATTCTATTTACCTCTGTTATATTTTGTATATGAACTTGAACTGGTGGCTGTTGATCCGGCTTTAATATTTCTCTTTTGAACAACTGGGTATCATTTGAGTCATTCCCTTCTGATTCTAATGGTATATCAATCAAATCTTCTCTAATTTCTTCAAGTTCTTCTCTATCAATCACTTCTCTTTTACGAAGAATAACAGTGGGTGTAGCCAGTATCCATGATTCGACTTCATTCAGTTTAGTTGCTTTAATCTCTGCATTTACTAAAGTAGTTACTTTGTCTATTGAAAACATTTGTATGTTTGCTGGATATATGAAATTGCTTGAGGAATTCAAAACACTATTATATGGTTCTACATTTCTTATTACAGTACTAGTAAATACCTCCACAGGAGTAACTATGGAACTATCTATATCGAGATATTTAAAAGGAGTATTGGAACTAGGAGGACCTACAGGACTAATATTATTGTCTTTGTTGACTACAAACGAATGAACATCGTGTTTCTTTCGAGCAGGTGGCGCGTCTAAGGACTTTATGATACCCAGATGACGTTCCTGTTGCCTGAAAGAAACAGTAGTGTTAAAGATTCTATAAAATCTTTGGCTTAAAGCAAGCTGCATTAGGCTTCTTGAATCCACTCTCTTTTTTAAACCAATAGAAAAGGCTATCTGTGCATCCAAATACCAAAATAAAAGTGTTATCAGCGAAAGTAGCTAGCGTATTAATTGCAAAGTTAATGTTAGTTACCTCAAGAAAGCCTTCTGGTACAACCTAGCGAGTCTCAATTGCAGGCTATCTGGAGTGGATCCCTGAATGACAGTGAGCAGCCAGTACCTTCGGTCCTCGGGGATCTCTGGCTCCAGGCTACCTGGCACGCCGGGCTCTCCGCAGTTGAGCACGCATTCGCCTGTCGATCTATCTGTCACCGCCTGAGAGATAAGAAGTCTGGTAAACTACAACATTCAAGTTTATTCTTAGGAATGATTTAACTTTTACTTACGAGTGTTTTGTTGGCGTAAAAACTGTATAAAATATGACAACATTAACATTCAGGCAGTTATATACTATGCGGTAGAAGGCAATTTAAGTAAACCGAGTGTGAAAAAGTATAACTACTTAATACTTTTAATTCAGAATTTTGTAAATAGGTAGGTACATAGTACAATAAGCTTCATTATAAAAATGCCGTGAAGGAATGCAGCTAGATAATTCTGACTTGACACTGTAAACAGTGCATGATTTCAACCTATTAAACAAAGCTAGAAAAAACATGATATCACAGTTTACTGTGCCCACACGAAGGGTGGTTTTGGGAATTTATTGCTTAATTATGATTCCCCTAAGGACAGAAGATATTCCAGAACATGTAAAGTTATATATTTTGTAGGTTTCTTTATTTTTTATGACTGTGCAGTGTGCATTTAGTCTATACCAGTCCTTACTTTACGAGACCCACCCGAGTAGCCGACGTTTTATAACTTTCGATTAGAATATAATTAAATTTTAATTTGGGGTACAATATTAAAATTGCAGTTGGAGTTTAACGGCAAGCTCATCAAGCACTCAACATATTCCTTAGTTGCAGACGAGCATAAGATCAAAATACTTATGTATCTCACACTAAGAATGTACTTACTTGTGGCGGATAAGAATCCAAGTAGACGGTAGCCAGCACAGTCGTGGTCCGCACCACAGGTGTGGATGGCTGTACTGGAACTGGTAAAGGCGCGTCTGGCGGTGGTGGTGGTCCATCCCCTGACCCCGTCCAGAAGAAGTCTTCCAAGCGAGGAGTACGTTGATGCTGGTCTGGCGACACCAGCATGTACACTAAGAACGAAAGAAAGGCTTTCCCTAAGAGTAGGTATAGGACGTCAAAATCCTACATGATAAATCTATAGGTACAAATAAATAAAATTGAAGTGTCTGTTTGTAATGTCAAAATAACAGCTTTTTATCTAATGCATATGAAAGTATATAAGGTACCTATACTAAAACATCTATTTTTTAAATTTTTGTCTGTCTGTCTGTCTGTTTGTTCCGGCTAATCTCCGAAATGGCTGAACCAATTTTAACGGGACTTTCACTGGCAGATAGCTGTTGTTATAAGGAGTAACATAGGCTACTTTAATTTTAGAAAAAAAATAGGATTCCGCGGAGACAAACACTTTTTAGTTAAAATCTACGCGGACGAAGTCGCAGGTAACAGCTAGTATAGCATATTTGCTTTCAAGATAGAGACGAGCATATCTTTCTACAAGATTTCGTTGGTTGGTGCTTTAGTAGATAGTTTCTCTCTTTCTTAGTAAATTAAACATTAAATTCCAGTACGTTACTGTTAAGCCTGGTTTCAGTGAGTCATTGCGTATGTCATCCATTTCCTTGAACTTGCAAAGTAAATGATTGATCCGTTTACCGAAAACTAAAATTAAAGTGTCCAAGCCGTTCATAAAAGGTACCTAGTTCTTTTGATTGATGTATCGAGTCCGATATTAGAGGCATGTTACGAGAAATTGAAAACAACAGTCGCCACAAATAACTGGAAATTTAGCGAAGTAAACGAAAGGCTATTGTTACCATAATAAAAATCGATATAGATACAAAAAAACTTGTCCATATGATAGATAATGAGTGTGTAGGTAGTAGGTATCATTAGTCCGATTGATGTAGATAGCGAGCTATTACAAAATGGGTAGTGGAAATTGTTACATTCCATTATCATAGAGTAAATTGAAAATATATACAATATCAAACCAAACCCGAAATATAAATATTAGTCATGGTACATCCAGAGATGGGTTAGTTTCAAGACTCGTCTAGATATAAACAAGGCTTATCACCAGATATAGTAAAATATAACAGTCAAAAATAGTAAATGATCACCAAATTGCACAGCTAAATATATTTAAAGAGATCAAAATAAGACAACGGAGCCCCGCTTCGCGAGGCTCCTATTTTTGGGTGGGTTTAAGAAGGAAACTAACATAACCTAACCCTTCCGAGACGGGATGCAGTGATTTGAGACGTATAGGTGCACGTTATGATATATTTTAGTAAGCATATTTTGCTGCGCAATTAGTATTTTTGGTGGTCATTATATTTAATCCCTATAAAAAACGCAAATCTATAGGTACTAATATTATAAAGCTGAAGAGTTTGCTTGTTTGAACTCGTTAATCTCAGGAACTACTGGTTGATTTGAAAAATTCTTTTGTGGATAGCCTATTTATCAAGGAAGGCTATAGGCTATATAACGCTACGACTGTCCGCGGATTTAACGCGGTTTGACCAGTTGGTTAATTTTTAAATTGCAACACGTCCTGCACCATCGATGATCCGCGCGGTTATGCGGCGTCCCGTTTGTGAGGCGCCGCCCGCCGCCCTTCTATGTACATGGACGGCAGCGCGGAGGGGCGGTGGCAGTGAGAGCACCGCTCGACCGCGCGTTCGGGCGGTGTACGTGTGTTAGGCTTCAACGGATTTAATAGAGGCCAATGCAACATGAGATCCGCTTCACCGCCTACCGCGGCGCGGCGGCGGTGCCGTGTGTTACTCGCCTAATAGTTTCTTTGACTTATTTATAGGTACGTTGGCAACAATTCTTAAAAGTGGTATCTACAATGTATGTATTATTTCACTAAAAGCAAGGTTAGCCTAAATTCACACTTCACAATGCGCACCATAATTATGAATAAGTATAAATCTCCTTTTTCTCGATATATCGAAGAAAAAGAATTATAGTTAACGTAAATAAGAATGATGTTACATTTTACTTTTGCAACCGCATGAGTTGTATACACTTACGGTTGCAGATACAGTTACATACATACATAGATTCACGCCTATTTCCCAGAGGGGTAGGCAGAGACTACCTACGTATTTCCATTTGCTACAATCCTGACACACTTCTCTGGCTTCATTCAATAAAATTATACAATTAAAAGATTAAGAATACCACGTAGGCCTAGGCCATGTGTATAAAGTGTAGATTTTAAGAAAGGGTTAAATACCCTATTATAGCAGTAGTTGAGAATTTCATAATAGAGGAATTTTAATGGCAATTTAGGGAATTTGCATAAGAATGTCGAGGATAAACTCGAATTATGTAAAAAGTATGCGATAAATGGCATTCATCTAGACCTCGTAAAGAGTTTGTTTGTGTATCTTATGTTTACAAAACCGGTGAAAAGGCAGAGTCAGTTCCGTTATTGTTGGGTTGTTGACAGGTCGACAAACACGTCCAAGTTTTGTAACATCGCGTGATCTGCCGAATAAACGAGCTTTACAGTTTATTGGCCCTCCCTGTAACTGAAAGTAACTTCGGCTTTTTTGTTTGGTTCAATGTAAAGATGACAGCGATTAACACTTAAAGCTTATTTATGTGTACAAAAATTTGATGTCTCGTGACACATTTAAAAGCTATTATGCTTATCTAAATTATGTGCTATGTCTTTGAACAGCATAATATGCAGAATATGACCTGTTAGTTGCGCAGGTTAAATTCATCCGCATTAAGTATTATAATTAATTTCATTAAGGAAATGCCGCACCATCGATAACTTGCTCTACTGGTTTGCTTTATTTTGAAGTGAAGATAAACAAGGGGCAGATTTATATTTTATATTACACTCAATTTAATTTTTGAGTTCAAAATGCGTGGAGTGGCTATATCGCTCGTGAATTCGATATTCCGACACAGCTGGGTTACGATAACGAGTTAAAATGTACCGTAATGGCCGCATGCTTTCTGTTTTGGAAAAAGCTACAATTTCTAGAAGTAATTATAAATCATTACTTGTTTATATTTTGTCAATTTCAAGGTTGTTGTTAAATTACAATAGTGTAAGCTTCATATTTCAATTCAGAAAACAACAAATACAGCTTGCCCAACTGTTATTTAGTGTTGTAAGACAAGACAAGCCAAAACGTGCTGGCGAGCTGGTGAGGCCGACATCCAGCAGTGGACTGCTATTTATAGATAGACACTAAACAAATATTTAAATAAAAATATAAGTATTTATTAATTAGTCCACGTATAGATAATCGCTCTTCGCTTATGAATTGCGTTGGCGTAGGATTAGCGCCAACCCGTACCATGCCCCAGAGTTTATACGATACGAAACGCATTTCCTCAATATTACACGTACACAAACTTTATACCAAAATGAGGATGTTTTTGTTTAATAATAAAACGTATATGTTAATGAAGCTGGCGTTTTTAGGTACGTACTTGATGAAATATAAACAAAGGCATTTACAACATATATACAACCACCCATAGGTTTAAGAAATACATACCTACCTAACCATGTCCTAACCATACCACCTTATCATCAGAATTGTGATATTAATCTTGTTGTATATACCTAATATTATACCTTAATGTAATACATATTAGTAGCTAATTGTGATTTTTTGCATTCCACTTAATAGTAGGTAACCCAAAGTTATATTACGCAATGGTTTTGGTTAATTTCGCAATAAAAATAAACAAATTTTGATACCATCCTGAAGGGCATTAAGTACGAAAATACGGAACGATAATTTGAACATTAATGTACTTATAGAAAAATTGCAAGAAACGACAAAACTAGTGAAATATTAGCGTAATGTCGGCAAACGCGAAAAACGTTCACTGCACCGGTTGGCACCGATTTTATCGCGGCAGTCACGACACGGATAGTGGACTGCCCTGTTTTGTACAACAATAGTATATTTGGGATCGGTAAATAATGATTTTACTTGTATTATGAGAATAATAGCGAAAGCGCAGTAGCTGCATCAAAACATGCATACATTTACAACTAGATTATTTCTTACTGCCTATACCGACGTAAAGATATGCAGAATTTTTATGTCTACATGCAGTTGTTATTATAAACAGTATCTGAGACTTCTACTTTTTAATATTATGACGCAGAAGGTACATGCCTTAACTCAACTCTTAATTTCATTGAGCACCATTCTGTGTTGGTTCCTTTACATCAGAATTCATTAAAGGTTGACCCTCAGAGAAGTACTCGCCGGTAATTTTCATTCATCTCCCACATTGAGTCATGTAGGTCTGTAGAATTTTAGAGCACGCATCCTGTCGGTAACCAGAATTCGTGTCCACATAAAAAACTAACAAAAAGGCATATAATAGCGCTGTAATGGCGGTGGTTACGCGGAGCTCTGCGCAAGCGCTGCTTTTGTGTTCCATGCGACAGCGGAAGCACGGGACGCGGTCGGCTGAACGTCATGTTACCTGTGCCTTTGATTGATTATTATTTTAATTGTCTATGTCATTGTACGCGTGTTATGGGCACAAAATATTGCTGTACTTATTTGTATCAACACTATATTTACTTGTGGTGGGATGAATCCTTACTAATATTATAAATTCAAAAGTAACTCTGTCTGTCTATCTGTCTGTCTGTCTGTTACCTTGTCACGGCTAAACCACTCAACCGATTTAGATGAAATTTGGTACAGATATAGTTTAAAACCTGGGGAAGGACATAGGTTACTTTTTGTTGATATAGGTACCACGCGGGCGGAGCCGCGCGCAAAAGCTAGTATAGAATAATAATATCAGCCCTGTTTATAAACTGTCCCACTGCTGGGCACGGGCATCTTCTCTGTGTATGAGAGTTAGAACAAAGTCCACCACATTAATCCATTGCAATGGATGTCTCTCAAACATGCAGTTACCTTAAGATGAATCCTTAAACTTAAAGCGAGCGATAATTATCTATTTCATACGCACTTAAGACTCCACAAGGCAGAGGTGTGTGTTTTGGAATCGAACTAGAGACTCCTTCAAGCATTCTTTAACACACTGGTAAAGTCTGGTACGAACAGATTGGGTCGTTCCTATAGAGAAACAGACCAAAGTCTTCTTTATGCTTCATCACAACTTCATGGAAAATTAAAGAAGCTGTCTTCCATCTTCGCGTTTCATAATTAAATTCGTACAGTATATTAATGTTTTTGTAAGTCAACAGCAGATTTATAGCGAAACGGTAGACAAGTTCTTCCTAAGATGTGCCACCAGACTTTACCAGTGTGTTAAAGAATGCTTGAAGGAGTCTCTAGTTCGATTCCAAAACACACACCTCTGCCTTGTGGAGTCTTAAGTGCGTATGAAATAGATAATTATCGCTCGCTTTAGTAGATCTCTACACGTTGGCCCAACACGCTGGCCCACTACCTTGGCCCAATGTGTACAGCCGCCTTTAGAAGTATTTAGTAATATAATATAGTAAATAAGTTTTCTTACTTGTACCTTACTTTTATAATATAAGATCATGGCAAATGACGTCCTACTCATTAAATGCTTCTGTCAATAGGCTAATGTCCAAGCCCGGTAATACACCAGTCACCACTGCTGATGACTTTATTGTAAGTGTGATATCTTGCTGGATCAACGTTTGGCAGTGCTAGTATTTGAATCAATAGGTACAAGAATTTCTGTGGCGACAGCAATTCAATACGATGTCGTCAATGTTAAGACTCAATACGTGGATGTATAAAAGATAAGGAGAACGTAAACAGCAACTCCAGAATTTGGACTTCGAACATTCGGGTGAAACCACCTATCTTCGTGGTGCAATATTATAGAAGGACAGTCTACTTCTTTGCAGAATATTACAAAAAGCGCTCAGAAATATATAATACTCTAACACTAAGAGTTATAGTATGTTAACTAATTACAATTAAGTTTATATTAATTCAACATAAATATCTAAGTGACTAGGATTAAAATAAAAAGGAATAATGAAAGTGGTACTTACATTTATCGTCACTCTCGTAGTCATCAGCAAACACAAATGCAATATAATTTAATAATATAAAATTTATATTTACTTTAACCATGCTGTTTGGAAAGTTCAGTGCACTGTAGCACATTGCAATAATAAATTTAGTAATTGGGTAGTACGTCTGCGTTATTATAATATTACACGAGATTTAGATATTGCCTAATATCATCATTTTAGTCTAGCACTTGAAATTAAAATTGAACTATATATAATTAGATTGATTCGTTATACACGTACGACGTAAAATGATTTATAACTCATCAGGACACCAGCCTACTACGAAAATCGGCCAAATACAACTGTGCTTTTAGGATTATTATCGCGTTGCCAGGCAACTAAATTGAATAACGCGCGCATATCCACAGACAACTGCACGTCTTAGGTTCTTTATAACTGCAATTATAAAATACTATACAAATATTGACTCAAGTGTTTACTGTAATTTATTTGGCTTGAATAAGGCTAGACCTTTCAATGTTTAAGTAAAATAAATACTCTATGCTTTTAAAATATTTTTTGATATTCATTTATAAAAGTTGCTACTAAAAGAACCTTACCTACTCTGTGGTAAAATTTATTTTTAAAAGTGTTGTCAGGTTGAAAATATTCTAACGTAGTGGTAGAAATGACAGGTAGTAGTAGATACTGTAATTATAATTATGGTTAAGGTGATCTGCAATGTTATATGATAATAATCTATTTTTCTTATCCGGCTGTTATAGAAAGAGATACTAGTAAATATAAGCTTTTATTTGCGTACTTAAAAATGATAATATTGTAAACTATCAAATATAAGACAAACATATTCTAAAGAAAATGTTTACTATATTATATAAGGAAATTGCTACATGTATCAAATAAATGATCATTCTAAATACTTATACAAAACCAATCCTTTGAGAAATTGCTTCGAAATTTCAAAATGCATGCCTATATTCATGTATGCTAAGTCCGAGCTAATAACTTTTTGCGCTTTGTGCGTTTTTTTATTCTTCTGTTTACCTTTTGGTCTTCTTATTGTCTTTGTTTGCTGTATTTGGGTACAATAATTGCAATAAATACAATTTTATGTTATGAAAATCACGTTGGCACCGTATTTGTTTTAGTAGTTTTTTTGTTTACTCTGGCAACTCAGACATTTATCGTGGCACGCAATCTGCTGCTCCATTCGTGGGAGTTCGTCGCTTTCGTCCGTCGGGGACTTTGTGCGACGTAAACGGGTGTGTGCGAAAGTATGAAGTGAAATCGTACATAAAAGTGTGTGAAATGTTAAGTGCTAGTTTTTATTGTGCTAAAAAACAAAAATGAGTGCGAACGGATAACCCGGTTTATTATTTTGGTCCCTAAAACATTGTACGCATCGGTACACGTAACATTTGGTATGAACGGTTTCAAAATGGCTGTGTTTTGAAGGACCCTTTGTCCGCTTTCTTGTGCTTCGTTCAGCATGATAGTGGGATCGTACTGTCAGAAATTTGACTTAGAGAGGTGAGGAAGGCTCTTGCTAAGTTTTAGTGGTTCTTGTGTAGAAACACGGAGTGGAAAATTACTGGTTCCCGCCGATGAGCGGTGTCGGTTGATTGCTTTCTATACGAGCGATACCCACGAAACGTTCTCTAGCAACGTGTGAGTTTCTAATAAACTTTTTATTTTATTGTTTGTGTACTGATAAAGGTGGTTCAGGTATGCGGGCGGGGAAGCACGTTTATAATTAGTTCGGTGTTGACTTTCGTGCTGGGAAACTGCGAGATTTGTCAGTACGAAGTAAACATATGACACGGCTAAAAATAAACGGTGTTTCCTTTTATGTGTCTGGAATACTTTTTGCGCCTATCAAGTGTGTTGCTGATGTATCATTGATGATTTATCATGGTGTTCATTCTCATTGACTCAAAGAACAGATAATATTTTGTTGTATGTACCTATGTGTTTCTACTAATGTCAAATACAGTCAAGTTCTTAATTTGTAAACAAACCCTGTTTCATAATGTAATTATGAAATAAATCTATGTAATTTATCACTAAACAGTTCCAATGACTTTGTATGTACTTATCAACTATTTATCTGTCTGTATTTCTGATTAGCACAACAAAATAAAAGGATTAACATTAATGCTTTTATTTTAGTTTCTGATAATAAGCATATTATTTTAATCTATAGTGTGTTCATTACGTAAATATAACAATAAACAAAATTGAATGCAATGAACTTTAACTATTTTATGCTTTTTAGTATTAGATATAGTCTAATGCAATAGGTAAAAAATATAAAAAAAACAGTAGGTATGTACATTAAATTATTTAAAAACATTTATTAATAATATCCTTATGGTTAAAAAATATATATTGTCATCAATATAATTGTATTACATCTAACATTGCAATTTATATACAAGAATGTCATATTAAATGATGCCAGAACCTATATCATTATTTACTTACAGAACTAATACTGTATTTTTATATGTATACAAAGTAGCTTGCTTCATGCTTTGTGTGTATTCTGGTGATAAGTTGAAGTATGTTCAAATCAGGATTAATACTATAATAATCTGGTTAGGCCTACATTACCAAAATAAGTATTTATAAAATTTGGCTAGTTTTTTAAACTCTTACTAAATGAATCTCTCTCTCTCTAATACTTTTAATTTCATTATGCTGTTAAAGAGACAATGGTGCCAATTCTGTTGTCACATAATTCTCTAAGCTTAACTAAAAATCACTAAAATTTAGTTTAGTCCTCTCAAATGACATTTCGTATTCTGAAATCGTTAAAAGTGACAGGACTAAAAAAGTTTTAGTGATTTTTTAGTTAAGCTTAGAGAATTTTGTGACAACAGAATTGGCACCATTGTCATTCATAAACCAGCTATAATAGTCTAAGGAGTATCTAATCTAAGAAGTAACTCATTGGCAGTAGGTATTATTTACTATATAAAAATGAAAAACTGATTTTGTTACTTTAGATACTGACAAAAAAGATTATAAAGATTGAAGTACTTAATTGCACACTAAGTCAACTGTTTAAAGAGTAGAAAACACAGTAATCTTTCTTATATAAATTGTATAATATTCAATCTCACTCTTTTATAAGCATTATTGACACACTATTTAGTATTTTCCCATTTACAATTTTATTATAGTCTTTATTTATTGTATTTTTTATTAATTGTTAGTAACTCTTATTATTTAATTTGTAATTAAGACCACTACAAAATGTTTGAAGATGACATTAATTTTATATAGAATAATTAATGAAATATAAATTAATGATTTAAGGTTTCATCGACAGCATTGTTTCACAAAGGACATTGATACAAACAAAAAAAACTCATTAGCCCTTATAGTCAGCATACCTTTCCTCCAATAAGAATTGTTTTCTTTGTAGCTTCTATGACAAGTCAGAATTACACTAACATTTTAATATACTGAACAAAATAACTACAACAGGCTTGGTTGCATTTGCTTATGTTGAAGTCTATAGCACAAAATAATAGTATTTGCATACAAATTATAATAGATTCCAAGTATAGTCAAATGATGACATGCATCTTTGTAAAGCAAGCTAGAATGAAAATTTCGTTTATCACTCCGTGGCAGATAGTATAGGACATACACCAACTAAAAATGTACTATGTGTGTGGACAATACGTAGATAGTATGAAGCACGAATCTATAGAAATATTATAATTATAGTACAAAATCCAACCCAGCATTTTAGAGTAAAAAAGAATGCATGCTAAGCCTGCTTTATTTAAAACGTATGCTACGTTGTAAAGGTCGTGCCGCTCGAATCTTCCAGCGGAGCCGAGCGGCCTATCGTGAAATGTCGCAGACACCGTTATATACCTACCTAACTATTGTCAGCAGCACGAAAACCGAAACGCATAACGGCAACCAAGTCATTGTTTGTTGCGCTCACGCACGTCGCCAACGAATAAATCTGAAAACGGGATTGTTTCCATGCGTTTAAAAAGAGAATACCTATATTATTATTTTATAGATTTAATGTTTGCCAACTGGCGTCCGCATTTTCTGCCGTGTAGTAGGTCTATCTATATCCAAAAGTGACATGCTTTAAATATCGCGCCAGTCATATTTTTATTATATCGTAGGTATAAATGTTTTTAAGAATGAAAGTAGTCATTGTTACTTCTTTTGCTTCCATATAAATGTTTGTTTCTTATCTTAATATTTTGTATCTTTAACGAGGCTATTTGTGTCTGCTTGGAAGAGCAGTTGCTTATGAAATATACGTGTGTATGTAATACAATAATCATTACTTATTGATTTCTTTCGGGGTTGACTGTAGTTACATTTTAGCGGGATTATATTATTATGTTTAGTATTTGCAATCTTTTTACAAATCACTTTAATTAGGGCTATGCTATGTTAGATGTTATTAAAAGGAAAAATTATTAAATCCATATAGGTATACGTAAATAGGCAATGATAAAGCAATTTATATAGTTTAGTTATATATTAGCTATTGGCTAGCTTTAGTGTTATCAATAAATAAAATGAAACAGCAGTTAGATTATAAAACAAAATGTAAATTCAAATTATGTTTTCTTAAATCTTCTATAATGATTATGGTCGAATTTCCACCACTGAGCGACTCACTGCTCTCCGAATATTTTAGTCGGCTATATAATAACAGTCTTAGATATGGAGCCTTTTAAAGCTAGGACAGAGAGGTGTCTTAGGCGCCGGCTTCCTTTGGCAGCCCCAGATTTAGGAGGGGGAAACCGTGGTATGTGCCCCGGGTAGCAATATCGAGATCCGCCAAATTCATGTTTAAAAAAAAACTTCTTTCATAGCGCCTAGCATCTAGAGACTTTTTTTTGATTGATTGAAATACTCAACTATTCATTTGATTGAAATATACACCCTAGTTGGTTTTTTAACACATTGTAACTTGATATTTGAACACGTGCATAGTTTTCGTCAAGTCTTTGCCAGGGTATCGCAAGAAAATTTCCCTGATGTCTAAACTCGTTTAAACCCAAACTTCATTGTAAGTTTGGGTTTAAACGAGTTTAGAAACAAAGTTTCATATAGACATTTTCTTGGTAGACCTAGTGGCTATGCAGCCTGTCACGAAACATTGCTAGTTATAGGCTTTTTTAATTTGCGTCACGGCACCTTTCACCTCCAGTTTGTTCTATACACTTTCTTCGCCATCTTGCATACAAATTGGCCGGATTCATTAAAATATTTCCTAAGGAACGGGCTTACAAAGTAATCTTTAAATGTCATGAGTACTTAAGCCGGTTCTCTTCTCCTACCATGATATACACGGCGATCTATTGCCTAACGACAAAGAAAAAATAAACACAATTCTAAATTATTGCATAATTTAAAGTGAAATAAAAAATAATTTAATCGCGACAAACGACAGACGAAAACATGTAAAGATGTAAAAATTGTCTGTTATTTTAAAACTATTTTAGAATAACCATTCTTCAATAGCTATTATACAAACTCTTGTCTCCGACCGAGTACATATTGCGCAGTTTGCTCTAAAACTGAAATCTCTTTAAGCCTATCGCAAGATAGTATAAAATTTAGTTTTGTGTTACTTAACGACATCATGTCCTGATGGTTATCAAGTTGCGTAACTTGAAAGACCAATATGGGTCGACGAATTAAGTGCGATAAAAACATAAATTAATGATATCGCAGAGAGGAACGTTTTGTTTTGTACTGGTTACATAGAACCTTTGTCCAAGTCTTTGTATCTATCTCTGAATAGGCTAAAGCCGGGATGGCTAGTGTCAGATTGCTTTTGCATCACATGTTGTGGTGTGATGATATTATTAATCCCACATCACTATTATTTAAGATATAATTTTGTCAAAGAAAACGTGAAGAGTTTAATACGAAACAAAAGGATGATGTAAGAAGTTAGGAAGTTACATGTTTAAAAGAGTATTTGGAATCTCAACTTATACAAGGAAGTTTCAAACATATTTTGATGACAAATGCGGCTAGTAATCGTAGATTCCTTAGGTCGGGTTATGCAGTTTTGTCGATAGTAATGGGCCTTTTTTATAAAAGAAAACTATAATGTCAGATGTCTTAATTAAGTGACCTAGGACTGAGTCCGAAGTCTTTCCCAGATTGTGAGTCAAAACCTCACTCCCTACTACAGATTGGCAAGTTTGCATTCACCGTTCAATAAGGCGATATTAAACTTTTAATAGAGCATTCGACCGAGAATTCGGATTTCGTATTCGCATGGTCTCCTTTTCAGACAAAACCTTATTTTTATCATAACCTTACACTTTCGCTGACGTTTCTGTTGCTTTTTAGTAGACATGGTCACGTGAACTACACGGGTCCCCTTTGACCTCTATGAAATTCGTATAGAGAAATGTAACTTCAAGTTTTACAAAGGTGTTGTTCTTTAGCAGCATTTTAAGATATATTATATCAACACACTACAGTTTTGGAATACTGTTTTACAGATAACCGCAACAACCTGCACTTTACTGTCATGTATGTGATAAAGAGGTATAGTTTCTTATCATACATACTAATACACTCTTATCTAACATTTTCATATATATGAATATATGTTACATGAACGCTTTTTGCGTAAATTTTCGAAAATTGATTAGTATTCTGACAGTCGCCGCGTCGGCGTCGGGGTATTATTTAACAGGTTTGGACAAATTTGCGCAGGTGTCCGTTTGAAATGTACGCAACGTGAACGACTATGGTCTGATGAATACGGGTATTAATTTTCAGTTAAATAAACACTCGAAGAATAACTTATTTTGGTTATGAATTGGTCCCATTTGTGACGTTCTTATTTAATTTTCTCTGCTCCCTTGGGCATTGTTTTCGATTATTAGGTTATTATTTAGTCTCGAATGTTAGGATATTGAGTTACAAATTAAATACCACCTCAGTCTTCAAGTCATTCTCGGTGCAACCTCTTTCATGTAAATTAAGTTAGTCTTTTATTTTGGTGTGAATAAATATTCATAACAATACTTTTATTTTGTTATGACGTCAATGTAAGTAGACAGTAAAATATCTCCATATTATATGTATATATACCTACAAATACTTTATTTGACTGTGTAATCCACAAATAATTGTTCCGAGTCTGGATGATATGGTGTCCGTTGTTTCAATATTTTTCACGACCCCGCGATGCAGACTTTTTCGTAATGCCTTTGTCTTTTTTAATAAAGTCATAAATGTATATATTATATGTACCTATTATATCGAAAACCTTGAAAAAAATTATTTCTTTGTCATTACGTCATGATAGCAATCGCCAGCTTGCAAAAATATTAATCTAATAATAATAATAATACTTTATTTAGCATAAAGGTATTTTACAATAGTTGACATTATACAGTTCCATTCATTACAGGTTTTTATAAATAGTTATGATTAGCAATTACCATAACTACCCGCACTAGGCTGAGCCTGTCCCGCGGGCAGTTCACAATTATTATGAAAGTTAACAATTTATTTTTGAATTTGCTATTAAATACTGAGGCAATCTGCTAGTATATACTGCGAGTGCTAGTTTAATATTATAAAGGTGTTTAGTTTAGTCCGGACCACATGATTATGGCTTAAAAGTTTCGTTATAAACGACATAATTTTCCCATTATCACTGTTTGTCAGATGTCATTACTGTTATTCTTTGATACGTACAAGATCAAAACGTTCCCTTTATCACATTTCTATGTTGTATCCACACAAAGACGAGAAAGCTCGAGTACTTGAGCAATTTTCACGTCGATAATGATTCCCTATTATTCTTTATGTCGTACATGTCACTCCGACGTCACGTTTTCAACATAACGTATGCTATTTACGATGGCTCGTGGTGATTAAGAAAATTACTTATCAATTTGGTTAAACCCATTTCTTGTATGGCCTTGTTCTTCGATGTTTATAATTGTACTAATTTTGTGTAACGACCTATTGTGCTTTCTATTCTAATCGTGACTAAAGACCTCTTAGAATAAACATTGCTGAATATCTAAGCAGATGTCTTTTGTATGGGCTCTTGGCACAGGAACACAATTGGTCGTTATCGTGTAGTTTAGTGAAGATTCTGGAGAGTATAGATCGAGGATGCCCATCCCAGTCCCGTGGGTCACCTATTGGCTTGCGGGGCTGCATTTAAATATGTTCGTCAACAGCAATCGACTGCTAATATCCTATAACAGTAGTTGGCTAAGTTAAGAGAGCAAAGGGTTTGAGACCTATACAGCTCTTTTGCTCTCCCACAGAAGCTGTTGTCCACAAGATAATTTAGTATCTACGAAAGTTTTTAAATTCTTTGAAAATAAGACGAGCTTACTGGAACGGAAGTGCTTCTGTGTTGCATTATGGCTCGCCGGCTGATATAGGAACGTATACATACATTATAATTTTGTTTTTTTAGTGATCGAAAATAGTGCGTGTAAATAAACTGGTACCGACAAAAATAGGCATAATATACCATATTGATATAGGAGTGAGAAATAAGTATAAATTCATAAGTCGTATAATATATAAAAAACAAGTTAACATGATGCTTTGTTAACTAACGGCTATTGAGCACCGAGTTGTCGCTCGCGAACTTATGGCATCATTATCTAAAAGCGGACATTGTGAACACACGTACGTACATAGTAACGACTTGTTCATTCCCATTTAAGAGCCCAATTTACCATTTGTAACATGTCCGGCCGTTTCACCCACGCCTGCCTTTAGAAAGTCGATGGGAGCCGCGATAAATACTTAGGTTTCGGCATCTAACGTTCTCTCATTGTTCTTTGACCACAATAGGATTATAGGATACTACCATAACGCTATTTTCACTTCCGTACAATGAGGATTAGGCGCGGCGATTATGAATAAACTGCTCCTATAGCGTTTCTGATTTGCCCAATTTAATGTGAAACCGGTATAACTTAAACGCTTATTGTTGCGATTGTGATACCTGCAGCGTTACGATATTACACTTTTAAAATCAACACGTTTCGTCAAAGTTGGCACGTTACTGAGTATTACAAAGCGGTGCAGAGAAAATCAGAGAAAATTGAGTCGACGTAGTGGAAATTGAAAAAAATTACATTTAAATTTGCTTAGTTGAATTTTGAACTGTGTTCACGTACGATAAGGTACAAAATAGTTTAAAGATTTGTTTCAATTTGTGAAAGGATGCCCTTAGAAACGAGGACAGAAACCCCCGACCATGGAGGTGGCGAATAATTAGTATGGAAATTTCGACCCGCCTAGTAAAAGGCTAATACGATTGTAGATTTGGAGCGTTTAGTATCGTCAATCACGTCACTAACCCTTTATGGTTCTGTATAGCGGGCTTCATCGCAGAACTACGTTACAATTTGTATAGAAAGCCGAGATTACTTGCAAATATAAAAAGGCAAGCATTAAATGAATAATAAAAACAAATGGCTTGAGGCTGTATTCCTTGTAACATCAGTTATTATGAATTATATAAGCTCAAAATCTATTTTTTCTATATTAAAATAGTAGATTTTACGCAGTTTTACGCCTATGTATCTCCGAAAAGGTAGGCAGAGGTATGGGTTGAGAATGTTATATGCAGCGAGTCTATTATTCTACACCAGGTACATTTTTATTCTCCGTATTGCTACTGAGAATTTCCCAACCTACCAAAGAGGCAAGTAACTTTGTATACCTAGGTAACTGTGTTAAAGAAATAAACTCATGCTTGCCCAAGTCTAATTAAAACTTCGGTAACTGTAGTACATTCTGTAAGTTCCTCAAACCAGCACTTATAAGGTACAATCTAATGTACATACAGATATTTTTATCCTCTAGCAATTTTCCCCTCAATATCAAACTTTAAACGTTTTCGTAACGAGTTTCAAAGTAACAAGTTTAATTAACAAACGGCTAAATCTGTTTTGCTGCGTGTTTGCTAGCTCCATCTGTTTATAGCCCGGCCATCTTGCCGGCGAGCGCGCCCGTGTGGACTTAGACCACAACCAACCACCTCGACAAACATTTTTGAATAGATTTGACTTCCTGGAAGTAAGACTCTAAAATGAGTTCAGTGCTCTCAATTTCGCATAACGCTTAACCATTATAAGCCTTATAAATCAATCTCAAACATATAAGAATTGGTTAAGTATTAGCTAGCAACTGATTTATTTATTTATTATAAAAACAAATGGACAACATAACGGTATACACCAAATCGCTGTACAAGTTAGAACTTATATCTATAATTATTTTATATTAATATTGCCAGACATAATATACAAGGTATATATATATATATATATATGTATATATATATATATATATATGTATATATATATATATATATATATATATATATATATAAATTATTGTAACATCTGCTTACATGAAAGCAATAAAGAAGAAGGAGAGTTGGGCAACCTTTGCCCTGATGTGGGTCTTTATGGGCTTATAATAATCAGAAAACCAATGACTACAGAAAAACCGTGTGTTTTAAAAGACGATCAAACGCATTTCATCTGCTAGGTCTAGCTGACTGATTTAGTTACAGCCAATCAAACCACTTGACATGAGTTTGAGAACCATTTACCTGATTTTAAACAAGCAAATATTCAAACGGGCTTGAAGAAAAACAAACAGTTTCAAGATTCAGAAACCCTTTATTATTATTATTGATCAGACTTTTATTTTAAGTCAGTTTTTCGCCAGCTATCCCTACTTTACTTTCAATGTAAGGAACCAGTCTATTGTCTACCGGCCATGGATTCAAACTTCTATTAAGTATTTCTTGACATACAAACCTTATAACACTATCGGTCCCAGGACCTTATGTACAGCAGACGTAACTACTTCTGAACCAGATATTTCCCCAAATCGGATAGTTTAGAAACAATGCTCGAATTCCCCGTTTACAAAATAAAAGAAGTATGAGGCATTACTAAATGGCCAAAGAAACCTTGTAGGCTTACGTCTGAGATTTTATTATAATAAGCGGATTTCGCGTTCGGTTGAGGCGGCTCAGCTCTGTCTCGACTGTTCAAGGAGAGTCGGGTTTCATTGTAAATCTAGATAGTTTTGCTCCACTCGTATTTCTTTTGCCTTTCCGTTAGTAGGAATTAATATCATATTAGAAGTTATTGGCAACTAGGTTAATGGCGGCGTTCCAAGGAAAGATTGTATCGTCGTTATATTTTACGTCGCCATCTTAGTATCATGTTTAGGAAACGCTCCCCAATTTGTTAATGAATGTGCTTTCGTGTCGGCCAAGTTGCGCGGGTTGTACACCGAGGCCTTTACGGGTCGGTTCCACGGAACGGAGACATGTTTCACGGTAATGGTGGCTCTTAGCAAATGAAAACTCGATTTTTACGACGCTTTCTGCAAAATTACTCGCTCTTAAAGCCGAAAAATATTAAAATTGTGAAGGTGTCGGGTGGGCGTCTTTTTTGGTCCCCCTACTTTTATGTTGCAGTTTCGTTATAAGAATTTAATAATTGGCTTTTGGTGTTTATTGCGTTACCTAGTACCTATATGGTGTGGTGATTGAAAAATAGGAAGTTTAATAATTTAGATTGGATTGTTTTATAAAGAGTTCTTTTTACATTCTTATCATAGATATAATATAGGTACTCACATCAGTCACATCTCTATATCGGTAAACAGAATTGTATCACATTTCCCAATCTGTCTTTTGGTGTCACATTATATTTGGCGAGCCTATTTTCATATACAAGGTGCATTTATAGACTGTTGCTACTGAGATGTTTTTATAGAAAATCCAATACCAATATACGGGGATTGAACCCAGGAATTCACGATGATACGTAAACATAATCCAAACTGACAGCACGGTAGCAACGTAGCGGTTTTATAACATGTTCATTTATATTGTTGGTAGGGAATGCATGTCATGTTCCCGGAGCCGGCGTCGCAATACCACAGCAGTCAGCCCCAGAGCACGCAGCCCGATTACTTGCCGGCCGTGTCGCCGGCGCGCCAGCCAGCCAAGAAACGTCGCGTGCTGAGCCCGTACAACCAACATAACGGACTACCGCACTTACAGCAGGACTACAGCGGCTACAAGGTGACATACTACACACTAATCGTTATCTATAAATATTATTGCATTTATTTTATAAAATGGGCTTAGGAATAT
The DNA here is from genome assembly GCA_963564715.1 of Catocala sponsa. NCBI lineage: Eukaryota > Metazoa > Arthropoda > Insecta > Lepidoptera > Erebidae > Catocala > Catocala sponsa. Next base: position 8,342,608 of record OY751346.1, on the reverse strand, counting down.
TGTTTACAAATTCCTCGTATTCTTGTTAACCCCTCCAGCTAAAGCTAGAATTATTGTATTACAAGTGACGTCAGGTGACAGGTCAGTAGTGCAATGGGTAGGATTCGAATCCTGGACCCCTCAATCGCGAGTCCAATGCCTTATCCATTGGGCTTCTACTACTTTTTTATTTAATATAATAAATAATATCACCCTTGCATATAAACTGTGTCACTGCTGGGCACGGACTTCTTTTCAGCGTGAGTAGGATGAAGGTAATACATATATATACCTAAATATTGTAAACTTACCATGATATGAAAGTAACTGCTATTCACATCTCCTACTTTTGTCGGGGCCTATATGGCCCATAATTATTGATACCACACTTAATTTTAAGATTTTAATATCATTATGGAGTGCAATAATGTTTAAAATTAAATCAGTGTTCCAATATCCATATTACACAATTATTTAGAAGTGTTAGCCTATTTAACAATTAACTTTTATAATTAATCTGTCAAGTCTTAGCATACCAGGCATAATTAAAAACGTATTGTGTCTGGCCATCGGGTCGCTGCGGTTTGAAAGGTTTATAAGGAAAATCATTGTGAACATACTATGTCTGCTTATAAAATTTATTATCAGAAAAGAATTTCCTAATATTTTCCGGTCGTAGTTTTTACTAAACTATACAATATAACATAATGACAATGACATAATATAACTTTTCGTAATCTATACAATACAACATATTAAATTGTATTGTATAGTTTAGTAAAAACTGCGTCTAGAAAATATTAGAACATGCCTTAACGAACAATTTTTCTTTAGTTTATAAGAATACTAGATGTTCCCGCGGTTTCACCCGCGTTTATCGTTACTGCGCCGCCCCCGTGGGTCGTAGCGTGATGTTATATAGCCTATAGCCCTCCTCGATAAATAGGCTATCCAACACTAAAAGAATTTTTCAAATCGAACCGGTAGTTCCTGAGATTAGCACGTTCATAGATTATGCTTGTACTCACGATATATGGAGTACAATACAGACTATCGAAATAAAATAGAAATATATGTAACTTTATAATATTAGTATAGATTACAGACTACCTAGACGATAATTAATTATGCTAAGGGTTAAAGTATTATATACCACAGATTACTTGTAAACAAATTATTAATTAAAATATTGTAAATAATTAGCACAAAAGTATCACATTAAACGCGATTTAGTTTTTTTTGGCTATGAGCTTGTGACATTTACTTTTAAAAAACTTTCATTGTATTTACCGTCTGTCACTTTATGATGCTCTACAGATAGGTTGGTTTCGTGAGTTTACATTTTCTTTGCTTCAAGGTTTGTATCGCTCTTGGAACGAAATAGCCTGAGCGGCAGTTGCCATTTATCAAAAAAGACAAAAATGGAGTACTAAATTCAAAAATCAATATGATTTTTTAAACCCGCTAATTAATTTTAATTACAGAGATTGAATTATTGAACCTCAAGTACTAAAGTGACCAGGTATATTGTACGGTTCGGCAGATTGTTGAGATTTTAATTAAAATGTTGTATGCTTATAATGGGCAGGTATACTTACATTGTAAGTGTAATGAATAGAATTCAGTTGCTCCATAATCATTTCACGATTAATAATAATGGACTATGAACTTTACATTCATAAACATAGTGAGATAGCCTTAATTTATTATTAGGTTCCTTAAATGCTGCTTACAGTTTCCACGTAAACTGCTGTTTACCGGGCTCATTTTATTGTCGCAGCAAAACCTAAATACACAGTCCGTGTCGATATCCGAACTCGGGACGTTACGATCGCACGCCGCGCCGCGGGTCCAACGAGTCACATGTACACATGTAATATTATTTTGCTTTTTGTTTTATATGTATTGTTGAACTTAACTTTATATCGATATATTATTTATAAACACTTGGTACTCTTTGTCCCGGAGAAAATGAGAATATAACAACGTGACGGGAAAGCAAAAGAATTAACACTTTCTACACTTCAATGGCATTTTGATTCGTGGAAAATTCCACCAATCGGACTCGACTCATATTACTGCGTAGAAAAGGTTAGTTGAAGTATTTCTACAGCATTCAATATCCATGTACGTAACCATATTAAACCACTGCCCAGTCACCTCTACTAGTTATTGATAAACAACTGGTTTTACAACCCAAAACCTCTACATGAATTTTATTTCGATTGACATTCTACTAATATATTATTCAGATTACATTATTTTTTAATCTTATGATAACGAGCAGGTGTTGTGTCATCGACGTAGTTCGTAATATTACAGTGGTTGTAGCTTCATACAGGCCCTAAGGCTTAATAAAATATTTAATTTATCACTAATATGCCTTCAGTGTGCTTTGATGCGTTCACCGACGATATGCAAGTAAAATTGAACAAGAATGGCACGAAATAGTTTTCTTTTCATTTACCCCTAAAAACATCGCGCTTTCCTAATTCTGAAACCACAGCACGTTACCGAGCGTATTAATTTTTGATAGCTTCTCATAGATTTCCAGCGGTGCTGATTCAGCTCAATTCGTTATCAAATTTATCGATACAAGACGTGTATTCGACAAACGCGAATGTCACACGAAGGAGTCATATTTCAATTTAATTTTGCGTGACGCACAGACGCGCGCATACAAGCTGATGAATATGTAATCGTATCAACACTGTCGCTCCACAAAGGGGGGTGCGGCCCGAAGCCGAACGATACATGTATTTTCATGTAAATCGATGTCGAAGCAATATTTATTTCACAAACATTCATTTTAAAGGCCAACTGCAATCGAAGTATTTGCTACTTCTTTGGAAAATACTTCATAACTTAATTTCCCAAGAGTAAATGGCAGCGTTTTCTCATACAACAACATAATCTCGTTTGGACCTTATTAAATGCATGAAAAGGCGCTGTTTGTCCTGAAACACGCGCCGTTACAGTCGATCGGTGATCTTCGTTAGTAAAGGCTGCATCGATATTGCGTTTCTATATAGACGCAGTTTACGAGACAATAAGCTCGCGGGTGTGTGAAGCCACAAGTCCAAGATAAATGCTTTCGAATAGATGTTCCTTGCATAATCCAAAATCTTCGAGGTAACAATATGATATTAATATAATATGGATTTATAAAAATAAAAGAATTAATTTTGCGGCTTCTTAAATTTTAAACCACTCTCCCTCGCAAACTCTGCAATATGCAGTGGCGCATCTGTCGCGAGATGGTCTTTTTACCGTTAATCAACAAGTGGGGCACTTTTGAAAGTATCGCCCGGCACGTTGGCTCGCTTCACGACGCAACCGAAATTGGTTTACAGTCCTTTATTGTGTATTTAAACTTCCGGATATCAGTTAACGTTTGCCTGGGCGAGCGCAACCGGATTGAATTTTTTATCATTTCCAATTGAAGCTCCTTTAGAAATTATAATAAACCTTTATAAGGAAATCATGCAAGTTAAAATGATATTGCGTTGTAAAAACTTTATTACGGTTGCTAAGTATTAACATAAAATCACACAACTTGCAAAACTCGGTTCAAATTGGCGTCCTCAATTTGTTGCAAAAGCAAGATAGCTTTTGTTTGGATCATGCGTCTTTGTTTGCGCCCCACATTGAGTTTCATTTCATTCTATCATGTGATCAACACGGTCGTGTTGTGCGTGATGAACAATGACCTCTCAAGCCGCGCACGTTGCCAGGCAAAGTACCACGCGGCAACAATATAGCAAGCAAAATTTAACTTACTTGATTGTTATTCGTCGCCTATTATACTAATACACTGATATCTACTTACTTAATAGCTTCAGTCAAGGAGTAGTTATTTAAATTCGTGTTAACGCTGACACAGATTTGACTGAATTATTTGAACTGGAAAACAGTCGCGGTATTTAGAGGTGAAAAATAATATAAATGTTTGCGTAAGCGGCTGGCGAGGCACGTGGATGGGAGGCGAGGCCTCGTGATGGCACAACGTGAGTGGCGGGAGGCAGCCAGCTCGCGTCGGGAATACATATTAACTGGGACCTACCTCAGACAAATGTCACATTACACGCCGTTTTTCAAGAATCCATTTATTTAATAGTGTATTATCGAGGTCGACCCGATACTAGAGATGTGTACAACATCAACTAATATATCTTTTTATTCACTTTACATTATGCCCATCCGAGGAAGTAAACTATTAGTCAACTAATCTGCATGTAGAATGTTTGTAATTATACGGGGTCAGTGATCGACATTCACACGTAACTATTAACTACGCATTTTAAATCTAAGTGTAAGTAGCCTTGTTTGCTCGCGTATTAAAACGTTTCCGTTGAAAATATGTTATAATTAAAGCCAACTCTTAAATTATTTTTGAGTATCAGAAATTTGGTGAATAACAATTTAATCGGAATGATTGAATGAAGTTCGTCCGATATGGAACTTTACGCGCCTCATGTTTAGGTGTAATTTTGTTTGTATCTGCGAGTGACGCAATACTGTTTGTTTACGTGGAGCAAAGTGGATACGTGCATTTAGCGAGGCGCTGGTACGACGTTGCCAAGTCGTGCTTGTGCCAAATTTGGCATCGCAATGATGGTTGCCTACCGAGGCTCGCGACGGCGACCACTTTTTGCCAGTAACGAGAATTGAGCCACAGCCCAAATCTCGTTTTTGATATGTCAACTCGATTGAATGGCGGTCTGGAGATACTGCTAAGATAAAATTGAACCGAGTTGTTGATAAATATGTGTTTCTTTATTACTTACACTTGGTTAGTTCGCGCCCTTACAATTGGCACGTATTGTCATCAATGCAACTATTTGTTTTTGCGCTTTAGTCTGTCGTCGTCAACTTAAATAAATAAATGGGTCCGACAATTGAATGTCATGATTATCTTATTGTCAGAGCGACGTTGCCACTCGGCGGACCTCAGCACAGTGGCGATTTCGCGGATGGCTGCGTCTAAAAAAAGTGCTCTGCATCTTCTGCGCGTCAGATGTCATCGAGGGGGAAAATTAAAGATCAGCAGCATCCCGGAACTTGCAACACACACTGACAATCTTGTAACCGTGTTTTCTGTTTATAACGTTTTAATTGGGAAAAGCCAAGGTTTGTTTAGCAGATGGTTATTTATTTACTTGACTGTTTAAGTGTAGCTTTATTTTTCTAAGGCTCTATTATTTTATAAGGCTAGAGTTAAACGTTACAGTGTTTACCTTAAACTCCTATTATAATAATAATACAATAATTTAAAAAAAAAAATATCGACGCATGAATGTGTGAACAGTTTATGACATTATCCGGACCGAGGGAACATTATACACGTTGACATCATTTGCAAATCCAGCGCGAAGGATCGCTTGTTTTTGTTCGTTGCATCGTGTTTGTGCAATGAAGATTTCGTGATGTGATGTGATGGGCGAATTGGCACCGGCGGACCATACAGGTCAGTAACCTGCCGCCGCTCGCCCCGCGTCCCTCACCTTACGTAACACCGCGCTGTTGCCACACCGACGACGACATTGCCAAAGTCGATACCTCCATGATCATTCGCGCCCGCTAATCTCGCCTTATCAAAACGCACTGGCCGTCCCCTTCATACCGACCGGTTTATCTATAACGCTTTCGCGCATTAAAGAAACTGCGCCGATATAATTTTACAATATGAAAATATGTATTATGAGAGAGCCAAATGCACAAAAACGGTCGCGTTCTATGTCACGTCGATTAGTCAGTGTCACAAACTTTCACCTCCATGCTCCGTAGGATATTGTATCTCCGGGTCAGAACGTTAACTTTCACGGTTCTTACCGATATAGCTTTTGTGTTTGTTCGTGCGAGCCCGTCAAATGAAAACCATCAATTTGCCCGTTGAACTATAAGTACTTTGCAAGAGCTAATAATGTTCGCATGTAAGGGCCCATTCCCAAGATAGGTACGTCGACACCGACCCGGCTTCGTTTCCATCGATGTCAATCGATACATTCACGACTGGCTCCGAAGTATGTCGTTTGCTTGCGAATGGCCTACCTATCGACTAATATGACTGAGTCGTGTTACTCGGTGCCCGCGATCGGTGTGCCACACTGATTTATAGACGCATTCATCGACGCCATATAACATGAACCAACATACATGTACCCCACCTTGCACATAATCATATACCGCTGGTGCGATATTGAGTGAAGCCCTTGGCAAACATCTGTCCGTTTGGATTACAAGCTCCAAGTAAAAATGGATGGTATAAAATGAGTATCTTTGCTCTAAACATCACCTTTAATTGCGGTTTATGACATGAGCCTTGTCACAATTGAACGAAGTATTTTTTATTAAGCAAACGAAAAGCATGTTGTGTTTAAACTTATTGAGATATCGATGGTGCGTTAACGTCTTGAACTGCAGTGGCCCGCCGGCGGCCAGACACAATTGACTTGTTATACAGTTATGTCCGACATGCCAACAACTGACATATTACATTATAGCCGTGTCAAACGACTACTAACATTATGTTTTCTTTTATAATACAAATCCTAACTAATATTATAAAAGCAAAAATGAGTTTGTTTGTTTCTTACCTTTTCACGCCTAAACCACTGAACCGATCATTCTGAAATTTTGCATATACATTGTCAGGTGTACAGAAACGGACATAGGCTACCTTTCATACCGAAAAAAATTACTGTTCCCGAGGAAAACAACAAAAACGTTGTTATGATAATAGATGGCGCCAAGTGTCTTTCGAATCATGATTGAATGAAATATTACAAGCAGAGTACGACCCGAATTGATTGTCAAATTTTAAATTAACGCGAGCGGAGCCGCGGGCATAAGCTAGTAATATATATTACCAGCCATCTATTAAACTGCCCCACTGCTAGGCACGAACAGCTCTTCATAGTGTGACAAGAGTAAGGCCATAGTCCACCTCGTTGGCCCGGGTTGACAGACTTCAAATATCTTCGAGAACGTTATGGAGAACTCTCCGACATGCAAGTTTTTACTTATGACTTAGAGCAGCGATAGCTCAGTGGGGAGACCAACAGACTGCAATGCAGAGGGTCTCGGGTTCGAACCTACGTCGCGCACCTCTGACTTTCGGAAGTTATAATGACTGTTCAAAATTATGTGCGTATTGATTGACAATTATCGCCTGCTCCGTGCCTCGGAGAGCACGTTAAGCCGTCGGTCCCGGCTGCCATGAACATCTATGGCAGTCGTTATTGGGAGAGTGTCGACACAAAAGATCCCACTGGGTCGAAGTGTCGCCGGTCTGCACTGACTGGCCCCCACATAAGATAAGATAAGATACTCATGACTTTGTCCTTCACCGTTATATTATACTTATAGACTAAACTGGTCTTAATATTTGCCTAATTTGTATTTCTTTATAACTGGTTTCCACTCGCGGCTCACGTGATTAAAACAGCCTATGTGACTCAGGGACAGCGTAGCTTTCCATTAACTATATTTACTAGATTGCGTTGTAGCTTTAGAGATTATCCCCTGTCCCCTACATACAAACAAAGACATGTTACCTTTTTAAATTAGTATAAACAAATACGTACGTTTGTTATTGTGCTTTATTATGATTGTACTTGTTATGTGACCTTTACAGTACGTAACAGAAGAAAACAAACGTTTTCTCGACTTAATTATAATGAAAACTCATGTCCCATTCCACAAGTCTACGTCTAATTAAACATGCTGTATAAAATGATCTTTCATTACCTACGATCTTGTTGGCTTTGTTCTCATGAAAATATTTCTACAGAGCGGTTGTTTTTAAGCTAGCGCACGAGAGCTGCAGCTGTGACGTAGTTGTCTAAATGTTTTATTTTTATTTTAGTTGTAATTTCAAGCGGTTATTGTGTCCTATGAAAAAGACACTCACTCGCATTTAAAACTAATTGGCTGCTCTGCCTGCACCTAAGTGCACTGCTCATTAGTCCAATAGGCACCAAAATTAATCACCGTCATATATACACCGTCCCAGGACAAAAAATGTATAAATTTGTATTACAGCACTAACTGATAAGTATGTCTGCCCTGTATGCGATATACCAATATCTATGACAACTTTGGAAATCCTATGGGACCTTAGGTATACGATGATTTTTTATCGACAATATATTTTGTTTCGATTACATTTATTTCGGTCAAATAGTAAATGATGAATATGTTTAATTTCTTACTTAAAATGTGTTGATTATTTATGTAAATTACAATTATGCATCGAGCGATAATAAAAAATTATGTTTTAATCGTTAAACACACCTATCAAAAATTCTTCTCTTAAAATACGTCTTATACAACAAACTGACATGTGTAAACAAAATCCAATAGTCACTAACTCAATTGTGCCGTTATTGATTTAATTTCCATTAATTTCGCTTCAATAGTTGCACAAACTATAATCCCTTCTAAGGCTAAGATGAACGAGCAAACTAAGCGGAATATTTAGACTATAAATTATGTCATAACAAGTGCACTTCAACCCTAACAAATCATGTTCGATTTAGTTGGTTCACTAAATCGACGCGCTGGCGCTTGGCGCAGACGTGAATACATTACGGGTAAGACGACGCTCCCCATTAATTCCACTTATTAACGCTGTATAAGCAGTGTCACATAGTCTGTCACACAGTATTTATCTTGGCTTTTTGTACATATTTATACGGTTATATTGCAAGGTTCACCACTTCCATTAGTAGGTAACCATAGTAATTTATTTGTATAATCACCCATCGTTTTATTAATTTATTGTTTTAAATTAAAAGATATAATTTTGTTATCCAATATTCTGATTTTGGACATCAGAAAATAACTTATGATTTTTGAATGTTCGTTTCCCTCGATGGGATTTCTTAGCAGAAACATAAAGTTACCATAGCATCATACTTCTGTGTCTAGACGTAAAAGCGATGGAATTATTAAAAAGAAATCAACACAGAGGCACAGTTCTTTCTTCTATCTTGAATATTCATAAATCATAATCGATTTTGTAGTACTCGTTAAAATCGGCACATTAATCATATTCGTGTTTGCATCGGTTTTGTCTTCTTTATATTTACTATATTTATTTAAAAAAATATATGGAGATTGAAAATGATGAAATGCGGCAAGTTTCTCGATATACCTGGCATGATGTGCATTTTACGAATATCATGAAGAATATAAACGTATGCTATAAAGAGGAAACATTTGTATTTATGTTTGTAAATAATAAAAATATAAACTCCAAATTTACTAAACTTTTACACGTGTTATTTAAAATATTTCATAAAATATATTATTATATACAGATACTGAAAAACGGATACTGGAAGATCTCTGAGGTTTATATTGTAGTAGTGTATTAAGTCAATTTATAATTATTACGTGAATAGACCCGCCTTTTTATTACTTAAAACTTAAACAGCTGTGGAAATATGGTGTTAAACATCATCGTTCCGCCTATAGGGACCCATTTTTAGAGTCGTTAGACTATGTTATATGTATATAATATATAAGAAATTGACTTATGTACGAAGTATTCTCAGTCAATTTCCGTTTTAGGGATATCCCTAGTTAGAACATATAAATATATGTGGAGATACATAGTGAGTTGCTAGTGTTGCCATACGGTAATGTGCGCAGCATCCGATGTTTGTTTAGGCGATAAACGCGGTTTCAAACACGTACCACATGTCTTGATTATAACGTGATCAGATTTCTATAACTGATTTACATACTGCAGAAATATGGATATATTCCTGCAGTAAGTTAATCTGCCATCCATACATATATTTTAAATTACTCCAAACTTATATTATAAATGTAAAACTTGCTACGTTTTCGACGGCTAAATTGATGGACTGATATTGATGGAATTTTGTTAACGTCATAATAAGTTCCCTTAAAAATCACGCGAGTTGCAAATTTGCCAGTTGCCAAAATTTATGGCGCAGTGGTTTAAGTGGTCGCCTCGCATTCGAATGCCACACGGGACAATTTGTGTGATCCACAAATGGTTGTTCCTAGTCTGGGTGTTCTTTGAGTCCGTTGTTTGAATGTTTGTAAAGTCGTCTTCGACACAAGAATTATTTCTAGTGCGGGAGATGTCTTTTTTTTTTTTTACAAAAAAACGAACTTATAAGTGATATTGATATCCACTGAAATGTTATTTGATAGGATGATTTATTAATATTTTCTATGATTTTTGACACGCTAATTTTATTGTATTTATAAGCATGTCTTAGCTACCAGCAAGCAATATAATAAATAATTAAATATGATATCTGACAATTTAGGGATGGAAATAATTATTTATATATATCGACCGTTAAAAAGGACATCGTTTGACGTGATATTAATTTTTTTCTTACTTTCCTATAGTCGCTTTTACAGTAGTAATGTTATGCTGTTTTATTTATGTATTAGTGAGTTAATCAAATATAAAGCTTGGTGTTGTTATTTCCTTAATACATTTTTAGTTCACTCTATCCCGTATACCGATATCGCAGATATCAATTTCCTATCGAAGATGGGACATGCGGTCATATGATGAAAGTCAGATCAGATCGCTGTAACGGGATGTTTGATGATGATGGTGACGCGTCCTCAGACGACCATCGTGAGATAATATGTAAACATCCTTGACTTGTTATCCTGTTATAATATAAATTAATTGTTGTATTAACATCTTATTATATACGCGAGTCAATCAAAATATTATTTGAGAATACACATTGAATACCGTGAGTCAGTCACCATATCAATGATTTTCCTTTCATTTTGATACATGGTCTTAAAGATTTTAGCAGCTGTTGAACTTGTGCTATTTGAATCCAACGGTTCTCCGCCACTTGTTTATCACATCACCAGCTACTAAAACAACGCGTTTCATTCCGTCTTATGACTCGTTTTCGTCTCTGGAGAAACTAGCTTTTCATCCTATTTTCACCAGGTTGTATCACCTGTCTATTGCCGCATAGACTTACAAGTTACAAGGGTGATGCTGGTTACTGTGCCTTGTGTCGCGATTTATCACGTAAAAAGCGAGAGCATTTCTGTTTTAGTTCTACATATTTATATTCTATTTTCTCGCCACAAAGATGTTTCAATGACAAAATATGTTGCGCATAATTGAAATTCTTCCAATAAAAGTGTTTTGCTGGTAAATTTCCATTTATTGCAGAGGTAGACAATGTAGATGTGGTGTATATGAAGTACTGCTGTCAATCATTCGTATCTACTCCCAACAGATAATATTTGGAAATAGTTTCTAGATATGCTATTATATTATTTACCGTTGCACTCTAAGAATCTACATGGAAAACATTTACAATTCTTTTATATGTTAAGTTAATACTGAAGGTGTGACTAAATATGATAAAAGGATTGTAGGTATAATTATGCATTTTTGGTAACTATAAAATCAATTTAAGAAAACGTTGGATGATGGATACCGAATTAGGAATACCGAAACGAAACATTTTGAGATGCTTGATTTAATCCATCTACCTATATATTTTATCAAAAGGCCTCAGATAAAGTATAATCTGACGTATGAAGTTTAGCCAGAAGATAAAGCACTGGTTTAGATTATGTACAGATGATTCATCCATACATGTTCACCAAAAATATTTCTTTGACTGGTACGTGTTTGGTCCGAGATTTATAATGAGCCAATTAGAGTAGATATTTGGTCTGTGTTATAGTATCTTTTTACAACTGTGATAATTTTTGAACTTATTTTAATAGTATAATATTGTCTTGTTTACGCGAATGTTATTTATCGAAATTAAACTACTATATACGAATTATTAGCTTAAAAATTAGTAAAGTTTAATAGTAATGTAACAGTTTTCTAAATTATGTAATAAAGTGTCAAATAAACAACGTGATAAAATCCGTATATAGTAATTTATTTCAATAGCTTTAATAAACCAATAGACGAGATTTCATTACTTGGATGTCAAGACTGATTTTCTTTTCTCAGTGGTGGAACTAGAAACTTTCTTCATAGATTTAATTATGACTGATATAACAGTCCTCTAGTCATTTTATATACTTGCTGGTAAATTAAGTTCGATTCATAAACTCCTTTAGCACATTCCGCTCAGAAAATACGTATAAATTTCAACTAGACCAGAGGTTCCCAGACTTTTTTCTCTCATAGACCACTTTCAAAATTTAGCTGGTTCCAGTGGACCCCTTGCAGCTAAACAAGTTCATGCAAGTAAAAATTTTAATCGAATCTCTACGGGCTAAACTGTTTTTTTTTTTAAATAATTCTCTATAGTAAACCACTGGTACTGAATATGGAATATGCAAGTTTTTACAAGTAACAGTCGGTGAAGTCAAGCCAAGAACCCCCATTTTTTTGTCACACCAACGTACACCCCCGTCGAGTCTCTCGTGAACCCCTGGGGGTCCGCCTGGACCACTTTGGGAACTAATGAACTAGACTATAACTATTTCAACGAAACATGCGAATACAGTAACATGTTTATGTTTTCCTTAATAACTTATGTAGGAGAATTTGCTGTGCGTTGTAGTTAGCTATAAATTCACTCTGAGTTGCTCTTTCCGACGACAGCTCCGTATGTCACATGCTTACAATCATGCTATTGGTTATGCGCTCATATGGCTAGGGCTGTCAAAGGATACTGCTGAGAAGTAGTGGAACAAATCTTAGTAAGTTGTGCTTGATTAAGATGACAGGAGAAGATGTTTTTGTTGAGGAAAGGATATGGAATTAAACTAAGGATATGTTTAGGTACTTTAATACTAGTCCTCCTGCCAGTTGGAACCGACCACCTAGTCTTTTGATCCGGCCTTCTCTATAGATTTTGTAAATAAGAACAAAATCAATTATATCTTTCAAATAAGTACTGTTGTTTGTTGATGTAAAATAAGAGTGTATAATCAATAATGCTGACAACAAAAATTTACGTGATAGGGTTTTATAATTCGACTTATTTGACTTCAACAAAAATCTCATATAGAATATTGTTCTGTGAAACAGTTACCTTGTGACAAAGTCGACGATTTCATTTATTTTTGTAGGTGTACACAACTTAAAAGTAACTAGTATCAAGTTTTTGCAAACATTGTGACACGAGCATATCCGGTCCAAGGTTGGCTGTTGTGTAAAAATAATTAAAGTGTAATAACAATCCGCCTTGCTTTAGGCTGGCACTGAACTATTATAATATAATACTATATGCTAATAATAACTACAGTATTCTTCTTAGTGTCTGGCTTTAGAGTAAACATCTTTAGTGATTGCACAGTACTTTATGTGGCTATCTCGCAACATTAACACACTGTTTACTTCATCTGGTTATATTTGGACGTGATAATAATAAGTGGGAACGCCTTTACCAATCCTGCAATACAGCTCATCTAGTGTAGGTATTAAATATATTTTTGAAGTATCACAGCTTGCGTCAGAATTTTTGGTTTCCACATCACTTTGTTTCAATTTGCATTTGCTTTTTAATTTATCTTCATAAGAAATAACGCATACATGCTTAAGTACAACGTGTTCACTATCACTCAAGGTTATTAGAGATAAAAGGTACTTTTCTTGTGTAAACTCAGATATAAATTTCTTGTTAAACATTACCACGGAAAAAAGCCTCTGTTGTTATTTGTGTCAAAGTCGGAAGTATAGAGACATTATTCGTGACCTGACTTCGGCAAGTTTAACTATGAGTGGCCCACGAGGTAGATTACCGCTATGAGCCGTCTGTTACCTCGTGGCAACCAAACTAGCTTGGTAACAGTACACTTGTTCTATTCAAGTTACTAAAACTAAGTGACAGTTAGTACATAATGTCACTGCATTATTAAAACTCGCAGCCCTGTCGTATCGCTTTGTGTCCAAGTATGTCGGCCGTCTCGTCTGTATAGGACCGTTTGTCGTGCATTTGTATGCTGTTAGTAGACACACTGTGTTATCTATTGTGTCAATGTGGACCGTAATGTCAATAACAATATAGATGTGTTTGTGTGAGTGAACGTATACATCGTACACTAGAGAAAGTTGATGTTTATAACTCAAATGAGTTGAAATACTACGTGTTCGTTTTAAATACACCAGTAATATAAGATACCTACTTGAGACTTAACTTAAAATTTATTATTTAGAATAATGTTTTTTTTTTTAATATTGCTTGTCAAAATGGCCACACTCCGCCTGATAGTAAACAGTCATGCATACATGTTATAGTTCCTGACAGTTGAAATATTGAATACTAGTACAGTTCTAACTAACCATTCGGTGATCATAAAACCAAAAAGCTATTATGTCTCCAGGGTTTTGCGACACCGCATTGTTAAGCACGCAAAATATAGATACTATTCCATTATTTATGAAATTAGCTATTGTCAACAACTTAAATAAAGAAATAACAATCCAACAAGATTTGTAAGAATGAAAGTAATAATGTATACTACTTATAAACAAAGAATCAAATTGGATCAGTCCTGCGTGGATGAAGCACAATCCAACAAAGATACTAGCATTACAATAGTAGAGAATAGAGATTAACAAATTTGGATATGTAATTCATTAATTATCTTAATAAACTGAATATTTCTTAAAGAAACCCGAGTCAATATTTTAATTTAATGAATATTGTTATCTCTTTCTACTTGTACGTGTCTTTTACACTTTTTGTGGTTCTTTGAATTATTTACTTTTTCTCTGGAGACTGCTGGTGCTTTCACGGCTTCATCTGTATTCTAATGAGCAAAAACTACCTCACTGTACTCAGCTTATTTTAAAAGGAAACTGAAATTCTTTCTCTCTTTGGACTCGGTCTGGACTCGAATTATCTAGCTAGATTATATTATTTAAAGTATAAAGTCGTAATGGCTCTTTAAGGTTTTAAATAAAAATAAAGGTTTCATTAGAACGAGAGTTAAGTTGATTATACACATAATGTAATGGTTTACATGGTCACATCTTTACTGGGCAAACGCACACGAGTCAAAAATTTATGGGTGACGTCTATATTCCAGAGGGGTAGGCAGAGACTAAGGATTTCTACTTGCTACTCTACCCTAACGCGTCTCTCAAGCACTTCACATTTTATGCACTCTTTTTGTCCACTGGTTTCTTGGTTTGCCACTGGGATATCCCAAGTGCGACGGTATTTTAATTACGTTTGCAAAGATAACGGGTCGACTCATAGTATGACTTCAAACTAAATATTACGAATGTATGAATCGAAACATAATTAATTACGTAAGTAAATACCGCAACAGTGAGCAGTGTCTAGTGCCTATTCAAAATTATTTAAGTAATAGAAGTCTGCGGTTTACATTTACACAAGATATCTACGTAATATGAATGTCATCATTCATTAAATGGCTTAAGGGTTTATTACAGCTACGGTTACAATCTACAGAGCGTTAAGCACCTATTTAAGGATCTGGTTTCAGATACCGCTTTAATTTAAAACGATTACTATAACATGATAATGTTCTTATACGTATGCCTATGTCTGGTTTCAAGAGGGGCAGGCAGACAATGCAGACTAGCTATGTTCTTGATGTCACTTTCCTGTTTCTTTTAATCACGTCACATTTGTTATTGGCGCATGCTGGTTCTTATTTCTCTTAGCGTGTGCTTAACCAAAAAGTTATTCATTCAGCGGGTTCTTCGATATAAGAGATTTGTCACTTTCTAATACTAGATTTTACCTTTGTGTATGTTAGATATATGTGACGCGCTGCCCTGTAGACTAAAGCCTCGTATCCACTAGGCAACAATTGACGCGCAACACGTGACGCTCAACAAGATCGGCAACGTTGCACAACAACGCGCGACGTTGCCAGCTGGCGCGCAACATGACGCGCGGATTGTTGTTTGTTTCCGTGCAATATGCAGTTGAGCATCAAATGTTGTCAAGTGGAGACATGTAAAGCCGCTAAAAACAACCCTAGTTCCTCTGGCGACGTGTTGGCGACGGCTGGTCATGTGTGGACAGGCAACGTTGCTACACAAAGTGCCGCGTTGCCATGAACAACAATGTTGTGCAATATGTCTCGCGTCAAATGTTGCTGCGTGGATACGAGGCTTGAAGAAGATACTGAAACATATTAATGTACAGTAGCTGTTACCCGCGATTAGAATTGCATTATTTTAAAGTAGCATCTACATATAAAGGGAGCATAGCAGTATTTCAATAATTTAATTAGCTTAAAAATTAGTAAAGTTTAATAGTGATTATAGTATTGTAACAATTTTTTCAAAATTTTGTAATAAAGTGTCAAATAAACAACGTGATAAAATCCGTATATAGTAGTTTAATTTCAAAGCATAGCAGTAATCTTAAGTGATGTAAAACTGCGGAGGACTGCAAGTTAGATTAATTATACTTCACACTTGTACTATGGCGGCTATGTTATATTGTACTGACAAATAATTTTTAATTTAATACGCGAAAGCCATGTACTGTATTGTACAGAATGTACAGATCATAATGGCATAACGCTTATTAGTAAGATCATTTAATCTCCATAACGATTCCTCTTGCCTTCACTAGTTTTAGCACTATCATTGTCAGGGCGTTTTAGAATTTAAAGAAGATGATATTAAAGACATTTTTAACTGAATAATATAGCAAGCTAGCGACGCGCGACGGGGACGTTAAAGATGTTGCATTGGCCGAGTGCATTGCACCCTAGAGCGCCAATGTTTGCCTATTTGCACACTCCAAAGATAACAAATGTCCACATAACTATTGTTTCTGAAATGCTTATGTTCTTTTATGTCGTTTGCAACCGACAACCAACCTTATGCCTGCTTATAATAATGTAGTACCTAGTGATTCAATACATGTTTTTCGGTTTTTGCGCTTTCTTATCACGCCAAACGAAATGATCTTTTACTTTTTCTTTGATATAAGCATATTGTTGCTGGAAAAAAAAATTTTGTTATATATAAAAACCTTATAATTATAATAAAAACTCTAACTTATCTATACTAATATTATAAAGCTAAAGAGTTTGTTTGTTTGAACGCGCTAATTTCAGGAACTACTGGTTCGATTTGAAAAGTTCTTTTAGTGTTGGATAGCCACTTTATCGAGGAAGGCTATAGGCTATATAACATCACGCTACGACCCACGGGGGCGGCGCAGTAACGATAAACGCAGGTGAAACCTCGGGAACATCTAGTTAACTATAAGCGGTGGCTACCTCTTCGAAGTTGTAGTTGAAGTTCGAACACATGAACTCTCGGTCACATGTCCAATACCTTTACTATTACTACTTTACTACTATTAGGCTAACGCAGATGCAAGCAATTCTTTGCGTACCTGAACATATACGCAAAATATGGCTTTAACTTTGTGCTCAGTTTCAATAGCTTCAATGGTCCTTTAGCATAATGATCGCCTATTACTTACTCAGCCGTATCAAATTTTTGTGAAAATTACACAACTCAAACCATTGTTCCGCGGTAGTAGTAACCACTTACTTTCTCCAACCACATTTGCTCTAAAAAGTATTTGCCAGTAAGTCGATTAAATCGTGTAGAACATCGTTTCATGTTAAATGGGTACTACTTACCTGTACAAGCGTTTAATAACATTTTGTATGTCAACAACAATAAGGTTGAAATTCGTTTGTTTCTGTATTATGTTAGAGTAAAAGTCAGTGATCGATGTTTCCTACACTGTCACATCGTGGGAGCGATAACATCGATGCGTACCAGTTTAGATCTCGCTTGTAACTAGTCCATTGTAACCAGTTGCGCGGTCGCTAAATTATCATTTCTAATACCTACTAACTTAAAACATTCGTAGGTAGGTATAAGGAAAATTAATTCTTAAGTCATGTTTTCCCCACACTAGTACTGTGACTTGTATTAAAAATATTAGACGTTAATATTACCTATAAAATGCTACTAGAACTTTATAACTCCATTCCTTATTCAGTAACTAAGTTCCAGTCAGTTCCAGTTCCAATTTGTAACCTTTATGTTTTCTTCATCCGAATGCTGAAATTTGAATACAAAATGTTGAAAGTTAGAACAATGTTGTCCGTTTATACCTCGTTTAAAAGGTAACGTGTAAAAGTAATGCTCTTTGTATTGGAGGTCAGGTAATTGCAAAGCGAGGTCATACGAGTCATTTGTATTTGCATATACAAGACATAAGGGTGCCCTAACGGTGCGATAATCGATATTTATACCAAGGGCACTGATGAAGGCATTGTTATGAACATGATGCCTGTCCATAGCGGATAAACCAGAAAATAATAATTAGTCTCCATTCTTTTTCATAGAAATCATATAAAATGCATTGTTAAATGGCGTCATGTTGTATTCAGTTTTGACCAATTGCACATAAAACGATCTCTTAATGTAAGAACTATATCAAGAAACATGAGTCGACAACAAATTATTTTATAGACACAGCCAGATTTTTATTATTAATTAACACGAGCTTTGATTATATTTCTTCATTATTATGAAGGCTGTGTCTAAACATACAGAATAAGATTTTTCGATATTTCCATATTCATGGCAATTCTATTGGCGTATGATTACAATTTTCCTGCAGATATGACATCGCTTGGCCTCAGCAATGTAAGGTGCCGTTCGAATTCCCGTCCGAACCACATTACTATGCATTGGACGAATTTCGTACACTACCAGTGTTGCTAAATACTAGTCGAAACAACATACTTACATATTTGCATAGTAAGTACATGGTTAGTTTCAAGGAGTTATATAAAAATCAGCTCTTTCCATAAGGTGAAAAATCAAGGATCTACTTATAACTCACAAATAGCGCAATTTGCTTCGATATTGGTATCGAGAATAATTTTAGTTCAATAACTACTTGTTAGTCTCTATATCCGTCTCCTGTATTCTCATTTCTCTGTACCACCCACCTGTGTTCAGTATCGGTACACGCCCACCACCAATATCGATTGGAACGTTAGCAATTATTCTATAATTTAGTCATCGAGTTGCGTTCGAGTTCCAACAGTGATGGACGTTGACCGTTCCTATTTTCCGAGTTCGTCGTCCGACTCCAAGGCTTACAAATGTATAATTTCAAAGCACATCATATTGATGTTTGGAACGGACCACTGGCAAAATGTTGGCGGTATTCCATACATAATTTAAATGAGCATGTTGATTTAAATATATAAATAGAATTAATTGAAATGTTTTCTAGTCTTACACAGATACATTTATACTAACGAGTTGCATGCACTTTCGATAGTTCCTGGATTAAGAATATTAAGGCTGGTTGTTTATAAATAAATGAGTACTTAGCACAAAAAGAACATTATACAGTCTCGGAATTATCTGGTCACACATATTCGAGTTCCAGGGAGCAATCGACTTGCCAAAACTCGGAACAATTGACAGTAACAAGTTAAACAAGTTGCTCAGTAGAAAATATCAAATATAAAAAAATGTAAGTATTCACTTGAAGCATGACGAGCATACAGGTGGTAGTGGCAAATGGTCGCTCTTACCCTTTGACTTTTATAAAATGTGTAGGCGTCGCGTTGGAATATAGATATGTGATACACACAACGTATAACTAAATAAGTTATACGTTGTATGTATCACATATCTAACAACATCTCTTGTAAATATTATTCGATACCATTTTTACTTGATTAGTTTATTATATAGGCACGTTTGGCTGTTCATAGAGGACCATTAGTGCCTACACTTATGCATGGAAGTGAAAGTTGGGTATGGCAAAAGAAGCATGAGAGCAGAATAAATGCTGTAGAAATGAGAGCGCTGAGAAACATATGTGGTGTGACTCTGAAATATAGAATAAGGAATAATGTGATAAGAGAGTGATGCGGCCTGAAAGTGGATATAGTGACGAGAATAGAAAAGGGTATGTGAAGCTGGTTTGGGCATGTAGAAATAATGGAAGAGAAAAGACTGACTAAGAAAGTTTATAAGGCTAGTGTGAGTGGAACAGTCGCAAGGGGAAGACCTAGGCAAACGTTTCTTGATCAGATCGGAGACGTTCTGGATAAAGGCCAGGTTAAGAGCACATTAAACCGCCGAGCGTGTATGAGGAATGTTATGAAAGTGAATAAAGCCAAAGAAGTGTGTCAGGATCGTAGCAAATGGAAATCCGTAGTCTCCGGCTACTCTTCTGGGAAACAGGCGTGAATCTATTTTTAATAATATTCTATAATCTACCACATATACCCAACACCATCTAGCCCAAACTAAGCAGAGCTTGTACTATGGGTGCTAGATAATGGATAAACATACATATATATTTTTTTTTGTAAATACATACATATTATACATAGAAACACCCAGACCAAGACAAACATCGATGTTTATGTACACAAATGTTTGACTTGTGCGGGAATCGAACCCGCGACCTCAGGCGTAGCCACTACGCCATCGAGGCCGACATCTAATTATATGTATAATTTATTATTCCTCCTATTTTCTTATTTATTTCCTTTTACGTTATAAATCGTAGGCAAGGTAATTGCCGCTACGCATGAATCTGCTTATAATATATGAAATAAACAAAATAACATAGAGACTCGGAATAATTGTTAGCAGAATAGATTAACCATAGGTCTTTTCATGGCCTTAGCGCGATGGTAGTTGCGAATTGTAGGTTATAGATGGTAACTACCATTAGCTTGATGGCTGTAAAGAATAGGAGGCACCACACATATCCGACGATTAAGATAACGTTTAGGTAACAAATATTTGCATATCAGACTTATGCTGCTAGCATTTTGTATCGTAATTGATTTGCCAACCGCGAAATGACATTGGTTTCCAATCTTTGCTTTTAGATATTAAGGCAATAGGCAAAACGGTATTTCAATTTACATATCAATGATAACAAAAACAAAATTTGTTTGATTTTCCGTTGTATGTTGCAATAAATTATAAGCATTAAATATCGCCGGTTGATTGGGACTTTATAACTTATCGGCACTATATTATAACAGTTTCAGTAGTTCTTATCATTCACAAGTTGTTATAGGATATACATTAATTGACTTTGTATAAGTGTAGTGATTTGTCTTTTAAGTTATAGATACAATTAATGTAGTAAATAGCTATACAGACACTAACATTTGGTCGCTGGTCCTGTGGCTGGACAAATTCAAAATATGAATCGGTTTTTAAAATCAAGAGTCGTTGACAGAATCTTTGAGAGTACTGACTCACCACGGCCTCGATGGCGTAGTGGTTACTGTAACCGACTGCCACGCCTGAGGTCGCGGGTTCGATTCCTGCACAAGTCAAACATTTGAGTGCATGAACATGGATGTTTGTCTTGGTCTGGGTGTTTCTATGTATAATATGTATGTATTTACAAAAAAAAGTATATATGTATGTATGTTTATCCATTGTCTAGTACCCATAGTACAAGCTCTGCTTAGTTTGGGCTAGATGATGTTGTGTGTATGTGATAGAATATTACCATATCGAATGCCATAGATGATTAAGACAGCCTGGAATAACGATTTTACGTGCTGCCTGAGGCACGTTAGTCCAATAGTTTTGGTGACTAAGCAAAAGTATATAACTAATTCAAGTTGGTACGAAAAGAAACAAATTGTGGCAAATATCTGAGCAAGTTCGGAGTGTTATCTAATTGGGGTCTACATTGTAAACACAGTTAGCGCGTCCTTAATGGCTAGACTTGGAGGAAATGGAGGCCGCGTGGGTGTGGACGGTGTTACTTCTTATTACTATCGGTAGTTCAATGGAAAGAATAATAGTGAACACCAGTACATTAATTAAAAAAGTAAAAATACTTGGAAAAATGGTAGGAACTGGTAACTTAATTTTTTATATTCTAATAATTATACCTTACCTAACGTAAGCAATAATTTTCACTTGAATTTATTACGTTGATCAGAAAGTTAAGTTACCCAAAATCAAAATACAAAGACTTTTATAAAGCCATATAAAATCTTTTGAATCTTGCTAAATCACAGCAAAATTAAGCATGTATAATATTTGTGACGTAAGTCGTACGTCACTGAGCTGACTGTTATTCTCATATCCAAATATAAAATACTAGATGTTCCCGCGGTTTCACCCGCGTTTATCGTTACTGCGCCGCCCCCGTGGGTCGTAGCGTGATGTTATATAGCCTATAGCCTTTCTCGACAAATAGGCTATCCAACACTAAAATAATTTTTCAAATCGAACCAGTAGTAATCAAGCAGAATAAACCAGGAGAAACATCGTTTGTACTATGTCTGTAATGGGTAATTATTTTGCTGCAATGTTATTTTAAAACTGCGATATCTCCTAAGATATTCATTGAAATCGAATAATGTAAAGGGCAATTTTGTTTTAAATTAAATACTTGTGATGAATAACGTATTTATTTGGATAAGGATTAATATCATGTTTATAATAATACCTTCGCAAATAATGCATTATTTTAGAACAAATTTGGTTAGTATAAAAATGGTTATAGTGAGCCAACCTTAAAAGATAGACATATGCTATCGCAGACTTTTTTTTAGAACTTTTATAGGGGAACAATTCTGTCATACATGATTTTTGCGAAACTTTAACTGTTTACGCAGCGCACGCAGCGGAAGCTCTCAAAAGGGGAAAATACCCTCCGATTTTGAAACATTCTTCATTGGTGCTCAGCTCCTATTGATCTTAACGTGATGATATATAGCCTATTGCCTTCCTCGATAAATGGGCTATCTAACACTGAAAGAATTTTTCAAATCGGATCAGTCTTTCCTGAGATTAGCGCGTTCAAGCAAACAAACAAACAAACTCTTCAGCTTTATAATATTAGTATAGATTATTTGACCCTTCATTTGGTAATCAGCTTTAAAGTTGTTTGATCTATTTTTAGTCCTTTGTGAACCATGCCCAACAGAAAATGCATTGCCTGATAAGAAATCTGAATTATTTATTACAGAACATTTGATACTATCAAATACATATTTACATATTATATTATTATTTATGTTATAAATATTTTGCATTTTTTACGCGTGTTTTATTAATCACAATGCTCATTTAATATTACAAACATATTGTTCCCATTATTTTTTGGAATGATGAAACAGCGCATTGCAGTGACTGTCTCATTTTTGTACATGCAATAACAATACTAGAGACGTGGTGGTACGGACCTCTGGTGCTATATCAGACAAGGGTGTCTCATCTGTGAGACCTTTTCACTCCTTGAAGGATATGAATTATTGTATGCTGTAACCGTATTGCTGTAGACTGTCTCATTGGCATTAGTTTGTGGGTGGGTTGGGCAGTGTGAGCGGATATTCTGCCTGGAATTATTTGTCTGCAACTACTACTCGAAGACGACAATCTCAAACTACATGTGATTTGCAATATATAAAACAATATTGTACACTATTGTAATATTAAAGTACATAGTAAATCGTAAATTTTGGTTATAAAGTAATATTATTATCACTACATAATATAAAACAAATTCCTCCGCCGCGTCTGTCTATCTGTTTGCGATAAACTCCAAAACTACTTAACGGATTTTCATACGGTTTTTACCAATAGACAGAGTGATTCATAAGGAAGGTTTAGGTGTATAATTTGTTAAGGTTTTGTACCACCCGTGCGAAGCTAGACCCGTGTCGCTGGTTATTAATCTATACAAATAAATAAAATTGAAGTGTCTGTTTGTAGTGTCAAAATAACAGCTTTTTATCTAATGCATATAAAAGTATATAAGGTACCTATAGGAAAACATCTATTTCTAAAATTTTTGTCTGTCTGTCTGTTTGTTCCGGCTAATCTCCAAAACGGCTGAACCGATTTTGACGGGACTTTCACTGGCAGATAGCTGATGTTATAAGGAGTAGATTAGGCTACGTTGATTTTAGACAAAAGAAAAATAGGGTTCCGGGGAGACGAACACGTTTTAGTTAAAATCTACGCGGACGAAGTCGCAGGTAACAGCTAGTAAATAATATAAATGTATGATCGATATAAGAATTTTCGCCGAGATTATATTGTAACTATGAAAGTTAGGTGTTTATATATTTTATTATTATTTATAACTTTATTATGCCATGAACGCTACAAATTAAATTAAATTTCTCCTCGTATACCTAATGAAATATATAATGTCCAAATATTTGTCAAATTTCAAATCCATGGCTTTCTTTAAAATTTGTTTCCTACTATTTTATTATTGTTATATTGTAACTTCGATCAAATATACCATAGATCGTCGCTCGAAAAACGGCCCCAACAAAACTCTGCCCAAATCAGTCTTGGGCATAATATGTTCGCTTTCCATTACGTGAAATTCAAAACATAGCTGGCGTTATGTATAATATACTCCTGCCTACCCCTTATCTATACAGGCATGAATAGTACTTAACGCAGTAATAAAAACTAGTTATACATATTTAATACTAAATGTGTTTATATCCCAGCGTCTCATAAAACTTGTGTAATGTAACAAAGCCGGCTAACATTACTTATTCACATATAAATGGACATGTTTCTCTTGTTACAGGTAAACAAATCACCGTCATAAGTCATAACAAACAGTATTATATACGTTCGAGGTGAGTACACGACATTTAGTTAACATAAATAGTATATACTGCCTCGGTGGCGTAGCGTTAATGTGCTGTGCGGTCACGGGTTCGAATCCCAAATTGGACACAGTGTTATTGAGATGTTCTGTCAAAAAATAATCAGTAGCAGCACTGAGTCTGGTATTGTATTCGGTAGACGGCAATAGTGGGCTTTATATGATTATATTATTGATTGCAAGCGACATATGGGTTTAAAATGTATATAAAATATGTTTAATAAACTTATCTGGTAAGCTTTAATTGCTTGATGAACTAACTGACAGATACGTTTTAAAAAGGCCCAAGTAGCAAAATTGCATGCAGACTATTTACGGAACGAATTACCATGCAGTACCAGTGTAGTAGTAGACAATAAACAACACGGTAAAATTCTTCAGTACGGTTGAAATGACAGGTTGCATGTCACATCCGAAATAATTTTGTACCGCGGCGGCCTTCACAAACATTAAGATCGTCACAAAAAGCATCGAAACCCAAAAAATCTACCTGTAGATCTTATAAACATTTCACTTGGTTCGAAATCACAGTACTTAGCGCCTTACTGGTAGCGAGCTGACCATTTAACCACTACGCCGCGAGATTTAAACTAAAATATGCTATTTATGGCATAATTTTCCTCATATTATCTGACAGCTAATATTGATTTTAAAGTGGTTTCTATGTTGGTTGACACAGAAAAAAATGTATATTAAATTAGGCTTACGATATTTATGGTTAAGCTTTACAACCGTTGACCTCTGATTTCCACGTTAAGCAGTTATGATTTAGTTGTATTGGAACAGTATGACATTTAAAATCTTTTTATCGTTTTATAAATATTGATTTTCATAATAAACATATCCGTTAATGCTGGTTAGTAGATGATAACTGGTCTTCTATTAAATCATCCGTCAAAAAACGCCAGAAGTATCGGGCTCGACACAGGCTCTTTGAATGTTGCCCGACACACGATAATTCCCAAATTATTTGTATTTGGGAGTGATCCTTCGTGGCAATTACAAATTACCTAAATCCTAGGGTCGGGTAGGATTATTAAAGCAGTATGGGCTTGGGAAGTTGTCCAATATACTGCAATAGCCTCGCCCTTCTATAGGACCTTAAACACATCTAGCGAAATGTGAGTGTAATATACTCAGACATTACAGGCGTAATTATGTATAATCTCATGACAATACTTAAGATACTGCAAATACGACTCCCATCATATAATACCCGCTTAATACGTATACAAGTTAGTCTTAATGAGCGCGATAATTTGTTGGTTTTTAAACCGGGCCGGCGGTTTCTCAACGACGTCTTTGTGAACCGTGGGAGTGCACGCCATGTGCTACAGATATGCATTTTATATAAAAAAAACACTACAAATGCGGACCGCGAGATAAGTCACGGATGCTGATTCAGTGGGAACTTGAGATAATCTGTTAATAGCTCCTACAAAATGACGTATTTTAGAAAAGTCTAACCGATACATCGATTTTCCGTTTCAGACTCTTAAATTACCTTATAGTGTAGCAGTTATGAATGAAATTATAAATATAATAGTTATAAAATTGTAAAGCCCGAATACATAACATCTCTGTTTGAAAAACTAAACATTTGATGCAGGCAGATCGTATAGGTTTTATAGAATTCAATAAATTAATTAGATTTTATAGAATTCAATAAATTAATTAGATTATATACAGACTGATATCATATAGTAGGTATCGGCTAATCCAGATATAGTCGATGCGCTTTTATTGCTGGTCTGAGATAATAATTAATTAATCAATGTTAGATTTTATTATAACTGTATAACAATTGCAGATAAACGATGTTTTAGTTATATGAATATATCTGTCAAAGTAAGAAGGTAAATTGTATTTAATAATTACACTGTATAATATTTACAAATAGATACCTACCCGACACTAAATCGAAATTACAAACTCATTGTCCATTACAATGAAACGTATTTAATTAGTTGGCATTAGACATGTTCTATACATTGTTGAATGTGCCTGGCATTTAGTCTAAAGTTAATCTAAGATCTCACTGAACGAACCGCTCTCCCATTAAACGTACTGTCTACGTTGGAGTGCAAGATTCTGTTTATTTTATTACTGCTATAAAAATTCTTTGTACTCTTCGATAAGCTACTCGTGTACAAATGGACCACCTAGGTTCGGCTGCCAATGCACCGTATCGTAAGCTACACAGAAATTTATTAAAGTTTCGCCAGGGCGTTGACTCCCAAATTGCTAGCTTACAAAGCAATGTTGGTATAGTACTATGCAGTCATTACTCCCTCGGTCTCCTAGCTATAAACATTGTTTTCTCTATCGCAGTCTGTTATGAATCCATGCCCTTACCTCAATTGTCTGTTGGGGGCCTTATTATGTTTAATATAGACTTATTTTCTATTCGTTTATTTGCTAATATTGATGCTTCCTCTGAATTTCTTTAATATTAACTTCAATTAAAACTCATTCATTAATTTGCTTATCTAATTATAGTATGACTGGCAGATTCTCTTTGAACAATTTGTGATGAAGCCAAATCAAACCATTTTCATTATTTAGTTAGCTTTTAATATACGCGACTAATCAATAAAACATATCTAGGGGTTACAAGTGATATATATAGAACAATTGAGTCGTGCATTACAAAAAGGCAGAATTATCAGGTTATTATCAGAAAAATAATATAAAATCTACGACAACATGTTTTGTCGTCATCGTGAAAATCGCGTTTAGATTCAAATCAAGGTGGTTAGCGCGCTGGGGTGGGGCATGACGTCAGACCCCGGCTAGGCCACCCCTGGCCCCTAAAAATAGATGCCTGAGCCCGGGAGACGTTCAATGGAGGCTTGTGGGAGAAACCCCGCGTTCTAAGGAGTATACCGTAGTATGAAAGGCACACACAGACGTTACTTTTGGGCAAACACCGAGTTGGCTCAATATAAATTTTATTTATGTTAACAAGACTATTTTAGTTTTATTATTTCAAAACTTTCTCCATTCAATATAGTAGCGAAAACATCCAACGTACATTTTCTCAGACACGTTTGAACAAAGCAATTCGCGCGCTTTCCTATTTTATTCATATAAGTTGTGAGATATGTTCCAACTGCGGACTGTTGGCGAAATAAATGATAGATGGTACTAACTGCTGACAGAAATGGATGATATTTTCACTTGCATACCCTTTTCATACATGTAACATTAAACGAAGGCATATATCGAAGCTAACTTATATTATTCGTTAATCCAAAATTTTTGGTACGGTACATATTCTGCATACCAGCATATTATTATCTTATTTACATGAGATAACAGATTAACAGTTAGCCTGGTAATTGTATTCATACCACGCATTGTAGGGTACTCGCGGAGCTAAATAAAAATAGACGTTCAGGAGATCTCAATGGCAGGACTCCAATAGGATGAGCAATAATAATGTCCGTACTACTGCTTGTGTATCTTGACGAGTTTATGTTCTTTCGCAACTGTTATTAATGGCTCTTTAGCTTTTGTTACGCACTGGATACGTTGTGTTCTTCGTACGTACGCTTTTTAACTTATCTCTCGCAGACTTTTACTCTAACACACTAAAAGAATACTGACTCTGTTTACGTTGAGTAAATACACTACTACCAATCATTTACAAAAGCTATGCTTTAAGGTGTATGTATTAAAATGTCTTAGGAACCTAATTATATGTATTTGTATATATTACCACATAATTATAAGAACATTAATATATTTAAAATGACAATAGAATTGTAATTTTCATTCTCGATTATAGATCTTCTTTGAACACCTTCATTCATATGTGAGTCATTAAAAATGCAAAGCCGATTCTTTGGATTATCAGTTTGTCAATATCGGATCACACCAAACTAAATTAAATGTGGGTCGCCATTGACCTAAATCACATAATGCTGATCTGGCTATATCGACCGCACAACTCTAGTATTTCAACAACAAAATCATTTCAAAATGCCTTAGACTCTTCTGGCCATAATATTTAAATGAAAGAAAATTTTAATCAGAAGAAGTCTCAAAATAACTGAGAGGAGGATTATTGTATTACCAGGGGCAGCGCCGGTTACATCAGCATATTTCGGTGCCCCGGGGATCCACAATCCCGACGACTCATTATTGCTGCTGTTTTCTAGGAACAATGAAAAACCTCCGGACATGCATATCCCCAGCCATCCTCCGTTATTACACTTGCTTTGCATTTGAAAATATTTTCACAAATTAAGCTGCGCAACGAGAATAATTCCGAGTTCTTTGTTTTGTTTTTCGTGAAACAAAGATTAGGTACACATATTCGTCGTACCGTCTTTTGAGAAAGTTAACATTTTGTTCACTATGCATAAATAAAATCTAAATAAAGTTTTCTTATTGCAATAATCTATATCTATACAAATAAATAAAATTGAAGTGTCTGTTTGTAATGTCAAAATAACAGCTTTTTATCTAATGCATATGAAAGTATATAAGGTACCGTTACGTCTATACGAAGACATCTGTTTTTAAAATTTTTGTCTGTCTGTCTGTCTGTTTGTTCCGGGTACTGAACCGATTTTGACGGGACTTTCACTGGCAGATAGCTGATGTTATAAGGAGTAAAATAGGCTACTTTGAAGTACTAGAAAAAAATAGGGTTCCGCGGAGACAAACACTTTTTAGTTAAAATCTACGCGGACGAAGTCGCAGGTAGTATATATATAATAATTATGTTCTGGAGATAGCTAATATTTCTTTCAAAACATACGTCACGTAACCCTATGTGCAATTATTCCTAGAGTACTGTCTGCACTGAACAATAAATCAAGGAATTTCCATACGTCACACGCTGCGAGTCCGTACACCTGTTCTTGTCTTTCGTGTCCTTTCTCGAAGGCTTTTACATTTTGTATGTGTCTCGCCCCTAGCCGCGCCTTGAATGCATTATCGAGCAATTTAGTATCGATTTTGCAATTTAAGAAATTGAAATCGATGTACATTTTGTAAAGCCGACTGGAGGCATTGAGGCAAAGGTGAAACCCGACAGCACGGCCTCGTCGAGATGTAGATTGAGTAACATTTCGTGCTTCCGTTTTCAATGCACCGTCGCCTACTTCTCCGTTCGAGGACAACGTTGACTCAACATCGGTTCAATTAAATAATAAATACATTATATTGAAATCTTGAATGTTAGTATTATATATATTTGTTAACTCTCGTTACGAACCAGCTGGAATAAGTAATTTGTATAATGTTAAGTTTTATTGTTCGTTTTGCACTGGCCTGCGTCCAAACATTTGATTAAAGTCACAAAAAAACGGAAGTAATTTCAATGTCATATTCATTGTGATTTGTGTATATGTAATATAAAGTTGATTTGTGTTATGACTCGATAGTTTTGCTCAGTCACACGTATGCGGTTACATTTTATTTACATATTGGTATAATTGAAATTAAAACTTCGCTGTACCTAATTAATTATTCAATAATTTCCTCGTTATCATGCATGGATGTAAATGCATTCGCACATCGTTCAGCATAAACAAACAACTTTATCACTTATCTGTAGGCGATACGCGTAGATGATATATTTGTTGATAACGATATCTCTCCTAAGCTGTAGGTTATAAAATTTTACTGCTCACCGTATGTTCTACAAACTGCGGTATTTTCCAGTTGAACGATGGCTGTATATTTGAATGTGATCCCGCAACTAAATATAGAGTACCAGTACCTCAATCGATCACCGATGCGAGATTACAGGGCTGTTTGTTTCTTAAATCATATAGGCTGAGCGAGCGAGCCGAGGCCGCTACCTAAACATTGCCGGGGCACGTGTAAATTTCTTTATATATACACAAACTTTGGTAGTGTGGGTGCGTGCTCAATGAGCGGCGTATCGACGCGGCTGCTCGTTAGAGTGGCGGGGAACCAGCTCGGTGGGAGGGGGCGAAACGAGGGACGCGGGGGCAGCTGCGCGACCGACCTTGGCCGTGACTCTCCCGGCTCACCCCGGGAACCAAATACCAGCCCCAATTGATTTTCGCTCTAAAATTCCTTTCATCCGTTTCAAAATCGGGCTCCACATTTTTTAATCACACATTATTTTTGTGTATCGGTATTAAATGGCGATTCTAAAATTGGCTTCGTTTATCCTCGCACCGCGTAGGTAGAAAGTTTGGTGTGGCAAATAATCTCTCAAACGATGACTAAACCTAGCGTTAGTTAGTTTTATTTATTTCTGTATAAATATTGTGACGTCCTTCTGAGTGGCCGAGTGACTGGTAGCGTACAGCGGTTTTAATGCTCCAGTACAAATTTTATTAACACACTCGTAAAACATTTAGAATAACCTACAGAGTGGCCCTTTACATTGAGTTTAGTATCCATTTCACTTGTTACATGCTGACATAATTTATTTTACGTAGTATCTACTCTTGTATTTAACATGAAACATTTGTTCTGAATAAAATAAAACCGGTGACGTTTAAACCTTGAGTCTTTATGTAAGCCGGAATTACTTGGGTTGGGTATTTTCTCTTTGTATTATTTTTATTCTTTTCGTGTGAATAATACGATGAAATATAAAGCTAAAGGGGAAAAGTCTAGTCATATGCGGGAAGTACTTACATCCATCTTTAAGACTGAAGTCTTACGTTCCGGAACCGAGACGTATCTTTTACATCTTGTTGTGTAATATGTAGTGGATATCAATTTTACATAGCTTTATTCGTTGGGTCGACGTTTATTCGTTCTTTTGCAATTTCAACTTTGACTTCTCGGATCTTAACGAGAATAGAGAATTTACTTTTTTTATGTAGGTTTCATAAGGTTTCTTTTTTATTTTATTGCTATGATATTTCTATGTGTGGGGTGGGGTCATCCTTGTAAATTATAATCAAATTCTTAATATCAGTTTTCACAAAGCGAATGCTATTTGACCTCCGTAACCATGTGTCATACAAAAGTTCCTAAAATAAATAATTAATACAATTATTTCATTTTTAAATGAACATCACTTTTTAAAACTGTTATCATGTACTCTATACTATTCGAGTTTGTTACATCGAATATGTTAGAAATAGCATATTTTATCAATAGCTATCTAATCAAGTATCTGTTCAAAGAGTCGTCGACGTTTTTACTTGTGGCAATATTAATGTTATATTCATGAGTTCTAAATAGAATCACTTCGAATAAGACCTTAAAATTATTTTCAGATATTCGCAATTTGTTCCATTCTGCATAATAGTAATCATATGTAGATAATGACAACACAGTCTGTAAATATGATCGTACCAATGGAGGAATTATCAATATAATTTTCCTCGAATATTGAACACGACGAAAGTATTCTGCGAAATTCTAATTTTATTGTATAGTCATGAATACAGACCACTTTCAGGATAGATTCTGTAAAAGTTAGCTCTGTAATTGATTCTGAAAGTATTGATTTTTCACAAGCCTGAATTCATTCTTTTATGTTAATTTGTCTGCAGTTAGCTATACTATACTTTTATATAATATATATACTATAATTTTCTTCACATAGAAACATAAATGTTTACTAAGCGGGAGCGGGATTCCAGCCATTGAAATGTAGCCGTCGACTGTTTAGTACAAGCATTTTATTTGATTTGAACGTCTTACCAAGAGTACCATCAAAGAAAACACGTAATTCATACTAATATTAAATGCGAAGAAAGTAACAGTCTGTTGTTTAGGTTTTTACACTTGCAAATTGATTTCAAAGATTCTGTCTGTATTCAGACGAATTAATGTCCATTAACAAAAGCCATTACTTAAATATAAGAACCCTGTTATCTATAATTTAGTAGATAACAGTGTCAGTTCTACCTAAGACATGTGTAGTAATGCATAGGCTGTATTTAATATAATAATATGTCTGCTGACCCACATTTTTGTAATTGAATTGTTAATGTTGTAACTAAATTACACATGGAGCTGATTTAGAAACGTTTCTATTGATACATTTATA
This sequence comes from Catocala sponsa, assembly GCA_963564715.1. NCBI lineage: Eukaryota > Metazoa > Arthropoda > Insecta > Lepidoptera > Erebidae > Catocala > Catocala sponsa. Next base: position 8,310,019 of record OY751346.1, on the reverse strand, counting down.
AATATATCACGTACATTACATACACACGCCTACAGTTCATTTTAGTCTCGGATACTTAGAGTTATTATGTTTGGAGTGAACCACAGAATAAATCTATACTAATATTATAAAGCTGAAGAGTTTATTTGTTTGAACGCGCTAATCTCAGGAACTACTGGTTCGAATTGAAAAATTCTTTTAGTGTTGGATAGCCTATTTATCGAGGAATGCTATATGCTATATAACATCACGCTCCCCACTGGGGCGGCGCAGTAACGATAAACGCAGGTTAAACCGCGGGAACATCTAGTTGTAAATATTTTTGCTTTAGGCTTTCACCGTTTTGGTTGAGTCCTCGTGTGAACTGACGTTGTGCTTATAAAAATGGTGAACCTGTCCTAACCTACTAAACAATATAGACATTTTCAAACAAAATAAATTTAAATGTCCTTTGATAATAAATTAATAACAGGTGATGCTTTACAAATTATATTAAGATATTTAATATCTTAATATAATTTGTAAACCATCGACTGATTTTAATCTTTAAAGTATATTTATTCGTTAAGGTCACGAAATCACTCTTATGCGTTCATAAGAGTGATTTCGTTGTTAGTCGTAATTCTATGTAGTGACATACTATAACTTTCTTGGTTTATTAGTATTAATTCCATATACACTATATTCATGAAATTATTACAAATAATCGATATCCACGATACTGCATAAAATGAATCATACTTAGATCTTTCGCCAGGTAAGGTGCATGAGACCAGTTTAATATTTTGTTCATCTTGTTATTTATCCTAGTTCGTATAACCAATTTTATATTATATTAGTTTGTGTAATTTCTTTTTGTACTTATATTAGGCAATATTGTTGTAATGGAGTAATTGATGCCACTAGTTAGTTCGTTAAACTGGCAATAGGCAGGCTGTCTGAGAACGTCCTCGAGTAATGACTGCTGGCCGGATAACACGGTGTGTAGACCGCTCACTAAATGGGCAGACAATCTAGTCTAAGTGGGCTGAGATGTTGGTCGTAGGGGCTCGAGCGACATCGATTGCTCAGGCAATCTATACAGTCAGCCTACGTATAGTAAAGACTTAAGCCCGGTTTCTATATAAAAAAAAGTCGCTTTAGCTACGGACAGTTAAGTTTTTGACATATTTTTCATAGAATATGTGTCTAAAATGAACTGCCCGTAAATTAAACAACTCGTTTCTTAATATAGGAACCGGACCTTAGCAGACATTATCATATTGTATTTAGAGGTCTACTCTAATATTTGATAGCTTTCATAGCGCCTAAACTCTTTTGTCGGTCGGTATATTTCACATTTGTGTCTGTAGCGGCATCGTCGCATGTACTAATGGAATACTATGTATACGTGCCGACCAGTTATATTATAAACTATAGATATGTTACGTCGATAAAATACGCGCAAAATGCAATGTCGCTGCATAAAACTGCACGTTTCACTGATGATTGTCTTTTAAACAAATAATATACAAAAATACGAGAGTAAAAGCGATAACTATCTATAAACTATACTGCTTTAATTTAATCTATATCAATCGTGCACTCGATGGCCATATCGCACCCGTGATAATATACATAATATATAATTGTTTGTCTTGCATGACGCGGCGACGTCTTTCTCGTAAGCGAACTGATTGAAAAGATGAGACAATTGGATACAATTTTAATCTTACTTTTGCCGCACATGCATCTGTATGACCTTCATAATCTACATTGATATAGAATACTAAACTATCGACGTGAACATCCTGGAACACGCTTAAATGGAGCGCTATAACTGGGAATCAGACAAAAAAAGACAATACTTGTATTTTGTTTTAATGAGTAACTTAATTCTTTGTAAATATTAATTTCATACAAAATTAATCTCTAGAAAACTGACATATGATTGACATAAGTATCTCCGTATTCCAATCTATTGTCAATCATTCAGGAAACATGACACTTAATTATACGGTTTAATTACATTTTTGGATGGATTAAAGTTCCTTTGAATATCTGAAGGAAGTTTAATGCAGCTGGTGAAGGTAAATGTAGGTTTCCAGACGTATTAATAGCTAAATATGAATATAAAACAGCAAATCAAGAAGCGTGGGGATAGCTCCAGCTACTAAATAAATTTAAGAATGTTCTTTTAACTATTCTTAGTCATATTTTATAACAATTTTATCTCGTTCCCTGTTCCTTAGACAGTTTTAACTGTGAACCTTGAACATTTAGATAAGGCATTAGATAATAAGTATAAGGCATCTGGCTTTCTTCCTTTGTGTTTTTATATCAATGTGTACTGGATAGTTTTAGTCAAGAGTTGAGCCAGCTACCAGTCGTCAGTATGTTGTGACGTGCTATGGGAATGGAAATTATGAAGCTGTTTATAAAAGTACAAATTTACTAAGCTAAGTAACACTGTTCTATGTACCTAGTTATTTTATTGATGAGCGGTGTCTTCTAGCTCCAAAAGTTACAAAGCTGACCAATAATCACAAAAAATATTTGATCTACGTCCACAATTGCACAAAGTCAAGCGGCGTGATTGTATTGTACTTAGTACTTAAGATATTTTCCCTTACTTAACCTTTAATACGCGATTGTGTTGTGGTGAAGCAATGCGACATTATCACAAAATCTCAGCAGGTTATACACAAGTCAGCAACATCATTTGTCATACGTTTAACAGGCTGTTATTAGCTTGGGTAATATGTCAGAGGCAATATTATGCTTGTTGAAATTACTTGATGATTTCCAAAAACCGGTTATATGGTCTTCACAAACGAGGTAAACATAAACTAGACTGCAGTCCTTTCGGTGCACTAGAGATTTATTAGACAATATTGTGGATCGAATTTCCTAAAATCCTTTGTTAATAAAAATAGACAATGTTACTTTGTTGTTTATCGCGATTGTTTCTCTTGTAAATTATATCAGTCGTATTTCGCTGCTTGACAATGACAAAGAACTACACTTCCTATTTATTAATTCTTTAATTTCATTTTATTACGATTCAAGCATCGCCACGGCATAAGCTATTCAAAAATTGTCTGTTAATTCGAACTTCGGACTCTAATCCGGACACGTGAAGTAAATTCGCGCAATTTCACGAAAATCTGCCGATTCGATAACTTAATATCAGTCTATACAAATGTTTACTATAATCATCGATATATTTTCCACTGAACCCCTTTATATTATCTAAATTGGCGGTGTTGCGTCGTACATGCGCGATCACGCGACGTGTCCAAAACTAAAATAGATAGAGCGGTATCTTTGTTGGAGGCCGACAAGAATAAATTCTCTCACTAATAATAGTTGAATGGCGGTGCCCGGCTAGGGCACTCTCCACATCTCTGCTCATGCCCGCGAGGAGCACTTTTGTCACGTGCCACTTTATGCCATGTCTGGAAAGTTTCAAATTTAGGATACTTACTCTTACACTGCGGTCTTTGAAGTTTTGAGTCGTCGATATTAAATTATACCTTTTAGGGTTTTTACTTTTGTGCCACTTAAACTCTTTTACTTTTTATACGGCTGCCTACACTGTAACGTTAGATTAGAAAAGTAAACCTTGGTGTTCTTATTTCAAATAGCTATCGCAGAAAGGGGAAACCCTTTCTGTGCCAGTAATTTAAAAAAGGAAACAGCGTCGTTTTGCTTAGGGTGAATGAGTCGAATCAACATAAGTAATATTATTTTGTTTGTTTGTCTCCATGACAAGAGTGTAACGTAACTTAGAGTAGCTAAAAATAATTTCTTTAGAAAAATATCTGGTCTAAAATAAACTATAAAACGACAATGCGCTAGACAATGCTAATAGTAGATACTAGAAAATCGCGGTGTTCAAATTAGTACTAGAAAGCTGGTTAATGTATACAGCGTGTAACAGTAACTTGTGGTCATGTTGAAAGTGGAACCTGTGACTAAAGTAAAATTTTATGAAACGTTTTAGTCATTAATACAGAAAGATGAGTGTTAATACGAATATGCACTTAAGAAAATCTTTATGCAAAGGCTTTTATGAAAATACATATATAAATTGAAGTTAATTTACTACGAAAATGACTCTTGAGGTTGCTCGAGTTGAAATGGCGTGTCAGACTAAGACTAAATTAAGAAGTAAATTTACTGATATTGTGCCATATAAACATGGAACAGAAAAAAATGGATGAACATTTAAAATATATTTTTTAATCACGTTGCTGTTCGAACCTAGCATATGACCACGTTTCACTGTTACACGTTATATGTTAAAGCAACGAATATATTAATTATCAAGCAAATTAGCTTTGTTACACTGTTATTATCCTGCAACACGTGCTTGCTTCAAGTAAAATATATTGTTTCGAAACCAAATACAGAAACGCGTAGGTTCATGTTTACGATGGCGGAAAGTTTCGTCAAATAATTTTATTCCGCTTCGGTTACATAAATACGAATTTATGTTCGATTGAGTTATCGTATGAACAAATTACTGGTTTAGTAGGTACTACCCCGCTCTCAAAATTTGGATGTAAACAATATTTTAGCCGATTTATGTATTTGGATCTGTCGGTTTAAAAAAAAATATAACATAAACTTTACGCTTGTGTGCTAGAGGGTTTGACAGATACTACTGAATACTGATTACCTATTTATTGTCAGTTGTAATAACATATCTATACTAATACCTATTGTAAACGGGAAAGATTTGATATTTTGTTTGTTTGTAACGATTTAACTTAACAACTACTAGACTGATTAAAAAATTTCTTTCACCATTAGGAAGCTATATATTATCAGTTATCACCGAGTAACATAGGCTATACTTTATTTAAAAAAAAAAGGGTTTAGTTACTAACATAAATAACCTAAACTACTTTTACGCGAGCGAACCCGCGGGCATAAGCTAGTCTAATATACAAACTAATTATTAGACTTTTTGTGTCCAGTCATTATAAATAGGTACACATTAAACCATGAAGCAAAGGTGATTTTAAACATGGAACGTGTGTAATAATTACTCTATTTTTTCTATGCATTACAGTTGGTTAAAATACAATTACACAGTTCAGGATTTTTCCAAGAGGCTCAGCTAAGCTCATTAATGATTCATAGCGATAGCTTTATGGACTATTTCTGTTCGAAATGACCATTATTATTATGCACGACAGCAGAACACAATATAGGCAAAATACCTCTCGCAGGAGGTAACATATAATTATCTTACTGTTTAATTAATCATCGCGAAAATACACATCTGGACCCACATAAGCTACCTACGCGAAGAAATTCGTGTTATTCTATTTCTAGACACAACCGAGATATATTTTAAGATAATTAATCTTTTCTACCTCACAAGTGGAGAGTGACGTATCTTCTATGTAGTTCCAAAAAATAACGAGCGTTTTTAGTCTGTTTTAATTTTTGACAGGTATACTTTGTTCCTTAATACATGGTAACATCTGATATATAATCCGTTTTCCATGTTTCAGCCTCTTTATCTAATTTCATTAGACTAAATTATTTCTTAATTTTATTTAGGCCTGTCAATTCCGTTATATCTATATGAAAGAATAATATTATACCAATAAGCTGATTGCACTGAATACTGAAATGTTACTCCCAAGTCATCAATTTGTTATTTATTAGCTTGGTTTCTTATGCATCCAACATATTGTTTCACCATACATCGTATTTCATTGATGACATGGCGACACCGGGATGTTATTTCTCGGTAAATAATGTCGACACCAAATACTTGACTGCAAGTTATTGCCTGTACGCGCCAGGATAAACTGTCATCTCTCTGAAAATTTAAATGCGTGTTGGCGACACCTTGAACGTCTTGCATAATTATCATATCAAATATACTTGCTGATATTTATCGTAATAATAATTTCATCCACGGATGATCGATGAATGAATTAAAGTGTTTATAGATGCCACTTAAAAAAATGTATTATCGCAAATGTAGATGACTAATTTTAGTCATGTAATGTTGTAACCGTCATCTATTTAAGGTAGTATATGAGTATGTGGATCACCCCAATAATTAATAATTTTAATAATTAGTCAAAATATACTTATATAATCTATCAAGGTTATATAAGTATATTTTGACTAATTAATAAAATTATAACCAATATATTTGGCAAAAAGATACTTATCATAAATTATAGCTCAGCCGAATAATTGTAACGCAACGCAATAGTCTAGAAACACTCGTCCTAAAAAAATCATCATTAAAGTTGACATGAATGATTGGGATAACCATATAAATTTTTATAGCTGGGTACAGACAAATAAAAATACGCCAGTGAATTTAAAACAAGGTTATTAATGCCGCACCTTTCTGTTACAGGTTGTACAAAGGTAATTAAATACATTATGGTGAGTCATGAAACTTAGACATAAGTATAGATTTTCCAAGCTTTGTGACTAAGAAGTTGAAGGAAAATGTCGTGAAAACAAAACTTAAGACTTGGCTTACACGACTATAAGTCAACCACAAATATATGCGTCGTAAATCTTAGTTCGCACAGACACAGAAAGACTGTCACTAATAGTAGCCAGCAAACGATTCTAAAACAATATTGAATTTAATAAACCTTACAAAACTAACCTCAGTGGGAATGTATCTGAAAAGTGTGTCCATATTCGGGGAACGTAACATATATAGTTCAAAAATGTTATCTTTTGAATTGGTTTTGTGGTTACATCGACTCGGTTCCTAATACAGCAATATAAGTTTTGTATATATAAGAAGATACCTAAAACAGCGAGCTATCAAACTTAGACAGCCCAAAATAAATAACCTACATACAGTCATATAAGCTGGAGTTGATTTCCTGTTAGCAGACTTATGTAACTCATGTCTTAAACGCATTACCACAGAATGGTAGCTGCGCTGCCTGTGGTGTTATATATAACACATCTACCGCACAAGGTACAATAGTGAGCCATATAAACGTGGTAATACTGTAGAATTATTCATAAATCTTTTAATTTCCTGATTGAATGTAAAAGGTAATTATACTAGAAATTATAATTAAGTGGGTAGCGTTAATTGTGTGGTGTGATCACGCACGTCAACATAATAACACATGTAAACGGTTCCATGTATTCGATTCATCGAAGACAATGCGTGACTCTAACAGTTCTATAGAACCTCGTTGTTCGCGTATAACATCTAATGTAACATCTTTGTTATAGATACGTCGTCGTTTCATTATCACTTACTACATCACGACTGACACTGAAGGTGAGGCAGACTTGTATGACACATGTCATAAAATTCCAATAAAATAGCCCATCAGGGTATCAAACTTGGGGACATACGATTATGCGACTGGACCAACGAGACGTCGTTATAACACTTATTTTTATAAAACGTTTATGTAGGTTTACGGTACCTACTATATATCAACTTCTGGTATTTATATTTAGTAGCAATCAATTCAGCGTTGACACAAAATTAATGGATCTACCTCATTTGCCTTGACGTTAATTTAGACTATAAATATTTAATTTCTAGTTGAAAAAAAAAAAACGGTTGCTGAGCTTCCGTAGAAACTTGTCAAGAGAGTTTGGTCACCCTCCCGTCCCCCTTTTCCCCCTTACAGGTACAAATGTTATTATCACGCGTTTATCGCAGCCTTGTTTGGCCGGACTGACTGGAACCGGTTGATGGCAGCGAGGTTGATCGACACCACACCAGTTCCACTTGGTCTGCCACGCCCCCCAAGCCAGTACATATAAGTATATTACGAGAAGAAATGCGCCGTACACTGAAGGGTCAGATTAAAGTGGTCATTTCTTCACATGATGGGCCGCCAGCTATACACGCACATGCGTGTATGCGGGCGTCCGAGGACTTCCGAGGAACAAACCCCGTCAGTGTTTAAACTTTAACGGATGCCTCAAACTGTGTGGGAAGATTTCGAAGGTTGTCTGTTTGGTTTCGAGGCATTTTGAGGGGTCGAGCGCAATGACGGCCAAAAGAACACTTTGGTTTTATTTTTTCTTATTACGCTTTCACATTTTTTGTAGCGATTGCGACAGCGAAATAAGTTCGACTGAGATTATTGTGTATTTAAAAACTGTTTTAATATTGCTTCATTCAACCTTACAAAATTATTTAATTACTCAATAGACTAAACTGCCTTTAAGGACAAGTGTTAAACGGTATAGTTTGTGGATATTTTTATGTTTGACCTCAACGTTTAGAGGCTCTATCTGAAGATAGACTATTAATTACGACCATGAACTAAAATATTCAATAGTCAGGCAAATTACTCGTTCAAAGGCTTTCAACATAAATATGGCCGTAGAAAAGTACTTCTTTACCTGATTTTTAGGTTCAAGGTAGTTATTATGGTAGCGCCACGCAAGGCAATAACTGAGAATTACTGTTAGGTGCTTGGCCTACCGCCTGTCAGCCCGCAAAACGTTTCTTACAATCCTTAAATAGACATATTTATTCCAAACGCGTTTATTGTTCTTTGACACTATTTCTGCTTAAACTAATCAACATAAATGTTACAATTTAGCCGCTTTTAGAAGGAGAATGTATCGTACGTAATAATAATCACACTTAAAACAGTACATACCTACACATATGTATGTAGGTATGATACGGCTCTTTTATCAATAGAATGCTCACACTAGAGATAATCCTCGTGTCGCGGAGCTTTACGGGTATTAAAATAACGAATGATCAAAAGTAATACGGGCTCGGAACAATAGCCCGGATCACACAATATACAGTCGGGATCGAAAGCGCCGTAATTACCGTATTGGTAACACTAAGAAACTTAGAACACTAAGCTACCCGTGCACTCTTTGTTCACATGAAACTAACGATATGTGTTATTTTGTTCAAATATTTAAATCAGACATGCTATACTACGTTTAAATATGGTCAGCTCTCTGAGCGTGCAGTTGTCGTCAACACAATTCCAGCATGAAATCTAAATTACAAATATAGTAGATATTATCACGCTTATTTATATTGAAAATTGCACACTATCGTCCTCTATCTAATGTGGGAGCTCACTCTTTCTAGTATAAAGACTTTTTCGTGTGATCTAAATACGGTGAGGGCACTTATGATTTAAATCTTTGTGATATTAGGATTTAATTCACTTAAGTATCATCAGCATGAATAATATGTCTTCTTATTTTACCTTCATAGTTACGCTGCTTATGAACGCTTGACGAATTTAGTAATCGGCGAACTGTAACCGATACACCACCAGTTTCAACCTTCGCTGTCATGGTTACACCGCAAATGACGGAGGCAGGCGTGATGCCAAACTGTCGAAGGAAAAATAACAACGCTACGAGTTATTATTGTGACAAGTATCGTTGTTGTATTTGTGACGAGAAATGCTATTTATATATATATGTATAAAAATAGCATATTCTTTACCGCTTTCCAAGACAGATCGTCGTCCTGTCAATATAACTTACCACCTAACTTCGGCACACCTTTCATAAAAACATTATCGTCGGTATTCAATAGAGCCAATTGAGAAAAGTTGAAGTTTAAATAGAAGCGATACTTCTAAACTTAATTTATTTGCTTTCTAATGATAGCCTTATAATATCGTATTTGCTAGTGAATTTTGTTGCAAACATTGCTGTACATCTCAAATGTTACGTCAGCTACAAACAAATTACTAATTTGTCAGTGTCTGGATGCGTATCAAAGGGAATATTTTAGTGCGATAAACAGCGGAATCGTCATCAACAATGATGATCAAAAACAATGCATTGTGATATTGTTATTGAGCTGCATTATATTTTTAAGCGACTTTAAATCGAATTAGCATTATCTGTTTTCGAATTGGCGGCTTTTTTCTTGTATTTTAAAGACGGTTGGTAAGTATTTTTTGGAAAATTACAGTGTACTTAGAATTCTAAATATACCACATATTTAGAATTCTTACTATTAATGTATGTATACTACAAATTCTACTTAATATCTCAGAGCCCAAGTAGGGTTGCGAATTGAATACATATTATGCATGGACTACTTCATACTACACTGTGCCAGTGTCGAGTCAGAATCTCAGAAGAGACTATTTACTTGATATTGTCTGACCTCCGAAAGCGCCGGCTAGGCTCGGCGTGATATTAATAATTCCGTACATTTCTATCTGTTGAGGAGCGAGGTGTTATGTACTGGACATACAGGAAAGATCCTGCATCTAGTCTGGGTGATATTACCCGGGCGAACACGACAAATTGCGATTAACGATTTCATATATCTATAGCACTTCGTACTGCAAACTTATTCGTTTGTATGTATTTCCTTTGTCTAAATATCGTTGTTAATGCTGCTATCACATGAAGAAATTAGCATTATTTTAATAACTGTGTACAATTATTTTTGAATGATGACTATTATAAATGGTATAATCAACGGTTATACGGCTAATGGAAGTGTAAAAATAGTCTATTTCCTTGTAAATTTCAGTCTATGAATAATCTAATATGTTCGCTATCTACGAGCATATTATTCAATATAATTCCTTCATCGCCTGGGCTGGTAATCGGCAATAAAGACCTACTTACTATAATATACTAAACAGCTAACATCAGTATGCACACAACTAAGTGTATACATATAATGAGATCAATACGATATGAAACCCATCATGGTATACCTAGGTATTGCGTCTGCATTTTAGTGTTCGCTTATAATGTTTTATTTGCCTTCACGGTCTATTTTCGATAGGTCGTCTCAGACATGATACTGAGCACGACTTGACCGAAATACCAATGGAATTATAATTTTCTATGTTATCCCACAATTAATGTTTTTGTTAGATATTGCCGTGAAGAAAAAAACTTATTTCACTTGTGAGAGATTTGCAATTGAAATGCCTACGTTGAATAAAAATATCTAGTTGTAAGATATATGCAGATGTTTTAATATTCAATAAAAATATTTGTACAAAGCAAATGTTTATCTTAAGTGAGGTTAACAATGCCATGTCTTAATGAAGCGATAGATGACATGTAATGTCTCCTATTTATACATTATAGATACGACGAATTTGTTTTCATTCATTGTAAATCATTAAAGATCATTATTGTCAAAGCTATCTTGTTGAAATGTACCGCATTGTTAGTAAGAAACTCTATATTCCTGTGTGCGACGCAAATGCATGCACATAAGAAACAGGTTACGTTGATTGTCGCTGTACATAATAATAATCTACGTGTAAGTATACATGATGTATTGCGCAACACTATATGATTCAGGTCAAGAAGTTCTAGAAATTATATAACATTTACATAACTGGAGTTATAAAGGAGATTGCGGACAAGTACCTATATTGTAAATATTTCGTTAACTTGATGACGTTCATTCGAGTCGAATAACAATCAACAACTTCTCACTAATTGTTTCGGCAACGTGTGAACATTGCCACTACTGGCTTGCGTGAGTCGTTAACATGTTCGATGGAATGGCACCACCGAAATAGCACAATGCGATCGTAAACAGAACACTAGATCGTAAGCGGTCGAGCGTACGACGTGGAATTGATGCGGGCAGCGATATGAAAGATACGAGTCAATGATTATTGACTGGTAAAGTCCTAGAACACAGGTGGCGATGTGACGCAGCGGTACAATACATTATTTACTGGTTTTGAAATCATCGATCTGTGGGTGCTGCGACAGTGCCGACTACTGGCCTCACTCGCACATTATAACATTATACAGTTACTTATCGTATAATATATCCCATTACCACATCATTTGTCAAATTCTTGCACGCCACTTTTAACGATATTCGGCTCAAAATAGAGATCAAAATGCCACGAATGATTGATGTGGTACTCATGACCGTAGAGTAAGTAGCTAGAGTTCTTACGTTACCAGGTCTAAAATAATTTTAGCTCGCTGTAAACAGCATAGAACGTAGTTTACGACTTAATCTTTAGCGGTTTATATTTGGTCTTTGAAGTGACCTTCAGTGTCGACCATAATGTTTCGCGAAGAATTTAGAAGCAGCCCAATAAAGGTATTTCATAGAAGCTACTTTAACATTTACACTAGACAGTACGCAGAAAGTACTTACGTTAGTATATACTCTGAAAAATGTATTACAAAGACTTTCTTGGAATAACCTTTCCATTCAGGGTTGGGTATCTAAAACGATTCACACACACATATTTCGAAAGGTCAAACCGGCTGACAAAGTAATATGGATTAATATCTTAACCATAAAAATAATACGTTTAGAAAGGTACTATGTTACAATATTAACTTTGCATATATTTTAATTGTATTTAAAGCCATTCCGTACAATCATACAATTTTCATGAAAAAAAAAAACGCCATTTAGAACATAAAGGCTACCAAGAGACCGGAAAGTTTTCCGCTATATTAAGTTCCATTATATAAACAATATGTGGATTAAAAAGTTTATTATTGTCAATGGCATTCGACCTATATTTTGCAACTCAGTGGAAAGTGGCTGTGACGTTCGATTTGATCGATAGGCGTGTGTTGTGGCGTAGTGGCCTTCGAAACGACACTAATGTACTTGATATGATAAGTTCAAGGTTCAAGCCATGACGGACACTTCTAATATAGTCCTTGTAGACTATTGTCAGGTAGGCCAACCCACGTTTGACAGGCTGATAAATTGATAGCGGTGTGATACAAGCTGGTACCGGGATTTTCGTGTAATATATTTTCGACGTTTCTACATTATCATTAATTTTTTGATAGACGCGGATAGAACTTGTGCTTATTATATTTTAGCCTAAACTATTGGCATAACGTTTTATATATAGAAATGTTTCTGTAGTTTGACTTATTCTCGGTCGTAGTATTAAAATACGACTTAGACAAGTGAAGGATAGTGTTTGGTCCTATAGAAATTTAGATGAATAGTCTCTGTTGAAAATTTTGCCATGATATCTAAGGCAGCTGCCTGGATTAGTCTTCAAATTGACGTCTTTAGTGATTTCGTGTCAGATTTAACACTGTTGGTTTCTAGAGAAAGCAAATAAAATGTGGTGAAATTACGCGCGGTCAACTCGCTGTATTGGCATCGAATTACCGATCATTGCTATTTATTTCCTATAAATATAAACTAATTTATAAAATTGCGAACCATTATATGGTAGTGTGATCTGGTAACATTTTTTTTATTGAATAACGTATAACCCTAAAAGCGATTCAAGGATAATGCCTATATCGCGAGTGATTTTACACAAATTGCAATAATAGACACAACTGACACAAGTAACATCCACACTTGAAAATTAAATAACAATTGCGAGCAAGCATTGTAAAGCACAATTTTTTTTTTGTCCCGGATAATTGGTGTTAGTTACGAGGCAACCTTTTGAACCGCTGCATCGTTTCTATTTATTTAATAAATCGAAGTTAATTGAATCTGCTATGTACTATACACTCTATGAGAAGTAGAACGTCTGCTGTTTATTTTCTTAATTAGAACGCAGTAAATGAACAAAGTTTCTCGCTTTAGGGATACAACTAATGTGACAGCATTGCGTGCAGTTCAGATACGAACAGTATGAACCCGCCCATCATTTGGCACTCCTTACAGCAGGCGTAGTGCCAACAATATCATAAATGGAATAGGTGTTTTCCTACCTTAAATTGTTCTAATCTACGACACCTTTTACTATATTTGTGTGGCTGTGGCCTTGCCGAGTGATTACTTTATGCTAATTTAAGGCTATTCATTTTATAACATTTTGCTTTAGATATTTGTGTGCTCCAAAAACAAAATTAAATATGATAAAAGTAACATCATAGTATACGTCGACCCCGGCGTTTTTCTTTGTTTTTAAAACTAAACTAATACGGAGTAATGTTTTTCGCAATCACGACTTAGGTATGTCTCTTATATCACTGCCTCCGTGGCGCAGCGGTAGTAAATGCATGAGGTCTTCTCAGGTTCAAATCCCGGGCCAACAAAAAGTTATTGGATTTTTCTGTTAAAGAATCCCAATAGCAGGCCGGAGTTAGGAAGTTAGCGGTGTTAGACACCCCCGTGCGTCGGAAAGCTCGTAAAGCCGTAGGTCCTGCGCCTAATCTTTCTCAGGTTGTGTCGGATTACCGTCTCATCGGATCATGAAAGATAAGAAACAGAGTCCACTTGTGTTTGCGCACATACCTACTTGTGCACTATAATATCTCCTACGCAGAGGCCAGTATTGGTTAAGATTGGCCGCCGTGGCCGAAATTCAGTCTGGAGGACATTAAGTCTCTTGTAAACGACGCAGCATATATCCGCGAGATCAAACATTTGCTCGGCTTTTATGCGCAAGTTACCCGTATCTTCAACTAGCGCGTGTAGTCTTCACGAGCAGCTTACGCCTTGCGCATGCAGTCCGCGATAGTGACTTATCACACTAGGATAAAAGACAAACTAACGATAACGCACGCACTTTAGATGCATGTGTGTGTATCTCGTAAATAAAATCTAGCAACAATTTAAGAGCTGATCGATTAACTGCTCAATTACTTCTTTTAGCTATCATCACAAACTATTATAACTACTTAATAGGCTAATTGTGTTTATCCAGGACGACTGGTAGAAGTAAACATCACAATCCGCTGCAATTACACCTGCAAGGCTGCGTTTATCACTCAACATTGTGTTAATAAACTTAATGACTATAATTATGGTACCATTCAAATATAATGTCTGTGATGAGAAAACGTACTTGTTTATTTTTCTGTAGTATCAATTATAAGGTACCTACTGTTTTATTATAAGAACCAGGACTAACAGAGGCGTGTTATGCACGTGGGTTCAGCCTTTACGTGTCATTATCATGTTTTTAATTCACAGCAATCAAATAAAACAAAGATAAAGAATTTGGCCATTGTCCTATTGTAGCAGTTTTCAATCGATTAGTCTAAGCTGACCGCCAAGAACAAGGAATTAAAGGACTATCGTTTTTAGATAGCTATCTCTTTTACTCTCGTAGTTGTTGTATTTACTTTCTCATAATATAGGTAATATTAACGTATAAAATATACACATGAAGCATGTAAACATAGTCGAGTTTTATAAGTTACATATAGCAAGACTGAATTATGGGCCTTTTAAATATGGACGTCACAATTTTATGTTTAAAATTTTATTGAGACAATATCAACGATTGTTTTCAAATAAAAATACTTATATCGAAATTATACGTTAAATAAATATACCCCATTTATAACTGGCTTCTGGTAGCCCCTATTCATAAATTGTAAATAAATAGGGGCTCTCGATTTCGTTGTTATTAATACTATTAATGTTAAAGTTTGGATGTTTGTTATGCGATTGATTGAGTAACAAACATATAATAAAATTTTATTAAACAATATGTTGAAGAGTATTGGGTATACTTAATCTAAGCTACCGAGACAAAATGATAAAAACTTACCTAGAAGCCGTTGTCCGTACGCCGATGGACGAAATAAATAAGGCGAAAGGAACTGCGGTTGGCATAACACAGTTATTACATCATCTTTTTTCCTTTTCATCCGATGTTAGTAAGAATGAGATGTAATGATATAAAATTACTTAGAGAGTGGTACGCCGAAATTGGAGTCGCCATAACGATTGTCTCGGTACTTAAGATGGTCACGAAGTAATAAATCCTGTTTAAGTAACTGTTATGACAATTAATTAGTCAACTAGTTATTGAACACGCTTCAATACTACACAAATGTATTCCTTCGTGAATATATACTATACAAAATTTAGCATGGTAGTTTGTTAAATCTTAGAATACCAGTCTCGCTATATTATCTTCTACAAGAGCCTTGTTTTCTTGCACAAGAGAAAAGATCTGTTCTAATTTTACCAGTACACCGCCGTTGATTTTCTGTGTAATTAGTTCGTTTAAGTAAACAAACTACTTTTGCAAGTCAGTGTTTCAGGTAAATTTGTTTGAACAATTCTGTTCGCGTCATTACCTGTTTGTTAATTTAATCTATATATTAATACGTGAAGCAAAATCTTTGTACCCCTTTTTACGAAAATTGCGCGGATGGAGGAATATAAAATTTGGCACAGTTAAATTTTATATGGTGAAGGAGAACGTATTATTGTACTTTTATAAAATATGCATAAGAAATACATTAAATTAATGAAAAAACTCTACACGCACACAACCATGCATTTCACACAAGGAGTCGAATTGCGTTCGTAGTGTTTCGGCATTGTTAGTCTTATGTCGTAGAATTCTTCGTAACTATGGTTACATATTATGTACATTTGTGGAGTAGGTGCCTCAATGAAATTTGATTATAAGGGTATAGTTTTAGGTAATAAAACCTTAATAACGATCAAACTTAAAATTTAAATCAAATAGTCGAATTTCGACCACTTGGCGACCGCTAGTTGCAATAAATCATTCAACTGTCTTGTAACATACATAGTCTCGTCTTTAGTGGCTGGATAACCCCGAAGGGTTAGGCAGCGGTGTGTTACACCTACTTTTACCAAAATATTTTTAGTTCCTAATAATAACTAAGAATAAAGACTGCACGGATGGTACGGGTTGGGAGTCTTCTGCGCTCACCCATAGTCCGCATAAAGTTGTAAAGGCCACCTGAGGCTAACAACAACCAAAAAAAATATGCGTGGATGGCGTACTGGTTTAAGTAGTCGCCTCGCCACTGCGACGCGAGACAAAAATTTGTGTGATCCACAAATGATTGTTCCGGGTTTGGAAGTTCTTTGTGTCCGTTGTTTGAATGTTTGTAAAGTCCCCCGCGATACAGGGATTATTCCTAGTATGGGAGACAAAAAAAAACGTAACAACCTTATTGTCTTCTACCGGGTACACATAAATTCTTGACAAAAATGTCCAATAACTCTCCCCGAACTCATCACAAACCCATCACTCTACCCCAAAAACCTAAAAACCATAACTGCACCTGCTTACCCTTTTGAAGTTATAGGCTTGCGAGTACGTTTGTATGTCAAAATCTATAATGGCTGCTGAAACATACATAGATGTGCCACCTCAGATTTTAAGGTTTATTGTTGTGTGTGTTTATTTTTGTTATTTTTTAGTGTACTTACCCGAAAACGAGATTATGACATATTTACATAATTATGTCTTTAATTTAACGAAACGTAAGTTTAAAATCAATTGGCTTTGGACTTCCAATGTCCATTGTGCTTTTACATTATGTATGTGCGTATGTTTATAATTATATTTTATATATAATTCTTCTGTAGGTACGTATGTATGTTATGTTACCGTACTTCTAAACGGCTGGCGCGATTTTAATCACATTTTTATGTTTGTTTGTGTGGTCCTGTGAATGGTTTAGACACAGTTAGACCCGATAGGTGGCGCTGCGATCAGTTAATTTTCGGGTCCGCTAGTAAATTACAAATAATTCTATGCAATCTATGTATACATAATAGGTATATGTACTAAGAAAGGTCACTTTAAAAGTTAAACGGTTTTCCATTATGAGAATATGCACTCATATCATTAGCTTATTCATTTAAAAACCAAGTAGATGGACTCGTAAACAATAAGTTTAGTCTATCTATTGTCATACTTGCATTATTAAATAAAACAAATATGGCGTATAAGTAGCCAAAGATAATACAGACCCATATTTCTGTATGTATAGTCTTTTTTAACCAACTTAAAAAAGGAGGAAATTGTCAATTCGATTGGTATTTTTTTGTCATCTCTATTCATTAGAGAACGAATATGTTCTGAATACAGTAACTGATTTTATAATGAACAGTTTGTTTATCGAATAAGACAAGTTGGAAAAAGAATCTATAATTAGTCGTATTTTATACGCGATTTAATATGGAATACTATAATGTCAGTAACAATCAAGAGCAATAGACTGGCCCGCTATGTGGGACTTTAAGCTATAGCTGGCGAAAAGTGGATGTCCTATGTCCACCCATTTGGGTATATAAGGTAGTGAGCTGTATGTATCCTATTTATAATCACAGCTATCAAATGTAATTTTATCATTACCGATGTGACCCGCTAAAATATATTACCCAATGAGTTAACCGAAATAATTAGAATCGATTATAAATAAATAGATTTCGATTAGCATTTTAATTATTGTGAACGTGTGTTTTTGAGATATTTACTTCGAAAAATGATACAATTTTAATTTTTTTAACGTTTAACATGAAGTAAGAGAAAAGTAAGAAACAAGAGTTAAATTTCAATTGACTTTAAGGTTTTCATAAATGCTTTAATCGCATTAGAATGTTTTCTATCTATGCACAGCAGACAATACATTAGCGGTATATACTCCATAAATCACTCCAAGGACATATTATGTTAGAACGACAGCTTATGTCAGTTTAATATTTTTAACCTCTATCGTTAAAAAGTTGTAGGACATCGTTGAATGCCAATAATATAGGACTTAATCCAACATAAACACAAATTTATAAGCCTGGATTATTTAAATCATAAAGTACTTCTCTATGACGTCATTCTATTATCATAGTGGGTAATAAGGCAAAGTGGTCGGTCAGGACCGTCACCGGTCGTGTAGGGTGCAATAATGTTAACCGTGTCCATTAGCTTAATAGGAATTATAACCCGCATACAATTTAATATTGCTAACATAATTTATCAATCTTCTATTTATATCGTTTAATGAGCTTAAATCTTTATTATGTTGTACACCGATTTATGTATGTGCGTGCCGATAGGGAATGGTTCCCATGGCTCGAATGTTTAATTTTATGTTTGTGAAGGCTTAATATGCCGTGAAAATACTTTGATTGATTAACAGGACGTTTCAAATATCTTTCTTAAGTTTATATGCAGTTTTTTCGAAAGTTATGCAAAGGAAACGGAAAAGGAAACCAAATTAAATAGATTTAAATTTAATACAAAGGAAACAGATGGTCATATATAAGTGGTTTAAACGAGATCAGTAATGTCTTAAATGTTAATCTGGTTATTTATTAACATTTTATAATTAAATTTAAAGCCTTGTTTGTGCAGATTTTACAATATCGAATATTTTAAAACGATTTCAACATAAGTCGCGTCGAGCAAACTTGATCTCCATATAGGTCAAATATTGATTTGTTATACTATTACTCGGCAAATTTTTACTGTACGTTATGCTAAGTAGCATGGAGTCAGGTGGACGTACACCTGACTTCATATCAAACTTTGTTCGATTGAGTCCAGATATGGCACTTAATAATTAAAACTGACTGATAAAGTATGATATATTGTTGAATTGTTGTTTTATATGGCAAACGAATATCAACAACGTCGCAATTAAATATCATTATGCATGTAGATAAGTATAATTGCAATAAAATTGATATACAAAATGTAAATATTTAACTTTAAATAATTATTCATAGTGTAGGGTTGATATAATAGTTGTGAGGTGGAAGAAATGATGGTCACATTGATATATACTTTCTTTACTAGTACCAGAAACTTATAATAGATATACAAAAATAAACTACATAATTATGCGACCTAACTGAGCGGGTGTGGGGAGACGACTGCTGCGCTGCACACACAATAGCGCGCCTTGTATATAAATTTGTAGCGTCAGCAGCCGCTACAATATTCCCGCCTTTTTAAAAAAAAGAATACATTATAATTTAACAAAATATCTAACAATTGTAGCGGCTGCTGACGCTACACATAGATAAAACAATTTTAGAGCATCACTTCAACTTCAAATATTCAGTCTATACCAGATTTATTTAAATGATACGTTTTACTTATTATACCGCAGCGAGACTAGTTATATTTTGGGCGGCCCTTTAAGATAATTATCTCCTAAAACGATCCCTTGAAGGCTTTTTGTTTGAACGAACTTCAGTGACTGTTTCAAAGTGTCGCAGACCCGTAGCGGACGTATTTCAGCCTTTATTACTTAGTCCTAATTGTCCCTTGTAGTCTATAAAACTTTAGTAACAGAAAGTCTGTAGTTTCAATTGAATCTTTAGCTGTTCTGCTTGTCTTGTAAAAGTTGGGTAAAAAATATGCTAAAATATGCTAATAAGTTTCCAAACATAATTCTACTGGCACGAGTTTCGCTCAAAGATAATAAATAATCTTCAATAAAATTACAAGTAAACTTCTAAATTTACTTAGTTTACTTAAATTTATTACAATGAAATTTTATCTTTTCCAGGTAATGAAGACTCTTCAACGTGTATTTTGAAAAGAAACTGGGAATTTTATGAGAGGTAAATTTTTGAAAAATAAATATTAGTATTTACAGTAAGCTAACAATTGTTTTGCTTGTATAAAATCACACGCAGATCAATATAATCGTTTCACCTTATAATATATCAAACGCTTTATT
Source organism: Catocala sponsa (assembly GCA_963564715.1). Taxonomy (NCBI): domain Eukaryota; kingdom Metazoa; phylum Arthropoda; class Insecta; order Lepidoptera; family Erebidae; genus Catocala; species Catocala sponsa. Next base: position 8,289,679 of record OY751346.1, on the reverse strand, counting down.
TTGGGGTAATTTATAATGTTAATACCTGTTATACAGAATGTAAACTTCACTGTTGAAGTGCATGTATCACCACTAACGATTTAAACTTATATATATTTACATCGATAATAAGTTACAAATCGATCTCATAGCTAAACCGAACGAATAATGTTTGAAGCAAAAATGTATCTATTGGCTAAGACTACTGCATCTATCAAACCGACTGTAATATTTCCTGGCGTCTATTCAACATCTGTGTTGTAACTCTGACGAAATTGTATCCACCCTATGTTGAGTCATTTAGTTTATTGTTATTTCAATTAGAGCCGGGTTTCCTTTTTTAGTCATCGCAGTTACTCCCAGTAACGTAAATTTGCTTCTATTGTCTCTCGTCTGGCTATTGTTTTAGTTTCATTACAGTTTGCTTCAGTGCCTTTTTTTAATTCTCATATAATTTGCAATTTTTCGTTTTCAGTCACTATTTAGCTTTATTGGAATTATTAATCTTCTCCTTTTTATGGTTATTAGCCTCGAAGGCTTTCAGACAATAACGAATCTATACTGGCGTTTTTACGTGTTCTTAGTAAACAGATGCTCAGTTCAAATAGGAATCACCGTTCAGTATACTTAACCCCGCTACTCATTTACGTATCGCAACGATGAACGCATTCATTGAACTGATTAATGAAGATCATAATGAATATTGATTTTTGCCGCTGAATGCAGTCTTTGTATAGTATTGAATATCACAGAGTTCTATTCAATTATTAGTAGCAATCAAACCTCTATTAGATTTCTCAACACAGGTTGTCGTTGTCACGTTTTCCATTACGAGTCTTGTTGCCACATGTTTTGTTTCACATGTACATACTCTGATGCTTTTCTTTCCCACATCCTTAACGATATGTGATTGTATACGAACGGTAACAATAGTGTCTTTTCTAATATCCTTACTACGTTCTCAACTATTATTACTTTGCATTGTGATCATGTTGAAGAAAGTTTACACTGAATTTCATTTACACTTTTATATATAAGGCTATGTCAATCTTTATTTATAGTGGTTCTTATATGTTTAATAACGATAAAGAAAACTGAGTGTCAACATATTGGCCGTGGAAACATGTCTCAAAAATATTAAACGAGCCATGGCGCGTTTTTTGATAACATTTTTATGGCATACGCATAGCAAGCGACGATATCATTGGCATTTAGTCGTTAACATTCTATGGTTTATAATTTGCTGAATTCTACTGAACATAGGCCTTGCTATAAACTTCTACAGCCACCGACGACTTTCTGTAACTCCACCTAGTTTAGCCGTCTGTCTGTTGGGGTGTACGACGCGGTGACGTTACGTTTTCCTGTCCATATTCGCCGTACGAGAACGTAATATATATACCTCATTTCAAACCTAAGTAACGGGTTCACAGTCACCGATTATGTGCAAAATTGTTTCTGCGTATGGCTATACGCATTACCTTAATTCAACGTTTTATTTACTACTTGCAATGTTATGTGTCGCCATTGCTCCTTGGAGACTAGCTATTGAAAAAGCGTTATTTTATTTACCTTAATCAGAAGTCAAGTCGTTCCCTAATGTTTATGTATAATAGTTTTCCCGATTATTAATATTATTTTATGATACAAGGGTATTTCTTTAAAATCGAGAAAGTATGAGAAATTATGATGAGAGATAAATTATGAAAACTAAGTAGAAAAATATCTATATACCTATTAATACGTGAAGCAAAAACTTTATACCCCTTTTTACGAAAATTGCGCGGACGGAGGAGTATGAAATTTGGCACAGTTAAAGTTTATATGGAGAAGGAGTGGCGAATCCTAATATTTATATAAAATATGCATTAGAAATACATTAAATTATTGAAAAAACTCTACACGCACACAACCATGCATTTGACACACGCAGTCGCAGCGCGTAACTATGGTTACATATATCAATATAATAATGAGATATATCAGCAATATCTTACAGGCAAACTTTGGTCGAATTTCGAGCACTAGGCGACCGCTAGTAGATATGTATAGAATAACGTCGAATAAAAAAAAACTGAGACACTTGACCGATTGGATGATTTAATTACGTCTCATTTCAGTTGATTCTACCTGATGTCAAAAATATGCTTACGTCATCTATGGATTGTAATTATCATTAAAATTTGTTTATTTCGGCCATATTTCATTATGCAGATGAGGCTCCGAATATAACACACGTAAGCAACGTGTTCACATTTTTATCAAGGCACTGTTTTCTCGAACTATACTTGCGACACTACAAATAAACACTATCATATTTATATTTAAAAACATTGTTAAAACTTAATGATACTGTTTTGCTCCATAATTATATTTTAATTGTTTACTATGCGATATTATATTCGTTTGTCCCGTATTGTTATAAAGTGTTATTTTCCACGACTCTGTACAAATTGATAATGTCCTTCGTTCTACAATGTATCTCGCAATTGCTCACCGGTTGTCAAACTTTACACTCGTATAGTCTTTATGTTGACGGCAGTAAGGTGCATATCCCCTCAGCAGTATCATCAAATGGTGTAACTGTCTATTGGCATTCGTTCAAAGAGTTGTGAAAACAATGCCCGCCGCTATTCAGGTGGTCATTATAAGTTTATCGGTCTCGTTTGCCCGGGACGATTGTATATATTTTTTTATATAATGTATATTGTATTGACCTTACCTTTTCCTCTACAGTAATCTATGTACTGATTACTTTATATGTTGTTGGTTGGATGTATTCCCCTATCGTTGTGTTATTGGGGTTTTCTGCCAAGTAACATTGACATGCACATTTGCAATTATGCCCGGTAAACAGCCAGAGGCTCAGCCTCTATTACGTGTAACCTACACTTCTGTCTAAACTTCGTAAAAATAAGGTTATTAATGTAATAGTAGTGTGGTGTAGTTCTCACTACGTAATACGATGTTTCTATCGTTCGAAGCTTCATTTAAAGTAAGAAAAGCATTCAAAGTAAGGAAGTCGGCTAATGCTTAAGGCATGGGACAGAGTAATCGGGTGCTCGTGAGGCTAAGTTTTACCTATTTAAATAGCAACGTAATACCTAATTACAGTTAGTATTTAGGTTAAATGGATGTGTGAACAAGAAAATGTCTGCATGTCAATTTCGACAACATGAGCTCTCAGTAGTGCCTACAAAGAACTTTAACATGACCGCTAGATCAAACGTGATTTTAAATATTTTATTATAAGTTCCACAGTATCGTTGACCTGCACAATTGTAGTTATATATGGCGGTATTGTCCTCTTATCGTATTTGATGCTCCAAGTAATTTCTTCGAAATTCGTAACAAGAACACGTGTAATCTGTAACCCGAATCGCTAGTAATTGTAAAAGTATATTTAAATAACGCTAGAAATATATTATGTCGACTGCAAAATAAAGCTTATAGCCTGTACATTATTTGTACTAAAGGCTCAGCCGACTATAAAACTCAGGTTGATAAATCGATAGATGTCGTGGTTGTAATGAATGGCGCGCGATTAAACTCACAAGCGTACTCTCAACGCAAACACACAACCTGATAAATTACAGAGGGTCAATAACAAATTGCTGGCCACTTTATAATTACTGGTTTGTTGGCCGTCTGCCTATCTGCCTCGTCCTCCTTAATCCCGAACAAACCTCTCAAACTTTGCGATGATTGATTCGTATCTTTAACTAAACGTAATTTAAGTTCGTCTTAAACTTAATTATATATCATTTAACTAATCTACTTCAGATTAAGTCACTTTCTGTTTATAGTTAAATGTGAGCACGTATAACCTAAACATTTTATTTATTACTACTTAAAAAATATGTACTAATGCTACTCTAGATTGAGTCGTCTTGTTATTAGTTTCTCAGAAATATCTAAAGAAATATGTGTGTACATATTAGGTTCTCATGAAACAGCAATTAACTAAACTAATTTTCAAGGAAACTTTACGTAATGTACGTAAAACATTTTCCAGTTAGTTTTAATTTTCTGTTCGTAATCAGTTTCTAAAGCCTCTTGCGCCTTTTATAGTGTAAGCTTGGTGAAATATGGTGCGTTTTATAGCGGTATAAGATTAGCTGTTTCCTTACATAAAAGGGAAAGAGACAGATGTGGCAACTCGTGATTGTACAAATTGTACAAAGTAATGGTTTATTCCTTGTACAGTTGATAAATAGATTTTGTTTTAACTTTTCTTTTTAATTTCTGTCGCTAGGAATAATTACCGTGTCGCATGGAGTGTGTGACTCTACAAACATTTAAACGATGGATACATAACAGACTGCGACTCGAAACAATTATTTGTGTAATCGATTCTGCGCAATTTCGGTAACTACGAAAATAATTGCATTATCAGGACAATGAAGATACGGTCGAAATTAATAATTATTCTTATACAAAATCTTAGTTCCCTGTTTCTATGTTTGTAAAGATTGCCTGCTACACAGGCATTATCCCCATTGCGGTAGCTGTATTTTTTATTGTAAACATATATTAATACACCTTAATTAGTTTGATTTTACGACCTCAATGTCTTAGATACGGCTCATGTAGCCCTATACATATAAAAGTGAACGTTACTCCACCCATTGTTGCCCAACTCTTTGCCCAATGTGAAATTAGCTGGAGGTCGTTAATTAATCAAAATAGATGGACTCGTGACAAGCTAGTCGTGGGCGTACACGTACGGAAAATTACTTGTGTCGATATTTCGTATATACATATATATACCTATGCACGAAATATCGACGCAAGTAATTTTCTAGACAGGTAACGACTATTATTTTGTAGCTTACAAAGAATCAACTCAAAAAGTTCAAGGCGGTGTAATGACGCTGTGTCTGATTTAATACAAACTTGGGTGATTCAGTTGAAACGTAAAACTTCCTAGTTTTACAAAAATACGGATTGTTAATGTTGTTATGCAAATCAAGCGGTTTTTTTAATTTTGAATACGTTTCGAGCATTGGTGGTAATCACAAACCGACTTGGCCACTAAGTAGTGAGTTAGGTTCTAGTCTGCAAGTGGCCACGGCCAGTCTGACCGAAATGTCTAGCGATTAGAAGTAAATGCTTAAAGCCCTGATGCATTGATGACAGAACGTTTTGTGGTCACGCTACTGCTAAAACGCCAACTGGCTAATGCACATTAATATGGAAATACACGAATACTTGTACAGAGTCCGGGTGTTCATTGTGTCCTTTGTTCGTTAAATTCTCTGCGGCGATTTACTGATGTTATCTCTAGTGCGGGAGTCGAAATAACAAGGCATGATTTTAGATAATTTACCTATCTTATTTACGGTAAACCAGTATCGCAAGGTATGTCGGACGATATATAAAAATAAATAAAATGTTTGTATAATGTTTGCGTACCTATAAATATAGTACTGCTTGCACCCGCGTCTTCGCTTGTATAGTAAATATTAAATCGTAGCTTATGTTAGTGTATAATGAAAGAGGTTTTAAAATAGGTCGAGTACCGCTAGGATTACCGGTTAGCCTCTACGTATACTTAAACAAACAAATTTTACTTATTCATATTGTATAGTAGTATAAATAAAAAATATTTGACAGCTACTGGCAACACCTTCGATTGCGATTATTTGGATTTGATTAAATATTAATTTCTGTTATAAAATTACTTATCTTTGATCTAAAAATGCTAATAATATGTTTCACACAGTTATGAATTGATAATAAAATGTTACAACATTGAAAATGTCTATTCAAAACTGACCTTTGAATTTAAATGTCAAAAGTCATACTGTGACCAATTGATTTGACGTTCACAGTCAAAGTTCCCTTGAAGATATATTGTCGAGTCTCCAAAAAGCACTTTGGCGAAGCGAATGCTAAAAGGATTTTCATTTAATCACCGGAAAGAAGAATGATTGGTATTTTCTCCTTAATGCTGCGTTCGTGGATATTTTGTTATATACAAACTAGCAGGTTTTAAACTATCGGAATTCTATGTATTTCTATAATCACTTCTGTGTCTTTCATGTGTTTAACTGAACAGTAATCTTCATCAACATGTCTGTACTTTATAATCAACTCGAACATTATTTGGGCATCAAGAAACCATTTGAGTTCACCGACGGCCATGTTACCGTTACTGCTCATATCTCCTAAACTAACAGCTGCCCTGAGCGATAGCTGTGCCCTCTATTACCCTCCTAGATAACATCGACCACTCGTACTGCATTTACACTCATGTGGGTAGAACGCATATGACCCCAGCGCCACGTTATTTTGGGGCCGACTCCTTTAGATAAATCGATTTCGGAAACGGTCCAAGCCGATCTTTATTCTTCGTATCTGAAATTTATTTTGATATCAGCTATCCCTGCGGCTTCGCTCCCGCTACAAAGAAAAGTATGAGTTTCAGTAAAGCGCCACCTAGCGCAGTGTACATTATGTTATAGGTATATTCTGCTATATTCCCAAGGTAAAAGTAACCTAATGAAATTAAACTACTATATACGGGTTTTATCGCGTTGTTTATTTGACACTTTATTACATAACTAGATGTTCGCACGGTTTCACCCGCGTTTATGATTACTGCGCCGGCCCCGTGGGTCGTAGCGTGATGTTATATAGCCTTTAGCCTTCCTCGATAAATAGGCTATCCAACACTAAAATAATTTTTCTAATCGAGCCAGTAGTTCCTGAGATTAGCGCGTTCAAACAAACAAACAAACTCTTCAGCTTTATAATATTAGTATAGATTTAGAAACTGTTACACTACTATTACTATTAAACTTTACTAATTTTTATGCTAATTGAATTATTAAAACTATTAAACTATTTATATTTATGTTTACACTTTCCCCGACGTTTCGGTTTCCTTTCCGTCGATCCTTTTCAACGTGAAGATAGCTTATTCATACTTTAGTTATAATTATAACTGTTGATATTATCCTGAATATAGACAAGTTTCTTTATTTAACACATTTTGTAACTAGTCTTGGTTTTAACTTCATTTTATACATGTTTAGATTACAAATAAAGTTGAAAGTTCTAATTGTGCAACGTATAATGCGATTAGACATCGAGTGTTCAAAGAGTGCCTGCTATTAAACAAGTCAGCTGTGCGCGTATTTCACGATAATGTGTTTCTTAGTAGTAGCTGGCATGAAAAACAACTCTAATATAATAACAAAGCATTCTTTCGCCCAGTTGAGATAAATAACATCTAGATATTCAGATGGGCATTCGCTTGGAAATTGAGATAGATCGAAACGATAACCAGAACGCATATTCAACATCATGTTTTTAAAAGAGGCCTTGCGACGTATTTCCCTTGTGCCAATTTTCTACATCAAATTCAAATAATCTCATTTATAATATTAGTATAGATTATTCGAATATTGTGTATGATTTTCGTGTCTTAAAAATAATGTTCAGTTTAGGTTAGATAATAAATATTTTTAGGTAAGCACAACACGAAAATTAACCCTTGTAGTAAATAAAACATGAAATATTTATCACACAAATTGTTAACTATTAATCCATTCGGGCGATAAATTATTCGGGCACGGCGTGTTTTGTGGATCTGAATAATATAAATAATATAAACTTTTACTGCTCTGCATATAAATTAGATTAATTGTACGGCGGGCTTATGAATTTATCGGTTTTCATGCCCGACGCGCGGTTGTGTGCTTATTTTTATTCAGTATCACGTTATTCATGCCTGGATTTTACCGAGTATATAAAATCATGTGTTTCCTTGTTTACATTCAATTTATTCGCTATAATATACTTGCATGATACGTGACTATTGTTTGTTTATACGCAGAAGGCGATTTTGCGTAGAACTGTAATCACTCAATATTACCCTACAGATTAATTGCTATTAATAATTTATTTTAATTTGTAAGATATATTTTTCTAGCTTAACTAGAATAAAAATTACATGTTTGCTCTAAAATCTTCATGGTTAAAAATCATCAACATAATAAAAATATATAAGAATACTAGCTGTCCAGACGTTGCTTGTCCTGTACACACGAAAAAAAAATTAAGATAAAACTATCCTATCTTTTAAGTTGGACCAAATTACAGATAGTTACGAAGTTTGATCAAAATCGGTTTAGTAGTTTCAGAGTTTATCCCGAACATACATCGTGACACGAGATTTTTATAAATTAAGATATTCAGAATGTACAGTGAATGGGTTTGTTCTTGTAGCTGGTCGTTAATAAACACATATTAAACGTGACAATAACGTAACCATAATGGATTTAAGAAATTAGTTATTATTATATAATATATTAATTATTTGCGAATATAAGGATTCAGTATCAACAATATTGTACTTTATCAGGGGTTTCATAACTTTTTAAAAGCTTTCTGCAATGTTATTTCGCGTACAACAACATTTCGTACTTTTACCAGTAGCTCGGCTCAAATTTCCTTGTTTTATTTCGACATTTCAAATGTCTTCACAGAGAATCCCCTCGCTCACTTTTTAGCTTTCATTTCATAAAAATGTAAAGTTTATTTTCGTTCAAAATTCTCCGTTTTACTGCTTTGGAACGATTTTATTTTGTTAACATCTGGCTAAAACCACTAACATTTTATACTTCTTACAAGTATATGTTCGTCAAATATATTTTGTTAAGAAAACTTTTTTAACTATGTAGATGGATAAGAATGTTAGGTTGTTGAAAGAGCCTATTAATGTTTACATTGGCCTTACTTAAAAGTTTGTAGTCTGGAAGCTCTCGTTGGCAGGCTGGGGAATTCGCCAACAATAAAGTGATTTACCTATCAGTTACATAAAGTTGTAACAGCCTCTACCGCCCTCAATTAGCTGTAGATTAAAGTATAAGTTCTGTAATTAGAATTTAGTGCAGAAGAGACCTCGCTACTTCAATTACGTCGACTGATGTAGGGTAAATTACTCCGTGGAACACATAACTGCTGTGGTCCACAGATATTTGTCAGAGTCTGCTTTCCTATATCCGGTACATAATTACAGTGTTCCTTAGTGCGGTGGAAGGCCATTGGAATAATAACTTTACTTCCGTGCTGCGTAGGTATCTGTTGTCGACAAATGTTAGGACACTTTGTAGGTTGTTCTCATCTACAACACTGATCTACATTATTATACATATATATAATAAAATCGTAGGAAAGTCAAAACTGTACATTGAATATTTTTTTAAAAGAATACTGGGGGCGTGATCTACAATCGATATCGAAGCCAAAAATATAGTTTTTAGAATTTTTGTCTGTTTGTCTGTATGTATGTCCGGGCTAAACTCAAAAAGTACTGCATGGATTTACTTCAAATTTTGCATGAATATTACTAACAGGTCGGGTCAACATATAGCCTACATATTATCACGCTATCACCTACGGGGGAGGAGCTGTGAATCTTTATTTTTCTTACGCATTCTGTGACAGCGTGTAATCTAACGACGCATATTTAAATGTTGTTTTTGAGTAAGCCATGCTATTATCTAGCTTTACACTATAAAAACTACGCCATTTAAGTAACTTGGGCAGAGAAATATAGTTGGGTTCCGCGGCGACAAACACTTTTTAGTTAAAATCTACGCGGACGAAGTCGCAGGTAACAGCTAGTATACTTAGTATAGATGTTTACATAGCTTTGAAATAGACGTAAACACATGTATGGGTAATCATCATTATAATTTTGGAATGAGCACTCCAAATATATACAAAAGTATGAGAATTATGAGGAACAGTGTTTATTTTATAAAGAGCCATCGTGGACGCTGCCTGCCGTACCATGGCATCCCACGGAGTGATGGCATCATTAAAAACATAGAAGTTTTGCTTGGACAAGTTTTCCGTGCTTATTGTGGCGTAGCAAACGAGTTTTGTTCAAAACTTGTATACATTTATGGAATAAATAACTTTATGCCCACGCCCACGCGCCCTGCTATGCCTCCCTTGGCACAAGAGATAATGAGGCTGTAGTGTTCGTTTTCTGTTAGTATATGGTTACTGAATATGCCCTGGGACTTACGTAAATGTCAATGACGTGCACGAACCATACAAACTGATTTTATACCAATCTAATGATTATATATTCGAAGACAAAATAAATGTTCAATTATTTGTATCTTTCTCTTTACTTGTACTTTATTCATATTTATAGAACATGCTATGATATGAACATATTGTAATAGTCATATTTAAAGGTCGTAATAATCTAATAAATATTCTAGTCAATCCTTTCTAAATATTTTAAATGCAAGAGTCTGTCTATTGGTACAGTGAACCGCTTTATATCCTGCCTAAATGTACGATTTTTGTGGTTCTTGTGATCCTTAGTATCAATGAAGCGAAACCGCGACTGTAAGTTAATTCAATATATTCCAGAAGATTCTAGTATATGAAGTTCCGCTAATTTATAACTTTTCTTTATACTTATCCGTTGTATAAAATACTAGCTGATCGCCGCGGTTTCACCCACGTTAATGATTACTGCTGCGTTCCTGCGGCTTGTAACGTGATGTTAAATACCATATGTTACTTCTGGATAAAGTAGCTTTCTGATAATGAAAGAATCTCGTTTATTGGTCCAGAAATTTTACTCATTGCAAACATAAATATATACATACAAATATACTTTATAATATTAGTATCAATATGGAAACCTTCATTAAACATTATCACTGTTATTAATCGACAGACGCTTACATGCATATTTTATTAATCACATATATGACTGTATGGGCACTATGTAGCAACAGTTATACCCTACACTGCCCTACAGTATAACAATATGTTTAATACATACATACATATTGTACATAGAAACACCCAGACCAAGACAAACATCCATGTTCATGCACACAAATGTTTGTCTTGTGCGGGAATCGAATCCGCGACCTCAGGCGTGGCAGTCGGTTACACTAACCACTAAGCCATCGAGGCCGTCCAACACGATTAATAATACCGCATCGACTTTCTACAAGAAGGGACTTGAAAAGATTTGATTCAAATATAATTACAGTAATGTACTGTTTAATTTTCCATACCTGCATTCCGTAACTTAAACCATTGATTACTACATTGAAAGTTATTAACAAGTAATCAATTCAGTAGTCATAAATTTAAACCCATTACAGTAAGAGTCGGGTTGAGCATTGCTCATATTTAATAAATAGTAATAGACGCAGTAAACATAGGCATGCAGCGTTAATATTAAATTGAAATGCGCGAAGACAGGTGACTTCGATTCCACGATAGTTTCATTATGCTGTATCCGTTTCCTGTACACATATTGTTTCGAGCAAAGTGTTATTGGAGTTTACTGTTAACATATTCTACGTAACAGCACGCAGTTGTACTGTGCCCGGTAGACAGTACGCGCACACCCTTTTTCTTGAAATGTAAGTATAAAACAATTCTATCTAACACTACCGTAATATAAAAGCGTAATGTTATATTCTAATACGTATCAGCGAATTATATAAACAAACTTGACGTATATCAAATAATATTGCCTTGGTATGCGTTTAATTGTTTTTATCAATGCTAGAGATATTTCTATTTAGTCGTTATTAAGGGAAGACGATATAACGTCCGCCATAGTTATTTATACAATTTACGTCAATTAAGATGCTAATTGAACTTCCTGTCGTAATCTCTTGTCCCGGGAACACTAATAAGGCCACTGCGTCCTGGTAAATGATAGCTTTGTTCCTCAAGATGTTATATATAACCTGTTAGTAGTACGATACATATAACTGACATCTGAAATATGTAGGTATATGCAACCCATCGTATCGTAGGAAATGCGGTGTAATATTTATTATAGGCGCGTACTTTTTTCGCCTCTCTCGTTCGTCCCTTCGCAAGTATGCCACGAAAAATCCTATTAATAACATCGATCAGTAGTAAACAATCGATTTTATTAATAGGTTTTCTGATAGAAATTTCTCGGTACATGGTGACGGCATATATTCGCGGTAGACGGCACTAGGCTTGCCTATTGCACAAAAGCTATTGCTAAAACTTCTCTGGCTAATCATTCGAAGGCGTGGCGTGAAGCTATTTAATATGTCTTTTTTGTATATACCTCTATTCTGATGTCAATGTGTAAGTGATACCTTAGCGATACCCTGGGCAATGGTTCTTTGCTATACGCGCAAGCTAATATAAAGCTACGAAAACTTCTTATCAGACGGGTCAGAGGTATGTTGTCTTGTTTGTCATCTTGGTAGTATAAAATTCATCTTGTAACTGTTTTTAACATGTAAAATATGTGCTGGTTTAAGAAATGATCTAAACCGCTATCTATGCGAACACGTATCTCGTTCACGTCACGTTATCTGTAGATAAATTCAAGTCAATCTGTATATATATATTGTTTGTTCAATTTTCTTTTTATATGATGTATAAGACCTACTAGGTAAGTAAAGGCGTTTTTCAAAATAACGTTATAAATATGAACTCGTAAGAACATTTAAAACATTACAAGTCCGGCGGGCGTATGAATGTTAACAAATAAATAATTAAAGAAATGATTATCTATCTAATATTAATGATTCAAATGCTAGTTATAACATCAAAGGTGGTTCGCAGAATGTGCGCGCCCCGTGACGTGTGATCTGTGTGAGTACGGTCTAATTCTATTTGCACCACTTTCATGTCGGACCCAACCATCGAGCGACGAGTAAATACGTTAAGATAGCTCTATTTACTATTAATAATCTATTAATGGGTGGTGGGAAGGCAATCGGCTCTGCAATACATAATGTGTTTCCATAGATAATTATGTTCTGTCCTGTTTTAAATCGTCATACTATAAGGCACAGCTAAGGCACCGCCATCCGCAAGATCTTTTTAAACAAATGAGTGTATATGTTTTAGTTTCTGGTTGGTTTTAGTCCTTGAAAATTATGAAAACTTCTTTAAACCACGTTAACTTGAGAAAATACTGAAAATAAAGTCTTCAGTACACAGTGATAATACATATATATAGGAAATGTATCTAAATAAATACATGCCGTGTCCCTATGCACCGTTTTGGCAGTTACACGCTGAAAAATCGAATCATTGCAGTAGCCGTATGCCTTTTACTTTAAATAAAAGAATACCTTAACAATAATAATTTTCTTGAGATAAATGAATAGCATTTTATGTAATAACCCAAAGCGTATACTAACATTACTAGTAACAGTTACACGAGCAATTCCAAAAGCCCTCCAGGCTCGCTCCATACTGCTTGACGTAAAGAAACCGACTCAAATCGCTTTTTAAACAACGCTGTTGCTGTGTACATCTTAATGGATGCTGTTGATTGATATCTACTAATTGCACATGTAATAAAGTGCTTACATACCTCATTCGTAGAAACTGTTATTTGTTTAAAAGTATATTTGCTGCTACAGTTATTTTACTTTAATATGATGTGTTTACTTGTCTATCTTGTTATTACCTTGCCTCATATCCACGTATTAATCCAATAAATAGGATATATATTTTTAGAAAGAAGATCGGGTATATTTATATATCAAACTATCCAATCAATTTTACTTATATATAAATAAACAGTATAAAGATTTTAAATGCGCATGTGACTTTGTTGGTTTGCTTGTAACCCTCTCACGCCATAACTACTCGACCGATCATCATGAAATTTCGCGTAGACGTTGTCAGGGTCACAGAGTAGAAGCGTACCTTTCATCCAGAAAAAAAGTACCGTTCCCGAGCGAGATAAACAACAGGTAAAATCTAGATACTTTAAATTTCTAAAATTACTCTTTTCTTTTATAACAATAGGTAACAAGAAGTATAGCATAAATTAAATTCAGTTTGTAACAATTAAATCGCCCTCATTTCTCAGTACAGTATCCTATATATTCGGTATGTGTAAGTAGTATTTGACGTGTCCGACTAGTCGCGATAACAATTCATTGGACAATTAACTATCTCGTTTCATGTCGTAATCTAGCTTTTTGTGGTAATTACGGTCGAGTTGGTTGTGGTATCGTTTGGGCTGACACAAATAAACATGTTTGCCCGGTCCCGTTGCGTGAACACAACGCTGTATTCGACCATGTACCACCATGTAGCTATAACACTTGGTAATGGTATGTACACACAGCTAGTGGAACTGAAGCGGATTTATATTGAGAGTTGTTTCTCTATCTCACCTGGAGTGTATCGTTTGCAATGTTACGATACTGCAACTGCGTTCTGAGTTGTTAAATACTGCTCTGATTGCATTGCAGTTGGAAACTCGTTGTCTAATTGCTTCCCGAGAATATAAACGCTTGTATAGTTGTTTGAAAAACATAGTTTTATTTTTTATACCGCAAAGGTGACAAGCAAACACAAATATAATATTCTTGGGAATTTTTGTTATAATATGACCTTGCATTTTTTTTTTACTTTGGGGAATGCCTTGACGCGTACCCCTCCGCGAGGGCAGGCGGAGGGGCTATGTCGGACTCACCGGGGTAAAAGAGAAAGATGGAATAAGAATAATGTACCTTCCGGAATACCGACTAAACCTACCAAGGTGTTCCTCGACAAGACCGCTATCGGCGGGGTCGCGCGTATCACTTGCACATGCGTTCGCGAACCCGCCGAGGTTTCGGCCCGCCGCGCCGTATGAAACGGCAGGCCACTAGTCCACTACACGACAAGACCTACCCTGTGGTCATCATTAAGAAAATCCCTACTGTCGGGAGGGACAGTAGGGATTTTCTTAATGATGACCTAGAGGGGAGACGGACACGACACAGAGGCGCGCGTGGGAACACGCACGCCGCCTCTCGGACCTGGTGCTGAACGGATGGCGGGCAGGCCCACAAAACCCACCACCTCCAGGTTGAAACTCAGGGTGGCTGGAGGTCGTCTCGCGCCCTCAGGCGCTCGGCTCTGCGGCTGGGGAGAGAGTTTAAACGATGCCTATCCCGCTCCGCCGCCTCCTTGATGGAAATCACTTCCTCACAGAAGGAGGCGACGGCGTTCCACGACATGCCTTTGCCTACCACAACTACCTAATACAATTCTGTATTATACATACGTAATTTAAAGACTTTGAATTTCCTAAGAAATTATAGATATTGTCGTATGACTACGTCGTATGCAATGAACCTCATCAAAAAATAAAATTAACTATGATACTACCGTTGTATAAACCAGCTAGTCATCAGCGCGCAGGCTTTACGAGAATATGTATGAGCGCTTTTAATGGATCGGTTGACTTCGGTAACGATTGATTAACCCTACTTAATATTGTCAAACCACTACCAGGGAGGTGCTTTTATACTAAGCCCAGTTTACCTAATTATTATCTTGAAGCTAATACTAGTATGCCTTAAGTGTGCTTTTGGTCAGCTCATCCACAACACTAAAGAATAAAGAAATAATGATTAAAATCGGTTCAGTAGTTTCAAAGTTAATCAATTACAAACAAAAATATGTTTAATCTTTATAATATTTGTATATTATGCAAAGATATAGATAGCATATATACGACATGTGAACACAAACTCAACCAAATCTTTGTACACACGTTTATGTATATGTGAGTCACTGTTACAAGACGCTTAATTAGTAACCGCAATGAACTTTTCCGTAGGACAGCAGTTAACGTGTTATCCCTATGACGTACGTAAGACTCAAAGCAATCTATTCGCAGAAGTCTTAACAAGGAACGCTATGGAAACAAAAATTGAAAACGGCGATGAAATGCCAGTTGTCTGGTTAAAATTCTGCCGGTAACCATCCTAACAAAGACTGGACTGTTAGACTACTAACTATTTGGCCCCTGTGTATTTAACTAAATATATACCATTGTAGTAGATAAGGCACTAAATTTAGTCATCTAGGACAGGTCAGTTGCATCGCATTAATCGGATTTTAATGTTAATTGTAAGTCGTAGAAATGCGTTAACCTATACTCATCGACTCATTGGCATTATCGACTTGACGGCTTGTGATCAAAGCCATTGTAAGAAACTATTTTAAACCTTAAAATAATTTTAACTGAATAACAATTCATGCTTACAATCTCGCGCATGCACTGACAATGCTTGAAGAGATGGTGGAAGGCCTCAGGTCAGTAATGTACTGCATACGATCAGGCGAGCTAATTGCATATAAGCCATCTTAAATATATCCAGCTAAAATTTAAAATTTACATTTTAGGGTGTTTTTATTTAATCGTACCCAACCGCTAGACATATTTTGATTAAATTTGGTGCCATTGTCTATTTCATTACATTTTACATCAAGTATAAAATGAGAAAACATAATTCGTCTTGTTTTACCGATTTTAGTCGCCAGGCCTACTATATTCTGAAATGTTCACATATTAATATTAAATTCGGCAATGATTGGGTCCGCTTCAATATTCAAGTAACATTGCTTATTCATGTAACCAATGTTTGGACTTGGTATTGAAAGGAGAATGGCAGCTTCTGTACCGCAATTTTTTTTATATTTTTTTATGTTTTGTTATAAGATTTATAGAAGAAATTAAACTGATAATTTTTATGTAAATATCATATTTTTAATACATGGGAAACTATAACAATATCAGAATCGAAAAATGTAAATAACTAAACGTTAGTAAATTGATAATAAAACGCTAGTATACATTAAAAAAACTTGCCATGCGTAAAATAAAAATTGCTAAATCTTTTACTTACTAATCGTTTTTTTTTTAATTTCATTTACTTACTCATAGAAACACAATTATTATTTATTTAATTAAGTGAGAATCAGGAATGAACAATTGGTAACAAAAAGTCGAGAGTATTTACGATTTACACGTTATTAAACTAATGGACTGTGTAAAAAATCGATTACCTTAATGATTACATTAAAAAAATATTAGGCATTATTGACTGATGATATGGCAATTTTATTGACTTAAGAATTTAAATAAGTGAACTGATTAATAATGACAACTGGTTGTGACAACCAGCTGTCATGTCTGTCATAAGAATCGATTTTAGTACAGCCTTTTATGTAAACTACAAACTGAAATAACTTTTGAACGCAAAGTTCTAAACATCTCATAATTTAAACTAGAATTGTCGATGATATTACCTGCCAAGTAAATACAAAAATAGTACCAGACATGCAGTCTGAGAATTGTTCATGGCGGAACAAAAGTCTCATACATAGCTGCCATTACCCTTTCCGGCAATACATCTACAGTACATACATTCAATTCAACACGGGTGCTCTTCATTGTATTGTATGTTGACTATAGTCCTTGATTGTCATTAATTAACAAGGAAGCCATTCAGCTGTGGTCAGTTTAAACACGCCTCTCAATACAACAATAAAAAGATATACAAAGTTTAACTGCACCATATATTAGCTTCATTGCTTTGTTAATGCTGTTTGATTGTATCTCAAAGTGGCTGCACGTAATAATTCCATTCCAAAACTTGCATTCTGGTATTTATTTTCGCCAAATGCTCGCTGATTTATTCGTTCAATAATGAGATGCGAATGAACGTCTTGATATTTTTAAAAGCTTTTGTTGCTAGTTCGATATTTTTTGTGTGTGTGATGTAAAGCAGCTACTAGTTTTAAACAATCTATATGGATGATTTGAAATGTCATCGATAGTAAACTAATAATACAAACAAGAAAGATCCGCAACTGGGTGTCCAACTCATGAAAAAGATTTCACACGTCGACATAATCAGATCCACATTGATGGTGTCATTCATGTAAGCAGAAGTATCGATTGGCTCTACCGTGTTGGTACCGTCCAGTGTAACTCAATTGGCAGGCAATCTGCCGTCGGCGCCGCCGCCCCCTCTAATTGCACCGCTACAGACATCCAGATAAATATGGTTTTTTACTAGGCGTGAGGAGGAAATTACTAGAAACTGTCTGGTTTATGCGCTGTTTGTACACGACTTAAACGTTTTATAAGTAAATTACTGTTAAGGAAGACGATTCCTTTATATACAGACATTTAAATAATAATCAAGACCATTTTAATACAGTGGAGCTCGATCATCGCTTTGCAGATGTATATTAATGGTTGCTAGCAATTTGCAACTTTGTGTCGCATTGTGTTCAGCTATCTATATACATTTTCAGAAACAACAAATGATTATTTATCATAGGATACCAAACTGTTCATTTCTTACAAACTACGTAAGCATTTTTCCACCAAGTTTTTATATACAAACAAAGAACCCTTTTTTGTCGCTTTAATTATTTAATTCTCACGTGGACAGCTATTTTTGTTGACTCTAGGATTGCAGACTCTAAATACGGTGGCAATTAATAAAATAACAATTTCCTAAAAATGTTAATCATGTACGCTCAGTCCTTCAAATGGAAATCAGACAGCTTGATGGAGGTCTATGTGATTGTATGTAAAATGTAAATACATACGTGTATGTGTGAAACTAAGCCTTTCACTTAAGCGCTTGATTAAATCGAGGTCTCATTTAAAAAAACATTCTCATTTAAATACTATAATGTCGCCTACTCAATATATAATTTTTATAAACAGAATTTTCTTTTAAACCTTACATAGGTATCGTACAAAGCGTAAGTCAGTGCAATTATAACACGGAGAATAAAAAGGGGTCGAATTAAAAACAAGCATCACGCGATTTTAATGATTGAGTAAATGTTGTAATTGCGCATTGTGCTACTAAGTAAATTTAGTTTTCTCTAACGGTCACTATTGTTTCAGTAGCAATCTGCCTTTTTATCAGTTTTGATCGAACACGCGAACCACTCTATGCCAGTACGGGCCACGTCTGCTGTCTAAATTATCATCATCATCATCATCATCATCATCATCATCATCATCATCAGGCTATAATAGTCCACTGCTGGACATAGCCCTCCCCCAAAGAGCGCCATAGCGCCCTGTCTTCAGCTTGCCGCTTCTATAGCTTATGTCTAAATTATATGTCTCTGAAAATGACTTGAACGACAAAAAGCCATTGTAATTTGAACCATACATATTTGCATATATTTCCTCACGCAAATCTAGCATACACCAAATCAAATTGAAATTACACGGTTCGCACATATACCATCTGCGAGAAAATGTAGTTAGAACGCAATCCCGGTCGTGAAATGCAAAATGTCGGCGTAATTCTGCACCCGCTGCTCCTGGCCTCCCCACTGTTCATTATGATCTAATATTTATCGCCCTCACACTACCACACTTACTCATTACTTTTAACGATAGGATAAATTACCAGTGTGAACTACATTGCTACTTTGTCCATTGCCTGTTTTGGCATATGCTTACTTTTAGTCTGCTTCTTAGTCATATTACTAGTTATATTACTAAACATCGTTTGCTGTAGGTTGAATACTATTGACGTTTACATCCTTACTCAATCCTAGCATAAAATATCAAATAATCCTTCTCTAATATTTTTATGCAAAACGCCAGAGCGATCAAGATGCGCTGCAATAAAAATATCCTTAGCTGGAGCTCAAGCAATTTGAGCATTGTGCCAATTGTTTACGTATCGCAATACAATGCAATAATTGCACGCATGACACCCTGGTCGTAGCTACAGCATGAGCCAACGGAGCGGCAGACGGGTTTAACTCTGTACCAGTTATGTGGGGCGTTTCGAAAGTCGCTGGCACGATGGCGCCTGCCAAACTTTGATACGCATTGCCAACAGCGCTGCAGACGCACGTCTCGGACGCTTTCACAACATGTTCCGTTTTAGTCCGTCATTGCTAGTTTGATGATCATGTTTGTGTCGTAGCTAATGTTAATTTATCTTCTGTAAGAACTTGGTTCTTTCCGTAGGCAATATGTGGAACTTGGCAAAGCTAATAATAAAGCGTCTTCCTCTATGACTATATATATTTTTATTTCCATTTATTACCAAAACATTAACATTGATTACGGTGATTTAGCCAGGTATGTGCATACTACACTAAGATTGATTAAATTTCTGCAAATGAGCGTCTGGATGATTTATTCGATATTACAACGAATTGTGTTTGTTTTTATGATTTTTGAACATCTCTGTACATTGCCCAGCATCTACAAGAACTTGCACTAACATACAGTGTTTTTGTCGTAGTCCATTAAATTAAATAGATTCAAAATTAATATTCCGACTCGTATTCCAAGACCTAATACATACAAGCTTTTCCATATTCCTCGCTCAAGAACAAATCTTGGACATTACGCAGCTGTAATCAGACTCTGTAGACAATACAATGCACTTTCTGTTAACACTGACCTAGACATAAGTAACAATTTAATACAATTTAAAAAGTGTCTTCGTAGATTGTTAACTTAGTTCTATATACCCGCACTTATTTTTTTTCTTTGTAAATTTTTTATATAACTCTATATCTAATAAGCTATTATTGTTTTACTCCAAAGTTTAGCCTAGAGGCAGAATTTTATGTTTAAAAATTTTATGTTTTCTGTTTGTTTCTTTAATTAAGTTGTTAGTTTAGTTGTAATTATAATTTGCAAGCTGTGGTTTCCTAGAGGGACTATACACGCTAAGAACTTTATTACTGCTATATAATGTATGTTATTGTATATTCCTTTGTTGGAAATCCTTAAATAAATAAATAAATATCTTCTTCACAAAACTAGTTGTTTACGTTAGTCGCTACATAGCTCCTACGTAGGAAGAGGGTTAGTGGTTAGGTTAATGTTTTCCTATAGCACAATATGCAGACGCATTTAAACTCCCTTCTTTTTTTTCGAAACCTTCTAAATCATTCGATTAATAAAAAATATTGATCGGTCATGAAGTAATGCTGTGTTTTCACGTCAGATAGTTAAAAGCCGAATGGAGGCTGCGGTTGAACGTCAATGCGGTCACGTTTCACTTCACACCGATCACGAGCCCACGACCGCGACTCTCGTGCCATCTTCACTTCTATAGCATTCTTATACTTGAATGAACTCCTTGGCAACTACGCATTACTTCACTTATATCACTTCATATCAAAAATATACCGCTAACCAAGTAACGCTTGAAAGTGTTGAAACTGCATATAAATTAGATGGTATGTGTATTACGTGCGATAGCAGTATTTCCATTGATATCAATAGCGATATATTTATGCTAAAGAAATTTGCGCCTATTGTAACTATTTACGCAAGATCCCCACTTCAATCGGTAGCCGTGTCCTGTGTTGCAACATCCTCCATACTAGTGCGAGGATCCCGGTTTTATATGTACGGTACATTACTTCTCATATCGCTAAGGTTAAATAAAGTACTATTTTATTAAACGACCAATGTTCGCGTTCGATGACTAAGCTAATGAATCAACGGTAACACTATTCATACTATTAATGTTGTAGGCAGTGTTAATACAAATATGATTTAATTCCCAAAACTTGGGCCCGGTGAGTAACACTAATAACGTACTTTTGGAACACTAAAAAGCACGTAAAACGGCGGACTGGCTGCATGACGCACTCGGGGGAGGTAAATAAGAGGTTTTATGTTACTGCCGAGACATTTGTATTGCCTCTCTGACCCTTGTCGTGGCTTACCGAGTCCACTGCCAATGTTTTGTCTGCCCTTTAATATTACTGACAAAAACTCACCCGTTTTAGCCTCTTAAACACATAAACCAAGAAATTAACGCAGACCGTATACTTGGCAAAGTCTTTATAAATGTTGACTCATTTAACCTGCCATTGTATTCTAATCTGTGTTGTTAAAGGCATAAGGGTAAATTTGCGTGGTTTTTGTTGTAGGTTTTAGTAGCGTCGGCAAGACTTTGTCTTCAAAACATTCGATAAGGCATGGAACATTACATAAATGTGTGTGTTTTATCGCGAGCGCACCAATGTGAATGACTGATAGGTCTCGATAAATGTTCTTTTGATTCAATTCGCAACCGCACGCACATATTACAGTTGGACGGAATCATTAACTACATTTAATATGCGGTTTCGTTGATAGTTAACACAACGTTACACAATCACCGATACTGCGAATTGTTCATCAGATACATGCCCTGATTTTAATTAACTCTAAGTAATGACTTTTATTAATAATCTTCATTGATTTATTTATATACAATTTTCAAACTGAGGTCGCTTAAGAGAGACAACTAAAGAGCAAATTTTGTGATGACATGCAAACATAATAACACGTGTTTGAATTAACATCCGGAAAAATTGAATCTATCTTACAATGCTATTTTCTTAAATATTTCACGAATATAATATTATATTAATTAGTGTTATAGTGAATAATCCTAACTAATATTATAAAAGCGAAAATGAGTTTGTTTGTTTGTTTGTTAGGTACTTACCTATTCAAGCCTAAACCACTGAACCGATCATTCTGAAATTTTCCATATACGTTGTCAGGTGTACAGAAACGGACATAGGCTACCTTTCATCCCGAAAAAAAATACTGTTCCCGAGGAAAACAACAATAACGTTCTTATGATAATAGATGGCACCACGTCTCTTTTGAATCATGATTGAATTATATTATTACAAGCAGAGTACAACCCGAATTGATTGTCAAATTCTAAATTAACGCGAGCGAAGCCGCGGGCAAAAGCTAGTATATTATATATTGTGAATGTCTCTTGTTAATAGAAATATTCTTCAGCGTCTTTTTCACGAACCTATGGCCATAACATAGTGCTATACGCTGTATATATTATAATATTATATGTGCGCTTTGAAATACTTATTGTTCCTGTGTTAAAAAATGTTGTCATTTAAGTGACTACTACCTATCATCAGTCAATTTCGAACATAAACTATTGCCAAAACAAACAAACGTAGGTACCTAATTACAACCTCAACTATTTGAATATTGCTAGTTTTTGTACATAATTTCTGATTTGTATCATCTACAATCTTAATACCAAAGTATTTGATATGCATAAAACGAGTATGATCGATGGACTAAGTATCATGTTGGTATTACCTTAGACAGCTAATTAAATTCAATATTTTTTCATGTTCGCTATCGAATATCGATGTCAGTAGGCCATTCATAAACAAGACTGTGTAACAACACAAATGACCTGTCTCATCTTTAATAATAATTACAACATCAACCTCGAATAAAGAAAGGAACGCAATCTGAAAAGAATCTTTAATTAAAAGAAAAATAGCAGCTGATATCTTGATGGTGATTATTCTCGTTATAACAATAGATTTGAGTGCACGGCGGCAACTGCAACGGTAGAAACTCGGTTCGAGGTCGGTCCGGGCGGCGCGGCGCGGCAGCGCGGGCGATGATAATGGACACCTTTCTCACAGCTAAAAAAACTTGTTAGGTAGTGCTTGCACCCGCGGCGAATGTCGCAACAGAACAGCCACTGGAATTGAAAAACAAACTTGTGACAATAACGGCAGTCGCGAGAATTACGATTCTTACTATCGAGTCTACTCGCACAGACAGGCTTTAAGTGAGAACCATCGACATCGGCTTTGTTTGTAATCTAATAAGAAAGTTATCAATTGTATTATACATTATTAGCTGAATAGGTCTTAGAACGTACACGAGGCGAAATAAAGGTTATTTTGGAACAAATTTGTTTTCTATAACTTTCAAGTAATTGGTTTTAGTTTACGACCTTTCAATGTTACGTAGAACTACGTAATTTATTTATTATTATTTGGAGCATGTATCGCTGTCTGACCGCTACCCGCATGCCTGTCATTGAAAATTCTCATACACCCTTGATCTATCTAAACAATCACTATAAACGATCAGGAGGTCAGATCGACCCCGCCGTAAACAACACTGGGCTCTTGAATCTAACTATCCTTATCAAGACCCCAATAATACTTCAACTATTGAATATACTGGACCAAACGAATACCACATTTAATATTCAAGTCACAAGCTGATGTTAAAGATTGCTACTTTTGACTAACAGAAACTATTTTTGCTCACTCAGAACTACTCAGTCACCCATCTGTTGGGAATGATAGTTTGCATATAAAAGAGAATTGGTGACTCAAAGAGCCTGCCTAATTTGAAATCCAGCCAGCTTTCTGTTAGAAAGATTGAATTTCTAAATTCGCCATATTGACATAGTCTCCTTCACTACATCAATTACTAAAATCTTTTCCCAAACGTTGTTATATCTTATACAAGTGTTGTAGATGGTAAAGTAGTGTGTAGTGCGCAGTTGTGTAATGGGTACGTTTAGAGGTGAATAAATTCGATCATCAAATAATTGCTTATTGTCTCCACTTAGTTGGAGTGCGTCACTCGCTCGGATAGACGAGCCGGCGACGCCCGAGTCATGCCCGTAACGGTGTTACCAACAAGGACGGGCACAAATAAAGTAATATAGACAGCTGTATTTGGAGATTCAAGTATCTCGCCCGCGAATTATACGACCGCCTCGTATTGCGACCCATAAACCTACCGCCATAACGAGCAAGACCGCTTTAAGGATGTATTGACGTATCGAGCGTTTGGGCTTCTGATTTATAGATTTTGCTGGCCTATTTCCAAGAATAGTAAGAAGTGTATTACCCGGCATTTTTAACAAAAAAGCGATACTGTGAGTCAGTGACGCTAGCAATTTCGTGGCTTCGTCGCCATTCGTACAATTTCAAAGAAACCATAATGTAAAGTGTGCTTGCTGTCGAATTGAATACGATCTTCGATTTCAAAACGAGTCCCTGATTCAACGCTAACAATATTAGATTATTCGGAAAGGTACCGTTGCGTTGTAAACAATGTCGACGTCACATTGTCGCGGCGTACTCGTGGCTTGTCTAAAATTCAATTAGCGTCATGGTAATTAAACCTGGTATCGGGCTAATCTCGCGGCTCGCATTCACCCGATAGGCATTCGGCGTGAAGCGAATGCTTTGCGGAAATTCGCGACGCTTTCCGCCTCTACCTCATGTATGTTTACTGTATGGCGCAAGTTGACTCTTTGCAGTATGTTTTATAAATTGCAAAGTTATCATCCAATAGGTACTACATGTTTAAATTATATGTATATATTGCGACTGAATATTAGTATCCCGATCAACAATTTTACTCTTATATGCTCAAGTGTTTTACTACAATTACTTGTTAGTAACTGTAGAGTGTAGGTATATCAAAATTTAAAATTTTATATTATTTTAATATTTTTTATCATGTTGTATTTCATCTTTACTAATTCTAAATATATGTCCAAAACTTTCCACTATTTTGAAAGGACACTATATTAAACATAGTTCAAATTTAATTTGAGCAATAAGGGCCTGTAAATATCATTTAGACTAGAAGTAATTAAGGATAAAAGCATTGAACCGTATTTGAAACTTTCCACTGAATAAATGAGATCTAAGTGACGTAGACTGTTCTGGCGGCGCGCGGCGTAGGCGGCACTACTACTCCCTTAATACATTTCAAATTATCTTTAGCACGTTTAAATATCACACATATTAAAATAGTTATTGCTACCTTTGCTCACCGGTTAAGGGTTTTCGAAGCGTAATCAATAGTCTTGTCAAAAATTCTACAAGTAATCCGTCTTGGAGATAAACTATGTGATTTATTATCAGAGTTATCATTATATATCATATTCTTTGCATTCACTATAAACATAACTTTAAAACTCTAGCTATAAGTTTGATTTATGATCATGTCTATTTTA
Organism: Catocala sponsa; assembly: GCA_963564715.1. NCBI lineage: Eukaryota > Metazoa > Arthropoda > Insecta > Lepidoptera > Erebidae > Catocala > Catocala sponsa. The sequence continues at coordinate 8,264,078 of OY751346.1, read as the reverse complement.
TTTATCAGCTAAAACATAACTCAAAGGTCTTAACGCAATACCGAAATATTTGTTAACGCTTAACTCTATGAACTTAATCCTTTTAGCATCTTAAAAACAAGTACATTATGTACATATATTATTATATATGATGATTCTATCTCTATCTATTATACCTATCTATTAATAACATATGAAACCTTAGATCTACGTAACACAATGTTTGCTTTATACGCCTTTGCTTATTGCAAATGTTTCATAAGAATTACGTCATTTAAGAAATTTCTTTGCAACTCCCAAATGGTTTTAAAATTATTACTTTAGATAAGTAGAGTATAAAATTGCACTGACAGTTCTGCAAAGGAAGTAATTTTCATTCTATCAACAATTCCGATAAAAAGGTCTTCTTAGAAAAAGCTAAGATAAGGAAATTGTACAAGATCAACACGGTCTCCTTGAGAAATTCTCTCGTCAATACGGATTTTCATCGTGGAGAAAAACGATGGATAGAACACGGCTTAAAAAAAGAAAACACGTGGCCCTTAGAAGCACGCGATGTTCTGTTAAAGTGCGTCATAATATAATTGTGTGTTTGTTATATAAGGTGTATAATGTGCTCGCCGAGTTGCGGAGCTTAGTATTAAAATGGTTGTTCAGATGGTGACGTCATACCGCTGTGGGCTTTCCTCGTGTGATTCATAGAGGGGCCTGTCGTTCGTGGCGACAAGCCACGTGACCTCTCAATACACCTCTGTTATTACTTATCTAGAATTTCCAAAAATAATATAGTTGTTATGTTTCTCCCTAACGTTATAAGAATAAGTGGCGTAATGGACGTCATACCGCTGTGGGCTTTCCTCGTGTGATTCATAGAGGGGCCTGTCGTTCGTGGCGACAAGCCACGTGACCTCTCAATACACCTCTGTTATTACTTATCTAGAATTTCCAAAAATAATATAGTTGTTATGTTTCTCCCTAACGTTATAAGAATAAGTGGCGTAATGGACGTCATACCGCTGTGGGCTTTCCTCGTGTGATTCATAGAGGGGCCTGTCGTTCGTGGCGACAAGCCACGTGACCTCTCAATACACCTCCGTTATTACTTATCTAGAATTTCCAAAAATAATATAGTTGTTATGTTTCTCCCTAACGTTATAAGAATAAGTGGCGTAATGGACGTCATACCGCTGTGGGCTTTCCTCGTGTGATTCATAGAGGGGCCTGTCGTTCGTGGCGACAAGCCACGTGACCTCTCAATACACCTCCGTTATTACTTATCTAGAATTTCCAAAAATAATATAGTTGTTATGTTTCTCCCTAACGTTATAAGAAGAAGTGGCGTAATGAACCGTTTTTCTTGGACGAACGATGAATGACGGTGATCACGAATGCTAATTATAATCGACTCCTACACGCCGACAATCAGAGCAAACAAACAGATAAATAAACGTGTTCCTATTAATATGCTATGATGACGGATATTCTGTGACGGTTTCCGGGACTTTTCAAGGCGTACTATAAGCCTAAGCCGTTCCTAGTCTTATAATACATACAGTACAGAGGTTAACTTACGTAGAGTAGGTAAATATTTTCATTTAAACATATTTAATACATAGAAGTTTATTATTGTAGACAAGTCTTTGCCGCCAAACTTCTGCTAGCTATCGTATAGTTATTAAACAACATACTGAAACTGAAAAGTGCCATTCAGATCTGTCCCGAGTCTCACAACAACAGTTGGCACACTTGTGTATTAGTAAATAGTATAATCAACCGACTGCCGCATGATTCCTGGGTACCGTAATATAAAAATATATTCTCGAGTAAATTCAAGCAACACCTTTATAACCATAAGCTAAACTATAACCTAAAAATATATCAGCTACAGCTGAGGTCTATCTGGATATGAATCGTCATTGTGAACTAGCCGATTCTACAATCGCAAGGGCCACATGATACACAAGTCTCCATTAACAATCAGTTTAAAAATAGCCAGTACTACATTGTGTTGATTGAACGTTGCAGATTGTGTACTGTGCTATACTAAACATAATAATATTCTCAATACAATCATAACAATCGTTTTCACATGACTTCAATTTAAATTACCCGTCGACAAGGCTTTTATATTGAATGCGGCTAACAAATCATTTCAGCCTTGCAACAGGCGCCTTTATAATTATTCCAACCCACGGTTGTATTGCCAAAGTGCATATTGGCAGCATAGGCAACCTACCTATATACACACATTTAATACATTATTTAGTCATGTTTCACTGTCTGTCTGCCTACTCTTGAAGTTATTCTGACGATAGCTTTCAATGACTCAGAGCTTACCACGAATGGACTTATTCAGGGGTGATGAACCTTTTCGAAAGTATAATAATAAAAATATGTTATAACTTAATATTGTCGTAATTACGGACATCAGAAATATTATTTAGGAGCAGATATGAAGCATAAATCCGTAAACTCATGGTCACAAATCTGATACGTACGATTCAGAAGTAACAGATATTTCCTGAAATCTGTGTGTCATTGACTCTCACTCGTTTGATCTAATTAAGCATCCTAAATTTTTACAAAAAATATGCCATAACAGTTTCTGCCTCGAACTTATCTGCGAACTGCCACGGGAACGTATACCCGGATAAAATGATCCTATCCAGAACGTGGTCTATCTGTGTGCCAAGTTTTATCTAAATTCGTTCAAGAGTTTACGTAATTGAGTAACGACCATCCAAACACATACAAATATTCAGGTTTATGGTATTAGTAGGATCTCTTCTAGCCTCTAGGTGTTTGACAAAAAGGATTTAGCGAAAGTCAGTTCATAATGTAGGTCCAGTTAGCTAACTCAAGAATACGTCTGTAACCCTGGTCTTGTTAGTCTGATATCTTCGGACAACTAAATTTTTAAAACTCTGGGATTTTAAAAACATATAGTAGGTAAACACTCTCGATTTCATTATATAATACTATCAACCCAATCTTAGATAGATTATTTATCATAAAATATGTTTGCTCTTAGCTGTATAGATGATGAGTGATGACCAATATAATGTCGGTATTATATTGAAATATTAAGTCTATCGTTCACCTTTGGCACGTTGCCTTAAGTTCGGCATCCCTGTCTTAAATGATTCCCTGTTTAAATATAAACTGAGGTATGGTTTCAGACGATCCTTACTTTGAACACAAGTATGGTGCCGTGACTAAGACGAACGGTATACGGTAGAAATAACTGATGTAGGAAGATGGGTAAAATTAGTCCGTTGGGTAATTGAGAACGTAAGACGATACACGTGCTGAGAGAGGTGGGAATGGCATTTATATTGAAATGTATTTATGTGTACGTCGGGGTGACTAATAAAGCAGTCACTCATGTTCTCATTTTGAATCACAGGTTTTGTCGATTGATGAGGAATTCAGGATGTTACTCCTAAATTCCTCATCAACTTTAGAATAACTTCTAGAAATTAATGAAAACAATGTAATGGTTTAAAATAACTTGTTACCTTTGACTTTTATCAGACTTTGTAAAATGCCTTTTAGGTGTGTAGGAAATGTTGCGATCAGTATATTTAGGTATATTATATTTCTATTAAGACTTGACTGGTAATAAAACAGGCTGGAATACAAAAAATTCGCTATAAGAATACCCTAAGACAAACTCGCAGTCCTAACAACATAATGACAAATGAAAACTTTACAACCATTACAGGTATTAACCACGATGAAATACATAACACAATATATTGAATGAAGAACAGTGCTATTCAAAACAAATAAACACCAAATATCGTTATTTAAACTTCATTCAATTTCGAAAACCAATCGATTTCGTCTAAGGATACTGGAGTTACCTTTATCGAATGCCAGCGACTGTAATATGTTCAAACTTTTTATAAAATCATATCAGCATACACATGATATGTATATGACGCAAAGAAACCTTGACATGTATATAGTGTTGATGATAAAATTATTCTAGATCGTACTACTTCAAGGTTCTGTAGGTAGAATAAGTAACCGATTTCTTGAAGATAGTAATGTGACCTAGTCTTTTGTGAAGTTAGCTTTTCTTTAAACATTATTTCACACTACGGAGTAATCCCATTTTAGAGAGGGGGAACTCCTTTCCAGACAAACAAATCACAGCCCGGAATAGATAAAGAAATTTTATTGCGACTATTACTTCAGTACACACATCAGGGTATAGAACAGTTTTAATCTGATGATGTTACCTCGACAAAAAATATTAATATTGTTTTTGCCTCGTATATTCGAAATAAGTTATCGCTGGATTTCTTTAGTCACTGTAGAGGTGATACTAATGGCTACAGTCGATTAACCACTATCACATTATCGTTGGCAGGTTACATAAAATACCGGGTATCAAAGAGTCCAGTCGGTACTTGCCATTTAATTCCATTATTTTAGAAGGGTCGTTAAAAGATTGTATGAATTATCTTTTGTGATTATATTTATGATGAGGTCTCAAGCAATTGCATGTGGCAGATCAAAGGTCGTGCTGTACCATAATCTAATTAATTAATCGTCTTAAATAAATTTAAAAGTAGTGGTAGTAAGATTTATTTGTAGTAAGGTTTATTCAATATTATTTGTATAGAGTTAAAGTTGTTTATAAATTAGTTTTATGATTGTGACGTCTTTATTCCTATGTTTGTTATAGAATATAATATATGGTCACAGGTCGGCGATAATGCTACAGAGAAAGTATCTGTCAATAATATTGAATAAACCTGTTTTATTTTAAACAACTATGTTAATGCAATTCGTTGTTAATTTGTGTCACGGTAAAACTTAATTTCGCAGACATATTGTTTTGACCTCTAAAACGAGTGTATAGTAATATAAATTAATTATTTATACGTAAAACAATTATTCAAAAGAGGAATCCGTCCCTGTCGCGCAGCTTGCCAAACTGTTGTAATAGAACAAAATAGCAATATTTAACTCGTTTTTTAGATAAGCGTATCGTAGAACGTCGATTCTTCCCCAAACGAGACATCCATTCGCGGCTTGATAAGATGAGATGTTTGAATAGATTCTACCATAGTTGTACTAGTCTATGGAACTCTCGAATAAGAAGAAAGGTATAAACTTATCACAGTTTGCCAGCTTATTTAAGCTAAATCGAAGGAAAAACGCTAGATTATTTTGGTATAGTTATTGTTTCCAACGCTTATCGTAGTGGTGTGTCTCTTTTATAAAAAGGAATAAAATTACAGTTACATATCACATTTTGAATTAAAGTAAATCGATCGTCGTAACTAGAATCAGTAAGCATTCACGGTGGTTACGTCATAAGTGGAATTCACATATGAAATAATGTTATACAGCAGACTTGGGGCAGTCTTTGGGGATTGCCGATATAAATGAAAACTTTAATCCTTGATCATAAACACTTCTTTATAAACCAAAAATAATTCAAAAATGGAATGCGTTCGGTGACGATGACGCAAGTTCCATGATTTTTGTTCACCCAAGAAGTGCTCAACGCGCCTAAAGAAGTTTTCACTTCAATAAGTTGTTTTTGCTGCTAGGTGAGGCCCCCATCTCTCCATAATGTTTATCTGTGTATGTGACATAAACAACACTTATTACATAACATGTAGCCTCAATCAGGCTGTCACGGGAAGTAGGTCGTCCCATCTAACAATGGGCCGCGGGAGGCCATGCTGCGGACACTGGTACGTTACCCTGCCTCTGACACACCGTGACAACGTGTCATAAGGACCTGGCTACGTACCGCCGTTTTGTTTGAATAAATTATTTGGGCGAAGGGTATTTTGTTTTCATGTTTATATTGGCTATCTTAGGCGTCGATGTCCGAGATAAGTTACGTGTTTGGCTCTTGTGACAATTATATTCTAATACAGAATTTTGCCCGCGGTTTCGGTCGCGTAAATGTAGGTTAGGTTAGTAAGGCCTAGGCCGCTCTACGGCTAAACCGCCGCGGTTTTTAACCGCGTAATTTTGTGAGTCAAGGGAACTAATGCAAGCGGCCGCACCGGCGGTTTTTTCCCGTGACGGATTTTGTATGCGTTTAGAGCGGTTTTGCGGTTTAGCGGTTTACCGCTTGCGGGAAAAACCGTAGTGCGGCCTAGGCCTAATAGTACTTTTTCCTGGATTATAGGTACCCTATGTCCTTTTCTTTTCCTCTGACAATGTGTATGCGAAATTACATGATGATCGGTCCACTAGTTACAGTAAATTAATTGAACATTTATTAGTTTAACATAGGTACACACAGCGACACATCAACCTAGACTGTTTGGACTTTGAACTATTAGAAGTTGAACGCTGCGAATCGTGCGAGAGTGCGTTATATTTTTGTTACGTTCTATCCTTACCATTACATCGACACTACTATGCACTGTCCCTTTCCGACAATTCTCTATTTTGTATGTAGCTTAGTTATGCATATATAGGGTGTCTAACTTGATGTGTAGCCGTGTGTACATGATTGTTGTTGTTAATTGTAAAAATGTTTCACTATGGTATACCATTGGCATACAAATATTGCAAACAAACGAAGAAACTCACAATCACATTTATTATATTAAGTTTAGATTAGGATTTTACAATGTGAAACATAATATTAACATACAATAAATATAAACAACTATGTTCATTTTTAAGTGAGGTGACCTCAACGAATATAATGTATGTATGTAATGTTCTCAAATAATTTGCCTTGGTCTTACCAAATATGTCTATGTAGGCTCCATCACTACTCTTTAAGGATCGATAATATTTTTCAAGACGACCGTATTCATTCTGTAGGATAATTTTTTTATTGGATATAACAAATCTAGTTTATTTATTTTATTTGGGACAACAAACAACAGTGTATTATACATTACAAAAATTTTAGGAGTAAAATTATAGAATTAACAAACCCACTGCTTACGACGTTATCCACAGATTACAATGTTATATAGCATAATTGACAGTTAAGACAAACCAAGTGCTATAAATATAAATAAAAATATACCTAAATACTTACTCGTTACTCAGGTATGTCTTGACGTTAAGAATTGGATAAAGATAGATAGAAGATATTCGCCATACAAATAATTGATAAAAGCTTGTAACGTAGACATTTTAAGTTACTCATTTAAGATATGCTCGTATAAGTAACTTATGACATTATATCGCTAAAACTGTTTATTAACCCCCGACGCAAAAACGACAGGGTGTTACATTTAATCAAAAAATTACATACGTACTTACGTAGGGTCATAATTTCAAGGTAATTTTTTTCTTTTTATAGGGTTTCACGTTTATATCTTTTTTGTTCTATTTGTGGCTATTTTCATAGTTTTTTAAATTTGTTTTAGGCTTTTTACTTTCATACTCTTTTTATTATTTTGTCTCGGGGTTTTTAAAACTTTTTATTTAATTTTTTATTTCATGCTTTTTGTAGGCACTCCTTAATTAATTTAATTTCTTTTATTATTTTGCGTTTTGAGATTCAGGTAATTTGGTGTTTAATCAGGTTTTTTATCCGTCAAGAAACAACAATTATTAATTTATAGTTGATGAATATTTTTTAAGACCAAACAGATTTTTTTACCTTTCATCTTAAACGAATTTCTTATTATACTTTTCGCGGCTTGCTATGTTTATGAGTTACTTGCAATAAAATCCTTAAATACAAGACTGTTGGAAAAGACGTACACATTAGCATTCTCATATTCAAAGCTTTTATGAAAAGGTTGTTCAAACTCCATTGACTCAATATAGTTTATAAATTAGTCGCCAGCGTTATTTCCAGTATCTGAATTTACCCGTTTCGTCATTCTGAGTAGGTTTGAACTGAATGAGTTTGTATGCAAATTGCGTCGCCCATACACAACACAGGCCAACGGCCCACCGTATATTGAGTCGTCAACGCCGCCTACCCCTGCGCGGTACGAAGGATTGACGACCTAACGCGACTGTATATATGTATTTCCAAATGTGCTAGGTCTGAAATATTTAGTCAGTATTTCAATCCAACTTGGACAAACGATCGACACTTTTGTTAAAGAACCTCTGTTCTATCATGCAGGCTCGCTTACGATTCGATCTTGATAAAGGAGGGTAGCCAGTAAATAGTCTAGAGCTATTGAAGCGTCTGAACATTGCAGGGGTTCTCATCTACTGTACTGTCAATCATGTGCGCACTGCAAAGCAAATAATCTTCTTTCATCCAATGCTATTCCTAGACTTCGTCCATACAATAAATGCTTTGGACCTTTTCTTAAAACGCAAATTGCCTTGCTATATTGCTCTGTCCATTATCAAAAACAATTGTAATTTACAGTGTACATGTTCTTTTTCCAAAGGTATTGATTGACGTCGGCAAATGTAATCATATCACCTACAAGAAACAATAAACTGGATATAAATTTCATGATATGAAATCAAATGTAATTTAAAATACAATATACTGCGATCAATCCATTTATCGTACATATGTATCAACTAATGTAAGCTGAACTAATATCTTGCTGGAATTACCTCACTATTTCAGTATTTTCTCTTACAAATCCATGGGAAATTGCTACAAAAACGGAATGTATACAATCGTATGTGTAACCTATTTCCATGCAATGAAGGTTGGAAATTGCATGCCATGTTTTGAGCGTGTAGCAAAGGCAGTTGTTCAATATAGTCAGGGTTCTTATTTCCGTCAGGCGGTTGCCATTGCGTTATATCTGAGTGAGGATTTGTCGTCGCCCCGGTTCCTTCACATCCGGCCCTTGAGGCGTAGAAAATGAACGAAATAAACAAAACGCGTCGGCATACACACTACTGTTGTTTCTCGACTCACACTCTGCAAATAAACGAGTTTATTTGCTTAGTTATGTTTGCCAAATTAAATACATATTTGCGCTTAAACCTAATGTTCACATTACAATATCACTACGTAAAATAATTTAATTATTACCTTGAAATATAGTTTATTACGTACGTATGTTTCGTGGACCATTTCTCATAAAAGCATTTGAAGTTTGATTAATTATTGAAAGTATCTTCACTGCCACTGCGATTTTAATAAAATACGTGGTTGGTTTTCGCAGGCATTACGCTTAAACGCAATTTGTCATTGCCGCACCATATACCTACCTAATCATTTCCTAGTACTTCGTCCTCTGGGAAAAGACTTCCTTGATGTTATACTCCTTTTAAGATCAAAGTAATGTTTTTCCTATATACGTATAGTACTAACTTATTCTGTTTTATACAACCACGATAACAACGCTCAAAACTAGAAGTATTTTGTAAGTTAAAAGTAGAAACCGTTGCTACAGTCTCCCAAGAGAAATGTTGATCGCATCTGTGAAACAGTTATGAGGTCAGGTTGTGGAGTCAAGTCTTTCTAAACACGAGCCCGGCGAGGTGGATGGCACGCCACCGATCCTTGACACGATTCGCCTAGCTCACACGAGACTGTAATATCGACTATACTATAAGCATAGTCGCACGTTCAGACCAGTACACCTTCTCAGATATTCTACTTTTGGGAGTTAACAAATGCTGGTAATGTTTTAATATGGAGATGCCAATGTACTTGTTGATAGTTTATATCAAAGCTTCAGAGAAAATATGTCGTTTAATCCACTTTCAAAATAATACTCTCAGACACCGGCTGCATACTTTATTGTTGTTTATCTTGCAAAAAATCCAGTAAATCAAACCCTGTGACTGTTTTTGCTTATCTCTATAATTTCTCTAGTAGTTTTTCTACAAAACTAAATTCAGCTCTAAGCTGTTTGAAACAACAGTAACTGCTTTAAATTAGTTTCAAAATTTACTTTAGCTCTTGAGGTTTATAAAAGTTTTAAGTGCGCAGGCAATCAAATATTTAAAATGTTTTAGCTGAGCTTTGTGATGAATTAATTTATTGTGGTGGGTTGTTTAATGGTAGATGTACCTACACGTAGCTATTGTGCTATTGTGCTATTATAATACTATAGATGGACAATGTTCCATGATTGGAGCCATTAGACACAGTCATGATTAATAATCACAAACAGTTCATCGCTTGACGCAGACTACGTTGCCACACCGTTCGTTTTACATTACATTCGCCAATAGATCTAACTGCATTGCTATTCGTTCAATAATGACCACTGAATTTCAATTTGTAAGTAATTGTCGAATGGAATAGTTTTTGCTAGCAAATGGTGCTTCGTGTCTAACTGTTAACTAGGTTTTTCAGAGAAGTTTTAGCCCAAAACCCATTTTAATCAGTCGCGCAACGAGTTTGCTTCATTTCATTTAAAATAATGTCTTTTAGTTTTTATTCTAGAATGTTCGTTTTGAATGTATAGAATGAAAACGTGAGCTATACAATAGTTTAACGTTCTTTTATATTGATCACGTAAAACGCCTACAGTTCAAACAATTTCGTAGCCTTTTGTTGTGACCAAGCAATTTGGAACCGGTTTCGATGTAGATGTACCCAATTATTGCTCGGGTCTATTCATAAATATGTGCCGGTGCCGTGGGCGACACTCAAGACCGACGGATCTAGCCCACGTACCCGGTTTAGAGCACCCATCCATCCGGATTTCCACGGATGTGTCCTAGTTTTTGAACGAGATGAAGAACGTGCTTAGTTTTGAGAGCTTCAAGTCTGCCATTTATAAAAGTTTGAATAGTTAGCGTTCTTTTGGCAATTTTATAGGAGGTTTGAACATTGTTCAATACTTAGGTCTGGAATTCAAAATGTGTTAACATTTTGAATTTCATTTTTCTAATTATTGTGAAATTGTTAAACTGCCTCTGTACCATCAGTGCTCTTATTAGTTTCTTATACGTATAACAATCATATGTAAGTTCACGTTCCAGCTTAGTGAGCATAATATACACGTTTTACGAGGTCGTTCCATATTTTATATCTAGCAATATAACTTGTAGTGTAAAAGTATTAGAAAGTATCAAACTCACAAGTCACATTGTGTTTCTTCGCATCTAGCTTGCAAAATCACATGTATTGTCCTGACGTTAGCCTTATATACCCACATAAGTAAACTTACATGAAATCTAAAGTTCTTAGGATTACGTCAGTTCCGTTTCGCAATTTCATTGTTTGATACAGTAAAAAGACGGTACGTCGTAATATCGGATTTTCATGATGTCCTTACATGCGTTCTTATAGTAAGATCTATTAGACGTACAGTTATTTGCCTTGTGAATAGACCTATAATTGATGGTGTTGTCGCAATATACATATGATGTACCTACTAATATTTATGCCACGTTATAATAATATGTATATTGTATATATCTACATGTATATCCTAAACAAGAAAATCTATTTCATGTTTAAACAAATTATTGAATCCAAGTTTGACTAAGCAAATAAACGTTTTTTCTTAGTTCTTTAATGCCAAAGAACAGGCTGCCATCTGATTACTGAATTCCCAAACAAACACGACTACAATTTAAGATTTTTTAGGGCAGCAGTCAGTTTACTTAATAAGTATTTTATATCGACTGTTATTTATTATAATGTACGGCAGCAAGGATTAATAAGTTTAATGTGTTATATGTTTTACCCAATGAAATTTTTAAATGCGGCTGTGTATAATTTATGATTGTGTATTGATAATAAATAAAACAGGTATATTAATTAGTGTTTATATACCTTTACATGTCAATTGTTGAAATGCCGGACATCATTGAAAACCTATTGTGGCTGGCCTCCGCCCAGCGCCGCTGTGCCTCTGCAACTGTTTAGATTAATTTAATTATATTTTAAGTTGACATTTTAGATAAAACACTGAATGCCAATGTCATATTTATTTTTCCTTTGATTTGAACATACAGATATTTTTCCGCGTCACTGCTAGCATTCGCAGTACTTCGTTCGTGTGCCTATCGCAGCGTTTAGAATCCAATAAACTACAGTTAAAACTGAAAGTCTTTGTTATGCATCAACGCGTTCGCTGGTATAATCTGTGGTTTTCAGGACGCGCGTTATTGCACGCTTGCAATTTGTTAACAGTAGATACTTTTTTATTGAAAAGCATTTAAAGAAAGTGCGATGTATGTATAATTAATTAGTATTGAATGTATCATTGCTTGTGTTTTATACTTTGATAATTTGCATACTGAATTTATGATCAAAATAAAGAAAGCAAGTCTATTGAACGGAACTTTAGGGTAGATGTCCGTTTGAATATTTTCAGTAGGAACCCAGCATGTGGCAAGAAAAATATTTTCAAGGACATATATTACTACCTACTATCTTTCACATAAATATATGACCATGATCGATTAAGTAATCAATCATAATTAACGGCTTTCTCTTCTACTTCATTAGAAACAAGATCATGACAAATTGTTTACTAGATAATCTGCCTCTATCGACTCCCTAGAATGTTGAAGTACGAAAACCATGCTTTATGTTACTATAATTACAGTTACTAGTGCTCAATTAATCAGCCATTATTAGTTCTAGAAATTATGATATTACCAGTAGTTAGACATAACTTCGAGACGGTGGCTATTTACCCTCATGACGTAATTAATAGCAATTAGACTTGGGTTAATGGTAGGTATTGTAACAAATCATTTGCGTGGACCAATATTACCACATGTTCAAAAGATAGCAATAACTATATCAGCATAATATACGTCTGGCATGACCAATCTAATTTGATCTTTCAGAGATAAGCGCAGGCTCTACTATTGGGCACTCAGTAAATTTTACAGGATTACAATAAAAAGATGTGTGAATAATATCAATGAAGATATCGGTGAATTTCGATTTAGTTGCCTTTTGGCAGCACTGGAACATTTATATACCTTTACAATATCTATACAGGACAGACTAAAGGAACATTGTGGCAAAAATGGTCAATAATGATATCAAATATTTTGTAGGGTATTTCGCCAAATATTAAAAATATTCGTATTGTATTACGTGTTTTTATATGTTCAGTGTGTTTGAAAATAATAATAACAGCTTATTATTTATGATAGTCCTTGAACCTTTTTAAGTTCTAACGTACCATGAAACCTTACGCCTGTTAAGCACTAAACACCATAAAACCAAGGCGACAGCCTTCAAATTACCATTACCTTCTCCGATTTTACGGTATATATAGCTTCGAAGAATATTACACGCGCCAAGCCTGTGGTATACAGATAGCTACATGAACCGTAAGTGTTGGAGGGAAATGGTGTGAAAATATAATTGATTTCCTTTCAGCCCTACGGCCTATTACTCGTTTGTCTTGTGTTATCACACAACAGACTGGTGAGCGAAACTGCCTAGACATATTGGTTGGGTGTGTAATCAGGCTTTCCTACCGTAAGACTTTAGTAATGTAGTTTTTCGAAGAGGTTTACGGTCTAGAATATCATTATTTATACGGTGCTACCGTTGTAGGTCTACAGCGTGGTAGATAACGATATTTATTTCCTTTTGTCGGGTATCCGGATTTGTTGTAAGAACCTTATTAGTTATTGATATTCATATACACAGGGTTAACAACAGTGGCAATTAAATCGCAAAGTGTTCGTTCCGCTCAACTTAGGGAACAAAAAGAAATTATAAGATAATAGATATGGGTTTGCGTTCCGAGTCAGAACTTTTTTTCAATTTGTACGCTAGCTCTACTAAATTTTCATTTTTTCTCCTAGAACTAAAAAGTTATCTTTCTAATTAAAATATTTTTCATTTTATCTGGTTTACGACTTTTTATTTGGACATTTCATATACTTCGGGATAGTTTCTAGTAATATGGTACAGGACGAATACGAAGCAGTATTCAAAAACATCGCTTCAAATTAAGAGCATAGAATAACTTATTCCACGTTGTCGGCACAGTGGAAAGTGCCAGGATGGTTTATTCATAGTCGAAGCTCAGCAAACAAGTCAACCATTACAGAAGCAATACATATGTAAATTAAACGTACATTTATATCTTGTAAAGTGACAATTCTATCGCGATAGCCACGAAAACATATTTCATAATAATGTTTTATGCAATTTCCATATTGTTATGGTAATCTGCAGCTTGCGTCTCACCATTCGCCATGAACCCGCTCCCACACGTGTAAACTGTTTATTTTGTGGCGAGTGACGTCATTTTGCCTTTCTTGTCTGGTACACTATGCTACATAACAGCCTATAAATAGTTGTTAATATTGGTCTAAAATATAATGTGAGTATGGTAAAAAAACCTTATATTGCGAAAGATAACATATTTCATAGCTTTTCTTAGTACCTTTCGAAATGTCCGTGTAGTTTTTAGCAGATAAATATCATACTTAAAATGGACTGCATGTCATTTTACTTAGAACAGCAATTTTCTATTTGGGATTTGCGAGATAGCTAGAAGAAATCTTATGCCGCGATCAAAATATTCTAAACTAAACCTGTTCGGCATAGAAACAGCAGCATTAAACTTATGCGCAGAATGGCAAACTCAGTTGAAGTATACAAACAGATTCACGCCTGCTTCTCTCGGAGGTTGGCAGATATTAGGGATGCGGTAAGCTACGGTAGCTTATGGTCGCTTGTAATACTTAGAGGCTACTGTGTTGCGATCCAACCAAGTAGAATTAAATATGGGGCGAAGAGAATGGAACGGGAGGAATAGACTTGTGAGTCACCAAAATTCTTGCTTACTTTATGAAACGTGTAAGGGGTTTATACTTCTTCAGGCGAGCGTGCTCATTCTAATGTTAATTATTCTTTAGTTGCTAATTATTCTTTCACTTATACTGTAAATCATAAGCCAAATTTTGCAGTTGTTTAGAAATACCGTTAGAATTAAACTCCTGCCTCTAAAGAAGTAAAAAAGAAAGTTTTATTTGTTTAACCTAGCTGCTTGGTAGTAAGGTAATTAATTGAAATCTAACACAACCTGCATTTCCATAGGTCGGTCATTTACGTTTACTATTTGACTATATTTGCGTTTGTTAGTTATAAGTTATAATACATCCATTTTGCTTGAGTTTTCTCATACAGGTTGTTCTCCGTAAAATATAGACATAAAAGTATATTAACGTTAAACATAGTTGTTTTTCAGATAAACTAAATATTAAACATGCTTTATGGCTTATGTCGAACGTTGAAAGCGTTATTATCATCGAGGCTCTATGGTTTTACGTGTACTCAACGGCACATGTTGTGATTTGAAAGTCACAAGGATAATTTAAAAAAAAATGAATATACTTTTTAGGCTAAAGCTACTTGTTCTTACTATTTTGACCACAGATGTTTGACTTTTATTCGTCTGATAGTTAATATTGGATTTTTGGAATATCTCATACATAATATATGATACAGTTAATTTAAGGCATACAAATGCTTGAAAGATGGCTTTGACCACATTATACCAACATTTCAAGCATAAGCGTCATTTTTATAAAAATCTCAGCCTAATAGGTAGGTTACGTATTTAGGACACAATCAGCATAATAAACTACAATAATTTGAAACGAACCGTGTCCTTCATGGGTCGTTTACACTCTGTGTGGTCTAGTGTGTTACATTACCGTGTGTTAACATGTTAGTGTGTGCGTATGTGTGCGTAGCTTGTGATACTACTGACGCAGTTTGATAACACACGTGCGTACGTCGGTGTCAACATGCGCTTGTGCAAATGTACTTGTTTACTTATATATGTTGTTATAGTTCTTGGAACACTATGGCCCAGCTCCTATAATCAAGAAAATATGTAGTCGTTTTCGCTACAAGCAGTTCAACTGAGACATATTTTTTATGGATTATGTGTCAAAAATTAAACGTTCATAGGAAAAATCAGGCACATATATATGGTTAACTCTAAATATCATAAAATCCCCAATTTTGTCGTTATCGCTGAATCTATTTGTCTATGATACATAGATTTATTTTATATACAGGGTGTCTGGTAATTAATGGATAACCTTGAAATGTCTTATAGAAGAACTGACGGCCGTTCCGCTTTTTCTTTCTTTATTCTCTTCAAGAATAAAATATTAATTCATTCAGCGAAGGTAAATAAAATTGTGCACTTACTAAAACTGAATTATTTATATCCTAGACTTGGTTTCGAATTTATACCTACGCTTGTATACGCTTAGAAAAAGTTCTAGTAATTTCAGATTAGTATGCACTTAACTCTAGACAGGGATGTAATTCAAATGGTATTGTCCGACAAAGCCCAGCATGACAACATACCTCCCACAGCTAAACTGTTCTTGTAGAGGTCTTCCTCAGTAGGTGGTCTGTCTACGATTTTTCTTATATTGTTAAGTGCAAATGTCTATGCATTGAGCACAGGCGTGTAAATCGTAATTATTGTATCCGCGTCTCATTTATTAAAACGTGACTGCAGTCGCGTGGTCCACTCGATTCAAGCCATCGCTCATTGATTGGAGACTTCAACTCAACAGTGAAGGAATTTATTGTTAAACTAATTGAAGTCGATTATACAAGTATTTTATAACTGTGTGCCTTTTTTAAGACTAGCCTTAGGGTTGTTAAAGGAACTTGAAATAGATGTAACGTCTTTGCTAACTTTTAATTATTGTTTTCCTCTCGTATTGAGAGATTTATTTATAATATACTAATTTATAAAATTTATTTGCCAAAACAATACATAATATCTGACACAGTATAAAATAAAAATTTTAGTTAAAAATAATGTTTTTACTAAAATGTCTTTAATATGTATGTTTGAAATGAAATTATTTTCAAATCGTAAATGGAAGCAAGAGCAATTTTTAAGTGGTTGATATATAAAATTTATCTAACACGAATACGTTTCATAAAGCGAAATTGTCTGCGCTGAAATTATCGTGTCTTTCTTAGTTGGCGCATTTCTTAACAATTTAACTTAGTAATTCAGTCTGTGGCTCTTTATTACTGTGTTTAAACAACACCGCTAAATACGGACTTATATCAGTATTATTAGCATTCATAGAGTTTACTGCTAAGATACGTGTTCATTATGATCTTTTCGCCACGAAGGGGTCGTCAACAAAAATATTATATGTCATGTACTCCAATAATCATGTGACTTACAATGAGCATGATGCAAAGCGGATGCATTAACAATAACTTTATTGCTGTAATAAAATATGAGTACAATACTTTTATGTTTTTATTAAAATTATATTCACGACGGCCATAACATTTTGTAGCTATACTATGTGTCGCTTTCAATGTTCAAATCGTTTAGGCATAGAAAATGTTTTACTTAGATTGTTTTCTGTTAAAAAATTGCAAAAACACGTAACATCTACACTTTGAATCTGTCTTCCTTTCACTTTATTTAACATGTAAAATTGCAGTCATAAAATTGTAATAATACTTACACAACAACGAATTTCCTGCAAATTTCTCTGCAGCAGTCTGCGCTGCAAGCGTCGCGTGCGCATTCGGCATTAGCTAGGTCTCCGTCGGCGTCAATCATTCCTCTTTGCCGTTAATCGACAGACGTGAGCCGATGATCAATACTGCCGCACCTACGCCACTTACAATTTTCAGTTTACCCACTTACAAATGACATTTTCAACTTATTGGAATGTTACAAGATATTTATGGTTGTGTACATAACAAGTTCCTATTTTGCCGTGAGTGTTTTTATCTAATCCAAAATATTAATTACGCTTATTTGTTTGCGAAACATGACGATACTGGTATTAATTAGTGCCCTAATGTTAATTTCTAAGCAAAGTAGAGCCGCATAACGTTTGATAATGGAATTGTACCTAATAGACAGTAGCTTTGTTGCCTGAATGGACGGCAAGCCTACAGATAATTCTACAGAACTATATAGCTGGTGAAATATTGCCGCCATACCTCTGACAATGCCAACACAGAAATATCGGCGCAATGCTAATATCTTTCATATATATATATATGAAAGATATATATATATATATATATATATATATATATATATATATATAATATATCTAGTACGTGTCTTCGATTCTAGTTCGTGAGTGCTGGGTAAGCAGTAAATTGCAGGTCACGATATTGCCTCGAAGGCTGGCTGGCTGCTTGACCTTACACGTTCCATTTCAGTTGTATTTATTATATCCGTAAAGCTTGAAAGTATATAACACACGAATTCATCATCATTACTTACCACTTTATACAGCTAATGGGTCCACTTTTGACGGTGCTAATGCGCTATATCTAGTGTCCATATATGCCTACCTCAAACTGTTACTGCCTGATAATGCGATAATTATGTTAGTTCGCCGTATTGTTCGCTCGTTTTTGCATATGTAGGTTGATTCGTATGCGAGTCTCCTGCTACGAAACGGCTTGACTGAAAGAAAGTGTGATTGTTTTTAAAAGTGTAATTGTTTCGTAAAGTACTAAGTAAATTAAAATAATGAGTGTGATTAAAATAAATGGGTATATTGTTGCTAATATAAATGATGTTTAATCTTCCATAATATACTGATCATTACTTAATGGCACAATCGTATGATCGAAGCAGAACTATTGATGTATACCACAAACGTTTGCCCGTTTTTGGGATGTTAACTATGATTACGTCTAGATATTTCTTAGTACAGATATAAATCTGTTTATTTTACCGATGCAACGGCATCGCGCTCAACGATGATCGCGAACAATAGATCATCTACTGTGTCTATTACACAGCAGTGAGTCTTTAAGTCTAGTTAGTCTTTGCATCTCTTTTAACATTTACTAGTTTTCTTATCTAGACTAAGCGTTTTTATATCTTGTCGTTCTGGAAAATGTATACTCACCAGAGCTTATCTTAACGGCGCAGTTAACGGCAAGATCCCGTATTCAAATCACCCGTATGTGTCTCATCCTACAGGTTATCTAAACATGTTGGGTGAACACCTGTTATATGAGCTCTCATACTGGCTTGATAAGCCTAAAGGCTTAGCAGGCAGCAGGTAGTTCGTATTAACAGATTAGATCGCGGAATATAGCCGCAAGATGAAAGCTTGCTATGAGCTTTAAAATATTACAACCTGCCTGCAAGGGCAAATTTGAGTATTCTAGAACATCTAGAGGTGGCATCTGGTGGCTGGCTATTCAAATATACGTTTACCGGGTGTGAATCCAACTGGCCCTTTACTCTTGGTGTCGGTATATTGACAGTTTGGATCGTATCACAATATGCGACATGAAAGTGGATATAGTTACAAGAATAGAAAAGGGTATGTTAAGCTGGTTTGGACATGTAGAAAGAATGGACGAGAAAAGACTGACTAAGAAAGTTTATAAGGCTAGTGTGAATGGAACAGTCGCAAGAGGAAAACCTAGGCGAACGTTTCTTGATCAGATCGGAGGCGTTCTGGACAAAGGCCAGGTTAAGAGCTCCTTGAACTGACGGGCGTGTATGAGGAATGTGATAAAAGTGAATGAAGCCAGAGAAGTGTGTCAGGATCGTAGCAAATGGAAATCCGTAGTCTCTGCCTACCCCTCTGGGAAACAGGCGTGAATCTATGCATGTATGTATGCACAATATACTTTAAGTGTGATAACTAAAGCTGCTCTTGAAGAGTGGTTAATATATTATTTTTATTTGTTTATCAATATCTTTACACTTGCGTATCATTATACGCCACGAAATTTCATAAGGAAAATAACCGCAAACGTAATTTTCAATGCATCGCATAAACATGAGACCAATACTTAAGTTTTTCAGATATTTAAAAGTCACCCCGTGACATTTAATACAATGTCACACCTGAGTTGATGATTATATACCTACGTAATGTTATTTTTCTCACTTAAACAGAACATCTGTAGTAAAAACTGTCTCGATGACAAACTTACCGCTGTGCCCTAAATACAAAAATGTATTTTAGCTTGACATTGTATATTGTGACGTCAACGTACTCGACGAAAGATGACACCTTTTATCAGATATATTTGTCATGACTGTCAAGAAGTATATTTTTATATCTTCTTTAATTTTGGCCAAAGGTCAACTAGGTAAATAGTTACCAATTGGGAGCCTCTGCCTTCGAATGTGCTTATAGTTCAATCGCAAAGTGTGCGATTTCCCTTATTTTATATGTAGCGCAACTCAACTGGTAGATAAGGCCAGATATCTAGCTCGATGTCGCTCAGACTGGTTCAGAACCGGACACCAATGTCGCTTGCATTATTGCAAGGTTCACTAGATGTCATAGATAATCATGCACGATAAAAGTATTGTGCAGCTAAGGACATGTGTTTTAGTAAAATAACCGAAAGCACTGATAACGTCAACTCATACATTATTTTTCCTTGCTTGTGAGGTTTCAAACAACGCGTCATGTAGACTGTTATAATCTACTTCCGACACGCTTGACGAAAACGTTGTACAGAATATATAAGTTTGTAAAATCATATTGTACATCTTTGAAAGTCGTTGTACACGTATAAATGCTAATGGAATGAGACCCTGAAATACATATCCTTTATAAAAATATCTAGGTCTGAGTATAATGTAACTATTACCTCCCTCTGTGTTTTAAAGAACATAAAGATCATGGTTTAGTTAAGTTAATTTCTTGCCCCCTTCTCTCTTCAATTATCTTACAGTCATATACTCGTTTTTCTTCTATACTCATATATCTATGGATATAAGTTTCCTCGTTGTTATTGGTACGGATTTCTTCTTTTAGTGATTTTTAAAGAAGTCATCAAAAAAATAACGAAAGCATTAATCTTTGTAAGATTTTACAAATCTGTATATCATGATTTCAAAGTATCTACTATTTCTTATATTTTTCTGGCATCATGGTAGTTATAATCTTCGTATGACAATATTTTAATAAATCCTAACTAATAATAATATTATAAATGCAAATGTGAGTTTCTTGTTTGTTAAACTTTCACGCCTTAACTAATCAACCGATAATTTTGAAATTTCGCATACACGTTGTCAAGGGAACAGAAAAGGTTTCCTTTCATGTATAAAAAAATACTGTTATTACAAAACCTAATCTAACCAAACCTACATTTACGCAAGCGAAGCCGCGAGCAAAACCTAGTATGATATACATAATATATATGTTCGTTGAATTATATATCAAAACAACGATCCCAAAGTTTCCACTGTTTACTTTGGCCTCAGTTTGCGGGTCACCGCGAGTACGAACCGACCACACCCCTTGGCATACTCGTGTGTTTGTTCCGATACGTCAATGCTCTGCCATTGGAAGCTAAATAAACAACACTGGCTTACTGGCCAAACTAATAACCACCTACGATTTTACCCGTCGTTAAATCAACGAGAAAACCTTGCCATGTTTTACGATATACCTTCTTCTTGAAGATCTTGATGCTAGTATCTGTCGTCTCTACCTTGCGTCGAAACGAATAGTCCGATTTAAATATGGTTAACTGAACTAGATTTTGCTCTCGGCTTCTTTCGCGTTAATCTAGTTGTTTGCCATCAATTTCCATACCTGAGGAACAGTACTTTTTTTCGAGAGGTTAATACGAGGTTCCACAATGTCCTTTTCTGTACCTAACCATGACAACATGTATGCGAAATTTCACGATGATTTGTTGAGTAGTTAAGGCGTAAAAGCGTAACAAACGAACTCAGATTCGCTTTTATAATATTAGTAACGATGTGCATTTGCCTTCAAATTCTTCTAAATTGTGGTACATCTGCATAAGCTAGCACATCTGTAGATGTTAAGATATATAAAGAACATGATGTAAGAAAATAAAAAGGATTTCCTAAATATTATAATTATGTCTATGTAATGCAGTGCGATGAACTAAATAGCAGTTATTCTTCTTCTGATACAGGCTCTGTTTGGTGCATCTATCAAACAAAGTGTTTTTGACTTTGGCTTTCATCTCCTACTTTCCCAATGAAGCACGCCATTCCTTCGTCACTTCCATGTTCAATAGTTCGAATTACAAACAGACATACATATTCACATACCCGTTTGAATATAAAATACTACGATATTTGTCAAGGTTTACGCGAGCGACTTTTAAACAAAAATAATACTTGGCACCTAGCCATTTTTGATAACTAGAATGGAAAATAAATTGGTCACATGTATGTATATACAGTAGTCGTTACTAGTACAGGGAATTGGTCTGAGTACATGTATTAACCACTAGATTATGTATGCCCGCGGCTTCGCTCCATCCGCATCCTTCACGAACAGTAATTTTTTCTGGATGAAGGTACCGTATGTCCTTTTCTGTACCCCAGACAACCTGTATGCGACATTTAATGATGATCAGTCGAGTAGTTTAGGCGCGAAAGCGTAACAAACAAACAAACCCACATTAGCATTTATAATATAACTATTTTTCACCCGCGGCATCGCTCGCGTAAATGTAGGTTAGGTTAGGTTTGCAACAGTTATTTTTTCTGGATAAAAGGTACCCTATGTCCTATTCTGTACCCCTGACAACGTGTATGCAAAATTTTATGTTGATCGCTTGAGTAGTTAAGGCGTGAAAGCGTAACAAACAAACTCATTCTCGCTTTTATAATATTAGTTAGGATATTAGGATATGTGCTGTTAAATATCTTCTAATATTCAATGCAAATATCTGTATCACTATCTACTGTAGGACCGTACGTATATTTCGGTGGAACATCGAGTTTTAAACTTGTAAAGCTGTTATGTTACAGGTTTGGCTTGTGTTCGCCCACCTGCCCTCCCACCTTATTAATTTAAAATCACGTTTTCATTCGTCACATACGAACAAGACGTTTATTTTTAACACAAGTACCTATTAAATTAACATGAACTATAGGTATTAAAACGTAATTATTGGTGCAGTAGAAAATATAAGCTTTAGCGATTTATTTGCACACTTTACTCGGTAATAATGAGTCAATAGAGTTATTAAGGCATTAATCCTAAGACAAGCTACAGTGAATATTATTAGATTATTACTTACCAAGAATCCATTATTCATTAGAACTCTTAATTGTATGCATGTTGCATTCAATTAAGCATTAAAAATTTTCTTTGTCTTCATTAATTATTATTCGAGAATATAATCATTACGGATTGCCATTTCCAATACGTCAGCAATGGATTATTTATTTTTAAAGTATAATTTATTATTATAGCAGCGAAAAGCCATGCACAGGGCTGGCTTTATCTTCTTCAAATAATCTTTAGTGAGACTAAGCATTGTACTTACCAACCTTGCAATGTGATTATTGTGTTATACCCGCCTAATCTTAACTAATGTTATAATACAAATGTGAGTTTGTTTGTTAGTCTTTAACGACTTTACTACGCAACTGATCATCATTAAATTTCGCATACACGTTGTCAGGAGAACACAAAAGGACATAGGGTAAATGTCATCCAAAAAAGGTACTGTTTGTGACCTAACATAAATTTACACAAGCGAAGCCGCGGGCAAAATCTAGTAGCATATAGTTTAGTTAATTGTCTTATCAGTTATCAACTTATCACATAACTAATAATGTCGGTATTATTGTATATTTGCAGAACAAGTGCTGGTCAGGCGTCGGGCCGGGCAACTGCACCGCGCCCGCCGTGCCGACTCGCGCGTGCGATGCGGAGCGGTCCCCGCCGCCCGCGCCGCCACCCGCTCCGCCCGTGCTTTGCGCCAGACCCTGTTGTCGCGACGCCACGTAAGTACCTATTATTATAAAGGGTATAAACACTAAAATGCTATTCCCTGCAATGAGAATTCATAGCTTCGCGAGATCTTAATTTGTTCGGCGCTTTTATAGAAAGCACCGAAAGAATTAAGATCCCGCGAAGATATAGAGTCAGCAATCCCCACCGCGGCTTTCCATGCTGTGGACTTCGCATCATAAGATAATTATATTTTTGTGTGCTGAACTTAAAACGTAGACAACCTGAAATAGCAGCTGCTGGGGAATAGTCCATATATGATATGTAGCGCTTGTTTTGGCGCCAGTATCTGATGGTCACAACGCCACATCATACTATTCTGGCAGAAACACCTTTCAATGGTGCCAAGTCTGCATGCATATTTTACAGAATGCATTATTTAATTAGGTGGGCAATACATTGTGTGTCATCCAATTACGTTAATATTCGTCAAAGAAAAGTAATGTTTAACACATAACCCTCGACAGTCGCCGGACAGGCTCTGAGTGGTGAGAACGTGTGTCGCTTTGTGTTCTGAAAATGGCAGTAGTGTGGGCCAACGAGAATATAATTATACTATTTCCTCGGGCGACATACTGATCATGACTGGCCAATGTGAACGAGTCATATGTCGTGGGACATTGTCCCACAACTTTTGCAGAGACAACTAGGTGAATGTTGAGCGATAAGTATCTGCGACATGTCGCCTAGTGAAAATGCGGCTTTAAGCTTGCAGATAACATGTACCTATATCCTTTTTAAGGTAACTCGTGCACAATAATACTGGCTTTACATACCGTGAAATGTAATTTTATTCGTGATTATAATATGTATATTATTCTCAGAATCAAGTATTTTGGAATTTCCTGCTCTACTATGATTTTAGGTTTATCTATAGCGCGACAGTTTCTCGCTGCTGCCAATACGCCTAGTATTGTATTTGATTTACTATTTGTTCTTAGTCTGGGTATAAAAGGTATCCTTTGTAACCATTGTTTCGATATTTCTCAAGTCCTTCACAATACAAGAATTATACCTACCTAGGGCCGCAGTACTATTTTAAAAAGATAAAAGTAAATTTCACATCCCACATCAACAATTTTCTTAATATTCAAATTATTACAAATTTCTCTGACCGATAATAATGAATGTGCCCCTATCGCGTTCAATTCTCTTTCTTTTTGTGTCCCAACACTGTATTGGGGGATACAAAGAGGTACCTTTGTGTCCCCCAACACTGAAACCGAGCAAAACAGCTACATCGACAAACCGAGATGCCTATTATAAAATACTAGCTTTTGCCCGCGGCTTCGCTCGCATTAATTTAGAATTTGACAATCAATTCGGGTTGTACTCTGCTTGTAATAATATAATTCAATCATGATTCAAAAGACACGTGGCGCCATCTATTATCATAAGAACGTTATTATTGTTTTTTACCGCCTATATCCGTTTCTGTACACCTGACAATGTATATACAAAATTTCAGGATGATCGGTTCAGTGGTTTAGGCGTGAAAAGGTAACAAACAAACAAACTCATTTTCGCTTTTATAATATTAGTTAGGATTAGGATGTAAAATTTGATGTGTAAAGCAGCGGTTAGCGATTAGGGAAGGTAATTCAGTTATATGGACACCCACTTTGTGTACGTCACGTCATACGTAAGAGTGGCCGGATCTATTGTCATCTACCAAACACACAGTTTCAGGTGCCGTGCTCTCTTATACCACCCAACTCTTAAAATCAACTCAACCATGACAGCGTTTGTAAAATGTAAAATAATATATTGTTTATGTGTGTAGAAGTATTGTTGTAGCGGTCTAAACTGTACTACATAGTAACATGCCGTAGCTAGACAACAACGCAACAATTCATAGCATCAATATTTAGTTTCAAACAAGCAAACATTGCATACAATCGCGATCGCGTTCCCACCGCGCACCAGTGTGTACGCTGCGCCGGCGCAGGTTACCCTTATTATTGAATGGGGCACACAATACGGGGAATTTGGGTGTTGTGCCGACCCCTAGCTACCTGCACCCCCCGCCAACCCATTACTCCCCTCTGGCAGTTCGCGTCATTCCGGCCCCAACCCCCAACGATGCGCGCACGCACCGTACACTTACACCCTGCACATTTTATACAGCTTTTATATAGTTCGTGTTTACTGGACTCTTTATGATATTAGTGGAAATTTGTACAGTGTAAATATAGTGTGTATGTGTAAATAGTGACCATGGATCTATCAATACCTAGGCTGAAGTACGAAGTGGAGGATGATGGATATGATGACTTTGATCTCGACGAAGCGTAAGTTGTTGTTATTGTTAATCTTACCTTTATACTTCGTACAATGTTAATGGAGTTTTGCCACTAAAGTTGGTTATAACTTTCATATAGAGCATTAAAAACTTTGTTTCTTAATACACTAAGTATGTTAATTACTACCCCGTATACGTTGAAATATTTTACGTTTCGGAATAATCGGTGTGTTATCCTAACTAATATAATAAAAGCGAAAATGAGTTTGTTTGTTTGTTTGTTACCTTTCACGCCTAAACCACTGAACCGATCATCCTGAAATTTTGCATATACGTTGTCAGGTGTACAGAAACGGACATAGGCTGCCTTTCATCCCGAAAAAAATTACTGTTCCCGAGGAAAACTACAATTACTTTCTTATGATAATAGATGGCACCACGTGTCTTTTGAATCATGATTGAATTATATTATTACAAGCAGAGTGCAACCCGAATTGATTGTCAAATTCTAAATTAACGCGAGCGAAGCAGCGGGCAAAAGCTAGTAATTTATAAATGTTGTTGAAGATATTTTAAATACAATAATAATTTAATCCCGTTAGTGACTACTTCCCGGAAATTCTTAATTGCTTTGTTGTTTAGTATCGCTCATTAGATAGTTTCTAGTAAATTCTACACGAATTGTAGTACAGAAGAAACCTCTTCTGATTTTTTTTATCTGACTTATTTTCTAACAAAATAACCTAGTCTTATGGCATAGCTTAATGTTTATATTCTTCATACAATAATGTTAAATACTTCTTCCTAAAGGAAAGGAAGGAGAAACTTTTACTCGCAAATAATAATAACAACAGACAATTTGAAATCTGAGCCCAATGGCAGGGTGGTACCGTAGCGGCGCACACGCACCTGAAAAGGATTTTTTGTAACGGGAACTTTGCGTGGGCACCTTTTTGTTTTTTGTGGCCAAAATAACATTGGGCTCAGACAAAAACGATAACTTCCTAGTAAAGTGAATTGTAAGGTGCTCGCTAGAAAAAGATTTGCTTAAATTTATTGAAATATTTGAGCGGCGCATTATGTTTATTGCATACATATGACTTAAGCTTATTTTACACTAGCTTATGCACGCGGCTTCGCTCGCGTGAATGTAGGTTAGATTATTATTAGTAACAGAACATTTTTTAAATAAAATACAGCTTATGTTACTCGGTGTTAATTTCTAATGGTGAAAGAATGTTTTAAATGGGTTGAGTAGTTTTTGGAGTTAAATCCTTACAATACAAACAAACAAAAATCAAATCTTACTAATACTATATAAATTTCTTTATAATACTAGTATAGACAGCTATTATATGTTCGGCCTCGACGGCGTAGCGGTCAGTGTAACCGACTGCGATGCCTGAGGTCGCGGGTTCGATTCCCGCACAAGTCAAAATTTTGTGTGCATGAACATGGATGTTTGTCTCGGTCTGGGTGTTTCTATGTATAATATGTATGTATTTACAAAAAAGTATAATAATAATAATAATATTCTACCACATACACACACATACATATACATGTATGTTTATCCATTGTCTAGTACTCATAGTACAAGCTCTGCTTAGTTTAGGCTAGATGGTGCTGTGTGTATGTGATAGAATATTATATTATATTAAAAATGTATTTATTGCCAAAACAGAACATATACATACACATAGTATCCATTGGCTCCACACTAGGTAAGCATGTCCTGTGGATGTCGATATTTGCGATTTTTACAGTTGACAATTTAGTACAGTTTGCTCGGTAGAAATCAGTAAGCAGACATTTAATAATTATTATATATTCATTGCATAGTTTTGGAGAGATTCAATAATTATGATTTACTTAGCCCAGTATCTATAAAGTCTATTATGTTCATATTTAGAAAGAGTAGGTACGCCCGCATTAGGGGTCTACCTAAAACCCTATTTTACAAAAGGAGGTACGATGATAAATTTACGAATATAAAATAGCACTACCCGGGTCACAACAATTACTTGTGCATTCGTTGTTAGAGTCACGTTCTTAATGAATTTTCCATCTAATTATAGTGCTAGACATTTGTCGTAAAGATTTCAATCTTTCATCTTTCATTGATTCATTGTCAACCAGTAACAGTGCTTTTAATCATAAAAAAAATACTGACGACAACGTGCTTTATATAAATAACATGAACAATGTAACAATTAATGTATTACTATTAAAATACGGGCTTATAAGTCGGATGAGGTGGAAGCGAAATAGCAACAGAATTTTTGTAATATATAACGCGTGAATGACAACTTTTTTTTTATATATGTCTATATCTGCATACTCGCGTATTTATCTGTTAAGTTCTTCAAAACTATGAAAATGATAGGCTAAAACTACTACTATCGCACTCAAAATAGCTCGACTGGACACTACCCCTATCTTATAAAAGATAGGAACGAAGTTATCGTGTTTGTGATCCTACGGTAAGTTCAAAACCATCTTTGGGATCTGTCTATCCCTCGCGTTTACATTGCAACTGCAACTTTTTCGCAAGGTCAACAACCAATGACCGCTGGCTGTATAGTTGGCCTAGACACAGTCTGGCACTTTTATTACACACAAAATAGCCGATTTGATGGTCTGTAGGATACCTAAGCGTCGGCACTCTTCTTTATCGAATTGCGTATTCGATACCTTTAAAATGCATTATTCGTGCAAATTTACGTAATTTTGTAGGCGAAAACATTAATTATTTTAAGTTTTTTACACAGAGTAATTCTAAACACATTCATTGTTATGATAAATGTATATTTTATATTTGTATTAAACAAAAAGTGTTTTGGCACATTTCGCTCGGCGCAGTCTTAAGAAGTCGACTAACGTCAGTGCCGATTAATGTTTCTGTGGTCCTCCATCCTGAAATTTGATATGATTTGTGTAGAGTTTATGTCCAACTAGTATTTCTAGTACGAGAGATAAGATCAGATTGGCTTTATATACCTACATTTGGTAAAATATATGGAAATACACTCCGAAGTTTATTTTTTCGATGGCATAAATTACTGCAAAGATTCAGAGAGCAGTCTACTTTAAAATAAAACGGTAACGGGTAGTTATAAATAATGTCCTTTTGGAAATCCAATTTTGAAGTATTGATAAACAAGAGTTTTAGGCTTTGAACAATTTACGTGAACTTTCTGAATTTATCTTGCACAACGCGGCAGCGGTAGCATTGCTTACCAGATTATTATTACTAAGGTATCGGTACACTTTAAGAACCTTCGCAGAAATTGATTGAAAAGTGTTTTCCAGTTCATTGTTAATAATATATCATTATGGCATTTAGCTCGGCAAAGGTTTTATTGACTACACGGATGACGTAGTGGTTTAAGTAGTCGCCTCGTCACTACCACGGCGTCGAGCGTTACGGGTTCGATCCCCATGTGCGACAAACATTTGGGTGATACACAAATGGTTGTGCCGCGTCTGGTTGTTCTTTAAGTTATTGTCCACCGCGACATAGAAGCAGTCCATAAACAGGTGGTCATAAAATAAAATACATTAAAAACCAAGAGTTTTAACATAAAGCAGGTCTTAAGCATACCATTCTGGTGCTTCTCAGGGCCCTTTTAAATAATTACTTAACATTCCTAAAAACTACTTTTCCGTCCTCAAATTCCAATACAAATATTGTTGAATATATTTGATTAAGTATAAATATGTATAAAAATATATTCAAACAAAACATTCTTACTACATGGACACCCGCTTCTGTTTTCTAGTATCCTGGCATTCCTCTCTTGTATATTCACTTTCATTACATACGTCGTCCACGCTCGTCGGTTACTCTGTTCCTGGCCTTTCTCCAGAAGATGTCTGATTTGGTCAGGGAAAGCTCGGCTGTCTACCCTTTCCTACTGTTCCATTCAAATTCTCCCCAGCTACCTTTAGTTTATTGATAAATTTTATATCGTCCATTTCTAAAACAAAATTATATCTTATGTAAAATACATAAGATATCATTTTGTTAATATAATTTTGTAACTTTAAGTTAGTAAGTATAAAATATCACAATATAATCTAAACGGTAGAGTTAATAAATAAAATTATTATTTGACATGTATTTGGTCATGTTCTCAAAGATATATAAAGCTGCCAAGGCGCACTGGGTCAGCGTGGTGGACTATGGGCTTACCCTTCTCTCAATGTATGATGCCCGTCCCCAGCAGTGAGACAGTTTATATACTAGGCTGATAATATTATATTTCTTTACGTTTGGTTAGGGTTTTCGTTATTTACTATTCAGTGGTTGATGGCATAATCTAATGTAAACTTATTGTTGCAGTGTCGGAGATAGCATCGAACAGCGTCGCGTCGCTGAGGTGGTCGGCAGCGGGGGCGCGAGCGCGGGGGGCGCGCGGCACAAGACGGCTCCACAGGCCGCAACGACGACGGCACACAGCAAGCAGTTGGCGGCGGGCGGGGCCAACCACCCGCCCCAGCCGCAAGGTAACCACAAACGTAATGTCTTTGTTGTTACCTCCTTTATCACATGCACACTAACACACTCACATATGTACACATAATTATACTACCTACTCACACAACTACTCACAAGGAGATAGTGTACTCAACTACTCGTTTACTCACTCAACAGCGACTCGCAGTGTGATAGTTTAAATACTCTCACATATACAACATGCAATAGTCAGTCTTATCTCACGCAGAGTATTTTAATTAATGAGACCAGATAAAGATTGTATAAAAATATTATAATAGTACATATAATTATGAATTTATTTGTTTACCCACAGTAGCGATATTCATTTTAATAATGAAGTAGGACGGATTAATGTGTTCATTTAAGCATGCATAAGTGTAGTAACAAACGCTCGCGAGTAATATTATCCACATTCAGAGCACTAAATAAATCTTTATCCGATAAATTAACGCTGGATTAAAATATACTATTTACGATAATTACTGTAAGATTTACTATTTTGACAAAGTTTGCGTGTCAAAGATTAAACTAAAATATATTGTATTATAATGCTCTACGGTATATAAATCGTCGTCGTGTATCTTACCCCTTTTTTCTGAAAAGCAAATCGACATTAAAATTGAATAACAGACTGTCATATATATACGACATACTATCTGCTGATTAGCAAAAGTCAATCAAATCACTGGACATGAGTTTGACTTTGATACGACGTTGTAAACGCCGTTTATAAACTGCTGCTATATCGTTAAAATATTCGTAATAAATGATCATGTCATTATAAAAATAAATAAATTCTTCAAAAGGGCCTTGCAAAAATTTTTTTTAACCATGTGGAGCTCGGATAAATTTAAAATAGACAATTATTAATTACTTCGCGGATGTTGATAGAATGTTCGGCTTTGTCCAACAATGTCCGTTTAATTAACAAAGAAACAATGATATTGAAAGTCATGGATATTTTTAAATTAATATTTTACACACATCAACATAATACAAGTAGAACTTACACATATAAACATAAACATTGAAGATATGCACCTATTTTGTTAATATTTATAAATGTAAGCGAAGTGTTTTAGATGTATGATTGCTAACATTGACCTGGGTAGCTCATTAACTCAATCCATTCGTGTTATATACTTATTTATAAATGCCACTTAAAATAAAACAATCCACAACGAATGCTTTAAACTGTATAAGACAATCATCTTTTTATTTTTCTGTGTTTGTAGTAGAGTTCGTGATAAATCCTATATAATTCAAGATGTTGGTACAATAATTTAAAAATGTAGGTAATATATTTAAATAGAAATGAATTGACGTCACTTGATACGAATGCAGTTGACGTTATCATAAATTGTTGGTACTTTCAGATCTTTTTCATTGTTTTAGAAAACCTTGTAATCCGCTTTATTGGTCTGGGCCTGCCCGGTCTCAAGACAGGGCAGCCTCTTGTCAGACTTATGATATCTTTTCACTGTACTTTGTTAAGTTATTACATACATAATTTCATTTGTTGTAAACAGGACAATAATATAAAACAGAAGCTTGATACACTTTGTACGTACCTATTAAAAATATGGTATAACTGTTATTATGTCATAATTAACTTTGGTGTACACAGTTTATGTTTGCTGACATAACGACCACAAGACGACCACGTTACCGCTAATTAGTTATATTTACTAGTCAAGTAATGGGTTTTATATCATATTTTAAGTCAGTATTCTCTGTGTTATCTAACTTTCAGAAACTACACTTGCCGTGGTATTCAAAGGGTCAATGTGCGATCTAACTTTAAACTGTTAAATAATATAATGTTATGTTACATATTACTAGTAATAGATGCATATCTTTTCTAAAATTGGTATATTGTATAAAAATTCAACCAACCTAACAGGAGGTAACAATTCTCAAAAGTCCACGGGCAAGGCCGGGGCGTCGAGCTGTAATTTGTTGGAACTTTATGCACTATCCTCTTTACACCGCACTAGTTCTTAGTTAATAGCCCCTTTAACACGTACGAATGTGCTCACGTATATAGGTAATATTCTACATAGTTTCTACTCGTCTGCTTTTAAACGTAGTTCTGTATTAGTTACTACATAAACATTACAACATTAATAATATTTTTTATTAAATTACAATTGTATTTATTCGATTAGACACTTTAAGAAAACTTATATTTGGGTTCTCGCCTACGTACATTTCGCTAGCTGTGGTCAATTCTCACGTGATAGGAAACCTAGCCAGACGTTGGGCCACAGTGCAATGCCTTTCCTAGTTACGATAATAAAAAATATCATCACTAAAAATGCCACAAAACACCAAAACAAAAACCCTGTATGCATTTTAGTAGAGTACACTGTCTTACATATACTTCTATACTAATATTATAAAGCTGAAGAGTTTGTTTGTTTATTTGTTTGTTTGGTTGAACGCACTACTCTCAGGAACTATTAGTTCGAATTAAAAAAATATTTTAATATTGGAAAGCCCATTTATCGAGGAAGGCTATAGGCTATATAACATCACGCTACGACCAATAGGAGCGGAGCATCAAAGAAAAATGTTGCAAAAACGGGGCAAATTCTCTTATGAGCTGACGACGTTGCGCGGGCGAGACGAGACACTTTGTATATGTATACCACTTAAACGTTGTCTACATAATCACATATGTAGTTACGTATGCTTGAGCACACAAGTGTACATAACACACCGTAGATCTTCCTTTGTAACTACCTAATATAATTCGAAGGATTAAAATTATCTTTTAGAATTATCCACATTTCTTTGGACTTCTAAAAGGATGTAATTAGACTAATTAACGCTGTTAACTAACACATTCATACTTTGTTTTTATTTTTTAATGACTTGATTGTTACGTTATGAATGTATTGGCCAGTGTTAACCTAGCAATAAGTCTGCCAGTGACGTGTAATCACAATTATTATGTACTAACTCAGGTTTACATTAAACCACGCTTGTGCCGCAAGTGTCGCTCTCTATACATTTTAATGAGTCTATTTCCATCGAGACTCGTTCACTGAAGGCCAGTTTGAATAAATCATAATTACAAAGCCTTTTCAAGAGGTTTATTAAGCTATGTATTATAAAGTCACAATATTTTGCAACGCTTTCAATATATTAACAGTAAATCAGTAGATACAGCTTGTCGCTTCACAATAATTGCATTTCTCTAAGTTGATAAACCAACTGTGGGAAATGACATATCACTGACAAACATCCTGTGTTTTCTTTCTTCCTCAGATCAACATGGAAACAAAAAATATGATAATAATAGAAGACCAACAGCTCGAACAAAACGTGAGATATGGCTTCCTAATTTATATGTATATAACTATTAGAAGTCCAAAGAAACTGTATTTAGCCTTACACATGTAGACATATACCGGTGGAAATATCTGTGGCGATGTCTTGTGTCGCGACGTTATTGATCTCTATTACGTTAAACCTAGGGTTCACTAATCACCGGGGTTGAAGTACTTTTACGTATTTTACGTGACGGGGCTCTACTCCCGAGACAATGGCCGCATAAAGTGCCCCAAACGTCTACCTAATATATATTAATATTGACAAAAGTACTTTAATTTCAACGATTTTTGTACAAATAGAAGGTCCATATATATTTCCACCTAGTACTTACACATTAATTATAAATATAACTAACTCGTATATTTAATTGATGTGTGTAGCTAATATGTCGTTATCGAATATCTGTACATGCGGATGCTGCGACCGCCATGATGGCTGCGCTGGACACGACACGACGCTTGCGACTGACGCTTGCGCTACCACAGGCTCCGGCTGCGGTGGTGATGGCGACTACCAGCTGGTGCAACATGAGGTGCTCTACTCCTCGTCCAATAGGTAAGGAAACGCTGACTGTCATAAAGTTAGCTTTGTTACGATATATCGAAGGCAATGACGCATATCTGCCTCTCAGCGGGTAAAGGGGATCGGGGAGAGGTTATATCGGGCTCACCCGGGGGAAGATGGAACTGCGCAGACACATATGTATTATCGACTCCAGCGACGGATGACCACTCCTAAGGTTAAAATCGCATAGCAGGCCAACACTTGGTACCCGTACCCGTGACGCGCCCCTTTCTTTGTTTGAGTTGTTTTAGACTTTACATATGTTTACTGATTCGAAGGCGATAGAAACTCAACTGGTCAACATGTGCAAACGAAATTTTTTCTGAAATAGTCTACCGTCGCTGGAGCCGATAGTACATGTCTCCAGGCTCAATTTTTTTAAATTGTGTGCTTCATCTGTCTACATACAATTAATTAATAATGGTGTAACATTTCCTTCGGTGAGAAAAACAGATTTAAAAAAATCTCACTTCTTTTCTTTGTGGGCAAATTCAAATCAATACTATCGTACCGAGTTGGACCCTATCAAATACCACATAGTACTCATTACTTCCAATTAAATTTTGCATACATGTATATCAGTGACGATCGTTCAATATACATTTATCTATTATTGGAAATTAATGGCAAGACATGACACGATGTGTGTTGTGACTATGGAAACATTATGATGGTGGACAATTATATATAATCGTAATTAAACCTTAAATGTCTATATAGCTTTAATAGTAATATACCATTATGGTATGGTACATTCAGAAACTTAAGTTAATACATACTTGCGAGATTGCGAAAGTTTCTATTTTTCAAAATATAAACGCTAGATTTTTATAGCAGTAATAGATAGTGAAGGTATGACGGTAACTTGCATGCCTAAGAGTTCTCCATAATGCTCTCGAAGATATGTGAAGTCTGCTAACCCGCACTAGGCCAGCATGGTGGACTATGTCATAACCCGTCCCCCACTAAGAAGAGAACCATGCCCAGCAGTGGCACAATGTAATACATGATATTATTAAAAGATAGTTGATATAATCACCATTAAAATATTTTTCTGTGTTGCTGAGTGTACCATAACAGTATATTCCTAATTAAGTGATATTCTTTCCCTGATATCGATACTGTAGGTATCACATAAATAATCCTGTCGCCTAGTCTATATGGCCGCGCTAATTGGACGTGGCGTAGTATCGTATCGCACAATGCGACGTATCTATACGCGTGATTAACAAGACGACACTGTTGATTATACACATTGATCTTAATTGCACATTGTCGATGTAGTTGAGAATTATGTTGCATTAATGATGTACGTATTATGATATGAAGTGCTAGCTTTTACCCGCGGCTGCACTCTTGATTACAATAAGTTCAATACTACAGGGAGGAAGGACGCAATTAAAAAAAATTGTAAATGTTAAAAATTGCTTCTTAAGGCAGATGGCAGTCTTGATAGATGAGATTTCATATCGAATTCGTATTTTAAATAGTCCGTTTGAAAGACCGTGGCTGCATTTAGAGTTTGATGGAATTGCGTAAAAAGAAAGATAAACAACAAAACTAGTGTGTATATTAGAAAATAAAGTTTCGGTCACACTGGTATCCCTGGAGTATTGTTTTAGTGGTCGCCTCGCCACTGCCACTGCGTCGAGTGTTGTGGACTCGAATCCCACACGGGACAAAACTTTGTGTGATCTACAAATGGTTGTTCTGAAGATGTCCTTTGTATCAGTTGTTTAGATGTTTGTAAAGTCGCCTGCGTCACAGGAATTATTTCTAATAGTAGACATTTCAAAAAGAAAAGAAATTGCCACGTTCGCTGTATACCGAACTATACAGTAAATGATCTTCCACCGGTTTGTTCTCATAACATACCATGATAGCCAAGTGTATGTTCACACCATTATTTATTTATATCATGCTATTAACTATTAGGTGCGCCTTCACGTTCCTTCGGCTCTAAGGAAACATTTTATTCCACAGAAACTCTGCATTTTTGAGTCAAAGTACTGGCCATAAACTATCTCCGTGTATAATAAATAGTCGATTCATTGATCCCTTGCTGCTTGAAAAGGAGAAAGTAACAAACACACTATTGTATTTATAATATTTATTAATTAGCAAGGAAAAGAGCTACATAGGTACTTGCGTGCTATATAAACATAGCTACCTTCGTTTAAGATGAATCAATCAGATAACTTTATTAATTGGAATTATTATTTTTATATAATTATTATATAAAAAAATATTGTTCTAATTAACGTCTTGGCAATCGTTCGGAGTCTGAGACCCAGACGTTTTCTTTTTTGTCTGTGTTTCGGCTATTTATTGACTTATTATAATATATTATTGGTTAATATAGCATCCTTATCATTCTACATTACCAGACAATATTCATTTGTCTCGAAATAAAATACAATTTGCTGCAAAAGAAACAAGATTCGAATGGAACAATTTTTCAACAGTGAAAATTAAATATGCATTGACAAGTTCTTGGGCTCGTTTTGATAAAGGGTCCTTGCATTCTTTATACATTTCCAAATGCATTATTTATATTATTCTTTAGTGAACGCCCTCTTATATATTATTATTTCGTTTTAAAAACAATTTTGTATATAAGTCTTATTACCATAGTGTTAATATAGAGCTTTTGTGAGTAATATAATATATATATGTCACGGCTAATAGCGGAAGTGCGGATACACCTAGTTTTAGCCGGCTACAACTAGGTGCAGCCGGCCACATGCGGTTAGGTTAAGTTAGGTGCTGTTTCGCCGCTAGTTGCAAATCTAACTGAAGTTATTAGATGTATATGTGCACACGTGCTGTCACGTACTAAGTTCGATGTACCTACCATTATATGAGTGACAGTATCAATCCCTTGACTGGTCTACTGAAATAGCTGTTAGTTCAGTATTATAATAGTCGAAAGCAAAAGTGCTAATGTCGATAAAGTCAGCTTGGACTCATGGATTGAGTTAAGATTATTTACTGTCTTTTGTGTGTATGCTTTACACAAATGTAGTACGGATAACACTCTTTTCCACTATGCCTTAAAATACACGTTATAAATATATAGTTCGCCGAAATCAGACTTTCAAGTTTCATAAAGAAGAATTACTGGAAGCAAAATGTAGAGAGTTTGCATTCTGTTTGAATTTCTTTAATTAATGTTTTGAATGTATGGTTGTATTCCAGGTACGAGGTGTTGGAGTTCCTCGGGCGAGGTACGTTCGGGCAGGTGGTGAAGTGCTGGAAGAAGGGCACCAACGAAATAGTCGCCATCAAGATCCTCAAGAACCACCCCAGCTATGCTCGCCAAGGACAGATTGAGGTCAGAATACACTCCAATAGACCAGTTAAAACTATCCATCCATTAGCAAATATACAATACTTACTATAAATGTCAAAAGCGACATAAGCCGATAGATTTGCTTGAATCATTCTATCAAGCAAAGTGCAAATGATCATCTACAATTTTTACAATATTAGTTAAATAACGGATACTTTAATTAAAATTACTAAGTTTAGATTAGTAATATTCATTCATAAAATACTCTTCGAAGTTTGTTCAAAGTGGAGATACCTATTCTATAATTTTGCTATAATTTAGTAATATACAACCTCTGGAGGCGCTTCGCCATCGAAACCCGTGTCTACTATTCAATAAAACATTTAAAACAAATACTTCAGTAAACTTAGCTACTAACTCAAAAACTTCTACAAATTACTTAAATGATTTTTACTTTGAGTATAAAACATTAAACATCATTTTAAAGGAGGAGGTTTATCTCAGATAGCTGTAGTCTCACACTCCACTAGGGTTGCCAGGTCTTAAAACACTCTTAATTTTCTAGTCTTAATATAACACGACAATTTTTTTTGTGGGAAAAGCGGAGAAACGTTCCCGTTTCTGCGCTCACTTGCGCTAGTGATACAATGTGAGGCGGGCAGAACGAAATCCAATACATAACAAATGTAAAAACTAAAGTAAAATTTGAAAATCTAACAAAAGTCGGACAACCCACCGTTTATTTGGCCGCACACGCATCGAAAAAGCCTATGTCCGGCTTTATCCGGACGTCTGGCAACCTTACACTTGACTAATGTTATCTCAGTATCGCTTCGACTATAGAAACAGACACAATGGCTACAAAGACTGAATGTAGCGAGTCTTTTGTGTCCATTGTTCCCGCACGGGATTCAATATGTGAGATCAGTAGAACAACACATCTTATAAATGACAAGATCTAGGCATGAGACTGAATTCTTGGCGCATTGCTATCAGTGAGGTGACACCTGTGAAATATTCTCAAGAACTTCATGAATTACGTTTAAACTTTGACCACATGACCATAATTAATACTTTAAAATCCTTGCTTAATATTATAATTGCGAATGTGAGTGTGTCTGCTACGGTTTTACGCCTTAACTACTCGACTGATCATCATGAATTTTCGCATATTCTTTGTCAGCGACACATAGGGTCAGAAAAGAACATAGGGTACCTCATATCCAAAAAATGTTTTGATCCCGAGTGAGCGAAGCCGCGGTCAAAAACTAAGGTCAGGGCAGTAGACAGAAGTATTTTGAATCATTTCCAATATGTGACGGCCGCCAACTTGTCTAACGAGCGGCGGTGACGTCACTACACCTATCAACATGTCAAATATTAAAATATAACACAGCTCAGCTCCACGCTTAAGTGATTTTCTACCAAGACGTCATGTCGCGGCGTTTGTACCTACAAACATTTTACGTGTTTTAACGTACTACAAATGCATTTTTTGAATAGCGGCCAAGTTTTCTATTAATAGGTACTACTTTGACACTATTTTTAACCAAACTGTCATCTTATATATGGGTTATACTGACTACGAAATAATTGTAGTAGTTGTTCAAAACTATTAATAAATAACTCAAGCGACGAAAGAAAGATTGACTGATTGGTTCCTACTTTAAGCTGATTTTGGAACCTTGAGGCTCTTAACCATGACTATATATCACAGGTGTAGACAGAGCTTTCTTAAAAATACTAATAAACTGTGCAGCGAATTATAATTTATCACAGTTGTAAAAAAACTATTACACACCTACATATAGTTTTTTTTATACGACTAAGGGGGCAAACTAGTATACGGCCCACCTGATGGTAAGTGGTCACCGTAGCCTATGGACGCCTGCAATACCAGAGGCATCCCTTGCGCGAATCCGACCCTTTAGGAAAGGAAGTGGGAAGGAGAAGGAGCGGGAAGAGGGAAAGAGGGTGATTGGGCAGACAACCCTACTACCGTCTACTGCTAACATTTTCAGATTGTGCTATTAAGACTTCCTCACAATAAAGCCCAATAACATTTTGCTAGTCCCGGAAACCCGAGGCACTAAGTGCAAACTAACACCACAGCACAACGGAGACATATTTATATTACATGGAACTGTCTATCGAGTAAGGAGTCTCCGATCCATTATAGTGACGTTGGCAAGAGTCCAGTGTTTGCTTGTTTGTGTTTAGACATCGGAGTGGGCCCGCCACCTAGTCGACATGTATATATCACCGTTTGTTTCTTACACTTTTAAGCATTAACTACTCGACCAGTGATCATGCAATTTTTCAAAAACGTTGTCAGGGACACAGAAAACGACATAGGATACCATTCTACCAATATAATATAACTAGATTCACACACCCACAGACATACTTACATATATATACACTTATTGACTCAACAAACTTAATTATATACCTAAGTATATATATTATATTTATTAACCATTTGTTTAAAATATTGTGCAACTTGTGCAATTATATTATTATTGTAATGTGAAGAGCGGGGTCTCCTAACACAGTTAATGTTTACTTAAAAGGAGTACCCCACCTACTGATTATAAAATAGCTTATAAGAAAACGATAATAAACAAACAAAAAACAAAAAAAAGATGTTCCCGCGGTTTCACCCGCGTTTATTGTGACTGCGCCGCCCCCGTGGGTCGTAGCGTGATGTTATATAGCCTATAAGCCTTCCTAGATAAATAGGCTATCCAACACTAAAATAATTTTTCAAATCGAAACAGTAGTTCCTGAGATTAGCGCGTTCATAGATTATGCTTGTACTCACGATATATGGAGTACAATACTAACTATCGAAATAAGATAGAAAGATATATAGACATGTATTATATATTAGGTGTTACTGAATATAGGTGTTTACGAGTAGCAGCCGACAAGTGATTTAAACGAAACACATGCAACCCGTCCGCCGGAATGCATAACATTCATGATAAATTACACTGTTGTGATATTGCAAGGTCGAGTATAAGTATGAAGCCCACATGTACATGTAGTTGTTGTCCACACTGCTCACTCATACACGGCTTTTGTTTTATATAGATTAGACATTTGTAAGAACTGCTCAAATGTGAGGCCACTCGCACTGCATGCCGTCTGCTAACTAAAAAGCGGTTTAGTTATGTGAGGACGCATTTAACTTAATTACTTTTTTGTTAGTGGATGGTAGCGTGATTTCAGGGCACAGAAACGCGAACTAGACTGACACATAAGAATAATTTACATATAAAAAAAAATATTTTGGAATAAATGTCTGTGCGGGGGCACCCACCTTTTACAATAGTGCACCAAAAAAAGGCCATTTTTTTGTTAATTTTGTTTCTAAAACCCATTTTTCGTGCACTTTACTGCATGCTTAGCCCTTGTCTCTTGGATTTAATTGCAATTAAATTGACTGTGGCCAATTAGATAAATTAAATGTTTAGTGTACTAGTTTAGCCTACATGAAGGTCACCGGACAATATATCGCGATATACCAGTATACCATCTTGTCAAATTTCATCAACATCAGTTGTATGGTTTAGTCGTAAAAGCTTTTAAGAGACAGACAGCCTTACTTTTACATCTATAAAATATTAGTATGGATTACAATGTTCCTATTTCCTTCCTCTGTTAAGCTGTTTACTGTTTATGCTTGGACAAATCGAATTTTCTCAAGTAACTTTGCGTCCCGGCACAGGGGTTTAAAATAGAAAAGACATCAGAACGGGCCGGTATGCTATTAGTATTAACACCCATTAATAAAGCTACCAGTTCCGTGCTTACAAGGGTTCCATACCCAAGGAGTGTAACAGTACCCACTCCTTGGGTACGTCCGTACCCAAGGAAATAAGATAAGACGAGTCGATATAACAGTCAACCATCGCGGTCAATTTGACGTGAACAGCCACCGCGATATACTGTGGTTATTGCGTTCTATCATGCTGATATCCGGTAACATATCAATGGGAACAAAACGTATCTAATCGTGGAACTTACGTGGAATATCGGTTTGAAAAATCCCTGTAATATATCCCGCATTTGTTGTAGGTATGTGTACCAAGCTGACAGCGCTTTCCTATCTTTTAAATTTAATATAGTTACTGCCTCGTTCCTTTGTATAATTGCGTTATGTTATGTAACTTATATTATAACGTATTGTAAATTTTTCCTTACTTGTTTTATTTGGTAATTAAACTTTGCTTTTACACTATATTTATTGTATTATAAATAGAGATGACAAAACCAAGGAACACATACATAATGATGGGTTTCTATGTATCGTATTTAGCAATCATGCGCCATATTTGCTTGTTAAATAAGGCAAATAATAAAAATGGACTGTATAGAAAGAGGGTAGTTTGATTTTGTACATTATTTTACAAATAAGAGCAAATAGCAATCAATAGAAATATTTTTGTAAAAACAGTATCAAAATTGATTGCGAAATAAGGGAGTTAATATTTCAAATTTGGT
Source organism: Catocala sponsa (assembly GCA_963564715.1). Lineage (NCBI taxonomy): Eukaryota > Metazoa > Arthropoda > Insecta > Lepidoptera > Erebidae > Catocala > Catocala sponsa. The sequence goes on along the minus strand of OY751346.1, from coordinate 8,222,036 downwards.
TGTTATAAAAAATGGGGACGCAGTGGAGATTTCTCGCTATCTCCTTTACACAGGTGTGCATTAATAGCGGTTACGTCATAGTTTGTATCAGGCCTCCTTTGTCTTTAATTTGACAATTACCCCTACTACCAGATTTGAAACGCTTGTATCTTATTTATTTTTGGGTATATTTATATTTTTATTATGTATAGTTTGGGTAATGTATCTAATTAACTTATATAATAGTAAAATGTAAGTTACCTGCCCTATTATATTGGAGATATTTTTGAAATCGCAATAATATTTTCCGAGATTACGGCGTTTTAACATACAAAGTCTTCAACATATTAGTATAGTTCATTTAACCGTGTCTTTTACGTCATCTAGAAAGTAATCTTATTATAATTGCTTTATACATCACTGATTATTAAAGCCATGATTACGGATGTATTTATTAAATAATTATGATTTTAATTATTAAACCAATTAGTATAAATGAAGCAGCGAGCTGGAAATAGATTTAGACGATTAAAGTCCATCAGGTTACTACATCATTACGCAACTTTGGCAATACTTACCAAAGAAACACAACAAAGCGTTATTGTATTCCGATTTTGTGTATTTTTTAAATTATTCATGTGTTTCCTCGCTTGGGCTTCTACAGGTTTAACAACAAATTCAATTGTGGCTACCTCTTACCTACATATATGGGTCAAAAGTGTCTCATTGTGTACTAGACAAACGTTCGAACGTGAAAACCGTCGCGTTGCGTTGCGTCACAACATTACTTAATTTTACAAAAAATTTACCAAATATCGTAATAACCAGGCTTCCTGAGTAGGCAAAGGGATTTTTTTTGGTAAATAGCAACGCGGATTGTGGCAATTTTCTCTTCGAAGTCCAACACGCTGGCCCAGCGTGGGTTGGCCGACTTCACTTAACTTCGAGAACAGTATGGAGATCTCTCAGTCATGCAGGCTTCCTCACGATGTTTCTTTCACCGTTAAAGCGGGCGATAATTAACAATTCAATACGCACATAACTTGAAAAAGTCAGAGATGCCCGCTTTGAACTGGAGACCTCTGCGTGGCAGTCAAACGGTCTCTCATTAGGTTACTACTGCAGTGTTATTGTGAGGTAGGCAGGTATCTGCAATCTTAAAACTGTGTACGAGATTGGTAAGTATACTGACAAAAAAGAAAGAATGCTGAATTATTACCCATCAAAACTACCCCCTGTACTAGGCTTTCACTGCTTATAAACACTTAATGTAGCCGTGTGGTTGTTTGGCAGGTGTCGATCCTCTCCCGCCTCTCCCAAGAGTCGGCGGACGAGTTCAACTTTGTCCGCGCATACGAGTGCTTCCAGCACCGCTCGCACACGTGCCTCGTGTTCGAGATGCTGGAGCAGAACCTGTACGACTTCCTCAAGCAGAACAAGTTCTCGCCGCTGCCTCTTAAATACATCAGGCCCATACTGCAGCAAGTGCTCACTGCATTACTCAAGCTCAAAGTGAGTAGAGTTCAAATTCACTACTAAGATAATTTTGTCTTACGTTTGCGAATGTTATACATTGAAATTAACCTCTCAACCAACGCTAGGACGCCGGCATTCGACCTTAACCAGAAACGTAAATTTTGTTATGATAGTCTTCTTTTGTTTGAATAGCTTGAATAGCTTTTTTGTATTTTCGTATTTGTGATAACTGGATTGCTTGAGAGGTTTAACTACTTTATACGCATTTTACCGAGTTGTTTACACTATACTACTTTTGTTCAATTTTACTACTAATTAATCGTTTGCATTTCAACATTTATGTTCACGAAGTTTTAATAATGTAAATGGCTTAAGACAGCGCCGAGCGTAAGACAGATAAGGACAGAGCTCGTGCGGCGTATATTCAAATTGGCGCGCGGCCGCCATAGTAAAATTGTATGGAGGATTTAAAGTGCTTTTTTCATAAATATGTATCTTTATTGTCAACCAATAACTTAAATATCCCAAATATTTAAGTTATTGGTTGACAATGGACAAATTGTAATATAACTGTTTATGTTTCGTTTAAGCTGTAAAATAGTATAGATTTCTACTATTATAATCTAAAATCACGTAACACGAGCTTACGTTTTTACAAATTTAGGTAATTTTGTGTGCGATAATATTAATTATTTTAAGTTTTTTACACGGAGTAATTGTAAATACATTCACTGTTATGGTAAATGTGTATTTTATATTTGTATTAATCAAAAAATGTTGATTTTATTCACTTAACTGTGACCGCCTGTTTTGGCACATTTCGCTCGGCGCAGTCTTAAGTAAAAATGTTTTAAATTAAACAAGCGTTAAAATCCGTATAAAGTAGTTTAACAAAAGTTGTATAGATGCATTGTCAAGACAAGGACTAAACAATATTGGTTCCTTTGACAATATTGGTTGACAGTTGAGGCACAAAGCCCTACTTCAAGAAACTTTGGTCACTGTAGAAACACAACATAAAAACAAGTTATTTGACTACAATATTTTATAAAGTCGAGTTTTGTCCACTACCTGATTCAAATTCAGGCGAGCGTCCATTTTCAGCTGGGATAACACAATGCCTTACCTCTTCCAAACATTGCTGCATATTTCAAAATGAACTAAGCACAATGTCATATTTTTAAATTGTTTAAAATATGATGTGACTATTTGCAGCAACTGGGTCTTATCCACGCCGACCTGAAGCCAGAGAACATAATGTTGGTGGAGCCGGCGCGGCAGCCGTACCGCGTGAAGGTCATCGACTTCGGCAGCGCCTCGCACGTCAGCAAGGCTGTGTGTAACACCTACCTGCAGAGCAGATACTATAGGTTCGTGTCATAACACTAACTAAACATCTTTCGTCGGCCTCGATGGCGTACTGGTTAGTGTAATCGACTGCCACGCCTAAGGTCGCGGGTTCGATTTCCACAAGTTAAACATTTATGTGCATAAACATGGATGTTTGTCTTGATTTGGGTGTTTCTATGTATATTATGTAGGTATTTACCAAAAAAAAGTATATGTGTATGTTTATCTATTGTCTAGTACCCGCAGTCTAGTATTATGCTCTTATACTCTGCTTAGTTTGGACTGGATGGTGTTGTGTGTATGTGATAGAATATTATTGTTATATTATTATTTTTAATCCTTTCAGTGCTCAGAACTACCACAACAAAAAATCACTATAATTTACTCTGAAAATAAGTAATACGAAAGCCATTCATCGCACGGTCACACCTATGTGCCTCTGTATCTGATATACTTCTTATCGTATCGCAGTTTATAGTTACCATAATACGGATACGGCCACACGGCCGCCAAATTTAGGAATAATTCCTGTATCGCGGGGGACTTTACAAACATTCAAAAATCGGACACAAAGAACACCCAGACTCGGAACAACCATTTGTGGATCACATAAATTTTGTCGCGTATGGGATTTGAAGCCACAACACTCGCCATAGTGACAGTGGCGACGCAACCACTTAAACTACTAGGCCATTCGTACACTCAAATACCGGACACTAGAGTTCTATCAGTGAACTAATTTTAACCTTTTGTCTTTCAGAGCACCGGAGATAATCCTGGGCTTAGCATTCTGCGAAGCGATCGACATGTGGTCTTTAGGCTGCGTGGTGGCAGAGCTGTTCCTAGGCTGGCCGTTATACCCTGGCTCTTCGGAGTACGATCAGATACGGTACATCTCACAGACGCAGGGACTGCCCACTGAGCATATGCTTAACAGGTTGGTTCTCAATACTACTAAAAATTACATATCAAGTCAAGATGCATAAATATATTTATTTACTCTGGAGAGCAACTCTGGCCATTAAACAATTAAACAATTATCTCTCTATTTAAAGTGTGTTGCTTTAAAGACCACACGCGCAATTGTGCCCATTATCTTATCACTTTTCTCTCTCTGCACATATTGAGCTCATTTTATGATGATTGTAGCGCAAGTAAAACAGCGAAGTTCTTCTACCGAGACGTGGACAGTACGTACCCGTTCTGGCGGCTGAAGACGCCAGAGGAACACGAGCTTGAGACCGGCATCAAGAGCAAGGAGGCCAGGAAGTACATCTTTAACTGCCTCGACGACATTGGACAGGTATTAGTCTTATACCCAGCCACTCATTACACTTTACACTGCCTCCGTGGCGAAGCGATAGTGAATCCCGGGTCGGGCCAACATAAAGTTGGGTTTCTCTGTTAAGAAATGTCAATAGCACCCCGGTGTTACGAAGTTGGCGGTGTTCGACACCCCCGAAAGCACGTGAAGCCGTTGGTCCTGCGCCTGATCACACTCCGGTCGTCTCGGATTACCGTCCCATCATTAGATGGGACGGTGATCACATGAGAGTTAGGGAACAGAGAGTGCTATACTTTATACCATATTACATACGTACACACGCCTTTATATACCTGATGGGGTAGGCAGAATTATGTTGCCATATTGTACATAATCACACGTTAAATTGGGCTGGTGCTGTCTATTAGGCAAATATTCAGTCTCTTTTTTTCGAAACGCTACAATAAGATTATAAAAATAAAGAAACATTTTGTCATAGTTATTAGAACTTTAGGATGTAATTTACTAGAATGCTTTCTAGCTGCTTTAACTTAGATAAATGTTTGGGTTAGTAACTAACTTCACATCCAAAGTGGAATAATGATGCGGATTTTTATCATAAGCGTCGATTGACCCCGTAAACTGAAGAGAGCACCACAGCCACTTTGATGTGCTCAATAATAAAAAACAGGCCAAATTAATATCAATCTCTGTGTATAAGCGAAAGCTGTGATATTAATTAGTTATCTATTTGATGTGTAGGTCAATGTACCAACGGATCTTGAAGGCGGCCAACTGTTGGCCGAGAAAGCAGATAGGAGAGAGTTTATTGATTTATTGAAGAGGATGTTAACTATGGACCAAGTAAGTTGCCTTATTTATTTTATAATGTATAGCATAACAAAAACATCCCTGTTTGCATAGAACCTAAAAATATTCTAATTTGTACCATTCCCATACATATTGCAATCGTCATTCTACCAAAGAAATAAAACGGGACGATATAATATTAGAAAAGTTGAAAAAAGTAAGTGATAAATAAGGTTCTTTGTCAACGAAGGCCTGTTAATCTATACTAATATTATAAACAGAAAAGATTTAACTTTTTGTAAGGATTTAATTTAAAATATCAACCGATTTTAAAATTTATTTTACCATTAGAAAGCTATATTATCACCGTATAACATAAAGCTACTGTTAGTAACATACCCTAACCTTAGTTTTTTTACGCGAGTGAAGCCGCGAGCAAAAAAAGCTAGTACGAGATAAAAATAAATTTGACTATAGAATGTTGTTTGTGTGTACAGGAAAGACGGATAACTCCCGGCGAGGCGCTGCACCACGCGTTCGTAACACTCGCCCACCTCGTCGACTACGCGCACTGTAACAACGTCAAGGCCTCCGTCCAGATGATGGAGGTACGCACACATCTATTCTTGCTATTATAAATCAACCAACCGTGGAGTTATTGAAGCATATTTTTTATTTTTATTAATTGCTTAAAGTTTAGGTCATCAACAAATGTCGACGACGAAGATTTTAGGTATAAAATTCGAGCTAATTATGCTACGTAATTATTAAAGCAGAGTATCGCTCGCGTTGCAGGTTTGCCGTCGTTCAGGCTCCGGTGTGGGCGGCGTGGGCTCCGCAAGCGAGTACGTGGGCGGCGTCGTGGGGCCCGCCGCCGCGCCCGCGCACCACCTCGCGCTCACCATCAACCAGCAGCGCCTGCGCGCTGCGCCCTACGACAACCTCGTGAGTACTAATGCGCTCTAGTTTCTAGTCTAGTGGGCGTCGTGGGGCCCGCACCGAACGAAATCCAAAATTCGGTTGTTGGGTTTTTTCCTCTTGCGATAATATCACTGTGTCTCTTAACATGGCATAGAGACAGGTTTTGGTTGACTTAATCCGCGATTGCTTTTCACGTGCGTTTATGTGTAAATGCGACCACATACAAACGTCGCGTAGAGTCGCCCATTTTTTATGTATTTCCACTGTGGCTCTCGGCAGATTTTAATTCTGCAACTATTAGCGCATTCATAATGACAATGTCTAAGTGACACTATCCGTGAAGTTAACGTCTAAGTACGATGCCGGTAAATTATATAACCGTTTTTGATACTTAATTAAATGTTATTCTTCTTTAATAATTAGATAGAATGAGTGCGTGATTCGTGCTATCAATACGAGAGATAATCTACAATGTGAATGTTCCGTTCCCAGTACCAGCTGTACCAGGGCGGGCGCGTGGCGGTAGGCGGCGCGCGTCAGTACGCGACGCGCGCCGCAGAGCCCTTCCCGCACCAGTTCGTGTCCTCCATACTGTGCCAGCCCAGCCACTATCAGGTCAGTGCCGGTTACAACGGGATATACCACTTTGCGTGGTATCTTATTTTTTAATATATCATTATTATGTCAATTATAAAAGTTTGCCAACAAGTGACAAACTATTCGACAGCTTAAATTTGTCTTTTAACGTAACAGACCTAATAGTAAATATTGATTAAGAATTGCGTTTTGCATCCGAATGAATCCTGGTCTGCCGACTGCTAAAATTCATATTGTGATGATAACAAACATTTTGGCATTTGGTTTTAATAGACACGATGATTTTATTGATACATTACGTCGAATCATACATTTTGGAGAAGGGTCAAGTTATGCGTGCATTTGGACTGAGCTCCCCATTTGGTCAGGTGCAGCAACTAGCCGCAGCAGCAGCGGCGGCAGCGGCAGCACACCACCAGCACGGCGTAGCCGGCGTTGCGGGCGTGGCGGGCGTGGCAGGCGTGGCCGGCGTGGCGGGTGTGGCGGGCGTGGGCGACGTGACGGGCGTGGGCGAGTGGCGCGCGCCCCTCATCGTGGAGCCGGCGCCGTTGCCCGAGCCCGACGTGTGGGACGCCTTCCATCCGCACCACCCGCAGCATCACCACACGCACAAGAGGTAATGTCTCTAACGGTCCTTATACTAGTCCGACCATTGATTAGTCTTTTTGTATTAATTAGTCTATTAATTATACATCTAATTTGTTAGGGGTAAATTCGACAACTTCATGAGAAATTAATACACTGGATTAAGTATTAAACTGGTAAATTCACTTCCTACATAGACATACTGAAAAAAAAAGACGCCTGTGTGGTAAAGAATGTATACCAGGGAGCTTCGAAATATTGAAGTCGCTAACACAAAGTATTGCACTTTATCGCGATATATAAACAAAAAAATTACCGTTTAAATTTCGTCAGAATATTCAATATTATTCGAATAAAGTATACAATTATTTAGTAGATCACAGAACAATGTGACGTATAAATAATAAGATAAGAAAGCGAAGCTTAGCGGGGTTAAGATAATATAATGTGTATACGGATAAATATTGATTGGGTGGGTTGTCAACAGATCCACAAAGCAGCAGACGAGTGCGGTGCCGCACTATCAGCCACATCACCAAACGCATCAGTACAGGTGCTTATATTATTATGTTACATGTTCACGTAGCGACCCCTCCTTCCTACCCTTGGAACATATACTTAACTATGTATATGTACAGTCACCTGTAATATTCCATAGATATCTTAAGGTCTAAAATCCTGTGAACACACAAATTAATATGAATGTACAAAATAAACATTACCTGTGTTAGGAGACCCTGCAAAAACTGGCTCCTGCACTTACATAACATTGTCATTCTGCCTGTTTACATTATACACCGTACTGTTATATACAATGCTCACCACGTTCAACTCTATGACGATAAACTGATGTATATAAGCCCGTATCAGGCTCTAGACAACGCCGTTGTATTTTATTACAGATATGATTCTGAATGCATTTAGCATAAAGATACACATATTTGTCTTTTCAAGTTTCGTACCAGTAGATCTAATTCGAGAATTTTTGGTTAACACGTTTACTGTGCAGCTATGATGAGAGAGACTACCCCATAAGTGCAAACGCAAATTATAGATAATATGTTGCGTTAGGTATAAAAATGATATTATTATAGCATTGTTTTTCATTTTTTATATCCCTTTCATATAAAAGATATAGTTTTTATACACGTATGATCTCGTAAATTCATGCCCCACCCGTGTGGCATGCACGTATGATCTCGTAACTTCATGCCCCACCCGTGGTTCATGCACGTACGATGAGAAACTCGATATGCTCCACTGGTGGGGCATGCACGATGAACGTGTTAAAAATATAATGATATGGGTACTGGTCTTGATTTTAGTAATAGCATGAGTAGATATTTTGGTAGTATAACTGAGCGACCCTTATCGCACTGAGATAAGGTTCGTGTCCAGCAGTGAGACAGTTTAATACAGGGCTGATATTATTTAAGCAGTATATAAAATACACTTTCTTATCAGGGGTCTAATAACAAAGGCGGCAAAGTCCTTTCACATTTTAGGGGACTTTGCCGCCTTTGTTATTAGACCCCTGTTATAATTTATATATTTGTTTAATTTGCTTGCCCGCATTATGATTTAGTAATGGATCGAGAATAAGATATTATACGGTACTGATACAGGATCAGACGTTCAAATGTATGCTTCATACAAGTTTTTAAAATACCGTCAATATGCGCTGCTAGAAAAATGAAATTATTCACACTGCAGTTTTTCTATATCAGGCGACATTAAAATCGACATTTTATAATGGTATACTGCCAAACATAATTATCCACCAACTTATCAGAATCTATTATTTTATTTTATTTTAACATTTTAGGAAAACTTACAGCTATAATACATTATTAACATAATAATAATAGGGTGAAGGCCAATTAAAAGTTTTCACTGATAAAATATATGACCGTGAATATAATTACACGTAGAAGTAGACATATTGTGATATCACTCTTTATATCTAATTAAAGAACTCTGTACTCAATTGTTTTTTTTAATTTAGTGACACTAGTAAAGAAAATATCAATATCAACACTTCGGCATGCCGCGTTGTACATGCGACTCGTAATAATAATGTAATAGTAACTAATAATGGCTCCAATTATGTTGTGCTATTATTCTCTGTGTATTTAATATCAGTCCGAATATATCTGAGACGACTTCTAATGTCGTGATACATAATATGAATCCATTCAAAATTACGAAATCTCTTGATGTCGTAATCGTGTGGTCAGCTGTCATTAGTGTCATGCACAGTGTATATAACATGTTTAAGTAAATAACGATGTACATTAATAATTATTTATAATTTAATATAATATAATCATTTGTATATAATATATCATTATTAAAGAGAGATGCGGCATGAATGTGGATATAGTGACAAGAATAGAAAAGCTGGTTTGGGCATGTAGAAAGAATAGACGAGAAAATAATGACTAAGAAAGTATATAAGACTAGTGTGATTGGAACAGTCGCAAGGGGAAAACCTAGGCGAACGTTTCTTGATTAGGTCGGAGACGTTCTGGACAAAGGCCGGGTAAGAGCACCTTAAACCGGCGACCGTGTATGAGGAATGTGATGAAAGTGAATGAAGTCCGGCAAGTGTGTCAGGATCGTAGCAAATGGACATCCGTAGTCTCTGCATACCCCTCTGGGCAACAGATGTGAGTGAATCTATTAAATATAATACTAGCTATACCCGGCATGCGTTGCAATGCCACGTAAAGTACAAAAGTGTTTCGTTGATGGATTTCTTGAGTCACTCTTGCGGGCGTTCTCAGAACACCCTACCAAAGTTTCATCACAATCTTATCAATGGTTTAGGAAAGAGCATAAAGGGGAAGGCAAACGTACAAACATTTATTATTCTTTTAAAATGATATATAACTTCAACTGTATCTATACAATAATAAAGTACATATTCAAGTTTTTAAAATACTACCTGTATAGTATTTTATACAACGTATGCATCTTATGATCAAGGTAAGACTATCACAGCCATAATCATGAAACTTACAAGAGGTTTATAACGTCGTTACGAGTAAAAATTCTGAGAAGTATTATAATGATGCAGTATATAGTAAAGATTTACAGCTTATGAACAAAGTTTTTCACAATGCATATATGTATTAGGCATACTAAATACTACTCTATTAAGCTTAAGTAAGAGATTTTTTTGTTTAGTAATGTGTGTGTGTGTGTGTATTTGTAGTATGGCAAGTAACGGCGGCAAAAAGGAGCCCACTCAGCTGTCGCCGGTGAAGAAACGAGTGAAAGAGGGCACGCCGCCCTCCAGACATCGGCATCACCATCACGATCACACGTTAGTATCTTCGTTTTCACTTCACCACGTCTTAAACCATACTTAGATACATTGAGTACTGAAGTGACACCTTAGTAAAGATATAAGACTCACTTCAGTAATCATTAACGCCCGTTTTCTATATCAACAAACGAGTCATTGAAGCTACAGACATTTAAATTTTGACAGACTGCATAGAATATGTATCGAAAAGTAACTAGACATCTAGGCCCGGTGCCTATATTCAAGAAACGAGTTGTTTTACCTACTGGCAGTTAATTTTGACACATATTCTATGGAAAATATGTCAAAACTTAACTTTCTGTTGTTAAAACGAACCGTTTTTTAATATGAGAACCGGACCCTACTCATTTACCCAATCAAAGTACATAAACATTGATGTTTTTATTTGCAATGTACTATATTTCAATGTAATTTATTTTAGAAACAAATATTTGGAATAGGTATAGCTATTTCCTACTTCTAAAGTAAATTTCCGAACTCGATGATACATCCCTCTATCACGGTCATCCATCACCCGCTAACGTGCTACATTGTGTGATATATTAATCGGCAGTATCATCGATGTCGGTCCGTGTGACGCTAACGTGAGTGTGTGCGTTAGGAACAGCCGCGGCGCGTGGGAGGGGCCCGCGGGCACAGTGGGCGGGGCTGCGCCAGCGCCGAGCGGGCCGGCGCCCGCGCACACCATCACCATCCGCGACACGCCGTCGCCCGCCGTGTCCGTCATCACTATCTCGGACTCGGACGATGATACCGACCAGCCGCGCCGCAACCGCCACCCGCAGCAGCAACCGCATGCGCACGCGCACGCGCACGCCACTCAGCCGCATAACAATACTGGTGCGTTTGTTATACATTGTCCTAGTATTACTTGTTTTATTTTTGTTGGTTATTACAAAATTGATGTGTGCAAATTCGTTTGGTGACTATCCAAAATTTGTGGGTTTCATTTAGGAGCTTATGTTCTTTATCGTTTGTCGTATGAACTTTGCTGTTGCGAGAATTATTTTCCAAGAGGATCCAAAACTTCTTAGAAAATAATTTTCGTTTCGTCAATGGTCACTGTTAAAAATACTGTACGATGAATGCATAAAGACAGTATTATCTTATTGTAAACCAAACTATTTGTGCCATCTTGTTATTCGTGATTTTAACATATAATAATACCATTCCTATATATCAATTGTTCCACTACAATAATGGAAAACTGACTTTAAAAAGGGACCCGTGAACACACACGGATCCCTTTTTAATGTTAGAAAGTTTCGGTTATAGTTCATCGAGTGACTGTCTGTAATATTAGTTATGAAATTAGGGTAACTTTAACTTCCTAACTAATATTATAAATGCGAAAGTGAGTTTGTTTGTTTGTTTATTCATTTATTTGTTACGCTTTGACGCCTTAGGTATTTAACCGATAATCATGAAATTTCGCATATAATATGTTGTCAGGAGTACAGAATAGGACATAGGGTACCTTTCATCCAGAAAAAATACTTTCACTAAGTTAGTTAGTTGGACATGTATTATCCGCACTTAACCCCACAATTGGGCTATTGTGCGTAAGTAACCGACGCAAAAAATTTGTTCAGTTACTCATACCACCTCAGCTCCGTCCAGAAAGACAATAAGGGACCGATGTCTCTCTGTTTCACTAAGTTAACCTAACCTACATTTACGCGAGCGAAGCCGCGGGCTAAATCTAGTTATTAATATTTTTATTGTGTGTCGTCAGGCGGCAGCGGTGAGTGCGTGTCGGCGGGCGCAGCAGGCGGCGGCAGCGGCGGAAGCGCGGGCGCCGCGCCCGGCGTTATTTGCTCGGCGCGGGACGCGCGCGACGAGCGACACGTCAAGCACGAGCCGCAGCTGCCGCACCACCCGCACGTGCACGCGCACGCGCACCCGCTGCACCCCGCGCAGCACGCGCCGCACCAGCAGCACCAGCCCTGCCACCACCACCACACGGTCAGTACCCCCTCTAGTGAAAACTACGATTGCGTGTTTAAATACTTAAATATATGGAAACTCAACAGCTTTTACAGTAATTTTAGGAACAACAATCAACATGCGATCAGACTAAAACTGTTCGGAATGCTTTCCTATTCTATCATTAAGAGAGTATATTTTAAACATGTGTGAGCATAAACATATACACACATGTAAATTATGTATATGACTAAGTAAAACATAAAATAATAATTCAGCACAATTGAGGTTGTAAGTACATCTAAAATATTGAGGTGACATTGTTGCAATGTGCCTACACACGCACATCCATACATATTTGATTCACATTATTTTTCCGAATAAGCTTAAAAAATTTTTTTATGTAATTTCTCAACTCGATTACTAATTTACAACAATACTATGATTGTAAATTAGTAACCGTGGCGTGGTGTTTTGTTTCGTAGCAGCAGCAGCAGCAGCAGCCGCAACCGCAGCAGCCGCAGCCGCAGCAGGCGGTGCCGCAGCAAGCCGGGCCCCCCAGCGCGCGCGCGGGCGGTCAGACGAGCGCGCAGGCGACGCCGCAGTCGCAGAAGAAGCGCCTGCTCGCGCTCGCGCAGCAGGAGGCGCAGGCCAAGCGCGAGCCGCACCACGACCACGCGCACCACCTGCCGCCGGTACACTACCCCACTCATCTCACTTACTATATACATGTTCGGCTCGGCTCGACTATTTTTCTGTCACGACTAGCTTTTGCCCGCGCTTCATCGCATAAAAGTAGATTAGATTAGGTTATGTTAGTAAGCTTAAGTAGGTTTAGTTAGCGAGGGTGTATGCATAAGAATCGTTTTGCCCACGTTAATAAAGAAACATAAAAAGGTTGTGTTAGTAAGGATCTCCTACCCACCAGCCATTGACCCCTCTGTTGTGCCGAAGCGTCGCTTCTGCGAACACTGCTGGATGGGTCGCTGATGTAGTCTCAGTTCCGACGACCCACCCACCATATAAAGCAACGAAGGTGGCACACTATGGTGGTTTTAATCGATAGATACGAAGTCTTGGGTGTTCCCAACAACCCTTTTGCCTCCCCTTGTGGCAAGCGGTTATGCATCAACACGTAAAAAAGGTTATGTTAGTAAAAGTACTTTTTTTTTAAATAAAATATAGCCTATGTTACCCGATAATGAAATAACTTTCTAACGGCGAAAGAATTATTTTAAAATCGGTTGTGTCGTTTTTCAGTTAATTACTTACAAACAAACAAAAAAAAATCTTTCCTCTTTATATTATTAGGTATTATAGATGAAGCCGCTCCGATTACAAGTCTACAACGTATTCAACTTTCTGTAGTCCGTCCGATCGACATAACCCATCGGTACAAATTGATAGTTTTTTCCTAACCACGCTGTGCCGATCAAAATCAACTCTATTACATGGACACCTAAATCCATTTTTTTGTTCTGATATACTTGGGAGACTCTTTAGGAATCTCTCTTCCGTGACTAACGGGAGCAGAGACGCTAGAGGTAACCCATCCTCATCCAAGGGTTCTCCGTTTGTCTTGGAAACACACATTATCCTTCTATTTAATATAATTACCAGTCCTTTATAAATGGCTACAGTGAAGATGCCAGTCCTGCCAATCTTCCTTCAGACTGCCAGGCGGGATGCGTCGCCATAATCATACAGCAGGTATAGGGTCGCCTCGTCACGGATCTTCTCGTTGATTTCGGTACTATCAAGAGTCAGTATAATAGAATCAATTAATAAAAATCGATTAATACGTTCACCCTGCGGTGTATCCATATTTTAAATCAATGTATTATTATGTTGACAGAGCGGGTCAACAGTACGCCAAACGAACGACTATCAATGCAACCAGTACGTGCCGGCGCAGCACAATAAGAGAGATAGCGTAAGTATTAAAAGTTACTTTTATTATATACTAAACTAGATTTTGCCCACGGCTTCGCTCGCCGAAATGTACGTTAGATTAGTACTTTTTTCTGTGTGAATGGTACCTTATGTCCTTTTCTGTTCCCCTGACAATGTATATGCAAAATTTAATGATGATCGGTATCGAGAAGTTAAGGCGTGAAAGCCTAACACAAACTCACATTAATATTATTTAAGATAACAATATCCAATTTAATATATTAATCAATAAAATGCACTTTTCAACAATATCACGTAAAACACAACATAAATTCAATATACAATATATATATTTATGTATAAGTTAATTTAAAAACATGTTAATTATATTTTCTCAGATATTTTTTAACGTAAAGTTATTAAATCTGTAAGGTTTTGTTAAATATATTTGTTGTAGTAGTTAAAACACAATTTTTTATTAATATATAGATTACGTTTGCCTTAGTAGAAATGATCACTATATCTAATGATGCAAACCTCATATGCCTGTACGAACACTATGTCGCGGTAATTAAGGTTTACTATAAAAATAACGATATTATTTACTTTCTTCGAGTAAAGTTATCAGGTGTTATTGCAGAGCGGCGGTTGTCGCGAGTACCTGACGAATGCGGGCGGAGTGAGCGGAGTGAGCGGCGTGAGTGGAGTGAGCGGAGTGAGTGGAGTGAGCGGAGTGAGCGGGGTGAGCGTGAGCGTGAGCGGGCCGCCCGCCGCGCACAAGCACGCGGCGCCGCACGCCTGGCACCACCACCCGCACCCGCACTACAAGTAAGCACGCCTTATTGTCTCTAACCTTGCTTAAATCCGTGTGCCACTCACTGGCATAGTCTATGCCCATATATAAAAATAAAATAATATCTTTAAAAAGTAAGAGATGCACGTCTTGGGTTCGAACTTGAGATGTCTGCGTGACAGTCCAACAGTTTTCCACTAGGCTATCGCTGCTTTATTAATGTACTATATCTATAGATTGTTATTATGTGCCAGTGATAAAGCCATTCTAACAACGGATACAAATAACACCCTGACTCGAAACAAGTATACGATTATACTTGTTCCGAGTCAGGCTGTTATTTTGTATCCATTCTCTGAATATTGGTAAAGTTCCCTGCGACACATAAATTCCTAGTGTGAGACATGCCTTTTAAAAAAATAAAATATACCGTATGAATTATCGTTAGATTGTAATCTCACGATATTACAATCTAATCAATTGCCTAGGAAACTTTTTTATGGCCGATATTGACCGTTAAATTGCTTCTTACACTTCATACATTTAGGATAAAGTTCAAAATTTTAATAAGTACCTACTACTCGTGCCGGTGATCCACGTGTCCACAGCATTACAAAAAAATAACATTTAAAGATACAGCAGTTAACGGAAAGGATATGCACATGTGGATCTGTTTGTGTTTGGTAGGCTGAACTGACATCTGATGTCTATTACAGAACGAGTAGCGGTGGTGTACTGTCACCTGGCGGCGGGGTATCACCAGGATACCTGCCTCCACCTTTATATGTACCCACCTACCACTACCATACGTAAGTACCACTTCTTCTTCTTTTATTTATGAGTGCACCTCTTGTCGGTGAAGCAATCGCCACATAGTTTTGTCTACTGTTTTCCCTTTGACCTCTTGATACGACTCCCACGTTTACGTCTTGTATAAAGATATATATCTTAGATCTTTCTCTCCTTTCTTAATTTTTTCCTTTCAGGATTGTTTTAAGTACCGTTTAATATTACATTTTAATTACATTTAACTTTATTATTAGAACACAAATATTATACTTAAATATATAAAAAAAGTGTCCTAAAGTGTTCCTCTAGCGTATCGTAAAATGAAATAAGTGCATGGTAAAATATAAATATATATTGACTGATACCAGTAACAAGTCGTTTAAGTTTGAAGTGGTTGTTGTCTTGTGAGCGAGAAGAGGAAAATGATAAAATCGTATAATGCGTGGTGGGATAAAGATGTGCAAGGGGTAGCCCTTGCACATCTTTATCCCACCACGCTACGTGAGAAGAAACACGCATGATTAAACTGGCTGTCAGACCCAATGAAAGAATGCAAGAAGCAACGAATGAGGATGTAAATAAAGCTAGGAATAAGTTTATAAGATGAAGAAGGTAGTGAAAGACGTGATTAAAAGGAAAAAAGAGGAAATGAAAGACGAGTTTGATAAATTATCTGAAGATTGCCGGACAAACGCAAAGATTATCTGGAAATCCATTCGATCGGTTCGAGGTAAAACCCTAACCACAGAGCTGAGATCGATCAGAGACAAGAATAGAAGTTTATGAATGAAGAAAAGAGCGTACTGAATCGATGGACAGCATATTTTGAAAGTTTTTTTGAAAGAGAGGAATGGCAAGGGCAAAGTTTCGAAATGAATGATAATGATAGTAATGATGAAAGCCCTGTTAGTATGGATGAAATAATTAAAGCATTAAATTGGGAAAGGCTGGTGGTTATGATAGGATTACAGTCGAAATGCTGACAGCCGGACAGGGTCTCATAGTAACTTAGTTGTGCCGCCTTTTTAACTTGTGCTGGAATACCGACCGTGTACCTAGTGATTGGTGCAAGGCCGTCATAGTACCTTTATACAAGGGAAAAGGCTCACAGCAAAATTACAGAAACTATAGAGGCATTAGCTTGCTCAGCATCGTCGGTAAATTGTATGCGAAAGTGTTAATTGAAAGGATTGTGAAAGAAACCGACGAGAAAATATAGGATGCTCAAAGGGGATTTCGAAAAGGTATATGGGATGTACGGATCAGGTCTTTTCCTTTCGGAGCATAGCCGAGAAAATTTTGGCCAAAGGTCAAAATGTCTATTGTGCATTCGTGGATCTGGAAAAGGCGTGATAAAGTGGTGAGGAATGAACTTTGGTCGGTATTATCCATGTATGGAGTGAATAGCAACCTCACACGAGCTCTGAAATCTCTTTATGACAATTCCAGAGCTTGTGTTAGGGTAAATGGGACCTACACAGAATGGTTAAGTATCAAAAAAGATCTTAGACAAGGATGTGTAGCATCACCCTGGCTGTTTAACCTATACGAGTACATGGACAATTGTTTGAAAGATTTAAAAGATTGTGAATGGGGATTAAGAATGAATGAGTTATTTGTCAAATGTCTTCTTTATGCCGACGACCAAGTAATATTTGCGTCATCAGCGGAAGAGTTGCAGGCGATATGGTAACTATTATGCATGCTGCTTTTGACAGTAAAGGAATGAAAATGAATGTAAGCAAGACGAAAGTAATGGTATTTGAAAAGGAGGAGTGCATGACGATGTGTAATATTATAAATGATGGAGGACAAGTGGAGCAAGTGAAAGAGTTTGTATATTTGGGTACTTTGTTTAGAAGGGATGGTACATATGAGGGAGATATTGAAAGGAGAACGATTGCTGGCAATAAAGTAAATGGCGCTCTACGCGCTTTAATGAACAGTCGAAATGTATCCGAAAAGGCTCGTTTGGCTGCTCATAGAGGACTATTAGTGCCCACACTTATGCATGGAGGTGAAAGTTGAGTATGGCGAAAGAAGCATGAGAGCAGAATAAATGCTGTAGAAATGAGAGCGCTGAGAAATATGTGCTGTGACACTGAAAGATAGAATAAGGAATAGTGTGATTAAAGAGAGATGCGGCATGAAAGTGGATATAGTGACGAGAATAGAAAAGGTTATGTTAAGCTGGTTTGGGCATGTAGAAAGAATGGACGAGAAAAGACTGACTAACAAAGTTTATAAGGCTAGTGTGAATGGAAAAGTCGCAAGGGGAAGACCTAGGCGAACGTTTCTTGACCAGATCGGAGACGTTCTGGGTAAAGGCCAGGTTAAGAGCACCTTAAACCGGCGAGCGTGTATGAGGAATGTTATGAATGGAAATGAAGCCAAAAAAGTGTTGCAAGATCGTAGCAAATGGAAATCCATAGTCTCTGCCTACCCCTCTGGGAAACAGGCGTGAATCTATGTATGTATGTATATTGAACTACGACCTAACTTGAGTGATTGCGGGAAGACGACTGTCGCGCGGCGCTATTGCATACTTGCGCCTGAGTAGACAAAATTAACTAATCCCTACAAGTAATACCTACTTGTATCCGTACAAGTAATATTGACATTTAGGCGGTATTCTATTTATCAGCATCGCTGTCGACTGGTAACGTTGCCAGACGGCGGGCAGCATTGCCACGTAAAATAATGTCATTCATATAAGATCACTATCTTGGCCTGATTCCCTGTTGTCCTTTGTTTTAAACGACATTTGCATTCGTTAAATATAAATATTTAAGAAATGCAAATGTCGTTTAAAACTAAATTGTATAATAAACTTAGGAATGGCACCATAATGAGAATAGTGGCATAATAAGTTATACTCCATTTGGTTAGGTACTTAACTAAAGGTAAACAATCTTGATGTGTCTTTTTATCTGAAAACTCAGTTTAAAATAAAATGCTGCTAAAGATCAATATAATAATAGAATAATAACGATTACTAAATCAATTGAACCGTTAGTTTAAGCAGTAGTTTATATGTTTAGTATGTGTTTGTGAAAAAAGTCACATCAAGATTGTTTAACTTTAGTTAAGTACCTAACCAAATGGAGTATAGTTCAAACCGTTGATTTTCTTTAACACGTAAGAGTTTGTTTAGCAAGCTGCCAAATAACTCGAACAGTAGTTTTAGCGCAGCGTTTTTAAAGGGTTGATTACTATGGAAACCTGTAAAATAAATTACTAAAATTACCTAAAAATTCATAATTAATATCAACACATAAAACAAAACACTAAAGAATTATAATAAAGTTTTACCCTTAACTAGTATTCCTATAGCTCGGACAAATTGAGTGCGTGCGTTTTTAATTATCATGTGACCTTCTGAATTTAATACAATATGTGTAGTGATAAAAGCAATATTTGTAATAATCCAGCATTAAAGATGAATTATATTATAATCCTAAAAAGATAGTAGTAGCATGATAGTACACTTGAAAATATTGCGAAGAAAATATATTTACACGATGAAATATCAACATAATGCGCAACTTATAGATGAAAGGTTATTTTTGCCTGTTGTCTTGTTTTGTCGCTTTAACAGCCTAAAACACAGCAGTGCTAGTGAATTGCTATATTTCAAAGTTTAAAAAAACACACATAATCACATAATGTCATAAAAAATACCACATATTATGCTCAAATTCAAAAAACAAAAGTCGTTGACAATTTCATGTCTAGCATATATGTATGTAGACATCTTGGTGCTCGACAACCCCATTACAAAAATATCGATAACCCCACTAAAAATATATCATAATGTTGTCCTCTTTATTTCTTTTTCTTATTGTATAAACTCATCTCTTTTGCTCATGATTTTGGGATTTTATAGCTTATCTATATAATACTACATGTTGACCAGAAAATGTTATTGTTTGCTATATAATCATATAATATATATAATCATGAATATTGATGTTTTTAACCCGCACTGTGTTTCGTTCTTTAAGCATTAAGAATGAATGTTAGTTTGCTCTAAGGTGAACGAGTGGATGGTTTGTTAGATTTCTCAGGGGACTGACAACCCGGTTGCCTATCCAGGTGGACACGTTTCCATTCGGGTGGAGTGGTGCTTGGGTGGACATACGGAAGGTGTATTTGGAAGGGTTGATGCGAAGAAATGTTTCAATTTTTATAGTAGGCTAGTGTTGGTGAATCTCAGCTTGATAAATACAATATTGAGGGTATGAATGTGATTTTTTCCAGTGGCGGAGTGAGCAGTGTCGGCGGCGTGGCAGGTGTGGCGGGCGTGGCGGGCCCGCCGCCGGCGCACCACGGCAGCGGCGCGCGGCTGCCGGGCTACCTGCAGCCCTACTCGCCGACGTACCTGGTGCCGCACCACCAGCAGCAGCACCTGTGGTACACAGACTGAGTCGCCGCCCCCCACCACCACCACACTGCAGTGTTTAACTAAATCCATGACAAGTGTGTGTTACCTGTTCCTTATCGCGTCGCCACGCTCTACGATGTTGAAACGACACTTTCTTGTACAAATTGTGATTTTATTTCTTATAGTAGATAATATGCGTTTTATATTTTTCGGGAGACGTACTGAGCGTACGCGCGTGCGCACTCGCGCGCGCCACCTATACTTAATCGAGTATAAAGTGTTTAATCATTATTTGTTTAGATATTTGTAATTTATTACATGGTGGCGTACGTAAACGCTTTTAATGTATGTATGATAGGTTAGTGTTGCATTACTTTGTATCATTTGTTGTCTACGCACTCTGTAGACCTAATTTTATTCACATGTATTATATGGATTGTAAATTTCGCGTTATTTTTTGCTGTAAAAGCGAGTAGGTTGCATTTACTAATATTTTATCGATAGTTTAGTGTTTGTACCAAATCATTTTAATGGGGAATTAATTGATATAGCGAGTATTATAATGAATAACCGATGCGCTCGTTAGTAACGAGGTATGCGCGTGTTTTAGTTGAACGTGACAGTGGTTTTGTCAATTATCGAGTTTGATTTGACTTGTACGTAGTGAGTAAACGTTCGCTTTAGATATATGTATTGAGATTTGTTGATACGTTCGTTAAGTTCCATATCATGTAGTGCGGCTACCGCCTCACCTCGTAACACAAACAAACATTTATGCTGTGTTTACTATATTATAATCAAAATTAAAGGGTTTTATATTACGTAGAGATAATTAAATGTTTAGGGCGCGGTGATGGACTACTTGTATACACGTAGATTCGAGTATATTAAACGAAATAAAAAACTATCTAAGATATTTTATAAACATTTAGTACACACTAATGATTAACTAATATTGTAATAATGCATGTATAATCACTTTAGATAGAACGAAATTGTTTAAAAAAAGAAATAATGTCCTTTATAGAAGATGAAAAAAAAAAGTATTGCAATTATTTTTACGACTGCAATTGATTTTAGTTTAATATTTTGATAAGTGTTTAGTGACACTAGAGCTCCTATTATTTGCTGACTTGATACGCGTCGGTACACGACTGGGTATTTCAGTTGTGCACTTTAAACTGTTAATGTTGAGGTCCGGTACGACACGCCCCACAGCCCCCGAGTGTCGCAGCTAGCGCGGGGGCTCCGACCGCACTAAACATAAGTATTAAATAAATAAGTCATATCGTACAAGTTTCGTAGTCATATAAACAATAGATCGATAGATGTCGCGTGTTTGGCGGGCGGGGTCTCTGCGCACTCTGCCATGTCTAGCATACGCTATACGTAGCGCGTCACGCGTCATACGTCATACGTCACACGTAACGCGTCACAGCGTCCTGACGGCATCGTTTATGATATATTTATAAAGTCTATTGTATACTAACATGCATAGTTATTATTATATTAGAATAACTACAGTGATTTTAAAAGAAGTTTATTATATGCTTCGTTGGACAATCGCGTCAACTGTCTTTAGATATGCATGAATATTATCTTATTAAATGTTATTATAACTTTCATGTAGCGTGTTTTATAGAGCTTTTGATGTCTTGCAAAAGTCTACGAATAATGTCTGTTTCACATTTATATACTGTATATTTAGTATTACGATAATGTCCCAGTCGAGGATCTTTTTATCTTTTTAACTAATACTATTATACGTTGAGACTGCACTTACTGTAGCGTATGCTAAATATGTTTTTGATTTAATGTTTTGCTTTTAATCAATGATTAGTATTAAGTGTATAATTTATAAATATCCACCATTTAATCGCAAGTTTCTATTACAAACCACTGCATTATTATAATTTCATATTAAACATGTTCTATGTGACAAGACTACTATGTAATATTAGTTTTTATCATAACGTTAGTACATTAGTTTGCTGCCCGACAATAATTATTATGTTTAGTTCTGTATTTCTTACGGTTGTAGTTATGCTATATTATCTTTGTTTATTTTGTTTTTAAACATCAACACATTAGTTGATTGCGAGCGTCATACTTCGTCACGTCAACAACAATACACTACAACTCTTATATTTTTATATATCTATTATAACGTTTTCAGACATTTCTTATGTTTCGCAAGTCTTATGTACTCTTTGTACATATACGTACAAATTACTCATTGTCTTTTCAAATATATGTTGATAACAGAATGTCGCCGCAATGGACGGACACATATGTGGGTTTTATGTCCATGGCGTACAACATTCTGATATTAGTATTATTATAACATTAAATAATTATTGTTGACCTACTCAGTACGACGCTCGACGTAAAGCGGACTGCGAACGCGCGGACCTTTGGCTCTAAGTTACTTTATATTTGCTTAATACTAGACAACATGATTGTATGTATAATTTGCCACATTTATATTTGATTTACGAAATATTTTTTATTTAAATTATTTTTTATATAAATTAAATTCGATTTTACATTTTTCTTATAATCAAACTGGAATTAAAATTATATATTGCGAAGTAACTGAACGTAGTGGTGTAGCCGAAGGTCCGACGTGGCAGTCGGCGGCGGGAGGCGCTCGGACGCCGCGGCTCCTGCAGGTCAATGATCTCTGTTCACACGTGCACATATTACACACTATGTACGACGTACCCCTAATGTTTGTAGCACGGCGATAGTTCGTCTCAACCTTTTGTTTTAGTGATTTTATTATTTGTAAGGTTTTATTGGAGTTTTGGGGTTTATTTTTTAAGCGCATTAACATAATGGAATGTTAACACATATTTTCTAAAGTAATTTTGTCCTAGCATAGCGTCTGCTTACGGTATCGTTTGAAATTGCCTAGTTATGTTGTAGTGATGTGTATATGGGGCATGTCGGCGCGGCGCACTCGGCCCGGGCTCGCACGCCCGGTGCGCACACGCACGTCAGGGACACCGCTCGGTGTCCGTCGACGTGACTCTGTGATTATTACTCATTATTATTTTAGTTCGAAAACTGTAAATTTTGGGTTGTTGCAATAAGTAAATTCTTTTGTGTGTGTATAAAATTGCATTTTACGAAGCAGCTGTATGAAATGCCCCGTGTATATGTATATTTAGTTTAGTTGTGTATGGTTTCACCAAAACACGATACCTATTATATTTATAGAGGAATTATACGAAAAACGTCGCGATTAGCTAATTCGAGTGTCGACAATAATTTATTGTTCTATATGGTAACAATTAAATGTACAAAATACTCCTTGTAAGGTAATAGTTGCACCTGTAGCCTCCGCCGGCGCCGTCGATATGTTGTGTTGTTTCGTTGTAAGTCGTGCGTGTGTGCGTGCAGTGAGCGTGTGTGCGTGCGTGCGTGCGTGCACACTAGACACTGCACAACACTGGCACGTATGTTATATTCCACTGTGATTACATTACTTTCAATATTACATGTATCGGTGAAACTGTTATGGTAGGCTTACGTTTGGTTTATTCGATGTAACGTTTAACTTGTACCGCTCGGTACCAGCTGAGAACTAACTCTACAATAATGGGTATTTTTATGTTTTAATTTAGCTTATAGGGGCTTGTGTCACACAAGTTGATACTATTAACATGTTTTAAATTCGATATGAGGGTGATCAGGGGATATAGCACTGATGTTGCTTAAGTTTCTCTTCAATAATAATCAAATAGTTTATTATTAGATGAAAAATTGTAAATAAACATCCAAATATCCCTTTTTATTTTATTTTTATTTTGTTACCTTACCTTCGTCCCTTTCATTTTATTTCTGTCGTATCCGTGGGCCTGTCTTCGTGCATTGCAACTAGTATAGTTGCGCGAGTGTCCGCCGCACACTCCCCGCACTCGCCACGCACTCGCCGCCCGGCACATATATTATTACATTTACATTTTTTAATCGTATTTAGTGGAATCGAGCATTGCTGTTTATAGATATTACTGTGTTACGTACTGTAGTGGGCGGACTAGCGTGGAGTGGCGGCGGGCACGGCGCACGTAGTCAATAGCGTGGCGAGCGACGCCAGAGCTGCTGTCTCGACAATAACCCAGTGTCAGACAATAATCATTCTTATTATTTGCCAATTAGTAGACATTTTTGTTTGGCCCCGTTATTAGTGACGATAGTTTCTACGTGTTAACATAGGCGTAGGTGTAGCATGCGAGATGTTTTAGCACAATTTGCAGATGTCAACAGTTAGTGAGTGTTTCACAGTACGAAGTGTTTTCCATAGCATATCTTTATAAAGTAATTACATATTATTATATTTGATGTGTGTTAGAGACTCATTAATGTACCAGAGGCGTGGGTTTGTCACCTGTCGATAAATATACTTAATAGTAGATAATTAATTCAAGTTTTATAAATGGTGAGCACTTCGTGTATTAACAACGAGGAAGTGTGTACGATACCGTTTTTTATAACGATGTGATTTTATCACTCATTTTCTACAGCTAGCACTTGTCTACATGTTTTAATAATTGAAATTAATACACCAAATATCTTGGTAGAGCGTATTCCTTATTAGAATAATAATTATTAATATTATATTCCTTATAAAGTGCCGTAGTAGGCCAGCATTGGATGTATGTCTTTATTTCAAATTATCAAAATTAATAAATTTAATATAGCGTAAAGTTGCAAATGAGAAGCATAGATATAAACATTACAAACTTTCTCGTAAATAATATTAATTTTTCGATTTATTCGTTAACATTTTTACACATAAATCTAATTGTACTATATAAAGTTTCCAAATCGACTGACTGTTAACCATTTAGATTATACTACTCGTTAATTGTGCTTAGTCCGCAACTTACTTGTATGACAACGTAGTGCTGCACTCGCTGCGTACCCAACGTAAGTAACTGGTGGAGTCACCCTCCTCGCTCGGAATAGTAACGTATACGAGCACGGGCTCATACGAACACCTCGAAGTAAACTCGTGAAGCTATTTACGCGTGCGTAAGCGGCAGCGATGTGTGCGCAAGTGGCGTGTAGTTCCGCTCACAGTACGCATGCCGACCAATTACGTTCATCGCACGCACACACGGCACAGTGGCACATTTATGGCCGAGTTTAACTGACTTCATTTCGTGTACGAGTATCACCCACGGTTCTATACGTTACTTTTTCTCAATGTATGACTATTATTGAACTGTTACAGCTAGACAGCGTTTTGTATTATTTTTTCTCGGATGAAAAAAGAGACAAAACAGTGTTTGAGTACACAGTTAGACAGTGGTTATAGGTGAGCGAGGCAGTTGGTGTTATTACGATTTCAATGTTTCGATGTTGAGCACCGCGTTATTTAAGATATCCGATGATGTATGTATAGCAAGAGGCGCGACGTAGGATCACCGAGGCAGTCCTGTGAGGTGGAATGGGATCAAGTCGCTATTGGGCATAATATAAGGTTATAAACTCTAATGTTACAAGTCTGACGTGACAAGTTCGTTGTTACTAGTATAGGTATTGCTGCTGGTTAGGCTCTACTCTATAGTAATAACTTTTGTATATTCATTCTATATCTACCTACTAGGTAAACTATATGTGTGATAATAACAATAAGCTTTTCAACTAGTTGGAGTACAATGAAATCTAATGACTTAACATAAGCCAATGTTTATAAACATTATTTTTACACTATCTATTAAAAAATGAATGTGATTTTGTCTGTAGTGAGTAAAGTTTTAGATAATGCAGTCCAGTGTCACCTTCGCTTAGTTTCAGAACGCCGGGAACTTGGAGATTTACCTTTTTCTACGCTTAGGTGTGACGTGTAGTCCTTAAGTCAATTGTACAAGATACGAACAGCTTCAGATGTAGATGTCTAGTGCACCGTTTACCAAAATGTTTTGCCGTCCAATATTCTGCGCTGGCAGCTGGACTGTTCTTCGATGTATTTGGTTAACTATAATCGCATATTTCGACACCAAACCGACTTAAATATTATAGATGTCTAAAATATTTTATATTTATCTAGAGCTTATAGAGTGATTAGGGCTATAGTGTAAGCGGCGGCGGGCGGCGCGCGGCGGCCCACGGGCGCCGGCGCGGGCCGCTCGCCGCTCCCAAGTGAATATCAGGGATGTATAGCGGTAGCGACAGCTTTTTAACTTAGAAAAACTTTATCAAAGATTTATACAAGCTATGGGTGTAGTGTCTGCGTAGGGTTAGGTATGTGTCTGCATTATATGTGACGCTCTCGACGACAACGAAACCTGGCAAACAGACGATATATTGTACACGTTGTTAGTGCCTCTGAAGGAATCTCGACACAACCGAATACCTATGGTTTATATACACATACCAGCGAGGATAGTAAATTGTTTGACTAAATCGAAGATGGTATGTCTGGATACCATTAGGTTTGCTCGAAGCTCCTTCGTACCGAAATATTCCGAATCTGAAATATTCATAAATAAAATAGACAAATTATATTTAACACCAATATCTATCTCTAATACCGATCGCTGTAAAGCCATCAACGCGTGCTCTATTTGGGTTTTACTTTATAGTCAATAGTTTGCCTAAATAAAATAATTATTTATAGTAAAATATAGTTATTTAACATGTCGGTGTCCATTGTCGTCGAGCTGAAACACGTTTGATAACTTAGATGAGCGCCATTTTCTACATTTAATATTATTGTTTTAATGTCCAAATTTATTCAAGATTTACTGTCATCGTATAATATATTTCATTATGGTTACTTAAATGTTCTAATATATGTCCAGCAAATAAAATATTTGAGTGTGTCGATGTTGCGCTTTAGATGCGCCTTATTGTTACGACCTAACACCTATTTTATGCTAGAATAGTGTTTCAGTAACGTAGAATTACGACCAACTTAGTAAAGTAAATTTATTATATCCTAAAACACAAATATAGGTACCTAATATATCTAATAATAATGCTACCGATTTATCCCGTGGCGGGGGGACAAATAAAGTACAAATTTATCACTAAACCCCCGACGTCGCGACGGCTTTAAACTCTTTCCTTGTATACTTAGTATTATATGAGAGAAAGAAGTTGCATTTATTGTTTAATATTTCAAAAGTTATAAATGTTGTCGTAGTTAACTCTTAATATCCATTATTTCATTTTTGATTATTAACATTGTCGTATGTAATTGCATTGTTTTATAAATTTATGAGCTAACCCGACGTCTATTTGTAATCATATAACCTGTACTAGTATTGTGGTAGTTATAGCTGAATATCGACAACAGAATCACATTTTCGAATTAAACAAAAATGTAATTTTATAACAATTGATGTGCCTAAGTGTAATATTCTATTGTAATTGTATATATAATAAATAGTTAACGTATTTAAATTCTCTGGAGCGCGTCGCAAGGTGCTCGGACACCGGGCCGGGTTGTTCAAAATTAACCAACCATTGTATTTCGTGTTTATGGAAATGCTACATTACTCCAACATTTGTATCGAGACAATAAATTGTTTTGCATAAACCTTATATTGAATGCACTTTTTAATTCATATTAAATCGATGTGAAATTAAAACTTTACCATAATTTTGATTATAGCTTCAATTCAATTCGTAATTATATTCCACTTTATTGTGAGAATCTTGTTTATTAAAATTGTCACAAATCAAAATAGTGTTGTACTGACTAGCGAGTAATTTTCTATCGGTAGATTTTTACTTTTCTCTTCACTAACAAATATTGTGAACACTTAGTATCAACCGTCGTGGGACACTAGAGAATAGTCGTAAAGTTTTTATAGCACGCCAAAACGACCTCTTTGCATTTATTCCAGAATAATCACTGTTTCATTGGGTAATACAAAATTGTATAATAGATTTATAACATTTTATGGTAGCGACGTCGGCATTGTAACGGCGTATGAATGTACTAATTGGTAAAGTGTATCTATGTGTAAGTCATCCATACTCGCCGTGTACACGAACATGATGGGTAATTAATTGGGTAGTTGTGTAGACATGATTGTGATATCAATAAACATTTTCATACGAGCATCATTGTGTCGTTTTATTTAACACGCGGCTGTCCTAAACATGTTCCCAATTAATGCATTAAACATCTGCGTAACCAGATTGAGTAGTGGCGTTCTTCGAAATTACTGACCTATGGAGCTTGGGCCTTGACCTTGGTAAACGGTGTAATTTTGATGGGTAATATATAATTCGGGTTTCTTCCGTCTTTGTCAGTATACTTACCCAAATATAGTAGGTACCTACGTAGTTTTAAGATTGCAGATATCTGCCTACCTCACAATAGTGGCAGTCCAACGGTCTCCCTCTAGGTTTCTACTGCAGTGGCAATAGAATAGAAAGAAAGAATAGAGGGAGACCTCGAGACATGCAGTGGTCTCGAGTTCGATCCCAAGTCTCACACCTCTGACTTTTGGAAGTTATGCGCGTATTTAACACCTACTTAATTATCGTTCGCTGTAACAGTGACGAAAGCTTTCTCGAAGATATGTGAAGTCTGCTAACACGCAGTTGAGCAGCGTTATGGACTATGGCCTCACCCTTCTCCACACGGAGAAGAGGCCCTTGCCTAGCAGTGGGAAGTCAGCATTGCTTGCACTGGATGTATATATGTCTGCTGGTACAGATGTAGAAACATCTGTACCAGCAGCACACAAATGAATCAGTGCAGTAGAAACGTATTACCTGATTCATGTGCAAGTGATTTCAATTGACTCGCTTCGCTAGGTAGTTATTTCTTTAAAATATATCTATTATCATCCTGATTTGTACAACTTATACTTTAGTTATATTTCAAAACTCTCGGAGCATTTCAAATAGATATAAATAATTATACATATGTCAGAATTAAATGTGTTTTTTTAATTCGTACGGGGTTTGAACCCGCTACGCGATTGCATACGTAGTGACGTGGCACTTTCATGCACCAACTGTGTAATCATGTTTCGTAAACATTTTCATATTTTCGTTCAAGTTTTATGTTAATTAGTGTTTAATGTAGACATTAAATCAGAGGAAGGTAGAAAGAAAACCAAAGTATCGAGCGAAAGAAGCTTTTTTTCAACTAAATTTACAATACACAATGTCTAAGAGTTCACATAGTATAAAAATTATGGATTGTTTTTTCCGTTTCTTATTTACATTTGTTTCTAGAAATGTTGGCATTGTTGTCTCGCGATCAAGCACAATGTGTCACCGAGAAGATAAATAACATTTACATTCATAACATTGAGTACGTGGTACGTCTTACATATATTTGCACTTATTTCCCTCAGGAGTACATGTTGCCTTGTCTCTTCATATAAACTTATTCACCGGCGTGGCGAGCATCGCTACAACATTGACTTGCATGCTCTCTCTACATCAACATTAGTCTGCAAGTGTGGAATTATTTGGCACATAATTAAAAATTTGCCTCTCAACTTTCCAATAAAACTAATCGTAGAATATATTACGTTAAATATTTGTAGTATCCCTATATTTTCCTTTTAACCTACGAATACGTTCCGCTTTCAATAAATACATGCTAAGTGCACTCTATGTACAGTGCAGCGGCGACGCGACTCTTTACAACATTGAACCGATTCCGAATGTTTCCTTCGAACCATACAGTTATATATCTCACACTAAACGTTAATCAACTGATGTATTAAATTGTCTCTCAAATACAAACACTCCAGGGATACAAAGTTTACTTTCCACCTCAGGAACCGGAACTAACTCTATTAAAATAATTAAATATGAAGGTAGTAAAAATTATGTTTCGAGATCATATTTAATACATCACAGGTGTTAAAGAGAAAAAATATTAAAATTATTATAAAGTGTGCTCACAGTGTTTTGTTTGGCGACGCTACGAGTTTGTATGGCGTCGACGAGTGTACCTACACACTAACTGCTGAACAAATACAATTTGTTTTCATTTAAATTTAGGTTAGCAAATAAATTGGAAGATTTATTATAAATACAGATTTAAATAGATTTCTATTTATTGATATTGCTTAATAATTAGTACGGTGATTTGTGTTGTGAGGTGTAGAATACATTGAGGCGGATGCACACAGCAGCATCGCCAGCACTATGAGAACACTTGACTTCTATATATTGCAGACAGCCGTGCGCTCGTGCGACACAGCCAAGTCCGAATCGAACAACATAATTATACAATATCTGGTGTGGTCTCACAAACTAAGAGTCGTCTTGGAAAATGTACACACGGATCAAGCAGTTGGTAAACAAATGTGTTGAGAAATATAATCTAACTCGTGACACTTTGTGATGCGATCACTGATCACAATTGCGTACAAAGCATGCTTTTCATAGTGAATTCCAATGACATCCGCTATGTAAACGCATCTCTACTATGTACATATATTCCAAAGACCGGTCAGTTTTAGACGCCACACGCAAACAAAAAAAATCATAAATTACGAACGTCAATTTTAAACAGGTAATAAAGCTACTCTCTGTAGTCAAAATATACCTTTACAACAATATAAAATTATTCATTATTTTTGTCTGTCAAGTCATAAAAGTTCATTTACTTAATTTCATTTGAGTGAATCGTCGCGATAATGTACAACGGCTTTGGTTAGCTTTAAAAATGCTTTACAACTGTCGTTGTATAGAAAAAATAAACATACATGATGTATGGTATAACCAAAAACTTATCATAAACGTTACAAAATTAAACATAAGATGAGTTATGAAAATGATAGATGGTATGTCTTTTTGATGTGGCCGCTAGCCCTCGACCTAAACCTGATGAGAAAATTTGTACTTTGACAAAGGGCCGCGGGTAGATACTACCAATAAACTGTTGTTTGCAAACTGGGAACAAAATTTTGAATAGATACCAAATTCTAAAAACAATCATCAATATAATTATATTATAAACCATTAAAATACAACAACAAAACAAATATCCTAATTTGCCGTACGAGTAGTTATTATTGGAACACAAATACTCAAACTCAACAGTATTGTACTACTTAAACTTTAAAATTGCAAAAACCGTTACAGTGAGGGTAACAATGTCTTTTACTATTGAGTATTTGTGTTGTTTTATACTATAACATCTATTAGAGCGAAGCGACTCTCGTAAGTTCCTCGCGGGGAGCGCAAGAACTTAAAACAGAAAGCTTCGCGATGGGTATGTGTCAAAAATGTTTATACGCGATGCAGGGAAAATTTGATTTCCCCTGCAGAGCGTGTTAACGTTTTCGAGACATGGTATCTGTTGTGACTGTCTTCCTTAACATCGGACGTACTGTCCGTATTCTTAATGTTAAACCATAGCTATATCTAAAAATAACTTAATTCAAAGAGATCATAATTCATATAATATAATCATAACTTATTACAAATAGTCACGGTGTGTTACAAGTTTTGTGAATGTCTGCGGTAGTGGGTGGGGCTCGTGTTAAGCGCCTGTACCATAAACACGCTGATAATGTGTCACATTTCATAAAGATCTGTTTTAAAGCAATTATACACTCAATAATATTGCCAAAAAAGCTTTGACAAGTGTAAATTCGTAGCCTCATAAAAATGCGTTTCTTTTTTTAACTTGAATTAAAAG
Organism: Catocala sponsa; assembly: GCA_963564715.1. NCBI lineage: Eukaryota > Metazoa > Arthropoda > Insecta > Lepidoptera > Erebidae > Catocala > Catocala sponsa. The sequence continues at coordinate 8,190,297 of OY751346.1, read as the reverse complement.
TTGTCTATCTACCGTTAATATTATGAAAAAAGGTGCCAAACCTCTATAGGTTTGGCATCTTGTTATCAAGAGCATAAAATAGGCGATCTTTATATAATGCTAACACAATGACATGTGTAAGTTGCAACATTTGTAGAACGGCTCGGCGCGGCGTATGGAAGCATTGAGCAAAACTTGACTGTGATGTTGAGTGACATTGGTATCATGATATATTAATCGTTGAACTAAAGATATTCCGATAAACTAACTTACTCAATACTTAACATTATTAGTAATTTGGAAATGGTATTACAATAAATTAATAAAACATAAAAATATGCACATTATGACAACGGGTGTGACAAAATTGAACTGACAAAACATGGGTAGGTTAGGCGGTTAGTTTCAGTCACTTGCGCCTCACCGGCTCCAGAAATGAGGATCATAAGACTTTTGGAGTCTTGGCCATCCTTGTTTCGTGTTTCTAGCTGCCTATATGCAGTTGTTCAATTTTGGTCGTTGTCACGGAGTGGCGGGGCCTAGCTGGTACGCTTGAGGTGCGTCGGCGCAAGTCTCGCCACTTTCGGCGGGCGGATGTGTGCGCCGTGCCCGCACTCGTGCTTGTGCGCATGCGCCGGGGACTTCTTGCCACTGTTCGATAACCGCTTGCGCGGCTTCAGGAAATCTGTAAAGAAAGAGAATTGGACGTTAATAACACGCTACACGGTGTGAGAAAATTGTAATGTTCAAAGAACCAGAGTCATAAATCGGCATTGTGAGTACACGAGAACAAAAACATTTTTTTATGTTCTCGAATTCGGCATTAAAATTCAATTGGAATTATTCGCTGTTGTGTTCATATAACTTGGTTATTGACTTGAGCGACGACTGTAGCCGCGATAAAATGCAAGGTGAAAGCAGTTTACGACTCTTGTTAACATTTTCTCTGCGAAGGGTGATGCGTGCGCAGTACTGTGCAGCCGCTGCGACGCATAAAGTTCCTCGTAAACATTATTATAGAGGGCGTGGCTGCACTATTGTGAATTGGGAAAAATTTTACGACCCTCAAACTGAAACGTTCGTTAAGACGCCCGGATGCTGCGTCTGTGCACTACGGGACCTTACGAGAGTTTTACGACTTCATCCACGACGATCGGATTGTAAAAAAGTAGGTTTAGAGTACTTAACGCACCAGAATGAGTTTTTCTAAACAAATCCTTGGGCGGCGACATCCTTTGTGACCATTTCTAATTTTGAAAATATATTGCCTATAAAGTTTTACGATCTTTTTACTACTGTTTAATCTGCGTTATAATAGTTCGCTTGTGAGTTACTGGTGCGAAGGTTGCAGTGAATTCTATACAATTTTGGAATATAACCATAAAACTTGTTGAATACAAAATGATTACTGATGATCGTTAGAATACATCTGGAGCATGAAGATGATATGATGATAAGTCGAGATGCAGATATTGTTATATCTCGAGATAGGGCTCGAGATTAGACAAGTAAAATGTGTTGCAATTTATGCAAAACGAAATTCAACGAACAGATTATAATAATAGTTTTAGATAAAGTAAAATTCAAGCAATAGGTATGCTGTTTGAAACATTGTTTAAACCAGAAATAGGGAACATCTAATATGGCTATCAAAAAAACAATAAAAGGGATAATATAAGAGCAGAGCCTTCCAGGAAACAATCATGAAGTTGATTGCATATCACAACGAGTAGCAGCGAACAGTAGCTGAGAACAATCGTACGCTATGATCATCCAAATTATCGGAACGCACAAAAACGGCGTGGTAACCGATGCGACCAAGGCCAAAATGCTCGATACAAATTGTGTTTAATAACTTGTTAGGATCGCACTATTTGATTTAAGATATTTTCCTTACTAGGCAGGCAATTTTATTTAAACTAACTTTACTACAAACCAATTTATAGCTACAGATAAACAGTTGGTTAAGAAATGTCTGCACAAATGAGTCAGATTACAAAGAATGTTAAGAATGTAATTCTTCTTTCCTGTTTATAGCTCCAAAGGTATTTTAAGCGGTTTTGTTTTTTATTTCATTGGCCTTATCCTGATTTATTTGTTTAACGTTATTGATATTTGAATCTGTTAAGTGACCTTTGAGCCCGTTATCTGAGTATTATAATACGAAGAGTTGTTAATTACGAGATGGACCTTGAAAACCTTTGAAGTACTTTAATTGACAGGGTCATATTATATTATGTGGTTAGCTAGTTGAATAATTATGTAGAAAACGTCTATAACTACTTTAAATTATTAAATAATTGTAAAGTTAAAACTGAAACGGTGACACGTGGTAAACGACATTTACCTGCCAGACAAAAATTTGTATCTTATAAACATGTTGTATATTTTGATGCTCAATAATAATTCCAAGGTGAAATGTCAAGGTGACTGCTAGCTTAGCAACAAGGTGCTCAACGTAAAAGTGCTGTTCGTAATAATAAAATTGTCTGAATCATGGCAAAAAAACAAGCGTCGGTGTAGCCGGGAACTATGTCAGTGACGTCAGGAAGCCAAGGTCGACGGGTAGACCGCAGGTTTCCCGCCAAATTCATAAACACGTGCTTTTAGGTTATATTCATTAATAGCACATTTTGCGCGTAAATGTTATCAGTAAGTGATTCTAAACATTATGTAAACTCGTGATACGGTCAAAAATTAACTGATTATATAATAACATTGGATAACGTGCACTACACGCACATTCTAACAATAGGATCTGCTATTTCCGATACTCTAATACTTGACTATAATTACTTGTTGTGTAAAAATATAACATTATAAATACATTGTTGAACGTGCTAGACGATGCAAACACAGAGAAAATACTTTCTCGTTATTACGCAACGGTTTCCCGCCAAACGCTCAATGGAGCGTTTCGCGCCATTTTCATCTTGATATAACCTGCCTAATTTGCAAAGCGATCTGCACAGTGTGTGTGTGTATAGTAGCATGGCCTATGTGTATCGGGCGGGTATTATATTGGGCACGCGTAAACATGCGGGTGTATGTGTAAACAAAATGGCCTTGGCGACGTGCGCGTGCGCACAGGCGCGGTCGTGTGTACCGCGCAAACAACTCACACATTTATCGCGTCCATTATCAAACTTTTATCGTATACGAGCTAACTCTGCGTAGTAAGTTAATTTTAAAAATATATTAGAATAAATTTGTTGTGATCAGCGTAATCTGCAGTTTGGGCGTGGACAACCTTGATTTGTTATCTAACTAGCTAACTATTATCTATACTAATATTATAAAGCTGAAGAGTTTGTTTGTTTGTTTGAACGCGCTAACCTCAGGAACTACTGGTTTTTTAATTTTTTTTAGTGTTGGATAGCCTATTTATCGAGGAAGGTTATAGGCTATATAACATCACGTTACGACCCACGGGGGTGGCGCAGGAACGATAAACGCGGGTGCAACCGCGGGAACATCTAGTAATTGATAATGCGTAGCACGTGATAGTTGGGTTGACTGAATGCTATTTGGTTGTATGATTATGTGTATTTCTTCAAACAAAACTTGGTACCAAAGCATGAGCTGATATTTTAACTGGCCGCAAAGTGTCGGCTATTTTGGTCGACCTAAATATCGGCGCGGGCGCACGACTCTACCTCTTCTGATGCCGCCTAAATTCACGTGTTTACAGCACAAGTTAGCGTCATCAAATTAAAGAAGTAAGACCGTTGAACGTTATTCCGAATTGAATGCACTGGCTGATAAATTAATTCAGCGTGTTTCAAGAACCGTACCAATTATACATTTAAGATGTGAGTCTGCAATCTGCGGTGCAATTGCACTTGTTTATAATATAATAATGAACGAAGTAAATTGTTTAGTCAATCAGAATCGATATATGAGTGTATACAGACACTAAAGTGTACATTTTCATGTATGTAAATGTGCCAAGTTCTGTGGGTAGCAACAACGCGTAATGCAATCCACGTGCATCGAAGGCCGCGACAACACGGCCTGCATCCGTCTCGGCTACACTCCTAGAATCTCTGATCACATGGGAATAAAAAACCGGAGGAAAGTAAGAGAAAAAATATGATCCTGAGATGCGTCAAATTAGTTTTTTCGAACGTTGCGGTGGAACACGTCGGGGGTGTCACCGCCCTTTGATCCTGCGCCGCGTGCGCAGGAGTGCCAGGAAACACGACGCGCTTCGTGCATAGGTAATTGGGGAGCGTCGCACAATGCAACCATAACTACACCACATGCGATATTAAGAAAATCTTCCGAAATTACTGCGCAAATTGCTGGTATTGTTCGAAAATATGCCACATAAAAGATATGTACGTTTACAACAAATGTTGTCCAAATCTTGTTCGTGGGAATGACGTAAGGGCCCCGGGTCACGATTCAGGGCTCGAGAGAACGTTTCAGTCATTACACGTCAATAGGGCGCGAGCGGAGAGCAATTCTTCCTTTGTCCGTACACGTAATTACAGAGCCCGAGGTACAGTTTCCCTCGTTCTGTGGACGTCGAAGTAAACACTACTATAGTGGACATACCGTACGTCATCCAGACGCAACGATAGACACTGCCTACGCTTCTACATGACACATAAATTTCGCTGTAATCGCTCCGGGAAATTCAGCAAAAAATATGAATTGCTTTTTCCTTTGTAATATGTTTATTGTGGACGTGGAGAGATTTATCAGTGCTTGAGATCCCGTGTTCACTCAAATAAGTATATTTGACCACGTAGAGTTATATTATAATTTAAAATACGAAGCAAAATATGAGTAATATTTCCTGGTAAGAACGTTGAATATTTTGGCGGGATAGTGACGCGTTTGTCCGATGACGTTTCATTCGAACAAGTCCGAACTCGATCGGACATGTCCGCGCTGTAATTGGTGTACGTTGCGCGCGCGTCGATTTGTCGGGCGTGGGCGACGCGCGTACCGCCACAGAACAGGTTGCCTTGCCTGCGCCAGCGCACGCTCTCACCATCTTATTTTATTCATTTACGCGCCCTAGGGCTGTGATTAGCGCAACTTGATTAATTTTACCATAAAGTAAATGTCATCATAAATATTTGAACACATCGTTGGACACCTGAATATTTATGTAACAGTCTTAAGTGCATAGCTTGTATAAATTATTAGCTTTTATTTTAGGTAACATCACTTTTACTATGGGTATAATTTAGGGCTAACACTTACGTAAAACGAACAACAACTTTTATGTGAAAAAGTAATGAGTATGTAGGGCTGTTCAAATTGATAGAACTTGAAACTGAATTTCCGCTGTTAGATTTTTCTACAGCTGCACGGGAAATACATTGTTACAGCAATGGCGAGCTCGTTTGTTGGGAGCCGACGAGTTTGCATTGTGATTACGAACCAGTTCCAAAATATCTAGGCCAAGTGAAAGGCGATTCGATGTCAAAATGGTGTAGCTTGTTGCGCATACGCCGCGTTTTTGTAATTATACAAAACATAACTACAAAAATAGTAATAAATATATAATTGTACTTGTTACTATAATACTACATACCACATGAGCAAGAATAACGATAAAGCTTGTAAGAAAATTGACATCTAACTTTAAAAATAAAAATATATATTGGTGTATTTTTACCACAGATATCTACTGGTATTATCGATCCAGTTGTCATAAGATAAATGTAGGCAATGGACGCATCTATTTATTTACAAAACATATACTTAATATCGAAGGGCGTGTTGCAGCCCTGGGCAAAGAAGTTCTATTACAACTGGACGCGCATAAAAAAGGTAACAAAAACGCACCCTCGACGTATATCTGTGTATTTGTATACGTTCGGTCCGCTACTGGTTTTGAGATGAGGCCTAAACAAATAAGTGACACAACCAGGTAGCTTTGTATCAGAAGCTTAACATTTGTTCTATATTATCTGATATAAATATTTTATTAGTCCGTATTTGAGTTTTTTGAGGCACGCCTCTTATCTGTTGAGAAGTACCGGCAGTGCGTAACCTTCTTAATTTGAGAGTTCGAGGTACTTATTCTTGCATTTCACTTTTGCATGAATATATGTTACTAAAAAATTAGAATTTCTCAATCATTATGAGCCGTATATAATACAAACTGGTTTAATAAACTCAAAAGATACTACGACATTTTAGTTTGTAGGTACGTACGTCAATTAGGAAACTAATATATTTATGTCAACACTTAACGTTTATTAATTAGACATCGTTAACATGTTCACTGGTTGTACGTACCCAAATATGCGAATTATTAAAATTCACACAACGTACACATAAGTTTATTCTTTATATTTTGTGGATATGTTTATAGATAATTTTAAAGCGGCAATTGATAAAGTTATGAGTGTCGGGATATTGAAAGAAAGTTTTAGTGTAACTGTGACCGCAATAAAATTGTAAATGTATGTTTTTTAACACTCGTGTCATTAATCTGTCAAGTCTTATACATAATTATAAATCTATTGTATCTAGCCACTGGTGTGCCGCTGCGACTCTTTAAATAGTCAATTATTAGCCCGCGGATACACGAGACTCCCATTATACATAATAACCATTACAATGACGTTCCTTTTCGTTTCGCAATGGCAAAATATGTCCGTCTTAAATGGCACGCGGCGCGCGTACCTATAACCCACATAGATATTGTGTCTAACAGGAAATTTGTATTTGGTCACTCATCAGTTAGTCAGCGGTTACAACTTACAGGTTCATAGCTTATTGTACTTTTACTGATGACGTCATAGCAATATTGTGTATGTAAGTATGTACTTACTTCGTATAACTTTCTTGGCATGGCAGCTAAGAAATGAAGGTCGTCAAAATAGCCGCGTTGCTGATTGCAAAATTGCAATTGTACTTAATTAAGTAGGATTGTAGCACAACACTTAGTGGTTACAATAATGAGGGGCTTTATGTTATAACTTCGAAGGTGTAGAGCGATTACTAATTATATACAGCTCCCGGAAACTGCCACGTTGGCCGATTGCATAATTGTTTGCCGATTGCAATGTTTTGTAGATAATTAAGTAGGTTTGCAGCAAATAACTTAGCAGCTGCAATAACGGGTGTCTAAAATACATTAGCATAACTCCAAAGGTGTGTAAAGTTGTTGACAAAATAATATAGATGAAGGCTGTGAGTATTGCCACGTTGACCAATAGCAACATTGCAATAGTTTGTATGAAATATTAAGTGCGCCTGTAGCAAATAACTTTGTACATACAAATTGGAATATCTGTGTAATGGCTAATAAAACGAAATAACTCACTTCTAAATAGGTGTATATGAATGTCGACTTAAGGTCAATATGTCAACATTTGAAAGGTCGTTATTGCATCCTGCTCAAGAAACGACAGTCTGATTTGACGTTTTATTAGTAAATATGAAGTCGTAAAATATATAACTCTATAATATATTATTATATATGTATCGGCTTTATTTACGTAGATAAATCGACATAATGCAGTTTTCCAATATTTAGTTGGGTGACCAATTGCAAGAGGTTAGTTACCCGTGGCTCTAAGAGCACGTTAGTCCATGACGATAGATGTGGGAAGTCATTAACTTTACATATCCAGTCTGCTGGTTTAACCATAGGATAATGTTGAAGCGGAAAATGCTTCGTATCCGACTGGCCTGCGTAGTTACATCCAGGGCATACCATTTAAATAAGAAATAAACAATTTAGGAACGGAAACTACGTCTGAAATTGTATCACAGCAACTTTTATGAAGGCAAACATAATTGCATCTATTATCTAGTAATTCTCAGGTACCCTGACAGGCTTGGACCGATTCTAGACTGCAATTATTTAGATTCGATCTAAGAAACAGGATGTCGTTAATACATGGTCAGGGCACCAGCAGAATTAGGGATTACGTTTTTCTTTTTGTCTTTTTTGTTTGTATTCGCAAACATTGGCCATATGTACGTATATATTTTGGGGGCATTGGCAGGTAAAGTGGTAGACAATTTCGACCGATTAAGGCAATTGGAATGAATTGTCAACCTAAAACAGGAACGAACTGTTGACTATGTAATGCGTGTATTGTACTGTTTAGTAAATTATGTGTAAATGTTTTCAAAACATCTAAGCATGAAACAGAACTTTAAATATTATGTTAATTGTTCGTTTAAGGGATATTTAGTACAGTCTTATGAGCTAAGTAATAGCGATTAGTCTTGAAGGCCGCGGTATAAACTGTCGTGTTATTGGCAGTCGTGTGAAACTTAACAGTGAAATGTCAATGTCGACATGCGAGACGCATGTTTACATAGAAAATAGCGGTTATGCGCGTTTCCAATCGAGAAGTGATTGACGGCTCTGCAAGCAATGTGCTTGGGTGGATAATCTATTGTAATGTTTTCAAGTTTTTGTAGACAAGTAGACAGAGATACAGACAAGATGCTTATAAAGACGCTCACGTACTCGTCTGGCCTTAAAATAAAGCTTTATAGATTGAGTTTATAGTGTTGTACCGTAGCGAAAATGTCTATCCGCGGCCATTTCGACGAGAAAACGTTACATCTATCTGTATTTAGACATAGCCTTTAGAAAGCTTAGCCAGATTGGTTAATTACTTGTATTTTCTCAAATGTACTGCATCCAACGAAGGCACGGCGTGTCGTAAAGGTGCGTAACATTAGAAACTTTCAGTGGGCGAGCAGCGACGCGTGATTGTGAAAGTGAGCGAATGAGTGCCATTGTTGCGTGTCCGATCACCTCGCAATCCTCACGTACCCGGTAGAGGGACTTAATACTACACTCCAACGTGTAATCGTAGGTGAAATTGCACGTATTGAAGACAGCCACTCACTGCTGACATGATAGCGATAATAATCATTGTTTTCTATGTCATGTTTTATTTATTTACAGCGGTAAGTAATTGCACAGCTTATGTTGAATTTATTTCATCGTAAATACTCGTAATACATCCATGCATATGATGGATGCATGTGCGAAGCTTTTAATTATCTCGAGCTTCACTATTTCTTACGATTACTCGGTTGATATTCCCCATTCAAAGAAAACTGCAACTTGAACACTTCACTTCATAGAAAGGTAAAAAAACAAAAGGGTTTTGATTAAAATTTTTGTGGGTAGTTATAAAAAGTTCTTTATACGTCAGTTTAGTTTGTCAAACAACGTGTGACGGGCGCGGCCGCCGTCAAACACGAAGTGTTTGACGATGGTATATTTTGACGGCTTGTTTGTTAAACTCGTTTGATAGTGTGCCGTCGGCCTTAAAGAAAATTTGACAAAAATATTTGATTGTTTGTCTAGGATTTTATGTCAGATTATTCTGTTTGATTTTTAAGTTATATATTGAGTTTTAATATTCGTCAACAGGTTTTGAATACAAAATTTCAGACATGTCTATTGCGCATCAGACAAAAAAACACATCCTGATGATGAAACAGTCATATAATTATTTTAGATTTGCAGTGTAGAGCACTCAGAGCGTAAAATGATGGTAGAGATAAATCATAACAAAAATTGCAAACACTTGTGTCGGTGCATGGCCGAAGGTCATCGCTCTGAAACCATTTTCATATTATTCATATGACCCCCAGTTTGCATTAAGGCATTGCCCTCTTACGGCTGAAGAATTTCAGTATAAAGAAACCTTACTTAAAAATATAATTTACTTACATCATAATTTTGTGTTAATTATATACTATTACGGTGTAGGCTACGCGAGCAGGCAGAGTAGCGCAGCTTTATAGTAGGACGCGGGTAATTCCGGGAGCCGAGGCGTTGTTTTTTACGATGCATTTTATCTTTTATAAGCACTTCAAATTACGGCTTGTCAGTGTTTAATATGTTATTTGGAATCAATGGCGTCATAAAATATTGTGCATTCCCATCATTCCATTATTTTGATTGGAAATATTGATTACGCTTGCATATGGACGGGAAACAACATCTGGTCACGTTAGGTTATATATCAAATCTTGTATGATTTATGTTAAAACTTTCTACTTTCTATCGCTATTGATAGTTTAATCTTAAGTATTATGACAGGTTGGAGGATTACCAACGACGCTTAGTATTGTGTAACAATATTTATCAGTCCCTCATTCAAATGAGTTAATAAAATCATTATTGACAAACGCCTCGTTCTTTTTTAGGTTAATCTAAAGAGGTAAGGTTAGAGAAAGAGGTAAATTTTGTTTCTTTAGATATACTGAACTCCTTATAAGAAATCTTTGGCTAATAAGAAGTCCGGCAAGCTACACAACTGCCGAGTTAAATAAATTTTAAGAACATATTTTAATGACACGACGATTGAACAAAGTGGCGACAACCAACAGAAGGTACGGGCGCATCATATTTTTCAAAAATTCATATGCAACAGCAACAAAATAAATTGTCTTTTCATTGTCTCTTAAAAAACTAGTATCCGGTCATTACTTGAACATCTTTATTATTGAAAATTTTAGGCAAACATATGAGTCATATTATAACAATATTCTTTTTCTACTTTTTAAATCCGTTTGTCAATAGACGCCAAACAAAAAAAAAAGGAAATCGGTTTACTAACAGAGAAAAAAAGACACTGAACTGTTTTATCTTTGCCTATTTATATATAGACTAGAAGTTCCCGCGGTTTTACCCGCGTTTATCTTTACTGCGCTGCCCCCGTAGGTCGTAGCGTGATGTTATATAGCCTATAGCCTTCCCCGATAAATAGGCTATCCAACACTAAAATAATTTTTCAAATCGAACTAGTAGTTCCTAAGATTAGCGCGTTCAAACAAACAAACTCTTCAGCTTTATAATATTAGTATAGATTCTGATGAACTATCAATAAACAATATTTGATAAATGAATACAGGGTTAAGTATATGAGATACAATTCAGTTGCTCCCGTTTTGTTGTCGGCCGTTTTTGTGATGCTCTATTTACGGGTGAGGGAGCGATAACCCTCGCTTGGGAGCGTTGACTGGGACAGGTGTCCTGCAGTTACCTCAGAGAAAATTGCTGGGAGTCTGCCATTAGGATGTTGCTTCACAGCCTCACGTGTGTGATTAGAGTAACCAGGTATTTTTTTTGTTATTGATTGCTACGTGCTATCCGTATTGGAAATTGAGTTGTGGGAAGAGTCATTAGATGTGCGTGGGGGATCGCAGAATACACAGTAAATTCTTATAGGTAACCATGACGTCATTTTTATTATTCCATTTAAAAAACAACTCGCGTAGTTAAAAATAATACCTGTATCGCACGCGACTTTATACGCATTCAAACAACGAACACAAAGAACAAATATTTTTGATAACACAATTTTTTGTCACGAGTTAGATTTGAACTCGCAACAGTCGGTGTATTAGCAGTGGTGAGGCGACCAAACTTCTACACCATACGTGAAAAATCGTTTAAATTTATCTATTTTCGCATTAGACATAATCTTTGTATAATGGGCCAACCAAGAGTGATTTTATATTAGGCTTTATATACAGCTTTATAATAGGATTAATAAACATATATATATATATCCTAAAAACTATTATGATTGCAAAAAAATTATAACTGAGTGGATAAAGACACTTACTTATTGTGATATCGAGACACTTCTACAGTATATTCATTGATGCTGGCACATACACACACACACACACCCTCATACACACACACACACACACACACCCTCTCACACACACACACACACACACACACACACATACATATTTTGTTGTTTATTAATTGTATATTAAATGTTTAGCACCTACATATATATTGATATACTCACTTAAATTATGTTTATTATTATGTTTCTTCAAAAAGATCATAATTTAATGTACGTTTTATTATGGAAGAGCGGGGTTTCCTAACACAGGCATTATTTGCCTAAAAGGAGACCTCAATCACTATTTTGTTGTAGTTCTAAATCTGTTTGCTCAAATAAACGATTTATTTATTATTATTTATTATCAATTGTATACAAGCATCCAAATAGTAGGGGAAACAAAAAACATTGTTCGAATTTGTATAATTTACTATTTATGTATAACGTATTATATATTTGTTTCAATGACTACTCAAACCACTGCGCTACCAGTGCAGTCTTTTCTATGCAATAATAAAATAGTTAGTTACTCTTTCAAGACTAGCGATATAATCAAGTTATTTACTGAAAATAATTCTTGATTAATCGTTATTTTTTGTAATTCGATAATAATCAATAATAATCGAATAAATTATCGATACACAGATAGTTTCACTAATGTTGATATTTTGAACCGTTCATGTGCGATAGTCTTATGATCGTGTGACGAACGGATGAACAGTAAGAAACGCTTTCTATCGTTGTTATATGAAATAACATATTATATCGGTAAGACACATCATTGTTTGATAACTCGTAATAGCTATTGAGAATTATGTAACAGAAAATCCAACTAACTCTATCCCGGTACCTCTATCATGATCGCAGATCAAGTCATGTCAGCGCAAGCGCATATAGCGCTTGAATAAATAATAAAGCAATCCTCACTCGCGTAAACATTGACTAAGCACAGAAATTATTAAATTTTAAATTTACAAATTTCTTTTCACCGTGGTCGTCAAGAATCAACCGTCATGATGATCTTCATAAACAGTTTAATAAAAAAAATACACTGCTACTAGGATTTCAAATAAAGAACACTATAAAATCTTTTGTACAGATCATCGAACTACCTTTTTTAAACGCAGAACATTAAAAGAATTCTTCGATTGATCTTACATTTTCAAATTCAAATAAAGAACCTTAATCAAAAAATCTTTACGGCGTCATTGGTAGATTATAGTAAAAAAAAAGAAAAAAGATTTGTATCGTTTTTTTTTTAAATGTAAGCCTTCATCCCAACTACTGTTCAGGTATGAGCTAAACGATGGGTCCTAATGAATGTTTAATAAAGCGCGCCCCACGGGGGCGGCGCGTTCAAAGGATGCGCGGGCGCACGTCGGCGATCAAAGCCGCCGTTATCGAGTACTCGAGCTATCGGCAGATACCGCTCATTTACAGAACACAGCTACTGGGATACGCTTCACGATTATCTCCGATTATCTTCACGTACCGTTTGAATGTAACCAAATGTTTTCGCTTAAGTTAATGGTTAGGACTGCCTTGTTGATCCAGGGGAGTAGACGTGAATGTGCACCTGCCTCTGAGACTTTGGATTCGATTTCTGAATCGTACACGTAATATAATTAAATGTGTTCTATCAGCACATTGCGTTTCTATCTTCAGAACTGTTTGGTAGAAAGTGCCAATAATTATTTTTAGCTAATTCTTAGTACCCAGACTATACAGAAGTCCTTTCTTTTGTTTATATCAAGAACGCGATGTAATAGCCTCTTGAGTCTTGTTATTGCCGATGTACAAAGCTGGTCGTATGTTAAATTTTATCTAACGCTTTGAAGATACGTGCAATATTACTATATGAATTTACTTTCAGCGGCTTCGGTTTTATAAGGATAATGTTTTCATTTAGCAATGTTATTTTAAACACAGACAGAAGTTTATATAACATGTACGTTGTTGTTCAAACAAAACTGTCGTCGACTCTCGAGAATATTTTTGCAACTGCACAGTGCAATCGAAGCACAAACCACATTCTCAGATTTTATGTGAACATAAACGTAAATCATAGCGGCGCAAACGCAGCCGCTACCGAAACACGCAGTGAGACAAAAGCACAGAATAAACTTTACAATTTATGATTCTGCGCGTACACAGTAAGTCTGTCTTCTTCGTAATGCAATGGACAAAAAGTAACTTACCGACCATGTAATAGAAAGGTGCAGATATTTTAAGGTCACATAGTGACTTCATTGATTTTAACGAAGATCACATTAATATTACCCTTGTCATCGACTATTTCAAGACTGACTTAAAATGTTGCCATTACTGTAAATGCGTAGTAACTTCAAATAAAACAAGCTGTTGAGTTAACATAGCTACGTCAATTAATATGTTTTAACTTTATTTCCCACATATTACCTTTTAATAAAGGTAATATTTGGGAAATAAAGTTAAAACACTTGTCACGTTAGAGTAAACTCTACAACAAAAAATATCGTAAAATTAAATGATATTTTTTTGAGTACCTATTGTTTTTTCATTTTATCATTTGATCAGACTACAGGTTTTTTACATGCTGTATAACAAACAAGTAAAGGATTTTTGTCTTTGCATCTTGTCATCGTAGACTCCAAATTGTTTCTCCAAAGTGAATTGTTTGGGTTAATCTGTTAGCCGTTAGAACGATGATCAGTTCCCATGAACGTTTATATTCAAATTGTTCACATAACAGGAGCAACTCTATAAATTGGTAACACAAAGAGATCGATAATACCTATAATAAAGACACGTAACGGCCGGAACGGTAGTTAAATATCGTAAAAGAACAATGAGTGCATTGTACGTTCTTTGTTCAGAGATGATTCTACCATTGTGGACAAGTATCGTCGACAAGTACTCCGCTAGACCAAAAGAGCCTAAACATCGGTCAGACAAAGGTAAACACGATACGCGCATTGTCAGATATGACCTAAGGTCGCTCCGAGATGAGCGACCTCTGGACCGAATTCGGGATCTCACATTGTGTGGGACAATGCACAGAAAGGATGAGATTATGAGGGGTGATGCTGCTAAGTATTACGCTAACAATAGACACAAAGACTGGTGTGTGTTTACTCATGAATATGTGGACGCACAAAAGCCGGTGCTTAATAAGATGCACACAACAGGTTAACACCGTATTTTCTCAAGATAAGCTACGTGTATAACGAATTCGCGTTTCATGTTAAATCGTGCATATTTGGGGACGGTGTAATCCCGTTTTTTAAACGCACTATTTAGATGTTTCTGCTAACTGTAATAGTCGTATTGTTAAGTAAATTAATGTAATTAACATTCGGGTGATTCATAAAGTTGATCGTGTTTCACGTTACGGCCGTTCGGCCAGACACAATAAACAAAAGGTAATTTGTCGGCTAATTAATAAAACAAAAGTTTTGTATTCGTTTTTCGTGCACAAGCGGTCATTAGAACGGGAATGGGGGCACGAGATCTTCGTTTTCGTATCCGAAACATAGTTCTGTTGAATAAGCACTCGGTGAAGTACTAGTATGGTAATTCTGTACGTCATTTGGCAGATGAGGGACTATTTGGCCAATTATAATCGGTGTAATGGTTTAGAAGTCCGGCGCAGTGTGTGCGCCAGCCAGGCGGACGGGCGGTCACATCTGGCCTGGATTAGCGGTGGCTCTCACCCGACCTATTGGGTTGCGGTCTCGCGTTACGCACTCGAATTACTAGTTTCCTTGAACTGCTACAGTTTCTAACTAGAAAGGAAAGTCGTACCTTGCCGTTTAATGGCCACTTGACATTGCTTTAAACGCACGGTGTTAGATTTGTTATCGGGCGAGTGTGAGCGGCGAATGTAGCGACGCACAGGATGGGAGCGAAGGACGCGGTTTAATGTTTCTATTAGTATTTGATCATGGTGCAGCCGGGACGTAACAAAAAAACCAACTTAATGTGAGCCTGATACAATCGTGTGTTTGGGGCGCGAGGGACCACCCAAGCCGAGCCGATGATCTACTTCTCTAAAGTGGCTCCAAATACAAAGTAGACATCAAATAAAAGTTATCAAACAAGTTTTTTAACGTCACGTTGTTCTAATTACTGTGAGCCATTAAGTGTATTCGTAACGCTTTACGACACTGTTATATGTTCGAGTAAGTGGAGAATGGAGAGCCATAAATAATAAATTTTAAGTCGTCGATAAAAATTAAAAATGGAAGAAAATAAAAGCAACCACGATTTTTTTTACATAAATATTACTTTTACGACATTATTATACGGAGCTCGTCGGGTGCGTAAATATATTTTTTTACTAACGAGCTTTTACGAGCTGACCGGTCGTTCAGAATCGACAAATTCCACATTTTAAAACGTGTGAAAGTAAAACATTGAAAGGGTGGGTTGACACCACCTATAAACGTGTATAATAATGACCGCTCGGGGTCACATCGTAAAAGCAATTGGTCAAGCATTGACGGATCAAACAATCAAACCTAATAATTATGCTCTAAGAAACGTTTGAATATGGGTCAGCAGAGCTTGGGAAAGGAAGTGTAAGCGTTGAATAAATATTACTTACAATAAGCAAGTAAAGTCAGTTACGATGTCGTACGCGGCAAAGTGAAATTAACTGCAAGTTAGATAGTGAGCCGTACAATGCTATGTTTTTGTTGAGCACTGAGCAAGGCGTGGTAAATTCGTCACGTACAGTTACCAGTGGGCCAATAGCGAGGAACGTGGCCTGCACAGCAATCAATAACGGTGCATGCGATGGACACGGCGAATGTAACGCATCGTAATGAAAGATGCAATAGTTTTGATTGTGGTTTAAAGTAGGTGCACTGTGGCATGCATTAATGCTGCTTACATAGCTTAATGCTAAGTGCATGTATGTATTTCCTCTAAGGTTTATTGTACCGCCATATTAATTGCTAGGTACCATTCAATGGTTCTAATAATACCCAGCAGTTTACTTGAAACTAGATCTAGATTGTATGCCGCCACAAATAACTGATTGCAACTTACGTTTTTTAATAAAATTAAATCACATCTGTGTGCCCGATTCGACAATCTCAAGCCAAGGTCAAGCTTAGTTAGGTTATGCACTGGCAGGAGTCTTTTGCTCAAGTAAAATATCTACTTAATTTTTCTAGCAATCAATTATTAAAACTTATTGGTTTTTTTTTTACAAAAATTATATTAATAAAATTAATTATATTTCAGCTAATAGCTGATATAATTGATGTGCTGATATTAAAAATATAATGCATACGCTCGTGGGAATGTGCAGCGGCCGAGAACTGAACCTGTTTATCGAAACATCTATGCAAATTTTGTGGATTCGTATCGCACTGCACCGATCTAACTGGATTTTATAAATTATACGCAGACCACTATGGGTTGTGTGATTTTATTATCCTCTAAAGTTGCACTTTTGTTTTCTCTATTCTATGGGAAAATTATGATTTGATCTTTAACTTATTTTTAATATAAACTGCGTTAGATTCTTTTTGTCATGTTTTCGATGAAATCACGCATATTTATCACAAATAATAAATCCATACTAAGCGCCGTACTTTCACGTAGTTATGACAGTATTCTTAGAGTTGTAGCGACTTTACGTAATCACATCAAGTGGAGCGCATTCTAAAACCATAAACAAAACGTCGCGCTTTATTATTCCTGTCTATTGTTTCAAAATATTTAGCAAAGCATTCATTCCCACAAGTGCACCACATGCAGTCCAGCATAACGGGTGTTTCAACCAACTCTGCATACATTAGCGCGTATGTATGCATGCATGCAACAGCACTTGTAACAATCAAAACAATGTAAAACGAAAGGCATCATTACGTCTCGGTTGACATCTACAACTAACATTAAAGGGTAACTATTGTTTTTGGAAATTTGCATGTGACTGGGTGTCATTGTGACGAATTTCAACCGTTTAGTTGTGACAAAACGTTGAATGGAGTCTTTATTTCAACAATTCTGTATACGTTGACAGGTAATCACCGGAGAAGAGTGGTAAAGAACTATGATATAACACGTCATATTTTTGGTGAATTTAAAATATAAACAAATTCGAAGATATTATATGCGAAGAGCGATATGTCGTTTTTAAACCAAGCAAATTAATCAACGATGCGTCAAAAAGATACTATTTATACTAAACATCTATACTAATATAATAATTATGAACCATTCTCTATGTTTAATACATAATCACCGTTAATCACGCCACCAAATTATTAAAATTTCCGTATACAGGTAACTAGATATAAAAACGGATAAAATAGAAGCATTTTTAAATAAATTCAGTATTCGAATACCTGATTTATAAAACCAGAAAACCAAATTGTAAAATTTAATTGAATGGCAAATAACGTTCTAATAATTCTGTAAACTCGTTGAATATGTTTTATCGATAATAAAGTGCAGTACCGAAGTGGATTCGAGAACTAACAATGCAGGCAACGGTCGAGCATGCTTGGAATCCAAGGCTATGCTTATCAGCAAGTATTATGTGCTCCAACCATTAATCATCTTATCGCTTTAGACACGTTTATATTCGTGTTAGAATTGTTGTTTTATGTGTTTATTTATACATGCGAATATCTGTTATTGGTTTTTATAATGGGCGATGATTTGATTCTCTCTTCTCAATAACGACGCGATGTATTTTACATTTATTTATGGAACTGATGTAAAATAGCATACACTAGGGAGAAGTAACTGTGGAAAGGAACCGCGCTTCTTGACATATTGAGCAGTGTGAACCACTGCACCATCCGTGCAGACAATAACATCCAAGAACAATTTTATACCGCAATTTTAACAAAACACTGCTTGCACAGACAATACGCAATGCACAGACTATAATCACATATACTGAAATTTACTAACAATGTATTTTTTTGTTACCGTGCAATATAGTTTTAAAACAATAGACAATTGTTTTCTCAATTAGTTATGCTCCAGTAACAAAATAAACCAAAAATATAGTGAATTTCAAACAAAGAACGAATCCAAATTCGTCGGACCGTAGCACAAAGTGGTTCACACAAATTAAATAGCCAAAAATCTCATACAACCCCTAACAGGGGAGGGACATTAATTAGAATACTACGAATGCATGATTATGTGTATGGGAAACGATTTTACACACAGTTACTCATGCAAACGACAGGCTAGGATGTGTGTTTTGGAAATTATATTTAAATGCACGGACGACACAGTAGTATATAGTATAAGTGTACTTTTACGACAAATGTTGTGGGTTCAATAACCACATGGCACTATTGATCAAAAAAGGTTTTATTGAAGGTTGACCATTATAAATATTTATTGTTCTAATGTTTATAAAGTTGAAAGCGATTCAATGTGAAATTGTATTTTTTCATTAATACTATAGAGATTGATTAACGTCCAAAAACCAATTGGAATACTTTTGTGACAGTAATAGGTTGGTGTTCCGAAGCAAATGTAAATATTTGGCAATACAAATAGCCCAATAAATTACTACGACAGTCTGTTTCCAATAACTCAGAACAAAGCAAACATTGAAAAACGAATAGTAAGTACTTAAAATGTGTCGATTCAATTATGTTCTGCTAATTTTCTAATAGGGAAACGTACGAGATCTCTCCGTTCATAAAGAAATAAACAAAACACTATTAGCATATGTTCGCATGCGCACCTGCGCATACGCAACGTCAAGACATGATCCCTGCGAAACCAGGGTTGTCAATAAACTACGTAATATATTATAACTGACTAGATTTATCTTTTATTTTATTTTCTTTATTTGGAATAACAAACAATTACACAGTAGGTAATACATAATATATGTAGTAATCTTAAAATAACAACTGCGTAATCGACTACGTTATTCACAGAATACAATAGACTAGGTTATGTTAGTAACAGTACATTTTCTTGGATAAAAGGTACCCTATGTCCTTTTCTGTTTCCCTTACAACGCGTATGCGAAATTTCATGATAATCGGTCAAGTAGCATAGGAGTGAAAGCGTAACAAATAAACAAACTCACATTCGCATTTATAATATTATTTTGGATATTACTAGAAAATTATAATTATCTACTAGTTTATAATTAGGAAACCAAATGTAGCTTGTTATGTGATTCTTTATCTAAAACTAGATGTGCCTGCGGTTTCACTCGCGTTTATTGTTACTACGCCACCCCCGTGGGTCGTAGCGTGATGTTATATAGCCTATAGCCTCGATAAATAGGCTATCCAAAACTAGAATAATTTTTCAATTCGAACCAATAGTTCCCGAGATTAGTGCGTTCAACCAAACAAACAAACAAACTCTTCAGCTTTATAATATTAGTATAGATTTGACGAATACCTTTGCGCATGCGTTGTAGTAAGTGTAAGTAGTTAACGGGCTTACGATAAATATTATTAGAAAAATACTAATTCCAAATTGATAACATTTAAAATTATAGCAGAAGTTAAACGCTTTCATAAATAAAGTTATCTATTGTATGAAATGTCTTTACTTAATTTGCATTTCAAGTGTAAGACGATATGATAAGCTAAGTATACCAGCCCTAGTCGTGTGTGCATACACAATGCCACTTTGTGCTAAGCCAAGACTACCGTTACCGATAACCAATGCATGTTTGCGTTTCTTCACAGCAAATGTCAACGAGTCTATTAGATGCGATGCATCTGTGTCAACAGAACGTATATTTGTTAATATTATCCGTTTATCTATAGTCAAAGTGAGGCTTACAGAAAATAAACGTATTTTTGTAGTCTTCTGATAGGTAATCTTGACTTTTTTCTAAACACTTCAAAAGCAGTGTTGACTAAACGATTGCAATATAACACAGTATGCATAATTGCATACAGTAAATGTATATGTATGTATGTAATATGTAGTAACTTTTTCAGATAGCAATAATATAATAGTAATGGTAACTATGGCCCGACATTGTTCTTTTTTTGATAAGCATCTAGTATAATTTGCATTCTTAGTGACTTTATGTTGAAACAAAGGACACAAGATACCTAGACTCGGAATATATTTGGACAGACTGGAATAAATAGTGGCGTATATATATATATATATATATATAATAAACATATATAATAAACAAGTAACAGTTGTACGAAATTGTCGGATTAGCAAAGTACAAAGCCGTTCAAATCGAAGATTAGGGCCCAGCCCGTCCCTCTAGTAAGTTTCAAACTGAATTACAAATATAAGAACATCGTCTTTGTGTATTGTTCGCCATTGTAAGGGTTCGCACAAAGGGCTGGTCTTTGACCCCATGGCCCAATTACTATGAAGCGCGTACGAGTCTCGCGCTTGCGCAACCAGATAGTGTATCAGTACTACATCGTAGTAAATAATGCGTAAAATCGCAGACTGTGTGTCTGCTTCTGTATTTATTGATTTAGCAGTTATCAACTAAGTATTTTATTAGATATGTATACGTATCTCTCTTTCAAATCGTTGCTATAATGTTGTTCTAGGTCTATAAGATATCTCCATAATCGTATGTTTTGCAACAACGTAGTGATAATAGCAAATTAATGTCTGCAAATTAAACTTGTTTTCTTGTACATTTAAAACTAGACTAGAGATAGTAATATCTATGGCACAAATTCTTAGTGTGTCCTAAACGTTAATACGGTAGCAAATATTTCCTTTAATTCCAAATACATTTTAAATAATTCTAAGTGTGCCGTTCTTAAAAAACAACAGTTGATTAAAAAATCCAATGCGTATTCACAATTGTTGAATCAAAGCTGTTAATATAGTTTATGGTTGTAAACAAAGACAATTACAGTTCATTATAAAACTTCTTTGTCGGTGCCATAGACACGTGTTAGATCTTCCTGTGTTTACATGTTCGACCTACCGCAAGGAAAGTAGAGGCCAAGCTTTGTTACAAAAATAGTTGTTTTACTCATTTGCTTTAAGATAATGCAGGACAGTATGTCATTGTTCCATGTTTGTATAATTATTTAGCGTAATATTAACGTGCTGACGTGTTAAATTGCATATGATAAGAGCATATCTCTTGTATATTTTGTTGAACAGTTTTGATTAAATACACAAGTATGATGCATTGTTTACTGTAATTATTACAAAAGACAGGTATATCAGTAATTGCTTGTAGAATTATATCTATAATTATGATATATAATTTGTCTGTGTGCGGTCAATTATTTTCAGATTAACCTTTGCTGGTATACAAAACATTTTTCAAAAAAGCTTAGTCATCGCAATTTTCGCGCCTTAATTCACAACCCTAATCTAGCCCAAACCAATTCATCATTCTGCCTATTATAAACTCAATTAAATCTCATTTGCATAACCTTGACTACACTAGAGACGCTCCCTATTCTCCCTTCTTAGAGATGTCACCACCTTTGTCTCCTGTAACCTACTCCTATTCAAACCGGACAACTTAGGGACAATGCAACGTTTGACCCTCAATGGATGAGAAAGGCATTATTTGTGTATTTTAAGCAATAAACAGTGCATTTTATGCGATTGTAAGCTGTTTTTTTATTTAAATTAGAATGGCTGAATGCACATTGTCCGTTGCGTGAGCTCGTGGTCTGCAAGTGCAGGTACCGTTGATGCATAATCATTAGAAATTATCGAGATGGCGAGAGTAACTTGCTCGCGACTATTGCATGGGAATTACGCGCCGATCGAGTTTGGCGGGAAAAGTGACGTTTGCATGGCAGGTGACGGATCACAATGACAGTCGTGATTCTATAATTTATGATACCAATTAATTTATTCCAAGAACTTGGTTTTTTAGCACATGCATATCGTTATTCATTTTTTTATGTTTGAGATTTTCTTTTGAACTTTTGACAAATAAAAATCCTGTAATTTTTCAAAGGTTTGATTGTCGCGGTACGTGTCGCGACGTTGAGAATTCGAATAAGAGCGAGTTTAATCCTCGAATGGTGCCTAATCCTTTTTAGGAACGCTTGGATGCATTGTCTCGTTTGTAAAGACTTGAAGAAAAAACGACAACATCAAATATGTTTGAAACTTTTGTTGAATGACGAACTGACGCGCAGGCATGTATAATATAGGTATGCATATACTTGTAGCGAGATGCAACATGTCAAGAAAAGATATAAACTTCTTTTGATATTCTGTGTGCATACATCAAAGCATGTAGCGCAGTATAAACTAAACAATAACAAACGCATCGGGATTTAGGATTAGACGCACATACATACAAATACACACCCACACATCAGGACATGTGTACACAAAAAAAAGGATAACAAACAGTAATACAATAATTTTCATTCCTTTTCTGTGCGTACGCGCATCCTATCTGTTGCACTCGCGCATATAATGCCATCCCGTTCACACATTCCGGTCGTTGACCTCACATCTCCGACGAGATTGCATCTAGTGGCCATACAGCTTCCCCCAGATAGACGCAGCACATTTTCTGACCAATTAAAAGATTTTTAAGAGCCTGACTGTGTTTGAGTATATTTACAAACAAAGTATTTCACAGAATACGTATCTAGTAATACTGAATTGTAACTGCAAAACATTAGATTAAGTGTGACCCAGTTCCTGTAATAGCGTAGGTATTACAGATAAGAAAAAAATTGAACGCAATTTTTGCTAGCGTACCGCATGCAGAGCGATATTGCTCACACAGTGCCGCTGAAGCGTGGCCAAGCTGACCGTTGGCTCGCATCAAACATTTGAATCTCATTCCAAAAAAACCTACAACTCGCGTAGTAGTTTATTTATGACATAGTACAAAATCTCCAACAAGACGCGCGTCGCTTTTTATATAGCACCGGTCCCATATTGAAAAAACCAAAACAATTTTTTGTCCATTCCAAAATCGTTTTACGAGCGCCCTCGAATAGTAACGGAGCGAGACGGGGGTGTAGCGCTTCTCTTTCTTACTCTGGAGTGGTAAGAAACTGACACTTTAGTAATTGGTTAATAATTAGTCTTTTGTAAGGTTTCTTAGAACACGTTGCGTTGGCGTGATCGCCCCCCATCTAATAAGACACCTCGATAAAGACAGTCGTAATTGCGGTTCGTGGAAGTAAGACAAAGTAAGCGCAGTTGACTTGTGATTGCCGGTTAATTGCCGCTGGACGAGCTAACAAAATGGAAAAGACAATTGATCTCGATATATAAGTGGATCATTGATCGCTGTTGTAGCTGATATAGACGTAAACTCGATAACTAAAGCCCATAATACACAACAACAGTTCTGAATTGCCATCGGTTACTTTAATGACGGCGGCTATAAAATATTACTAAAAAAAGGGAGCAATACATTGTAAATTAATTTTACCGCATGACCGTGCTCGCGTTACGAAAATTGCTCCATTTGCTTTCACTCATCATAATTTAATCTGCGCAGACTTTATAAAAAGCTGTTCCATAGCTGCTGCTATGTTGGGTAAGGTCAAATCCTGCTCCGTTTTTATTAAACATGGCATACACATTACATTAAAAACGGATAAAACCAGAAAATATAATGTGCTTGCTGAGTAATTTAGAGACTCATCAATTTTTCTTGCTTCTGGGCGTAATGTCTAAAAGATTACATAATAGTAGTTCTACCCTAAGGAGAAATTCTTATCATGTCAAGGGGTTTTTAAATGAGGTTAGTAGGACAAAAAATAATCATAAATGTCCTTCAAATGTAATAGTAATCCACTTGTCTGGCAATGCGATACCCCTTGAACTATTTATCAGGCTACTTTGTCCAGAAATAGGGCAGAGACGTGGGAAATAAACCTACTTAAATGGTTCCTTTAACGTACAAAGATTGGCACTTATTGATTTGAAGAGCCAAAAAAATTGTAGTTAAGTATAAATGCCATTTTAGAGTCCCGAAACTAATTGAATTGATACACATTTAGAGGGTACACTTGACCCAAAAAATGTTCTTCAAATAAGCCTTTCACGACTTTTCCTTTCACACACTCTAGTGTTGATACAGCCGAAAAAAATAAAAGCTCACTAACTAGACTCAACAAAAAGTGGGAGCACTCGTAATTTGATTATTTAACATAGGTTACGTGTTGAATGGGTTGTGCAAACTGAGAAATACTTAGTAGCTATTCAGTAAAAGAAAGATGTTGATGAACAAATAACGGACGGTCAAAATGATCCATTTTTGACGCCGCCCGTCGAGTCAATACTGACCTGTCGAAGTGCATCGGAACAGGAGGCAATCTTTAAAAAACGTACTGGTTTTAAAACGTTCTGATCTCCTATGCATAATAATGCAATAGATTAACGTAATTTTATTTTATGACGAATTAGAAGCTAATGCTCGGGTTGGTCATGCAATTACTTTCTATTCAACTTACAAATATTTCTAAGGTTTGAAATCAAATTATAGTGATAGCCATGATTATTCTATTGCCCGTCATTTATTTAAATTGATCAAATTACGGTATGAGATTTACGTTCGATGGATACTGGGATTATTTTAGAACGATTTGAACTAAATTATGGAGGAGAAGGGTAGAAATTGTATTGAATTAGAATATTATAGACCTACACGATGTTTAGATTATTTTCCCTTAGAGAAAATCTGTGGAATACGTCGAGTTATTTTTGTAATAGCATCTAAATTAGTAATTTTATGATTGTTTCTCCCGGGCAGACAATTCGTCTTTTATTAGGATAACCTAGAAGGTTGATTTTTGGCCCTCCCGCGTGGTCTCCCGCAATTATATTTTTTATTACGTCCATCTCATAATAACATAATGAACTACATACATACCGCTCTGGAATAGTACCATTATCATAAATCGGGCACGCTTACCTGGAAACAAAATATCCATTTATTAAAATCTTATAAATAGTGACCACATCATAAATTGGAACGATCGTAGAAGCAATTATTTTTTTCTTTGATACGTTTTATTTGTTATGATAGCAATTATCCTTAGGACAAAATGACCGCTTATTAAAATAATCGCCCACTGGTCTCACAGTGGGACGGGTGGGACACAATCGAGACTAGCTGATTTCTAATCCAGTTTGCGTAGGTTGTGTCCCGTGGACACTATAGTTAACAGTCGTAATGTATCTACGACTTAAACTATTATTTCTAACGCTTTATATAATATACTAACAGAAATTGTAACTGACTGAATAATTTAACAGTTGAACGAGGCAGAAATTTATTTTAACCTTGCGTTATAAACAAGTAAGTAGCTAACAATACGTTGTTTAGAATGTCATTCAATACCAAAAGCTATAAAAGACACACGACTTCAAATTGCTACTGTCGATGATGAAAACATTTCTTGGCACGAACCAATCGTATTATATGAACTGCAAGATCAATTTGTTGGACAAAACAAATGAATTTTACGATGCAGCTAGTGTAGGACAATATAATAATTTACATTGACGTTTTTACAGTTGCGGCACGAGTTGTTTATTACAGCAAAAAGTCCGTTAAGTGTCTCGGGACTGTAAAGATTGAGCAAAACATAATATCAGCTCGTTGCCTTTTTATTGTCAGTCCTCATCTATCAAAGGTTGACTGTTTAATGACTAGTTTTTGAATTGAATCTGGATTTTTACTTTATTTCAGTAAAGACAGGTAATCTAGAACAGAACTTGACGTGGTAATGTGTCACTAATATATTCAAAGTTATTAAAGTAATTGAATTTAATAAGGCTTATGTTTAACTTATAACCAGATATAGTAAAATATAACAGTCAAAAATAGTACTTAAATGATCACCAAATTGCACAGCAAAATATATTTAAAGAGATCAAAATAAGTTGACGGAGCTCCGATCCGCGGGGTTCCTATTTTTGGGTGTACCTAACATAACCTAACCCTTCCGAGACGGAATGCAGTGATTTATAGGTGCTCGTTATGATATATTTTGCTGCGCAATTAGTATTTTTGGTGGTCATTATATTTAATCCCATTTAATAACGGCATTTTAACACGTTGAAATATGTTAAAATGTAATTAAGCTACGTGTTTTTTAAGTAGTATTTTAAGTTACACGCTAGAATGAAATTTAATTATTTTTAGTAAATATGTAATTATTTACCGTGTTAACATGGAGTCTCGTGCCTTAGCAACAATACTTATATAAGACTAGATGTTCTCGCGGTTTCATCCGCGTTTATCGTTACTGCACCGCCCCCATGGGTCCTAGCGTGATGTTATATAGCCTATAGCCTTCCTCGATAAATAGGCTATCTAACACTAAATTAATTTTCAAATCGAACCAGTAGTTCCTGAGATTAGTGCGTTCAAACAAACAAACTCTTCAGCTTTATAATATTAGTATAGATATAAAACAGCAGACTGTTACAATATATAAAACGATGGATTCCATTCTTTTTTGTGATGTTGAGTGTCGATGTCGCACTGAGCAGTAATTAGTCAACATTCCAAGGAGCCGCGTAACTGAACAGTAGCCGCATATAATTTATTGCTTCTGTCATACGGTTGCGTTTCTAATGCTAATGCTCTCAAAGTTATGACAATTATCTATTTTTATTGCCATAAAATCCTATCCTAACTAATATTGTACAAGCGAAAATGAGTTTGTTTGTTTGTTACCTTTTCACGCCTAAACCACTGAACCGATCACCCTGAAATTTTGCATATACGTTGTAAGGTGTACAGAAACGAACATAGGCTTTCATCCCGAAAAAAAATACTGTTCCCGAGGAAAACAACAAAAACGTTCTTATGATAATAGATAGCGCCACGTTTCTTTCAAATCATGATTGAATTATATTATTACAAGCAGAGTACAACCCGAATTGATTGTCAAATTCTAAATTAACGCGAGCGAAGCCGCGGGCAAAAGCTAGTATATTATATATTATACAAATCCAAAACGTAAAAAAAATAGTTTTTTGAAATGGACGTTTAGTGTTTATGCTTACTTCTACGTATATAATTCACTGCAATTTGAAATAAACATCCTTATTATATTAATAGTATCTTATTATTCGTATAACGCGACTCTCAAGATTAATATTGTGAAAATCATAAGGTCACAATATTAGCGGGCATATATTATTCACAGAATAAAATAATAATAAAATAGAAATTCAGCAGACTGTTAGTTATGTCTTTATCGTGAACCTCAACATTGTAAACAATTACGTGTGAACTAAAAATAATAATAATAATGACGTAGTACATAATACGATATAGTATTTATTACGATCACATATGTGTTTTGTTTATTTATCTCAATATTTTAACTCTTCATGACGCTTCGAAACGATGTTCACTCGACTCAGAGAGAAATGCAAACTATTTTTTTCATAGGTTATAAATTTATTTAACACCTCTGTTGTCGTTTAAATACCTATCATTTGTCTTTGAATTAAGAAACAATCTTTTTTGCCAGGATCATAGACCACTATGCGTATTTTGGTGAGCAGCAATTTTGTACAAAATTATTTAAGAAAATTGCAGTGGCGTATTTTCACGGTGAATTTAGTATAAGTTGAATAACCTTTTCGGGCCGCGTCCTCTAAGGCTTGCTTTTATTTCTATCTCTTTCATTCTTACTAGCGAAGTGTATGACGTAGTTTGTTTGTAAACTCATCTATTGTATACATTTCCATTAAGATTAGGATGATAGATCACTCACATTGTAAATCATAAGTTTCGATTTCGGATATTAACAATACGTGCTTTCTGTATTATGTTATTATTCTCATAAAATATGTAATACCCACACGACCATTGATTTAAATTTGAAATTATAATATTTAAATGCTACATTTAAAATCACAAACCAAAACAGAATAATAGAGTACATAGCTTCAAAGATTAATTGCATTGAAATTATAATATTATTCACGAGATCATGTGCCATAAAACTTGTATAATACAGCGACCATTTTATTCGAATGTAATAAAATAAATGTGATTATCAGTAGTTGACGAATGTGTTTGAATAGGTGTGCTTCGCGTCCAAATGTTCTAAATAAATTTAGTAATTAGAGACCAAATTACTGTGTAATTGTTTGATACGGTTGCAAAAAAACGTGCGGCTAAAAATTCGGGTCGATAAACTAACGGCTACGTTTTAGGATATAACTAGCGTTCCGAATTGGTGGTTTGCTCAAGTTTCCGGTCTTATAGAACGGTGTACGCACCTATATTGATAACAACCTTCGCTGTTATACAAACATGACACATTAATCTTTTATTTTGTATGGAATTCAATTTACATTTTAGGTAAAGTATACTGTGTAAATAAACAGTTTGTATTATTACAATGCAATGAGTTCAATAATAATAAACAATGTTAGATTTATTTTCATCACACAATAGGACAATCACGACGGTCGATCGACAAACAAAATGGTAACAAATTGTCGATGAAAACACTTTTGTTTGTTGACAAACTGCGTACGCACACCACTATTTGAATTTAGAATGAGGCTTCGCGAAAGGATTTGCTGTCATAGTACCGTTAATTTGAGCTACCGCGGTCATGAGCTTTAGGCTGCGGTCACACAATGCGTTTGTACGCAATCCGGAGAAATGTCGTCATAATATACTCGACACGATTTACTCGAGTGTCATAACTAAACATTTGTACGAATTTAGACGTAAAGTTCAAGTTGTTATGTAATTTTTGTATTGTTTTTATTGTCAATGAGCTGTTTGTTCAACTGTACTGTTTGTTTATGTCATTATTTGCGTTAATTTATAAGTATTTACATGCTCTAGACCTAGACAATATCCATTCTGTTGACTGCAGTTTATCTATGTTTATTAATACCTCGATCATTAAAAATAGGTTGTTGCTAACACTATTAAGTCTATATTGGATATCTGAAAGGTAAGTATTTTTAATGCGACTTTTTACAGGTATTTAAATTGGTCTGACATAGTAAATCGGAGACTTTGTTTTAGCTTTAAGTTCAGTAGTCACTTAATAACTATTCAACACATCGAAATGGTCGCGTACATACTATAGTGTATATGTGTGCGTGTTGTTATGGTACGTTCAATAACACCGTGGCGTCGGGTCGACGAACTCGATGCGCCGGCGCCGCAGACACTGGGATGCGGAAAGTCGCCATTCGCGAATCTAACGCAGCCTTTATTGCACATATACATTTAAAAAAATAGTTAATTAAATTTACAGTCATTAGCCCCAACACTTGATTCAACTAACTATAGTTTCTTTTTAAAATGCACTCATGTATTTTTTTTGTTTTTCTCAATAATGTTATTTACATAGTAATTAAGCGGATCAAGTGATAGAGAAACTCTTTGATGTCGTTAATAGAATCGTTTATTAATACTTATATATTACATATATTTTCACTCTCAGCAAGCTTGCTTATAAAACACACTTGATCATCTTTTTGTATAATGAGTACTAGCCAGAAATTGTGGTCTTCACAATAGTAGTATTCTTAAATGTTTGGGGAAACTAAGATTGGAACATTCAATTACAAGTCCTGACGTCTTAGCATTAGCAAGATATGTCACCACTAACAATAATGATTAATTACACAATGAATAACATTTATCTTACTCGCAACTAACTTTCTTATAGTTCTGAGTAAACCAAGCAAAAAGTATTCAACAAATGAATGGTGAAGGTTTAACGCTTGATTAAACAAAGCTTTAAGTTGGCGTTTCTCCTTGGTTCTAAGTAGGCAGTAACTTGAATAAGGTAAATTGTTAACTTGTCATGGTCAATGATATAAAACTATGTACCGTTATTAATGTAAGTTAAGGTCAACGCGAACCCTTTATGGCCCCTCTAACGGCACCGCTCGTAATCTATTATACTTGCGATTTTTTTTCTGTCGGAGTATACACACGACACGACAATTTATCTGTTTATTTCTTTTTTTTTGGCGATAAGTCGTACGGTATTTTAAGAAAACTTGTTGTGGAATTGAAGCCTGTATACTTTAATCTTTCTTGAGGTTTATATAATGGTCTTATTTTAACATTATACGGTATCACGCATAATTATCCTCCAAAGGGTAGGCTCCATCCACATTCTACCAAGTAATACTGCCCATGCTACTAAGTTTATTATTGGTAAAAAACCTTTGCCTGTACGGGACAGAACCCGCGACCCACGATTAGCTATATTATCAGTATCGTGATGATTACAAAGTGTTTCGTGATGAATTTAAGCTAGTATCTTATTGCCAATGCTAATTTGTTAGGCGATTATGCAAAGTACTGAATTAACATTTTACATTGATTGCTAATTGAAATCAGAAAGACAGTGAATTACTGACTAGTTGCGCGGTTGTGTGCAGTTGTAATAAAAGGAATTAATTATTTATGTCTATCGTGTGATTGTTAGGTAACTTAGAGCCAGTTCTCAAGCGACTTGAAGGCTTCTGGCTTCATTGTTTAGACGGGTACTTTGTCTATGTGGATTGCAGTAAGTGGCTATCCAGATAGGTACTATGGACCAGTGTAAGTTCGATCTTTGTATTGTACTATTTGTGTGACCTATATTAGTTCCTAGTTTGGTCGTTGTATCCATTGTTTCAATTAAAGTCGCTATACAAGGATTATATTATTGAACCACAAGGGAAAGCTTGCTGGTGGAATAGTGAAATGTGTTTCACACAATAACAAATTTTCATATAAATGTATTCAAAGAGTATCTTATATCAATTTTGCATTACAATTGATGTTACTCGAACTTGTCATCAAGATTGCAATGCAAAGAAAGAATGGATTCCATTCGGACATTGTCTGTCAATCATCCAAATGTTTCTGAAGCACAATCATACAGTCTAATTATAATAAATATTCATATTTTCCATTCAAGTGAATGTACGTTCACACATAATTAGCTCCATTATACAATTCAATTCACGCATCGCATCAAAATACAAACATTGATCTAAAATTCAGTTCGTAACTCTATACGAGTAATTCTAATGTCCAACAATGCCATGAAATATGAATTTTTATTTAACAATGAAATATTTTTATTGTAGTGGCTACCATTCAAGTGGAATGAAGGTTTTTTAATCGAATTCTTTGGGTCAGAGACAGAATGGCCGTCTTGAGGATTGTGATGGTCGTTATCAATCAAATGTGTCAGGTAATTATTCAATGGTGACACGGACAGCTCAAGAGTTAGTTATAGGGCTTTGTTAGGGATTCCTTGACTGCCTCTTTGATACAAGCCTAAGAAACTTACGCAACGGAATATCGTGAGGACTCTAGTTTTATTTTCGAATCGGTAATATATATTTCTAGTCCAGTCATTAATAGCGTTCGAACTAACGCACCGACTATTATCAACACATAAGATAGCAGCAAATCATAGAGATCTCAGAATATCGACAGCTTTAAGTCAATTTAGAGATCTGAGGTCGATTTGAAAAATCATTGGTCAGTTACATACAAAATGAAGTTAGGAATACCATGATAGTAACACCATATTTACGTAGCTCAACTATACAATTGACTCATCATGATTAATACGCGGAAATACGGAGATGATAATATCATATCCGTATTTGCGAAAAATATATACACGTTTGCCAATCGTGTCTGTTATAAAGCGTTATTTTGATGTTACTGACACACTTAAACAGTACATTAAGTATTATTTAGTCGACGGATGCATCTAATTGTGCTCGCACTAAACTTTGAACACGCACCTCCAGTGACCCCGATCTTAATAAGAACTGTCACAAGGTGTGAATACTTGAACCCAATAGTATTTATTCAGATGTAGTCACAATTAACATATCAATTAATATATTAACATACGATTCCCATTCATATGTGTTATCCATCACTGATGGATTTTGATGGATAGTCTCTTACATACATTTGTAACACTCGAATTGTCACGAAGAATGAAGTTTTTGATTGTGAAAGGGATTAATGGTATCGAATTGTGTTTGAACTTAAAGTTCACACGTGTTCTTTACCGTTGGTGTCAACAGAAGGGACCCTGACTATTGTTGGGGGCTCGACCTCGTTCGTTCTACGGCTCCAGGATTGAACCACCCTCCTACGCGTTAGAGAATAGGTACGTTGAGTATTCAGATATGTCTACGTTCTTATTCAAATAGGAAACGTAGGGTTGCTAACAAGAGTTTTCATTGTTTAGAAATATCGTAGATTAGGAAGGAAATAGTATATAATTAACTAAAAATTTGACTAAAATTATGAATTTTGTTGGTTAAAGCCAATATTAAAATACATGACAAATACCATATTATTGTTATATCGTATTTAGGCCAAGATATAACAGATTTATATAATCCTAAGAAAATCCTGTGACGTTCTCTTTTGTTTAAAATCCTCCTGGATTCAAACTTGAAATTTAATATTGATAGTAGCACTGGCAGCCCTAAACATGCATTTTAAAATTGGAAGGCTTGATGCGCTGTTTAGTAAGCTTTAACGTATGTATGGGTTTGACTGACATGCAGTTCATTTGTTTGGATGGAGTAAACATGTTTAAGAAATCGACAACACTTTGGACAGGTCGATAACCTTGCTTGAGTAACCATTTACTTAAAAAAACGTAGATACGTAATAGCAGTAATGTAAGAATACTAATTAGTTCTGGAAAAGTAAAAGTAGCTTGTTGTTTTTTTTTATTGAGGCGACGAAGTTTTTGTTTTGGGACCATAATATATTAGAATCGACTAAAATTTTGATTTTAGAACATCTCTTTTCTTAAATGTTTGAATCTATGCTGGGTCAGAGAGGGTCAATGTCGGTGACCATATTCTTTAATGTTATTCAACCCTCAATCGGTAAAATTACATTAATATGCAAGACGAATTGAGGTGTTTAATCCGGCATTGATTTCTTTCACCCCTTGTCCTCTTCAAACTGGAAAAATATAAAATAAATAGTTTATGTGAGAACAACTGATGTGTTGATGGCCATTGTGAGTCGTCACCACGCCTCTCTGAACGACAATCGGGTATAACCAAAGATTTGCATAATGATTCGTTTCTCAGTTCGATTTCGAGGACTACATATAAGATAGATGTCTTTTTACTGTTCAATTTGTGACCCTAGAGAATAAAAATGTTATGATAAAATGTTGAGCAGTGGTATCCGTTACATGAATTCTCTAAGGATTGATGCGAAAGGATATAACTGTTAATTTTCAACATTGGAATATGTTTTAACCGCCGTTTATCAAAGCATAAATTTTCATTCCATAAATAAAAAAGGCGGTATTTCATCCATGTTCTGTTTTTGAAATTTGGTGTGCAAGCTTTCGACGTCGAACATTTGTTTACTTTTTGGCAAGATTCCTGTTCGACGCCTTATTGTTTATGGTAGCGGCCAATTTCACCACTCAGTCATAAAAAATCAAACCTCCTTTTAGACACCTGTAACAGATGTTTATTTATTGCCAATAATGCAACTGCAGCTTTTAAAAGAAGCTATACATCGATGGACAAGAGCATTACGAAACACAGTTGATTTTTTGGATTCTAACAACGTTTATACCTCATACGCTACTCAATACAGTACTGACCACTTATACATAATGTCCATGATTAGTACCTATTACCCACATATCTTTTAAGGCATAACAACAAAACTTCCCACGTTCGATGCCGGTACCGGTACGTCTAGCGATGAATGTTATCGAATTGGTGCAAGGCCACATCGCTTATCTGGCACTTTGCTATACGGTGTGTTTCCTGATTTGATGCTTGATAAGGGATTATGTGATGTCGGGAATTGTAAACATGTATGTTATAATCTGTATCGGAGCAAGGTTACTTTGGCCTGTTAAGACTAGAATGTAGATAATGAGCATGAATTTGTTATTATATTCAGTTAGAAAAACTTTAACATCGGTACATAATTTATTATATCCATACTTGTTTCTTTCTGAAGGGGTAGGTAGTAGCGTGTCAAATATTTTGCTAAATATGTTTATGGTTAACAGAACAGAAGTAAGCTTATTGCTGGCAGATTTTCACTTGTGCTGTTACTGACAATTACCTTAAAGCTTAATTGAGTGACTTTATCCAACCCAGGAGACGAACCCAGGATCTCATGATAAGCGAAAATAACCTTGTCACTGGACCATTAAGGTAGAAATACTTTCATAGCATTAACCGCGTCGTAAAATAAAATATTGTTAGTCGTATAACTGTAGTTATACACGAATTTCAAATCAGTTACTTTACAGCCTTTTAAGATTCTAAATCATTTAAGTTTACCAACAGAAAAAATATTGCATTTGTCTATTATTCATATATTATTTGGTAACACAAATGATGTGTGTTACCAGCGTCACAACGCATTAGTAATCTGTGTCAGCATGCCACTCATAAGAATAACGGAACCAAAAACAAAAGAGAGTAACTTTTTTATGAGAAATAGTTTTATCATAGTCATTAGGATCGCCCAAATGTGTTGTTGTAACACAATTAATGTATGTGACATCCTTGCTCCTTCATACCTTTCCCACGACACGTCATTATAATACTTCCGTAAGTTAGTAATATGTCGCCACAAGCGTCTTTAGTTTACACAGTATGCCACTTTACATGCGCACAAGTATTTGTACGGTAAGTAAATAATGGAAAATGTTCTGCATAATATTATTCAGTTTGTGGTTTCAACGGTAATCGATAATAGCTTAGAAATATAAATACGTATGTTATTTACTTGTTATAATTTGTTATCATTATCACTAATATTCATTAGTGAACCGAAACACATGGCAGAGGTACAAAAGCCGTTACAGTT
This sequence comes from Catocala sponsa, assembly GCA_963564715.1. Taxonomy (NCBI): domain Eukaryota; kingdom Metazoa; phylum Arthropoda; class Insecta; order Lepidoptera; family Erebidae; genus Catocala; species Catocala sponsa. Next base: position 8,154,954 of record OY751346.1, on the reverse strand, counting down.
TAATCAAAATATCCACTGGTGCAGCTGTTATCTACACCGACTCACTGTGCGGAACATTACTGTTTTTATTTAAATGTTCCCGCAAAACAATGACCTCTGCACAAAAGATTTGAAACAAAAAGGCTTTAATTCAAAAGTACGAATATATGCCTGGTCGCGACTTTTTAAAAAGAAAAATAAAACTCAAGTTTTAATCGCGTTGCATTATTCTTCTGAGACAGCTGTCAGACGATAAAAAAATAAAAAGCCGACGTTCCCAAATTGAAATTGACGCGTTCCATTTAAAACAATGAAACTCGATTCGAAATTGAAAATAATAAAATTGATCAAGAAACTCTGCCTGGAAACGAAAATCGCGTACTTCTAACTTTAAAATGCAGGCGTTTTCAGTTATTTGTAATTAAATTGTTCGAGTTATAAAAAATAAATGCATAATTCATAGTTATAGATAGAACCAATTATACCAAACTACATAATTTTACTAAAGCTCATGAAGGCAAAGGGAAAAGTATCCTAGTACCTACGTACACGATAAGGTCATATTCACACGGGGTTACAAGCCGTAATTATTTATTGATCCGGTGCAAAATGGCAGCTCGTGTGATGAAAAAAATCACCCTCGTTTTGTTTCAACGGAATATTCGATGCCGATATGTTAGGGCCGGATAATTCACAGTATTGGTTCAAAATTAATTAACTGCACATATGGACGATTGGAAATTAATAACAGTAGTCTTTTAAACTCGTTTGTTGATACTTGTTGAGATAACGATAATGATGATCTAATAAAACGCAAATAATTTTAATTACTTACCTGAAAATGCTCATGAAGCATGCTGCAATATCGCAATTAGCTGCTATTTTATTGTTTACCCGTCCAATTATTTTCAGGATAAATATTTTATATTGAAACGTTACATAATATAATGTTTTTGTAGATGCGCTGTAATTTTTTATATTATTAAATCAGAAAATAACAATCTCGAATCTAATGATCTAATCCAATCTGCAATTATTTATACCTGAATTTGAAAATTCGAATTTCGAGTATAGCTCTGGTGTATTAAAAACTGTATAAATATTTTATAGCACATGCAATCATTATACAGCCAGTAATGCGTAACAGTGGCTATCGATTTTATTCCCATGCAGTATGGGAAAACGTTTAACAAGGGTCAATCGATGATACTTATCAATTATCTACCCTGTATTTCGATTGGTTATCACCCCTTCATTGACAGATAGTGACTAAAAGCTAGCATGGGAACGTTTCGAACATCAAGAGGCTATTTTATCGCGTCTGGTCACACTTAAGTTTATTGACTATTAATTTCATCGTCTATCATCTGTATAAGACTACATCAGTGTTACAGCATTTAAAAATACTACTTATACATTATAAATAACAACACTGTCATAATAATTACAAAGAAGTTTGTCGTTGTTTCAAATAGAAATTTAATATACTTACTGTGTATGGAACCATAATCATACTAAAGAAATCTACTTGAGTAGTTTACGTCATAATAGAAAATGCACTAAGGCCTTGCGTAAGAGATTGCATTCTGCCTGGTTGTTGTAAGTGAACGGTAACTGCGCGGTTGCCGACTTCACACGACTAAATATACCTCATAGAAATCTATTTTATTTACCATATTTTCTATCATCCTTGTTTAAAAATGAAAGTAAAAGTGTAATGGCACTTTCGCTTTGGGAACAGGAATGAGTCTCCGATTTTACGGTCCGAGTGTCGGGGTTCTCATGGTGCGATCCTCGAAGCACCTCGTCCGGAACCGAGCAGATTTATCAACTGTTTTTACAACGCAGCGACTTTAATAATTGCAATTCTTTTGGGGTGATAATGATGAACGTGAGAAAACCGTTGGGATAATTTTGTTTTACCCCTTATTTTAAGGTTGGTGGTCAGGTTGATTCATACGTACTAACCATAGACACATTAGAGATTTTTATTCAACGGTTTTTTTTACAGGTTAATAGTTTCTTGTAAGAGGGAACTCTATCTGCCATACATTACTCGCCATATTGTTTTTCATTCGTTCATAGATTATTCGTAGTGGTATGGTAACCATTACGTCACCATAACAATTAATCATATGATAAACATTGTTTATTCTGTACTTAAATAGGAATCATGGGCATTTTCCTAGCATTGTCATGGTCAATAGGAAGGGAAAATGTATTCATATATGTAATATGTAGGTATAATCCTATCCTAACTAATATTATAAAAGCGAAAATGAGTTTGTTTGTTACCTTTTCACGCCTAAACCACTGAACCGATCATCCTGAAATTCTGCATATACCTTATCAGATGTACAGAAACGGACATAGGCTACCTTTCATCCTGAAAAAGATTACTGTTCCCGAGGAAAACAACAATAACGTTCTTATGATAATAGATGGCGCCACGTGTCTTTCGAATCATGATTGAATTATATTATTATTACAAGCAGAGTACAACCCGAATTAATTGTCAAATTCTAAATTAACGCGAGCGAAGCAGCGGGCAAAAGCTAGTATACAATAAAGAGGTAAATAATGGATGCACATGACAATAATGATACAGGTATAACCGCTATAAATAGGATTCGTATATTATCCCTACGTTTGTTCGCGGTAAGGATTGCGGAAAATTATATTATGCGGTTTAGTACATGACTATTATAGGGTTATCGTATGGAATATATTAGTCGCACATTATTTATATTATATTATATAATATCATCTTCCTGGTATATCGTCGAACGGACAGATTATATTTAACACATTTTAGCAGCTGTTTATATGTGGCGATATCGTTGTAAGCTCCTATTGAGTTTCTTTACATAAAACCTAATAGCATTAGATTACGATACGTTCTAGAATTATTGTTTTTATTTATTATAAATAAATATTAAAGAGGAATCGTCGAAAATGTCGATTCGCTAGTGATGATATCGTGCCTCAGTGCAATTAGAAAGTATGCCACGAAGTTATTTCGATGAACAGTATTTTTTCGCTTGAAGACCTTTCACAGTCACTAGTAGTTTGAAATCTTTTATGTCGCTTTACTTTTTGTTATATTTGTTAGAAAATACTTTGCTTAAAATGAGTGCATAGATGGCGCTGCGTGTTCAAATGTGCCAAGTATTGCATGTTATGTAATACAGAAAGTGATGCAAAGATAAATGAACTTTACGTCCGTTGCATATTATGTTTGTAAAGTCCCCCGCGTCACAGAGATTGTCTATATTATCTTTTAATAAAACAAGACTAAAACGGCCATTATAAACGCCAGCAAGTGTCTTTCTGGTTGTCTACAACTGTCGTACAACTTAATTTTCGTATGATATGCAAGTAACGAGTCGACAAGAAGAAGTAAAGAGAAAGTCTAAAACATCTGAGTCTATGGTAGCTAAAGTGACGTGTGCTGATAAAAACCTTAACAGAAAACAAACGACGATAAAATCAACCAAGTAGATCGGTTTTAATGTGTACATTCGCGTAAGCGTAACTTTTGACGTTTTGACAAATGTTTACCTACTACAGTCTATTATTACTACAAGTACATAATGTAATCACATCATTATCTATTGTAAGATTATGTAGGTGGACTCCGAGATATAACTAACGAACGTTAACGGCATTTTGAAACTAACAAAAAACTACTTGCCAAAAATAGAGATGTAATTAATTATCTAACGGTACCATGGACAACATACGTACTTACTATTTTATGTTGAGACAATGTATTTTGGCTAAAGTTACTATAGTGTTTAGTCCTTGATCTATTTTTAATTTACTTAACTTGTGCTAATTGCGGCAGTTTATGATGAATGCATAAGGACTAAGGAGGTCATGTAATTAGCTTTATGATGATGATATTTATACGAAGCTAGGGATGTTATTTAGTGGAGTTACTGCATTCATTTTTAAAGCTAGTGATGTCAATGACTGCTTTTATTGGATTAACCAGGGCAGAAGAGCTGTTAATAAGTATTGTTAATGTTGAAAGTACAGAATTAAATTTCATGCCTATAAGTTCCTAAAGAGTTATGAAAAGGTGTTGACATCAGGTTCAAGTTGCCTAACTGCCAAATTTTGAGTTAAGTCTCTGTTTTAACAAGAGTGCGACTAGTTTGTGACGAGGTTATGACATTTACCTTCGCAATATTTCTGGATGAGTGATAGAGCTAGAAAAAACCTGTGAGAAGTCGTTTTTTATCTGTGCAGAAACAGACGTTACGCGCATTGAACCATGTCTTCGGTGGTGTTTCCTTAGGGTCGTTGTTGTCCGTGAGAACTATAACGTACGCGCATTAGTTGCGAGTCGGTGGTTTGACCAATTACATTTGTGCATTAACAAGTGCAAGAATAGTTAATGGTCAGGTGTACAAGATTATTAAATTGCGAGCTTAGGAACTGTGTTGCCATGGGTGGCATTTTCTGTTTGTTGTTTTTTTTTACTTTACTGTTATGAATCCTGGATCGCACAAATTGCTTTTTGGGATTTTCTATAACGAATTTCTTAGTTGCTCGTTTGGACAAGTAAAACTTAGATAGTAATTATGACACGTTGTGATGTTATACCTATTTCGGTATGCGCACGTGCAAGCGCATTCTGTTAATTAAAATATTTCCGTTGCTAAATATTTTATGAAATAAAAATATGATCATAAAACCAATGCAATAAAAATATCAAATAGTTAGACGTTTCCTCTCTAACAACATTGTGTTAATTAGACAATGCTTCTCAATTTTCAAAAACTAGATTGCATACTCGTAACGTTATCCCCCAATGATCTGAAACAGATGATGCTCCGGTCATTCGACCCAGAATATATGCGCATGCGCCGGGGGTGTGTAAAGTTCAGGGGGTGAAAACGCGGGGGTTGTCAGCAGATGCCGTGAACTATTGCACCGTATCAGCGCCCCAAAGACCGTTACTCCCCCTATCTATTAAATTTTGAAATTCGAACACGTGTGTTGACAACTTTTTTTATCTTACCCGCATACGTCCGTGTTTTCGCAATCGTTTCAGTTCCGAAATTTCGTATGTAAACGTATTCGGAGTAGGGCAATTTAGATAAAACGTAACTCGATAGTTTAGCAATAGCTTAATAGGCGAGTTAACAGTTGGGTTAGTTAAAAAAACGTTAACCTTAATTTGATTAGTAACTGCGATACCAAATTAAATAGGTATATCGATTTTTTATCGCACTAAGGATGACAGAAAGTAGCTTTTAGTATAAACATAAATAGGAAACGGTAGTCTAAAATTCTAAATAATTTTTTTGGTTCCGTATCGTAACTCTCGAACGAGGTGATGTCTCAAACCAGTAAATATTTCATCTAGTCAAAGATAATAATTGGCAAGCGACATCATATAATAGAAAGCGACAAAGTTAGGCACGCGACATTATTATTACTTTGTGAGTACAAAATCAAGTGAATGTGACAGTTAAAAAATCAATACGGCCGTTACAAAACGAGTGTCCGCGAGGGTGCGCACAAAGGGCTGCGCTGTGCGCTGCGCACGCGCCGACGTTATTGCACCGCCATTATGACAATCACAACACAATGCAGATTTATTCTGTGCCGCTAGCAGGGGTGACACTGTGATTTATTAGTACTCATTAATCGAATATTCTCTACATAGTCGGATCCACAATTTCGGAGTATTGTTTGAAGAAAAACAGAAGCTATTGTTTTTTTTTCTATTGGTTATTACCGATTCCTCTAAGTAATCATGTGAGTGCATTTTCATTCCAGCAGAATAAAACAAATAAACGCACCATTAAACTAATCAAGATTTTGCTATTTATAAGATTTGATTGGATTAGAATAGGGTTGATTTCTAACGGAAATACCCTATTTCTTTGTTGAATTTGCATCTTGACCGGATGCATTTAAAGAAACCCCATACAGTTGCAACTATTTGTATCAAATAGCAAAGCGTACAATTATTCGGTACCCTGCAGCTAGTCCACTTATTTTCCCATAAACCAAAATATAGTTCAACGACATCTAACTTGGGGAAAGGGAAGTTAGAAATTGGGTGACCCGGTCCGTTTGGCCCCCTACGAAGTTCTTACGGTTGGTCAGTTTCAGACAAAGAAATTCGTCGATATTGAACGTTTGAGGACTCTTAGAAAACCCTTAGATTCACATCTGCTTAAATCTTAGAACACTTAAAGGGTTATGTTTGCGAGAGTTGTCAAATAAACGACCCGGGAATCATGAAGGGTTTATTGTACGCTAATATTTAATAAAAATCTTATTAAAGTAATCCTTTTTACTAAGTTTATTTTTACCAATCGTATATAATCTAAAGTAAACTTAGTTAGTTAAGTAACAAATCTTATTTCAAATAAGTTATTTAAATGGTGTAAATTAAATTTAAGTGTATAACTTTTTTGAGGATGTACCTTATTCTGAGATTTAATCTCGTATTTAAAAAATACCATAGAGAATACAGATCCGTGAATAGGTTTATTAAAGATTTCTTGATACTATTCAGTAAGGGATGAAAAGGTTTTATGTTATGCACTTTGAGTGAGCTACCGATCATCTAGTTAACAGGTACATTGTTATGGTGTACGGCTATAAGACGAAGAAAAAGCTAACCGATGGCCTATTCAGACGTTTTTGTGTAGAGTTTAAGCATGGCTTAAGTTTGTATTGTTGAACTTATAAGAAAAAACAGCGCAACATTATATCAAACAATGAGAATATAACAGGCACGAAATACGCATAAAACAAGCAATAATAAGACAGTTTAATATTTATACGACTGCGTTAACTAATATTGTTCAAAGGCAAACCATTTATTTTTATATCGGCCACCTCGATGACTTATTTTGAAGAGCCCACCGAATCGGTCGCAAATAAAATCGTCCAAAAATATTTTGTACAGACAGGTTTTAATTCGCAAATATTAAATTATATTGACAATTGAGAATATCATGCTGAAAAAGAAGTTAAATTAAGTGATGACAAAATAAGATGTTCATTTGATCGAACATAAAAGCCGCCATTTTGCAATCAGCGCGTGAGCGTGTGTGCGCATGCGTGGATAGTGAGGTGACGCGTCGCGGGAACGCGTCACCGGCTCACGGCGTATCTCCGCGTGTGGGTGCGACAAGGATACCGTTTACTTTACTTACAAACGTAAGCTGTGAATGATTATGTGATTGCATGTCGCTACGCTCACTCGGAATGAACAAGAAAATCATGAACGTCTGATCAAGACTTTCCCTTTACTGCGATAGATTGGAATAACTGCAAATAATATGTCGAATCAAACTTTCACAACTGACCGGATATATCCACCGGATATACTTAAATGTTTAGAAGATTTGTAATTACATATTTGTATAACCAACTAAGGCACAATCACATAGGCAGCTGGCATTTATATTTACAAACTCAATAAGTTTTTTTTAACGGACAAGTCATTAGCATCATGCAAATTCAAGAATAGATTTATGAAGTGCGAATATGTCATCAAACTTAACATAGTTACCTGATTAGTATTCCAACTCTAGTGACCTATTTTTGGTATGTACTTTCACAGTTTCATTGAAGGTTAGTAGTTACTATTACTGTCACATTACACTAGTGACGTAACCACGTCGTAACGAGCAACAGTAAAATTATTAGTACCTAAACTTAGTAGACAATTTGACTCAATGTTTTTATAAACAACGTTAGTAAATAAACATTGCGGTGTGATAACATTTGAGCTAAAAATTCTTGGTATTGCTTTACTTGTTAAGATGTTTCTATCACAGCAAATGGTATGGCATATTTCTAAGTGAAGCCCGTTTGGCTAGACCTAAAATAAAGCTATTGTTTACAATTCGTAACCACACATGTGTAATCTAAAATGGGACAAGTGTGGGAGGTTCGCCATACTACGTATGAGTAGAGAGCTGTTTATCAAAACAAATGAATCTAGGTCAGTGTTCGTGCCTACCCGATAATTTAGGCATACCGTTACATTACTTTTATCCTTTTCATAACGCATGAAATAAGAACGCCAGTCTCATGTAATATAAGAAGAAAAATAACATAATAAGCAGGCAAACATTTTTTTATCTATGCAAACCCTTTAATTAAAAATAAATTCAATTACAAACCTACTAAGGCGTCTTAATTTTTAATTATAAGGCTGCAAATTATTTAATAGAAGCTTAGTCGGGCCCTTTATGTAGTTTTAACACTTTAGATGGATATTAATTTTTTGCGCACCTTAGTTCCTTTGTAGTCCAATTATAAGGGTGTCGGCAAGAAAAGGTGTTACGAATCATATTAAGACAAAAAAGTGTTGACTGTATTTATTTAAGATTTATTATTAATTATATTTATTTCCGAAGAGTTAGAATATAACATTTATTATAATAATATATATTATGGTAATGAATGACACAAAGACGCCGTAATACCAGAAATAGTACGTCTGTTATTAAAGGACTGTTATTCAATCGACAAACATATCTTAAGTCAAAGGTCACTCTTTGTCTCATAATTAACTCGTTATCAAGAAAACAATGTTAGAAGTAACACGCGAGCGTAGTAGGTGGCAATAAGTCCAGCTATAAGTTTTAATAAAAGTAAACTGATATGTATTTTGTTCCAGGTGTTACACGCGCTCAATTAGTGTCCTGTTGCAAATAATTGTGATACATATTCAGTTACACAATGAACACGATACCACACGAGACATTATTATTCAGCAGATCTTAATAAGGAATAATATAAAGTCCTCATTGTTGCCAACTTTGATTGCAATAGTCTGCCAACAACGCTTTTGTGCATTTGCTAAAAAAAAAACGTAAGGCGTTCTTATTTCAAGTTCTGTTTTTTTAATCTGTTCGCGGTATTTTTATTATTTTTACGTGTTTTGGTTTGGTGTGAAACCCGATCAATGTGTATTTGTTTTTATGGCAGGTAAACGTTATATTATGTTAATATTTGTTAAGACTTGTTATATTATAATATATGGACAATTGCTTAGGCTCTTTATATAATACACGGTGTTGTTACAGATATAACTGTGTAGAATTATCGTACGAATATTGAACAAGAATGTCGAAACTATACCGCCTTATATGTTATAGGTAATAAGTACTCATTGGTACAATTGTTAATTCTAATAGCTGTAGCACATCGTAATTAGTATACCTACTACTATATTTGTATACTATTAAAATATACCTACGTGTTCTATTATTATAAAAAGTTTTTTCTAATACAAACTCGTTATTGTATGATCTTGTGAGTGAGGCTTGACGCGTGTTACAATGTTCATGAATTGGTAATAAGATTTTTTACTTGTTTGATAGAGACAATTTGATTTGTTGAGATTAGCACTACAGAAATATTAGTCATATATATCATGTGACTAATATTTCTGTAGTGCAAATTTCAACAAATCAAATTTATTGAAGCAATTGCTGGGTGTTGTGATTAATTTATACTTAAATGTACAATATAAGTCATATTAACTGGAAATAAAGAAATAATACTGTATGTTTACAATATGTGCCTATAGAAGTAAAGCATAGCAATGAAATAATAATCCCAACTGGTCACGACCGCGCGTAATTTCCGAAGTTTCGGCGTGCACTTCGATACAACTGCGTTCATAGCCTAAAAATAGCCGTGTCAGGTCAAAGTGACCTAGGTTTGTTATCGTTACAGCAAGATAAATAACTTGTACATGTATGTTTTATCCACGAATCGCATAGAACTGCAGTTGCACTGATAACTGTGTGTTTACACTATAATTAGTTTATGCAAACAATTAGTGACAGTTCAAAAAGTTCGTCTTCATTGCATTTGCGATAACAATTACAATTACTTTTCCTTTACGTAATTAGTGCATTCTGGACTAATAAACATTTGTTATATTAAGCAAGTAATATTTGTTTGTTTATGACACATATTTCTATGAATAATGGACATAGGTACATGTATGATTGCCAAGTACGATAGCCTTGAATGAATAACTCATTCAATCCTAATCGCGTTTCGTACGAAGGCGCAATGTTGACATTTTTAGCTTAATTATATTACACATTTGTTTACGAAACGTGAAATTGAACGCAAATCATAACCTCAAACATGTAAATGTCAACATTGAATTTAGAAATTGTTTAGAGTAAATCACTAACCTGTTATTCTCTTTTGCGACTTGCTGCTCTCGGGACTCGAAACCTTCGCTTCTTGTGATGGAGTGTTTGGTTTAGGCGTCCTTATCGTGATGGGAGACCTTCTTAGAGCCGCAGGCACAGCGGACGCGGGAACTTGCTGCCAGGCGAATCTCTGCGAGGTAGCCAATGGTCTCTCGTTCGCAAAATCAAAACCCCATCTCTGACTATCCAGCTCCAGTTGTCGTGCCAACTCTCTCTCAACAATTTTCCTGTTCTCCTCTCTGTCCGTACATCCGAACAAGTTTCTCCTTACACCTTCTAGCGCTGTAACACCGCGCACGCGCAGCGACCTGGTGTCCAGCATTGTGGTGACCTGAAGGCCGGGCGCCCTCACACTCAACGTCGACATCTCTTAACTTCAACAGTGTCCGTAACAGCGAAACACAGCAACGCACTTCACAGATAGCATCCGCGGCGTATCCACCTAGCGCAAACAAGGTCAATATTCAGTAGCAGTACACGATAGAATTGTGTTGATCAAACGAGCGAATAAGTTTTTGGTTCATCACGCACCAATAAGAATTTGTATTGTTAGTTATTGTGTGTAAACAAGTCGTGAATAACGCGGCGAGACGCGGTGACGTAATACGTCCGCACGACAGAAGTACGTACGCCGACTGTGGCCGAGTGGTGACGAAGGCGGCGGTCGGCAATCGGCATCGGCAGCGTGGCGCAACGCGACGGCAGAGCCAAGCAACCGCGGCGCAAGCGACTCGCCACGTTTTAACTTTCCGCCACTGCATGGCGTTAGTGTCGCGTTTGGTCAAGTGGTGTGTGATTATGATTATGCTATGAGCGTCTCCCTACATCATTTACCCACTATATAAAAAAATAACATAGTAGCAAGATAGCTCCGTTGTTTTATGTTAATTTTATGTTAGGGATTATCAATAAATGGCAAATTTCTATGAGTCACGTAAGGCTTGTGTAAGCTAGCTACGAACATCCTACCAACAGGATTTGTTTTATTGAATTGCGTTACTATTTGAGTTATGATTCAAACATAATATTTTATATATATTTATTTAATAGTAAGGCACCGACGCGATGCAGTCCATACAGCAAAAGAAATCAATATCTAAACATAATGGATGTCTACCAACAATTTTAGTTGTATATACATCGTCAATTGAAAATTTAACCCTTACGTTACATAGCTACGTATTGATTAAACATATATCAATAAAACCATTATTCTTTGATATTGGTCCATTTATGACCCAATTTAAACATTATATTTAAGTACTGAAAGCGATTTATCTTCTTTTGATGATATTAGTTAATACTCACTTGATGAATCATACTATTTATGTGCCTAATTCTTACGATTTAGGTTTACGGCGTATATTCAATTCTATTATTTTCTTTTGTTAACGATAAATGCAATTATTTGATATCAGGTTGTATAATTAAAGTTATTTTAATAAAAATAACTAACATTAATCTAGCGTACATTAAATTAGTATAATATAATAATTTCTAATTACACACCCATTTCATTTATCAATATGTGTTGAAACTCCCTCAATTATTGGAGCGCGAAATATTATTGTGGCAACATTGTAAACTGACTTGTTTACGAAGAACGAAGACGTGTCTAGTTACCTACGTGTGCAGCATAATTTCATACGCCTTATCAAAAATATAGCTGTCTCTGTCTGACTCGCGGGATGCAAGCTGATCGTGTAAAAGGACGGAAAATGTATTAATAGCACAGAACATCGCCGCCATTTTGCCGAAACACGACTGACTAGATTTTTGTGTTGGACTGTTGGTACGATGTATGTAGACAAAAACTAAAATAAGGTTACTAATATGTTAGTAGTAAAATATGACTAAATTGATCAAATATATTAAAGATATTTAAAATAAAATGAAATTGCAATGTTAGTGATTAGTAATTTTCGCTTTCACACTAAATAATGGCAATAAATTGCGAAATAATTTTGACGTATCTGTAAAAATAAAGTGACATAACGATATTTTTTTCAAAATTCACGTGTTTTTACGAACATTACGGCTATGTACTCACCTAGGACTATTTATTTATTATTTCACGGAAAATTCTTCGATTTGCGGACGGGATTCATTCACTGCACTGCCGCCGTACTAATTTTCGAGATATGACAATGACGCGGTGGCGAGAGCGCGGGCTCGACGTTGATTGGTTGAAAATGGCGGCCATTTGTCTCATTGGCTTGGAGAATTTTAGGCGCCAAATTTCGGTTGGTCGAGACGCCGGATGGCGGGAAATAAACGAAGCACTTTCCGGTGCGCGTGAGTTTTGTTACGGAAAATTGTGTTTGCCGCGTTTAGCTTCCGTCTGTTTTATGCGAACAATTAAAAGAATTGCGACTTTTCTTTGATTAAATGTATTTTTTACATTTATTTGTCTTTATTTGGACTTGATAATAGTGTAGGAATATTTGAATAAGGTTTTTATACATTTCTTTATTAGCAATTTATAGTTTGATATAATAGTGAGCATAATGTTTTTATTATAAATTATCTTTAAGGAATATAGGGTACAGGCGTATATATTGCTGTAAAATAAAAGTCTTGTATTAACATGAATAAGCTGAGTTAGAATTTTTGCGAGTCATTGTTTATAAAATGTTATTTTTCTTCGATTTTTGTGATTTTTCAACATCTTTTACATTTATATTAAAATTTAATAAATTAGGCATATTTCTGCTTTAAGATATCCGAGAATTATATGTGAATAATAATTACATAGTAGGGTTTTCAAAATAATGCTATGCTTGGATATTTTTTAAAGCTGTTAATATTTTTACAAAAATTAACATGTTTTTAAAGAATGTTAGTGACTTATTGACCTATTTAGAACGGAAATCGGTAGTGTTAGTTTGCGGTGATCACAAAAAGCGTTTCCGTTCGAAACAGATGTTCTATAATGTTTTTCTTATGCACACAAAAAATGTACTTTCCCTGCAGGTGCATTCAAAAATAGATTAGTCTATTTTTAAATGCCACAAGAGTGTTTCAAATATCTTACGTTCCATTTATTTCTTAGTGTCTGCCCTTTGTAGTATATTATTTTGTTACGATTGAGTTTGCGAATTTTGCCAAGCGATAAACATTAATAATTCAATATAAGTAAGTAAATAAAATCAAAATGAATGTCTCGTAATTCTATTATCATTTTCTATTCCATTTTCTTGATTGTTTATTTTGATTAATTATTATTTTGACATAGATTTGTTTATGTTACACTTTTACCCACAATTGCGATCGTTCTTAACATGAATACATAGCCTTAATATCAAATAAAAAGCAAAGTTTATTTAGGCAGATCTATAGTTATAGCTTAGATAATTAGGCGTTATCGCTTCTAAATATTATTTTCAAAATAAGAATGTCGTGCCGGCATCACATGTTTTAGGAGATATAGGTTATAAAAAAAGCCGCGAACGTTGGCATAACCTTCAAACCGCTGCTGCCATCTGTGTTTGTTTAGCGCAATGTGAGCTTATTTCAGGTAATGTAATGCATTTGTTTATTTATATTGATTACTAGATTTTGCTCGCGGTTTCGCTCACATAAATGTAAGTTAGGTTGGTTAGTAACAGTACTTTAGGATGAATAGTATCTTATGTCCTTTTCTGTTGCCCTGAGAAGGTGTATGCGAATCATGATGATCGGTCGCGGAGTAAGGCGTGAAAGCGTAACAAACAAACAAACTCACACTCGCATTTATAATATTAGTTAGGAAGATAGAATTTACTGGGCTTCTAGTTTATGATCATTGATTGGAACAGTGTAGTGATTTAGAATGTCATTTTGCCAGTTTTGCCGGTTTGTTATATTTGACGCACAAGCCATGCATTCAGACAAGTACATAAATAACTACATGCTTCGTCCGAGCGTTCTTTACGTCTATTTCAATTATTGCAAAGATCAAGAACCAAGAAACATACAGCCTAGTGGGTGCTGCCTCTTTTAAGAATATATTATACTAGCTGTGCCCGCGATTTCGTCCGCGTGGAATAATGACTTTGGGCAGCATTTTTTGGATATATCTTTTGGTTTATTTTGTGTTATAAGCACCGTCGCGGTTTGGGTATTTAAAAAAACTACTTTTCAGTAATGCTTCTCTATACACGATCTTATCAAACACTCGTCCCCATAGTCCAGATTTATTAGTTTCCATAGTCTGTCTGTTACATCAACCGCTGCGTGTGCCTTGGTAGGTGTCTGATGCCACTTAGATTGACAGCACAGATGGCGTATTGGTTAAAGTGGTCGCCTCGCCAGTGCTACTGCGCCGAGTATTGTGGGTTCGATCTCCATACAGATCAAAATTTGTGTGATTCACAAATACATAGGTGTTTCGAGTTTGGGTGTTCATTGGGTCCGTCGTTTGAATGTTTGTAAAGTTACCCCGCTACACAGAAATTACTACGAGTGCGGAAGTTGACTGGTCGAGTCTATGTCTCCATGTAGCCGCCCAAAGGTCCAGATTCTTTTTTAAACCAAAATGTTAGAAAAACATCTGTAATACATGAAACAAATAATATTCGTGTTTTTTTATAAACTGCTCTATTCTGGGCATAGGCTTCTTCTCCGCCTGAGAAAGGCTAGACTAAAAGGTTAGTTTGGTTAGTGTGAAGAACATATTTTGATTCATTTCCATTTTAGCGGTAGTATCAGGCTATATCGACCCCTCTTCATGTTAATCATAGAAGTCATATCGAAACGCATATTTTTCAGGACAGCTGAATGTTTGGCTATTTTAGTAGTAGATCATACGTAGGCATTTCGTAGCAGTGTCGTAGCTTCGGATTCAGTACTTAATAAAAAAAATGTAGGCATGATGTTTATTAGCTCATTACTTTTTATACTTATAATGTCCAAAGGATGTCTACAACAATTACCCGCGTCATTATTTAGAAAGTATGAATTTAAAATAATCTGTATTAAATCTATAAAATGGGTGAAATTTAACACTGTGTCGATAGTTTTACGCAGTATAACTTAAGCTACATTCAAAATTACTTGTGATTTTTTTGATTAGTTCATACAAAAATAGTGATGTTATATTTAGGCTAAGTGAATGCAACGTTGGATATTGAAATGTTATTCTTTTTTCTCTATTAGTTATGTTATCACACTTGTCACAGAAGTGACGAATTGTCTTAGTGATAATAAAGATCTTTAAACCTAAACATATTTAATACAGTAAAATAAAATAAATAAACCATAAAAGAAGATATAATATATATAGGTATATATGGGATCAGAGGAATCTGTCAGGATTGGTTTCGCAGCTATCTCACTGACAGGAGACAGTGTCTTAAAGTGGCTCCCTTCACTAGTAAAGAACATGAAGTGGTTTATGGTGTACCACAAGAAAGTATTTTAGGCCCGACACTATTTGTTACTTATATAAATGACTTATCCCTGAAATGCTCACCAAATGCGGAAATAATCCATTATGCCGATGACACTGTAATCCTGTTCCACGAAAAGTCTTGGGACAAGGTGTTACTGACTGCTCAACAAGAGCTTACTCACATATGGGAATGGTTAGAATCCAATCTCCTAACATTAAATTTAGCAAAATCTTCCTATATGTGCTTTCATAAAACCGCTACTACTGCTCCTCCATCACATTTAAATCTGGTAGTTCACACATGCAATATTTCTTGATGCTGCTGTGATCCACCGAAGCGTGTTGCTAACGTTAGGTATCTAGGTGTTATTATAAACGAGAAACTATCCTTCAAGGAGCATGTTGTGGCCACGTCTGCGAGAATCAGAAAGCTCATTCATGTCATGAAACGATTACACAACGTGGCTCCAACCAGCTTATTGAAGACAGTGTACATTACATTAGGTCAGTCTATTTAACAATACTGCAACTTGGCTTGGGGTGGTATTGTCACCTCCCACATGATTATTCTCGAAAGGGCTCAGCGTGCAGTGCTGAAAACGATGTTGACAAAGCCTTTCCGATACCCAACCACTGAAATCTTCAGTGATGCCCAGGTTCTTAGTGTCAGGCGATTATATCTTAGTAGGCTTATCCTCTTAACCCATAAAGAGGTACTAAACACAGAAAATTTTGAAGACATGGTCAAGAAACGCGTTTTTAGCCTCCCAATCTTACCAGTAAGAACAGCTTTTGCAAAAAAGTTTTGTGTATACCTCAAGCCCTACTTGTATAATAAAATAAATAAAATTTGCAAAATCTATTTACTGTCCTATCGTGATGCAAAGGTAAAACTAAGTAAGGCATTATTAACCTTGACCTACATCGAAACAGAAGACCTGTTTAAAAGTATAATATAGTTAAATATTATTGTACTATGAATATTAGATATCATTGTGTTATTTTTATATTTTTGTTTAATGTTAATTCTACTACGTTTTGTGTTATAATTTATTTTCCTTGTGTTTTATTGTACTTTGTTTTCATTTATCTCAAACAGAATGCGTCCTTCTTTATTTAAGTAACTATTCTAGAAACTGTCATATTTTACTTACATTATAATCTATATTCTCGCTTCAAAACCGCTTTATGTAAAATTTTCCTTTGGATAAATCGACCTTAACTTACGATTTTCCGCAGGACAGGCTTAGCCTAGTGCAGAGAATTATATCGATTCCAAATAATAATGGAAGACCAAACATATTTCTGTTCATGTAATGTTTTGTATTTTGTATTTGTAATTTCTTTTATGACAATAAATCTTATTATTATTATATATAAATAATAATAATAACTAATTACACATTAGAGTTTATTTTCCATACAAAATAAATTATGCTAGTGTCGTATTTGTTTCAATATATCTATATATATATATATATATATATATATATATATATATATATATATATATATATATATATATATATATATATATATATATATATATATATATATATATATATATATATATATATATATATATATATATATATATATATATATATATATATATACTTAAATACTATATAATTATAATAATTATACTAATAATAATACAGAACCAAACTCCATAAACATAAAAAATATTAAAGATACACAGCATCGTATTATATCATTGCAGCAAAGTCTCACAAAACGTCTGCTACATTATTTATTATACTCTTTTTTTTTTGGAGCCATTACTTTTCAAACAGATCGCACTACTGTCATATTTGTTAATACTTTGTATTTATAATGTAATTATTATGCTCATTAAGTGGACTGCATGTTCTTTGAGTTAATAAAGATCTTTAAACCTAAACCTACTCAATAAAAGAAGCGTGAAGACTTAACTATTGTTTAAAGTGTAATTTTGGCAAACTTTTTAAACGGTTGTACAATAATGATATTATTATTTTATTGAATTAAGTATTGCGACCTTGAATTACCTTTTTGATACTAGAGAATATTTGCGTTAATTCTTGTATAGCGGTAACTTTTTACCAGGTATGCATGCAGTAGTTTAATTTGTTACAATGATGGTAGTTCTAGCGTTGTGCTCTGATTTGTGCGATTGCTTTGAGGTCGTTATACAGTTGCGCATGCGCATATTGGAGTATTTTTCTATGCCTGCTTCAATTTTATGTTCATCAGACAATACAAAAACATGCAAATTTTGCAAGAACACTGTAATTTTTATTAATTATTCTAAAATTTTTGTAGTTTCTATCCACACTTTAAATTATTTAATAATAGAACATTATTTTAGTTTTACTCTATAAAAATATAATTATTTTTTTACTGATGAGCCACTCCGACAATTACTATACCTAGCTATACTATATACTTAACTTGTGTTTCTTAGATAAATGAATATTGTATTCTTATGAGAAATAAATATCTTAAACCATAAAATGGTTTAAAGGTGGGAAGATAGGGTTTTCGTGGCGTCCATGTTCGGACCTAGAATTCTGCTCAGACTTAAAACAGCCCGTCTGAGTAATGTGAGTTTGTTCGTTTATAACGCTTTCACGCCTTAACTGCTCGACCGATCATCATGAAATTTCGTATACACGTTGACAGAGGTACAGAAAAGGATCTTTTATCCAGAAAAAAGTACTGTTACCAACCTAACCTAACCAACATTTACGCGAGCGAAGCCGCAGGTAAAATCTAGTTCATATATAAACTTAAGTCCGTTGCCCGCAGCTGAGATTCTTTTTATGATTGTGACATATATCTCGTTTCATTCACTTTCATTGTATTATGTACCAACTAAATTTTGACCGCAGCTATCATATACCTTTGTTACTTATGGGTAAAGTAGGTAGCTTTCTAATGGTGAAAGAATGATAAAAATCAATTTGGTAGTTTATGGTATAATTTGAATTTCTATAAGTACATTTCTAGTGCTGTACCTAACTTTTAACGACAACCACATCATGCTTTTAACAGGTCGGAGTTAGTAAGAGCGCGTTCCCACTATGTCGTGACGACTAATTTATCGTTGGACGACTGTCGTCTCTAGCTGTTCTCATTATATCGACTGTTTATCGTTATTGTGTCGTCGCAATATTTTATAGTCGAACGTATAAACGACGAGACGACATTTTTATCGTGGCTACGATGGATAGTTGCAACAATGACACACGATTTGCCGTCATGATTAGTCGTGACGTTATTTTATCGTTTTACGACTATCGTGCTAGCAGTTCCCATTGACTTGACAATCTGTCGTCACTGCGAAAAAAAGTCGTGGACGATAGTTAATCGTGTCGTCCTGTATGTGAACACCTCTATTTAAATACACAAGCCCCGACGCTTTAAACGACACGATAATCTATCGTCACGACATAGTGGGAACGCGCCCTAAGAGAAAGATAACTTAATGCTAATATTATAAATACGAATGTGAGTTGGTTACGCTTTCCCGCCTTAACTACTCGACTGATTATCATGAAATTTCGCATTATAAACGTTAGGGGAACAGAAAAAGATATAGGGTACCTTTTATCCTGAAAAAAGTACTGTTACTAACTTAACCTAACATAGGTACCTACATTTACGCGAGCGATGTCACAGGCAAAATCTAGTAAGAAATGAAAATTCTTACACCTTATAATATTAGTATAGGTATCCACGTTACTTTCAACCTGTTCTCACTGTTGCCAATCTAGCGACTTTGTCGCTAGAAGTGACGACTTTCGTTGATGTCTTAGTGACAAAAAATAAAATTTGTCGCTAGAAATATTTTAGCGACTTATCTGGCGACTTTTGGAGTACAAATAAAAACAATTTTAGAGCATAGAATTATACAGTGCGAAGAGATATATATGGAAAAAATTATAAAATCGCTAGGTTTTTTTTTAGTAATTCACTACTCCTAAAAGTCAAGAAACCAAACCAGAATCAGTTTTAGCGATTTTCTGGCGACTTTAATATTGAATCTAGCCACTCGAATTTACAAGAGTTGGCAACACTGCCTGTTCTTTCCCCAGTGTGTCTCCGATTGGGTCACAAAACGCTTGCATTAATAGTATAAATAAAACAAAAACTGTTCTTCAGAGACGCATATTGTAAGTTATGACATGACTTCGTAAAAAAGTGAGGCTTCCCATATGGCTCAGATCGTTTAAATCAGTCGGAAGCTGTATTTTGTGTAAGTATAGTTATACATTCGTATAATTGTCAGCTGGCTTTTGTAACTTGGGTACTTATCTTGTACATATTTATGAACTGAATGGATTGAAATGAGTGAAAATCTTACGAATGAAACAATGCCTCCTTTAGGCAAAAAAAAAGCAAAGCAGGAATTGAGTCTTTGAGAAGATATATATATATATATTTTGTTTTTTTTATATGACACGGCAAAGTGATTTTAACGGACCTGATGGAAAGCCCAATTACAGTTCAGAGACAGTGACGACGATATACGCAACAAACATACGACCACTTTTTAAATCACACATAATAATATCGGTATTTTCAACTCATATCAGGTGTTAGGGATAGAGTTAGTCTATGTGTATAATAATTATGGGTAAGTAGGTACGTAACGGCTAATTGTAAGGGTTTAATACTACGCAAGAGAAACATTGTTATAATATTGTCTGACGTGTACGCGAATGTTAAACATTGAAATTAAACAACTAAATAAACACTATTATTACATAATTTTAAAACTTTAAACCACTATTGTTAAACACTTTTACTAGTTAAAATTTACTTCTTATAAAAATTATAAAATACTATATAGATTTACTTTTTTTCGTCGGCCTCGATGGCTTAGTGGTTAGTGTAATCGACTGCCACGTCTGAAGTCGCGGGAACGATTCCCGCACAAGTTAAACATTTGTGTGCATGAACCTGAATGTTTGTCTTGGTCTGGGTGTTTCTATGTATGATATGTATGTATTTACAAAAAAAAGAAGTATATATGTATGTTTATCCATTGTCTAGTACCCATAGTACAAGCTCTGCTTAGTTTGGGCTAGATGGTGTTGTGTGTATGTGATAGAATATTATTATATTATTAAGCAACCGAAACATCGGGGCAAGTCTAGTATTTTAAAGTTCCAAATTATGTAATAATAGTGTTTTATAAAAAATAAACAACGCGATAAAAGCCGTATAAATTTGTTTAATTTCAAAACATGTTAACCAAGATGGTGGAATAGCATACCACGAAACGCTCATTCCTCATAAGAGTGACACAGAGTAAAAAAGTCAAGATATGAAACTCTTACGTTATTAACTTACATGCATGTATAAAAATAATACCTAATATAATTATATCAGGTGATTCATCTTAATCCTAATTCCTAATCTCCTAATATTTCCTAATTTCCTAATATAATATTATAAAAGCGAAAATGAGTTTGTTTGTTTGTTTGTTACCTTTTCACGCCTAAACCACCGAACCGATCATCCTGAAATTTTGCATATACATTGTCAGGTGTACAGAAACGGACATAGGATACCTTTCATCCCGAAAAAAATTACTGTTCCCGAGGAAAACAACAATAGCGTTCTAATGATAATAGATGGCGCCACGTGTTTTTCGAATCATGATTGAATTATTATATTATTGCAAGCAGAGTACAACTCGAATCGATTGTCAAATTCTAAATTAACGCGAGCGAAGCCGCGGGCAAAAGCTAGTATTAAAATATTTAAACATTAATATATCTTTCATTACTAGCTGACCCGACAGTTGTTGTCCTGTCAATCTGAACAAAAATGTCGAAAACTTCCAATAAATATTTTTTCATATAAAAAATACGATTTAAATTGTCGACATTTCCCGCGGATATTCCTTCATACAAACCTTGTCCTTATAATCATTACAAAGACAACAAAAGAAAAACAGCCAAAACGGTTTAGCCGTTCTTAAGTGATGCTCCGTTGATACATGTGGCAATTGATTTTTATTTATATACATAGATGTACAGTGTGGTAACGGAAGGGTCAATTGGTCATATTCAAGTGTTATATAATAAATGTACCTACAATTGAAAACCACGACAAACAAATCCCTGGACATGATTTTCAGTTAGATATAGCTTTTTTTTATCGACTACCCATATCATACAGTTTAGTTGATGCTTAAACAACACTAATAGCTGACACGAGTGATCTCCGTAAAACTGAAACTGACCAGACGCAATTTTGATAGTGATGTAATGCGTTTTTTCCGATGTTTATAAATAAAATATTTGACTTTGTTATAAAATTAAACACTAATTAGTTTATTTATCCGATATACATTATGGCCCTAAAATATGACCACACCTTTCTGTAGGCACACCGGCGGCCAGACACAATAGGTTTTCAATTATGTCTGACATTCCAACAACTGATAGAATAAGACTTATTCATATTCACTAATAGGGTCAATCTCATAAAGGTACAGCGATGGTCCGCGACTTTATTTGCGTTTCGTTAAGAAGCTGCCGTATTTCTAGGATAGGTACAATCTCTCTATATTTTATCAAAATTGGTTTCGTAAATATCATAATATAAAAATATCAAATTGAAAATAATTTTCCCTTCTGATCCAAGATACTATCTGCTTGCTTAAAAACTAAAATGCGTTGCAAAACGCAAAAAAAAGAATTAAAAAAATATTCCTTCGAGCCGGATTTGAACCAGCGACCTATGGATTCCAATTTCATTACACATCTACAGTCCACCGCTCTACCAACTGAGCTATCGAAGGTGTGAACTAAGTCTCGAAATACATAATTATGTAGTATCTTAAAACAAACTAATTGATGTTTATCATATTATTTTATACGTATATAATATACCTACAAAAATACAATTTTATATAGCCTCAGCTGATTATTTTGGATATCACTCAGATGGCGCGTGTGCCGATTGAGTGACTTAAATAAATCTTTATAAAGTCGTCGGTTGTGAATTGAAAATTTGTTAATAGCTATTCTTTTTTTTGATTATATTAAAAATATAATCAAATTTAATAATACGAAATTAATCTTTTAGGATATATACATTATGGCCTTTTTTCCAGATAAACTGTATGAGTGATCCAGTTAATTGACTATAACTTTTTTATTTTACGTTTAACAAATTCGCCATTGCACCAAAACATTTTTTTTACTAAATGCTTCTCGTTTTGTTAGGATTGAAGCAACTTTTTGCAAAGAGCACTCGTAGCGCATGCACATGTTTTACTAAAATAATTAATTAAAGAAATTTCTTCAGAATAGAATAGTTGGCTGTTTGTTCTGTATGATATTTGTTAAGCTACAGACAAAGGAAACCTTTTCGTGAAAAAAAGTGACAGAACAAATAATATTGCATAGTAGCAGTAGTGGGGATACATAGCCATCTCTCTCGCACGCCTGCACATAAATAGAGGTTAATTTACGTCACAATTTGTATCGCCCGTCGTTTTCATTCACAAGTATTTCTCCTATTACGAGTTTTTTATAGTGTCTAATTTATTTTTGAATGTACATATTTAAAAGTTTAGTGGGTGGCAGGAACATGTGACTGCTGTGCATGTAGTCTCGCATTCGATTCACAGGTTGAGCGTACGAGTAATAAAAATTTAAGTAACAATGTCAGATATACCACTCATTCCTCGAAGCATGATGCAAAGAGTGCATCAAAAATCACATAAAACAATTAAAATATTTTTTATTAGATTTTGCCCGCAGCTGTAAAGATGCGGATGAAAGGTATCCTATGTCCTTTTCTGTTCCCCGGACAAAGTGTATGCGAAATTTCATGATGATCGGTCGAGTAGTTAAAGTGTGAATGCGTAACAAACAAACTCACATTCGCATTTATAATATTAGTTAGGAAGTTAGGATAGGTTCTATATTACGATTGTGAAAGTATATATGTGTGTTACGTTTTTGCGATTAAACCGCTTATTCGATTTAGATGGAATTTACTATGGATATAGCTTGACCGCTGAAGAAGGACGTAGAATGATTATTTTAAAGAAGCTTAGTTTGTAGGCAGTAATAAGGCTTGTATACTATAAACCAAGGATTTCGTTAGTATACTATTAGGAATTTTTCTATAGCAATGCGAGGTCTAAGTTGTATGTACACGATAATAGATTAACCTAAACCGAACTAAAATGTCAGCTAAGGCGTACTTTCCTATAACTGCTTCTGTGGCACAGCGGTAGTGAATGCGACTGCTGTGCATGCGGTCTCGGGTTCGAATCTTGGGCCAATAAAAGTTATTGTGTTCTTCTGCTTAGTAATCTCAATACCAGCCCGGAGTTAGGAAGTTGGCGTCGTTACACACCCCCGTGAATCGGAAAGCATGTAAAGTCGTTGGTCACACCTGACCTCTCTCCGATCGTGTCGGATTACCGTCCCGTCGGATTATGAGAGTTAGAGAACAGCGAGTGCACTTATGTTTGCGCACACACTTGTGCACTATAATATCGTCTGCGCTGATGGTTACTTTCCGTTCAGATCGGCCGCCGCGCCGTGACCGAAATTCGGTCCGAAGGACATTATTACTTTCCTATACTAACCATGCATAGTGACTGGCGTTGATATCGTATTAATCTTCTCCTTAGCCTTTATTATTCCCAAGTCATTTGGGGTCAGCTTTCTAGTCTAACCGAATTTGTTTGAAGTTTTTACACGGAGCGACTGCCATCTGACCTCCGCAACCCGAAGACTAACGATACCCTAAGGCTAGACCAGTGTCAGGATATTAGAGGGCATTAACATCTCAATAACGACTGCCATAGATGTTCATGGCAGCCGGGACCGACAACTTAACGTGCTCTCCGAGGCACGGAGCAGGCGATAATTGTCAATCAATACGCACATAATTTCGAAAAGTCGTATAACTTCCGAAAGTCAGAGGTGCGCGACGTGGGTTCGAACCCGAGACCCTCTGCATTGCAGTCTGTTGGTCTCCCCACTGAGCTATCGCTGATATCGTACTAATATACCTAGGTAGTATATAATGTAATGTGTATACTAACAAAGTGCAGATTGTATAGAAAGTAAATTTTAATAAAGGAAACCGGCAAACTATTAATAATATAAGACATATTATTACTCAAACACAAATATTAGGGTTGTTTTAACTATGAAATTGCCGTTTATGTTCTATCTAACTTCATGGTTCCTATACAAAAATTGGTTATTTTAAAAATTAATTTATTTTCAGATAATAGACTAAGTATATTATCCTTATTCCGATATTATCCTTACTAATATTATAAATGCGAAAATGAGTTTGTTTATTTGTTTGTTTGTTACGCTTTCACGCCTTAACTACTCAACCTATCAACATTAAATTTTGCATACACGTTGTCAGGGGTACAGAATAGGACATAGGGTACCATTCATCCAGAAAAAAATACTATTGCAAACCTAACCTAATCTAACCTACATTTACGCGAGCGAAGCCGCGAGTGAAAACTAGTTAATAATAAATATCAATAGTCTTTTATACAATTTGTATTTAAAGTTATATTTCTTAGTGTTTGCTCGTATTCGCTGTTTCAATTCGCCATAATTACATGATGGCGAGATTCGATATCGGTAGATTCGACACCACTGGAACTGAATATGGAATATGCAAGGTTTTACTAGTGACAGTGCTCAGTCGCTGAGCTTCTTAAAATATTATCTGCCTACAGTGATAGGTGAAGTCAAGCCAAAATTTTAGTTCTTCACTATCGAAAACAAATAAATTTTCTCGTGGACTCCCGCTTACGAATTGTGGACCTCCATTTTTTTGTCACGCCAACGACCCCCAGGGGTCCACCACCATCTTGGCCTAAATACAAGCAACTATACCTACATGAAATTAAAAAATAAAATTATTGGACATGGCCATTCAAAAAATATTGATGAAATCGTATGAAAACCACAACGTTACCGATATTCTTCGTACAAAGCGGCAAGTTTATATTCAACATACTATTTAGCATCCATATTTAAATATCTTTTTGAACTTATACAGACGACCGATATAAGAACAATCGCCAAGCATGCATATGTGTCGAATTTAAATGACATCGATATAAAATCAGGTGTTATAACACTTATAACACATATCGATATAACACACCTTGAAGACCATAGAGATCTTTAATCGACGTTTTGAAATCGAGAATGCGTATCGATACGGTGCGATTATCGCCTCGAAAGTGTTTATTGATATTGTGCACGGTGTTGTGATCACAGTGTTCCAAAAAAATTTAAATAATACGGTTATTTTTTTTGGAAATAGGTCTTTTCGGTGTTTGGAACGTATGGTTGTTTTAGAGTATAAAATATGTTTTAGTGCTTATACGTACAGGACTTACCTACTTGCGATTGTTAGGCATCTGCTGTATATTCTCGAAGGCCCAGGAACAGGTGTATTGACATAATGCCTTCAAATTGAAAATACTAAAATAAAAAGACAAGAAATGTGAAAAACTAAAATGTAAAAAGACATATTTAGCTAAATCACTTGAGTTTACTTTAAACATTATGTTGATTAGCTTTTCAGAAACCGGCAGTTAGACTGCAATATCACATACTGCTAATTGATTGTAATTAATGTCCTTCAGACCGAATTTTGATCACGGCGGCCAATCTTAACGGAGACTGGCCATCTGCGCAGGAGATATTATAGTGCACAAGTATGTGCGCAAACACGAGTACACTTTCTGTTCTCTAACTCTCATGATCAGATGGGACGGCAATTCGACACGACCGGAGATAGATTAGATGCAAGACCAACAGTTTTGTGCGTTTTTCGAGGCTCGGGGGTGTCTAACATCGCCGTCTACCTAGCTACGGGTTGGTACCTAACCCAATAACTTTTTATTGGCCCGACCCGGGATTCGAACCCTCATACACAGTGGTTACATTCACAACCACTGCGTCACGAATGCCAAGTAAGTATGCCTAAACAAGTTTTTAGAGTAGTAGAGCCTCGCTGATTTCAGGATAAATGGGCTGGCTTAACCGGAGAAGGACTACCCTCTCACAGAATATCGACGTGAAATAGCAGTATTCCTACTGTTGTGTTTCGTTCGGTGAGTGAGAGTGCCGGAGGCCCAATCACCCTCTTTCCCTCTTCCCGCTCCTTCTCCTTCCCACTTCCTTTCCTAAAGGGTTGGTAATTGGTAATGCGCTACAGATGCCTCTGGTGTTGTAGGCGTCCATAGACTACGGTGACCACTTACCATCAGGTGGGGCGTATGCTTGTTTACCACCTTAGTTGTATAAAAAAAACAAATGTAAGTGTGTGATCAACATCCTTTGATGTTATCTATTCATCGAACGTAGACCTATATTTTATAGCTCTGAGCTAGCCGTCCGAATGTCTGCTAGGTCATCATATTGTTATATGCAAAAATAAATTGATCTGAATTTCTATCTTATCACCTTAACCTGGTGATAAGTGGACGTCTAGGAACTGTTATCAATCTTCACGGTAGATAAAGCATCCTTCAGCATAAGGACTTATCGAGTTATTCGCTGTATATTATACATTCAATAATACCTATATCTAGTGAAATGCTCTTAATTGAATATGCTTCGGTATCTTATCGGTAAGTATGCAGTTTGTGCAATTGTTCGAGGCACTGGCCAACGCGTGGATTATATCTGTTCATACAAACAAACTCTGTTGTGTTCCTGAATAATAAAATTGAACAAACAACATGTTCCGATGGAAATGGTATAATATGGTACCTAATGATATGGTTTATTCCTTCTTCATATTATTATAATTTACATATTATGAAAACTAGGTACTTAAAAAAAACGCATCGCATATTTGTGCTGTTGTTTTCAGACATCCAGCAAACAAATTTAACTAATTAAATAAATAAATCTGTACAGATATAATCAATAAATCCTTTCTATTGTAAATAAAATTAATATTAATTAGGTTATGTTTTGGAGCAGGTAATAGCAGAATACTAAATGATGATTTTATCTTAAGTCCGAGCTAAGGCTAGCTCTTACGCACGATTTCGATATTTTACTTGGTCGTTGGACGTCAGCAGTAGTTTTTATTTTTATTTTTATACTTACTACTGTAGTGGCAAACAAGCATACGGCCCACCTGATGGTAAGTGGTCACCGTAGCCTATGGTCGCCTGCAACACCAGAGGCATCACTTGCTCGTTGCCGACCCTTTAGGAAAGGAAGTGGGAAGGAGAAGGAGCGGGAAGGGGCGGGAAGGAGGAAGGGAGTGATTGGGCCTCCGGCACTCTTCCTCACCGAACGGAACACTACAGTAGAAATACTGCTATTTCACGTCGATATTCTGTGAGAGGGTAGTCCTTCCCCGGTCGAGCCGGCTCATTCATGCTGAAATCAGCGAGGCTCTACTACTCTAAAAACCTTTTATTGTTTCAATGCCAGAATTCATACAGCTAAAATAGTCATATAAAATTAGGAACTACATTTGTCTATAGTAATTTCCGTAAGAATACACTATATTCATTTGACTTACATTTTATTGATGTTCTTTATAAATCTTCACATAAGTTTAATGCTCGTCTTAGTAGTGAGGTTACATGTGTCCAACATCTATAGGTACCTACTAATATTATTAAGAGAAAATATTTGATTTTCTTTGTAAGGATTTAGCTCAAAAACTACACAATCAATCTTAAAAATTCCTTTACCTTTGTAAAACTGTATTTTCACCGAGTAATACATGCTACATTTTATTTAAAAATGTAGGTACTTTTACTTACATAACCTAACGTAATCTAATTTTAAGCAAACGAAGCCGCGAGCAAAAGCTAGATTATTATATGGCTCTTAATATGTAGTTATATAGCTATACGGATATATAAAAAGATAATAGTGGGTACAATAGCTATGTATACACAGTCAAGGCCACGTAGTTTGAAATAGCAAAATGCAATGATAAGCGATTAAAAGTCTACTATTGCAATAATGCAATAGTAGACTTTTAATCGATTATCATTGAATATTTGCTTTGCGATTGGAAACGTCTTACTTATATAATATAAGTAAGACGTTTCCAATCGCATGGGTACGTGATTTGTATATAAATATTCAACGTATTGTTTGCATACTGTAACGGTCTAGCTCGTCACACAATAAATATAAATAATATATATTTCACACGTCAATATTCTATTACAAAAGGAACCCACTTGTATACCATATGTGGCAACGTTATGCAATTAGCGAACCCATAAATTCTATGGATCTGACAACTGTAGGTAACCTCTTCTATAAACATTAAATCTTTAAGTTATAGGACAGCCAGACAAGTGCTCAATGCATTCTGTCAATTTTAAAAGACATTTGACTACGAGGTTCTTAAGAACAAAGCAAGAATCTAGTGATGATAATGGGTAAGATAAATATTTGGGGCACATAGTTACAGCCGACCTTAAAGACGATACTGACATTGAAAGGGAGCGGAGGGCACAGTCAGTACGAGCGAACATGATAGCACATAGATTTGTGCGCTGCTCTGTTGATTTATACTTGCAGCCTATGGACTATCTTCACTTTGAAATCATACAATGCTCTCCGCGCACAGTTCAACAATGCGTTCAAGTCTGTGCTGGGACTACCTCCCTACTACAGTGCCTCAGCAATGTTCGCCGAAGCACGAACATTGCTTTTACACAATAATGCGCAAGCGTTGCACTTCTTTAGTTCGCAGGGTGCGGGCTAGTTCCAACACAGTGCTTGCAATGATTGCGGACAGGTTAGACTGTCCTTATATGCGAAGGTGAAGCGACAAAAATTAAATAATTAACAACTAGGCTAAGTTTTACTAACAATTATGAGTTTTTGTGAACTTGCAATAAACGTTTATTGTTATTTTTTATTATAAAGGTAGTGTAGACGTGCGGCGGTCGTACCTAATCCGGTGAGTGCTTAATATTCATATTATGTTCGCAGGCTGAGTATAAATAATAATAATATCAGCCCTGTATTAAACTGTCCCACTGCTGGGCACGGGCCTCTTTTCACTATGAGAAGGGCTAGGCCATAGTCCACCACGCTGGTCTAGTGCGGATTGGCAGACTTCACATATCTTCGAGAACATTATGGAGAACTCTCAGACATGCAGGTTTCCTCACGATGTATTCCTTCACCGTTAAAGTAAGCGATAATTAACTATTTAATACGCATATAACTTCGAAAAGTCAGAGATGCGCGCCTTGGGTTCGAACTCGAGACCTCTGCGTGGCAGTCCAACGGTTTCCCACTAGGCTATCGCTGATTTTTTTGCAGGCTGAGTTAAATATAAATAAATTAACATTTGTGTGCATGAACATGGATGTTTGTCTTGGTCTGGGTGTTTCTATGTATAATATGTATGTATTTACAAAAAAAAATAGTATATATGTATGTTTATCCATTGTCTAGTACCCATAGTACAAGCTCTGCTTAGTTTGGGCTAGATGGTGTTGTGTGTATGTGGTAGAATATTATTATTATAATATTATATTTATAATAATATATCCAGCAGTAAATTTGTGCAACGTTTGTCGCGTACGAGTTAGTTTTGGTCCGGTACCTTAGCCAGGGATGAATGAAAGGATGTCCTGAGGATGAGGAATCAGGCGGTAGACCAGGTGCGGGCTTGGAGGCTATATGCTGAAGCCATCCCAATAGCATAGTGGTCTATGCACCCGTCATACCCTCGACGTTTTATCGGGGTTCGATTCCCGGTTGAGTGAGGCGTAAGCTCTGCGACCCTGTAATCTATGCGCGGTGGCCCTATACGAAGGACGATGCATGCGTGAATATCAATTATTGGGATATAGACCAAGGTGGTAAACTGAGGCTTTGATTCTACGCCGTATAATGCTCAATACAACCGTCGTCACTCGTCATGCGTGGTGGAAGCATCCTGGCCGTGAGCCTCGTTCATGAGTGTGAGTACGGCAGATAGCGAACATGACATTCATAGGATGGCGTAAGATGCGGGTACAATCCCTGCCGTGGCAATCGTAGACTATTGAAGTACGACCTTGCAACCTCTTTTCGGTATGCGACTGTATGGAAGATTGATCACAAAACAATGCTAATGTATCGTCGTTCGAAAGTAGATATCTGATATGTCTTTATGAATATTAAAATAACATTACACAGCATTAATTTGGATGAAACGTTTTATTTTTAATGTGCATAACAAGAAAACAGTTTAGTTTAAATAATTTTAAATAACGTGTATGTACCTAAATATACAAATATAAATTTAATAAAAATGCGTTGTTTACTATTCCGCTTGTTTCATTTATTATATTATATTAAATTACAATAATGATACAAATGTCAATGAGAATTATAACATTAATGGATGAAATGGAATATGAACACCGTCCCAGCCCTCGGCATTAGTGTCCCAGGACCCAAGCTATACTTTATGGAGTATAGTGTCTGATTGACATGTATTCCAAATTATGGTCAAACACCAAAATAAATTGGACAGTCATGGGTTAAAGTAACCTTGTCTCGACTAAAAATGTTTACACCGTACATAAATGTGTAGTGTTGTGTTGATTCTAACCTTTAAAATCCATCTCGGAGTGTTTAACCAAACTATTTTTAACTGCCATATTGCGCAAATCCAAACATCCTTCCTTTAGGCCTTACCTCGCATGTCAGTTGTCACGTAATTACTCAAACAGACTCGAACCTCGTAAACCTCACGGTTGATTGATGCCAACCACATTGGGGGCAGAACCACAAAAAATGCCTCACCACCTGGCGACCACAGATTTTACGCATTTCCGATTTAAGAAATATGGTATAACAGTAACATGTGTTATTTTTAAATTAAACTTTCGTTGACATTACAAATGGTTTGGTTTTTGTCTAATATTTCGGGACTTCCTTTCTGCTGTGTTAAACATTGAGCAAAATTTTGTTTAGAAATATATTTGTTGGTGAATATTAAGACAATTTTGGAAATTTCTTCGTCTATCTATCTGTAGTTGCGCAAGTTAGATTCAGGAACAGAGTATATAGGTACTTACTACAGTCAGAATACTTTATGCTCAGAGCTGTTTGAAATACATTGGTGAATGTGATCTAATTTTGGCTTAACCACAAGAATAAAAGAACCAAGGTTGAGATGCTCTGAAGTTTGTGGCCCTTTCCCAGCCGGGATGCCGTAGGTTTAACACAGATGGGTGTCTTGCTACATCCTACCTATCTTTTTGAAGTTTCGTTTTGTTGCATATTTTACTTCCTCTCTCTTAATATGCTGTGCCGACAGGATTTATAATAATCTTATTTGTTTGTAGATTACAATGGAATGCAATAAAATATGGTAAACTAGTTTTTGACCGCGGTTTCACTCGCGTAAAAGTATGTTAGGTTACATTAGCAACAGTGCTTTTTTAAATGAAATATAGCCTATGTTATTCGGTAATAATACAGCTTTCTAATGTAGAAAGAATTTTTAAAATAGACCAAGTAGTTTTTGAGTTTAATCCCTACAAACAAACAAACAAAAATAATAAATATTTTTTATAATATTAGTATAGATATAGATTAGTAAAGAAGACAGAATTTTTAATAATAATAATAATAACATTTTTCCTAACGTATTAGAAATATACCCGTGAAAGAGAAACAAATAATAATAATAATAGTTTATTGTTTCTCTCTCACATAGGTACATAATAAGAAATTTCACATAAGAAACTGAATCTAGACATATATATTCGCAACTATGTGAGAGACTGGTATCTGTACTAGGCCCGACCTGTATTACAGATTACCAGCCTCTCCAGGCACTGGACTCGTGCAATACTAACATGTCAGGTAATGTCAGGTAATTTTTAATATAAGTACAGTAGGTAAATATAGATTTTCATGGTTTTATCTTCGATAATAACGAATGCTTATAAAACTTGCATCCCTTATTTCTACCCCATCATGCCCTTTTTTACAATAAAAGGTAACTTGTGTCCATCTCAATGTACCAAATTTTATCAAAATCGGTTCAGTGGTTTAGGCGTGACAGCATAACAGACAGAGTTACATACATTCGCATTTATAATATTAGTAAGTAAGTAAGTAGGCATAGAGTATTTTGTTACATTGTGGTCAAATGACCACAATATCTTGCTATTCGCAAATAGCAAGAGTAGCCATCAGTAGCCAACGTGAAATAGCAGTATTCCTAATGTTGTGTTTCGTTCGGTGAGTGAGAGTACCGGAGGCCCAATCACCCTCTTTCCCCCTTCCCTCTCCTTTTCCTTCGCACTTCCTTTCCTAAGGCAACGCGTCGGTGATGCCTCTGGTGTTGCAGGCGTCCATAGGCTATGGTGACCACTTACCATCAGGTGGGCCGTATGCTTGTTTGTCACATTAGTAGTATAAAAAAAAAAAACTTTATAAAATTGTCGATCAGGCTTAGTGTGAACTTGCTCTTATATTAGCCCTGTATTAAACTGTCCCACTGCTGGTTAGGGCCCTCTCCCTCGTAGGGAGAGAAGGGTTAAGGCATAGTCCACTACGCTGGCCCACTGCGGGTTGGCAGACTTCAAATATATTCGAGAACGTTATGAAGACTGTCAGACCTGCAGATTTTATCATGATGTTTTCGTTCGCCGTTAAAGCGAGCGATAATTAACTATTGAATACGCACATGACTTCGAAAATTCAGATAAGCGTGTCTTCACCCATTCAATGCGGCGGACGCCGATCGGCGTCATATACAGTTGTTTTATATTTTACCTAAATTTAAAGATATTATATTAATAAAACAACAAATGTGTTTGGAACTTACTAATGAAATGCCTGATACGAGTAGTTTTTAGATATTTTGTTTTTTTTTATTTCATCAAGTGCGGCTGACGCCGATCGGCGTTTTCGTTAAATATGAGCCGATTCTGGCTAGTGAAAGCAAAATTTGTTGCCGCATTGAATGGGTTAAGATCGAACTCGAGACTTCTGCGTGGGAGTCCAACGGTCTCCCACCAGGCTATCGGTGCTTAAGTCGCTTTTTATCTTCGAGTAAATAAATTACTACATATTGGTCTGCGATTCAAAACCGCACTGGCAAATAAGATGGGCAAACTACGCCGCAAGTGAGGTCTTATTCACATTGTACAATAAATTACCCTCCGAATTCAAAACAATAGTAAACCATAAGGTTTTTAATAGCAAATTTAAACAATTTCTTTTAAAAAAATGCTACTATGGCGTGGATGATTATACCGCCACGTGCAAAAGTATTAGGCACCCCTATTGTTTGTCTCTATCTCAACAATGAGCGCTCGGATAAGGGTTTTATGGTCTTACTATTGCATCGGCGGCATTTTTAAACAAAAATAAAACAATAACAAATATTTATGACACCCAGGTGCAGTTTAAAACAATGTTTTTACAAATTTGCAATTTTA
The DNA here is from genome assembly GCA_963564715.1 of Catocala sponsa. Taxonomy (NCBI): domain Eukaryota; kingdom Metazoa; phylum Arthropoda; class Insecta; order Lepidoptera; family Erebidae; genus Catocala; species Catocala sponsa. The sequence continues at coordinate 8,120,927 of OY751346.1, read as the reverse complement.
AAGTTTACTCTTTTAGTGTGTTATCAGTGCTTGCAGTGAACAGACACATATCGTACGCAATTGTTGCTACCATATTCCTGAAGACTAATATTCATCGAGTTAATAATGCCTAAAAAAGCAGAACTTAGTGCAGAGCAGCGCCTAAAAATTAAAATTTTACATGAACAAGGCATGTCTCAAGTGAAAATAGCCCGAGAAGTGAAGTGCTCGCGTTGTGCTGTGCAATATGCACTAAATCGCTTCAAAGAGATCGGTACTCATGAGAATAGGCCAAGAACAGGCAGAAGAAAAATAACTACAGATCGTGAAGACCGATTGTTAATTAGGCAGTCTCTACAGGACCGTAAAAAAACTGCTTTGGAGCTCGCTGCAGCTTTATCTGAAGGAAAAAGCAGATCAGTGAGCGCGTGTACTGTGAGAAGAAGGCTTATTGCAGCTGGGTTAAAAGGTTGCAAGGCAAGAAAGAAGCCGTGGCTATCGGAGCACAACAAGAAAAATCGGTTGCAGTGGGCCCTCAGACATAGAGATTGGACAGTGGAGGATTGGTCCAACGTACTGTGGTCAGACGAATCTAACTTTGAGGTATTGTTATTTAATTTATGTATTATACCAAAACACATAGCCGTCTTTGAAATCACGTCCTGCGAGGGAAATATGCAATCTTGAATTAAGTTATTTTTTTGCTTGTTCCATAGGTGTTTAGAACACCCGGTGTTACTTACGTCAGGCGAAGGGTGGGCGAAGAGTACAACCCAGATTGTGTAGTGCCCACTGTTAAACACGGTGGAGGCTCAATAATGATCTGGGGTTGCATGGCTGCCGATGGAGTGGGCGAAATGATGTTGTGTGAGGGGCGAATGAATAGCACCAAATACACAGAAGTTCTGGAAACAGCTCTAGCACCGTCTGTTACACAGATTTTTGGTGATACAAACACCGACGGCGTAAAATTCCAGCAGGACAACGCCACTTGCCACAAGTCAGCACACACTATGGCATGGATGGCTCAAAATGGAATAGATCTTTTGGACTGGCCGCCACAATCACCGGACCTCAATCCTATTGAACATATTTGGTCTATTTTGAAGAAAAATATCCGTAGACACTCGATAAGCAACAAGCAAACACTACTCGCCGCGTTAAAGCATGAGTGGCAAAAGATATCCCAAGAGGAATGTTTTAAGCTGGTAGAGTCAATGCCAAAAAGAGTGGCTGCTGTCATTAAATCCAAAGGTGGACCGACAAAATATTAATTATTTTATTAAAATAAATCTTAGTAATCATATGTTTTGTTTTCTTTACATTCCCTATGCTCAATCACCCTAAAACTGACATTACTATAGGGTGCCTAATACTTTTGCACGTGGCTGTATAAAGGATGCAAATAAAGGCTTATGCATATAAGGCAACAATAATAAGGATATCATAGTTTGTAAGTTCGATATAAAATCTACATATATTTGTGTTCTTATATAAAAAAATAAAAAAAAAAATTGTTATATGCTTTTGTTCCATTTCTTGTCATGTTAGTTTTTAAGAATTTTCAACACAAATGTATGTTTGTTCAGAAATAAAATTATCTTATCTTATCTTATCTTATAATGCGAGTTATATTAAGGACTAGATGTTCCCGCGGTTTCATCCGCGTTTATCGTTACTGCGCCGCCCCAGTGGGTCGTAGCGTGATGTTATATAGCCTATAGCCTTCCTCAATAAATAGGCTATCCAACACTAAAATAATTTTTCAAATCGATGTATTGTATAGTCAGTAATAATAGCTGCAACACCTTCTTGATATGAGTTGTAAAATACTGAAATTATATTTGATTGGCGATTTAAAAGAGTGGCCGTGAGTTACTTGCAGGTTTCTTCTCATAGGCTCAACCCTTCGCCTGAACCTAGCAACTAACCTAAATGTAGCTTAAGCAATTTAGTAAACTCACTAACCTATATATTTTGACGTTCATAAGTGTTACTTTGTGACCTAAATGAATAAATGATTTTGACTTTGAATGGTTTGCGCCATATGCGCGAGTTAAGCATTCTGGCTAATTGCGCAGGCGGCTCTTACATAATTACCCGTGCCGTGTACAAGAGCCTTTAATGGACTGCACGGATGGCGTAGTGGTTTAAGTGGACGCCTCGCTTCTGCCACTGCGCCGAGTGTTGTGGGTTCGATTCCCACTCGGGACAAAACTTTGTGTGATTCACAAATGGTTGATCCAAGTCTGTGTGTTCTTTGTGTCCGTTGCTTGAATGTTTGTAGTCTCCCGCGACAGAATTTAATCCTAGTGCGGAAGTTGTCTTTCTAAAACAAAACAAAAATAAACCGGCACAGAACATCTGAGAGCTGATTCACACTAGGTTGGATCGACAATCTTACCATAGTCGGCTTAACGGGTCTACTGTTCACACTTCAAACTGCCGATCCGACCAAATGTGAACACTACTGTCGTTACTGTCGATTACCGCTGCCCGACTCGTCAGATAAATGTGTCGTCGCCGACAGTTTTATCGGGTCGCCATAATGTGAACATCGCAATTGAAAAACATGTACTAATAGGTATGCATCCAACACTTTTGTCATTCCTGTAAAACTGTCGGTCCGACCTAATGTGATTCAGCTCTGACAGATATCCTAACGTTATACTAAAATCGCAAAAGATGTTGATGTTAGTCAACTTCGCGAGTCTTAAACGACCTATCAAACGCCTTTGTTTTATGGGCTGTTAACAGTATTTATATAATATTGTGGTAGGTATGTGCAATAAACATGACAGGTGTTTGATAGGTCAATGTGTAGGTGTCTTCGTAATAATATCATAACTCATTCATTTCATTCACTCATATAACTCTATTCAGTCAACATGTTGAACGCTAATATTCACAATGACTGAACCATTTTGAATGGAATATGATTTTACGTTTATGCGAAAGTTACATTTTAAAATTACTATTATTAGCTTATGCTATATATAATATTATTATTGATAGTTATAATAGGTTTGTTTTGCATTCGTCCCTCATGCTTTGTTCCAATCATGGAGATACGCATTCGTCCCAAAAATTGTTCCTTATATGCCCCTAAATTTAAATAAATATTAATTTTTAATGTAATTCCTATATTGCCCAAATTATGATAATTCGCCTGTTTTTCTGTTTTCCGAAAAATATTTTAAAATATCTCGTTAATCTTTTGGCAAAACTCTGGGCTTATGATTGCATAACATCACGACCCTGATAAAGAAATAATTATTAACCATGTTTTGTTTTGCTAACACTATGCAGGAAAATGTAGAACGAAAAAGGAATAATTTAAAAGGGGCAAATGAGGAACATTTTGGAACGTGTGATGTTATGTAGGGGCAAATGCGGAACAAATCCTATAATAAAGTATCGGCCGCCAATTCTAGCTATTGGCTTGTTGCATAGATAATTAATAGTTTGGTTACACAATACGTACAACTAACAGATGCATCCATCCTTGTGAGATGAACATAAACATTTTATGTGCATTCCAACCATTGAATACATACTTATTGCCTTTTGGTCCACTGGCATGATTTTGAGCACTTACGCAACAATTGAAGGGTTAAGTGGACAAAGGTGTTAACTAGCAAATACTTCTAAACGAATAATGAGCGTTTGAAATAAATAATCAAAATAACTTAAGCAATTAAAGCTTATAGTTTTAAAATACAATATTCGTACAAAAAAGAAGACACGAAGAAGAGAAGCATATGTGGTGTGACTCTGAAAGATAGAATAAGAAATAGTGTGATTAGAGAGAGATGCGGCATGAAAGTGGATATAGTTACAAGAATAGAAAAGGGTATGTTAAGCTGGTTTGGACATGTAGAAAGAATGGACGAGGAAAGACTGACTAAGAAAGTTTATAAGGCTAGTGTGAATGGAACAGTCGCAAGAGGAAAACCTAGGCGAACGTTTCTCGATCAGATCGGAGGCGTTCTAGACAAAGGCCAGGCTAAGAGCTTCTTGAACCGACGGGCGTGTATGAGGAATGTGATGAAAGTGAATGAAGTCAGAGAAGTGTGTCAGGATCGTAGCAAATGAAAATCCGTAGTCTCTGCCTACCCTTCTGGGAAACAGGCATGAATCTATGTATGTATGTATTCGTACAAATACTTAGATAAGATTGATTATTTTATATATTATACTAATAAATAGGTTATTCTATTCAAATTTATTAAAAAATAATGAAAATTTGAACATAACACCTTTGTTTACTAAACCATATTAAGTTTAGTTGAGAAGAACTAGGCTCTATGTGGTAAACAAATAAAATAGCATTATTTATATGAAAGATTTTTATTCAAAATAGGTATGCCACATACATGTACTTACATACTGTTTATTAATTATTAAGAATTTAGAATATTTATGTAAAACCACTGAGACTCCTGCTCAATATACTCAAGTTGTGTGATGATTCTATTTTACATTAGCAAGGGTATCAGTGCAGACCAGAGACACTTCGACCCAGTGGGATCTTTTATGTCGACACTCTCCCAATAACGACTGCCATAGATGTTCAGCCGGGACCGACGGCTTAACGTGCTCTCCGAGACACCGAGCAGGCGATAATTGTCAATCAATACGCACATAATTTCGAAAAGTCATATAACTTCCGAAAGCCAGAGGTGCGCGACGTGGGTTCGAACCCGAGACCCTCTGCATTGCAGCCTGTTGGTCTCCCCACTAAGGTATCGCTGCTCTATTTATTAAAATAACAACCAATCCTAAGTGGGACGAAATCACCCATGAGCTTCTTGAAGGTCAAGCGTCTTATGACCGTCATGACATTATCGCAAGAGCTTTTTATTTAAAATTAATGATCAATTTACTTACTAAAGATAAAATTTTTGGAGAAGTTTTATGTTTATGTACAGTGTTGAGTGGCAAAAACGCAACTAGCAGTTTAAAAGAACGCAATTTACAGTATCGGTTTGTTATGTAATAACAATTAATAAAGCTCGGGGTCAGATTTTTCGCGTTGCTGGAGTAGATCTCGGTGTCAGTTGTTTTGGTATGTTTAACTTATCAACAGATATAGTAAAATATAACAGTCAAAAATAGTAAATGATCACCAAAATTAAAAACGCATTTTAATACAAAAAAAATTAATTGCACAGCAAAGAGATCAAAATAAGTCGACGGAGCCCCGCTTGGCGGGGCTCCTATTTTTGGGTGGGTTTAAGAAGGAACCTAACATAACCTAATCCTTCCGAGACGGAATGCAGTGATTTAAGGCATATAGGTACTCGTTATGATATATTCTAGTAAGCATATTTCGGTGTACAGTTACTATTTTTGGTGGTCATTATATTGAATCCCGTTGCTTTTTGCATGGTCAGTTGTACGTTGCTCTTTCCCGAGTAAGCAACTCCAAAAACTTTATGTCCACGTACTGCAAGGGTCAACTTTCAACATAGTTTATTCCGCAGCTTTACGCTAAAGGATACTAAACATTAAGTTTAGTATCCGCGGTGTCACCTTTATACAATCCCTGTCATAAAATAACTTAATAATAAATAAGGAATTGAAGTATTATTTTACCTTTAGGAAGCAAATTACTGTGTAGCACAGGCTATATTTTATTTAAAAGCGTACTGTCACTAACATAACCTAACCTACTTTTACGCAAGTGTAGCCGTGAGCAAAAGCTGGTTCATTATATAATTGTCCATTATCATGACATCACTATCATATGTTGTTGAACTCGTCGACGACCCAATTAACCAGGAAATTATGTTTATTACAATTCAATCACTGCTGCCGCTAGTTCTGATAATATTTATACCATGATAGAATTTATTAATTTAGACTATATATTAGTATTACAAAGCTGAAGAGTTTGTTTGTTTGTTTGAACGCGCTAATCTCAGGAACTACTTGATCGATTTAAAAAATATTTTAGTGTTGGATAGCCTATTTATCGAGGAAGGCTATAGGCTATATAACATCACGCTACGACCCACGGGGGCGGCGCAGTAACGATAAACGCGGGTGAAACCGCGAGAACATCTAGTGGCTTTATAATAGCGTATCTCTGAGCGTAGAATTTGGACTTGTCGCGATCTCTGACGATAACTGTGCATTAATTGACCGTTCTTTCTACTGTACTGGTATGTAAAAACTACCTTCTTGATTTTCTCTGGTGACTGGTGCTAAAGTAAAACAAATATGCACGGTTTAAAAAATAAAAATTCTTGTGTGTTATAAACAATATTACAAGGATTACACAACGTCTAAGTCATGGATTCAAGCAATACCAAATATTTAAGGTATCCGCCTAAAATATTTTGTATTTGACTTTGACGTTTCCGAAAGCGATTGGATTGGCAGCTGATATCTTTGAACAGAGTGATTTAGAATTCCAAGGGAGAGTCTTTTGCCCAGCAGTGGGTAAAAAGTCCATGCTACTTATAGAAATTGTCTGCTAGAAGTACCTACCTGAAGACATTTCGTCCAAACCACAACATACCTAAACAGTTTCGGTTCACTTTAAACTTCTATCGGAATATTAGTTAGACAGTCTGAAAAACATAATAAAGTTTTATTTTTACATATTATTGACAGGCTAGCTCTTATCCGCGACTTTGTCCGCGAGGAATTAGTTTTCTTCGCGGCATCCTAATTCTTTAAAATATCTGCCAGTAAAAGTCCCATCAAAATCAGTCCTTCACCTTTTCAGGGATAAGCCGAAATAAACAGACAGACAGACAAACATTTAAAAAATTGTTTTCTTGATATAAGTACCGTATACTTTTCATATGTGTTTAATAAAAAGCTATTATTTTGAGATTACATCAGACACTTTAATTTTATTTATTTATTTAGATGTCATATCAAGAGCCTTTATGCGAATAATAATGTTAATAAACTTACCACTGCACCTTTTAAATCGCGACATTTTCCATTTTGTAGTATATTAGGTTATTAAATTACAATATATTTTTATTCAGAATACAATGTTATAGAGTCGCTGCCATTTCAGATTAATATAAGTAAAGATCAGAGCTATACTTTTTATTTATTGATCTTTTTAGAAGACATCTTCCGCACTAGGAACAATACAGACTGAAACGTACAGACAATGGATGGCTATTGCCACTTAATTTGTTTTTAATTCTAATTTTAACCATTATTTAATTATGTGTCGACCTTGTATATTATGGATCCCAGAGTCCGAAATAAAGTGTTATTATTATTATTTTGGATGGTTTAATTTGTTTTTTCTCGAAATAAAATTCGGTATTTAATGAAAACCACGGGTCTAGGCCAAGTGGGGTTCATTTGGGGCATTATTTATTAAAAGGGGCTCGTCCTGCAAAAACTTACGAACTATACGGCAAGTATTGAGTATAGCGGCCTTCTGCATAGTGATGTAAAGGTTGGTGGGTAGCTCTATCTGTCGTAAATAGTGAAGAAGGTGTTTGGGTATGACGCCTGTGCTGGAGAGCACCAGGGGCACAATGTATACTTTGTTCATTTTCCATATTCTACTTATTTCTTCTTTTAATTCTGTATATTTATGTATTTTTTCTGTTATGGTTTTCTGTAAATTGTGTGTATTGGGTACCGCTATGTCTATTAAATATGTATGTTTATTTAATTTATCTATCATAGTTATGTCAGTATTATTATTATTATTATTAATTCCTGTGTCCCGGAGGACTTTACAAACATTCAAACAACGGACACAAAGAACACCTAGACTCGGAACAACTATTTATGGATCACACAAAGTTTTGTCCCGTGTGGGAATTGAACCCACAACAATTGGCGCGACGGCAGAAGCGAGGCGTCCACTTAAACCTCTACGCCATCCGTGTTATAGATTCGTGCATATTGATACACTTCTGTGCCCGTCTGTCTAGTGACCGAATCAAAACAGCCACGAGGTAATTTTACGCTTATTCGGCACCGCACGTCGCTTATACGTTACTCCAAAAAGGACTCGACAAGTCGACACAGGGACAGGACGAATCGATTGTCAGACAACCCCATTATCTCGCTAGAATGTCACATGTAACGTGTACCTAAAATATTTTTATATAAGTACTGGCTGTCTCGCGCAACTTCGTCTGCCTCATATAGGAGATTTTTTCCGTTTTCGCAACATTTTTCATTGCTGCTTCGCTCCAATTGGTCGTAGCGTGGTGTTATATAGCCTATAGCCTTCCTCGATAAATAGGCTACCCAACACTAAAATAATTTTCCAATTCGAACCAGTAGTTCCTGAGATTAGCGCGTTCAAACAAACAAAAAACAAACAAACCAACTCTTCAGCTGTATAATATTAGTATAGATTAGATTTTGCCCGTGGCTTCGCTTAGGTAAGGTTTTTTTTGTCATAATTGGCAACTGCCGCACTAGTACTCATTTTTGTATCACGAGAGACTTTAACAAATAATATCCAGACTCGGCACATCCATTTGTGGATCTAACAAATGTTTGTTGAGCCTGGAACTGATGAGCCAATTTTGATGAAATTGGCTGCGAAGATAGTTTAAAACCTGAAGATGGACGTTTAAATAAAAAAATTGTGAGCCGTCACGGAAAATCTGGCAGATGTGAAACATCGAAATTATTTTGTACAAGTAATATGCATAAAAGAACAGATTACGAGAGGAATGGCATAATGTAAAATACTATCGTATAGCGTGGCGATCACGCCAGCAATCGGTTTTACGTGCGGCTATAGATGTTTCACATCAACAGTTGGTATGAAGCCTAACAGCGGGCAAGATGCCCAAAAGTGGACATGATGCCCAACAGTGGGCATAATGCCTAACAATTGGTATGACGCCTAACAGTGGGCAAGATGCCCAAAAGTGGACATGAGGCCCAACTGTGGGCATCATGCCCAGCAGTAGATACGATTGACTTGTAACTTGGTTTGCAGACACCTTGGGGTCATATCTCGGTCGGGTTTGAATATGGGCCCTGTGGGTCAAAAGCCCCCGAGATATAGGGATCACAAGGTCACAAGAAGACAAAGAGGTTGAAACCTGGGTTTTTTATTAAAACGAAGGTCCACGTGGGACTCTTCGAACCTACAATACTTGGCTTAGTGGCAGTGTTGAGGCGACCCCTAAAATCACTACGGCATCCGTGCATTACAAATTGCATCTAATAAAGGAATGAGTAACCAGTTGTCCAATTCAGTTAAATGTCACCACTAAACATGGAGTTTAGCGGCTGCTATAATTTGAGTAACCATATCAATAGCATTTGGTTACTATGGTTACCAGCGGCAACAGGTTTTAGAACAATAGCACGGGTTATGATTAACATACAAAGCACGTTATCCCATAGTAATCTGGTCCATCAGAATATAATTCAAAACCGTCAAAAGTCTCACGCGATACAGAATTATCCTTAGTGCGTAAATTAGTTCTAACGTATAAATATATGATTGTTATTAAAATCGTTACCCTAGTTTCATATCTTTGCAGATTTTGTTCAAGGCCAGTTAATACTACAATGAACTAATTTATAACAGAAACAAATACTCAATTCAAATGGCCTTGACGATTGTTTTGCTAGCAATATCGCTTAAAATTAATTAAGCTAAGTTGGTTAAGTAAATTAATTTGCTGATACCTACTTATAGTCATGTACATTTTCCTCGTAAATGTCCTTGGTCGGTGACACGTAAATGTTGTTTGTAAACAATCGAGTTTGTGCGCAATAAGCATATTATTACCTTTTCTCTAATATTTTAATGCGATAGCAGCTCTGCATATACATACATACGTAAATATGAATACATACGTAATGACTAAACTGATGAGCCGATTTTGATAAAATTGGCTGCGAAGATAGTTTAAAACCTGAGGATAGACGTATTATATCGAATGGTAAATTGCCGGGTTTTGAATATCAGTCAAAGTCTAAGTCAAAAATCTTTATTTCCATAAAAATGTGCAAACAATTCTTGGATACGTCATTTCAATACTACATTAATAAAAAAATATTTTAGAAATAAATAGAAGGAAATAAAAATTTTGCATTGAAAAAAAGCCTGTTCGAGGAGTAGAGCTTTCATGAGAAGAAGCAGGCAAGAAACTCATGACCACTCTTTTCAATCGCCAAATGTTTACATCAATACAATTCAATGTTATATTATTTTCCTTAAATGATATAATATATGTTATATTGTGAATAGAAATAACCTGTGAGTGGAAGCAACTCAATCCCAAGCATTTTTATCTTCTATATATTCAGTGACTGAATAATAACCTTTCGAATATAATTTACGTGTTACAAATGTTTTAAATTTATTAAAACTTAAATTTTGAATGTCTCTTGGAAATTTATTGTAAAGGCGCACACCTTTAAACGTCTTATTAATTTTTACTAGTACTATAGAAATATTCACACACAGGGGCACAGGCGTCTTATCAGTGTGAGAAGGGTTATGCCACAGTCTACCTCGCTGGCTTAGTGCGGGATTGCAGACTTCACATATCTTCGAGAACATTATGGAGAACTCTCAGACATGCAGGTTTCCTCACGATGATTTTCGTACCCGCTATTACCGGGTATTAATAATATTATTACGAATTTATGACACATGCAGTAAGTTTTATTTTTATTTTTTATAGTGACACGGTAAAGTGATTATAACGGACCTGATGGAAAGCCCAATTACAGTCCAGAGACAGTGACGACGAGGAGAAAATAGATGTCTTCTAGCTGTCGTCAGTGTTAAGCCGGTCTGACCAGATGCTTCTTCACACTACGTTTGAAGGACCCAATGTCATAGAAGGGAGGGAACACATGTGCCGGAAGACCATTCCAAAGTTGTATGGTAAGAAGGAATTGCTGAACCTTTTGGTACGAGACGGGATTGTGCTAACCGTCCATCCGTGGTTACGAAGACCGGCTCGTGCGGTTCTCAAAAGGAAGGGGGAAGGTGGGATGACGTCAAATAACTTTTCGGAGCTGTCTCCATTTATATTGTTTTACGTTTTAGCGAATATTATACATTAAATTAAACGACTTTATACGGATTTTAAAGCGCTGTTTATGTTAAAACATTATTTTTACATTATTTTAAGAAACTATTTTACTACTACTGTTAAACTTAACTATTATCTTAATTGTTTACCCATTATAATAAATAAATTATTTCAGACACTGGTTTAAGTAGTGGTTCAGCTGCTACCTCTAAGTTGAGTGTTGTCGGTTCGAATCTCGCACGGAACAAAAAATTGTGATAAATTGAATGTACAATTGTTTTGCTGATGGTCTTAAAAACTTAAAATCTGATGCATGTTTCATCTTGATACGCCGCTTAGAGGTTGAGTATTATGGTTGTAACTGAAACTGATTACATGCAAAGCAAGAAAAATATGGAAAATGTACATACTTCAAATACCACATGTAACAAGTCCCGGGTAAAATAAAGCAATAAATAAAATTAATGTAGTTTCTTGTGTTCCCGACTGTACATAAGGACTAGTGATGCGTTCACGCTAGATCGATTTAACCGGAAAGGATACGTGAAGATGACTTCACAAAAAAATACGTTAGTCACACAAGTGCACAACCCTAGTGTAATAAGGATGGACTATTTCTCGTGGTTTTGAATCGATATGCTCATTTCCTCGATGTTTCGGATGAGGGTGGAAAGATTGCTCTGAGGTTTAGAGTTAAATTGGTTATAATCTACGGGGTACGGGTTTAGCAGGTGCATGGATGACATGTATAGCATAAAAATGCCTTAATCGAATAACAAACTATTACTATATAGAAAAGCATGTTTTGTAGTAATAAAACATGCTTTTCTATATAGTTAAATAATAAAATAGTTTAGCTTTTCTAAATAGTTTGTTATATATCATACAAATCAAATCAAATCTAACATTATGTCTATAGTTTTGCGCAATGTGGCTTGGCCTGCATTCGGAATTGTTTGTGAATTTGTTTAGTTTATACAGTGAATGCGACGACGGATATTAACTTTTTATTAGTTATGTTATTACTTATTACATAAGTGACGAGTTGTCTTGGTGATAATAAAGATCTTTAAACCTATATATACCTACCTATATACATATTCTCCTAAATATATGTGTAAATATAATAATAATAATAATATTCTATCACATACACACAACACCATCTAGCCCAAACTAAGCAGAGCTTGTACTATGGGTACTAGACAATGGATAAACATATGTACATATATACTTTTTTTTTGTAAATACATACATATTATACATATGTGTAGCGTGTACGTTCCAAGATCTTTGGCCCTTTTTGAGTAGGGTATCAAATTAATTTAGTACGTTAGCATAGTTACCTTCGTAGATTTCATTTTTATATGTTAGTCTATTTATCGAATAGAAATAAGAAAAACGTCTCGTCCCACTGGTCTCACTTGCGTGTTGCCTATTTCTCGGTCGTGAAAATTAACCTGTTCGAAGATTCTCAATAGCAATATGTAGCCTTTAAATATGTCTGATAGACACATATAGGACTTGAGATTTAGCTTGTGAAAAACACTTTTGCCTACCTTTTTCGGCAAAGACGGGTGTGAGTATATATGTATATAATTTGGGTGTGCTTAAAAAGTATATTTAGTAAACTCTACTCTATTAATTTTGTCATACTAAGTGTAAATTTATGTAGGGCTATGTCCAGCAGTGGACTATTATAGCCTGATGATGATGATGATGATGATGATGAAGTGTAAATTTACGTGGATTTGTAATAAATGTATCGTTATTTCATTTTGATTAAAGAGAAACAACATAAAATCGGTACTTTGCCTCAAATTTCTACAATATCCTAATCCTAACTGATATTATAATTGCGAATGTGAGTTTGTTTGTAATGCTTTCACGCCTTAACTACTCGACCGATCATTAAGAAATTTCGCATACACCTTGTAAGAAATACAGAAAAGGGCATAGAGCACCTTTTATCCAGAAAACAGTTACTGTTACTAATCTAAATTTACGCGAGCGATGCCACTGGCAAAATCTAGCAGTAAATATATAAAAATGGCTGGTTTAGGCAGCGTCATAAAATTCCTCAGCGTCGCTGTCTGATTGGAAAAGTGTCCAGAAGACTAGAAAAATTAAAGAAAACCCGAAGGAATAATGGGTTCATTTAACTCAACCATTCTAAAATATCAGCTATAATTTAGCTCAGTGTTTTCATCCATGACTTTATCGGCGCAGCTAATAATTGTCAAAGTATAAGTACATGTTGCCGACATGTCATGTGATACGAGAGACAGGTAGGCAGTGATTTGCGTTATTATGTACGTTACGGACACAACGAGGCAATAATGTGGATCGTGGCCGCGCAGCGTGGCGAGGTTGACAGGTGCCAATCTTGGACGTGCGCAGGCGCACACGTAACATCGATACACACGGCGCGAAATATTTTCTGCAGAACTTTGGTACTACTATTATTTCAAGAAATACGTTTGGCAAGTATAATCTTTAATAGATCTATGTCAAGGAAATCGTAATCCTAACTAATTTTATCAATGCGAATGTAAGTTCATTTGTTACGCTTTCACTTCTTAACTACTCGACCGATCATCATGAATTTTCGCATAGGTACAAGTTCATCAAGAAAAAGGTACTGTTTTCGAGGGATAGAAAATTGACATCATTTACATTTACAAAATCTAGGAAATAATAAAATATACAAAATATTTAAATTGCGTGTTCGGGTAAATACTACTTCTATGTTAGCGTAAATGGCGAATTAAATTTTGCATATATTTAAATTATGAGTACAAAGTAGACTCGTATTATTTTTTGCGGGTTGAATCTATAGTAGGCACTAGGTATAGCCTGCACATCTAGGTCACACTGACTATGGTACTATCTCTAGATAAACTAGTTTTAGACAGCGTCTTTGTCTGCGTAAACAACTACAAGGATAAAAAGTTGGTATCCAACGTGTTAATCCAGGGCACGGGCTATCTATATTTCATATTTTATCAAAATTGATTTAACGGTTTAAGCGTGATTAAGTGACTTAAATTTAAAAAAACTTTATAAATATTAATATTTATAATATTAGTTTTTGACCGTGGTTTCCTCGCGTAACTACTACAGGATCTCATTCCAGGCAAAAAGTATTCTGTATGTTAAGCTAGGCGACCAAGTGGCGGCCCAAATTTGCTGGGGCTGAAGGATGAATGCGCGAGTGATCATTGCGTCCCGTTCATAGATTGTGAGAAGGAACACTGTGGTAGGTTTAATTTTAATCCGTAGGACCGGGATGTCGCCATTTTACCAGGGTGAGCCCGACATAACCCCTCGCCGCCCTTGCGGAGGGGTATGCGTCAAAGCATTCCCCCAAGTAAAAAAAACAGGGTCGATCTTTGTACCAAATTCAACGCGTTTCATGTGGTTGATTAAAAAACATCCAAAAATACTTAAACTAAAATACTTAATATATTCACATTTTCAATATTAGTCGGTTTTGCCTATTTTAAATAGCAGACCCTGCCTAATACCTATAAGTCTTAGTATATTAATCTATCAAGTCTTAGATACATACATACATAGATTCACGTCTGTTTCCCAGAGGGGTAGGCAGAGACTACGGATTTCCATTTGCTACGATCCTGACAAACTTCTCTGGCCTCATTCACTTTCATCACATTCCTCATACACGCCGGTCGGTTCAAGAAGCTCTTAACCTGGCCTTGTCCTGAACGCCTCCGATCTGATCGAGAAACGTTCGCCTAGGTTTTCCTCTTGTGACTGTCTTAGAATACCCTTAGAATACCAGACATCATTAAAAATCTATTGTGGACGGCCACTGGGGTGCCGCTGCAACTTAATACGTTAGGGATTAAGCATTTCACATATAAAGCGAGAATGTAAAGACTCGAAATTACTAGAAAGATTAATATTTTCAATTTGTGTTAGGTCAGGTGTCATGTTGTATTTACTTCAAAATGGTATCAGTCTAGATAGTAGCCTTGCACAAATGTTAACAAACAAAATAGTTATTGGGTTTTTCTGTAAGGTAATCAATAGCACTCAGAGTTAGGAAGTTGGCAGTGTTAGACACCCGGGCCCCGTGCTTCGGGAAGCCCATAAAGCCGTTGATCCTGCACCTGATCTCACTCCGGTCTTATCGGATTACCATCCTAACGGAACATGAGAGTTAGGGAACAGTGAGTGCACTTGTGTTTGCGCACATAGTTGTATGGCCAGTCTCCGTTACGATTGGCTGCTGTGACCGAAAGTCGGTCTGGAGGACATTAATATTATTATCCTCAAGGTCATAAAAAGGCCCCCGTGTGCGCCGGCCTCAACAAATCAGTTCACGCGTCACAGACTCCTGCGCAGTGATTGCGGGAGGATGCGGCCTATTAAAGGACCCCTACCACACACCCGCGACGTCATAACCGTATCTTATTGCTTTTCAACGACTGTTTCCTTTCACTCTTATATATCCTTCCTTTAATAAAAGCAACAATGTATAGTAAAGTTTCGATACAGGTCGGTGGTTGACGGTTAACAGCGGTTTTCTGTTTTAGCGGTTTTGAATTATGATCGGTTATTGTAAAAGGATGCGTTTTATGTTCTGGTTATGTTCAATTTATAGGTCTAATGGGACGTGGTATTGTCTTGTAATGGTGATGTTTCTATTAAAAATATGGGGCTCAAAAGGCTGCCGTCATTATCTACTGAATGATTTTGAACTCAAGTAGAAGAAGGATATTATAATAGGGGAATTGTCAGCCTGATTTGTTTTAGTATAAGCATATCTATAACAAAGAGCAATAGCCTAGTAGGACACCGTTGGACTGCCACGCAGAGGTCTCGAGTTCAATATCAAGGCGCGCATCTCTGACTTTTCAAATTTATGTTCGTATGAAATTGTTCATTATCGCTCGCTTTAACAGTGAAGGAAAACATCGCGAGGAAACGTGGATACGTCCGAGAGTTCTCCATAATGTTCTTAAAGATTTACGAAGTCTGCCAATCTGCACAGGGCCAGCGTGATGGACTAAGTAGGCCTTAGGCCTTAGGCCCTTCTCACACTGAGAAGATTCCCATGCCCAGCAGTGTGGTAATTTAATACAGGGCTGATGTCATTATAACCTATGTATAGTTCATAGTGCCCAGAAAATCGTAGCTTGCAACTTGAAAAGTGCCCTTTGACATATTGTATAGATTCTATAAACATTAGTATCAACTCTAAAGATGATATAAACTTGAGAAGCAGACAACATCGCTCACTTTGCACGAATATATCTACTTTCATACAATTTATAATGGTGTATGATAAAATAATGCAACATCTTCACTGAAACTGAAAAATGCTAGGATGTAGAGAACCTATTATAGGCACCAATTAAGAAATTCTATTTCTATAATCATGCATCAAGTTAATATTTTGTGAGCATTATTTTTAACACTAAATACCGCGCGCAGCTTTCGGGTCAATCTAAATTTTGTAAAAAAGGTATAACAGTTCTGGGTGGAAGGTATCCTATGTCCTTTAGTGTACACCCCCGACAGCGTGTACGCGAAAATTCATGATAATCGGTCAAGTAGTTAAGGCGTGAAAGCGTAACAAACAAACTAACATTCGCATTTATAATATTACTAGCTATTGCGCGCGGCTTCGCCCGCGTGGTACCTGTTTCAATGAAAAATAGGCTATGTCCTTCCCCAGGTTTTAAAGTATCTCTGTACCAAATTTCATATATATCAGTTGAGTGGTTTAGCTGTGAAAAGGTAACAGACAGTTACTTTCGAATTTATAATATTAGTAATGAATTTATAATATTAGTAATGAATTTATAATATTAGTAATGAATTTATAATATTAGTAATGAATTTATAATATTAGTAATGAATTTATAATATTAGTAATGAATTTATAATATTAGTAATGAATTTATAATATTAGTAATGAATTTATAATATTAGTAATGAATTTATAATATTAGTAATGAATTTATAATATTAGTAATGAATTTATAATATTAGTAATGAATTTATAATATTAGTAATGAATTTATAATATTAGTAAGGATAAGGATTTAGGATGTATTCATCATAACCCAACCCATGTTTGACTTCTGTAATCGCATGCCTCTCTCTCCACGACGAAACTCCACACAATATTCGGGAATGGAACCAGCACATCACAGTTGGTCCGAAGCGTAACCGCATAATTATACTTGTAGTAGTAATAGTAGACAGTATACACACAGCATATTAATCAATAAAAATAATAATAATACCAGCCCTGTATTAAACTGTCCCACTGCTGGGCACGGGCCGCTTCTCAGTGTGAGAAGGGTTAGGCCATAGACCACCGCGCTGGCCCTGTGTGGGTTGGCAGACTTCACATATCTTTAAGAACATTATGGAGAACTTTCAGACATGCAGGTTTCCTCACGATGTTTTCCTTCACCGTTAAAGCGAGCGATAATTAACTATTCAGTACGTACATAAATTCGAAAAGTCAGAGATGCGCGCCTTGGGATCGAACTCGAGACCTTTACGTGGCAGTCCAAGGTCTCCCACTAGGCAATCGCTGCTAATCAAGGAATGCTAAAAATTCTACTTAATATTATAAATGCGAATGTGAGTTTGTTTGTTTGTTTGTTACGCTTTCACGCCTTAACTACTCGATCGATCATCTTAAAATTTCGCATACACGTTGTCAGGGGAAAAGAAAAGGATAAAGGATACATCCAGAAACCGTACTGTTACTAACCTAACCTACATATTTTACGCGAGCGATGCCGCGGGCAAAGTCTAGTTACAAATAAACGGTTGTTATAAGCATTACAACAAGAATCTAATCATTAAAATGTAAAATTTTATATCTAAATTGAATTAAACGCTCAATTTCATTCAAAACGCGCTCAAATAGAAGCAATCAAAAAATTTTTTTGTTCCATAGTTAGAACTTCTTTATTACAAGTCAAAATATACCCTAACCTTATCAAAATAAAACTTAAAATGTGAAAGAAGGCGTTCTTAGTCCACAAAATATTGTTCGTAGCGGAAATTATAATGCTTAAGTACAATATTATAATCAAGTGCGTCGTGAATGTCGTGATTTGATGACAGTTGTGTCATCAAACTGTCATGATATGAGAAATTATCATATGTCGAGAAAAGGAAATATATGAGATTTTGTGACAACAAAATTACGTATTTTTAGTTAAGTTGTAGATGTATAGTCCTTTTGATTGATCTCTTTCTTATAAAAAGCATAGTATAATTCTGGAAATATGATACAGTTTTATTACTATAAAATAAATAGATTTTGCCCGCGACATCGCTCACCTAAATGTAGGTTATATCAATTTTCAATCCCTTGGGAATACGACTTTTTACTAGATGAAAGGTACCATATGTCATTTTCTGTGCCGCTGACAATGTGTATGCGAAATTTCATGACGATCGATTAAGCAGTTAAGGCGTGAAAGAGTAACAAACAAACTGAAATTAGTATTTATAATATTTGTAAGGATTCTATAATTTAAGGCTACATTGACTTTTTCAAAAATGTAATACACGTATATAAATAATTCGAATCTGGACAATCTGGACTAAGTAGGGCTCTGTATTAAAGTAATCGACATCTGTAACCCATAAAAGAGATTTCGTGTAAGAAAAATCCAATTACAGGGGCGCCATGTTGTCATAAACATTGTCTGCGTAAAGCTTGTTACGATTAAGCAAATGAGACAACGATAGTAATGAGATAAGCATTAACTATAATACTTATTATCAGCGGCTCTTAAACGTTTACGACAGTTTTTATCCTAGCTTCATTATTTCAAATGCCCAGGGGGAAACCGTTGGACTGACACGCAGAGTTCCCGAGAACGATCTCAAGGCGCGCATCTCTTACTTTTCGAAGTTATGAGCGTGTTTAATAGTTTTTATCGCTGTAACGGTGTAGGAAAATATCGTGAGGTAACCTGCATGTCTAACAGTTCTTCATAATGTCCTCGAAGATATGTGAAGTCTGCCAATCCGCACTGGGCCAGCGTGGTGGACTATGGCTTTATTCTGCTTACAGTGAGAAGAAGTCCAGTAGTGGGACAGTTTAATACAGGGCTGATATTATTATTATTTCAAGTATGTTGAAATCAAATTTAGTGTGGCTCGGAGCCCGACTTAAAATCGAATGGTAGGTAAGTAAGCGACTCACTCGTTACT
The DNA here is from genome assembly GCA_963564715.1 of Catocala sponsa. Classification (NCBI taxonomy): domain Eukaryota; kingdom Metazoa; phylum Arthropoda; class Insecta; order Lepidoptera; family Erebidae; genus Catocala; species Catocala sponsa. The sequence continues at coordinate 8,101,716 of OY751346.1, read as the reverse complement.
TGGTTGATTACAGTTATTAAGCGATCATAACAAACTAGAGGTAATAGGAAGCGAACCGATTGCCACCTACCGGACACCGGCTTGCTATTAAAAACCTCAGACAGAAAAACCCAATAAATCGAGAATTGAATCCGAAACCGGACAAGATAAGCTAGATTAGATTTATCAAAATTATGAAACGCGTTCATTTTATAGCAGTAATTAATAGTTGATTTAATAACAGTTCAAAACAGACCCGACTTTTCCAGAGGCTGGTATTTTCTTTGCATAAAGAATAATCATTGCCATTCAGCGTGGCAATGCTGCCAGTCTTCTGGCCACGTTGCTTATTGACGACGAAGTGGAGGAATATTTTGACGCCTTTTAATTTTTTTTGCTCTTTACTTTAAATTTAAAGTTCTTGTAAATAATTTGTGTAGATATTATATGTTAATTATGTAATTGTTTAAAAAAAAACAAAATATATATTTTGGTGGTGAAATTAGAATTTCAATTTATAAAATAATTTATCAAATTTATTAAACGTTCAGCTTAGTTGCTCACTGTTAGGTACCTAGCATAAGTACTTTGTCAAAATAAAAGCGCATTTCTTATGTAAAGCAGCATCCGAAATCCGTCACACAGTCCTTTCTTGGACCAGAAATCCAAGCCTTTGTGTTGTCTGACATGTAGGGCTGTATACAAATAGCATCAATGCGAGTTAATAGTATTGTCGTGGAGAACGAACCGCGGGGTCGCGTGAGACGTTGTGAGGGCTCGCAAGTGCACTCCTATAGCTACACGGTCATGCGCAGGACGAACAACAACGGGAGTAGAGTCGACTTGTTATCTTAATCGATCTTTATAAAAATTAGTTTTGATCACAGCTTCGCATGTTCAAGAACAATACTTTTTCTGGATGAGAGGTACTGTATGTCGTTTTCTGTGGTGCTGATAACGTGTATGCGAAATTTTATGATGATAGGTTAAGTATGTAAGGCGTGACAGCGTTATAAACATACCTACATTATTACCCGGATTATGAGCGTTAATCGTTAATCTTGTTCGGTTGTGAAGCAGTAGTGCATATGTATGAGATCTTGGGGTCGATCCGGGATCGGGTAGTGTTACGGAATTTTCTGGAAATTTTCATTAGCAACTGACATTGAGAAAACTGTGCCAGCTCCGTGCAGTGGTCTATTTGCTGAATATTCGGTAGAGGCGAATTACACCTACATTTCGCTTCAGTTTCACGTAATAAGTGACGAGCCTCGTCCTCTACCGGAAGTTAACGTTAATCCCGTGGATCACCTTAGATCCACGTTGCCGACAACGCCCCAAGCCGAGGTCCGTGGTAGTCCGCCCTTGGGGGTTAACGTTGTCTAGTATACCTTATAACGGTTTGGGAGCCTTCTACGCTCGCCCACAGACCGCGTAAAGTTGTCAAGGCCATCTGAGGCCAACAACAAAAACATAAAAAATAAAAAACCTCTACCGGGCACCCCAGAATGTATTCTGAAAATTTCTTATTATAAAAAAAATTATAGCATTTTGCCCGACACAGGAATCGAAATAGTGACCGAGTTAACAGTAGTAGCATTCACTACCGCTGTGGTAACAAGGAAAAACTAATTAAAATCCACGAAAAGAAGCCAGTAGATATGAAAACTTATGGGAGGTTGTCAGATTGAAACGCCGGTTTGTTAGATGTTTCATCATGCCAGAAAAATGGTGATGTATTGTGCACTTATAAAGGTATAATATGCAGAAAACAAAACTTACGTAAGTCGCATGTAATTCTAGCTAATATTATAAACGCATAATTATGTGAGTTTGTTTGTTTTTTACGCGTTCACGCTTACTCGACCGATCATCATGACATTTGACACACGCGTTGTAAAGGACATAGGATATTTTTCAGGGAAAAAACAATTGTTCCCGAGTGAGGGAAGTTACGAGTAAAAGCTAGTACAATAGAACACCAGTTGCATCTCGGCATAAAGAAATTAAAGTTAGTCTGTATATCACAGCTGTATAGGTACTGCAAACTAAATATTGTCACTTTTATGAGCTCTTTATAAATTGCATTTTATTTTACTATAGAAATAATTTGTGCAAATGATCATATACCACCGTAGGGATTGACCCATTATGCTTTTAAAATGTGCGAATATTGTCATAAACAATCGACTTTAAAAAAGGAGTAGGTTCTCAATTCGACTATATGATTTTTTTTGTATGTTTGTAACGCGATCAAAATCATTTCATAATTGGCTGTGTAAGCCAATTATGAAGTGATTTTGATTAACGCAAGCGGAGCCGCGGGCAAAAGCTAGTATAGGTATAGTCTTAAAATCAGATTTTGTTTTTTTTTTCAACAATTATCTTTGTTATTACTTAATGACATATGTTATAGATGGTTACTCATTTGTAGTTCAGAATTCTCGTATATAATTATAAAAAATATTCGATGAACAAAGAGATAAATAGAAAATACACATCAGCAACTCCACGCCTTTCGCAAGTCCACAGATTTAGAATCCCTCCTCACAAAATTTAAAGCTTAGAATTATAAGAAAGGATTGGACAAAGATTCGGACTGCGCTCACACGTGTGTCCACACGTGGGCTTGGGGGTCAATGCCCCCAACATAAACAATATGGACTCACTACTTCCTAGAGGGATGCACAAAGAAGTTTCAAATTGCGTTTGTTTTTGTTTTACATGCAGCTGCGGGAAATGGTCAGGATAGAGGTTATTTGTCTTCAGTTTCGGTTAAAATAGACCGAGAGGTTTATCTATGCGTAATACAATGGCCGTTTTAAGTATTATTATTTTAGTGTTTAATGTCTTTATTTCTTAAATGAATATAATTATTGAGAAAAAAGCTGAAAGGCTATGCTTACTACTACTGCACGGATGGCGTAGTGGTTTAAGTAGTCGCCTTGCCGCTGTCACTACGCCAAGTGTTGTGGGTTCGAATCCCACACAAGACAAAAATTTGTGTGATCCACAAAAGGTTGTTCTGAGTCTGTGTGTTTTTAGTGTCCGTTGTTTGCATGTTTGTAAATTCGCCCGCAGGAATTACAAAAGAGAGGGAGTTGTCTTTAAGAAAATTGAATTTTAAAAGGTTAGGCTGAACGTCTATGTGTCGTTACTACTAGTTATAATGCACTATACCTAGATGCTACAGCATCGCGGGCTTTGCCAGGCTGAAACATCGCCAGTTTCTTAGTCCGGGTATTGACAATTTCTTGGCAGAAAAGCCCGCTTAGTTTTAGTTGCCCTAAGTCCATCCTTCCTAACTAATATTATAAAAGCGATATGAGTTTGTTTGTTGGTTACCTTTTCACGCCTAAACCACTTAACCGATCATCCTGAAATTTTGCATATACGTTGTCAGGTGTACAGAAACGGACATAGGCTACCTTTCATCGCGAAAAAAAGAACTTTTTCCGAGGAAAACAACAATAACGTTCTTATGATAATAGATGGCGCCACGTGTCTTTCGAATCATGATTGAATTATATTATTACAAGCAAAGTACAATCCGAATTGATTGTCAAATTCTAAATTAACGCGAGCGAAGCCGCGGGCAAAAGCTAGTATTTAATAATTTAGTCGTGTATAATACCCGAAAGAAGCAGATTAAGTTGGTCATATTGTAACTAATATTATAAATGCGAATGTGAGTTTGTTTGTTTGTTACGCTTTCACGCCTTAACTACTCGCCCGATCAGGTCAGGGGAACAGAAAAAGACATAGGATAGCTTTGATCCAGAAAAAAAAGGACTGTCCCTGAGGGATAGATTTAATTGACGAAATCTAGATTAACAAAATCTGTAATATAATAATATCAGCCCTGTATTAAACTGTCCCACTGCTGGGCAAGGGTCTCTTCTCAGTGTGAGAAGGGTTAGGCCATAGTCCACCATGCTGGCCCAGGACAGGTTGGCAGACTTCACACATATCTTTGAGAAAATTTTTGAGAACTCTTAGACATGCAGGTTTTTTCTTCATCGTTAAAGCGAGTGATAACTAACTATTTAATACGCACATAATCATTTCTCCCGCGTACGTGCAAGCTCTGGAATGAACTGCCAGCTTCGGTGTTTCCCGAGCGCTATGATATGTCCTTTTTCAAAGGAGGTTTAAAGAGAATTCTTCTTTCACGGTAGGCAGCGGCTTTGCTGTGTCCTGACATTGCTGAAGTCCATGAGCAGCGGTTACCACTTTCCATCAGGTGGGCCACTTGCTCGTCTGCCACCAATGGCAATAAAAAAAACATAACTTCGAAAATAGAGAGAGAATCAGAGATAGAGATTCGTCTTGGGATCGAACTCGAGACCTCTGTGTCGCAGTCCAACGGTTTCCCACGAGGCTATCGCTGCCGATAATAACAAAATCTAGTACGGAATAAACAAGAGTTTACTGCATTACGATTGGATTTATAAAAATCATAATACCAAACAAGTAATCACAAATGAAATTCAACTAAAATAAAACAAAGGTAATTTCAAAGGCGGTAAAGATTATAAGCCATTCATAAACATATGGAATCCCTATTCATATGTAGAAACACATCAATCCAAACACCATGACAAAACATCTCTCGCATACAATTACCAAAGACAGTATTTTTCAATGAGTTCCTGTATTACGTATGTAAGGAGGCCGGCTTATTTAGGCCGTTGTCTAAATGTGGTCAAGGGCACAAGGTCCAGCCTCTAATACGGATGCGGGCCATGAATAATTACGCATTTGGATGTTGTTGTCCCACACAGATTTAGGGACAATATTTCATTTTGTCTTAGGATGCTCTACGTTGTGGGAGGTTTGGATGACGTAAGTATTGTTAAAGAGACCGGGTCTGTACTTTCGTTTATGTAAAACTATCCAGGTTTGGGAGTGACTGAAGAATAAAATATATATAATAATTAAATAAAACTGCATATCTATAAAAAGTATGTGCTAGTGTCAATATATAAAATGCTTTTTTTGGTTCTGTCTCCGTTGTACGTTTTCAGGTAAATTCGACTTAGTTTAAAAGGATAGCCCATTGTTTAGGCAAGCTCAATACAATTAAAAACATTTTAATAATTCGAACATTTCTGTTTAAACATTCGAATAATAATTCGAATAATTGCTGATATTTTTGTATTTTTCTGTTATTCGAATTATCATATAAAACCTTACACAGAAACCTCCACAATATTGGGCCAATTATTATAAGTCTGACATAACTTGGTAAAGCTCATGCTGTCCACTTAGAATATTAAAAGACTATACGGCTACGGAGAATTACTTTAAAGAAATATTCAATAATACTTTGCTCCAGGAATCGTGGAATCGTCCCCTGGTACTTATGATCGACCGTAAACATGGGCAGTTATGCCACACCTAAAAGGCAGCGAGCGGGTGTTTATATACTTATTCGAATTTGAAATCAATTGATGAACATGGTTACTGAAAAGCAACGAAACGTCAGAGTAATTGTAAAAATAAATAGTTATTTTAGAAATAGTTTTGAATAGAAAGTTTTATATAAATAACTAGGGATCCCCTCCCATGTTTCGCATGGCTAATACAAAACCTTAACAAATTATACACCTGAATCTTCCTCATGAATCACTCGGTCTATTGGTGAAAACCGCATGAAAATCTGTTCAGTATTTTTGAGTTTATCGTGAACAGACAAACAGACAGACGCGGCGAGGGACTTTGTTTTATAATATGTAGTGAAGCGTGATACTAAAAATGTTTTAATCTGCAATAACTTTTTTATAAATAAGTAAATATGTAGATAATAACAACATTGCGCCGTAGGGCCTGTGATATAATAACGCACGATTATATAAGACTGATCGAGAATTCCTAAGTTCTATTCCCCGGTTTTGCCGACGTCTATGAGTCATGAATGGTTAAATAAATAAAGAGGGATACTTTCCTTTAAAATGCGTTCATGAGTTACAGATTACATTAATGTTTTGCGGCCAATCGTAAGGTAACAGGCTTGACTCTTAGATCGAGCAAAACGTTATTGAGTTTTCTTTTAGGAACGTGTCACTGTGTGAAACTAAACATAAAAAGAAATTTTTTTGTGATATAAAAATTATATTTGATAAGTTGCTTTCATAGTAATGGACGTTGAAAATCTTATCCAGAGTATTTTGTTACTTAATCATAATTGCATTTAAAAATTTGAACTTATAAGAAGCGCAATAGATAGCGAGGGAAGCTTGTGTTAAATATAATTCAAACAATGGCGTTTTAACTGTAAGGAAATTAGTTGTACTAATTTTGTTTTGAGGACAATAGAAAAGCTCAATTGGTACGTTAAAATATAGTTTTATATAAAAACTACATCGTTAAATTATGTGTCATTCAAATAAAGAATAACTGACGCCATTTTAATTCCGTTCGTCATTTTATCACACACACCAAAACAGCATCTCATCTAACATATTCCAAGTTTAAATTCTCTCACGAATAGTCTATGATTTGAAACACGTTTGTAACCGGGTCAGATGTTCCCTAAAGAGGGCCTGCCCTCCGGCCAACGAACCTATACATCCTCTTTTTATTATTTTTAAAGTCCCTCATACAGCCCCTAAGAAAGGTTTTAAAAAAAGGATATTACGTGAATGCTTTAATGTATCTATTCTTTGTTGGGATTGGTCCTGGCCGTCTCGTGGCGTGACTAAAGATAATTAAAAGAGGAATATTCTCTTTGTTTGGTCTTTTCCTCAGTGAAGAAGGTATTCTTTCTAAGTTTATCTGTGAACTAATTTTGTCTAATGTTTCCATGAATGTTGCTCATTGAAGTATTTTGATGGCGGTGGCGCGTCGCTTAGCGAGATTATATGCATCTACTGTCCATGAGGTGTCGAGTTAGATTCCCGGGTCGGGCAAGTTACATGCACATTTCGGCAGCTTTGAAATTGAAATTTATTAAACACAAATAAGTAAGATACAGTAGTTATTGAACACTGGTACCCAAGGTAAGATCTAGCTTTTCCAAATGAGTTACAAAATGAAAATAAAAAAATGAAAATAATAATTAAAACAAAACCTAAGAAAACAAGTACTTAAATAATTTTATTTTAATTTGTTATACTGTTATAGGCTTGCGTTTGACCACGATCTCACCTGATCTTAAGTAAGGTGCAGTCGACGACGGAGCACGCTTGCCTAGAAGATACCTATGATATGGGTTGACATCTATGCCTATGATGTGCGTGCGTACGTGTACGTGTGTGTGTGTGTGAGTGTGAGTGAGTGAGTGAGTGAGTGAGTGTGTGTGAGTGAGTGTGTGTGTGTGTGTGTGTGAGGGTGTGTGTTGTGTGTGAGGGTGTGTGTGTGTGTTTTTTTTAAAGAGTTGGAAAGAATATCTATTCTTTCCAACTCGTAATGATACGTAAATGTATCCATTTACGTATCATAAGGAACTGATCTACGCTCCCCGTATGTCGGACTCAGTAAATAATACCGACTAAAAAAACCCATCTCTAATCCTACTCCTTTTGCTCCCTGCGGTTATACATTACATCGGTGAGGGAAGGAATTAGCTTAAGCTGTGTCTCTACTTTGTAGTGCTTTCTTCCTCGCTCGCTCGCTGTGTGTGTGTGTGTGTGTTTGTGTGTGTGTGTTTGTGTGTGTGTTTGTGTGTGTGTGTGTGTGTGTGTGTGTGTGTGTGAGGGTGTGTGTGTGTGTGTGAGGGTGTGTGGATATGTGTGTGTGTGTGTGGGTGTGTGTGTGTGTGTGTGTGTGTGTGTGTGTGTGTGTGTGTGTTAATTTTCAGTTATTGTTATACTTCGTGCTGCTACTTAGAATATCTTGCTAAAACTTTGCCCGACCAGGGAATTGAAATCACAGCAGTAGAATTCACTACCGCTGCACCATGGAGGCAGCTTTATAATACAATTACAAGTTCTAAAAGAATATAAGTATCCACGGTACCCGTCAGTCAGATTCGGGAATGAACATGCAAAAAAGCAACCGAAACGTCAGTAAGTGAAACGTTCGGTAGTAGTAACGGAAAGTGTAAACTTAAATATAAATAGTTTTAATAGTTGCAGTGGCTTAAATCCTAATCCTAACTAATTTATGCGAATGTGAGTTTGTTTATTTCTTTATTTGTTTGTTTGTTATGCTTTCACGACTTAACTACTTGACCGATCATCATGAAATTTTGCACGAAATTTGTCACGGATACAGAAAAGGTCATAGAGTACCTTATATCCAGAAAAAAAGGACTTACGCAAGCGAAGCAGCGGGCAAAATCTAGAAGTATAAAAAAGGAAACAAGAGTAGTGTATTAAAAGTATGTAGTAAAAGTGCTTTTAAACTAAATAACGCGACAAAATCCGTATAAAGTATTTTAATTTCAATATCCATGGTGCCCATAGAATTTAGTTGTGACTTAATTCTCATTAACCAATATGGTGGCCCCCTTATAAAAATGATTTAGGCGCTCAAGTAATTCCATTTGTCTTAATTGATTGAAGTGATTAGCGTTTTTTAACCTATTTCAACAAAAAGAGGGTTATTTATGCGTTTTTTATGTGTTTTTGAACAGATGGTGTTATTTTATGAGATACGCATGCGTTGCGTACAGTGATCTGTTATAGTCAAAGATTTAAGGTACAGATGCGCTCTATTTCATTTAAATATGGTCACATTTCTAAGCAATGTTGTTATCCGACCAACAGTGCCATTATGACTGTAAGTTTGTTTGTTACGCTTTCACGGCTTAACTGCTCGGCCGATCATCATCATAAAACTCACATTTGCATTTATAGAATTAGTTATTACCTCATCGGTTAGATCAGACAATAGCCTAGCTATATAATTGAAAAAGGCTTACATTAACGGTAAAAAAGCATCGTGAGGAAATCTACATATCTAAGAGTTCTTCATAATATTCTCGAAGACGTGAAATCTGCCAACCCGCATTTGGCCAGCGTGGTGGACTGTGCCCTTACCCTTCTCATACTGAGAAGAGGCCTATACCCAGCAGGGGGACAGTTTATCAGCAGAGCTTATATTATTACATACATTATTTTCATAGTTTAGGTTACGTCAAAGTATTGTAAGTTAACAATTGCACTAAAACTAACGACTAAAAAGAAACTGTTTTATTAGCCGGTACCTACGTCAACTGTAAACGTACATTGACAGCTGTTGTCAACTTAACACATTATATACATTAGTATTCGCTTTGTAAAACCATAATAAAAAAAAATTGTGGCTGTCTTTGGGGACTGCCGATAGAAGTGAAACTTTAATCCTTGATCATAAACACTTCTTTATAAAGCAAAAATAATTCAAAAATGGAATGCGTTCGGTGACGATGACGCGAGTTCCATGATTGTTGTTCACCTAAGAAGTGCTCAATGCGCCTAAAGAAGTTTTCACTTCAAAAAATGATTATTTTCAGTGGGAAAAAGTACATATTTACAATTTAGGTAATTGGAGTCACCTGTTAGCAAACAAGATGCTTGTGGTAGGTGGCTCCACTCCTCAGAAGAACCGACGACGGGTACTTATATAATTAACAAATTAGAACTTTTACTATAGTTATATTAATCTTATAATTGACTTTCTCTTTATTATTGTTTCAAATCAATGTTGCGATTGCACGGATGGTGAAGTGGTCGACTCGCCACTGCCACTGCGCCGAGTGTTGTGGGTTCGAATCTCACACGGGACAAAACTTAGTGCGATTCACAAATGGTTGCTCCGAGTTAGGGTGTTCATTGTGTCAGTTGTTTGAATGTTTGTAAAGTCCCTCGACACAGGAATTAATCTTAGTGAGGAAAAGTCTTTTTAGGATTCCGTACCTCAAAAGGAAAAAACGGATCACTTTGTTGTCCGTGCGTCCGTCTGTCAAGACCCTTTATCTCGGGAACGCGTGGAGGTATCGAGTTGAAATAAAAACGATATACTCAGTTTTACAGTCTCTTGAAGCTGTGAAAAATCGAACTTCTAAGTTATTGTAAAAAAAAAGATACGGCCGTTTATGCCGCAAAAAATGAATATTTCGACACTCTCAAGGGAATCAAAATTTATAGGGTATTTCCCGTTGACCTAGAACTATGAAATTTGGCAAGTAATACCGTCTTATACTACAAGTATAGGAAAAAATCTGAAAACTATACATTTGTAATTAAATCATAAAAAACAGGTCTTTATGCAAGGCCAAATATTTTTTATAATATGTATCTACAAATTTGTAAACCCTCGGTGGGCGAGTCCGACACGCACTTGTTTAAAAAAAAATACAGTTATTTTGGAATTCAAACTCGGGACCTTACACATCGCTATACCACCGAAGTAGTCGATAAATAAACTACCTATACTATAAATATATTGAACTCTAGTTGCGGTCGACCATGCAGTGATAAGCTATAGGGACAATGGACTCTTATCAGTGCAGTTCTCAGCTGAACGCTCGTCACGGCCGGTCTAGGTACCCAGTCTCTGAATCATTGCACTGTTAATAGGTAAGACATCATAGATTTGAGTGCACGTATGGCGTTGTGGTTTGCCTCGCTATTGCCACTGCTCTGAGAGTTGTGGGTTCCCTACATGGGAGAAAAATTTGTACATACATACATACATAGATTCACGCCTGTTTCCCAGAGGGGGTAGGCAGAGACTACGGATTTCCATTTGCTACGATCCTGACACACTTCTCTGGCTTCATTCACTTTATCACATTCCTCATACAAGAAGAATTTGTGTGATTCAGAAATAGTTTGTTTAAGTCTAGATGTACTTTATGCTCGTTATTTAAATGTTTGTAAAGATTCCTGCGACACAGGACTTATAAGGCGGGAGATACATTTATTTAAACTAGCAGTCGCCTAGTGCTTTAAATTCGACCAAAGTTTGCCTGTAAGATATTGCTGATATAATAATATATATTGACATTATTATGTCATATATGTAACCATAGTTACGCGCTTCGACTGCGTGTGTCAAATGCATGGTTGTGTGCGTGTAGTGGTTTTTCATTAATTTAATGTATTTCTAATGCATATTTAATAAAAATATAAGCATTCGTCACTTCTTCTCTGTATAAACTATAAGTGTGCGAAACTTCATACTCCTCCATCCGCCCAATTTTTGTAAAAAGGGATCCAAAGCTTTCGCTTCACGTATTAATATATAGATAAAGGTGTGTTGTTTAGATTTATCTGTGTCTACTATATATTTTTACTAACCTTATAGATTTTGCTCGCAGCTTCGTTCGCCTAAATTTTACTTTTTTCACAGTACTTTTTTCTTAATGAAAGGTACCCTATGTCCTTTTCGGTTTCCCAGACAACGAGTATGCCAAATTGTATGATGATCGGTAGAGTAGTTAAGGCGTGAAAGCGTAACAAACAAATAAACAAACTGAAATTCACATTTATAATATTAGTAAGGATAGGAAGTTAGGATTAGGATTAAAGCGTCGGCACATCGTTGGCGTCGAAGTGCATGCATTATAACTTAACTCGTGCCAAAATCTAGTTTAGATGTCTCCTTTTTTACGTAGGTCCCTATACCTGTTTACAGAATTATGATAACACTAGATGTGCCCGCGGTTTCACCCGCGTTTATGATTACTGCGCTTCCCCCGTGGGTTGTAGCGTGATGTTATATAGCCTATAACCTTCCTCGATAAATAAGCTATTCAACAAAAAAAGAATTTTTATTTCGAACCAGTAGTTCCTGAGATTAGCGCGTTCAAACAAACAAACAAACAAACTCTTCAGCTTTATAATATTAGTATAGATTATAAATACAAATGCCATAACTATTCGACCGATCATTATGAAATTTCGCAGACGCATTGTCAGAGATACAAAGACACGATGCATTTCATTTAAAAAAATTTACTGTTTCCGAGCGAGCGAAGTTGCGGACAAAAGCTAGTTGTTTTATGCAGAAGACCTGAATAGATAGCTGGGAAAAATGGGATAGTAAAATACAAACAGCAACGATAGCCCGTTGGACTGCCAAACAGAGGTCTTGAGTTCGATGCGAAGGCGCGCATCTCTGACTTGCCGAAGTTATGTGTGTATTAAATAGGTAATTATCGCTTGCTTTAACGGTGAAGGAAAACATCGTGAGGAAACCTGCATGTCTGAGAGTTCTTCATAATGTTCTCGAAGATGAATGAAGTCTGTTTACCTGCACTGTGTCAGCGGTGTGAACAATGGCTTAAAGAAAGAAAGAAAAAGAAAATAATTTTATTTATTCCATGCTTAAAAAGGTAACAGGAAACTCAATCATGTTTAGGAACAAATAAGGTCCTGCGTCAGCAATGTTGCAGTATATCCACAACGCTGGTATTCTCGCAGAGCCTGCATGATTTCGGTGCATGTAGGCAGTAACATACATACATTTAACTCAATTAAAAAAACAAAACAAAACAACAATTTAAATAAATAAATGTTCTCACTCTGAGAAAAGCAGTGGGACAGTTTAATACAGGACTGATATACGTTTAAATAATTCTGTCTACCATCCTGGATATACAGCAGTAATTATATGTATGTATGTTTGTATATAAGGATGGTATTGCATGCGATCCCTTGGTCACGGTGCGTGCGCAACAACAATGATCTGGGAACGCTCCTGACTCCTGTACAGTTGCGCATGCGCCTGCGCACATTTACAATCCTGCGCAACTGATATCATCTGCGTACGCGCAGGGCTGTCGACTAAAAACTGAACAAGAATTTTGATAGAATATTTAAATCATAGATGCTATTACGTTTAAATATGGTCACTTTATTGGCGTTAAGTTGTCATCTAAACAATCATGGGCGCCGGCAGCAGGGTGCAAGGACGTCCCCTGTCAGGAAAAGAAATACATAGAATGTTTTCTTTTTCGATGTGCGAAATGCATTTAATAATATACTCGCATTTGAATTTGACATTACATTTATCTACATAATATACATGTATAATTCTATGTTTTGTATCAGTTAATAGTGTAATGTTTAGATGCAGATGCACCTTCCTGAAAGTAATTCTGGCGGCGCGCATGTGAACAGTGCCAACATGACATCTGAATTATAAATATACAGTGTGAGTCTTTATAAAGTGCACATATTAAAGCGGGTGAAAACATAAACAATTTTATCGACGGAAAAACTGTTTAAAAAAATCTAATTTTTTTTTATGGACTTTTAATTTTTTTAACTCTCGTCTTGGTACCCCATGCAAACAAAGTGTTACTACATTTAAACTAAATGTGATATTAAAACAAAACAAAATTAATAATAATCTCGATTAATAGGCTGAGCTAATAAAGCCATAATTTTTTGAAAAATAAGCCTCATAAATTAGTTATTAATGATATTTTGAAGAAAATTTACCATTTTTCTACCAATTTTTGCAGTAAATGTAAAATTTATCAAAAAAAATTCCACTTTACCCTACTTTTTTCTTATTAAAAAAAAATAATTTAATTTTAAATATAAATTAAATTTTTTTTTTTTTTAATTATTATTTTTTAGATTTTTTTAAACATTTTTTCCGTCGATAAAATTGTTTATATTTTCACCCTTTTTAATATGTGCACTTTATAAAGACTCACACTGTATATTATCGAGCTCAGTCATATTAAAAATTGTTCACTACTGTTGTCTATCTAATTTATGTGAGCTTTCTCTTCTTAGTGTGGATACGTTGCTCGTGCGATTTAAGTAAGGTGAGAGCACATTTATAATAATAATAAATTTATTTGCATAAAATGTGGTGGATACAAAGATGACAAAAATAACAAAGAGCACAAAACACATTTCGCCATATTACAATAGCATGCAAATATTGAATGAGTACAATTTATAGAATTCTAGGGTTCATTTACACAATTTACCTTATATACTTTCATATGCATTAGATAAAAAGCTGTTATTTTGACATTACAAACAGACACTTCAATTTTATTTATTTGTATAGATATTTTTTATTAAGCCACCGCGGTAAAAGGCCCGTGTCCAACAGTGAGACAGTTTATATACAGGGCTAGGCTGAACTATAAAGTTTCCCGCGATACAAGCAATATTTCTATCAAATGTCGATCAAAAATAAAATCTAGGTCAATTTCGACCCATCCATATTATCGCCAGCCCTAGCTAGGTTAAACTCCTTACCGATAGTACAATAGGTACTTACACAGACAACATCATGTCCACAGTTCTTGTGCCCTCCCAATTTTCATGGTCTGCTGCTTTTAACGAGAAAGTAAAAGGTGAAAATTAACCTTCTTTTGCGTGATTGAATAATTAACATTTTCAAGGTGAAAATGAAATTTCAAGGCGAATATCCTTACTTAATCCTTACTAATAATATTATAAATTCGAAAGTAACTCTGTCTGTCTATCTGTATGTTACCTTTTCACGGCTAAACCATGAATAAAATTTGGCACAGATATAGTTTAAAACCTGGGGAAGGACATACTTTTTATTGATGTAGGTACTACGCGGGCGGAGCCGCGCGCAAAAGCTAGTTGTTAATAAATGCAACAATGACATACCTAATCCTAACTTTTTATTATCAATGCTAATGTGAGTTTGTTTGTTACCACGTCTCAACTACTTGACCGATGATCATGAAATTTACCATACACGTTGTCAGGAATACAGCAAAAGGATATAGGGTAGATACCTTTTACACGAAAAACATTTTTTTGCTAACCTAACTTACATTTCCGCAAGCGAATACGCGGGCAAAATCTAGCAGTACTATAAATGCGAATGTGAATTTGTTTGTTACGCTTTCACGTCTTAAATGCTTGAACGATTATCATGAAATTTCGCATACACGTTAGGGGTCACAGAAAAAAACATAACCAACCTTGAATCCAGAAAAAAGTATTTAGTACTGATTCCGAGAGATAGAAATTGATTATTACAAAATATACAACATCGCGAGCGAAGCCGCGGGCAAAATCGAGTTTAGTATAAATAATAATAAAATAATGTTTTTTATTGTTTCACATATAATCTATACTAATATTATAAAGCTGAAGAGTTTGTTTGGTTGAACGCGCTAATCTCAGGAACTACTGGTTGGAATTGAAAAATTCTTTTAGTGTTGGATAGCCTATTTATCGAGGAAGGTTATAGGCTATATAACATCACGCTACGACCCACGGGGGCGGCGCAATAACCATAACCGCGAGCACATCTAGTTATATAAAAAAGTATATATTATAATATGTATGTTTATCCATTGTCTAGTATCCATAGTACAAGCTCTGCTTAGTTTGGGCTAGATGGTGTTGTGTGTATGTGATAGAATATTATAGTTTGACCTACAGGAAGGAATTATCTTGTTATTTCAACTCGTTATCGAAGTCGTGACTGTGTCTGTATAATTGATTTAGCTATTTAAAAGCAATTAGTTATCAGTACTTGTATTCAAATAAATAACTTATTTGTAGAGCTGATAGTTAACGGTATTTCCACGTTTACCTAAGATTTTTAGGGTTCGGTACCCAAGAGGTGCCTACGGGACTCTATTAAAACTAAATCTTTATTTTGCTGTGTGTTTGTTTACCCAATAGACGTATAAAATTATGATTTTTAGACTAGTGAAAGTACTTTATCTGAATAAAAGTTAGGTACCCTATGTCCTTTTCTGTTCACCTAACAACGCGTATTCGAAGTTTTACGATGATCGGTCGAGTAGTTAAGGCGTGAAAAAGTGACAAACAAATAAACTCACATGAGCATTTATAATATTATAGCTGACCCGCGCAACCTCGTCTGCTTCATATAAGAGAATTTTCCCGCTTTTGCAACATTTTTCATTACTGCTCTGCTTCTATTGGTCGTAGCGTGATGTTATATAGCCTTCCTCGATAAATGGGCTATCCAACCCTAAAAGATTTTTTCAAATCGAACCAGTAGTTCCTGAGATTAGCGCGTTCAACCGAACAAACAAACTTTTCAGCTTTATAATATTAGTAATTAAGTACTAGATTTTACCCTCCGCTTCGCTCACGTAAATTTAGGTAAGGTTAGGTTAGTGATAGTACTTTCTTCTGGATGAAAGGTCCCTGACAACGTGTATGTGAAATTTCGTAATGATGAGTTAAACTTAAGGCGTGAAAGCGTAGTAAACAAACTCACATTCAAATTTATAATATTAGTTAGGATAGTTAATACAATCATCACATTATTTTTCACATCGTACGTATTTTATTATATATATTTTCACCCGCGTTTATCGTTACTGCGCCGCCCTGTGGGACGTAGCTTGATGTTATATAGCCTATAGCCTTCCTCGATAAAAAGGCTATCCAACACTATAAAATAATTTCGTTTTTTTATTTTTTTATTTTATTCGTCAAAATGACCACACTCCATCTGATGGTAAGCAGTCGTGTGGTCTAAGAGCAGTGACCTCCAAATTTTCAAATCGAACCAGTAGTTCCTGAGATTAGCGCGTTCAAACAAACAAACTCTTCAGCTTTATAATATTAGTACCTATAGATATACATACATATATATTCAAATTGTCCACCTAAATTTACTCATCCTCAAAGCGAAACATTAAAAGGTCATTGAACTGATATATCTAGGTCTAGCTGTATCTAGGTCTTAGTTCAAATACTTAGAGCTAAGTACATTGGAGCCCATTCATTCAGTCACGGTCCACCAGTACGAAACAGATGTCCTTGTTACACGATCTTTGAGGATGTTTAGATGAGCTACAAAGCAAACATTTACAAAGCCGGTCTTCACCGGCTTTGTAGATTTATAGCTCTTTATACAAGTGATCTCTCTATATTATATCACTAGCTGAGCCTCGCGGTTTTACCCGCGTAAGGCCCGATGCCGTGAGTATATCGGGATAAAAATCCTATGTCATGTATGTAAATGTCGCGGGGAATTTACAAACATTCAAACAACGGACACAAAGAAAGCCCAAACTCGGGCAACTATTTCTGGATCACACAAATTTTTGTCCCGTGTGGGGAATCGAACCCAATACTTCACTTGACGCGGCGACAGTGACGACAACACAACACTTTAGCTTTATTATATTAGTATCCTAATCCCAACTAATAATAATAATGTCCTCCAGACCGAATTTCGGTCACGGCGACCAGTCTTAACGGAGACCATCTACGCAGAAGATATTATAGTGCACAAGTGTGTGCGCAAACACAAGTGCACTCGCTGTTCCCTAACTCTCATGATCCGATGGGACGGTGATCCGACACGACCGAAAAGAGATCAGTCGCAGGACCAACGGCTTTACGTGCTTTCTGAGGCACGGGGGTGTCTAACACCGCCAACTTACTTCCGGGCTGTACCTTTCCTCCAGAAAAAAGTACTGTCACTTACCTAACTTAAGAGGAAACACAAGGGCCGTTTTTCCATACAAACGTAGTCCCCTGTTTCTTCCATGGATAATGCCAGTAGAGCAATATTTTTTCCAAAAAATGTATGGGCTCTATTGGCATGTCCTTATGTTTTCCTTTTTTTCATAAATTAATTATTAAAAGACACATGATGAGCCTACAAAAACCTCAAAAATTGACCAGATATTCAGCTGTGTTCAAACATCCAGAAAACAAATTTGACTACATTATATAAAAAAAGGAAAACATAGGAACACGGCCAAAGTCTTTCTTTAATTTGTAATGCAAAAAGTAGTTAAACCGGTAAAGTTTTGGAGAAGGAATCAGGGGACTACGAAACGTTGATTTTGTGTACTTTTAATAGGTATTTTCGGTCCAAGCTGCAGTTGTCTATATCGCGCTCATGATACTATACATGGCACTACGCGACAGCAATAGATTTTACAAATACCTACTATTCAATTCTCTCGGCCTTAGTGTTTCCTCTTAACCCAATCTACATTTATGTGAGCGAAGCCGAGAGCAAAATCTATTAGATAATAAAGAGAAGCCATTATTTAACTGTCATTCCTTTCGAAAAGATTTTTTTTTTCGATACTTCGTTGTTATAAAAACAGAAGTGACAATATTAGTATGCAATGAGTGTAACTTCTTTGTTTCTATTTATCCCACGAGTGGGCCGCGTTAGATCATACCTACGTGAATAGAATGATTATAAGGCCACAATTAAAATGAAGGTCACTTCATATTTATTTATTTCTTTTTATTTAAGGAATATTTATACATGAAAGTAAAGCCAATTCCATCATAGCTTAAACTATATAAAACTAAATATGTGCAGTCTTGCTTATAAATAACTATAATTTATTACCTACAGTAATCTTTGATGTGGACTGAAGACCATTTTGTATTTATGAACAAGTAGCTTTCCTCGCGTTTGTGATTACAGCCCCGCTCCCGTGGCCAGTACCGTGATAATATAGCCTTTAATGTTTCTCAAGAACTGGGCTATTAATTGCAAAAAGAAGTTTTTAAATCCGACTGTTAGTTCCAGAGATTAGTGCGTTCAAAGAAACAAACTCTTTAGCTTTTTTATATTGTAAGTATAAGTTTTACCGAAGGCGAAAGTTAACGATTTCTTTAATTAGCATTGTTTTTTTATTGAAAAGACAACCGCAGTTTGTACCTGCTCACCGCGGTTCCACATACTCTTAATGCTTGTTCAAATCTAAGCGGTATTCGCTACCGTCTGCGGTAGAGAAAACCGAGTGGGTATGCGGTAATATTACTGTTCACACCAAAGCGGATTTTGCTATCCTTGTGGCTAGAGTTGATACTAAATACCTGAGTGAAACCCGCGCGGTATTTACTCGTACCTCTACCCACAGCGGCAGCGAATACCGCTCAGGTTTGAATAGGCCTTAATGAATACTGTCGCGCTGTGTGCTAGCTAGTGGCGGAACGAGGTCTGATATTTCTCTAACACAAAGGAAGGATCGCCCGGGCTGGGTGATAGTGTCTGGCTGGGTGATTGTGTCTGGCAGGCCGCGGCCTGTCAATTGATGTCGGGAATTGTATATAGTAAGTCATATTACAAACTTCACTTGCGCGATTCAGGATTGCGAGAAGTAGTGTGCAATTGAGTACAGCGCCATCTCTTGTCGTTACTTCTTCACCTGCAAGGGGCCACTTTAATATTCATCATGGCGTAGCGGCGAAGCGACCGCCAAATCGCTGCGCCATCGTAATCTAATAATTATAGTCCATTCCAAACGAATGTAGTTAACAAACCAAATTTTGTAAAATTCATCACATACATGCAATATAAATTATTAAGGTATTTTTAAGGTTTTTCACTACGTAACTCAATGAATTTTGTCGTTTGACTCATAAAAAATTTTTAAGATTGAATAATCTAAAACGGAAAGTGAGGTTACTTATTAGATGAAAAGATACCTACTTTGGATTACATAACGCTGCAGGGGCAAAAAGGTAATTAGATCAACTCCTAAAATTATAAGAAATCGAAATTTATTTACTAAAAAGCTACTTGAATTAAACTAAAGCGCATTCTAAATCGTAAATTTAATATTTATTCTAATTCATAAATATACGGCTTTTAGTGAGAACTCCTATAATTTTTTTTATCAATTTGATGCTGATTTCTCGAGTCCTATATTTAAGAATGAAGATATTTATTTATTTAGAGAAACAATTACTTACAGACAGATATTTTAAATTTAATTTATTTTCTATGTTAAAAGACATTTGCGTTAGGCTTAATTATAGTGTTGTAGTAGACTTTACAAACACCGTACACAGATACATCCAGACTCGGGAAAACGATTTGTAGCTAACACATATTTTTGTCCCGTGTGGGAATCGAATCCAGAACGGCGCGGTGGTAATGGCGAGGCTACTACTAGGCGTAGTAGTTTAGTTTTAGCAGTATTAAGAATTCTACACTGGTAGCGACCAGTGCTTCTGCACTGGTCGCTACCAGTGTAGAATTAATAATTCTTCAGTTAATAATTCTTTATTAATATATGTATTTCTGTCTTACGTCAACGCCAATGTTATCTATATATAAATACGTGAAGCAAAAACTTTGTACCCCTTTTTAAGAAAATTGCGCGTTCGGAGGAGTAAGAAATTTAGCACAGTTAAAGTTTATATGGAGAAGGAAGGGCGAATCCTAATATTTTTATAAAATATATATATATATATATACATGCACACAACCATGCATTTGGCACACGTAGTCGAATCACGTTCGTAATATTTCGACATTGTTCGTCTGACGTCGTACAATTTTTGTAAATATGGTTACCTATACCTTATTTATATGTAATAGAGAAAAACGGAAAACAAAGTAGCAAGATTAGGAATTTTGGTCGAATTTTGACCACTAGGCGACTGCTAGTATAATGAAAGTCAACTATATAATGTAATTGCAATACTATTGTCTATGAAACATAGAGTTAAAAAGGAACGTAATTTTAAAATTGGTGTTGGAATTACGATTCATTTTACCAAAATTAGCATTCAGATCTCAAACAAAGCACACACTATTTCTTTATAATAATAACTGGCATATTAACACACTAACCAGGATAAAATCGCTTTAATACCATAAAGTATAAAAACAATAATAGCATTGAAACACTGTATACTATTCACGCATGTCCAACGAAAACGAATGGAAAACTGCATGGCAATTGAACGTACATTTTAAAGTGTACTCTAAATATGAGTGTATAGAGTTTATATCTGTATGCGAATGAACGCTATGTCAGCTGACAACTGCATTGCGTTGTCAGTCGCATGTTGGTGTTCGACCGCGCACTTGCTGCCTCCCAGCGCCGGCTGTGATTTTTCTTTTCTATTCAAGCAGCGCTCGGGATAACACATAAACAGCTTTCTTTATCAGTATTTTTTATAAAATTCAGTGAAATTTCATCCAAGTGCAGTTTAGACAGAGGATTTTGTATACCCGGTAAGTTCTGAACGCATTTTTATTTGGTTAAGAATTGTTTTGTTGTTTGATGTCAAACTTTTCGATTAGGTTTATAGTTTTTAGATTTATAATATTGTTAATATAATGCGTGTGTATTTATCATGGCAATCTTAACTTATGAATTTAGGAAGTATTTGTAAGTAGATTGATTTTAGGCGGTTTCACTGATTTCTTATCTCCAACATTTTTCGCGCGCATTTCAGGATCCGCTTTACTTTCGACGCTTGGCTATTGTTTTAGGCGCATTTTGATGACAAGAAAGGGTGGTAAAGAATGATTATTATTGATTAGTGTGGTATTTTATACTTGTTTAATTTTTTTTTGTTTGAACTGTCAGATAATTAAAATTACGCGCCATTTTCTACGTGACGTATGGCGTTCGTAAATCTGTTTGATAATATATATTTTTGTAATTTTATTATCTATTAATTAATTTATTGGTTCATCAACAGTAGCTGAAGTACCTCATACACGTGTGTGAATAATTTTGAGTCTTAACTAATTGTATAACTAATTATATTTATGTAGGCGTGAATGACATAAAAATAAAAAATTAAAATTCTATAACTGTATTTTAACTACAGTTTAATTACAGTCAGATATATCATTACTATCTATAGGGTAACTTCTGACAATGTTACGTCACGTGTCTTCAAGTGCAGAAGCAATTTTTTACAAGGTATTGTGCAATTGCCGGGCAAGGTCACCTTTCCTAAAACATTGTAACGTCACGCCGATGTTTAACCGATGTGTGTTAGGCAGGATTGACATCATCGACATTCCGCTAGATATGTTCAGGAATCACGATCAATATGGGTAGGTAAAAGTAGTTGCAGACACTTCGTGATGTTGTTACTTCAAGGTTTGAAGTTACCTGGATAATTTTACCTACCTTAAGCGGTATGTCCTATGAATTCCTAGGATATACCAAGGCAGGTAAAATTTAATTTCTGACGATTAACAGAATAAGTAACTACTTGTCAATCGTTGGATAAACAATTGGAATGCACGAAGAACCTAATTAAAAACCTATTGTTTCTGGCCGCCGGTGTACCACTGCCATTCAATAGGTTAAGGAAAATTTCTTAATTGTACCACTGGGTTCGGATGGTTCAATGCCAAGCAGCATGATAGAGAAGTTCAGTGTCATGGCGTTCGAACTTGTCATAACATGTTCAAATAGAGCAATACTTGTTATCTGATATTAGATATTTTCGCGCGCAAATTTATGTCAGTGGTAAAACATGGCTGACAATATGTGGGTGCATTACTCTTTTGTCTATTCCTTCGAGAATATATATATATTTTTTTAAAACACATCTCCTTACCTGGAAACGAGTCCCGTATCGCGGCGAACTTTACAAACATTCAAACAACTTTACAAATATTCAAACAGTTGTTTGGATATTTGTAAAGTTATTGAAATGTTTGAAAGAACACTCAGACTCGAAACAATTATTTGTTGACCACACTCATTTTTGTCTCGTGTGGGGATCGAACTCACTACACTCGGCGCAGAGGCAGTTGTGGGCGACCATTTAAACCACTACGCCATCCATGCATTCAATGGTCATATATATTAGACAACTTAAAAGTTAGTTTATGAACTAAAAATAATACTACTTCTACATAAGCACGCTATCGAGCAATCGGTCAAAAAAAGTGAGATGTTTTAGGCCCGGTATCTGTATTAAAAAGCGAGTCGTTTTACCTACGGAGGGTTAGTCACATATTACATGTCATGTATGAAAAATATATCTAAATTTATCTGTCCGTACCTAAAATGATTCGTATTCGAATATAGTAACGAAGACACTTGAATTGAATTGCTACTACATAATTATGTAGGTATTCGTTATCTTTACGAATTCTGTTCTCGTTGTCAATGCTCTATATGGAAACAAAAAGTTTTTCCGTATTTATTTCAATCAAATCGGACTATAATTATCCTTTTTCAAACTAGATATAGTATATAGGTATATACATACGTATATAATAGTAGTGGAAGACTGTGGAACTGTTACGCAGAGGTCTCGAATTACATTCCAAGGCGCGCATCTCCGACTTTTAGAAGTTATGTGCGTATTAAATAGTTAATTATCGCTCGCTTTAACGATGAAGGAAAACGTCGTGAGGAAACCTAAATGTCTGAGAGTTCTCCATAATGTTCTCGAAGATATGTGAAGTCTACCAATCCGCACTGGGCCAGCGTGGTGGACTATGGCCTTAGGCTTCTCACACTCAGAAGAGGCCCGTGCCCAGTAGTGGGACAGTTTAATATAGGGCTGATATTATACATAGGTATATTATTATTAAACTAGATACGTGTAATCAGATTCCAATGTTACCTTCAAAGCTATTTATATCCACCGATAAAATATGTAGGCTTCCAGGTCAAGCGAAGTACTATTGGGTTTTTCTGTAAGGAAATTTTCAGTTATAGCTCGGCGTTTATAAACGATTTAGTCAATGGCATTAGGTGTTAGTGAAGCCCGTCGTTATTGGCATATCTAGGGGTTCTCCCAGGGAGGGCCCGGCCCCTAAACAATAATGCCCATTTTTTTAACGTTGAATGCCATTTTCGCGTACCTTGCTGCGGGTTGGGCGGAGGGATTATGTCGGGCTCATCCGGAGAACTCCATAAAAAGCGATCAATTCGATTATATTTGCAAGAAATGGTTTTGTATTATTATACACACTCACAGCTCACATATTGAGGCGTCATACAATTATGCTTTCGCGCATAATTGCATATAATGCGCAGCAATCCGCTTATCGCTAAAATGCAGTGCTTTTTTATCTGATGTCGAAGGATAATTATTATTGAGCTGTATAAGATATCTAAATAGGTATCTAGGATGTTATCGAACGTAAATGTATTTGTTCGATTATATTTATCAGTAATATATTACTTTTACATTATCCTTTAAGTTTTATTAACCTAGCAATTCTTGGAACGCATTGTTGAAATCCTATTGGGGGCCATCCATAATTTACGTCACACAATTTCATAATTTTTGACCCCACCTCCGTGCTTGTCACAACTAGTCACATTTGTGAGACGCCTCCCTTCCTAGTGTGACGTCACATATTTCAAATCTCGAAATTATTAAATTAAACAGTCGTTCCAAAATTAGTTTTATATACATTTAGGAATTCTCAGTTTGCCTCGCGTAAAGCGGGGTATTACTGTACTTCTTAGATTATTTCTATAATTATATTTTAATTAATCTATCAAGTAATTGACGTGTCCAAGAATTGTTCATACATTTTTATGAAAATAAAGATTTTATGGCTTTGAAGATATATTAGATTTTGAAATGTAACATCACAAAATTCAGGACACCACCCATGCCTTGTCACACAATGTCACAACCCCTTCCCTCCTCTATAACGTGTGACGTAATTTATGGATGGCCCCTTGTGGCTTGCCGCCGGTGTCTGATCCACTTAATAAATTAATCATTAGTCGTGTCATCGTTGCTAGTTGTGAAAACATTATAAAAAATAAAGAACTCGGGCAATCGAATCCGGATTTTACTTAAATCATGTAATATAAACAGCACTGTATGTAACTGTCCCATTGATGGGCACGGGCCTCTTCTCAGTAAGAACATAGTTTACCACGCTGGCCCTGTGCATTTTGGCAGACGTCACATATTTTCGAGATTATTACGGCGAAGTATCAGATATGCAGGTTTCCTCACGATGTCTTCCTTCACCGTTAAAGCAAGCAATAATCAATTATTTAATACGCACATAACTTCAGAAAGTCAGGGGTGCGTGCCTTGGGATCGAACTCGAGACCTTTGCGTGGCAATCCACTAAGCTATCGCTGTGTTACTTGAACTATAGGTAGGTACAATTTTTGAGATGTATAAACCCGATCGTCTCCCATTAGATCATCAGTGCGAATCCTCAAACATATGTGCTAACTCAGTCCAGACCAGTGAAGCATACACACATATTTTCATGTTCTTTGAGTGAATTCACATGGGCTACATAATTGTTAATAGATTCAAGATATTTTATTACAGGCTGTGTCCGCGGTTTCACCCGCGTTTATGATTACTGCGCCGCCCCCGTGGGTCGTACCGTGATGTTATATAGCCTATATAAGGCTATCGAAAAGTTAAAGAGTTTTTCATTTCGAACCAGTAGTTCCTGAGATTAGCGCGTTCAACCAATCAAACAAACTCTTCAGCTATATAATATTAGTATAGATTTAAGATATTGTATTACTAGTTTTCACCAGCGGCTTCGCTCGCGTAAATGTAGATTAGGTTAGGTTAGGTTTACAACAGTTATTTTTTCCTGGGTACCAAAAAAAGAAAAAAAAAAAAGAGAAAAAAAAAAGAAAAAAAAGGTTTGCAACAGTTATTTTTCTGGATGAAAGGTACCCTATGTCCTATGCTGTACCCCTGACAACGTGTATGCAAAATTTCATGTTGATCAGTTGAGTAGTTAAGGCGTGAAAGCGTAACAAACAAACAAACTTATTTTCGCATTTATAATATTAGTTAGGATGTTACTGTAGTTAAGTAATAGTTTCCAGTTGTGTTACTATTCTATCCCATTAGGTTGGGAACCTGTAATGATAGGTTAATAGTTAGAAATACATAAATAAATAAGAATAAATATTAGTTGACAAATTCAAGACTCCTAAAAACTGCTTCAGTACATACTAAAGTGTAGAGATATCCGTTTTTGTGTGTACTTGGTTACATTTTCATAACTGGGGTATGAACGGTACTGTCACCGCTTGACTGCCAACGGGACACAGGTTTCGTTGAATCGCTGGTGCACGGGAGCAGCTAACTTTTTTATACCTCCATCCGTTACCAGTCGTGTACGTACGAATATATCTTGTTAAACTTTATGTTTGCTGATGAAATTAGCTTACATTGAAATTAAACTTATTGTTGTTTATTAACACTTTTATTACATAATTTTGAAAATATATATTATAATAATAATGTCCTCCGGACCGAATTTCGGTCACGTCGGCCAACCTTAACGGAGACTGGCGATCTGCGCAGGAGATATTATAGTGCCCAAGTGTGTGCGCAAACACAAGTGCATTCTCTGTTCCCTAACTCTCGTGATCCGATGACCAAAGATCAGGCGCAGGACCAACGGCTTAACGTGCTTGCCGAGGTGATTACACTACTACTGAATCTATAATATATTCCTATTTTATCTATTTAAGCAGAAGTAGAGCCTCGCTGATTTCAGCATGAATGGGTCGGCTCGACCGGGGAAGGACTACCCTCTCACAGAATATCGATGTGAAATAGCAGTATTCCTACTGTTGTCTTTTCTTCGGCGAGTAAGAGTGCCGGAGGACCAGTCACCCTCTGTCCCCCTTCCCGCTCCTTCTCCTTCCCACTTCCTTTTTCTCTTTTTGCTTTCCTAAAGGGTCGCCACCGCGCAAGGGATGCCTCTGGTGTTGCAGGCGTTCACAGGCTACGGTGACCACTTACAATCAGGTGGGCTGTATACTGGTTTGCCACCAAAGATGTGTAAAAAAATATTTTTTTTACTTTTTTCTGTTTTTCTGTATATTGTCAGCAGCTATATTCACGGGAGGAGCTACTAGCTAGCTTACCGTCAAAGATTGTAAATATGTTATTATTTACGTAACTAGCTACTGTTTTTGAGCAGCGTCATCTATTGATAAATCAGAATTGAAATTTTGTTAAATAATGTTCAGGGAGAACTATAGTTTCCACGCATGCATTCTGCATTACTAGAGTAAAAAGTCGGGATAAAAATCCAGAATGCGTTTTTTTTGTGGGCCAAAATTTCTCTAATTTTAATCAATGATTTACGCGTGATGTATTATTTAGCATCAGTTAATCTGTATAATGACTATGCCAAAGTGACTATAGAGAGATATTTACAGAATAGCACGGCATCAATCCGATTTATGAAACTGTAAAGTGTGAAAAATGTATTGAATCATCATAAGATGATACAATAAAAATTGTAAAAATACTCTAAAAATGCTCCATGACATTATCGATGGCATGGAGTATTTTTAGAGAAAATGCAGTTTTTCCACAACGTTTTCATTCAATTAACATAATTATGTGGACTACACGAATATTCCTTTAAGAATTAAGCCCATGATCCGCACATTGTTTGGACAAGAACTAATTAATCCACTGCACCATCACCATCAACATCAAGGTGTACAGCTCTCATTATAACCATAGCCATTAAAACGAGAATATAAATTACAATAATTCCCGGAAATCATATACATATGCGTTCCCTGTTAGTTCAACGCACTGTGTAGTGATATGGAGATGCGTATGCGCAACAAAACAAACACGTTTTCTACGACAGATGTGTAGGTGATGATAGGGTTCAACGACTCGACGGTACTTGTCCAAACTTTTTATTGTGAGATCAGTTTGTGGGCTCGTTCTGATTGTGACTTCCTTTAGGGTTCTGATTTAGGGATAGGGGATATTAAATGTTTTGTTTTACTCTACAGGAGTAAGTAGGACGCGGACACATGTTACGTAGACATTGTCCATGAAACTGCCTATCCGAAACTTCGGGTTAAACAAAATAAGAAGAATATACCTGCCGTTAAGTATCTTCATATTGCTTTTTTCAAAGTGACTCATTCCGCTGTTTGAAAGCCATCCATTCGTCATAAACCCTACCCTGAAGTGTTTCCACCTGGAGTAAGGACGATCTAAACGTAACTCCATGTGTTACATAGTATGAATTAGATAAACAATTGACCCGAAACTTAAGTTTACGAGTTACCATGATAACTATGGTAGGCCTACAGATTATACCAGATACATTCGTACAAATATAGCTGGCGGATATTGCGATCTTTTCGAGAGGTAGGGGACATCAGAATTTCCTGACCTGGCCTGGAACTGGGGCAGGCCGAATGGGAAGTACTTCCTCTCTACAGAGCATCTCGGCCAAACCACTTTGAGTAGTATTAGGCTAACAACACACTGTTACAAACAGGATTCGCTAGTGGCTAAGTTTGATACTTTGCCCTTGTCTTGTACTCCTTTGTAGGTTTGGTAAGTGATACCTCGCGCGATTGACACCCCTGGTGTAGGTGGTCCTTCTTGCCTGCGTTGGGGACTGCTGGGTGGATCGCTTATGTAGTTACTGTTCCAGCGACCCACCCTTGCTGGCACACCGTGGTAGGTTTAGTCGGTAATAATCAGGATGTTCCATCTTTCCTCGGGTGAGCCCGACATAACGTCTCCGTTCGCCCTTTTCCCGCGGAGAGGTATGCGTAATTGTATGCCTCCACGTAAAAAAAGGAGGGTACTACAAGCTACGGTAGTCACTTAATGTCAAGCTGGCGGTCTGTTCCACTCGTTGGTAGAATACAAAAGTCGGCCAAGTTTACGAGGTTCACGGTATGCAGCACCTCTTTTGTATTCTTGGCCTATGCCAAGAATACTTTTCTTACACATCGTTAAATGAGAAATATTAATAACCGTTTACCCGTGTTTTAAAAAGCTCTATACTTTTCCAAAACACATATTGTAACAAGTTTAAAATTACATGCCTCGCGCACGACGCCTACCACATCGCGTTGAGTTGTTTAATTACATTGCTGCTTTCTTCTACGACCGTGTGTAGTCCTACGTCTTAGTCGTGAGATTAGAGAATTCCAATATTTGTATGTTGTATGAAAATATACAAATAATGAATAATGAGAAGTGGTAGAAGAAAAATTTATAAATAAGTCCCGTAGTGTAGGTATTTGAAGCAGCGATAGCTCAGTGGGGAGACCAACAGACTGCAATGCAGAGGGTCTCGGGTTCAAACCCACGTCGCGCACCTGTGACTTTCGGAAGTTATATGACTTTTCGAAATTATGTGCGTATTGATTGACAATTATTGTCTGCTCCGTGCCTTAGAGAGCACGTTAAGCCGTCGATCCCGGCTGCCATGAACATCTATGGCAGTCGTTATTGGGAAGTCAGTGCCCTCTAATATCCTGACACTGGTCTAGCCTTAGGGTACCGTTAGCCTTTGGGTTGCGGAGGTCAGGTGGCAGCCGCTCCGTGTAAAAACTGATACCCAGTCAAATCTGGTTAGACTAGAAAGCCGACCCCAAGTGACTTGGGAATAATAAAGGCTAGGGAGAAGTATAGGTATTTCAAGTAAGTAACCCTCTATAGAAAACTTTTTCGCCCTGTTTACAATCTCTAAAATAACGGACTCAAAGAACACGCAGACATCAAACAACTATTAATGGAACCTAACAGTTTTGTTCTGTGTGAGGATAAAACCCAAATTTTTGAAGTGAAAACTTCTTTAGCGGCGTTGTGCACTTTTTTGTGATGGGTAAAAAATGTTAAACTTGCGTCAGGACACGTGACCTGATCGAAAATTCGTAAGACGGAGGGAGAATTGTCATGTTTGTGTACGATAGCGCAATAAATGAATATTGTATTTTACCACATAAATAATAGTACTTTTATACTGATAATTAAAGCAATTCGTGCAAAATTATTTATATATATATTCAAGTTTTCACTTCTGCCGGCACTCCTGGAGTGCAACCCGTTGTTTTTTTTTATAAGGTACCTTCCGCACTAGGATTAATTCCTGTGTCGCGGGGTCCTTTACTAACAATCAAACAACGGACACACAGAAAATATAGACTCAGAACAACCATTTGTGGATCACACAAAATTTTGTCCCGTGTGGGATACAAACCTACAACACTTGGCGCAGTGGCAGTCGCGAGACGACCACTTAACGCCTTCCTTGCAGTCATAACTGTCCACGCGAGTCAAGTCGGGCGACCACTACTACCAAGAAAACAGAGCTACATCTTTGACCGGCTTATTACTATAAGTTATAAGAAGAACACAGTCAGACTGGTGTGGATTTCGGCGCATGCAGGGGTGCAGGGCAATGAGGAGGCTGAAGAGTTAGCCAGAAAGGGCTTGGAGCAACTGTTTGTGGGCCCCGAGCCATTCGTGGGACTCTCTGAGAGCACCGTAATGGCAGCTTTGAATGCACATGGCAATGATAAACACAGGTTGGAGTGGATGGCCCTTAGGGGTCTGGAACACTCCAAGAAATTCATTGCAAATGGAGCCACAGGCTTCACCCGGAGGTTCTGCGGGTATAGCAAGAGCCAAATGCGCCTGCTCACAGGAGCATTTTGGCACCAACGACTTCCTGTGCAGATTGAGATTGACACACGATTCGATCTGCAGAGCCTGTGGTGAACAGGACGAGTCCATATCGCACCTACTGTGTGAATGCGACGCGTTGGCTGGACTTAGGATGGGTCTGATGGGATTGGCATATCCAAACCCTGAAGACTTCAGGCTTCTCCCTCTGAATTGTACACTGCGGCTAATGCAGTACATTCATAAGGAGTAAATTTTGGGGCCGACACAAAATATCCCACTGGGTCGAAGTGTCGTCGGTCTGCACTGACTGGCCCCCACACACAAGATAAGATACTATAAGTTGGATTGCAGGCTTGTCTGTCACCAACTGTGATAAAAAATACGTATGAACATACAGGTGCATTTCTGGTATAGTGTAACCTAGACGACCTTTTTGACTTTAAACAATTTAGAGGTGAGATAGCAAGTCGAACTGTATCTGATATGCGTTGTTATCACATTGTTTCGGATAAACGCGGTAGATTGCCTTTCGTTTAGTAGATATTTGTCACTTCGATGTGACAACAACAATGTATTTACTTTCGTTGAATAGATAACAATCGGATAGGTATACAATTTTTCTTTTTACACTAGTTGTAGCAAAGAAACATGCGTTCTGCCTGATAGTAAGTGTTTGCCTTAGGCCCCGTTTCTATATCAAGAAACGAGTCGTTTAACTATGGACAGTTAAATTTTGACATATTTTCTTATAGAAACTAGCTGTATCGCGCGACATTGTCCGCGTAGAATTTAACAAAAAAAAATCTAAACTAAAAGTAGCCTAAGTTACTCTTTATAACATCAGCTATCTGCTAGTGAAAGTCCCGTCAAAATCGGCACAAACAGACAGACAGACAAACATTTTAAATATGATGTTTTGATATAAGTCCCGTATACTTTCTTATGCATTTAGTAAAATGCTGTTATTTTAACATTCCTAACAGTCACTTTAATTTTATTCATTTGTATAGAAGTTTAACTGTTCGTGGGTAATACAACTCGTTTCATCATCTTTGAGATTTTTAATTGTACTGTTTTTGAGCTATGCTATCTATGACACACTTTTAGTTTAGTCTAATGAGTGTATTAAAAAAATGTTGAAAATAAAGCCCAAGAAATTTAATTACATTTAATATTCTCAAAATATTACTTATTTTTTTGAGAAGGCGCTTCTCGCTCTTGGAAAAATTACTGTGTCGCGGAGGTGTTACAAACAGTCTCTCTAAATACGTAACAAACATTGATGTTTTATTTCTATATTAAATGCCTGTAATATTGTATGAAGTCTGTAACTTTGAAATTGTCGTTTATATATATCATTTTGTGATTTCTGTACAAAATACAATAGTAATTTTAAAAAAGTCATTTATATTTCGAAAACAATCTACATATTTTATTAACTTGTCTGATTAATAGTAAATATTAATAAACTTGTATATAATTTGTGTTTAAATTTATATTGTTTAGTGTCTGCCCGTATTCGTTGTTTCAATTCAACATAATTATAACAATAATATTCTACCACATACACACAACACCATCTAGCCCAAACTAAGCAGAGCTTGTACTATGGGTACTAGACAATGGATAAACATACACATATACTTTTTTTTTGTAAATACACACATATTATACATAGAAACACTCAGACCAAGACAAACATTCATGTTCATGCACACAAATGTTTGACTTGTGCGGGAATCGAACCCGCGACCTCAGGCGTGGCAGTCGGTTACACTAACCACTACGCCATAGAGGCCGACCCACGACCCACGACCGACGATATATACATATATATATAATTGCATGAAGGTTGATGTTTTGTTATCTTAAGTCAAGCCACTATGAAAATAAAACATCATTCAAATATTGATGAAATAGTTAATGTGAAAAGCACTATGTGACCGATATTCTTCATACTAGACGTATCATTTTCTTGATATTTAATATCCTATTGTATAAGTAATGTTTAAGAGGATACACTGAAAAAATGCACTAACTTTCATCGAATAGTATAGGACTATGAGAAGACCAATTAATCTAGAGTTTTGATATAGGTAAATTGATGTTTTTAACTAGAATTTCCTAGCTCAAAAACACGATATTGTGATTTTGGCTCGATCATAATTATTTTCGAAAACACCTCTGAAAAATTACTATTTTTGAAATTACAAGGAAGTTACTCTATCATTATGCTTAGGAATTACTCAAATATATTCGTAACATCAATATTAGTAATTTGCTAGCTCATTATTTTCATAACTAAAACCAATCATTAAATAATATTTTAAGATTTTAACAAACAATTTCTAAGCGCTCTCGATCATTGCGGGCGCATCGCAATTTTAAACCTTATGACCGCTCTTAAACAATTGATACACAATGAGTGTCGTCAATGGGTACTACGTCACGTTTCGCGGTGTCCCCTTAAATAGAAGACTTGCGCTATGCAACCCTTTACGTCATCATACCTATGTTACGTAAGTCGCTATGAACTTTATTTATTCTGGAGCTTAAAATCCATCCTTACCCAAAAGAATTAAGCAATAATCTAATCGCGAGTTAGACATAAGTCTACACAGTTCACCCGAATTGAAAACTAATTTGTACCTTTTAAAATATTGGAGAGTCGACTATTACCGATAAAGCACTTGTTGAACAGCACCGTAATCTATCTAAGTGCCTTTTAAATGGCTGCCCAGATTCTTTTGTGTAGTTTTTACTATTCTCGTACCGTGCGACGAAACACTTTCGTTTTCATCAGGTAGAAACGCTGTTTTTGTCCGTCTGCGGTTTAATTCTGTGTTCGTAGATAGGGAAAGGACTGGGTCATTACATACAGCTTCTTAAAGTCCATTTGGGATCTTGATCGTTTTTGTCTTGTCTTTGTGACTTCAAATTACAAGGTATGTCTCAATACTCAAAGGGTTGATCTAAAAATGATTATGGTGTGTGCCTTAATGATCGTTGTATCATACTGTGTTACAGCTAGGGACGATTTTTAGCCGAGGATAGGTGCATTAAGGACATAATTATGCTATAATTCTAGACCTAGGTACTTGATAGATAAAGACATAGATATTCGTCTGTATATCTCTTGAACAGACTGTTTTATTGACCCTTTTGCTTTAAGGTTTGCGAACGTTTACAAGGTTCTGAATCCAAAGCGCGAGTCAACAAGTGTTGTTGATTTTGTCTGTTGAATCTTTTTGTAGGTGCTCGGAAAACAGCAATCACTAGCCTTCTGAGCGAAATGTGAAATAAGATACCTCTGTCAGGTATCTCACACATACACTCAAGCTTATATGTATGTGTACATATAGGCGTGTGTGTCCTACAAGACTACAGGTTGTGTGTCGAAAAAAAAAAAAAAATTTATGTATTTGTAATTATATGTTTTGATATTATAAAATATTTGTCAGATATCTATATAAACGCAATTTAGCGAACAAAATTCTTTAGCCATTTTTTTATATGGACTGTTACTGGTATATTACACATTCGAGCAATAAAATAGAAATGACCACCGAAGGCTTAACTAAGATATAAAAATAATATTGTCAGCACTGTACATAAACTTTCCCACGGCTGGGTATGACCCTGCTGTAGTGTGAGAAGGGTTACGCCATAGTCCACCACGCTGGTCTACAGCAGCTTTGCAAAATTCACATATCTTCAACAACTTTAAGAAGAACTCCTAGACATATAAGTTTCCTCACAGTGTTTTCCTTCACCATTAAAGCAAGCGATAGTTAACCAGTCAAGTCTTGGAATACCAGACATAATTAAAAACCTATTGTGTCCGACCGCCGGTGTGTCTTGCAACTTACAATACATAAATTCGAAAAGTCAGAGCTGTTCCTTGGCATGGAATTCAAGACCTCTGCGTTGCGGTAAAACGGTCTCTCTAGGCTACCGCTGCCAGCAAAGCTATACCTACCAATAAAACAATTTGCACTGTGCATAAATGCAAAGGAAATCTTTCAATAGCTCGTGTAAGGTCATGCGTGCCTTATCGCGGTCGACCAAGGCCAGCGCAAGTGCACGGCTGCGCGTGCTCTACAGAATTCAACTCCCACGCTTCATTTGTTACATGTTTAGCTAGAAATCTATTTACAGAACTGCAAAATTTAGTTTAGAACACATTGTTAAGAGAAATTCGAATCGTTTCAGTTAGACGGCATTGATCTTGCTTCCTTCATTCGAGTGTACTTTGATCTTTGATGTGAAAAAGAAGAAACAGTCTTTTAGAGTTTTGGTGGCGCAATTGTGAATGCGACTTCTGTGACGGTTAGATCCCGGTGCAAAGATTTTATATTTTACTAGCTGCTACCTGCGACTTCGTCCGCGTAGATTTTAACTAAAAAGTGTTGGTCTCCGCGGAACCCAATTTTTTTTCTAAAATCAACGTAGCCTATGTTACTCCTTATAACATCAGCTATCTGTCAGTGAAAGTTCCGTCAAAATCGGTTCAGCCGTTTCGGAGGTTAGCCGGAACAAACAGACAGACAGACAGACAAAAATTAAAAAAATTGATGTTTTCGTATAGGTACTTTATATACTGTCATATGCATTAGATAAAAAGCTGTTATTTTGACATTACAGACACTTCAATTTATTTATTTGTATAGATGTATAGATTTATAAAACGCCCGCACTTAATAATCCCTGTGTCGCGGGGGACTTTACAAACATTCAAACAACGGACACAAAGAACACCTAGACTCGGTAGAACCATTTGTGGATCCAACAAAGTTTTGTACCGAGTGGGAATCGAACCCATAACATTCGGCGCAGTGGCAAAAGCGAGGCGACCAATTAAACCACTAAGCCATCCATGCAGGCACGGATAAGTGAGAAAGTGATATTTGAGTTTTCTGTCGAGAAATTTTCAGTCGCAGTATGGAGTCTGGGGACTGTTAAGACGGTAATACATTCGTATTACGTGAAATTAAAAATCATAAGTGGTAAAAATATATCTGCCTTCCATACATACATATACCTCTTGGGGATACAGGTGTATCCCCAAGAGGTATAAAAATAAACTTAGGTAAGTTTATTTAATACTATCTGTGCCCGCGGTCTCACTCGTCAGTGGTAATAATGGTTACTGCGACGCTCCCGTGAGCCGTAGCGTGATGTAGCCTATGTCCTTCCCAGGGTCTCAGGCTATCTCCATTCCAAATTTCATCTAAATCGCTTCAGCGGATTGAGCGTGAAAAGGTAACAGACAGACAGACAGACAGTTACTTTCGCATTTATAATATTAGTAAGGATGTAAGGATTTTTATTGGTGCCTATGAATGTGTGTTCATGTGAAAACCTGTATGTGAGAGATCTCCATAATGTTCTCGAAGATGTGTCATGTCTATTGGTGCCAATTCTGTTCTCGCAAAATTCTCTAAACTTAACCAAAAACCACCAAATATTTTTTAGTCCTGTCACTTTTAACGATTTCAGAATACGAAATGTCATTTAAGAGGACTAAACTAAATTTTAGTGATTTTTAGTTAAGCTTAGAGAATTTTGTTTGTCTGCTAACCCGCACCGGGCCGTGCACTGTGGATTATAGCCTTATCCATCTTATACCAAACTAGCTGACCCGGGCGTCTTTGTCTGCTTTACAAAA
Organism: Catocala sponsa; assembly: GCA_963564715.1. Taxonomy (NCBI): domain Eukaryota; kingdom Metazoa; phylum Arthropoda; class Insecta; order Lepidoptera; family Erebidae; genus Catocala; species Catocala sponsa. The sequence goes on along the minus strand of OY751346.1, from coordinate 8,066,028 downwards.
GATATATTTTCCCGTTTCTGCAACATTTTTAATTTATGCTCTGCTGCTATTGGTTGCAGCGTATAGCCTATAGCCTTCCTCGATAAATGGGCTATCCAATACTGAAATAATTTTTCAATTTGAACCAGTAGTTCAACCAAATAAATAAATAAACAAACTCTTTTAAAAATTAGTAAAGTTTTATAGTAATAGTAGTGTAACAGTTTTCAAAATTTTTTAATAAAGTGTCAAATAAACAACGCGATAAAATCCGTATATAGTAGTTTAATTTCAATGAATAACATTTGGGTAAACAGAAGACAATATTATGTAAACTCTTTAGCTTTATAATGCATATTAGTATAGATGGTAGTATGATAAAAAGAGGTCTGTGACCAGCAGTGGTACATTTTACGAACAGGGCTAATATTATGATTTTGACAAGTGAGTTTTCCTGGGATACTTATCAAGTAAAACGACTACAATGCATTTACGTTGCATAATGATATTATCAGAATGTCACATTGATTACAAATATTGGTCAACACATACAGTAGGTACATTCAATATGTCTGCGACGTAATTGTTGATAAAAGGGCGTTTACTTAGCCTTGATAACATTATAAATGATTCTACTATTTACTTGTTTATGTATCTCAGAAACTGTAACTTCCTATAATTGCTAACATAGCGATAGCCTAGGAGATTGCCACGCCGAGGTCTCGAGTTCGGTCCCAAAGCACGAACTTCTGACTTTTCGAAGTTATGTGCGTATTAGAGCAGCGATAGCTCAGTGGGGAGACCAACAGACTGCAATGCAGAGGGTCTCGGGTTCAAACCTACGTCGCGCACCTCTGACTTTCGGAACTTATATGACTTTTCGAAATTATGTGCGTATTGATTGACAATTATCGCCTGCTCCGTGCCTCGGAGAGCGCGTTAAGCCGTTGGTCCTGGCTGCCATGAACATCTATGGCAGTCGTTATTGGGAGAGTGTCGACACAAAAGATCCTACTGGGTCGAAGTGTAGCCGGTCTGCACTGACTGGCCCCCACATAAGATAAGATATGTGCGTATTAATTAGTTAGTTATCGCTGGCTTTAACGGTGAAGGAACACATTGTGAGGTATCCTGCATGTCTGAGAGTTCTCCATAATGTTCTCGAAGATATCTAAGCCTGCCTGGGCTAGCGTGGTGGACTATGCCCTTCTCACGTGTGAGACAGTTTATATACAGTTTTTTTCGCCAAGTAAGACATAGCACGACACATGCATTACGAGATATTACGCAAAACATTTTAATTTCCACAAAAAATACAAATAGCAGTAGAAGATGGTTACGCGTCGTATATTTCTATGAGGCCAAGTTGATTTTTTAATACTACACTAAAAGAATGAACGGATACATAATAGGCACAATTAATTGGCAGGCGACGTATGAAGAATACATAAGGACTCGTAATGTGAGCGAGATGCAAGAAAAATATGTCAGAGAAGGAAGTGGACATTTCTAATGTTTACCTACCCTCAGGGAATTAGTTTTTGGTAAATCATTGGCATCTTGGTCTCTTTTGCTGGTATCACAGTGTCTATTTTATTGAAGGATCTGCTATGCCTCGTGCATTTTACAAAGATAACTGGGTGTCCAAAGTTTCCATTATCAGTATTAACAACAGTTATCGCGGATTTTGACGCAGTGTGCAATTGAAGAGATTAATTTGGTAGATTCATAGCAAGTTAAGGAAAAATCCTACCTCAATAAATTTAAAGTTGATTAGGCACGATTCACAGCAAATTTTATACAAAAAATATACCTATTAAAAAAGGAAAATGTCGACCGCACAAGCTTAAAGGTCTACTTTCAATCACGAGTTTCTTAAAGCAAATCTCTTTTATTATATTTAAATAATATATTTTTTAGCTAAGTAAGACAAAGATAACCTAAGCATTACAATAAATGGCTCTTAATACTACAAAGAATTAAGGTTATTAAAAATGTATCACAGGCTTCAATATATTGTTTTGTTGACAAATAAAAAGATTCCAAACTAAAGTCGACTAAGTTATTTGGAACGGCAAAGTTTAATACTTCTGTATTTCTGTATTTTCTATTACCTACTATTTTCTATTAGTGGTCAATGGCCATCTGATTGTAAGTGTTAGCCGCCGCTCATGGACTTTCTCAATGGAAATGTCAATATTGGCATGCGATTTTGCCTACTGTGATAAAAAGGCTTTAACTTCGAATCACGTTAAAAAAAAGGAGAAGTCATAGAGCTCGGGAAACACCGCAGCAAGTAAGTAGGTCATTTCAGAACCTTCAAGTACGTAGGAGAAAAATCGCCAAAAACGTCCCGTGCTGGAAGAGAACGTTTACAGGTGCATCTAGGAGCATCCCACTAAAATATAAATACAAAACTTTTTTGCAGTTTAATCGCGAAAACAACGAACAATTCTTTCGCATTTATAATATGATTAAGCATGGATATCATATCGGTAACCGCAAATAAATTTGAATCCATAATATTCACTAGATTACAAAAAGTTATTGAAATAACACTGATCTACCGCAATAATCTTGTTCGCGCCATGACGACGTAGTGACGACATTCAATCAAACAAAACAAATATCGACCGCGCAACACCGCTATCGCGCATGCCCAAAACTATTAACTGACCGAATGCAATATGGCCGAATCTACTGTCAACATTAGCGCTGTCTCTATCCCGTTCACATTCTTTCGTATCACTCTATCCTCGTCACATTTTTTGGAGAGAATAATTATATTGTTTCGTATTATGTTTGTGATTTTATTAGTGTTAGTCACTTTGCGCATTATTTGACAGTTGCTGTGTAGCCGGCGTTGTTATATTTTCTAAAGTGGATGTTTACAAAGATTTTAATAAGTGGATATAAATTCTTTTATAGTGCAACATTTGTATAAAATAGTACCCCGGTGAGTGTGATCTTTATTACTTATGCACAAAATAAGTTAAACTGAAGGTTTTTTGGTGCCCAATAGGAAATTAAGCTTGAGGTTTGTGTGTTGCGTAGACTAGCAGTAGGACTGGAGAAACCACCCTCCAAAAGATCTCAGTAACCCTATTCTGTGTCTCTCAGTAATGAATTTAGCGCTCATCAAGGGAGCGCTGTGCTGGCAGACGGATCAATGCTGTATATCCTCGTAGTCAAATGGTCAATGGTCTGGTCTGGACTATGGCCTAACCCTTCTCATAATGAGAAGAGGCCCGTGCCCAGCAGTGGGACGGTTTATATACACGGCTGATATTATTAAATTATTTTCCAGTCAGCAGTGTGCTAGTGAGATCCCTGGTGATACAACTGTCTCCAGGTTACAGTAGGTAACCGTCCATAATCTGATGCATTTTAAATAGACTATATACATCTTAAATGGTTGTATGCAGTAAACGGAAATAAAACGTGGAAGTATTCTTAACGCTAAAGAATGGCAGCACCGTATATACACAAAGTAATGACGGGGTTTAATAAAACTAAGCCGAGTAGCTATAGTAACGTATAACTTTATTATATCAATAAGTTTAGGCGAAGATACCACTGAAAAGATGAACTAGCTAAAGACTTGAATAAGACGAATGTGCTCGATTGGTCTGACTTGGCACAAAATAGGAAAGAATGGCGCACTTTAATGTCGGAAGCCAAGATCCACTTTGGCTGGCTAAGCCAGCGATGTAAGTAAGTAATAACTTTAAGTTCATGACATTAAATAAACTGTAAAACAGGACAGTAATAAGATATATTGCCTACAGTAATGTCCATTTTTAAGTAGTAGAGTTGAGTATTTACCTAGTTTCGATGCCAATAATTGTGATTATTATAAAAGTACTGCAGCGATAGCTCAGTGAGGAGACCAACAGACTGCAATGCAGAGGGTCTCAGATTCGAACCCACGTCACGCACCTCTGACTTTCGGAAGTTATATGACTTTTCGAAATTATGTGCGTATTGATTGACAATTATCGCCTGCTCCGCGCCTCGGAGAGCACGTTAAGCCGTCGGTCCCGGCTGCCATGAACATCTATGGCAGTCGTTAATGGGAAGTCAGTGCTCTCTAATATCCTGACACTGGTCTAGCCTTAGGGTATCGTTAGCCTTCGGTTTGTGGAGGTCAGATGGCAGTCGCTCCGTGTAAAAACTGATATCCAGTCAAATCCGGTTAGACTAGAAAGCCGACCCCAAGTGACTTGGGAATAATAAAGTCTAAGGAGAAGGATAAAAGTACTGCTTTCATATTTTATTTAAGTTCACTGGGTAAATGTTATGCTATAAATGTAAAAGATATGTATAGTTAATTTCTATCAAGTGCTTTTCTTCCGTGCAGGTCTACAGTTTAATAGAAACAAACAAGTTATCTCGAAGCAAATTGCTTTTACCACAACACACTCTTGACTATTAATGTTCTGTGCTTTAACTGTAGACATTTTATTATCTGTTTATAACTTTGCAATGACAGTCTGTTGCATATAAACACGCAAATTAATTGAAATATCGCGCATGATATGTATTTGGATTTTCCTGTTAGCATATTATTTATAGCGGCGCCATGTTTGTCAATAATATACTGACATCCCGGTGGACAGAGGAATAGACTCGGTTTTTATAACAGACCTTAAAATAATAGGGGTTTAAATATGAAGTTTTCGCTTTGTATGAAGAAAATCAGTAACGTTTTAATTTTCATACTAACTATGTCATCAATATTTTTTGAATGGTCAATTTGATTTTTATGTTTTTCCAGGTATAGTTGCTTGCATTTATGCCCCTATGGTTTGTCTTAAACTAATTTAAAAAACATCAACCATCACGTAATTATGGCGAATTAAAACAACGAATACGGACGACACTAAGCGATATAACTTTAAATAAGTATATATTGTATTAAAGGTTTAGATATTTATATACAGTCTACAAACGAAAAATTAACGGCAATTTCATAGTTAAAGACGTAATATAATAATACTAGTTTTGACCCGCGGCTTCGCTCGCGTAAATGTAGGTTAAAAAAAAAAAAAGCTTAGGTTTGCAACAGTTATTTTTTCTGGATGAAAGGTACCCTATGTCCTATTCTGTACCTCTGACAACGTGTATGCAAAATTTTATGTTGATCAGTTGAGTAATTACGGCGTGAAAGCGTAACAAACAAACAAATAAACAAACTCATTTTCGCATTTATAATATTAGTTAGGATTCTACCACATACACACAACACCATCTAGCCCAAACTAAGCAGAGCTTGTACTATGGGTACTAGACAATGGAAAAACATACATATTATATACTTTTTTTAATATATATTTCGAAATGTAGATAAAGGACACTTATGCCTTCTCTTTCGAGTATGGAAGTTTGAATGTAATATACTTTTTATAGGTTTACAAATGAATACATCTTAACTAATATTATAAATGCGAATGTTTGTTTCGCTTTCACGACTTCATTATTCTACTGTATCTATTTATATATGATGATATGTAATTTTGATTACACGTTGTCAGGAATACGGAAAAGGATGTATAGTACCTTTTATCCAGAAAAAAGCACTGTTCTCAAGCGACGCCGCGGTCAAAAGATAGTAATACATACTGCTTCGAAAGGACAGATATATATCCATAGATAGGTATATTGACGAAACCTGTTCAAGTAACATTGCCATAAACTTTCTAACTCGAAATCTTTATTCCATCGAATCCAGTGACGTCACACATATACCATATACTTTCTCTACACGAGAGTAAAAGAGAAAAAGCAAAGGAATGCATGAACATTGATACAACCGTTAGATTAGACGAACTACTCACGCGAGTTTATGGAGCTGTTATGAAAATATTATAATTATTAGTTTTCACCCGCGGCTTCGTTCGCGTAAATGTAGGTTAGGTTATTTTTTCTGAATGAAAGGTACCCTATGTCCTATTCTGTACCCCTGACAGCGTGTATGCAAAATTTCATGATGATCGGTTGAGTAGTTAAGGCGTGAAAACATAACAAACAAAGAAACAAACAAACTCATTTTCGCTTTTATAATATTAGTTAGGATTACGTACGAGCTATTTATTTATTACGACGACGTCTAGAAATTACGTATTAAAAGAGTGCATAGGTGAAACTATAAAAGTTGTACCTAGAAAATTAGCATTGTATTAATTCTTAACCTATTGAGTAGGTACATTATTGTCTTATGTTTACGCAAATATTATACATTGAAATTAAACTGCTTTGTACGGATTTTATCGCGTTGTTTCCTAACATTTTTATTACATAATTTTGAATATATTACAGTACTACTGAACCTAAAATACTATTTTAGTCATTTAAAACTATTTAGATTTAAATTTACACTTTCGTTTCGGTTGCTTTTCAGCAGCCATGTTCACGGGGAGACTAATATGGTGGTCGTCTCAATGTTCTGAAGAGTAGTTATTTAGTACCCGAAATCATTGGTGTTTCTATTGACGCAGAATGAGCTCAATGTATAATGAAATTTAGTCTAGTCTTTTAAAGATATTGAGTACACTTAAAATATTACGCCCACCGTGTAGATACATCATCATAGTAATCCTTTATTTTAAGACGTTGTTGACATATTAAAACGCAGTGGCACACCGGTGGCCAGGCGCAATAGTTTTTTAATTATATCAGGCATTCTAACAATTTACAGGCTTGTTAAATTACAACATAAATGCCCAGCTGTTGCAATGTTCAGATTATTGGGAGCTTGATCTCCCTCGGCATCAAAACCGTGTTCAATCATAAATATTTGTACCCAGTTTAAATGGCTTCGTTTTAAGTCGGAAGCTGTCTTTTCCTGAGGTATCGAAAGACCATATTACGCGTCTGATGAGAACCTATAAGCATAACTTACGGATGCTTGCAACGCAATGCGTAATAGTCTCCCTGAGTTTTTGCATGAGCAGACGCAGGAGAAACTGTTACAGGCGGTGGCCTGATCCTGTGGTCATGTAGTGTTATCGTCACCTACGAATACAGGCTGGTCATTGGCTGGTGACCACTGGGTGTCCGGAAGCAGGTTTCGAGCGAAATCTGTTCCCGCCAGCAATATACCTTGAAAGAAGTCTTGCACGGTGATCGTTATGGTACAGACCCTTTAAAATGAGGTCACGCTTATTACATTCTGCTGTCCCGACAGACGTTGTCCTGTACACACGAGAAAAAAACAAATCTAAACCATTCTCGAATCCACTTGAACACACATAAAAAATTTCATCAAAATCGGTCCAGCCGTTTAGGAGGAGTTTAATTACAAACACACGCACAGAAGATTTATATATATAAAGATAAGACTTTCAATTTTGATTTGGTTTAACTGGTCACATCGCCACAAAAATTGTGTGGCCCACGAATAGTTGGTGCGAGTCTGTTTCGCCCGTTTTTTGAATACGTGTGAAGTCTTCCGCGACTTAGGTATTATTCATCATTATCATCATTAGGCTATAATAGTCCACTGCTGGACATAGCCCTCCCCCAAAGAGCGCCATAGCCAGGAATTATTCCTAGTTGTTAATTTTTACTAAAAAAGCAATACATGTTTTGCTATCAATTGACATGCAGAAATTTTAAGCAGGTCTCTGTAGACTGAGTGAAACTTAAGCAACTGTTCTATCATTATAATATACTAGATGTTCCCGTGATTTTACCCGCGTTTATCATTACTGCACCGCCCCCGTGGGTCGTAGCGTGATGTTATATAGCCTATAGACTTCCTCGATAAATAGGCTATCCAACACTAAAATAATTTTTCAAATTGAACCAGTAGTTCCTGAGATTAGCGAGTTTAAACAAACAAACAAACTCTTCAGCTTTATAATATTAGTATAGATAAACAGTTAGAGGTATAATTTATATACAAACAGAATCTGTCGTCCCACTCAAGAATGTTCGGGAAGCAGGTGTTCACCATAAAATACATTATCAATCCGTCAGACTTAGAAAAGACGTTTCTATGTATCTTGCTTCAAGTCGAATGCTTGTAAATATGTTCTATTATTAATGTTTATATTTTATTACTTTTTCGCTGCGATTTCGATCACATTAATGTAGCTTTTGTCAATAAATTACTATCCCTTGGGCACAGTATTCATTTTAGGGATATTATTTAAAAAAAAAATTATGCAACTAAGGTGGCAAACTATGTAGCATACGGCCCACCTGATGTTAAGTGGTCACCGTAGCCTATGGACGCCTGCAATACCAGAGACATCACTTGCGCGTTGCCGACCCTTTAGGAAAGGAAGTAGAAAGGAGAAGGAGCGGGAATGGAGGAAAGGGGGTCATTGGGCTTCCAGCACTCTCACTCACCGAACGAAACACAACAGTAGGAATACTGATATTTCACGTGGATATTTTGTGAGAGGGTAGTCCTTCCTCGGTCGAGCCAGCCCATTCATGCTGAAATCAGCGAGGCTTTTCTCTACTCCTAACAATGTAACATATCTTAATCTAACCTACTTTTATGCGAGCGAAGCCACGGGTAAAATCTAGACTACTACTATGTACAAAGTCTCACGTCTGTATCCCCAAGGGGTAGGCAGAAGTACATTATAATCACATTACGCCGGTTATAGTATTACTTACGTAGTAGAGAGCTAACCTATCGTCTACCAGGCTCCGTTCCAAACTCCGCGTTTCTACATCGAATCTTTAGACAGAAAATTCCAATAACCCTTTGTTCGACAGAGCATCGAACCTAAACACCATATACTGTAGTCGTTGCGCCACTGAAGCAATATCGCCTTGCAAGAGAATATTAAAAGTCTTTACCTAAGCTCATCTATCAAGTTAACGTCATGTTAAAAGCTGTGTGGCTAAACCCAGGAGTCACTTATGTCAAGTTCCTTGACACATACTCTTATCGCTGCTTCATACCTGTCTTATGCATAATAAATCAAACTTTCAAAGCTCTATTCAGACTAAAGTAAACTCAAACATGGTCCCCGGAAGAGGATGTCTTCGTAACCGAAAATGGGAATCTCGTTATCTATATCGGCCATTCCCCTATATTTTACTTGTAAGAAAAGAGATAAAAGATAACAGTTGCGCACGCGCCTGATCTCCACGACGGCTTTTTTGTTGTTTGTTTGAAATGATAAGTTTGGAAGATTAAAGGTTTTTTGATGTGATAAGTTTGGATAAGGTTTTGTTATAAGTTTGTTTGTCGGAATAGGAGAAAATGTTACGAAACGGTGTCAGAGCTCTAATGTTTGTGAATAATCTGGTAATGCTATTGTATTGTCAAAAAGCTATGTAAGATATTGATACGTGCATAAGAAGGCTGAGGCCTACCATGAAACGTAAATGCCGAAGTTTCAAGTCGACTATTCGTACCGTGACACACTTTTGTCCCGAAATTCTTCATGAATTTTGGTTCGTAAGCTCTTGGTAGTCCTTAACTTTTGAATGAAGTAGCCCAAACCACAGAGCAAAGTAAACGAAAAGGAGTCCGAAGAAACCTCATTATAAGTTATTTTCGTTTGTCCTTTTAGATTTAGACTTCTTGAAATCGTTGATCTCAATTTGGCTTAAATATCCCATTTATTTTTTCTAGAAGACATTATTATATCAGCCCTGTATTAAACTGTTCCACTGCTGGGTATGGGCCTCTTCTCAGTGTAAGAAGGGTTAGGCCATGGTCCACCACGCTGGCCCAGTGCGGGTTGGCAGACTTCACATGTCTTCGAGAACATTATGGATAACTCTCAGACATGCAGGTTTCCTCACGATGTTTTCCTTCGCCGTTAATTATTTAATACGCACATAACTTCGAAAAGTCGGAGATGCGTGGCTTGGGATTGAACTCGAGATCTCTGCGTGGCAGTCCAACGGTTGCCTGCTAGGCTATAGCTGCTTATATAGAAAACATTACTAGATATAAATCCAGTGTTGCGGACTTACAAACATGCAAACAACGACCACAAAGAACACTCAGACTTGACACAAGTATTTATGGATTATACTCGATCGAACTCACAGTGACGATGGCGAAGCACTTGCCTCTGTGGGCACACACCATCCGTGCAGGTTTTACAAACTTTTCCCACTTTTATAATTTGTGATAGGTTTTGTATATTTTGTGAGCTTACCAGCCGTTATTTGGCTTGAAGTTTTAAAAGGTACTTTTGGTTGAACTGGGCTAATTTCAACAGCATCAGCATAGCACAATCGGCAGGATATCCCTATACAGCATTAATTTATAACGAACGCAATTAACTCATAAATAATTATAGCTCGTAAATAAATTCTGAACACTAGTTGTAATTTGTTATAATCAATTATAATTAAATCTAGTTTATGTTCCCTATAAAGTTATGTTTTCAATTCAGATCAAGTAATAATTTTCATTTAGAATGGCCACCATTTTCATAATTCCGAGGTTATTGTATAATTTAGATTTTGTAGAATGAGATGCTAATTCAGTAGACAGCATTCTATTGCCGCCCACGTTCATGTATAATGTTTAAGTTTCAATCAACAAGTTGTCGGTTTGCTTGTCACAATGTGCTCGAAGATGTATGATTGTATATATAACAGCTAAATAAGCTGCAGTGATTAAAATAGGTTATTTTTATAAAGAAAAGTGCAACTGAAACAATTATCACTTAAGCACACTTAAGCAAAACAAAATTCTATAATATTGTCTTACGTTGCCGCAAATGTTCTAAATTGAAGTTAAACTGCTTTATACGGATTTTATCGAGCTGTTTATACATATAACACCTTTATTACATAATTTTGGAAATATTTCACTACTGCACTACAAATATAGCATTACAAGTATAAACCCCCGCGATACAGGAACTAACCATAAACCGGACGATGTCTTTAAAAAAAATAAGATAAGTAATTAGTTAACAGACTGTCAAATGGATGTCAACTGCTGTGGTTGACTGATTGAATTACCAACAACCAACGAAATCACTTGACATCAGTTTGATTATGACGCATTGTTGATTAATCTTTTAGAAACTGTGTTAGTTTATTAATTGCATAGTTACCTTATTATACTTTCATTTATTGTCTAGTACTCATAGTACAAGCTCTGCTTAGTTTGGGCTAGATGGTGTTGTGTGTATGTGATAGAATATTATTATTATATTATCAATTTGATTTTGACATGTCATTGATAAGTCTTTTAGAAGATATGTGTTAGTTTATGAACTGCATACCTTACTATATTTTCAATAAGTTTAAACTACGGCCTCAAGTAGTGTCGTTACTGTATAGTGTTGATTGATACATCCAATGTCTGAGTGTCGAGTGTTTGCAGTGAGAATGTAATCCTATTATAAAACTAACAATGATTACAGTTACTTCAATTGTTTATGGGTAATAGAAGAGTTCTTTTAACTGCCACTTATGATATGCTTTACTGTTCAACGTGTAAGTGCCAATGAATTTATGTTTAAAATTACGTCATCGGTCACACCTAGTGTCGTAGCGGTCTCTGTTTATGACTAAGTCAAAGTCAAAGTCAAAAATCATTTATTAATTTTGGTCTTATGAACGTCAAAATATATATGTTAGTGAGTTTACTAAGTTACTGAAGCTACATTTAAATTAGCTGCTAGGTTCAGGCGAAGGGTTGAGCCTATTAGAAGAAAACTGCAAGAATTCCTCAATTCCTGAACAATAGTGTAGGGACAGTAGGCAAGTCTAAAATCGATATTTGAGAGTAGTGCGATAATCAAACAAAAGACGAATCGACGAGATTTGAAAATCGCGTATCTCCAAGTTCGCGTACGTCGAGGTAGTGTAACTCGAGGTATTACTGTATACTATAAAATACTAGTACACAACGAATATCTGTGCTCAGTATTATTTGCCTTACAAATGAAGGCTGAGCATTGAGACCTAGTTAGCGTACCTAGGTCATATTACCGCGGTAGACCGCCGTTTCCATTTGTGCTGATTTATATGAAGTTTCTATTTCATATTCATGTTTCTAACGACCGACGGTCTTAATCAAAAATGAATGAAATTCCATTGCCTCCGATATACTTCTGATTAAATTCGTTGCGGGTTTTAAGACCGTCTAGCTTTTCTGGGACTTCGCGAGTGTCATACTCGGTGTTTACTTTGGTTAGCACTGCTGACCTACACAGGTTTTACAGTGGTAAGATTGATTTCAATAAGCCCTTTCTAACCTTTTGACCATCACAGTCATGTATATAACAAAGCAAAATTAATCCAGCACGCCACGGTCACGACTACAGGAAATACTTTTTTAAACGCTAATAAATCTTATAAAAAAGTATTGTTTTTCTTATTTGTTTTGTTAATTATAGGGTAGTATTTAACTGCACAGCAAAAAAATACTAATTACACAGCAAAATATGCTTACCAAAAATATTAATTGCACACCAAAATATAATTCTGCGAAAGACTGCAGGCAGATGCTGGATGCGGCAAGCTGAAGACAGGGCGCTATGGCGCTCTTTGGGGGAGGGCTATGTCCAGCAGTGGACTATTATAGCCTGATGATGATGATGATGATGATGATGACACCAAAATATATTTAAAGAGATAAAGCTAAGTCGACGGAGGCTCCTATTTTTGGGTGGGTTTAAGAAGAAACCTAACATAACCTAACCCTTCCGAGACGGAATGCAGTTATTTGAGGCGTAAAGGTGCTCGTTATGATATATTTTAGTAAGCATATTTTGCTGCGCAATTAGTATTTTTGGTGGTCATTATATTTAATCCCTTAATTATGTAGCTAGACTCATCCCAATTTATATTATGTGGACTGCTTACTATATACTTCATCCATATTAGCATAAGATCACAAAAATGGTGTAGGTAGTATAGGATGAAATCGTGACTTGGTGCCGAGAGGACGCATTTGCTATTTTGAAGTGGCGGTCAAGGGGTTAAGAGTAAAATAAATAAATAGAAAGGATCTTGCGACATGACAAAAGCTTGAACTCACTTCGTAAGTTTAATGTTTTTGAATATAATGTGTAATAAAATTATTATTCATAGCCTGCGAGAATACCGGCGCTGAAGTCTATACGGCAACAATAGCTGATGCAGTTGCTTAATTTGATTTCCATGTACCGCCTTCTGTTCTATTGTATGTTTCTCAATTAAGATTATGTCTGTATGGAGATATAAATAAAGAATAAATTTTATCATTTAATATTTTTTTTAGGGTTACTAGCAATTTGGGTTCCCTGTTAATCCCTTTAGCTAAACTAGAATGCTTGTGTTGGGAGTGGGTTCACGTCGGTAGTGCAATGAGTGGGATTCGAACCCGCGACCTCTCGATCGCAAGTCCAATGCCTTACCATTCGGCTACCGCCGCTTTCTTTCCTTTTTCTGATTAATCGTGATAGATATTACGGCCTAACAGTATCAAAGTAAACTAAGCGATCGCTCATTCCCACGGTACAAGATGAAGTAAGGGCCCAAGATATCTATCTTTAATAAACTTTGTATAACCAGTTTTCGTGGTGAACCGGTAAAAGTACTTACACGTTTCTCTTAGACGATCGTAACATCGTTTACCATAATTATCGTCATTAACTTTGGGTAGGAACTGCTATATCCTTATTGAGGCTTGCATTTTAAGTATGCTTTGTGTCAACTAGTACTCGGTACTCGTGAATTTATATAATAACTAGTTTTCACCCACAGCTTCGCTCGCGTAAATGTAGGATAGGTTAGGTTAGGTTTGCAACAGTTATATTTTTCAGGATGAAAGGTACCCTATGTCCTATTCTGTACCCCCTGACAACGTGTATGCAAAATTTCATGTTGATCGGTTGAGTAGTTAGGCGTGAAAGCGTAACAAACAAACAAACTTATTTTCGCATTTATAATATTAGTTAGGATGTCAGTCTTGTATACATCGTGTAATAAGAAGGTGAGGATGACGTCACCTTCCTTCAACCTCTCACCTATCTATTAAACTTTACTAATTTTTAAGCTAATTAAATTATTAAAACTATTTATACTATTATCTTATCTTATCTTATGTGGGGGCCAGTCAGTGCAGACCGGCGACACTTCGACCCAGTGGGATCTTTTGTGTCGACACTCTCCCAATAATGACTGCCATCGATGGTCATGGCAGCCGGGACCAACGGCTTAACGTGCTCTCCGAGGCACGGAGTAGGCGATAATTGTCAATCAATACGCACATAATTTCGAAAAGTCATATAACTTCCGAAAGTCAGAGGTGCGCGACGTGGGTTTGAACCCGAGACCCTCTGCATTGCAGTCTGTTGGTCTCCCCACTGAGCTATCGCTGCTCATTTATACTATTACTATGCTATTATACTATTTATATTTAAAATCCGTATATAGTAGTTTAATTTCAATGAATAACATTCGCGTAAACAGAAGACAATATAATGTTATTTATTTATAACTTAAACAAAAGCGTAACATCACTATCAAAATTACGCCTGATCATTTTCAACCAACCATTTTCAAGCAAACAGAATCAGCTGCTAGTGTTGTCTAAGTATCGACTAGAACATACGATATTGATAAGTCTATAAAAAAGAAAATGAAAACCTCGTGAAAATAAAGTATATTTACGGATTTATTTGTCGCAGTGTTTTATTGTACAGGGCCTATAATTATTATGAGAAACATAAATATATGCACACCTTTCTGTCTCACTGCTGAGCATGGATCTCTCATCGGAGTGAGAAGGGTTAGGCCATAGTCCACCACGCTGGCCCAGTGCGAGTTGGCTGACTTTACATATCTTAGATAGATTATGGAGAACTCTCAGATATGCAGGTTTTCTCACAAAGTTTTCTTTCACCTCTAAAGTAACCGATAATTAACTATTTTAAACGAAAAAACACAGGTGCTCGTCTTGGGATTGAACTCGTGACTTCTGCGTGGCAGACCAAAGGTTTCCTACTTAGCTATCGCAACTGATAACACAGATGTAGAAGTAGCTTTATAATTTGTCGGTATTCTTAATCTGTCAAAGCTTAGAATACCAGAGATAATTAAAAATCTATTGTATCTGACCGCCAATGTGTAGCTGCGACTCAATCCTTACTCTATATAATAAATTTGAAAGTAACTGTCCGTCTGTCCGTATGTCTGTCTATCTGTTACCTCTTCACGGCCAAACCACTCAATCGATTTCGATGAAATCTATACTAATATTATTAAGCTGAAGAGTTTGTTTGTTTGTTTGTTTGCTTGAACGCGCTAATCTCAGGAACTACCGGCCCGATTTCAAAAATTCTTTCAGTGTTAGATAGCCCATTTATCGAGGAAGGCTATAGGCTATATATCATCACGCTAAGATCAATAGGAGCGGAGCACCAATGAAGAATGTTTCAATATCGGCGGGTATTTTTTCCTTTTGAGAGCTTACGCTGCGTGCGCTGCGTAAACAGTTAAAGTTTCACAAAAATCATGTATGACAGAATTGTTCCCCTTTAAAAGTTCTAAAAAAAAGTCCGCGACAGCATATGTCTATCTTTTAAGGTTGGTTCACTATAACCATTTTTATGCTAACGAAATTTGTTCTAAAATAATGCATTATTTGCGAAGGTATTTTTATAAACATGATATTAATCCTTATCCAAATAAATACGTCATTCATCACAAGTATTTAATTTAAAACAAAATTGCCCTTTCCTTCATTCGATTTTAATGAATATCTTAGGAGATATCGCAGTTTTAAAATAACATCGCAGCAAAATAATTACCCATTACAGACATAGTACAAACGATGTTTCTCCTGGTTTATTCTGTGTGATTACTACTGGTTCGATTTGAAAAATTCTTTTAGTGTTGGATAGCCTATTTATCGAGGAAGGCTATAGGCTACATAACATCACGCTACGATCCACGGGGGCAGCGCAGTAATGATAAACGCGGGTGAAACCGCGGGAACATCTAGTTTGCTATAAGATAGTTTAAAACCTGGGGAAAGGCTACTTTGTATAGATGTAGGTACCACGCGGGCAGAGCCGCGCGCAAAAGTTGGTACGATAATAAACAAATCAAATTGTCGCTCAACAACATAAGATTTATAAACAAATATGTTTCGAAGAAGTGTTCTATAACATAAATAATTTATATCACGTCTCGTCATTACGGGATAAACATGAATTTGTAATGACCGGAAGTAACGGCGTTGAAACAACTAATAGAGAGGATGATAAAATTGGTAGTCGTGTTGATAGGGAATCAAAAGATGTTATCACTCCTGTCGACATGGAAGTTATGCTAATTGATGTAATATCGTAGTGCTATTATCTATTCTGTGGTAATTTTGGAGATATGATGTGATTGTTTGTAAATGGACAACAGATTATACTTTTGATAAAGACGTTATCGTTTATAATAACATTGTTTATAATAAATTAGTTTTTCTAGACGGAATAGTTAATTTATTATAAACTACTAATTCTATACACACGTAGACTACTTGTGTGATATGTAGCCAGTACTTATTTAGTGTCTACAAGAGTGATAGAGATAAAAACTATAGTCTTGCGCAGTGTGGTTTGGCCTGCCTTCGGAATTGTTTGTGAATTTGTTTAGTTTATACAGTGAATGCGACGACGGATATTAACTTTTGTCTTTATTAGTTATATTATCACATAAGTGACGAGTTGTCTTGGTGATAATAAACATCTTTAAACCTAACTAGCTACGTGTTGTACCTCGCTGTTTCACCCACGTTTATGAGTACTGCTCCGCTCTCGAGAATCGTAGCGTGATGTTATATAGTCTATAGACTACTTCAAGAATTAAGCTATCCAAAGAAAAGTTTCCAATCCGACTGATAGCTAGATAGAGATTAGCGCGTTCTGGTCTACCCGTGAACATGGCTGCTCAAAAGCAACCTAAACGGCGGGGAAAGTGTAAAATTAAAACTAAATAGTTTTTATAATATAAATATTATCTATGAGCCTATGCAGCCCGAAATAAAAAAAAATAGCTTAAATAGAACTAAACAGTAACTAGTAAAAGTGTAACAATAGTAGTTTAAAGTTTCAAAATTATTTAATACTAGCTTTTCCGCGCGGCTCCGCCCGCGTGGTACCTGAATCAATAAAAAGTAGCCTATGTCTTTCCCCAGGTTTTAAACTATATCTGTATCAAATTTCATCTCAATCGGTTGAGTGGTTTAGCCGTGAAAAGGTAACAGAGAGACAGACAGACAGATAGACAGAGTTACTTTCGAATTTATTATATTAGTAAGGATAAGTATAGTGTTTTATAAAAAATAAACAGCGCGATAAAATCCGTATAAAGTTGTTTAATATCAAATAACAATAGTCGTCCATGATATTATATTAGTATAGATGTTACTTATCTTCATATAAAATCGTTGCTTCCATACTAATATTACTATGATGAACTACATTTTGCCCGCGGCTTAGCTCGCGAAAGTGTAGATTAGATCACGGTAGATTAGTGACAGTAGTTTTCTTCTGGCCGAAAGGTGCCTTATTTTTTTTTCTATTCACCTCGCAAAGTGTATGCCAAAATTCATGATGATTGGTCGAGTAGTTAAAGCGTGATTTTTATTTTTTATTAGTTAGGGTTTATAGCTACTAGCGGTCGCCTAGTGTTCGAAATTCGACCAGTTTGCCTGTAAGATATTGCTGATACAATATAATTATATTGACATATTATGTCATATATGTAACCATAGTTACGCACTTCGACTGCGTGTGTCAAATGCATGGTTGTGTGCGTGTAGTGCTTTTTCATTAATTTAATGTATTTCTAATGCATATTTTATATAAATATTAGGATTCGTCACTCCTTCTCCATATAAACTTTAACTGTGCCAAATTTCATACTCCTCCGTCCGCGCAATTTTCGTAAAAAGGGGTACAAAGTTTTTGCTTCACGTATTAATATATAGATAACCAAAGATACCTAATTGTAAGGTGCCAGTTTAATATCCGTTTGCACCTATGCAGTTACTATTTTTATTTTGCCCCATAATAGATTTAGAACTGGCTTTGCACACATGCCGTAGATAGTTGAAGTGCTATATCTAAGAATAGAGAAGCACCCCATCTTTGCGTCGGGGTTGGATAGTCGAGGGGATGAGCAGAACAGCCTGGATTTTATTTTTAACGTCACATCTGGCTCTTGCGTATTAGGGAGGACCATAGTGTGCATGTATGTGACGTCATATAAAAAAGTGTGATGGACTCTTGATGGCTTTTGTGATGTGAGTTTGCACTTAAACTTAAGGTTAAACGTCCCAGGTTTGAAACCTACGTTGAGCAAAGCGTTATTAATTTTTTTGTAACAAACTGCTAATATTTATCGGAATGCTTACATATTTTTTATATGTATTATTATAATTTTTTTTTTTTTTATATATCGCGTAGTGGTTTAAGTGGTCGCCTTGCCCCTGCCTTTGCGCTGAGTGGTGTGGGTTCGATCACCACACGGAACAGATAATTGTGTGATACATAAATTGTTGTTTCGAGTCTGGTCTGGTGTTCTTCATGTCAGTTGTTTGAATGTATAATAATATAAATTCTCTACAACACAGGTATTATTCATAGAGCAGGCGTTGTTTTTTTTTTAAACAATATTAAAAAACAAACAGTTTAAGATATTGTATTGCTTTAGTGTTCAGTTTGCACTTTCTCTTGCTGATAACCGTGTGGTCCTAAGTTAGAGATCCAGGTTGAGCTAAGCATTATTGACATTTTTGTTACCAACTTCTTAAATATATCGATGCTTTAACACACCTTGAACCGACGGGCGTGTATGAGGAATGTGATGAAAGTGAATGAAGCCAGAGAAGTGTGTCAGGATCGTAGCAAATGGAAATCCGTAGTCTCTGCCTACCCCTCTGGGAAACAGGCGTGAATCTATGTATGTATGTATGTATGTAACACATATATAGACCAAAACCTTTTGTATTCGAACTCAAACCCTTATCATTCTGCCTACCACTGCACTGTACCATCGAGGAAGACTACATATTTTTCTACATTCATTCCTATAATTATCGCCGACGTGTTATACCAACAGTCTTTTTTCTATAGAACCGATGCAACGTATGGGGTGGCAGACCAAAACAAACTCACCCTCACACCCTCGCCCCCATAATAAAATAAAAATAGAAGCAGGAAACAATACAACTTTAACCCTACGATTCAATAGAATGCTCTACACACATTACTTGATATGTATAACGCTTACTTTAAAACGTTACGTAAAGCGCAATGGTTAGGTAACTTAGTAATATACTTGTAAATAAAATATATACTATTAGGTTTTGCCCGCGGTTTCGGTCGCGTGAATGTAGATCTTGCCAATTTTTTTTATCTCTAGGGAACAGTCCTGTTTTCTGGAAGAAAGGTTATGTCCTTATTATGATGATCAGTCAAATAGTTAAGGTGTGAAAGGGTGACGAACAAACAAACATTTGTTAGGATACATATACATAATAAGTTTGTTCCTGAGTAATTAAAGCTATTTTGTAACTTGCTTTGTTATTAAAATACTATATAATAATACTTTTAACTAAAAAGCGTTTGTCTCCGCGGAACCCTATTTTTTTTCTAAAATCAATGTAGCCTAAGTTACTCCTTATAACATCAGCTATCTGCCAGTGAAAGTCCCGTCAAAATTGGTTCAGCTGTTTAGGAGATTAGCCGTAACAAACAGACAGACAGACAAAAAATTTAAAGTTAGATGTTTTTGTATAGGTACCTTATATAGGTACTTTCATATGCATTACATAAAAAGCTGTTATTTTGACATTACAAACAAACATTTCAATTTTATTTATTTGTATAGATATAATACACATTCGTTTTTTCTTATATTATTACAGTATAGATACAGATTTTAATAACAAAATTGTATTGATCAGATTTGCGACATCTATTACTATGAAAGTGACATAGGTATCTAGGTTATAATATCAATGTCTAATAAGAGAAGTAGAGCCTCGCTGATTTCAGTATGAATAGGCCGGCTCGTCCGGGGAAGGACTACCCTCTCACAGAATATCGACATGAAATAGCAGTATACTGTATCTACTGTTGTTTCGTTCGGCGAGTGGTGAGTGCCGGAGGCCCTGCTGTTGCAGGCGTCTATAGGCTACGGTGTCCACTTACCATCAGGTGGGCCGTATGCTTGTTTGCCACCTTAGTTGTATATAAAAAATTCGACTTCCTTTAGTAGGAAACTGACTTAGTTTATAATATCGTTTACTAGGTAGAATTATTACCTACTGGCAATGAAAAACATGTTAATAATAATTATTATTGGTAGTACAGGGGCTGTTTAGTCCCAGTAACAGATGTGAGAGGGGTGAAAGAAAGACAATATCGATCTTTCAACACGGCGCGTGCGCACGTATTGATTTTGAGTCAATTCGGTGTGGGGTTACCGCGCTAGGGGACTGCCAGCTGAGATTAATAATATTTTGTGTACTTAAATAATAATAACACATCATTTGTTTTAGAGAGTATTGGTTTAAGTAGCGATAGGTTTGTGGGAGACCGTTGGGCTGTTAGTCGGAGGTTTCGAGTTAGACCTCTGACTTTTCGAGGTTATGTGCGTATTATATTTAACACGCATGAGTCACAGAAGCGAAGCATTAATCGTAGGTAAAACCGAAGAGGACAGTTCTTCATATTTCATTCGATCCGAAGTTTTGGATAGTTATTGCAATGGTAGGGGCCTACCTACATGTTAAAAGTAAGTGCATTAACAAAAACAGCGTGTAAAAAGAATATGAAAAGAATAAATAAAACAAGAGATATTTATTTATTTATTTTATGTATTTATATATGAGTCACAAATATAGGTACATAGGATCTTATTGGTACATAGATGTTTTAGAATCACTACATTTAGCCTTGCGGCATGTGACATACTTACAATTATATAAAATAACTAAACTAAGAACTAAACTAGAATAGAATATTGTATTATAATGTATCGGATAAATAATCATCTACTGAATAATAGGCCTTTTGCAATAAGAGATTTTTTAACTTACTCTTTAATAATTTAATATTTTGTTCTTCTAGAAAAGGCTTGGATAAATGGTTAAATATTCTAGGAGCCATACAAAAATACTTTTATTAAAATATGCAGTAGTATTTAATGGTACACTAATTTTTAAATTGTGTCTTTTATTTTATAAAGAATTATATAAATTAGACACGTAATAATCGTAGCAAGTGGAAATCTTCAGTCTCTGCTTCTCCGAGTTTGCATAGCCGTAACAGTATTTTAAGACAGTTGCCAAATTCAAAGAAATATGTTTTGCCAAAATTTAATAATTTCTATGTAACTAAAATATGTCGATACATACTTCTTAAGATCTTGAATAGTTTACCTGAAGATATAATAAATAAATATTTTAAGGGATGGTAAACATGACGGAGATATTGAAAGGAGAACGATTGCTGGCAACAAAGTGAATGGAGCTCTACGCGCTTTTATGAACAGTCGAAATGTATCCGAACAGGCACGTTTGGCTGTTCATAGAGGACTATTAGTGCCCACACTTATGTATGGAAGTGAAAGTTGGGTATGGCAAAAGAAGCATGAGAGCAGAATAAATGCTGTAGAAATGAGAGCGTTGAGAAGCATATGTGGTGTGACTCTGAAAGATAGAATAAGAAATAGTGTGATTAGAGAGAGATGCGGCATGAAAGTGGATATAGTTACAAGAATAGAAAAGGGTATGTTAAGCTGGTTTGGACATGTAGAAAGAATGGACGAGGAAAGACTGACTAAGAAAGTTTATAAGGCTAGTGTGAATGGAACAGTCGCAAGAGGAAAACCTAGGCGAACGTTTCTCGATCAGATCGGAGGCGTTCTGGACAAAGGCCAGGTTAAGAGCTCCTTGAACCGACGTGTATGAGGAATGTGATGAAAGTGAATGAAGCCAGAGAAGTGTGTCAGGATCGTAGCAAATGGAAATCCGTAGTCTCTGTCTACCCCTCTGGGAAACAGGCGTGAATCTATGTATGTATGTATGTATGTATTTTAAAAAGCAGCCGTATAAAACCACGCTAAAAAGATATTTGTTATAGGTATAACATTGACAGATTCGTACTGTCATTGTGAATTACTAGAGTATAAATTGTAATTTTAATTTATATAACATATGAACTTCCCATTCGCATAAAAACCCTCGTGGTTTAAGCGAGTGGTCTAAGCCATGGTATTATAATTGTAAATTTTAGTCAATAATAAAAAAATAAAATATTGAAACTATGTTAATAAATAACAAAATAGTAATACAAATGAAAATTTCCCCATTCGACCATTGGACGACCAGACAAACGGACCAGCGGCACAGGTACATGGTGGATATACCACATTTACGCACGAAGCGCTTTGCTTCCACTTTTATAATGCGCACCGCAAAGGACTGGAACTCACTACCTAAGTCTGTGTTTCCCGATGAGTACAATCTGGGTGTCTTCAAGTCGCGAGTAAATATGTATCTTCGAGGGCAAGCGTGCTCCATCGTCGACTGCAACGTCACTTTACAGCAGGTGAGATCGGGGTCAAAGCTATTAAAAATTCAAAGAAATGCAAGCTCTATCACAGCCGCCATAACCTTGAACTCCTGCGCAGTCAATCAAACAACTGCTGCATTTAAACAGGCGTTTATCTGTAGCAGTGATTACTGCACATGACGTCACGGTACTTGCTCCCATAATGACGAGAAATTCATGTAAACTCACTTGTACATTAAGTCCGTGGTCATAGACCGTCATCGTCATTAAACGACTTTATAACGCGTTTCGCGACAATTTTACAAGAAAAGAGTGTGCTTACGAAATGTCGCGTTGATGGCTTCGCCTTACCCGGTATGTAAAATGACTTAATATAGTCAAGATAATGATGAAAGTATAGCGATGTTTATAAGCATGCAAATGCGTTTTAGAGTGTTAGTAACTGTAGATAAACGCGGTCGTTTTGTCGCGAAGTGTACGCAGATACGTTGTAGGACGACGGAGAACGAGGATGTGTGTAGTATTACGGTTTGGTCAGATAGGGATGAGTAAAGTGTCGTGTAATGGGGCTCATGAATAATAAGATGAATCATGGCAAACACATAAAAAACATCAGCGACTTCGTTGCCGTTTGTACTTCTTACATACTTTAAAAAAGAAATCTTCCGCTCTAGACATAATTCATATGTCGCGGGAGACTTCACCAACAATCAAACAATGGACACAAAAATCTCGAAACAACATCAGACGGCCTCGATGGCGTAGTGGTTAGTGTAACCGACTGCCACGCCTGAGGTCGCGGGTTCGATTCCCGCACAAGTCAAACATTTGTGTGCATGAACATGGATGTTTGTCTTGGTCTGGGTGTTTCTATGTATAATATGTATGTATTTACAAAAAAAAAGTATATATGTATGTATGTTTATCCATTGTCTAGTACCCATAGTACAAGCTTTGCTTAGTTTGGGCTAGATGATGTTGTGTGTATGTGATTGAATATTATTATTATTATTTAAAAAAAATCATTTTGAGGTCCACACATTTTTTGTCACGTGTGGGGATCCAAACAACAACACTTGCAGTGGCAGCGGCGAGGCGACCGCTTAAACCACTAGGCCATCCAGTCAAAAGTTAAAAAAATCAAAGAATCTAAATACTTACAAAATGTGCGTTAATGGCTTCGCCTTACCGGGTATGTAAAATGACTTAATGTAGCCAAGATAATGATGAAAGTATAGCGATGTTTATAAGCATGCAAATGCGTTTTAGAGTGTTAGTAACTGTACATAAACGCTGTTGTTTTGTCGCGAAGTGTACGCAGAAGTGAATTACATAAGTATAGCGTGTGTAGAATACTGCTTGGTAAGATAGGGTTGAGAAAAGGCATCGTGTAATAGAGCCAGTCAATTTGAACCAGTAGTTCCTGAGATTAGCGCGTTCAACCAATCAAACAAATTCTTCAGGTTTATTATATTAGTATAGATACCACAACCTTTTTATATTTTAAACTATTTATATAAAAATATTTGTATATTATCTGACGGTTTGGTTGCATTTCAGCAGCTATGGTCACGGATCACTTCCTCCGTTGAATACTAGTGTCTTTGTATAATGTCTCTCAAGCTGTACAACAGTTATACTATGCATATGTCCGTAGTAAATTAGAATATAATGCAATACTTTGGAGCCCTAAAGAATCATTGTATAATATTATGCTAGAAAAAATTCAACGTAAATTCTGTAGATATCTATACAAACGTCAATATGGTTACTACCCTTTTCTATATCCCTCCATGTTTGTATCTGGAATGGTAGGTTATGATACACTTCAACTTAGGCGGGAATCCACATATACTAAATTATTGTCTAATATTAGCGGATAAAGTAGATAGCCCTGTTGTACGAGAATCCATACATTTCTACGTTCCCGACCAATATATGCGTGGTGTGTGAAGACGACAGCATAGACTCCTGAGCTATCCACCTATGTGGCGCTCTCCACAAGCTGGGAACAGCCCCACGGCTAGAGCAATTCGACTTATTAACGAGTTCCTTCAATATAGTCCAGATGCAGACATATTTTTTGACACCCGGAATGTAATATTAAAACATATTTATATTTACCTATGTAAAATGTTACATGTCATAGTTCCTACATAGAGGTTGTTTTTGTTTTTATTTTTTATCTTATTTCCTTTTTGTTATGTTAGTCTAAGATCCTGTTAACTTTGTAGTACTATATAATTTATTTTAGTATAGTTAGCATAGATATAAGTGATTTGGTGTACCTATACTGTAAGCTTATATTTTTATGAATAAATATGAATATGAATGAATATGAATAAAAGAAGATTAGATAATAAAACA
Source organism: Catocala sponsa (assembly GCA_963564715.1). Lineage (NCBI taxonomy): Eukaryota > Metazoa > Arthropoda > Insecta > Lepidoptera > Erebidae > Catocala > Catocala sponsa. Next base: position 8,041,174 of record OY751346.1, on the reverse strand, counting down.
GGATAAAATTCCGTATACAATAGTTCAATTTCAATGATCAATTATTTTTCCATTTACGTCGTTTCAGCATACCAATCCCGTGACTAGTACTAATGTGCATTCCTCAGTCTGCAGGACATATTTCTTGGAGCATGCAGTGTTTCTCGCCTCCAACCACCGGAACCTCACCATCATTGTTCCATTAGCACGTATAATCTCCTATTCGTTCCATGTTATGGCACTTTACGATCAACTTTCGCTTGAGAATCTGTCTCAATCACTTCCCGTACATAAAACACCCCGTCGCGTGCCTTATTACCCGGCCAGTACCATAACGATCTTCATAACACAGTGTAATCGTCACCTCAAATTGGCTATAGCTTTCGCACGCGCCGCTCTGTGCGTGCGGGTACGTAGAAGCGATTCTTTGTCGCCGCCCGCCGAGGAATGCGTGCGAGATGCATTATATCTGGTGAGATTGTGAGGTAATTTCCGCTGGCTGTAGGGCTAGAAAATTCCTATGCATGTTTCTATTAGCCATTTTGATTTTACTGATGCATTTGTCTTGCAGGTAAAAAGAAAATAATCTCTATAATTTAAACGGCTTTATACGAATTTTATAGCGATTTTGATTAACATTTTGCTACATAATTATGAAAATAGTAGCTTTTGCCCGCGGCTTCGCTTGCGTTAATTTAGTATCTGACAATCAATTCGGGTTGTACTCTGCTTGTAATAATATAATTCAATCATGATTCGAAAGACACGTGGCGCCATCTATTATCATAAGAACGTTTTTATTGTTTTCCTCGGGAACAGTAATTTTTTCGGGATGAAAGGTAGCCTTTGTCCGTTTCTGTATACCTGTCAACGTATATGCAAAATTTCAGGATGCTCGGTTCAGTGGTTTAGGCGTGAAAAGGTAACAAACACACAAACAAACAAACTCATTTTCGCTTTTATAATATTAGTTAGGATTAGGATTAGGATTACACTACAGTTAAATCTATAAAACTATTTTAACTATTTAAAATTATAAAACCTATTTAGATTTTAATTTATACTTTCCTCGACATTTCGGCCATTATGTAAAAATTTCTGATTAAGTTGAAATATTATTTGCTGAGGAACATTAGCTTTATGAAGCTACTGTTTTACTTTCAAGTCTGAGGTCTGGGGTTTCGAGTCTATGGTATGCGTCTCTGACATTTCTAGGCTAATGCGTAGGTATTAAAAAGTTATTTAGCGAATGCTTTATCGGTGCAGGAGGTTAACAAACTTTTTTTATTGAGAATTCCTTACTTTTCCTATGGATAATGTGTGGAGATTACCAGCTTACACCACAGCCTGAAAGTGACATAAGTATAGATAGCCTAATTGATAAATTAGGAAGCGATAATAAATTAGAACGTTTTTATAAGTTGTCCGACTGTTAGGAAAAGCAGTGAAACAGGTTTATCAGACAATTTGTGATCTTATTGCTAATTAGTTTTTGTCCGCGGCTTCGCTCTGTAACCGGAACGTTTTTTGGATTAAAGGTAAGTACCCTATGTCCTTTTCTGTACCCCGGATAACATGTATGCGAAATTTCATGATAACCGGTCGAGTAGTTAAGGTGTGAAAGCATTACAAACAAACTCACATTCGTATTTATAATATTAGTTAGCGTAGATTGCAGCCCTAGATGCTAGATTGCAACTGCTAGCGCAATTCGTTGTGTAATGTGATGTAAGGTCCACAATCAACTCAGACATAGTAAAACTGAAAGGATTTGCACGCATTGCATCCGAACACTATGCATTGTATTCCGCTTCGCATTATTGCATCGGTATTGATGTAATGCCTAGATTATGGTAAAGAAATGTATCTAGAAAGAAAGGAAGAAAGTGTTTATTGCCAGTAAGACATATCAAACGTACAACAATGAATACTTCTGTCAAACTGCTGAACGGTTTGTTCTCTGACGTGACTCCCGAAATATTAATCTATAAAGAATTGCATCATTATTGATTACACTTTTAAATTTTTACATACACATTCGGTAATAAGAAAAATAATTAAATTAAAATCCTTACTAATATTATAAATGGGAATGTAAGTTTGTTTGTTTGTTACGCTGTCACGCCTAAACTACTCGGCCGATCATCATTTAATTGAAGGAGGAAATGGGTGAACACGTTTAATTTTAGTTTTACTGCACGTATGGCGTAGTGGTTAAAATGATCGCCTCGCCAGGGTTAAAACATATTGAAAAATCGACAACTAGTTGTTCTAAGTCTATGTATCATCTAGTATCTTATCTTATCTTATGTGGGGGCCAGTCAGTGCAGACCGGCGACACTTCGACCCAGTGGGATCTTTTGTGTCGACACTCCCAATAACGACTGCCATAGATGTACATGGCAGCCGGGACCAACGGCTTAACGTACTTTCCGAGGCTCGGAGCAGGCGATAATTGTCAATCAATACGCACATAACTTCCGAAAGTCAGAGGTGCGCGACGTGGGTTCGAACCCGAGATCCTCTGCATTGCAGTCTGTTGGTCTCCCCACTGAGCTATCGCTGCTCTTATCATCTAGTAAATATGTAAATAACATCTTGATCGTTATTTGAGTCCGTTGTTTGATCGTTTGTAATGTCCTCCACGACACAAGATTTACAGCTGGTGCAAGTTTAAAAAAAAAATGCTGCCTAAAAAATATTTTAAATAGGAGTTGGGCAAGGAGACTGGATATATTTTGATTTTATTTATATAACGCTAGCGGCCCGCCCCTGGTTTGCACGGGTAGTAGATACACATTAACAAGTTATACACCTAAACTTTCCTCATCATTCACTCTGTCTATTGGTGAAAGCCGCATGAATACTGAAGAGATCAGTAGTTTTTGAGTTTATTGCGAACAGGCAGACGGAGAGATGCGGCGGGGGACTTTGTTTTATAATATACTATCTTTTGCGCGCGGGTCCGCCCGCGTGGTACCTGCATCAATAAAAAGTAGCCTATGTCCTTCCCCAAGTTTTAAACTATATCTGTACCAAATTCATCTAAATCGATTGAGTGGTTTAGCCGTGAAAAGGTAACAGACAGACAGACAGAGTTACTTTCGAATTTATAATATTAGTAAGGATGTAATGATGAATAGAGTAGCTGATTACTTCATGATTGCTAACATTATACACACGATTAGTCCAATGGTCGAGTTCAAATATCACCAAGACAATACTTGGAAACCCATAACCCCAGTCGGCCATGACCCATTGTCTTGTCACATCCTGCCTGCATTGTTCGTCGCCATTCGAGCGTCGCACAGGAATCGAATTCGCTACCGGCACCCATTGACGATGTATCGATTCACGGTGCTCTGATTTCCGTTGAATGGGCATCATGTTATACATGGTTGAGCGTTGGGTACGATAAACTTTTGAATAGTTGTGTTAAAGGTTTGACCGTCTGAATGATTCAATGGTGTAAATTGTATAAGTGACTATAAGTACGGCTAATGAAAAGAAATAAACGATGTAAATATTAGATTTTACTCGCGCTTTCGCTCGCATAAATGTAGATTAGGTTAGTTTACATTAGCAAGTCACTGATGTAGTTTCAGTTCCAGCGACCCACACATCATAAAAGCAGCAAGTTGGGCACACCGTGGTAGGTTTAGTCGGTAGTACCCGGGACGTTCCATCTTTCCCCGAGTAAGCCCGACATAATCTCTCCACTCCCCTTTTCCCCGGAGAATGCGTTGACGCATACGACAACGGATTCTCCCACTTTAAAAAGAAGTTAGTTTAGTAACAGTTCTTTTTCAGGATTAAAAAGGTATCCTGTCGGTACCGGTATGTCCTTTTCTTGTTCCCTGACAATGTGTAAGCAAAGATTCATGATGGTCGGTCGTGTAGTTAAGTTGTGAAAGCGTAACAAACAAAGAAACTCACATTTATAATATTAGTTGGATTAGGATTACGATATTATGTCTCTTTATTAAGGTGTATTATGACAGCACGCGATAATTATTATGTTTATCCTTTTCTCTAACATGCGATGAGATTATATTTACCGTGGATTAATAATAAAATAGATTGTGTCTATAATAAATTTATCGTTATTTTTGTAATTCTTTGAATATATGTTGAAGATAACTAACTTTTTTAATGTTACTGATTTATTCTAACTAGCGGTCGCCTAGTGCTCGAAATTCGACCAAAGTTTGCCTGTAAGATATTGCTGATATATCTCATTATTATATTGATATATGTAACCATAGTTACGCGCTGCGACTGCGTGTGTCAAATGCATGGTTGTGTGCGTGTCGTGTTTTTTCATTAATTTAATGTATTTCTAATGCATATTTTATATAAATATTAGGATTCCCCCCTCCTTCTCCATATAAACTTTAACTGTGCCAAATTTCATACTCCTCCGTCCGCGCAATTTTAGTAAAAAGGGGTACAAAGTTTTTGCTTCACGTATTAATATATAGATAATACCGAACATTTTTACTTTTATAACTTAGAAATTACAACTTTGACAAGATATGTAAGCACATATGTTGAAAATTAAAGTAGATACCTAAGAAATAGTGAAATTAAATATTTGGATATTTTTAATGTTTTTTTTTTTTTTTTTGCTCGTCAAAATGACCACACTCCACCTGATGGTAAGCAGTCGTGTGGTCTAAGAGCAGTGGCCTCCAAATCGCCCCCATGTTAAGAATTTATGACCATTTTTTTCCTGTTTACATTTTCTTTCGACCTATAGACCTTAAGCTGTCCTCGTGGTTTCACCCTCGATGATGTTTACTGCTCCGCTTCTGTGACTCGTAGCGCAGTTCCGCGTAATAACAACGATATGTTTACTAACAAACAGTCAAGGAAATATCGTCTTAATTTAGAAACCAAAACATTCTATAGTTATCAACGCGTTTGTACACAATACTTAACTAAGTAGGTATCAGGAACAGGCAAGCTTGATATATTTTTAACCGACTTCAAAAAAGGAGGAGGTACTCAATTCGACTGTACTTACTTATTTATTGTTTTTTGTAACAGTAAATAAAGTATTTTAATTTGGTTTACTTTTGACGTGACAACGTCTAATAAATCGATGAACGCCGGCTGCACGCACGAAAAAGGATGACTCATTGTCCCGTTACGCTCATTGTCCCGTTACGCTCATTGTCCTGTTACGCTCATTGTAACGTTACGGGAAAGATATTTTGTTATGACGTTGTCACGTTAAACTATCGTCCGTAAACCGACTTTACAGACAAACAATTTTTGACGTGACAACGTCTAATAAATCGATGAACGCCGGCTGCATGCACGAAAAAGGATAACTCATTGTCCCGTTACGCTCATTGTCCCGTTACGCTCATTGACCCGTTACGCTCATTGTAACGTTTTCATCAATGTTTTGTTATGACGTTGTCACGTTAAACTATCGTCCGTAAACCGACTTTACAGACAAACAATCTTTTCATTAACTAGCTGTCCCCCGCGGTTTCACCTAGGTTTATAATTACTACTGCGCTCCAGTGACTCATAGTTTGATGTTACTGTAACGTTTCTAAAGAACTGAACTATTAAATGCAAAAAAGCATTTTTAAGTTCGTGTTGTGATTCCCAGAGATAAGAGCGTCCAATCAAAAAGCTTATATTTTTGAGCTCTATTGTCTTTATATACACACAAACACACACACTCACACACAAACTAGACTGCACGGATGACGTAGTGGTTTAAGTGGTCGCCTCGCCACAGCCACTACGTCGAGTGTTATAGGTTCGAATCCCACACGGGACAAAACTATTAACCTCTGAGTCTTCTTCGAAGAGGTTAATGAAAACACTTTGTGACGGTTTGTCTGTTAGTGACAGTTTGATGTTAGTGACAGGCATAACTCCGGAACCACTGCACTGGACCGATTGACTTGTAACTTGGTGTGCAGATACCTTGGGGTCATACCTCGGTCGAATTTAAATATGGGCCCTGTGGGTCAAAAGACCCCCGAGATATAGGGGTAATTTTTCATTATTTTTACATTTAAGACGAAGAGGTTGAATCCTGGGTTTTTACGTTTTTACACCCATCTCGTTATTCCTAGTGCAGGAGTTTTTTTTAGAGAATAGAGAATAACGATGTGCAGCTATTAAAAATTACAGGACGTTATATTTACCATATGAACTAACATCACAGTCACTTTTAAAAGGTATACCACTTGCTAGTGGCACTCTTTTTTAAATAATGATTTAATATCCCCACTTCTAACCTCGTAAGCGTAATATTACGCCAGACGATTACCATCAGAGCGCCAGTATGCTTATTTGACACCTTAACAGCATAAAAAAGCTTTATTACACACTAGCAGCCCGCCCCGACTTCGCACGGGTAGTACAAATCTTAACAAATTATACATCAAAACCTTCCTCATGAATTACTCTATCTATTGGTGAAAACCGCATGAAAATCCGTTTAGTACTTTTTGAGATTCTTGCGCACAGACGCGGTGGGGGACTTTGTTTTATAATATTATATAGTGATTTTAATACGTGGGCGACAGCCCTAACTCGATATTAGGTTTTGCTTGTATAAAAAACGTGCTTCCGTCAATACAAGCCTTTTTCTACCATCTTGTAAAAAACGTTCAATAAGGCGGTTGACAATGCACAAATGTAATTAATCCGTCTCACAATGGCTGGCGACAGAACAGTATTGTCCCCTACCGCATCCTGTCATGGCGCCATTGTTTCTCGCCAGCCACCCGTGAACTACTGCTGATACTATAATGAATAATGTGAAGTTATTAATATGTTGTTGACAATATTTCGAAGAATATGCAGTGATAGCCTAATGGGCGATGTGAACTGCCACGCAGAGGTCTCGAGTTCGATCCCAAGGCGCGCATCTCTGAATTTCCGAAGTTATGTGCGTTATAAATAATTAATTAGCGCTCGCTTTAACGGTGAAGGAAATCATCGTGAGAAAACCTGCATGCCCTGATACTAAGGTGGCAAACAAGCATACCGCCCACCTGGTAAGTTGTCACCGTAGCTTATGGACGCCTGCAACACCAGAGGCATCACTTGCCGACCCTTTAGGAAAGGAAGTGGGAAGGAGAAGGAGCGGGAAGGGGGCAAGGGAGTGCCTGAGCCTCCGACACTCTCACTCATCGAACGAAACACAACAATAGGAATACTGCTATTTCACGTCGATATTCTGTGAGAGGGTAGACCTTCCCCGGTCGAGCAGGCCCATTCATGCTGAAATCAGCGAGGCTCTACTACCGTACCTACTGTTCTCCAGGTATAGAAATTTATCGATAAAATCTGGAGTAAAGCGAACAAAACCGCGGGCAATACATTTGCTATGTTTATACATAGCAAATGTATTGTTACATCGTAGGTATCGGGAGCGATCAGCCGTGGCGAGGACATCCGCGCCCGGCGGATGGGAGCGCCCGACGCCCCTGAGCCACTAGGTCATATTACAAGAGGATGTATCTATCTCAAGTGGGTGTTATAATGTTCGGATGTTCGCTCGCAGGATTGCTCATCTTTTACCTATAAGTTAAAGTGCAAGTCAAAAATAATAATAATATTCTACCACATACACACAACACCATCTAGCCCAAACTAAACAGAGCTTGTACTATGGGTACTAGACAATGGATAAACATACATAGGGGAGAGTAACTTATATTGAACCGGCGCTTAAATTGTACCACTTCTATATTTCTACCAAATTGATGCTATTTCTTTACACTAGCAACAGAAAAAGAGGTGACTGTGGAAATGACAGAGTGTTAGTGGCGCCACAATCGCCTCTTTTTCTGTTGCAGAAATATAGAAGTGGTACAATTAAAGTGCCGGTTCAATATAGGTTACTCTCCCCTATATCCTTTCTTTTTGTAAATACATACATATTATAAATAATTTATTTATTTAGGTCTAAGTAACACTTATAAACATATAATACGTACGATAATGCATAATCTTTACGTGACTACTTGACGTTTCAACCAGGTTACACCGGCCGTGGTCACAAGCGACAGTTTAAAAGTTATTAGCACTTATAAACGTTAAAGTTGATGAATATTTTTATTCGCATTTCTTTAAAAAAGGCAAGTGCCGCACTAGAATTAATACGTGTATCGCGGCAGACTTGCCGGACATTCAAACAACAGACACAAAGAATATCTAGACTTGGAACAACCATTTGTGGATTACACGAATTTTAGTCCCGTGTGGGATTCGAACCCGTAATACATGGAGCAGTGGCAGTGGCAAGGCGATCTCTTAAATCACTACGCCATCCGCGCAGTCATTAGTTCGCGAGTTTCATGTATAATATTGTCTTCTGTTTACGCGAATGTTATTCATTGAAATTAAACTACTAAATACTGCGTAAATAGAAACACCCATGATTAAATTATGTTCGGGTACTTTGAAATAACTACACTGGAACATTGAGATAACTACCATCTTAGTCCTCCTCGTGACCATGGCTGCTGAAAAGCAACCGAAACGTCGGGGAAAGTGTAAACATAAATATAAATAGTATAGTAATAGTATAAATAGTTTTAATAGTTTCAACAATTTAATTAGCTTAAAAAATTAGTAAAGTATAATAGTGATAGTAGTGTAACAGTTTTCAAAATTTTCTAATAAAGTGTCAAATAAACAACGCGATAAAATCCGTATATAATAATAATAATAATAATAATATTCTACCACATACACACAACACCATCTAGCCCAAACTAAGCAGAGCTTGTACTATGGATACTAGACAATGGATAAACATACATATATACTTTTTTTTTTTTTTTGTATATACATACATATTATACATATAAACACCCAGACCAAGACAAACATTCATGTTCATGCACACAAATGTTTGACTTGTGCGGGAATCGAACCCGCGACCTCAGGCGTGGCAGTCGGTTACACTAACCACTACGCCATAGAGGCCGACTATTTAATTTTAATGAGTTTCATGTACTTAGTTACTAGGTTCAGGCAAAAGGTTGAGCTTTGCGAAGATACCTGCAAGAATATTATGAGAACAAACAAACATACCTAAATATCACAACATGATCGCGGTATATCCTAACTAATATTGTAAATGCAAATGTGAGTTTGTTTGTTAGCCTTTCACGCATTACCTGGACAATCGATCATCATGATCATACATGATCATACACGCATACACGTCAGGCATACATGTCAGGAGAACAAAAAAGAATATAGGTTTATTTTTATTCAGAAACAAGTATTATTACTAACATAACCTAACCTAACATTTACGCGAGCGAAGCCGCAGGCAAAAGCAACATTTAAAATATTGAATGTATTTTCATGCGACCTTAATCGAACTACAGTAGAAGTTTATGATTAATTGTGACAATATAATCAAGTGTTATCGGTGCACTAATTAGCATAAACTATTGATGTCCGTTCAAACTGCAGCGCATCGTACACGGGGGCACTCAATGTCACCGCGGACCGCACACGATCGGCCGCCGATGTACTGCCGTCGTGTGGCCGAGTGTGTTATAAATAGATAATAATAGGTATTGACATATTGTAATTGTCTATTTGAATGTGTTTACTGGTTGCCACTCGCCATTCTGTCTGTGAGCCCAAGTGTAAGAATAAAACTTATAAAAGAAAAAGACGCGTTTGGCGAGGCATAAGTAAGTAATTATGCGTAGGTATAGGCCTGTATATGAAATTCGGCTTTTTGTTAGACTAAGATTAAACTTTTACTTATTTAACCTATTTAGTCACAGCGACACACCGGGAGCCAGGCTCAATACGTTTTTAATTAGGTCTGGCATTCCATTAATTGACAGGTGAATATGCGCATAGGTTGGAAAAGTTAAAAACATTTATCATAAATTCGAATCGAAAATACATCACGAGTTCATTGAGATAAGGGGTTCAAGTTATGTCACCTAAACAGTCGTTATTAGCATGAGGTCTTCTTCGTCTTCTGAGTGGTTATTTCGCACGAATCTGTTCTCTTCTCCATGTTGTGTAAAACGACACTTAATAATATATTTTAAGTGTCGATTCGCACACAGCGGTGTAATTTGAATGCGTAATAACCTCGTCTAAAAAATAAGGACCGCGAACAGACTCGTAGACGACCAATAATCCGGTGTATTGCAACGACTTCTTAACAGACTAAGTAACGAGAGATACTACTGGTAGAAAATCATCTCCGAATAAGGCAGCCAGAATGCTCTTTTCCATCTTAGTATAAAAAACTGACCGTCTCGGTCGCGCAACGGTAATGAATGCGACTGCTGTCTGTGTATGAGGTCTCGGCTTTGAATCCCTACCTAGAAATTCTAAGTAGAAGCGCGGTCCCCCAGCCTTATTAGGCGGGACCTTCTTCCTGCCCTACCTTTTCCGCAAAATATTTAAAGGTTATAGGCGTAAGATGTACATACATAATATATCTAACAAAATGAAGTCTCTGATAACTTAGTCGGACGGTCTACTAGTCTGGTTGGCTCTTAAACTATTGCACTTAAACAATCCGTGCACTCAAAGTTACCAGTTTAAGTGCTTCGCTTAGTAACAAATGTGATAAAAACTGTGGACGGTGCGCAGTGCGTGGCTCGGATTCCATTAGAGTCGGTTTAAATGACGCGCGACGTTGACGAGTGCACTTAGGGTGTCTACACACTCGCCACTTTTTGTGCGTAAGCGTCTACATAACAAAATGTATTTACGTTCATTTGTTTGTCTTTTTACGCAGTTTATCTTTCGATAGCTGCGTTAGTTTCGATAGTTCCATAGCTGCGATTGGGATATAATACTATCAACCCTATTTATTAACTGTCCCACTGCTGGGTACTGTTCTCTTCTCAGTGTGAGAAGGCTTAGGCCATTGTCCACCACCCTGACCCAGTGCGGGTTGGTAAACTTCACTTATCTCCGAAAAAATTGTGCAGAGCTCCCAGATATACAAATTTCCTTATTATGTTTTACTTTACCGTTAAATCAAGCGATAATTAATTAACTAATCAATACGCACATAATTTTGAAAAGTTAGAGCTGCGTGCCTTGGGATCGAACTTGAGAAATTTGCAGCCCTCGGTTCCAACGGTCAATGGTCTCCCACAAGGGTGCTGTGCGATTAGGATATTCGTTTGAAAGTTCTTAGCAGTACAGTTTGTAGAAATGTGGTAGACGTCGATAAGTTGAAATCCTATGACGTGGCCTCTAAAAATATAGCTAAAGACCGTTGGCAGTAATACAACTCTACTTATCTTTTCGGAGATATTTTTCGATGAATTACCTAGCAAAAAATCACTGTAACATAAGACCTAACGGAATTTTACGGTCCATATAGCATACACACAGGCTCACGCCTCTATCTACAGTAGGTAGGCAGAGATTCCATAAAAGAGGGCGTGCCTATTGTCGTCAAGCAAGTATTATTATAGCCAAAAAGACCTAGTCACACTTTGTTGGACCTTGAAATGAAACCTAAGACCTTATGCACATTCGCATTCACTACTGATGTGCCACAGAGGCAGTCTTACACATTAACGTAAATCTCACGGGAGCATTGAGATATATATTTTTATAGCTCATATCAATAAGTTGAGAGGGTTAACGCCTTTTGGCCTGTTTTTTTATACAACTAAGGCGGCAAACAAGCATGCCCGATGGTAAGTGGTCACCGTAGCCTATGGACGCCTGCAACACCAGAGGCATCACTTGCCGACCCTTTAAGAAAGGAAGTGGAAAGGAGAAGGAGTGGGGAGAGGGAAAGGGGGTGATTGGGCCTCCGGCACTCTCACTCACCGTACGAAACACAACAGTAGGAATACTGCTATTTCGCGTCGATATTCTGTGAGAGGGTAGTCTTTCCCCGGTCGAGCCGGCCCATTCATGCTGAAATCAGCGAGGCTCTACTATTTTAAAAACTGTTCCGGTAACGCCGCAAATAGGTGTCATAGTTTTAAGATTATAAATATATGTATTTCTATAATATTTGTACTCCTTTTACTATGCATATTACTCATCGAAAACTTTCGATATAATATTTAAATGGTAAAAGGAGTACAGAACTATATTCTATCTCCGATTCACTTTTACCATAATCTGTAGAGTATCTTTATTTTCATAAAAGAAACTATAATTAATAATTATTACGTTTAAAAACCTTAAAATATGACATATATTTGCGACGTTGCCGTTCGGTGCACGTTACAAAGCGTCAACGCTTTTAATAGAAATTAAACTCAGTAAAGTGCTTGTGTGTAGTCGGCTTTAGCCCTTATAAGCTGTGATATATAACCGTAATGCTGTCATGGCGGCGACATTGACCCTTTGAATATGTTACGTAGGTTATGGACGTGTTACTGCGTTGAACTACTTAATGTACAGCATTATCGTTTCATTCAATAAATATTTTATATCACTGACACACTTTTGTTGACTAGTGGATTGTATTCGCGTATCTATACTAATCCTAATCCTAACTAATCCTAACTTCCTAACTTAATATTATAAAAGTGAAAATGAGTTTGTTTGTTTGTTTGTGAACTTTTCACGCCTAAACTACTGAACCGAGCATCCTGAAATTTTGCATATACGTTGACAGGTGTAGGTACAGAAACGGACATAAGCTACCTTTCATCCCGAAAAAAATAACTGTTCCCGAGGAAAACAATAATAACGTTTTTATGATAATAGATGGCGCCACGTGTCTTTCGAATCATGAGTGAATTACATTATTACAAGCAGAGTACAACCCGAATTGATTGTCAAATTCTAAATTAATGCGAGCGAAGCCGCGGGCAAAAGCTAATAATATTATAAACCTGAAGAGTTTGATTGTTTGTTTGGTTGAACGCGCTAATCTCAGGAACTACTGGTTCGAATTGAAAAATTATTTTAGTGTTGGATAGCCTATTTATCGAGGAAGGCTGTATAACATCCCGCTACGATCCAAGGGGGCGGCGCAGTAACGATAAACGCGGGTGAAACCGCGAGCACATCTAGTCTAATATATATTAATACTAATACTAGATTTTGCCCGCGGCTTCGCTCGCGTTAATGTAGATTTTACAGTACGAACAGAATAGTACTTTTTTCTGGTAAAAGCTAGGTATGTCCTTTTCTGTAACCCTGACAACCATGATCGGTCGCGCAGTTAAGGCTTGAAATTGACTTCTAGTTAGACAGCTGTTTGTTTGCAAACACTCTATATTGAATTTGTCTATATATATATATATATTTATCGACTAGTTTCTGCCCGCGGATTGGGGCATGTAATTCCCTCAAGAACGAGGCAAAAATATCTAGGATATTGTCTACCTGTGTGCCGATTTTTGTCTAAACCCGTTTATCTCTTTCCGCGTGATTAAGTAGAAACCTAACAAACATGTAAACATCATCCCAAACTCACACGTTAATAAATAAACCTTCTGTGACGTGTAGATAATTTCACAAACAGACGCCGAGATGTGGCAGGCATTCTGTTACGTTACACATCGCAATTAACATATCCAAATATAATAAACCGATCTAAAACTTAATAATATAATTAATTTAATTTCAGTATAATCAATCTATTTCAACAACACAAATCACGTAATAAATGCTAATCGTATGAAGTATTCGCGATGTCCACGTCTCGGTTAGCTGCGCAGGCGCATCGCCAGCGCCGATGCCAATAACCTTGTAACGCAAGTTGTCATATCAACGCAATGTCATATAGCCTGTGCCCATGTGCAACCGCAGGCCGCACTTCCGTGTCTCATAACTATTTTAGTGATGTGACTAGGCGATTGTATCTGTCAATATTTGCGCGGTAGGGCAACGATTGAGGCATCGAATTTGCAATCGCGACCTGGGGAGGCCCTGAGCTGCCATTGCGAATTTAGCCGCGTTTAGCTTGACAATCAGGCTAGGTAAGTGATAGTATAAATGTCGGTTTAAACATACCCTTCGAGCTCCGTCCAAAAACGCAGAAGTTTATTGATGTCACGCAATATGTATTCTGTTATCCTACCTTTTATGGCCTAAACTTGTTCAGGAGCGTTTCATGTCGACCACATAGTTGTCCAGAGTTTTAGAGATCCGTTCATTGTAATCGACCCGCAATTTGTCCACTGTTGGGTATAATTAAAGTTCCTAATGAGCCCTTATCTACGATCCTGTCTTTGCAATACCAGCCAGGTATTAAAAATTAAATTACTCCATCGAGACTCAAAACAGTGTCCAATGATATTGTCTTCTGTTTACGCGAATGTTATTCATTGAAATTAAACTACTATATACGGATTTTATCGCGTTGTTTATTTGACACTTTATTACAAAATTTTAAAAACTGTTACACTACTATTACTATTAAATATGTCAAATAAACAACGCGATAAAATCCGTATATAGTAGTTTAATTTCAGTGTCCAATGAGTTAAATATTAAATCTCGATAAATGAATTAAATATGTTATTAATTTAAGAGCCTTTTAAAACATATTACGTATGTCAGTTCTAGTTTACACTAATAATGCATAGCCCTAAAACCTATAATAGAGCTAGTGCATGAATTTAAATAAAACATTTTCATCGCCGATTTCAGCCTGTAACACATTATGATGGAATATTCCTATTTTACATACATACATAGATTCACGCCTGTTTCCCAGAGAGGTAGGCAGAGACTACGGATTGCCATTTGCTACGAACCTGACACACTTCTCTGGCGTCATTCACTTTCATTCTATTTATTATTTGTCTTAAAACGCTTTTTAGTTATGTATGTATATATTTAGTACTAGATTTTGCTCGTGGCTTCGCTCACGTAGGTAAATATAGGTTAGGTAAGGTTTACCTAATTTACATTTAGTAACAATACTTTTTCTGGATGAAAAATATCCTATGTCCTTTTTTGTTCCCCTGAAAACGTGTATGCGAAATTTCACGATGATTAGTAGAGCAGTTAAGGCGGGAAACCGTGACAAAGAAACAAACAAACTCATATTCGCATTTATAATATTATTAGTTAGAATGCTAAATATTTACATGACTAAAAAGCGCTTCAGCATAAGTTATGTAGGTTTTCGATTAACTTTTTTGTTTACACAGAATCTGTGTAGCGAATTGACAGTGATTGAATTGACATAGCTGAGTGAGTGAGCCCATCACTAGTTGGCAATAATGCGTCTCCTCTCGATATGTGACGACAAACTAGTCTTTGTAAAAAGCAATCGCTCCTGTGAATAAAGGCACCTACTCATTAGAGCGATGCGCGGTTTTATTTTGTTCATCTATACATATAGGCCTATGTCCAGCAGTGGATGAGGAGTAAATTGTAACTAGTTGATACCTGTACATTGGAGATATTTAAGAAAAATATAGTGAAGGTATAAGAGTTATGGAAGCAGAGACAATTATTTTAGAATATTTGTCGGATCACGCAAGAACTATTTCACAAAATTGAATGCGGTTTCCACAGTTGTATAGCTGAAGGTCTTACTTTAAATTTGGTGTATTTTTTATCTTGATACGCCGCCGCCGGCGCCGTCTAGAAGTCGAGTATTAGGTGTGCAGATAAGTTACCTGCAAAGAAAGAAAAATATATATCAGTACTTAAATAGTTCCAAATCCCTCGTGTACGAAGTAGGCAAAAGCTAGATTACAATAAATATAGACTCACACCTATTTATAACAGGGGTAGGCAGAGATTACTTAATATTACTTAAGTGATAATGTTTAAAGGAATCTTTTAATTAAAGTATAGTGGCAAAAACATTGTATTTAAAAATTTATAACATTATTTTCCTTATGTTTCAGATATTTCCTCAGCTACCTGTTGAAGCAGTAATACTAATACAATTTGGTAGGTAATTAATATATACATTTCTACAAAATTATATAAGACGAGAATGTTAAAAACATCCATATAACTTACGATACACGGATTTTTCTTAGATTCTATTCATTTAAATCTTCGGTATTCAAGAAAATCTATACACAATAGTGATAAAATTTAAAATAGCATAACAGCTTTTGTATTAATCTATGGTCTCATGAAAGCCTGGTAGCTTTCCATCCTTTGGAATGTATAACCACTACACTATGACGTATGCTCTTAAGAATACTTTAATAGAAAGCAGTACTATGAGATAGAGAAATGCCAGTCCTAAATATTTAAGTACTCAGTTATAGTGATTTTCCGAATCGGATAAATATGGCAAAAAGCATCCCTTGATGCTAACTGGTTACTTAGCAGACGAAACATTACTACACAATTTTTTTTTTTTTGCGCTGTCCTTTATAAAATGATATTGGTATTGCCAATAAGCAAGAGACAAATCTACTCATCCTCTACGAAAACCACAATGCCTCTATATGATCATGGAACTCTACTGAGTCTACTTACTGCATGATCACGACACAAAATTAGCCGTAGCATAGACGTAATTTATCATTCCTACTGCAAAATCCCAATTGTATCCATGGTGATCCTATAAAATTAGATTTTTGGTTGACAGCAGCTTATGTTAGTTATGATAATATCTTCATACTTCAATGTCTATATGTAGGCTGAAAGGTTAGTCTAGTGAGTGAGGACCCTAGTTCATTACACTCATAGCTATGTAATAAGTCAGCTGGGTCGATGCACCGCCGGTATGACGCGACTGTTTTTGTGACACCCGATGTGATTCTAATAGATGTACGGGGTTTATAGACCTGGGATGCATTTGCCCTCTACATTCTAAGATTTTTTCCCCCTTTTTCATTGTGTGGAGAAGGAACACTTGGTGTACTAAGGGAATTTGAATTTCGAATTGCTTGTGGCTTCGTTTTTCTGTTAGAAAATTGCCAGTCTTGAACTTTGAACCTTGAAGACAGCAATATCGTCGATACTTGTGACGGAGGTGTTAACAACAAATTCCATAGATACAGATCAACCGCTCGCGAAAACGAACGAACACAGACGTGTGTTGTGATTTCAGTTTTTACATATGGTTTAATTGATCTTATATGCGCACGCGCAATATGCAGTTAGCAAATGTTAATAAAGTTTCCTTTAAGGACCAAATAACATTAAAAGATTAATCATTCTTAATGTATCATTATTTTATACGGTAGATTCAATATTCTTTATGTCTACTTATATACCATATAAAATTGTAATATGTGTGGAATATAACTAATTGATCATTTATCATATTTACTGTTAGTACCTACTAACTAAATGTATTGTAACATTATTTGGCGCATTTAATTATTATCCCTTTTTAATTTTTGTATTATGTTATTTTTTTATAATAATAATATTCTACCACATACACACAACACCATCTAGCCCAAACTAAGCAGAGCTTGTACTATGGGTACTAGACAATGGATAAACATACATATTAAACACTTTTTTTTCGTAAATACATACGTATTATACATAGAAACACCCAGACCAAGACAAACATCCATGTTCATGCACACAAATGTTTGACTTGCGCGGGAATCGAACCCGCGACCTCAGGTGTGGCAGTCGGTTACACCAACCACTACGCCATCGAGGCCGCCAAGAGGCTGTTTTAGGTCTTCACGATACAGGCTTACCTAGCGTGAAAACCGTACAAATATTTTTGATCAATTCTGCCAGCGTTTGGCAAAATTATTTAATTTTATAACGTGTATTAGATCAATATGATTATCTAATTTGTTAAACGATTTTTAATTCTTCGCCAGGGCACTATTATCGCATCAAAATTAGTAAACAACACCATCTTATTAAAGAGTTGATTACAGTGTTCATTCAAGACGGTCTAGGGAGGCTAAAAATAGAAGAATTAAATTCCCACCGCATCCCCTATCTCAGAGGGATGGCAACGGATACATCGTGTAATAAGACGCGAGTATCCTCGTGAGAAAATTAATAAAAAACTGTTGTTAATAATACTCGGTCATGATAGACTCCCACATAATTCTTTAGAGCAGCTGATTATTTCGTTGCCATAAATCTCATGGTTATAATAAGGGGAGGAAGTATCGTCAAGTGTCATTTAGGATCACATAGTGGGGAGAAAGATCTCAAGTAATAAATAAATGATAATAGCAGCCCTGTTTTAAACTGTCACACTAATGGGCACGGGACTCTTCTCAGTGTGAGAAGGGTGAGGCCATAGTCCACCGCGCTGGTCAATTGCGGGTTGGCAGACTTCACATATATTTGAGGACATTATGGAGAACTCTCAGAGATATAGGTTTCCTCAAGATGTTTTTCTTTTCTTTTTTATATATTTATTTATTTTCACAACACGGATGGTGTAGTGCAACAACGGAACTATCTTTTTTGAAGGTTTGACAAAGTGTGAGAGATAATTCTAAATATTGCAAGCGTCGTGGATGAAAATCGCGAATCGTAATAAATATATTTCTGACTGCACGGATTGCGTAGTGGTTTAAGTGGTCGCCTCTGCCCCTATGCTGAGTGTTGTGGGTTCGATTACCAAACGGGATAAAATATGTGTGATCCACAAATGGTTGTACCGATTCTATGGATACTTTGTATGAGTTGTTTACGTTTGTAAAGTCCGTCGCTTGACAGGAAGTGTTTCTATTGCGGCATTTTATTTATTTAACGAAAATAGTAAACAGGAATAGGGAACACCCGTATACGATTTACGTAATTAAAGACTACAAATAGCAATTAAAGACACTATAGTTAGCAATTTAAAACTAAAAGAAATAACATAAAACAAAAAAGAAAATTACAAATGACAGCAAAGATAAATATAAAATAAACATGATCATCTATCCTTGTCACAGAAATGCAAACACTTTTATAATATATATTCGCTTCTGCCTAACATTTAGGCAATATATTACGTAGTAGGCATTAGCCTACATATCACATTTAAAACACACTAGGTGCTTTTGCAATTAAAACAGGATTTGGAGTGAGAAAGGAGTGATTTTTTTTACAGAGTAATTAGTAATTATTATCTATAAGTTAAAAATTATTAGAATTTTTGGTAACTTCTACGTTATATAAAGGTGTTAAAATCTACTAGTCATTTGTTTTGTGATAAATGCTAGAATGCTTGTGTTAGGAGTGGGTTCCTGTCGCTATAGTACAATGGGTGCGTCATCCGATGACTGCATAGTGTGGTTAGGGGCTTACCTAACCGAGAAGCCATGGCGACGTCAACGGCTACGTAGGCATGGTTACCCTTGGCTACCAGGAGTGGTACCCAGGAGTAGCCAGTGGCTACCATCTGTCAGTCAGTTCTCTTAGTTTTCCACAAAAACACGTGTACGGTGTCTGTCTTGGCGGCCGGTTGGACTAGAATATCCAGACTCCAAACAGAGAGCTGTTGGTCGTGGCTACGTTTCCAAATTGGTGACGTTGCCAAACCATCGCCAAGTGAGTTAACTGCCGTATGTTTCAATATGAATTAGGTCGACGTAGCTGGCGACGTCGCCATGGCTTCTCGGTGATAGGGCCGTTAGGCTGCCTGTCCATTGAAGCGAAGCGAGGCTGCGAAGCGAAGAACCCGAGTTAAACTTTAGGTTTAACTCGGGTTTTGTTCACTTCAACGCGGATTTCTGGTGCTGGTAGGCATCTATTTCGCTTGCTGGTAACAGCGATGAAATTATCTTCACTAGAAGTGGTAGCTCCTGGCCTTCCCGAGCGTAGACGATCTTGATTACTGCCTGTCTCCCTGTATCGAGTTATTGAACCATGAACACAAGTCTTCGATAACTTCAGTTGTGAACCAATCTCACGTTCGAATTTGACTTCGTTATGTAAAACAACGTTGGCAGAACGCACTTCACTATTAATTTCGCGTGCTTTTCCCATTTTAAGATGTCTTGACTGTAGAAACCACAAGTTTAGACTAATTGAGATTGTTTGTGAACAAACCCAAGAAACCTCAGGTATTATTACCTATAGCCGGAAACATGTGTTTTCGGAAACTAAATAATCCTTATTATTGAACAATGCGAAAGAAAAGCAAAGTAATTAGTAATGAGCACATCATAAAAATATTACCACAACTCTGGCTCTTGCGTAGCATTTGTCGGTGTTTGAAAATAATAGATGTTTACTGTCCAATAACTTGAAAGTAAACAAAAGAATGACTTGTTAAGATATTCGGCATAAACAATAGAATATGTAGATGAGCATTTTTTTATTTATCTTACGGCCTTTATTACAATTGATAGATGATTACGTCGTTTAAGTGCGGTCTTAAACTTTTGGCCGACAGAGTATGTAGGTATGTAATGTATGTGTGACTCATACATTGTATAAATGTTTTGAACTGTAGAGGAAATAAGCAATTTACAACTGATATGATGAATGCGTTGTTTATTAAATCTGCGAGTGTGCATTTTGTTGAATAATCAATTTATTATTATTACATGTTGCAATTATGGAAATAAATCTGTTGATATTTAGCACGTATTATATTTTATATTTTACACGCGGCTTCGCTCGCGTTAATGTTGATTAGGTTAGGCTATATGAGTAACAATTATTTTTTATGAATGGAAGGAACCTTTTCTATCTCCCTGACAACATGAATGATTAGATTCTTGTTGTTACAACCGTTTATTTGTGACTAGATTTTGCCCGCGGCATCGCTCGCGTAAAATATGTAGGTTAGGTTAGTAACAGTACGGTTTCTGGATGTATCCTTTATCCTTTTCTTTTCCCCTGACAACGTGAATGCAAAATTTCATGATGATCGGTCAAGTAATTAAGGTGTGAAAGCGTAACAAACAAACAAAACAAAATCACAACATGCTTTTATAATATTAGTTAGGATAGATATTTTGCTAGGTATTCAATTATCTATAACATGCATACATAGACTGACGCCTATATATACCTGAATGCATTCGCAAAGGTGTATATATTGTAGTCAACTATTTTGCCCTCTTAGCTCACGTTAATCTAAATTTTGTCAATTAGTTTCTATCCCTCGGGAACAGTACATCTTTCTGGTTGAAAAGAACACAGCGTACCTATCCTATGTTCTTTTCTATGCCTCTGACAACGTGTATGCAAAATTTCATGATGGTCGGTCGAGTAGTTTAGGCGTGATAGCGTAACAACAAACAAATAAACTCACATTAACATTAATAATATTAGTTAGGATTTCACCTTCTATGTTATGAGATCCACGTAATAGGGGCGAGCTGATTACCATGTATCGGACACAGTCCGTGTTGCAACGAAGAATTTTTTGACGGAAATGTCTTAAGTAGGTATACCATTTTCCATTTTGCCTAGCAAGGGCATCGAATCCGAGACCCCGCGATGTATGTAAACATAAATTCAATCACGAAGCCAACGGAGCAGTCAAAATGGAATTATTACTTTATCAGGACTTGGTATAAGTATGTGGATCACACATTTTTGTCACCTATGGGATCGAACTTAGCACACTGGCAGTAACGCGATTATAATATAATATAATAATAATAATATTCTACCACATACACACAACACCATCTAGCCCAAACTAAGCAGAGCTTGTACTATGGGTACTAGACAATGGATAAACATACATATATAAGTACTTCTTTTTTGTAAATGCATACACATTATACATAGAAACACCCAGACCAAGACAAACATCCATGTTCATGCACACAAATGTTTGACTCGTGCGGGAATCGAACCCGCGACCTCAGGCGTGGCAGCCAGTTACACTAACTACTACGCCATCGAGGCCGACACTTTAATCATTGCGTAGTACACAATAAGTAAGTAGTCTAGGCAAATAGAGAGTTAAAAATATACACAGCCTCACACCTATATCTTTGAAGGGTAAGCAGAAAGATATAAGGTGCATTCACATGTCTAGCTATAGGTTTAAGGTCCATCGTAATAGAGAGCGAAACTATTGTCATTTACCGGAAGCTGCCCGATTTCTGGCAAAAAATGCTTTTAACCCGATCCAGGAATCGAACCCTAGACCAGAGTATACACTAGAGACGTATTCAATACCGTTGTATCATCGCAAAGATCATTTCAAAATTAACAAAATGCGGGCAAATTTTCTGTCTTCAACATGAATGTAGACATATGTAAATTAATAACATATTAGAGATAATTTGTTCTAGAGGGATGTTGGGACAGACAGACAGACATGCGGGTTCGCTTAACAATTCTCGGCTCTTAGTTTCGATTAAGTAATGGCCGTAAATTGAGCAGCAATTTATCAGTTACCCGTTATTAGTAAGTAACTTTTTGTTCAGTTTTTCAACGATAGTACGTTTTCGTTCTTGCGGCTGATTCTCTGAGTTATTGGGACATTGGTTAATAAATTGAGATGAAACGATGGATAGGGGTAACTTGTTATCTGCAGTATCGAATATAATCTCCTTCGGTGACGCAGTAGTGAAAAGCGAAAGAAATCTCAACTCCAAATTATAAGAAACTATAGTTTGCCCATGGCTAAGCTCGTGGAAATGTAGGTTAAACACTGCATTTTTCTGGATGAAAAGTACTGTGTGACCGTTTCTGTCCCCTAACAACGTGTATACGAAATTTCATGATCATCAGTCAAGTAGTTAAGGAGTGAAACTGTTACAAACAAACTCACTGTCGCATTTATAATATAAGTTAGGATTTATATATATACCTAACTACATTATTTTATTGAAATTAAACTACTATATACGGATTTTATTGCGTTGTTTATTTGATACTTTATTACAAAAATTAGAAACTGTTAAGTACTCTACTATTACTATTAAACTTGACTAATTTTTAAGCTAATTAAATTAAACAACACGATAAAATCCGTATATAGTAGTTTAATTTCAATGAATAACATTCGCGTAAACAGAAGACAATATTACATTATTTTATATTATTCATTTATATATGTATATATATATATATATATATATATATATATATATATATATATATATATATATATATATATATATATATAATTGTAAGTTGCCCGTGTAGCATCAATTTAACCGATAAAGTTGCTTTCTACAGTAATTTTTATAAGTATGTGCTTTTAAAATCTGTGTACAGATAATATCAATATCAATTTACTTTGGCCACTCATTTCACTTAACAATTAAGTCCAGCACACACTGCTATGCAAATATATAATTATGATTAACGAGATTTTAACACAGTGGCCCAGCTTATAATTGGCGCAATCATTCCGCCCTCGGGAATGAACCTAAATAACACAAATTCAATCTAAATTCGTTAAGATTTTGTGCTTTTACATTATGCTATCTGTGTTTATTCAATGATTAATAATGTTTGTAGTTACTGCTCCACTTGTTGGTCGTAGCGTGATGATATACAGCCTACCTTTATAAATAGGCCAACTAACACAAGATTTGAGAGGCGCTCATAGCCAGTTGCATTCACTGATCGGTAAACAATTAGCGAGGTTAAGCAACGTTGGGTGCGGTCAGTCTATAAATGGGTGACCGCTTAGTGGTATTTCATCTAGCCGTCTCCGTGCTTCGGTGGGCACGTAAGAAGTCTGTCCCGGTTGTTGTCAAATTGACAGCAGTCGTTAAGCCATGTCAGAGGCCTACGGGCGGCTTGAACAACTCTTGACAACAGATTGGCCACTAACAACAAGAAAAAAAAGAAGACACAAGATTTTAATTAGGTTGACTCTAATAATATAAATTTTTATAATAATAATTGAGGTGATTGGTATCAAAATTGGTCAAATCCAAAATTTATCATTTTTAATCTATGAATGGCAGTATATTCTCTGCACTACAGAGAATATACTGCCATTCATAGATTAAAAATGATAAATTGCAGAGAATATACTGCCATTCATAGATTAAAAATGATAAATGTTGGATTTGACCAATTTTGATACCAATCACCTCAATTAGTCTAACCCTAACTAATATTATAAATGCGAATGTGAGTTTGTTTGTTTGTTACGCTTTCACGGCTTAACTATTCAACAGATCATTATAAAATTTCGCATACACGCTATCAGGAGTACAGAAAAGGACATAGGGTAACTTTCATCTAGAAAGAGTACTGCTTCTGACAGAAACAATATTTACGCGAGCGAAGCCGCGCGCAAAATCTAGTTTAGAATATAGAATAATAAAGTAATTATAAGGTTCGATAGTTTGTATGTTTGAAGATTGTCCGACTGCAACCTATTGGTAATTGGTGATACCTACACTTCAAAGCTAAGAAACCTTAGTTACCCTATAAGTATGGTGTTAAAATAAATTCTGAAACGTTATAAGTGCTCTCACATAGATTCCTAGTCAACCTAACGGGATTATACATTAACCGAGTCATCATTAAACCCTGATTTGCAAATAACAAATACAGAACCACCATTAGCAATCGTTTACTCATAAAAAGCTATAAAATATTTATTAGTACAAGAAAAGCTTCGTAACAGTTCGAGTCGTGTGCCCGCGTGCAGTTTATGACGTTGCACCGTGCGCGCGCGCATTGCCCACGCGCTGCTAAAACAAGCTATTTACAATATTCCCCTGCTGAGCACTGCTTTTGATCTTTATTCCCGTGTTTGTACTAATTTTAAACGTTTGTTTCTTTAATTTTTTGTTAAAAGGGTAAACCTGGACTACTCGTGCGGGGGTAGATGATGATTTTAGACTGAACGCCGGATTAGTCGCGTCGCGATGGTCAATATAATGCACTCTCAAGTTAAGTTTAAAAAAAGACCTGACTTCAATGCATTTTGCATCGGAATGGGCGTAGCTTCGCCATCCTTACTGATATTATAATGATATACAGTACTAGCTTTTGCTCGCGGCTTCGCTGGCGTAAAAGTAGGTTCGGTTATGTTAGTAACAAAACTTTTTTAAATAAAATATAGGTAGCCTATGCTACTCGCTGATAATATAGCTTTCTAATGGTGAAAGAGTTTTGAATACCGGATGATTTTTTTTTGAGTTAAACCCTTACAAACATACGAAAATGAAATCTTTCCTCTTTATTATATTAGTATAGATATGTATTTTTCTGTACCCCTGACTATGTCTATGCAAAACTTCATAATGATCCGTCGAGTAGTTAAGACGTGAAAACGTAACAAACATACAAACAAGCAATCTCACATTGGTATTCATAATATTAGTAGTAACTTAGTAATTAGGACTAATGGTTATAGATTTTCATTTTCATGGAGATCGAAACCACAGCACTCCGGGCACTGACAGCGGTAAAAAGGCCACTTAATATCTTGGCCACTAAAAAGTGCAGTCAAAAATTAAACTTTAAGTGAAATATCCTTTCACAAAAACGATCTAAAAGAAAGCATTTGTTCGCTCTACTCGAAGTACATTCACCTCTCGATTCGTATAGATTGATATAGTCTTATCGTAATCTTACAGAGATCGATTATCTGATAATTGTTCAATGCAACCCTTCGACCGTTCTATCGCTATGATTACAAACATTACTACAATTTAGAAATACAATAGTAAGTATAGGGTTATCTGTAATTTGGATCAAGTTTCTGGTCCAATTCTTTTGAAATATTTAATGTAGCGTAGGCAGGGTTTGTAGGACGTATTCTTTGTTTGGTAACATAGTATGATATCTAATCTACATATTAATACGTGAAGCAAAAACTTTGTACCCCTTTTTACGAAAATTGCGCGGACGGAGGAGTATGAAATTTGGCACAGTTAAAGTTTATATGGAGGAGTGCCTAATATTTTTGTCAAAATTCAATATAAATACATTAAATTAATAAAAAACCACTACACGCACACAACCATGCATTTCCCACACGCAGTCGAATCGCGTTCGTAGTATTTCGGCATTGTTCGACTAATGTCGTAGAATTCTTCATAACTATGGTTACATAATTATCTTATGTACCGTGAAATGGAAATAGTTATAGACAATAAAACCTTAAAACGATCAAACTTAAAATTTAAATCAATTATGGTCGATTTTCGACCACTTGGCGACCGCTAGTAATAATAATAATTCATTTATTTTTCTCTCCACAAAATTACAAAATTACACATACGAGGTACATAGAACTGGTAACAAGGTACACAACACAATTTTGTGAGAGGCTGGTGCCTGCGATAGCTATCAGGATACCTGTGTTACAGGTCACCAGGGCCCCACTATAGAGTTAATCTATGGTCCCATTACATA
Organism: Catocala sponsa; assembly: GCA_963564715.1. Classification (NCBI taxonomy): domain Eukaryota; kingdom Metazoa; phylum Arthropoda; class Insecta; order Lepidoptera; family Erebidae; genus Catocala; species Catocala sponsa. Next base: position 8,015,035 of record OY751346.1, on the reverse strand, counting down.
AATTTGCTGCACGTTATAAAGCCTCTATAAATAGTACCTATATTATAGTATACATCTCTCTGTTTATTGCCGTATAACTTTCGGTAGGGAATCAAGTGTGGTAGATCTCGTTTTTTTGGTTTTACTGAAGGTGTAATGCTTTAAGTGATCGCCTCGCCATTGCTTGTGCACCGAGTGTTGTGTGTTCGATCCCCACATGGGACCAACCATTTGTGTGCGTAAAGTAAAACATGTAAAGCCGTGGGTCTTGCGTTTGATCTATCGCCGCCGCACCGGTCGTGTCGAACTGCCGTCTCATTGGATTAGTTATCACAGTTAAGGAATACAGAGCAGGGATATTGCGAATATTCGCATCCGCATCTATAATTGCGGACCTTCCGCATCGATTTGGAAATTTGCATCCGCATCCGCAATAATCAACGCGGATGTTAATGCGGATGCAGACATAGCGCGACAAGAAAGAAAATATTCCGATGAAAGGCGCGATGATTCTTCAAGTGAAGATGAGAATCAAAAATACTAGAAAATGGTATAGCTTTTATGAACCTTTGCGAAACAGGCTTCAACCTGCAGAGGTGATATTAGATACTCTTTATTAAATAAGATGAACAATTTTCATCGAAATCCGCATCCGCAATTGCTGAGCTTCCGCATCGATTTGAACATCCGTATCTGCATCCGCATTTGCGAATGTGAGCCTTTAAATATCAGTATCAGCAACCGCCTTCGCGAATGTCAAAAAATCTTCATTCGCAACACCCCTGATACAGAATGCATTTATGTTTGCATACAAATTTATGCACTGTAATATCTCCTGCGCAGAAGGCCATACTCTGTTGAGATTGGCCGCCGTGACCGAAAGGTCTGAAAAACCTTAGGTATGGCTACCAAACTCGGATAAAAAATAATATCTAACTACACCTACCGCTACCCATCCAACGCCGACAAAAAGTACACTATGCTCCAACCGTCGGGTATCACTTTCGGATGCACTTGTCAGCGTTCACAAACGGAAGCGGTTCGTTGAGGCCGCCATTTTGCATCCGTGCGGCGCGTGCGCAATACAATTACGCGCCCCACGGTTCAAATTTAGAACGATGCCTTGACGTATGACAGTTTATAAACTGCAGCTTTCAGGAAGTGTGGGTAGTTTTGCAACTTGCAACTTTATTGCGTAAACAGTGATATTTGGAATGGCTCGAATGTTTTATGGGAAAGCAAACAACTTGATGTGATTTGATCTGTTCCAGGTTTAAAAAGATGTAATATCAGCTTATAAGAAGAAGTTTTTAAGGATCTTTCTATTCGAATTTTCAAGAGAATTTCACTGTTTTAGAACGTTATTCGGTGTTCTACTAGTATACTGTCGCTAAGTTTTATAATATCAGTCCATTGTTGCCCTTTATTTTCAATACTAACACGTACAAATTACAACGTACTTTTATTATTGATTCCTCGATGGCGTAGTGGTTAGTGTAACTGACTGCCACGCCTGAGATCGCGGGTTCGATTCCCACACAAGTCAAACATTTGTGTGCGTGAACATGGATGTTTGTCTTGGTCTAGGTGTTTCTATGTATAATATGTATGTATTTACAAAAAAAAGTATATATAGAATATTATATTATCTTGCCTTTGATGGCATTCAAACTAATGACCCCCTGATAAAATGTGGTACACTCCGCTCATAGATTTTGGCAGTACTTCAGTGTTGCATACTACCTGCCGTCAATACTATCATTAATATAGAGATGATGATATTCTATCATCAAGACTAAAATGAAAATCCAGTTAGTGGTTTAAGTGGTCGCCTCGCCACTGCCACTGCGTCGAGTGTTGTGGGTTCGATTCCCATACGGGACAAAAATTTTTGTGATCCACAAATAGTTGATCAAGTCTGGGCTTTCTTTGTGTCCGTTAATTTAATTTTTGGAAAGTCTTATAAACCTGCAACACAACAATTATTTCTAGAGCGGTTGTTAAAGAAAAATAGAAGTAAAAATGTTAGTTAAAATTTTGTACTAATTGGAAATCGAACCCGGGCTCTCTTTATCGGACGCGATCACGCCAACTAATGCCACCAGGATATACATAGGACTGAGAAAGTATTACGTATCTACACAATATTTTAACTATAACAATAGTAATTTGTTCATCATACGAACTCCCCTCGTTTGATCGTATGAATGAAATCAAAACCAGTAAATTACAAGCAACAATTATGTTAACAGCGCCATAACTTTCGGTTGTGGGTTTCAATAGTAAAAGTACGTTAGACTGAAGACGTTATTGTCGGCACGTTACATTAATATGGACCTACAAATGCATGTGGTCGAGGTAGGGCTGTCATGATAGATAAATAGAGCTTAAAAAAAAAGTTTAGTTTAAAGCAATTACAAATGGATGAGATAGTGGACCTCCGATCGAAAGCTAGTGGGTCCGAAGCCCACTTATTGTGTTATTCATGCTGGAAACCAAATTCTTACACAAGCATTCTAGCTTAGCTGATGCTGGAGGGGTTTCTATGCAAATTAGTAATTTATTACCCAAATACCTAGTATTCTTCTTGAAAAATACTATCCTGATGCCTGATTCTGTTATATATCTAAATGAATAGTTATCTAGCAGAACGTTCTCTAACCAGATCAGCAACTTGCTTAAGATCGCCGAAGTTTGGAGTTTCTAAACTGATCAGTATATAAAGAAGTAGTCGATTTTTTTAGTTAGGATGTCATCAGAGGAATCATGCAGAAAATATATATTATAGGATTGTAGCGGAAACATATTTTGTATGGTAACACAATAGACCGTCGTTATGAGATGTAGGTACTGACATTCCATTACGAAATATCAGTACCTACATCTCATAACGACGAACTATAACTTACATTGTTTGATACCGCATATGTACAAAAAAGCAAAATTGAGATTACGCGGACGCCAGTAACAGATAGTGATTTTTAAAATTTGTGCGTAAGATCAAGGCGAATAAAATATTCCAAAATCCGGGTACGTTTCCAATTCAGAGGAATAGTTCTATAGAAAATCACTTTTACCTCCTCCTGTAAAATTTGCGAAAGGAACGGACGCGGTATTTGATAACGTATGTTACGTGATATTGGACTATCAACGACGATAATAATATGTTAAGATGCCGCCATTAAATTTAAGTACCTACTAATAACAGTTATACAAGCAAATATACAAAGGGTACACTTTCACTGCATTCAAAACACGACCTCATTCAACATAGACAATAAAATTCAAAAGCTCATTGTGACAGCCCTGTTCGCTTTCCCTCGAGGCGCCGCGGACTGTGACGTAATTAACGTAGTAATACGTCACATCCTCTCGTCGCGTCATCTGATTAGTTTCCCGTACACGCTGATGTGTGATATATGGTCACTAATGGAACGTCTGAACGACTTATCTGTCGATTGATATATAGGGATCCTATAGCGCTTGGATTAACTTTTAGAGTGTATTCAGAATACGTGACTATATGAATAATACTACGACACTCGTCTTAAACTCTAAATTTATAAGGACCACCCACGAATTGTATACATTTTTTTATTATAAGCCAACTCATAACTCTGCCGAACGACCAAGGCATGGAATTCTCTGCCAAGGGACGTGTTTCCTTCTTCCTTCAATCCTGAGTCCTTTAAGCGGGGCGTGAAAAAGCACCTTCTCAGGCCGTCAAAGTAGAGACCTCAACATCGCCTCGGCTGATATGAGGGCGGTGTGGAGGCCACTGCTCTTAGACCACACGACTGTTTACCATCAAGTGGAGTGTGGTCATTATGACGAGCAAAATAAAAAAAAAAATAAAAAAACTACCACACAAGGAATAATGCCTGAATCGCGAGCACTTTATACACATTCAAACAACGGATACAGATAACACACAGGCACGGGACAACCATTTGTAGTCACACAATTTTTTTGCCGTTTGGTATGCGAACTTTCAATATTAGGCGTAGTAGTATTGACGAGGTGACTCCTTATACCAGTACACCATCAGAGCAGTCAATTGAAAGTCGCCATAAAATTCGTGTTTTTTTTTTATACAACTAAGGTGGTAAACAAGCATACGGCCCACCTGATGGTAAGTGGTCACCGTAGCCTATGGACGCCTGCGACACCAGAGGCATCACTTGCGCGTTGCCGACCCTTTAGGAAAGGAAGTGGGATGGAGAAGGAGCGGGTAGAGGGAAAGGGGATGATTGGGCATCCGGCACTCTCGCTCATCGAACGAAACACAACAGTAGGAATACTGCTATTTCACGTCGATATTCTGTGAGCGGGTAGTTCTGCCCCGGTCGAGCCGGCCCATTCATGCTGAAATCAGCGTTGCTCTACTACTCTAGGGAGTAGTAGAGCCTCTACTTTGTGAGGAGAAGCGTTCGACGTTATTATATTATTTAAACTTTAAACTAGACGGCGTCGCGACCAGGGTACCTACCCTCTTAAAATCCAGCCGTAACAATAGCTTGTTAGACTGTCCCTGCGCCTAGAAAGTAAGAGTGCCGAAGGTTTACTCATTTACCTTTCTTTAGTAAAGTAAAGGATAATATAGGTATTTTTTTAGAAAGGCTACTCTTTGTATAATTCCCGTGTCGCGGGGGACTTTACAATCATTCAAACAACGGATACAAAGTACACCCAGATTCGGAACAACCATTTGTAGAGATCACAAAAATTATTAACGCATGTGGGATTCGAACCCACAACACTCGGCGTAGTGGTAGTAACGAGGCGACCATTTAAGCCACTATGCCACCCGTGGAGTTGTAGTAAACACCAACCAAATATTGTGAGCCAGAATTCACACAATTTCTTAAGAACATTCTCTACGCTAGCAAAATAGTTTGAATTCCGGCCACTTGGACCCAGCGGACAATGGCTGTACCCCTCATAATAGCTCTAACTCTTCATGCGTTAAGGAATCTCACTCTTTCACTTTCGTACAAACAATGGAACGATCGAAACTAGTACATATTTTTAGTAGTTCAGTACTATCGGACGGTAATTAAATCGTTTGCGCCTGCGCATTGTCCGCGCGGAAAGATGCACTGATACCAACCGTCCTTTTGTGCGGGCCATTCATTAATATGGATGTACGCACTTATTCTGGAGGAATAAACACCTACGTTGAAGGGGCAAAGGGCATTTTGTAAGAAAATAGTACTAACTAAACTCTTGTAGACTTACTTATAAAAGTTACAAACTACTCTCAAATATTCAAGAGGGTTAGAGAGCTTTATATTAATCCTAACTTCCTAACTAATATCATGTATGCGAATGTGAGTTTGTTTGTTTGTTACTACTCGTCCGACCATCATGAAATTTCATACACACGTTGTCAGGGGTACAAAAAAGGAAATAAGGACATTTAGAAAAAGAAGAATGGAAAATTGACATAACCTATATTTACGCGAGCGGAGCCGCGGGGAAAATCTACTTAAAATCAGAAAACTCATTTTAAATCTTTACTAAACGTCTCGTTTATTTTTAATTGAATAAGGCACAGCGGTGGATCCTTGATTAAAGGTTAATCATCGATTGAGCTTTTCAATTGAGAGCTAGCTAAAATTTGTTTATAATAATAATAATAATAGTAATATTGTACCACATACACACAACACCATCTAGCCCAAACTAAGCAGAGCTTGTAATATGGGTACTAGACAATGGATAAACATACATATATACATTATTTTTTTGTAAATACATACATATTATACATAGAAACACCCAGACCAAGACAAACATCCATGTTCATGCACACAAATGTTTGACTTGTGCGGGAGTCGAACCCGCGACCTCATGCGTAGCAGTCGGTTACACTAACCACTACGCCATAAGGCTGTTTGTGTAATAGTTTAATCCTGATAACAATGCTAAACGTTTCTATCACTCGGTTTCTGGAAGGTTAATCACCAATGCGTCCATATTAAACTCGTGTCAACTAACTTTATTGGCTGTTAATAATTTAGTTAACCGATCAGATCAGTTGACATGCGTTGACAGTTAGTTATATAGCTAATTGTTTTGTTGATCTGATATTTCGATGTAGTTATAGTCTTCTTAAAGCGTCATATAATTTTTTAATCTAATCTACACAAATAAATAAAATTGAAGTGTATGTTTGTAATGTCAAAACAGTTTTCCACTAAATGTGTTTGAACGTATACACGTAACACGGTACCTGTACCAAAAAATATATTTATAATGTTTTTGCCTGTCTCTCTATTTGTGCCGACTAATCTCTAAACGGCTGGACTGATTTTGACGCGACTTTCACTGGCTAAGAGCTGATGTTATAAGGTACTCCTTATAATATCAGCTATCTAAACTATTTCGATTTAATTTTTTTCGCAGTACCCTAGACTAGTGCGCGGAGACTGGCGGCAACCACATACATTCGCCTACACACGCTCTGGCTGCCGTGCAAACAGGCGCGTTGTATTGGCTGCCACAGCCGGGAATTCGTGGTTGCCTAGTGCGCGGGCACCCATACAATGTCATATGTTTTACCGGCTGCCGCAGCCTGGCTGCGCAGCCAGGCTACCTAGTGCGCAGAGGGCCTAAAGCTACTTTTATTTAAGAAAAAATTAGGATACTGCGAGAAATAGTGCCACGCGGACGAAGTCGCGGGTAACAGCTAGTCAGTAATATAACTGAATAGATATCGATGTGAATTTATTGATCTGCTAATGTGCCAGGTGTTTACTATTAGGTATTTAGCACACTGCTTCTCTCTTAACTCCATACTCCGACAAGGTCCATATTGATCTAATTTATCTATAACTAGCAACCTGTCCCGGCTTCGCACGGGTAGTACAAAACCTAAACAAATTATACACCTAAACCTTCCTCATGAATCACTCTGTCTATTGGTGAAAGCGGCATGAATATCCGTTAAGTAGTTTTTGAGTTTATCGCGTACAGGTGCGGCGGGGGACTTTATTTGTACATAATAGCTGTGCCCGCGGTTTCACCCGCGTTTATGATTACTGCGCCGCTCCCGTGTGATTTAGCGTGATGTTATATATCCTATAACCTTCTTCGATGAATAGGCTATCCAACACTAAAACAATTTTTCAATTATAATTCGAATCAGTAGTTCCTGAGATTAGCGCGTTCAAACAAACAAACTCTTCAGCTTTATTATATTAGTATAGGTGTGTAGTGATAGTGATTCTATGTTTGTATGACATCATAGTTTGCAATAAAATATTAAGATTGGTTCTCCATAAAAACAAATCTTAATTTGTTTGGTCGACAACTAGGTGTTCTGGATATTGTGTTATTTGAACGTTTGTATTGTTCCCAATGGTACAGAGACCTAAAATACATTAGTCCAAGATCCCAGAGCCCACATTACTTATTTTCTCAGAAATAAAATGTATGGGATAAAGTAGTAGTATGTACTTTGACTGTATGCATACCTGCTAGCTTGCCCTGGCAGTAATTTTTCCGTTACCAGGTGCTAAAGACAGTTTAAAATAATAATTACTTTTCTTAAATAACCAGTGAAGATATTAAAAAAAAAAATTTTTAATAATCAATATTGCCAGACAATTTCCGTCAGCGGTAACTTTTAGCAGACGCTAAGCTCCCAAAAAATATTGTAACTTTACATATATTCTCAATCTTAATTTTTATACTCAGTGAACTATTTCAAAACTTTATGTAAACAGCCATACCAATTGAAGGAGACCAATTATCCTCCAGACACACAAAGTGTGAAATATAACTTTCATCCAGGCATAAAGTACTGTTAATTAACCTATCGAGCATACAAAGTTACCCCTTTTCATCCAGAAAACAAAGTAATGTTCTCGAGGATTTTTATTGACTAAATCAACATTAATGCGAGCGAACTGCGGGCAAAATCTTGTATAACTATAACGTAAAGAAATTAAATATCACTGCCTTACAACTTAGTTATCCAACGAACCATACGTAAAGAAATGTAATTGTATTTGTTTATCCGTATCACTGTCTTGTGTGACAGTATACTTAGGAGTGATCGTGTGGGAACTACATACAGATATCATCGACAAAGTGCGCTCATTGCCGACAATATAAAAGCGCTATCATTTCATTTGTAGACATATCGGTTCACTTACACTTCAAAGAGCAAAAAATGCCACAATAGGAGACGTATTAGTCTGATAAGATACGAAGAACATGTGTTCAATTTGATAGCGGTTTTTCTGTAATTTTGCAAACAATTTGACTGTATAAATGCCTTGAAATTAAACTACTTTATTTTTATAAAAACACTAACAAACACACTTTTGAACATAATTATAGTTTACTTTCATTTAAGCTGTTTAAACAACATATTATTTAGATTTAATTTTCCACTTTCTCAAACGTTTCGGTCGCTTTTCAGCAGTGATGTTCATGTGTCCATTCTTTGAATGTTTGTTGAAAATAAAAGATAGCCAGGCATAGTGCATTTTTTTTTTGCTTTTATTTTAAAAAGAGAACTCCCGTAGTAAGTGCAATTCTTGTGTCACGAGGATCGTTACAAACATTCAAACAACGGACACAGAACATCCAGATTCCGACCACTTATATGTGGATCACATAAATGTTTGTCCCGTGTGGGAACGAACCCTCAACACTCGGCGCAGTGGTACTGGCGAGGCGACCACTTTAACCACTACGCTATCCGTGCAGTGAATTGTTTTTTTTTTTGGTATCAGAATAACACTATCTGACGTGGAAGCTTAACAACCACAAATGACTTTTAAATCAGAGTCGACGATTAGATTGCCTCTTGCCCCTGGCTATTTACATCTTTATCTACACGGTTCACCCAGACAGGATGGGCAGGAACCATACACAATGTTATCATAAGATCTCCGCGTACTTTTTCAAGCTTTGAATAGTAATTTGTTATGTCAAGTAAATCTTTATAAAAGAAAAAGTTCCTTTAATTTGGAGAATGATTAAATGGTGTAGGCTTTTGCTTACAAAAAAATATCAATCCTAACTAATATTATAAATGCGAATGTGAGTTTGTTTGTTACGCTTTCACGTCTGAACTACTCGACCGATCATCATGAATTAATGTTGCATACACGTTGTTAGACATACGGTACCTTCATCCATGATCCATGATAGAAATTTAGTGACAAATTTACATTACCGCAAGCGAAGCCGCGGGCAAAATCTAGTTACATATACAAATATATATACGGAAGGTGCCTCTGTGGCGCAACGGCTTTGCACGAGCTCTTGGGTTTGATTCCCGGGCGGATAAAGGGTTATTGCGTTTTACTGTCAATAAATTTATATGTGATGAGCCAATTGCCGTATACCGGGCACATTTCTCTCTGTATTGGCACGGAGCATTCTCCGTGCCAATACAGTACATGTAACAGAAAAATCTATCGATAATTTGCCCGGCTCGGGAATCGTACCCGTGGCTTCACATTCTGCCGTAAGCAAATTATGCTACGTCAACCAACCCTCTCGGTGATATGCAGGCGATGCTTTTTTATACAAACAATAGAATCTTTGACATCTCCGATAACAAGGCTGAAGAGATATGCAAACAAATGATCCATTACGATCGTTCTAGATGCGCAAGCGCATTGTAATGTATCTCACGCGCATTTGTCACTGCTACTAAATATAGAGCCGACATGTAGGCCAACCGTATTTCTCGCTAACCATTACTTTGAGGTCAACATATTATTATTGCTATTGTTTATAAGCTATTTTTATCAAACTGCCATTTTATTTTGTTAGCAATTTGATATTTTAGTTTAGGTATGCACACATACAACTCTTTTTATTATTTAATAATAATAATAATAATAATAATAATAATCCATTTATTTGTGAGAATATTGTTTTTACAATGGTGTTACATAATTAGAATGTTCAAAATATTCTGCCGTTTCCAGCGTACAAATCTTAAACGAGATTACAAGATTAATAGCAGAATAATTAAATATTTCAATAAAAAATATATATCATTTGAAATTAACATAAAATGTCTGTAAAATATTACTATGTCATATGAATGCCATGTTACATTTTATTGAGATAAGCTTATGACTACAAGATTAGAAAATAAAATATTACAATAAAAATTATAAATAATTTGTAATTTACATTGAATTTCTGTAAAATATTATTATAATGTCATATGAATGTCATGTTACAATAAAAACTTTGAGTCAAATTTTTCACATAGGAAGTCATTCGTTGTATAATAACATTTATCCAATAAAAAGTGAAATAATTTGTTTTTAAATATAGCAATGTTATATCCTTTAAAAGTATCGGGTAATTTATTATAAATTCGGATTGCCATACAGTAAACATTCTTGGAATAAAGTTCTAATCTTTGCTGGGGTATATATAATTTACGCATTTTCCGACATTTTCTAGTGACAGCTTCATTATGCGTCTCAAACAAATTTATATTTTTCTGTACAAAGATGCAAATCTCATAAATATATAAGGCTGGGAGAGGTAACACTTTATTTTTTTTTTAAAGTGGTACACAGCTTTCCATTATTTGAGCTTTATTTATTGACTTAATACATTTTTTTTGTGCTCTGAAAACTTTTATGATATCAACTGAAAAATAAAGACAGTACGAAAGACATAGTTATTCTTTAAACGACAAAAAATGTGATGAAAATAGTAATTGTGTGAAATAGTTGTTTCGATCTATGTGTTATTTGTGTCTGTTGTTTGAATTAAATTCTTCTTCACCTCGTTGGGTAGTGGTTAATGTAACCGACTGCCATGCCTGAGGTCGCGGGTTCGATTACCGCACAAGTCAAACATTTTGTGTGCATGAACATGGATGTTTGTCTTGGTCTGGGTGTTTCTATGTGGGTATAATATGTATGTATTTTAAAAAAAAAGTATATATGTATGTTTATCCATTGTCTAGTACCCATAGTACAAGCTCTGCTTAGTTTGGGCTAGGTGTGTATGTGTAGAATATTATTATTTACTTATTATTATTCCAAGTCCGGTAGTTGCGGCTTTTTAAAAACGAAACTTGAACTAATTTTGCTTAAAATATTTTGCAAAGGATTTTGTTAAACCCATTTTGTTTTAATGCCAATAGAAAAACGTCTCAAATTAAATCTTTCTTTGAATTTATGTGCGTATTAAATAGTTAATTATCGCTTGATTTAACGGTGAAGGAAAACATCGTGAGGAAACCTGCATGTCTGAGAGTTCTGCATAATGTTCTGAAAGATATGTAATGTCTACACAACCGGGCACTGGGCCAGCGTGGTGAACTGTGAACTGCGGCCTGAACCTCACACCGAGAAGAGGCTCGTGCCCGGCAATGGGACACTTTAATTCAGGCCTGATATTATATATTATTATTATAGTAACATATCTGTTTCTTTTTAGTAATATTCTTGGTGCTTTAACTATTGTTTAATTCGGATATTTTTAGAAACAGTTGCACTTTTGTTATTGCAAGCAATTTAGTTGATGTTCCGTAATTGCCGACAGAATGACAGTCGTTTTTTAAATTGTCAGTTTAGACTGCCAATATGGCTTGATCACTTTATTAACGAGCGCTGTGTCAAGTTAATGACTAGTTATTGCCGTCTGCTGTGTCCGTTTATTGGTAGATATTTTAGAATAAAAATACTTAGTACATATATGTATAGGTGACAGAATTAGGCAGCGGCAGTGAATGCGATTGCTGTGCATGAAGACCCAATTGGGACAAAGAGTTATTGAGTATTCTGTTAGGAATACTTATCTTATCTTATCGTATTTGGGGGCCAGTCAGTGCAGACCAGCGACACTTCGACCCATTGGGATCTTTTGTGTCGACACTCTCCCAATAACGACTGCCATAGATGTTCATGGCAGCCGGGACCAACGGCTTAACGTGATTTCCGAGGCACGGAGCAAGCGATAATTGTCAATCAATACGCACATAATTTCGAAAAGTCATATAACTTCCGAAAGTCAGAGGTGCGCGACGTGGGTTCGAACCCGAGACCCTCTGCATTGCAGTCTGTTAGTCTCCCCACTAGCTATCGCTGCTCATACTAGGAATACTTAGTGACAGTACAGAGCCTGGAACTCTGTCTGCTAGACAGAGTAGTAGGGCCCTCGTTGTCCCCTATTAGTTGGGACCTAAATTTATACTTGGCGAAATGTTTGTGTGATTTGTATACCCCTTCCCTAATAGAGGCGTGAGATCACGTAGGTATGTATAAATATATATAGACGTATATAAAGACGTAAATGCTTAAGATCGTGCCGGTCTTTTGTTCGGTTCTCGATTTTTGCGAAATCTAACTTAATTTTCTCCGGCAATTTTAGAATAGATCTGAATAACATCAAGCCCGACTTGGCAATCGAATCTAAGAACTCAATATCGGCCACAAATATAATTCCTTAGTCACGGCTCTAACGAGGCAGTCAAATAATTTGTATACTTATACACTTGCCGATAGAGTAAAAGGAACTGTCCATGTTATATGTTACAATTTATTACAAAATATTCGTTTCACTATGTCACAAAGATAGTAACATACATACATACGTTAAGTGGTAGGCAGAGATTTCTGACTGAAACCTGAAAACACAGTTAGCTAAATTCAGATGACATTTCGCTAACTGTGTGTTCAGCCAATTTCCCTACCGGACGCATTTTCAGATCCAGATTGTTCAACTCAGAAATCGAAACAAGTCTACATGATTACACGCAATCATTCAAACAACCCAAACTTATGACAGTTTATTTACAATATGAAAGTATACCTAGCTCAAATTGCAAAGAAATTTAAAACCGTATGATGATGTTCACACAGAATTATATATTGCCAAATTAAACATTTGGCAATATATAATTCTGTGAACAACGATTACCAAATTACTTGCTCCTAATAACATTACTGTGAACTCCATAAACTGTTCAATACCTCCTACAAGAGGTGTGTTCAAAATCATTCGCAGGGGATACTGTGAAGCAATCGCTAGCTCATACTGTCTGTCCTCACATTCATTCCCTCACTCATAGCCGTGCGGTTTTGGCGAGTGTTTACATTCACGGGTATTGTCCATCATCGGCGATCGATGTAAAATATCCGACGTGTTAAGTGTAAGATATGTTGTTTTGTAAACAAACCTCTTCGGCCAATGGCCATTGTCCTCGGTTCAATAGACTGAGATTAACGTAACCATTCTGTGTGGGAGTTCGACAAGGGAGAGTAAATTGTGTTTTGAATATCCAATTATCGTTTGGATTACGGAAGCTTTAGTCTCTTTTTATAAAAGACATCTTCCGCACTGGTAATCCTTACTGTAGGGGCTTTACAAAATCCACACAATGAGGCTCGGTACGTCTATTTGTGGACCGCCCTTTTTTACCTGGGTTCGAAGTCATTGCAAAACTCTTAAATCACTACGCAATCCTTGCAGTTCAGGCAGTCTATTCATCTAGAATGTGTGATGACCAGAAATCTTGCTTATTGATTGACATTGAACCACGAAGCCCAAAAATTATCGCATTGGTGACATTTCTGTCCACATCTATACATTTTTGTACAATCAAGGTACAAGGTACAAATATGGCTACAATTTAGCGGCTACTGCGCTATAGTTGCACGCTGACTTATAAAAAGGAGGCGCTGACCGACGAGCTCGAGGAACAATCCTAACTTAATATTATAAAAGCGCAAATGAATTTGTTTGTTTGTTACCTTTTCACGCCTAAACCACTGATCCGATCATCATGAAAGTCTGCTTATACGTTGACAGGTGTACAGAAACGAACATAGGCTACCTTTCATCCCGAAAAAAATTACTGTTCCCGAGGAAAACAATAATGTTTTTATGATAATAGATGGCGCCACGTGTCTTTCGAATCATGATTTAATTATATTATTACAAGCAGAGTACAACCCGGATTGATTGTCAAATTCTACATTAACGCGAGCAAAGCCGCGGGCAAAAGCTAATAATTAATAAAAGGCTACCATGTAATGGCACACCACCTCCTTATATATTATACTCATCGCAAACACAATACAAGGAATTAAAATTGAATTTACTGATGGCTTAACGAGTAAGAGGTAGACTTGCTGCTGCCGCTGCTAAGGGTTTGATTCCCACACGTGAAGATTGTTTGTACCTATGATCCACACATAACTTGAAATTTTAGTTCTGTGTACGAAACAGAGAATGGTGCCAATTCTGTTATCACAAAATTCTCTAAGCTTAACTAAAAATCACTAAAATTTAGTTTAGTCATCTCAAATGACATTTCATATTCTGAAATCGTTACAAGGGACAGGACTAAAAAAATTTTTTGTGGTTTTTAGTTAAGTTTAGAGAATTTTGTGACAACAGAATTGGCACCACTATCTGTCTTACGGTTCTGTTTGTAAATATTCATGCGACACACTTTGATCCCTAATATGAAAGCTGTAGGTATTTTTAATATAAAAGATAAAAAATATCTTCAGTTAAAAATCTTTCTCAGCGGTTGTCCGTTTGCCCAAATGTACAATCCAGTACTACTTTTTACTTACTTTCAATATCAAATATAAAATTTAAATCAGTAGTCCTTATATTACTTGCGTGTTGTCTTATAATAACATACAATAACTTAGGAATTAAAAATACTAGAGACAGTTGGCATGTGGACTTAGATTATACATAGATATGTATGTTATTTTCACTAATTAAGCGTTCGTTAACACATCGGTCTAGTGCGCCGACGGTTTGCGCACTCGAAACAACTGGTCACTGTTCTATAGGGCTGGCACGAAACACAAGTATACACGAATATCAGCATATCATTATCACTACATATTATTTATTTAAGGATTTCCAACAAAGGAATATATAATCTTCTTCTTCTTTTCGTGTGGTTAGTGGCCAACCTGTTGTCAAGAGTCGTTCAAGCTGCCCGTAGGCCTTTGACATGGCTTAACGAATGCTGTCAATTTGGCAACAACCGCGACCGACTTTTTATGTGCCCTCCGAAGCACAGAGACGCTCAGTTGAAATACCACTAAGCGGTCACCCATAGACTCACCGCACCCAACGTTGCTTAACCTCGCTAATCGTTTACCGATCAGTGAGTGCAACTGGCTATGAGCGCCTCATATACAATAACATACATTATAAAGCAATTACAATTCTTAGCGTGTATAGTCCCTCAATTATAGGAAACCTCAGCTTGCAAATTATAAGTACAACTAAACTAACAAACTTAATTAAAGAAATAAACAAAACATAAAACATAAAATTTTTAAACATAAAATCCTATCCTAACTAATATTATAAATGCGAAAATGAGTTTGTTTGTTTGTTACGCTTTCACGCCTTAACTACTCAACCGATCAACATGAAATTTTACATACACGTTGTCAGGGGTACAGAATAGGATATAGGGTACCTTTTGTCCAGAAAAAATAACTGTTGCATACCTAACCTACATTTACTCGAGCGAAGCCGCGGGTGAAAACTAGTTAAATTATAAAACAAAGTCCCCTGCCGCCGCAACAGTCTGTCTGTTCGCGATAAACTCAAAAACTACTGAACGGATTTTCATGCGGTTTTTACCGATAGACAGAGGTTTATAAATTATTAAGATTTTGTACTAATTATGCGAAGCCGGGGCGGGTTACAAGTATAATAATATAATACTACCTGCGCTGTATTAAACAGTACCACTGCTATCATTATCAGCATGTCTTTGTTTATTCTGTACTATCTTATGCTCGTGGCTTTGCTTAGGAACAGTCTTTTTTCTGGATGAATGATAAATGGGCTATCCAACACTAAAATAATATTTCAATTGGAACCATTAGTTTCTGAAATTAGCGCGTTCAACCAAACAAACAAATAAATAAACAAGACACAAACTCTTCGGCTTTATAATATTAGTATAGTATAGATGACGTTTTAATATGACCACGCCTTTGTGTCGCCCGCTGTATCATTCGTAAGGCCCAGCTCGCACTACGGCTACACCGCCGCGGTTTTTAACCGCGTAATTTTATGAGTCAAGGGAACTAATGCAAGCGGCCGCACCGGCGGTTTTTTCCCGCGACTGATTTTGTGTGCATTTCGGGCGGTTTCGCGGTTTAGCGGTTTACCGCTTGCGGGAAAAAACCGTAGTGCGGCCTAGGCCTAAGATGATATTTTCACAGCCCTAGTGCGATATAACTCACATATACCCGCTAATTGGTGCATTCACCGTTAGCGGTATTGCCACTCGCAAATTACCTGCATGTAGGAAGTCAGTCGGCCTTTAGCACTTCGGTCCGATGCTTTAGCACGTTACGCAATGTTTGTGTGCCTGTTTGACACTTGCCGTGTTCGAACAAACAACTGCACCTGACAAGCTACTGTTCGATGTTTGGTTTGTGTGGAATAGTGCGACTGCTGGGTATTGACCACCCTGGGCTGCGTATTTTGTAGTATCTATATTAATACTAACTAATATTATAAAGAGGAAAGATTGTTTGTTTTTTTCCAATGATGTAACTCGAAAACTACTCAACCGATTTTAAAAATTCTTTCACTATTTGAAAACTACATTATCACCGAGTAACATAGGCTATATTTTATTTTTAAAAAAGTACTGTTACACCTAACCTAACCTACTTTTATGCGAGAGAAGCCGTGGGCAAAAGCTGGTATATAATAAATAAATTACCAGGCGATGTATCTACGAAAAATAGCAGTGATAGCTCAGTGGGGAGACCAACAGAGTGCAATGCAGAGGGTCTCGGGTTCGAACCCTTGTCGCGCACCTCTGATTTTCGGAAGTTATATGACTTTTCGAAATTATGTGCGTATTGATTGACAATTATCGCCTGCTCCGTGCCTCGGACAGCACGTTAAGCTGTTGGTCCCGGCTGCCATGAACATCTATGGCAGTCGTTATTGGGAGATTGTCGACACAAAAGATCCCACTGGGTCGAAGTGTCGCCGGTCTGCACTGTCCGGCCCCCACATAAGATAAGATAAGATGTACGAAGGAGATATTTAAGAAAATTCTATAAAGCTAATAAATATTTTAGAACTGTCGTCTGTCTGTATGTTTAGACGCTCATCACGCAAAAGCTATTGCACGAAATTGAATGCGCTTTAATAATTGTACTGCTTGAGGTGTAGCTTACAATCTGGTGCATGTTTCAGCCCAGAAGTCGAGTATTATGTATGTGTTTCGATCAGCTTATTTTTACATGGAAAGACAAAAGTTAGATAGGTTCCTACTTCCAAATTTTACGCGTACGATGTGTCGGACAGATGCTTGTAATTTTATAATAATATTCAGTGGTAGGCCTCCCACAAGATGGACCAATGACCTGTTGAGGGTCGCGGAAAGCGATTTGATGCGGTGTGAAAATCTTTAGGGGTGTCTGTGTCCAGCAGTGGACGGGTTGATGATGATTAACGTAATACAGACAACCTAGGGTGGACAGATATAATAAGGCATAAAATCATAGAACAGGTAATACTTTTTCAACAGTTTTCAAAATGTTGTAATAAAGTGTCAAATAAACAACCCGATAAAATCCTTGTATAGTAGTTTAATTTCAATGCACTAGCATGTCTTTAATGTAATTTTATGAGTTCTTCCACGACCTACAAATAAAATCTATACTAATACAATAAGGTTTGTTTGTTTATTTGATCGGGTGAATCTCTGTAAATATTACTTAGATTTGAAAATTCTTTTTGCATTTGATAGCCTTATACTTGAGGAATGTTATAAGCTATATATCATCACGCTACAAGCCACGAGAGCGGAGTAGTAATCGTAAAATTGGGTGAAACCGTGGCGGATAGCTCGTTTAAGAATAAGGGGGAAACCAAATTGAACTTTATTAACTGTCAGAAATAACACGTTCAGCGCCACTTGTATATGTCATTATACACCCTAGCACAACTCTCATAGGCCTGTGTATATCTGGTTATACACATTGAGTAGTCAACTTCAGAGGCCAGTGCATCTGTGAGTATACACCGCGCCTAACATTTTGTGAATGACTTTGTAGCCTTGGCTCTCACAGATCGTTTATTGTATCTGGAGTACAAAATGTTCGGCGCGGTGTATATTCATTGATACCCTGGCGCCTCTGAAGTTGACTACTCAAGGTGTATAACCAGATATCCACTGGCCTGTGAGCGTTGCACTAGGACATACACCAGTGGCGCTGAACGTGTATATCAAGCTTGCCTGTTCCTGATACCTACTTCGTTTAGAATTGTGTACAAACGCGTTGATAACTATAGAATGTTTTGATTTCTAAATTAAGACGATATTTCTTTGACTGTTTGTTAGTAAACATATCGTTGTGTTATTACGCGGAACTGCGCATGCGTCCAATAAATGACTACGTTAATGTATTATTACGGCGTGGACACATGTCTACGGTACGGCACTGGCCACCGTGTAACGGCACGGCGCGGCGCCGCTACCGGGAGACGGCGCGGCGTCGTACCGTGTACGGTGCACCGCGGTGGCATACGACGCACCGTTCGGTAGTAAATTTTTTGCTTTTCCCTAGTTCGCACGTCAAAGAAAGGTATGGATTCCCCCAATATTTTCTTTGATTCTGGTTTTTCTTCATTCGTCGTCTTAACAACTGGAGCAGAAAAATCGGTCTTCGCGGTCCATATCAAAACAAAAACTGTATGTGTGAAACGGTGGTTACAGCCGTGTGCAACCGCGGTGCACCGTACACGGCACGACGTCGCATCTCCGGTAGCGGCGCCGTGCCGTTACACGGTGGCCGGTGCCGTACCGTAGACATGTGTCCACGCCCTTAGTTCACATGTGAATGCAGTATATACGTACAGCCTACTTGACTCACGGAAGTCGTGGACAATATACACACAGTCCTTGTAGAAACTAAACGAACTTTCTACATGGTTTGCATACATACAATAACTCACGCCAAGTAGGATAGACCAATTTCTTCAATCGCACGAGAAAGTGTCCACGCTAAAAAGAGTGAACTCACACATTAGATTGAAATCTACGCATTTTGATGTGAGTGAAGGTGATAATATAATATTTATAATTTAGATGTCATGTTAGCATACGTAGCGTGATGTAATAAAGAAAGAAAGAAAGAAAAGTAATTTATTAGACACATCAATAAAAAAATAAAGAAAATGTTGTGCAGTGTGTCCAAAAGGTTCCAGCTCAGCCTTTGCTACGGATCACCGCAGCGCTGTTTTTCAGCCGAAACCCAAGGGCTAGCACGGACGATTATTCGGCATACAGTTTATAAACATACTTAATAGTTAGAGTAAATATAATACAATGTATAATAGATAGGCAATTACATAATATGTGTAGAACTGAAGATCATATTAAAAGCATGGATAAAAATATATATAGATACTAGCTTTTGCCCGCGGCTTCGCTCGCGTTAATTTGGAATTTGACAAATTGAATTCGGGTTTTACTCTGCTTATAATAATATTTTCATACTACTCCAGTCCAGCTCCAGTCCAGAAATGAGAAAATTTCGTTACAAACTTTAACCCCCCCATTTTACCCCTCTATGGGGGAGTTTTGTCCATTCCACTTACATAGATCATTTTTGTTTGTGATCAGGACCCAATATACCAATTTTCATACTTCTAAATCGAGAAATGAGAAAATTTCCATACAAACTTTACCCCTCCATTTTACCTTTTTAGGGGGAGTTTTGTCCATTTTACCAACACAGGTAGTTTTAATTATAATCAATAACTTGTATACCTATTTTTATACTTATAAGTCCAGAAATGAGCAAATTCCATATAAACTTCATCCCCCTATTTCACCCCCTTAGGGATGGAATTTCAAAAGATCCTTTCTTAGTACACCTCTACAAATTAAAACACACATGCTCTCCAAATTTCAAGTTCCTACGACCAGCGGTTTAGGCTGTGCGTTGTCTCTAAGTCAGTCAGTCAGGACATCTTCCTTTATATATATAGATTAAATATAAGGGTTGATCGTAGAGGGGTGAAAATTTAGGGTTGTATGTATTTTTGTATGCTGTGTCATAAAAAAATAAAAACAAAAAATTTTGCCTAAAAAATAAAAATTAAAATTTAGGGGTGGACTACCCTTAACATTTAGGGGGATGAAAAATAGATGTTGGCCGATTCTCCACCCTGGCCGACAATCACGCTAAGGATCACAAAAATCGGTCGAACCGTTTCGGAGGAGTTCAAGTTCGAACCCCGTGACACGAGAATTTTATATATTAGATAGGTATAATAAACATAAATATATCTAGAAACGCAATATAAACAATTAAGTGTTACTTCTGGATAATGGACAGCCTCCTAATGATAAAAGAATTAATATAAAATCGGTGTAGTACAAATCTTTCCTCCTTATAATATTTGTGTAGATACAGAATAGATACCTATAGATTCTGAAGTGGCGTTCCATTATAAAGAAAACCCGTATTTAATAATACTGATACTCCAATCTCTTAGTCACTTAATTCGTCCATCGGCGTACGAAAGTCTGTGTCTACACTTTTATCATTATGCCTCGATATGGTTAACTATCAACTAGTCCAGTTAACAAAAATACAAAAGTTATTAAAAAAAGACTCAACAAAACAATAGTTTGCTTAAGCTCGGATGCCGTCCTAGCGTTGGTTGAGAGGTTAATCTCACGGCTGACCTTATTTGATAGCAGCACTAACAGTATAATTTCTTTGTTGACAGACTACCTCATCACACCAAAGAACAATGCCCTGTCACCTGATATCACCAAACAACCCCGTCCGCCGACGTCTCGTGTTCGACGAGAACGGAGACGACCAAGCGAGAAATGATAACTTCGCCAACATCGTCCAAGAAACTATAGCCAAAGACAGAGAAGCAATGACTGAAAAATATAACTTCGTTTTTTCCAACGAAACAGCTTTTAAAGGACGCTATCTATGGTACAAAAATGTTGGCGGTTATTGGACCGAAATGGAACATGAAGATTACAATTCTTTGAAGCAACGCAAGAATGAAAATACACCAGCCCGTGTCAAACGTAATTCTGTATCTGAAGCAAGGAAGAGGAAAAGCGAAGTCGAGATTGAGTGTAATTCCTCTGTGAAGAGGAAGCTGGAATTTAAAAGAGTGTGATGTCCTTTCACATAGGACAGACCCACAGAACAGAACAGTCGAGAGCAATAGATATGGATAAGTCAGCAGAATCCGGCGTCGAAACTCCGACGCTGTCATATGCAAATAAAAAGATCACTCCAAAAGAAAAGGTCGTAACAGCCGAATACACAATAAAAAATCGCGCTTGTTATCGAACTTCATCTTTAAACAAGTCTTAGACACTTTCGACGTTTCACTTTTGTAAAGTTTTATAATAACTACAGATCCAATGCTCTCACTGTCGTGTCCTGATGTGATATCCAACACCAACACAAAATGCAACACTATGGTATCCATTGATGATGAGTGCAATACTAATTTATATAAAAAATATAACCAACAATTGACTATGGAAATCTGTTGTTAAAGATCTCGATTTCAAATCTTTCTATCGTTGAGTTTCAAAAGAGTCGCTTTACTGTAAAAGCAACTCTTTTGAACCTCAAAGATGCAAGGTTTTACTTCACTGTTGAAGAAAAGCTTCTGAAAAAAACTACATGGTTTATTCAGGCTTGCAGTAAAAAGTAGTTCTGCAGCCCAGCAGCGGGATAAAATATTTATTAAGGATGATATTATTATTAAATTAGAATTGCATCCGCAACTGCATAGGTATTTGAATCATTCACGTTTTCAGTTCATCAGTTAAAGCGATATTTGGTTTGCTGTTTCGGCTGATGTTTCGGTATATTTTCATTAATGTTAAATTATTTTGACACAAATCTAGTCTATATTTAGATGACTGCGTTAATTGAGATGGACTTCTTCGGTGATGTGTATCTGTGTTGAACTGTACGCGAATCCATACGTATTACGCACCACAATACGCTTATAAAGTGCCAGAATTAGGCTATATAGATTATATAATTTCTTTTGAGTATTTTAAATACTTTCAAATTTAAATTTATATTTATTTTCGGCTCCCCCTATCTATGAAAGACTGTTTAATTTTTTATATCAACTTAATTTATTTGTAAATATTGGTTTTTCGATTTCTTTTTTGCTACTATCATCACAATTATGTAAAAATAATTTTGCCTTGTGTACATAGTTTTAAAGGTTCGGCTTTTCACTGTAATATTTTTGTTTTAGGTCGGGACTTAATGTCGTCACATTCTCGTTTTAGTGTAAAATATTACTTTTTAAAGGACGAATGTGATCACCGATAATGCTATAGTGTAATGTACCTTTGTACCTAAAAGTGAGACTTATGTAGTAGCTGTGTGGATGTACTTTTTCTAAATTGTAATTTAACTTATAATACTATTTGTTATTTGCTAATGTAAACCTTTTATTCATCCTGACGTCTACCTATGTCAGTAATCATTCATAGGACATTACTATTATTTACAAATAACTAACCCGATACTTTTTAAGCGCCATATTTAAAAATGCTATGTAAGCATGTAATTATAAAACAACATATCTGATATAATACTTAGCTCTGTGGCATAAGGGTTCAATTCCAGCGGCGGCGCTGGGAAAATTCTATTGAGGTTTTTCTCCTAGAACATTGTCAGTAGCAAGCACGGTACCCAAATACGTGTGTGGAAGACTGCTAAACGCTCGTATCCTTACGTGGGATCTGAAAAACCCCCGACAAAATGTGGGTGTAATACGCTACCTATCCATTGTTTTATGTAATTAGAGAGCACATGTATTATAATGATAGCACTAAAATTTAGATGTATGTAATTATAAAACATTCACACAGCTTTAGAATAAACATTTTAATGTAGGTACTCGTATTAGGTAATTATTTACAGCGTATTAGAGGTAAAATTCTCGTTTTTTTTTTTTGTAACACTATTTAGACTCTCTCAAACTCACTAAGGCCCTCTTTCTCACTGTTCGTAGGTTAAACGCTTGTTTATCTATATTGGATGATTGATTGATGATTATATGATATAGGATCCAGGCATTAGTTGTATACAAGAAAGACTGGTATAAGCTATGGAGAATACAATTTTGTTATGCAATTATTTGTATTACGCTCTCTTATTCTTTATACTTAAGAGCGTTGCTCTTGTCGGTGGAGTATATGCCATCTTTCTTGATTTACGGCCAATACCTAGACCTCCTTATAAGACATGACCTTTGACTTTTCTTTTATTTGATCTTTGAATGCCCTTCCTTCGTCTGCTCTGCTCCTTTCTCTCCTTCCTTCTAATTTTCCTTCTATGATGTCTTATAAAGTGGCCAAACATCTTTCCTCTTCTGTTTTCAATAATCGTCAAAATATTGCGCTATTCCTGGACAAGGCTCACGCTATTGCTTAAATAAAATTGCTTCCAACAGGTCGTTTAAATCATCGCCTGAGTCAGATTGATTGAGTTAAAGAGCATGCACTCCAACATGTTTTACAAAAAAGATTACTTGAGATGTCCCTTCTAGTATGTAGTCCTTAATAACATAATGAATGTAACTTATATAGTAATATTTTTGGATGTAATACTCTTTATTAACTATGACATTTTATACAAATACCTATATGAAAATACTTTTGAACACTAAATAGTTTTATGTGAATACATAATGACGCATTCAAATTATTATTTCTTTAAGACAAAGATGTAAATCATAGATGTGCTCTTACCACACCAAGAGCTCACACACCACGTAGAGAACAATATGTACGATTTTCAATATGATAATATTAATTTATAATTCTGTAGGCTAATTCACGTAATTTCAGTTGCAATTAAGTTTACGTCTTAGTGCAAAATAGTATTCTTGTAATTGTTTAGCTATGCGTAAACTGCGCGTCAACTGTACGTCAGTCGTATGTAATACTTTTGACAAATGAATAGGTGAATACCGACCAAGTTGCGATCTGAATCACGCACATAAAACGCGTAGCAGTAGAATACTCTAAAGCGCTCGCGTGACGCGAACTTGACGCGAGCGTATCTGACAGTGGTTGTCAAAATTACGAGAATACGAAACGGGCTGTTTTGATCGAAACTTAACTGCAACTGCACTGCAACTGAACTTATTTAATTACGTGAATTAGCTTACTGATGTCATGTTGGCATTGTGTATCGGATGACAACTTAACGTTCAGAAAAGTGAACATTTTTAAAAATAGTGGGGCGCATCTACGGTTTTAATTTTTAATTACATCAATTTGCAAAAAACTTGTATTCAAATTCAATACCGTATTATAAATGGTGAAACAGTAATGTTTGGTCCTATATGTTACACAAAAAGTAAACCACAAAAGTTGTATTTATTTGGACAACAATATTAACTGTATTTAAAATACTTGTCAGCCATTTGTGTATATCTATTTTATGGTAGTAGCCAGAAATCATTTTCTAACATGACAAATATAATAAAGCCTATATAATAAAAAAAATAATCTAATTACAAGACTGGATTTAATTGAATTCTAAAATAATAAAATTATTAATTGCCACTTCACGATCATCTCATCATAGCATAAATAAATAAAAATTGTAAGTTATAGAGTATTAATATAATATGAGTCTTGATTTTCTCCAATTTTACGCAAATATATGAGTTTTAACGGTTAATGAACTCAATAAAATTGTCTCAAAATTACGCAAATGTAGAGTTAAGTGGATGTCGCAAATTTATCAAATTGACGAAAGTACATAGTTTGAACATGACTGTTTTTAGATGAGTGTTTCTCCAAATTCGTGAAATTTTGCAGTTAATTATAATAACACGAGACAAACAACATAAACAAATAGTCTAATATTTTCCAACGTTGTCGCGTTGCCACTGCCACTACGCTAAATATTTGTGGGTTCGAATCCTGCACGGTACAAAAATTTGTGTGTTCTACAAAATGTTATTCCAAGTCTGAGTATTCGTTGTGTCCGTTGTTTGAATGTTTGTAAATTCCTCTGCGGCACAGGTATCATTGCTAGTGTCCTAGTAGTCTTTAATAAAGGCAAAACAATAAAAAAGATTAAAATATAAGGAACAAAACAGGCTAAAAAGCGTGGCTCGTACTATTTGGTCAACTTGCGATGTCCTCCTAACAGTAAATACTCTATTGCCTCCTTATAACAAAGCATTGTAAGAAAAACAAACTCATAATACATATCTATAGTACCTATTTAACGTATTAAGTGCTTACCTATAAAACTATCTTTTTTCAATACTGGTTATGTCAAATTATAAATTGGTAAACAAATATTTTACTTCTGTTTCAACATTACTGATCTTCGTCACCAAGGTTCTGTAAACGAAAGGATCGTCTACAAAGTCAAAATTACAAAGCTTCTAAATTAAGAAAAACACCAAATCTCAAATAAGTACCGCCAAATATTTTTAGTCGTTCTAAACTTATAATTTTCAATTCAAAACCAGATCAAGATTTAACGAATAAATTTACTAAATGTAAAGAAGAAATAAATTTAGTAAAGAGGCAATTTCATAGATAAGCACATAATATAAAGATAATTATTGTTTCACATTTTAATCCGTTTAAGTTAGCTAAAAGCAAACTGCATCTATTTTTTATTAATATAACAAAATTTTTATGTTATATGGTGGTAACCATACACAAGTTTTATATATTGTTTGTTTTGATCTCGTAGCCACAGTTTACTAGAATACATTCCTGCACTGCACGGATGGCGTAGTTGAGAGTTGCAGGTTCGATCCACACACGGGACAAAAAATTATGTGTTCCACAAATGGTTGTTCCGAGTCTAGGTGTTCTTTGTGTCCATTGTTTGAATGTTTGTAAAGTCCCCCGCGACAGGAATTATTCCAAGTCGGGGAGTGGTATTTTTAACCTTTTGACCGCCACAGCATAAAAGTAGCATCGTACCCCCTTACGCCAGGCGATGATTAATGTAGTTTTAAATAATAGGTAAAAGGAACATAACAAACATATTTTTTTATGTTTATTTTGAACTGTAAAATAGTCGTATTTTCGACGTGCCATGCCGTCGGGGGCGTCGTGAGCACGGTTTAATTTGACGTGAATGGACGTCCGTGGCGGTCAAAAGGATAAGAGAAAATATTTAAATTTTGAAATATATTTACTTAGCGTGCCAGTTACTTCAAAATTAAAAGAAAACAGTAACTAGTGAAAGTGTTTAACAATATAAGTTTAAAGTTTCAAAATTATGTAATAACAAAAAAATAAACAATGCAAAAAACCGTATAAAGTAGTTTCATTTCAAAGAATTAAAGTATTAAAAGCAGATACTGGTTTTATAATAATAATTCTTTATTCATGTGACCAAGACTCATTTGATTAGTAAAAACACTTAAGAGCTATTGTTAGCTAATTAAATTATTAAGTTTATTTAATTAAGTTTTGACAGCCACAAAATTATATAAAAAATATTTCAGTTTGTTTTTATAAGTAAAACAGATTATAACAATGTAAACATAAATACAGCTATATTCCAAAGTCCATGTAGGATGTTATAGCTCGTATATTAATATATAGAATAACATAGAACTTATGTACTTATATTAGACTTATTATGATATCTACTAATTTATTATAATCGTTTTATTTAATATATTATCGTCTTCTTATATGTTTGTTTTATTACTTTTTTTTTGTACTTCTAAGGTGGTAAACAAGCATACGGCCGGCCCACCTGATGGTAAGTGATCACCGTAGTCTATGGACGCCTGCAACACCAGAGCCATCACTTGCGCGTTGCCGACCCTTTAGGAATAAAAGGAAGTGGGAAGGAGAAGGAACGGGAAGGGGGAAAGAGGGTGATTGAGCCTCCGGCGCTCTCACTTACCGAACGAAGCACAACAGTAGGAATACTGCTATTTCACGTAGATACTCTGTGAGAACCCAGTCCTTCCCCGGTCGAGCCGGCCCATTCATGCTGAAATCAACGAGACTCTACCACTTAATTAATAAGTACTTATAATATAACTAGTTGTCCCCGCGGTTTCACTCACGTTTATAATTACTACAATGCTCTCGTGGCTCGTAGTGTTATATTATAGTATAATGTTAATTCTGGGCAACATAGCTTTATAATAGTGCAATAATGATTAATATCGGTCCTGTAGGCTTGGGGGAGTTATTGCATCAGAAACAAATATATCATTCATCAATCTATTCTCTTTATAATATTAGTTTAAGATACTTTAATTACATAAACAAAGCAACAATTATAATTTACAACTTAACTAATATTAACAAACCTAACCACTTATAAATAAAACAAAATGAAAAGTAACAAAATATAGGACTGTAAAATTTAATAAAAAGAAAAGAAATGGCTGGTTTAGGCAGCGTCGTTAAATTCGTCAGCATCGCTGTCGATCGGGAAAGTACCCAGAAGACTGGCAGCATTGCCACGTTGAATGGCAATGCTGATTCAATTCAATGCAATTAGTTTAAGTACCTAATATAAACATCAGAAGGAATTTTTTTGTTTGAACATCTTAATCTCTGAAATTACTAGTCGGATTTCTTAAATTCTTTTTACACTTGATTTACACCCAATTCTTGATGAAGGCTATAAGGCTACATAATACATAACATCACGCTACGAGCAACGGGAGAGGAACAGTAACCATGAACGTGGGTGAAACCGTGGGGGACAGCTAATTAAAATTAAAAATAAACGACTTTCGCATTAGTTTGTTGGTTTAATTGTTAGGTCGATTATTTAGTACAAGATTCGATTCCCGTATGAAACAAAGCATTATTAGTCCAAACTGTTAGTACATTATTATAAGCAGGGCGTATTCAAAGTAAAAATAAAAATTGTTTGGAAAGTAGAAGAAAGAAATTTCACCTACAATTAAAGATTAAAATAGTCTACCACGCTGGCCTAGTGTTGGCAGACTTCACATACCTTCAAGAACATTATGAAGGACTCTTAGACATGCAGGTTTTCTCATGATGTTTCCCTTCACTGTTAAAGCGAGCGATAATTAATTATGTAATACGCATATAACTTGGAAAAGTCAGGTGTGCTCGCCTTGGAATCGAACTCGAGACCTCTTCGTGGCATTCTAACGGTCGGGAGACCTGTGCCTAGCCTAGTGGGAACTAGGCTATCGCTGCTGTCTATAAGACATTATAATTTTGTGTAAAATAAAATAAATATTATCGAAGACCATGACATACAGAAATGATTCAATAAAATTATAATTCAGTGTATACCTACTGCCGCTTTTTCTTTAGATAAGAAGCGATATGATACGAGGCAATACATCTGGGGGCACGGCAGTGTCCCCGCCAAGTCGAGCAAAAAAGCGGGGCCGTACTATCCTTTTCTCGAAACAGTTCAGGCCATTTTCGAACTCCTATAACTTCGTTGAGGATACAACTAAAAGCCTGAATTCAGTAACCAAGCAGGCATTGTATAAACACGGTATATTTCAAATTTCATGCAATTTGAACCAGTAGGTAGTTTAAGAATTATAACTAGTCAAAAACTCTAAGGCACTTCTAGCAGACATAGAAGCTTCAACTTTAGAATACAATTAGTGTTTAGTGTGTAAATCAAGGAAAAATTAAAATATTTTGCAATTTTGGTCCAGTTTTCTAGATACACCAACTGTATAAATAACTTTGTAATCCCGTATAAATATATAGGATTACAAAGTTACATTTACAGTGAATGAATCAGTGTACCTGTATATGTATAATATAATATAATGGAATAATAGGTGTAGATAGGTACGGTATTCAAGAAGTAGAAGTGTATAAAAAAAAAATCTAAATAGTAAAACACTGCGCGCGCTCTGCCCTCTATCTTGAAAATGGTTCAAGATATAAAAAAAATGTTTTAACAAAAGTTGTAGAGAATTTAATCCTCTACAATATTTATAGTAAATACAAATGGCATAAAACCCATAGAAAACGAGATATTTGCAATAAATGTGTTAAAACATAGATTTTTTGACCTTTGACCTTGGAATATCTGTAGACTCGGACACCCTACGATAAGTAGGTTTTGAGACAAGTTTTAGGGAGTTAAAATAAAGGTTTATACAAGTTTATAGCTGACTATCTCTCATTCCGAGATGAAACCCCTAATATGCCTGGACTATTACGTAATTACCTGACCTAACAACATCTTATAGTGACCATATCAATATTAAAAATCTTTTATGTTTTAAATAAATACATTGACTTGGCAATCACACTAAACAATCTAATTTAATATAATATGTATTACTATATGTATTACATACTTGTGAGACACTTTGTGTTTTCAAACGTATTATATAATGCGTATTAAATATTTGGGACGGACAAATTGTAATATAACTATTTATGTTTCGTTTAAGCTGAAAAATAGGATAGATGTCTACTGTTATAATCTAAAAATCACTTAATACGAGCTTACGATTTTGCATTTTTCGTGCAAATTTGCGTAATTTTGTAGGCGAAAATATTAATTATTTAAAGTTTTTAATACGGAGTAATTGTAAACACATTCATTGTTATGGTAAATGTATATTTTATATTTGTATTAAACAAAAAGTGTTGATTTTATCAACTTAACTGTGACCGCCTGTTTTGGCACATTTCGCTCGGCGCAGTCTTAAGTTAGGATGTTTATTTAGCTTTTCTTGTCCTGTTCTATTGAATCTATTCGAGCGTTGCGTTGGCCTCTGTGTAACTGAGAACGTAGATAGTAGATACACAACTAGGAACTGATTAGGTTACATTTGCGCTTAACTGTACTGTGTATTACACATATAAATTACTTGTGTGTTGACAGTTACTAGCCTTAGGCGTCGTCCTAATAAGGCCTAGTATATTTGCGGATACTAGGCCATTTTGCATTAGCGAGATAACGAGTCTGAAAATGAGGTATACATTTTTGTCTCACTTCCGAAAAGTTTTTTTTTTATACAACTAAGGTGGCAAACAAACATACGGCCTACCTGATGGTAAGTGGTCACCGTAGCCTATGGACGCCTGCAACACCAGAGGCATCACTTGCGCGTTGCCGATCCGTTAGAAAAGAAACTGGGAAGGAGAAGGAGCGTGAATGGGGGAAAGGAGGTGATTGGGCCTCCGGCTCTCTCACTCACCGAACGAAACACAACAGTGGGAAAAACGTATGATAAAATAAGAAAATCTGTTCAAATGCGAGTCGCACTCGCGTGCGAAGGTTTTCATACCATCGTACAAGATTAGGTACTACTACTAGATTTCGCCCACGGGTTTGCTCGCGTTAATGTAGGTTAAATATAGGAGAGCGCGAGACGACCTCCAGCCACCATGAGGTTTAACATGGGGGTGCTGGGCTTCGTGGCTCCACCCGCCACCCGATCAGCACCAGGTCCGAGAGGCGGCGTACCTGTTCCCACGTGCGTCTCTATAATAATAATAATAAAAATAATTTATTTTCAAACCACAATACAATTGAAATAAGTACATTTGATATCATACATAAATTTAGTTGACGTAGAAGTACTGTGGGAGACTGGTGCCTAAGGTAGACGGAGAGTCTGTGTTTCAGGACACCAGGTCCCCACCTCACGGACAAGTTGCATTAAAAAATAATAATCAAAAAATACGAACAAATACAAGTTACTGGTGCAGTATACATTTTTTTTTTATATTTTACATTTTAATTATAATTGTATTATATATATTGTTAGTATGAATGTTATTTGGTGTACACAAGTTGTGTGTTTGTGTGAGAGGGTGTGTGTGTGAATGTGTGTGAGGGTGTGTGTGTGTGTGTGTTTGTGTGTGTTTGTGTGTGCTTGCGCGTGCGTGTGAGTAGTGTGTGTGTGTGTGTGTTTGTATGTGTATACATACATACATATTTTATATGGTCACGAATTTGTATGAGTTATGCCAGTACAGATAATATATTTTCCGTATCCTCATAGCTCAAGCTATGTCGTGTCTACTATCCTCCCACAAAGGGACAGTAGGGATTTTTTTCTTTAAAATAGGTATATCGATTTGTGATTCGAACGTGATTCGCGCGGCTCCGCTGACTCTGGTTATGTCAAGGAACACCGTGGTAAGTTATGTCGGTATTACCGGGATGTCACCATCTTTCCCCCGATGAGTCCGACATAACCTCTTCGTTACCCTACGGAGAAGAATTCATCAATGAACTGCCTCTTGTAAAAAAAATTTAGTAACAGTACCTATTTCTTGATGATAGCTATGCCATTTTCTGTTCCTCTTACTACGTGTATGCGAAATTTTACGATAATCAGTCGAGTAGTTAAGTCTAAAACTCACATTCTCTTTATAATATTAGTTAGGATAAAGATTACGCTTTTGTAATCCTAATATTATAAATGTGAATGTGAGTATGGGTAGAAAACTAAAAGGAAATTTGTTTGTAAATGCGAACCCAGCTTTATGCTTTATACTTTATAGTGGGAGCTACATAAGATAAGTTCTAGCACTAAGGGCAGAGAATAATGTCACTGAAATTGCGTTGTACTTTCACGTAAGGAATTTGGTTCGCTTGTGAGAAATTTTCTGCAATTTGCTACCATAGACAGAAATCTACGTATCTAAATTATCAAGCTCTAAATATGGGTGACAAAAACTGGCATTCAAGCGCCTCGTTGCGCAGCGGTAGTGAGCGCGACTGCTGTGCGTAAGATCTCGGGTTTGATGCCTAGGTTAATAGGGAATTTTGATGTCAAAAAGTTCTCAGTAACAAGCACAAAGAAACTGTGGCCAGTAGACGGTAATAAGCTTCGCTCGCGTTAATTTAGAATTTGACAATCAATTCGGGTTGTACTCTGCTTGTAATAATATAATTCAATCATGATTCTAAAGACACGTGGCGCCATCTATTATCATAAGAAAGTTATTATTGTTTTCCTCGGGAACAGTAATTTTTTTGGGAGTGAAAAGTAGCCTATGTCCGTTTCTGTATACCTGACAACGTATGTGCAAAATTTCATGATGATCGGTTTGGTGGTTTAGGCGTGAAAAGGTAACAAACAAACAAACTCATTTTCGCTTTTATAATATTAGTTAGGATTGACTGCCTCCGTGGCGCAGCGGTAGTGAATGACTGCTGACGACTGCTGTGCATGCGATGTTCCCTAACCCTCATGATCCGATGGGACGGTAATCCGACACCACCGGAGAGGGATCAGGCGCAGGACCAACGACTTTACGTGCTTTCCGAGACACGGGGGTGTCTTACACTGCCAACTTCCTAACTCCGGGCTGCTATTGAGATTTTTGATCAGAAAACTGAATTACTTTTTGTTGGCCCGACCCGGGATTCGACCCCGAGACCTCATGCACAGCAGTCGCATTCACTACCGCTGCGTCACAGAGGCAGTTGGGTCCAGCGGGTGTAATACATCTCTTCCTAATAGGCGTCAGTCTAGTACTATCTTCTTTATATATATAATTCTACTCTACATGTGTATGTCACTGAACTCCTCCTAAACGGCTGGACCGATTTTGATGAAACTTTTTGTGTGTGTTCAAGTGGATTCGAGAATGGTTTAGATATGGTTTTTTTTTCTCTTGTGTACAGGACTACGTCTGTCGGGACAGCTAGTGTATGTATATATTCCTTAACGACCTAAATAAATAAACTGAGAACCGAAGAAAACTTGCGCAGGCGCAATTTATATTCCAAAATCAAATGTGATCACTACACAAAGGAAAAAGGGTCAAGACAAAGAGAAAATTCACGGTTACTTGGTACCAGGATGTAGGGTGCATACATTATGAGTGGATACGGGACACATGCGTCACGCACCGAGTAGTACAGGATGATGTCCCGATTTTGATTGCATAATTTATGTGTATACGAAATGTTTAACAAATATTGCGTCGGTTGTGATGTGATTTTATCTTTATGATATCTTTCCTTTGAGGGTGCAAAATGAAAAGAAATCTTCATGGATCGCTAATGCAATTATGCATTTACGGGAATTTAAGTTGGGTGTAACTTTTAATTTTACGCACACACTCACACACATATACACATATGATGGTAAATGTGACCACCGTGGCAGAATACTTTTATAAATATTAAATCTTGTGCATTTCTGCCTTATTAGTTCTGTGGCATGAGTTTTACGCCAACATGTCCAGTGCTTAAATGTATCATGAACTGTATTTTATAGAGTCAGCTAACGACCCGCCTCCGGTACTTGTATTGATGGAGGTCTAACTTGAAAACTGGGACATGTTTCATTTTGATACGCCGCAGCAAAATAGGCCGAGTACTAGGTATGTGTGGAAATCAGCTTCTTATAACATGTATTTAAAAAAATACACTTAGGTAACCTACCCACCCACCTCCAAATTCCACGCGTACGAAGTTGCGGGCAAAACCTAGTCTTTACTAATATTATAAAGAGGAAAGATTTGATTTTTTGTTTGTTTGTAAAAATATAACTAAAAACAACTCAACCGATTTAAAAAAGTCTTTCACCATTGGAAACCTATATTATCACTGAGTAACATAGACAATATTTTATTTTTAAAAAGTACTGTAACTAACATAACCTAACCTAGTTTTACGCTAGCGTAGCCGTGGCAAAATCTAGTCTTATATATAAAAAAAACCATGTATAAAAAATAGTTGCCCATTGACCGCGAAGTGCAACCGAAGATAGGT
This sequence comes from Catocala sponsa, assembly GCA_963564715.1. Taxonomy (NCBI): domain Eukaryota; kingdom Metazoa; phylum Arthropoda; class Insecta; order Lepidoptera; family Erebidae; genus Catocala; species Catocala sponsa. The sequence continues at coordinate 7,981,313 of OY751346.1, read as the reverse complement.
TGTCAGTATATCGTGCAACCTCATTCCCACGAGCAGCCTCAAGATACAACAATCCTTTTTTGTATCCTTTCTTAGTAATCATTACTTTCCCAGCCTTCAAATGCCCTATATATTACGTTTTTGTACGCAATCCGCTTTATATTTTGCTAGTATTACTTAAATTGTTATGTGATTGGACTGCTAGTTGTATGAAAGTCAAAATATAGCTTTTTATGTATTGGCGATGGATAGTTTAGAGACCTTGGACTGTCACGCAGAGGTTTTGTTCGATCCCAAGGAATCCTTTTCAAAGTTATGTGCAGATTAAATAGTTAATTATTACTCGTTTTGACGGTATAAGAAAAAATTTGCATGCCTGGCAACCTGAGAGTTCTCCATAATGTTGTCCAAAATTTGTGAAGTTTGTCAACCCGCAGTGGGCCAGCGGATGATTATGGCCTAAGCCTTCTCTCATTGAGAAAAGGCCCGTGCCCAGCATTGCAACAGTTTATATACTAATAACTTTATCATGAAGATGTATACTGTGTTAGGGATGTTAAGTTATGATGATGGGTTACCAGACACTACGGAAAAGAGATGATCGTGCGGATAGAATACGATGAGCGGTCATGATGCAAAACGGTTAAGACAAGATTTAATATTATGGGTATTATAGGTCCGCAAAATATCAGCTGGAGGCTTTGGAGTCAATTGAGAGAAAGGCCAGGAGACTTATCGGCGATGACCAACTGGTCAACACACGCCTTCAAAGCTTGGAGCATGGTCGTAAGGTTGCCAGTCTTTCGGTTTTCTATCAGATACATTTCGGAGACGGTGCAGAGCAACTGCATAATTTGATTCTTCCTTCCCCTTTTTACCATTGGATGACTAGACAAACGGACCAGGGGCACATGGTGGATATACCACATTTACGCACGAAGCGCTTTGCTTCCGCAAAGGAGTGGAACTCATTACCTAAGTCTATTCTTCCCGATGAGTACAATCTTCAAGTCACGAGTGAATAGGTGTCTTCTAGGCAAGCGTGCTCCATCGTCGACTGCATCTTCACTTGAAGTCAGGTGAGATCGCGTTTAAACGCAAGTCTAATAAAATTAAAAAAAAAGAACATGCGTATTATATTTATTTTGATATGTACAGCTTTAATACATATACAATGGAGAATAGTACATCAAATAAGCCAAATATAGTTTTCTCACGAGGTCCTCGAGATCCTCGAGGATAGGATAGTTTTCTTTGAGTAAAATAATGTAGGTATAGAATCGGTGCCGTAGTTTTAAATATTATCTTTAAGGTACAAATAAACACCTTCGATTTAAATTATACCCCTTAGACAACACCCTCACAGTTACTTAACGAGGCATTTCCTCAGGGCCTGTATAGACCGACTGTATTATCTGCTGTTTAAATATTAACTGCAGGTAGGGTTGCCACGTCCTAGAACCGAAAAGCCGGACAGACAGAAATAAGAAAGTAAGAAAGAAAACTGTATTTTTATTTCAGCACAAAAAAAGCAAAATGCCATCATATAATCACAAAAACAAACATAGTATTAGTGGCCGCTCAGCATGATGCCGTGATACAAGCTAAGTAGGTATATTTAATTTTTTTTTGCCATAAACAATAATTTACTGCACCACGGCGCTGATTTTCAGTGACTGCCAACAACTACTAATAATAAAAATGAACATAAACACTATTTATATAGCCATTGACATTTGGGTAAAATCCGGACCCCTTAATTTTTAGTCTTAATATAAAACGAAAATTTTTTTAGGGGTACGGGTCTAGTTTGCTCGCTTACGATATAAGGTGAGGCCGGCGGGAAACCAACATATGACAAATGTAACAAATATTGCCTAATTTAAAAATCCTAGCAAGAGCCGTACAGGCAACTAAAATTCCTGACTGTGTCCGGCTTTATCCAGATGCCTGGCAACGCTAACTACAGGTGCAAACAGGCTAATACACTGCAGTTATGTGGTCAAGATTATTTTATTCTAGTCTAGCAATGGCGTTCACTTATATAGAAATTTAATAAAAACTAACCTAACCTACTTTTACGCGAGCAAAGCCGCGAGCAAAAGCTTGTTAAAAATATTCGTAGTTAACAGACGATCAAACACATGACAACTAATGTGATTCGCTGAATGATTTACGCCCGATTTTTGAAAGGCTTGACAACGGCGTGTCAAAATCAAACCAGCTAATTCAGTCAGCCAATAAAATCTCTTTCAAAGCCTTTTCATACACAGAGTGTAAGAACTTCAACCAGTTATCCATTCGCGTTCACATTTGAAATTTCATTTGCAGTCGGACAGCACAAGTGCAGTTGGTCTACACACCACATAGAAAGTAAAATTTGACATTACATACAAATCTAGTATCTCATGCATACCAATGAAAGGATGTGCCCCGTCACAGTCCAGTGCTCGAACCGAAACCACTACGGTGGAAGGACGGAGTAGTGGACCGAACCGACCTACAGATGAAAGTAAAAATACGTTACGATCATAATAACTAACTGTGGTGTTGTGGTCCAAAGAAGCGATTGGTTGTTTTTTTACCTTGTTATATTAAGACTGCTACGGGAATTTGTATGGCAAAAGGATTACAATAACTGTGGTTTTGTGATCCATAGAAGTGATTGGTTGCTTTTTTACCTTAATGTTATAAAAGATCAGTAAGAAAGTTACCAAAATAAATAAATCTAGCAAACCATGGAATGTATATCCTTTATCGTAGATTTTGTGATTCCTATCTGAATAATATATTAGATACTATGGAACCCTCCGTATGCTAATCTGATCCGTACTCGACCGATCATCATGAAATTTAGCATACACGTTGTCAGAATTACAGAAAAGAACATAGGGTTCCTTTCATCCAGAAAAAGGGCTGTTCCCGAAGGATACCTAGTAGTTTATGAAACTAAAGATAAAAAATATAAATCTGTCTGTTTTACAACGTTGCGTGCAAGGTAACAAGACAAAAGCCTTGACTTGTGCTCAGTCTAAGGTCGCAATCATGGCTGCGAGCTTATGTAAGATGGAGGTATTTTCCTAGTCAGATTAATCCAGGTTTGAGCGAAACCCTAACTTATAAGTCTCATAAGAATTTTAGGATTATTTGTAGTTAAATGTTTATATTTCAGAAGCAACGCGTACCATATCACTGTATCACTTATCCTAATTTATCTGGAAATAAATAAGTAATTATAAATGTTGTCACAGAGTAATGGTTATATATATATATACTAGCTTTTGCCCGCGGCTCCGCTCGCGTTAATTTAGAATTTGACAATCAATTCGGGTTGTACTCTGCTTGTTAATTCAATCATGATTCGAAAGACACGTGGCGCCATCTATTATCATAAGAACTTGTTGTTTTCCTCGGGAACAGTAATTTTTTCGGGATAAAAGTCCTGTCAACGTATATGCAAAATTTCAGGATGATCGGTTTAGTGGTTTAGGCGTGAAAAGGTAACAAACAAACAAACTCATTTTCGCTTTTATAATATTATAGTTAGGATATATATATTTTTTTTATGCAACTGAGGTGGCATACATGCATACGGCCCACCTGATGTTAAGTGGTCACCGTAGCCGATGGACGCCTGCAACACCAGAGGCATCACCTGCGCGTTGCCGACCCTTTAGGAAAAGACATGGGAAGGAATGGGAGCGGAATGGGGAAAGGGGGTGATTGGGCCTCCGGTACTCTCACTCACCGAACGAAACACAACAGTAGGACTACTGCTATTCCACGTCGATATTCTGTGATATTATTTGCAAGAATCGATTTTTACGACCTTTGATCTTCAACAACATAAGACGCAGACACGAGATTTAACCTTTTGACCGAGCAGCGATAGCTCAGTGGGGAGACCAACAGACTGCAATGCAGAGGGTCTCGGGTTCGAACCCACGTCGCGCACTTCTGACTTTCGGAAGTTATATGACTTTTCGAAATGATGTGCGTATTGATTGACAATTATCGCCTGCTCCGTGCCTCGGAGAGCACGTTAAGCCGTCGGTCCCGGCTGCCATGAACATCTATGGCAGTCGTTATTGGGAGAGTGTCGACACAAAAGATCCCACTGGGTCGAAGTGTCGCCGGTCTGCACTGACTGGCCCCCACATAAGATAAGATAAGATAACCTTTTGACCGCTACGGACGTCCATTCACGTCAAATTAAACCGTGTTCACGACGCCCCCGACGGCATGGCACGTCGAAAATACGACTATTTTACAGTTCAAAATAAACATAAAAAAATATGTTTTTTGTGTTCCTTTTACCTATTATTTAAAACTACATTAATCATCGCCTGGCGTAGGGGGCACGGCGCTACTTTTATGCTGTGGCGGTCAAAAGGTTAAGGGCTTTTTCACCACCGCCAAATAGCGTTTATCTATAAGATAAAAGTCTCGCCACCTCTCTTCTTTAACCTAACAAGAGTGAGATAGCATACGATTCTTCTTTCGGCTAACTATCACTTTATAGTTGTGGAACTAGCTACTAATGAGACTTTTGAGACAACTTTAAGGCTGAGGCTACATTAGTCCGCGACACGACCTGCGATACGTAAGCGATAAAAACAAATAGTTCATATTCACGTTTATGGCTACACCGTACGCCATATATCGCTATTAATCTTTGATTTGTTTATGCGATAGAAACAACATTAGTGTAATCATGGCATCGGCTACATCAACTTGTCAGCGAAATTGAAGCGAATTCATTAAAAATTTTCGCTTATAATATAGCCATTCCATGTTTATATCGTTTCGCTTTCACAGTCGCATCGCGAATCGCTGCCTACTGTAGCCTCAGCCTTACCGTCAGTCCTACAACTAACAAGTAAAAGTTATCCTAAAGATAAATCGCATACTGTCCATTCCTTTTTTTTTTTAAGTTGTTCGTCGATATGACCACTCTTCACCTGATGGTAAGCAGTCGTGTGGTCTAAGAGCAGTGGCCTCCACACAGCCCTCATAGCAGCCGAGGCGATGTTGAGGTCTCTACTTTGACGGCCTGAGAAGGTGCTTTTTCACGCCCCGCTTGAAGGACCCAGGATTGAAGGAAGAAGGAAACACGTGCCTTGTTAGGTTAAAAAGAAGAGAGAAGGCGAGACTTTTATTTTATAGATGAATGTTATCTGGAGGTGATGGGGCAAGACTTCAGAATGTCAAAATATAGGCTCATACAAGTTGCCAACTTATTCTTTTTGTTGTAGAGCAGCGATAGCTCAGTGGGCAGACCAACAGACTGCAATGCAGAGGGTCTCGAGTTCAAACCCACGTCGCGCACCTCTGATTTTCGGAAGTTATATTGATTGACAATTATCGCCTGCTCCGTGCCTCGGAAAGCACGTTAAGCCGTTGGTCCCGGCTGCCATGAACATCTATTGCAGTCGTTATTGGGAGAGTGTCGACACAAAAGATCTCACTGGGTCGAAGTGTCGCCGGTCTGCGCTGACTGGCCCCCACATAAGATAAGATATTCTTCTTGTTGGCTTAAGTGACTGTACTGTAGGTGCTTCTTCAATGTTTGCGATTGGTTTATAAGCAAGGCTGACAGTCTGCACCACTCATACAAATACTACATCGCCAGATAGAATCCAGGAGATCCAAAAAATCCATTCGATCTGTTGGTAGAAGTGGCTTGACAATCAAAATACTTAGCCCAACCCGGATAGCAAACCCGACACCTCATGTACAGCAGTCACTTCAATACCGCTGCGCCACAGAGGCAATCATAAAATTACCTTTATTACATTGTCTATGGTACTTAAACAAAACATTTCTTTTGTATAGTTAATGCCACCGACCATTCTGCCCAACCCTTCAAAACTTGTAAGTGTGAACGAATTTATAGTTACAACGACATACTGTTCCGCCACTTAATACTTCCGCCAGGAATCGAACCGGATACCTCGGGAGTGGGACGAATGAGGATGTACGTTGTACGGATTCCGGACTCAACTGTCACGTTAATACGCTTGTATTCAAATATTGGGGTAGGCAGAACTGTAGGTTATATGACTAGTTACTTCGAACTTACAACAATAGATGCAGCGAAATTGATATCTTCTTTTTGTCTAAGAATAGATTTAATAATAGCATTATTCGTGACCTGATCGTTAATTCCTGTTACTGATACTTTTTTGACTTTTTGTCTTTTTGATAAGTACTCTTCTATACAAATAAATAAAATTGAAGTATCTGTTTGTAATGTCAAAATAACAGCTTTTTATCTAATGCATATGACAGTATATAAGGTACCTATTCGGCTAATCTCCGAAACGGCTGAACCGATCTTGACGGCACTTTCACTGGTAGATAGCTGATGTTATAAGGAGTAACATAGGCTACTTTGATTTTAGAAAAAAAATAGGGTTCCACGGAGACAAACACTTTTCAGTTAAAATATACGCGGACGAAGTCGCAGGTAACAGCTAGTATTATGTAAAACTCATAGTGTAACTTAGAAATCACAATTTTCTACCTCATGTTAGATTGTCGTGGAACTCTGTAATTAGCTTAGAGTTATTCTTAATAAAATTTGTAATGTATCTGTGTAAAAAAGCTCCTTAAAATAAATAAACAAAAAATAAAATAAGTTGTTACTGTTGACTTCGTTCGCGTTGAAAAAGTGTTACTATGACTATTGCACGTGTGGCACAGTGTCGCAGATTCTATTTCCGATAGGACAAATATTATGTTTGTGTTATGTGATTCAGATATATTTGTTTTGAATCTGGGTGTTCGTTTTGCTCAACGGTTCAATGTTTACAAGGTAGTTATGCGTTGCCACGTTCCCATGAGTAAGCTAAGAACGCATTACGTCATCACACTTACCAACAGTACTTGATCTAAGTTCAAAGTAAACCATAACTTAAATAATGACAATAAACTTAAAGGTGACGAAATACTAAGTTAATTGATCTTGTCACTTGAACCAAGTAAACAAGCAGCTTGTAGGATCTCACACGGACAGCACACATGTATAACCACATATAAACCAATGTATCCGTTCAACAAAACTGCACTCAACTTGTGTTTTTAGTTAAATAAAGTATTTATTTCTTTTTTAACATAAACAAAATGTTTATATTTGACTAGGTACTTCGCGTCATTGTTTATACCTATTACGGAAGTCATATTATTTGTTATGGCAGTGATAGTACAGAGTTCAATTCCTGGGTCGGGCAGTGTTACTAAATTTCTGTCAAGAAATTCTCTTTCGTATTTCTTATTCTGTCCCCGATAAACGGCCAAACTGTAGCGAGGAAAAATGTGGGTGTGATGCACCCAATAATGATAAATATTTAAATAATAAATATATAATATATAATAGTACCAGCCCTGTATTAAACTGTCCCACTGCTGGGCACGGGCCTCTTCTCAGTGTAAGAAGGGTTAGGCCATAGTCCACCACGCTGGCCCAGTGCGGGTTGGCAGACTTCAAATATCTTTAAGAACATTATGGAGAACTTTCAGACATGCAGGTTTCCTCACGATGTTTTCCTTCACCATTAAAGCAAGCGATAATTAACTATTTAATACGCACATAGTTGCGAAGTCAGAGGTACGCGACTTTGGATCGAACTCGAGACCTCTGCGTGGCAGTCCAACGGTTTCCCACTAGACTATCGCTGCTAAATATATATTGCACAAAAGTAAAAAAAATAATATGTAAACACAAAATATGAAAAGGCATACATTATGATGGTTGTACAATAGCATACTACCAAAGGACACAGCGATTCCTAAATTAAGACTTGCTCGTATTTTAAAAATCGATGGCTCTCCATTTTGTGTCATAATTTACCATCGAACTTCGTGGATTTGATGCACATTATAATACAAGACTTTTGTACTGGATAAAGACAACATACAAAAAAATTTAGTATTATCTATGCTTAACCTCTGTCTACGATTTCAAGGATATAATATGCCTGAGACTACATATGTATGTATATCGAGCTTAGATAAAACTTGCGTTTGAGGGGTCCTTTAGATATTAAAATACTAGCAACTTCATTTCCACATTCATATTGCTAGAAATCCCAACTTAATATTATAATCGTGAATATGAGTTTGTTTATTAAGCTTTCACGTCTTAAAAACTCGACCAATCGTCATGAAATTTTGCATACATATTTTCAGAGGTATAGAAAAAGATATAGGATACCTTTCATCCAGAAAAAAGTATTGTTGTCGAGCTAGCGCATCCGCGGTCAAAAACTAGTAATTAATAAAACAAAGATATTCTTACAAAGTGCATCTAAATCGTTTTGGAGGTCATAGCTATATGAAAACATAACATACTACAGAGTTTCTTTTGTCTTATGCTATGGCTTCGTTCATAACTTTAATGCTAATGTTCTTCATAAAGGTTAAAGCTATATTTAGAATGCATTTAATCAAAATCGATCAAGCTGTTTAGTCATTAAACAATTCAAACAGACAGAGTAACTTCCGCATCTATAATAATAGTATGGATGTAGAGAATAGTCTGCGGCGATGGAGTAATAATTAAAGTGATCATCTTGATACTGTCTACGCGTGCCGTAGGTTCAAAACCTCAAACTGCACGTATGGTGCTGTGACTTATATTGCTAATAAGGTTCTAACTACGATAATTTATGTGCTATAAATAATTTTCTAAAAGAAACATTATACAAAATCTAAAATGACTTACGATCCTTTAACGATTAACAAAAATAGACCAAAAAACCATAGATAAATAAACTATATTTATTACATAGCTCGCCCGTTTCAATCTGCGTTACCATAAATCATAGAGAGTACCATAAGTTAGGCTTATCGCCTTTTTTATTTTGCGTCTATGGATAAAAAATTGGTCACATGCCATGGTGTAAAGTTTCAAACATCTGGTTTGTTTCAAACCTTGTGGTCTGTGGTTTGTTTTTTGCGTGGCACAGATCTGCACGCTTTCGATATTGGTATTTTTGACTCAAAATGGTTGACATGTGGACTGTTTACCTGCAGTTAGCATGACTTGAGTTTTTTAACAGAAATAACAGTATTTGTGGATCATCCCGATCGTCCCAAATGGAACCCAAAACCATCGGTGTACTGGTAGTGCCAGGCGATCTCATATACCACTGTTCCGTCCAGGCAACGCTTGCCCGTTAAAATAAGCATTAAAAGTTAAAAGGACGAGGATTAATGTTGATATCATAATAAATTAGGAAGAGTATTAGCAGTGTTGTCAATTGGTTTTATCACGAAATTTCATGCTCGTTTTTAGAGGACAAAGAGCCTCAGTCCTTCTAAATAAGAACATTTAATATGTCGAAATATTTATTAATAATATAATGCAAGGCCCAAGTCCGTAGCAGCATGGAGTACTGTTTGCACATTTGGAATGGTTCCGCTAAGTACCTACTCGATGCCTTAGATAAACTGCAGCGTCATGCCGTACGTATACTCGACAGCCAGGAGGTTACGAACGACACCGAACCGCTACAACTTCGTAGAGACATTGCGTCCCTTAGCGTATTCTATCGCCTCTATCATGGCGAATGCTCTGAAGAGTTATTTGACCTCATCCCACCTTCCGGCTTCCTTTTGAAAACAATTGCCAGTCTTCGTAACCACGGATGGATGGTGAGCACAATCCCGTCTCGCACCAAAACGTTCAGCAATTCCTTCTTATGCCGTACCATACAACTTTGAAATGGTCTTCCGGCACATGTGTTCCCTCCCTTTTATGACATTGGGTCCTTCGAACGTAGTGTGAAGAAGCATCTGGTCAGACCGGCTTGACACTGACGACAGCTAGAAGACATCTATCTTCTCCTCGTCGTCACTGTCTCTGGACTGTAATTGGGCTTTCCAGCAGGTCCGTTATAATCACTTTGCCGTGTCATTAGAAAAAATTTAAAAATGTGGTGTGTATGCACATGTCTAACAAAAATCTGCAAATTGTTTTGTGTCGTTTTAGGCAAAACCTTACCATATTTGTAAATTTTAAGATGTACGAGAGAACATGAATAGTTTTGATGACTTTTGAAGTAAAACATAATATGTATCATACGTACACACAATTTATGAGCAAACGTACTGTCCCCCCAATTTCATTTCACCATGCCTTTCATGGGCCAATACCACTCAATTCTCAATTGAACTCACGTAGCAACTCCAAAATAAAACCATTGAGAACTACTCCGATTTAGTCCACACACATCTCACGAAAGTTACCCATTAAAAATGTATAATAAAGTTAACTTCGGTCCATCCGTCTTCATCAATCAGTACCAACACTCAGCATCCGACTATTGTAGTTCCTACCCTAATACTTCATTAAGGTAACTCCACGCATTGTAAGGGAAGTGTAGGGTAAAAATCTCAGTTCACGTCCGTCAATCGATTTGATACGGTTTTACGTTATTTAAGGGTTTAATGATTGGATGCGTGTCGTCAGTGTGTCTGGAGGGTTTAGATGATTTGAGGAATGTTTCGGTTTAAGGGTGATTTTTGGTGGAGAAAAAATATATTAAGTTTTTATCACGGTCCGTGTGATGACGGAAGTGGCTGTTTTGTTTATGTTTGCATGCGATGTTAGGTTTTTTATACTGAGTTTATCTCTAGTTTATATTATGTGCTTCTTCTCTTTTGTGTAGGCCACGGGTCTCGTCCTGGCCTTTGAATCTCTGTGGCGTTACTGTCAAAAAGTTTTTAAAAGGAGTGGAACTCACTACCTAAGTCTGTGTTTCCCGATGACTACAATCTGGGTGTCTTCAAGTCGCGAGTAAATAGGTATCTTCTAGGCAAGCGTGCTCCATCGTCGACTGCATCTTCACTTAAGATCAGGTGTGATCGCGGTCAAACGCAAGCCTATTACAGTATAAAAAAAAGAAAAGCTGCCTAGCATTAAAATGTTGGAGGTTTTTCCATGTTTCTAAGCACGTAAAGCCGTTGGTTTTGCATCTGAATTTTAACTGCAGAGATGGCTCGGTGTCGTAAGTGATCACCTCACCATAACGTAGATCATTGATGTCCCCTCATCTAAATATTCTTACTCACATTACGTTTACTCACACATTACATATAAAAAATATTTAATAAGAGTAAGCGTAATACTATACCTACTGAATTAATAATATTTTTTTTTATAATTTATTTATTTAAAAATTCAAATCAAATTCAAATAATTTATTTCGGGCTGCATAGGCCCATAGATAAATACCTTAACCTAAATTTACATATTATATAATTTTATAATACATACACACAACACCATCTAGCCCAAACAAAGCAGAGCTTGTACTATGGGTACTAGACAATGGATAAACATTACATATATACTTTTTATTGTTTTATAAATACATACATATTATACCTACATAGAAACACCCAGACAAATGTTTGACTTGTGCGGGCATCGAACCCGCGATCCCGCGTGGCAGTCGGTTACATTAACCACTACGCCATCGAGGCCAGAAATGAAATTACATTGTAGTTATACACACAGTCTTATTGCTATACACGATGACAGTATACATAAACTACAATAATGGTGGGTGGAGTACTGTTCTAGGTAGGCTACTGAGCAGCCTGATTTAAGGAGGTACAGTGCCGGCTCCCTACTGGTTGTCGGATTTTATCGGTACACGTCATACATGCCTATATTTGTATACTTCAAAATGTATGGTCTACACAAAGATAATTACAATAATTCATATGCCATGTTGGCTTTGTGTGTCGGATGACAACTTCATGTCCCGAAAGGTGACAATATTTTTATTTGTCGTAAAAAGACAGCGTGCGTAATAATTCCTGTGTCACGTGGGACTTTATAAATATTGAAACAACGGACACAACGAACAAACGTAGTAGACATATACAGATTGTCCCAGAAGATGTGAATAAAATTGTAACGGGAGATTCCTTAGGTAAGAACCCTTAAAATTTGCTAATTAAAAAATTAAGAAAAAATTATAATCTTTGGTTAAAATAAAAAATCAAAGTTTTTAAAAAAGTAGATACGACTTTTCAGACTTTTAACTACAGGTGCTTCGTTTATGGCTAATATTCATTTTTTTTCACTATTATTATTTGTGAAGGATTGATTCGTCAAACTACAAACGTTTTTTTTTTTAAACACGTATATTTGAAATCGCAGCATTAATTTGGTGTATTTTTTTGCACCAAAGAAAATCTTGTACGTTTGACCAACAACAAAACATAATTTTTAAATTTTTTTTATTTAGCAAATTTGAAAATTCCTTACTTAAGGAATCTCCCATTACAATTTGATTCACATCTTCTGGAATGCCCTGTATATGATTAAATCCATACAATATTATAAACGTGAATGTGAGTTTATTTTTTTGTTTGTTACGTTTTCACGTATTACCTACTAAATCGATTATTATAAAATTTCGCATACACGTTGTCAGGGGTACAGAAAACGACATAGGGTACCTTTCATCCAGTAAAACCTTATGTTACTAACCTAATCTAACTTACATTTGCGCGCGAAAAATCTAGTAAAGTTTAAAGTACATTTACCCGAAATTTCGTACAATTTATTATAAGGTACCAGTGGTAACCCTAATCTATACTAATATTATAAAGCTAAAGAGTTTGTTTGTTTGTTTGAACGCACTAATCTCAGAAACTACTGGTTCGATTTGAAAAAATATTTTAGTGTTGGATAGCCTATTTATCGAGGAAGGCTATATAACATCACCCTACGACCCACGGGGGCGGTGCAGTAACGATAAACGCGGGTGAACCGCGGGCACATCTAGTTACAGATAATATCCGCATGTGCACGTACTACATGTGCGGATAATATCTGTACGGATATTATATTTATAATCAACAAAAAACAGTACTGAACTCTGCTCATTTACGACAACTTCAATATTCGAAAGACACGCGACACAACGACTATCCCTAGTGCAGGTGTTGCAAACACACAAAAAATAAACTGCCGAACATCTAATTCCCACCGAAATCGGCATAGCCGTTTCTAATATGACACAGACGCATCCCTCGTACAAATTCGTTCTCCCGTATCGTAAAACCATTTTATATATTGTTTCAACAAGCCGCACCAATTTTGGAAAGTGGGCTGCGCAGTAAAATAAAATTTTATGCGTTTTTCATTGAAACTATGCCCTCTGGCTATGATATTCAATTAAGCAGGTCACTCTACTTGATAAGTAACAATCAATTGATAACGGATACCCGTATTGTGGGTGTTTTTGTTAAAATATCTGTTTTTCTACAACGATAACTTCGTTTCCCACGAAATAATAAATTAAATGAAAAATTCAAATAACCTTTAACTGTCTCACACTTGACAACTTTATTTTTACTATATTTTACAAAACGCAATACTTTTATCAGCAAACGTATTTTAATAACACATTTATTATATGAAAATATATTATATTATACAAACATAATATATTATATTATACATATAATCTATACTAATATAATAAAGGGAGAGATTTGATTTATGTTTGTAAGGTTTTAAATCAAAAACAACTCAGCCGATTTTAAAAATTCGTTCACCGTTAGAAAGCTATATTATCACCGTATAAGATAGGCTATATGTACCTACTAATTTAAAGTATTTTTACTAACCTAACCTACAATTACGCGAGCGAAGCCGCGGGCAATAGTAAGTATAGTATAAAAGAACATATGTATATTTTAAACAATTTTATTATTGCATGTGCTTCCACAATGCCTCTCCCCAATATTGCAATGATATGACAATACATCTTTTCTGTGTAAAAATATCAATAATTAATTACAAAAATGGTAGAACAAAACTTGTTAAGTATGGTATAAATAAGTTATGAGTAAAAACTTATTAGTATTTACAATAAACCCTGTATATAGACTTATCCCTAAACAGATAGGCAACTATGCTATTTGATTAAACTCATACATATATTTCTTTGACTCTACGGATGACGTAGTTTGGTTGCCTCGTCACTGCGGTTGCGCCGAGTGTTGTGGGTTTGAATCCCACACAAAAAATTGTGTGATCCACAAATGTTTGTTCCCATTCTGGAAGTTCTTTGTGTCCGTTGTTTGAATGTTTGTAAAGTCCCCGCGACACAGGAATTATTTCTAGTGCGAGTTGTCATTTAAAAAATATATAATATACTAGCTGTCCCGACAGACGTTGTCCTGTACACACGAAAAAAAAATTAAGATAAAACTATCCTATCTTTTAAGTTGGACCAAATTACAGATAGTTACGAAGTTTGATCAAAATCGGTTTAGTAGTTTCAGAGTTTATCCCGAACATACATCGTGACACGAGATTTTTATATATTAAGATATATTAGAATAAAAAATAAATATATTGTTGCACTTAATTGAGAAGAAGCCTAAATTCGTTCACCTATTTGCAGACACTGTACTACCTCTGAGAATTTGCAATCAGAATAAATGCAATAACACGTTACCCAACCCGGGAAAGAACTCAGGAGTTCAATATAAACTCAAACTTATGAGCACGATAAGGCTGATACCTATTTATTTTGTATCCTCCGTAAGTGGCAAAAATTCATTAGTCTGTTTTAGGGGAAATATAAATTATATCCTTGCAACACTGGCATGTTGCGAATAAGACACTGAGTTGCCAGCGCATGGCCACTTGGTGTCCTTATTACCCTTATATATACATGAAGTGAGTACCCTATTGACCACAAGAACACAACACAAAGGGATTTTCCTGTAGGGTGGAGGCATGTCTTTACTCGGACTACTGCCAGTTTAAACAGAGTTAGCGCTGTACACTAACTTCTGTAGTCGTAATACCTATTACATTTTTAAAGTGAAAACTTCTTTAGGCGCGTTGAACACTTCCTGGGTGAACGAAAATTCTGGAACTCGCGTCATCGTCACGTTTCCACGCTTTATTATTTATTTTAGAATATACAATATCTCAGAAATGGCGCGTCCTACGCAAAACATAACGAAATTTTGATCCCTTTAATAAGCCAAGAGAGTACCGAACGCTTTCCATTTTTTAATTATTTTTGGTTTATAATTTGGTTTATAAAGAAGTGTTTATGATCAAGGATTAAAGGTTTCACTTCTATCGGCAGTCCTCAAAGACTGTTTATTTAAAAGTAAGTAAGTGCTTGGTCCACATTTCGTATAAGTATTATAAAGTATTCGCAACTTCGTCTGCTTCACATAAGAAAATTTTCCCCGTTTTGCAACATTTTTCATTGATGTTCCACTTCTGTTAGTCGTAGCGTGATGTTATATAGCCTTCCTCGATAAATGTGCTATCCAACACTAAACGATTTTTCAATTCGAACCAGTAGTTCCTGAGATTAGCGCGTTCAACCAAACAAACTCTTCAACTTTATAATATTAGTATAGATTTTAGGACCCACGTATTAAGGACTATTGTCTTTTACCGGACACGGTTCTAGGCTTAGTGCTGCTATTGAGAACAGCCCTATAACATATTGCCCGACCTGAGCAACGAACCCTTGACTTTATGCACAGCAGTGTATAGTCAGCAGTCAGCTATTATTTTACTAAGTTGTAATAAAAACAAAGCGAACATAATAAAAAAAATAACGTAACTAAGCACATATTGTTTTATCAACGCTGCAACGTGGGGTCCAACGCCATCTATCGTTGAGTAGATGATGTCTCAATTCCGATATAGTTTTATATACATTTTACATACAGATGTATATTATATGTACATATCTAAAGTATATTTTTTAGTTTTACGACAGGATAAAAAGCCCAATACCACTTTTTCTTACCGAGATTTGAACCCTGGACCTCATGCACAGCAGTCGCTTTTACTACCGCTGCGCCACGGAGGAAAACTGCTCTTTGCACAAGTAGCACTGTTGATGTTCGCGTGTGCGGTCGTGAGATACAGGGTTTGAATATAAAAACGATCTGAAAATTCGACAATGGACTTATTAACCTCAGAGTCTTCTTCTAAGAGGTTAATGAAAACTCTATGTGGGTCTATGTGTCTGTCTATTAGTGACCGGCATAACTCCGAGACCACTGGACCAATTGACTTGTAACTTGGTGTGCAGATACCTTGGGATCATACCTCGAGTTTGAATATGAGCCCTGTGGGTCAAAAGACCCCCGGTATATAGGGGTCATTTCTATTCATTACTTTTACATTTAAGACCTCGTCTTACATACTAGATCACGATCCCTATCATCAATTGTCACTGACAGCGATGTTGTCAATCATCATCTATTGTGCCCAAACGTAAATCGAACGGCAACCCTATCGAAGCGGCGGCGTCCCGTATGGGCCCGCTTTTTATCAAATGTTAAACTAAATGAATAAAAATCACAAGTACAACCGCTTACAGCGCCCTCTATACGGGTTTATTGTCATCAAGTATAAGGGTATGGTAAGCACTTGGTGCGTAATTATGATGGGTGTTCGTGTATTAATAAGTGCGTTCAGTGTTTTATACTGCACTAGATTTTTATTAAAATAATTTATAATAATTATTAAATTGTAGGATTTGATTTGATAATTGTATTTGATTTTGGGGATAATGTTCTTGTAATATTATTTTGGATATGATATGAATTGTATACAATTAATCATTCTTATTATGTATATATTTTATTGTGACCTGTATTTTTGAAATTAGGTAAGTACTTACGTTGAAATATATCTATGAAAGATTGTCTATAGCAATATTTACTACATATTGTACCTATACCTGTGAAATTTATCTGTAAGCTTTCCAATAAACTCAATAAATAGCTTTATCTTTTTAAAAGAGACAACTACCGCACTAGGAATAATTTCTGTGTCGCGGCAGACTTTACAAACATTTAAACAACGGACACAAAGAACCTTCAGTCTCAAAAAAACATTTGTGGATCACACAGATTTTTGTCCCGTGTGGGATTCGAACCCGCAACACTCGGCGCATTTACAGTGGTAAAGCGACCACTTAAACTAATACGCCATCCGTGCAGTTAAAAATAAATAGATATGAATGTCACATAGATTTTCGCTTGGATTGTCCTAAAGGGTTAGGCAAAGATGTTCTATAGCCACGATTCGCAATATAAGCTTAGCTTTATATAAGAAAGAAATTTCGGAGTAATTTCGGTCTACCAGGCATATTGCCAGACCCCGTGTTACTAAGAATTTTTAATCACACTTCTTGAGGATTAAAATCTGGGACCTCGCGTGCAGTCTCAAACATCACATGGTTATACAAAGCGAACCGATGAGGCTATCATTTTTAAACATTTAAGCTGACTCCGTCTGACAAACTTGCCTTAATTAGGCAAGTAAACTTAATAATAATTTTAGTTATAATGAGACTCGAATAACTACATATTTGTGGATCACCCAAATTTTTGACCCGTTTGGGAATCAAATTCTCAACGGCCGACGTAGGGGTAGTAACGATGCGATCATTTCTTCCACTATGCTATTAGTGCAGTAAATTTTTTGCCTAACCAGTACCTATTCTTGTTACAGTTTAGTTGTTAATTAAGTTTATGTGTGTTATTTTGGGATGAGAGGAGTGGGTTCACATCCCGCGGGCGGAGGAATGGGATCCCCCGTCCACAAGCTATTGAGTCGGAGCAACGCCTTTCGTCATGACGACCAAGAGTCGTCGTCGCAGGCGTAAGACTGCATTACGCACTGCTGGATTAGTTGCTGATGTAGTTTCAGTTTCAGTTTCAGCAACCCAACCACCATTCACGGCAGGCGTTGGTAAATCGTAGTAAGTTTAGTCGGCAGGCCCTTCATCTTCATCTTTCCCCGGGTGAGTCAGAAGTACCCTCGCCGCTCCCCTTTGCCCGCAGAGAGGATGACGTAAAAAACTATTACCTAAATTTAAAAAAAAAAAGGTGTGGTGTCACGTCGTTAGGACAATGGGCGTGTTAAAATCGAATTCCTTAATATCGGGGTACTGCCGCATAAATACAGTCATACCATGACAAGTTATATTGTTTTAGATGGGTAATAGTGGGCTCCTAAGGCCTTGGCCTTAGAACCCCCACTATCACCCATCTAAACCATCTGCGGCAAAAGATAGCTTAACCGCTCTCATCGCTCGATAACTTCGTTGTAAATTAATCATCATAGCATAGAAAAAACAGAGTGATAAGCATCTCACCCTCATCTCATTACAGTCGAGAACAGCAGTTAACATGATCGATAACTTTCTAACCTGAACCATTAATACCAATCGAGAGATCGACAGATACGTACACGTTTTTAACCGCTCGTTTCTAAAATTTATTGCGTTTCGTAAGATTATATTCACGCTGCGTTTTGTTAATTGTTATAAATCGTGTTAATTGATTTGTGAATAACAACGAACGGTGGTCAATGAACGAAATATCGGCATTGAGTTAATAGTTATGTAGGTACTACTACTACGTACCAGCCAGCCTAACTCCCTAACTTAACTCCTAACTTTAATTGCCTTCGTGGCGCAGCGGTAGTGAATGCGACTGCTGTGCATGAGGTCTCGGGTTCAATTCCAAACAAAAACGAATTGGGTGTTTCTGATAAGAAATCTCATTACGAGCTCGGAGTTAGGAAGTTGGCGGTGTTCGACACCCCCGTGCCTCGGAAAGCACGTAAAGCCGTTGGTCCTGCGCCTGATCTCTCTCCGGTCGTGTCGGATTACCGACCCATCGGATCATGAGAGTTAGGGAACAGAGAGTGCACTTGTGAAGTAGGTACATATGTAAAACAAAACAAAAACAAAATCAACAACATAATTACGAACAAAAACAAGAACAACAAAACCATTTCAATTTCCTCACCGTTCATTACAAAACGTAAATGTAACGTTACAATTCAATTTAATGTAGTCAGCGATTTACATCAATCCATTAAAAACACGGCGGCTTGTGTAAAACCGTCACGGATTTCTAAATATAATGGATGTAATGAAATTTGTAACATGCTTTCTTTGCTGAGCCCTTTGTAGTTAAACCGTGAAGTATTTTATTTTATACAACATTCTATTGTTATTGACAATACCGTAATATCTCGACCTTTTGGTCATCTTACGGCACCGCCATTAGACTTACAGAATTCCGTCTTTGATAGCATTCGAAAAAGATTAAAAAGTAATTAATTAATGTCTATCAGGCTAAATTTCGGTCACAGCGGCTAATGGTGCAGCGTGTAACAAAAGTTATCAGTAAAATAAGCAATAATGTGAACTTAGCGATTAAAATGGACCAATGCTTTACGTGCTTTTAGAGGCAGTGCGGTATGTACCGCCAACTTCCTACCACCGTGATGATAATTTTGTGATAGGAAATCTCAATCACACTACCTGACCGAAATCGAACCTGAGACTTCAAGTACAGCAGTCGCATACATTACCGCTACATCACAAAGGCAGCATTCATTTACTACGTATACCTACTACACCCAGCGGCACGCAATATGGCCAAAATATAACCAGATCTTTCGTGGTCGCAAATCAGGTTATAATTATACAAAAATTAGCTAAAAAAACAAAAAGCAATTAGTTGGTCTAACTTTTGGGACACATTATCCGTGTGACTTACATAGGTGAGATGAAATTCAATTTTAAAATGATTGCTTGATGATTGAAGCATATTTTTTTTTTGTTTATTGCATAGCTTTCTGTAGTTCATAGAACACTATACCAGTGTATATACCTCCCGTTTGTCTTCTCAATAATGTCTAATATGTGCATAATTACATAAAAGCCGGCAATACGTGAGTTTTACTCATAATGTGCGCATAGATAATGTGATTAGAATGAAACAACGGTGCGGGGCGGCGACAGATGCGCCCCCATGTTGATAATGTTCAATGGTGATAGCGATCTGCGCATGCGCCGATGTACACTACACGCCGCCGCCGCGCGCCGTGCGCGCACGCGTGAAATGTCAACGCCGTTAAGTGGAAGAACATTCAAAATTGTGTATCTTTGGTTACGAAAAAAAATGTTTATTGTCAAGTAAGCTTAACATTATAGAAGGCAGAATAGATGCAAAAAGAAAGTAAGGAAGACCAAAAAGAAGTTCCAAGTTATAATTAATTTAAATAGCTTAAATTGTAGTAAAGTTTAATAATAGTAGTTAAAGATAAACAGATAAACAACGCGACATATTTTAAAGTAATTTAATTTCAATTTATAACATTCGCGTAAACGTAAGACAATATTATATACAGATCAACTGAAAAAAAAAGCAAATGTAGAGATAAGTATATCAAGAACTGAGGGGTTTGGCATCGGACCGAGAAAGATAGAAATAATTGCGACACCGACAAGTGCATCGCACTTAAATATTGGATGGATGGAAGGTTAACAAAGTTATCATTATATCTTGTGGCCCTAAGCAAGCCTGTACCGTGGGTACTCGTCACGACTCGCTCGGACAACATATATCTAATAACAATTTTGAACTTAAAAACTATACATAAATCTGACACGACCGGAGAAAAATCAGGCGCAGGACCAACGGCTTTATGTGCTTTCCGAGGCAAGGAACTAACACCGCCAAATTCCTAACTACTAAACACAATAACTTTTTGTTGGCTCGCCCCGGGATTCGAACCCGAGAACTTGTGCACGCATTCACTACCGCTGTGCCATGGAGACAGTTAATACAAAAAACATATAACTACATATCTATACTAATATTATAAAGATGAAGAGTTTGTTTGTTTGAACGCGCTAATCTCAGGAACTACTGGTCCGAATTGAAAAAATATTTTAGTGTTGGATAGCTCATTTATGGAGGAAGGCTATAGGCTATATAACATCACGCTACGACCCACGGGGGCGGCGCAGTAATCATAAACACAGATGAAACCGCGAACACATCTAGTTATATTATAAAACAAAGTACCCCGCCGTGTCTGTTCGCGATAAACTCAAAGACTAGTAAACGAATTTGCATGCGGTTCTCAGCTAGATTAGATAGAGTGATTTATGAGGAGGGTTTAGGTGTATAATTTATTAAAGTTTTGTACTACCCGTGCGAAGCCGGGGCGGGTCACTAGTTAATACATACATAAACATACTACAGTATGTTTATGTATCCTACTTCATAGATTTTACAGAGAGCTAAATTACCTACATTTAATTAGATTTGCTTAATTCTAAAACTGTCTCCGAAGTTCATCGCCTTAACACAAGGCAAGCGTCAAAATTATAGACAATATGGCGCCCCATTGAGTTGTCATAATAAATATAACAATAATATAATAATCTTAATGTATGCTTGACGTCGATATTACTGTTACGATCGCTGTGATAAGTCACGTAGAATCCGTATATAGTAGTTTAATTTCAAACACACGTATCTTGTGACTTATCTATATGTTCATAATCTTCTTAGAGTGTACGTGAGGTTATAAACCAAGCGATAAAGATTGAGATGAACTACAAAGTACGTATTGAAGTATGAACTGAAAGCAGCTTACCGCAGATAAGTATAAACTTTTTAAATATTA
This sequence comes from Catocala sponsa, assembly GCA_963564715.1. Taxonomy (NCBI): domain Eukaryota; kingdom Metazoa; phylum Arthropoda; class Insecta; order Lepidoptera; family Erebidae; genus Catocala; species Catocala sponsa. The sequence goes on along the minus strand of OY751346.1, from coordinate 7,959,817 downwards.
TAGTCGTAATTAATATTATAAATGCGAATGTGTTTGTTTGTTTATTACGCTTTCACGTCAAGTACTCGACCGATCATCATGAAATTTCACATACAAGTCATGGCTACAGAATAGGATATACGTTTTTCTTTTTTTTGATGGTAAGTGGTCACCGTAGCCTATGGACGCCTGCAACACCAGAGGCATCACTTGCGCGTTGCTGATCTTTTAGGAAAGGAAGTGGGAAGGAGAAGGAGCGGGATGGGGGAAAGGGGATGATTGGGCCTCCGGCACTCTCACTCACTGAACGAAACACAACAGTAGGAATACTGCTATTTCATGTCGATATTCTGTGAGAGGGTAGTCCTTCCCCGGTCGAGCCGGCCCATTCATGCTGACATCAGCGAGGACATGGAGAGTATTCCCCGTCTGGTTTTAATCTAACGTTATTAACATGAATTGAAGTTTGTATCGTGATAAGTATCTACAGAAAGACGTTTTGCTATTTTTTTTCGGCACGCCTTCGCTTACACTCTACAGAGTATATTTGTATGACAAACAATTTTTTGCAAAAATATATATTTTGCCGGAATTTTGTTATTGATCTAACCTTATTCAGTTTTTGGGCTGCATCGACTTGTGTAATTAATATGATGATTTATATGATACCACTCATAAAATACCGCAGCATAAAACTTTTATTTTATAAATTAAACTGTTTTACTCAAATTCGCCACAAATTCTGTAAAATATATTATAATTCCATAATTATAGAACATAAAGAGCTAAAAAGCTAATTTGACCAAAACAAAAAAAAATAAAGAGGAAAGTAAAACTGAGTGTTTTGGCTCTCCAGCTTTGGCGTAATGGTAATCGACACCTAAAAAAATATTATTTGAAAAAGTGTCGGTACGCATAATTTCTACGAACAAGTTGATGCGAAATCCTTACTAATATTATAAATTCGAAAGTAACTCTGTCTGTCTGTTACCTTTTCACGGCTAAACCACTCAACCGATTTAGATGAAATTTGGTACAAATATAGTTTGAAACCTGGGGAAGGACATAGGCTACTTTTTATTGATGTAGGTACCATGCGGGCGGAGCCGCGCGCGAAAGCTAGTGACTAATAAACCTTACTGGAAAGTAGTATTTTAGCTTTTACTATGATATTTCATCCTCGAAGGGCGATACATGCATATCAACTAAAAACAACGATCACAAACAATATCGCACAACGTTACGTGATCTAATAAATAGTCGGCCATTGTATGTAAATGCGCACGCGCAGTAATTTACTCATCGCATCAACTTGCATAGCAAATGTTAATTCAACATTGTCAATTTATTTTTATGATCGATGCGTTTATATTTAAATAATTTAATGGCGACGTAAATTGGTTTGCCGAGGTGCGTGTTATTGACTCTAAGTGATAGGTACTTAGGTACATAATATTTATTTATTAAATAAATATATAGTCTCATGCTTATATCCCCAAAGTATAGACAGAAAAGTATTACAAACAAATTTCACTTGGTGTAGTTTTAAAGTCCTATGTCACGGCAAGCGAGTATATGCCGTCTACCAAGCGCAGTTCTAGATGTACTGCTACGAAAAATGTATTGTCTGTAACCTAATAACACTTTACACGACCCGGGAATCGCAGCACACAGCAATCGCATTACCGCTGCTCAGGCAAGGCCTAAACTCTTCGACTACCTACATTGCCTACATTATAAACCCTACGAACCGTACAACCCTTATTGCATGTGTAAAAACGGGACAAAACTATACACTCTGTGGCTCTCTGCCGCTCTTGCGCATGCAATACCAATGCACCCAGGGTGGTGCATTGGTAACGCATGGTATTGCATGACACGGGTAGCGTAATGGTTGTGGTCACGTCGCCATTAGCACTCCGCCATGACGTATTGCCTATGTATATACATATACATACATATGCTAGCTGACCCACGCAACTTCGTCAGCTTCGTATAATAGAATTTTCCCCGTTTTTGCAACATTTTTCATTGCTGCTCCTCTCCTATTGGTTGTAACGTGATGTTATAGCCTGTAGCCTTCCTCGATAAATGGGCTATCCAACACTCAAAGAATTTTTCAATTCGAACGAGTAGTTCCTTAGATTAGCGCGTTCAAACAAACAAACAAACTCTTCAGCTTTATAATATTAGTATAGATACAACTAATGCCTGACTTTATTTATATCCAACATCTTTGTGACTTCAAAATATGGACTAACATATGTATTGGCCCTACTGCCTTCAATGTGAAAAATTTATTGTATTGTGTGCAAATCCTTACCAATATTATAAATTAGAAAGTAACTCTGTCTGTCTGTCTGTTACCTTTTCACGGCTAAACCACTCAACCGATTTAGATGAAATTTGGTAAAGATATAGTTTAAAACCTGGGGAAGGACATAGGCTACTTTTTATTGATGTAGGTACCACCCGGGCGGAGCCGCGCGCAAAAGCTAGTAAATAATATTTTCTTTTCTTTGTTTCTATTGTTCAATCCCTACTCGAAACAAAAATTCTTGTGATCGACAAATAATTGTTCCGAATCGGGCATTTTTGTGTCCGTTGTTTAAATGTTTATATCCCCGTAACACAAAATTTATTCGTAGTGCAAGTAAAGTCTTTAAAATATTGTTGTAAAGCACCTGGGCCCATTACTAAAGGGTAAAATACACTGACGGTATAAATGTCATACTTAATTAGCATGACATCGTGCCATACGCCGCATCGGTCAGCCGACAGTATGTATATGGTCTTAGGCCATTATGTCATTTGTCTTTATACACCCCCTTTTCATACTTAAAAGTGTATAATTATTATTTCAAATGCCATGAGGTTAATGATGTTTTAAACGAATTTTTTTGGTAATTAATTTATAAAGGCAGCGATAGTCTAGTGGGATACCGATGGACTGCCACGCAGAAGTTTTTTGTTCGATTCCAAGCTCAGACTTGTCTGTCAAGTCTGACTTTTCGAGCATTATGTGCGTTAAATATAATCATTGCTCGCTTTAACAGTGAAGGATAACATCGTGAGGTAACCTGCATATCTGAGAGTTTTTCATAATGTTTTTCAAGATTGGCAGACTTCATATAAGTCTGCCAACCCGCGCTACCAGTGTAGTAGCGTGGGCACGGGACTCTTCTCAGTGTGAGAAGGGTGAGGCCATAGTCCACCACGCTGGACTATTACGGGTTGGTGGACTTCACATAGCTATATTCGATAACATTATGGAGAACTCTCAGACATGCAAGGTTCCTCACGATGTTTTCGTTCACCGTTAAAGCGAGCGATAATTAACTATATAACACGCACATAACTTTGAAAACTAGAAACCTCTGCCTCGCAGACCAACGGTTTCTTTGATCCTATTAATTACATTCAAACTACATAAAAGTATTTTAAATATTAATATCGCATTATTCCATTAAGTTTTATCCCAGTATAATACACATGTAAGCGAAACCACGTGCATAAGCTAGTTTTATCCTTACTAATATTATAAATTCGAAAGTTACTCTGTCTGTCTGTCTGTTTGTCTATCTGTCTGTCTGTAATCTTTTCACAGCGAAACCACTCAACCGATTTAGATGAAATTTGGTACAGATATAGTTAAAAGTCTGGGGAAGGACAGGCTTAAGTGGCACTTTTTATTGATGTAGGTACCACGCGGGCGCCGTCGCGATCAAAAGCTAGTACACTATAGGCAGCTGATCTTAGACAGCTGTTTACTTGTAATACCGCAGCCACGCTCCAATAACTTCACGGCAGCTAAGTAACTGGAGCAAACAATCTGCCTAGTCACTCCCATTCACTTTTAAAATCAGGACCAGAATCACTTACGCTTTCAATAAAAATTTAAGTTTACACTTTTTCTAAGGATGACCTGGCTTAAAAAATATACATCTCAGTTCGAAATGGCGGTCAGTCACGACTTGCGGGTTTGATGTGGTTCTAATGACTGTGTATAATAATAAAACGTTTAATTTTTTGGGAAAGTATTTTATATGATTTCACGCCCTTAATGTTTTGAGGGTGTTTTTTTATTTACTGGGCTAATGGCATTCCTTCTTTCAACGTGGGTTTGTAATGACTCGGTTTACTTAAAGTATCCTGTATACGCCGAAGATTCAGACAGAAGTGTATTACAGACCTACATTTCGCAGGTCCCAAGTAGTAGAAGACTATTATTTTAATGAGTAGGTAGTAGAGCCTCGCTGATTTCAGCATGAATGGGCCAGCTCGACCGGGGAAGGTCTACCCTCTCATAGAATATCGACGGTAAAATAGCAGTATTCCTACTGTTGGAGGCCCAATCACCCTATTTCCGCTTTACCGCTCCTTCTCCTTCCTACTTCCTTTTTCTCCTAAGAGGTCGGCAACGCAAGTGATGCCTCTGGTGTTGCAGGTATCCACAGGCTACAGTGACCACTTACCATCAGGTGGACCGTATGCTTGTTTGCCGGGTGGCAAGTAAGGTAAGTTGTATTAAAAAATATATATTACCGTTCATCGGGCACAATTCCAGTCTCCGTGCTGCTACTAAGAATAACTTGACAAAAAAACTTCATAGTGCCTACTGCCAGGCCTGGCAGTCGAACCCGAGACCTAATCACAACAGTCGCATGCACTGCCGACAATCTGTTATACGGTTTGGTGGGATTTCAATGTTTAAATTCATGATTTGGTCTCAACAAAAAAAATAATAAAAAATAAAACTCCCGCAGAGCCACCAAGGAGGCAAATCTTAACTAATAAAATTATTATAAAATGCGAGTGTGAGTTTGTTTGTTTGTTACGCTGTCACGCCTTAACTACTCAACTGATCATCATAAAATTTTGCATACATGTTGTCTAGGTAACAACCGAAAAGGACATAAAACCTTTAATCCAGAAAAAAGTACTATTGCTAACTTAACCTATATTTACGCGAGCGAAGCCGCGGGCAAAATCTAGTATAACTTATCTATACTAATATTATAAAACTTAAGAGTTTGTTTGTTTGTTTGTTTAAACGCGCTAATCTCAGGAACTACTAGTTCGAATTGAAAAATTCTTTCAGTGTTGGATAGCCGATTTATCGAGGAAGGCTATAGGCTATATAACACCACGTTACGATCAATAGGAGATGAGCATAAATTAAAAATGTTGCAAAGACGGGGAAAATTATCTTATGTCGAGCAGACGAAATTGCGCGGTTTTGCTAGTATAAAAATATAGTTTGTTTACATAAATTATAAACGGTAGACTTACACACTTTATTTGGAGTATTCCGCTTTCGGCACCAATTTTTTCGGCACCTATCGTTTCGGAACCTAAGCTATTCCACTTTCAGCACCAATAGGTATTTTTGCGTGGTGTCGAAACTGTCGAATTTGGAATAAAATACCTATTGGTGCCGAAAGCGGAATACTCCCATTGTTTATGTAAACAAACCGCATGCAATATATGCAAACTTTAATTGCAAAATATTGCCAGATGTGGACACAAATGGATGTTATTATTGATATTGCACTTAGACACAATTGCTCGGTGTGTGGTCTGTTTGTAGGTCAATTTGCTTCTGATTCAAATTGCGGTCGTTTGTATTAAAAGCACTGATATCTGATGTCATTTTAAAGTTATTTTACATGTATGTTTACGTTAATATTAGGTTATTAGCATGGCATGATTTAAAATGTGTGCAGATTTTTTATTAATGTTGAGCTGTAGTAGAGAAATAATGTTGTGATATATAGCAAAAATTATGATCAGTAACATCATACATAAATCCTATCCTATCCTAATCCTAATCCTAAGTAATATTATAAAAGCGAAAATGAGTTTGTTTGTTTGTTTGTTACCTTTTCACGCCTAAACCACTGAACCGATCATCCTGAAATTTTGCATATACGTTGACAGGTGTACAGAAACAGACTTAGGCTACCTTTCATGCCGAAAAAAATTACTGTTCCTGAGGAAAACAATAATAACGTTCTTATGATAATAGATGGCGCCACGTGTCTTTCGAATCATGATTGAATTATATTATTACAAGCAGAGTACAACCTGAATTGATTGTCAAATTCTAAATTAACGCGAGCGAAGCCGCGGGCAAAAGCTAGTATATAATAATTTAAAAAATCTTAAACAAATATATTGAAAATCTAAATATCTTCATTTAGTCAGGTCACAAAGAACAGTTATGAACGTTACATACATACATTCATAGATTCACGCCTGTTTCCCAAAGGGGTAGGCAGAGACTACGGATTTCCATTTTGCTACGATCCTGACACAGTTCTCTGGCTTCATTCACTTTCATAATTCCTCATACACGCTCGTCTGTTCAAGGTGCTCTTATCCTGGCCACTAAGTAAACTTTATTATGAATTTATATTTACCGTTGCCACGTTCAGGAAAAAAGGGCGTAGAACCAATGAGAAGTTTTTTTTTTTTCTATTTGTTTAAGGAATTTTTATACATGAGTGTATATGCCAATTCCATCGTAACTTAATACATGCAGTATATAGAAATAAATGATTTTAAAAACTAATAATCTGACTTCATTGATGCGGGCTAAAAACCATAAACATGTTTATCGACGCTTCGGAGAGAAGTGATGAAAGCAAACTATGAAACATGCCAATATTTAGGCTGTTCAGGTTAAGAGTCCTCACCAATGACTCCCGGGCCGTTTGATACCGGACACATTCCGTCAACAAGTGATGCACGTCAACTAACATACCACATATAACACAGTTAGGAGATTCTGATTTATGCATCAAATGAATGAGAAGTTAAAATACATAGTTTTTATGTAAAACTAGTTTTTACTCGCGGCTTTGCTTGCGTTAATCTAGATTTTATCTAAAATTTATATCAATTGGGAACAATATTTTTCTTGGATGAAAGATTCTGAGACCTATCCTGTACCTCTAATAACGTGTATGTGTGTGTAGTTATTTTAATAAGCTTATTATAATATAATAATCTTAATCCTAACCATCCTAATCCTAACTAATATTATAAAAGCGAAAACGAGTTTGTTTGTTTGTTACCTTTTCACGCCTAAACCACTGAACCGATCATCCTGAAATTATGCATATACGTTGTCAGGTGTACAGAAACGGACATAGGCTACCTTTCATCCCGAAAAAAATTCTGTTTCCGAGGAAAACAACAATAACGTTTATATGATAATAGATGGCGCCACGTGTCTTTCGAATCATGATTGAATTATATTATTACAAGCAGAGTACGACCCGAATTGATTGTCAAATTCAAAATTAACGCGAGCGAAGCCGCAGGCAAAAGCTAATATATAATAAAAACGTTTATTTCAGATTTTAAACCCATACACAGTAAATAGCAATGTCCATAGAGTCAGCATTAGGAAAACATATTTATCACATACACATATTATATCAAAATACATCGAAACAGACTCAACAAACAACACAACCAAGAAGAAACAATTAGAAAGATATATTAAAAGTAACATTCAAATTAAAATTGAATTTGCATGTCAAAAATTGAATTTATACATCATATAGTATTTTAGTTTTGCAAGTAAAATAAAGTAAATTTTCAACTAATACAGTATTTCTAATGTACGTACCTTTTCAAATTAGTTTTCTTATCAAATTGTTTCTAAAATGCTATTGATTGCTCCATAACCATTACTATCAATGTAAAATTGTTTTCAATCTAATCACCCTCAAAACATAATAACAGTTTGGTTAATAGCTTTCCATAATGTCACCAATAAATGACAACACTAACTCATTGGATGCGCACGCGCAACGCGGCGCGTGCTATTCATAATTAATTCAGTATTCGGGCGCCAGGTGGCGCGGCAGATGGGCTGCACATCATTTACATTTCTAATGCAGCCGCTTCTGATCGATGATAAGTTGTGGTCAGAGGGCATTATTTGAGGTTTTAGCTTTTATAAGTCCAATTAGTCCATCGCCTTATTTATGAAACGGAATTAAATTACAGTTCACCTTAGGCAGTGATTTGGCTGTCTAAAGCCCGAAATCTTTGGATTGATTGGCTTACCAGGGGTTGACATAATTTTTTGTTTCTTTTGTTTTTTTTAAAAAGACAAGAAAGTCACGCCGACTTTGAAATCTCTACTCAGGAAAACGACACAAAGTCTGGCATGTGAGTTGAGTGTTGACACCATGCCGTATTCTACCCCCGCACTAGAAAAAAATCCTGTATTCCGGGAGACTTTACAAACATTCAAACAACGGACACAATGAACATCCAGACTCAAAACAACCATTTGTGGATCTGACAATTTTTTGTCTATGAAGCTTCTATCTAATTGCCATCTCTATTCGGTTAATCAATCAAAAAATAGGTTATTAACTTCGAACGTTAGTAAGTTCTCCCGGCGGCACATCTTAACGGATATAGCTATCTGTAGAAAATATTGTAGTACACAAGTATGTGCGCAAACACAAGTGCATACTTTATTCCCTTATATCATAGTTCGATGGTAGGTAATCCGACAAGACTGGAGAGATCAGGCGCAGGACCAACAGCTTTACAAGCTTTCAGATGGAAGCAACGCCGTCACCTTTGTAACTCCGAGATGTTGAGAATTACTTAACAGAAAAAAGTAATAACACTGCCTGGCCCGAGAATCAAACTCAAGAATGCGAATGCAAGTTTGTTTGTTACGTATTCACGACTCAAATACTAGACCGATCATGATGAAATTTTGCATACGCGTTGTCAGGGGAACAGAAAAGGGCATAGGGTACTTTTTATCCAGAAAAAGTACTGTTACTAACATAAATTGACCAACATTTACGCGAGTGAAACCGCGGGTAAAATCTAGTATAAATATATTTGTTTGTATGTAATATCTACACTAAGAATGTGCTACGATTTAGCAATTAAGGAATATGTAATTATTTAATTGAGATAAGGTCTATTATAATGATAGGGTCGAGTGAACGCGGCGCCCTCTGTGGTAGGGGTTACAAATTGGGGTGAAATATGATTGTCTTACTGATAGCGGACGCTTAGGGACAGCTTGGATCTTGTAGGGATTATATATGGCGGTAACTTTCTTCTTTCTTTTCCATTAAATTAGAGAGATTATTTATAAAATAATATTCTACCACATACACACAACACCATCTAGCCCAAACTGAACAGAGCTTGTACTATGGGTACCTACTAGACAATGGATAAACATACATATATACTCTTTTTGTAAATACGTAGGTACATATTATACATAGAAACACCCAGACCAAGACAACATCTTTGTTCATGCATACAAATGTCTGACTTGTGCGTAAATCGAACCCGCGACCTCAGGCGTGGCAATCGGTTACAGTAACCACTATGCCATCGAGGCCGCCATTATCATAATATATCCATATCAATACTAATATTATAAAGCTGAAGAGTTTGTTTGTTTGAACGCGCCACAGATAATATAATACTATACTAGTAAACGCGCTAATCTCAGGAACTACTGGTTCGATTAGAAAAATTATTTCAGTGTTGCATAGCCTATTTATCGAGGAAGGCTATAGGCTATATAACATCACGCTACGGCCCACGAGGGGGGCGCAGTAACGATGAACGCGGGTGAAACCGCGGGAACATCTAGTAGTATCAATAATAATATTATGAGTCTTGTATTAAACTGTCCCACTGCTGGGTACGGGCCTCTTCTCAGTGTAAGAAGGGTTAGGCCATATTCCACCACGCTGCACGCTGGCCCGGTGTGGTTTGGCAGACTTCACATATCTTCGAGAACATTATGGAAAGCTCTTAGACATGCAGGTTTCCTCACGATGTTTTTCTTCACCGTTAAAGCAAGCGATAATTAACTATTTAATACACACGTAATTTCGAAAAGTCAGTGATGCCTGCCCAGGGATTGAACTCGAGACCTCTGCGTGGCAGTCTCTTACGGTCTCCCATTAGACTATCGCTGCTGTATCCGTATAGTATACTATCAATTTATGTTATTTGAACATCCATAACAACACTTCTGGTTAAATATTTATTCTCAAGATGGCTGTGTATGAAATTATTCTTTGATTGTTTTGTGAACGTTCGAATATTTATCATTACATTATGGTCTCCATTTTGATTGATATTGATTGATATTCAATGAATTGGCATTGGTGACTCAAGATACATTCGATTGGCAAATGATACGTTTGTTCGAGTACCGCATTGCAATCATGTTTTGAATTTAATCATATTATTGTTATACAGTTATTAGCTTAACCGTTATTCAAACTCCAGGAGATAACAATAGATTTTTTATTGTGTCCATAAAATGACAGACGATGGGAATACTAGTTTGTTACCGCGATTTCAGCTGCTTCGCCGACTACTAAATTCGTCCGCATGGCCATTTCTATTATCTATGAATAAAGTTCTACCTTATCTTATCTTATTTATATTTCCAATTCCAGAAACATCCCTTTCAGTAGCGAACCCGTTCAAGAAACGACTCTTTGTGTCATTTTACACGACTGAACGCTGTCTCCCAAATTACAAGCTCTCGCTTAGTTTGGGAATCAGTTTACAGTACCTTATTATGTTTACAGTATGTATATCTGTTCTTCTATCAAATAAAATTATAGTCTGTAAAAATATTTTAGTGACAAATATGACCTCGATGGCGTAGTGGTCAGTGTAACCGACTGCCACGTGTGAGATCGCGGGTTCGATTCCCGCACAAGTCAAACATTTGTGTGCATGAACATGGATGTTTGTCTAGGTCTGGATGTTTCTATGTATAATATGTATGTATTTACAAAAAAGAAAGTATAATAATATATGTATGTTTGTCCATTGTCTAGTATCTACCCATAGTACAAGTTCTGCTTAGTTTGGGCTAGATGGTGTTGTGTTGTGTGTAGTGTGTTGTGGTAGAATATACATATTTATTTATACATATCATACGAAGCTCCGTTATTATCTCGTTCCACTAAACAGCACTATATAAAACTTGATTTATGGCCAGTCCCACAACTAACAAGTAAAAGTTATCCGAAAGGTAAATCGCATGCTGTCTCACTCATGTTAGGTTAAAGAAGAGAGATAGCAAGACTTTTATCTTTCAAATAAATGTTATTTAGAGGTGGTGGGACAAGCCCTTAGATTTGAAAACTATCCGCAATCTTTGACTGTACGGATGGCGTAGTGGTTTAAGTGGTCACGTCGCACCTGCCACTGCGCCGTGTGTTGTGGGTTCGATTCCCACACGAGACAAAAAATTGTGTGATCCACAAATGGGATTTCCGAGTCTGGATTTTCTTTGTGTCCGTTGTTTGGATGTTTGTAAAGTCCTCCGGGACACAGGAATAAACACTAATGCAGGTGTTATATTTAAAAAAAAACTACATACTTTGTAGTTATTTCTGTTCATCTGAAAAGCTATCGCTGCGTATACATACATTAACATCAATTCAATTATAGAGTAAATGGCTGATACAGTTGCCAGTAACGGATTTACTAGCATGCAAACTATAAGAGCGGCACATTTAAATATATGAACATAAATTATAACATTTCACTTTAACTAGATCGGAACGAAAAATTAAGCAACGATACCCTAGTGGGAGACTCCGGCTCCGACCTGCTACGAAGAGGTCTCGAGTCCGATGCTAAGGCGCGCATCTCTGACTTTTAGAATTTATGTGTATATCTCATAGCTAGGTAACCGATAGCTCAGTGGGGAGACCAACAGACTGCAAGCAGAGCGTCTCGGGTTCGAACCCACGTCGCGCACCTCTGACTTTCGGAAGATATATGACTTTTCGAAATTATGTGCGTATTGATTGACAATTATCGCCTGCTCCGTGCCTCGGAGAGCACGTTAAGGCGTCGGTCCCGGCTGCCATGAACATCTATGGCAGTCGTTATTGGGAAGTCAGTGCTCTATAATATCCTGACACTGGTCTAGCCTTAGAGTATCGTTAGCCTTCGGGTTGCGGAGGTCAGATGGCAGTCGCTCCGTGTAAAACTGATATCCAGTAAAATCCGGTTAGACTAGAAAGCCGATCCCAAGTGACTTGGGAATAATTAAGGCTAGAGAGAAGATGTAATAGTTAATTATCGCTCGCTTAAAACAACGTGAGGAAATCTGCATGTCCGAGAGTTCTCCATAATGTTCTCTAAGATATGTGAAGTCTGCCAACCCGCACTAGGCCAGCGTGGTGGACTATGGCCTCTTTTCAAACTGAGAAGAGGCCTGTGCCCAGCAGTGGGACAGTTTAATACAGGGCTGATATTATTATTATTAGATCGGAACATTATTATGAGCATATTTTATTACAAAAATTGGCATTGTAGTCTCCATAATTTGATATTATTGTGTAATAATACGTGCGGTAATCAAAAGATGGCTAAATAACCAACTCGATATCAGTACAAGCAACATGAATTCGCCTCATCTAAACTAATATTATAAAAAGGATAAATTTGATATTTTATTTGTTTGTAAGGATTTAACTCAAAAACAATTTAACCGCTTTTAAAATTTTTTCACCATTGAAAAGCTATATTATCACCGACTAACATAGGCTATGTTTTATACTACATTTTGCCCGAGGATTCGCTCGCGTAAATGTTGGTTAGCTTATGGAAGTAACAGTACTTTTTACTTGATGAAAGGTACCCTATGTCCTTTTCTGTTCCCCTGACAACGTGGATGCGAAATCTCATGACGATCGGTCGGATAGTTAGGGAGTGAAAGCGTAACAAACAAACAAACTAACATTCGCATTTATAATATTAGTCAAGGAAAAAAGTACTGTCACCAACATTTTTTTTTTACTTGGGGTATGCTTTGTCGCATACCTCTCCGCGGCGCGACGCGACGGAGAGATTATGTCAGGCTCACCGGGGGAAAGATATCTCGGTTCTACCGACTAAACCTACCACGAAGTTCCTCGACATAACCATAGACGGATAAATTTTCGACCCGCAGTATGAAACGGCAGGCCACTACATAAAAATACTTCTTCTACCGTCCCTTTGGAGGAGGACAAAGACACGACACAGACGCGCATGTCGGAACACGCACGCCGCCTCTCGGACCTGGTGCTGATCGGGTATAGACCATATTTTATATAAAAAGTACCTTCTGCTAATAACCTAACCTAACCTACTTTTACGCAAACGAAGCCGCGGGCAAAAGCTAGTGCTTTTATAAAAGGCAACATTTCCCTTTATAAGTGGCCGTTTGTTCGGTCATAAATAACCATTAATGATATAACCGTGAGTGTGCCTTACGTCTTGTGAGGGTAACTCACTCTCCAGGTGCTGACTTAATTGGAAAAAAGCTAATTTCCAACCCTCCGTCTTAAGGGAACATCGTAATGAAGACACGGCCTCTATATAGAGCTACGAATCTATGGCAAAGGTAGACTTTATTATTTATTTGATAAGAATACAAAACATTTTGTATTTAATTTGTATAATTAGTAAGAGTAGTAGAGACTTGCTGATTTCAGCATGAATGGGCCGGCTCGACCGGGGAAGGACTACCCTCTCACAGAATATCGACGCGAAATAGCAGTATTCCTACTCTTGTGTTTCGTGTGGTGAGTAAGAGTGCCGGAGGCCCAATCACACCTTTCGCCTATACCGCTTCTTCTCCTTCCCACTTCCTTTCCTAAAGGGTCGGCAACGCGTAAGTGATGCCTCTGGTGTCGCAGGCGTCCATAGTCTACGAAGACCACTTACCATCAGGTGGGCCGTATGCTTGCTTGTTACATTAGATGTATATAAAAAAAACTTAAAGCTTATTTTATAGATTTGATTCAATAATTATACAAATCTTTATACATATGTTTTGTGTAATTATTAGGTAAGCCTATTTATTTTCGGAAGGGTTGTGCACACATGTTAATAGTTTTAATCCCACGTAATAATGGAACTTATTTCCAGGCTAGTCAGATATTCCTCACAGGAAAATCTGGCGATTTTCTATGTATGTTCACCGATTTATTATTATTACCTAAAATAAATCTATACTAATATAATAAAAAGTCAAGATTTGTTTTTTGTATATTTTTAATGAACTAACTCAAAAACTACTGCACCGTATTTGAAAATTCTTTCACTGTTAGAATCTGTCTTTATAAAATATATGGTATAACACCTTGTTGACACGAATTGTTAAATAGTGAAATTTATTTAATTAGCGATTAAAAAGAGTGGCTGTGCGTTTCTTGCAGAGATATGTATCTCATAGGCTCAACCTTTTCCTTGAACCTAGCAACTAACCTAAATGTAGCTTCAGTAACTCAGTAAACTCAGTAACCATTTTGATACATAAAAGTGTTATTTTGTGACATAAATGAATAAATGATTTTTGACATTGACTTTTTTAATGTAGATGTGTCTTCTCTAGATATTCTTAGCGCTAGTACCAGATGTATGTTGTGCAGTAAAGTACGCCAGGTGTAGGACGGACCGGGGTCCCACTGACCTTTGTCTTACATCAGATAGCGACGATTATAGGGTTCGTTATAACCATGCAAAGGGTTATTATACGTTTTTATGTTCTCGCGAATGTCTGTTCAGTTATATTGATTTTAGATAAACTGGTAATTAATATGAATGAATTTTTATTTGCAGTTTATCTCTTTTAAGTTTCTTAATTATTAATTAAATGATTTTACAAGTGATGCTGTTTCATCTATCAAGATTTCAATTATATTGAATGCAAGAATGATATCGCCGCGACGCTGAGCTAAGGGTTACGCCTTCGATCCCCACACGAGGCAAACACTGTTTGTTGTCTGGTTGTTGCATGTTTGAATGTTCGTTGTGTCCGTTGTTTATTTAGGATCACTTAAAAGAAATACAATGTCTCAATCAATACATCTTGATAATTAATCAATAAATCTAGAGATTGTTTATTTAAGTTTTTTTTAGTTAGGGTATGCTTTATGCTTTCAACTACCTTTACATATGTATTTTGGTTTCCGTGGCAATTAGTGATTAAGGCAGTACCAGTACGAGTACAGTATACCACTGACTTTGTAACTTAGCTTGTAAGGTGTATGTTCTTGTTCGTTGACCAAATAAATAATTTTGCAAAGTTCTGGGCTTGATAGCCTCATGATTAGACAGGATACTCCTTCCGTTGTTAAAAGTATTCCGATATCGTCCCCTTACCGGTATTTTGCGATGTGTGCATAAATTTAACGCGTCATGCGCACACGCACCGCGGTCGGCGCGGTGTGTCAGTCTTATGTTAAGGGTGAATGCCAATATACATATTATCGTTAACTACTTTTGTTGATAAGGTAAATAATAATAGTTGCAACGCAAGAAAGATATATCTTCTGTTGATAGCACAGCGGTTGGGAGTGCGACTGGTCTGCTTGAGGTCTTGGGTTCGATTCCCGTGTAGTGGTGACACACTATATCCTTGAAGAAGTAGCCAGCCACACATTATGCCAACCGTTTACGAGCGCAGTTCTGGACTCTAGCTGCTACTTATCTCTATGGAAAACTGTATTTACAATGTTTTTGACAATTAGTCCAAGTTTTATTGCATAATTATGAAACAATCTGTGATTTTACTAAGAGAACAGAAAAAAAGAAAATAAAAGCGTAACAAACAAACAAACTCACATTAGCATTTATATTATTAGTATAAGAATATTATTGTAGACAATCTACATTTAAAGCCAACCAGAGCATGTAGCTTTTACTTTCACCAGTCGCCATATTGAATGTCGACTAAAGTTAATGACGTACTCAAAATCTCTGAACCCAAAACATTGACAAATCTCAAGTATGTAAGTACTTATTATAAAGTGGGCACTCGGCGTGATAAATGCAGTCTTATGTATTGTACATGGGGTGCAATATATACCTGGCAAATAAAAAGTTTCACACGTTTCATAGTGAACATGTTTCATATTATAAACGTGAATGTGAGTTTCTTTGTTTACTTGTTGGTTACACTTAACTTCTCATCCGAGTCTTAACTACTCATCCGAGTATCATTAAATTTTGCATACACGTTGTTAGGGGTACTAAAAAGTGCATAGGGTACCTTTTATCCAGAAGCAAAGTACGTACTGTTTCCGATTGATAGCAAAGTTGACATAACCTACATTTACGCGAGAAACGCGGCCGAAATCTAGTTTTTTTTTTATTGTCATTGGTGGCAGACGAGCATGTGGCCCTCCTGATGGAAAGTGGTAACCGCTGCTCATAGAACTTCAGCAATCAGGACACAGCAAAGCCGCTGCCTACCGTGAAAGAAGAACTCTCTTTAAACCTCGTTTGAAGAAGGTCATAATATCAGAGTTATAAAAGGAATTAAATATAATGATCAGCAAAAATACTAATTGGTCAGCAAATATTGCACAGCATAACGAGCATCTATACGCCTCAAATCGGAAAGTGTTAGGTTATGTTAGGTTCCTTCTTTTACTCCCACCCAAAAATAGGAGCCTCGCGAAGCAGGGCTCCGTCGACTTAGTTTGATCTCTTTAAAATTTGCTGGCCATGAGTTGCTGATCAATTAGCTTTTTTTGCTGCGCAATTAGTATTTTTTTGCTGTGCAGTTAAATACTACCCGTTATAAAATAATCAAAATTATAATAAAAATAATTTACATAATAATAATTTCGATGTGACAAAGTAAAAATTCAGATTCTTTGATATGCGCGGATAGTACATTGGCTAATGTAGTTACCTCCTCACTATCCATACACCGATAGTTGCAGGTTTAATCTCCATATGGTACACAAATTGTAACAGATAAATAAATCCAAATCTGTGTGTTTCTTGTGCTCGTAGTTTAAATGCGTATTAAAGTTCCAAGCCATATCTACATATTATAGAATAACAAAAAATTTCAAGTCAGCTCACGTATTTTACTTCATCTATCTTAAAAAAGATATACCTACATGATATATTCTGTACATGCCACAAGGTATACTTGTCCCCTTCATATATAACACAACAAAGATTGTACTTGTAACACTAAAAGATTCTAAGTGTCAAGTTAACTCTTATCAAACCATAAGTTCTTCTCAATTCAATACACTCAAAAGGACACTTAAACACAAGTAATATTTCTATAGAAATATTTTAAAGCTGTCATCGCCAGGGGGCGCTGTCTGAACTAATAATACGACTTGTATGCTTACTCGGTTAAATCTAATTAGGTATTGACGTGCCCTCCCGTGGTGATAAGCTGAAACTCAATATAGTGACGATGAGGTTACTAGCGCCATCTGTTAACGAATAGACGACACTACTTATAATTTCACTTTATTTTAGTTCAAGTTTATGTTGTTTCTACAATATTATCTTACTATATATATGAATGTGGAATATTAATAAAATGTATTAGAACAATTTTATTTTGAAATTGAAAGCAGGTTTCTATCTGCGTCTAATTATGGAGTGGAAGTAGTGTTAGGGTTCCCAACTTTTTGTACGAGAAATAATGTATATTAAGGTCGGAGAAATAAAATTAAGAGTACTTTAGAAAATAAAACAGTATATTATTTTTTGACATCATATCAAAATTTTTTGGAGTGTCTTGCCTAATTTAACATAATGAATTTTATGACGCCTATTAGAGGGTCTTAGTTTTCTTTTTCTTTCTGTTTTATAATATTTTAGTAATAAGTAATTTTTAAAGAATTCTGGTTATATGTACATATTTGAATTTCTTATAAATAAATTATCTTTTATTTAACATTTTATTATCATTTTCAAAATATTCACAATCTTGTCCTCAATTTCAAATTTGTTTAAAGTTCCGAATACCAGCGGTCATGAAAACAGTATTTTGTATACTTTTTTTGATAGAACAGTAAGAAGAATTAACGAGTGAAAAAAGTATAATACTGCTTTTAACAGTATGGTTGGCAACCCTAAGTAGTGTAAAAATGGAAGAAAATTTTTATTCCATTACTATTTGACCCAGGAAATGTTATTCTGCCATATAAATTTATTTAATAGGGACACCCTAATCACCTAGCAGTATGAAAATTACTTTACGACCTATTCTCGTGCCTACCAAATATACATACCTACATAAAACATTCATAAAACTAAGTCGAGCCTTTGGAGGAGTGCGACCACAAACAAAGTAACACGAGATTTTTATATATATTACAATTACTTTTTGCTTAAATAAGCATAAATTTGAAATAAAATTATATGAGCATCTCATTATTGGTTCGCAATCGCTTGCAAATCTTGGTGTAAAACTGCCGTTCGCCTCCTGGCATAAGATTGCACGCATTTTTCATTCGCGGAACAATCAATGTAGTTTAAGACTCTTTAAATTTCTGGAGATTTGATACGAGAAAGTATTGCCGTTAACTGGGCTATTGACGGCAATAATCTTATCTTGCGTGTTGGGGCAGTCAGTACAGACCGGCGACACTTCGACCCAGTGGGATCTTTTGTGTCAAAAGACAGCAATAAACTTACCCGTATTACGTAGAACTTAACATACGAGTAGTTGAGGAAATATGAGTAACATCCACCTTAAATGTATAAATAATAATGTATTTATATTGTGTTCTTATCTATATCTACTAATATTACAAAGTTGAAGAGTTTGTTTGTTTGTTTGAACGCGCTAATCTCAGAAACTACTGGTTCGATTTGAAAAAATATTTTAATGTTGCATAATTTATTTATCGAGGAAGGCTATAGGCTATATAACATCACGCTACGACCCACCGGGGTGGCGCAGTAACGATAAACGCGGGTGAAACCGCGGGAACATCTAGTTAATGATAATATATCTCTTACCAACCCTGCGATATCTGTAGATACTACTACATTATGGCAGGAGTCTACTCTATGGTTTCCATGTTCTATAAATTTATACAACAAATTTTCAGATAGTTTTAAAAACTTACCACTCACACAATTTCGCAAACGCTATACAAAATACTACAGGAAAAAATCTATTATCACGTCAATCAATACTTAGAGGACAAAATAATAATTTGATTAAATATGTAAATAATTTAAATATGTAAATAATTTAATTTATATACTAAACTTTTACATTTATTTTCTATGTATTTTCTTTATAAGTTCAATAATATCCATTTGATTTCAATCCTGGGTTCTTTAAGCGGGGCGTGAAAAAGCATCTTCTCAGACCGTCAAAGTAGAGACCTCAACATCGCCTCGGCTACTGTGGGTGCGATGTGGAGGCCACTGCTCTTAGACCACACGACTGCTTAACATCAGGTGTAGTGTGGTCATTTTGACGAGCAAAATAAAAAAAATAAAAAAATAATATAATTACCTAATGTAAAAATTTGTATAATGTTTTTTATGCTATAAGTAAATAATTATATAGAACACTATATCTGTGTGACATCAAACTAGAAGGACAAATCTTATATTACTTTTTCAACATTTATAACTTTTAATTTTGGAAATTATCAATATAATAATATGACTCAGTCTATATTTTTACTGTGGAATAAAAATAAATGTTAGATATAATTTTCTGCAATTGCATGTTAATAATAAGAAAGTAATAAATAATTTTGATGTTTGAAAAATCTATATTTGCACGCCTGTAATGGCAGAATATTCTGTACAATATTTAATTTAAGAATCTTTATTTCCGATTTATCAGGCCAAGAGTCGAATCATAGTCTTTACGCAATCTTGCTTCAGCCTTCGTTGAGGTCAATAATTAAAAGCTGTATCTCAGTACTGTAAGCATTAGGCAACACAAACTGCGTCATAGGTACCTACCTACTAGCATTTGCCCTTGGCTTCACTTCTACGGTTTCAAGGAAAATAAGTCCCTTACCCACGGGTCACTAACGTAGTTCTTAAGAAAAAAAACTGTCTTAATTAAACGGTAATTTTTCTGGGATATGTCGCTCTACACCATAGGCAAAGGAACAATATGCAAAATGCCTTATGCGTTTAATGTCTATGGTATTTTCATTAAAATAGTTCATTTTAATTAAAACGTCTTTCGACTTGACCTCGCAAATAGTAATAAATCTTTACCAATTAAGTAAAATAAACATAATTTAAAAATAAATAATAATATTTCACATTTGTAACAATATTATGAAGCATAGACCAGCTTAAAATGCAGATGCACAATGCAAGCTGCACAGACAATAGCCAATCAGGGTGCTCGCCCCGCGCATGCGCCATCACTCATCCACGCATTCCTAATTGAACATTTTAATATTAGTAGCGCCAGATGTTGCTGTTTTGCGAGACTCGCCGATTTATCTAATATATAAAATTCTCGTGTCACGGGGTTCGAACTTGAACTCCTCCGAAACGGCTCGACCGATTTTTGTGATCCTTAGCGTGATTGTCGGCCAGGGTGGAGAATCGGCCAACATCTATTTTTCATCCCCCTAAATGTTAAGGGTAGTCCACCCCTAAATTTTTTTTTTATTTTTTAGGCAAAATTTTTTGTTTTTATTTTTTTATGACACAGCATACAAAAATACATACAACCCTAAATTTTCACCCCTCTACGATCAACCCTTACATTTTATTTGTTAATTAAAAACTTTAATTTTTTTTGGTAAATTTTTATTTTTATTTTTTGATGACTTACAATAAAAAATCTCATATTACTCTCAATTTTTCACCCCTCTACGATCAACCCCTATTTTTTATTTGTTAATTATAAACTTTAATTTTTTGGTTTTTTTTTTTTTAATTTTATGATGACTTACAATAAAAAGTCTCATATTACTCTCAATTTTTCACCCCTCTACGATCAACTCCTATTTTTTATTTGTTAATTATAAACTTTAATTTTTTGGCAAATTTTTTTTTTAATTTTTTGATGACTTACAATAAAAAATCTCATAATACTCTCAATTTTTCACCCCTTTACGATCAACCCCTATTTTTTATTTGTTAATTCCTATCCAGATATTATAATTTCAAGTTCCTTTAATTATGATTTTTTTTAAATTCAATTTCATCTCCCGCCCTCACCGTTCGACTACAGTGGTCTTTCGAATCATGATTGAATTATATTATTACAAGCAGAGTACAACCCGAATTGATTGTTAAATTCTAAATTAACGCGAGCGAAGCCGCGGGCAAAAGCTAGTTTATAATAAACTTTCCCGGGGCGTGCGCTGAATTTAACACAAATAATAGCAATAAAGCGAAAATGAGTTTGTTTGTTTGTTACCTTTTCACGCCTAAACCACTGAACCGATCATCCTGAAATTACGTTGTCAGGTGTACAGAAACGGACATAGGCTACCTTTCATCCCGAAAAAAATTACTGTTCCCGAGGGAAACACTTATGATGATGGCGCCACGTGTCTTTCGAATCATGATTGAATTATATTATTACAAGCAGACTACAACCCGAATTGATTGTCAAATTCTAAACTAACGCGAGCGAAGCCGCGGGCATAAGCTACTAATATTATAAATGCGAATGTGAGTTTGTTTGTTACGCTTTCACGCCTTAACTACTCGACCGATCATCATGAAATGTAGCATACACGTTGTCAGGGGTACAGAAAAGGACATAGGGTACCTTTCATCCAGAAAAAAGCACTGCTTTCGAGCAAAGCTGCTACATAACGCTACATAATCACATATATAATGTTTTAAGTAATAGTCCCTAAGGAGTAATTATTGGTCTTACTTTTATGGCTGGCAGTCAATTTTATGAGCACAATGAACGCGACGTAATACTGGTTAATTTGATTGTTACCTTACTATTCAAAACAAACTCACGCAGACAGAATACAGCTCTGTTTCTTTTAGTCTATATATATCTATCTATACCTATCGTTACAAATAAATAAAATTGAAGTGTTTGTTTGTAATGTCAAAATAACAGCTTTTTACTAAATGCATATGAAATTATATATAGGGTTTACATACCAAAAATTATTTTTAAAATTATTGTCTTTCTGTCTGTTTATTCCGGCTCATCTCTGAAACGTCTGGACTGATTTTAACGGCACTGTCATTGTCAGATAGCTATATAGATGTTATAAGAAGTAACAGGCTACTTTTATTTCATAAAAAATAAACTGCTGCGAAAAAGGAAAATGCCACGCGGACGAAGTCGCGGGTATAAGCTAGTAATAAAATTGTAACAAGTCGATGTCTGTACATAGTTACATACATCCTAACTTATAATATTATAAATGCGAATGTAAGTTTGTTTGTTACGCTTTCACGCCTTAACTACTCGACCGATCATCATCAAAATTTTGCATACCTACACGTTGTTAAGGGAACAGAAAAGGATAACTTTCATTTAGGAAAAAGTACTGTTACTAACCTAACCTACATTTACAGGAGCCAAGCTGCGGGCAAGAGCTAGTAAAGATATTTAAAAAAATATCTTTCATAGTCGAAGTGTCCATCCGTTCAACCAGTCTCATCCTAAAAGCCATCCTAGACGGTTGTCTCAATCTGATTATAGAGTTTTCTTTTTTTAAAAACCTAACCTTGGCGAGGCTCATAACATTTGGTGGCAGCGGAAAGGGATTTGGAAAAGTCCCCGGAACGTCTCTTATCCTAAAACCTAAGCCCGTCGCGTGTGTGTGTTCGAGTGTAAACGCCGACTCCGCTGTGCATATCATACTGTGCACCGAGTTCCAGCCCGGCCCTCTTAGACGTCAGTGTTCGTGAAAACCCATTGCTGCGCACTGTTTGTGCTGTAGCCGGTCTCTGTCCAGAACCAGCAAGGTTATACCCAGTGTCGCGCACAATTCAGTGCCGCGACCGGTATAATCTCCCCGACGACGCGCTCCCGTGGCTTATCAACACTAACGTCACGTCGACACCTACGAGAACTTCCAAGAAATTATGATCATCCTTATCGCGCTGTCCGCATTCCAGTAAGTGAATTTATGTATTTGGTCATTGCTAATATCTTATAAAGAATATTGTGAGTTTAAATAGTACATTTCAATATACACTGTATTTTACCATTGTCATTGACGTAGTAAATATATAACTATCATAATGGCCGAAAGATCTCGTAGTCCAAAGTTCGAAAAAACCGAAATTACTGTAACCGATACTGAGGAGGAAGGTCAAGGCCACTGTCCTCCCCCTCAAGGACCCTCTACTAAGTCCGTCTCTAAAAAGAGACCAGTTACAACTAAAGCAGATATTGAGCTTTCTACTTTACTCAAATTTATAAAACCTTATGACGGTTGCAGAGAAAAGCTAAATTCCTTTTTGGTTAATTGCAACAACGCTTACGAGTTAGCTTCAGATTCTCAAAAAGATATACTTTTTAAATATATACTATGTCAACTACAGGGCAAAGCGGAAACCGCTTGCTCAATTAAGGAGTTTACCAATTGGCTACAACTTAAGGAATTCCTTAAAACCCAATTTAGCGAGAGAAAACACTACGCCCATCTTCTCACAGATTTACAGGAGTGTAAGCAACAAATAAATGAAAACGTAAGTCAGTATGCTCTAAGGATTGAGACATGTTTAAGCCAATTATTAACTGAGGTATCTATTTCACACGGCCATAAGAGTCGAGAGATGATAGGACGAACAGCAGCCATGGAGGAATTAGCCCTCCATCATTTCCAAATGGGGTTGACACCCCGTATCTCCGATATCGTTAGATGTAAACCTATAAAAACCCTGAACGTAGCTATAAATATGGCCATTTCAGAAGAAAAGGTTCAGCAATCTTTATCCAGACAAAGCTCAGGCCCGTCTGGTAGTCAACAGTCACGACAAGATAGGTCGAACACCTCAAAGCCGAACGCTCAATTTTCGCGCCGCAATACAAATTATCAATCACCAAACTTAAGTCAGTCTAACCCAAAACCTACGGTTAATGCCAATCGACCTTATAATAATTCCACTACTTCGTTCTGTAGATATTGCAAAACTCCGGGACACACCCTAGAACAATGTAGAAAGCGAGAATACAACAACAATCGCTTTAAGAACATTGAACAAAACCAATCGAGGACACCTCAACGCGTCAATTTTGTATCAGAGGAAACTGATAATGATGAATACCATGTGAATTCTGTAGAAAGCTACGACACCGTTGATGCCGATCCAAAAAACGAGTAACCGTCTCGTCCCGGTGTCGTACGGGACCTCGTAATTTAAAAACCGGCATCACATATCCAAGTTCATTATCAAATATTTCACCGCAGGCATCGCTACATGATCGCCCGCCAAAATCCTCTGTATCCGTGCAGCAACGTAACAACGTTGACCTGCCAAACTCCTCTGTATCCGTGCAGCAACGTAACAACGTTGATCTGCCAAACTCCTCTGTATCCACGCAGCAACTGTTTAAAGTTGACCTGCTAAACTCTACTAAATCCAACGTTTTTGAGATAACAAGTAACCCCGCAAAAACGTTACTACCTCATGTCCTTGTTAAATCCTGCGTATCCGACGTGCCATTGTCCTTATTGGTCGATTCAGGATCTTCTGTATGCTTATTAAAGCACTCTAGCATAAAAAAATATCCTACTCTTGTAAAGGAAACCATCCAACTTAAAGGTATTGACTCAACGGAAGAACCAACTCTCACTCGAGGCCATTTCCAATTAAAAATTCATCTTCCAAATTCTAAAATATTACATCGGTTTCATGTTACTGATATAAAACACTTACCTTACGATGGCATTATAGGGTCTGACCTGCTCAATGCACATAGTTGTAGTATTAATTACACCAATAACCTGCTTAGCCTTGGACAGTCATCCTTAAAAATGCACTTTCATGATCCTGCCTACATCATTCCAGCCAGGACCGAAACTGTTATCGAATGCTCCGTTTTGAATCCTGAAATAAAAGAGGGATTGGTCCTGGACAAGAAACTTTCAGAAACATTATTAATTGCCAACTGCCTAGTACGCGTTAAAGATAATAATAGAATCAACATAACCGTTGTAAATACTGCTGAACAACCCATACCCTTAAAATCAAACCTAAATCTAAAGCTTGAAGCCATTGATCCTCTAGAATTTCAAAGACACACTTCTGGTCCGATAAACCATATAAAAGTAACAAACAATAGCGTTACACGTACAGAAGAAGTATTAAAACTGCTACGTGTCTCGCATCTGAATATTGAGGAGAAAGACGCACTTTTGCAATTATGTTCGGACTACTCAGATATATTCTATCTCCCCGGTGAAAATCTTACCCATACGGACGCCGTCAAACACGAAATTAAAACAACGACGGACGTTCCGATATATACTAAATCATATAGATTTCCCGAAATCCATAAGGCTGAAGTTCGAAAGCAAATTGATAAAATGCTCGAACAAAAAATCATAGAGCCTTCTAACTCCCCTTGGTCATCACCCATATGGGTAGTCCCTAAAAAACTCGACGCCTCTAATACACAGAAATGGCGAGTCGTGATTGACTACCGAAAATTGAACGATATTACAATCGGAGACACTTACCCTATTCCTCAAATTACTGAGATTTTAGACCAGCTAGGCAATAGTAAATACTTCTCCACACTAGACCTGGCATCCGGGTTCCATCAAATCGCATTAAACCCCGCGGACAAACCCAAAACTGCTTTTACTGTACCAGAAGGACACTTTCAATTTTCAAGAATGCCGTTTGGGCTGAAAAATGCCCCTTCAACATTTCAGAGACTCATGAACTCCGTCCTGTCCGGCCTCCAGGGTATTCGGTGTTTTGTTTATTTAGACGACGTAGTCTGTTATGGATTTGATCTTAAATCCAGTATACTTAACCTAACAGCCATATTCCAAAGAATCAGAGACTTTAATCTCAAACTTCAACCCGACAAGTGCGAGTTTCTTAGACGCGAGGTCTGCTATCTAGGGCACATAATTACCGAACAAGGTGTTAAACCAAATCCAGAGAAGGTTAAGGCCGTAACCTCATTCCCAGTTCCAAAAACACCTAAAGATATAAAATCATTCCTTGGGCTTGTCTCATATTATCGCCGTTTTATCGCTGATTTCTCAAAAACTGCAAAAGCCCTTACCTGCCTATTAAAAAAGGATATTCCATTTAAATGGGAGAACCAACAGCAACTCGCCTTTGATTCGTTAAAACACAAATTAACAACTGCTCCACTTCTTATCTATCCTGACTTTTCGCAACGTTTCATCCTTACCTGCGATGCCTCGAACTATGCCGTCGGCGCTGTTCTGTCGCAAGGAACTGTTGGCAAAGATCAACCCGTGGCTTTCGCTTCACGTACACTAAATAAAAGCGAATCCAGTTATAGCACTACAGAGAAGGAATTGTTGGCTATATTATATGGATGTAAAACATTCCGTCCCTACCTTTACGGACACAATTTTCTTATTGTTACCGACCATAGACCTCTTAAATGGTTGTTTAATCATAAAGATCCCAGCAGCAAGCTCCAGCGATGGAGGTTGAAACTTGAGGAATATGATTACGACATAGTGTACCGCAAGGGCAAACTAAACTCTGCCGCCGACGCTCTCTCCAGATACCCAGTGAACCCTATATACCCTGATAACATGAGTCCTTCAAACCTTAACCCTAATGATAATGATAACACCAATTACGAACCTCCACTACAAACATCACAGCCTTCGGGCACACCTAACGAAGTAAACAATGACCTGCAAGATCTTCTCGTGTCTCCGCCATCCAGTCTTGACACAGGTCTTATAAATCCTGAAATCGAAAATGAAGTTATGGATTATCTGAGTTCCATTCCTAATGAATCGCGTGTTGAACCCGAACCTCAACCTTCAACCAGCTGGCAGAATCCTGAAACCTTACCTGTTTCAAATCAACCTAGCTCGGAAAGCTCTCCGGCACCTGAAAATTTAACCTTACCCGAGATGACTTACAGTCAATTTTTAAAACTACCTATAAAATCGTATGACACCTCTATTTCGGAACATAACCAAAACCTACTTAAAGGAACTCAGAAATTAATAATTATACCTACCTCGATAGATATGGACGAGTCCATGCCTTATGTTCAAGAAGTCCTAGATAATTGCCCGGAGCCTCAACGCAACGAATTCTTGAACTTAGAAAGATCCTTATACACATTTCTACCTCTTACTATTGAAGATAAAACTTACCTTTTCCTATTTACGAAAGTTCACTATTTTGACGACTTCTCGTATCAAGATATATTTAAATCTTTAAAATATGCACGCAACGAGATAATAATGTCTTATCCTACAATATGTGCAATCAGCACATCAGACTTTAAAAATCCTTTTGATAGACACTCTTTTGTTAAAATCTATAACATGTTTAACTATCTATTCGACAGAACTAACATAACAGTACATATTTACCATAACAACATCATATATCCTTCGCTCAGCGAAATCCCGAAGATCCTTAAGGAAAATCACGATATCCCCATCGCGGGACATTTAGGATC
Source organism: Catocala sponsa (assembly GCA_963564715.1). Taxonomy (NCBI): domain Eukaryota; kingdom Metazoa; phylum Arthropoda; class Insecta; order Lepidoptera; family Erebidae; genus Catocala; species Catocala sponsa. Next base: position 7,932,417 of record OY751346.1, on the reverse strand, counting down.
CATCAGAATGTTAAACCGCATAAAGGAAAGATTTTATTGGAAAAATATGCGCGGTGACATTGAAAACTATATAAAAAAATGTTCATCGTGTCAAACAAATAAAGCCTTGCGTAAAATAAACAGAGCGCCCATGATAATAACGTCCACCTCAACGTCTCCGTTTGAGAGAATATCCCTCGATATTGTAGGTCCCTTGCCTGAGTCTGGCACAGCCAAACTTAGATTCATTTTGACTATGCAAGATGACCTCACAAAATTCTCGCTAGCTTACCCTCTCCGTAATAATACCGCCGAAGAATCGTGTGAATGTCTGCTTCATTTTATATCTCTATTCGGAATCCCTAAATATATACTTACCGACCAAGGCACAAATTTTACAGCCGATCTATTTAAGAAAACATGTGAGTTCCTAAAAATCAAACCATTATGGTCCACCCCTTATCATCCGCAGACGCAAGGAGCTTTGGAAAGATCACACTCCACGCTCAAAGAATACTTGAGACCTTATATTAACGATAATCAAGACAATTGGCCTCGATATGTGTATACAGCTATGTTAGCATATAATACCGCCGTACATTCAACAACCCACTATTCACCGTTTGAATTACTATTTGGGCATAAGCCTCACATCCCAGACTCTGTGTATGACGATACTTCTAATACTACTTACCCCGAATACGTTAAGATGTTACAACATCGAATGAAACATACGCGTGACAAAGCCATAGAGTTTATTCAAAAATCTAAAACAAACTCTAAAACCTATTACGACTCCCATACTCGCCCAGTGGTATACAAAGTTGGTGATTATGTCTTATTAAAGAACCATCTAAGGCTACGTAAAGCCTTATCACCCGTCTGGAAAGGGCCTTACAAGGTCGTTAAGATACACGGTAATAACACATTATCGTTACTTATAAACAGACGCCATGTGAAACATCACTTCGATGAAGTTAAGCACGTGGACGTCCAAGATGCATCTGCTACAGACTAAAATAATTAATTGACATAATTAAAAAAAACATACCTAGGTACATCCATTAATTTTTATACATTTTATATACATTTTTTTTCTCTTATTTACAACCTTATTATACAAATATTATTATACACTTAGACATAGCATATAGTATAGTATAGTATAGTAGTGTCTCTTTTATTTACAGCATACTGGCCCAAGGTCACCCAGAATTTATTCAAAAAATCGACACCAGCCCCGGCATATATTTTGACCCAATTGGTGAACTCAAAATTCACGTAAGCCACTTAGACATAGTCACACCGTTTGATGTCTCCTACATTGAACCGCACATCCAAAATATTAACTCCATCTTAGGCTCAATACGACATATATGTAACCAAATTGAAATTCAAACTTCTAATCATCTAGAATGTCATAACACATTAGAACCGTTAACAGTCAGATACCACGACATTGTTGCCGCGTACTCTGCTATATCTCACTTAGTAAACAAAAGGTTCAAACGAGGGGCATGGATTGGTGGTATTGGCACTCTGTCCAAAACTATTTTTGGCACCCTGGACGAGGACGATGCTGTTAAATATGACAACGCCATCCAAAACATTCAGGACAATGAAAAAAGACTGGCTTCATTAATGAAAGAAAATATTTTAGTAACGTCTGCAATTTTATCAAAATTTAATAAGACCTTACACGAAATTAAGTACAATGAGGCCAGCCTTAACCAAGCTATCGACAATTTCTCCGTAAAGTTAAAAAATATTTCAATAATTACTAATGAATTAAATATTAAATCAACCATTCATTCAATCTTGAACAGCTTAGAAGCATCCATGCTCACCTTATCATTTCAGTTAGAAGATATAACAAACGCTATTATATTATGTAGCCAAAACATCCTGCATCCGGCCGTATTATCACCTGTGCAGTTATACCAAGAAATTGTCGATAACTACAGATACTTACCTGTAGATTTTAAGTTACCTGTAAGCTTAGCATTAAGTAATATTCATAGTTTACTAAACATATCTAATGTACTGTCCTACAGTTTGAATAACAAGATTGTTTTTATTTTAAGAATACCTCTAGTATCCCCTAGAGAGTACAGTTTATTTCATAGCATTGGCTTACCGACTCCTCATAATAGTGTAAACCCAAACTCTTTTAGTTTTATAATACCAAGTAGTAAATACATAGCAATGACCAAAGACAAATCAGAATATTGTAAGCTCGACTCACTTAAGGAATGCATAGCGATAAGCTCGCGCGAGTACATCTGTGACGTCATGACGGTGTTCCCGAGCGCCGCGAACCCGAGTTGCGAAAGTGAGTTAATATCAAATGTGATAAGTGCTTTACCAGTGCAGTGTCAAACAAAATTCCTTCATGGACATATAGACTTGTGGAAACCGCTTTATAATAATGACTGGATCTATGTCCAATCTCTAAGTAATAAACTTTATATCGAATGTCTAAACCAAAAACTTATTGACATAAGTATTGTCGGTACAGGTATTCTAAGTATCCCAAACAACTGTATAGCGTATTGTAAAAGTACAAAATTATTACCTAGATTTAAAAACATTAAAATCAACGTTACCGTTATACACCCCGATTTTAACATTATAAATGACTCTTGTTGTAATTTAGATAAGTTTAGAGATATAATAGGTAATGAGCCTCCTCTTAAATTACAAAACATTGATTTAGACGATTTCACTATGGAAACTAAATCAAAATTAAAATCGATGTCCGATGAAACTGACAAAATCCTTAATCAACATCCGTTAATTAGATACGAGACTCATTACTCAATCATTATTATTGTACTAATTTGTGTTATTTCTATTTTCTGTATTTTTAAACTGTTTTTATATATTAAATCGCACAACCGTCTTTCCCATCGCTTCCCTATATTCACTCGATCCACTTCAGTAAACTCACCCGTAGACCAATCTCCAAATCCTGAAGCAGTAGTCTCTATAAAGATTAATAAACGCAATTCTGAAACTGATAATCTGCCATCCCCTAGCATTAGACGAAATATATAATTTTTCCAAATTACCTCTCCTAAACATCGAAATTACAACCCCGATGTTTAGTCTACCCCTGGGAGGTGTTATAGATATGTAATGTACCCTTTCTTGCAAACCACACATTCCTTTTTGCTTACTTAGCATTTATCTTTCATAGTCGAAGTGTCCATCCGTTCAACCAGTCTCATCCTAAAAGCCATCCTAGACGGTTGTCTCAATCTGATTATAGAGTTTTCTTTTTTTAAAAACCTAACCTTGGCGAGGCTCATAACAGTACGATTAAAGTTTTATGCTAGTACATTGTAATTTACACTACGCAATGTATCGCTACCAATGCAATGTGTCCGTTCGCGCTATCGTATCGCGCTTCCCGCGCACCAACGCTACGCGCGCTCACATTATCTGACGGAGCCCGGATCACCTATTTTAGTGATCTACTACAATAATAATTTAAACGTTGTGACTAATAATCGGATTGTACAATTTTATTATTGTACTTACAAAAAATTTTAATAAATTGAATAACGTCTTATAAAATTAATCTTATACGCACATTTCGTTATGTTTTACGTTGTAGGTAAAAACAGAAAGCCAAATGTGTTTATAAAATAAAAAGGTAGAGTGATTTACGATAAATTCTTTGAATTAACAGTAAATTGTAAAAGTAATTAAACCTTACCTTAAGATCTCGCGGGCCTTATAAGATATGGTTCAAAATGGCTGCCTCCAACTCGTTCACAAACTTGCGCACGATTGATTGTTTCGTCGTGAAGGCGAGGCATCATGGAGGGGTCTGCGATAATGTCAGCTTCTAACTTTACAAATGCTGCCGTTATACGATTTCGCATTTCGTCCGCAGTAGTGCACTGACGAACACTTTTTCCTTGATATAGCCCCACAAAAAAAAAACCAGCGGTGTTAAATCCGGTGAGCGGGCTGGCCACGAGTGAGGCCCGAATCGCCCAATCCATCTCCGAGGAAATGTGTCGTCAAGATATTGGCGCACTCTGAGCACGACATGCGGTGGCGCACCGTCGTGTTGAAACCAAATTTGAGGTAATTGAGCAAGCGGCAAATCTTCCATTTGATCCCATTCTGCGGCAAGGTCGGAATGTAACTCATCCAGGACAGTCAGGTCTTGCTGTAGAAAATCCAAGTATCGGGGTCCATTCAAGCGCTCCGGTAAAAAGAAAGGCCCTAAAATTTTGTTGTTATAGTTACCATACAATACGTTTACTGACCAACGCGTTTGGTGACCCGTTTGTTGGGATGCATGTGGATTACTTCGCGCCCAAACGTGCGAGTTACGTCGATTCCACATGCCATTCCGAGTAAACGTGGATTCGTCAGTCCAGATTATGTGGGATACAAAATTTGGATGTTGCCGCTGCTGATTCATCAACCACCTGCAGTATGCAATACGCCGAACTTGATCGCCAGGCACGAGAGCTTGCACTTTATGAATACGGTACGGCCGTTGTCGATCTCTGCGTAAAATTTTCTGCACAGTCTAGTGCGATACGCGAGTTCCGTAGTTACGGCGCAGAAGTTTAGCGGTGGTTCGCGTACCAAGGTGTGGATTACGGTGAACGGCATCGAGAATTCTCCGCTCAGTGGAAACTCTAATCGGCCTGCTGGAACCCTCCTGATGCGGTACTATGGGTAAATTATCCAGTACTCGTTGATACGTACGAGAAATTACACGACTGTCCATAGGGTGACGAGCGTCAGGATACCGCTGGATGTAAATGCGAAGCGCCAACGAAGCATTGCCTCGTGCCTCCCCGTATGCCATGAGCATTTGTCCATATTCACGTGCACTAAATGGCTGACTCATTATTTATTAGGTACAAACACCACTTTGTAGTTACACAAAAAAGTTATAAACAAAACAAAAACGTTAACAAAATGTTATGAACACAGTAAATAAACACAATTTAGTACACAAAATAGTTATAAACAACATAAAAAACTTAACAAAATGCAACGAAAATAGTAAACACTCGCGAATACGAGAGATTACGTCAAGTACTTCCGATTCCTGACAGTAGCGCGACCGAACTAAAGAATTCAAAAATAAATTTCTTTTGCAGTTGTAGTCATATTAGATAGGGATGAGATACATCTATCTAACTAAATAAATCCATAGTCGATAACTCTCATAAAATATTTTTATGAGTTATCGGCTATCGATTAATTTTATACTTATACATAGTAATAAACTGTTTATGGCTAATTCTATTAACAAATTTTTGTTACAGTTTTGTATTTTAACAGTTAAGTAAAGATTTACTAGATTACATTACATTGTATGAATCGCTGTGTACAAAAAGCTTTGTTTTAAAACAATTAGATGGTCTTTTACATTAATTATTATTAAAAGTGATTAAATAAACTCATACATGTACATTTACGATACGAAATATCAAAACAATTAATATTTTTTACATTTAAAATGCAAATGGGTATTGTAAAGTGATAGTAGTATAACATTTAGTTACAGGCTACTTTAATCATTACAATCTTTTCAATCTACGTGACTAATTTAATAATAAATAGTGCTAACACGTTCATGTAACCTTTACTTTTAAAAGGAAAACAACTATTTTATTTATTAACCTATCCCGCTTTGTTTAATACACTTTTTTCGATATCGATCATTGATCATAGATCTTCCCTAGTTCAGTGGTAGTAGGTACGATGCGGGCGGGTTTTTACACAGCACACTATTGCCGGTGCGTATAAAAACTTTTTTGCGTTGGTCATTGCCTTGTCCGCGCAAGATCAGTTGATTGGTTCAACTGTGTTTATTTTGTATGTTTGGATTACATAGCTGTTTTTCGGTATTATGTAGTTTTTATTGATATTATCTAGTATAATGGGTCGTTTACTCATTATGTAATCATAATCAGTTAGAAAAATGTGAAATTTTGAAAGAAAATTCGATAATTTTCCGGTGGAAAATTCCTACGTTTTCCAACTCAGAATGATGGTCCGAAGCTAGTATTTCAGTTTTCGGTGAACCGTCACTTACACCCTGTATATTTAGATTAAGACGTAAATGTTGCTGTACAGCGGATTATATTTTGTTGGAAGTAAATAAATATACATTTTTTTAATATTTTTTTTATTTTTGTAATAATTTTAAACCATGTGTTACTAACTGAACGTCATGATATCTTGTAACCTTGACTAAAACTGTCAATCATTATAACAAATGCTAATTAACAAGAACATAAAAGATAGCAATTAGGAAAAGACATAAACATTTACGATCTCATTTAAAATAGATAATCAGGATCTTACAGGATTACGAAATAGGTACTACAAAACCGCCATTTAATGGCTTATAAGTAATAACTTATAACCATAGAAGTACATTCTGTAGCCGTAAATATGATCATATCTTTAAAACTTTAGCTATAAGCAGTAAAATATTAAGAAATAGTTAGTTGAGAGCTAATACACCGCAACGTCATAAATTCTACATACCAGCCTTCAAAGAAAGAAATGTAATTTATTTTACTCATCTCTACTAATATTATAAAAAAGAAAGATTAGATTTTTTGCTTGTACCTACCTAGATTACTCATTATTACCTACATCACAGATTTACCGAATTTTGAAGTCGCGTATAATAATACTAGCTTTTGCGCGCAGATCCGCCCGCGTGGTACCTACATCAATAAAAAGTAGCCGATGTCCTTCCCCATGTTTTGAACTATATCTGTACCAAATTTCATCTAAATCGGTTGAGTGGTTAAGCCGTGAAAAGGTAACAGACAGACAGACAGATAGACAGACAGAGTTACTTTCGAATTTATAATATTAGTAAGGATAATCACGTGAAAGTCAATATCTATACTAATATTATAAAGCTGAAGAGTTTTTTTGTTTGTTAGTTTGAACGCGCTAATCTCAGCAACTACTGGTTCGATTTGAAAACTCTTTCAGTGTTGGATAGCCTATTTATCGAGGACGGCTATAGGCTATATAACATCACGCTACGACCCACGAGGGCGGCGTAGTAACGATAAACGTGGGTGAAACCGCGGGAACATCTAGTTATTCATATGTAGATACTTATCAGCATTCTGGGATTAGATTATTCTGCATAACCATCATGTAGCGAAAACTAATAAATCGTCACTTCACTAAATCTGGACTTCTCATTCGACATCCTGGGCCCGATCTTACACCGACATAAAAAAACACGCATCTCACTCTAGACTAAGCAGTTAGTTTGTAAGGATTTAACTCAAAAACTAATCAATCGATTTTAAAAATTCTTTCACAATTAGATAGCTATATTATCATACAAAAATTTAGCTATATAATTAGTATCAATTGATAAATACACGCATTCATAGGTTCACGTCACGACACTCGAAGAGGTTAGTTGAGAAACATTTCATATTTGGCCTGATATGGTCTCAGCTCCCGCGTAATAATTGGCAAGCCTAATTAATATACCGTCTACCTGGCATATTTCCAGACTCTTAGAGGAAATCCAAACAATTACTTATTTTCTAACAGGAAAAATACATACAATCCACTAACACTGCAATCGAAACCAGTAGGTACCGAACGATCGCGCACAAAGGTTGGTTTGTTTGTTTGTGTATTTATTTATTTATTTTTAATTTTGTCTACATATTTTTTCTTGTATTGTTTGATTTGTCTTTGAACTGGTAATTGTAAACTTTAGATACAAAAATTATGTATGCTGTGATTTCCTGTAAGAGATTGTTACGCTAGTTATGGGTTTTATAAATGTATCACATCTTGTAACAGTGTAATCAATTGTTGGTGAACCTTATAAATAAAATAAAAAATTAAATTAAACGTTTTTATTAAAAAAAGTTAATTAAATTATTTAAACTATTTATATTTATGTTTATACTTTCCCCGACATTTCGGTTGCTTTTCAGCAGCCATGGTCACGGGGTAAGATGGTAGTTGTCCCAATGTTCCAGTGTAGTTTTTATTTCTTACTTTGAAATAACTAAACTGAAACTTTGAGATCCATATATAGTAATTTAATTTATTTAAATAATTATGTTCATAAGCTAGTAACGTATTATGTCTTAAACTTTTGATAGCACACGGTTAACCTATAAAAGATCAACAAGTATACTATAGATTAAAGATCATTAAGCATTAGATCTTGTCTACATACACAACATCTGACTACGTTCCATTTTCAAAACTGAAATAATAATATGGCGGCTAATTTGCCAATTATTGTTGACAATATATGTAAATAAAATATTAAGGGATCACACTCTCTTCATATCTTTAGGGTGTTTGTTTAGCACGAGCCAATATTTATACAAAATCACAACAATAGAACCATAACAAACATATTGTTGTACAAAATAAGTCCATTAGCCTTTAATTTTCTTTGGCGCCAACAATAATACTCTATGGTTAGTTTTCTTTTTTATTCCTAAGCAGTAACATGGACAATGGTCGTAAATTTTAAACTGGAATTTTCACCATCCACAAAGGAGTCTATTCTTATATTGTTATTTAAATAATATTAAAAATAGCATATTGTTGATATTATTATCTCTATTGTGTAGCATAAGCAATGTCTAATGACATTGTTAAATGTTTTGACCTACTTTAATTATTATAGTTGATGTTGGCATTTCTCGGAAACCAGTTACAGTACCAAGTCAGATTTTGCTTGTGCATGTTATTCATACATTATAAAAGGCTCTCCGAGTTTGATGTCCCATTTGGACGAATAGTTAGCGGAAGAATAGAAATTAGAACCAGTACCATGTTTTGAGCTATATTCAGCAACAGCGACAATTGACTTACCATTTAATGACCATTCCCATTGCTGGCGATCATGTATACATATACGTCACGCATCTATCCCCAACGGGCTGGGCAGAATTGTATTACGCCCACATTTTCCAAGTCCCACGTAGTTCGGAAGGAACTATGATGCTACGCAGAACATATAAGACTTTGCCCTTCCCGGAATGCCAATCCTTGACCTCATACATAGCTGGAGAAATGTGATTAAAAAACAAGAACCTAAAGCGTTAATACCTAAATCCTTCTAAACTTATAACAGTTATAACCAGTGGCGTGATGTATGGTTATTCTTACCAGACGCCTTGTGATATTAAGACGTTTCTGTCATTTCCTTGTCTTGCTAAGACAATATTTAAAGGCGTTTAGTCCCTTTACTTATGAAAATAGTGATCGGAATGTTTTCTTAGTATTATAGTGTACGTAAATAAATTCTAATACTACTATATTATATAAGTTTAATTATTTATATTATAAGGCAACTATTTACAGTAGTATTTTGTATTAGTTTATGGTATATGGCTATTTATCACTATAAAAAGTACCTACAACCAATAACTAAAATCTTACGTACTTATATAAGTTGATAATAGGTAATTTTTAGTAAAAGTTAGCAAATAAGTAATAATATATTCTAAATTATTATGTTTTGGTAATTTGTAGTTAATATAATCACAGTCGAAAACAAAAACTTTGTTACAAAATGACAATAATTAAAACGCCTTCGATTTTCTTAGCTTCGAAAGACATTCGTCTTCGTTGCTACAAAGTTTTTGTCAGGCGTTTTATTTTAGTAAAGAAGATAATTATGTTACATTAGTAGTTTTTATATTTCTGCATTAAATAGTGCTCGTTGAAATGGTAGCCAGAATTAGTAAATAATTATTTAAAAAATAAGTTTCGGCTTGTAAATTAGTTACGTTATAAGATGTTACTTACTTAAATTACTAATGAAAGTTAAAAATATAATTTATTTGCCTACCAATTACGTTATGAAGAATACAAACATAGCCTGCATGTCCTGGATGGTTAGGTTGGTTAGGAGGATAAGGAGCGATCCTGTTGCAAAAAGTATACCGGGCAAATTACTAGAATCCATGTTGTTCTAGAGAATTTTCACGCGCCAATAAGCAAACATGAATACTCACTTTGGTTATAGACCCAACGAGATAGACATAAATAAGCATATCAACGTAGTATATGTAGCTTTTTTTTATCTTTTTTAGTTTACGGCTTTTTTATTTTAATAATAAAATGTCAGCCCCATCGTTTCCTATACTAATCTAATTAGATTAGTATAGGAAACGATGGGGCTGACATTTATTTCTATCTCTGATAGTTATCAGAGATAGAAATAATCTGTGCAAAAACATGTTATAAATAGCTACAGCTGGTTTTGATGGAGTATTCCGTTTTCGGCACCAATTTTTTCGGCACCTATGGTTTCGGCACCTAAACTATTCCACTTTTTATTTCCGAAACCATAGGTGCCGGAAAAATTGGTGCCGAAAGCGGAATACTCCGTTTTGATGTAGTTTCAGCTAAAACACTTGATAATGCTCTAATATATTTTATATTTATTTCAAATAATTGCACAAATGAGTTCCTCTGCCTCTGTATATGTAGATGGCGCAGTGGTTTAAGTGCTCGCCTCGCCACTGCTAGTGCGCTGATGTGGGTTTGATCACCACGGGACAAAAGTTTGTGTGATCCACAAATAGTTAATAATAATAATAATAATAAATAATTTATTTCTTCTCTCACACAGATAATAGTTAACAGAAATCAATTTTAACCTAGATATACAATCCAAGATGTAATAATCTGTGTGAGAGACTGGTTTCCGTACTAGGTAGAAACCTGTATGACAGATGACCAGCCTCTCCTAACTCTAGATAAGTAGGTACTAGGGTAGTGTAGTGTAATCTGTAGTATAGATTATGTGTAATCTTAACAGGTGAGATGAATAAATAAATTAACAAAAATATTTTAAAGTGATGTATCAATGAGTAGGTGAGTGTATAGAATGTATATGTGTAATGTATAGTTGTTCCGAGTATGTTGTGTATTTGTAGTACCACGGGCGCCGCCAGGATTACTTACAGAGAGGTGCATCTGCATCTACTCATTAAACTATTAACTAATATAAAATATAAAATTATACATGTATATATGGAGAAAGGTAATGTTTAATTTAAATCGCGCAACGATATGAATATATTTCGCTCATCGAAAAAAAGTATCTTTTGTATGTATTTCTTTCCTGACAGGGGGTGCAGGTGCACCCCCTTGCACCCTGTTGGCGGCGCCCATGTGTAGTGCAATTGTTTTAATGTGTATTAAGGACACCGCGACACGGGAATCCTAGCGCGTGATGGTAATGGTGTCATATCCAAAAAATATAATACCTCGACTTACGCTACCCCGACGCGACGTACGCGAACTCGGAGTTACGCGAATTTCAAATCTCGTCTTTTCGTCTTTTGTTTGATCATCGTACAACTGTCAAATATGGATTTTAGACTTACTCCTACACTATTGTTCAGGAATATAGACAATATTGCAGGAAAAAGAGTCTTTGAGTCGTCAAATTACTTTCTTAGATTTTATGAAGCCTTCTACATCACAATAACCGCAGTTCGCGATTTTATTTTTGTAAAATCCAATATGTATATAATTATGTAACCTATATGCTTAACTATACCCCAAACCTACGCGAATTCGACTTACGCGGTTATCGCTCAGTCCCACCTATCGCGTAACTTCGGAGTATTACTGTATCTATTAAGTAACTCATGTTATCGTCTAAGTACTGCGAATCGCACCTACATACACTTATTCAAGTCATAGTATTATTTAATTTAGAACGTTAATATAATAGTTTCAATAAGTATACGTAGCGTAAGTGGTCTTCAATTATTACGACGTTTGAAGCGAAATCTAGATTACTGAATATTTCCATCTACATAGCCAACCCTTGCATCAAAAGTAGGTTGAAATAAACAACATAATTAGCCATTTCTTCTACCATACAATAGACATAATATCAACAATACGCCATTTTAAGTACATTCTGAACACAATGTTACAGATTATGCCCTTTCATCCTTTGAACTTCAACATGTCAGGCAAGAGCAGGTTTATAATTCATCCATTGTTATTTTTTGCTGATAGTTTTTTTTTTTGTTTTTTTTAGTGACTGGTATATCACTAACTCGTATTCTTAATGGTGATCACTACAGTGTCAAGCTAAATGCTTGTATTCCACCGGTTACGTTTTTTTTTTCTATCTCATACACTTAACACCATCTAGCCCAAACTAAGCAGAGCTTGTACTATAGGTACTAGACAATGGATAAACATACATGTATACTTTTTTTGTGAATACATACATATTATACATAGAAACACCCAGAGCAAGACAAACATCCATGTTCATGCACACAAAATGTTTGACTTGTGCGGGAATCGAACCCGCGACCTCAGGCGTGGCAATCGGTTACACTAACCACTACGCCGTCGAGGTCGTCAATTGGGACAAGATATCATTGTGCTTATATTCATCAACAAAAACTTGATTAATGATGAGTGATCGCCTTCTTAATGTTGCCGCGCCGAGTGTTGTGTGTGATTCGAATCCCACGTTGTCCCACAGGTCAACTATGTTCGTGTAGGTACCACAAAAAAGTATTGTATTAATAGTTAATTATCACTCGCTTGAACGGTAAAAGAAAACATCGTGATGAAACCTACATGGCTGAGAGTTCTACATAATGTTCTCGAAGATGTGCGATGGCTGTCAACCCGCACTGGGTTAAGTCGGCTAAGCTTCTCATACTGAGGAGAAGCCCGTGCCCAGCAGTGGGACACTTTCTAAACAGGGCTTAGATATTATACAAAGTTACGCGCCATGCAAGAACTATTCATAGAGCGGGAGCTGTCTTTTAAAAAGTTGAGTAATGAAATTAATTCGCTATGGACAAGCATGATATGTACAGTTTTTAAAATGAAAACTAGGCGCGTTGAGCACTTCTTGGGTGAACAAAAATCATGAAACTCGCGTCATCGTCACGCTTCCACAACTTATTATTTTTTTTTAGAATATTATCTATGTCTCAGAAATGGTGCGTCCTACGCAAAAAATAACGAAATTTTTACTACCTTAATAACCCCTAAGAGAGTATCAGGAACTAGCTTTCGAACCGGCCCTTTGTATTTATTTTTTTGGTTTATAAAAAAGTGTTTATGTTCAAGGATTAAAGTTTTCACTTCTATCGGCAGTCAAAGACTGCCCGAATTTTTTTCTCTGTAAACATTGGCTGTCATGACCGAAATTTCGTATTGCGGAACTTTTAAAACAATATTAACTCTGGGAATAATATTTAATAGGGTGAAGTTAAAAAATAATTACTAGTAGATGGCACATACACTTCAGACAAATTTATAAGTACCTACGTAGGTACATAAGATAATAATGAATTGCAAATTGGCAGACTATGAAAACTACTTTAAAAAAGCAACGGTATAAATATTTCTACGTGATAAACCCTAAGGCATTTTATTGTCCGCATTCTACATGTCATGTTCGTGTAATATAATAAATAAAATACATAGAAAGTTATATAAGAATTTCAGATGCAAGATAAAGCAAGATGGCATACCTTGATGCGGGCGTCATCTAGGCATGCCATCGAGCATTATGGTCTTGTAAAATAGTAAATTTACATACCTTATAACTCTTGTATATAATATACTAGCTGTTCACGCGGTTTCACGTACATTTATAATCACTGTATTAGTGTAAAGGACTGCACGGATGTTCAAGTAGCCATATTTTGGATCCTACTTAACAGGGTGCGTAAAGGCTTCTTGTCGTCTACCTAGAGCAGATTAATACTTGCTGATAATAAGAATTTCTTTACAGAAAACCATGAACGGAAGACCACATCTTATCTTATCTTATGTGGGGGCCAGTCAGTGCAGACCGGCGACACTTCGACCCAGTGGGATCTTTTGTGTCAACACCCTCCCAATAACGACTGCCATAGATGTTCATGGCAGCCGGAACCGACGGCTGAACGTGCTCTCCGAGGCACGGAGCAGGCGATAATTCTCAATCAATACGCACATAATTTCGAAAAGTCATATAACTTACGAAAGTCAGAGGTGCGCGACGTAGGTTCGAACCCGAGACCCTCTGCATTGCAGTCTGTTGGTCTCCCCACTGAGCTATCACTGCTCAAAAAGAGCACATGCACAGCATGCATTCACTACCGCTGTGCCACCGATACGCCGAAAACTTCGTAATTTGACTCTGTGCTCTGTACCTACGACCTTAACAAAAGCTACAACAAGTTCTAACAGAGTTACCGCGTTACTTACAATGAAACTAAAGCATTGAAATTAAACTTTAAATTCTCCCCGTGAACACGGCTGCTGAAATGCAACCGAAACTTCAGCGAAACTGTAAACTTAAATCTAAATATTTTTATTAATTTAAATAGTAGTTAAGTTTAACAGTAGTAGTGCAATAGTTTCAAAATCTAAACTAACATTATAAAACTGAAGAGTTTGTTTGTTTGAACGCGTTAATCTCAGAAACTATTGGTTTTAATTAAAAAAATATTATAATGTTGGGTAGGCCATTTATCGAGGAAGGCTATCAGCTATAAAACGTCACGCTACGACCAATAGGAGCGGCGTATCAATGAAAAATTTTGCAAAAACGGAAAAATTTATCTTATGTGACGCAGACGAAGTAGCGTGGGTTAGCTAGTGATGTAATAAAAGTGCTAAATAAACAACGCGATATCCGTATAAAGTAGTTTAATTTCAATTAATAACATTTGAGTAATTGTAAGACAATATTATGTGAAACAAAAGTAAGTATATCGATATTACTCAAGCAGTGTCGAGTAGCAACCAGCCACGACTGTGACTCACAGATTCCCAAGTATTCCCGTCAATCTCTGACTCACCCTTGCCTCGTACCTTTTTTAATTTACGCGTTAGGGTTCCCTGGTGCAAGTATACGAGTATCTGTCATTAGTGTTGCGGTCAATGAGTAATAAATTACAGAGTTATGCTGTAAACTGCTGTGGAATGTACTTTTATACTTGTTAATATGCGGTGAATACTTGCTATGGTATTTGAAGTGTTTTTACGCAGTGATGTAATATATTGGACTGCTAAACAAAAGGTAAACTTATTAAAAACGTTATTACTTTTTTTTTTAAATACTACTCCCGTGCTTGGAAGAATTCTTTGTGTCGCAAGAGACTTTACAAAGGTTTAAACAACGGACAAAAGAACACCGAGACTCGCACAACTATTTGTGAATCACACAAATTTTTGCCCTGTGTAGGATTCGAACCCACAACACTCAGCACGAAGGCAGTGCGTAACGGTTTAAGTGCCAGACCACTTAAACCGTTACGCCATCCGTGCAATAATTAATTACTAATTATGCAAAAACATACAGAGGTGGAACATTATAAAAATAAATCATAAATAGTTATTGTGCTTGTACCACAGACTACAATATACATCAGTACCAATATGTACTCTATGTTACTGTATACATTTTGCAGAGAGCTTAATTTTATAACCTAAGTCTCATTCGGTTTCCTTACTAGGCAAGCCTGTATCAAAGAGACCCTAAATTGAATCAATTATATTAGTAAGTTTAGTAAAAAATATTCAGTAAATAAATAAATAATAATAATATCAGCCCTGTATTAAACTGTCCCACTGCTGGGCACGGGCCTCTTCTCAGTGTGAGAAGGGTTAGTCCACAGTCCACCACGCTGGCCCAGGGCGGGTTGGTTGACTTCACATATCTTTGAGAACATTATTGAAAACTCTTAGACATACAGGTTTCACGATGTTTTCCGTTACCGTTAAAGCAAGCGATAATTAACTGAGAGGAAGGCGCCAGTGTCTGTAACACAGTTAATACTAGCACAGGCACTGACGTTCACTCTATCTCTAAAATACATAGCTTGTACATAATGGTGCTTTATATATTATGTGATTGAGATGGACAAACTGTATTTAGCTTTTGATAATAAATTGTTATTATTAACTACTAGCTTTTGCCCGCGGCTTCGCTCGCGTTAATTTAGAATTTGACAATCAATTCGGGTTATACTCTGCTTGTAATAATATAATTCAATCATGATTCGAAAGACACGTGGCGCCATTTATTATCATAAAAACGATATTATTGTTTTCTTTGGGAAATGTAATTTTTTTCGGGATGATAGGTAGCATATGTCCGTTTCTGTACACCTGTTAACGTATATGCAAAATTTCAGGATGATAGGTTCAGTGGTTTAGGCGTGAAAAGGTAACAAACAAACAAACAAACTCATTTTCGCTTTTATAATATTAGTTAGGATTAGGATTTAATACGCACATAACTTCGAAAAGTCAGAGATGCGCGCCTTGGGATCGAGCTCGAGACCTCTGCGTGGCAGTCCAACGGTTTCCCACTAGGCTATCGCTGCTAAATAAATACATACATTTTATTTATTTTTAAATTTTATGATTGGTACATTAACGGCCTGGATGACGTAGTGGTTAAATGCTCGCCCCGCTATTTTCACTGCGCCGAGTGTTGCATTTTTGCTAATTGTGTGTGCGAAGTCTGGGCGTTCTTTGTGTCCGTTGTTTGAATTTCTTTAAAGATCCCCGCGACACAAGTTCGGTAGCTGTCTTTAAAAACTCGAAGGGGCGTGGTAAGTTTAGTATGATCGTACTCATTTTGATCGCACCAGGTTAATTGGAATATTTTCTAGGGAAGAGGGAAGGGCGGCTCTTAAATAGCAATGGCCTACAACAAACCTAGAATTTTGTGTAAGAACCTGGTTGCCTAGGGTACCAGGCAATTCTTAGGCAGGCACGGTCCACTGTCCAGCACTATGGTCACTATCAAGTTCGAGGTGAGATTTTAGCAGAATTGTGCGGCGGCTCCCTGTAATAATATATGAAGGATGTCTAAATTAATTGACTGTAAATCTAAGTAACTTTGTTATAAATGTATCCGAGTAAGGGCAGGCATTTAAATAAAAAAATAAACACCATAATAAGTAATTATTAGCTGCCAAGTAAATTTATAGCAATACGCCATCTTAAAATTTTATAGGTGAGATGTTAACTGCTTAAAACTTTTTAAATCGCGTGTGTTTACGGACCTCCCTGAACGTCGCATAATTGGCCTAGCAGCCGAAATGCCGTAATACTGTCGAGGGAATGTGACAAAACTATACACTGTGTATAACGCTGTCTCTGTCTGTCTTCAAGTAATATAAGAATACTATTGCTGTAAGAATTGCTTATAATATTGTCTTCTTTTTACGCGAATGTTATTCATTGAAATTAAACTACTATATACGGATTTTATCGCGTTGTTTATTTGACACTTTATTACATAACTAGCTTTTGCCCGCGGCTTCGCTCGCGATTTTATAAAATGTCAATAAGAACGAACGCTCGTCGCTCGACAAGTCCGTCCGTATAAACAGTCAAAAAATGTAGGTACGAAAGGCGCGGCTTTTTTATTTTTTTTTATGCGAATGTTATTCATTGAAATTAAACTACTATATACGGATTTTATCGCGTTGTTTATTTGACACTTTATTACATAATTTAGAAACTATTAAGTAGGTACACTATTATTACTATTAAACTTTACAAATTTTTAAGCTAATTAAATTAATGAAACTATTTATATTTATGTTTAAACTTTCACCGACGTTTCGGTTGCTTTTCAGCAGCCATGGTCACGGGGAGACTAAGATAGTTTCTAAATTATATAATAAAGTGTCAAATAAACAACGCGATAAAATCCGTATATACTTAGTAGTGTAATTTCAATGAGAGGTGCTCATATTCTAAATCAGATGTATTTTTCGAAATTGTGACATCTTTTTTATACATTGCTGAGCTGCCCATTTGAATAATTCTGTCATTTTGTGTAAAGTGTTCGCTTTTAAATGGCGCGGATAGTTCGCGACTTTGCTCTTTTGGTTATAAAGATGTGTTATTGAACAGACTATATATTACTTTTTATCACGGTCAAATAGAAAAAACTAGCAGTCGGCTATTGAGCAATCGTCAATTTTTTCGTGATAAAAAGTAGCCAGTATCACTTTGTTATCATATGCAAAACTTCACGTTGATACTGAATGAAAGGACAAACGATTACATGAAAGGAGCCGTTCAAGTATTACGTGAGCTAGACCTTAGTCATTCTTAACCCAACTCCTCCCTTCAGTCAGCAAAAGTAAGCATAATATATCATCCAAAATAGGCATAGCAAAAACTTCCCTTAATTACCAGTGCTTACAACTAAGTATAACGAACAAACACACTTTTGAATTTATAATAAAAAAGATTTTCCCGCGGCTTCGCTCGCGTAAAGGTAGTTCAGGTTAGGTTAATAACAGTAGGTACTTTTTTCTGGTTGAAAGGTACCCTATGTCCTTTTTTGTTCCCCTGACAACGTGTATGCAAAATTTCATGATGGTCTGTCGAGTAGTTAAGGCGTGAAATTGTAACAAACAAATTTACATTCGCATTTTTAATATTAATTAGGACTAGCTGTTACCTGCGACTTCGTCCGCGTAGATTTTAACTAAAAAGTGTTTGACCCGCGGATCCCTATTTCTTTCTAAAATCAAAGTAGCCTACGTTACTCCTTATAACATCAGCTATCTGCCAGTGAAAGTCCCGTCAAAATCGGTTCAGCCGTTTCGGAGATTACCCGGAACAAACAGACAGACAGACAAACATTTTAAAAATAGATGTTTTCGTATATGTACCTTATATACTTTCATATACATTAGATAAAAAGTTGTTATTTTGACATTACAAACAGACACTTCAATTTTATTTATTTGTATAGATTAGGATAGGATTAAGTAGGTATTACATACGGAACCATGAACGAATGCACAGTTATTTAGTATTGGCGTCGACTGTGTGGGAGAGGAACAAATATTTGGAGCCCACTACAGCAGGAAGTCGTTTGTCCAAGAATTTCGGGACTCACAACAAACACTTCTTTTTGGTTAAAGTTAAATGTAACCGACGTTAAGTTTAGAATGTTTTTAGAAGCATGTTGCGTTTGCAATTTCTGCTTAGTTCTTGTATGACTGTTTTCGAAAACGCCTTATAAATGAGAAATGTTCATATCCTTACTAATATTATAAGGGATTAAATATAATGACCACCAAAAATAGTAATTGGGCAGCAAAATATGCTTACTAAAATATATCATAACGAGCACCTATACGCCTCAAATCACTGCATTCCGTCTCGGAAGGGTTAGGTTATGTTAGGTACCTACCTTCTTAAACCCACCCAAAAATAGGAGCCCCGCAAAGCGGGGCTCCGTCGACTTATTTTGATCTCTTTAAATATATTTTGCTGTGCAATTTGGTGATCATTTACTATTTTTGACTGTTATATTTTACTATATCTGGTGATAAGTTAAACATAAGCCATATTATAAATGCGAATGTGAGTTTGTTTGTTACGCTTTCACGCCTTAACTACTCTACCGATCATTATGAAATTTCGCATACACGTTGCCTGGACTACCGAAAAGGACATAGGAAACAAGCGAAGCCGCGAGCAAAAACTACTACTGAATAGAGAGTAAATATATAAGTCCAGAGATGTGACCAAATTGCTATTCATGTGAATTCGTGATCAAAATCACGAGCATAGATTAGATTACAATTTTTTTGAACTAATCTCTCCACTGCAGCAATATTTGAATATTGCAATATATTCAAATATTTGCATTTAGATGTCGGCCTCGATGGTGTAGTGGTTAGTGTAACCGACTACCACGCTTGAGGTCGCGGGTACGATTCCAGCACAAGTCAACATTTGTGTGCATGGAGATGGATATTTGTCTTGTTCTGGGTGTTTCTATGTATAATATGTATGTATTTACAAAAAAAAATTAGATATACAGTATGTTTATCCATTGTCTAGTACCCATATAGATGGTGTTGTGTGTTTGTGATAGAATATTATTATTATAGATATATTATGTTCTATTTTGTTTATATAAGACAACTCCCGCACTAGGAATAATTCCAGTGTCGCGGGTGACTTTACAAACATTCAAACAACGGACACAAAGAACACCCAGACTCGGAACAACTATTTGTGGATCACACAAATTTTTGTCCCGTGTGGGAATCGAACCCACAACACTCGGCGCAGTGACAGCGGCGAGACGACTACTAAACCCACTGCGCCAGCCGTGTATGCTCAACAATACAGCGATGGAATTTAATTACTTATACATACCGTTAGTTACAGTTTCCATTATGCATGTCATGTTAAAATACTCAACGCATATTGTAATACAATAGTTTTGTCAAGTGTTTTCTTGAATAGTAGAGCCTCGCTGATTTCAGCATGAATGGGCCGGCTCGACCGCGGAAGGACTACCCTCTCACAGAATATCGACGTGGAATAGCAGTAGTCCTATTGTTGTGTTTCGTTCGGTGAGTGAGAGTACCGGAGGCCTAATCACCCCTTTTCCCCCATCCCGCTCCCTTTCCTTCCCACGTCCTTTCCTAAAGGGTCGGCAACGAGCAAGTGATGCCTCTGGTGTTGCAGGCGTCCATAGGCTACGGTGACCACTTACCATCAGGTGGGCCGTATGCTTGTTGTATAAAAAAAACCTAATTTAAATTTTATGTCTCTTTCAATCAACGAAAAAGCAAAAGGATAGAAGCAATTATATTTTAAAATAGATAATAAGTTACTTTTATAGTAATGGCTGTCATAAATCTGGCGTCTAGACTGTTTTGTTAATCATAGCTGCACTTGTGTTGGTCATTTAAGTGTGAGTAGCGCAATATATAAGGTAAGAGCTTGCGTGAAAGAGATAGCTATCACTGGGACAATCGTGCTTTAAATGTTTTGCAAGGAATTCTATTAAATCGAATTTGTTTTGAAACCAATAGTCTCAATTGGAACGCTTTTGAGTTTCTCTTTGTTTGAACATAATATCATATATATACTTAGTCTTCATCTCCGCTCTTTCATTTGCCCTAGACATGTCTGACCACGACATTCCTCGTATCAGAGGGGTATAGACCCATACAACACTAAAATGAAACAGTAAAAAAAACAAGCACATTAAGTTTCATTAAGTTCGTTTATTTGGACACACAAAATACTAATTTTGTAACTAAATAAAAACTTTAACTTATATATTACAAACTTAGGTCTAAAGGACAGCTTTATAGGAAGCGAACCGCTGACAGCGGCCTTTTCATAGACAAAATTATTGCAGAGATCATAGACTAGTTTCTACATGAAGATTTATTTTTAATTTGTTGTCGATTACGACCATTTACATTGACATTGATTTAGTTGCGCTCATGTTACTATTTGCTTTAAAGTTACTAATAGCAAGATATAGCCTCGCATAAAAAACATGGTGCCTTTTCACAAAATACAAAACATTATACGCCGTACTGACAAATATATTATGTATGTAAATAATACATAAAATGCTTTACCATAAAATATTAAATAATAACTGATAACACAATAGTGGATATTTTCTACTTGAAACTTCATTACCTAAATATAATATACGTGTTTAAAAATAAGTTATTTTCGCTTGACTTCATGATATCCTTCCCAAGAAGTCAAGCAACGGAGTAATGTCACTTTAAAAGAAAGAAAGCCGAAGAAAATCGATGGAAGATATTATATCCTAACTAATATTATAAATTGAAATTAAACTACTATAGGTATATATATATATATATATATATATATATATATATATATATATATATATATATATATATAGTAGTTTAATTTCAATGAATAACATTTGCGTAAATAGAAGACAATATCCTTACTTCCTTACTATATAATAATATTACTAGCTTTTGCCCGCGGCATCGCTCGCGATAATTTAGAATTTGACAATCAATTGGGGTTGTACTCCGCTTCTATAATAATATAATTCAATCATGATTCGAAAGACACGTGGCGCCATCTATTATCATAAGAATGTTATTGTTGTTTTCCTCGGGAACAGTAATTTTTTTCGGGATGAAAGGTAGCCGATGTCCGTTTCTGTACACCTGACAATGTATATGCAAAATTTCAGAATGATCGGTTCAGTGGTTTAGGCGTGAAAAGGTAACAAACAAACTCATTTTCGCTTCTATAATACTAGCTTTTGCGCGCGGCTCCGCCCGCGTGGTACTTACGTCAATAAAAGTAGCCTATGTCCTTCCCTAGGTATTAAACTATATCTGTACCAAATTTCATCTAAATCGGTTTAGTGGTTTAGCCGTGAAAAGGTAACAGACAGACAGATAGACAGACAGAGTTACTTTCGAATTTATAATATTAGTAAGGATTAGTTAGGATTAGGATTATTAAGTTAACTGTAATATGAGTTGTTGTTACTATTATTTCATTTGTTATTAATATGTACCTTACATTTAACAAATTTGTACTTTTTAAATCTTATTGAAATAAATATGATGTAAACATTTGGCGATTGAAAAGAGTGGCCATGAGTTTCTTGCCTGCTTCTTCTCATGAAAGCTCTACTCCTCGAACAGGCTTTTTTTCAATGCAATTTTTATTACCTTCTATTTATTTTTATCTATACTAATATTATAAAGCTGAAGAGTTTGTTTGTTTGAACGCGCTAATCTTAGGAACTACTGGTTCGATTTGAAAAATTATTTTAATGTTGGATAGCCTTATTTATCGAGGAAGGCTATAGGCTATATAACATCACGCTACGAGGCGGCGCAGTAACCATAAACGCGGGTGAAACCGCGGGAACATCTAGTTATTAATATAATAGTGAATTGACGTGTCCAAGAATTATTTGCACATTTTTATATTTTCGACTTTGACTATCAGTAACAATAATGGTCTGTAGTAAAAGAGCCTAGCTAAATGTTAACAAAGTAGTTCAATTGAAGAGCAAATAAATGAAATGTTCTCCGTGGGTTTATATGAGGAGATCTTGATTTCAAGCAAATCATCGAATGATTAATGGACTTTTCATAATTTTAGTCATGATTATTAAAATTTAGTTAATTAACTGACATATTAAACGGTAGAAGACTATAATATTATTAATAAGCACAATAATATCATATTAACTGTTCACTGCAATTTTGTAAGTATACAAGAATTAAATTTCAGGTCTCCTACAGATATGAAATTTAATTCCTTTACTATATCTTTTGGAAGTTTGAGTTTTCTAGTACCTAATGTTACTTGTACACGATGCAAGTAGCTGGCTCGGATTACATGCACCAACTACACGCGCGAGCTACATGCCAAAGCTACTAGCGCGGGCTGCATACGCTAGCTACCCGCGCGGATGGCATGCGCAAGATACTCACGCGGGCTACATGCTCAGATGCATGCGCAAGCTATTCGCGGGGATGACATGCGCGGGTATGACATGCGCGGGTTAGATACGCGGGATACATGCGCAAGCTACTTGCAAAATGTGGGTGACACGCATCGCTTATTTACACGATACATACAAGAGTCATTAGAAAAGCAAGTACCCAGTCCTAAATAGTCGATTAAACTCAATGATATGCTTGAAACATTGACGAGGTAGTTATCCCACAAAGTTTATACAGATATTACTACATAACATTGTTATCTTAATTGTTACATTTACATATTGTACAAAGAAGAATTGTTATACAACCTTTTGTTGTGTTATATTAATATTAAGAAAAACTCGAAATTATGAGATGAAACTGCAGTTACAACACTTACAACTGTGCTGCACTTTGAAGTAAAGATGGATAATACATTAACGCAAATAATATCCACAGTATATCTATAATATCATGGTTTAAGATTAAATTAATAATTAATTAAGGTCCGAATTATATATGCCCTAAGGGGAAGGGAAAGAACACAGCCACGTCCGCGAGCAATTGTTAGATCTCACGTCACAGAACTCCATTTACCAATTGAAAAATGAATACGCACATTGCTCGATTTGTAAATCAACCCCTCATGCTCGACCGCAAATATTAGCGCAAAATACAGCTATAGAACTCTGAACAACTATCTATCGAACACAAAAATAATTGTCTCATGCGAGAATCTAATTTACTCCTTTCTAGTAGTAATATTACTAGTAAAACCATAGGGCCATAGAAACAATAAAATTAGGTAGATCTTGTAGATATATTTCGCGTTAAACTATTCAACCTTTACAATTTTTACATTATTTGACGTTAATAGTTAGTTTAAAAGATATGTTTTACACATTGTAAAACATTTACAAGTAGAAAACTTCATAATAATACGTAATTACATAATATAAATTTTGGCGTGACGATTTTCAACACAGTTTTCTTTTAGTAAAATCACACCAAAAACATTAATTAGTCTTTTATATACTTATTTGAGAAATTATGTACATAATATTGTTAAAAACTTGATTAAACCCAATTATTCCACCTACATTATAAGATTCCCTTGGAATCAATATAACTACTAAAATAATATTAATTTTACATTATTATTTCCGAAAAAACTTTAGCCTCTAAAACCGAAAGTAAAAAAATTACAATTTTATACTATTTTAAATTTTCTAAACCAATATTTTTAATATTTTGATAGGAACACGAGGCACCTAAATACATTGCTAATTTGTTTAAAATATAAATGTTATTTTTTTTTAATAATTTATAAAACACACGCTCTATACAAACATAAGTTGAACTTTAAGTTGACTAAACTAATTTAACATTATTATTATAATTTATAATATAATTTTTAACTAATTTTCCTTATCGCTCGACGAAGCGTCCGCGTGTTTTCTTAATGTCCAGTAATCTGTAAAAAAGAAACATAATTTTAATAAATTATATTCTTAGAGGTGCAAGCAGAGATATATTGAATCATATGGGACAAATCTATGGTCGTTTCGCATTTTACTAGAGGCTACTTCGAAGAATTTTCTTTCAGAAATCTCAATAACATTGTACCCAATCCGCATAAAGATAAAATATGTGTTACCTATGTACTCCATAGAGAATTCTATTTATAATTCCGTTCGCCATGTGAACATGGGCCTTCCCATGGTCCGTTACTATAAGGACAATGCCACAATCAGAATTCCTAGCAGGTGTAATAAACATCGTTTAAAAGACATCGTACAACACATGAAGAATATAGGAGTGGCCTAACAAACAAATCGAAATGTGTTTCTGAATATTGCATTCAAAGTCCTAGTTAGATCCTCTCTTTGTTTTTTTTTAAGACGTCTCTCGCACTAGGAATAATTCCTGTGTCCCGGGGGACTTTACAAACATTCAAACAACGGACACAAAGAACTCACAGACTCGGAGCAACCATTTGTGGATCACACAAAGTTTTGTCCCGTGTGGGATTCGAACCCACAACACTTGGTGCAGTGGCGAGGCGACCACTTCATTCACTACGCCATCCGCAGCCAATCTTCATTATTATATGCCTTAATCTATACTAATATTATAAAGCTGAAGAGTTTGTTTGTTTGTTTGTTTACTTGAACGTGCTAATCTCAGGAACTACTGGCCCGATTTGAAAAATTCTTTCAGTGTTAGATAGCCCATTTATCGAGGAAGGCTATAGGCTATATATCATCACGCTAAGATCAATAGGAGCGGAGCACCAATGAAGAATGTTTCAAAATCGGAGAGTATGTTTTCCTTTTGAGAGCTTCCGCTGCGTGCGCTGCGTAAACAGTTAAAGTTTCGCAAAAATCATGTATGACAGAATTGTTCCCCTTTAAAAGTTCTAAAAAAAAGTCCGCGACAGCATATGTCTATCTTTTAAGGTTGGCTCACTATAACCATTTTTATGCTAACGAAATTTGTTCTAAAATAATGCATTATTTGCGAAGGTATTTTTATGAACATGATATTAATCCTTATCCAAATAAATACGTTATTCATTACAAGTATTTAATTTAAAACAAAATTGCCCTTTACATCATTCGATTTCAATGAATATCTTAGGAGATATAGCAGTTTTAAAATAACATCGCAGCAAAATAATTACCCATTACAGACATAGTACAAACGATGTTTCTCCTGATTTATTCTGCGTGATTACTACTGGTTCGATTTGAAAAATTCTTTTAGTGTTGGATAGCCTATTTTTATCGAGGAAGGCTATAGGCTATATAACATCACGCTACGACCCACGGGAGCGGCGCAGTAACGATAAACGCGGGTGAAACCGCGGGAACATCTAGTATGATATAATTATGCTATTTCTTTCCGCCTCAGCACAAGAGATATGAATTCATGTTTATTCTTAAATCATTGCCGTTCTTAAGCTACACTGACTTATTAAAATGTATAAAGCTTCTTAATGAATATTCTTTTATTAATTTAAAGTTATTTGTTAAGTGACCAACAACATCCTAACTAATATTATAAATGCGAAAATGAGTTTGTTTGTTACGCTTGTGAAAGCGTAAAAAAATTTCATGTTGATCGGTTGAGTAGTTAAGACGTGAGTCTTAACTACTCAACCGATCAACATGAAATTTTGCATACACGTTGTCAGGGGTACAGAATAGAACATAGGGTACCTTTCATCCAGAAAAACAACTGTTGCAAACCTAACCTAACCTACATTTACCCGAACGAAGCCGCGGATGAAAACTAGTAAAGAATAAATAAAAACATAACATAACAAATAATATAAATAATTACTTCTTAGGCCATATAGGGCAAACCTAAATCTATGAACTTACTATCTCTCGAATCTATTACTCTATTCCTTATAATATAGTTACTACAATGATTCTCTAGATATTTGTTAGTAGGTACTCTTTCACTTTGTACTTGTAAGCATAGCATTGTCGGCTTCGATGGCGTAGTGGTTAGTGTAACTGACTGCCAGGCATGAGATCGCGGGTTCGATTCCCGCACAAGTCAAACATTTGTGTGCATGAACATGGATGTTTGTCTTGGTCTGGGTGTTTCTATGTATATATAATATGTATGTATTTACAAAAAAAAAGTATATATGTATGTTTATCCATTGTCTATTATTACTAACTAAGTACTGTTTTTATTTTTTAAATAAGATTATTAGCAATTTAGGTTTCAAATTAATTATTAGTATTCCAGCCAAGTTACAATGCTTGTATTAGGAGCGGGTTCACGTCGGTAATGTAATGGGTGGGATTCGAACCGGCGACCTCTCTATCGCATGTCCAATGCCTTATCTATTGGGCTACCGCCGCTTCAATGTTATAAATGTTTTAAACAATTTGATTCCTTTACAGATTACAAGAAAGCTTATCCTGAGCCTTGTCGTCATCCTTCCCTTGCGAAATCGTTTGGCTTCCTCACAATTTGTTTTTTCATTCCATTCATCACTACCAATAAATATATTATGTCACCTTACACACTACCCATCCATCATTATTTCTTCTTCAAATTCCAAAACGCAAAAAGTACGTGTACCTTACTAAACAAACACAAGAACCGCTCAACAGTATATGATGTCAGAAGTCGCCGCTTCAAGGCGTCAGTTTCAACAGATATTAAAAGCTCTCATGAAGTAGCTGATTCGTATTTATTATATTACGCAACACATAAACTATTACATTACGCGTCTGCGTAAAATTCGAGATCTTATTGTACCGTGAGGAATATTGTGCAAAGAGAGATGCGTCAGATAATTGAATGAGATCGGTGGTTTTTACCGCAAAAAGTAATTGACTTCAATGTTGAGTCAGCCTGCTGTGCCCACCTTCTATTGGGTATTTAAGGTAACGTATTTCAATATTAGATAACATAGTTTGATTGGTTTGTAACAAATTAATGTCTTGAGAAAACAGTGCTGCCTTGCATTGCTTACTCACGGTTTTTTATATAACAAGCAACAAGATAGAACCGACATTTTTGGAACTTAATAAAATGGCGACTTTTGGTTTTCTTGTTTCAAATCACCGAAAGACCTCTGATTGAGCTAACAACCTGATGGCCTTATTCGTTTGAAATTAACCTTCATGGTCACTGTCATAGAGAAAACATAACATCCGAGAAAATTCAATATTTTCACGGATTTTATTGACAATTCTGTTTGATAATAACGCGGTAATATCTCGGTAAGCTCCTATATAGACAACGAAACTTTACCAATAATTCGTATTTTAAATTTCGCGCCAAAATAACTTTTAGTCTCACAGTTAATGGCTAACAGAAGCTACATCAAGGAGACCATAGACAATAAATATTAAGTACCAAACATGCCATATGAAAAAGCAAAAACAATTACGAAAGCAGACAGAACTTTTACTAGATATGCAAATAAGTTGAGAAAATAATGTTATGATTAGGTATAATATTTAAAGATGGATGGACGTGCTAAGTAACGTGGTAAACAGAGGTGACGGTAATATTATAATAATATACCTAATTATATTTTACAGTACAGGCTATGGCATCCTGTAATTGTACGACACACACAAATGTTATCCGAAAATACATCGGCTAATATAATTTTAAAATGAGTACAAGATCCTTAATTCATGGTGTAAAAAAGAAAGATAATGTGTCGAAACCAACGACTGAATTAAAGACATCGACTGGCGGTTCCTTGCAATAAATACTGCCTTAAGACAGAAGAATAATTACTTTTTTTTAATGTCATTTAAAATGCAATCAAAAGAGGCTGAAAAGTACTAGGTAGTTCTGAATTTGTTGCTTTTCGAATATGTTCTATTTAAATTAAGAGACTATTAGTTTTATTTTAAGTATTAAGATTATTCACACCTTTGTTATTAAAGATAATATACATTGCCATTTAAATAATTAAACGTTACTAACAAACAAGTAGCACTAACGCAAATTAGTTTCCATCGAATCGGCCAAAATTTGGTGTTTAAATTTTTTTACACTCGATTAACTTTTAGATTACTACTAGCAGACCCGCGCAACGTCGTCTGCATCACATAAGAGAATTTCCCCGTTTTTGCATCATTTTTCATTGATACGCCACTCCTATCGTTCGTAGTGTGATGTTATATAGCATACAGCCTTCCTCGATAAATAGGCTATCCAACACTAAAATATTTTTTCAATTCGAATCAGTTCCCGAGATTAGCATGTTCAACCAAACAAACAAACTCTTCAGCTTTATAATTTATTTAATATGGTATATCGAATAGCGTGGTTTTCCTACGTACGTTTCAGATACACAAACACCCGACTTTTTATTTTCTTTTATGGCAAACACGCTGGCCGTACCGCCTATTCGAAAGCGCTCACCGTAGCTTATGAATACTTGCAACACCAGATGTTCAACCAAGGCTTATATAACTATATTAGCCTTCCTTGGTGGCTTAGTGGGTAGTGAATGCGATTGCTGTGCAAGAGGTTTCGGATTTGAGTCCCGGGTCAAGAAGTGTTTCTGGGTTTTATTGGCAAAAATGCTCAGATCACAGAATCTGAAAAATTGCCCAGTGAATGGCAATATGCTAGTCCACTCTATTACGTGGCATCTACCATCTGGAGAAATGTGAGTAAAATACACTGTCGTTATAAGGAAATAAGACGTAAGTATCCCAGTTTTTTCGAAATTGGGTTTTTACTCAGTTGGACATAGTAAAAATATCCCATTTGCCAGAATTTATAGAATTAATATAAAAATACTGGCAGATACGTCTTTTTTCCTTATGACGGCAGTACACCTCTGCCTAATTCGTCATATGACTAATATGACTATGTAATTATGTAGCGTGATCAATTATAAAAATTAAGAAAAGTTGATAGCAAAGAAATATATATAATCTTTTTAATATGTGTTCGAATTATACAGTTTAATACACGCGTGATAAATGAACCTATTCGTTCTTAAACATCAGGTAGCCAAGCGGATCTCACAACAAACCGAAAAAAAAAAACAAAAAACAAACTCAACTTTTCGAAAGAACAAATCTATAATTGCTTTTATTCTGATAATACAATCGTATAGTGTGAACTCGCACGAAAAAAGAGCTAAAAGGATCTAAGTCGAGTGAGGGAGACAGCAATATTTGCAAATAAAAACAGGTTCTGGTCCGTGTGGCTGACACGAAGGAAAAAAATAAGCAGTATCATGAACGTATTTATTGAGCTGAGTCCTGCTACCTGGGTTACGCGTCCCCGGTAAGGTAGCTATACCAATTATCGGCCATACGATTATTTATTTTCTGTCATCATCTATAGTAACAGATCTCCTACAGAAAATATCACTTTGGACACTTGTTAAAGCGAAAAAAAATACTATCGGGACTGGTTTTAGTACCGTTGAAACTTTTTTAATGTACACAATGGCGACGTGGCTTACTCTTGTTATTGTTTGTGTTATTTTATGGTGTCGTCCAATGGTTTACATAAAAGGAAAGATTTCTATACATATTTATGGGAGCTCGTCTTTCGAAAGGTATAAGAAGCGAATGCTTTAAAGAGTACCGTATTGGTGAACCGTTTTAACTTACAATGTATGTACCTACTGAATGGTTACCATGAGAAATTTCGTTTTGTAATGTATGTTTATCTGTGTGTTTTAGTAGTTTCCTAGACTTTACTGATGTGTAGCTGATTATAGATGTAAATTTAAAGTAGATTTAGTCGAGTGATGTAGGAATTTTTAAATATATGTACAAAAGATGGGATGTTAATTTTGTGTCTCACTAATTAAGTTATAATAGAAGCTCTAACATGTGTGCCCAGAATGTTTCAAGTAAGAGAGTTAGCTATGTTAGTAGGTTGTAAAATTGTATTATTTTTAGATATATTTAAGAAGCAATAGGTAACTGTGTTACTGTTTTTACTTACAACTGTTCTTCAAACGTTTCAACATTGTATAGTATCGTTTCGACGCCAAGAAGGAACAGTAGTCAATTCACTTTTATTTTAAAATTTCTGTATCAGTAATAATTTTTGTAATGGTAGGTATATTGAGTTTTGATCAGTCATGGGCACTATAATAAGTCTTAGCACAAGTTCGAGAGAAACTGCCTAAGGATAAAGGTAATTAACTTTATATATCACCGTATAAGCTCTACTTCTACACAATGGCGTTCAAATTTCCAGAAACCTAAATGGAGAACTTAAAGAATTATAGGAGACTATTCGAAAACAGCATAAGGAAATAGGTAATATCATTCGAAAGGTTTCTCCACGTATATAATATGTATATACGATTTTATTTTAGAGTAACGTACAAAAATTATAAAATCAGAGCCCTTATGATGTGATTTTATCTGTTTATCGGTTTGTCTTTAATATTGATGCAAATGACAGTTTTCACACTCGTGACGGCACAGCCAACAGCATAAAACCTTCAGCGACAATTTATCGTTCATAAAACTCAAAATGATTTGAAATGCCACATGCTTGATTCACCATAAACTACCTTATAGAGTTTCAAAGACAAGATGTTATTTTTATGGCTAAACCTTTAATAACACTATTGAGAAAAGAGTAATAAATAACATTCATAATTTATTACATCTCTTTGGTAACGGTCACGGTTTGACTACGGTAAAGGAAAACATCGTGAGGAAACCTGCAAAGCATGTCTAAGAGTTCTCCTTAATGTTCTCGACAATATGTGAAGTCTGCCAATCGCCACTAGGCTAGCGGTGGGCTACGGCCTAACCATTCCCACAATGAGAAGAGGCACGTGCCTAGCAGTGGAGCAATATAATACAGGGCTGATATTATTATTCATATTTGGTATCTTTTTGGTATAACATAGGCTATATAGCAGCACGCGACAAGCCAAGAGAGCAGAGCAGTCAACATAATATAGTAATAATATGTCAACATAATATAGTAGTAATAATAATAGTCTCTTAATTAATACTATTTTAATATCTGTAGCAGAATGTAAAGGCAATGTGTGGAAACTCTTCTGGATTATGTTTTATTTGTATATTACTGTCTTTTATGTTATATAACATCTGTTTGTTTCCCAAAGAACAATAAATAAATAAATAAACATGGGTTAAACCTCTAAAACTAGTTTTTTGTATAAAAACAATTTAGTCTACATTAATGCAACAGTTTACTTGCTGGCTCGAGTCAAAACATCGTTTGAGGTATAAAGAAAACCCCACCAATTAAACAAGTCAGCTATCATCTATTATCCAATCAAGGTATTATAACTCTTCGTAATGAATAACGCCAATAAAATGTGTTTTATTTTCGGCCGTAATAAAACTTGAATTATGAATACTATAACAAAGTTGCTACTGGAGTGTGTTGATTAAAGTTTTTTGTAGACTACTAGCTGTGCCTCACTGTTTTACCCGTGTTAAATGACTTTTATATTGCCTTCTTATGTTGCTTGTGTCGTGGCTTTATATAGTCTAATAACTTTCCTTAACTTTCCTCGATGAACAGACTGGCTAACGCATCAAGCTATTTTTTCGTAATTACGGTTCCTTATTTTGGTGCATACAGACATACAAAGTCTTCAGCCTTATAATGTAAGTATAAATTATTTTACACATATATACATTTCAGACACACGCCTTTTGCTCGAAGTTTAGCTAATGCTAATCCATAAGCCAATAACAATTGTTAAATATCGTTGGCATTAGTATTTCATTATATAACATGTATATACATTTTCATCTTATTATTAATTATATATTAAAATTAAATGGTGATTAATAGACAACTAAGGCTCAAGACTTGTGACAGGAGACTAAACAAACATACAAGACAAGACTGCGAGCAATCGTCTGTAGAACACAGTACAGGAACGAGCAGGATTTGAGCCTGAATTCAATTTCGACTCTTCGAAAGCTGTGATCACTTTACCAACTGCACTATCCGTGCTTATTATTTATGCTTGTTATAATAAATTAAAATAATAAAATGATACCGTAATTGGTATACTAATAAAAATTAAGACCATAATCTAGAACATGGCTGCTAATTGGGCCAGCTTCCTGTTTCCGTACAAAAAATTAAAAAGAAACGTTTGCGACTACGATTGGGGATTTTTGTGTAATTGTTTATTTTTGTGACTTCACGCCAGGTGGTAAAATGTAGGTAGATAGAATACAACGTTGATGTGCTTGTCTTAATAATATCTTGAGAGCTTTTTAAAGCTGTTTATAAATGCAACAGAGCATTGGATTAAACGGTTTCTAGGCGCTAGCAATATTGCTAGGTATCGTAAGTACTTACAAAAATGTGTTTGATCGAAAGATGCTTGTTCTGAATCTGGGTGTTATTTGTATCCATATTATATTACAATAATTACAATAATTACAAACGGCATCCTATATTTTTGACGCTTCGCGTCTTGGTACCTATCTTATCTTATGTGGGGGCCAGTGAGTGCAGACCGGCGACACTTCGACCCAGATCTATTGTGTCGACACTCTCCCAATAACGACTGCCATAGATGTTCATGGCAGCCGGGACCAACGGCTTAACGTGCTTTCCGAGGCACGGAGCAGGCGATAATTGTCAATCAATACGCACATAATTTCGAAAAGTCATATAACTTCCGAAAGTCAGTGGTGCGCGACGTGGGTTCGAACCCGAGACCCTCCGCATTGCAGTCTGTTGGTCTCCCCACTGAGCTATCGCTGCTCGTCTTGGTACCCCAACATCTGTCCTACAAAAAAGCCTATGCCACTCACCGGCTCATAACTTTCTCCGCAAGAAACTACGTGAATCTTTTCTCCGTTGCTGTGTAAAAGAAGACAAACTAATTAACACACATTTACAATATTTCTCGAACGTTTCTCGACCAGATCGGAGGCGTTCTGGACAAAGGCCAGGTTAAGAGCTCCTTGAACCGACGGGCGTGTATGAGGAATGTGATGAAAGTGAATGAAGCCAGAGAAGTGTGTCAGGATCGTAGCAAATGGAAATCCGTAGTCTCTGCCTACCCCTCTGGGAAACAGGCGTGAATCTATGTATGTATGTACAATATTTCTTGCTTGTTTATAAAGACCAGTTACATACTAGTTACAATTCCTGTGTCGCGGGCGTCTTTTCAAACATTCAAATAACGGACACAAATAACATCCAGACTCGGAACAACTATTTATTGTAGGTACACAACATTTTGTCCCGTGTGAGGATCGAGCCTACAACTCTTGGCAATATGGAAGTGGGAGGCGACCACATAAACCACAACGCAATCCGTGTAATCAATATTAAAAATCTGTAAACGAATTTTAATAAATAATAACTTAAACGCTGCTACCGGCGCTGTCCGCCGTAATCCTAACTAATATTATAAATGCAAATGTGAGTTTATTTGTTACGCTTTTACGCCTTAAGTACTGTACCGATCATCCTAATCCTAACTTCCTAACTAATATTATAAAAGCGAAAATGATTTTGTTTGTTTGTTTATTACCTTTTCACGCCTAAACCACTGAACCGATCATTCTGAAATTTTGCATAGGTATACGTTGTCAGGTGTACAGAAATGGACATAGGCTACGTTTCATCCCGAAAAAAATTACTGTTCCTGAGGAAAACAACAATAACGTTCTTATGATAATAGATGGCGCCACGTGTCTTTCGAATCATGTTTGAATTATATTATTACAAGCAACCCGAATTGATTGCCAAATTCTAAATTACCGCGAGCGAAGCTGCGCGCAAAAGCTTGTAATATTATAAATACGAATGTGAGTATGTTTGTTACACTCTCACGCCTTAACTACTGTACTGTTGATCATGAAATTTTGCATAGACGTTGTCAGAGGTACAGAAAAGGATATAGGGTATCTTCTATCCAAAAGAAAAGTTTTGTTCCCGAGGGATACAAATTTACAAAATCGAGATTAACGCGGACAAAATATTTAGAATAAATAAAATGAAAAATCAAATCATAAACAATGATCACCTACTCACCAATTAAAATTTACCCGTCACACATACACAAATCTTGAATCCGGCGGAGAAAGCCGATCAGATAAGGCTTCACAATCCAATCTAAGCGAGGTGCCAAACACTTCTCGGAACAGCTCGACTTCAGTAATGTGTGTCTGCAGTTAGTTTCTCAGAAACTGGTGCGGACATGCTTGATTTTTAATTCGGCTACATTTGTTATGTGCAACCGAATTACCGGGAAGATCATGTGATATATTGGGATGGGATTGAGAGATTTATGTGCAACTTTCGGAATAAATCATTTGGCTACAGGCATTTCGCTGGGAGTAAAAAACAGGCGAAGTTTTGCGTTTAATTTGCGTAAATGCTAAAAGATATCAAGTTCTGACCTTACAAAAGATATCGTCGGCCTCGTTGGCGTAGTGGTTACTGTAACCGACTGCCACGCCTGAGGTCGCGGGTTCGATTCCCGCACAAGTCAAACATTTGTGTGCATGAACATGGATGTTTGTCTTGGTCTGGGTGTTTCTATGTATAATATGTAGATATGTATAAACAAAAAAAAAAAAAGTATATATGTATGTTTATCCATTGTCTAGTACCCATAGTACAAGCTCTGCTTAGTTTGGGCTAGATGGTGTTGTGTGTATGTGATAGAATATTATATTATTATATTATATTATATATTATATCCTTCGCACTAGGAATGATTTTATTTCGCGGGCAATAAGGAACACCCAGGTTGGAAATAACTACATATTTGGGGATCACACAATTTTTTGACCCGTGTGACAAAACACTGTGTTTTGCCAACAAGCCTATTAATTTTGTATTTCAGTACTAATAGCTAAATACTTTCAATAAATACCTATTTTATGTAGCAGATATTACAATAATACAAGAAAATGTAATTTACAAGGGAAGTCATATTTTTTTTTACATATACAAATCTATCAATTACATAATTAAAAATATTACCACAGTCTAGGTACTGCGTATGCATAATCTTTTATCAATAGTCTGTTAACAGTTGTCAACGATCGTTAGCAGACTTGGTGGGCAACATATGTATCGACTAAACAAGAGGTTAGTCGGTACTTACCTCGCCGTCTTGCCCACATTGTCTTAGTGTAATCAATAGTTGACTTCATGACTAAGAGTTCTATATAATGCTCTCGAAGATATGTGAAGTCTGGCAACGCAATAGGCCAGCATGGTGGTCTATGGCTTAACCCTTCTCATACTGAGAAGAGGCCCATGCCCAGCAGTGGGACAGTTTTTATACAGAGCTTGTAATAAATATTACCACACTTATTAATTCTATGAAAACAATACTACTAGCTTCACAAACGCAACACATACAAATGCAAGGAACAGGTTTGCTAGCTATAAGCACAAGATGACCTATTTCTAGCTGCGCTTACGCACGATGAAAGCGGTGCATTTTATTTACTTCCTAGTTGGAGTACTAGCAATACTATTATTAATTCTATGGTACTAGGGTCATAGAGCAGCTTAGGAGTAAGTTAAATACCATAGTGAATACTTGTACTGTTCCGTTTCAATATACCTAAATAAATTCTTATATAAATTATTCCACGATAATATAGACTGTCCTCATCTACTTGAGAGATTCCGCCTTAGAGTCCTTCATAAACCTCCTCGGAGACCAACAACACCTCTGATCCCACCGCTCCGCAGGACAAAACTTGGCACAAATTCACCGGTTCCAAGTTTAACTAAGGTACTGAATGAATATAGTGATATCATAGATATCCATTCCGACTACCTAAATAAATTCATTACCCTAATAACAAAAAGAACCTAAACAAAAAGTGAAAAAAAATAATTTTGTAGCTTGTTCATAGTTTTAAGTCTTATATGAATGAAGAAGGAGAAGAATGTAGAAGGAGATTCATTGAAGACTCCAAAATAAATAAGTATGATGTCGGAATATGTCTTAGCATACTTGCAGAGCCAACATCAGAAATGGCGGGAATGCTTATTCTTGACATATAAAGCCATTCTGTATTAAGGAGACTGACATACCCATGGGCAAAAAGTCTCTAAAATATAGAATAAAAAAAAGTCTTATATGCTTCTTATCTATATTTTGTTGCATGATATGTAATAGTTCGAACCGTTTTTTTTTTCTAACTCTAAGTATACACTTTAATACTTTTTACCTTAAGTATTGTATGTATAAATGTAGCAAATTCTTTATTGCATGTGGTGTTTACCTGTAAAAATTGTACAGTTAGCATTTAAGTAGTAATATGTATGTAAATCGTTTTTTGTATGACTGTAACAATAGCTGGTAAACCTAAATAAATAAACATTTATTTTTACTTTGTGTCCGTCGTTTGTAAAGTCCCCCACGATACAGGAATTAAATATATTATCTTCAAATTATATTTCGAACTGTTTTTAAGTCTCTTATACAATATTGATGAATTAATGTCAATTTTAATTAATATTACAGTCTTTGTTAATTACATTTATTGAGCTGGACTACAATTGTAAGTCGTATTATTGAATCGTTAATTTTATAACGGTACTGACTAGTCTTAGATAGTAATGAGCCATTAAACCAAGATGATGATTTTATCATAATTATTGTTATTGAGCGTTTGTCTGGTTAACGGTGCTGTATATCGTAAACAACGTCATAATATATGAAAAAGTTTTATTTTCTAAATTGTTTTATTCATAAATTTTGACATACTGCAACAAGTTAGAAATTGTTAATAAACACATTAATCTTATTTGCGATATCTTATTTACAATATCAAATTGATTATTTTCTATCGTCAAGGTGTTCAACCTATAGAAAGTGCCAAAGAAAAACAAAATAATATCCTCTTTTTAAAGCAGCTGGGTAAAATAAACTAACATGGCCACCGCAGATTCGAAATTAATATGACGTTTCATAGATTTTAGCAATTAGCCAGCTCTAAAATTAAATTTGGAATTCTACATTTAGCTAGTGTTTTGAAAAAGAAGTCGATAATATTATCAGTTCCAAATTCAAACCCTGTGAATCGAATCTTTTTTAATAATCTTTATTATTTCTTTTTAAAAGACCATAGACATCTAAAGTGAAAAGTAACATGTACAGGTTAAAGAAAAGAGTTCTTCAACAGCCGTGAGAGTCTTGGATACGTTGCCAATAACGGTGTCTTAAGTACCAAAAACGATAGTCCGATAATTATAAGCTATAACGTTTTTATTTGTCGCAATAAACTCATTTATTTTAGCACGTCCGCGTCGGGAAGTAAATTGAGAACCACTGTCGTTCACACGCACAGTATGTTTTCGCTTTTAGAATTACGAGTTATTGAGGATGGAGTCTTGTATCAACATATTTCGATAACGTACATCATTATTAATGAGTGATAATAAAATCTGTGTGTGCGTTTTCTTGATATATAATAAGGGTATTAATTATTATGACCGCATATATATGTACATTACATAGTCCTATTCATATATTCTCCAAAGGATAGGTGTGTTACATTCAAATATCGCTAACTATAATAATAATAATAATTAATCATTTATTTTTCTCTCTCACACAGAAATAATTACAAAAATCAGGATCTTAAGCTAGGTGTTACAGTTATCAAAAGGGTGAATCTGTGTGAGAGACTGGTATCTGTACTAGGTAGACCTGTATGACAGATTACCAGCCTCTCCTGACTCTAGACAAGTTAGTGCTCAGATATGAGTAACCTGATTTTACAATAATAATTTACCTTTAATATGTGAGGTGAGTAATTCATTACACTATAAGATATGGAGTGAGTGTGTGCGTGTGTGTATGTGCGAGTGTGTGTGTGCGTGCGTGCATGGGTTCGTGTGTGTGCGTGCATGCATGTGTGTGGGTGTATGTGTGATTAGCTTGTTAGCTTGCTATGTTGGACGCTTAACCTCACATATCCAATGTGGGCTTCAAAAAGCGATCAAGAGGGCATATGCAAAAGATTTTCAGTTTCCTTATAGCCGAGGGACTTATATAGGAGCTATGTTTTAAGGTCACGCGTAATAGGGAGCAAGCATATTTCCCTTCACCAGACACAACTTCAGACTCCGTGCTGAATCTGACAGAAACTTACTAGGGTTTCTGTTCAAAAACCACTTTGTCCGATTATACGAGTATACTATACATTATAGTCTTTCGCCTATAACCAAAATAGTAAGTAAAAGTGTATTGCGCCTACATTTTACCAGCATTGTTTAAGTTTCACAATAAAGTCCGAGCCTTATACCGTCTACAGAGCGTATTGCTAGTTTACATAATATTAAGAAAAGAAAATTTCGGAATAGAAAAATTTTGTACCATTTATCTGATGCAGGAATTAATGTAAATTATTGTTTTTAATTATATGTAAATCATATTTTTATATTTTTTTTAAATTATGTATTAGATTTTTTTTATTATTACCAAATGCCAGTAAGAAAAAGTTTTGAAGTACTGCTTTTAATCGAATCTTTAAAAAGTACTTAACATTACGTGTTCTAAACACAACAACATAAAAAATCATTCCAAAACCTGATTTCTAAGACACAAAATCTCGCCTAGACATGCATGTTTTTTAGCGTCGCAAAATTCACATATACGTAGTAGGTTATTCACCCTGTACCCCGTTAGTTTTATCATGTCCCCTCTTACAAAGTAGCTTATGGTCGTCCAGCATTCAATACCGCGAATGCAACATTCACAAAATTTTACAGGAGGCACTAAAATCTTCATAATTATTGACTACACGGATAGCGTGGTGGTTTAAGTGGCCGCCTCGCCACTGCCACTTCACCGAGTGTTGTGGGTTCGAATCCCACACGGGACAAAACTTTGTGTGATCCACAAATGGTTGCTCCGAGTCTGTGTGTTCTTTGTGTCCGTTGTTCGAATGTTTGTAGAGTCCCTGGCGACACAGGATTTATTCATAGAGCAGGAGAGGACTTAGAAAAAACATGTTCACCGTTTTGCACGATTAAAAAATCAGAAAATTGTATTAACTTTTAGCCAACATGTATTAATAGGACCGCGTATTGTAACGTATAGAACGACAAAATAAAATTTTGATTTTTGAACAAATTGTCGCATTCGCGGTTTCGGATGCCGAACGAAGTTATACGAATGTTGGTAAACAATATATAACCAGGCTCCTTTAAAATGATACAGTGGTCGATAATTTAAACTTTCTTTTTGTTTATTTAGGTCGGCAGTCTGGTTTCGCGACCAGGTTAAAGAGTATGTTCCGAATTTTTGTTAATGTTTTCCGTTGTGTTGTTATTTTGGTGTTGTTTTTTTATGCAAATGACAGATAAGACATTAAAGTAATACATATTTACTTAATGTATTTTTACTATTCCCTAGTATCCAATGTAAACGATATGAAAGTATGTAACCGATTAGTATGTCCCTTCCCGCAGGCTTTTTTATTTTATGTATTATTTCATTAACTACTTTATTGGACTATGGCCTATGTAGTAGTTTTTTTTTCTTTATACAACTAAGGTGGCAAACAAGCATACGGCACACCTGATGGTTAGTGGTCACCATAGCCTATAGACGCCTGTAACACCAGAGGCATCACTTGCGCGTTGCCGACCCTTTAGGAAAGGAAGTGGGAATGAGAAGGAGCGGGAAGGAGAAAAGGGGGTGATTGGGCCTCCGGCACTCTCACTCACCGAACGAAACACAAAAGTAGCAATACTGCTATTTCACGTCGATATTCTGTGATAGGGTAGTCCTTCCCCGGTCGAGCTAAATCATGCTAAAATCAGCGAGGCTCTAAATAGTTAATGAAATAATAAATATAAGTAGAAGACTACGAATACATATTTCTCATAACATCTGTATATCGGTAACACTATCAAATAATTATCTAACCTTATTACGAGCAAAATAAAACCGTACACCTGAGATTTGGTTAGAATGGAACCCGAGACCTCTCAATCAGCCGCAAGCCTTAAACCAACAAACCAGCGATGACTGCTACTATTATATAAATATTATACAGATATATTATAATACGTAGGCGTTACAAGTTTCTTGTCGCCAAAGTGGTCCTACTCTATGGTCACGTGAGCGGACATAACTGTACCCATCATGGCCGACCATAAGCGAATCAACTTGTTTAGAAACAATAATTTAAAACGCCATTAATGTCTAAACTCTAGCACATCGTTTTGATTACCCTGAGCAAATAAAGATTTTTTGGTGGGGTTTTGTCCGGCCTGCCTGATGGTAGATATTGCAGCCAATTAACGTTTTCAAAGGTAACTCACGCTAAGCTACCAGCACTTGGGCAAAAATAGCGCAGTAGCCAGTAGTAGTTATGTGACTGTTGTGCATAAGATCTCGGATTTGATGCTCAAGTCATGCAAAGTGTTATAAGTGCTTTTCGGTACAGTCATTCTGTAGTTCAGAGTTAAGGAATCATCAGTCCACTTTTTTAATGATTAATTTTAATTTACCACTTTCTAGAGTGCACATTTAAGCCTCTAAATCAGAGGATCCCAGACTTTTTTCTCATAGACCACTTTCAAAATTTTGCTGGTTCCGGTGGACCCCCTGCAGCTACATTTATATTGGTGAAGAATCAAACAAGTTAATGCAATTAAACAAATTTTATCAAATCTCTACGGACTGAACTTTTTTTTTCTAATTCTCTACCGAAATATCGCTTCGAGACCACTGGTACTGAATATGGAATTATTATGTTAGTTTTTACAAATAACAGTTGATAGGTGAAGTCAAGCCAACACCCGCCTCGTGGACGTCAACCAACGTCCCGTGGACCCCTGGGGGTCCACCTGGACCACTTTGGGAACTAAGGCTCTAAATAAATAAAATCTTTATTCTAAATACATCTGCACTAGAAAATATTCGTGTATCCCGAACTTTACAAACATTCAAACAACGGACACAAAAAACACCCAAACTCGGAACTCGGAACAACTATTTGTGGATCACACATATTTTTGTTCTGTATGGGGATCGAACCCACAACTCTCGGCACCGTAGCAAGGCGACAACTTAAACCTCTACTCCATCCGTGCAGTCCGAATGAAATTAACTTATTATTATTTACCTTTAATATACAGATTTGTAAGTAGCAATATGGCGTCTAAAACCTGGCAGACGAGAATAGGCTCGACAATATTATGTAGGGCCTGGACCTAAAACTATAGTTAGCAAAATTGAATACACTACTGCCTACCCTTTTTGAATATAGACACTTGCTATAAGCCCCTCTTACAACAAGTACGTAGAATAATCTTAAATATGATCAAAGTAATGAACCATGGCAGATCGTCTTAACTAGACTATCCGTGGCGTGGCTAATGTGGAATGTTTGTGGGGCAGGCCTTTCTCCGTGGCGTAAAAATGGATCAATTGGTTGCCCGCAGCGACGCCGACGCGGCGACGCCGATTCGTCGCCTGTGCATAGCACTTGAAACGATAGAAAAGTCTCTCATGATTTTGTCACAGTC
The DNA here is from genome assembly GCA_963564715.1 of Catocala sponsa. Classification (NCBI taxonomy): domain Eukaryota; kingdom Metazoa; phylum Arthropoda; class Insecta; order Lepidoptera; family Erebidae; genus Catocala; species Catocala sponsa. Next base: position 7,890,148 of record OY751346.1, on the reverse strand, counting down.
CTTTTTGTTTTAATTTACAATTTTTTAGCTTAATTTACAATATAATTATTATACATGTATAATAATTATATTGTAAATTAAGCTAAAAAATTGTATGTGAACATAAAATTTATCTGCTCGTAACACCACATAAATACCAGAGACCATATTGTCTTACGTTAAATATTACGTTTTGTGATTGCAAAACGTAATATATTTAAAAACGTTGAATATTTCAAAAACACTATTATTACATAATTTTAAAACTATTTAACTACTACTGTTAAACTCTACTACTAATTTTAAGCTACTTAAATTACTAAACTATTTATTTTTACACTTTTCCCGAGGTTTCGGTTGCTTTACATACATGAATATTATTAGTAGTATATATAAAAACGTATGTATTGAGGGTATTTTCTCAACGTGTGCCCACTTGTATGTTATCGAGTACATAAGGAAACCGCCAGTTATCAGGGGCACGGGCGGTCACCGAACCTGAGACAATACCTTTCGCCAAGCACCACGTTACATGTACTACGAGGTCACATCGATAATGCCCTTTAGATATGAGCCAACACTCATATTTCAGTTCTACTGATAATTGTATTTATTGCACCATAAAGTTTCGTAAGTAGAGAAATTTCGTAAACATAACATATTAATAGTAATTTTTTGTCTTATTTATTAAACAAATATAGCGTTCAGTAATCACAGAGGTCCAGCTCAGTGTATCCTAACTAATATTATAAATGCGAATGTGGGTTTGTTTGTTTGTTACGCTCTCATGCCATAACCAGGTACTTACTCGACCGATTATCATAAAATTTCGCATACACATTGTCAGGAAAAGAGAAAAGGACGGCGCGGCGTCGCTCGCGTAAATGTAGGTTAGGTTAGTAACAGTACTATTTCTTGGATGGAAGGTACCCTATATCCTTTTCTGTACCCCTGACAACGTGTATGCGAAATTTAATGATACCGGTCGAGTAGTTAAGGCGGGAAAGCGTAACAAACAAACTCACATTCACTAGATTTCGGCTTCACTGGCGTTAATGTAGATTTATGTTAAGATAGATTTCTTAGTAGCATATATGTTATTCTGATGTATAAACAATTATAATGTAGAGTTTCATCAAAATCTATTACATCCATCCATCCTCGCAAACATTCACATTTATAATATTAGTTAGATAAGATTAGTTAGAATAGATAATAAAATTTTCATGTCAACAGCACAGAGATATTATCTACATGGTATTTATATGAATCAAGTATTAAATTAAGTCATGTATCCGTACACCGGGTCCCGACAGGTTATCCATCCTTAATCACTTTAATAAGAACCTATATTCCCTCCACTATTGATACGCTACAGATTAAAAATCGATCGCCTCGTTTTTCATAACGAGATCACCACGAACACGTTTTGTTTTTTTTAATACTCTTTGAACGTATTAAGTATACTTTTTATTTGCTGTGTCTGTGAAAAAGTATGAGATTATTTCTAGTTTAATTACTGCAGCGATAGCCTAGTGGGAGACCCTTGGACTGCCACGCAGAGGTGTTGACTTCGATCACAAGGCGCGCATCTCTAATATTTCGAATTTATGTGCGCTTGAATAGTAAATTATCGCGTGTTTTAACGGTGAAAAAAAAACACATGAGGAAACCTGCATGTCTGAGAGATCTCCATAATATTCTCGAAGATATCTGAAGTCTGCCAACCCGCACTGGGTCACCGTGGTGGACTAAGACTTAACCGTTCTCACACTGAGAAGAACCCCGTGCCCAGCAGTGTCCCACTGCTTTGATAAGGGCCTGATATTATTATAATGACTGCTTGTAGATAGTAACTTTAAGTTAGCGCTTGTGAGAAAAATATATTTTAAAATACCATAAAATATGACACTTTTAAGCGACGTTGCCACGTGGAACAGGCCATAAGGCAAAAACGATCATATAAAGGGTTGAAATATCCTATACCACACTATCTCTAACGGCTGTTAGAACGCATTGTAGAAATGCATTGGATTAGGCTTAATACATTTCATTTCTTGCAATCATTCTACTGTTGTCCTAAACGCAACTTCTGAAAAATGCAACAAAACCGTTCCCTGATTGGACAGGCACCTATGATTATATCTAAACGGTTATAGCGTGATGATGCCCCCATATACCCAACCGGGGAATGTATAAATAACACGAAACATGCGACAGGCAACACGAGACGGCAATTTTGAAATCGCATAACGTGCCCGATCTTAACGATAATTTTGCTGGAATGCAGACAGTTGCAAAACGATTTGTTAGTAATAATATCTCGATGCGAAATTAATTGAAGATTGCTGTTATTTTAGCAGTCCAAATCCGGGTCTGGCTATTTTATTTTTTATATTCTGCTGCGGTGGCTTGGCGGTAGCGTATGCGACTGCTACATGAGCAGCTCAGTCTCGGGTTCGATCAAGGCGTCAGGCAACGTGTTATTGGAATTTTCTATAGCTGCATGGAGACCAGATTTGTGTTCAGTAAACGCAAATAGGGCCCGGCCTTTTAAACCTGAAACCATAGCTGAAAAAATGGAGGTAAACGCGTGATATTATGTATGTGTATGCACTAACGAGGTAATAAAGACGCATTCGTTTTGCCTCATGCTAAACGATTATTGCAGCATAATGAGGCTTCCAACACTTGCCAATCCTACGTTGACTGTGTTGCCAGCGTAATAATCACTGGCCGACTGTTGATAGAACAGTCATGCCTTTTTAAGAAACCTGGCAAAGCCTTGGATCTCGTTTTTCTAAAGATTTACTTTAAGACAAGTCGCAACACGATCGGTACAACATTAATCTAACATTCAAACACGATAAATATCACAAATTGGTTTCCAACGATGACATAATAAACCTGTTCATTGCACCTCAGCGACGATTACGTGACCCGTCCATCCATTATAATAGTGCAATGTATATCTATTAATAGTTAATGTTTTTTTTATCATACGACATCAAAATATCAACTGATTGTCAACTTTAAGGGGTTGGTTTTAGAGTCCATTTTTGAATGGTGTGTTATTAATTTTTATTGCAAGTCTAGACAACAAGGATTTTATTAGGACCACTATGTGAATTTTAAATTTGATTTTGATAGATTATGCTTGTGATACCGTCTACGAAAATAGTTAAATGTCATCGGAAACTTATGCAGGCGGCATTTTAATTTGGATATAAAGATCTAAATCATAGATAATATGCCTTCAGCGTACTAAAAACGCACGGAAAAGTGTGCCCGCACTAAAAAGAGAGCCCTCACATAATATATTAGACAGGTCGATAATGTAATTTTTTATTTATGAGTGTGCTACTATGTTAATAATTCAGGTGTTATTTTGAAATTGTGTTTCAGGGTGCCTAGTGCGAGTTGTTTTACGTTAACGCTATCGAAACGTTTACCGCGTTTCGCTCTCTGATTGGTTGAGAGCTTGGAGCGAACCAATCGGAGCGCCGAACGTCATAATCGTGTCTATCGCGTTAATGTAAAACAAACTTGCACTAGGCACTCAGATGTAACTACCAGAAAGGTGACTATATTTAAACGTACCATTTAAGGTGCATTTATAATTTAAATCTTTGTTTGGATATTGCATAATATGTCCATCTCTAGTTCCTGATATTAGCGCGTTCAACCAAACAAACAAACTCTTCAGCTTTATAATATTAGTATAATTCAATAATAATATTCTACTACATACACACAACACCATCTAGCCCAAACTAAGCAGAGCTTGTACTATGTGTACTAGACAATGGATAAACATACATATTATATATACTTTTTTTGTAAATACATACATATTATACATAGAAACACCCAGACCAAGACAAACATCCATGTTCATGCACACAAATGTTTAACTTGTGCGGGATTCGAACCCGCATCCTCAGGCGTGGCAGTCGGTTACACTAACCACTACGCCATGAGTGTTATGGGTTCGAATTCGACACAAGACAATTATTTGTGTGATGCGCAAATATTAATTCTTCTGAGTATAGGTACTCTATTTGTTAATTTTAGTTTGTAAAGTCCTCCGTGATACTGGCTTGAATGTTAAAACAGTAGCCTTCTAAAAAAGAAAACAATAAGGTCTGTACCATGTAGGATATTTAGCGTCTTCTTTTACAATCGTAAAGTAAGTCATTCTAAGACTGGTGAAACTAAACTGCCTATCTTTACAACATTGTAATTATAGATTATTAATATATCATTTCTGTGAATGATTTCAGCATTGGCGAAGTGTTGTAAATGACAGTTAAGCTTCTAATTTCATTGCCGGTTTTTTATGTAGGTAATTGTCATCAACATGTATAAGAGCAACCTAACTGGGAAGATACGGCCACCTTTCAAAAGAACACCTTCAATTGAGATGAGTATGTTGCCAGGCTCCATAAGAAGGCAGTGTGTAGAGTGTGGGTAATCAAGAGGGTGATCATTGGTCTTCTGGCTAGCGGCACAAAAACTAGACAGTAAGCAACTCTGTTGGTATTACAAGGGCTTTTGGCCACGCTTACCGCCTGTCACAAGACAGTATGAATTATTTGCCACCTTAGTAAGTTATTCAAGAACAATTTAGTGTTCGTAACCAAAGACGGTAAAAGACTCGTCTTTGAGAATATCACACATGACTGGGGACATGTGAGTGTGTAACACATTAAAGACCATGTAGATGGTAGATAATCTCCAAACATTAAAATTCGAGATTAGAAAACACACGCAAGCTTAGAACAGCTGAACGAAAACATAAATTTTAATTCCTTTTATAGTTGGAACATGACGCATCCGCGGCAGCGGATAACTATACTCCACTTACATCCGTGTAATCAAATAAAATTCTTGCTTATAACATCCCTCACAATCTAACGCTATTATTAAACTATTTAAATCCTCATATTAGACCAACATTAATCAATTTTAAAATGTTATAAAAATCTGGCAACATAATAGCTTTTAATAATCAAACAAACATGGACGACGATTCGAAATTTAAATTGTACGTCAAACATAACCCTCAAATGCGGGTGGATCAGTGACCAGTCTAAGATAATAATAGTGAATAATAATACCATAGACAAGTACTCCCATAGGGCACGGTCGGTTGCTCCGGTTGCGTAGGGTCGTCACGCTATGCACTGTTCTGGTTGACGTAAGGCCACAGAATTTTAATGCTTCATTCTTATTATTGAAGATGGAAATGCTTTTTTGAAATTTAACGGTCGAAGTTTGTATACAACATGGTTTTTAAACGGAACATCGTAACTTTAACACAGTAACATCATAATCGATCAAATCGATATCAAATCGAAAGAGTGTGGTATCCACAATTATATGAAAATTGGATTTTTAAAAGTACGTTCTGAAAACTGAACATTTTTAGAAATTAGGTTCGTTCTATTTATGTAACTTTGTACGTACGTTATCGTCGGTGAGGCCCGTTTCTGATTTCCGATATATTAGACAGTTTTTGTTAAGAAATTCTCAATGGCAGCACGGAATAGGAATCCAGACATAATAATGCTCAGTGGAATGCAATAGGACCGCCTCCTATTACAGTATTCATGGGAGCTTACTCTAATTAATTCTTGTAAGACTTTCGGGAGCTAATCAAATGTTGATCTAACATCATAAATAATTTATTACACTTATGTTACCAGTTTGTTTGAACGCGCTAATGTCAGGAACAACTTGTTCGAATTGAAAAATATTTTAGTCTTGGATAGGCCATCTATCGAGGAAGGCTATAGGCTATATTATACCATCACGCTACAACTAATAGGAGCGAATGATCAATTAAAAATGTTGCAAAAACGGGCAAAAGTCTCTTATGTGACGCAGACGAATTTGTGCGACTCAGCTAGTTATTCATATAGGTATCGATAAGAATCTCCTTAGATTCTTAAGTAGGTATTTAAAACGGTTTACTTATAACTCCGGTAATACTATACGGTTTGCTAATGCGAATCCGTTTATAAACTCTATAGATAAATAGACGATAATGTTTTGAAATCGGATCTTTGTATTGGTTTCAATCAGACGGTAGCATGATAATATGCCTAACAATTTAGCACGTGTCATAATAACACTAGAAATACTTTGCGCTTCGTTGTCTATTAATTTCTTACTTAACTCTTTGCCTGTATCGATTATTTTACAGTTTATACAACAACTAGCTGACTCACGCAACTTCGTCTGCTTCACATAGGTGCAATTTCACCGTTTTTGTAACATTTTTCATTTCTGGTCCGATCCTATTGGTCGTAGCATTTTTTTATTTTTAGCTATTATATAAATGATTAGATAAATGGGCTATCCAACACTAAAATAATTTTTCAATTCGGACCAGTAGTTCCTGATATTAGCGCGTTCAACCAAACAAACAAACTCTTCAGCTTTATAATATTAGTATAGATAAGTTGGGAAAGTTTTGGCACAACATTTATTATTTATCTGATAATTTAATTTATATTTATTACTAGCTGACCCGCGCAACTTCGTCTGCTTCACATAAGAGAATTTTCATAGTTTTTGCAATATTTTTCATTTATGCTCCGCTCCTATTGGTCGTAGCGTGATGTTATATAGCCTATAGCCTTCCTCTATAAATGGGCTATCCAACACTGAAATATTTTTCAAATTTTTACCCGTAGTTCCTTAGATTACCGCGTTCAACCAAACAAACAAAATGTGAGTGAAGTCGGCGCGTGAGCGCCCCCGTCTTTTTATAAATGCAGCGGATGGCCGTTTAGCGCGTTAAACAACAATCAATCGTATAGCCGTACCCATACTGGCGCGGCGAGATTTGGAAGTTTTATTTCATCTATATCTTGTGTGTTTATAAACCGATTCCTATATATTTTTTATAATATAAATATTAAAGTGTACTTTTTTAATATGGGAGTTTGATAAAGATATATCTATGTGAAATACAATATATTTATGTATTTTAATACACTTTGAAGAAATGCCTAACGATTAAACACGTTATTGTGGCTAATTTATAAAAGATAGATATATACTATTAAGGACTTTTTTGTAGATCTTTTGAAGACCATCATCTTTGTAATACATACTTTTGGTGTATGATCAACGTATGCGAGGATAAGAGCTCGAAAGCGCATTTTCGTCCGACTTGCTTCAAATTTATCGTCACTGCTCAGCTCCTATGTGTCTTAGCGTTATGTTATATAGCCTATAACCTACCCAGGAGTATGGACTACAATCGTACCAGTTTGGTTAAAATCCCGTCAGTAGTTTTTGACCCATGCGTGCACATACAGACAGACAGACAAAAAATTTACTGATTGCATTTTTGTCATCAGTATCGATCACCTTTCATCCTCCAATATTAATTTTGAATATATATTCAATGTACAGAATTGACCTCTCTACAGTTTTATTATAAGTATAGATTATTACACCCACACTTTGCTCACAACGGTTTTAGGTCGTAACAGGTCACTACTTGGAACTGGGTATAAACGTTTGTACCCAATATTGCCCAGTATAGATGGCAATAAGATTTTGCCATCTAACAGGCATATTCCAGACCCCGTGCATTTACTGGGAATTTCTTGACAAAAACCTAATAACACTTTGCTAGTCCTAATGCAAGCACAGCAGTAGTGTCTTCTGCCGTTGCACCATAAAAAGGCAACGTCTTACCATTTGAAATATTGTGTGTCTATTTTGACTTTGGGTTTGAATCTTGTCCTCGGTATGTGTGACACATACAAATATCCTCTGTCAGTTCAAACCAACTTCCTGATATTGTTCTATTGTATTGTACACTCGAATTTCTCGAAATCTTTTTGTCTAGTCGCGATAACATCGGTAACGTTTGTATTTCAAAGGGATTCGAGCGGTTTTGGAAGGTGTTCAAAACGCAAGGTGTACCAAGTAACAAACAAAATATTGGAAAAGACTGATAGATATTTCTTTAAGTTGTTTTTTTAATGACTTCTTACGTTTACGCGAATGTTATACATTGAAATTAAACTACTAAATAGTATATATAATATCCGTAAATACGGATATTATCGCGTATAATGTTCATCTTAGGATTTACTGATTCAGTTAGTCTAATCCAAAAAAAAGCAAAGCATAGCAATATTTCATGATACTTTGACGTCATTCTGCGTAAATAGGAACTAATAAATAAATTATGTTCAAGTACCTACTTTTAAATAACTACAGTTCAAGACAATGAGACGACGACCATCTTAGTATGCCCGTTTCGCCTGCAAAGCAACCGAAATGTCTAGGAAAGTGTGCATTTAAAAAGTATAATAGTCTAAATTGCAATATTTTAAAGTTAAAATTGTCTAACAGGATTGTTTTTGTTCGTCATACTGACAGCATACATACTTACATAATATACGAGTAACATGAATTAGAATGAACTAGCGACCCACCCCGGCTTCACACGAATAGTACAAAGAAATTATACACCTAAACCTTCCTCATAGATCACTCTGACTATTGGTGATAACCGCATGAAAATCCGTTCAGTAGTTTTTAAGTTAATCGCTAACAGACAGACAGACACGGCGGGGGACTTAGTTTTATAATAATTACTAGCTTTTGCGCGCGGCTCCGCCCGCATGATACCTACATCAATAAAAAGAAGTCTATGTCCTTCCCCAGATTTTAAACTATATCTGTACCCAATTTTATGTAAATCGGTTGAGTGGTTTAGCCGTGAAAAGGTAACAGACAGACAGACAGAGTTACTTTCAAATTTATAATATTAGTAGGGATGTAGTGATGTGTCTACGCCATAATGTGGTGAAACATGACATTTAACATTTCAAATACTTTGTAAACTTATTACATTGCAAATATAAATTTGTACACCTACGTTTTAGCAAATATTGATTTCTTTATCTTTTATGTTCAATGACACATATACTGATACACCATTTATAGGTAACTGGTACACACTGCATTTATTATTCCCAAAGCCGACAAACATTTGTCAATAAATTAATATGATATTTTAGGACTCAAAAGCACAAAACACACGAGTCCAGAATGAGTGAGCGATGATTCATCAACCTAATGTCTTACAATACAAGTTGTATTGACTGGTCATCTATATTTATGTAATTAGTGGTTAATTATGCCCTGTGTATATAAAGTGTTCCAAACTGCTGGGCACAGGACTCTACTCAATGTGGGAAGATTTAGGCCATAGTCCACCACGCTGGCCCAGTGTGGGTTGGCAGACTTCACATATCTTCGAGGACATTATGGAGAACTCTCAGATATGCAGGTTTCGTCACGATGGTTTCCTTCACCGATAAAGCAGAAGGTATTCAGGCAACACAAGCAACCTTGTTAAAACCTGGATTCAGCTTTGTTACATAAAAAAACAGGAGTTATGTGTATTATATCATTGTATAGGTAAATGTGCGTCGATAACTAAGAACTCCGTAGATACAATAAAAATCTATTGTTTGGGATAATTATTCCCGACTCAGACAGCAGACAAAGTGTTAAACACAAAGTTATATAAAACACTACCTATCCCTCGGAAACATTTATTTTTCTGGATATAAGGTACCCTATGTCCTTTTCTGTAGCCCTGATAAAGTGTATGCGAAATTGCATGATGATCAGTCGAGTAGTTAAGGCGTGAAAGCGTAACAAACAAACCCACATTTGCATTTATAATATTACTAGTTTATACCCGCGACTTCGCTCGCGTTAATCTATATTTCATCAATAATTTTTTTTCCTTCGGGAACGATATTTTTTTCTAGATGAAAAGTACCTAACGTCGTTTTCTGTACCCCTGACAATGTGTATGCAGAATTACATGATGATCAGTCGAGTAGTTAAGGCGTGAAAGCGTAACAAACAAACGAACTCACATTCGCATTTATAATATTAAGTAAGGATCACTTTAAATACACGTGATCGCTCATAAAAATGATGATCTAATCGTTGGAAAGTATTTTTTTAACGTATGAGTCAGAGATCGCGGCATTTGCGAACAGGTGCCTTGCGGTTAAGTAACGATGGGTACGTACAACCTGCCTCGAAGGTATGAGATAATTAAATGATGTCATCAGTACTACAAATGGGTTAACGGACATTTTATTGTTAAATAACAACTCTAATAATCACTAAGATAAATATCTTAATGCAACTATAGTGTAGCTTTTCTTTTTATCCGCAGCTCAGTAACAGTAGTTTTTTCTGGATAAAATGTACCCTATGTCCTTTTCTGTACCCCTGACAACGTGTATGATGGTCAGTCAAGTAATTAAGACGTGAAAGCGTAACAAACAAACTCACATTCGCCTTTATAATATTAGTTAGAATGCGAATGTGAGTTTGTTTGTTACGCTTTCACGTCTTAATTACTTGATTTCGCATACACGTAGTCGGGGGAACAGAAAAGGACATAGGGTACCCATCATCCAGAAAAAGTACTCAATAATCTAACCTAATCTACATCAGGTGGAGTGTGGTCATTTTGACGAGCAAAAAAAAAACAAAAATTACGCGAGCGAAGCCGCGAACAAAAACTAAGTTTATAATATTAGTCAGGATTACTATTTTAGGTACTACTAAGCGCTTAATGGTAAGCAGTTACCGATGCGTATGGGTTTACCGGTTATATTTTACGTACGACGTTGTTTTATTGGTTGTTACTAATTCAATCAACTAATCACAGCAATTGACAGGCGCCTTACTCATTTTTGTGTTCATCTACCTTTTCAAAAAGCGGAGATCCGTATAGACCCTAAAAATACTTACGGGGTATCCCAGATTCAAGTAAGGCGTCCCTTCGACCCTCAAAAGACAACCATTAATTTTTTTTTCAAAAATACTCTCGGGATAATTCCTGTGTCGCGGGGGATTTTACGAACATTCAAACGGACAACGAATACACAGACTCGGAACAACCATTTGTGAAACACACATATTTTTGTCTCGCGTGAGATTCGAACCCACGCTCAGCGCAGTAGTAGTGGCGAAGCGACCAATTAAACCACTACAGCATCCGTGCAGTCATAATGTATGTATGGTAAAGGTAATTCTCTAAGCGGACTGCCTTAGGTTTAAGTATGGCGTCCGTCTATAAGACTCTCAGAAGACCGCCATAATTACGCCCTAAATATTTACCGTGGGAGGGCCACGCTTCGGCACGAATGGGCCGGCTCGACCGGAGTGATACCACGGCCTCACAAAAAACCAGCGTGAAATAGCGCTTGCGTTGTGTTTCGTCGAGTGAGTAAGCGGAGGCCTAATTCCAACCCTCTCTCTCCCCTGAGGAGAGGGCAAATTTAAAAGGCCGACAACGCACTTGCGACTCCTCTGGTGTTGCGCATGTTCATGGGCGGCGGTAATCGTTTACCATCAGGCGATCCGTCTGCTCGTTTGCCTCCTATACCATAAAAATATAAAATGCAACGCAAAAGAGTGCTGGCATAAAGTGTTACATACATTTGGCAAAGCATTGAGGTCGAATAGATAGGCACGCCCAGTAAATATCAACATGTATATTTATTTGCTTTACCTTACTCAGAAACTATAAAACGCAGGGCTGTCACGAACACATAGTAAAATAAAGATAAATCGATGGCATTGTAGTTTTAGTAGTAATTTTAAAGTCATGTGTTAGTGATTTGATGCCCATAATTATTATGACATTAATACATCCGTGAGCTGTCACTTTTCCAAACTTAGATAGTTGTGTCTTGTTTTAATGCGTAATAAGCAGTAAACCAAAAGCACATTTTACAAATTCAGGGTTACGAATAATAATAGAGCGACTTCAACATCAGGGAACGTGCATTCGTAGCACGAGACAAAGAGGCAGGCAGGGATTTTTCAACACAAGATTTTTAATTTTTTAGTGATTCAGCTTCATAGTAAGAAAATCATACGGTCAATTTAATGTATTTAATCAAAATTACTTGGACCTTTCCGGTAGATAAGTAGTAGTGAAAGTAGCTACTGTGTATAAGTTTCCGGGTTCAATTTCGAGCTCGGTCAAAGTATTATTGGCTTTTCCTATCAAAAAAATCTCAGAAGCATTTCGAAGAGCTCAGTAGACTGCTCGCTTCCTACTACAGTGTACCTAGGAAGAGCTTTCAAGAACATAAGCATGAGACTATGTATATATAACAATTAAGGAATAGTACTTACATGATTGATAATGTTGTAATTTTCAAACACTATTTCAATCTCTGAGGAGGTGGCACTATTTCTCTTAACTAAAGGCTATTATGTAGCCTATTTAAAAGGACAGTACTTCGGAGTATTCCGCTTTCGGCACCAATTTTTTCGGCACCAAAGGTTTCGGAAATAAAAAGTGGTATAGCTTAGGTGCCGAAAAAATTGGTGCCGAAAGCGGAATACTCCAGTACTTCAACCGCTAAGTGTAGTTATTATTTAGGTATTTGTTACTTATAAGTTACTTAATGTATTGTACTATAGCTCCTTTTATGAATTAAAAGCTTTGTTTACATCAAAATTAATGAAGATAAATATAGGTATACTAAATATGTACAACTTCGCTGTTTTATGTGCCTAAGTGTAGATTAATTTATATGATTTGTTTTTTGTTACAAATAAAGTTTATTATTATTATTATATTATAATTATCCTTGGATATTATGGTGAACAGTAAAACTATAATCAAACTGAGTTGCAAATTGAGTTATGAAATACGTAGTGCTTGTGCGTGGCAACCCTAGGTTTATGGTTTTAACCTACTTGAGATTATCATGGTAAATATTTACTTTTCTTCCTTTAAATCTAGTCTTATTGAACTGAGTTAAGTTTTATCGCTACACTGCTATGTGGGTTAAGTGAGTGATCGATCAGCCCACTATATTATTTATTTATTGATATTTTGTATTAGTTTATTTGTTTAATATCATTATATTATTGCGCAAAAGAAAAATCTTATATAGTAAAATATTTTTTTTAAAGTAAAATTAGACAACTCTTTGAAATTGATTAAAAAGGTAAAGACAGATTTCATGCCATTAATTTTTTTAAAGAAGCAAAAAAGTAATTCGTCTGTATTTTAAAATTTGTATAAAAGTTGCAATATTTAATCAATTTTAGTACGGTCCCATTAAATATCAAATAGGATTTATTTGGTTTTGGGATTTATTTATTTAATGTTATTATTTTAAATAGTAACTATGCCGTTCGACGGTCACTCAACTTTATATTTTTACAATTATGGGCAAAGCATAATTTAAAAATTACTAGGATCACTAATTATTCCTGTGTCGCGGGGACTTTACAAACATCCAAAGAACGGACACAGTTCTGGTTCTCAGTTGGAACAACCATTTGTGGATCAAAAAACATCTTGTCCCGTGTGGAAATCGAACCCACGACACCTTGTCGTAGTAGCAGTGGCAAAGCGACCGCTTAAACCAATAATCCACTGGTGCAGTCAATTGTTATTATACGTATTATTACTGAATACAGACTTCACTTTTGGCATGTAAGTATGTAATTATAAGGGTCAATTCAGATCAAGCGGTAAAATGCTCGAGCATTTTTCAAGTGGTAATAAATATCAACCTTATTCCATTTAGATAACGCTTAAAATAGTATGCAACTGTTTATTGGATAAGATTTTAATGTTGCATGCTATTTTTAGGTATATCTAAATGGAATAAGGTTGATATTGAATTACCACATAAAAGATGCTCGAGCATTTTTCCGCCTGATCTGAATTGACCCTTTTTCGCAATAACTATTTCCAGGAATTTTAGTAATCACAACACCATCATCAACTAAATTTCAAAACGAACGAACGAAGATCGAAGTTGCGGGCAAGGCCTTTTTCTAAACGAAAAATTTCAATCTAGAAAGAGTTCAAGAGATATGTGATCTCAATCTACCTCTATTGCGCCTGCTAATGTTCGATGATAAAAATGAGATGCACAACTATATACTATTATAAGAGCCTCGCTGATTTCAGCATGAATGTGCCGGCTCGACCGGGGAAGGACTACCCTCTCACAGAATATCGACGTGAAATACCAGTATTCCTACTGTTGTGTTTCGTTCGGTGAGTGAGAGTGCCGGAGGCCCAATCACGCTCTTTCACCCTTCCCGCTCCTTCTCCTTCCCACATCCTTTTATTCCTAAAGAGTCGGCAACGTGCAAGTGTTGCCTCTGGTATTGCAGGCGTCCATAGGCTACGGTGACCATTTACCATCAGGTGGGCCGTATGCTTGTTTGGCACCTTAGTTCAATATTTTTTTTTTTAAATATACTGTAAAGTGGGGTCTTACCTGGTTATGACACATAGATAGCTGGGTTGAATAGCTGACTAACCTGCGCGTAGACAAGTCACGAGATGTCTAGACTTCAAGCTATTGTTCAGCTACTTTAAATATGAGTTATTGTGCTACTTCCTCTATATCATTTGCATTATTACTTTGTATTGAAAAGTGGCGTGGAATATTTGATTACTTGAAGACTAAATCCTAACTAATATTATAAATACGAATGTTAGTTTGTTTGTTACCCTTTCACGCCTTAACTACTTTTTTTATTTTTTTTTATTTAAATACAATATAGTGGTATTTCAGTAACAAATACATAATACTCGCCAAACGTTAAGTTTAACGGCGAGACACGCTCTTAAATTCTAGTACAAATTATCACCATACATTAAAAAATAGCTCAGCTCACAATAGTTTTAAAAAAAAGGAAACAATATTTAAAGTTAAAAACAAAATAACATATGACATACTTTACATACAATTTATATATTTTTATATATACTGACTGAAAGTTGCACTGCTAGACGACACATACACCATCCAGCAATACATCCATTAGTCTTTTCTTGAGAGTATTAAAACTTATTTACTCGACTGATTATTGTGAAATTTTGCATACACGTTGTCAGGGGTACAGAAAAGGACATAGGGTACCTTTAATTTGGGAAAAAGTTTTTCTAGGGATAGAAATTAATTGTCAAAATTTACATTAACGCGAGCGAAGACACTGCCAAATCTAGTATTTAAATAAAAATACCAAAAAAGAGCAGTAAAATTATAAATACAAAAGATTTCTTTTCCTTATTATAAAAAAAACACACGACTTATTTCAAAGATTAATCGTCGGTCTGTTTCGTTACTGCGACTAATCGCGCGTGTGTTTCTATTTAAGCAGCTTGCCACTCAAAGATAAAAGCTAACAAAAAAGGCCTAATTATGTTCGGTAACTCATAACCGGGGTCTACGACCCTTGTAAGATGCTTATTCAATCGTTAGTGGGAGTATTGGAGTTCAATTATGAGTTCAAAATGGGTACTTAATAATATGGGATGAAAGCACGTGGTCTGTATCAGAATTGGAGTATACGAACGGTGTAGTGGAAATATGTAGTATCCTATCCTAACTATCCTTACTAATATTATAAATTAGAAAGTAACTCTATCTGTCTGTTACCTTTTCACGGCTAAACCACTCAACCGATTTAGATGAAATTTGGTACAGATATAGTTTAAAACCTGGGGAAGGACATAGGCTACTTTTTATTGATGTAGGTACTACGCGGGCGGGGCCGCGCGCAAAAGCTAGTAATATTATAAAAACAAAAATGAGTTTGTTTGTTTGTTACCTTTTCACGCCTAAACCACTGAACCGATCATCCTGAAATTTTGCATAATACATTGTCAGGTGTACAGAAACGAACATAGGCTACCTTTCATTCCGAAATAAAAACAACAAAAACGTTCTTATGATAATAGATGGCGCCACGTTTCTTTCGAATCTTGATTGAGTTAAATTATTACAAGCAGAGTACAACCCGAATTGATTGTCAAATTCTAAATTAAAGCGAGCGAAGCCGCGGGCAAAAGCTAGTACATAATATATTAGGCTGCACGGATGGCGTAGTGGTTTAAGTGGTCGCTCCGCCACTGCTACTACGCCGAGTGTTGTGGGTTCGAATCCCACACGGGAAAAAAATTGTGTGATCCACAAATGGTTGTTCAGAGTCTGGATGTTCTTTGTGTCCGTTCTTTGAATGTTTGTAAACTCCCCTGCGACACAGGTTTTACGAATAATGCGGGAGACGACGCAAAAAAGAAATCTTGAGACGTGTCCGTGGTTTGCTTCCTGTTTGAGACAATTTGTGAGTAATTCTGATTGTATGAGAGTTTTTGTGTTTGTTGATTCATACAAAAATAGCAAAAATACATGTTGTGGGTATTTTTAAATTTACATAGAAATTGCTATTTTCCATATAATTTTAATACGATTCCAGGAATATTAAATACTAGATTTTGCTGCGGCTTTGCTTGCGTAAATGTTGGTTAGTTTAAGGATTTCTATTCTGGATGAAAAATATCGTATGTCCGTTTCTGTACCCCTGACAACGTGTAAGCAAAATTTTATGATGATCGGTTGAGTAGTTAAGGCATGAAAGCGTAACAAACAAACAAATTCACATTTATAATAATAGTTTTATATAATACTAGCTTTTGCCCGCGGCTCCGCTCGCATTAATTTAGAATTTGACAATCAATTCGGGTTGTACTCAGCTTGTAATAATATAATGATGCGAAAGACACGTGGCGCCATCTATTATCATAAGAACGTTATTGTTGTTTTCCTCGGGAACAGTAATATTTTTCGGGATGAAAGGTAGCCTATGTCCGTTTCTGTACACCTGATAATGTATATGCAAAATTTCAGAATGATCGGTTCAGTGGTTTAGGCGTGAAAAGGTAACAAACAAACAAACTCATTTTCGCTTTTATAATATTAGTTAGGATATTAGTTTGAAGAGGTGTATTACAACCACATTACGCTAGTCTATGGCTTATATGCTATTTAGTCTTAGGGTCACTTGCACGACAACTCACTAAATACGTTTAACACTAAATAGATTTAAAACATCGTGCTGTCGTCATTCATCCGTGTAAGGGTGACTGAGATGCCACGATGTTTTAAATCCATTTAGTGCTAAACGTATTTTGTGAGTCGTTGTGCAAGTGGCCCTTAGTATGTTTGTAGCTCCCATGTAATAGGAAGCTGTTATTTTTTTTATACAACTAAGGTGGCAAACAAGCATACGGCCCACCTGATGGTAAGTGGTCACCGTAGTCTATGGACGCTCGCGACACCAGAGGCATTACTTGCGCGTTGCCGACCCTTTAGGAAAGGAAGTGGGAAGGAGAAGGAGCGGGATGGGGAAAAGGGGTGATTGGTCCTCCGGCACTCTCACTCGCCGAACGAAACACAACAGAAGGAGTACTGCTATTTCACGTCGATATTCTGGGAGAGCGTAGTTCTTCCCCGGTCGAGCCGGCGCATCGATACACGATACCATGTTTTAATTTAAGAAAAGAAATAGCGCCGCACTAAGATAGATTCCTGTGTCGATTTACAAACATTGAAACGACGGACATAAAGTATACTTTGTAGTTTACACAAATTAGTATCCCATGGGATCGAACCAACACTCAACGCGGCGTAATGGCGCAGCGACATTAACACCACTGTCCTCTCCAGTCATAAATTAATTTCCAAACTTAACTGTATTGATATTAGAAGATTTATTAGAACTTTTATATTGTTCGTATAACCAATAGATAAGTATTAGTAGCTGCCGATCATCCTAAACCTTATTACAATGGTATAAGGTCCATTTTAATTAAGAAAATTATAGTAGCACTTTAGTGGGATGGTAAGTTGAAACAAAAAACGTGGGCCTTAGATGACGTAACTGTTCGTTGACCCCACACCATGGACAGATCGAATACCATGACTCGAATCTTTGATGATTGTATTTAAGATATTATGTTTTTGATAATCTCTTGTTATGGTCATAGACCCCAAAACGTGTTCGTTCACGTTTAGAAATTTTTATTTTGTATACTGAGTAAGTCTTCTAGGAATTTGGTGAAAATAACAACCAGGTTACGTAGGCCTTTCGCTGTTTCATATGTATTTGTTAATGAAAGGTCAATCTATTTTGGATTTTGTGAATTAACCGCAGATTCGCTGTTACATATATTTATTATGTGTTTGTAAATGATGGGTCAATCTACTTTGGATGTTGTGAATTGACCGCTGACTTTTTTTCTAACGGAACCTAGTGAAATATTTGAGACTTATAATTAATTAAGATTGTACATTTTATGCTCAGCTGTGGGCTAATTAATTACTATATCAAATTAATAAGAAAATAGTTTTTATGAAAATGAGATTATATCAAAAAATGTATCAGCTAAATTATATAAGTTAGTCAAAGAGTGACACAGAGGTGTTTTGCACGCACTTTTTGCTAGCCACGTTTAGGTCCTACGTATTAAGTACTGATTATAATATAGCAAGAAAATGATAATAAAATTTTTTTTTATTTTTTTTTATTTAAAAGTATGTTCCTACACGCTTCAGAAAATTCTCACAGCATAACATAACACATAATGTATATTTACCCCTGAATAACCGTAAAAGGGTAAGCAGATATCAATAACTACTGAATTTAATTACTACATAAAATTCTACCGGTCTCATTTACAACTTCCATATAACGGAGAACTCCCTAAGAATCATCTACTCTACCCAGAATTGAACTCTTCCCAACCAACCGTTAGGCCAAACTTACGCCATGAGACCATAAAGTCCTAAAAAAACATCTGCCGTACCCGGAATTGAAACCTTCACAACCAAGGCTAAACTTACACCGAAGACAAGACAACGGTCAAAACCTAAAGATTAAACAGGAGCACCATAAAACTAAGTCGTAAATAATATGGTTGCTTGGTCGGTTGCTTGCTTGGTTGCTCGGTTCCCATGGGTTGCCCTATAATGTAGAGGTGAAGGCTACGGGACGCGTCGGACGTGACCGAAACATCCTCCAAATACCCCGGAACTAGCCACCGTGACCGTTTTTATAAGTAATTACACTACGAACACTTTTATTACACTACAACACATTGAACGTACTACTAAATAGTCGTAAAATTAATGCCTGGATCTTATATTCAAGTAAATAATCGTTTTGACTACGGACAGTTAAATTTTGATATATAATTTCATAGAATACAAGATTTTGCCTGCAGCTTCCCCCGCGTAGATGTAATGAGTAAACTCAGAAACTACAGGACCGATTTCAAAAGTTCTTTTACCATTAAAAAGTTACTTTATCCAAAAGTATCATAGGCTTTAATCTTTAAATACCATTTTATATTAATTATCATCGTGTTACTAATAGGGTAAGCAAAAGGAAAAATTTACAATAGTTGCCTGTACCAATCTCTACCTGCAGTAATATTATAAAGAGAATAGATTTATATTTGTATATTTGAAAAGATTTTTGTTTGTAATGAATAAACTCAAAAACTACTCGACCAATTTTGAAAATTATTTCACCATCAGAAAGCTACTTTATCTAAAAGTAGCATAGTCTATATAACATCACACTACCAGCCACTGGAGTTTAGCAGTAATCATAAACGTGGGTGAAACCGCGAGGACAGCTAGTTCAATATGTCTATGAACGGGACACGCCTACTAACCTACACGTTATAATGTTGGGTTTAAGAGCCGGTTTATCCTGAATAGCACTGAGTCATACCCTAACAAGTTATAATAGTTCCTAGTTTAGATGTTTTCTAGCTTTGGCAAAACTAGTTAAGGTATTACGGGAATTATTAAAAACAATCTTGTACTGTAGCTTAAATATGGCGCCCTTTGGTAAAGCACCAAATAGATCGAATAGGTACAAATATTTGTGCCGAGTCTATGGAACGCTTGTCTACCGAGTTTGAATGTTTGTAATGTCAAAAAAAGAATTCCGTCGCGGGAACACAGTTCTTTGTTTAAATTGGCATTTCTTTACTATTTTTCCATATAAACGCAAAGATTTTCTCTGCTTATTAATTAATTATTAGAAATTACGGTATTTATTCAATCAAGAAGGGAATTCAAGCTGTAATTGTATTTAATTAGCTAATTATATTATCTATACTAATTTTATAAAGAGGATAGATTTTAGAATTAGAGAGCTATATTATCACCGAGTAACATAGACTATATTTTCGGTAAAACAAGTACTGTTACTAACATAACCTAACCTACTTTTACGCGAGCGAAACCGCAGGCAAAAACTAGTGAATTACAAAATAAATAAGTATGATTTAGGTATTACTCATTGATTTTAACATACAGCTGTCAATAGGGTCTTCGCATTAATGCCAATCATTGCTTACGTCATCGTGACGTCATGTAATTTTTTTGGCGTTGGATACTATGATGGTAATTTTATTACAAATTTCACTAACATACACACATATAGCTAGTTTATACTTTTAAAGGAATACCGATATTACACTTGTCATATTTTTCAGTCGTACATAATAGGCCCCCTATTATGTGATGCCATCTACTGAGCAGAGATTCACACTTCATGCTGTTAATTAGAATTGCCAAACAAGAAAACCGAGTCATTCCTTGCCCGATCCAGGCATCGAACTAACCACCACACAATCATACGCAAGTTTATAAGCTCAAGCTTATACCCCAGAAGCAAATAGACAGAACATTTTAATATACCTATCATTTATTTTATAATTTACTAGCTTTTGCCCGCGGCTTCGCTCACGTTAATTTAGAATTTGACAATCAATTTTATTCGGGTTGTACTCTGCTTGTAATAATATAATCCTTACTAATATTATAAATTCGAAAGTAACTCTGTCTATCTATCTGTCTGTCTGTCTGTTACCTTTTCACGGCTAAACCACTCAACCGATTTAGATGAAATTTGGTACAGATATAGTTTAAAAACCTTGGAAAGGACATAGGCTACTTTTTATTGATGTAAGTACCACGCGGGCGAAGCCGCGCGCAAAAGCTAGTTCAATCATAATTCGAAAGACACGTGGCGCCATCTATTATCATAAGAACGTTATTATTGTTTTAATAATTTTTTTCGGGATGAAAGGTAGCCCATGTCCGTTTCTGAACACCTGACAACGTATAAAATATGCAAAATTTCAGAATGTTCGGTTCAGTGGTTTAGGCGTGAAAAGGTAACAAACAAACAAACTCATTTTCGCTTTTATAATATTAGTCAGGATTAGGATTAGGATAGGATATAGGTATTTAGTAAATATTCTCTGTTTTACAATCATATTTTAAGGTGTACTTATAGATATTTGCCAGAACTAGGTTATTTGGTATAACCTGTGTTTCGAGCGAGAAAGTAGTTACATACTATTTTCAGTTTAATAAATTTACATTATAATAACTTTTATGTGAAAGTGAAAACAATTAAAATAGCTATTAAGATTTACTGTGTATAGTTTGAGTATATAGTCAAAATATTTAGTTCAACGGCATCAATAGCTACGAAAACTGGCAAGGCTGAAGTCGTGAGTATCTTCACGCTATCGTCATTAACTGTAGGTACATAGGTAGGTATGTTTGGGAGTCACGTGCCAAGAAACGTGCTTCCAGTAGCCGCCGCGTACAACTGGACAACCAGTTTGGCAGACTAATACACTATATATAAGGGCAAATGGATAGCTGGATTAACTTAATTATATATGTCCATAGATGGACAAGCATATAAGTTATTACGGCTATCTATTTCTCAATTTACCATCTCTTTTTTATTATTTTACATATTATATAATAACTAGCTGTTACCTGCGACTTCGTCCGCGTAGATTTTAACTAAAAAGTGTTTGTCGCCGCGGAACCCAACTATATTTCTCTGCCCAAGTTACTTAAATGGCGTAGTTTTTATAGTGTAAAGCTAGACAATAGCATGGCTTACTCAAAAACAACATTTAAATATGCGTCGTTAGATTACACGCTGTCACAGAATGCGTAAGAAAAATAAAGATTCACAGCTCCTCCCCCGTAGGTGATAGCGTGATAATATGTAGCCTATATGTAGAGCCAACCTGTTAGTAATATTCATGCAAAATTTGAAGTAAATCCATGCAGTACTTTTTGAGTTTAACCCGGACATACATACAGACAAACAGACAAAAATTCTAAAAACTATATTTTTGGCTTCGATATCGATTGTAGATCACGCCCCAAGATTTTTTAAAAAAAATATTCAATGTACAGTTTTGACTTTCCTACGATTTTATTATATGTATAGATGTGAAAGTTTGGGTAGATATTTACTACTTAATCATGCGTAAACCGTAAAAAGGATTTAGATGGAACTTGAACACACACACACACAGATCATGTTCTTTTATTGTGTTTTTTTTTTAACTTGGGCGAGTGCCATATACAGTTCTCTCCCCGCGGGAAAAGGGGAGCGGAGTGGGTATATCGGACTGACCTGGCAAGATGCAATGTCCCGGGCACTACCAACTAAATCTACACGTTTAGCGGCGGGTGGGTCGCCAGAAAACACACAAATCTCTATATTTAAAAAAAAAGATCTCTGGCTTTAGGAATAACTCCTGTGTCACGGGAGAGTTTACAAACATTCAAACAACGGACACAAAGAACACCCAGATTTGGAACAACCATTTGTGGAACACACAAATTTTTGTCGCGTTTGGAATTCGAATCCACAACACTTGAAGCAGTGGCAGCGGCGAGGCGAGCACTTACACCACTACGCCATCCTTGCAGTCAATGTCCAGGATTAAAGCATAAGGTTATTATTATTCGTTAAAATAGGGATTAAATATAATGACCACCAAAATTACTAATTGCACAGCTAAATATGCTTATAAAATATATCATAACGAGCACTTATACGCCTCAAATCACTGCATTCTGTCTCGGAAGGGTTAGGTTATGTTAGGTTCCTTCTTAAACCCACCCAAAAATAGTTAGACGTCGACTTAGTTTGATCTCTTTAAAATATTTTAGTAAGCATATTTTGGTGTGCAATTAGTATTTTTGGTGGAACAAAGGCAAAAAATTGAGGAACAGTTAAATACTACCCGTTAAAATAGAGCGTATGTTTGGGACAAATACTTGAACATAAAATAAATAATAACAAAGGGACGGAACATTCATAGAAACTATTTTTGTCAAAGGGTATACATATATAATGTATTAACTAATTATTAGGATAAAAACTTGTATGACTGTAAGTTTAGAAGTTTAAGGAACATTATACAGTGAGGTTATTAACCCTTGGTTCACGAGTATCTTAGACAAACTAGTCTATAGTCACGAAACTCACGAACGTAAAATTGAAATTTTAAACCTCCGTTTTGGGTTAAAATTAATCTACTTTATATGGATTTTATTGCGGTTTATTATAGAAAATACAACTATAAAACTATTTTTAAACAATTCAATGATTTTTTCATACTTTTTCCTGATGGTATCGAGACTTTTTTGACGTGCATTTGTATCTGGGATTCGGCTAAATCTTGTGTAGATTTTTTGCCAGGATATCTGTAGTCAGAAGCCGTTTGAGAATGCGCTGGCCTCCGGCCAATTATATGTGACAGATAAATATGTACAGCTGGGAATCAAAGTGTGACTGTCTTTGTAAACTCCATACGAAATATACCCAGCCATGTTTATTTTATGCATTGAATATTAACAATATTGTATACTGTAATATGATACTAATTACAATTTAGTTCAAAATGCTAGATGTGAATGTGACCCGTGATTTCGCTTGAAGTTTTCTCAAAATCGGTACAGCGGTTTAGCCGTAAAGTAGCACACTCAGGTTAATACGGCAAATATTCGTTCTAAGATTAAGTGCAAAAAGAATTTTCGATTTCGAATGGTAGTACTAAAGATTATTTTATTCATACAATAAACAAACAAACTCTTCAGCTTTGTTATATTACTAGCTGTACCCCGTGGTTTCACTTACATTTATGACTACTGCACCGCTTCCGTAGCACATGGCGTGATGTTATATCCTATGCTATTTCTGGATAAAGTAGCATTCTAATGGTGAAAGAATTTTAAAATCGGTTCCTTTATTTTTGAGTTTACCCATTACAAACAAAAATATAAATATTTTATCTTTATAATATTACTAGCTATGCCCGCGGTTTTACCCGCGTTTATAGTTACAGCGCCGCCCCCGTGGGTCGTAGCGTGATGTTACATAGCATATAGCCTTCCTCGTTAAAAATATAGGCTATTCAAAACAAAAATTTTTTTTTAATTCGAACCTGTACCTAGTTCCTGAGATTATCGCGTTCAACCAAACAAACAAATTCTTCAGCTTCACAATACATATTAGTATAGGAAATTAACCTTACTAATATTATAAATTCGAAAGTAACTCTGTCTGTCTGTTAGCTTTTCACGGCTAAACCATTCAACCGATTTAGATGAAATTTGGTACAGATATAGTTTAAAACCTGTGGAAGGACATAGGCTACTTTTTATTGATGTAGGTACCACGCGGGCGGGGCCGCGCGCAAAAGCTAGTAGTATATATTTCTCTTTACCTACCTTATTAGTAACAGAATGATAAAAATGATACCTATTTAAAGGTTAAAGTCTCTTAATAACGGACGTTCCAGTTGAGTATAAAGTAAATGGCGAAAGTGGATATGCGAGATTTTGCTTTCATAAATAACCTTCGATGTAAATAAGATTACGTAGGTACATACCAAGCTTGTGTTATGAAGGGATAGGTGGACTTGCTACGATCTCTTACTACAAGTTCAATCTTAGGTTGGGTACCAAGTGTACTGTAAAATTATTTGTATAATTATTAAGTGTTCCAATGGCTATATTTAATGTCAATGAACGTTATTATTAATTATTATGACAACATTCACCAATCATAATCTATATGGATGGTCAGTGTAAGGTACTCTTAACCTGGCCTTTTGGCAGAATATCTCTGGTTTAGTCAGAGTAGTACTTATTCCTTTTTCGATAGTCTCGTTCATATTTATTTTTAGGGTCCCGTACCCGAAGAGCAGTCTTCGGATACGGGGCCCTATGACTAAGCTCTCGCTGTTCGTCCGTCTGTCTGTCAGCAATAGACAGAGTTGAAATTGTCACAGAGTGCGTATTTCTGTTAGCGCTATAATAACAAATAATAAAAAATAAGTACATACATAGTGGCCCTTTGTGTGCGATTGCAACCCGCACTTGACCAGTTTTATATTAAAATATAATCAGTATCCTATTTAATCTTATATCGTTCTTACTTTCCACATGTCAATACCATCTTAGTTTACCTTTCACAATTTTATTCTTGTTATTATGTCTTCTTTCATATACAATTCCTCATACTGACGATTATTGATTGCAAAACAATAAAATGAGCAACTTCTAAGAAATTAAATATACCGTTTTTGCTGTTATTAAACTCGAATATTTTGTATTAGCATGCAAAATATTTTACATGAAACACTGGCAACGCGCCAAGGCAACATTAAAATGTATCACAGAACTAAGCTAAGAAATAACTACAGAATTTATTAATATTTTAGAATACGCGTTCATCAGTAGCTAGTTCTAACTAATACAATCAATTCCTATCAATATTTGCTTATACATGTTTAAACAATCTGAGCCAGATAACGTTCGTCTGGCCCATATATCACAATTATGATGCACTGTGCAAACATGGCCCCATAAAATAAAAATGCACTGATCATTTCTTCGCCGGTGCATTATGCAAGACGGCGGCTGAATACCAAATGAGACGACCGACCACGATTGACACAGGTATTATAAATAACGTGGTGAAAAATTGCCTCAATGTGGTGTGTATAAAGTAACTGTAGGATAATTTTTTAAAACAATATTATGTACCTACTGACCTGTCATTTGCAGCTGTCTCCTGGACGCGGGGGTGCGTGGGGTGCGCGGGGTCCGCGATGCGCGGGGTGTGCGGGGGGTCCGAGGAGTGCGGGGGGAGCTCGATGAACTGCCAGCAGCACTGCGACGCGAAGGCGACCCAAGCACCCTAAGGTCCGTGTTCCCTACACACGCCAGCGCGTCCGTCGCCATCCTAACCGGACTCTCAGCATTCTCCTTGTCCTCTTCACAAAACTTCACAGGTGAATCGATCTTCGCAGATTTATACGTACATTCCGTCTCAATGTCGAAATTGAAGCGTCTGATGAAGCGCTTCCTCTCCCTTGCGTACTGTTCGGCCATTAGCCTCCGTGTCTCGTCTCTGTCCGGTGCGCCGAACAAACACTTGCAACTCCCGCGCCTCCTTCTCGGCGTGTTAGACGCCCTAAGAGCCATCCCAGCTGACATCTCGAATCTCCTCTGTTTAGGTGTACGTCCTCCGGCTGCCATAACTGATAGTGATAACTGAAGCGCGCGTCAGGTGAGTACCGACTGGTTCGCGAGAAACATCTGACTAATCTCCCGAGAGAAAACAGCTGTTGTCCGCAGGTAGCGAGGCGAGAGGGAGGATAGGTGCGGCGGTGGGTTAGAGCGGGGGAACGGATCGCACCTGGCGGACGCAGTCGCGCCAATTCTAACCTACAAAGTGTAGCGTGGCTGCGTGTGCGCGCGCGCTCTGCTCAACACCGACTGACGCTCGGTGTTTTCCCGCGCATCGCCGCGTGCGCGATTTTGGCAGTCACTTGGCGCGCAAACTTATAACAATGGAAGCAAGGACGCTTTTTGTTAAGGGATACAGGTGGACTCTTAAAGGGGAAGAAATACTATTATTGCAATTAATACTCCTTTAATATAGTTTGGTAACAGAATTCCCGCGTCATATATTTATAGACATGCGTGACGTCTTATCTACGCTTGGTTAGATAAAGTGGACATTAGAACAAATCTATTTTTAATAATAATACAGTCCGGTATAATGGACAATATATTTACGAGGTCTCGAGTTCAATTTCAAGGTCAAATGTTGAAAATGCGGTTTTGTATTTGTAAAAATGTTTCGGGTCTTAAACTTAACGATTGGCGGGCTGTACTAAAATTCACAGGTAAAACCGATTTTGTTATGCATTTTTTCTGATAACATACAAATCGTATAGTACCATATTGTGGACAATTATTAAGGATTTTATTGGAAGTAAGTTCATAAACCAGTAAAAAATGGTCCATTACTGCATACTTACTATTGATGTCAATCTGGATATATTACAATTTACAATCTCATGAGTGTTGACCCAATGCTTGCTTTGGTTAGTTATGGTATTATTTATTATTTCTCTTGTCGAATTTGACACATGTCGCCTTGACAACTTTGACACACGCGTACACGTTTGACATTTCACGCGAAGAAACCACATTGTTATTAATACATTAATTATATTCTTGTTTCAAGGTTTAGTGAATTACATTTCAATGTGGTAGGTTAGTAGATATTGCAAACATTCTTGACATTTTTAAAATACTTATAGGTATCTAATTATAAAATAAATCTGTCTTGCTGTATTATCTAAATAAATATATAGGTATAATAGTATTAACCCTGTTTTATAAGCTGTCCCATTGCTAAGCACAGACCTCGTCTCAGTATATGAAGGGTTAAAACATAGTCCACCACACTGGCCGGTGGCCCAGTGCGAGTTGTTTGACTTCACATATGTTCGAATAATTTACGGAGTAGATACTTTCAGCCATATAGATTTTCGCACAATATTTTCCTTTACTAAATATTTAATAGGTACAATTTAAAAAGTTAAAAATTAGTAGATTACCAAATCCTAACTAATATCATAAATGCGAATGTGTGTTTGTTTGTTTGTCACACCTTAACTACTTGGCCGACCATCATGATATTTCGCATACATGTTGTCAGGGGAACAGAATAGGACATAGAGTAGACACCTCATAATAAGCTTCATAATTATATACTACACTATCATTTCATACTATAAAGTCCCCCGCAGCGTCTGTCTGTCTGTTCGCGATAAACTCAAAAACTGCTGAACGGATTTTCATGCGGTTTTCACATTTTTCAATTGTCTATTTTTAATTGCACAATTTTTGTCTCGTATGGTGATCGAGCTCGGAACACTTAGCGTAGTGTCACTGTCGAAGGCGACAACTTAAACAGCTACACCATGCGCCATCCATACAGTCTCAATAACAAGTATCCTTATGAACCTACTGACGTCGTGCAGGAAATGGGATTCGAAGTCTCTACCTCTCGATCTCAAGTGCAATGCCTTCTCCATTGGGCTGCCACCGAGTTTATTTTTCTTTCTTTCTTTCACATGTAACCCTTAGTCACCCTACACAAATGTCAGAGATGTAACAACCTTTTTCATTTATAGCCCATTGTTCTTCACAGAATATGTTGTAACTTTTAAAGTCCCCGTAAAGTTACCAAATGACATGCTTTAAGTAACACAGGTAGTGATTTTGCCCATGATGGGTGCTTATATGGTCTACCAACAACAGTTTTTATGGTCAGCCTTAGTGCAGTGGTTGAACATAAAAATGGCGGGACGTTGTACCGAGTTCAAGTTAGTGTAAATATTATAGGTTAGTAGCGTTTATGTGATACTTCGTTCGTCTTCTTAAAGTAGCCTATACTCTACCGCAGCTATTGGACTACTTTCTTACCAAATTTCATCAAAATCGGTACAGTGGTTTAGCTATGAGCACGTGACAAACAGACTAATATAGCCTTTGAAATGCTTACTTCATCCGCGTATAGGTGCTCAACTTTTTGTAGGTGAAATAAAGTATATTAAAATGTCTGAGAAATAAAGTGAACAGTATTTTAGAAAGTATACAGTACTTATTTTAATTTTAGTAGTTTTAAAAACAATTGTTTGAAACCGACTACAAGTACAAGATTATAGTTATTTTTATATGTTTTTTTAATGAGACATCTCTCCCGCACTAGGAATAATTCATGTGTCGCGAAACTTTACAAATATTCAAACAAATGACATAAATAACACCAAGACTCGCAACAACCATTTGTGGATCACACAAATTTTTGTCCCGTGTGGGAGTCTTACGCACTACTCTCGACCACGCACGGCGGCAACGGCAGCGTCGTGGCGACCACTAGAACCACTACGCCATCCGTGCAGTATCATAATGCTACATACATACATAGATTCACACCTGGTTCCCAAAGGGGTAGGCAGAGACTACGGATTTCCATTTGCTACGATCCTGACACACTCCTCATATTACACGCTCGCCGGTTTAAGGTGCTCTTAACCTGGCCTTTGCCCAGAGCGCCTCCGATCTGATCAAGAAACGTTCGCCTAGGTCTTCCCCTTGCGACTGTTCCATTCACACTAGCCAATTCACATAATGCTACATTGTTATTCATAAGGTCATGTCATGTGTTTAAAATAATTTTGTAACATGTAACTATTATCTTAATATATTTTTTAATTGTGTTGTACAATATAATCTAAATTAGTATTCACATGCGAGATAAGAGAGCGATGTGATAAACTTCTTTACATTTATACTATAGTTATTATCGTGTCACTATCTAATCAATATAATTTTTTTTCTTCCCGAGTTCGAACTCACGGCATTCACCTATGAGCTTTTTGAACGGTTTCACGTTTGATAGCCAAATGAAGTATTAAACTCATCAGCCCAGTTTGTAAACTCTCCCACTGCTGGGCACGGGCCTCTTCTCAGTGAGTGTGTTAGCCCATAGTCCACCACGCTGACCCAGAGCGGGTTGGTAGATTCCACACATCTTCAAGAACATCATGGATAACTCTTAGACATGCAAGGTTCCTCACGACGATTGTCTTCACCGTTATAGCGACCGATCAATAAGTATTTAATACACACATAATTTCGAAAAGTCAGGTGTGCGCTTTGGGATAGAACTTGAGATCTCTGCGTGGCAGTCCAACGTTCTCGCACAAGGCTATCGTGCGTTGCAGTAAACGCATGTGCAGTATGTTTCTCCACAAAAAGTAACTGTGGATGCACCATTAGAGTGCGAGCTAGTTACAAACAATCAAGTTGAGGGGTCTCTGATACAAAGTACTCTGAGCAAAGAAATACCTATTTTTTAATCCCAAGCATATCAAGGTCGCATTATAAAAACTCATGAATAAAAATATATATACTTACGGTTATATTCACGTTTTAAGTCACGCGGGTACGGCATGGCCTATATATTTTGGCGCGAACACGTGGGCGAATGTCAATATTGCGCGCATTTTCGCGCCAATTTACGTACGGCCATAGCGAACGTTATCGTGCGTGACTCAACGTAGCTTTGTCTATGAATAAACAAATAAAAACTTTAACGAACATTCTGATTATAAAATAGACGTTGAAAGTTGAGAGGTGTTCTCGTATAATTATTAGTAGATTGTAAATTAGTTGGTAGTTTGACTAATTGGGGTCGGCAGACTTTACACACTATTATCACAGAATAAATAGTACTAACGTATTATGACAAACATTTCTAGCTGCCGATTTAGTCCCGTGATATAGTTAAAACGTATGATTATGCGGACTCGGTTTCGATTCTTAATTTGGGCATCAATTTATTAGGTTTTTCTGTTTGGAAATTTTCACCGAGTCCAGTACCTAATGTGTCAGCCATACTACAAAAAAATTGCCTTTATAACACGAGACCTGAATATACACAGCTGACGAAATGTGAGTATATAGTACTTACAGGCCTATGTCTGTTGAACCTACATACATACGAAGTATACACATACTGATGTGTGTACCTACCTAATACAACTGCATCATCCAATCACCTCTGTCAAAAACATTTTGATATCGTCAGCGCTATAAATCACACTTGTACCACGATAAACTTTAAAAATTTATAAGATATTTTAAAATAAGCATGTAGGTACCTATATTGTTCGGC
Source organism: Catocala sponsa (assembly GCA_963564715.1). Taxonomy (NCBI): domain Eukaryota; kingdom Metazoa; phylum Arthropoda; class Insecta; order Lepidoptera; family Erebidae; genus Catocala; species Catocala sponsa. Next base: position 7,859,380 of record OY751346.1, on the reverse strand, counting down.
GTTGAAATTTAACTAATATTATTTAAAATGCGAAATAAGTTATTTTATTTGTTGTTACGCTTTCATGCCGTACTGTTCGATCGATCATTAAGAAATTTCGCATAGGTACACGTTGTCAGGACTCAGGGGTACAGAAAAGGACCTGGGGTACCTTTCATCCAGGAAAAAGTACTGTTCCCGAGCGAGCAAAGCGGCGGGCAAAATCTAGCAGACAATAAATGGATACAGAGAACACAAAAACTCGGGCAATTGTATTCCTTTTTTCTCCAGTGATGAACTATTGTTCCGAACAAACATCTAGTGCAAATGCATTAAAATTATGTACGTAGTTACGTACATCAATAATTAATATTGAAATATGTTTTACTGCAGCTTATCTAAGTTATAATAAAATTATCCTACTAATAGTATAATTTTATAACCAGCTGTGATCGCGGTTTCACCCGCGTTTAGGTATGGTTACTGCACCGTCCCCATGGGTCGTAGCGTCATGTTATATAGCCTATAGCCTTCCTCGATAAATAGGCTATCAAACAAAAAAATAATTTTCAATTCGAACCAGTAGTTCTTGAGATTAGCGCGTCCAACCAAACATACTCTCCACTTTTATAATATTAGAGTAAATGTGAACATTTGTGAGGATGGATGGATGTATGTTTTTTACTCTTTCACGCAAAAGCTACTGAACCGTTCGTGATGAAACTTGGTATGTAGGTAGCTGGATTGACACATAGGCTACTTTTTATCTCGATATTCCGACGGCCGCGGTATCGGGAATTATGGGTGACACCGCGGGGCGCAGCGAGTTATTCATATTAATTTTAGTTTAGTTTATTACTTCAAAAGAAAAACAATTAATCTAAGTACAAAACTAGGGCTTAAGGAATACATAACAAACTTGAGTCCCTGACTTCTAAACTAGGTATGGACCTGTATCTTAGAAGCCAGTGCTACCTTCTCATAGTTACATTAATATAAGCCTCACAAATGGTTACAATCATGGATATTCTCATAAATAGTGAAAAAATACATAGTACAAAATAGAGCTAGGGAAGATGGATAAAACTATATTTCTTTATTGTATAGAAGGAATACAAAATCTGCAAGTGTCTGCTTAATAAAGTGTAAGTTTAAAATTTATTGTTGTGTGTCGTGTGTGTGTATGTGTGTGTTTATGTGTGTGGGTGGATGTTTATAATTAATTGCAGGTTGTTACAAAGATGTTACATTTTGTGTTGTTTCAAACATGAACCCTGTTAGGGCACAGAAACATTAGTATATGTACCTATATTATTATAACAATTATCATTTTACAAGGATGAAATAAAACAAAATATTAATTACGAAAACATCAGCTACAAATAACTTAATTAAAGTAATTTTTTTTTATGGTATAGAGGTAAATGAGCAGACGGATCGCCTGATGGTAAGCGGTTACTACCGCACCGCCCATGGACACCCGCAACACCAGAGAAGTCACAAATGCTTTGCCGGCCTCATAAAGAGAGAGAGGGGAAAGGGGGGCTTGGGCCTCCGGTACCCTCACTCACTCGACGAAACACAACGCAAGTGCTATTTCACGCCGGTTTTTTGTGAGGCCGTGGTATCACTCCGATCGAGCCGGCCCATTCGTGCCGAAGCGTGGCTCTCCCATAATTTAGATTCGTAACACTAATAGAGTAAGTAAGAGAAAGTTTAAAAAGCTTTGTACTTTACGGAATTTATTAATTAGGTACATATTATCCTAATCCTAACTAATATTATAAAAGCGAAAATGAGTTTGTTTGTTTGTTTGTTACCTTTTCACGCCTAAACCATTGAACCGATCATTCTGAAATTTTGCATATACATTGTCAGGTATACAGAAACGAACATAGACTACCTTTCAAAAAATTACTGTTCCCGAGGAAAACAACGAAAACGTGCTTATGATAATAGATGGCGCCACGTTTCTTTCGAATCATGATTGAGTTATATTATTACAAGCAGAGTACAACCCGAATTGATTGTCAAATTCTAAATTAACGCGAGCGAAGCCGCGGGCAAAAGCTAGTAGTTTATAATTTAATCAACTCATATGTGTCATTGAACATGTGATAACAGAAGTTACACTATGGGTTACAAAGTGTTACGTAATATTATGGTCGTGAATATTCTATCAAGGTTATGGCTATAAAACGAGTCGGGTTGTCTATAGCAAGTTAACAAAATGAGTCAGAGCTAGACCACAGATTATTCTCTCTTCTATTATTGTAATCGACAGTGGTCGAAATTTGAACATTATTAATTAAATAAAAATACAGTCTTACGTCTATGCGAATTTTGAAATTAAAATTAAACCATGTACTTTATAAGCATTTTATTTATTAGTCTCCCCGTGGCCATGCCTGCTGAAAAGTAACCGAAACGTCGGGGAAAGTGTACAGCAAAATTTAAAAACAAATAATCACTTGAATAGTAGTACCTAATAACGCATAACAATAGTAGTTGAATAGTTTACAAAAAATATGTTTTAAAATAAACAACGCCATAAATTATTTCCTTTATTTTCCTTATTCCTCGATGGCGTAGTGGTTAGTATAACCGACTGCCACGCCTGAGGTTGCGGGTTCGATTCCCGCACAAGTCAAACATTTGTGTGCATGAACATGGATGTTCGTCTTGGTCTGGGTGTTTCTATATATAATATGTATGTATTTACTAAAAAAAGTATATATGTATGTTTATCCATTGTATAGTATCCATAGTACAAGCTCTGCTTAGTTTGGGCTAGATGGTGTTGTGTGTATGTGGTAGGATATTATATTATTATTATTATTTTGATGGCGAAAACGGGAGATCGTGCCTTGTGGCGCACCCTGGGAGAGGCTTATGTCCAGCAGTGGACTGCAATAGGCTGAAATGATGATGATGATGATTATTATTATTATTTTAGCTTTCTGCGCTGGTTTTCCATAAACTTTATCTACGCCAAATCACACTTTTTCGTGAGCACAATATGCTTTAAAAGGGGAGGACAGGGGATACAAACTTCACGTTCACGTAGTAAAGTTTCATTCACGTATGAATATGTTATAGATTTAAAGCTAATCTATCAATATCGCTGCCTCCAATGCCTCGATGCAACATTGGTAGTGAGTGCGACTGCTGTGCATGAGGTCATGGGTTCGATTCCCTTGTCGGCAAAGTTTTATTTGGTTTGGTCTATTCTCAGTAACAGCACGGGGCAACCGTGTATCGGGGAACCTTATATACATTCCAACAACAGACACGAAGATCACGTGTGGCGTAGTGGTTTAAGTGGTCGCTTCGCCAGTGCCACTTCGTCGACTGAGCGAGTTCAATTCTGTGTTTGAACGGCTTATTCCCGTGCGCTCCAAATCTATTGTTCTCCATAGTTCATATTTCCATACATTCATTACCAGGAGCTCCAAGGATTTTTATTTTCAAATAATTAATAAAGCCACATTTACTTACTAATTTTATTCCCTACAACTCCAATACATTATCTTCGTACTTTGAGATTTTATTCCCAGCAGCTCCAAGAAAAATACTTCAATATAAAAATCGTTACCACGAGCTGTCGGGAACACACTAGTAAGTAGGTCTTTATTAAATGTTGTAAGTGATATAATTTGGAGCTCCTGGGAATAAATGCATGGAGATCAGAGGTTTCAAATAAATACATTAACATAAGCTTTTGGAGCCCTTGGGAACGATTTAAGAAATAATAATAATATTTAATTTTAGTTTTGGAGCGCTGGGGAACAAAATAGCGGAGCGGGCGGGAATAAGCCGTTTGAACACAAACGGGACAACATTTTTCTTATTTATAATGAGTTTGTTTTATTAGTTAGGTACCTATCCCTTCTTTGGGCTTTGTCTTTTTTATCACTATCATCACTACATATTATAAAACAAAGTCCCCCGCCGCGTCTGTCTGTCTGTTCGTGATAAACTCAAAAACTACTGAACGGATTTTCATGCAGTTTTCACCAATAGACAGAGTGATTCCAGAGAAAGGTTTAGGACTTAGGTGTATAATTTGTTAAGGTTTTGTACTACCCGTGCGAAGTCAGTGCGCTATCGCTAGTAAATAATAAAATATCACAGCGAAGTTTTTATTATTCATGTTCTAAAGTGGTCGATTACATCACCTTGCTGTGAGCTTAAATAATTAGAGGTCACAACGATACCTACTGTCTGACCACTGTCAATATGACTCGATCATGTTAGTACAAGATCACAGAGTTGCCAGACATATGCCATTTTAAGCAAAACCGTTTACGGTAATTATAATGTGTAGGTAAACGACGCGCGACCTGTGCATAGTTTACTACATTTAAAATGGCGCCAACCTTTATATTAGTGCCAAATCTGTTGTCACAAAATTCTCTAAACTTAACTAAAAATCACAAAAATTTCTTTTAGTCCTGTTACTTTTAGCGATTTCAGAATACGAAATGTCATTTGAGAGGACTAAACAAAATTTTAGTGATTTTTAGTTAAGCTTAGAGAATTTTGTGACAACATAATTGGCACCATTGTCTTTTTTTAGCTAATGGAGCTATCGGATGGATCGGTGCGCTTACTAGTCACCAAAATAATCGACAGGGTACTCCATAAAGAATGGATAATCCTGATTCCTGAATTATCTTATTGTAGAGACCGAAGATAAAATAGGTACATAATCTTTTACAAAATAGTGCTACCACATTACATAATAAAATTTTATTAAATTGAGATTTTTAAAACAATTACTACACCTCATAAGGTTTATTGGTTTCTATTGGTATAGTATATGACGAATATTACAACAATTTAAAACAGATGTTTTTTTATATACAGGAAAGTTAAGTTCTTTTTTAAACTTAACTTAGGCACTACTTGGGAACCAATTCTATGTATATTATTCTGGGCCATTGTTCTAATATCAGGTGTTTCAGGCTACCTTAATGGACGCTTTGTATATAAAATTAAGTTTTACAACAGAACTATAATGTGGGCTAAATAAGTTTAAATACTCAACATTACCTACTTATATTACGACTAAAAATATACACTGACAGGTGTATTACACTATTTGTAAGCGGGTAGCTCGAACAGAAAGTCCAATTAGCTCAAAGAAAAAGAATTAAAAAAAATTATGTGGTGTCGTGGGACACCAGGTAGGAACTAAGTTCCTTCGGCTAATGTAGAATCGAGACAAATTGCAAAAAAAATCGTGCTCAATTCACTAAATAGAATAAAGAATATTCATTTATACCAATATATTTAAATGATTCCAAACATTTAAATATATTGGTCATTTAGTGATTTCTGATATCCTGGTATTATACACTACTCGCTTGTGTATGCGACTGTCGCGCCTGCGCACGTCTCATTTAACGATTTTATTCCACGCACTTTTTTCCACGGATTTTTCTTACGGTTTTACTATCACATTTTTTTCAGTTCGGTCGCGCAGCAAAATCCCTATCCCCTCCAAGCCTGCCGTAAGGAACTTCGTTCCAATAAATGACCCCACTTTCAAACTAACTAGTATGCATAAGTCGTTTGCCTACTCATTTACTGTAGAAAATTCAGCTGTGTACATACATACATAGATTCACGCCTGTTTCCCAGAAGGGTAGGCAGAGACTACGGATTTCCATTTGCTACGATCCTGACACACTTCTCGAATATTATTATTATTATCGAGCTGTGTACTAGTATAGTATTATATTAACTGTGGCTGTGCCTAAATTAAGTCTGAAGGCTGAGCTCTCAGTCTACGTATAATGAACATTTAAACTTAAACTTTCACTTTGCATGATATATAGTCGTATATACACAGCCGGCCAAGTTATATAATAGGTACGTAACGGGTTGAAAGTTGAAAGACCAAGCATTAAAAAAAATTTGCCTTTTAAGTTTAAAAGGCCGGCAACACACTTGTAACTCCTCTGGTGTTGCGGGTGTCCATGGGTGGCGGTAATCGCTTACCATCAGGCGATCCGTCTGCTCGTTTGCCAACTATATAAAAAAAAAGATATATTTTAAATAGGTTTATTTTAGTATTAAACTACTTTATACGGATTTTATCATGTTGTTTATTTTGAAAACACTTTTATTACATAACTAGATATGCCCGCAGTTTCACTCGCGTTTATGGTTACTGCGCCGCTCCCGTGGGTCATAGCGTGATGTTATACAGCCTTCCTCGATAAATAGGCAATCCAACACCAAAATAATTTTTCAATTCAAACTAGTAGTTCCTGAGATTAGCGTGTTCAAACAAACAAACAAACTCTTCAGCTTTATAATCCTAACTAATATTAAAAATGCGAAAATGAGTTTGTTTGTTTGTTACGCTTTCACGCCTTAACTACTCAACCGATCAACATGAAATTTTGCATACACGTTGTCAGGGGTACAGAAAAGGACATAGGGTACCTTTCATCCAGAAAAAATAACTGTTGTAAACCCAACCTAACCTAACCTACATTTACGCGAGCGAAGCCGCGGGTGAAAACTAGTATTAGTATATATTTTAAATCTAAGTACTTAACTACTACTGTTAAACTTCACTACTATTGTAAACTACTTAAATTATTGAACTATTGCGAGTTACACTATCCTCAACGTTTAACTACACTTGATGACTTTGATACAACCACCATCATAGTATGCCCGTGACCATGGTTGCTAAAAAGCAACTGAAACGTCGCCGTCGGCGAAAGACATTCGCGTAAACTAAAGGCAATATTATATTTTGTGTATTTTACAACAGCTCATAAGTATAAACGAGTTGTTGCAGCGATTATACCGTACGTTACTAACAAAATGAAAGCTTTAAAGGTAGTCAAAGGACATTGTTAAAATTTCCCGTTACGGCTAGGCTATTACACATGACGCCCTCGCGCTGAAATATGTATTCCCAATACATATTAAAGCACCTTCTCAGGCCGTCAAAGTAGACACCTCAACATCGCCTCGGCTGTTATGAGGGCGGTGTGGAGGCCACTGCTCTTACACCACACGACTGCTTACCATCAGGTGGAGTGTGGTCATTTTGAAGAGAAAAAAAAAAAAAAACATAACACATTTTATACTATACCGGATAAAAATACATTATTATTGCACATTATTGGGTTGAGTTATTTAACTATAGCAATACTTGAATGTTTCGTTACTGTGGCATAAATATGGGTCCGAGCGTCCCATGTTCGATTCGGGCAAAGCAAAATTCTTGTTAGCGGCACGGATTCAGAAAATACGCTCAGTAATGGCAATAGACTCGTCACCTTGGGTCATCATTAAACAGACTAAATAAATAGACTAACTAAAGCAAAAAAGAATTGAAATCAGTCAAGCAGTTTCGATGATTAGCACGCTCAAACATACAAACTCTTCATCTTTTTAAAATAAGTATAAATAATAATTTATATTATTATTGTAATTAACCCATACATGTTCATCGATAACAATTTATCAGATCCTTAGATACAAATATCATGTTACTATAAAGCGTTCCGCAGACGACCGCCTTTTGTCCAACGGACAGAATGGTCCGGCGCTGTCCGTAGTTGTCCGCAACTGCCCGCACGCACGGCCACGAAGCCGGATAGTCGCAATTCTTTCCGCCGTTGTCGATGTCCACCGGAGTCAGTCGTGAATCAACAGACATTCTAATTAATCTATTTTACACGGACTTTACCGCGATTTATTTAAAAAAGAACCACAATTTTTAGCAGACATCTCACGTCACGGGGAGACTAAGATGGTCGTTTTATTGTCTTCAAATGGTTAAAATCCGTGTTAAGTATTTTAATTCCAATGTATAACATAATATATGCGTAAAAGTAGAACTTGTTTCCATATTTTTCGCGCACGTTGTTGCATAGGCTTCCATGTTCCAGACCCTTAGTTCCCAAAGCGGTGCAGGTGAACCTGCTGGGGTCCACGGGAGACTCGACGGAGGTCTACGTTGGCGTGACAAAAAAATTAAGGTTCACAGTTCGTAAGTGGGGATCCACGAAAATTTATTTAAAAAACAAGGGGACCGTAGAGATTTGATAAAATTTTTTAATTGCATGGACTTGTTTGATTCTTCACCAATATAAATATGAATGCCAAGGAATATGGTAGAAATGTAGCTGCAGGGGATCCACCGGAACTAGTTAAATTTTGAAAGTGGTCTAAGAGAAAATGTTCGGGAACCTCTGATCTAGACCGTCGCTGTCCGTCGTATGCAAAACGCCTAAGTATTATTTAAGGACGATATTGCTTATACACTTTAATATTTAAGTAGAGGTGACATCAAGAGGCGACCTTAAAGCAATTTGGCTACAAATTGCCTAATTATGACGATCCTGGCGAGGTAAAAAGTAAGATAGCATAATTTGTAGGTATTGAATATTTTAAAGATATTCTCAAATCAAAGATAATGTAAACCACTTTCAAATTAAAAATCAATGCAGGTAGTTATTAATATCTTGTTTTATAATTTAAATAACATATTATAATAATACTAGCTTTTGCCCGCGGCTTCGCTCGCGTTAATTTAGAATTTGACAATCAATTCGGATTGTACTCTGCTTGTAATAATATAATTCAATCATGATTCGAAAGACACGTGGCGCCATCTATTATCATAAGAACGTTATAGTTGTTTTCCTCGGGCACAGTAATTTTTTTTTGGAATGATAGGTAGCCTATGTCCAAACCTGTACACCTGAAAATGTATATGCAAAATTTCAGAATGATCGGTTCAGTGGTTTAGGCGTGAAAAGGTAATAAACAAACAAACTCATTTTCGCTTTTGTAATATTAATTAGGATTAGGATAAACATAGTCTCACTCTTGTTGGCAAACATAGCTAGCAAATATGTGTAACTCACTTTGTATTACACCTATATTTCGCCAGCTGTTTCAATTTGTTCTTATTTACCAATTAGTAAATGAATTAAATTCGCCTGCTGCGCAGTCCTGAGTGCCATAGGTTCGAATCCCTCATCGGACTTTAAAATTAAACTACTACATATACGGATTTTATCGCCGTTTATTCTAAAAACATAAGTTTTAACTTCTTTATTAATTTGTTTTAAAGACTAAAATGGTTCTTATGAGTCTGGGTGAATTTTATGACCGTAAATTGTATGTTATTGAAGACTCCACTATATACAGAGCTTATAACTAGTGCGAGAATAGTATATAAATAAAACATCTTATCCGATGCGCATTTTGCGATCCATTTGCCCAATACTATTTAATAATTACATACAGCAGCGATAGCCTAGTGGGAAACCATTGGACTGCCACGCAAAGGTCTCGAGTTCAAACCCAAGGCGCGCATCTCTGACTTTCGAAGATATGTGCGTATTAAGGTAAATGTACCAGTAGTTGATACTATAGTGAGAAAAAATCACGTCTTCTTTAATAACAATGTATTTTTTACAGTTAGAAATTTTAAAGTAAGTATCAAATATTGTTCAGTCTTTCATTTCTCTTACATTGAACTTAAGTCATGAAAATATGTGTTGTTTATTTTGAAATAGATTTTTTTCGAGAGGACTAAAAATGTACCAGTAATTGATGGGCAAATTTTAAATAGTCCCAGTAATTGACTATGACTTTTTCAAGCTAGTGATCCAGTACTTGATAGGTATACCCTTTAAAAAGAAACACAACAAACTAAAAAAATCACAGTAAGTAATTGTAGAAAATAATTGCACAATAAGTAAAATAAACATTTTAAAAAAAGCAAGTTGAGCCACTAATGTGGCTCAACTTGTTTTCAATTTCAAGATGCTAGTTTAATAACTAACATCTTGAAATGCCTAAATAACCTGGAAAACTTAAAAAATATTCATATCATCAGAATCATCGTCATTGAGATCATCTGTACCGTAACGGGAAATCCAGCTTTAACCATCTCCAATATCCATAAAATAATGACATCTTCTTGCTCTGTAGATAAATATGATACTGGACCCATACGGAGTTCAAGAGGTGTTTTGCACTTTATATGAAAGAATGCTATAAAGAATATTATATTTTTTCGACGCAGCGGATATTGAAGACCTAGATTTTACTTCATTATATGCTTTCATCATTTCATCTTCAGAATAACTGAACATTTTTCCTTTTATGGAGGGCATTTTTAACAAATTTTATCAATTTAATGAGTACCTGCACAGAAAAGAAAGACAACTTTACTTTTGTCCTAGTATTTGATATTGTAATGTTCCAGTAATTGATATCCTATCAACGACTAGGTAGAAGTCACTTAGAAAAGCTTTATTTCAAACTAAGATAGTTCAACCTTATGCTTATTGTAATTTGACAAAAAAACGATCGAATCGAACAGATGAGAATATACCCTGTAGATGATAGATGTATCAACTACTGGAAATCAAATGTTTTTTGTCCTAGTACTTGATACCCTTCTATTTCTTTTAATTATAACAAAAGCTGTTAAAAATCAAAACATTTACATAATTTATACAATCCCAAATAGGATAATGTAAATACTTACCACTTTATGAGCTTCAATTTTGAGTATCACAGTTCGGAACAAGTAAGGTCCTTATCAAATTCGTAAACACAAACATTTAACGGCGAACAAGTGATGACACTATTGTAAACAAAATAAAAAACTCAATGTTTGACAGCTAATCACAAAGAAAGTAGTTCCATGTTGGATTAAGAGATGTGCCTACTAGTATAATTAATAAACGTTTTATTGATACCTGTGGAGGAATTCTTATTATAATGAGTTAAAGTCAAATTTATCAACTTCTAGGGCAATATCAAGCTCTGGTACATTTACCTTAAATAGTTAATTATCGTTTGCTTTAACGGCGAAGAACACATCGTGAGGAAACCAGCGTGTCTAAGAGTTCTGAATAATGTTCTCAAAGATATGTGATGTCTGCCAACCTGCATTGGGCCAGCGTGGGGGAATATGGCCTAACCCTTCTCACACTGAGAAGAGGTCCGTGCCCAGCAGTGGGACAGTTTAATACAGGGCTGATATTATTATATTATTATTATATTTAATAATTATCTGTTGTCTGTACCCCAATACCGACACATGCTATGCCAAAAAACGCACGTGTCCACTATAATTAATTTAACAATAAACAGTAATTTGTATAGGAAATCATTACACAGCGAAACTTTATTAATTGTTATTGTAAACCGATGATTTTGTCCGAACGCCGTGAAATTAGGGGCCAATAATTGGACCCAGTCTGTTCAGTATGACGGTTTATGAGTGTTTGTTAATGACAGTGGTAATCATTGTGTCCGGTTGTGTTTTATTGATTTTGTAACGTATGCCGCTTATTAACAGACGGTATGTTTAATAATACGTGGGTACGTTAATAATGTTTTTAGAATAGGCCAGTAAGAAAAGCAGCCGAGGAAAAATTTGTTTAAATTTTGAATTTGGAACTTTTTGGGAATAAGTCATGAATTCATATGTCATTTGTTATTTCAAATTGGCGGCAATATAAAAAGTGTCTGTCGTGTGTCGAAATAGATTTGACTAGAGAAAATTTTCGCTCAATGATTTATTACGACTTTCGTTGCGGTTTTACTTAACAACAATGTCAATATCAAAACGACAATAAATTATTTATCATATAAGGTACCAATTAAATTTCGACAGCTCCCGCGGATTGTTCGCAAATTTTCCATAAAACAAACTTTGTCCTGGAAATTACAAGCACAACAAAAAACCAGCCAAATCGGTCGAGCCATTCATTAGTGATGCTCCGTCATTACATGTGGCAATTGATGTTTATTTATGTACATGTGTCAAAAATTAACTGTCCGTAGGTAAAATGCCTCTTTTTAAATATAGGAATTAGGCCATAGTCTCCCGCATCTATCCTGGAAGGGACAGGCAAAAGTGTAACAACTACATTTCACCAATTATGATTTTAGATCCAACGTGATATGGGGCCGGCCAATTGCCCACTACCGCGCTCAGTTCTAGAATAATAATAATAATAGGTTAGAACTACCTATTATTATTATTATTCTAGAATGTAACTGTTGTACTAACGAAACAATAGTTGTAGAACTAGAATGTACAATATCATTTTATCCCACCCGGCTATCGAACCCATGATTTAATGACATTGTGGCCATTTCGCACAGACGAAGAAATTCCGCCTACATTTAACATATGGCGCTATATACAACCGCGCTTAATATGACATCATACAATCCTAAATCGCACAAGTTACATTTACCTACTCAGCGGCTAAGTATATATACAAGCTCCCGAAATCAACCGTCAGGCCGCGGCCTGCCACTCGCCAGGCATGATCAACCAGCCTGCTCCGAGAATCTTCCCTTTGTGTTGGAGGGACATCACACCACGTTCCACCAAAACATCATTCGTATTCATGACCACTGCGCCATCGAAGCAGTCTGTTGGAACACATTGAGTAATTAATTAATTAATAATCAATGTAGTTATTCCAGTTAGCGCCAGACTAAATATATTATTTCTTGACAGAAAATCCGAATAACAATTTACCCTACCTAGTAATCGAACCGGTGACTTCATGACATTATTCGCATTCATTACCACTTCACCACCGAGGCAGTCTATTGGAATACATTGATTAATTAATTAATAATTAATCAATCTATTCTGGCGTCAGACTAAATAGGTATATTAATGATACGATGAGGTAGATATTCTATATTTGATATGATGACATACCATAAAGTTATAAAAAGTCTGTGTTTGCCTACTGAGTCAATTGAATGATTTTATAACAAATGAGGTTTAATAGTTTCTGTTTTAGCGGAGCAGTATGGATCAGGTATAAAAGAACGAGGAACAATGATACTTGTTACCAGTAATGTAATTCTGTAAAAGATTTCATCTCAAAGTCGAATTTCACTTCGACTGTATCTATAGTATTCCTAATTATTCTAATATAATCAGAATTATATTTATGATAATAATTTTTGTATTTGCTTTATAAGAACTGTTTCTTACGCTAGTAGTGTCAAAGCAGTTTAATGTAGAAAGAAAGAAATCCTCCTGAAAAGTGGGTGTGGTAACAACTCCGTTTCCATCTCTGTCTAGTTTGGAAAACATCATAAGTGAAGAAATAAGAATAAGTCGTATCAAATCCTCAATGACAGTCACTTAGCGGTCTGCTTAACCTAAAGGAATAATAATAATACTACCTATACTATACACTATAAGCGATCGAAGATTTACGATTCTTTGTATGCACCTAAATGGATTTTGTAATTTTGCCCAGTTTGGAAATATTAATTATAATTCTGCATGCAATATCATGAACTTATAAAAATAACTGATTAATTATAAATGGAAATGAAATACTTAATTACCTTTTAAATATTGCCGCACATAAACATGTTTTGGTTATGTATCAATAATATCAATCATATAGAAATAAAATAATTAAAAATGGTAGATTATAACAACATTCGTAATGAGCGAAGGAACAAACTTATGAAATTATGAGTTGACAGTAATCAATCTATAATCTATGACAGCATCTTCGTAAAACGAATAACAGCGACGAATTAACAGCTTGCGAAAGCATTGTTTTAAAACGAAAAATATCTGCTCCTAACTCATTCAGAAAACAGTTGTTCCGTTATTCAAGTTCATCAAGAAACTCAATATAGTAATAAACTTTAAGTAGTTACAAATATTACTCTTTGTTAGCACGCCATAAACGCAGAGGTACTTATATCGATTATTTTTTTCAAGCGAAAAGGGCAATGGAACATAATTTCTTTGGCGCGAAACGGCCGTGTTCTTTTTTCAAATTATTTATCTGTATCGAGTATAGGATGAAATGTATTGCGATTTTTTTCAGTTCATTCATCTTAGGGGGCGTCGGATGGCGGAAATGGACACAATGAGTACTTGCTCCGGTCTGGCTTCCGGTACAGTCGCGCAGTGAAACTATAGAAATTTACACCTGCTGTGGATTTATATTTCAATAAGTTTGGTATTTTTAGCGTTAATGAATTGTGTTACTGGTGCTGGAATTTAATTCTTCGGGCAGTGTTATTGGTTTTGTACTTTGAGAAATTGTTGATAGCAGCACGGAATCTCATGTACGAGTATGTGTCCGGTAGATGCCAATATGGTCGCCCTACTATTGTATTGAATATTGTAACATAACCTATTGTAACATAAAACATAGTTGGCGTCAAACATGTTTGCCTACCCTTTCGGGGATACACAATAGTATATTTGATTATATTTATATGTCTATATAACGGACGGTCAGTCCATTATTTACATTTAAAGCGTAATATAAGCCATCTGAAGATAAACAAGGAATTGATTTATACACCTTTTTATTTCTTTACTAGATGACTGTTTCTGCGGTTTCACACGCGTTTATCGTTACTGCGCTGGCCCCGTGGGCCGTAGCGTGATGTTATATAGCCTTATAGCCTTCCTCGATAAATAGGCTATCCAACACTAGAATTTTTTCAAATCGAACCTATAGTTCCTGAGATTACCGCGTTCAAATAATCAAACAAACAAACTCTTCAGCTTTATAATATTAGTATAGATAATAATTAAAATTAAAAGGAAGTAGCACGAAGTATTATAAAAACATAGTGACCAAAAAAATATTTATAGGCTAGTAGAAATATTTATGAAATACATCCATTATTATGATAACCTTTACTTTACAAGATATAGACATGATTCCTTTTATAAACGTACTGAATATTGCCCGTGGTTTCGCTCGTGTAAATTTAGGTTACGTTAGGTTAGTAACAGTCCCTTTTCTAGATGAAAGGTACCCTATGTCCTATTCTATTCCCCAGATCACATGTATGCGAAATTTCGTAATGATCTGTCGAGTAGTTAAGGAGTAAAAGCGTTACAAACAAACTCACATTCGCATTTATAATAACTAGCGGTCGCCTAGTGCTCGAAATTCGACCAAAGTTTGCCTGTAAGATATTGCTGATATATTATGCCATTATATATTGATATATGTAACCATAGTTACGCGCTTCCACTGCGTGTGTCAAATGCATGGTTGTGTGCGTGTAATGTTTTTTCATTAATATAATGTATTTCTAATGCATATTTTATATAAATATTAGGATTCGCCCCTCCTTCTCCATATAAACTTTAACTGTGCCAAATTTCATACTCCTCCGTCCGCGCAATTTTCGTAAAAAGGGGTACAAAGTTTTTGCTTCACGTATTAATATATAGATAAGTTAGGCTTCTTCTAACACTTATTCACTCGCCTGTACGTTTTAGTGTTACCTGTGCCAGTCGGAAGTGGTGGCGTATTGTCTCACGCCCCGCGCCTGTGACGATAACATTTTTTTATTTTTATTTGCGCTCCACTGTCTCACTGTTTCGCAATTCCAAGTTTATATGGTACAACAAAGTTCCGAGACGGTATATTGTAGTTTGATGTTTTGTTTTTAACTACATAATGCAGTTGTAATTTAGAAGTGGATGAAAGAAGATGATCGCTTTAAGTGTCAGGTATATGCAGCTGTCAATGTCATTATGGTGCGTCCATTATCGGTGTTTTCTTTTTGATATATGAGGCTCATCAAGGGATTATTTTTGCTATTTATATTGTTTTTAAATTAAGAATGACGTTTAATGAAAGAAATATTTTTTAAACTGATTTGTGCGTGGCCTATAATTGCTTGCACTACCAAATACGCACGCGTTGACGATCCTGGAGAATAATATACCTAATTTATTATAGAGGGATGAAGGGAAAGTGGATGTGAGTGGATTTTTTTTTTATTTAATATAACTGAAAGTCTTTTGTATTCTTTAGGGGCACATTTTTTAGGAGTACGAAATTTTGGCGTTATCTTCCGAAATTAATGTTATATTACCGCAGTGATAAATCATTTGCAAAACATGGTCATCAGATCGATGTTAATATGATAAATAATAATATTGCAGTAAATAGGAACCATTGAACTATATGTTACTACAATATATTTACGTTACGTTGTAAAATATAGTGTAACTAGATTTTGCCTTGATTTTGATTTTCGTTTGAACGCGCTAATCAAAACTTGCAAGCACAACCGACTGGTTGTGCTAGTGCAATCAGACTTGATTATATTTACGATGTTTAAACCAGACTTGGTTTAAACATCGTAAATATAATATTACTAAGGAGGAACACAGTCTTTCTTTTAAATAAAGTAGGTAACTTGTCATTTCATCTATCGGTAAGAATGACAGCATCAAGTTCTTTTCCAAGAACACTTTTGTGTTGCCCAGATTTCGTTATACCAAAGTATCGGATTACATTGAACGTTGCGTATTGTTGACTTTTTTTAAGTTTCTTTACAACATCCTAAGGTTTTGTAAAATTTCATTTGATCTACAAAATTATGATATTTTTGCGACAGTAAAAACATGGTAAGAACAATCTGCCCGATGCGACGTGGACATCGCACTCGAGACTTTAGGGACAGCAGTCGCATATATATATATATATATATATATTTTATACAACTAAGGTGGCAAACAAGCATACACCTGATGGTAAGTGGTCACCGTAGCCTATGGACGATTGCCCACCCTTTAAAAAAGGAAGTGGGAAGGAGAAGGAGCGGGAAGGGGGTAAGGGGGTGATTGGGCCTCCGGTACTCTCACTCACCGAACGAAACACAACAGTAGGAACACTGTTATTTCACGTCGATATTCTGTGGGAGGGTAGTCCTTCCCCGGTCGAGCCGGCCCATTCATGCTGAAATCATCCTGCCTTTATTTGTCATTTTACAAAAGATATAATAAATTATTTGTCTTTGAAAGTTTATATAAGCAGCGATAGCCTAGTGGGAGACCACTGGACTGCCAGGCAGAGGTTCCGAGTTCGATTCCTAGGCGCGCATCTATGACTTTGAAGTTAATGCGTATGTATTGAAATAGTTGATTATTGCTCGCTTTAACAGTGAAGGGAAACATCGCAAGGGAATTTGCATGTCTAAGAGTTCTAAATAATGTTCTCGAAGGTGTGAGATCGCACTGGGTCAGCGTGGTGGACTATGGCCTAACTACCACCAACCTCACGCTGAGAAGAGGCTTGTGCTGTGCTTTACCTCAACTTGAATAATTCAGTAACAAGACCAACGGCGACGCTTCAACAGTAACTAAATTTTGTATTTATATGATTTATCAGACATATTAATATCTTAGCAGCGATAGCCTAGTGGGATACCATAGGACTACTAGGCAGAGGTCCCGAATTCGATTCCTACGCGCGCATCTATGACTTTTCGAAGTTTTATGCCTATTTAAATAGTTAATTATCGCTCGCTTTAACGGTGAAGGGAAACATTGTAAAGAAACTACATGTCTAAGGGCCACTTGCGCGACAACTCACAAAATACGTTTAGCACTAAATAGATTTAAAACATCGTGGCATCTCTGTCACCTTCACACGGATGACTGACGACAGCACGATGTTGTAAATGAGTTTAGCGCTAAACGTATTTTGTGAGTTGTCGTGCAAGTGGCCCTAAGGGTTCTACATTATGTTCTCGATGTGTAAAGACTGCTAATCCGCACTGGGTCAGCGTGGTGGACTAAGGCCTAACCACCGCCAACTTTACGCTGAGAAGAGGCTCGTGTCGTGCCCAGCATTGGGACAGTTAAATACAGGGCTGATATTATTATTATTGTAAAACTATTAGACTTAGGGCCACTTGCACGACAGCTCACAAAATACGTTTAGCACTAAATAGATTTAAAACATCATGCTGTCGCAATCATCCGTGTGAAGGTGACTGAGATGCCACGATGTTTTAAATCTATTTAATGCTAAACGTATTTTGTGAGTTGTCGTGCAAGTGGCCCTTAAATTATATACACTTTAGTATTATTATGGCGAACTCTCAGACATGCAGATTTCCTCACGATGTTTTCCTTCAACGTTAAAGCAAGCGGTAATCAACTAATTAACTAACACAAACATAACTTTGAAATCAGAAGTGCGTGCCTTGGCATCGAACACGAGACTGTGGCAGTTTATACATTAATCAAAATTACTACTCAACTAACCTATCATTTAACATGTTTCTAGCTTATCCATTGTCTTGGGAGGCTAGAATAATTTATGCCTGAACTAATGTTGAAGTATTACAATTGCTTGAACAAGTAAGATTTTTATAACAATAACTAGCTTTTGCCCGCGGCTTCGCTCGCATTATTTTAGAATTTGACAATCAATTCGGGTTGTACTCTGCTTGTAATAATATAATTCAATCATGATTCGAAAGACACGTGGCGCCATCTATTATTATCATAAGAACGTTATTATTGTTTTCCTCGGAAACAATATTTTTTTTGGGATGAAATGTAGCCTATGTCCGTTTCTGTACACCTGTCAACATATATGCAAAATTTCAGGAGGATCGGTTCAGTGGTTTATGCGTGAAAAGGTAACAAACAAACAAACTCATTTTCGCTTTTATATCTAATATTAGTTAGGATAGTTAGTACGTTAAAATTGTACGTTAAATTTAGTTTAGTTTACAGGCATCAACTGTGTTCAAAAGTTCCTAATAAATAAAATGATAAAAGAAACTAACTTATCTAACGAAAAAAAATTGCCTGTACTAACGATCTATCGTCTAGTTAGACTGCAATATAAAATGCATTATGTGTAAGTAATGCAACTTATTACTATTCAGAGCAGCAAGCCAGAGACAGCTGTTCTGTCGCTGGTTTCCTTTACAACAGGTTCTAGTCTAATTAAGTTATTGACCAGTACAATAGGACGTCGTTAAAGCAATCCTTGTTCGGCTTCAAGATGAGCTAGTTATCTCAGTAAACATATATTATAACTCATATCTGTATTAGTTTAATCAAATTGACTTTGACATGACGTTAAGATTGACGTTGATGAGAAGAAGGCTTAGTAAGATTTACGTTTAAAATTAGAATATTTCGACTAAGAAACGGTTAAAATATCGATTTATACCAACCATATTCTGGTGGCTGTTTAAAAAAAAAGACAACTCCCGCACTAGGACTTTTCCTGTGTATCGGGGGGCTTTAAAAACATTCAAACAAAGGACACAAAGAAGACCCAGACTCGGAACAACCATTTGTGGATCACATCAAGTTTTGTCCCGTGTGGAATTCGAACCCACAACACTCAGTGCAGTGGCAGTAGAGAGGTGACCATTTCATGTCATTTTTGAACGAAAGAAATCCGAAGAATCTTAACTGTAGATAAGATTTTCCATTCATACCGAAGTTTCGGATAGACATTTTCGTGGTAGTCCTACTGTAAGGCTGATGCATGTCGCGTCAAATCAAGCTAAGAACACATTTTTAACACGTGTCAACACAACACGTCAGAATGCGACACATCAGATATAATAATAATAATAATAATATTCTACCACATTCACACAACACCATCTAGCCCAAACTAAGCAGAGCTTGTACTATGGGTACTAGACCATGGATAAACATACATATACTACTTTTTTTTTTACAGCACAGATATGCCGGATACATATCTGTGTTGTAAAACGTGTGTTAATGCTGATGTTTTTAAACTGGTGAAGTAGTGTCATTCGGTTAGTATGTCAGCTCATAATATAATGGAGCACCTACAAGAAGAGATAGATTGGTTAGATGAAGAAGAGGATATGGTAGCCGTTACTGCGGCATTGCATGTGCTACAATATGAATCCAGAGAGTACTGGGTTCATCCAATAAGCGAACTTAGACACGAATTTGGTGAATATCATGTTCTGTGGCCCGAAATCAGCAATGACGATGACAGGTGTAAAATGTATATCAGGATGACCAAGAAGGAGTTTGGCGTGGTTTACAATGTACTAGAAAGTAAATTAAAGAAGTAAAACACAAAAAATCATACTTTCGTACTTCTATAAATTGTTCCTCCATATTTAAACCTATAATAAATATGTAAAAAATCTCGCAGCGGCGCTGCCTGAACCTTGTCCTGATGCTTTAACACTGACGACAATCTGACCACGTAGATATTGAAAACACGCGATCAGACCTATCTTCACGATTTTTTTCGATCGTATAAAATGTCAGTAATCGTGTTTCGAATGCCCGACAAATCAAGATCTAATGCTGTAAAATAACATATTACACCATTTTTTTCAGAATTTAAATCTATGTTATTTACAAATAAAGCACGCTAGATAACACTGTACTTTGGGCAATCCTCGCGTTAAAGCGTGTTGTCGGTCTCTGACGACACATCACAATAATATGTATAGATCTATTTAAAATAACGTAATAGATATTTCTATGACACGTGCTAATGCGTGTTAACACGACGCGTGTTAAAAATGTGTTCTTAGCTTCAACTCAAGTCATAATTTGTTTGGCTGTTGCTAATTCATTCGGCCAATCGCAGCAGTTGACATACGTCTGGCCATTTAACTAATATTTAGATTGATCTGCCTTTACTATTTAAATTTTATTATATTATATATTATATAATTATTTTGGTTTTAATTTAGTACGCATGTTACTTCCGTGCAAATGCAACTTAAAAATTATATTGTTTTTATCATGTTGTTGTTATCAGTTGAGGGAAGTCAATTTTTAATACAATATTAATTTAGTATTGATTTGTCGCCACTTCCTTGTATTTATTGATATTGAAATATACCGCATATAATAAACTACAATGTGCTAGAACATTAGGTATTTTGAAAACAAATAGTTTCTCTGCCGGTGGCTTTGACGTCGTGTATACCACAGGGGTGGCCCGGTATATAAAATCCTGTGTGTTAATCCAGGATATGGTCTATCTGTGTGCCTTGTTTCGTCATAATATGTTCAATTGTTTACGCGTGATGAGTTACATCATTAAAACATCTTAAGCTTTTAAATTTATAATCTATAGTAATGTTATAAAGCTGAAGAGTTTGTTTGTTTGTTTGAACGCGCTAATCTCAGGAGCTACTGGTTCGATTTGAAAAATTATTTTAGTATTGGATAGCCTATTTATCGAGCAAAGATATAGGCTATACAACATCACGCTACAACCCACGGCAGCGGCGCAGTAACGATAAACGCGGGTAAAACCGCGGGAACATCTAGTATCTCATGTGTCTCGTAATAGCTTACAAAATATAATTTCAGTAATTGGCAATATTTTAAAACTTTGACTGCCTTTTCGACCGTCGGTAAATAATTACTGCGGTCAAGATATTTAATATTGTGTTTAATGTTTAAATTAGACCAAGACTGCACAACCACACGAGCAAAGTTAAGTCTGCCGCAGATTAAAAAAAACTACATTGTTAAAAATTTAACTGTTATAATTATTATTTACATTCTTAATTCAAGCGACTTAATTTTGAAGTATAACAACATTAACAACATAATATCCTTAATATTCTCCCACCCACGTAAGTGTATCAACATTTCAAGTAGTAACTGCTCTAATAGCTAACAGCTGATTCCTTTCCACCATTCATTCATTTATTCATTCGTTCAAATTAGTATACAAACGTGACGTAATTGCCGAAAACGTTCGCTATTTAAACCATTTAACTCTCTCAATCATTCATTTTTCTATGCCATACACCTGGCCGCTAATAGTGTTCCTTCCTTCCTAACAATATTTAAGTTTCCGAACGACACGGTTCTATAATTTATGGGCTTTAGACGCCATAGTCGATATTATGCGGGCTCTTGGAAGTTTAACGGATTATTTACAGATGTTCTTGAACACCTTTGGTTCTGAAGAAGGATATTCAATGATTTTGATTGGGTGCGGAATGATTGTGTGGAATTTCTGTAACCGTCAGTTTTTCGATACTTTGTAGTGGAGCTAGATATTCACAACGGATATTCCAAACAGCTGATTTTATATAATAGGTAGTACTTATAAATTACAGCAGTCTTTTGATGAAGATGTCATCCCTAGTCTATGCTAAAAATGCTGTTTTTATGAGGGCTATAATTATATTTATCTCTTAAATCTTAGAGCCATAACTGCAGGCAAACTTAGTAACTAATAAAAATGGCTTCCAGGCTAATAGAGACAATGAATTCTATTGAATCCATGGTTAAATGTCACTACCAAATTCACATCCGAGTCTGCTGCCATAAGTTAACTGCAGTAACCTTGTAACCAGTAGATCACTAATAGTTACAATAGATTTTGAGATGAAATTTCTGTTTCTATAATCAAGATTTAATTAGCAATTGAAACCGCAATATACAATAATAATTATGTAGATATCGTCGATAGTGTTTGTTGCTTTATCCTTGTATAACACAATAGTTTTGTAGCCGGAAAGTTACATACATGATCGGATAAAAAAAATACTAATTGCTTTGTATTTGAATTCGAATACGTATACACGTATTGAAATCATTGATGTATAAACCTTGAAATTAAACAATTTGCTGCGGATTTTATTGCGGCTTATTTAATTTTTATTTTACTATTTATACTTATTTACAGTTTTCCGATGTTTTGATAAAATCCGTAACATATACTTATGGCCTGTCCTACAACTAACAAGTAAAAGTTATCCGGAAGATAAATCGCATGCTGTCTCACTCATGTTAGGCTAAAGAAGAGAGATGGCGAAACTTTTTATCTTATAGATAACTTTTATCTTATAGATAAATGCTATCTGGAGATGGTAGGATAAGCCTTTAGTTTACTTTAAGGTGTAAACGTAAGACAATAATATTATGTAAATTGACAAACCGCTATTTATCTATCTTTATAAAAAAATTGATTCCTTTCAACTTACTGAATATACCGATAAATATTGTATCCTTAATGTAATATTCAAGTCGAAACTGGTAATCATTAGCAGCGAGCCAGTAAATTAAAACATTAATCGACTAGAACTAAAAAACTATGGCTTAACCCTTCTCTCACTGAGAAGAGAGCCATGCCCAGCAGTGAGACAGTTTATATACAGGGCTGATATAATTGTTAGTACATACATAGATTCACGCCTGTTTCCCAGAGGGGTAGGCAGAGACTACGGATTTCTATTTGCTACGATCCTGACACCCTTCTCTGGCTTCATTCATTTCATCACATTTCTCATCCACGCCCTTCGGTTCAAGGAGCTCTTAACCTGGCTTTTGTCCATATTGTTAGTATAACTATAAAATTACTTTTTAAATACATGGCATCGTGGAAGACTACAAACATTGAAACAAGAGGCACAAATAACACCCAGACTCGAAACATTTAAGAAAATGTTCGATGACTAACTGCAAAAGTACACAAGTGTGTTCGAACCCACAACACTCATCGCAGCGGCAGTGACGATTTAACCATTGTACTAGCCAGTATACGGAAGTAAGACTATTATACTAACCTAGACCACCAATAACAATAGGCTGACAAACAATAACATATTTAACGTGGCCATTAATATTTATTTCTAAGTATATTCATGTAGCCAATGTATCACAGGGGCCATCCATAAATTACGTCACAACAGTTTCATGATTTTTTGACCGCCCCCGTCCTTGTTACAGCTAGTCACATTTGTGAGACTCCCTAGAGTAACGTCATATCTTTGCAATTTTATATCTAGAAATTATTAAAATAAAAAAGATTTCGACTAATTGAGAACCTCCTCCATTTTTAAAGTCGGTCAGAAATAGCCATTACACAATTAGTTTTATTTCCATTTAGGATTTACCACTTTCCCTCGCTTAAAGTATACATATATTAGATTTTGAAATGTCACGTTACTTTAAATCCCTGCCACTCCTTGTCACACAATGTCACACATCATCGACCCCTCACTCCCTCTTATACGTGACGTAATTTATGGATGGCCCCTTATTATTACGCTCACCGGATCTGAGTAATTGTGATGCGTGAGTGGAAGCTTCCTGCATTGGCAACGTTGCCAAATATGGCACCGAATGAGATAGTACACTCACTGACGAGCCTAAATATAGTATTTGACTTGTGACGTCATACCCCAGTATCGCATCAGTCAGTAACGTCATAAGTATTTTATTATGAAAATATTCAAAAGAGGAAATTATATGTAAAATATTAAAATTATAAGTTAACCTCTCAAGGCTTGGACTGCTACACATAATTAAAATCTATTGTGTGGCTGCCGCACGCCGGTGTGCCGCTGACGGCAGATAGTCACTTTTTTTTTATTCTTCTGTAACCTCGGTATAGGTTACAGACGAATTAAAAAAAAAATGTGACTATCTACCATCACCGGCAGGGCACAACGGAGCGCGGCAAAAAAAAAATTGTGACTTCCTATGAATATTAGTCATAGTATAGTTTATTATCAATTTTAACAAATTGTGAAAATGGATCGATGCACCTTTCATTTGTGTCAAATATAAGTAAACTTACCCTTAAGCGGTACGCCTCATAATTATATGTATGTACTGTGCCGAAGTAAAAGTAACCCTTGTGGATTAATTATTATTAATCAATATTTGTCCAATATTAAAACACGTGTCACTTACTGCAACAAAGTCATTCATGTATGAAATTATAATTCATTGTTTAAAACAGCATACGATATTAACCTCTAAATATCTAACATTAACCAACACAATCGTTTGGCAAACTAATATAAGTATATCAAAATAAAGTAAAACATTAAAATAGCCAATCATTGTGATTACCTGCAATATGTTCTGATTATTAATTATTATATTTCCATTACGGAACATAGCACGCGACCACAGACAATATCCTGCTTATTTTTTCTTGTTTTTGACAATGGCATATGGCCGACATCATTTTGGCGGGCGCGAGAAAACGTTCCGAAAGCAAAAAGAACGCCTTTGTCCAATATAATCGGTTTAAAAGATTACAAAGAATTAAGTATTTACATTTAACCCATGGAATTATAATAAGTTTTAGAGTATTATGTTAATTGTATTAAATTTTTGGAGTTTGTTCAAAGATGCCGCAAATTTCTTAAGTTTAAAAAGCTTAAAAAGGCAACCATCAGGCTTGGTGCAGCCACATGCAAAAGAATTTTAGAGACAGGCGCAAAGTGAGTACTAGACGTATACACGATAATTAGTTTGTACTGTTATATACTAACCGAAAGGGGATAGGCAGAGATGTATACACAAGTACATTACGCCTGTTGCTTTTAATCTACGCGTGTATTTACAGATTTCGTATTGTAATCTATTGTCAACAAGCTAAGCATTATTTATATGGTTCCTACTAACCATAAAAATAAAAAGTAACGAATTGAAATCACAGGGCACAGTTACGTAGTCAATAATAAAAGGCAATACATTAATTTTAATTATGTTAGACTGCCATACAGAGGTCTCGAGTTCGATCCCAACCCAAGGCGCGCATCTCTGACTTTTCGAAGTTATATTCGTATTAAATAGTTAATTATCGCTTGCTTTAACGGTGAAGGAAAACACAGTGAGGAAACTTGCATGTCTGAGAGTTCTCCATAATGTTCTCGAAGATATGTGAAGTCTGCCAACCCGCACTACGCCAGCGTGGTGGACTACGGCCTAACCCTTCTCACACTGAGAAGAGGCCCGTGCCCAACAGTGGGACAGTTTAATACAGAGCTGATATTATTATAAGTTATTTATGTACTATCGACTCCAGCGACGGATGACCACTCCTAAGGTTACAATTGCATAGCAGGCCAAAACTTGGTACCCGTACCCGTGACACGCCCCTTTCTTTGTTTGAGTTTTTTTACACTTTACATATGTTTACTGATTCTAAGGCGATACAAACTCAACTGGTCAACATGTGCAAGCGAAAATTTTTCTGATATGGTCAACCGTCGCTCAAGCCGATAGTACCTATAGGTCTAGCACGGGATAAAGTGCATGCTCTCTAACTGACTCAATCTGACTCAGGTCATTACTGGAATGACACATTTGAATGCAATAATAATTACGTAAGCAGTAGCGAAATACATAATATGATGGCATAATTAATTATTAAAGTTGTGCACTCCAATGTATAGTTTCAATAATCGGCGTGCTAAAAACACATGCACCACACAATATTGTGTTACAAAAAAATTACTTTTAACCTTTTGACCGCCACGGACGTCCATTCACGTCAAATTAAACCGTGCTCACAACGCCCCCGACGCGGACGGCATGGCACGTCGAAAATACGTCTATTTTACAGTTCAAAATAAACATAAAAATATATGTTTGTTGTGTTCCTTTTACCTATTATTTAAAACTACATTAATCAGCGCCTGGCGTAAGGGGTACGACGCTACTTTCATGCTGTGGCGGTCAAAAGGTTAAGATGGCTCCTCTATTACATAGTAAATATTACCTCAATGACGACTAACTGCACGCATGGCATAGCGGGCAAGTGGTCGCTTCGATGCAGTTGTGGTGTTGTGGTTCGAATCCCAGATAGCAACAATGTAATATTATAAAGCTGAAGAGTTGTTTGTTTGAACGCGCTAATCTCAAGAACTACTGGTTCGAATTGAAAAATTCTTATTTTGTTGGATAGCTTATTTATCGAGGAAGGTTATAGGCTATATAACATCACGCTACGACCCACGGGCGCGGAACAGTAATCATAAACGCGGGTGAAACAGCTTTGCGCTCGTTAAATGAATATATGTGAGTTTGATCTCTAATGCGGGATTTTCTTTTTAAATATGAACAATAAGATTGTCTTGGAGATCGTGAAGCATAGGTTTTGCGCTGACGTTTTATGTAAGAATGCTTTTTTAACCAGAGCTGGACCACCTGAACGATAGAACGCCTTTGATTCCTCCTTAATGATGGTCTGAGTTCATTTCTCGTATCGAGCAACGTCTTACTAAGAGTTTTAAGCAAACGGATAAAATATTGATCGTAGCAGCACGATGTTTGCAAATGTCTCAGGTAAACGGCGGCAGCCATCTTATCTCTTCTTATGTGGAACTTAAAATACAGCTGGCGAAATGTGGATGTAATAGGTACATCTTTGCCTACCCCGTCGGAGAAATACAGGCATGAAGCCATATATCTATACTAATATTATAAAGCTGAAGACTTAGTTTGTTTGTTTGGTTGAACGCGCTAATCTCAGGAACTACTGGTTCGAATTGAAAAATCTTTTAATGTTGGATAGCCCATTTATCGAGGAAGGCTATAGGCTATATAACATTACGCTACGACCAATAGGATCAGAGCATCAATGAAAAATTATGCAAAAACGGGTAAAATTCTCTTATGTGAAGCAGACGAAGTTGCGCGGTTCAGTTAGTGTATGAATATACAAGAATTTTGTTAAAAATACTAAGTAGGTTAAAACTAACAAATCCAAAAAGTGTAGGTATGTATATTATTACAGTGTTTAATAATTACCAGTTACCAATTAAAAATAACAATAATGTAATTTAGGCAGTCTTATAAAAACGCTACAACACTAAGACTAACGAAAAAAAAATGTTATTTTAGTTTGTAAAACATAATAAAAGTAGTACTAGTTATATGACCCGTATGCATAATAACAAACGACCACAAACCGTTATCTAAAAATCTCATTGTATTAATAATAGTATCTATACTAATAATAATACATCACCATCCATCACTACTATTAATAATAATAGTTTGTATTTTAAATACAAATGCACATGCCGCGGCAAGATGTGAGGAATTTGCGAAACGGTGTAAAGAGAGCAACCCTTGTATTGTGTGATGAGCAGATGTGCGGATCAATCCACCGGTTATTGTGGCCGGCCTTTGTGTGATGTAGCATAACATGGACATTGTCTTGTGACGTATACTTATTGTATACTAGATGTGCCCGCGGTTTCACTCGCGTTTATGGTTACTGCGCGCCCCCGTGGATCGTAGCATGATGTTATATAGCCTATAGCTTTCCTCGATAAATAGGCTATCCAACACTAAAATAATTTTTCAATTCGAACCATTAGTTCCTGAGATTAGCGAGTTCAAACAAACAAACTCTTCAGCTTTATAATATTAGTATAGATTAGTTTATAGTTTAGGTATACGAACTTCGGAAGTTTTGGAGACAGATTAGCGGCCTCGATGGCGTAGTTGTTAGTGTAACCGACTGCCAAATCTGAGGTCGCGGGTTCGATTACCGCACAAGTCAAATTGGTACAAACTCTGCTTAGTTTGGGCTAGATGGTGTTGTGTGTATGTGATAGAATATTATTATTATAGATTATTTATATGGTTCCTACTAACTATAAATGTAACTGTTATATTACCAGTAGCCGCCCAGCGACGAAATATGACCGTAACTCATAAAACTTGTATTTTCTTTTTACTTACTGCTATTGTTCTCTTAAATTTTATCTACGCCAAATATTATACTGCGCCGGCCTTGCAATATATTTAAAAGGAATACACAGTTTTCTCTTCATGTATTATTATAATAATAATATAATAATATGTAGATTTGACTGGGTATTAAAGATTACATATAATCAATACATAATATTGTCTTCAGTTTACGCGAATGTTATTCATTGAAATTAAACTACTATATACGGATTTTATCGCGTTGTTTATTTGACTCTTTATTACATAATTTAGAAACTGTTACACTACTATTACTATTAAACTTTACTAATGTTTAAGCTAATTAAATTATTTAAACTATTAAAACTATTTATATTTATACTTTCCCCGACGTTTCGGTTGCTTTTCAGCAGCCATGGTCACGGGGAGACTAAGATGGTAGTTGTCTTAATGTTCCAGTGTAGTTATTTCAGAGTACCCGAACAAAGTTTAATCATTGGTGTTTCTATTTACGCAGAATGAGCTCAAAGTATCATGAAGTCTAGCTGTAGTTTGCTTCTTCTTAGGTTTGAGTTTGACTTTGGGATAATCAATACACCTAAGACTATTTTGTTTTGTCGCGTAGGTGTAGTGGTAAATGTATGAACATTCGTGGTAATTAATTGTGACGTCTCCATGCCTATTTCTGAGTCAAGTATCATCGTATAGGGTCAAAAGTTGAAGTTGGTAAATCTTGTAATTGCTTATCATGTACATACTATTTTTAGTTCAGTGAAATACCAAGCAAGGCAATCTGAATCTGAAGAATTCTGGTTATAAGTATTTGGTTTTAACAGTTCTTTGTTTAAATTTGGTTAGATGCAGATGGTTTCAGATATAATTCTTTACAGTCAAGAGCAGAATTTATGGGGACATAAAAAAAAGAAAATTAATTTAATTGGGCCAAACTAACATTAAGAATAGGTACGTATAAAATAAAATTAAAAAAAATTGCTAAATGGGACCTAGTTTAGCATATACCAGCATATTTTTGCACTTGTTTTTAGCTTTCATACGGATCTTCACTCTTCGGCAAATAATAATTTTATAGTCATGTCCATATTAAGCTATCATCCGTTAGAAACAGTAACAGGTGGTGGCACAATGGCCGATATTTGCGCGCCATAACCATAACATTATTATATTTAATCTTTTGAGTGCATGCGCCATGTTATAATTATTATTTCAGTTTCTATCAACATACCTAATTATTTAACTTGTGCTGGAATACCGGCCGTGTACCAAGTGATTGGTGCAAGGCCGTCATAGTACCTTTATACAAGGGAAAAGGCTCACAGCAAGAGTGCCAAAGCTATAGAGGCATTAGCTTGCTCAGCGTCGTCGGTAAATTGTATGCAAAAGTGTTAATTGAAAGGATTGTGAACGTAACCGACAAGAAAATATGGGATGCACAAACGGGATTTCGAAAGGGTATGGGATGTACGGATCAGGTCTTTTCCTTACGGAGCATAGCCGAAAAAGTTTTGGCCAAAGGTCAAAAGGTCTATTGCGCATTCGTGGATCTGGAAAAGGCTTATGATAAAGTGGTGAGGAATGAACTTTGGTCGGCATTGTCCATGTATGGAGTGAATAGCAATCTCACGCGAGCTCTGAAATCTCTTTATGATGATTCCAGAGCTTGTGTTAGGATAAATGGGACCTACACAGAGTAGTTTAGCATCGAAAAAGGTGACATGATCGACAAGGATGTGTAGCGTCACCTTGGCTGTTTAACCTATACATGGACAATTGTTTAAAAGATTTAAAAGATTGTGAATGGGGATTAAGAATGAATGAGTTACTTGTCAAATGTCTTCTTTATGCCGATGACCAAGTAATACTTGCGTCATCAGTGGAAGAGTTGCAGGCGATGGTAACTATTATGCATGGTGCTTTTGAGAGTAAAGGAATGAAAATAAATGTAAGCAAGACGAAAGTAATGGTATTTGAAAAGGAAGAGTGCGTGACGATGTGTAATATTATGATTGATGGAGAAAAAGTGGAGCAAGTGAAACAGTTTGTATATTTGGGTACTTTGTTTACAAGGGATGGTAAACATGACGGAGATATTGAAAGGAGAACGATTGCTGGCAACAAAGTGAATAGAGCTCTACGCGCTTTTATGAACAGTCGAAATGTATCCGAAAAGGCACGTTTGGCTGTTCATAGAGGATTATTAGTGCCCACACTTATGTATGGAAGTGAAAGTTGGGTCTGGCAAAAGAAGCATGAGAGCAGAATAAATGCTGTAGAAATGAGAGCGTTGAGAAGCATATGTGGTGTGACTCTGAAAGATAGAATAAGAAATAGTGTGATTAGAGAGAGATGCGGCATGAAAGTGGATATTGTTACAAGAATAGAAAAGGGTATTTTAAGCTGGTTTGGACATATAGAAAGAATGGACGAGGAAAGACTGACTAAGAAAGTTTATAAGGCTAGTGTGAATGGAACAGTCGCAAGAGGAAATCCTAGGCGAACGTTTCTCGATCAGATCGGAGGCGTTCTGGACAAAGGCCAGGTTAAGAGCTCCTTGAACCGACGGGCGTGTATGAGGAATGTGATGAAAGTGAATGAAGCCAGAGAAGTGTGTCAGGATCGTAGCAAATGGAAATCCGTAGTCTCTGCCTACCCCTCTGGGAAACAGGCGTGAATCTATGTATGTATGTATGTATGTACCTAATTATTTAGTTAGAGTATTCATATTCATATTGTAGTTAATGTTAGCTTGACGTTCATAAGTGTTACTTTGTGATCTAAATGAATAGGTAAATATATTTTCTTTTTGATTTATCTGCACGTTTATTTTAAACTAGCTTTTGCCCGCGGCTTCGCTCGCGTTAATTTAGAATTTGACAATCAATTCGGGTTGTACTCTGCTTGTAATAATATAATTCAATCATGATTCGAAAGACACGTGGCGCCATCTATTATCATAAGAACGTTATTATTGTTCTCCTCGGGAACAGTAATTTTTTTCGGGATGAAAGGTAGTCTATGTCCGTTTCTGTACATCTGTCAACGTATATGCAAAATTTTAGGATGATCCGTTCAGTGGTTTAGGCGTGAAAAGGTATCAAACAAACAGACTCATTTTCGTTTTTATAATATTAATTAGGATTAAACATATTATTTAATAATTGCAATTGTTGTTTGGTCGTGTTCTGTTATCTAAATTATAAATTATTTACTCTTTCCTTATAAATTCCTTGTTGAATTTTCACCTTTCTTTTCTGTGTTGACTTCGTAATGTAACTCGTTCTATTACATTTTATACCATAAGTAATTACACCTATACTTATGTTGTCTGTAGTATGTGTCGTGTTTAGTATTTTGTCAAAACAAATGTATTTCAGATTCTTTATTTGCTTGTTTTTCTATTTTAGATATTAATATTTTTATTTCAAATAAACAATTACATAGTTAACATAATATATACTTACAAACAAATTATTTAAAAAAAAGAAGGCAAAGTATTGATATTGATTGATTGAATCTATGGTCTAGATTCTATCTGTTTAAAAATATAATTTTATATACTTTATAGCAAGGACGTAAAGACCCGTTTTGTTTGTATGTAGGTATTTCGTTTTCGCGCCAAAAGTTTATGATATGAAACCAGATGCTGCCGGGCGGCCGCGGCAGGTGATGCGTTCGCTTTTTACTAAAATGGCGCGAAAATATTTCTTTACGTCGATAACGTTTTTGTGTTGTGATCATTATATATTTCATGGAACTTATTATGTATTATTAAGTTAGATACCTGTATACATGGTAGTACGTACGTTTGTAAATGTTGTTGAACATAACGAGCATAACAGTTGTTTCGTAGAACCGATAAATATCTAAAACCTCTCTACTTTTTTACTATAGGTAAGTATGGTATTATATTATCTGTGCTATGTTATTATGCTTTCTGCATTTTTTTTATAAAATCCCTCCTGGTCTATTTATAATGTCTGTATAACGAGGGGCTTTAACACGTTGCCTGTCCCCATATAAAAATATTTAACGGCCTCATAACTATGTCCAACACTGCTTTTGTAATATTTTGTCTCAAATTGACACAAAATATCATATTTTGTATAATTAAATAAAAAATAATCAAATCTCCCAGTTTTTCTTACTTTCTACCGGTGTAACGTATTCAGTACACGGACTTGTCGGGTTCAAACGGTGAGTACACTTAGTGTGTACCATTAACTTATAAAATGGTAATTAAAAAAAAAACTCACAACTCGGTGTAGTGGCAATGGCGAGGCAACAAAAACAGCAATCAAACATATTAACGCAGTGTCTCTTTTTTGTAGAGTATTATCGTCCAAACAAACGACAGAAAACATCCAGAAACGACCATCACACAAATTATTAGCCATTTTGAGCTCGAAACCACATGCGATAGATATAGCGGCAAGGAGCAGCGATACCTCAGTGGGGAGACCAACAGACTGCAATGCAGAGGGTCTCGGGTTCAAACCCACGTCGCGCACCTCTGACTTTCGGAAGTTATATGACTTTTCGAAATTATGTGCGTATTGATTGACCATTATCGCCTGCTCCGTGCCTCGGAAAGCACGTTAAGCCATTGGTCCCGGCTGCCATGATCATCTATGGCAGTCGTTATTGGGAGAGTGTCGACGCAAAAATCCTACTGGGTCGAAGTGTCGCCGGTCTGCACTGACTGGCCCCCACATAAGATAAGATAATTGCGGCAAGAACCACAACTATTGCATCATCTGTATCTACAGTACCATTACGTGGAAGCTAAAATCACAGCTGGTGACATTTGAAAACTATGATGGAAAGCGATTACACCGACGGGATTTCTATCCTTAGGACATAAATGTACATGATGTGCTTATTCATACCTACTCCTATGTACAAGATAATACCAGAAGCACACAGCATATGCCTCGTTGGTCCCATGGCATGAGTTTGTGCTGATGGTAGCAGCCGATTGTGATCACACGGAATCTAAAATATGCTCGATACGGTAGTAAGTGCCCTTTGGCCATGGTGAAGATGGATTTAATACACCTGTGCTGATCCTTCCGAAAATATAGAGGTTCTTGGTAATATTTCGGAGCCACAGAGGAACAAATGCGATTTTATGGTTAACTAGATGTTCCCGCGGTTTCACCCTCGTTTATCGTTACTGCGCCGCCCCCTTGGGTCGTAGCGTGATGTTATATAGCCTATAGCCTTCCTCGATAAATAGGCTATCCAACACTAAAATAATTTTTCAAATGGAACCAGTAGTTATCACGCAGAATAAACCAGGAGAAACATCGTTTGTACTATGTCTGTAATGGATAATTATTTGGTTGCAATGTTATTTTAAAACTGCTATATCTCTTAAGATATTCATTGATATCGTATGAAGCAAAGGGCAATTTTGTTTTAAATTAAATACTTGTGATGAATAACGTATTTATTTGGATAAGGATTAATATCATGTTTATAAAAATACCTTCGCAAATAATGCATTATTTTATAACAAATTTGGTTAGCATAAAAAAGGTTATAGTGAGCCAACCTTAAAATAATAATAATAAAATAAAAATAATTTATTACCAAAAGAGTACAATATTTCATGGCAAGCCTGTCCTGTGGATGCCTTATTCCGATTACAATAATTCAAATTGAAATACAATTTTGGCTCGATCGAAATCAACAAAAGTAAATTTATAAACAATTTAAGGTAAGTATGTATGTATGTACGTATTTCTAATCTGTAGGTAAAAATAAATATTTATAGATATATTATGTATATATACATATATATATATATATATATATATATATATATATATATATATATATATATATATATATATCCTTACTATATAATATGTGTAATGTAAACTCAAGGTTATTAATTGTTCTAAGCTAGGTGTATAAGTAGTTTTTCCGTGGATTCATAATCCAGTGATGTAATCCAATTAGTTGTCTTAAGTTTTGCCTCTTTAATAGAACACTGCCGAATATCACAGTATTTAACTACTTTGTTGTATACATAACAATCGATAAATAGACTGAAACGTCTTGCAAAGGATGTATTTACTTTGGGTACGTTAATTCGGTACAGCCTACGTCTTAAAAGGTTCTGAAGTTCTGCTGAGTTAGTTACTACTTTGTGCATCTTCAGAAATGTTGATAAAAGAAATAACTGCCGCACGTTAAGAAACTTGCAATCCTTGTACAGTTGGGTGATGGGTATCTAAAATGTCTTTTGTACATCGTTTTAAGGACAGAACGTTGAGCTCTTTCTACGTTAAGCATAAAAGTTTTTGCTGCCCCACCCCAACAGGTAATGCAATAATTAATAAGTGACTGACTTAGTGCAAAGTATACACTTTTCAGGGTGTCAACTGATGCACAGGAGCGAAGAAGTTTCATAATGTTTGTAGTTTTCCTTACTCTGTTCGATAGGGATTTTATATGTTCTTTGAAATTTAAATTTTTATCTATAAATACACCAAGGTATTTTAAGCTATCAGTTTTTTGTAGGTTGTCACAACAGCAGCATTCACAATTTTTACAAGTATGGCATTTTATAGATAGCGAACTAGTTGGGGCTGTCGTAGCTGTTTTGTGAAAACATACATATTTAGTTTTGTTGGTGTTAAGTGTTAAAGGGTTATTATTTAACCACCTTGAAACGTATTTCATTCCCTCCTGTGCCTCAGAAAAAACCTCTGTCCAGTTAGCATCGTTAAATATAATGGCAGTATCATCGGCATAACAAATTACATTATAACTAATAATGCTGTGTATATCGTTCATAAACATTATAAACAGCGTCGGTCCTAACACACTGCCCTGTGGGACGCCAAAATTAATTGAGTGTGAGTCACTTTTATGATTCCCAACTTTAACACAATATCTTCTACCTGTCAAGTAACTCTTAAACCATTCCAGAGCCACACCTCTTATGCCAAAGTGCTTCTCCAACTTCTGTACCAGTATAGGTATTGGAACGGTGTCAAAGGCTCTTGCCAGGTCCAAGAAAATGCCTATACAAGATCTGTTCCTATCTAGATGGGATGTCACTGTAGTGGTTAATAATGTAATCGCTTCCTCGGTAGATTTCCCTCTTCTAAACTCGTATTGATTGTCGGAGATAAGATGGTTTGCTTCAAGATACCGTATCAGTCTGATGATAACGATTTTTTCAAGTAGTTTAGCGAAAACTGACAGTAATAAGTAAAATATAGACATATGCTGTCGCGGACTTTTTTTTAGAACTTTTAAAGGGGAACAATTCTGTCATACATGATTTTTGCGAAACTTTAACCGTTTACGCAGCGCACGCAAAGGAAGCTCTCAGAAGGAAAAAAAGCACTCCGATTTTGAAACATTCTTCATTGGTGCTCAGCTCCTATTGATCTTAGCGTGATGATATATAGCCTATAGCCTTCCCCGATAAATGGGCTATCTAACACTAAAAGAATTTTTCAAATCGGACCAGTAGTTCCTGAGATTAGCGCGTTCAAGCAAACAAACAAACAAACTCTTCAGCTTTATAATATTAGTATAGATATGTATAATATAATAATAATAATCTCAGCCCTGTATTAAACGGCTGGGCACGGATATGAGAAGATATTTTAAATGTATCCTTATATAAATAGCAAAGACAAAACACTTCAACGGTTTTTACTGTTTGTCA
Source organism: Catocala sponsa (assembly GCA_963564715.1). NCBI lineage: Eukaryota > Metazoa > Arthropoda > Insecta > Lepidoptera > Erebidae > Catocala > Catocala sponsa. Next base: position 7,823,411 of record OY751346.1, on the reverse strand, counting down.
TCCGATTATTTTTGTTTAGTACTACTGACGAGCTTGAGCGTTATAAAAAAATTGTTAGTTCTTTTTTAAATATATTTTTATTTATTTATAATGGTCTTCTGGTGCGTGGTCGCCACTCCAGAACCTTTCCGCCCCAAGGACCATCGGTTCTGCGCGCTATGTGCCCAGCCCACTGCTACTTCAGCTTGGCTATCTGGAAGACGCAACAAGACCTCCTACAAGGTGGACCGACGACCTGGTAAAGGTCGTGGGAGGCGGTTGGATGCGGGTGGCCCAAGACCGGTCTGTGTGGAAGACCTTGGGGGAGGCCTACGTATAGCAGTGGACGTCTTTCGGCTGAAGTGATGATGATTTATAATGGTATTGAACTGTTTTGTATTGTTAGTACCTATAAAAGTGTATATTTATTTATTCAATGGGATTAAATATAATGACCATCAAAATACTAATTGCACAGCCAAATATGCTTACTTAAATATATCATAACGGGCAACTATTACGCCTCAAATCACTGCATTTCATCTCGGTAGGGTTAGGTTATGTTAGGTTCCTTCTTAAACCAACCACACGTCCGGATCGACCATCTGATCACGTGGGGGGCGGACACACGACATAGAATTTACTGGCGTGGCTAACGTGGCACTGGTCCGTAAGGGTCGTTAGGCCGGGGCGGTTGCTTAGGTAACCTGCCCAGCTGGGCGGTCTTGGGGCGGGTGGAGTGGTCCAGCATGGACCCCCATCCGGCTCAACCCGTAATCCTGAACTGACAGGACCGGGGGCCTTCGGGCTGCGAGGAAGACAACCTCTATAAAAATTACCCAAAGCTCAAGTTTGTGGTGGCCCGGCGAGGGGCTGTATGACTGGGGGGAACCCAGCCATTAGGGCCACCAAAAACATTAATGATGTCGGTAAAAAATGGAAAACTACCCCAGGAGGGTACCGGGCGCATGGCGCCCGGAGAATCCCTCACGGAGCCTTCCAGCTCCGTCTGCCCCTCGTATTCTGGGGGGGGCAACCAACATCCCAGCGTTGTGCCGCGCGACATATCGGGCACGGAGTATTCTGCGGAGTCAGACACTGACTCTGTAATACGAGCCGTCTTGGGCCCTGAACCAGGAAAGACGGTTCCTACAGTAGGGAAGCGCAAGCGCCCACTGCGTCGGCTTGAGTCCGACACCGACGCAGAATCGAGCGCTACGCCCAGTGCTAAAGTCGGCACAGCTCGAAGGGGCCGAGGCCGACCTAGCACTCCGATACAGTACATCGGACCAGCTAGAGCAGCCGAGGTCGCTGCCGAAAAACGTGCGGCGTCAGAGCTGTGCGCGGAGGATGAGGTGGCCCAGCTGGCGCTGAAGATCCGCTCACCGGCTATATCGGTGGCGGATGCAGTCCAGCGTGCCCGTGACGGTGCCGAGATTGTCGCCAAGGTGGCGGCGAAATCGCGCAACCTAAAGGGCACTTTCAAGCGCCACCTTAAAGAGGCGGCGGCTGCTTCGGTGGAGTCGGTTGAGTTTCTCGCCAACGGACTGGAGCAGCTTCAGGCAGAGGTGACGGAGCTGCGCAAAGAGATGGCGCAGCTCAGGACTGAAACTCGGAGGGGGCAGGCGCCGAAACAGACGACTAAAGCATCGGAGCCGTCGAGCGAAATGCTTGATTTTCAGGCGTCTTTGTTTAAATACATAGATGCTCGTTTTGAAGGACTTAATGATCGCCTCCTTCCGGCGCCCAGCTACCGGTCACGGCTGGGTGTCGCACCGCCCGCGACTATTGCCGCCGCCACTACCTCGGCGGCCACTAAAGCCGCGTTAGCACCTTCACAGGCGAAATCCCGGGCCAGACCCCAGGAGTTCCCGCCACTTCTAACGACCAGGATGCCTCCGCCGTCTCAAAAGGCGCCGCAGCAGCGAACCAGAATCGGTCGCGGCCTACAGGCCCATTGTGCTGCTGGACGAGGCGGGGAAGATGCTAGAGAAGATCCTCGCTACCCGCATCGTCCAGCATTTGAGTACGGTTGGACCCGACTTGTCGGATGCCCAGTTTGGATTTCGGCAAGGGCGTTCGACGGTCGGGGCTGTTATGTGCCTGAAGGCCGCGGCCGAGGAGGCGGTCGCCGGTGGTGGCGTGCTGATGGCGGTGTCCTTGGACATCGCCAACGCTTTTAACAGTCTGCCATTCAGCTGTATCCGGGAGGCGCTCCGGTATCACGGAATGCCTTTGTACCTGGATCGGCTGGTGGCAGACTACTTGAGAGGAAGGAGTGTCCTCCTCGAAGTCAGTGGTCAAGTTTGGCGGCGGCCCATGTCGTGCGGTGTCCCGCAGGGCTCCGTTCTTGGTCCGCTCCTGTGGGACATCGGGTTTGACTGGGCCCTCCGTGGTGTCCTACCCCCCGGGCTGAACGTCATCAGCTATGCTGACGATACTCTCGTCACAGCCCGAGGGGGTAACTTCGACGAGGCGGCCCGCCTGGCTACCGTGGGGGTATCCCAGGTGGTCGGGCGTATCGAGGCGCTAGGTTTGCGGGTGGCTCTCTCCAAAACGGAGGCTCTAGTTTTTCATGGGCCCCGTCGCAAGCCACCCAGTGGCGCCTCGATAGTGGTGGGCTCGGTTCGTGTCCCAGTCCAGGCCCATATGAGGTACTTGGGCCTGGTATTGGAAGGGCGATGGCGCTTCGACGAGCACTTCAGCCGTCTCGCGCCGAGGCTCGTTGACGCTGCGTCCGCTCTTGGACGGCTCTTGCCAAACTTGGGCGGGCCCAGCGTTGGTTGTCGGCGGCTCTACACGGGGGTTGTCCGGTCGATGGCGCTTTACGGGGCACCGGTATGGGTGGACTCCTTGACCGCCCAGTGTAGGACTCTCTTGCGGAGACCGCAGAGAGTCATGGCGGTTAGGGTCATACGCGGATACCGCACGGTGTCGGCTGATGCAGCCTGCGCTTTGGCCGGAACTCCCCCGTGGGATTTGGAAGCGGAATTGCTCGCCGAGGCATATAAAGTGATTTCGGCTGTGCGGGAGGAGACGGGTGTTCGTCCCCTCCCTGAGGTCCTAACTGACACAACGAACCGAGCCCACCAGGGCGTATTTCATAAATGGAAGGCGCGGCTGGAGGTGCCCTTAGCCGGATTCAGAACCGTTGGGGCCCTCCAGCCGGTGTTGGAGCGGTGGGCAGGGCGGCAGCATGGGACCCTTTCTTTCCGACTAGTGCAGGTGTTGTCAGGGCACGGTTGCTTTGGCAAGTACCTGCACACGGTCGCAAGGAGGGAACCGAGTCCCATCTGCCACCACTGCGGGTGTATTGAAGACACGGCGCAGCACTCGCTCGAGGCTTGTCCTGCCTGGGCGGTGCAGCGCCGTGAACTCATCAACGTTGTGGGTATTGACCTTTCTCTGCCGGCCGTGATTAAAGCCATGGTCGACAGCGAAAGGAACTGGATAGCGGTCGCATCCTTCTGCGAGGATATTATCTCGCAGAAGGAAGCGGCGGAGCGGATCCGTGAGGAAAGTATCCTTGCGGATCCGAGCCGCCGCCGGCGGCCCGGGCATCGCAGGCGCGCGTATGCGCGCCTGATGCCACCGTAGTGAAGGCCGCGGGCGGGAGAACGGGGATCTCCCGTCCGTCAGCCATTAGGTCGAAGTGATGTCCTCTGTTGTGCCTGGGCGTCACCCAGAAGTCGTCGCCCACAGACATTCCTTGCCTGCGTTGGGCACTGCTGGGTGGGTCACTGATGTAGTTTCAGTTCCAGCGACCCACCCACCACTCAAGGCAGCGAGCTGGCACACCGTGGTGGGTTTAGTTGGTAGTACCCGGGACATTCCATCTTCTCCCGGGTGAGCCCGACATAACCTCTCCGCTCCCCTTTTCCGCGGAGAGGTATGCGTCAAAGCATTCCCCCACGATAAAAAAAAAAAAAAAAAAAAAAAAAAAAAAAAAAAAAAAAATTCCTTCTTAAACCCACTCAAAAATAGGGCTCCGTCGACTTAGTTTGATCTCTTTAAATATATTTTGCTGTGCAATTAGTATTTTTTTGTTGTGCAGTTAAATACTACTATTATTCAATTAGAATCTCCAAAAAAAACGATTAATATGTTTTCCTAAAATTACCAATATAGATTAGGTATGGTCGATTTTCGACCATAGGGCGAGCACTGTTAATAAATAAAACAAATATATTTAATAAAAACTTTGACTATAATTAAATGCATAATCATATATTAGGCATATTCACAGATATATAAAAGATTTATTTATTTAATAAGATTTCGAGAACACGTTTAGTTCATGATTGTTAATTAATATATTAGCACAATTTTTCAAGATTTATATGTAAGGCCTAAAATGGAACAATTTTAAAGTAATGTATTTTAACAAAGTGGGATGAAGTAGGCCTACTGTTGATATTGTCTATCTTCGATATAATAGAAACGAAATACAATTTTCTTTTTATTGCCATTGATGGCAGACGAGCAGGTGGCCCATCTGTTGGAAAGTGGTAACTGCTGCTCATGGACTTCAGCAATGTCAGGACAGCAAAGCCGCTGCTTACCGTCAAAGAACTCTCTTTAAACCTCGTTTGAAGAAGGACATATCATAGCGCTCGGCCAACACCGAAGTAGGCAGTTCATTCCAGAGCTTGCTCGTATGTGGGACAAATGATTAAATGATCGCTGAAATATATCTTCTGGATTTCGTAAAGTACTTTAATGAGTCAATTACCCAGCAACCAAATACAATGAAGAAAGGAATGTGTTAACCCCCAGAAAAAAAAATAAGACAACTCTCAATATTTTTATCTTTTTTCATATTCATCAACTCTTAATAAACACTTGACAGTTCAGGATATTCTTAACATGATGTTAAACTAGAACTTATGATATTATGATATATTACATATCATAATAGCCATAAAAAAATTGCTAGTGACAAATTTCTTGTCAATATTACATGACCAAGTACCGAACGAAAGTTCGGCTTGTACTAAAATGCTACGTCATGTATTTTTAATTATTGTAAATCAGTGAACGTAAATAAAACATGGAAGTATTCTTACTGCTAAAAATGGCACCAGTAAAGTAATATTTAAACCGTGTTACTATAGTGACTATCACTTATATTGTAAAACAAAGTCCCCCGCCGCGTCTGTTCGCGATAAACTCAAAAACTACTAAACGGATTTTCATGCGGTTTTTACCAATAGACAGAGTAATTCATGAGGAACTTTTAGGTGTATAGTTTGGCTTTGTACTGCCCGTGCGAAGCTATGACGGGTTGCTAGTAACGTATAATTATATTAATGGATTTGACTTTGCAACATTGACAGTAAGTAAATAAACTGTAAATCTGAACAGCTGATAGCTATCTTGCCACATTAAGAATAACGTCCATTTTTGAGTAGTAGAGTTGAGTAAATAGTTGTGGTGTCAATAATGAACTGTGGTTAGTATGAAAGTACTGCGTCCATGATTAATTTACGTTCATTTTTGAAAACAATGTCAAACTTTATAAAATGCTATATTAAGGCCGGGACTCCACCAAAGCGGAGACGAGACGAGCGGAGAGGAGATGTTTTTTAAACAACCAATAGAATTGTGTTATTGACACATCTCCTCTCCGCTCAGCTTCAGTGGAGATCGCTTTGCATTGTATGGCGCAATGGAAGCGGAGGTGTGAGCTGTGCGCGGACGACGCGCAGTGGAGACGAGAGATGTGAGCGGCGTGCAGTGAGCGATGTCACCCTCCCCCCTCTCGCCCGCTAGCAACCCGCAGAGCCCTGCGCGCGCGCCGGCCGAGCCGGCCCAAGCTGGAAAACATCTCTTCTCGCACAGCACACCGCACACATCTCCGCTTTGGTGGAATCCCCCGAGCTGAAAAACATCTCTTCTCGCACAGCACACAGCACATCGCACACATATCTGCTTTGGTGGAGTCCCGGCCTTAATCTGGCGTATGTCCAGCAGTGGACGTCTTTTGGCTGAGATGCTGATGATTTAACCTAGCACTGGCGTCGTTTATTTGTATTCGTTTTAAAAAGACAACTCCTAAATAACTAGGTATAATTCCTGTGTCGCTGGTGACTTTACAAACATTCAAACAACGGACACAATAAACACCCAGACTCGGAACAACCATTTGTGGAACACAAAGTTTTATCCCGTGTGGGATTCAAACCCACAACACTCGTCGTAGTGACAGTAGCGAGGCTATCACTTAAACCACCATGCAATCAGAATGTTTTGGTTAAATCCCCTTTCCTATCCAGAACAACGCGTGCTGGGCTCAGATGCCATCCTTACACGGTAGAGTCGATTAGAGCGCGTACCAACAAGTTTGGGTCCTCATACCTCTGCCGAACGACCAAGGCATGGAATTTTCTGCCAAAGCACGTGTTTCCTTCTTCCTTTAATCCTGGGTCCCTTAAGCGGGGCGTGAAAAAGCATCTTCTTAGGCCATTAAAGTAGAGACCTCAACATCGCCTCGGTAGCTATGAGGGCGGTGTGGAGGCCACTGCTCTTAGACCACACGACTGCTTACCATGAGGTGGAGTGTGGTCATTTTGACGAGCAAAAAGAAAAAAAGAAAAAAAATTCACGGCAAGCAAATGAACGTAATATCACAATTAGGCACAAAAGTACACTAATGTACTGTAAAAACCAAAATTATAATGGGCTGGTCTTTTTAAAACACTAGGAACGCTAAAATATAGGCTTACTACTTCACCCCGTCCAAAACACCGATATAATAAACTTTGAACCGTAATGTTTAATATGTAACAACACTTTAATCGTAAAATATCACATAATATTATTTATTGTAAGAGTAAGTTAAACAGCGCCTATCTGTAGTATAGGAAGCGCTAGTTGGAACGCGTTTTGAATGTACGTTGAACTGTTGCCAGCCTGAAAAATAAAATAAAATACAGCATAAGTAAATGTAGTTTTAGAAATACAGTAATTGAGTTTCTGTTTGGAACTGTTCAGTTTCTAAGATTTTGAGAGGTGGGCTAATTAGGATTATTGCCAGAATAAATAATTGGAATTAGCGATAGTGTAATGGGAATCCGTTAGACTGCCACGCAGAGGTTTTGAGTTCGATACTAAAGCTGTGACTTTTTGTAGTTATATATAAGTACTAGCTGTCCCCGCGGTTTCTCCCGCGTTTATGGTTATTGCGCCGCCCCCGTGGATTGAAGCGTGATGTTATATAGCCTATAGCCTTCCTCGATAAATAGGCTATCCAACACTGAAATAATTTCTAAATTCGATTTAGTAGTTCCTGAGATCAGCGCGTTCAAACAAACAAAAACTCTTCAGCTTTATAATTTTAGTCTAGATTAAATAGTTAATTATCGTTTGCTATAACGGTGAAGGTAAACATCAAGAGAAATCCTGCATGTCGCAAAGTTCTACATAATGTTCTCGAAGATGTGTGAAGTCTTCCTACCAGCACTTGGCCAGCGTGGTGAACTTTGGCCTAACCCTTCGCATACTGATAAAAGGCCCGTACCCAGCAGTGGGACAGTCTATAAACAGGGCTCTGATATTATTATATTATAAATGGAAAAGCAATTGCTTGTGGCTCTTTCAAGTCGAGAAGCAGAATCACGATACTTTATGACTTGAAGAAAGTCATTAAGAGAGAAGACGTTTAAGAGTAATTGATCAGTTGTTTTTTATAAGTAGTAGTTATTTAATATTTCTATTTCCTACCCATATGCTCTAGTGCATTCGTATTTGCGTATGGCTAATACGAATTCAAATAATCATAACATCAACAATGCACGCATTCAAATAATACATTATTATCAAAGAAAAATTTACTTTAAAATTCAAATGATTCGATTTGTTATCACACTGATGTACACAAAATATTAGTATTGAATAGTTGAAACGTCGCATTTTTAACAATACATTTCCAGTAATGTCGTCGGATATCGAATTGTGGTTTATTACATCATGCGATGTAAGTAATAAATGCTACTCTAATCGCCATCTTCCGCCGTTTGTGTGCAATGCATATACATATATTGCACACAAATGGGACAAAAAATGGCGAGGGTTATATACAGGTCGTAATACATTAAAAATTTTATTGCTTTCTACAATGTAGAATATAATAGATTATAAACTTAAAGGTATGTATCAATTGTGGACCCTGTCGGGCACAGCATACTAGTTATATTAGGAGAGAACGAAGCCTTACTTAAATTAATTAGTAATAAATTATTTATGCTACTTATTAGTTTTTCAAATATTTTATAACATAGTTTTATTTATTTATACATATTATTACATTTATTGAGGAATAAACCGCATTAAAAGTAAAAAGCAAAGTAAAAGTGAGTTTACCTCTAAGAATATGTTCGTGATGTAATTGTTGGCTTGTTCCTTATTGTCCGATGGTAACGAGTTTAGCTTCTCGGTGAACAGCGTCGCCAGCTCGCTAATGTGCTTCGTTAGGACTACCGTCAGTCTGAAATTGTAAATAATCATATATTTGATTACAATTATACTGTTATGTGTACTCTATGGTAATGGGAACCAGGATAAAAAGTATGTTATGTAGCAACAAAGACCACGCAGAGGTCTTAAATTACTACTACAAGCTTCCAATATATGCATATATATATATATATATATATATATATATATATATATATATATATATATACACACACATATATATATATACACAGTATGTATACAAAACCCTGTCCCGAACCATTAAGGGCTTGTTTCTCTCTTAAAAAACATGCTGAGAAAAATAATAAATAAATTCTGATTTGTAAATTGTCGGTGTTGCCATGGGTAATTTATTAAGATATTATTTATATAAATAAAATTTACCAGGGTAATTTTTTGATCAATATTTATAAAAGCATGACATCTACGTACTCATAATAAGCTACTGTATAACACCTTTAACGATCGGACAGGGTTTATTTATACACACTGTGTACATACCTCGGATTTTTTTATCCGAATGATAGTTACAACAAACTCTTTAGCTTTATTATAATATAGTTGTGTTCTCGAGGATATCGTAATTTTTCAGCACATTAAGGCGAGGATTTCCCAAAGTACAGTGTTATCTAGCGTGCTTAAACGCGTTTTATTTGTAAATAACATAGATTTAAATTCTGAAAAAAATATATGTTATTTTACAGCATTAGATATTGGAAATGGAAGGCAAGCAAGTGGGTCTCAGAATCAGTCGCGAGAAGACTGAGTATCTCCATATGAAGAGATACAAAGATCACAGAGCAAATAGAAGAGATCTTATAGTCAGAGGCACAACCTATAGAGGCGTCAACAAATTTAAGTATCTCGGGTGCACGATCACGGATACAAATCAAAGGGAGGACGAAATAACCATCCGCATCGTCAACGCGCTAAGGTGTACTGCAGCTCTTCATAAAGTGTTAGTGTCTAAGTTGATAAGCAGAACCACAAAAATTCGCGTCTACAAAACAGTAATTAGGCCGATTTTAATGTACGGGTGCGAGACTTGGACATTGACACTGAAGGAAGAAAATAGACTATTAGTCACGGAGCGAAAGATATTCCGTAAGATTCTGGGGCCGACAAGAGGAGAGAAGGGGGAGTGGCGACAAAGATTTAATAGCGAGATTGAAGATCTAGTGTCAGAGCCGAATATCATCGGGGAAATAAAAGCTAGCCGACTTCGCTGGCTCGGACTTGTGGAACGAATGGGAGAGGATCGAGCTGCCAAAAGAGCATATCTCGGGCGTCCCACCGAGCGTCGTCCGGTGGGTCGTCCAAGGTACCGCTGGAAAGACGAAATAGCTAAAGACCTGAAAGAGATGAATGTGCTCGATTGGTCTGACTTGGCACAAAATAGGAAAGAATGGCGCACTTTAATGTCGGAGGCCAAGATCCACTTTGGATCGCTGAGCCAACGAAGTAAGTAAGTATTTTACAGCATTAGATCTTAATTTGTCGGGCATTCGAAACACGATTACTGACATTTTCTACGATCGAAAAAAAATGTGAAGATAGGTCTGATTTAAGCATTTTTCGTGTTTTATTTGAGTTATATTGGGAATTGAATTTTCAAAAATATACCAAAAGAAAGGTCATGTAAAAACGGTTATTTGTCGGGCATAAAAATATGCATTATATAATATACAAAAATATAATACCGAAAATATGTGATTTCCTACTAGCCGCCGCGCTCTGTCTAGCGTCTTGCACTCCCGAGCGGGATGTAATGGGGACAGGACGTATCGCTAGTTTGCAGAGCGCACCGCAGAATTACAAATAATTTTATCGTCAGTTACGAATGTCATCACTTATTGATAAATATATTATATCTAGGTTTAGTTTGTAAATAGGTATTATACATTTTTAGTAATAAGAGTGTATATAATTAGCATAGTTTTGATTATTGGACGAGATAACGGCCTTGATAACAACAGCATAGTTAGGTACCACTTACCAGTGCAAGTCCATTATTGATTTGTAGATGACGAATGTAGAAATGGGCAATAAAATAAAAGAAAATCAAGGTTGTCATCTTTAGCCTTACGTAGGCTAAACAAATGTAAAAGGTAGGTTGTCTACCTATTATTTGAAAATTACTAAACACTACCTATCGTATTTGTATAGGACTTGAATCATTATTTTATAGCATTATTATTATATTAGGTAGGTATACGGGAATAAAAATGTGAGATGTGCCTAAAAGCAATACGAGCGAATTTTATACGTAGGTACCTGCCTACCTAAATAAATACAAATATTATCCGCAGTTATACCTGCGCGTTGTGGTATTTATGTTTACTGCACCACCCTCGTGAGTTGTAATGTTATTTGGTACTAGATGTTCCCGCGGTTTCACGCGCGTTTATCGTTACTGCGCCACCCCCGTGGGTCGTAGCGTGATGTTATATAGCCTTCCTCGATAAATAGGCTATTATGAGATTAGCGCGTTCAAACCAACAAACAAACAAACAAACTCTTCAGCTTTATAATATTAGTATAGATAGCTGACCTGCGCAACTTCGTCTGCGTCACATAAGAGAGAGAGTGGGTCGTAGGCACCTATAATACAATTTTAAAGGAGCTGAATCTTTCTTTGTTAAAGCCACGAACCACATAAGAACCATTGAACAACATTTTATAAATATACCTACAGTGCTAATTTAAAATCACGCAAAATAAACCAAAAAGGCCTTTGCCCTGCAGTGGCACAATACAGGCTGAAAATAATAAATAAAATAATAAATAATAAAAATAAACCAGGAGAAACATCGTTTGTATGTCTGTAATGGGTAATTATTTTGCTGCGACGTTATTTTAAAACTGCTATATCTACTAAGATATTCATTGAAATCGAATGATGTACAGGGCAATTTTGTTTTAAATTAAATACTTGTGATGAATAGCGTATTTATTTGGATAAGGATTACTATCATGTTTATAATAATACCTTCGCAAATAATGCATTATTTTAGAACAAATTTGGTTAGCATAAAAAAGGTTATAGTGAGCCAACCTTAAAAGATAGACATATGTTGTCATGGGCTTTTTTTTAGAACTTTTAAAGGGGAACAATTCTGTCATACATGATTTTTACGAAACTTTAACTGTTTAACCAGCGCACGTAGCGGAAGCTCTCAAAAGGGAAAAAAGTCCCTCCGATTTTGAAACATTCTTCATTGGTGCTCCGAACCTATTGATCTTAGCGTGATGATATATAGTCTATAGCCTTCCTCGATAAATGGGCTATCTAACACTGAAAGAATTTTTCAAATCGGACCAGTAGTTCCTGAGATTAGCGCGTTCAAGCAAACAAACAAATAAACTCTTCAGCTCTCAAAGTTCTTCTTCAGCTCTCAAACTCTCAAAGTTTCGCAAAAATCATGTATTATAGAATTGTTCCCCTTTAAAAGTTCTAAAAAAATGTCCGCGACAGCATATGTCTATCTTTTAAGGTTGGCTCACTATAACCTTTTTTATGCTAACCAAATTTGTTCTAAAATAATGCATTATTTGCGAAGGTGTTCTTATAAACATGATATTAATCCTTATCCAAATAAATACGTTATTCATCACAAGTATTTAATTTAAAACAAAATTGCCCTTTACATCATTCGATTTCAATGAATATCTTAGGAGATATCGCAGTTTTAAAATAACATCGCAGCTAACTAAGTATAACGAAGTCGCGGGTTAAAGTCAGCGTTAGCCCAAAGTAACTATTCCACGCGGACGAAGTCGCGGGCAGAAGCTAGTATTCAATAATCCTATTGACTATTACCAAACATGGAATACGGTTTGATTGTTATATTTACGTAGTTTTCATGGACACTTAATAATATTATTATCGTATTATCTATCACTATCACGCATATGAAGAATGCACTAGTGTCACAGCTTAGAAATGTTCTACCCAAACCGAGTTTCAGTATCCCTCTACCCAAAAAAAGCATTGCAAGAAAGCAAATTAAGCTATTAACGTAAAAATTACAAGCAGTCAAAGTTCAAAAAAAGTTGACACGGCCGATAATTGGTGCCACCACCCTACCTACGTCACCGGCACTCGCAAGTAGCATAGCGCCCGACTCATCGTAATTATGGACGTCGGCGTACGCGCGGACCGGTGAAGCGGGGGTCCCAAAACATTTGAGCGCTTGGAAATCCTCGCCTTAATGGGCCTTGGCAGTGCCGGCCGGTAGGTGTGCGAAGCAAACCGAGAAGAATCCCGGAATACAAAGGGCAAGAGAAGAAACGCGTTTGTGATTTTAGTTAGTACAAGTCTTAATAGTAATCCTAACTAACCAATACTTTGTTTATTTGTTTGTTACGCTTTTACGCTTTAACTACACAATCGATCATCATGAAAGGGGAAAGCCCATCTGAGGCCACGAGTGGACAAGAGGCTAGAGAATAAATACTTTCCAGTAGTTTTTGTTGCAAAAAAATATGTATTTACTTTCATTCAAATTGACGCCACTGCAATTTACAAAAAATAGTCAAAAAGAGTAAATCTATTGGGCAATATATGAGGCCAATATATTCTCTCCTGCGCCTTTTCTAGATGTATTGTTAATAGTATATGGCAATGAAGAAAATATAGACGTTTAAAATAACAAATGTGTTTTTTTCATACCCTATTAAGTATGAAGAAAATATAGACGTTTAAAATAACAAATGTGTTTTTTTTCATACCCTAGTCAAAGTCAAAGTCAAAAATCATTTATTCATTTAGGTCACAAAGTAACACTTATGAACGTCAAAGTATATAGGTTAGTGAGTTTACTAAGTTACTGAAGCTACATTTAGGTTAGTTGCTAGGTTCAGGCAAAGGGTAGAGCCTATGAGAAGAAACCTGCAAGAAACTCACGGCCACTCTTTTAAATCGCCAGTTAAATATAATTTCAGATTTTACAACTCAGATTAACAAGGTGTTACAGCCATTATGCCATATACTACTGACTATAAAAAACTAAAGATAATAACAATAATAACTTAATAATATTATAGAGAGGAAATAATTTGAGCTAAGATATATTATTTAATATAAATCTAAAATAGACAGTAAGATGGCATGATGGCGCATACACTTACACTTTGTGACTATGCAAAGGCTTAAATTGACTTATAAGTAATACAGATCTTTGAATCCTGTATGCAACAAGCAACTAGCTCCATGAGTTTTTGTCATTTAAGTAGTCGTTGACTGAATAATAACCCTTCCGAATAAGTTGTTTTTTAACGGCGTTTTTAAATTTAAACAATGGTAAATTAATTATAGTAATAGGTAATTTATAAAAAAAACGTATACCGAGTCCCGCAAATGTATTGTGAACTTTATGTAAACGATGATATGGGCCTACTAACTTATGCTTATTTCTAGTGTTTACGTTATGGATATCACTATTCTTATTATATAAGTAAATGTTATGTTTAATAAACATAATGTTAGCAAATATATATTGCGACGCAACAGTAAGTATGCCAATTTCTTTAAATCGATCTTTCAGGGAAACTCGTGGTCCTAAATTATAAATGCTACGTACTGCACGCTTTTGAAGAATAAAAATTGTCTCAATATCAGCTGCCTTGCCCCACAATAATATACCGTAGGACATGACACTATGAAAGTAACTGAAATATACTAGTCTTGCAGTATCTATATCAGTAAGCTGTCTTACTTTCCGAATTGCGTATGCGGCTGAGCTAAGTTTCCCTACAAGACACGATATTTGAGCGCCCCACTGAACTTTATGATCTAAAGTTAATCCTAAAAAGACTGTTGATTGAACTAAAGTAATAATTTCATCATTTAAAATTATATTCACGTTAGGACTCTTTACGTTTGGCAATGTAAACTTGATACATTTAGTTTTTGTAGAGTTAAGTAGTAAATTATTCGCCGTAAACCAGTCCAGGACTTCCGCGAGTGAATCATTAACAGCACGTAAATTTGGTGCTTTTCGGTCTACCTTAAAAATAAGGGATGTGTCATCCGCGAATAAAACAATGTCACACAAATGCTGAACAAAGAACGGCAAATCATTTACGTACACTAAAAACAGAAAGGGTCCCAAAATCGAGCCCTGTGGCACGCCCATTGTGACTGGTAATCCAGAAGATCTACTTCCGTTGATATCAACGTGTTGTAGTCTATCGCTTAGGTAGGAATCAACTAGGTCAAGTGCAGTATCTCGGATGCCATAATGCCTGAGTTTTCGCAACAGCGTTTGATGGTCAACGCAGTCAAAGGCTTTAGTGAGATCACAGAATACGCCAATGACATCATGCGAATTCTCCCAGGCACTGAATATATGTTTTAAAAGCGTAACACCCGCATCTATCGTAGAACGGCCCTTCCTAAAACCATATTGATCTGCATGAAATAAATTGTTTACACTGAAGTGGCTCTCTAATTGCTGTAATATAATCTTCTCAAATATTTTACTAATAGCAGGTAATATTGAAATCGGCCTAAAATTACTGGGGTCACTCTTGCAACCATTTTTAAATAAAGGTATTATTTTACTACATTTCATTAAGTTTGGAAAAATGCCCACATCAATGCATCCGTTGAATATTGCGGCTAGGTGTGGTGTGTGTGTTTGTGTGTGTGTAATACTTTCAACTAATTTTACCGAAATACCCCAGAAGTCAGCTGATTTTTTTGAATTAAGCGACTTAAATACTTTAATTATATCATACGGATGTACACGCTCAAAACTAAATAGTATCTTGCACTCTTCCACGTTGCACCTAACTAAGTATTCTGCTCGAGCTGGGCAAGACCTAAGGGTACTAGTTATGTTTAAAGGTATTTTTGCGAAGTAGTTATTGAATGTATCGGCTACTTCCAAATTATTTGAAATTACGCTATTATTTATATTCAGTTCAAATTTATTATCACGCACCTTGCTGCGACCTGTTTCATTGTTAATAATGTTCCATGTAGTTTTAATTTTATAATTAGATTTTTGAATTTTAGTTTTTAGGTAAAGGGACTTGGCAGTGGCACAAGTCTTTTTAAATAATTTTGAATAATTTTTAACATATTGAATAAAATTTGGATCGAAATTGTATTGTTTCATACCATATAATTCATATAGCTTTGCTCTACTTTTATATATCCCAGATGTTGCCCAGTCACAAAACTTAATCCTATTATTCTGACTAAAGGTCTTACATTTAAAAATATTATTATATTCTAAAGTAATTATGTTAAGTAAAGACTCATATAGTTCGTCTGGATTATCCAGAGAAAGGTCCATATTGACAACTTTGAGACTTATGTTATCATTAAATTCCTTTAAGCGAATAGATGTCATCGGTCTACATGTGACCTTATTCTCTTTATGAATTGTACTCACAGGAAATACTACCTTTTGCCCACAGTGGTCAGATGTAAGTTCACTCAATATGGCCCT
Source organism: Catocala sponsa (assembly GCA_963564715.1). Taxonomy (NCBI): domain Eukaryota; kingdom Metazoa; phylum Arthropoda; class Insecta; order Lepidoptera; family Erebidae; genus Catocala; species Catocala sponsa. Next base: position 7,807,497 of record OY751346.1, on the reverse strand, counting down.
ATTTAGAAATTGGCAGTCGCAAAATACATTATCTAAGCAGGTAGCAGAATGTGAAGTGATCCTAGTGGGTTCAGAAAATAAATGCTGTAAATTAAATGATCTAAATAAACTAATAAGTCTTAAAGAGACAGCTGACTGCTCAAGTAAATTAACATTAAAATCACCACACACTACTATATGCCTATTACTAGAACTCAAGCGTTTTAAAATATCCTCTATTACGGTTTCAAATACACTAAAATCACTTTGCGGTGGTCGGTATACACAAACTATGACATGTTGCTCTAATTCCACACAGGATAGTTCAACAGTGCGCTCGATAGAAAGATTTACTATATCTTTACGTTCTTTACATTTTAGATTGTTACATACATATATTAGAGAGCCACCATGTATAGAATTCTTTCTTACAAACGCACTTACAATTGAATAATATTCGTTATTAAATATTAATTGATTCGTTCTTAACCAATGTTCTGTTATGCAACATATTTGAATATTATGTTGTTTAAAAAATAAATCTAATTCTAACTCCTTGCCGGATAGACCCTGAATATTCTGATGAATTAGTCTAATACTGTGTGTATGCCTATCCTTTGTCTCATCTAACAGTTTAAACTACTAGAAGTGTCAATATTTGAATTTGGTAGAAATACTACTATGTCCTAAAACCTTAATTACCCTACTGGTACCTGAGTCGCTACATATTATATTAAATGCTAATAATTTAGCAAGTTGCTTTTTATAAAAAGAAGATAGATACATTGTATCTTTAGTCAATAAAAATTTACTAATAAACTTATTAGTGTCAAAAAATAAACTATAATTGTTGTAACATGTACTGTTATAAAAAAGTAAATTAAGTTTTTCAATATTCCTATTTTGTTCATTTGTTAGTACATAGGAATATGGTAATGCACAAAGAATAAAGTTACACCCTACTTTATAATGTAATGATTCTATTACCTCTGTCAAATGGTTGCCTCTTTTTTAGTGACAGATAAGCTGTCACCATAAAGAAATATTACTGTTGATTCTGCATTTAATTTTGTAGTTTTTAACTTATCAATTATAGAACCTAATGATGGGTAATGGAAAAATTTCGGAATGAAAAGAAAAGAAAAAATTAAAAATTTCCAATATTTTTCCAATTTTTCAAATATTGGAAAAAAATGGGAAGTCGACCAAGATCAGAAAATAAAACAAGATAACAAATTTTTATTTGTTACTTTTTATCAAAATACTAAAATTTCTCATATTTAGGATTCCGTACCCTACTACTAAGACTGTTATTTATTATTTTTCTTAGACTTTTATGATTTCTTGCATAAGATTATACCGTTCATCACCGGTATACCGGTCAAGTTCATGCGAGATAAATTTACAAAACATTAAATTTGAAATTCTAATGTTCTCATTTTCTTCCGCTTTGTACTCTGGTTCTGTCATCACTGCCGTATCACAAAACTGTTTTTCTGAATTTGGGATTTGTTTTTGGGATTCTTTAACTGTATAATCTGGACTAGACCAACGTTGAGCGTACTGACTGTACTCATCTGGTTCTGATATGTACGTATCACTTCTAGGTAAGCTTTTAATTCGATATTTTAATTCAGAAAACAGTTTCAGTGTGGAATACCTTAAAATTAAAAATAACAGAAGTTTTTGCTCACACCAATATTATCAATGAAGAAGAAAAGCAAACTCTGCTTGACAAAGTTGAATCCAGAAAAGGAACAGTTGTAAAACCTATCCATTTTGCTGCATGTTTGCTAGATCCTAAGATCTGTGGTGATAACTTAAGTAGTGAAGAAGATGCTGCAGCAATGAATTTTATCGATGAACTAGCAACGTACTTAAATATTGATAATATAATGGCGGAAGTTTCCGATTTTAAATCAAAATCTAACTTTTGGAGTCAAAGATTTGTGTGGTCGCCAGTAAATAATGTCACCCCCCTTTCTTGGTGGCAAGGCATATGTAAATTTACGAAACTGAGAAAAGTGGCTGAAGTTATCTTCACGGCTCCTGTAACGTCTGCCGCATGTGAACGTTTAGTACAATAAGTGGAATTCACACAAAGAAGCGTAATAGACTGCTGACGGAGCGAGCTGAAAAAATGGCTTTTATTGCATATAACTGGAATATGGAAAATAGAAATAATGATGATTTGTATATTCACAATAATCAAGAGGACGATATCAGTCCACTAACTGAAGATTTACTGTTTGTAGATGCAGATAATGTACAAAATGTTGATGACGAATTCTTTTATGATGATCATGATTCAGATTTGGATTCAGATTAATCTTGAGTGACGTAATTATATATGTTTATGTGTAAAATAAACCATTGACCATGAATCTGTATTAAAATATAACTTTGCACATTTGTTTTTTTTTTAAACAACATGTAAAGCCATTAAATCCTTTGAATTTCAACTTATTATGAACTATATTTTATTAACTATTTCATTTAAACTAATAATTTCGATAAAAAGATATATTTCCATTATTTTCCCAATTTTTCAATTTTTCAGAAAAATAAATTGAAAAATTTCCGAGTTTTGAAATTTTTCGGAAAATTACCCATCACTAATAGAACCTAACCTAGCCCCAGGGGAACAAATATTTATGCAAGGCGTCTCTGTATGAGAATTAATTAGTCCACTAAAGCCTACTCCTATTTGGTCAGAAAACATGAATATATTTTTGTTAATGTTATTCATCAAAGAAGTAGAAGACACAGCCATATTTTCATGATCAGAAAAGGAGGTGGTACCACTGTTTACTGAATCCAAATCACAAACAGCTGACAGGTTATTATAAGGTGTAGCCTGTAAGCACTTAAAAGAAACACTATTAAGTATAACTGGATAAAAATATATTACAAAAACTCCTCCTATCATAATTAAATAATAGAGCATTGAGAAAAGAGATGTTTTTGAATTATCTCACAGCCAGACACATTTTCGTATAGAAAAATAACCTCAATACATTTTTTTATAGGTATTTCTAAAATAGTGGCGTCAATTTGAATATATTTTTTAGATATTTAATACTGTTAAGATATTAAAACACTAAATTTTTATAGTAATTTTTGATGTCCATCTTTGGCCTGAGACACTATGGAGAATAGGCATTTTGCATACACGTTGCCAGGATAACAGAAAAGGACATAGGGTACCTTGCATCCAGATATAAGTACTTTTGCTAACCTAACCTACATTTACGCGAGCGAAGCCGCGGGCAAAATCTAGAAGTAAAATAAATAAGTTATCGCTTGCTTTAACTGTGAAGGAAAACATCTTGAAGAAACCTACATGTCTTAGTTCTCCATAATGTTCTCGAAGATATGTGAAGTCTGCCAACCCGTAGTGAACCAGTTTAATAAGGCTGGTACATACATACAGGTCTGATATACCCATTCGTTCCACCCAGTGCAGGGATTACTTGATGTCTTCCAATCCAAAATAAAAATATTATTATAGATTGAACATTATGGCTCTACACGTCGATACTCACTGAGTAAGAGCATCGGCTTCGTCAGCAGTAGACCGGCGGCTCTTCACCAGCAGCATCTCAGCGGCCTTGTGGTACTGCTCCACTGACAGCGCCGTGGCCTGCGCGAGCGCAGACACAGCGCGCTTGTATATCGCTTTGATCGTAGCCTCCGAATCCGACGTTACGTAGTCTAAGATTTCTGTATATTGTCTGTAAGTAATTAAATATTAGGAATTAATTTTATTGATAATCAATGATATTATAGGCAGAAGAAAAGCCTAGCGCACGAAAAGTGAACACTCAAAAACGACCCCATCGGGACGCTTTTTTAAATGTTTTAGTTAAAGCGCAATCCTAACTAATATAAATGCGAATGTGAGTTTATTTGTTACACTTTAACGCCTTAATTACTCGACCGATCATCCTGCAATTTCGCATACTAAGTGTATGCGAAACTTCATGATGATCAGGGGTACAGAAAAGGGACAGGGTACCTTTTATCCAAAAGGAAAATAACTACTGTTCCAGCGAGACAGTAACCTACATTACCGCGAGAAAAGCCGCGGGCAAAATCTAGTTTAAACTTAATACAAGTAAAATTTTGTTACAGGCTCCCTGCTTTATGTGAAATCTTAATTAACCGAATCTATATTGCCGCGAGCGAAACCGCGGGCAGAATCTTGTCTATATTCTAAAGAGAAAATATGATTTTTGGTTTGATTGTAAGGACTTAACTCAAAAAACTAATTTAACGATTTTTAAAAAAATATTATAAAACATGTGTGCTATAAAAAGTATGACAAATTATTTTATATATGTGAAGTTTTGCCAATAGAAAATAAAGTAGAATATCTAATAGGTCTAGAATACTACTATGGCAAACAATATAAATATCTTGTAGAGATTAAATACAATACCAGGAGGGCTAGAGAACAGAGACTAATTACACCAAAAATAAATTATTATGGAGAGAGAACAAATAAGTTTATTGTACCTATCTTATCTTATGTGGGGGCCAGTCAGTGCAGACCGGCGACACTTCGACCTAGTGGGATCTTTTGTGTCGACACTTCTCCATAACGACTGCCATAGATGTTCATGGCAGCCGGGACCAACGGCTTAACGTGCTTTTCGAGGCACGGAGCAGGCGATAATTGTCAATCAATACGCACATAATTTCGAAAAGTCATTTAACTTGCGAAAGTCAGAGGTGCGCGACATGGGTTCGAACCCGAGATCCTCTGCATTGCAGTCTGTTGGTCTCCCCACTGAGCTATCGCTGCTCTTTCAATTATTGTACCTAAAGTATTTAACAACATAGATATGCTAAAACTCTAAACTGAATACTAGCTTATTAAAGAAAATATTGAAGGGCACATTGTTAAATGGAATTTGCATTAGTGGTATATTAATGCAATATGTATTAATATACCACTGACTTAACCCATTCAATGCGGCAACAAATTTTGCTTTCACTAGCCAGAATCGGCTCATATTTAACGTAAACGTCGATCGGCGTTAGCCGCACTTGATGAAATAAAAAAAAACTAAATATCTAAAAACTACTCATATCAGGTATTTCATTAGTAAATTCCAAACACATTTGTTGTTTTATTAATATAATATCTTTAAATTTGGGTAAAATATAAAACAACTATACTTGACGCCGATCGGCGTCCTGCGAATCTGAGTATGAAAAAATAAGACGCCGATCGGCGTCCGCCGCATTGAATGGGTTAAATTAGATTAATAATATTTATTGTTAGTTACATTTTGATTTATATTTTTATTGTTTTTATTTGTTTTCTTTAATGTGTATGACGTAGGTTAAGTAATTTAATTAAGAGCGCATCTCGCCATTAAAGAATTACGTTTGGCAAGTTTACACATTTAATAAATATAAGTTACTATAGTAAAGGAAATAAATGATTTAAAAAAAAAGAAAGCAATATTATAGACGAGTAAATTTTTTTTAAGGTACTTACTAACGTAACCTGATCTTCATTTACGCGAGCTAAGCCGCGGGCAACATGTAGTATGATATAAAACAAAGACTCTTACTTGACTAGCGGCTGAAACTGTAGTTTAAGTCCAAGGTCCTGTGTAGCAGTCTGCAGTCTCTCGTGAAAGGCGTCTGACTTCGACATGTCCTCACTTGGAGACTCCTCATCTTCTTCATCTTCTTCAGGCATCTCACACAGTTCTGCAAACCATATAGCATAAAATAAAGTTTATTTGTTGAGATACCAGTGAAATCCAGTAACAGCCTCATTATCTCTCTTACGTCAGTTTTCTTTAACACGGTGGTATTTTCTCGCACGGGCCACCTCCTTCGTGCCGTCTTCAAATACTTAAATGAAGAAGTCGTTCGCGCTCTTATGTAATCTAAAATGGTATAAGCCGGTAATTGATGCTATCTAACGGAAATCGACCGTTAAGTAGTTTAGTTATATGGTCATAGATATCACTCCACTATTATAAAATAAAATAAAGTAGATTCTTTAATAACTCGATTTTCTTAAATTTACTTTAGCATTACTTATTACGAAAGACAAATAAGTAAGTAGGTAAGAATTACATTTGACCAGAAGTATCCCGTCAATCCTAATCCTAACTAATATTATAAAAGCGAAAATGAGATTGTTTATTTGTTTGTTTGTTACCTTTTCACGCCTAAACCACTGAACCGATCATCCTGAAATTTTGCATATACGTTGTCAGGTGTACAGAAACGGACATAGGCTGCCTTTCATCCCGAAAAAAATTACTGTTTCCGAAGAAAACAACAATAACGTTCTTATGATAATAGATGGCGCCACGTGTCTTTCGAATCATGATTGAATTATATTATTACAAGCAGAGTACCTACAACCCGAATTGATTGTCAAATTCTAAATTAACGCGAGTGAAGCCGCGGGCAAAAGCTAGAACCTAATATAGCCCTTAGTTTATAAAACAACGCCATCTAGTTCATTCATATTCATTCTAATTCGAGTGTTCACAGGATTTTAGACCTTAAGGTGTCCATGGCATTATTCAATCAATGATTACTTAAATGATAAAAAACTCATGGAACTAGTTAATAATAATAATAATATTCTACCACATACACACAACACCATCTAGCCCAAACTAAGCAGAGCTTGTACTATGGGTACTAGACAATGGATAAACATACTTATATACTTTTTTTTTGTAAATACATACATATTATACATAGAAACACCCAGACCAAGACAAACATCCATGTTCATGCACACAAATGTTTGACTTGTGCGGGAATCGAACCCGCGACCTCAGGCGTGGCAGTCGGTTACACTAACCACTACGCCATCGAGGCCGTCAAAGTTGCTTGTTTCATACAGAATTTATTTATTTATTTAATGATTTCAGGATTTACAGGGTTCAAACAATATATCTATTATATAAGTCAATTCAGTTATGTGAAGATACTTCGTGTTTATTAATTTGTGATGTTAAAGTATCTTTCTTTTCTTTTAAATAAACGTTGTTGGCTGTATTAAGGCGCTGTAATAAGCGTATGCTTAGGTAATTGAGGGGGTGAAGCAGAGGAGGTGAAGCGCATTTAGCTCCGCCCACTGCGGGGCGCCCCGTCGCATTCTCGTCACGCGCGGCCGTATTCTGGCGACATCCGTATTCTAATAATTAAAATATGCAAGCAAAAATGTCTGAACTTCTTGAATTGAGATAATTGTATCTAAATTTACATCACTTATTTACGATACCTGAACTGTTATAATGAAAATCAATTTGTTTGTCATGCTTGCTTGTGGAGAAGAAGATACATTAGGTATAGGTATAATATATGTAGGCATAGATAGAAACCGCTATATGTTTTGTTTTCAATAAATATATAACTGAATGAAGCCATGAGCAAAAACTACTCTACATTAGATGGTATACTTAGTAGGTTAAATTGTAGACAAAAATAACTGCGTGCCGTAAACAACTTATTTCATTTAGTTACCTGACAGATGTACCTATAACAGTGTGAATTTTCATAAACTGCACATATGAAAATGAGTGAAACTAGACATCATTTTATCGCTAGGAAAAATAATAATAAAAGTTAAAATAATATTCTTCGATTTATACCTATTTATATTTTTTCTTTAGTAGTTATGGACCTTGTACCAAGAAAACCTTGTAACTTTGAACCAGGTGATTAATCGTGTTGAAACAAAAACAGTAATAATACGCAATGTGTAGACAATAACGTCGGTATACTTATTCACATCCAAAAAAATACCGGTGGCATAAAAATAAGGAACATTTTAGACCAAAACTGAGTTTCGTACAATGTTTTTTAAACATTGTTAAAAAACTCAAGAAAACGTCCCCATTGCCTGTAGTTTTCATTAATTGACATTAATCTGTATCTAATAAGCTTTATAAAAACATAAAACCACACCTGTACCCCAAACAAAACAGTTTTTATGAAGGGCTAAACAAAGACCTTGCCGCCACTACGTGCATCTTTTTTCGAATATTGCATTATCTATCTCAGTTAAAAAATTAGGTCTTGTCTAATCCTTTGCCATAAATTACTAAACATACACTTGGGCTGCAAGTGCCACTTATTTTTCTGTAAAGGTACGAAAGGTATAAGTAATAAATAAAAAATATCAAGTAGAAATCAGCACGTTTATTTAGTTTCATCAACCTACAATAAAACTTTTAATGTAGCAAGTTTTCAAAATGACTACCACGTTGTTGTAAACACATAGTACTTCGCAGCAAAATCTGTTGCGTTGCTCGTCTTATCATTGTTGGATCTTCCTTTATGGCACTGGCGCAGTTTAAAATCTTCTCCTGCAGTTCTGCCTCACTATTGATGGGAGAGTTATAAATTCTCTGCTTCATTGTCCCTCACAGAAAATAATCAAGGGGTGTCAGATCGGGTGAACGCGCAGGCCACCCGAAGTACTGATTACAAATTCATTCTCACACATATTACATTTAAATTTATATTTAGAGATCAAACCATTTCTGGTTTCTCCTATCAAAGACATGTCTTTAAAATTACAGCTAAATAAAGAACTATGTCTAGATATATTTTTAAGCTGCTGGATAAAGTATGCCATGTTTACGCCTCTTCGGCCTTGTATTGGTTCATGTGGTATATCTTCTTGGGTTTCGATATGGTACGGCTCGCTTACGATAATTTGTCTGAAAAAAAATTACGAGTTAGTGTACCTATATATATTGATGCGTAATATAATCACTACATTTATATTACGCATCAATATTTTTCCAAGACACTAAAATAACGTAAACAAGTTGAATTAAATTTTAAATGACAGACCTTCGCCACGGTCTACAATAAATGAACATAGGCACAGTCTACGCTAAATGAACTCGCCACATTCTACAAATGGACGATTTGATCTGCAATTATATTTCAACGGTTTTCTTTCGAAATTCCTTTAGTTAACATATAACTATACTTTTCACAAGGGACCAAATTTAAAGCATTCAGCACAATTGCAGAAGGTACCAAATGCCGTATTCTCGCTGTATTGTTTATGTATACTCTAAGGTCACTACGCGTAAACAGTGGTAGAAATATTACATTATATTATTAGTGAATTTAACAATAGGCGTGTTTCCTAAGTCAATAATATAATAAGTAGTATAGTATTTTATATAATTATACTTACTCATAATCTGGTTCTTGGTTAGTTCTTGAATAAATCTTGTTAGGATTTACTGCAATCAAATGTGTGTAAGAGGTTGCAGAACTATTATCTTTGGCTTAGCTGTAATAAAAATAAAAATAATTACTTTTATTGAAATGCATACCAAAATTACTTTTGTGACAGCAAAATGCGTCAAGTACCTATGAATTATTAATTTTAGAAATAAAGATATTAGGTATACTGAGACATAATGGTTTATAAATTAATCAAAGTTTTATCCGATGTACTATGACTGTATATTATATGTTTTACAAATCAATAACACAACATTCGTTATCGCTTGTGTGCGCCATATTAGCGCTGTTTGTTGTTCGCCGTGGCGGAATCTTAGCGCTCCAGCCGCTCTGGCCGTAGCCGCTAAGAGCGAATGAATTTTACGATGATAATGGTTCGAGTTCATGCAAATACCTACTATTTCAAATATTGAAAACTGTGATAGCATGTATATTGTGATGATAATTGATACATATGCATGATCGATAGGTACCTACTATTTCGTGTATCTATAATACAATCATTCATAAGAAAGTGTGTACCTACAAAAATGTAACAATTTTCATACTCACTTGACCACAGATGAATTTCTGTTTTTATTGCGTCGTTTTCTTGTACAAATTCTTCGTAGTACTTTGTTTCTCTTATTGCCCATTTTTGTATCCTTCTAAGTACCTAGGTATATATTACAAGCACAGAAACACGTACCTATCACAAAAAAATAAATACAACAGAAATATCTAATACTTAAGTCCTAATAATATGCATCCATAGTCACACAAAAATTCTATTTGATTGAAATATAAAACTAATGAGATGTTTATATGAAATCTGAAAGTACGAACTCAATTTATACAAAATGGCGTATTACAATAATGAACAAGTTTACGTAAAATGCGTGTAGCGAATGCGTAATTAGAGCAGCATGACCTATCTTTCTCAGGGCTGATCGCCGACTGAGCGGGGTGCAAACTAACAACCGACACTCAGTGCACCGTGTAAACCAATAAGGTTCAAATTGCCGATGCGTTTGATTTTAATGTGATCTACCGAGCGTCAAATTCAGAGACATTTGGCAGATTTTATTTAATTTAAGAAAATATACATGTTTTAATAGGAAGATAAATAGGTAATTCTTTAGTTCATTAGGTTTCCTTTATTATCAATAAATAAAATATGATAGTTTACGATTAAAATATTGCAAACAGTGAGACGAAAAATTATTTTCTGGCTCATTTTCGTAATTTTTTTACTGTGATTCTATTTTACATACATAAAATATTTTTTTAAAAGTCTTTTCTTTAAACACTTGACTTTAAGCTCAATTTTTTTGTAGTTTGTGACATGTACCAATATGGCTAGTTGCGCGACGAAAAATTGTGCGTTTCATGGTATCTACGTTAGAACAGCGCCTTAACGTAAATTTTGTTTTAACTACATTTAGTCACGAACTACCTTTTCATGTCATAAAGTGTAAGTGTACGCGTCCTCATGCCATACTACTGCATATTACAAATGACTACTGATAAATATTATTTCAAACCTAAAATACTTCTTACATAATACATATTATTAACTTTTCCTTTATTTTTAGAATTTAGTTTTATATGGACAGTGACATACGGCATAATGACTGCAACACCTGGTGCATAAATGAGTTGTAAAATACTGAAATTATAATTTGATGGCGATTTAAAAGAGTGGCCTTGAGTTTCTTGCAGGTATCTTCTCATAGACTCAACCTTTTGCCTGAACAGTGCAACTAACATACATATATGTAAATTCAGTAAATGTAATAAACTCACTAACCCTTTTGACGTTCATAAGTGTTACTTTATGACCTAAGTGAACAAATGATTTTTGACTTTGAATATTACAGGCAACTGTACGTCCACAAACGATGACCATTAGATTGCTATAACGAATCTCGAATAGAATACTGCTGACTTTGCAAATGTGCTGATTACAGTAACCAAAATACTTCTTAAATTCATTAATGGAAATGCAGCTTAACTTGTCAAGTCTTGGAATACCAGTCATATTTAAAAACATATTGTGTCTGGCCGCCGGCGTGCCTCTGTGGCTCAGTAGGTTAATACAAGTATGTCGATACATTGTAGATACATTTAAGTGGCTTACCGGCAACTTGCTGCAAGGTTTCCTTCATGTCTTGTCGTTTCTCAGGCTCGACGCCGCGCATGCGCTCCTCTATGCGCATGCTCACTTGTTTTGACAACATCTCCAGAGCTTCTAGATGGACTAGACCTGAAATATATTACAAAATCTTTATACCTATATAAAGTCCGCTTACGCAAAATGTAGTCAATGGATTGACTTGAAATTTAAACAAACTTTATTTTAAAATTAAACTACTTTAAACGGATTTTCTCGCGCTGTTTAGGTTTAGTGGTCGTTTAACACAAATCTGTTCGCAAGAAATTTGCGAAACAGCACTTTTCTCAAATAATATGTTTGCAGTTATTGGTTCGCACACATCGATATAATATGAGTGCGAAACGACCCAGTCTGGAAAAGGTGTTTCATGCAACACGACCAATACGCCGTTGTTTATTTTAAAAACACTATTATTACATAATATTTGCTATTGAACTACTACTGTTAAAGTTTACTACTATTTTATTACAGTAAACAAAAAGAAAATGATCTAGGTCACGGGCGCTGCTAGCAAATTGTACAACAAGAACCTAACTAACCTTCAAAATCATCAAATAGATTCTCGTAGTGCACTTCCTTGGCTTCTCTTTTCTCTTCTCGTATCTTGTCATCTTCATCAGCCTTGGCTTTAGCCTCCCTCAGCACTTGTGACAGTACTGGTTTGTCTCCAGCTCCTATGCCTAGCATGGCACGCTTCTTGGCAAGACCAGGATCACCGTCCTGAAGTACCTCCATGGTCTTCTTGCCAATAGTTTCTAGGGTATCCAGACCACCAGCTATTACTTTTGTACCTAGTATAAGAGAGAAGTATTTTAAATATATGGTCTGTGGCACAGTGGTAGAGAATGCTGCTGCTGTGCAAAACGGAGGAGGTGGAATGTTACCATATCACTATTTCCCTTGCACGCATTTATTTAAATGGCGGTTACAAAACACAATAATATATTTCATCATCATTCGACAGTCAGCCCTTTTGCCAGATTTTAAAGGCAACAAATTTATTTATTATTGAAAGGATTTAAAAATGCTTTGTTAATATGGTTTTGAGTATCATAATGCTTTGATCAACATTTGAAAATATTGACTATCATATTCTATTACAATACTTACTGGTACTTTCCACGAACTTAGTGACGCCAGAGAGTAGACTGCCAAACTGGAATGCATCACCAGTAGCTTTCGTCTCTTCTGATTCCACCGGTTTCTCTTCAGCAGGTATATTTTCTGGTTTACTGGCTTTAGGTTCATCTTCTCGTTCTTTAGCCTTTCTTCTGGCAAGCTCCTCAGGGTCAGGGGCTCCTATACCGGTTTCCAGGACTGTTGAGAGGCTCTGGATAATGTAGGAGAATTAATTTTTATTTTAATATAAAATTTAATTATCTATTTCCTCTTAGAGCTTCTAGTTTAAGACTATACACGCGCCACGACACTGATAGCAAAAGAGTCATACTATGTTAATTACCTGTGATACTTGGCTGGTAATATTGGTGATGCCAGCAGAGGCGGTACTGAGCAAAGAGTCCACACTCCAGCCCCAACCCCAACCAGAACTGCTACCACCGGTGGATGCTGCTGCCAGTCTGTCTGTGACAGCTTTAATGTCAGGATCTGGCTGTGTTTGTGCTGGTTGTGACTTAGGTAGTTCAGACTGAAATTTCAAAGAATATGAACTTAGATACTTTAGATTTTCTAGATTTTCTTAATTTTCAATCTTTCGATTTTCGTAGTATTACTTTAGATTTTCTTAATTTTCAATCTTTCGGGAATATTAGTTTTTCTGGATGCGATGCAATCTGTATGCAAAATTTCATGATGATTCGTTGAGTAGTTAAGGTATGAAAGTGTAACAAATAAACAAAGTGCATTCATCGCTTAACAATGACAGACTTGTATTTTGTTTAGACGAGTAATTATATAATACTAGCTTTTGCGTGCGGCTCCGCCCGCGTGGTACCTACCTACATCAATAAATAGTAGCCTATGTCCTTCCCCAGGTTTTGAACTATATCTGTACCAAATTTCATCTAAATCGGTTGAGTGGTTTAGTCGTGAAAAGGTAACAGACAGACAGAGAGACAGAGTTATTTTCGAATTTATAATATTAGTAAGGATTAATTAATATTTATTTCTGCGACGTCAGTAATACGAACGTACGTGAGTGTGTAGATTTGTTTCAAGTATGTGTATAGACTAGATTGACATAAACTGTGTATTGGTGATGGCTAACCCGTTGTTTAGTCATTTCGGCCGTACTAATTTATTAAGACGGGGTCGTCCACCCCGACACCGATATCACACCCTCTCCAGACAATTGATGAAGAACCAGATGACAATCAGCCTACGAGACATGAATATGAATTGCCTACTGAGATCATATCGACACCAGAAATCCAGAAATGGATGACGATGATTGAAAGTTACTTGAGTGAAATATGCACTATAGTGGCTGAAGGAAAAATGAATTCGGACCAAAAGCTGCACGTGAAAAACAATTGCCGTAGAGTAACGAGTGCGACGTCACAAATGGCTGTGTTATACCAATAGGTAAAACAAAAGGCTGTCCAAATGCACACTACCGTCCAGCACCTACAGGCACAGCAAGACGTCTCGCACTCGATACGACAAGTTAGAGATGTGGTCGAAGAAAAGCTTAAAGCCTCGAGAAATGCTATATATCTTTCGCTGATGTGGTGAAAAAGGGCGCTGATAAGTTTATCCGTCCCAATAATTTTAGCTCCCTCGTAATCATGCCGAATGACAAAACAAAGACCAGCGAAGAAACAAAATCGCTTGTGCAGAAAATTGTTTCTCCGGATGAAATGAAACTCCATGTCCGCGCAGTAAGAAAAGTAAAGAACGGAGGCGTATTGATCAGCACGGAAACGAAAGGTAACCTAGAGAAAGTAAGAAACTCGTAAGGTTGTTGCCTCAGGCCTTTCCGTTCAAGAACCTGCTAAACGCCGACCTAGGATAACATTTATTGGTGTACCCGTAGCGCTAAAAACTTGGCCGATAAATTACCTAATTATAGCCGTGAGACCTTTTTTGAATCAATGAAACTCAGCCACAAGTCAGGTAAGAAATATCTATTGACCTGTAATTATGTTATTGAAGTTGCTGCTAGCATCAGAAAAATTTTGATCAATCAGGGCAGAATATACACAAATTGGACATCTTGCCCAGTCAGAGACTTTACGCTGGTAACAAGATGTTTTAATTGCCAGCAGTATGGTCATGCAGCCAAGTTCTGCCGTGAAAGCAGTCCCACCTGTAGCCACTGTGGAGATCATGGACATAACATAAAAGACTGTAAGAAATCTTCTCCCCTACACTGTGCAAAATGTAAACGATTTAATAGGAAGGCTGAACACCAAACTGGAGATGAATGTTGTCCGGCCCATAAATATGCAGAGGACAAATATTTAAACTCAATAGAGTATGAAGGCGCCTAGGAGCGTCACACTATAGTTATTTTATATACGCACATAGTTTTATTGCTTTTATTTCTTTATATCTTATTCTTTGTTTGTGTTTTTTATATTTTTTATGACTAATCAGTTACTTTATGACTTATATATATTTTCTGTATCCGACTCGACAAGGAATTTATTGTTAGAGAATGGAAATACACTAACTTTATTAACACAAAATATCCGAAGCATAAATCGAAATATGAATAGCTTTGAGGTCCTTTTACATAGGCTTAACATAAATTGCAATGTTATTGTGAGATTACAGAATGTTGGTTGTCGAACCAGACTTCTCCCTTACCTTACCTTACCCCTACTACTGGGCATATTTCTTATAAATCTGGAAAAACACTAACCAGAATGATGGCCTAGTGATTTATGCAAGAAATGATCTAAATATAACTGTAGAAGAGCCAATATTCAATGGCTACAATTGTTTAACTAATAAAATAAATAATGATACAATTATTTTAGGCATTTATAGGCCGCCCTCACAGAATATGGCCTCGATGGCGTAGCGGCTAGTGTAACCGACTGCCACGCCTGAGGTCGCGGGTTCGATTCCCGCACAAGTCAAACATTTGTGTGCATGAACATGGATGTTTGTCTTGGTCTGGGTGTTTCTATGTATAATATGTATGTATTTACAAAAAAGAAAAAGTATATATGTATGTTTATCCATTGTCTAGTACCCATAGTACAAGCTCTGCTTAGTTTGGGCTAGATGGTGTTGTGTGTATGTGATAGAATATTATATTATTATTACATTGATATATTTTTGGAATCCCTTGACATAAATCTACAAAAGCTTGGTATGTACAAAAATATCGTTCTAACAGGGAATATAAATATTAACATTGCTTCTGGGAAAACCAACACTTATGCACATAATTACTTAAATATTTGTTCTTTTCATGGACTCTTACCAACGCATAATTATCCTACGCATCAAAGCGACTCATGCTTGGATCATTTTATCATGAAATCAAATGCACCCTCTATAACGCTTATTACTAACGCCACTCTTACCGATCATCATGCTGTATGCTTTACACAAACCTAAACATAATTGCACATAATAACTGTAGTATGTTTGCTGACACTGCATGTCTGTCTTAGTTAATGTAGGACAAGTGTCCCACATTAACTAAGACAGACGATATAAAGTATTTAGGTATTATCATTGACACAAATATAAACTTCCGCAAACACATCGATTTGTTATGCACCAAAGTACGTAAATTAATTTATATATTTAAATACTTGCGCAACATAGCCGACTACAAATTGATAAAATTGGTTTATTTAGCTTTGTGTCAATCTATTCTCACATACTGCATAACCTCTGGGGGTGGAGCAGCCAAATCAATTCTCTAGCCCCTAGAGCGAGCTCAAAGAGCTGTTCTTAAGGTAGCCACTCGTCGCCCATCCTTGTTTTCCACACATCAGCTTTATACTCCTTGCAAGGTACTAACCATTCGTCAATTATTTAATAGGCACACTATACTTAAACAGTACACCAAAGTCCCGTTTATCACGGTCTCAAACCAGACACGCATTTGTCAATAAATTCTATATATTCTTAGGACCGTATTTATATAACAAGTTAAAGTATCAAATATATATAATGTTAGTTATAAAAAATGTAGTATCATGTAATGGAATACCTAGAAAAATTAAATTATATGGACACAGAAAAACTGCTAGAAGTCTTAAAATGATATTGATAGTAAATTTAAAGTTGTATATTACTTACTAAACACCTTTAATATAGATGTACTTTAGACTGTAAATATTTGTATTAACAATGCACTAGTGTAAAATAAAATTGTCAAGTGATGTTCTGAAACACAGGTCTATCCTAGTTCAGGCAGGCTTAAACATAACCTTTTGAACTTCATTTATATTGTACACACTATAAATTAACGTAGTTTAAGAATTAATTTTAATATAAGCTTAAATTATTTAAGGCAGGTATGCTTTAACACTGTTGATGTGTATGATGTTGTCTAAGGATGTATCTTATTTTTTATGTCAATAAATAAATATTATTATTAATTATTAAAAGTGTCAAACGCATTTATAATATTAAGTTAAGATTTTGCTTTGTTTTGAGGTATATCCTTGTTAGTCTTATAGCAGATGTATGCCTTTTTGTTTTGCAACCATGAGGTCCATGTCGGACTTTTAGGTTGAACAATAATTAAGTTGGATTTTGTTAGGAATTGTCCAGTAATGTGTTTGGTTTATGGTAATGGGTTATATAAATATTTAAACAACATGATTTTTGTTTTAAAATATGCTTTCTCAATAATGATTCTTTTTCAGTTGAGGTATTTTATAGTCCATTGTATTAATGGACTATAAAATACCTTAACCTATCGATTTGTAATAACTATATATGAATCATACATAATTCTGGTAGTAGCCAGATGACTAGCAAGTCTAAAAGTTGCTGAAACAGGTCTTGGACTCAGACAATATTTAATAGCAATGTGCTTATTATACTTATACATAATCGTGTTGTAAATATTGATTCCAAGCCTGATGTGTAAAAACCAAAAAATTGCGTAAGATGGGAGAGGACTATGTGCAACAGTGGATTACAGCGGGCTGATTTATTGAACGACAAGAAATGGTGAGTATGAGCTCTCTTTTAAAATGGTACTCAGTATCATGGTCATCTCTGATATAATTGACTCACCTAATTGTTGCAAGCATTAGAATCCAAAATATTTCTCTTTTATTCATAACATCTCCAGCACTATAGGGTCTGTCCTTGTGTTGCAGGAAACTTTATAAACATACATTAAATGAACTGTGGGATTTGAATCCATAATAGTCTGCAAGGCGGTAGCAGCAAGACAAGCTTGACTGTGTTGCCATGCTTGCAGTCAAATTTCACATCTTTTATTCTATTTACCAAATCAACTCCCACACTAACAATAATTGCTGTATTGCAGGGGCAGGTGTGACATATCTGCCTAATGGTCATGTAATTTGCCTACCTTTATTTAGTAGAATTTTGTAGTGTTTTGTTATTTTATTGTGATTCTGTTCATAAAGCCTTTACAAACACATATCTTTCTTTCTTATTATTGCATTATGTAGCAAGATTAGGCATAGATACATAAAATAATATCATATAAAAAGTATCTGTTGAAGCTACATAGCAATAATTAAGAATTGGATGTTTTCAATCCTTAATTATTGCTAGCTCAAACAGAGAAAGGAAGGAATCTTGAAGAAACCTGGTCCAAGTTATGTATATGTGAATTTTGTCTATAATACATAATTTCACACACTGAGGAGAGGTCAAGGCCCAACACACCAGTATTGTGGGATAATTTGTTAACAGGGCTGATTTTGTTATTTATTAGATCAACAAGCCAGGTCATGCTTTAACATCAACACATTTACAGAAAAAGAATTTAACACTCACTTTTTGTGCACTGGACAAGTTGTCATCTTGACCCCAATCATCAAAGTCATCCCAACCCGTGTCTTGTGACTTTTGAATGTCTTTTGTTGGCTTTGTGTCTTTCTGTGGTAAATTACTCTTTGTAGGTGCAGGATTTTCAATTGGTTCATCATCTATGTCAAAGTCATCCCATCCGTCTCCATCGGCCTGAAATGTTATAAGGGATTATTTTTATTGCTGAAACTAACTTATTAATTATTAGTGTAATGCATGGATAAGAGTCACAAGTTTTAACTTAAATATAGGCATGTATAAGTAGTAAATTTCATGAATTACAAATTTCTGGATCTCTCAACAAAATTGACAAACATGTGTTAAATACGCATTAATTAACATAACATTTAATTGCACAATATGGATTAGATTTGAAAAGGTATATTACACAGTTCAAATTTCTATTAAATACATATTGCTTACCGTATTTTTTGCGGGGTTTTGTACGATACTAGAACTAGTTTGAGTATTCCCAGCCTTTTCATCAGATTCTAATGGATTGTCACTGTAATTAGAGGAAGATAGTCTATTTTTCCTCACTTTTTTGTCTGGACTACCATGACCCTCATCAGCACTCTCAAAATCCTCACTATCACTTGTAGGCATTGTGATATTATGAAAGTTTACTGTTCAATATTTATTTTTATGTATGTTATAGTTAACAAAAACGAAAAGAAGGAAACACTTCGAATACCTACGTGTTGACAAAATTGCCAACACATGACATTGACAGTAAATGTCACAGTCATCGTTTCTTAGCGCGTTCCAATATCCACAATAATTTCGGAATCAATAGTATGTATAATCATAACTTGAGCATAATATATTTTATTTTCTTCGCGATTATTCCAGCAAATAAAATATAAAATTAAGTTAAGGTGTATAGTTTCTAAATAAAAACGAAGCTACTAAGAATAAAAACAAAAACCAAATACTTAGTTTTTAAGTATTTATTTTCAACCAGTAATGTACATTTTGATGTTTTGGCTGAATAGAAAGTACCTTCGATTGAGTGAAAATTCAAAATTTAGGTACCTCTTTCAAATTATGACGCCGCACCGGCGACGTTTTGTTTTAATTTGTAATTTTGTTTACCTTAGCCTTTTACGCTTCAAATTGCTTCTTAAAATTGCTTTGATTACGTTTGCATTATATTGTGAACCAAAATATAAAAATTAAATCTCATATTTAGGTAAATATTTAATTATTTACGTACTAGTTTATTGTGCCTTTTAGATTTATTAACTTACTACAAATCTATACCGTAATTGTTAATTTTATT
This sequence comes from Catocala sponsa, assembly GCA_963564715.1. Classification (NCBI taxonomy): domain Eukaryota; kingdom Metazoa; phylum Arthropoda; class Insecta; order Lepidoptera; family Erebidae; genus Catocala; species Catocala sponsa. Next base: position 7,787,878 of record OY751346.1, on the reverse strand, counting down.
TGCTTGACACATATAAACATAAGTGGTTGTTGAAGTGACTTGGTATAGTTGGTATAATATTTCAGAAGACGGAAGCATAGTCAGATACAGTGCCAGTAAGTATTTAAAACCTATTCAATGTTGGTTTTGGTTATGTATGAAATTATTAATAAATATATGATACCTAATTGATTTGATGTTATTATAGCTACTTATTATTTTCTTTTGAATGGTGATTATAAAAGTATGTTAACAATGTTAAAATCCACTATTAAAATGTCGCACTTATAATGAGAAGACCTTTTGTTTAGCGAAACTAATAACTAGGTAGGTACGTAGGTAGGTATCTAATGCATTAAGTTTGATATTATAGTATTTGACATAGATGTAAATCTAGGTACCTACATTATTAGTACTCACTTCTAGTTAAAATAGCTATGAAATTGTTGTTATTGAAGCTATTTACTCGTTATTTTGGTTATATCATTACGTTTATGCCGCGGCCACACATTGGATTCAACTTTGCGTCCAAGCTTAGCTCTAATTCGGAATGGCCAATATGGAATCAAACTACTGCACCACACATTGGCTTCAATACCAACTTTGCACCAAACACTGGGAATAGACAAGCGCGGACCTTGTCGTTCAGTTGACGCAGAACGGACTATGGACGATAACTTATTTGCACTAGCGGCTTACGCATATGGTTTACAAGAAAACAACGAAAGTAAAGGCGATGGTGGATGATTATAATTACCAATGGGTGGCGCGCGCGCGACATTCTGTCCAACAAGATGCCCGTGCGCACTCCCCTTCTATTCCCCTCGCCTTTGAACTTGTTAAAAAAACCGACTCTTTGCGCGTCGGTGTTGGACACAGGACGGTGATTGGACGCAATGTTCACATTGTGTCAAAGACTGAGCCACACATTGGAGTATTGGCTGCAATAAGCTATATTGGTGCAAATATAACCAATGTGTGGCCGCGGCATTACAGCAGCTAAGATTAAGGTTAGTCGCACACTACCAACTATACGCTGTATGGCCTAAATCGCAATAGCCATAATGAAGATGAAGCAATTTTTGCCTTAGTTTCCTAACATAAATACTCTTATCTACGTTTTTCCTCTTATCTTATCTTATGTGGGGGCCAGTCAGTGCAGACCGGCGACACTTCGACCCAGTCGGATCTTTTGTGTCGACACTCTCCCAATAACGACTGCCATAGATGTTCATGACAGCCGGGACCGACGCCTTAACGTGCTCTCCGAGGCACGGAGCAGGCGATAATTTTCAATCAATACGCACGTAATTTCGAAAAGTCATATAACTTCCGAAAGTCAGAGGTGCGTGACGTGGGTTCTAACCCGAAAGCCTCTGCATTGCAGTCTGTTGGTCTCCCCACTGAGCTATCGCTGCTGTCAGAAATAAAGACTTTTCTTTTAAATACTACTCCTGCACCAGGAAAAATCCTGTGTCGCGGGTCGCGGGGATCTTTACAAACAGTCACAAAGAACACCAAGATTCAGAACAACTATTTTTGGATTACACAAATTCTTGTACCGTGTGGGGATCGAACTCACTACACTCGATGCAGTGGCAATTACGAGGCGACCACTTAACCACTACGTAGAACAGAACTGGAGGCAGATACGTACCTTTATCAGGTCCTTTTTCTTTTTTTAACGGAGACTGGGCATATGTGTAGGGAACAGGCCAAAGTGCAGAAGTTGTTGCGCTAACATTAGTGTACCTACTCTTTGTTCCCTCACTCTCATAGTGCGATGAGAAAATCTGACACAACCGGAGAGAGATCAGGCTCAGGACTGTAAGGACGTAAAGCTTTACGTGCTTACCGCGGTACCACTTTATGGTGTTGCGCCATAAACTTCCTAAGACTAAGCTACATTTAAAAATGTCTTGGCAGATAAGCCCATAAATTTTTGTTTGTCTGACTCGAGGTGGAGCCTGTGACTGAGGTCTCTATTTCAAACCTGAATTCCAATAAACAGCAATCACATTTACGCTACATTTAAATATACATATGTAGGTGTAATATACTTTTGTAATCAACTTTGGGAGTGTTATGTATCATAATATCAGCCCTATATTAAACTGTCCCAATGCTGGGCACGGGCCACGCTCGTCCATGGCAGGTTGGCAGACTTCACATAATATCGTGAACATTTATTTTTTTATTTTTTATTAACGGCTGTTTGATAATTCAGCATGCTTCTTTTACCTTTCCAAGTAATGTGCGTGTTACATAGTTATTTATCGCTCGGTTTAATGGTGAAGGAAAACACCGTGAGGAAACCTGCATGTCTGAGAGTTCACCATACCACCCACAACACTCAGCAGTGGCAGTGGCGAGGCGATCACTAAAACCACCACACCATCCGTGCAGTCAAATGGCTATCACTCATCTATATTAATATTAAAAAGCTGAAGAGTTTGTTTGTTTGTTTGATCGCGCTAATCTCAGGAACTAGTGGTTCGATTTGAAAAATTATTTTAGTGTTGGATAGCCTATTTATCGAGGCAGGCTATAGGCTATATGACTTCACGCTACGACCTACGGACGGGGGCGGCGCAGTAACGATAAACGCGGGTGAAATCGCGGGAACATTTAGTAAAGTTATATAAAGTCAGAGATGCGTGCCTTGAGATCAAACTGGAGAGCTCTGCGTGGCAATCCAACGGTCTCCCACTAGGCTCTCGCTGCTATGTACTTGACAAATATATTATACTAGATGTGCCCGCGGTTTCAACCGCGTTTATGATTACTACGCCGCCCGCGTGGGTCGTAGCGTGATGATATATAGCCTATAGCCTTCCTCGATAAATGAGCTATCCAACACTAAAATCATTTTTCAATTCGGACCAGTATTTCCTGAGATTAGCGTGCTCAAACAAACAAACAAACTCTTCAGCTTTATAATATTAGTATAGAAGTATAGATAAGCGTTTGGGAGGGTTAGATTTCAGGCTGTTGAGAATAAATCTTATACCCACTGCGTGATTTAGGGCCCCAGCTAGTCGCCATTCGCATTTATATTTAGGTAACGGCACATGCACGGACTACTTGGCACTGCAGAACGAGCCACTAGGTGTCCAACAAGCTATAGACTCAGTCTATACTAATATTATAAAGCTGAAGAGTTTGTTTGTTTGTATTTTTGAACGCGCTAATCTCAGGAACTACTACTTTATGTATTACTAGATGTGCCCGATGTTTCACCCGTGTTTATGATTACTGCACCGTCACCGTGGGTCGTAGCGTGATGTTATATAGCCTATAACCTTCCTCGGTAAATAGACTATCCAACACTAAAGGAATTTTTCAAATCGAACCTGCAGTTCCTGAGATTAGCGCGTTCAAACAAACAAACAAACTCTTCAGCTTTATAATATTAGTATAGATTACACTAGCTTTTGCCGACAGTTTCGCTCGTATGAGTTCCACGGAGACCTACATAGGAAAACTGTCCTATGCGCTAATACAGGATATTGTCTATCTGTATGCAAACTGCAAAGTGCCATCTGAAGTCGGCGTGATTGAGAAACAAATATTCTCATTCTTACATCACATCCTATCAGGTGTATTAAGGAATAGAGAATAATAATACTAAAGATTAGGATTAAGTTCAGTGATAGTGTAGTTAAAATTTAGTTCGATTGCAAAGTTAGAGATTCATAAATATCTATCTTTACTATCCAACTGAACTGAAAAATTTAGTTCGATTGCAAAGTTAGAGATTCCTAAATCTCTAACGTTATCATCCAACTGAACTGAAAAACAATACCATCACTCCTAAGTGATCCTGATCATATTGTTAACAGGTTAAAGTCGCGTTTTAAATTTGCCTGTGTTTACGGAGGTGTGTGATATTTGTCAACCCTAATTGTGGGACAGATGAACTGTCACACAGATGCCTCGAGTTTAATCCCAAGGCGTGCATCTGACTTTTTGAAGTTATTTGCGGATTAAATAGTTAATTATTTTTCGCTTTAATAGTGAAGCAAAACTTCGTAACGAAATCTGCATGTCGAAGAGTTGTCAATAATGTTCTCGAAGATAATTACCTATGTGAAGTCTGCCAACCCAGTGCCAAAAGCAGTAAGTCAACGTAGTGGATAACCTAACCTTCCTCACACTGAGAAGATGCCTATGGCCAGCGGTAGGACTAATACAGAGCTGATATTATTGTATATGTACATACATGGTTATTGAAATGAACTGTAGATGCAATGCTGCTAAAGGACAGCAAATATCAAAGTGGTCGATTAAGGTTATCCCTCTAGTTCCAGAAACCCACCCACCACACAAAGCAGCGAGGTGGCACACCTTGATGACTTTAGTCTGTAGGCCCGAAGTCTTTCGAGGACCCGACCTAACCCTCTCGCCCTCGTTGTGACGAGGGGGTATGCACTAGGAGCATTTCCCCACGTAAACAAAAACTTGTTCCCTTGCTGACAGTAACGCGCCTCTCGTAAGATCACAGCATAAGGTCTATTCCTGTGGGTTCTTCTTTAGGGTGGCGTTACTCACCCAATCTGATTGTGCCCTACTTCTTTTAAAATTTACCAATAGTACGTATAAACAAGTAAGTATGTGTTGAGAGAAATAGAAAAAAAAAACTGTAAGTAGGAGGAACAAGACTGAATGTGTTTCATAATTATCTTTCTTATTCTACTTCTAGAAGTTACTATTTCAATGTAGGTATGTCATAGAAGATTCGATTTTATCTTTCGACTAGCTGTTATCTGCGACTTCGTCCGCGTAGATTTTAACTAAAAAGTGTTTGTCTCCACGGAACCCATTTTTTTTCTAAAATCAGAGTAGCCTAGGTTACTCCTTATAACATCACCTATCTGCCAGTGAAAGTCCCGTCAAAATCGGTTCAGCCGTTTCAGAGATTAGCCGGAACAAACAGACAGACAGACAAAAATTTAAAAAATAGATGTTTTCGTTTAGGTACCTATATACTTTCATATGCATTAGATAAAAAGCTGTTATTTTAACATTACAAACAGACACTTCAATTTTATTTATTTGTATAGATAATATAAACCGTTATTTTATTTTCAAGTTATGAAGGTATTACACTAGTTAAAAAAATTATCTTAAGAACAAAGTTTTTAATCTGGTAAATAGCTCGTGCTTAAATGGCCCTACAGCGTGCGAATACTTACTTATAATATAAAATTAGCCGTTTACTCGCATAATACCTATATTTATAAATTTCATTTACTTACCATAAAGTCAAAATAAAAACTGCTTTTTCATATTTTATTTGCACTCAATTGGCAATTAGGTAGGATTCCCTTCTTATAGCTAAGAATATACAAAATATTGTCTTATGTTTATTTAAATGTTACACATCGAATCTACTTACCTTTCATGGACTTCTTTAAAGTAATAATTAAAATAGTCAGATGTAATTAAAATAATCCGCGATAAAATCTATTAAAAGTACTTAGTTTAATTTCAAAACATAGTAATACCTATATTTCTCTTTAGTATGATAAGTATATAGGTAAACTATAAATGTAAGTACCTATATACAGTTCTAACTTGTATCTTACAAACTAATTAAATAATCACTCATAAGAAATTAAAAGGTAGTCAATTGCCATTGTTAATGTTTTTATGGTTGAAACTAATTGAAGCGGTCGTTTATAGCACAAAATTAATCAGTTTTATGTCTCTACGATCCTTCACGTATTTTACAGCTTTTAATCGATTGGCTAAACTAATAAAAATATATAAATAATTTCCATTGCACTCGCGTAGGTACTAGCTAAAGTATTTCTAAACACACATTAACAGTTTTTGCACCGACTGATAAGAAGCCTTTTGTTTAAAACATTACCTAACAGATTAACTCATTAAGGCATACTTTGTAAAACAATGCCGTCTATTTAGATCCACTATTTATATTGTTTGACTAAGTCTCATTAGAGAGGCTAAAAACGTCATATGCTTGTCAACAATTTGCTTATTGTAATGCCTAAACATTTCCGCTAACAGCATCATGCATTCGTAACCTTGTTTAAAGTAGGTAAGTTCAAATTTAGTAGGTCATACAAAAGTACAAGATTATCATAATACAAGACAATGTGCTCTTATATAGCAACGTTATTATATTAGCGTCAGATAAACATACGTACTTACATAGGTACATATCAGTAATTTGTATGTATGCTCGGTATATACATACGCTGTGGAATGCGATCTATACCTACGTATACACGCCCGCCTATACATATTTATACAGCGGAATCGTAAATAGATTGAATGGGTATGTACCTACCTACTTTTTGCTTACATTGCCAGTTTCACAGTCTCCACACCGTACATAGCATCAGTCAGTCGCCACTAGTAGACCATGTAATGTAAACATTAGATGGTCGAGGAATGCATTTAGACAGTAGGTGCTGGTAGTGAATATTATCATGTGCGGTGATAACGTGGCTACGAGTCGGCGGGGTTCAGTCGGCGACGCGGGGTCGCGTGGTGCGGTCGCGTGTATCGTTGCTATCGGAGGAGTGACGTACGGAACCGCTTCGTGTGTTCGCGCTCGCGTACGCGCCGCATTCCATCGTGGGGGCCCTTCGCCGCTATTGGCCGATCCCGCGTGACGTCACACCTCGTAATGAGGTATTCAACATGGCCGTGTAGCTAGTTCGCGAGTGTGCTTCGTTACTCGTTTGAATGGATTTAATCAGTGAAATATGCCAAGGAGACGAAACGGTGAGATACCCTTGCCCGACGGATGGGATTACGCGAGGGACTTTGACGGAAAATTGTATTTCATCGACCACAACAGTAGAAAAACGACGTGGATCGACCCGCGAGACAGGTAAGTTTTCCAAAGAGAAGTGTTAACCCGTAAGAGCCCCATGTCAAAACTTTACATTCCAATGCAATTTCTATAGTTTTCTGTTTGAATTTGAGTGTTGTGAACAAAAATATCGGGAGTGCAAATGATAGAGTCGGTCGTGATGAAGTTACAAGTGATAAACGCTACTCTAAAATAGAATAAATCGTGAAAAACAAAGTGTTCCGTCGCCGCGACGCTGCTGCTCTCTAGTGGTAAGAATGCGCGTCAACCTCGATTTCACACGACATTCCACAATTTAGTGACAACAAATGAGCTAAACACAAATTATGGTTATCATTTGTTATCCTTTGGAATGTGTACTGTGGTCTTGTTTTCGTATGGGGTCGTATTTGGTGAGCGGCGGAGTTGGAACGCGACTAATGAGGCCACGGAACTGGTTCATAGCAATGTTGGTAGCTGAACTGGCGCAGAAATAATTCGATGAAGCGTTTATGTGTTAAGTATGAGTGTAGCATGTTGTCTAGATGGTGGTGTGGTCGGTGGTTTCGTAAGGTGCGCGTGTGTGTATGGTGCCGATGCGTGGAGAACGCGGTGGGAGATGGAATGCAATGCATAGGCAAGTTGCGCGGTGTGAATGACAGGCCGTAGAATGCGGCCCGGGCCTGCGGCGATGGTCGCGCCTTTCTAAAGCGGCGCACTCCCCCTCCCCTCCGCCGCACCGCCGTCTCCCCACACCCCCCTTCACCACCTCACCAAGCTGCAGGTGCTGCACAACACATCCCTATTAAATACCGATCATGTCTCTAGCCGTATCTATTTACCATAGTTAAACCGACACCTGCACCATTGTTTTAAAAAATTAACTTTAAAAACTACACCTGCATTTGAAAATGCATGGTTACAGTTAAAAACGGCCAATTATCACTTCAGTGATGCTAAATGGCGTAACAATTAGCAGTAGTGATGGGCGTTCTATTTGGAAAATGAGACATCCTAAAAGAATAACTGTATGCGTCCAGTAGTCTGCGTTATATAACGGGCTAATAAGATTCGCCATAAACTATTCTATTAATGAAAACATCAAAGTTCCGTTAAATGCTCTGTAAATGGATAACATAAAGTACGGGTTTAATTGCAAATGATCTTCAAGTGCAAATGCACAATCAATGTAAAGTCCACAGTTAATGATTGAAACGAACAAGGATGTGTATTTATTATTTACAACAGCCATATTAGTGGTTCGTTCCAGACTTCAATCTTTGAGGGTAGTCATACAAGAAAATCTCGGTAATATCCAATTTTATAACCGAATTATACGCTGGACAAATATTGCATAAAATGCGAATGTGGATTAAATTGATTCAAGTTAAGAAGGCACATGAGAATCTGGTCTCGGTACATTGACACCACAATAAAATTCGCCGCTGACACAGGAAACATAAAGTGGTACTTTTATTGAACCTTTTGGCAAACTGCATTCCATACGGTCAACATTACAGTTTGATATTTGAGAAGTGGTTACTAACTTAGCATACCAAACCATATGACCGTGTTTTCTGTTTGCAGTCAAACCTTATCAGTTCATAATTACGACTCTAGCTCCGCAAATGTACAGTCATGGAAAATTTCAGGTTCTTTATGTGACTAGTTGCTGGAAAATTTGGAGCAAATTGAATTCTCAATGAGCTGCCATCGCAAAATTACCTACTTAGCGCATTGTTTTGAAAATAACGCTAAGTGGATAGTAAAAGAGCAACGACAGTCAAAATTGACCTAGAATTTGGTGTGTGGAGCGGAGGTACCGCGGATGTCACTCTACCGTCGACATCTACTTGTGCGAAACGCGCACACAATAAACCGAGCCACTAAGCCAATTTATTAATGCTAAAAATAACCCGGCCACGTCTCGGGCGCATACGACGCTATTAACCTTATACGGAACCTAAATGTTCTACTATGAAAAATGTGTCCTCAGTGTCCTCACGTCACTGCTTCTGGCAGAATGCAATTATTTATCCACTACAGGAATGTTGTCAGCTTAGAAGACCTGCTTTTCACATGCAGGTGTAATTATCACATTTTGATGGCAAAATATTGCCGTTTTTAAACAAAATATTTGCCCTTGAATTTCGATATAATCCTTCCTTACTAATATTATAAATGCGAAAGTAACTCTGTCTGTCTGTCTGTCGGTCTGTCTGTCGGTCTGTCTGTCTGTCTGTCTGTTACCTTTTCACGCTCAAATCGCTGAACCGATTTAGGTGAAATTTGGAATGGAGATAGCCTGAGACCCTGGGAAGGACATAGGCTATATAACATCACGCTACAGCTCATGGGAGCAACCCAGTAACCACCAATATCACTGACGCGGGTGAGACCGCGGGCACAGCTAGTAAGATATTAAAATTTTAACAAGATAAAGATCTTTATGGTGTAGTTGTGCTCTAAGATATATTTAGTTAAGTGGCTTCTCAAATACCTATAACAAGACGTTGCGTGCGAATGAGTATTTTGCGGTTTTCGCAGATCTCGAGACAAGTGTGATACGTAACTAGATGAGGAGCGTAAATAGTCGCAGCAAAAACTAAACTACATAGAAGCGTTCGACAGCTACGCATTGTGAATAGAGGAAAAACTATTCATTGTGTCGTTAAGCAAGGAAGCGGCGAAGACAATGATAGCGTCGATTAACGAGCGAATGGGAACTTATACCTATGTTAGCCAGTGTTTATTACTTTAATTGTATCGGTTGAATGCAGTTTCACTAAGCCGGTACATTGTTCTGTTGCATTCCAGAGTGTTGCGTTCCGTTGATCGTTAATGCATAATTCTATGTTGCGAGTGAAATCTGCGTTAGGTGTCTATGCGCACTTGGCTAGGTGCGGGCGTATTGTATGTGTGAAATACAAGGATGCGTTGGAATGTTTCAATGCGATCTGCAAGTCTGCGGTCGAGTAGCTAGTGGCGTGATGGCTAATTGAATAAAGTGATTGTTAGTAATACACTCAACTTGGTTCAAGAAATAATATAACTTATACATATTGTGTGCCTTGGTAGGATTGGCATGAATATTGTAAATAAAGCGAACGTTCAAGTGTAGATGGTCAGTGTTCTCAAAGCAAATACATTATTATAATATCGATCGTGCTTAACGAAGGTATCTTCACAAGATTGTGTAACCCAAGTATGTGCTTCCCACGCACCGCATAAGTTCTGAGCTCCCTCATGCGTAACGTTAAAGGGGCTGGGCATTTTACAACGTTTCTTCACTTTAATCGACTGCGTTTTAAATAGCATTATTTATTCACTTTTCGAACTATTCGATTTGATTAGGTGCTGCTTGAAGTTTGTGTATGTTTCGTGAAGATTTACAAAACATTTGTTGAAGTGTGTAGGTACCGTAGGGTGCGGCGCGTGGCGGCGAACGGACGCGAAATAGCGTACAACATTGTTTATTCTACGCATTCCTCTCAGATAAATATGTCCTTGGCGATTTTATACACCCAGACACGCGTCGACACCGCCCGGTGCCGGCACCGGCTGCACTGCACATTTATTTTGATCCCAGCAACTAGTAACACGAATTCTCGTTAAAGAGTCTAGAAAAGATGTTTCTACAAACCAATATCAATATGTTGCTAAACACAATATGAGTGATTGCACAAATACCAAAGGAAATGTATGAATTATTTCGTAGAATGGAAATACGCAATAGTCAGATCCTAATATAGTGTAACATGTTTTGAAGGCGGAGCGAAATCCATTATGTTATCGTTATAATAATGAAAATGTGTTTAAAATCACGCATGTTTAAAAGTTATCTATGTGAGTATGCGATAAAAGCTGTACTGCTCTCGTTTCTAATCAAAATTGGCATTCCTCTCTTATCTATATGCCGTCATAAAGCAGTTGTTTACCTACTTGTAACAACTTTTTCATTGTTATGCACAACTATTTAAGATTTTTCGTATCTTCGTGTTAAACCTTTTGTTTAGTATCGCCATGTCTAGCTTTTAAATGGTGCAACACGTATTGTGGGCTCGCCCTATAACTCCACGAAGTTAGCATAAGCAATGATAAACTTGCAAAATATGGTGTGTCGACATAGCGGGCCTTCGAATGGTCGGATGGAATTTCTGCGTTTGTCCCCCCATATAGGGAGTGATAAATTGACGATAGTCGACGCTCATAAAATTGTATAACTATTTGACTTGATTTGCATAAGAGTGTTTGATTAGCCATCGGAGGACGCCCAGACGTCGTTGACTAAAGAATGTTGCCTATTTAATATTTCCTCTATAAACGTTTGTGACGATTTAATGTCCACAGTAAAACGTACGATTCCAATCTGTCGGATGATGGAACGAAACCGATACTATACCGCTATTCGACTTAAAAACGTCTAATAAAAATTAATATTGTTATTTACTGGCGTATTCATTAAAGAAAGTTCTTTTTTATGGGAAAGTAATTAACGACGCACTTAATAAGGTGAACATCAGTAATATTTTGTAGACGATTGTATTTATGTATTCATTCTATCTTATAATTCTGATAATATAAAGATTCGATATTATGGGCATAATAAAAGCTCAGCCATATATCAAACAGACATAAATCAAGGCTCCGATACATGATCTAAAAACATATGCAGATTGGCTAAAATGCTTTCGATTTAATCCAACGTTTGTGTACAGAAATCGTGTAGCTTATGTCCATTTATTTTGCTAGTCATATTGCTAATATTAATACCGTGAATGGTTTAATTTTTAGGTGCCCATAAATAGAGGCACTGCTGTGAGGCGAACTGGCACAAATCCTTGATTTTGAATAAATTGTTGACGACCCGCCATTTGGGCGTGGGCGAAATATGCGACAACAGACTATAATAAACAATTTTCTCATTCCAATATGTACCTTGTTTCTTAGCAATGCTAAGCTATTTGGGTTTGTGAATTTGTAAATGCTCGTAAGCACTGTGGTATGCGAAAACACCTGTATTTAATAGCGATTAGGTGATAGTGTTCTGTTTGCGTCGACGGATTGTGTTTATTACGAGTATGTGTATAAATGTAAGTACTTTTTTACTTTGATGTTAGACATAGAACAGATCAGATTTCTTGCTAGAATAATTTCACCCTTGAATATCTTTGACTTGGTGATCTGCATAAAATTGCTTTCATATTTATATATTTGGTTGTGAACACATACTAAATACACTTTCTGTACGTTGGAAAATATGTTACTAATTTTTTTATGTGCTGACATAAAATTTATAAATTTATAGACATCAAATGTATAATCGAAACAGCGAAAATTTATTATTCCAATTCTCTGAGTTGATTTTCTTTGCCAATATTGATGATATGATTACTTTCATGTATCTTACTTTGCGTCCTCTAAGATAGAACGTTTATACACGTATCTTCAGAGCTTTGCATGTATTGATAAGTATTCCTGCAGCATTTTAGTATTACGAAAGAAATTGGCAACAGTGTATCGCAGTAAAAATTGCAAATATTTCCCCGACCCCATTCCGAGCGGTCGATCATTCACGAAACAATGGAGCGAGGAATTTTGTTCCTCAACAAACATTCGCAGAAGCCCGGCGCCTCCCATTCATTCGCAGTGCGTTCGTGCACATTGATATCTGCTTGTTTGGCCTCTGTTTAATCCATACTTTCCGGTCTTGACACCGCTCTAATAACAACGATATGTGAATGGAGCCGCTTTGGTGCCATTCCTACCTAATGTTTGACTTTCTACTGCTGGGAAAGTATCATTTGTGCAGTCGTGAAGTTGCCGGCAAACATCGTTACAAGCCATTAGCAACATTTCTGCCATACTTCGAGGGCGGTATTCCAAGTTGCAGCCAACAACTGCTTGTGATTGCTTTTCTACATTCTGTAACTATTGAATATTTGCATAATGAGAAGATTTGAATGCCACGATATCGTTAAAATTGTTGCACCTGTGTGTTTTGTTAATATTAGATGTACCCTTGTGTTTTATATTATGTAAATCCTAAAACCGGTCAGTTGGACCAATGAATGGACAGTTTTTATAACATTCGCTTAATTATTTAGTATGCTTCGTTAACAATAACAAAAATACAATAACGCATTATAACGTTCGGTTTCTTCGAATGTTAAGAGTACTAAAGTGTTTTGTAATAATTGATTTACTATGACAATTTTTACAACATCGAGGCTATGTTGTACTGAGATTTATAGTGTTCAATCTCCTTCATCAGTCTGCAAGTAGTTATTACTCAAACAAGCTACAGAATGGGAGTGACCACAATGCAATATCAATTAGAAATTCCTGAGTCTCGGCGATATTATAAGCGGTGGCCGACAATTCGTCATTCTGTATAGACATTATTTAGACTAGGTATCGTATTATCGAATGTTTGTGAGCGGAGTCGTGATACTCATGATATTGTGTCGCACGCGCCGGCTGCCGGCGTGACGAAGGCGGCTGGTATGCGGCGTGATTCAAACGGAAACCCTATATATTCAGTGTTTATGCAACCCGCTGTCCGTCCGTCCGTCACTTCTACAGACACCATGCTACATTGAATTGTATAAATTACCTTCGACCGCTACGTGCCTGTTTATTTTGACGGTATTACAAATCCTTCCAAGTGTACGCACATAAAAATTAAATGAAATATCGGCTTATAATCAACGCTATTAAATTTGTGGTACTTGAAATATTGCAAATGAAGCTCGTAACTCATTGAAATAAAAAGAAGGATTTCGAGTTTTAAAAGCAGTTAGTGTCGAGAGATCTTTATTATTCAGATCGGGGCACTTAATGTGTGTATATTCTCAAGTCTCAAGACGAGCATGAGACCTTGGAGGGTATGACGTGAGGTGCGTTTCAACAACACAGTTCACACTAGCCGTTGGAATGTCGTTTGTCAATGATCGAATAACGCGTGACGTCACACCGTCACATTAGCCGCTGCGTTTACCATCAATACATACATAATTACCACTTTCGAACGATTGCCGCGGCAATTTGGTGGATAAATTCGGTGATTGGTCGTGACGCAAGTATCGAACAATGTTTATATGTGTAGTTACTTTAATGCATGGTTCGGTTCAGATACGAAATTTTATATTCACGCATTGGATCATCCGGTCGGCATGCTTCGACGAATCCATTGCAAGTTGTGTTTTAATTCGATTATAACGTTGTACGAATGTGTCAGCGATTTGGAATGCGAGAGGAAATCACGTTGACCCCTAACTCGGATCCTTTTTAGGATATCGTAAGGTCTGTGATTCTTCTGGCTGTCCATTTGTTTGTGTAAATACAGTATGGTCAAAATAGGTAGTACCTAACTATATTTACAAGTTTATACATACTATACATGACATCATACGACAGGAATTTAGTTTAAACTTTGTAAGGAACAGGTTATTGACCTAACATTATTATCCTTAGCCGTGTCTACTGACACAGTTTCATATGTCAGATTATCTTACAAACCAAAATCTAAGTAGGGCAATGCCCTCTTGGAATAAAGGAGTAAAAAAATCGAGATTGTTCCGAAGCCCAAGGAATGTGCATTAAACGGGCCATCCGGATTAAAATATTTCCCTGGCGGTATTTATAGAGCATTAGTAGGTGTGCGTGTCCGTCTGTCGGTCGGTCGATATGTGTGAGACAGCATGGCACCGCCTCCCACCAGACGTGCTCCAAGTTTGTCGTAATCCAGGATTTGGTCATTGGACTTTCGAAATGTTGCTCGGATAACACATGACTAATAGTCTAATCATTTTAATTTACGGTGAGCCGCTTGCTTCTTTGGCGTTTGAGGACATTAAAAGATTTAAGAGACATTTAAATTTGAAAGAAGAATAATGATTTTAGAATTTTAAGAGTTTTCGACACCTGTAATGGCTGCAAAATCAGCAGAGGCATGTAACTAAATAGTCCAAAGCGGGCAGCAACCTTCGCGTTTCTATTTGTGGCTGCTGAACGGCGGTACATTGGCCTTCTCCCGCGCTATTTTCCAATGAGACCGAGATGCACTGGCATATCGCACGGCATAGCTCGCGGATTTATTCGCATCGATTACGCGTACAGCTGTGTGTGAACTCAATTCTGCAGCGAACTGTATTATATGTGAAAACTTGCACGGAGATTGAGGTAAAGTAGAACAAATTATATAATAGTGAATTGGACGTGGCTGCAAAGTTTTGGTTCGATTCATAATACTAAATACCGTTACTTATTTTAAAGCACAGACTCTTTAAAAACATTTGGTGATTTATTGAAGTGTGCGTTTTTGAGATCAAGTAGATAACGTCGTTGTTGTTAAACATAAAATAAATTGTTACTGTTGTGGATTCGACATCGATCACTAAAGCCATTGAACATTTATTTCATTAAAGTGATTATGAGAAAACTGTGGTTCTTGTATTCAACTATATCTAGGTCATTGCTCCAGACGCGTACATAATATTTTCTGTATAAAATATTGGTGATTTAAATTAGAGAATCGTGTTTATATTAATCACAGCTTGAAAGTTGGCGCGCCAACCAGTAGCCGAATTGTAGTAAGATCATCGAAAGATGGCGTTGTCGTTATGTTATTCACACAGCCGAAACTCAAACCACAATATTTTGTTTATTATATTTAGTTGAAGAGTGTTATTCTTCAGACAAGTGCGGCGGGCATATTTAGAATTCTTCGAGTCTGAGATAAGAAGCGTTAAATCTTATCAAAAGATTGCGTTTCCACTCATTCTATTTCTATCAATAAACGAAATATTACAATAAAATCATCATCATCGATATTTCTCTGCCAATATTACCTAAGGAATGCGACTTTAAACTTATGCAAAAAAACTGTAGTTTCGATAGCAATTGTGCTAAACTTTGTAATATTATTTAATTCTATGTAGAATTTCTGATAGCTATATTCACAAGCAGTTCATTATACAATTATATATAGTATTATAGCACCAATAATTCTGTCACAATGGCATTTGATTGGAGTCAGTGTTTCGTTAACGTGGGCGCGGGCGTGTGTATGTGTGTGAAAGTTTGCCTGTGTGTGCGGCTAGGGATTCCGTGACACGGGTCACCGTTTCCGAGAACTCGACTCGTCTTGACGTCCCGCTGACAGGACTGGTTTTGCCGTTCTCCCATAACGCAGCAACATTGTTTCTCTATTTGTCTCGCTCACTTTTGCTACTCTTATATAGCGTTCTTGCTCCCACACCGATGCATTGGATGCGCACACGCACGCGCCCTCTATCCCCTCACCTCGATAAGAGTGATCGTGTTTTGAAATGGACGCCGCATTCGGTAGCCGTGTGCGGAAGGAGTAACGAATTCCCATTGAAGATTTACCCCTCTCGACTTCGGCTCAATAAATTCTTTTAACAAAAAAAAGAGAAGAAACAAATAAAGAACCTTAGTTTTTTTGGTATACCTAAATGATAGGTGTTTTCACGGATGGATGCAGATATTAAAGATGATTGATTAAAAAATCGCTAATCCATGAAATTAATCGTTGTTAAATTGAACTGTAAGGTGTTTCGTGTAATTGCATGCGAAAATAACCTTACACGAAGTTATACGCACTCATTAAACAGCCTTTACTTCATTGCTTACTGTAAAACCAGCAAACGGTAAAACAGAATCACGCGAACATCGAAAACGTCGATTTCAAAAGTTGCACGTACACCGAACTGGACATAAACGTGGCCAATTAACCAAAGAATCTTATTTAATAACCGACTACCGTATAAACGCCATATTAAAAGTCACGAAAACCGTTAAGTGGGATGCGTATGAGACGCGGCGTTCGTTCGATTTCGTCACCATCGGAAATGCGAGTGTGTCCGCTTTTTGTCGGTGGACTGGTCGTGGTACGTGAATCATGATCGAAACTTGTAGCAGCAGTGGAGCAGGTCGCCGGCGCCAGCGCACCACGCCCTGTGTGCGCCTGCGTGCGCGCCAGCTCCCGGGCACCCGCGTCCACCATCATTAATTATTCTCATGCCACAACCTGCCTGTATTATCTGCACGCCTAGCCACAACTTGAATCTAGAAACTTGCACCTGTTTTTTGTTCGATACTATGTTTTATCTATAATTCCATCGCGCTTGTAATATAACATTTTGAATCGGCAGATCTATATTATAATACATTCTTGTTCGTAATACTTGCAGCGATTTCTTCGCCCTATATTATTTTATTTATATTGATTTGTAACCTAATTACCTCGTTTTTGAATGGCGTGATTGACTAACAAGGTGCTATTTATACTAGAGTAAATCCAATGACACCGATGTTGACCGTGTCCTCTTGATCCCGCTGCTTCTAAATTGATTGAAGGCTAACCGATTTAAACGGTCTCGATTAATCTACGTTTCAAATGATCACTGTTAAATATCGATATAAAATTTTGATGGGACATCTAAAACAAAATTGGTTAATTTAAAGGAGGCCATGTTGCATGTTTACACACAAAATAAAGACCGAATCGTTCCAACCAGTTCACATTACCGAATAACCAGTGAAATTATCCAGTCGAAAGATTTGAAATAATAACTGGAGCTTATTATTATTTTGCCTTAATGATAGTTATAGAAGCAGCGTAATAGGCTCGCCCCTGTTCGTGGGAAGAACGACGAGTTGACGTAAGGCCTTGTATGGGAACATTTCTTTAGTATGATTTTAACTTAAGTTTTCTGAGGCGTATTTAGTTATGAAGCGTTTTAACTTTAATGCTGCAGTTTATGATTATTTATAGTCTGTTAAACATCTTATGGATATATTATATTAACGTTCTTATATTGCGCAGTATAGATTGTAAAACAGAAGTTATATTTGGAATGCAGAAAACAAAACATCCGTCAACCAATTTTCACTAAAAGGCATTCCAATGCTGGCCTTATTTCTAGGATCACAAAGCATTTCCTAGAGTTAACAAAAAACGTTGATTGTTCCAGATATACCAAGCCACAGACATTCGCGGACTGCATCGGCAATGAGTTGCCGCTCGGCTGGGAGGAGGCCTACGATCCACAGATCGGACGTTATTACATCAATCATGTCAATCGTGAGTAACACCTGTTTATTCGGTAGTTTTTCCATCATCTCCGCTCTTGGGATTTTGGAGATTGTTCGTGTATTGAATATTTTAGTTGTTTTGCTTGCGTATTAAGCGTTTGGGATTGACTTCTGTGCCTTATGTACACACATAACTATTTATATTACATTTACCTAGAAACCTAATTGAGTCATGTTTTAGGCGCCGTGGCATAGCACCTTTAAATAAACGGACTAAACAGTCTACTCAAGCTAATTACACACAAGGCAACAGGTAGTGTATGAAATTTAGTAGATATACATTACAGATCATTTTACTATGTATTATATCTTGTCCAGGCTAGAACTGTAAACTTTGAAGTAGAAATATAGGCTTTGATCTTCTATATCTATTATATCATATCAAGTAGGTAGTAGCAGAATTGTGGGCCCGTAACAACAATGCAATAATTCATTTTAGCACAATGAATTGTTTGTACCGGTTACAACAGGCTAACTCTTATTTATTATCCCTTGGATTATTCAGTATGTCGGGTGAAAAATGTTCTACGCGGGGGGCTTATGAAGTACCACGGTGCTTTAGTTATTCCCTATGAATTATTGAACAGGTTGATTCATGTCTAGCCTATAGAATGTTGCGACTGTTGCGGCCACCATCTTGGATTCGATATTTGAAATCGAAATGCGCAAGAGTTTTAAACGTCACACCATGAAAAATATAGATGGCGTTGCGCGTACCTACGTACAGATAAACGTCTGTGGAGTCGTGACTCGCGAATATAATATGTTTTTATGCGAATCCTTAGATTATTCTATGGGAGGACACTAAATAAGTCGTGTTATGAATGGAATGCTTACGTATCGTTTATTTACGCAAATGCATCTTCGTGAGTCGTCTGAATCGATTAGTACTTGCATAGATATTGCATTTGCTATCGTGTAATCTTGCATATGAGATAGAATGTACGTGGTGTTATGAATTTTTTAATTATGTTCTATAATTAGTACTTCAAGAAGACGTAAATACACGGGTGATGATATAAATAAGTAAAGTTCATTAAAATTAGTATGAATTGTAATTACTTAGGAACGTCACACTAGAAAATATACCAAATACATTTTACCTAAATTACCAAAATCATTTTACCTACTATAGGCAAAATGATTTTGGTAAAACTATTGTATCTCTTGCTTTGCGAGCAGTTTAAAAGTATTAAAACAACAGACTATACAACATTAAATAGACATATTTCGGCTGATGAATTGGCTTAATACTGACATTTAAACTTAACATCTACGCATCAATAGTCGTATTTAGTTATATTATTAATGAAAGATCACCGCGAGTAGCACCTCGGCAAATTCAAAGCATATAAGATAATGCATTTAAACCAGTAAATTATTCCTAAAGAAGCAACTTAAATCCAATTTAAGATGGCTTCCAACAATGTCTTGTCGAAAAGTTTCAAAGCGACAATATAGTTAGCTATCCACATATAATATAAAATATAAAAGGTAAAAAGGCAATAATGATTGCGCTATAAGATGGAAAACGCGCGATATCTGACGACCTGCGAACACCCGATAACGGTGTGCGCAAACGCGCACGCGTATTTTCGCACAGCTCTCACGCATTCCTATGCATTATTTATCAGGCACGTAGAACTTTTCCGCCATTTTCTTGCTTTTTTTTAAGAGACCACCCATCAAGTCACGGTGATCGGATTGCCTTTTGATCGGGCCTTGTTAGTTTTTATGTTTTTTCGGTGTTAATTTCTGAGGAATTGATCGCACTGCAATTTTCTACAGTAATGGATAGCGTTAAGAATTTACAAGAGACGACCATTTTAATTTTATGAAATACGTTGGATGTTATATCATTCGATTCTGTACACGTCAGTCATTTAGTTCAATGTTGCGTTGGATACGTACGTACGTATATTAATCATAGTAACACGCTAGTTAGAAGGAAATGCGTCACACCCATATTTGTCTGACAAACTTAAGGTTCGATGCAAATCGCCTAGTCCGTCGGGCTATAGAAACATGATTTCTATGTTTTATTCTTCCTATCATATTTTCCCTCTACTGAGTTACCCCTGTCAGTTGTTATTCTTATTTGGACGGGTTACCAAATTCATTACTTCTTTTACAAAATCCATCTTAAAGATTTCCAAGGAGTATTTTCTCGATGATATCTCAAAATCTTGATTACCAGACGTAACTAATTAAGGTCATCGTAGGGATAATCTGATAGTTGTGGCCTCTGTATATTTAGAAGTTGGCTGGAGCTAGTGGGTTTTCCCTATAAGTAGTCGTCATGTTGATTGAACTAGAACAACATTGTCTCCTGGGAATCGCGATATTGCATTAGTTCTGTCGTATACAATGTGATTTAGAATAATATTATCACTTCTATCTGACTTATACATATAAGTGTCAGAGATCTTCAAGTCGCTTGCAGCAATTTGGCTTCGCTTAGCAGTCTGACTAGACGTAAAAATTTTTGGCTTTCCCAATATCGATAGTTGGACGTATTTATCACAGACGGGACAGTTGTGTGTCTTGTCGGTATGTTTGTCTCGTTTTAGCATCTTAAAGTTGATGTATAAAGCTTGATAAAAAGTACAATAATACTTTGTTTAAATCCGGGAATCGAATGTAGGTGCTAACAATCGTCAGTTGCGCAACCTTTCACAATTATGCCAATGAAATGACGAGGCCGTAAATATTACACAAAAATGCTGAATTTTACTGTTTTTGCTGTATCTTACTCCTTAATTAACGTTTAAATATATACACTGCAAACATTTGAACTGCGAAAATAAACTTAACGGGCTTCTTGAAAACATTGCCAATCTACCCTCTAAAGTGCAACCTTTTCCGTACAAATTAATTCTCATTAAAAGTATTTGCTTTGCCAAGCCTTACAGAGTAGTGGAATATTTGTCTTTTAAGCAAATTTATGCCTACGCATCCAGAACAAATTATGCAAAAACATTTAAATAGGTTTCATTACTGCTCATTTTATTAGATTCTATCTCGGCAGATAAATAGTCTCGCGCGCTTTTTAAATTACTTGCAATTTGAATAACAATTTTCTATACGAGTAACTTATGCCATTACTTAAAACTGATTACAGTTTAGATATTTTAATTTAATTTGCTTAAACGTGTTTGGTGTAAATTGAATGTATGTATATGTTCTTCCATAGTGAGGGTAGTCACATAAGTTTGTAAGTAACATGCGCGTGCGCAGTTGTGCGTCACATTTACTATGCCGTCGTGTAGGGTACGGATGCTATGGACCTCTTATATGATAACTAGTGTATGTCGCCCGAAAGTTATTGATAGAATTTACATTTAGTAGCATTTTACGTCCCTATATATTACAGAAATGTATGTAAATATGTAACATTTAAAAGCATACGATTGCCAAATGATTGCCTTTCAGTTTTGTTTAAGTAACTTAAATAAACGCAATTAGCTGGTTAGAATCCTTTGTTGTAACTGTAGAGTAATCGTGGGTGCATGCTTGACTGTTACAGTATGATTTCCGCGATTCGATACGATTGGACAAAGAGGATACCTATATTTTTTTATGTTAAAGTTTTTCTGTATTAGTTTGGAGCCTGAAATTATGCTTGTACTGTCTTGCTGGACATAGGTGAGGTGATATGAGTAACCGACCCAATTACAAGGCCAACTGCGGACACCACACTCACCTAATTAACTAACTATGGCAATACATTCGTCTAACAGGGACCGGACGCAGTCCCACCATGCTTACACAGTTGCTGAATATAGGCGTCATACATCTGCCTAAGTTTTAATATATCAATAAGCCAGACACAATGAAAATAAAATTGTTTTGGCCTCGGGATCCGAGCGTTGGCCAAGAAATTAAGAGCCTATAGTTTACTATATGCTAAAATTATTCCTTAATACATACTTATTCTGATAATTTCATAAAGAGTCATAAAAAAAGTACGTAGTAACAAAAAATGCCTTTAAGAAGCTCATAATAAGAGGGTACAAAAATAACTCTAAAACACTGTATATATTCATAAATTCCAGTAGCTTCTACACTGTCCATTTGCAATATTCAATATGCTAATGAGTAACTCGTTTATGGTATTACCATGGTGTTTTACGCATATAGATCCGTCGATAGCTCATCTGGTAGCCGCCATCCCATATATTCTATTAAATGTTAATTGACAATTAAGTGCGTATACTTATTTTGTTTTAGTTGCATTACTTTTTGTATTTATTTCTTTATTTTTCACACGATGTATATTGCTAAGATTGTTTGATGGTATATACGATTCTGTGTTGTTAATGGTTAGCCATCAGACTTCTGACTAATAGACTAATCCTGATAATATTTTGATTGTATTAACCAGCTATCGTCATTGTAAGATTTATTTTTAACACCCGGGCATGAAAAGTTTTATGTTATCACCATCTTTCTTTGAAATGGTTTGCTTCTGTATCTTGTTATTGAGACCACTCTGAAAAATTAATATTAAGGTTTACGCGTACTATAACATTCGACTCGTATCATTACTTTCTCATAATATATGCCAATCGTAAAGGAATGCTACTCAAAACAGTAACACATACACAGAGAATTATACATATATCTTTGGTAGTTATACACGTTTCCATACGAATTACCCGAGAAGTGCCGTACTAAAGCGGCTAAATAATGCGGTCAGGTTAGATACCGAGATGCAAGACATTACAAATGTTTTGCTCGTCATTTAAAAGCTCATTTCTTGAAGAATGCCTTGCGGATAGCCCATTATTCATCACTAACGCGGTCAGTCGTTAACTTAATAATGAAAATAAAAGCACATTTCATAGAAGCACCTCTAGGCAGGAATTTTTCGCATTATGGAGCATTTAATAATATATTAAATAGGCCATTGCACCGTGGTAGTTTCCAAGTATTCAGATCTTGATCTTTCATTCAAATAATAAGTCTTTTGAAGCTACAGGATTTGAACTAGCCTCCTCGTAAGTTTCAGCCTTCGTTATATTAAATTTATTTTCTAAGTTACCGCAGCCAATATATTTTCAGCTGGTGTTGTTAGGAACTGCATACCAATGAATATAAATTCACAGGAGTCCTCGTGTTACAAGCTGCAAGCATGCTAAGGATTTCTACTTATTTAAAATTATTTTATACTCCATTGCATGAACTATGTGCGTTTTAGCTGCATAAACTGCTTATTAGTTATCTCGTCAGCAAATGCTGGATATTAAAAGTCTCAACAGCACAAACGAGAACGTTAAAGAGATTAAACAAGGTGATCATAATGTAAGTTATGGCATAAATAAAATAAATATTAAAACAAGCTGATTCATAGACAAATTGGCAATGAAATAATCTTACATGATCAACGAAACATTGACACACTCATTACCGATTGTATCACAGTTCTATAATAGAAAAGGACAAGATATAACGACGTTGGAACCTGTTTCGAATGAGCGTTGCAATTAATTTTAATATTTTTCTAGTAAAGTCTGAGCCTCGTACGCAATGTGTGCATACTTCTGTAAATATGCATACGTTACTTTGTTAATGCCTCCTCCACTTTACATATTTAGTTTACAGCATCCATGTTCTTTATCAAGGTATGCGATCTCCCCCATACCTATTTTCTGCATAAGACTGCAATATTTATATGCTTCATACCAGCTTTTATTTTACACTGAGTCGTGTACGTTGTTGAGAATTTCATTTGATACTTTGACTTCGCTTTCTTGCTTAATTGGAACTGAGTGAGTTCACATTTGGCAAATAATATAATTTTGTATCTGTCATATCGTATTTGTGCGTGGGTTTTAATTAAAATTTCATGCATAGTTTCTTAAGACTTATATTTTGATTAATACAATAACTGTATTTCGGTCATTCTATAGCTTACTTATATGGTTTATTATTATAAGCACATTGCTTATTGTAACAAAACGGCATAGTTTGTCAAACATGAATATCGATGCATTGTATTCTTTAATTTGCATTTATTTTAGGAGGTGTAAGTTTGTCTAATAGATTTCTTGATACGTCTAGCTGGTATGCTATAATGAATGTCAATATGTTGGATGTGTGTGGTCAAATTTTATTGTCAAACGAAGCGACGTCACGTGCGTTATCCGTTTATGGTCTTGTCATGAGTCGAGCGTTTGATTTTACTTTGATATCGTGTATTATCTGTTTTGGAAAGGACCTCTATGAATAATTAATTGCGACGTGACTCTCGTTTCTTTGTCTACTGACTGATGTTTATTAAATATGAGCATTGTTTCAGGGTGCATCATTTCTTCTTTCTGTTTATGATTTGTTAGACATTGATGAGCAAACCTCTTTATTGCAGATAACATTGTTTCCTGTTTTGGTCTGATGTTTGTTTTGTTAACCATTTCCTGAGTGTGTTCCGAGTTCAGTTATTGTATTATGATGTATTTCTTTTGTTTTGCGTAGTGCCTCTCTCAGACAACTAAATAATCTGTCTCCTGGGCACTTTAGGAGCTTCAGTTTAAAGCATGGTCACTTAGACCACCTGCTAGTTGACCATTCTAAATCAGCCACTCTAATCCTTGCGGATCTTATCACTAACCGTGAGTTGCGAGATTGTGTTAGCTATTTGATTAACCACTATCACTTTACCTTCATCGTGAACAGTAGCCAAATTACATAGCAATTTCAACGGCATTGTTTCTCTAATCTGATATAAGTGAGTAACAATCAAGTCCGTAGAATCGTTCCGGCCTTGCCGGGTTCAGAATTGAGAATAATAATTGAAAGATTGCCGCGTGCGCACTTTGTATGTCACGCGGTGTGCGAATGATGGAGGAATGCAGCTGCCATGATGATGACTGGCTCTATGATTGGTTCCTGTCGCTATGCTGTGCTCCAATGTAGGATCATTTGCTTAGTGTTTAATCTATAGAGACTTTCTCATTCGTTTGGTTTTAAGTCTTTCGTAGAACTTGTAGTTTTCTAGTTTCTTTTTCAATTATCGATGTGACTAAATATTATGTTTATGACTTCAAAAGCGAAGGGTAGGTTAAGCAAATATAAAAGCATAGTAATAATTATAAATCATATAATTAAAGATTTACCTGATGTTAGCCATTATCATATTTACACTGTATGTGCACGCTAGGAATCATTGGAGTTAAAAACATACAAGAAGTGATAAATTAAGCATCAACATTTGAGAATTTCAATGATTTGTAAACCAAAATCTGTTATTCGGCTTACCCGAAAATCAAAATCACGTCGGAATGCTTGTCCCAAATGTGTTATATCGGTTGTAAATACGACCGCTATCTCTACTTAATGAATGCCACCATTATCAAACACTTGAATATGCTAGTCAATAATTGGCTAGTAATCGACAACCGTATCGCATACCTAAGTGATGACTATCGCCTTAATCTATATCGTAAATATGTATACGTAATACGAGATTATTTGTAACAGACGTACCGGAAAAGGTAGGCAAAAATTCCAATACGCTGATTAGGCTTGTTTCTCATTTACATAATATTGTAATTGATATTTCCTTCAGCCTTGTTTTAAACTGTCTTACTGCCGGGCACAAGGCCTCTTCTCACTGTGAGAAGAGTTAGGCTATAGTCCACCACGCTGATCTAGTGCGGTTTGGTAGACTTCACATACCTTTGAGAACTTTATGGAGAACTCACAGATATGCAGGTTTCCTCATGATGTTTTTCTTGACAGTTAAAGCGAGCAATAAATAACTATTAAATTTAATACGCATAACTTCGAAAAGTCAGAGATGCTCGAGACCTCTGCGTGACAGTTAAACTATCTCCCACAAGGCTATCGCTGCTTCATTTACTTTTTTTATGGTATAGTTAAATCCACACTTGCCTGACTTATATGTGGTACTAATTATGATTGTGTGACTAAAGTGTTGACAACATGTTACAGAGGTGACGCAGTTGGAAGACCCGAGGCTAGAATGGCTCAGCATCCAGGAAGCGATGCTGAGGGAGTACCTGCATACAGCGCAGGAGGCTCTCGAGGTGAGTTTACGCCCACACTAATATTAGATGATAGTTCAATCAGTTAATAACATACTCGAATACCAAACAAGTATATTCTTTATCGTGCTGCTGTGTACTAAGTGTGTGGATTATTATTTAATGCTAAACAATTAAAGACGCAAACGCAACAAATTTAACGCTAGCCTCAGCGTAATACAGTAGCAATACTGTCTACATATTTATAACGCTTATTATATCATCAGAAACATTACTTAACCGTGAGCCGCGTGTGTTCCCGCGACAATTTACAGTGCCGCGGCAAAGCACTTATACCGCATCGATTAAACTTTTATCTTACTACGTTCTTCAATCGATCAGTTTCATTTTAATGTGCAGATACGTAGGATATGTTCTCGATAACTTAACTCAACTTCATCGTCAAGCTAGCCAATGCAGCTGTTACTTATCGGACATCTATTGATAAACGTTTTAACCCATATCACTAGTCTTATGTCATTGGTTTTAATTTTCAATTAACAAGTGACGTTCGTACTAGACGACTGAGATCGTTTGCTACTTTAATTTTTCCATCCGATAGATCTTAGTAACAGAATGCTAAATTGCTTTTAAGAAAAATTCTTGCACGTCATTCGCGAGTTGAACATACAGTTGAGAAACGTATGAACATGTCAAATGCATTTAAAGTTGTGTAAATACCAAAAAGGGCGAATGCATTCGTACACGTACGTCGTTTCATACAATATATCGACGGTGGTGGGAATAGAAAACTGAATTAGCCTCATTTTGCTTGTCATTTGGAGTTTCTGTAGCGGTACTCGCCCATCAAGTTCATGGATTTAAATGTCATTTGGCATTGCCGTCGCCCTTTTCATTTATATTCACCGTAACATTACTGTTATCGCTCAAAGTAGCTTATTTCCTTTCTATTATATTATCTACTTTTCTTACTTTTATGTCTACTTAAGTATTTCCTGTGGGTGACTGTGAATATAAAATCATGCCTCAAGTACGGTTCATTTGAAATCGTTATCTGAAGTGGAATATACGATAGCATCAGTCTTCTGTCTATTATGCAAGTAAACAGTTTACAATACACACAATGTATAATGCCATTGTCAAAGGTTAAATTCTTATCTGGAGGCGAGAGACCCACACCAATAGAAGTGTACCCACTAAACACACCTATACATACAACATGAATCATTGAGAAACGCGTAGAAGATTTTGTGCTAACACAAATAATACAAAAACGTTTACAAGTTTCCATAAAACAGTAAAAAGAGACAAATAAAAAACTATCAAAGGTCAAGTAGAGTAATTAAAATGTGATGAAATTAAATGAAACTCGGCTATCTATAATTAATGTGCTTTAGAGTACATTAAACACTCGTTTAGTGGCTTCTCCAAGAGATAAGGATGGAATGCGATCGTGCTCTGATACTGAGATAAGAAGATAAGTGGCCGCGGTATTGTCTCGAATTGAGCACGCAATAAGAACTGATGGATCAAAGTTCAGTGAGGAAGCGATGTACGTTTACAGTTAATGTCCTCTGGACATGAAATGGAAAGAAACAGTCTTCATCAACTGTTTTGCTATGTGCAGAAACGTAAGCGAAAGTTAATTTGCAGCTGTTAGGACATTTATATTGCAAGTCGACTGCCAGCTAGCAACACTGCTTATATACGTAGTAAATAAGGGCCTTTTATACGAACTATGATTGTATTAAGTACAAGGGTATTATAATACTTTTTTGTTTGTCTTTGTATTTATCGCGATCAAAATGACAAGTTAAGGTTAAAAAATACTTCCTACCTTCTTGATTGTTATTATGAATATAGTTGGCCAACAATAATCGTATTTTTATAACTGTAACCAAGTGCTAATCTATTTCTTTGTGAACGTTGACTCTAAAATTATATTCACGTATTATCTACTTTTGGAAATAATTTCCCAAGATGATCTTGACTTTGATTATATCAGTGATCTTTATGTTTTAAATTGTTATCTTGACTTTCTCGGACTTTTGCAAGTGTAAAACATAATATAATATGGAAAGCTATATTAAAAACTTTCCTGAGGCACGCGAATACTAGGCTATGGAGTTGTAAAAACATCTCACGTCCACATTCGCAGTGTGAATACCGTTATCAAAACGTATCTTGAGCTTGTGCGGCGAGAATATTTCTAATTCTGTTTTAGTTTTGCTTTTTAAAATGTATTCCAGAGTTGTATTGGAATTAGTGAATCAAGTCGAATTATCATTAAGATTCTCCATTTCTATTGTGCTAGTATTTTTGACCCGTTCGTTTAATTTTAATGCTATTGTTAATAGACTGTGAATATGAGTGTTTTAAGATATTGGTCAGAAACTGAATAACCATGTGCAACGTTTGTATTGTGACATTAACTTAGTGTCCCTAACAATACGCCTTTGAACAGCACTGGTATGAAGGAAATGATATTTAATTTAACACAGTTTCAACGCGAACCTTGATATTTAGCTGCAATTAGTTTGCTTTTAACTGTCAAAATATTGAGGCTGTATAGTCCAAGACATTTCGTAATTTGCCAACGACGTTGATAACATATTTTAACTTAAAATTAAAATTGTTTAAGTCTTATTTATTTAGCTTAAAATTTACTAATAGGCGTACTTTCAAAGAAAATTAAGATTACATAGGCAATATATGATGTTAAGTGTAAGACTAGAGAGTGGTGTACTGCATCTTGAATATTGGTATGAATCAATAGATAAGTATTTTGGTTGTGAGTTAATGCTAAGGGATAGCTTAGGTCGTCATTATGCCATATGTTTTTTGTCTGGAAGCCCCCACATAAAAACCTCATAGTAGATAGAGATGCTATTATTTAAACTAGCGACTCAAAGACACATAAATCTCATAGTCATAGTCCAATATGATTAATAAGAATTAGTACACGCCAGGGTCAAAAATGCAACTCTCCCTCATACAAATAAAATAACCCGTTATCTATAAGTTAAAACGCCCATCAATCTGCTAGCTAATTTTCAATAGGAATGCGACAGACGTCAGAAACGATAGACTAGCACTAGTGATCAGTGATAACCTTCATTCAATTGACGTCAATTGATTGATAATGGGTGCAAGTAAACAAAAAGATACGTTAGAGTGATCAATTACCGTAACCCAAGACCTACGACCTCTTGGACCTTAGTGCGCGCAAATTGATGTGGATTTACGAGATCATAATGTACCCTGTTATTATTTACTTTGAATTTGTTGGTTTGTATCGTGATGAGCAGAAATGAGAACTGTGAGAATTAAGCATCGTTGAATTAGAGAGTTACGGTTGTGATAATAAAAGTTGTGGCCTCAAAAATATGTGGTAATACCACCTCAGAAAAATATGTTTACATGGTTGTTTTTATAGATTGAATATTGGATGGAAAATTATTAACGAAAAGTTTACATGAGACGTGTGTATAGGATAGATAGAAGGTAAAGCATTCTGGTAAAGGGTCTGACTAAATCAGTAACGTTCTGGAGAAAAGCGAGTTCAAAGGTCAACCAAAATAACGATTGCGTATGAATATAGTAATGAATGGGTGAATTGAAAAAGTGGTAAACTAGGATTAAAGCAAACGTGCATTGATGTATAATTTGGTTATCACTCCGGGAAAATGGAAGGAGTTTAAACATGTTAAAATTCTATGTCAAAAACGCAATTTGTTAATCGTCAGAAAGCTGTCTTTTGGAAATCTAATTCTTTACGTGCTCTTAATAACAGTGAACGTTTGAATAATAATATCAAAGTTCTTTATTATTTTGATAATACAAAGTCTTGGTGAAAGTCCTCGTTAGATAATCAAATCAAATATATTTATAAAGGTGTAATAAGATCTCATTAATCATTGTTATACGTAACACAAGCTGCTATGTTCGCTGATACAAATTACGATTTGAAGAACTTTCATACAAGCGTAGATAGACTACTCAAAAACTTATACAAATCAAGAAAAATAAACAATATTCTATGTCTAGAATGTTGTTTATTTTCCTTAGCCAATTCCTTTCTAAGAAATCCATAATTTATGTAAAAATGCAGTGAGCTGTTTAAATATTTTTATATCTTACTTACCGTCATATCGCCCGTAGGTATTTATCTGGCTATAAAACCCCGTCTAACACGTTTGATTAGTCATAATACTGAGAATAAAGCGTTTCAGTATCATTTATGTAATCCCCACGTGTTTGAGCGTTCAAAAACATGTAAACAATAGGTTTTGTAAGTAAGTTTGTGGCCGGAAAAGATGCGCATTCCCGCAGTTGTCAGCTGATTGTCATACCTATGATTTCATCATGATTTTTAATTAAAATTTGACGTTAGTGTAAATTAAATATTCAATAAAATAAAACATCTGGCTTTATTTAATCAAATATTTTTCATAAATTATTCGATAAAATAAAATGTTCATTCATTGCGGCATAAATACTTTAGAACCTCAGTCAACAGGTGCAAAACGTACATATTTTATATCACAAATTTTTTATTTAGCACTGACCAAATTTTAGCAATTTACTAATATAAGTTTTTATTGAAGAATCTACTAAGCATGCACGACCACCAAATTAATTTACAAAACCAACAATATCCTTATACAATTATCATAATACTCAACTACAGTTAGAAACCTTAACAATTTCTCAAGCCGCCTTATTATAATAGTCAACAAAGCTTCGTTTGACCTGCATGAGTCAGATCCAGCAATGTTGTAAAAGCGAGAACCATCAGGAAATAGTGGTCATCAAGGATTTATGACACGACTTTGTGGTCAAGTGTTTGTCTTAGATTAAGCTATCTACTTGACACCTCTGTTTAAGGCGATGACGAAAATTCTTAGGATGAAGATGTTTAGCTTACTTCCCGTATGATTTAAAAGGTAAAATGGATATTCACATCATAGTGGTCGAAATATGAAGTGAATATACGAAAAACATAATTAGAACAGTTTTATAGCGAAAACGATTGCTGGATTATTTTTATGCTTCTTAAGCATAATAGACTTTGACCAATGGAATTTGATAATGGTTTTATTCATAGACTTATAGAAAATCAATGGTATCAAATTCAATGGGTTTCTGAAAAATGGACATCATTTTTAACATAACATTAATAACATACAAACGTATAGTTGGCATATGGATTTCATTTCCCGTGTGCAATAATTTTTAATGAACATAAACGTATTGGGAGTGGTAAGGTTTGTACGTAGATTGCTGTCCTTAAGGTGCGGTCATGATCATTAGACATTCAATCAATCATCGAAGTTCATGTATCAAAGCTGATGATCGACACATTCATTGACAGCAACACCCAAATACCTTCGTAACGCGTTAACCACGAATTAGTTGCGTTGCGTGCATTTACTGATCGGATATTGCGTTCCGATGCGTGAGTCAATCATTCGATAGCCGTTCCAATTCTGCGTAGTGAGTGTTCCGCTAATAGACGCCTGCGCCCGCGCAATTTCGTCTGTTTTAGTTCTAGTAAACATGCGTTTTTTTTGGGCAATGTGATTTGTGAAACCAAATGCTGTTACACTTTAATAGATAAAACGATGCCGACGTAGACTGGGCTTGATTTAAAAACGTTGATAAAATTCTTACATATAAAATTGTTTCATTTCAAAAGAATGTTACGTTAAAGAATTCAAGATCTTGTCTTAACTAAGACGTTGCAACCGCAAAGGAATTTACCTGCGAGATGTTTATTTAAAACTTAAAGAAAGTAAAAATGTATTAGCACCAATAACCATAGGCTCGACTCTTTTATGGGGCTCATAAACGATCGACATATCGTAAATACATATCGACACTTGATGCCCCATTTCATACTTTTAAGATAACAAAGACATAGGCAATAAAATTGTGCATATTGTACGGTTTACGAGAGTTTTATCTTAGCGAGATAGACTGAACGGGCCATCAAAGTCACTTACCCCAAGATAGCGGACG
Organism: Catocala sponsa; assembly: GCA_963564715.1. NCBI lineage: Eukaryota > Metazoa > Arthropoda > Insecta > Lepidoptera > Erebidae > Catocala > Catocala sponsa. The sequence continues at coordinate 7,755,925 of OY751346.1, read as the reverse complement.
TCTGGTGAAGTTGCAAATCGACTTACAGGCCCTTGATGATAATAAGTTACTTGACTTTAACATGTATATTTCTACAGACACATTGTCTATTAAACTGCACATTTGTCGCGACATTTTATACCAAGCGATTCTTTTTAACATACCAGTTTTAAATTACACGTCTCTATAGCTAAGCAAGTAAAGGTAGAAGAGTATTAAGTTGCAAAGTTATAAGCTATCACAATAGAAAACAACAGCACGCTTCATATATTGCATCCGACGCTTGCATTAACAAAGTAATTCAATTTCAACGTGGCAGACTATATGTGTGCTGCATATAAAAATTCATCGCGTTATCTCGGCGTATAATAGTACAGAAGCATCGCGCCACGCCAGTGTGGGGACGTGCGAGCATGTGCACACAATTAAAACCAGACGGTATACCGTCAGACAATACAGTATCAAGCAAAAACAATCCCTAAAGTATGGGGAATAAGGTTGATGTAAATTTTTCGTAGTTAGAGCATATACGTTGTCCAATCGTATACATGCCTATAGACGTTTGCGCAAGGAAGATGTGACTAGCTATACCCAAAGAGTGTTTAGCAATCTGAATAAAATCGTGTATACTAATTAGCAAATAAGCATTCGTATAGAATTTTAATTGAAACGTTGCCAACGTAACCTAGAAACTGAATGATTAAAAGGTTCTTGTTATTGGTAATAATAAACTAAAGGATTTGTCTTTAATAAAGGTCACACTGGTCCTACTGTGTTCCCTGGCTAAATATTATATTTTCATATTAATGAAATTTAAGAAATCGTCTAGAATCGTTATTAACATTTTCATCTGTTAAGCGTGCGGTAATATGAATGTATTAGCATTAATATATCTCTATAAATCAATTCAATAAAGTAATATAATTATTATACATACATGGAATGTCCTATTTGCATACCTTCTTGATCCTTCACGGCATACTATTCCAACTTGATTAGTTGACAACTATTCTTCCCCTATACGGACTAGTTTTGATCAATAAACGCTAAATAAAATTTTAATATAAATTCCTTAGGAATGTTTGTTATATTAACATTGCGTCATTCGAATGTTATTCGCCATATTTTTGCGTCATTCGCCACAGGTATTTCCGTAATATCAAGTGATTATAGAAGTAGAAAATTCAATCTGTAAAACGGTCCTTCGCAGAAACATTACATTTCTCGTGTCGTTTCCTAGAATCTACTCGCACCACTAATTTAGTATCGAAGAATGCGGTTGTTAAGACCCAAAGGTCTTTAGCAAACCATAAATAGGACTATTTTGACGCATTTCACTGAAATAAAACATTTGCTATTTATTATTTCTTCTGCTAACAAAATAGTATATCTTTCAGATAAATAGATATCAGAACAAATATGTAAGTGGAGTTAGTTTTTCCTGATTCGTTTTTGATTACTCTATTCCACTTATGTTTCCTTCGGTAGTTTAATCTTCCTACTAAGCAGTAACAAAGTGTTTCCGAGAAGGATCCTGCCAGATTTGGCTGATTCGCCGAAACGCACGATCCACCATGCGACGCTTGCGCTACTATCATATCCGATTACAGCTTTATTAAGGCTTAGCCCTAAAGTATGTCCTGAAGACAAACGGCTTAAGTATTGAAGCAAGTGAATAATATAACCAATATTAACTAGCATTGTTTTAACGGAAAAACTGTTGTATTAAGCTGTTTGTTTCTCTAATTATCTCTTTATTCTATTCAATACTTGAAGTTTTGCTTTTGGATTGTAAAGAATGCGATTAAACGTTTTCCTGGAATGGTACGCACTTACTTGACTCATCGAGGTGGGATTTTGGTTTTACGTTAACTACAATTTTACTTATGCCTACATTATAATTTTAGTATTTGTGACATAATCCGTATTTTTAACTAAAAACAATTTTTTAAACAGATATTGCATGAGGGTCATCCTATCAAATAAAATATCCGGTTCTCTCTATTGAAGTTTAATAAGCATCGCTGTTTTGTTTGGAATAGTTGATATTGTGGTTTCAAACTTATTCTACAGTACAGTTTAAAAATTGCTATAGACATATTTCAAATATTTACATTTAAAATTTATATCTCTAGAAAACAATATACAGCTATTGCTAACAAGCGTTAGATTTCAATAACACATTGTTATACTTTAACTTAAAACAGCGAATTTATTACTACATTTTTAATGCCACAAGATCAAGAGCCTATTGTCTCCATATCTCATTCTGTAATTCGATCATCCAATGTTACTTTCGGTTCTATGCAATGATGTCACCTTTGTTTAGTCACAGTGACAATAGAGCCCATATTTACTTTTTTATCTGTATCATTGTGATCGACAGGCTCATATATTTAGTTGTTACTATGTAACTGTTTTGTTAACTGTTGTTTGTCTTTTGTAGATAACGTTTCAAGTAATATACTACCAGTAATTTCAATTCGTTCTTTGTTACAATTTAGATCATTCCAGATATAAAAGTTTTGTACTATCAATTTTGTACTTATTTCAAGCACGTTGAAAGTGATTTGTTGTGATTTGCTAGCTTCTGCATTAGGTGTGATTGTTACATTTAACATTTAGCCAAGTCTCTATCCCAAATTGTTAGCAGATTATTCAAAGTCCTTCTAATTGCCTAATTGAATAAAGATATAGACTGCGTTTAACACCGTGCAGATTTGTCTAATTAATACAATTGCATTCTGAACCTCTCCACGGATCTTTGTTCCCTATATTTACAAAGTTTGCCATTCAACGAAGCCTTCTCTTGGCTTCATTGTCACCAAGCGACCGCAAATTCTGTTTAGCATTGCAATTATTCAAATGCTGAGCGGTAACATACGCTAATACATATTTAATTGAGCACGCCCTATACATTTTATATGCGCCGTAACAACTGGTTATGTGTGGCTCGCAATTTTGTAAACGATTTTTCGAAAATGCTTTCTTATAACAACGTTGAGGGTTAAAGAGATCCGTCTTAAATTTGTGTGTTACATTCGTGGCTGTTATTGAATTGCAGCACAGATATTTTATGTACGGTATAATCTTACTCAACTGGTGTACGTGTATAAATTATAATACGATACAGAAAAACCAATGATTGTATTTGTGTTGAAGGGAAAATTTTAATTGGAAAATCTAAGCTATGAGTGAAGATATATTAAAATACCAATAGTATATCGAATAATCCAATGTCTTATACATATATTGGACACTAATACACGGGACCCTAAAAAGGGATACGTATAATTTGTATTATTTTGATTGTGATGGTAGAAAATTGATGGTTGCTGAACAGTTATTATTTTTGATCCGTGTTGTTCCTGGAACCAAGGTCGACGTGAACCACAGCCTCGGGCGGCCCAGATGAGGGGGAGGGACTAAGCTTCCAGATATTTTTTTGAGATAGACAAGGTTATTTTGAAGATTTGGAGGTCGGGAACTCAGTTATGGTAGCTTTTTGTTTAATGAACTATAATGATACGTTTTGAAGCTTGTGGGAGCATGTTTGGGTATAGTCTGTTACGACAACCGAACTAACCTGTTTTCTATGATGTTTTTTAAAATTAAAACTTAAAGAAAGATGAGGCCAGATGGTTGATATTTGGATGGTTTCAAAACGTTTATTTTATGCTGTCTTGTGACGTCATAGTGTCTCAGTTAAATGTCGTAAATGGCGTTTGCTCTAATATATTTGCTAATGATACAAATTTTATTCTGATTTATTGGTCTATCTGCATAAATAGATATTTCTCTCTGTAGATAGATTGACTGTTCGGATGGTGCAATAGTCTTGTCTTTCTGTCTAATTGGATAACTAAGAACAATCTGACAACATTTTTGGGTGACCGACCGATAGCTAACCTCAATGAATATGTTTTTAAAGTTCTTATCAAAACAGGAATTAACTTTAGCTCAGAGGACTTGTTTTAGAAGTTACCCTTACTAAAATGGTTTTTAGTAATATACTAGCTTGACCAATGCGATATTTAGACGAAAACACACAAATGAAAAAGTTCAATCTACCTTAAATTGTGTAAAGGTTCTTTTCCTGTGAGACCGTCGGTCCACATTCTCGGAAACGCCCGATTACGGTCATTATCATTACAAACTGACAAATGTCAACAGACGAGGTTAATCTTGAAAGCAAGGCCCTAAAACAATGTCGGTGTCCTATTTTTTTGGACACAAAATATGTCAGAATGTGTAAGAAACGATTTGACTGCCTTGTTTCTGTTTTCACTTACATAATTATGGACTAAGGCTGTTAAAAGCTGTGACATCGCGTAGGTATAAGAAATATGTCAAAAGTGAACCAAAATTGTGAATGCATCAGTTTCTATTTGTATACGATTTTTAAGTGCTTTTCATCGTCCTCAATACTCCTCTGCTCTGGTAAAAGGATCCTTCGGTTTATTTTTTTAATTAATAAAAACATTTACAAAATTACGCGATGAGAAGTGGTGACATTTTATATATACTCGTATCAATAGTGGAAGAAATGGTTCTTCGAACAGAGATTTTTTAATAAGGGAATCATTTATTTATTTTACCTACTATGTTATATCTTTGTAATACGAAGGCCAGATGGTAGTCGCTCCGAAATTCTTATCTGCAGACGCGTTAAGCAGATAGAATAAAATATGTAATGAGCGTTATTTCTAGCAGCCTAAGAAGGTTCGACTCAGTTAGTAGCAGAGGCTATTTATCATGCTTTGGGGTAACTAATAAGCTCAAAATAATAATAAAGGGGTTACACTAGTAGTCTGAGTCTGACGTCTGAGGACACTCAGGCTTTTGAATACCTAATAGCTATTTATAACATATTTATGAAACTTTGCTTAAATGTTGCAGTATCCTGTTAATATGGAATAACATAAATAAATCAGTTGTTTTAAATAATAATAAATCGTAATTAATTACATTATAACAATATTGGCAACATTAAATAACAGGAAATACTGACATTCCAGACTCATCTGTGTCCAATGAGACAGTGTGGCTTTGCGTGAACTTTGATAATACTTATTTATAGAATTTACATATTACTAATGTTATGCAAACATGTGGTCAATGGCTATAGATTCATAGCTAAACTTAAAAGCAACTAAATTATAAAAACAGTAGATATTATTTACCATTTAATATTATTTTAGTTCTTTAATTTATTAGCTCTATTCCTATCACTAAAACAATTGCTACTTTTCTATTGTATTTACGTCTTGACCTAATGCAGGTGCCATTTCTTTAAAACATCCCTTTCATTTGTTCTATGTGAACTAAATTATCGTATCGTATGAAGTCATCACTTTAATGTCCTCTCCTATTTTATATGATTTTTAGTAGCTCTCTTTTTATATAAAATATTAATTGAATATCTATAGAAATAAATGTTTTCACCTTACTGACGATAGGAGTTTTTATACTATATACCTACAATAACTGATTACAATTTTTATAATATTTCACACGTTACAAAAATCGTTGTCTTATAGTACATCTAAAACAATGTGTTTCTTTCTAATCCTATCTTTCCTTTCTTGGCATCTCTCGAACCCAATTGGTATTAAATAATCCTGAGCTAAATTGGCTGGAGGCTGTATAGGCAGTGTTCGAAACAAAAATCATAAAAAGCAGGCAAGGAAATTATGGTAGAAAGATGGTGGACAGTAAATCCGATATAGACAACGGGTTACAATGTACACGTGTTAACAATCACCATCTTAGATGACAGACGCGAATTGGACCCTAACAGAGATGATCTATAAGTTAAAGAAAATATATGTTACTAAAATATTTGAGATTCTGATTTTTCGTTAACAATCTTCTCAAATAATTACATATCTGATAAAAATTACAATTGTACTTTAATCGACTTCAATATACAATTTTTAATAAATGTAAAAGTAACCGTTATTAACTTTAAAATAAATCAAATTCTATCAACGCGCTTGACCAACTCCATACTTGTATCCGAGGCGCGATTAAACTGAAGTGTGCGCGGCACAGCAGCCAAGACTCATCATTACACTAAATTTAAAACGAAACAAACCGACCATAAATAATAGTTATGATCCAGCCACCAAGTTACGCTGCAAGCAAAAAGTATAAGAGTTAAGGTGGCCGGTCTTGTGCGCGATGTGTGTGGATGTTGTTGCACATAATTTGTGAAACCGGACTTTTCTCATACTGGCAAGTATTTCAAACGCCTCCTATAAAAATATATCGCCTGAAGCTTTGAAACAGTATTTTGTTTCTGGATAGAAGGTAATCTATGTCCTTTTCTGAACCGGTGATAACGTGTATGCGAAATTTCATTAAGAGCAGTCGATTAGTTAAGGCGTTAAAGCGTAACAAACAAACTCACATTCTCATTTGTAATAGTAGTTAGGATAGTTAGGATTCTTCAAACAATAATTCTTGGTGGTTCGTTTATTTTCTAAACTGTCGGTTTTAGCAGCATAAAAGTACTTTTGAAAGTCTACTGCGAACTCAACCGGTGTAATATTAGAACTATCTTTCAAATAGGTCTTGAGCTTCAGACTTTTCGAATTATAACAGATTTATAAAACTACAACAACAGATACACATCTTAACCCCGTCAGTTTTTTATTACCTTTACAATGTATCGGGTGATAAACGACACAGCCGATAATTTATCAGAAGTATTGCTTTCAAGCGAGGAATCCGCATTCGGTTTTCGAACTTGAAATATTTTAACTGACAAAGCAGTAATGTTCAAGTTGTTATTACTGAACACGGAACTTTTGTCTTTTGACGTAATTAACGCTTCGGTCGCGACATTGTTTTAGACAATTTTGTTTACAAGATCATGGTACAAGTATGGGTTAGTATCCAAAATAAACTTATTCAAAATACATTTTGTTAGAATAGTTTTGATTTCGTTCAAGAATTTATTTTAATAATGATCACTCCTTTAACCTTAAATTATTTTACCGTTCCTACTGTACTGTACTTATAAAACATGTTTTATATTTTGGTTGTAGGGATCAATTAATATTTATAGCAAAATCTTTTGAAGATTCTTCTTCTATAAAACGTACCATGTTAAGAAAATTGAAATAATTAAATTAATCTTTTTACTACATGATGCTTGCGTATATGTAGATTATGTCAATTTTATATCGCTCGGGAATAGTACTGTATTCCTGGATGAAAGATACCCTTTGTCCTGTACCCCTGATCGATTGAGTAGTTAAGGCGTAAGCATTACAAACAAACTCACATTCGCATTTATAATATTAGTGAGGTTTGTCAAATCTGTATATGAATTCGGTTGTAATTTCATATGGGGTGAACTTGAGTAGCTCTGATGTGGTTACAGAACGTTTGCTGTGTTCCCTTCCGGCTGCGCACAGCAAATATTAATTGCAATCCTTGGTTGTAGGAAATAACTAGCAAATATAAATTGCAATACTTTAATATAACACATAGGATTCTTAATTTGCCTTAGGGGTAATCAGCTCTACCATGTGTTAACGGTCCGAACATGCGATCAACCGGTTATTGGACTAATTGTATAGGTTCTATTCCCGGCACAGGCAATTTTAGAAGTTAAAAATAAAATTTGCCTCTGTAGTAGGTAGTTTATGAAACAAGGTATCATTGGTTTCTTTGAGTTCTGGCAATTATACGATACATGATTAGGGCCTTGACACTATCTCGTAAAGCATTGTCATTGCATGTGTTACAATGAGACAGCGTGTTATAGCTTTGTCTCGCTCTTGCGTGTGCTGTGACAATGCTAGCAGCACGGAGTCTGCACGGTAGACGTCAATAGACTCGACCCTTTCAACGTGGAATCTAAAACATAGCTGGCGAAGCGTGGATGTGGAATAATTGCGGTCTCCTCTAGAAATACAGATCAGAGTCTGTGTATTTTAGTGCTCATTCTTAAGAAAAATCAATTCTGATTTCGCTGCTTAATTTATTGCAATTTTATTCTCATAATGTAACGGAAAATACGTTCAAAATCCCCACTTAGCTAGTTGCTAGGAATACTAGAACAAATTCTAGTTAGTCTAGTTTTATTTTAATTTATGTTTTATTTACGGATAACCCGGCTTGTTTTTAATATATTAATCATTTAAGAAATAATTTATTCTGCATAATGTTCCAAGGTCGATATTTTAATTTGGATTGTAGTTGATACCCTTATAAACATACATAGTCACATACCTATATCCCCAAAAAAACAGGTAGAAGTGTGCTAGATCCACATTTTGCGGTTATATTTAAGGTCCCACATTATTACGTAAACCTGCTGCCGTCCGTCGATAGACTCCATGCTGCTTTTGCAGTAAATACGCAAGAACAAGACAAACATATAAAACATTAAAAACGCTCTCTCATTCAGGAACAGGATGTTTGTTTTCTTCATACATAATAATTATTTATTTCCAAAATACACATACCTGGTATATGGAATTCTTTTGAAAGAGCCGCTTGTATGTGTGTGTATATGTGTGTGCTCAGCCGACCTGTATGTGTGTACATCTTTGATAGCTTTAGATTTCTTATGTACAAAACTGTCAACACACGAAATTTATTTCTCAGTTAAGGCTATTCTATCTGACTAATTAGTATTTCATCATATCCCCTACATTCACATGTCAAGTCAATCGCGTTATGTTGATCCTTTCTGACGTGAAATAAGACAAAGAAACACCATATTATAAGTATGATAGCACATTCATTATGTGACAAATCTGTAAATTCTTACTATACGCCTTTAACAACAGCACAAATAAAGTATGATGAGACAATGACGACGCGGTGTATCATTGTTTTTAGTTATTAGTCATCTTGTAATCCTTGTTCATTAATCCTATCCGATGCATTTATTACTAAACCTATGTCATTGTTTGTTATTTCATATTTTTGCTGAATACCTAGACTCTTTTCAAGACATTACTTAGCAGATCATAGAATAGCTGACTTATATTTTATGAAAATTCCTTTTCTATCTCCAGTTGTCTCGCTTTGCTAGTAAGTTCCTTACTTGTTTTTGGCGTCATCATCCAATCAATAGCATTTACGTAGACATCATAATCAAGATGAAATCGAAGTACGCTACTTAAAATACGTCAATTGCAAACGCACAAAGAGAATTTCTCTAAACATTCCACTATCGTCGCATTACGATCCGCGATAAGCCGTCAGTCCCATAAAATATGTTTACGCAATCACTGTATTAGGTAATAAAGTAACACATGCGTGAACAACCGATGGTAGTACGAGTCGCGTAAAGTGCATGACGCCACACTAGTAAACGTTATTGAGCTAATTTTATATACTTTATTCAACACTTTTATTGAACTGCTCTTAAAAATTACCGGATTCCAAGGCTTCTGTTGATACCTTTTAATTCATCCGTCATCAACGTTGTTGGCCACATGTTTGATCTAAAATATAGTAACAAACATCCAAATATCATTAGGCCAACCAAATCCTGTTACTTTTTTATGTAACCAAGCATCCGGCAACCAATTTAACCATCCAATAAAAATTTCATACCATTTAAATTAATAGAATCAGATATTACTGTAATTAGTAATAAATTGAATAATTTTCTTCGTGTGCCTCTCAAATCGATTCTTTCTAACGAGATATTAGATAAGCTTGCGCTCGTATCGAGTCACATAATACTAGTCGATATTAATATTCAGTGTTACTACGGATATAGGGATGAGAGAACGTCTTGCTTGTTGATATAAATTATGCAATATGCCATTAAGTCACTTTTTTTTGCACTTAATAAAAATAATATATCTTGGATTAGCTTATACGTGACAATAGTTATTTTTTATTTAATAATACTTGTAGAACAGAAGCCGCACATCATTAAATATTTAATTAATCGCGGAGCAATGAGTGCAAATGACTTTTATCGTGAAGTCAATCTATCCCGAGTTGCTCTAAAATGTTGATGTGTGCGGTTAGTCGCGTAGGTATCACCATCCCTAATTGGCGGTAATAACCATGACACAGAAATTGATGTACCTGCTAATTGGATACAACCGATCTTGGTCTTGTCCATCGGAAATCGTAAAGAAGAGCGCTGTCGTAAAGTTGTCGACGTTGACATTCTGGTCGCAGGGACACATATGTCTCTGGTTGTATCATGCATAAACTTTGTTGAGCGATATCCCATGCCAAGATATACGGTTTCTATACACGTCTGCCAGCAAGGTTACGATGTATACCATTAATCTTACCGACATACATATAAATATGGAGATTTAAACACAAACGCAAAAAGATAAAAATTATCTAACATTGAAACCTAAAATGTAGTCTAAAAATAAACGGTGGCATAAGCAAAGCGACGGTCGAATACTAGCTGACCATAAAACAGGTCAACACGTAATTACAGTGGATGTACAATATCGCATAATATTATAATAAAAGAGCGCTGAGTTAGAAACGGGTCGTTTGTTAATGTAATGCAACGTTGGGCTACCGTTCGACTTGCTACCGCCCAGATAATATATTGATTCTAGATGCTGGCTTGATTATGATATATCTACCGCTCGTATTACACGCCGTCTCGCCCTGCACAGCCTTCGGGCTGTAAATTTACGAGGATGCGTGGGTTATTACGCCAATTTCATGGTCCGTGGCCGGAGAAAATTTTAGTTAACAAATTGCGTAGGTCATCCGATAGCTACCAAATCGAACAATATATCCATCACAGATACCACGTAGATAGTTTAAAAGCATTATTTCAATACGTCGCATAATAAATGGATGTTCTCTATACTTGTTGGAAACGATACATCTAGATAATATGCAAAGCGATTCTTCCATTTTTCATCGTAAACGCACCAGTGCACTAAGGGAATTGATTAAATCCATTAAAATACCGTCGATATAAATCGTATGGGTCCACGCATTTGTCATAAGAATCCAATGACGTGTATTTTAATCTCTACGCAAGCGTAACTTAGTTCGAATATAGGCAAATTTAAATATTTGATTGTAATCTATGCTGTGTAAACATTTAATCCGATTTTTAATCGTTGGAGTGCAAACTAATAAATTTTTTTGGTTTCACGTTACATATTATTCAAATATATTGAAAACTGTCAAATTCGGGTATGAAAAATGAATTTCCGTCGTCTTTAACTTGAGTAACATCTATTTTTATCCCATGATTATTATACAGAGGTTTCGTAATGAAATTTTTTACGTGACTTATAAATATATGATCATATTAATAATTTTCATTTACGATGCTGCATTTCAACATATAAAAACTGAAGGTCCAGTTAGTTGTATGTCAGTCATCTTATCATGAATTACAAAGAGCTGACAGTCACACAAAAGCCTGAGGAACGGATTCCGTTCATATTCAAATATCATTTTCAATCCTTTACAGTCATTAAAACACGTGCATCAAACACTCATGCTTTCGGAATGTTCAGAATGGGGATCAGTTGTACAATAAAAAGCTTGAAAGTACTATACGATGACAGAGAATCCAGTGGTAACATTTTTGTTCGTATTTTTATTTAACGTTTTAGTCATCAAAGGTTTTCTCCTCTTAAATTAAAATTTCATGCTTGTGGATTTTTAAGCGGCACAATGTTAACTTCCGTTATTATTTGTAAACAATGGTTCTTTTGAAAACCTTGTAGCTGTATATTATTTTTGTTAATTGCCAAAACATCTATTAGTATGTAATTATACACTTAGAATGTTAAGTTGCTCATATGTCTCTAAGCAATCCACTACCTACTCAACGTTTTTGTTTATTTGATCATAGCCGGAGTACTTTTTCTTTTTAATAGACTCTTTTGAATTAAGCTCCTTTAGTAATACCCAATTTAACCACTAAAGCTGTTAAAGTTATTTAAACTTTCATCCCATATTTTTCGTGCAAACTTAAGTGTCTTGTGCAATCAAATATAAAAGGCTTTTGTTTAAAATCCACAGTTTTATCGTTGGCTCGTATAAAACATGTAACGGCCATAACATTAACGAGTAAAGCCATCGTTATCATGAGACGTTGGAATTTTTAAGAAGTACCACTTGATACAGTCGCGTGAACCGAGATGTTTCGCCCGGTAGCGTTTTAAAAATCACCTTGTAATCGTGAATGAATATTTTTGAGCCCAAAGTTGTGGTAATGGCCTACAAGAGAAATGTGATCGATGCTTTCGAGATAAATGAAATATGGGAATCGTGTATATTGTATTTTACGAGCCGATTGGACGCATGCGATCGACGCTACGACGTCAGAATGAAACAGAATTTCGTTTATAATGATGCGTTTTTCATTCGTCCTGTTCAGCCCAAGACGAGGCGACAAAAATATGTGAAAAGTAATACTAAAAGAAAATTGATTTCTAGAACTGATACAAGGTGATATTACATGTTTAAAATTTCGGTCACATGTTCTTTAGTACATTTCATATAAAATATGATAAAATTACCATATCATATAATATAAATAAAATTTGATTTCAACTGTACCTCAGGGCTGGATCTTAACACGGTCCTGGTATTAAAATCCGATTGTCATAAAACGACTTGTATAAATCTATAAAAATGTTGACAGTGCTCAGGTCGTTGGGGTCACGGGTATTATATCGCATTCCATTCGACAATACATGTAACACGCTGTATAATTATAAATTATCACGAACGAGATCTACTTAGATGTTTTATGGGAAAATTCCTACACAGTTGATACGTTACGTTTGTTGAGTATTGACGTAAACATCAGCATACCTACTTTGTGTAATTGTTTTCATAAGATTATGTAAGTACAACTAGATTGTTTTCTAACGCAAATTTGTTGACGATAATAGCTCTCCCTTGCTTTACGTGTTCTTGTTTGAAACCTTCAAGAGTGTTTATTAGATCAATACTTTAGTTGCCATGAGGAATTGTTAACAGGTGGTTGTGTTCACCTTCGTTAGGGGTAATATCACAACCCTTCGTAAGTCCTGGATTTATACTTCCTGACATTATGTTAATTACATTACTACTGTACTGAGTATCGAATAAAGCGTTTTCTTCGCAAGCGGGGCTATGTATGAGTAATATCCACGGTATGTTCAGAAAAATGACATTGAATTCTCCCGTCTACCTGTGAATATAAGGATTCCTTCAACTTAAAAAGATTCTTACCGGCAGATTTTACATCAGCCGGTATTCTTAAAATATTTTTAAAATAATTATTATGTACGTGCATGCTACTGTAGATAAATTACAGGTTGTTCTTTAGCCAATAATTGTAGGTTGGGGGTATGAACAGAAATGTTGCACTAATTTTATACCTGTTCGGCGCATCTGGTTCGTTTTGTTGAAGATTTAAATATTTATAGAATACACTGAAGTAATGGACTCTGAGATTGTTTTACTTAAGACCGTAGATTATATGTTTGCAGAAGCATATACTTACGGAAGTTGAGGGTTGCGTTATATATCAACAATACCTTAGTACAAAAAAAATCTTAACTGCCTTCAAATATGTGTGTTAGTTAACATTGTTGAGTTAAGAAGCAATTTATTCAAAAGCCCCCATACAAAATACTTTAGTGTACGCATAACCAGAAATTTTTATAACCACAGGCGGCATACCTTAAGCTGCGTGCACAACAGCCACCCCAATTTCGGCATATGTTCCAACCCCGCTCGTAAACTAAAGAATGCCGTTGATAAACATTCCATACGTCTTATTTTAAACCAGTGACATTACCACACTCTTTTGACCTGATGCGTTCATGCTTCATTATAATTATAGACGCGTTCCTAACTTAAAAAAAAATGATTTTCTCTCTCCTCTGTATACCGGTGCAGTTAATGACACCATCTGTCAAAGCCGTACGCCGTTAAAGGTCAGACTGGCGCATACGATTATTTTGATATTTCGTTGGATGGCATAAATAGAAATGAATGCTTTCCTCCATAGAAATATATATTAATAGTTTTATTGAAATGTATGTAGCAAGGTAGTTTATTAGATGTGTAGAATGTAAAGCTCTTCTCGGCGTGCTTCAGGGTACTTCTTTTGTTCGGCGTGCTTCAGGGTACTTCTTTTGTTCCGCCTTAGGCGCTTGATGATCTATAGCCGTATGAACACAAGGTGAAAGTTAGATATTATGTGTTTTTGTTAGTTTCGCATGAAACAAAACGTCAAGTGGACCCGCAGTAATTAAATTACATAACGCAACTATCTCTCTAAACGCAATTAGAATAAATAGATTACAAAATCATATTTCTTATTACGTATCAAGAGAGAGACAGTTCATTTCTGTGGCATCACGTATAATTGGATTTTATTACAATATCAGTGCTACAGTAGTCTTATAATGGTATCTTCTATTCTCTGGTCTTTTTGTAGAATATTGATATCAATACAAATGTTTTCTCCTATAATCTTTGTTTTATTATGTCAACACGCATTTTAATCAGAAATTCCTAATAAGATTACACCGACAGACAACATCGTACATAACCTTATTAATACTTGACTTACATAGTATAAAAGTCATAAAGAATCAAATTTAAGAGCTAGCAGTTTACAAAAAGGATCATTTAATATTATCTAATCTCCGAGAGCGTAACTCGGTAGCCGAAACGCATTGTCCTTTTTAAATCTCTGTCATAAAAATAAAACAAGTTTTTGTGGTATGGAACTACTGAGGCCGGTTCTGGTGGAAACTAACTAGCAGTAAAACGTAAATTTGTGTTATATTAAGATTTTTGATAGCTAAGAGATAGAGTTCTATACCTACTGGTAACTTATGTAAATTTTTGTTCAAGTGCCATGTAACGAATTTTATCTTTAAGGACAACCTCTCATGAATATCTAGAAAGATCATGCATATTTCAAACACCTCAAAAACATCGAAAGCTATGTTTGTAAAGTAACATGATTTATCCCATCACTATGTGCATAACAAATCCGACATTGAAATAAAAAATGTTGTCCTATCTTATTTGTATTCATCCATGAAACATGCCGGTCGTGTATCAAGCGATGGAATGCGTCTGTCCAATCATAAGCGGATGACATGAGTCCCGGGCGTCGCATTTTCAACTAACACTCTAAAATGTTTCAACACGGATTGAATTATGAACGTGATTGTGTCACTTGACTTGTGGATGTAGCTTTTGTGGCATTATTTAGATGGATATTATTTTTAAGTTGTTAACTGGAAAGATAAGTATTTCGTTAAAATCGGGCACATTGAATTTGAGGCTGGGTTCCAGACTTGATCCATCACTGTGTAAATAGAGCTGCTTTTATAAATTTAAGACTACTATTACGATTTGACAGTTATGGTTCCAGGAACTCAATCTCAAATCATTTAGGTCGATTCCAGTCTTGAACATTATATTTTAAAGCACTGCGTTTAAGATTCAAAGATTGTTCGTAAATTTACCTGCCTTTTCTGTATAAAACTTTCAAAGCCACTTGGAATTGTTCAGTTAAGTTCGCACTGAGAGTCCGTAGCAACATACAATAAAGCGGGCAGCACTGAAGGACGGGGAAGGCTGTCGGGGCTCGTCCTCGACCCGGCGCGGCGACCTCAGCGCGTGCGCCCATTGTTCCGCCGCCCGGCTAATGTTACACTTCGTCGTAAAGTTGCGTGCGCGCACCGTGACCAACGTTCCCGCTCCACTCGGACACACAGTTTGATTTTTTGTGAATTTGCAAGCCTATTTCAGCAAAAATCTAGAAATGTATATCTCGACGTCAGTCGAAATTTTATTAATTAAATCTCTTAATACGAAGAGAGTGCCGGCTTGTTAGATTGCGATGAGTCCTTTGAAGATAAAACCAATGAAAGGCTTATCTACGTTTAATTATACGTCTTCTGAATAAAATCTAATTAAGGCTTTAATTTACAAATAAACGTCATTAAGCCGACCTAAATTAATATGAAAAACATCACCGATAACGAAACCCATGCCCAAAAACTCCTCTACATCTTTTTGACACTGTCGAAACTTTTTGCACTTACATACACGATCAATCTTGGGATGTTAATCGGGCGAGTTCGTGTCGTCCCGCGGTACTTTGGCGTGCCCACACGAGCCCGGCCCGTAACCCGAGATTGTTTTCGAAGTGAGGGACGCGTGCGCGAGCGCAGACGACCTCAAAGCTGGACCTTGGAGTAGGGTTACCAGACGCTGAAAAAATTTTTAAACATTTGGTACGTACGATACGTTCGCGGGTAAATTAAGATTGAGATGGTATTTTAAAACTATGGTTTTATATTAAAAGTTTTTGATAGGCGATGGCATAGTGGTTAGTGTAACCGACTGCCACGCCTGAGGCCGTGGGTTCGATTCCCGCACAAGTCAAACATTTGTGTGCATGAACATGGATGTTTGTCTTGCTCTGGGTGTTTCTATGTATAATATGTATGTATTTACAAAAAAAAGTATATGTGTATGTTTATCCATTGTCTAGTTACCCATAGTACAAGCTCTGCTTAGTTTGGGCTAGATGGTGTTGTGTGTATGTGATAGAATATTATATTAATATTATTATATTATATACTCAGTCATATAAATTGTCATTTAGGAACACATATTTCAAAATAATATGATCTTTATTTGAAATGCAATTGGTATTTTCGTTGGTAATAACAATTAAGATTTATTGTGGTGATTTATATCACTTAAAACTTAAATGAATTACGACAAATTGTAACCGTTGACAAATGACTTTAGTTTGATTGTTGATCTGGTAACCCTACAGTCTACAGTGGAGACTCACGCACTCGCAATTATGTGTATTCATGCCTTTAACCGCGTTTGTGTTACGCGAGCTATGCGTATGTGGGCAGTATTTAGTACAACTGTATGAATAAGTATAAACTTGAAACGTAACACAAATAATGCCGTGAAGTATGTCCTTAATTCTGACTTTACTTGCAGCCTTTTGTAGGTCTTTACCTCCTACACGATATCTCGTTTTGTTAAGGTTGTATGCCTTTCTGCCTTTATAATGAATTTGTAAAGAAAATGTACGTTTGGAAGATTGACTGCAATCGCTTCTATCGTTCGTGATATTCTTTTAGCTTTTTAATAAATTGCTTGAGCATCTTTAATAATAGCGTAAGCTTCTTTAAATTGAAGCACATTTATTACACGCTTTGAAAGTTTAGAAACCTCAGCTGAATCATATTCCAAGTATGCGCAACTATCTACAAATTCTAGGTTTGCCGACGTTTTCACGTGGGCCGTTACAACAGCCTCATAAAGGGATGCTTAACGTGTTGCCCGGGGGTTACAGCATTTGTCTGTCTTCGTGCTTTCCTACTAAAGGCGAACGCGTGATTTACGAGCTTGTTACCTATGGTGTAATTTGCCTGTTCGAAGTAAATTGTAATACTGTTGATTTTCTATTTTCGTTGAGGAAAATTTATGATCGTGGAAGTAATGTTCTGAGAGGCTAATCTCTTGTAAAATTTGCATTGGTATATTTGCTTTACAGTTCGTTTGAAATAGGTTTCTCGATAATCACACGGTTAGTTTGAATCTAAAATGAGTCTACACACTTTAGTTTCAAAGAACACCCGACATATTAGAACGAAAAACACGAGCCTAGGAATGTACCAGCTAAATGGCTCTAAACAATTTTTTCCTCTCATCTACGATTGGAGTTCAGCGGTGCGTTCTTCGTTCTTCTACACAAGCGGTGCCTGTTCTATGAACAAACGTATTTATTGTATGGATGGCACGCGAATTCCTGGAACTCACGATTCCCATCCATGACAAAGGGATCTCTGTGTTTTTTTTCAACCATTTCTCACGAGGGTGTACGCTCGTTTGTTTTTTTTTAACAAATTCCAGAAATGTTTACGTTATGAAGGTCGAAGGCTAGGTATCTGCATCCTGGATTGTATTTTTGTTTTATACTTTTGTATCGTTTTGGGCTCCAATATAAATTTTAGTTATTAATATACTACTGGGTAAGTACGTAGTAATTTATCATTGGGTAAAAACGAATTTGTCTTGGAGAAAGCATTTTTACACTTGAATTAAGAGTGATGACTACTATATTAATCAGTCATTTTTTGGCGTCAAGTAATTAATGATACGAGTATATATTTAAAACTAAAGTATAGTCTGTAAAATGGCTCTGAACCTTACTAAGTACGGTGATAAATGACATTTCATAAAGTTTAGTACGTGCAATTATCTAGTAATAGCCACTTTGCCGACGTACTGGCGTTCCAAACTGATAGGTTGATTACTATAAAAATATTTATGGAATTGATAATTAGGCGTATACCTACTAAATTAATTTCGTAATGAGAGTGCGCTGACCTGCTACCTATTATAGACTTAGTCGGTGTGACTGGTTCTATGTAAATTGTTGCATATTTTGTTAATTAAAATAAGTATTTAATTATACATTTACTTAACCAATTTTACTTAATCTTATCGAGAAACCAATATTTGTGTTAATATCCAGTTGCCCAATTATGTTAAGTTTTGTAGCTAGTTCTAAGATTTTTCTCTAACTTATATCTTGAAAACAACGTGGCTTGTGTAACATAAAACAAAAAAGACACGTACACTTAGAATTTAAATGCTGCATATAATATATAATATTGCCGCGTCTGCGCGAGAATTAATCTATGGCGCATTCCACGCCCGTAACACCGGGAGCGGTTGGACCCAATAATAAGAATATGAGCGTAAAAAACGAATACGTCAAACCGCGTGTTTCGTGCACCCGCGCGCCTCGCCCCTCACCTCCATCGCCTTCTGTCATATTATTTTTTTTACCAACGTTTTTTCTTTTCTCCCTGGAAGGATAATCGTATATAACGCTAGACCGCATTCGACTCGAGTTTATTAATATGAATATTCGGTAGATACATTCTTCTCTTTGTATGAACGTCTCTGTATGATGGATGAGATTAAAGTTCGTGTGAATGCATGTCCTTGATTTTTTGTTGTATTGATATTAACATGACTTTTTGTTCAACTTTATGTTTCTATTTTTCATTGAAATTAATGGAGTTTGTATTAAATGTCATGTTAATAGCTTTATACAGGAATGTCTAATTAAAACTCCGTTAATAATATACGTTTGACACATGATCGATTTAGTCAGTGGAATTTTTAGTTTCATTAAAATATCTTTGATCTATGTAGGTTTTGAGTGCGTTCTTTTCTATTTATATAAATGCGTTATTAAAATAATATGTTAAACGTAAATACTTGTATATAATAATCAGAACGTTTTGAATGTATAGGTAAATTTCGTCATGAAGGTTATAACTTGTATAGCGGCAGCGTTTAGACGATAGAGTTAAACGCTTGCGTCCAGTTAGGTATCGGGTTCGAATCCTAGCATGGTTCCACAGACAATTGCTATGTAGCTATCGTCTTCTAAGAACATGCAATATTAAAATATAAGTCTCCACTATTAAGATTTCTTCTTTCATAGAAGAATATCTTAGCGGGACTCATATGACATTTTTGTTTTAATTAGTCTTTAATGAACTAGAGCTAAGTTTTCACTTTTTGTGTTATATTTGTATGTGTATACATCTGGTGTAACTTTATTTAAAAATATATTTATAAATTTATTCATAAATACATCAAATTAATTAATAAACACATTTTTTAGAAACATTAGTGATGATTAAAAGGCGATGTTGCAAAATATATAGATACTCTCATAAATGTTACATCATTTGAAAATAAATATATATATTTTTAGTAAATAAATGCATCGATAATTTCCCAAAATTAAATATAATAACAATCAGAATTGGAAGTGGCATCGCTCAGGTCTCGCCGTGGCGCGGTATTATGTTGTAATGGTAATCATTTCTGTAATATGGTAATGTCGGTGTCTGCCCTGAGACTGCTTCTTGCTGGAGATTGCTCTCAGAGAGGCCCGTGGCATGCACACCGACTTCACAACGAAAAGACATGACAATATATATATATATAAATTTTGTTATTAATAGTATAAATGCAACAGTAATTCTGCCCGTTTAGGCTAAACTGCTGATCCAATTTAGATCAAATTTGTCTTGAAGACAAGTTAAAGTCAGGAGAAGGATGTAGGTTTTTAAATGCAAGTCTGGATGCCTGGAGTTACAAGTAAAGCTATTGCTGTATATGTCAGCAAGTCGATACTTTTTGCTAATTAAGTACTAAAATGTTTTTATTAAAAGTAATATAAGTATGGTACTACTGAATATAAACATACGGTATAGTTTTGCTCTTACTTATCATTTATTTTAAACAAGACTAAGGCGAAGTGTGGACACAGCCACCTGGTTACCTACCTTGTTTTATAAAAAGGTACATTTTTATCAGAAAATCAGCAATTTGTTAGTACCGAGCAACAATAGCGTAGGAAAGTTACACGCCTTGTCCGGTCTATGGTCATCGCAACGCCCAAGGGACGGCGGGCGTGAGGTATCTCAGGAATTTTAATCGCATCCAAGCCCCCGGCCGCTGCGCGCCATCCAAAAGCAATAAAAAAAACAAAACTTGGAACCTCGGGCAGGTTGAATTTTGGATATGAGCAGACATTATCTAGCTAGTTGCGACCTTCGGCTTTGTTTTAAATGACGCTTCAATCATTCTATTCGTGAACAATGAATATATTAAAGCGTTAAATTAAAAAAAAAGTTTCTTAGTATGTTTTGATTTGGTGAATTATAACGATGCGATTTTTTACAGAAATCGATCGGATTTTTTTATATGACATTGTTGTAATTAATTTGTACATGTAAATTGAAATAACTATACAGTTTTAAGAGGGAAAGAAAACTCGAATGTGTCGGTCGTTTACAGCAGATAGCCAACGAGAAGAAAAAGACGTAAAATTAGTTCCGTAGGCTGCAGGTGTGATAAGGACGGCTATACACACATCCTTCATAAGAAAGAAAGAGATGCGGGTATGGTAGAGTGAGTCGAAAAGCAACCGGTCCAAGGGAGGCAGATGCTCTCACTAGAAACCCCCACGGCAAACTTACAGATTCCAACAATAAGAAAATAATTATTAAAACAATTCCAGTAAAACTTTTATCCAGATTCTGGCTTCAGTATGGGAAATAAAATTGCCTCGCGCGATGCTTAATGCGCGGGCTTTTATCTCATATACTTACACTACGGTGCAACCATGATGTAAACTTTATAGTAATATAAAATTTTATAGCAAACAGCGGTATGGAGTGAATAAAAATTTCCGAAAAATATGTATGTGTCGGAATCAACCGATCAACGCTTGAAGGTGAACGTTATCAGTACATGCCCCGATCAAGCAGAAATATGTTGATGGATGAATAACGTGCCATAATTCAAAGAATTCAGACACTTTCTCCTAACGAGTTCTACTTTACAAAATTATTAAAATATTCCTATATATATCAAAATTACTGTAATAAGAAATTAACCTTTCGATTCACTACTATAATTGCATCTAATTTGTTGACTCAGAATCATTTGGAGCCCGTTGTATCTTCGTGTTCAACTACGGAATTCCGATGAAATTCGGCTTCAGTACAAAAAATTGTTATCGTTGATACATTAGCCGTGTTATTTTCGTCATTACCTGAAATTTTACCGGTATTTGTTAGCAAAAAAACATATGGTGCTATTAGTTGTAAATACCGCACGATGGAATGTAGGCACCGTGCCAAATTACCTGTCTGTATACCATCAACTCGTTAACGTTGAATTTTATGAAATAAAATGCCTATTTTGTACCTCTTACTGTCTGTTCGTTATACTTATCTGCGGTTTCGTACGTACATAGATTCACGCTTGTAGATCAACGATGGTGTAGGCAGAGGTATCACATCCAAATTTCAGCCGACATGTTTTTCCCTTTGCAGTCGATCTTTCAGTAGGTAGTAAGGCTTGTAACGCTTCAATGGGTTGCTTTACCTCGAGTATTTTTACACTAGATGTAGCCGTCCTTTGCCAGTCAATTCGCCCCTTTAATTAATGTATTATTTTTATTGTCATCTTTTGGGTACAATTGAAGACTGCCGTTACCAAGAACTTTTTGATAGTAAAATCCAATAACATGTTGCCAGGTCCGTGTATCGAACCTTCATAGGTTCTATACACATTCACATGCTGCACGCAAAGATACGTGCCGTCTTTTGCCACAGGATCAATGAGGCGGTTTAATATTGTATAAAATTGAATGTTAATAGCATCCAAACAAAAGGGCTTAACGAGAATACCACGGAGTATTTCTTAAATATCTGCATTGTATTCAATTCATGATATTATATTCATAATGTTAAGTATTTTACATAAAATCACATTGCAGAACAACGTGCTCGCGTGTCTATTGAAAAATCAAACATGCGCTCGCACATGTGTGGCTTTGGAATTATGCGGTTAGTTAACTAGAAAAAATGCTAGCTATTCCAACGTACAACTAGCGTGAGAATAGCTCCACCTCAAGCCTGATCGCACCGATTGCTGAATTTACTTGCTTTTAACTTTTTTCTTACTTCCGAACTTCGATCCTATACATAGGGCCGGAGTCGGGACGGGATTGCAAATGTGTGTAAAGGAATTCCGGAACAAAAATGTGCGCGTCTACCTGCAGCCGGCAG
Organism: Catocala sponsa; assembly: GCA_963564715.1. NCBI lineage: Eukaryota > Metazoa > Arthropoda > Insecta > Lepidoptera > Erebidae > Catocala > Catocala sponsa. Next base: position 7,733,303 of record OY751346.1, on the reverse strand, counting down.
ATGCGCCCTCAGCCGCCCCTCGCCCTGCGCCCGCGCATCTCGCCCCCTCGCATACCGCCATTAAACCATGTAAATTGATTACGTGGAAAATCTGAGAAAATCGCGCGCTAAGTGGTGAGGGCGCGTGACCGCTACATTGCCACTGTCACATGTGAGATTGCTCGGCTTTTTTGCATTCCGCACCGCTGTTGTTGCCGCGCTCATCCGAGGTTTGCAGCGATTACGATTGTTTATCGCCGCCTAGTTAACGAGACTAAGCAGATTCTGAATAATTAAACAACTGTTAAGTGTAGGGCTGCCGCTTTATTACTGCTAAATTCCACAAACGGTTTTTTATAATAGAAATGTCTCAGTCTACGTAAGTTAATAGGGTATAAACTAACAGCAGGATATCTCATAAAATTTGGAATGTGGGTCGACACTCGACACCCAGACGCAAGCCAAGGGACATTGGCAGTAGGCAACCCCCAAAGATAAATGCAATCGAATTGAATTTAAAAACGAGAAAATAAAATTCGGTGAATGATTTCGCGTGAGGACACGGGATGAGGTCAGTTGAGGGTCCGTTAGTGCGTCGCCGCACGCCGACACCTCGGCGGGCCGTGCATTTCGATTCGACGAACTTATTACGACAGATGGCTGCGGCCCGGGAGGCGGGAGCGCCCGCGGACCCCGGCCCTTCGGAGAGATCGACCTCCGAAATGCGCCCGAGATTGCATTCTTTCGGCGGCGCGGGCGCATTCCACTGCGCGCCATCCGAGCTCCGCGCGCCCGCGCCAGTCGACGCGCGCCCTTTTGGGGGTTAAGATGTGTCCGTTGCGGCGAGCGCTCACTATGTGGTCTCAGCCGCCTCCCCCTGAGCCCGAGCCCGAAACACCGACATTCCGCGGGCGCGCGCACACCTGGTGCCGCGGCTGTTTCGGCAGTCGGCAACTCGCGCGCATGGTCCGCCAGCCGCCCGAGTACGGCGTCCGCGTCGAGCCGACGTCGGCGCGACCGGCCGGGCTGCGCGTGCGCGACGAGCCTCAGTACCAGAACATCGACGAGATGCGCAAGCGCCCCGAGTACGCTAACCTCGACGAGATCAGTTGCGAGTTCGGCTACCGGCTCTGCCCCGAAGGTCAAAACCTAGAGGACGAGGCTATTTACGAGAACATACTATCAGTGCGTCAAATACGTTCCGCGGAAGTGCGTTTAGTGCCGGTGTCCGAAGTGGCGTACTACGAAGGTCAAGGTTACGTGGCTACGCAGGTGCTTAGCAGGAATGGAACCTTTCCGCAGTGTCCGCCGCACACCTGGAGTAGGCTGCAGCACGCTTGCAGGCTCAATGGATCGCTGCGGCTCTTCACCGTAAATGTCACTTGTTTTATACCACTTCAAATATGTACATAGTTTGCCTAGCCAACTTGACGTCATCTCGCCGAATACAATGTGGTTATTTAATTGTGATTTTTTACAGAACAGGATATAACCGTACGATGAGATACGTAGGTGTTTTTACACGGATTCCAAAGTCATTGCCCAACTTATAATACCGCATTTAATAGCAAGATGGAAAAAAAATGAGTGGTTTTGGTATTCTGCTCTAATGACTTGTTAAGTTTATATGTGGCGTGATGAATTTCGTACGGACGTGTGAGGCATGCTAACCTGATAACACCTTCGAAACATCTCACTCAATTATTATATTTTATTATTTTTACGATGCTCACGTACACTCGATCGTTTTATCCAAATATAGTTTTACAGTATATCCACGTTCCGTATGTTGCCAACTTATTTTGCATGTCCATGTTTTACGATGTCGCCAAACATTGACAGAGCTGTCGAAAAATGACTAGCATGTACAATAAGTGCAAATATTTAGCCTCCAAGTTACTGAAATCAGTAAGAACTGTTCACGCTCGATCAAACATTTTGGTATGATAAAACATGACATAAAGGATCGTTAGGCGCCGGTAGCAAATTAATTAAGTTTTTATAAGACAGTTTCAAGACCATAAATTTTTATGTTAACAAAAACTAATCTTGAAGCCTCGATGGTGTAATTATGTGTACCCTTTTTAAATCAAAATATCTCGTATGTTTCTGCAAAGAAATTGACTTCGGAAATTATTTAATTATTACTATAAGCTGGCAATGTTTATTGCTGGATTTAGACATAGAATGTCGTTGACAAGACACGAGTTCATTAGGCAAACTTTTATTCTCGAATATTTTTGTGTCATAAGGATTAGTAATAAATCGATAATAATTTTTATTTATAGTGTATTTATAATGCTAAATACTAAACAAGTTCTTAAATCTTCTTTCCCGGCATATCAATCCAATATTGGCACTGTTATCAAAACCTACCGTTCAGCTCAGTCGAAAGATGTAATAGAATAAAAGTGTTCAGGATATACCTAAATGGGTATTTGTTTGATTATGTACCTACAGCTTTTTAAGTATTATGTATAAAAATCGTGAGATATATCGAAAGGTTTTATATAAGGCATTATATATTGGTAGGACCAAAAAGGCGTAGTACACAGCAGGACTATACTTAACATAGTGTAGAAATATGCTGATGTATATATAATGATAAGCGTGAGTAAAGGTTATAATAATAATAAATAATTTGAAATAAAATGAAAATTATTACGATTTTATGGATTGTCTTGAATAACTTCTAGCAACAAAAGTTCAACGTCTACCTGCGTAAAACCCTTTTTGCCGGCATTCCACGTTCGCTTTTCTAAATGCAAATAATATAGAAACGGGATTTGAAATAATATTCGTGAGCATAACTATTATGAATACCTGATAGATTGGATGATTGAACTGGCATTCCGATATTAATATTCGATCAGTAGGATATGACGTTGCTTAATTATTATGGTTTTAACTTCGATCGAAATTCCTTAAGTTTTTATTATGCTTTTTTTTCCAAGAACCAAATTCTTCTTTAATTGGAACAAAAATATGACATGTTTTTTAAACGGCGTCGTGACTTGTCAATGGATTTAATAATATAAATGCAAGTTCATAATTATTATGAATGATATCAAACTTCGAAGGCTATAAATCTAAATGTATTCCTTTCTATTGTGCAGGCGAAGAAGGAGATGTACGATGTGAAGAAGCAGAGGCTGTGTTTGGCGCAGGATGAGTACAAGCATCTAAACAATGCGCTCTCCACGCTCGCCGCCTCCAGGACTAGTCGTGAGTATACAAATTTCAATTAAAACCAGATCTATAATCACATTAATCACATAAGGTTTGTGACTATCTTTAGGAATAAATCTGATAGTCATACAATTCATGATTATTATTATAAGTGAAACGTAAATGTGTGCCTAAACTAGCTAACAAAAATACATATTCAAAATTTTCAAAATGGATGTCTGTCTAGTCTTTTTGGTAACACGATAAAAAGCAGTCAGGACTATTTTATCAACGTTACTTTAATGTCTAGTTATAAAATTTAATTATTTCAGACTCGACTGAGAATGTCGATTACTTAATTAGCATTTAGTAGAATCTACTGCACTATATTATGGTATATAAATTACTTTTTATTATAAGTGTTATTTACCAACGTTGTAATACACCCTTGAATAACCTGCTATAAACAGAGTTATAACATACTTGGCTTATAAATTAATTTATAAATCGTTCGATGATAGTTCTGAACAAAATAACACTAAGCATTCCCGCATGAACATATTACATACACTTTAATTATAACCTCACTGACGCACCAACCCGGTTGGGACCAGATTATAAACTGCATTCAATACAAAGCTAGTAAATACATTAATGTTAGCAAATACTCAACATGGTATGTGGATAAATAATCATTTCCATGCCGTTCCGCCGACTGTAGCTCTATTTTTTTCGTTTTTATTGGGATTCCTTCGATGTAGACTTAAAAAAGACTTATAAATGACTTTATATGTGCGATAAGAGAGCGTTTTCCATATGGCAAAACAAGTGAAGAAGGTATGCTAAAGTATGGCCATATAGAAAGTTAAAATATTGGCGTAGTAAGAATGTAATGTTAATGAAGCAAGTATGGCCAGTACAGCTGCTAGGAATAGACGTACTCTATCTAAAACGAAAGACGTTCTGCTGAAAGAAAAATAAGAAAGAAGAAGTATTCTAAACTAAACTAGATAAGATGAGAGGAAATTAATTAAAAAAACAACATGTAGAAGCTAGTAAAGTCTGCCAATCCTACCTGAAAACAAGTGCACTTATGTGGCATTGTAAGAAAATATAACAGTTTCTGATTTCATTTATAATACTGCTGCCAAAGAAAACTGAAACCTCGTACAAAATTTTCTATTCATCCACATTTGATAGCATAAATCCTACGACCTTGGCTAAGGGTCTAGGGCCATAAAACCGCCTCGCCTTTGTATAAGCACTCAGGTATTCCCTAACCCGGCATTACAATATCGTCATAAAATTAGAAGTTATTGTATGGCTACTTAATATAACAGCAACTCGTATATTAGAATGGAAGCTGAATAGACTAATAAATAAAGGTTTAATATCCACATCTGTCGGAATAATAGCTTATATTCTTTATCCTTGTTGAGTTTACTTGCATCTGGAATTTTAAACGTGAATGTTGGAACAAGAATACCTTTAGTCTTAGACTTAAACGTACTGTTATTTGATTATGACTACACTAAAATCGACTCGTTCTATTATGGAACTACTGCCAATTATTGCATGTATGTATGACGCTATGACGTCACAGACCAGCAGTGTTACTTTTGCCTATTGAAAAACTTAAAAGTTTTGTTTTTTGAAATACGATAACGATTATTCCCTTTAATTTTTATACAGTGTAAGCTGTTTGATATTGTTTTTAATCCCATGATTAAAAACGAAAAACTGTTTATTTCTAATCAATTGTATCTACCTGTGTCAATTCATTAATTTAGTCTGGTGAATAATTTTCGTCTTCAGACCTGCATTATTTTAAAGCAGTATACGAGTTGAAACACAAAGTTGTTTGCACCAGACTTGAACTGCGTCAAGTTAACTTTTTTCCCAATATAACCGATGAAATATGCGTATGCATCGTTATTTTTATCTGATTCCATAGATAGTGTCTACATTTATAGCAAAAACTCGTCGCTTAATGCTTACGCCCTGTGTCCGTTTATTGAATGTAATTTTGTATTTTAATATAGCGTAGTTGGACGACATCATTTTATTAAAAGTTTCTTTTTTATTCTCTTTTGTGAGGCTCCATTTGTTTATCCTGCGTATCTTGAATATAATTTCACACATTTACGCGTTAATATGCGCGTCCGTGTGTTAAATTGTTTTTTAAACAACAACATTGTCGGAACCTTTCAATCAATTGTGAAAATATTTACGTATAATTTTGGCACTGGCTACGATTTCTCTAACAATTAAATCAGCTTTACGGTGTGTATTTTTAAATTTCATATTTTCTTCGTTATCATGTTTAGTTATTTCATTATCAAATTTCCATCTTTCTAGAGAATTCGCAAATCCTACGGTTTTATACCACACTTTTTTGTGTTAGTCGCCACATACAAAATCCTATCGCAATATCACAGTAGTATATAAAATACATAATTATTTATATTTATCTTCTTCACAGCGATGGAATCCCATCCAATACGGAGGCATAACCAATTTACTAAACGATTAGCGAGGTTAAGCAACGTTGGGTGCGGCCAGTCTATAGATGGGGTGACCGCTTAGTGGTATTTCATCTTAGCGTCTCCGTGCTTCGGAGGGCACGTAAAAAGTCGGTCCCAGTTGTTGTCAAATTGATAGCAGTCGTTAAGCCATGTCAGAGGCCTACGGGCGGCTTGAACAACTCTTGATAACAGGTTGACCACTAACCACACGAAAAGAAGAAGAAGAAGACCAATTTACTGCCTATGTAGAAAGAACGAATGGAAAAACGGAAAATCAACCAGTGACTAAAATTATAAAACAAGTGGTTTATGTTGATAAACCACTTCTTTTATAATTTTCTCGAATAATTCCTGTATCGCGGGTCTCATAATTGTCTAGATTTTTCTATAAAATTCAGTTCTTTTATTTTTTTTTTTATTAGGATCTCCAACAAAGAATATACACTTTAATTTACGCGGTTAATTGCACATAAGAATTTTAAATGTGTACTCCTTCAGTTACAGGAGACCACAGCATGCAAGGATATTTTACAACTAAGCAACTTAAGTGTAAAACAATTTATAGCTAATATTAAAATTTTTACAAAACAGAGAACAAAGAGAGATTTTAAACAATGATAAATTGTATAATATCTAAGTACTTACATATTATAATATTAAACAAGCCAATAAATAAACATTTTGTATTCACAATGACATCAAACAAATTTTTAAAAGTAATCATGTAAACACTTCTTAAATTTACTTAAGGATTCACAAATGTTAATTTCATGTGTCCTCGAAATATTGTTATACTGCTTACAGAGCCTTGGTATGGCAGCATAATGACCCAAATTTGTTTTGGAAGTTGGTACATCTAATAAGTTATAGGTATTCTTTCTAGGTAATCGAGTTGGAATATTAATGCGTATGTTATATGAGTTGTCATATAACATAAAAGAACTGAATTTTATAGAAAAACCTAGACAATTATGAGACCCTCGGTCGTTACAAAAGGTCTCCAGTTCAGCTCTCCCCAGCAATACCTAGCAATAGTTTTATAACTACTACTAGCTTGTTTTTCTAACCGATATCTATGTTATTACCAGTGTGTTCGTCAACGACGTCGATGACAACCACGTCGACGACGTCACGGCATGATCCAGAACTGCTGAGGTCTGAGGTGACGCAGGCCCGGGGCCGCGTGGCCCAGCTGAGGAAGGAGCTGCGGCAGGCCAGGGCTGAAGTGGCCAGCGCTAGGCGAGGAGTGGATACGCTTGCTGAGTTAGTATACCTACCATATTCTAGATAGCAGCTATTTAATATGGACTGCGCGGATCCAGAAATTGATCCTCAAATGGTTGTTCCGATTCTGGATGTTCTTTGTGTCCGTTGTTTGAATATTTTTAAAATCTTTCGCGATACAGGAATCATTCCCAGTGCAGGAGACGTCTATTTAAATAAAAAAGGAGTCTTCCACGGGTCCAAGTGTTCTAACCAATGTCATATTGATAAAGGTTGTAGTTGCTTTGGTATTGCAACAGTAAGGTATGCGATTGCACATGAGGCCTCGGGATTGATTCCCGGGGCTGGCGTTGTTATTAGGTGTCTAATAACTTCGGACCTGAAACATAGTTGGTAGAATGTTTGAAGTTATGTATATATTTTTTAAGACAATAGACAAAAATAATACCTGTGTCGCAGGGGACTGGGGGAACCAGACTCGAAACAACTTCTTGTGGATCACATACATTTTCGACCCGAATCGGGATCGAAACTTTAGCGCGCAGGGGCAGCACTGCGCCGAGAGCTAAACTTTGAGGCTACGATCCCAACTTGGCAAGGCGAACACTTACACATTACACCGTTTGTGCAATCTTATTCCGAAATATTCACTATTTCTGGCCTCATAAGAACAAAATTTGTGCCATCTTTAGTTAGTTGTTCTAATACTCTGTTTTTTTATTTTGTTGTATGTAAATCTGTATGTATTATATGAATACTGTGGGTATTATATTAGTACCTCAGTCAAACATGATGACGAAAATAATTATATTTATTGCATACAAATTCAGTTTTGGCATGTATACCCTGATGATTTGCTATTTCTTTGGTAAAATGAGGCTTTATAATACATATAAATAATCTTAATATTCGGCGAAAGTTTATAATAAATGATTTGTAATACATTTGACTGATTATATTGATTTAAGTTGACATCGATCACAATGATGAAATCACAGCTAGACTTCATGATACTTTGAGCTCATTCTGCGTAAATAGAAATACCAATAATTTAATTATGTTCGTGTACTTTGAAATAACTACATTGGAATATTAAGACAACTACCATCTTAGTCTCCCCGTGCCCATGCCTGCTGAAAAGCAACCGAAAAGTCGGGGAAAGTGTAAACTTAAATATAAATAGTTTTAATAATTTTATTAGCTTAAAAATGTGTAAGTATAGTTCAATAGTAGTAGTAGTGTAACGGTTTCTAAATTATGTAATATAGTGTTAAATAAACAACGCGAGAAAATCCATATAAAAGAGTTTAATTTCAACAATAATGAATCTTAAAAATGTTAAAATATTAAATACTTAAATAAATAAATTTGTTGAGGAAATTACTATGAATTCGTTTGTGTACTATGCAGTTTTTTCTACGTCTACTAAATTTGGTTCTGCAGGTTAATTCCATCATATTATACTACCAGTGTTCTCTCTTGAATGGAACTTAGTAATATTAAAACTTATTTCGAGACATTTTACCTGTTTTACATCACTGTGCAACTATTCACAATTAAGTTTATATGTACTATCGGCTCCAGCGACGGATGACCATTTCAGAAAAATTTTCGCTTGCACCTGTTGACCAGTTGAGTTTGTATCGCCTTAGAATCAGTAAACAAATGTAAAGTGTAAAAAAACTCAAACAAAGTAAGGGGCGTGTCACGGGTATGGGTACCAAGTGTTGGCCTGCTATGCGATTTTAACCTTAGGAGTGGTCATCCGTCGCTGGAGTCGATAGTACATATTAGCTATAATGCCCTTGATATTATATGGTTCCAGTATACCTATTAGTACTATTAGCATTGATTTGTAATAATTTTATTTCAGAGTGGAGCAAAAAATAAGCGCACAGCAAGGCTGTTACAATATCACCGAAGCCCAAGCTATCATGACTGAGCTGAAAAACATCCAGAAGTCGCTCACATCTGGTGAAAAGGAAAGAGCAGATCTTATGCAATCACTCGCCAAATTAAAAGATGATTTGACGAGATTGCAACTTGGTGATGCATCCCCCGACCTCTCGACTCTATCCCTCCCTCAAGAAAAGCTCAGCACTGCATCTCAAACCGACTTATGTGCTGACTTAGTACCCATTGGTACAAGACTAGCGGAAATGGCGCGGGTTCGCCTACAATATGACGAAGCTAGAAAGAGGATACAGCAAATTCAACAACAGTTAGCTGATCTCGAAGACAAGGTGCAGCCAGGACAGGCAGAATCTGATAAGGATAGGTTACTTCTTTTCCAGGAGAAGGAACAGCTATTGAGAGAGTTGAGAAGTATAACTCCTAGAACGAGATCTAAACAAGAAATGAGTGATATCGAAATTGAATGTAAGAGATTAGAACAAGACTTGAAAAATGCCTTCGAAATGTCCAGCAAATGTATCACCGACCGTTTAAGGCTACATGAAGAAAAACAGCTACTGTTACAGCAACTAAAAGATGCTCTAACATCAATGACCACATTAGAAGGTCAACTAAAGACCTTATCTGCTAGCACACTATCCGTTTCCAGCAGTTCGAGTCTAGGGTCCCTTTCTACAGCAAGTAGTAAAGGGTCTCTAAGTTCTGGAATTAGTTTTACGGATATTTATGGAGGACCTCAAATCGCTACATCCTTCCAAGCTGACAAGCCTATCGATATGGTTGATTTACATCGAAGAGTTGAGAGGTAAGAGCATTATGAGATTTTTATTTTACCGTCTATGGATATTAAATTAGGATAATAAATAAATAATGTTTGTACTCCCACGTCTGATTAGATGGCATTCAGTTAAGATTGACCTAGTCGCATAGTATGCAAAGTGGGCAGAATTTATTATGTGCTGGGTTTGAACAATGTGCTGCTAGATTTATTAGCATCGCCATTAGCTTACGTTGTTTTCAATCTATCTTTATGAACAATAGTTAGTATCCACAATCAATATTCTATATTATAAATGCCAATGTAACTCTGTCTGTTGGTTATAAATTACCACAAAACCTCTTCACATATTTTAATGAAATTTATTTGGGAGATTGTTTGACTCTTGAGAAAGAAATAAGATTTTAAATGAGAGCAATATGGCGACATCCATAATCCAATCCATAACAATATTATTAATCCTGCCACCTGTTGAAATGCAAGACATAATTGAAATCCTATTATGTCTGGTCGCTGGTGTACCGCTGCGACTCAATAGGTGAAAGTAAACGTATATTCTAACGTTTTAATAGCTAACATCCTGTGCAGATTTTGATAAATTTTGACACGCTAGACAGATGATCTCTAAAGGTGAATTAATTCAGTAATAACACCTAGTATTTTTATTTTAACTTAATCTATCGTATGAGGGATCATCTATGTCACGCCATTTGACATTAACAGGTTCATAATATGACTGTCAATATCGACCTTTATAAGTTGTCTATGCCTAGACAATACGTGCTTTCTTGGACGTAAAACTTTCTCAATCCAAATATTTGCAAACGCCGCCTAAAAAGGAACATGCTTTTACTGTCAGTGTGGTCTGAACTTTCTCCTAGGATTACCGAATCATTACATTGCATATATTTACTTGTTCGTTGTCCTATGTACACAACAGTTTAATGCCTTCCTCTACCAAGATTGATCGAAGAGATCCACGTTCAATTTCTGGATCGGTTAGTGTTATTGGACATTATAATAATAATATCTACTCTGTATTAAACTGTCCAATTGTTAGGGACGGCTCTCTTCTCAGTGTGAAAAGGGTTAAGCCATAGTCCACCACGCTGGCTCAGTGCGGGCAGGAAGTTTTCATATACCATCGAAAACTTTTTGGAGAGCTCTCAGACATACAGGTTCTCTCACGATGTTTTCCTTCATCGTAAAAGCGAGTGATAGTTAACTGTTAATTAAAATATTAGGATTTTCTGTTGAGAAATTCTTAACAGTACGGCCTCGATGGCGTAGTGGTTAGTATAACCGACTGCCACGCCTGAGGTCGCGGGTTCGATTCCCGCACAAGTCAAACATTTGTGTGCATGAACATGGATGTTTCTCTTGGTCTGGGTGTTTCTATGTATAATATGTATGTATTTACAACAAAAAAAGTATATATGTATGTATGTTTATCCATTGTCTAGTACCCATAGTACAAGCTCTGCTTAGTTTGGGCTGGATGATGTTGTGTGTATGTAGTAGAATATTATTATTATATTAATAGTTACACGGAGTCTGGAAATATGCTCTGTAGATAAACTTGCCTACTGTTACTTGAAATATAGAGGGGCAATGTATGTGTAATTAGACCTCTGCTTACCCCTTCAAGAACATGCCTTTTATGTGTGTTTGTCTGCTGACATGACGTACACCCAGTTCATGTTAGAACTTTTAAAATGATTACCTATACATTTTTGTTATTCAATAAATAATTGTAAATCAATAGTAACTAGATTGTAGTGTGATATTAACTTAGGTTAATAACAGAACTTAATTCTGGATGATAGGTACCCCATGTCCGTTTTTGTACCCCTGACAAAGTGTATGCGAAATTTTGTTGTGGCCGATCGAGTTGTTAAAGCGTGAAAGCGTAACAAACAAACCAACTTACATTCGCATTTATAATATTATAATATAATAGTAATAATAATATATTCTCCTCATCAGGTTACTCCGTGGCACCAGCTACAACGCTGACAGCGTGACTCCAGGCGCGAGCAGTTCTCCCTCACAGCCATCGTTATCACCAAGAAGTAGTCTGTCTTCAGCTAGCCCGCCGCCGCCACCTCCGTCTTACAACCAGGTAAGAACAAGCCAATTTCTGTTATTTACATACATAGGTATATAAACTCACGCTCATTGCGAACAAGAATCAAGTCCCAGTCTTCGCTTACTATCAGGTTAGCCGTATGCTTGTATTCACTTCCTAAGTACCAACATCTTGTAAACATACATTTATCCGTAGCTATCAGAGAGGAAAGCGTATATCATTAATTATATACGTGATTATAAACACTTACGTTGTTATGTTATCCGTTTAACTTAACAATAATGTCCACTAATCGTGACTAAACTTTTGTATGTATCATGAAACTAGCTTTTGCCTGTGGGGTCGCTCGAGAACAGTACTAGTAGTGTTCTATCTTATTTTCTGTACCCTGACAATGTGTATGCGAAATTTGACGATGATCGGTTGTGTAATTAAGGCGTAAAAGCGTTATAAACAAACTCACATTTGCATTTATAATATTAGTTAGGAATATATAAAGTGTTCATAATTTTATAACAAAGAGCGTAAGGACCGGGTATACCTAAACGAAGTAGTTGGTTAGTCCCCTAAAACGGTGGTCTCTTGTAGGCTTACTTATACTGATAGATTTGCCTCTTATAAATATTACTAGATTTGGTTACAAAACTATTATTTAAATTTGTCTAAAAGATTATAACAATAACTAAACCAAACATTTTCATTAAATAATTTGACATAAAAAATTAAAGAGCAAATAATATATTATACGAAATCATAAAATATTATAAGTACATACCCTATACATTTTTGTATTACATACAAAAAAATTATATTAATATATTTTTTTACAATAACACATTTTGTTGTCTATCTTATACACATGGCATTTTTACCTGATTTTTTTACATGTCGCGTCTAATGTCAAGACTCCAAATATTACGCAACATGTTGCTTAACAAAATGTTGCCTAGTCGCGAAGCCTCAATGTCTTTTCATACATTATCAGATTAATGCAAAACATAGCATGCCCTGCGGCTGTCCCCGTCACTTTAAGTTTGACTTTCACTTTAGTAGCGGGTCAGATGGACGGATAACTTGCGCTGTTTGTTTTTAAATACGGTAGATTTGGACAGTTTAAGCCGTGTGGGTATTTCCCCTTTTTTATATAGGTACCTACTTTTGACTTGTGGGATTTCCATTGACGTTCATGGCACTGTCAGATTTTGACGAGAAGATAGATATTGCCAAAGCAAATGATTTAAAAAAAATGCTTCTGCCTGAGATTTCATTACGGTAACGCATACCGGGATAAAAGTATCCTCTTGTTGTTTCCGACAATGATCCATTTATGTGCTAGGTTGTATTCAAATCACTGTTTCATTATCAGCACAAGCTTGATGATGTAATTATTGATTAGATAATAGATACGTATCTGCGTAAAATTTAAAGAAAGGGACTAAAACCTCGATCCAAAAATAAGGCGTATTTATATTTTATTTTTGTATGACAACCCTAGCAATAACGATAGGCCAGTCTCATACAGTCAACTTGTACGTATAAGACTGAAAGACATGGTTTTGGTTGCCGGCCGACACGTAGGTACTCTGTCAAGTTTTATATCAACCACGATAACTTGTAATAACATCTATTAATAAAGGTAACATTTGCAGAGCTGGAAAATCATTTCGGTACTGCAAAAAACTATAATAAGGATTATAGTTTTTTGCAGGACTTAATATTATAAATGCTAAAGTATCTTTGTCTGTCTGTTACCTTTTCACACTCAATCCGCTGAACCGATTTAGATGAAATTTGGGATTGAGATAGGCTGTGATCCTGGGAAGGACATAGGCTATATAACATCACGCTACGGCTCACGGGAGCGGCGCAGTAACCACAAATACCACTGGCGCGGGTGAGATCGCGGGCACAGCTAGTCTAATATAATAATATTAATATTTTATACCAACCACGATGGGTTGTAATAGTTTCTATCAATAAAGGTAACTTTGGTTAAGTTCGGTTGTTTCTTTGGTACTGTAGAAAGTCTAATAAAATCATACAATTTCAATTATTTTTCAATTATATCTGGCATAACAACAATTGACAAATTTGAGTAGTAGAGCCTCGCTTTGAGTAGTAGAGCCTCGCTTTGAGTAGTAGAGCCTCGCTGATTTCAGCATGAATGGGCCGGCTCGACCGGGGAAGGACGACCTTCTCACAGAATATCGACGTGGAATAGGAGTAGTCCTATTGTTGTGTTTCGTTCGGTGAGTGAGAGTACCGGAGGCCCAATCACCCCTTTTCCCCCATCCTGCTCCCTTTCCTTCCCACGTCCTTTCCTAAAGGGTCGGCAACGCGCAAGTGATGCTTCTGGTGTTGCAGGCGTCCATAGGCTACGGTGTTAGGCACTTACCATCAGGTGGGCCGTATGCTTGTTTGCCACCTAAGTTGTAGAAAAAGAAAAATATTACGTGTAAGATGTGTTCTTTATTTAAAATTAATGTTTTTTTTTGTAGGTGGAGAGACAAAGGCGGCAACAGAGAGAATTGGAGGAGAAGCTGGCGGAAATGAGAATAGGTGTCGCCAATGGACTCAACGAAGTTAGCGGACTTGCTACGAGTAAGTTTTCTTTACAATAAACCTTTACATATTATCATATTCCAGCTGTATCTTTTTTAACACTAATTATTGATTCAATAATACATTTGCTCGTCATTAGGTCCTGAGTTTAATGCTCGAGACTAGAATGCTTGTTCAGAGTTGTTCAGGGTCCCTAGTTGGAGTTTGACGTTTATGACGTTCGGCGCTCCGATTGGCCCGCTCCAAAGTCTTAACCAATTAGACAGCCAAACTCGGTAAACGATTCGATCCCTTTAACGTACAACTCGCATTAAGCACCCTGAATTGTGTTCTGTATTAGACAACGTATCCATTTGTTTAAATTAAATATATCTAATGAAATGAGTGCGTTACCCCTGAGCCTCATTTAACAATGTTGTGATTATCAGTCAGTTGCGGCTTTTAATTATGTGTTTTGTGTAATATTTTGATCTGTTTAGTTCCAGTACAACTACAAGGGCCCGGTCGGCCTAGCGAGCCTCTGTCACCAATATCCGAGACACCCCCACCGCCATCGCCAAGAACTCCCTCTTCTAGTGGTCAGTATACTTACTACTTTTAAATATCATCCGTATCCAGGTACCAACAAGTTTGGGTCCTCATACCTCTGCCGAACGACCAAGGCATGGAATTCTCTGCCAAGGCACGTGTTTCCTTCTTCATTCAATCTTGGGTCCTTTAAGCGGGGCGTGAAAAAGCACTTTCAAAACACCTTCTCAGGCCGTCAAAGTAGAGACCTCAATACGCCTCGGCTGCTATGAGGGCGGTGTGGAGGCCACTGCTCTTAGACCACACGAGTGCTTACCATCAGGTGGAGTGTGGTCATTTTGACGAGCAAAATATTCAAACATGACATTAAATTATTGAGTGATTCACCATAGCAAACCGTTTGTGGTCACTCGGCCATTGCGACTGCGGCGAGCGTTGTGGATGAGATACCTGCCTACTTAGTAATAGTTGTTTCCAATCTACGTGTTCTTTGTGTATTATTTTTGGATCACACATTTTTTTGTTCCGTGTTGGGACACCTTCAACACTGAAATTAAACTGACCCGTGACCATGGCTGCTGAAACGCAACCGAAACGTCCGGGAAAGTGTAAACATAAATAGTATAATAGTATAGTAATAGTATAAATAGTTTTAATAGTTTCAATAGTTTAATTAGCTTAAAAGTGAGTAAAGTTTAATAGTAATAGTATTGTAACAGTTTTCAAAATTTTGTAATAAAGTGTCAAATAAACAACGCGATAAAATCCGTATATAGTAGTTTAATTTCAATGAATATCATTCGCGTAAACAGAAGACAATATTACTACAACACTGTTGTTTGTAAAGATCCCAGCAACACAGGATTTATTTTTATTTATTGTCGGCCTCGATGGCGTAGTGGTTAGTGTAACCGACTGCCACGCCTGAGGTCGCGGGTTCGATTCCCGCACAAGTCAAATATTTGTGTGCATGAACATGGATGTTTATCTTGGTCTGGGTGTATCTATGCATAATATGTATGTTTTTACAAAAAAAAAAAGTATATATGTATGTTTATCCATTGTACCCATAGTACAAGCTCTGCTTAGTTTGGGCTAGATGGTGTTGTGTGTATGTGATAGAATATTATATATTATTATTATATTATATTACTTGTGAGAAGTAAGCCTATTATAATCAAATCACCATATAGTTAAACTTTCTGTAGATCCATCATAGCGAACTAACTCCCATTTTCAGAATAAACCAATTGTCAATGTATTTTATCCTATATCGAATTTGCATTGAGAATTTAATAGTAGATTTAACAAATATTTAATGCTGTTTGTTCGTTATTTCAGGCACGAACACTAGATCAGTGTCAGCGGCAGTGAGTGACGAGTCGGTAGCGGGAGACTCGGGCGTGTTCGAGGCGGCGCAGGCCGCTAATGACCCCAACAACGCTGGTAAGCAACACTTTTTACTATACACTGCATATTACAGCCTACAGGGGTCAATAATTATATCGTTCATATATTTCATGTTATTAGAAAAATATTACTGAAAAGGTTTTAAGTTATATGATGAAATATGTTTATAACAATATTGTCTGAACTTCTGAAGTATATAATAGCGTTAAGAAATCTCAATAGCAGCCCTGAGTTAGGAAGTTGGCGGTGATAGACACCCCCGTGCCTTAGAAAGTACGTAAAGCCGTTGGTCCAGCGACTGATCTCTCTCCGATCGTGTAGGATTATCCGTCCCATCGGATCATGAGAGTTAGGGAACAGAGAGTGCACTTGTGTTTGCGCACACACTTGTGCACTATAATATCTCCTGCGTAGATGGCCAGTCTGCGTTAAGATTGGCCGCTGTGACCGAATGTCGGGAATATATATAATTGGGAAGTTATCGGACGAAATATATGTATGTCCATAACAATATTGTTTTAAGTATATAATAGCAATGAATATGTTTTAATGTAGCGTATTTATATATAAATATAGAAGTCGCAAGTATTTTAGTTACCACGCAGATTAATAGCATTTTAAAAGTCACTTAAATAAATATTGAGTTATTTGTTCCTGATGCCTATACCCCAAGTAATTATTTGGGGTATAAGCTTACCCCGTTTGCGTTTAGTGGGTAATTACGTATTATTATTGAATTTGTTAATTCATATTTCTAATATTAATAATTCATAATAATTATTATACAATAAAAATGTGTTTGTATCGTACTAGGTTATTAGTAGTATTTTATGTATTTATTTGTGTTTAATTTTGGTATTGTTTATTACAGTGAACAGTGCACAAATTGAAATCAAATTGCGCTACTGTCCAGACGAGAGCGTGTTGGAGATCGGAATCGTGCGTGCGCGCAACCTACATGCCTTGTTCATCGATATTGGCACTGAAGTGTGAGTACACTATACTTATTAAGTACATTGCTGTCTCCGTGGCGCAGCGGAGGTGAATGTCGATTGAGTTCTTGCTGGAATCTTGGGTTCGAATCCCGGGTCGGATTAACAAAAAGTTATTGGATTTTTCTGTTCAAAAATCTCAAAACATAAAGCCGGCGTCTGATTTGTCTCCGGTCGTGTCAGATTGCCGTTCCATCGGATCATAAGAGTTAGGAAACGTATAGTGCACCTGTGCTTGCGCACATCCTGGTGTGCTGTGTGTCTTACGCAGATGGCCACTCTCTGTTAGGATTGACAGCCGCGTAAGAAAATTCGATCTGAAGGATATTATTATTATAAGTACATTTTATTATAATATATTTTTGAATGCTTGATTAATTGTGTTGTGTTAATTAATCAATAATTATATGATATAAGTGTATTAACGTAGTGCATGTTGTTCTTCCCGCGCAGCGGCGTGCGGTGCGCGCTGGTGGTAGGCGGCGGGCTGGGCGTGGCATGGGCGGGCGAGGCGGCGGCGTGGCGCGGCGGCGCCGTGCTGTGGCGCCACGTGCGGCGCGCGCCGCTGCCAGACGCGCGCCACCTGCGCGCCGCCACGCTGCAAGTCAACCTCGTCGCCGCGCCGACCCACGAATGCCTCGTTAGTATTTTATTTTTACTATATTTTATTATTTTTGTAAAACTTACAGCTAATAAATACAGTTAGAGCGTTAATAGCTAAATATGGCTAATTACAAGTTTTTACATATTATACATAATTACCGCCACATAACCATCTACTATTGTGCTCAAACATACATACATATGTGCAGCAAGCATCGACTATTGTCAAAATATTAATTTATAACAGAATACGTAATATGATAACGAATTTCATGCTCTATAATAATATTATCTAGAAATACATTGTTAATGGTCTTTAAAAATGTTTTGTCAAGTAACAAAAACGAATTTAAATTATCAATTATTCTCTTACATATTACAATATCAACCATTCAACTATAAAATGTAAATTTAATATATGTCCAATAACAAATTCGTATTGATACCTCTAGTCGTAATTACAATTCTAAAATTCACTATCACAGTTTCTCATTTGTAAATATAAAAAATGATCAAGAAATGGTCACTCACAAATTCTAAAAAAAAACAATATTATTTATTTATCGCATCAACACCTGTTTTATTTATTACATTTCAATAGGATATCCACACAACAATAATATGTATGTATTTGAATAGCAAACCACAAATCCTTTAATATGTATAAATAATACAATAATAGGAATAAATGTTTTTTTAAGTCATTATAATACACACTTTTTAAATGTGCCTTTTATGATGACAACTAGCCAAATTCGAGTATTCGGCTTCAAGTCTTGAGTGCCATGTGATTACCCCACGGGCGAGAGCGATTACCCCCTGAAAACATAGATGTTTACCCCACTGACTCTGAGTTTACCCCAAATACTTACAATTATGTTTTTTATAGGGTTGTGCGCAAGTCAGCTTGGCCGACTTTGAACCAGACTCAGTGTCGCAGAAGTGGTACAATATACTCAGTTTCCGGTGTATGAGGAGGGATGAAAGCTCTGACGAAAGCACAGTTATATCGTCGCAGACTTCAACTCTCACAAGGAATAGAGGTAAGAATCAGTCCAGACTTACTTATTCAATTCATTCTGAGTTTACCCCAAATACTTACAAATTCACAATTAAATTCTTTGATAAATGAATTCGACTTTGACGTTCATAAGTGTTTCTTTGTGACCCAAATGAATTAATGTATTTTAATATTATTTGAATTGATTTAAGTATACAATAAAATACTGTTATTTATAAAGTAGGTTTTGTAAACGATTGGTTATATTATCAATAAGTTTTTATGAAGCCAACTTTAATGAAAAATTGTGTGTGTGTGTGTGTGTTACATTGGAAACTATCACGATATAAGTTCCCACAAGTATCTACAAGCAATAATTCATTGTATTTATGTCAATAATATATTTATGTGAATAAAATACTTAACTATATTGTCTTTCATAATTCATATTGTCTCTATTGATTTCAAATTAATTTTGAATATAAATTAATTTTGTTGAATGATCAAATAGTGCGTTATAAAATTACTTCACGTTTATAGAATGAAGTTCTTAGCCCTACAAATATTGTTATATCTTTTAGGTCCAGAAAGTATGACAGGCGCAGAATGCAACGTGGATTGTGGTGATAATTCAGCATCGGAAGACGAAGAGTCCAGAGAGCCACTTAATCAGGTAAATATTTGAACACATACTACCAACTTTTTTGTATAATATATCGTCCCCATTCTGACTTATTAATACTACTTACATAATAATTTTTTGCCAAAAACTGCAAACTGCTACTTGTCTTTTCGTGTTCAAAGACGATAACATTAATAAAAAAATTACCTTATTAGTTCTTGGAGCCTGCCACAATATCTTAAAGCATGCGCCATCATTGCATGAACGAGACAAAAGCTATACACTAAGTAATGCGCTGTCACACTCTTGCACATGCACTACTTTTAGAGATGGAAGTAAAGTTCTTAAGGCATCTATTAAGACAAAGAATGTTTTGTCACACAGATAGTGGAGGAGGACTCGTTCGAAGACTACATTCCTGAGGAGGACATTGCCTTGGAGGAGGAGTTCTTGCACCCCACCACCGCTGAGAAGGAAACGAATACAGAGTGCAACTTCTGTCCAGAAGGCGCGAGGCAACTGCATAGAAGGTACGCCTCGATATGAGCAAAATTACTTTACTATGTAACGGTTTCTGGTTCTAGATATTATTGGTTAAAACTGGTCTTACTTTTATGGTTTATACAAATGGTTTTAAATTAAGAATAATGCAGTAAATGGTAGTATCGGTAAAGGTAATTTTTGTAGTTGTTAATATTGGAAAAATAATTGTAATTAAAATCTGTTAATTTAAGTATTAAGTTGTATTATTATGGGTGTTTAACAAACTATAACGTGAATATTACTGTCTATATTAATAATTTTATCCATCGAGACGTACCCAACGCCTCGATATGAGCAAAACGCCTCCTTTCCTACTAACAAAATGGTGATGGAATACTGAGTATTGCTAATTTTCTCCCAGATATATGAAGTTGAGGCGACCGGCGGCCGATGGGCGGCCTAACGAGGCTCGTCTCGAGAAATAATATACCCCTACGTTATTTGTGTACATAGTCTTGTATATAGGTATGTTTACATTGTGTCCCAATGTCGGAAATATATTGCTTTTTGTGAGGCATTTTAAAAATACAGGGTGATATACTCAATAGCAATAGCATCTGTCAAATTGACAAGTGCTTTTTATGTAACAGAAACATATGATTCAGGTGTTATAAGAGTCAAAAATGTTATATAATTATTTATATATTTCATTAATAGAACATAGGTATTATAAATTAAAATTATCAAATTTCGTTACAAAAGTTGACTCATTGTTTCCGTTACATAAGCAGTAAAGTATATATTATTTTAAATGTTTTGTGTGTATCAGTTTGTTTATATTTAGTTTATTTATTACTATTGGGTATGTCGCTGGCATGAATTGATTTGTATAATAATAGACGATTGAAATAAATACACAGTGTGATGTGCATGAACGCATGAATCGTGGCACAATGTGGATGTATCTAAATATTTATATTGTTTGTTTTATGCTGTTTCAGTCACGTTTATATGTATTAATAAATCAGCATTAATATTAAAACGATGCCAAAATTATTAATAAAGCAAGTTTTAAGAAACTATAAATTTGAAAACATTTGGCACTCTTGGTAAAATTTGGATGTTAGGCAATTTAAATTCTAATAGTGTGTTTAGTTAGAGTTAAAATTGCCTAACTTCCAAATTTCGAGTTAAGCGTTTTATTAAAAAAACGATTTAGCGAACATGGCTTTTCAATAAAATCTATTCATAAAAAAGCGACGCAAATATAATTTAACCTCTCAACCAATACAAACAAGCAATCGAACATACGAAAATACAAAAATGCTATTCAAACAAAAGAAGACTATCGTAACAAAATTTACGTTTTAACCCATTCACAGTTCCATGATAGACACAATAGAAAATCAATTATGTACCCTAAGTGGTTCATCAGACAGGGAAAGTGTTAAATAGTCTGGTTAAGCTCGGATGCCGGCGTTCTAGCGTTGTTTGAGAGGTTAATATGATGTTTGCAAAAAATAATGACTGGATACAATAATTTAAAAAAAAAAACTTATGAATTAAAACAATTAATAATATTATTATCTTATAAACATTATAAATGTGACTAAGACACCATCATACTAATACTATTACAAATGTTCACAATAAAACAATGTAACAAATATGTTTATAGAAAAAGTGAACAAGCGAACGCTTTGTCGGAGCCGTTGGCCACCATCAAGCGCTCGCAGACGTTCTCGCCACAACCGCAGAGCTTCGCCAAAGCACAGTATATATGCAGGTACATTATACTTTATATTATTACTAGGGTTTGCCATGTATGTCATGTAAATTTGTCCCTCGGAAATAGTACTTTTTCCGGATAAAAGGTCCACTTCTGTACCCCTGACAACGTGTATACGAAATTTCATAATGATCGGTCAAGTAGTTAAGGCGTGAAAGCGTAACAAACAAACTCATTGTTGCATTGCTCCCTTAGGGCCGCTAAAAGTGATAGTGTCGAACAAATCCCCGCCTTTTGGTATGCGGTTACTGGGAAGCTACGCCTATCTCTTATCATTAGGAGAGCAGTACGCAATAAGCCAGCGTACGGTCGTTAAGCCAGTATTGGTGTACCATAACTATTGGCGATTCTATAAAATTATTCTATACTAGCTGTTACCTGCGACTTCGTCTGCGTAGATTTTAACTAAAAAGTGTTTGTCTCCGCGGAACTCTATTTTTTTCTAAAATCAAAGTAGCCTAAGTTACTCCTTATAACATCAGCTATCTGCCAGTGAAAGTCCCGTCAAAATCGGTTCAGCCGTTTATACTTTCATATGCATTAGATAGAAAGCTGTTATTTTGACATTACAAACAGACACTTAAATTTTATTTATTTGTATAGACTACTAAGGTGGCAGTAGTATAAAATTAAGAAATATTATACAACTTAATCAGTAGGTAGGTATTCTATAATTATTTTGAAATTTTAATGTTATTTATTTTGTTATAGACTGAACCGTTCGGAGTCGGATTCATCAATGGCGGCGTACCGTCGTGTGACGTCACAGCCGCCGCCCTCTGGCATACCATTCGACAGGAGCGTGCGCGAGCGCAGGTCGCTCAGGTATGTTTTACACGATGAAGTTATTAATAAAAATAATTTAAGTTACTTTAGTATTATTTGATGGGAATTGCCTTATGATATATAAGGGTGTCACTATACACCGTGAATTTGTAGTCGTTTTGAAACCGAAACGTGGTAACTTAGGATAATTAGTAGTATCAATAAAACATAGTAAAATAATTGTACTGTGTACAGTAAAAAAGTTGGAATATAAATAGAGTTTTCGTACTGACGACTCATTTTCGCGTGACAATAAACAATGCATTACGCAACCATTCCGCGTGCCGGTTGCCACAGTACTGAAGGGCGGGTGGAGGTGCGGGCGCGCGTGCACCAGTCTCGGAAACAGTCGCTCGCGCTCGCCGTGCCGGGCGCCTGGGATATGTTAGGGTAGTTAGTGAGCGCGGATTGGCGGGCGGCGCGCGCGCGGCGGTTTCAGTGTCATTATTGGCAAATGTTTTACCGCTTAGTTAGGTTAGTTGTAAAACATGAATAATATCGATCGTAGTGACACGTAGTAATCGTAGTACGTGAAATTGAGTGGCGTTACTACGAGTTCTCATTTATTGTCTGTAAACGACATTAAATTTGATGTTAATAAATAAATACATTTTTATTTTATTAAAATAATGAGTTTTATCGATTCTATTATTGATATAGATTATAGAGTATAAGATTTTCGGTTCCAAAACGACTACAAATTCACGGTGTATATGCGTGATTCGCTGATTTATTAACTGAATATTTGTTTATTGTGAGAAAGTATCTAAGTAAATTGTTTAACAATGATGTGAGTGTCTTTGTTAGTTTGCTTTTGGATACATATTGTTTTATTAATTGACTTTAACGCGCTCTTAGGAAGATCTTTAAATTATGCGTGAACTAAATAAATCGTATACCAGATTTGAGTTTCTAAAGAATGTAATGACAGTAAATGAAACGAAATGGCACGATCGTAGCAAGTGCCAAGCAGTCGTTTGTGTTTATTCCAAAGAGACATAAGTGAGAGAGAATGAGGAGAGGAGCCAGGGAAGAGAGGGGAGAAGGAGAGGGGAGGAGAGAGGCCAAGGGGGAGAGAGGAGAAGGAGAGGGGCCAGGGGGGAGAGGGGTGAAGGAGAGAGAGCAAGAAATGTACTATAATAGGAATTTTTCGTTGTACAGATGGGGTAGGTCATGCGGCGCCGTAAGCGCGCATGGCGCGGGTGGAGCTGGCGGCGGCGCGGCGCGCCGCGCTGGCTGGCGGCGCTCGCGCACGTCGCTGGACCTGGCGCTCGACCTGCGCGCGCAGCACGCGCGCCTGCACGACCTGCGCACCGAGATCGCCAACCTCACGCACTTGAAGAAGAGGTACCTACTCACTCTGACTAGTTTGTTAAGTGATTTTTTTTGGTAATTGACAGCAGTGGTTCAGCAGTACAGCATACCGGTGATGCAATGGTAGTCTGTTTTGCTTTGACGTCTTGAGTTCGATGTCCATCGGTGGTTTGTTCACCTCTTTCAATGTTGCAGGTGATTAAATCAGCACTTTGTATGCTATACGAGTAGTTTATACAAAATGAACTTTATACAAATTGTACTTTATACATAACCAACATCACCAGCACCAGCTGTGTAAAGATACAGAATGGTATAAAGTACCGAACACTTTATACAGAATGCTAATTTAAGGTTACAAAATGTGAAATAACAAATGCAATATTATCGCAGACTGGAGGAAGCATGCACGCGCGGCGACCCCGCAGTGGCGGCGTGGGTGGCGGAGGACGACACGCTCCGTCGCCTGGTGGGCAGCAGCGCGGCGGGCGCCGGCGCCAGCACGCCCGAGGGCGAGCGCGCCGCGAGACTACTGGCTCGCACGGCGCGCAACATCTACCGCCTGCGCAAGTCGCGCCAGGGCGGACGGAAGCCCGACCTCGTCACCTTCAAGTGAGTACTTGCCTCTATACCTGTACATACCTCTATACCTGCACAGGTCATTTCCCGCCCTATACCTGTATATACCTCTATACCTGTACAGGTCATTCCCCGCTCTATAGTTGTATATACCTCTATACTTGTGCAGGTCATTACCCGCTCTATATCTGTACATACCTCGATACCTATACAGGTTATTCTCCGCTCTATACCTGTACATACCTCTATACATGTACAGGTCATTCCCAACTCTATATCTATACAGACCGTTCTCCGCTCTATACCTGTACATACCTCTATTCATGTACAGGTCATTCTCCACTCTATACCTGTACAGGCCATTCCCTGCTCGCGCCAGCGCACCAAACAGCTGATTTGTTTAAATCACGACGATTATTTACTTACATTACTGTATTGTAGTAAAATGTGCTATTCTTTAATTTTTAATAAAATAGTTGGTTTGTTCGCTATGTTATGATTCACAGTCAAAAAAATTGTGCAACATATGTGATTTTACCTGAAATAAAAATTCCAATGATTTTTAACTCAGAATCTAAATTTACTATTTGTTTTCGCAACGCTGTCCCTTACACCCAGTATTATAAAAGTAATTAAAAAAAAACTTTGTATAATATACCCTAGGTATCAAATTACCAGTATAAGAGAAAGCAAGACCCGATTTTTACCTTCTATAATTAATATATTCCTCCTAAAAATATATCTAACAATATCCTCTCTCCAACAGGGAAAAGATGGCCTTTTTCACTCGCACCAAATCAACCATCCCCGTCTTACCTGGTGAGGAAGGAGATGACATCCTCTCCGAAGACGACTGGGAGGACGAGCTTGAGGAACGACGGACTCCGGACGGACGCTCCTCGAAGACTTCGTATGAACTCCGGCGTGATGGTCAGAGTACCGTGGTGGAGTGCAAGAACCCCTGCTTGGAAGAACCCAAGGTTGACACTAAGACTGATGAGGTGAGGTATGAGATTGTGGTTGATAGAGTACTCGGTGTACAGGTTTGAAAGGGGAGTCGTTGAGTACGGTTGGTTTTGATGACGGTAGTTGGGTATTGTTGCGCGAGAGTTCAGATCTCGGTATGTTAAAATGTTAATTGAAGAGTAAATACCGTAAAGCAGTCATTTCTAGGTAATATCAATTAATGAACATATTTGAGTTGAACATGTATTCTGATCTTTAAATATGTATGTAGATCGTTATTACAATTTATTGTTGCTTGAAAAGTTTGTAGTTTATGTGTTAATATAAAACTCAAGTGTGTATGTCTATTTTGAAATGCGCACATTGCTTCAATTTTAAATTTAAATGACTTCATTCATATTTTCACCGAAACATCGACATCACAACTCCCGCGCAACAATTATGATACTCTACTAAATTCATCAAGAAAATGTAAAAAACCAGCCGATTCAAAACCGCTCTAAGTATGGCCTATGGCAAAATATGGCACCATAAAAAATTGCAAAAAATATAAAACATAATTTACTGTGATCATATTGCCTATTGAGATTTTCTGGTTTGAAGACTGAAGCTAAAACTTATAGAATATTGGTTATATTATATATATATATATCCGGACTCTAAGATATGTACGTATGTGTGCAAGTAGAGTGCCATAAAGATACATTGATCTTATTCATTATACCAGTTTTATGTATCGTATTGTATGTACAAATATAAGAACAAAGTTTTGGTTGAATCTCCTGGCTATAAGTGTAAAAAAATATATCCCGTCCATTATATTTGTTATATAACTATTATAAACATGAATTTAAAAACTGTTACATAAAATAACAGTTACAGAAATAACTGTTATTTACAAAAGTTATGATTCAAATGAATAAATTGTGCTTATAGTTCAGGAGAATAAATATTGTGCCTTTTAAATTATTGGTGCCTGATGTTAAAGCCTGCGAATGTGCCATATATGGCATGCCAGACGGGGGTAAATAGGTACAAAGTAGTTGTATGACGAGTCACAAAATATATGCCAAACATATTTTTTTATTGTAATTAGAACATAATGTGGGGTTACGGTCACTTTGTAAATAAAAATACGTAAAATTCGGACCCACCGACTAAGTTCATTTGTAGATAAAGTAAAAAATAATAAACTAAAATAAGTTTTGCAAAAAATATTTTTTGCAATTTCAAAGTATTACAAAAATAATAATTGCTTGCAATAATTTGAAATTGCAATTAAAAATAAGAACATTGCAATCTTGTTTTTAATTTTTGCAAAAGTTATATCTGATTAGGGTTCTCCACCGAATATATAGAACTTGAAAGGCCAAAAAGAAAGCTTTGTACATAAGGCTTTAGTTATGTGGAGTACTTGCCCTATGTAATGTTTCAAACTGACCTAGAAAATATCCATTTAATCCTAATACAAATATAATTTAAAATAATAAACTTGTGTTCACAAATATTTAAATACATCTACACGTGCCTAAATATACAATATGAGTAATGATTTTCTAGGTTATAATTTCTGACAAGGAATATACCCGGGCACATTGACGTTTTGAACGTGCAATATTTAACGTAATGTCAATAGTAATAATTCCATACGTGTTACGTCTACAGATCTGAGTATGTACTGAACATTTTGTCTCACTCATTTTCGTGTATTAAAACTTTACTTATAAACGTACAAAATACATTTCAGGGTCGCAAACCCTTAAATACTCCTTTCTATCTATTTGACTTTCAAATTCATAAGCAAAGGAATAATGCAAACGTTTATAAATAAAGAGATTATTATTTTGTCAACAAAAATGTATTGACATTTTAATAAATTGCATTTTTTTGACTAATTATAAATAAAAAATGTTTGGTTTTTTAAATATGTCGATATATTTTTGTATACAACAATTATATGTAAACATTATTTGTACATTTTGTACATATCATATTTAATATTATTATTCTAGTTTAATAAATCTGTGTAAATAATCTGAATGAAAATACGATTAATGAAAGAATTTGCATATCTGAATTTTGACTTTATGACTATTATTATTATCTAATTAATTATTTAGCAATATTAGTCCATGTTAAGTATTTTTATAACAAGAATACAATAGTCTCTTAGTTGTAATCTTTACGTAATGTTACATTTTTGTAAAAAATGTATATTTTCATTATAATTATTTACTTGGAGTTTTTATACATAGTGTAATTGTTACTGAGGTGAATTTGGATTTGCCAAATTAATATAAGCCTTGTTTTAATTCTTCCATTAAAATAAAGGGATCATTATATTTTGTAAAAATGCCAATACAATTCATACAAATGAAAATAAAAATTATAAATTAATATTTTATTGTTTGATTTTATGAATACTTTCCTCTATTGCGTAAAATATTATTATAAATTATGGTATAGATGCCATTTCACCAATCTAAGTTTTTTTATTGCGAAGAAGCAAAACATAGAGCACAGAATACTAAAGCCGAAAGTGATGGACGTGGTGCTGGATGGTGTTAAGTTGCTATTAACCATGCAACATAATTGAAAACCTATTGTGCCTGTCCGTCGGTGTGCCGCCGTCACTCAATAACTTAACGACTGTTGCCTTCTGATAACTAATGGGCGAGACCAATCGTGCAAGAATACTAAAAAAGGATATATGATCTAGTAAAAAGACTATAACATTAACACATCAGGTTTGTGTAAGTATTAAAACTTTATTAAGAAGACAAACAGGCAAAGGCGGTGAGCAGTTACCGTATCCCATATTGAAGAAAAGTGTCTGTGTGTTGCCAACGCAAAGTGATCAGCAGGAGACGCTGATAATACAGCGCTTCCTGTATTAAGGGTAGTTATCCCTATTCTTACAAAATAGGACATAAGGTTGTTTTACGTTACATGAGACCTAACAATCTGTTGGCAAAATGTAAGTACATATGTATTACACGTGGTTAGATAGATTACCGCTTTACAGCCCATTTGGCACATTTCTAAATGTCTAACATTTTTAACCTAACCTAACATTACCGGGAAAACCACACGATCAGCACTAAGCATAAAATCAATAATGTAGGTACTATTGGACAACACAGTTAACATCGTAATTTATAAAACTTTGACACTGTGCAACCTCATAAAATTTACTTTGAATAAACCATTTGACAGTATAATTATGACTTATTCATTTCCATCCGCGTAGATTATAGATTTTAAAAGCAATTTGCAATAATATAACAATATAAATCATTTTATTAAAAAATCCAAAATAATATTAATTTATTTTAGCTGGAAGACAGTTTTGTTGGCTACATTTATGTTGACGTCACACGTTTGTAAACGTCTTCTTTCATTGCTTGCTGTCCAACGTTTATTTACAAACGTGTTATATATAGACAACTCTTCGCGATATTGCCGGAGTAAGTGTTTTGACAGTTGTTATTGTTATTTGAATAGACAACTCCCGCACTAATAATTCCTGTGTCGCGGGGTACTTTACAAACATTCAAAACATCCAAACTCGGAACAACCATTTGTGGATTACACTTTGTCCCGTGTGGGATTCGAACCGACAACCCTCGGCGCATTGGCAGTGGCGAGGCGACCACTTAAACCGCTACGCCATCAGTGCAGTCAACCGTGTATTTTGTAATGATTTTTATGAAATACCTACTTTAAATAATAAAAAAAGATATTTCTAGAAACTGGTCAAATAGCCTATTCTGAGTAGTAGAGCCTCGCTCTGAGTAGTAGAGCCTCGCTGATTTCAGCATGAATGGGCCGGCTCGACTGGGGAAAGACTACCCTCTCACAAAATATCGACGTGAAATAGCAGTATTCCTACTGTTGTGTTTCGTTCGGTGAGTGAGAGTGTCGGAGGCCCAATCACCCTCTTTCCCCATTCCCGCTCCTTTTCCTTCCCACTTCCCTTCCTAAACGGTTGGCAACGCGCAAGTGATGCCTCTGGTGTTGCAGGCGTCCATAGGCTACGGTGACCACTTACCATCAGGTGGGCCGTATGCTTGTTTACCACGTCAATTGTATAAAAAAAAAATGTTAGTTACACGCAATGTTTACCCATCCCACCTGATCCTATCAAAAGATACATCGTCAACAACCAATCAAACATTTACATAGCACACCTATTACAATGTTGTCAGTACCGAGCTGATTACTGTATACACGCCGCTAGACCGCTACCATGGTAAAGTTAATCTTACAGGGTACCTACGTAATGGGTTTGTCAGTACTTACCATCAATAGTACAGATAATTAGTTTATGTAGGAGAGCCATGAAGCTAAGTAAGGAATCAGGACTGTTAAAAATTTTTACCAAAACGAAAACCCACTTCAAAAAAGTATATTCTTAACAAAAAATGCACTAAAAAGTTAAAAAGTAATTACGTATTCTTGTGAATAATTAAAATATTGTTATTAATGGAGTCGGGCCTGCAAGCCGGGTGTGGCCCGAGTCACCCAGCTATGACTCTTACTTGCTGAGCAGGCAAGCGCCCGAGATGCGTTGTGGCAGTGAAACTACACTGCCACTTCACTAAAGCAACCCCGTGCCTCGCGCGACCGACTGGTACGCATTAGCCGCACATGTGTCCGACGTTTGAACGCCACGTGCTTGCCGAGCAACAAACATGCCGTCCTCTGCAGCTACCCACATAGCCCCTGCGAGTCCAACACCAATGTCAGGCACCGCGTACTCTAATCAGCTGTCGATAGAACTCACCTTTCCAGGCGCGGTGGGCTTCCTGACCCCGCAGTACCCTGGTCATAAGGGGGAGACCCATAGTTCTCCCGCCAAAACCCTATCTACTACGGTCCTGAAGATAGGGAATTTATCGGAAAGAGTTATAGTTAGTAAAAATGCCGTCTTAAATTATATACACGTTGCGCGAGCGCGGAACACGCCAAGCGCCATACACAATGAACGATGCGCCGGCGGCGGCGCAGCGTGACGTAGTGGGAAGTCTGTTACATTAGTAAAAGCGGTGAGCGCGAAAAAATGTTGCAGCAGTGTAAGCTGTTGGTTTGGGATAAATGTACGATAAATGTCCCATCAAAAGAGCAATCGGGGCACTATACCGCACCATGAAAGATATCATGAGCTACCAAGGTATCATGGGAGGGATGGTGGTACTTTTAGCTGGTGACTTTAGACAGACCCTGCTGGTTATTACTAGGGGTACACTGGCAGACGAAATAAATGCCTGTTTAGAGGCGTCTGTATTATGGGTACACGTAAAAAAGTTTTTCTGACTACAAATATGCGACTATAACTACACAAAGATTCTCACGCAGGGCAATATGCGGCTGCTGGACTTTTCGAATCACAGGTTTTAAAAATCAAACAATATAAAAAGAAAATAACTGACCATAAACCAATCTGTCAAATCGTAGACCGATGGTGGCCCTAACATTACGTATTACCGACATGTTTTTATGTACATAACCTAGTTTTATTGGCGCGGGTAATTTTGTATCTGTTATTTAACAGACGTCATCAGTCGTTCGATACCGGCTAGTTAAGATCATTATCTGACATTGGTGTATGGATTTGTCCGCTCAGTATTGCACGAGTGCTTTAAAATGGTCTACCTAAATATAAATAGCGCTGTTACATTTGAAAAGTAGTTTTATTTAAATGTAGGTTAGGTATGTGATTTGATATTTACCTATAGCCTGTTCTCCAGCACGTCTCTAATTTCTTTCTAGTCGATTACAAATTTGCCGATGAGTAAGATAGGAGAAAATATTTATTTTTGAGTTATTTATAACAGTTAACTTTAGAATCAGATTTCGTTATTTGTTCGCGGTTTTCTTACATGCTTGTTATAATAAGTACCAATTAGACAAGTGGTTCGTATCCCGTTAGTAATTTTAAAAAGGTATTCAATTAATTTCTAACATTACATAATGTTAGTTATAAATTAGTTATATTCTGATTATACAAATGTGACGACCGATATAAACTTCTGAACTAAATGTAATTTATGTTATATAATCGATATATAATCGATAATTGAGGTGTGATCTAATTCGTATCGTCGCCAGAAAATAATTGCTTAGGTTTCTTCTCCAACTGCCCTATTCACGTTTGCCTTATTTATTCATTTTATTCAATCTTTAGTCTATTATTGCCATTTGCCCAAACAATGTAACTACAACTTTATAGAAAATGCTACAATAAATGAACAATATCAATTGCAAGACTAATCGATTTGCGAGTTTGACTGCTGAACTACACTAACATCGAGCTTCTGAAAAATTAAAAAACAAAACAAAGCAAAATATTGCTTAATGGACAGTCCATTAAACAATATTTTCAAATGCATGTCAACTGCTAATATTGACCGAATTACTAGGAATTCATTGGACTTCTACGCAGCGGTTTTATGTTCGCCTGATTTGACGAAGATATATAGATATTTTTGGCTTCTAAGATACAGGTCCATACCTAGTTTAGAAGTCAGGGTCTCCAGTTTGTCATGTATTCCTTAAGCCCTAGTTTTGTACTTAGATTAAGTGTTTTTCTTATGAAGTAATAAACTTATTATTATTATATATGTGCGTATGTTTTGTTTATGCTTCACCGTTAAAGCAAGCGATAATTAAGTAAGTACTTAAATATTTAATTTAGTTAATTATTGCCCACTTTAAAGGAAAGCATTGTGAGGAATACTCACGCGCACATCAGATAGAAAAAAAAAATTATAAAGAAAACAGTATTTGACAATAGTTTATCTTTCGGGCGTCGATGATTAGCCGTTCCGAAACCGGGTGTAAATATTTAATATACTATAAATGTACTATAAAAAATAATATATTTTAGGAACTACATTTAAAGGAAGACCAACTTGAATCTAAGTATAAATTAACTGATAAAAGGCCGAGATTTGAGATCACAAATCACAATAAAAAGGGAAATTAATAATAGTGTAGCAGAAACAACATCAGAAAGTAATAGTGCGTCCGCGTCGGTACGTAGGGGCGTAAGAACGCACGCGAGGGCTCAATCTTACAATCGCGACTTACCATCGCTTAGATTACACTTGAAAATAACGACCTCTAATACACACGCGGCGTTATAGTGCACCATATTGTTTTAAACCATTTTTGAAGTGAAAACTTCTTTAGGCGCGTTGAGCACTTCTTGGGTGAACAAAAATCATAGAAGTCGCGTCATCGTCACGCTTCATCATCGTCACGCTTCGTCATCGCCACGCTTCCACGCTTTCCATTTTTGAATTATTTTAGAATATTAACAATATCTCAGAAATGGTGCGTCCTACGCAAAAAGTTACGAAATTTTGACCCCCCTAATAATCCCGAATTTTTTTATAATGAAGGGTTTATGATCAAGGATTAAAGTTTTTACTTCTATCGGCAGTCCCCAAAGACTGCCCCAATTTTTTTTGTTTGTTTTTTATTGACTTGTAGCGGTACACCGGCGGTCATACACAATAGGTTTCCAATTCTGTCTGGCATTTGAATAATTTACAAGTTAATGATGGAAGAATTAAAATCCCACACGGGACAAAAAAATTGTGTGATCCACAAATGATTGTTTCGAGTTTGCATGTTCTCTGTGTCCGGTTTTGGAATATTTGTAGAGGCTATACGATACAGGAATTATCCTTAGTGCGGCTGTTGTCTTTTTTTATAAAAAAGAACATAAACATTGAGGTAATACGTAGTATAAGTGTAAGTATTGGGGTTCTGGGAGTGTAGTGTGTGACGGTACATGGATTATTTAAATTGTGAATAAAGTGAGGGTGGATGAAGATTGTTCAGCCGCACAAACGGAGTCATGACATCGCCGAACCATCTTGTGACTGCCGCATGCCGGTGTAACCTGGTCAAAAAGTCAAGCGCCTAAAGGCATTATGCATGATAGTTTTCATACTCGTTACGAATTACATAAAACGTGCAACCCAAAAGTTATTGCATGCCTTCAGGCGGATTATGGAAAGACTAAATTATCTGAATTACCCATTTTCGCAATAAACGAGCAAAAAAAATTGTTTTTAAATTTCTTGCAGTTATTGAGATTTCTTTGACAGAAAATCCAATAACACTTTGTTTAACCTGGCAATCAAACCCAGGATAAGATAAGATTAGAAGATTATAGTAAATATAATAAATAAATAATGCAGTAATTAATTATATTAAGTACATACTTTATATAAAGTAGTTTTTTTTAAAATTATGTGTTATCTTTTTTAATATAAATAAATAAAACGTGTAATAAAATATTTTCAAAAACTAATAAGTAGAATAAATGATCTATAAATAAATAAATGTAAATAATAAATATTCTACCACATGCACACAACACCATCTAGCCCAAAGTAAGCAGAGCTTGTACTATGGCCGGTAGGTACTATACAATGGAAACAAATATATTTTATATGTATATATTTTTTTGTAAATACATACATATTATACATAGAAACACTCAGACCAAGACAAACATCCATGTCCATGCACACAAATGTTTGACTTGTGCGGGAATCGAACCCGCGACCTCAGGCGTGGCAGTCGGTTACACTATCCACTACACCATCGAAGCCGCCATTAATATAATAATTATTAATATGATATATTTAAAATTATTAAAGAACAAGCCCTCTTCCTGTCTCCTAATATAATTATTTAGTATGCTGTGCCGGGCAGGGTTCACAATTGATTTTTAGTTATAAGTCTACCATCTATTATTATAATATACCTACTACATTGTGGCAAAGCAATAAAAGATTTAAATTTGAATTTGAACATGCATTAACTACCATAGTTACCAGTTAAACTGGAATATTCTCTATGACTACGTCAGTACCTAGCACAAATTAACGTATTTAACAAGCTACTATCGAGGCAATTTTACGCAAACCGCTCACTTATTAAGTTTTATTAAAATTAAACAAATATTACTTTAATTGAAGTACATCTAGGATACAGACTGTGACTAACAGATTAATAATATTTGCTCCTTGTGGTTTCACCCACTGTTACGATTATTGCTCCCCCCCCCGCAGCTCGTAGCGTAATGTTAGGTATATACAGGTTGTCCGGTAATTAATGGATAACCTTGAAATCTCTTATAGCACATACTATATTTTCACCGGGAAACGTGCATTAAAACACATAATTATATATTTTTCTTCCTTTTCGTCTTAAAGTGCGTGTGTGAGGACATAATTTACTAATAATTGTGTCCTCTATGTTCAATGTAATTGTAGGAATTAATATTACACCCGGACGAGCTTAATTGCTAGAAGTAATCCTGAATTACTTGGTTTGATGAACGCTTCAGATAAAACTATGTATTTAACTATGAATGTCGCTATTATACCTACCACGATGACATCTTGAAGCAATTTGCGTCGCAGTAAAGAATATAATTGTATCCTGTAATTTGCCTACTTCTAGATGACTAACTCTTTGGTTCCGTGTCTTAAGATTGCACTCATCTTTGTGGCCGAAGGTCAGGGTACGATTAATAAGTAAAATAAAAATATAATAATATCAACCCCGTATTAAACTGTCCCACTGCTGGGCACGGGCCTCTTCTTAGTGTGAGAAGGGCCATAGTCCACCAAGCTGGCCCAGTGCGGGTTGGCAGACTTCACATATCTTTCAAAACATTATTTAGAAATCTTAGACATGTTTTTCTTCACCGTTAAAGCAAGCGATAATTACTTATTTAATACGCACATAACTTCGAAAAGTCAGAGAAACGTGCCTTGGGATAGAACTCGAGACCTCTGCGTTTTAGTCCAACGGTTTCCCAGTAGGTTATCGCTGCTGGGTAATAAGTAAAATGAAGTTCGGAAAAATAAGTCATTCTGTTCGGGAATTTTTAAGTCAATATGTGTCCGTAGATGTTCAATGGATTAGCTTCTAATTATGTGGAACCTAAATTGGACGTACTTTCTGAAAAACGTTCCAACCCACACTCGGGTCAAAATCGAGTTATTATTAGCAAATTAGTCACGGGGTTACTATTTACTAGCTGGAAAAATTTGGTAGCTCTACTATCACTCTAAATATGAAATCATGACTTAGTAGCCCAACCCACATGTAGGAAGAAGCAATACGGGATTGAACTTCAATCAGGATTATCTCAAAATGTTAACTTTGTGGGTTGGAACGTTTTTCAGAAAGTACGTCCAATTATTGTTGAGGATATACTTGAATAACCGTCTTGTCATTAGTAACAACAAATGTATAACCGGTTTTATATTCCATTGTGATATAGATCCAGAACAGCAACGAAACCGGTGTTTCAAATTAAGGTAAGTGCGATATTTATTTATTGGTTTACCAACAATTGCTACATTTATATACATGTTCAAAAGTACTTGCTATATACTATCTGAGTGTACAATATCAAGCGGTAAACACAACATTCACAAACTAAAAACGGATAGATAAGAAACAATGATTTTTTACCTTGATAACTTAAGTAAAATTCACCTTGTTTTCTCTCTACTCATCAGATTCACTTGTATGTCCTGAGCACACTAAAGGCATGTTATTGCTATTAGAAAAATATCATCATCTATTTCATATTTTGGATTCTGTAAGAGGAAGGCGTCAGTGTCTGTAACACAGTTAATACTAGCACAGGCACTGACGTTCACTCTATCTCTAAAATACATAGCTTGTACATGATGGTGCTTTTATATATTATGTGATTGAGATGGACAAATTGTATTTGGCTTTGATAATAAATTATTATAATTATTAAAAAAAAATATATATATATTTTGGATTAAGCATTTAAGTAAGGAAACCAAGGAAGTATTAGAAGTTACTGCAACTTTTTGAGTTTTGTTTAGATAGCTCGGCAAAAATCTTTCGATGGCCAAGCCCATCATCACGTTCTTCACCTCAAATCTTAGACTAGCAATTGTGCAATGGCCCACGTCCATGGCATGTTTTTATTGATTCTGGTGGCAGATGAGCCAATGTCTCGCCTGAAGGTAAAACACTAACTGCTGCTCATGGATATGCCTGTTTTCTTGGCATAGCATTAACAGTATTGATTCTAAGGAACCACATAGGTGGCATACGATGGTAATCAGTTACTGTAGCGTATGTGAAGTCAAGAGAAGGACTGAGACACCCTCTCAGTCCATCTCTTGTCCTCTTACGTACCTCGTGTCGTGTCCTCAACGCTCGCACTCATATGAAACGCAGCAGTACGTGTAGGTACGGCTATTTTGCGTCAATAGTCGGTGATAGAGTCAAAGTCAAGTTCAAAATTCAGTTATTAATTTAGGTCACAATGTAACACTTTTGAACGTCAAAATCTATTGGTTAGTGAGTTTACTAAGTAACTGAAGCTACATTTAGGTTAGTTTTAGTTTCAATGTTTGAGCCTATGTGAAGATACCTGCAAGAAACTCACTGCCAGTCTTTTAAATCGCCAATTAAGTATAATTTCAAAATTTTTCATCTCATTGTGTTGCAGACATTATACCATATTATATTATTATGTGAATCTAAAAATAATAACAATAATTACTTAATAATATTAAGGAACTGAAATAATTTGGGTTCAGTAGTAGAGAAGTACGTTGCCAGTCAAGTCAGCCTATTCATGTTAAAATCTCAAAGGCTGTTTTAAAAATAATATACAATGGTTCAAAAAAGCAGTAAGGTGGTTTCTTCTTGCTTTAGTTTCGAAGCAGCGATAGCCTAGTGAGTGACCGTTGGACAGCCACGCAGAGGTCTCGAGTTCGATCTTGAGGCCGCATCTTTGACTTTTTGAAGTTATTTGCGTATTAAATATTTAATTATCGCTTTTTTAAAGGTGAAACGTCGTAAGAAAGCGGTATGTCTGACAGTTCTCCATAACGTTCTCGAATTATGTGAACTCGCACTGGGCTAGCGTGGTGGACTATGGCCTAACCCTTCTCACACTGAGAAGAGGCCCGTGCCCAGCAGTGGGACAGTTTAATACAGGGCTGATATTATTCGTCGCACATTAATTTATCGAGTAGTTTGTACCGAGCGGTCTATCGGTTGTAAGGCACACGCACACATCCGGTGCGCAGGACACGCTTCGTCTAACCCAGATTATGGTGTAAAAGAATTTTATTTCGCTCCACCGCCGCCACTGCGTGGGTGTAACTAATTAGGAATTTTCGACCACTTACAGCCACATTTATGCGTAAGAGAATACCATTAATCATAGCTTAAGTTTTGTTGTGGACCCTGTTACCATGCTGATTTTTTTATTGGAATAGCGCGGAGAATATTGTCCACAAAAAATCGTTTACGTAATTTCATGTCACAGTAAGGTTTGGTCATACATACATACATAGATTCACGCCTGTTTCTCAGAGGGGTAGGCAGAGACTACGGATTTCCATTTGCTACGATCCTGACACACTTCTCTGGTTTCATTCACTTTCATCACATTCCTCATACACGCTCGCCGGTTTAAGGTGCTCTTAACCTGGCCTTTATCCAGAATGTATTCGGTTTGGTCATATACTCATAAATTAGATAAATACCAAAAATCACATAAATATTGCACGATACTGTGCAAATTTTACTATTTTGCTCATACTATATTTTTTCCTTTTTACAGACAAAACCAGATTTTGCTTCGCTTACGTTAATGTAAATTATGTCAATAATTTTCTATCCCTCGGGCATAGTACTTTTTCTGGATGAAAAGTACCATATGTCCTTTTCTGTACCGCTGACAACGTACATATATGCCAAATTTCACGATGATCGGTCGAGTAGTTACGGCGTGAAAGCATAACAATCAAACTCACAGTCGCATTTATGATACTAGGTAGAGCAGCGATAGCTCAGTGGGGAGACCAACAGACTGCAATGCAGAGGGTCTCGGGTTCGACTTTGACTTTCGGAAGTTATATGACTTCAAAATTATGTGCGTATTGATTGACAATTATCGCCTGCTCCGTGCCTCGGAAAGCACGTTAAGCCGTTGGTCCCGGCTGCCATGAACATCTATGATGGCAGTCGCTATTGGGAGAGTGTCCCACTGGGTCGAAGTGTCGCCGGTCTGCACTGATTGGCCCCCACATAAGATAAGATAAGATGATACTAGTTAGGATATCCAATCGTAATTTAACAACATATGTGATATTTATTTATATTCCATAAAGTTACTATACAACACTAAACAGCCTGACTTAATGTCACTAACTAAGTAATACTTAGGTACCTCTCAACTAAATAGTTCTCAAGTCCTTGATCTGATTAATTTGCGATCGAAAGACCGCCGCTGTTACTAACTATTATTCAACTGACACTCAGTGCTAAGTAACGTTTAAAGGTGAGTTTATTTTCTAACTAATCAGAATTTAAGAGGCAGCAAGTTTACACTAAGCTATTTCTAAATATTTAAGAGGGGTTTAAAGTGTAAACAGCGATAGCCTAATAGAAGACACGGGATCGATCCCAAGGCACGTACCTCAGACATTTCGAAGTCATGTGCCTATTTAATAGTTCATTATCATTCGCTTTAACGGCAAACGAAAACATGAGAAATTCTGCATGTCTGAAAGTTCTCCATGATGTCTCAAGCATCTCTGACTTTTCGAAGTTATGTGCGAATTAAATGGTTTGTTCCGCATTTGCCCCTACATTACGTCCCACATTCTAAAATGTTCTACATTTGCCCCTCTTTTTAAAATATTCATTTTTCGCCCTACATTTTTGTGTTAAAAACACGTATATAGTAGTTTAATTTCAATGAATAACATTCGCGTAAACAGAAGACAATATTAAAAACATGGTTAAAAATATTTTAAATCTTTTTGTTGTCGGCCTCGCGATGTCAAGCAACCATAAGCCCAAAGTTTTGCCAAGAGATCAACGGCTGACGGTACAACAAGAAGTCAATACAAATACAAAAGGGACAAGAAAAGGAACATAATTTGGGACGAAATAGGAATTACATTAAGAAATCAATATTTATTTAAATTTAGGGGCATATAAGGAACAATTTTAGGACAAATGCGTATTTCTACGTTTGGGACGAAACATGAGGGACGTATGCGGAACAAACCAATTAAATACTTAATTATCGCTCCCCAAACATCGCGAGGAAATTAGCATGTCTGAGACTTTCATAATGTTCTCGTAGATATGTGAAGTCTGCCGACCCGCACTGGGTCATCGTGCTGATCAATAGCCAACTACCTATAGTGGGACAGTTTAAATACCGGTCTGATATTAAAATTACTTACTTCGGTGTGTATACAAAAGGTTCGTGATTTCACACCAATCATACTTTTACATTATTCCAACACCCTTCTTTTACTGAGTGATACTTTAACCTAGTTATGAAAAAGTCACCTTCACACGCAACTCAGTAGACGCATTGTTGAACCACGGATCAACTGGACAACAGCTGAATATTATCATATTAACTTCAAAAAACTTGGTGAGACACTGATTTAGACACAATTTGTTTATTTCTTTACACAACGTCCGCACTAGGAATAATTCATGTGTCGCGGAGGCTTACAAACATTCAACCAACGGACACAAAGACCACTCAGACCCGGGACAACCATTTGTGGATCACATAAAATGTTGTCCCGTATGGTATTCGAACCCACAACACTCGCTGCAATGGTATATCGCGACCAGTTAAACCACTACGTCATCCA
This sequence comes from Catocala sponsa, assembly GCA_963564715.1. Classification (NCBI taxonomy): domain Eukaryota; kingdom Metazoa; phylum Arthropoda; class Insecta; order Lepidoptera; family Erebidae; genus Catocala; species Catocala sponsa. The sequence continues at coordinate 7,693,233 of OY751346.1, read as the reverse complement.
TGCAATCAATTTATTGTTAGTCATTTTTTAGTTAGTTTAGTCGGTTTATTGTTAGATAACTTATTTGATGTATACATATTTGAACTAAACATAGGTACCAAAATTGTTACATTTATTATTGGGTGGTTAATAAACCTTTTGATAATAAATTGCCCTAGTATAATATTGAATACATACATATATTCAAAATCTCACGCCTGTATCCTTGAAGAGCTAGGCGGACGTCTCACGTAAAAGGTCCTTAAATCCTAACTAATCCGTACTAAAATTATAAATTCGAAAGTAATTCTGTCTGTCTGTCTATCTGTCTGTCTGTCTGTCTGTCTATCTGTCTGTCTGTCTGTTACTTTTTCACAGCTAAACCACTCAACCGATTTAGATGAAATTTGTTACAGATATTTAAAACCTGAGAAAGGACATAGGCTACTTTTTATTGATGTAAGTACCACGCGGGCGGAGCCGCGCGCAAAAGCTAGTATTATAAATGCGAATGTGAATTTGTTTGTTTGTTACGCTTTCACGCCTTAACTACTGAACCGATCATCATGAGATTTCGCATACACGTTGTCAGGGGAACAGAAAAGGAGATAGGGTACCTTCCATCCAGTAAAAAACACTGTTACTAACATAACCTAACCTACATTTGCGCGAGTGATGCCGCGGGTAAAATCTAGTATGAAATAAAGGTCCCACATAATATATAGGGGAAGGTAAAACTTATTGCCGTCTACCTGGCTCCGTACTTACACTAAGAAAATTCTTGAGAAAACTCATTAAGATTTTACCCGAACCGGGTAGCGAAGCCCAGAACTCATGAATAGCATTCGCGTTCACTATCGGTGGGTTACCGAGGCAGTATAATGAAAGGGGTTTGAATACAAAAACTAACTTTTACCCGCGGTTTAATCCCTGTAGTTCTAAGTAAAATATTTACAGAAATCGTGTCTTTTGAGGAGTTATTTAGTTATTCATCGGCATACAAAACACACGTCGATGTGTTGCTGCTTCAAATAAACATGAAACACCCTTTCAAATTTATAATATTACTAGCATTTTCTCGCGGCTTCGCTTGCTCAGGAATAGTATTTGTTTCTAGGTGAAGTACTCTTTGTCCTTTTCTGTACCCCTGACATTGTGTATGCGAAATTTCATCATGATCGGTCGAGTAATATCGGCGTGCAAGCGTAACAAACAAACTCACATTCGAATTTATAATATTACTAGCTGTCCCGACAGACGTTGTCCTGTACAAAAGAGAAAAAAAAGCATAACTAAACCATCCTCGAATCCACTCATCACACAAAAAGTTTCATTCAAATCGGTCCAGCCGTTTAGGAGGAGTTCACTGTCAACACACGTACAGAAGAATTATATATAAAGATTAAGGACTCAGATTTTTACAAGCGAAGTTTATGAAAGGAAATGGTTATGAAAACATTGAAAAATAAAGCATAGAAATGGACTTCTCGTTGGTTTAGAATAAATTTACTCTAACTCTCAACAACATAGTCCACCCAATACACTAACTTACAGCGATTCCGCTGAATCTTATGACGTGTACCATTCATATGCGTGACCTGCATCACTCGCGGCTTAGTCCGGAAGTGGCCGGGGGTGAGGGAGGGCAGGCACCATGGGCGAGGGGGTGTAATGGTGTTGCCGAACTTAAGTGGAATTATGGAAATTTCGTACCATTAACGGTTCGGTCAGGTGTAGGGCATTGCTATGATTGTTATGCTGCTTTTGATTTGAAGTATGTAGTTAAACTTAGTTGGGCGTATTTCAAGATGTGTGTTTGGTAGAGCTGATAGGCGATTGTCGATTATTAATTCGAATGATTCGATCTCTCAAATAAAATTTTCCATTGTTGACAAATATTCGAATGCGGGAAAATATAATATTCGTCCTTAATTTTTCGATTACGTATTAGCCCTACGAAAACGAATGCGATTCAGTAGATACTTTCTTAAACTTTATTTACAAGACGAAGATTTGTTGAGTAACTAAGTGGGTTTCCTATTATAATAAATGTGAAAGGTTGTTTCTTTCTTAATTACGCGCGAACTGCTGAACAGTTTGAGATGTAACTTGGCTCACAGAAATAATGCTAAGGAAGCGGCAGACAGAATAAAGGAGTTTTAAAAGAATGGTTAGTACATTCGAGACTACAGTCGGAGATTTGGATTTGGACTGATTACACAAATGCGTGTAATTTAGGTGTAATAATATTGAGGAGTCATGAACGCATGGATTAGATAAACCATGTTCGATCTAATTCAAGTTTGATTCTACGCCCGACACTTACTTTTCGGAGGTATGGACAATATATCCATAATGAAGTTAATTATGCCTCGTTTTAATGGTGAAGAACATAACGGAGAATTTCTAAACATACAGATAATAATAATATTCTAATAATATTCTACCACATACACACAACATCATCTAGCCCAAACTAAGCAGAGCTTGTACTAGACAATGGATAAACATACATATATACTTTTTTTTGTAAATACATTCATATTATACATAGAAATACCCAGCCAAGACAAACATCCATGTTCATGCACATAAATGTTTGACTTGTGCGGGAATCGAACCCGCGACCTCAGGCGCGGCAGTCGGTTACACCAACCACTACGCCATCGAGGGGCATGTTTGGGAGTTCTCCATAATGTTTTTCAAGGTAAGCGAAGTCTGTCAACTTGCATTGGGCCACCGTGGTGAGCCATGGTCTAATCCTTCTTATTCTGAGCAGAGGTCTGTGCCCAGCAGTCAAATAGTTAATAGATTGTTATAATTATTTTTCAATACGAAAATGTTTATGAATGGTGTTAACAGTTACCATTAGCTACTACGCGGGCTAGTCCATCACCAATCGCAATTTAAATACAAAGACACAATAAAATAAAATAATTAACTGTATAAAATAGATCCGAATTTATCCTATCCTAACTAATATTACAAAAGCGAAAATGAGTTAGTTTGTTTGTTACCTTTTCACGCCTAAACCACTGAACCGATCATCCAGAAATTTTGCATATACGTTGTCAGGTGTACAGAAATGGACATAGACTACCTTTCATCCCGAAAAAAATTACTGTTCCCGAGGAAAACAATAATAACGTTCTTATGATAACGGATGGCGCCACGTGTCTTTCGAATCATGATTGAATTATATTATTACAAGCAGAGTACAACCCGAATTGATTGTAAAATTCTAAATAAACGCGAGCGAAGCCGCGGGCAAAAGCTAGTAACTAATAAATTCTCCCTTATCCAATTATAAGGTTTTGAGAACTAAACTTTATGAAGTGACGGTGGCTGCGTAAGATTTCTGCTCCGTGATCTGTTCTGAGATAAGCTTATCTTAAGAGCTTTGAACAGTTAGCAACGCGAATAACGTTTACTAACAATTATAGCTGATAATTGAATATCACAGATTAGTACTTTAATAGACGGATTTGTGGATCGAGCCATTTGGTAATTAGGATTATATTTTTGAGTCTATTTGCTTTTGTAAACTCTTCTTCTCCCTAGCCTTTATTATTCCCAAGTCACTTGGGGTAGGCTTTCTAGTCTAACCAGATTTGACTGGTTAAACTTTTACAGTTGCAGCGAGACACCTGCGGCCAAACACAAAAGGCTTTTAATTACATCTTGACAGGTTAAACAGTCTAACAACTTTAAGGATTATTCCCTAGCGACCTCCTACAATAGTAAGCATACAGTTACCAGTAATAGGTGACTATAAACATGTTTTAATGCTGTAACGGTGATAAAGCTACGTCGCAGTGACACGTCGCGACAATGCCCTAGTCACACAATAGTCCCATGTGTCATGCGCGGGCGCTGGCGGAATGACAATGTAGCGGCGCGGATTGGTGGCGCCGAAAGGTCGAGTTATAGTTTCTGCGATTAAGGTTGTATGTTTGTATTTACAGGCAGTTGTTGAAAGGACCTCTTTATTTCTCACTATTTATCGCACATAATGGTATGTTCAATATCTTTCTTTATTATTCCACTTTGGATGGATTCTGTCAATGCGCTAGGTAAGCGGCAATTCAGTAGACATTTATTACTAAAGAATATACATAATAGTAAAAAAAACTACAATACGCTTTAAAAGTAGAAAATAATTTAATAATTTGAATGTAAAAAAGCGTGGGGTGCTTTCTAAGATATTTTGATAACCCCCACCCCACGCTTTTTTACATTAAAATTATTAAATTATTTTCTACTTTAAAAGCGTGTTTTTTAGTTCTTTATAACTATTTTTTTTTATTATTTTTTATTTTTTTCTAAATTATTGTATTGTCATCGGTCCTCGATAAGTGTGCAAAGTTTCAAATCAATCTGTCGGTTTGAAAGGGGTGAAAATCACGTTCAAAGATTCCGTTACATAGATTTATAGATACATACCAAGCTAATAAAAGCGTGTTAAAAAGACCGTTAGCGAAATGTGTGTTAAACCTATCACGGATATATAGGTGGGTGACAACACAGGTACAAAAATCTTATACGGATATTTTAACATTTTTAACGCTGTGATTTTTATTTTATACTTGCTTTCGCCCGCGGCTTCGCTCGCGTTAATTTTTAGAATTGGGCAATCAATTCGGGTCGTACTCTGCTTGTAATAATAAAATTCAATCATGATTCGAACGACACGTGGCGCCATCTTTTATCATAAGAACGTTATTGTTGTTTTCCTCGGGAACAGTAATTTTTTTCGGGATGAAAGGTAGCCTATGTCTGTTTCTGTACACCTGACAACGTATATGCAAAATTTCAGGATGATCGGTTCAGTGGTTTAGGCGTGAAAAGGTAACAAACAAACAAACAAACTCATTTTCGCTTTTATAATATTAGTTAGGATTAGGATATTAGCGGCAAGGGTGGATATATTACCAGGTGGGATGACGATGCAGGTAGATGCTGGATGCGGCAAGCTGAAGACAGGGCGCTATGGCGCTCTTTGGGGGAGGGCTATGTCCAGCAGTTGACTATTATAGCCTGATGATGATGATGATTAGCGGCAAGCTTACATGCTACTATAGTGTGAACTATAGTGTATGCGACTGCTGTACTTAATGCCTCGGGTTTGATTTCCCATTCGGGCAAAGCATTATTGGGTCATTTTGTTAAGAAATTCTCAGTAACAACACCGAGTGTGGAAATGTAGTGATAACCCTTCGAGGGTGACATCATGTTTAAATCTATTAGCAGTTGCAATTAACGTCCTCTACGAAGATTATTATTAACTAGTTTCTGCTCGCGGCTTTGCGTTGTCTATATGAAAGGTACCCTATGTCCTTTTCTGTACCCCTGACAACGTGTATGCGAAATTTAATGATACCGGTCGAGTAGTTAAGGCGGGAAAGCGTCACAAAACCTCATAGTCGTATAAAAATAACATTAGTTAGAATTCTTCAAACACATAAGATTCTATTGAATTCGACAACCAGTCTTGGTGGTTTCTTAATTTCTAAACTAGTATCGCTTTAAGCAGCATAAAAAATTGGTTGTCTGTAAAGTCGGTTTACGGACGATAGTTTAACGTGACAACGTCATAACAAAACATTGATGAAAACGTTACAATGAGCGTAACGGGACAACGAGCGTAACGGGATAATGAGCGTAACGGGATAATGAGCGTAACGGGACAATGAGTCATCCTGTTTCGTGCGTGCAGCCGGCGTTCATCGATTTATTAGACGTTGTCACGTCAAAAGTATTGTTACAGGTCTAGTACGAAGTCAAGCGGTGTAATATTTCTAATAATTATTATCCTAACGAAGACTTTGGTATTCCAAAGTCTTGGTTTTTGTAGGTTCAGTAATTAACTGTCAAGCGGCTTTCGAGTATTATGAGAAGAATAGTAGGTGAACGTGTTAAATCGCTATCACTCCCACCGTACCTGAAACCACAGTCCGGTAGGAAATCTCACGCAAATCTCATTTTCATTCCTCCCACCGTCTGAAGGCGGCTGTTATCTATAAAGCTCGCTATTGTATGGTTATTGGGCATTACTCGCCTTGTCGAATTAGCTGGAACTGCTGTCCAGTACAAACGCCGTGTCTGTATTGTGCCGGCTTTATTTTATATCTATGGATCAGTAATTGAGTTTTTGTTTTGTTAGCTGTGTTTTGGATGAATTGAAAGGTTGTTGGATAATGAGATTAGAAAAAAAATGTGGCGGTATTTGGTATAGTGGTGCTTAACATAGAGCAGCTTGCTTGGGGAATTACTTATATAAAAAGAAAACAGAGGCTTTTTATTCGTTCTGTCTTTAATAAAGCTATATTTATTACACGAAAAATTAAATTATAAAAGAGAAACGCTTAATTCAAGCTTATCCTAACTAATATTATAAATGCGAAAATGAGTTTGTTTGTTACGCTTTCACGCCTTAACTACTCAACCGATCAACATGAAATTTTGGATACACGTTGTCAAGGGTACAGAATAGGACATAGGGTACCTTTCATCCAGAAAAAATAACTTTTGCAAACCTAACCTAACCTAACCTACATTTACGCGAGCGAAGCCGCGGGCGAAAACTAGTATAAAATAAAGCTATATCGAGGCTCTCTTAATAGTCAATATAGACCGGAGGTGGTTTTAAAATAAATATTTCGAAAATATTGGGATTAATTACATATAGAAGCGGCGCGGGCGGTAGCTCAATGGATAGGAAATTGAACTTGCGAATGAATTCACTTGGGTTTGTATCTCATTTACAGCCGGTAGCGCATAAACGTCAATCCTTAATACAAGCATAATTGCTTAGCTGAAGGAACAAGAATAATAATTATTTGTAAAACAAATTGGTAGTAAGACTTAAAATAGATGCCTGTATTTCTGTGTATTCCGGCATTATGCAAAAACCACTAGACAGATTTTGCTTTGAAGTTATTGGTTTTTATTGCCGACTTTCGCCGGGTTATTAAGGTATGCCTAATCTAAATTGTAAGTATAATTATGAAATAGGCACAGCGGGATCTTTACTTACGTACATACATAGGATTACAAACTGAAACAGACCGGCACTTACGGAAAATCGCAACCAAGCTATCTAGTGCGATATTCGTACGGTGAATAGGATTTTTAAGCTTCTTATGGAAGCTGTATTGTCTCTAGAGGTCAATAATCTTTGTCCCTTGGACTGACATCACTTAATCTCTTTTGAAGGAATAACAACGCGTGGTCATATTCCCGGTATTGGCAGCGTCCATAGACTACTATCATTACCTGCCATTTGGCGTATGCTTTTGACAAGCGGTCCGTTTGATGGTAAGTATAGCGTCAAAGTTGATAATATGTTTTCACGGTTGATTTTATTTTTTTATGTTATATGATATAATCTTTTCAAATATAGCCAGCCTACTGGGAGACCCTTGGACTGCCACGCAGAAATCTCGAGTTCAATCCCAAGAAGATATCTGACTTTTCGAAGTTATATGCGTATTTAATAGTTAATTATTGCCTGCTTTAACGGTGAAAGAAATCATCGTTTGGAAACCAGCATGTCTGAGAGTTCCCCATAATGTACTCGAAGATTTGTGAAGTCTGCCAACAAGTGGGTCAGGTTGGTACATTATGGCCTCACCCTTCTCCCACTGAGAAGAAGCCCCTGCCCAGCAGTGGGACAGTTTGTATATAGGGATGATATTGATCGCACGGATGGCGTAGTGGTGTCCGAGGTCACCTCGCCACTGCGCCGAGTGTTGTGACTTCGAATCCCACACGGGACAAAGATTTGCGTGATCTTTAAATGGTTGTTTCGAGTCTGGATGAGCTTTATATTAGATAAGTAAGTCATCATCATCATCATCATGTCAGCCAAAAGACGTCCACTGCTGGACATAGGCCGCCCCCAAGGTTTTCCACACAGACCGGTCTTGGGCCACCCGATAAGTAAGTATTAGACTAAACATAGTGAGAGAATCTGTGTAAGCACGATGGGATTGACATAGTAACACCTGAGTATTTAAATCCCTATTAAACAATAAAGAGAAAAAAAAACAGTCTTTCTGTCTTTTGTGTCCATTGTTTAAATGTTCGTGAAGTTCCCCGCGACAAAGGATTTATAACTAGCGTGCTATCTAAAAAAATATTCATATTTCAAATATCATACATATGGTATAATGTCTATATCTCCAAAGGGTATTACATCTATATTTAGCTGTAGTGTAGTGTATACATGTTCCCTTATATTAACAAATAAGAATGCTCCTTAACAGTAAGTCTCAAGTTATTGTCTACGTTGCTTTATGCCTCAACCTATGTGTTTTATAACTTTATAAAATAATGATTACATTTTGAACATGGGACCCGAGCAGTAGTCATTTATTTCTACACCCGAACCTTCATCCATCTCATAGCAGCTGACAATATCAACCTATATAATAGCAAATTGTACCTACTAACAATATATACCGTACCTTAACTATATACATAAAAATGTAGCCCACACATCACAATAAAAATTCTCTTGAAGAAACAGAAATTACATTTCTCAGTACATTAAACATTAAACCGAGTATTACTTTTGTTGTAGTTTTTGTTAGTAAATCGTATAGCGGTTGTGTTTTTCTCATATTCTTGTTATTACGGTCTGAAAGTATACAGGCAACTCGGTCAGTAAGAACGTCCATTCGTGATAAAATTACAAAGAAATAGTAAATGAAATTGAAATGTTTATTGAGGGAAATGGTGACCTATTTTCTGGTAATGCGTTTAGCATATGATTCTTCCGATTGAGGAATGATGTTTAAAGTAATGTTCATATTGTGTAGGAAGTATTGTATAACCGTGCATTTGGAGTCGATGGTTTTAAAGATGTATCCCGCATTAGTTGCAATGTATGTGCGCAGCAGTCTTCACAAATATAAATTAATGTCCTGCAGACCCAACTTCAGTCGGGGCGGCCAATCTTAACTGAGACTGGTCACCTGGTCTTAAGGTCCTATCAGGTGCGCCGCTCGCTCGTCTGACGCCAATGGCAATAAAAAAAAACACAAATACGCTCTTTATTTCTCACGGTATCATGGGATGGCAATCCGACACGACCGGAGAGAGATCAGGCGCAGGACCAATGGCATTACTTGCTTTCCGACGCACGGGGTTTCTAACACCGCCAACTTAACTCCGGGCTGGCATTGAGATTTCTTAGCAGCAAAACGCAATAACTACCTATTTGTTGATTGAAATTAAACTACTATATACGGATTTTATTGCGTTGTTTATTTGACACTTTATTACATAATTTAGAAACTGTTACACTACTATTACTATTAAACTTTACAAATTTTTTAATTAATTCAATTATTGAAACTATTAAAACTATTTATATTTATGTTTACACTTTCCCCGAACAGTTGTCTCAGGTTCGAATCCTGGGTTTGGCCTTCAAATGGTTGTTGGCCAAACCCAGGATTCGAACCTGAGACAGCAGTTGCATTAACTACCGCTGCGCTAACGAGGTAGTCACAATTATGCAACTAATAGTAAAAGCACCCAGGCTTGGAATAACTATTTGTGTATTACACAAATTTTGATATCTTGTCAGGTTTGAACCTGAAACACTTAGCGCACTGGCCTCAATCAATTGCACGCAAATACCTACTTTATGTATGTTAAAAGGAAACACAAGGGCCGTTTTTCCATACAAACGTAGTCCCCCGTTTCTTCCCTGGATAATACCAGTAGAGCAATATTTTTTCATAAAATATATAGCATGTCTATTGGCATGTCCCTATGTTTTCCTTTTTTTCATAAATTAATTATTAAAAGAGACATGAGCCTTCAAAAACCTAAAAAATTGGCCAGATTTTCCGCAGTGTTGAATAATCCAGAAAACAAATTTGACTAAATTATATAAAAAAAGGAAAACATAGGAATAAGGCCGAAGCCTTTCTTTAATTTTAATGAAAATAGTAGTTCAATCGGTCAAGTTTAGAAGAAGGAATCAGGGGACGACGAAACGTTGATTTTGTGTACATTTAATAGGTATTTTCGGTCCAAGCTGCAGTTGTCTCTATCGCGCTCATGATACTATAAATATGGCACTGCGCGACAGCATAAGATTTTACAAATACCTATTTTTAATTTCTCTCGCCCTTAGTGTTTTCTCTTAATAAGTTAAGAATTGTTGGCACAACAATCATTTGTGGATCAAAAAATAATGGTTTGTCTAGTGTGAAATTCGAACCCACAACAATTTTTATTCCGGATTCAAACCGATAATATTAGGAGTTGTGGGTGGATAACGTTAGCCTCTGCACGACCCGAGTAGTCAACATAATAAGATAGCAACAGTTCTGATAGGCTTTTGACCATACAGGACAATTATTTATGTCATCCTCAATAACTGTTGCGAGTCTGTGTGTAAATTGTGTATTGTAAAATTCTCTTACAGAGAGCTTGATCCAGGGTCAAGGAAATGTATATTTTAAATAACTTACTAAATACATATAACAGTAGTTCTATTAAGTTTCTATGTTAAACTAATTTTGCATACTAAACTGAACTGTACCGAAATTCCTCAACAAGTTAAACTTGACATCGTTATATTCACGGAACATGAACACACAAATATTAATTCATAGAAATAATAATAAAGCTGTAATGCCGGTTCTTCAGTGATAATGTGTTAAAGTTTATGCATGATATATAAAATTAAAACATAATATTTGCATGCCGAAATTGGCTAAATGTGGCAAGGACAATAATTGTAACTAAGAACTTTATGTACTCATGTTCTGCAAATAAATAATTCATTCATTCATTCAGACACATTATGAAATAGTATACAACATAAAAAAAAATTATATAACTTTGTGAACTGGTGTGTATTATTCAAAAATTTAAATCTATACTAATATTATCAAGCTGAAGAGTTTGTTTGTTTGGTTGAACGCGCTAATTTCAGGAACTATTGGTTCGAATTAAAAATTATTTTAGTGTTGGATAGCCCATTTATCTAGCAAGGCTATAAAGCTATAACCAATATCAGCGGAACATCAATGAAAAATGTTGCCAAACGGGGAAAATTCTCTCATGTGACGCAGACAAAGTTACGCGAGTCAGCTAGTTATAAAATAAGAGTTTTAATCTTAGTATTTCTTCCAACGAATAAAATACGGCTGCAAGGATGGCGTAGGTTTAGAAAGTAACCTTGCCATTCAGTTCCAGTTTCAGTTATTTATTTCATAAACAAATATACGTTTGTTTCGAAATATTTGAATACCCACATAAATAGATTAGGATCGTGATTACACTTTACCAAATATATAAATCAATTTTCATTCATTAAAATAATAATACTATAACGAAAATACATAATTGTTTGTTTGATACATACATACATACATAGATTCACGCCTGTTTCCCAGAGGGGTAGGCAGAGACTACGGATTTCCATTTGCTACGATCCTGACACACTTCTCTGGCTTCATTCACTTTCATCACATTCCTCATACACGCCTGTCGGTTCAAGGAGCTCTTAACCTGGCCTTTGTCCAGAACGCCTCCGATCTGATCGAGAAACGTTCGCCTAGGTTTTCCTCTTGCGACTGTTCCATTCACACTAGCCTTATAAACTTTCTTAGTCAGTCTTTCCTCGTCCATTCTTTCTACATGTCCAAACCAGCTTAACATACCCTTTTCTATTCATTTTTTGTTTGATTATTGCACCAAATGCTGTTTGTTTGATCCCTACACGGAACAAAAACATGTTTGATGCGCAAACTGTTGTTCCGTATCTGGGTGTTCCGTATGTGGTATGTAAGTATAGTCTTCCGTGACATAGGATTTATTGTAAGTTCAGAAGTCTTCTCTCTAGCCTTTATTATTCCCAAGTCACTTGGGGTCGGCTTTCTAGTCTATCCGGATTTGACTGGATATCAGTTTTTACACGGAGCGACTGCCATCTGACCTCCGCAACCCGAAGGCTAACGAGACTAAGGCTAGACCTGTGTCAGGATATTAGAGGGCACTGAGTTCCCAATAACGACTGCCATAGATGTTCATGGCAGCCGGGACCGACGGCTTAACGTGCTCTCTGAGACAAAAAACATTGTTGAGGGATCCCAAAAAGAACTACTTACATACATATAGGTATACCTGTATTCCCGTAGGGGTAGGCAAAAGTGTATTACGTAGCTACATTTCGTAAGCTTTGGTTTCAAGTTCCACTTACAAGGAGGCGAACCTGTTCACGTTTTCCGCGGACAGTTCCAGAATCCGTTTCTTGCAATTTCTGGACAGAAGCACCAATTACACTTTGCCTATACAGGCTGAAAATTGTTTTAAATGCCACCGGTAGCTAGACAATAGGTTTTTTAATTATGTTTGGTATTCCAATACTAGACAGTTTAAGGCATTTTCCACTTGTTAACATTTTTAAAAATTTATATAATTTCGTGAAGTAGAGTGTATAATAATAATATTCTATCACATACACACAACACTATCTAACCCAAACTAAGCAGAGCTTGTACTATGGGTACTAGACAATGGATAAACATACATATATACTTTTTTTTGTAAATACATACATATTATACATAGAAACACCTAGACCAAGACAAACATCCATGTTCATGCACACAAATGTTTGACTTGTGCGGGAATCGAACCCGCGACCTCAGGCGTGGTAGTCGGTTACACTAACCACTACGCCATCGAGCCGTCAATCGAGTGTATCATTAATAAGTTAAAGGATGGAACGATAAAAGCTTTAATCTTGTTATGTGATTTCTAAGGATATCTCTTGGAAGAATGTGAAATTTCTCCCAATGGATCTTTGTTTGATTGAAATACGAAACAGAATACGAAGAGATTCGTAACAATAGAACTATTTGTATCACAAAAAAATCAGTCACATGCTGGCAAAAAACTTTAACTTTTAACATACAGTAAAACTGCCGCCGCCATCAAAAATCATAAATATATTCTAAAACTACTTCATACAACAATTTTTTACAGCATGACTTTAAAAACCCCTATTAACGATTAAAAACATGACATGAACATATACCCTTTTATTCGTCAACTCTTGTGTTCATTTCCAACGTAAAGCGGTGTAATTATTTACGTACCAGTGGTGCTTTTAGAACGGAACAACAAAAGCCTATATTTCTATTGTAATCCCGAAAAGTGATTAATCAAGCATCGGTAAAGAAAATCAGGATAATGGAATAAGGTTGTATCGTCGAAATAATCCGAGTAATTTGATGATAGATGTGTTGGTACTAACTGTTTGTGGTGGTTACCATGGCTTAACCTCATTAATTTTGTTTTAAAGCCATTGATTTTTCAAAGTTGATTGTATCGTACCACATTGATAGTCTTTGTTTGATTGACTTAGTACCAAGATTGATAAAGAAATTGGCAAATGGCAAATGTGAATCGGACAATCAGAATAGAAAGACCTAGGCGAATGTTCTCTAATCGTATCGGAAAAATGTCTTTATCCTGTACTAGCTTTTGCCCGCGGCTTCGCTCGCGTTAATTTAGAATTTGACAATCAATTCGGGTTGTACTCTGCTTGTAATAATATAATTCAATTATGATTCCAAAGACACATGGCGCCATCTATTATTATAAGAACGTTATTATTGTTTTCCTCGGGAACAGTATTTTTTTCGGGATGAAAGGTAGCCTATGTCCGTTTCGGTACACCTGTCAACGTATATACAAAATTTCAGGATGATCGGTTCAGTGGTTTAAGCGTGAAAAGGTAACAAACAAACAAACTCATTTTCGCTTTTATAATATTAGTTAGGATTAGGATTAGGATTGCGACAGTCTTCAGCGGCGCCAAAATTTTCTGATCCAGTGTAAACTCGTGTATCGATTTGTACTCCAAGTGGACCAAATACAAGGCAGGCCGAGAGCAGCACCCGCTTCTATGTAACTAACGCTTTGACCGAGCTGCCTATTGTACCAAAGTCGTTTGTCAAATTCGGCAGATGACGACGTAAATGAGCTATTAGAATTAACTGCCTCCGTGGCGCAGCGGTAATGAATGCGAGTGCTGTGCATGTCTCGGGTCTCGGGTTCGAATCCCGGGTCGTCCAACAAAAAATTATTGGGTTTTTCTGTTAAAGAAATCTCAATACGAGCCCGGAGTTAGGAAGTTGGCGGTGTTAAACACCCCCGTGCCTCGGAAAGCACATAAAGCCTGCGCCTGATCTCTCTCCGGTCGTGTCGGATTATCCGTCCATCGGATCATGTGAGTTAGGGAACAGAGAGTGCACTTGTGTTTGCGCACACACTTGTGCACTATAATATCTCCTGCGCTGATGGCCAGTCTCCGCCGTTACGATTGGCCGCCGTGACCGAATATTCGGTCAGGAGGACAGTATTAGACTAAGGCAGAGGTGAGTCACAGTTAGGTATACTTCAAAAGCTATCATAAAATTCTGCGTAGTTGTTAGCAAACGTTTCTGATTGGCAAAGTCAATCTGTGTGCTGCTATTTGTCGTACAGAAACTAAATCTATTTGGTATAGGCACAGCAAGATCCTCGCTTAATCTATTGAATCATAGCGATACACCGGCGGCTAGACACAATCAGTTTTAATTATGTCAAGCATTCCAAGTCTTAACAGGTTAAATGTGGCGTTTCTCTTAAACTTGAGCTGCCCGACTGACAAAGTATCTCCGCTTTATAGGTGATTGCAGCCAATAGCTTGTTTAATATGCTTAAGGGATTAAGGTAGCTAGACTCTTTAAGAAGGTTCTGTATTATGAGTAAGGGACTAGTATCCTTTTTCTTTCTTGCTGGCAGAACGCTTACTTCGTTTTGAAGGATCGGAAACGTTATAGTAATAGGTACTTCTCATGTTACAAAAGTCTGTAGCCAACTAGCCGCTTACCAACAGGTGGGCCTATATGATGCCACGCAAGAATCTACCTAGTTGGGTAGTTCCATCTGGTAATAAATATTTTCTTGTATCCTATCTCCCTTAAAATCTCATTCATGTCATATCGAAAGTCGACATAGCAACAATCACTTCACCGCGCTCACCGAGCCGTGGAATCATCACCGAATACAAAAATTCATATTTAAATACATAGAAAAATAATCAAATGAGTAAGGCACCATGTCGTACAATGGTCTGTCACGGTGCTCACACAGACAAACAGACGGACCGTGTAATGATCGTAGCGATTACAGCCGCACGGTACACTGGGCAGGATACTACAACTTAATAGTGTTGATTTTATTAACAAAATGTTGTATTTTGAGTTGTAGGTATATATGGAAGAGCTAGTACATGTCTGCTTATATTTGCATGTGTTCTATATCAGGGAAGTGCTATCGGGTTTTTCTATTAGAGTATCAGCATTTTATTTTTTTATTTATTTATTTAATAAAGGTACATAGTAGTTCTTACAATTTAACACTAAGTCCAACAAAACTATATGTAAATAGTTTGTCTGTTGGATCGATTTACAATCATAGTTTAATATAATTTATGAAAGTGTATAGTAATATTAATATATAAAAACAATGGGTCTTCTTTATGACGTTTTCGAAGATGTGTGAAATGTAGCAATCCGCACTAAACCAGTGTAGAGGACTTTATCCTAATTCTTTGCGTGCTGAAAAGAGGCCCGTGCTTAGCAGTTGGACAGTTAATAAATAGAACTGATATTATATTATTATATCGTAGTGAAGAGCCTCGGTGGTCGCATTAGTCAATCCGTCTGCTGTGCATGAGGTGTCAGGAATTCGAATCTCAGGTTAGGCCAACAAAGACAGGGATTCCCCGTTAATAAATTCACAATAGCAGACTGGAGAAGTAGCCATAGGAAGTCAGTGGTATTGCACATCTCTAACCTGAGAAAGCACGTAAAGCCGTTGGTCGTGAGCTTGATCTTTCTTCGCTCGTGTCGGATTGCCGTCCCATCGGTTTATGAGAGTTAGGCAATAGAGAATGCACTAACATAATATGTTTCCGCACATATTTGTGCACTTTAATATTACCTGCGCAGATGGTTGGTGCCCATTAAGATTATGAGATACAATTTTAAATTTAAGTAATGTTAGATATAAATTGTTTGCGGCTGGTACTTCCAAGTATCAGAAAAGAAAGAAAGATTTGCCGCCGTGACCTAAATTCGGTCTGAAGGTCGGTCTTATTATGATTGTAATAAGATACAATAATAAAATACTTTGTATTTATATACTGTTATAATGACTATTAGAACAGGGCGTTTAATTCTACAGCCGGTGAACCGGTGTGAAACTGAACCTGATTACTAATTATTATGACTAGCTGACCTGCGCAACGTCGTCTGCTTCACACAAGAGAATTTTCCCCGTTTTTGCAACATTTTTCATATATGCTCTGCTCCTATTGGTCTTAGCGTGATGTTATATAGCCTATAGCCTTTCTCGATAAATGGACTATCCAACACTGAAATAATTTTTCAATTTAAACCAGTAGTTCCTGAGATTAGCGCGTTCAACCAAAAAAACAAACAAACTCTTCAGCTTTATAATATTAGTATAAATTGGACTAATTATCTCTGTATTAGTAATCTTAAAAACAACATAAAATTAACAAGTTATTGACAGTACGAGCCAGTTAAAAGAACTAAGAGAAATAATTATATCTTTAACCTTTTCTGAAGGAGAATTTCGTATTTGAGATAATTATGGAGCCTGTTATGTCCCTGGCCCAAGATAAAATGATAGAAATATAATAAGTTTGTTAACTCAAACTTTTTTATAAAATACGTAGGGCAAGCTAAAATGTGTGTACCGTTTTGAAATCGAACTGACACTTCAGCAGTGGCCACATGAACACATCATCACTGCACATTAATTACCCAATAAATTAACTGAAATCGTTGCTGAAGAAAACCCATTAGAAATATAAAAATAATATTGAATTTTATATTTTTCCTGGTATTAACCATTTCGCTGCTTTATGCCATACAAAGTCAAAGTTTAAAATCATTTATTTATTTAAGTCACAAAGTAACAATTATGAACGACAAAATATATAGGATAGTGAGTTTACTAAGTTACTGAAGCTACATTTAGGTTAGTTGATAATCTAATGGTATGTATTATATTATTATGAATAGAGCAGCGATAGCTCAGTGGGGAGACCAACAGACTGCAGTGCAGAGGGTCTCGGGTTCGAACCCACGTCGCGCATCTCTGACTTTCGGAAGTTATATGACTTTTCGAAATTATGTGCGTATTGATTGACAATTATCGCCTGCTCCGTGCCTCGGAAAGCACGTTAAGCCGTTGGTCCCGGCTGCCATGAATATCTATGGCAGTCGTTGTTGGGAGAGTGTAGACACAAAAGATCCCACTGGGTTGAAGTGTCGCCGGTCTGCACTGACTGGCCCCCACATAAGATAAGATATTATTATGAGATTAATAACACGTGGACCCTATTAAAATAGATCTTTGAAACGAGGTTCTATTGTACACATTTCATCCAATTAGTGCCAACCCATCGTCTTTTGACAGGCCATATTGAAACAAAAAAGCTGTACATAATTGTTTCCGCTGTATCCCTCGTATTGTGGCAGCTCCCCGCACTACAGGATCTACGCTAGAGCACGCGCCGCAACAGCTGCGCACGCGCACCTGTTGTGCGCGTCTCTATCGACGATGGTCTCTATTTAGAGTCACTTTGTAATTTGAGTACAAATTGTGTTTTATTTTAAATTAGATTTAGTCCGTGGTTTCGCTCGTGTAAATGTAGTTTAGGTCAGGTTAGTATCAGTACTTTTTCTGGATCAGAGGTACCCTATGTCCTTTCTATTCTCCTGACAGCTTGTATGCGAAATTTCATGATGATCCGTCAAGTAGTTAAGACGTGAAAGCGTATCAAACAAACAAACTCATATTCGAATTTATAATATTAGTTAGGATAGTCGGCTATTCCTCATGTGGAAATGATTTGGATTCTTTCTATTTATCCAATCAAGCTGAACTGAAGCTGAACCCTCTACCCACTACGCTATAAGCTGAACTCTTATAGCATAGTGGGTAAACCATTCACGGACTGCCACGCAAAAGTCTCGAATTCTATCCCACGGCGTGCCTTTTTATCTAATTCTTCTGAGTTTACATATTTTATAAATTTTTGAAAAGCAGCGTTAGCCTAACGGTTGGCCGTTGGACTGCCACGCAGAGGTCTCGAGTTCAATCCCAAGGCGCGCGTCTCTGACTTTTCGAAGTTACGTGTATGTGCACATTAAATAATTATAATTGCTTGCTTTAATGGTGAAAGAAAACATAATGAGGAAATCTGCATGTCTGAGAGTATCCATAATGGACCGCAGTGCCATATTTTCAAAATATGTAATAAAAGTGTTATGAAAAAAGAAACGCGACGTAATCCGTATTGAGTAGTTTAATTTTAATGTACCTATAACATTTACGTTAATGTAAGATAATATTATCATAATATTATATTAATTAAAAAACAACTAAGAAAGAGCTAATAGATTTGCCACTTTAGACTGTATGTCTGTCTGTAAATTAGTTCTTCAAAATCGTCAGAATGGCTAGTTTTAACACTCTAACAATAACTAACAAATTTTGAAACTCTAACACTATAATTAAACTTTACTGAATTTTGCTATTTAAATTAATTAAAACTATTTATTTATGTTTACACTTTGCCCCGACGCGACGTGACAAAATCCGTATAAAGTAATTTAATTGAAATTAAACTACTATATACGGATTTTATCGCGTTGTTTATTTGACACTTTATTACAAAATTTTGAAAGCTGTTACACTACTATTACTATTAAACTTTACTAATTTTCAAGCTAATTAAATTATTGAAACTATTAAAACTATTTATACTATTACTATACTATTATACTATTTATATTTATGTTTACACTTTCCCCGACATTTCGGTTGCTTTTCAGCAGCCATGGTCACGGGGAGACTAAGATGGTAGTTGTCTCAATGTTCCAGTCTAGTTATTTCAAAGTACCCGAACATAATTTAATCATGGGTGTTTCTATTTACGCAGTAGTAATTTAATTTCAATGTATACTTAACATTCGCGTAAACATAAGACAATATTAACTAAGATATGTTCATCAGTGGTATAGTTCCTATCTATTTATATAATTATCTTATCTTGACCCATTAAGACGGGTGAAACCACGAAGCACATAGTAAAAAGAATAAATATAAATTTACTACCTGATTACAAGACCTGTATATTTTCTATAGCTTTCTATCGTTCAATTAGCGTTAATAGCCGACCATTATCAATTTTCTACAAGAGTAAGTCCGCTTATATAAACATTAGCCCGGTTTGTTTACACTATGTATGTTACCAAGCGGTTCGAGTATTACACGGACGATCCATCCATCGATTGTAAACTTTTATTCGAATAATGTTTTACTCAAGCTGAACAAATTTTTATGATCGTATTTGCTGATCGGGTATTTTGGTGTGAAGTAGGCCTTACGGAATTTGGTTTGACTTTATTCATATTTGAAATTAGATTTTGCCCGCCGCTTCGCTGGCGTAAATTAGGTTAGTAACAGTGTTTTTTCGGGATGAAAGGTACCTACTTTATGCCTTTTCTGTATTCCAGACAACGTGTACCTATGCGAAATTTCATAATGATGATAATTAGTTAGACTTTGCTGCTTGGGTATTTGTGGGTGTATGGAATTTGCTTTGACTTTATTTATATATATGTCACAGCTAATAGCCGAAGTGCGGATACACCTAGTTTTAGCCGGCTACAACTAGGTGCAGCCGGCCACATGCGGTTAGTTTAGTTTAGAGTTGTAGCCGGTTAAAACTAGGTGTACCCGCACTTCGGCTATTAGCCGTAACATATACATATAGTTTCATGCCTGTATCAGTGCAAGAATAAACAGAAGTGTTGAAATTAAACTTTGAAACGGATATGAACAGACACAACTATTAAATTATGTTTTGGTACTTCGAAATAACTACATTTCAAGACGAGACAACTACCATAATATTCTTGCTGTGACCAGGGCTGCTGAAAAGCAACCGAAACGTCAGAGTAAGTGTAAATCTAAATGAAATAGTTTAAAACAGTAGTAGAGTTTAATAGTAGTGTATTAAATTAAGAATTAGGTATGTAAAGGTAGTTTAAATTCAACGTATAATATTCGTGTAAACTTAAGACAATATTAGACAAAGGTGTGTTACTGTTGGCCATTTATGTTCCTGGAGTGGTAGAGTATATTATATATGTATTTATATCCCTCTTTTATACGTGAGGCCCGAAACCATAGCTGACATTATATATGGTTTTAGCCCCACGTGTAAAAGAGGAAACTTATTGATATCTACATAGCATATTTGCGAACTCCTTGCTGCTAATTAGAATTTTAAAAATTAGAAACTAAGTAATGCTTTGTGACCTAGGTATTGAATTGAGGGTCTGGGTTAACATGAATGGTCCTAAACGTGAGCTTAAACTTACATTAAACCACTAACGATGCAGTATTAAAAGTAGATAGACATTATTGATTACGATATACGAACTCTAGTTGTTTTCCGCGACTTCTTTTGTGCTTTTTAATTATTTATTAATTAAATATGTAATAAAAACTAACCTTTACTTAAAATTCTATACGACAATTAAAAAAAAGGATATCCTAAAACTAAACCTAATAATAGGCGTCACAGTCGTAGTTTAGACGACTCGATGGCGTAGTTGTTAGTGTAACCGACTGCCACGCCTGAGGTCGCGGGTTCGATTCCCGCACAAGTCAAACATTTGTGTGTATGAACATGGATGTTTGTCTTGGTCTGGGTGTTTCTATGTATAACATGTATGTATTTAAAAAAAAGTATATAAGTATGTTTCTCCATTGTCTAGTACCCATAGTACAAGCTCTGCTTAGTTTGGGCTAGATGGTGTTGTGTGTATGTGATAGAATATATGTATATATTATTATTATTATATAGTTCATATTCCACCGCATCACAGTCGACTGGTAATATGCCCAGTTTGTGCTTATCTTTCCGCGAAATAAAGACGTTTCCCGAAGGTCGATCAACCTTTTTGTTATTTCTCTATATAGAGCTCGAGCACTGGGACCCCATGACTATAGCGTTTCGTACAAAAAAATGTAATTGCATTTTTAATGGACAGTTCCGGCACTGGAAGTAATTCCTGTATAGCGGTGGCTTTACAAACATTCAAATAACGGAGGCAAAGAAAATTCCGACTCGCCACCACAATACTTAGATTAGACACAATTTTGTCACACAAGGCGACCACTTAAACCACTACGCCATCCGTGCAGTCAAGTTCAGTATTAATACATACATACATACATAGATTCACGGCTGTTTCCCACAGGGATAGGCAGAAACTACGGATTTTCATTTGCTACGATCCTGACACACTTCTCTGGCTTCATTCACTTTCATCACATTCCTCATACACGCCCTGGCCTTTGTCCAGAACGCCTCCGATCTGATCGAGAAACGTTCGCCTAGGTTTTCCTCTTGCGACTGTTCCATTCACACTAGCCTTATAAACTTTCTTAGTCAGTATTTCCTCGTCCATTCTTTCTACATGTCCATTATATTTATAAATAGTTATAATATTATTAAATTCAGTATTAATACAATATATTTTTTTTTGAAATTAAACTACTATATACGGATTTTATCGCGTTGTTTATTTGACACTGTTACAAAATTTTTTGAAAAACTGTTACACTACTATAATCACTATTAAACTTTACAAATTTTTTAAGCTATTTAAATTATTGAACTATTAAAACTATTTATACTATTACTATACTATTATACTATTTAGATTTATTTTTACACTTTCCCCGACGTTTCGGTTGCTTTTCAGCAGCCATGGTCACGGGGAGACTAAGATGGTAGTTGTCTCAATGTTCCAGTGTAGTTATTTCAAAGTACCCGAACATAATTTAATCATGGGTGTTTCTATTTACGCAGAATGAGCTCAAAGTATCATGAAGTCTAGCTGTGGTTTGCTTCTTCTTGGGTTTGACTATTTGGATTACTGGATCCCAAGCTGGTGGTACACTCCAACCATCTTCTCTATTGAAATTAGGATGTTTCTTGATTTCAATAGCCTCGCGAAGCATCCTTGGTAGGAATCGGTGTTCTTTAGCGAGCATCTGTGGTTTGTCAAATCTCAGGTAGTGGTTGGTCCCCTGTTGCACATGTTCACACACAGCAGACTTCAACGAGCGTTGGTGTTTTACATCAGCTATGTGTTCTTTTATGCGGGTGCCTATGCTTCTCTTGGTTTGACCAATGTATGAGAGTCCGCAGTCACAATCTATTTTGTAGACCCCTGCATCTTGTAAAGGTAGTTGGCACTTGACAGATGGTAAAAATTGACTTATCTTCGTTGGCGGCTTGAAGTATGTATTGATTGAAGCTCGCTTCAAGATGTAGCCAATCTTGTCAGTGACACCCTTCACATAAGGTAGTATAGCAGGCTGGCGCTCGACTGTGGCTGGCTTTTCTCGGGATCTGTGACAGCGGCGCGGCTGTTGGAGCTTGTTGTCTTGCAGTACTTGCTTGACATGTTGAAGCTCGGCGTCCAGGTGTTTCTTGTCACAGATCCCGTGGGCTCTCTGAAACAAAGACATTCCCACGGTAGCTAACTGTTTAGGATGGTGGTGAGATTCACCGTTTAAGTACCTATTTGTATGGGTCTTTTTCCTATATACAGTGTGGCTCAAAGTATGATCAGAATTCCTGATGACAAGGACATCTAAGAAAGCTAATGAATTACTTGCCTCTAATTCCATAGTAAATTGTATGTTGTTATTAAGGGAATTAAGATGTTCTAGGAATACACTTACACTAAAATCCGTATATAGTAGTTTAATTTCAATGAATAACATTCGCGTAAACAGAAGACAATATTACAATATATTTTTCTCAAAATAATAATATAAATACACACGGGACAATTTTTTTTTTTCTGTGATCCACAAATTGTTGCTCCGAGTCTGGGTGTTCTCTTTGTCCGTTGTTTGAGTGCTGGCAAAGTCCCTCAGGATACAGGAATTACGCTTAGTGCAGGAGTTGTCCTTTTAAAATAGAATAATAAAATCCTGAGTAGAGCCTCGCTGATTTCAGCATGAATGGGCCGGCTCGACCGGGGGAGGACTACCCTCTCACAGAATATCGACGTGAAATAGCAGTATTCCTACTGTTGTGTTTTGTTCAGTGAGTGAGAGTGCTGGAGGCCTAATCACCCTCTTTCCCCCTTACCGTTCCTTCTCCTTCCCACTTCCTTTTATTTCTAAAGGAAAGTCTCTAAGCGTCAACGCGCAAGTGATGCCTCTGGTGTTGCAAGCGTCCATAGGCTACGGTGACCACTTACCATCAGGTGGGCCGTATGCTTGTTTGCCACCTTAGTGGTATAAAAAAAAATACAAACTTGTCACAAACCGTCAGTTTCATCGGTATAGACCCGATATAAATATTAGCATATACCACTGGTAGTTACATAGGATTATCACAAGCTTATCACAGATTTATGCTGATATATCTACGATTAATGTTTAATTGTAATTAATTTTAATGATCTCTCATTTAATATGCGAATGGCGTATGATAAGCAGATGATTATTTAAAGTTACACAGACGCATTAATTTTATTTTATGTCTCTATTATTGAATCTGACGTGCGTGGTCACCTGTGACTGGGGTAATACAATAAATAACGAATAAGTAGTCTATAGCTTTGAGTATATAATTGTATCCTTGAGTGGTTAAGCAGAGATGTCTAACATCTATATTTTGTAAGAAATCCTTTTTACTTTACATCTTTCTTATTATTATTATTTTTAATAAACCTTGCCTGTTTTAGTTATCAAGCATAGGTATTTTAAAGTCTACACCCGCTTTAAATTTCTAGTCCTGGGTCGTGAAGAACTTTAAAAACATTTTAGAGATGTGACCACCTAGCACTAAGATTTAGAAAAATATTTTTGTACTAGCATTTGCCCGCAGTTTCGCTCACGTAAAAGTAGGTTAGGTTATGTTAGTAAAAATACTTCTTTTAACAAAAAATATAGCCTATGTTACTTGGTGATAATATAGCTTTCTAATGGTAAAATAATTTTCAAAACTGGATATTTCGTTTTTGTGTTAAATCTTTACAAACAAATAAAAAATTAAAAGCCTTCCTCTTTATAATCCTAATCCTAACTAATATTATAAAAGTGAAAATGAGTTTGTTTGTTTGTTAACTTTTCACGCCTAAACCACTGAACCGATCATTCTAAAATTTTGCATATACGTTGTCAGGTGTACAGAAACGGACATAGGCTACCTTTCATCCTGAAAAAAATTACTGTTCCCGAGGAAAACAACAATAACGTTCTTATGATAATAGATGGCGACACGTGTCTTTCGAATCATGATTGAATTATATTATTACAAGCAGAGTACAAACCGAATTGATTGTCAAATTCCAAATTAACGCGAGCGAAGCCGCGGGCAAAAGCTAGTGGTAAAATAATTTTCAAAACTGGATATTTCGTGTTTGCGTTAAATCCTTACAAACAAACAAAAGCTTTCCTCTTTATAATATTAGTATAACTTACACAAATGTTCTACACGCTACTCTGTAATTACTGAACAAATTTAGATGAGTTTTCATTAATATATTGAAATCAGCTTGATCTGACGTTTATTGTTTGTTTTAATGAAATCGATTGACAAATGAAATAGATATGTCGATGTTAAAGTGCAACTCAATATTGTTAAGATTAAAAAATATACTCTCTCCGTGGCGCAGCGCTTATGAATGAAACAGCTGTGCCTGAGAAATCTCGAGTTCGATTCCTAGGTTGCGCAAAGTGATATAAGTTTTTCCTGCAAGAAATTTTTAGCTAGTGCTACTGCACGAAGTCTGAAAACGGAGTAACTTCTAAGTACCGGAATTGCCGAAGGTGTAAAGTCGTCATCTATTACTTGGTACTTAAAATCATAGCAGGCTAAATGTAAATGTCTGCTTACTTCTCGGGGATGAAGGTGAGACTATGTTTGTAAAATATATAACAAAGTACATACATGCTATTGACTAGCTAAAACGAACGATTTCACGATTTAATTTACCCAGGCAACGAACACGCAATATTTAGTCCTTCTGTCAAAATAACCACATATACCACTAAGCTAACAAAGTGATCAAACATTTGATTTTATGGTTTAACATCTTTATTTCTCAAAAATAATACAATAAGCTTTCACTTACATGAGAAAACTCACACTTATTTTAAATAGAACATATCACTAAATACCCGATAACAGAAACTTGTAAAACTATATTATTTTATCATATCATTAAAAATTAAACACATAAAAGTAAATAAAAAGTACTCAGAATTGTAGGTACCTACAGCATTTATGAACAACTGACGGGCGCAACGTCGTCTGCTTTACATAAAAGAATTTACCCCGTTTTGCAACATTTTTCATGAATACTCCGCTCCTTTTGGTAGTAGCGTGATGTTATATAGCCTTCCTCGATAAATGGGCTATCCAACACTAAAATATTTTTTTAATTTGAACCAATAGTTAATGAGATTTGCGCGTTCAACCAAACAAACAAACAAACTTTTCAGCTTTATAATATTAGTATAAATAATTATCAATTTTAAAAACCAATAATCTTATTTATGACATCACTAAAACTGTCATCTAATGATATCAGTAATTACTCTACTTCACCGTTCTTAGTAGAACAAGACCACACGCATGCGCACTATCACGAATAGGATTTCATGCTACGCTTCTAAAACTAGTTCCGTACGCTTGCCTTACATAGCCATGTGTAGATCTTGATCTATCGTGGATCCTCGTTTTTATGCCCTAGCTCACTTAAGCCCGGATTCTGAATGGTAAATCAACACTAAAATTTGATATCACCTTATTTCAACTGCTGTGATTGGCTGATTAAATTAGCAATAACCAATCAAATCACTTGACATGACTTTGATGTCGTCCTAAACTAGGGATTAGCCATCGATGCGCTGTACTACCTTTAAATATTTTTAACTTTCTAGACGTTAATCATCTGATCATCTGACACACAATGCGATTTGAATTATAAATAAGTATTATTACGCTACCTCATATTGAAAATTGTGCATTATTGTTTTCTATATTATAATTTGTAAGCTCACTCTTCTCATGATTCGTCTCTCGATTTTCCTAAGTACGGCGAAGAATTAATTAAATTAACCGCTTACCAACAAGCAGACTGTATGCTTATTTGCCATTTAAGCAAGCACAATATGCCTGATGATACCCGAGTCTATAGTGGCTTCCATTTTTAGAGCTATAGCGGACAAACTGCAAACATTAGGCAAAAGAAATTTAAGATGGGAAGAAAAGAAACGTATGAAATGTAGGTATGGGAGCGCGTGCGACTGGCTATTGCAACTAAAAAGATAATTCTATTAGATTTTCGCCATTTTGGCGATTAGAGCAGCAGTGAGTATAATTGCAACTTCTATAATTAATGCAGACAATTTAGTTTTGATTTCGATAAGAACTTTAATGAGAAACCACTGACCAATATGGATGAAACATTTTTAAAATACCTATTTAAATATATTTCTATACAGACTTCCATTAAAAGTAAACCAGGTGGCACGATGAATATCAGTTTCTCATCTGGTTGCCAGAAACTAGAAAAATGAATTATTAAAGCCCAAATTTTTGACACGACCGATATTTCATTTTAAAATCACGATACTTCTTAAGAAAAAGTTGTGATGTTTGATGATAAGCATGTTTTAGAATTTAAGATGCTAAAAACATGCTTATCATTAAACATTTACAAACAACAGTCTTTTGCAAAATGTCAAAATATTTATATTGGATTTAGTACGGGGCAGCCAATCCAGCGTGTATAGGTACATATATGTATATTAGTCGAGAGTGGTCACAAATTATATAAATACAGAAAGCCGGCATAAGACAATCAGCGGAAACAGACGCATGCGCGATAATCTAGCGTTATCGGATCAAGTCTATTAAATGTCGATATCTACATTCATGCCACTTGATCATAAATCACAAAAAAATATCTTTATTCATTTGGTCACAAAGTAACACTTATGAACGTCAAGGTTACACGAACTACACCGTACTATGCATTTACATTTACCTGTTGTCACGTTCAGCAAAATTAGAGTGTAGAACCAACGAGAAAAAGGCAAGAAATTCACGTCCACTCCTTTTATTTGCTAATTTTACTATGTTTCTTATAAATGTAATGTAATGTCATTGGACTCCCTTTTCCGCATTTGAACTCCAAGTTGGTTTATTATGCGTGAGAGTCGGCCGGTTATGGAGATAGCCAGCCCAACTCCGCCCAGAAGCACAGAAGATTCCTGGGGTCTTCGCAGGCCTCGCGGAGTGACCTCGGGTTGTTGAGGATTTCCTTGCGTTGTGCTGTTACTCCCACACATTCCAGGACTACATAGGCAGCAGATTCTTCTTCGGTCAGACATCCCCTACAGAGGGGGCTGTCTGTTGCTCCGATGTTGTACAGATATTTACAATGCTTCTTGTTTTACATATTATATTGGTAAGGAGCTGCAATCATTATACTATGCCTGTAGGTACACACAAATCTGATTTCGAGAGTTGGATTAAGGGTATCTGCATCTATCTTTTCTGTACCTTCCTACGTGCATAGTCACTGTAAAATAAACTTATGACAAACATTACATTGATTTATAAAATAATCTGAATCGTTATATTATCATTAAAGTTATTTCGGTTCACTGAGCTCGTCTTTAATTCTACAATAAATCCTCAATTTATTAGCATTACAACTTCATTCCGAAGAAGTCATTTTTGTTATTTAAATAAACGGAATAATTAGGTCGTAGCTTATAAATCCATATTAGAAGCGAACTCTTTCAAGTAATAATTATAAAACACACAAAAACTTTTGCGAATATAATAGATTTTATGTTTCACACTATAAAATTACATAATAACTCACAGAAAACAGGTGTTTTGTCTAATAAATACAAATATTTGGTTAAGGCCAATATATTAAGAAATTTTTTATTAAAATCTCTAAAATAACCAATAATTTAGGTATAACGAACAGCTAGTTCAGATAAATATGCAAAGAATATGCAATTTACATGGAATATCCTGATTACAATTTGTTTATATGAATTTTAATATAGTTATAATTTTATTTTGCAAATGATACATATTATTTATTTATAATAGGTTTTCGTTATGTTTAATTTGTATTAGTTTATGTTCATCGGTATCAATTTGGACATGGTATTTAGTTAAAGCTATAATGGAGCTAAAATAATTGCATACCAACAGAAAAGACTAGACTTGGAATAATTAATTATAAATATATATTAGACTCAGAAAATAGGAATGTTAATATTATATATAATATAATTATTTGCATATGCATATTGTTTTTATGTTAATAAAATAATATAGTTACTTTATGAATGAAAACTTGAATGGTAAATAAACGTTTTCTATAGTTGCTATGTTTAACGAAATTTTGTGATTGGCGCTGCCAATTAGTTCCGTGCCATAAATATGTTGGTATTTATGAACCAATCCTGAAGTCCTGGATTGGATTCCCAAATCTGTTAGCCATAACAATCCTGAGAGAACAATCGGGAATCGCACCCGGGACATCATGATCGTACATACATCGGTCTAACGAAACAGTATTTTTATAACGGTATCAAAAGGAACTTTAACCCTTGGACAAAGTATAAATTTAAATAGTTTTTAATTTAACAGATGAAGAGAAGTAAAGTTAAAACGTAGTAGTAGTTTAATAGTTTTAAAATTTATCTAAATGTAAAGTTTTCAAATAAACAACGTGATAAAATCCTTTTATAGTAGTTTATGTTCAATGAATAACATTCACTTAAACGTAAGTATACATATTACATTATTCAAACAACGATCATAAAGAACACGCAGACGAAACAATTATACATACACTAGTTGACCCGCGCAACTTCGCCTACTTCCTATAAGAGAATTCACCCCGTTTTTGCAACATTTTTCATTACTGCTCCGCTTCTATTGGTCGTAGCGTAATGTTGTATAGCCTATAACCTTCCTCAATAAATGGACTATCCAACACTAAAATATTTTTTCAATTCGAATCAGTTGTTCCTGAGATTAGCGCGTTCAAACAAACAAACAAACGAACTCTTCAGCTTTATGATAATGTATAGATATGTGTCGCACATTGTCACGTGCACGTCCGTATCGAACCCACGACCCTCAGCGGTAGCGAGGTGACCAGTTAAACTACAGAGCTCTTATGCAATTACAATATATTCAAATTCTCGTCGCTATTATCACGATGTGTCACGACAGTTAGTTGGTGTTTAGCGCTCACAATATATATATATATATATATATATATATATATATATATATTCTATTCTATATATATTCTATCACATACACACAACACCATCTAGCCCAAACTAAGCAGAGCTTGTACTATGGGTACTAGACAATGGATAAACATTACATATATACTTTTTTTTTGTAAATACATACATATTTATACATAGAAACACCCAGAGAAGTGAGTCAGGATCGTAGCAAATGCATCCATGTTCATGCACACAAATGTTTGACTTGTGCGGGAATCGAACCCGCGACCTCAGGCGTGACAGTCGGTTACACTAACCACTACGCCATCAAGGCCGACAATGTCAACTATCATTACTAATAATCGATTTATCAGTTTACTAGATTTTGCATACGGCTTCACTCGCGTAAATGTAGGTTAAGTTAGTTACTTTTTCTGAATGGAAGGTACCCTATGTCCTTTTCTGTTCCCCTGACAACGTGTATGTGAAATTTCATGATGATGGGTCGAGTAGTTAAGGCGTGAAAGCGTAACAAACAAACTCACATTCGCATTTATAATATAAGTAAGGATTTTGATCTGACTTATAAATGTCAAGTGTGAGCGATGGAGTAAATGACAGATTTAATGTATGCATGGCTCTGACGTCAGATAGAACTATATGTGCTACTGTTTATTGAATAGAAGGTCTTAAGATCGATATCCGGATGGTGTAAAATGCGGTTCCCTATCCATTTGCATAACATTTTAAGACAATATAACATGGGTATACTTTTGTTTGTTCTAATTATATTTACGCATAATATATTGATGCATAACAGCTTACGCATAAGATTTTTAAGCATAATCATAAAGTCGTATTGTATATTCACAATTGGCTGCGTGCGCGGCAACCTGAACCTATTTTTCGGGTTTTCAGTAAGATAATTATGTCAACATAAACAGTATGCAGAAAAATATGCCAAAGTATATTAGAGAAAAAACATTTTGCGAAAACAGATCCCGTAAAGGGCAACTGGGTTGTTTTGCTAGAAATTCTTGATAGCAGCATGGTGTCTGACACTGTGCCTTGTAGAGGGCAATATAGGGCCCCTTATTACATGGGACCTAAGGCACAATTTTGAGAGTGCCGGGGCCCAATCATCCTCTTTCCCCCTTCCCGATCCTTCTCCTTCCCACTTTTCTGTACCTCTGACAACGTGAATGCGAAATTTCATAATGATAGGTCGAGTAGTTGAGGCGTCAAAGCGTAACAAACAAACAAACTCACATTTGCATTTATAATGTTTAGTTAGTATTGGGTTATTCATATATTAACAATTTACTCCAAATACTTAATTTCTTAACTAATAAACTTCTTAAAACAATTTGAAAGTTACATTTCGTATTTGTGGTAACAAATGTTCTCGAGTAAGTGAATTATAGTGTCATTAACCATTTGAAAGTCTCTATTGTGATGTCAAAGTAACACTTATTTACTTAAATTAATGTAAAGTCTTTGTAATTAAAGTTTAACTAATTAATATAAGTTAAAGTGATGTCTAACGGATTCTTTTTGTTTAAATATTAATGGTAGTCGTAACTTATTTAAGTTTTATACCGCTAAATAGAGAATTATTTATTTTACGATGTTTTTAATGTTGTCTCGGTGGCGCAGCGAAGAATGTTGTGCATAAGGGTTCGATTCCCAAGTTGGATAAAGTGTTATTGGGTTTCTCTGTTAAGTAATTCTCAGTAGTTGTACGGAGTCTGATCTGCGTCTCGGGAACAGTACTTTTCTGGATGTTCTTTTCTGTATCCCTGACAACGTATATGCAAAATTTAATGATGATCGCTCAAGTAGTTAAGGTGTGTAAGCGTAATAAACAAACTCACTTATACTTTTATTATATTAAAATGTTTACAAATTCTCACATTTATGTGCTAATATAGCTGGATAATTTTTTTTTGTACTACTAAGGTGGCAAACAGGCATACGGCCCCTGATGGTAAGTGGTCACCGTAGCCTATGGACGTCTGCGACACCAGAGGCATAACTTGCGCGTTGCCAACCCTTTAGGAAAGGAAGTGGGAACGAGAAGGAACGGGAAGGGGGAAATGGGGTGGACGAAACACAACAGTGGAAATACTACTATGTCACGTCGATATTCAATGAGAGGGTAGTCCTTCCCCGGTCGAGCCGGCCCATTCGAGTCGAGCGGCTCTGCTTAAACTTGTGTAAATGCGTCTACACTATAAAACTACTAACCAAGGCGCCACAAAACAATCCTTTTAATAAGCATCGCGACAGCTAAAATGGCTAAACTATGTCGTGATTACCATTCTTACAGCCGACTAAATATGGTCACACAATACAAGCCACTAATCCTGACACTTATTATTGACAGATTGAAGTTATATCCCGCGGTGGCACCCATTATAAATTATGTGCCGACTAGATACGCTACCGACCTGTCATTAGACAAGGACAGTAATTTATACTATGTAGACATGACAGCTGGGCCTTAATGTTATTCTTAGTTACACGAAACATGTTTTAAGAAACATGTAACAAAGACATGTGTACACATAATATGTTTTAGTTTGGTATATGTATATCTATGTCACGTTTTTTTTTAAGAACTGTCTACTTTAGGTTTTGTTTCTGTATCGTGTTGGACTTTGCAAATATTGATAAATCCACAACCGCATTTAGTCACGGACTGCCTTTGCATAGTCACAAAGTGTAAGTGTATGCGCCATCATGCCATCCTACTGTCTACTTTAGATTTATATTAGAAATATACCTTAGCCCAAATTATTTCATCTCTATAATATTATTAAGTTGTTATTGTTATTATCTTTAGTTTTTTATAGTCAGTAGTATATGGCATAATGGCTGCAACATCGTGTTTTAATCTGAGTTGTAAAATACTGAAATTATATTTAATTGGCGATTTAAAAGAGTGGCCGTGAGTTTCTTACATGTTTCTTATCACAGGCTCAACCCTTTGCCTGAACCTAGTAACTAACCTAAATGTAGCTTCAGTAACTTAGTAAACTCACTAATTGATTTTGAAATTCATAAGTGATACTTTGTGACCTAAATGAATAAATGATTTTTGACTTTGACTTGACTTTTACTTCGATAGAAAGAGCACTGAGACTCAAGGAAATATTTTGTGAACCATATTTTTTTACTTCGTGTATGCATCGAATCCCTACTTGTCGTATTAGCAGTAATTTACTTTAGCTTTAACTACTACACTATTGTTTAGATGAAATAGACTCTAAAGTACCTCTTTTCTTACTAGCTATGATTCAGCTAATTGGAGACGAGCTGACGTCTTCTGGGCACATTGCCAAACTCCGTGCTGCTAAGAATTTTATACGAAGAAATTGCATACATACATACATAGATTCACGCCTGTTTCCCAGAGGGGTAGGCAGAGACTACGGATTTCCTTTTGCTACGATCCTGACTCACTTCTATGGCTTCATTCACTTTCATAACATTCCTCATACACGCTCGCCGTTTCAAGCTGCTCTTAACTTGGCCTTTGTCCAGAACGTCTCCGATCTGATCGAGAAACGTTCACCTAGGTCTTCCCCTTGTGACTGTTCCATTCACACTAGCCTTATACACTTTCTTAGTCAGTCTTTTCTCGTCCATTCTTTCTACATGCCCAAACCAGCTTAACATACCCTTTTCTATTCTTGTCACTATATCCACTTTCATGCCGCATCTCTCTGTAATCACACTATTCCTTATTCTATCTTTCAGAAAGAAGAAAAGCAATCCTAACGCCTACTAACACGTTGCCAGGGGTACAGAAAAGGACATAGAGTAGGTACCTTTCACCCAGAAAAACCAGAAAAGTATTATTCCCGAGCAAAACTGCGAGCAAAAGCTAATTGATATATAGTTTTGTGTTAGAACTATTTAAATAACGTCAAAAGAATCTAACTACATCAAATTTATTTATCCATCAAGTGGTTTGTCTATAGATCGTACCATAACCCTGAATAGACAAATTAATACTAAGCTTTAAACATCGCCTCAAAATTGATCCGGTAATTTTTACCTGATGCAGAAGCACAAATAGACAAAGAAAAAGAAATTTTAATGGTTCAAACTACATTCTAGTTTTTAACGAGCCTTAACAACAAGAGACTCGTGCTTTGACTGACCGAATGATCGAATCGTAAACGATAAGATTGCCAATAGGTACACTCACGTTTCAAAATCCAGAATAAATGTGTTCATATTTAAAATAACCAAGATATAATATCCCAAACGGTAATATTAAAAATGAATTGAATTTGGAATACAAATTTTATGTGTAATGTTTTTGTTGAATGTTTTGTATTACCAAGTTTAATTTATACAATGTTAGTACATAACAGGTGGGGCCTCTATTCTCAGAATTATGAATGTCTAGTACAGGGTAATGTTTTGTTTTAGTTAGCAGCTTGTCTTTGCAAGTGGTTAACAACGTCTAAATAGACTTATGGAACGTATCCATACTATGTGACCCAAATTTTACCATTTTAACCCCTCTTTCCATCGGTGACCACCCGTAGTATATGCCAAGACCCCTGCTTCTCTAGATTTCACATAGTAATTCATAAACATGGTCTTAAATATAGCAGCGCTATGCGTGTTCAATATAATAACGAGTTCAGGTTACTGCCCAGCCAGTAACCAGGCTGCCGCTTTATTGCAGCGCTTCTGGGATGTTTGCGGCGGCAAGGGTAGACAGTTTCCATGACGTTATCCGCCAACGGTGTGCTTCCCTGCTACGCAGAACGCGTGGTTCCTCACACAGCATGTTGAGCAATAATACAGATATTGATTACGTGACGAAAACCCAAGCCTCCCAATACTGTGACCAAGCGTGGTAATTTGAAGATCCCTCTTTGCTCGGAACGGGTCACGTAGTATGGGTACGTTCCCTTAGCTACAAACACAGACTTACGCCAATGTAATATCAAAAATAGAAGTTGAGTTGTATTATATCGATATTTTATCAAAATTTATTGATTTATTTATTTGAATACTATCAATAAACACAATTCTTTAAAACTAACATATACCTAAAATATTACAAGACAGAAATAAAAAGAAAAATAAAACTAAATGCCTTTAAGAGGCGGCATAGAATGCCTCTACATCACAGTCGACTGGTAGTGTGCCCAGAAGACTGGCAGCATTGCCACGTTAAATAGCAAATTGTATTAGTCCTTACGGCTACATACCTATCTTCTGGGATATCTTCGATGGGATAGGTAGAGGTGAGTTACTCCCACATGTTTCCAAGTATGTTTTTAAGTCGCATCTTATGATTATGACATAGGACTTAAAAACAAAGTTGCCTCCTATTGAGGGCGAGTCTATAGCCATTCGCTGGGCCTAGTTCGAGGCTCCATGCTGCCATTGAAAACTGAAAACATTTAAAAAAACAAAATCAGTTAAAACAGGCTATTTTATCTCTTCCATACATTGTGCCGTATTACAAAGTTTACCGGCGTGCTTGATAGATGGCGTTGTGGCGGCAGTCTGAATCGCGCTATGGTTTCGTTCCCATTGCCATTATAAATATACAGACTCAGAACTATTAATTATTGTTACTACTTTATAGATTTACTAGCTTTTGCCCGCGGCTTCGCTCGCGTTAGTTTAGAATTTGACAATCAATTCGGGTTGTACTCTGCTTGTAATAATATAATTCAATCATGATTCGAAAGAAACGTGGCGCCATCTATTATCATAAGAACGTTTTTGTTGTTTTCCTCGGGAACAGTAATTTTTGTCGGGATGAAAGGTAGCCTATGTTCGTTTCTGTACACCTGACAACGTATATGCAAAATTTCAGGATGATCGGCTCAGTGGTTTAGGCGTGAAAAGGTAACAAACAAACAAACTCATTTTCGCTTTTATAATTTTAGTTAGGATTAGGATTAGGAAGTTAGGATAGGATTAGGATTGTTACTACTTTATAGATTTATAACAATAATTTAAACAAAGGAATATAAATTTTTGAAGTCCAGCTCAAACGGCGCTAGGATAAATAATCTTTATCTTATACTAAATTTTGCCTGCGTCGTCGCTCGCGTATATATAGATTAGGTCAGATTATTAACAGTACTTTTTCTGAATGAAAAGTACGCTATGTCCTTTATTCTTCCCCTGATATTGTCTGTGCAAAATTTCATGATGATCGGTCGAGTAGTTGAGGCGTGATTACGTAACAAACAAATAATACCTGTTAGTTAAGATACCAGTATCGATGAAACAAATATTCGCCTTGTGTTGATGAAAAGCGAATATATAAAATGTTTTACAAATCGCGGTGATATAAATCAAGTCAAATGGTTTTATACTTTCGCGATGTGTACACATATTTAATACTAGATGTGCCCGCGGTTTCAGTCGCGTTTATGGTTACTGCGCTGCCCCCGTGGGTTGTAGCGTGATGTTATATAGCATATATCCTTCCTCGATAAATAGGCTATCCAACACTAAAATAATTTTTCAATTCGAACCATTAGTTCCTGAGATTAGCGCGTTCAACCAACCAAAAAAACAAACAAACTCTTCAGCTTTATAATATTAGTATAGATTTTATTAGACAACGTCTTAGTCACGTTGGTAATTAATTATCCACCTTCTGTACCCATTGGTTGGCATCGCACCTCCGCATGTCCGCTGGGCTGTGGCGAGCTCAGCAGAGAGAGAATATGTATAATATGTATGTATTTACAAAAAAAAATCAACGGTTTGCACTCTGGGAGTGCCGGCAGAAGTGAAAACTTGAATATTAACGTTGTGCATTTTTGATATTTTGCAATGGTTAGTGTGGGGGTAAATGGAAGTTCTTGTTGTGGAGTCCAAATAAAATACTTCTTGATAGATATGGTTATATATTTACTGGTACCAGATATAAATACTATAAATACATATTGGACTACGAGCTAAGTGAGTGGTTGCGGAGAGACGACTGCCGCGCGGCGCTACTGTATACTTGCGCCTGACTACACAAAACTAATGCGTCAGCAGTGTCGCTACAATATTCCCCCCTTTAACAAAAAAAGAAATAGTCCAAAAATTCATTAAAACTCAAACATTTCTAAACCAAATATTTTAAATTTATATTTATTACAAACAGCACTATAATCGATTTCAAGCTAACACAGCGTATTTCTTCACACTAACATACTTGATACATGATACTGCAAACACGATATAAACTCAAGTTACTTCTTCCAGCGAATCTAAACAATGACAATTTTAACATATCGCTATGATTCGGAGCGGGGTAAACATTTTAAAACAACACAATTATATATGAATCTGACCATAAAAACACCTGTTATATTACACGTTATTACATTACATTTCTCTAGATTAAAATACTGCACTATATAATTTATCAAAACACATAAAACAACAAGACTTTACGTAATTAGCACTCCGTATGACGCTTATCGTAGAAGCTTTTCGTACGAAGATGCATACGTTTAATCACTTTGCCATAATCACATACTGCCAGCGACTTACACCAATACACAACGTTTGAGCTATGGTCCATGTGAAGACTGGCAGGTTGCGCCATCCAACACCGGTGCGGTATCTTGCCTCGCCCCAGGTGCGATGCGCGAGTACGACGCGTGCACTGTGCCGTCGAGTGCCACCGCCGTGTCCGTGCCATCTATCACCGTACGTCGAGTATGCTGCAGTCCTCTTCTTGGTGCGGAATATGACCTCGCACCCAAGTTTGGATCGCCTTACGCCTCGTCCCGGAAATCCCATGTCGCTCCTCCTCACTCTGCGGTAGTCTGCTTTGGTCGCTTCTTCAATTCAGCTTAACAATGCAGCCATGATGAGTGTGTTCGGTATCTCAGGTGGTCGCTCCAGTCGGCAGATGTTCCATTTGTCATTGTTACTGGTTCAAGCAAGTCGTCGTAGCCCAAGCCTTGTTGGTCTTCGCAAACAGGGCGAGTCGTCTCCCAATATGATGCATCTTCGCCAAACCTCCATGCGCGTGTTCGGCTGCCACGTGTAACATGTGCGGATCCCACAGTCAGCAAATCATGCGCGCGTGCTTCACTGCCATGTTTTCTCCGAAGGCTGCGTCTTCATCACGTCGGGGTCACCAATGTGGGGGTAAATGGAAGTTCTTGTTGTGGAGTCCAAATAAAATACTTCTTGATAGATATGGTTATATATTTACTGGTACCAGATATAAATACTATAAATACATATTGGACTACGAGCTAACTCAGTGGTTGCGGGGAGACGACTGCCGCGCGGCGCTACTGTATACTTGCGCCTGACTACACAAAACTAATGCGTCAGCAGTGTCGCTACAGTTAGGGAATAATTTTGCACGAATTGCTTTAATTATCAGTATAAAAGTACTATCATTTATGTGGTAAAATACAGAATCAGAATCAGAATCAGAATCTTTATTTGTAAATATAGGTTACAGTCGTGTGAGATGTTACATTTGATTTTGTTTCACTATATTTCATTTACTACAATATTCATTTATTGCGCTATCGTACAGAAACATGACACTTCTCCCTCCGTCTTACGAATTTTCGATCAGGTCACGTGTCCTGACGCGAGTTTGACATTTTTTACCCATCACAAAAAAAGTGCACAACGCCGCTAAAGAAGGTTTCACTTAAAAAAGTGTATATGTATGTTTATCCATTGTCTAGTACCCATAGTACACGCTCTGCTTAGTTTGGGCTAGATGATGTTGTATGTATGTGGTAGAATATTATTATTGAATTAATATTCATTGATATATTTTTGAAGATAGCTAGGTTTTTGGATTAAAAAAATATTATGGGTGTATGATATCTTGTTACCCCTTTAGTAAATTGTAATGCTTGTGTTAGGAGTGAGTATAAGAGCAGCGATAGCTCAGTGGGGAGACCAACAGACTGCAATGCAGAGGGTCTCGGGTTCGAACCCATGTCGCGCACCTCTGACTTTCGGAAGTTATATGACTTTTCGAAATTATGTGCGTATTGATTGACAATTATCGCCTGCTCCGTGCCTCGGAAAGCACGTTAAGCCGTTGGTCCCGGCTGCCATGAACATCTACGGCAGTCAATATTGGGAGAGTGTCGACACAAAAGATCCCACTGGGTCGAAGTGTCGCCGGTCTGAACTGACTGGCCCCCACATAAGATAAGATAGGAGTGGGTATACTTCGGTAGCGCTACACTTTCTGTACCCTAACTGTTGTGATCCGATGGGACAGTAATCCGACACCAGCAAAGAGATAAGGCGCAAAACCTACGGCTTTACGTTCTTTCTGAGGCACGGAGGTGTCTAACATCGCTAACTTCCTAACTTCGTGCTGGTATTGAGATTTCTTAACAGAAAAACGCAATAACTTTTGTTGGCCCGATCCGGGATTCGAACTCGAGACCTCGTGCACAGCAGTCGCAATTAATAAGAGGCACTTTAATAAGTATGCAGAGCTCCAAGAAGGCGCTGTGGTGTCATCATATTGACTTGTTGTCTTTTCTAATGACGCATCAACTCTTTTTTAACAGGTTCGTCTACTCGCATAAGATACCCAAGTTGTAGCCAGAATCAATAAGTGTTCTCATTCATCGGGCCTTTATGTTGCTTGTCGTCTTTTTAACCAGCATAATATAGGTTAGAAAAATTCTGATGTTGATAAGATGGTGTGTCTTGTTATTGTACTTTGCTTCGATGACACATTGGTGTGACACTCACACCGACTCAATAAGCCGAATGTTATTGCGTGGGTGTGAGTTTATTAAGGATTCGATCCCCACTCGAAACAAAAAGTATGATCCACTAATAGTTATGCCAAATTTGGGAGATTTTTACGTGTCACCAAACAACTTAATGAAAAGAAAATGAAACTTAATGAAAACTTAGTAAAGTACCTTGCGACATAGATATCATTACTAGTGCAGATACCTTATAAAATCCGTTACTCGACTTTTTAGACTCGTAATCCTAACTTAATATTATAAAAGCGAAAATGAGTTTGTTTGTTTGTTACCTTTTCACGCCTAAACCACTGAACCGATCATCCTGAAATTTTGCATATACGTTGTCAGGTGTACAGAAACGGACATAGGCTACCTTTCATCCCGAAATAATAACTATTCCCGAGGAAAACAATAATAACGTTCTTATGATAATAGATAGCGCCACGTGTCTTTCGAATCATAATTGAATTATATTATTACAAGCAGAGTACAACCCTAACTGATTGTCAAATTCTAAATTAACGCGAGCGGAGCCGCGGGCAAAAGCTAGTATTATATATATAGAAAGAAAATTTTTGTTATTACTAACTCTGAACAGGAAAGCCCACGCAATAATCTATAAAGTATAATTTAAATAGTAGACGAGGTAATTCTACGATTAAATTAGACTTTAGCTATTTCTATGGCCGAAGTTTGCATTGGCTCTTAAGGTCAAGGTTCTATAAGTTCACACGAAGATCTAACATCCACAAAAAACTGGCTAGATTTTTTTCTTTTCTTAATCTAGATTATAAAAATACAGTGCTACATCCATCCATCATTGTTAAAAGAAAAAAATGGCTCAGATAATAATAACAGTGTGGCTACCTATGCCAGTTATTGATCTTTATCTAAAGTGTAGAATTTGAACTAAGATGTATTTCGAGAACGTATTATAACCTCCAAGATGTATGACCTACTGAATATTATTATTGAACTATGCACTCTATA
Organism: Catocala sponsa; assembly: GCA_963564715.1. Taxonomy (NCBI): domain Eukaryota; kingdom Metazoa; phylum Arthropoda; class Insecta; order Lepidoptera; family Erebidae; genus Catocala; species Catocala sponsa. Next base: position 7,653,079 of record OY751346.1, on the reverse strand, counting down.
AGGCTGTACAGCGTCCATGCTACTATGTTTATTGTTTGCCATTGTTTTTTAGTGCCGGACAGGTGCGCAGGCGCAGCGCGCATGCGCCAGTCTCTAGCTAACGTGCGCAGGAGACGGACGCGCGCCGTTCCGTCCGACCAATCACGTGAACGTATTTAAAAATTTTCTTTTTCGAGTGTTCGTTTGTGTGTGTTATATACATTTTGGGATTTGTATTTTGTGTGTGTGTCAGTGTGTGTGGTATTGCTATTTTTCTGGATATTCCGTTCGGCTGTTTCGTATTTAATTTTGGATTATTTTCGGTGAGTATTTGAGGCTGGTTTTAATTAGGTGTGTTTTATCGTTATGGCTATGTCACGAATGTTATTGAATATATGTAATACGGTTGTTAAATTTTCATTTATTTGATCATAAAGCGAGCGTTCTTGTGTAAAGGTTGTCTATTATAAGGAAAATATTTTTTTCCTTCATTATAATTACTGGTAATTATCGTTGTAGCCATGAATGTCTTGCTTAGTTATTTTTATTATGACTAGTATTGTCCTTGCGATAATAAGTGTAGTTGCTAAGCTATTTCTCTAGATAAATAATGTGAGGTTTTCTATCTATACAAATAAATGAAATTGAGGTGTCTGTTTGTAATGTCAAAATAACAGCTTTTTATCTAATCCATATGAAAGTATATAAAGAACCTATACGAAAACATCTATTTTTAAATTTTTGTCTGTCTGTCTGTTTATTCCGGCTAATCTCCGAAACGGCTGAACCGATTTTGACGGGACTTTCACTGGCAGATAGCTGATGTTATAAGGAGTAACATAGGCTACTTCGATTTTAGAAAAAAAATTGGGTTCCGCGGCGAGAAACACTTTTTAGTTAAAATCTACGCGGACGAAGTCGCAGGTAACAGCTAGTAGATTAATACTAATGGAAACAATCTTCATTTAAAAGACTTAAACATGGTCAGACTGATTGTAAGTCTAATACACCTCTTACCAACTCTTTAACAGACTACAATTATTTATAACACCTTGCTACTCTGTGCAAGGTGTTATAAATAATTGTAGTCTCTTGCTGTGTGTTTTTGACAGAATAATCCAATTTTATTTTGCATGACGCGGGTCTCGAACCAGGACCACACAACGACAGTTGCACATGCGTAACTTTACGGCACTAGACCTGCCACGAATTAACTAAAAGATTTTTATATGTAGGTGACAAGATTTAATTTTGTTCATTACCGTTTGCGTATTGTCAGTATCTAATAAGATACATACCCAACGAAATTTGTATCTATTTTGTTACATCTATACTAGTCTATACTAATATAATAAAGAGAAAAAAATTATATTTTGTATGTTTGTTTGTAACAATTTAAGCCGAAACGCCGCAACTGATTTAAAAAATTCTTTCACCATTAGGAAGCTATATTGTCAACGAGTAATATAGGCCATATATTATTTCCAAACGTACCTGCTGTTACTAACCTAACCTACTTTTACGCGAGCGAGGCCGCGAGTAAACGCTAGTACTATATATTTTGTTACATAGTCCCCCACTTATATCCTCGAACGATTTAGCAGAGGTGAATCACACCCAGTTTTTCGAGTAGTAGAGCCTCGCAGATTTCAGCATGAATGGGCCGGCTCGGGGAAGGACTACTCTCTCACAAATCGACTTGAAATAATAGTAGTCCTACTGTTGTGTTTCGTTCGGTGAGTGAGAGTGCCGGATGCCATGACCCTTTTTCCCCCTTTCTGTTACTTCTCATTCGCACTTCCGTTCCTAAAGGGTCAGCAACGCGCAAGTGATGCCCCTGGTGTTGCAGGCGTCAATAGGCTATGGTGACCACTTACCATCAGGTGGGCCGTATGCCTGTTTGCCACATAAGTAGTACAAAAAAAAAGAAACTTCTCGACAGGTATGGTAATAGATGACGAGCCTAATGTCGTCTACCGCGCAGTTTCAGACTCCGTGCGACTACTTAGAATTTCTTGCCAAAACCTATATCCCAATTATAGGTACTTTTGCCTATCCCGGGAACCAAACCCGGGACCACAAGCACAGTACTCCCAATCACTACTGCTGCGCAAACATTATAACTATATCGGTTTAGCAGTTAAGGAGTTAAAGCGTAACAAACAGAGAAATAGTTTAGCATTTATAATAATACAATGAATATAACTCAAGGATAAAACAGTTGATCAAAGTTCAAAACGTAAACAATATTTACTACGATGTTAATCTGCTATTGTTATACTCGCCTAGCTATCTACTAGGAGTATGTACTGCTAGGCATTTCTAGCAACTTTGTAGTTTTGTAGATTCCTTTTTAAAATAGTTATTTTTGTTTTTTAACTTTTTACTTTAAAATATATGCGCGCTTAGATTAATTGCTGTGTCGCTGGTGACTTTACAAACATTCAAACAACGGACACAATAAACACCCAGACTCGGAACAACCATTTGTGAAGCACACAAATTTATGTCCCGTGCGGGATTCGAACCCTTGCGTTAATGGCTACTGCCATTGCGAGGCGACCACTGAAACTACTATGCCATTCGTGCAGTAAAACTTTACAAACTCTTCAGCTTTATAATATTAGTATACAATCTATACTAATATTATAAAGCTGAAGAGTTTGTTTGTTTGAACGCGCTAATCTCAGGAACTACTAGCTCGAATTGAATAATTCTTTTTTCGTTCGATAGCCTATTTATCGAGGAAGGTTATAGGCTATATAACATCACGCTACGACCCACGGGGGCGGTGCAGTAATCATAAACGCGGGTGAAACCGCAGTCACATCTAGTAGTATATATTATATCTAATAATATCAGCCCTTTTAATAAAGTTTCCTACTGCTGGGCGCGGACTTCTCAGTATGAAAAGGGTTACGCCTCATACATAATCCGCAACACCAACCTAGGTGCTGGCAAACTTTATGTATCTTCAAGAACATGCAAGTTTCCTCCTGATGTTTTTTTTTACCGTTAAAACAAGGTATAATTACCTATTTAATTTACACATAAATTTAAAAAGTCAGATCGTGCATTGGAATTGAACTCGCTCCCTCAATCCAACGATCTACCACTAAGCTATCGCTACTTCGAATATTATAAAACAGAAAATATATTTTAAAAATGTTATAATCATTTTTAGGTATAATTACAAGGTGCTTAGATATTTTAAAGGTTATCGCCATATATCGACATAAATTAATTTTCTTTTTTATAATAAAAAGACAAGTCTAGCACTTATGAATCCTGTGTCGCGGGGGACTTTACAAACATTCAAACAACGGACACAGAACACCCAACTAATAAATAAATAAATAAATAAAAACTCGGAACAACCATTTGTGGATCACACTCCGCTCTCTACAACTAGTCCAGTTTATGATATAGCGTTCCCCTACACCAACCTTAAAGGTTATATTAGGTGGAGCCGCTGTACGTTCCAGTGCCCGAGAGCACCTTCCGGGACCAGTTATAGACAGGTCTTGTCCCCAAATTTCGACTCCTTTTGTGGATCGTATAAATTGTTGTCCCGTGTGGGAATTGAACCCACAACACTCTGTGCAGTGGCAGTGGAAACCTCTTAAAACATAACGCTCGCGCCATCCGTGTAGTAAAAAGCATTTTAAAATAGATACATTTTTAAGTTAAGCCTAAATAATTGGCTAGGCAGCCTACATAACTATTCGTCACCTAATTTAAATGTATAACCCATTAAGACGTCTTCCGTCGTAGTTAATTACTAGAAGCACATGTTTATTTACACTTTAATCGCCTAAACACAGCCATGCCTAGGGTGAGTAACTGCTGTTTATCTAGGAGCAAACAGTAGGGCTGCCACTTCTATATTATGTTAGATGTGTCGAGTTTTAGGTCAACCGGAATATAAATCGGAGTCTAGAAATATGATGTCTTCTCAACCAATTTTCGGTCATGGCAGCCAATCTTAACGGAGATCAGCCATCTGCATGGATAGCATTGTGGTATTATACTGCCTGTAGTACTGTCACTATGCCGAGTGTAGGGTTCAAATCTCATACGGGACAAAAATTTGTGTGATTCACAAATGGTTGTTACGAGTATGGATATTCTTTGTGTTTCTTGTTTAAATGTATGTAAAGTCCCGGACACAGGAATTATTCTTAAGGCTTTACCAAAATTTGCCTTGTAAATATGAATACCCAAGTATGTATGTGGAAATACAAGTGCGCTCTCTGTTCCCTAACTCACATAGTCTGATAGGGCTGCAATCAGACACGACTGTAAATACTTTCCGAGTAACGTGAGAGGAAAAAGCCAACTACCTAACTCTGGGTTGCTATTGGATATTTCTTGACAGAATTATTAGCGAAGTTTCGTTGATCTGACTCAGGATTCGGACCCAAGACTTCAAGATGTACTAAGCACTAAGGCAACAAGGCAGTCTCGTTAATAAAATTCTTTATCTCCTATTTTACTGTCTATAGCACTGCGGTACGGAAAGCGACTGCTTTGCATGAGGTCTCGGATTCGATTCCCAACTTTGGCACCGTTATAAGGTTTGCCTGTCAAGATATACCCAGTAGCAGCACGGAGTTACAAAGTTGGCGTTGTTTCACTCCTAGTATGTCAAATTGCTTGCAAATATCGACCATGAGAGTGTGGAGACTATAAAGTGCACTTAGTATATAACTTGATGTACCCGCGGTTTCACCCGAGTTTATAATTACTGCGCCGCCCCTGTGGGTCGTAGCGTGATGTTATGTAGCCTATAAACCTTCCTCGATAGATAGACTATCCAACACTAAAATCATTTTTCAAATTAAACCAGTAGTTCCTGAGATTAGCGCGTTCAAACAAACAAACAAACTCTTCAGCGTCATAATATTAGTATAGATATAAGATTTACTAAGACTATGGCCTAACCCTTCTCATAGCGAGAAGAGGCCCGTGCCCAGCAGTGGGACAGTTTAATACAGGGCTGATATTATATAAGATTTATTAATGACTAGATGTTCCAGCGGTTTCACCCGCGTTTATCGTTACTGCGCCGCCCCCGTGGGTCGTAGCGTGATGTTATATAGCCTATAGCCTTCCTCGATAAATAGGCTATCCAACACTAAAAAAATTTTCAAATCGAACCAGTAGTAATCACGCAGAATAAACCAGGAGAAAGATCGTTTGTGCTATGTCTGTAACGGGTAATTATTTTGCTGCAATGTTATTTTAAAACTGCGATATCTCCTAAGATATTCATTGAAATCGAATGATGTAAAGGGCAATTTTGTTTTAAATTAAATACTTATGATGAATAACGTATTTATATAACGTATTTATTTGGATAAGGATTAATATCATGTTTATAATAATACCTTCGCAAATAATGCATTATTTTAGAACAAATTTGGATAGCATAAAAATGGTTATAGTGAGCCAACCTTAAAAGATAGACATATGCCGTCGCGGACTTTTTTTTAGAACTTTTAAAGGGGAACAATTCTGTCATACATGATTTTTGCGAAACTTTAACTGTATACGCAGCGCACGCAGCGGAAGCTCTCAAAAGGAAAAAATACCCTCCGATTTTGAAACATTCTTCATTTGTGCTCCGCTCCTATTAATTTTAGCGTGATAATATATAGCCTATAGCCTTCCTCGATAAATAGGCTATCTAACACTGAAAGAATTTTTCAAATCGGACCAGAAGTTCTTGAGATTAGCGCGTTCAAGCAAACAAACAAACAAACTCTTTAGCTTTATAATATTAGTATAGATTGTGATGTGTTTTGTGCATTAATAAATAAATAAAAATAAAATATATATTATTTTTATGTATCTTAAATTCATTCACTTATTGGTAGGAACCCACTCGATGAAATAGACCTGATATTGAATTGTACATGTTAAAGTTATACAAGAGAGGCAGCCCTAGTCATAAGCGGTAGGTCCCGGTTAGTCAAGTCCAGGCAAAGATTACCGGTGCCTTAACGAGTAGGTGAGCTGATCAAACGACAACCGCGCCTTCTTCAGTCCAGCTTGATGAGCTTGCTTGACAGTAGGTAAACATTGTACTAGATTAGTATTGCCATATAAAAACACATCAATAATACTCATTATGATGAGGCGTGTATCCATACGTTGGGTTATTGAGGGCGTTGTACTATGATGGTTTTAATTTAATTTAATTATACAAATCCTATCCTAAACCTAACTAATATTATAAAAGCGAAAATGTGTTTGTTTGTTATCTTTTCACGCCTAAACCACTGAACCGATCATCCTGAAATTTTGCATATGCATTGTCAGGTGTAAATTGTGTAACGTAGTGTAGGACGCCCTCCGACCAGGTGGGATGACGATCTGCGAAAGACTGCAGGCAGATGCTGGATGCGGCAAGCTGAAGACAGGGCGCTATGGCGCTCTTTGGGGGAGGGCTATGTCCAGCAGTGGACTATTATAGCCTGATGATGATGATGATGATGATTGTCAGGTGTACAGAAACGGACATAGTAGTATAGTAGTATTTAATAAAATACAATACATGCAATATTATTATAAACTACCTTTTGATGTCTATCTATATTTTTATTATTTGCATATAAGGAGAAGCTAATCTACATATAAAAATACCTATAGTTAGATAATAATTTACTGATTAAATCGTATCAAATATTACTTACTATTGATACTCAACTTATACACGGGCGGCGCGGCGCGGCGGCGTAATAAAATAAAACATACACTAGATTTTAAGTAAGGCCTCCAACAATACAATTGTGAAAATTGCAATCATTTTGGTGCAGTAATTTTTGGGATTAAATATAATGATCAGCAAAAATACTAATTGGTCAGCAAATATTGCACAGCATACCGAGCATCTATACACCTCAAAACGCTGCATTCCGTCTCGGAAGTGTTAGGTTATGTTAGATTCCTTTTTTTAAACCCACTCAAAAATAGGAGCCCCGCGAAGTGGAGCTCCGTCGACTTAGTTTGATCTCTTTAAAGTTTGCTGGCCATGAGTTGCTGATCAATTAGCTTTTTTTGCTGCGCAATTAGTATTTTTTTTGCTGTGCAGTTAAATACTACCCGTAATTTTTGCGTAATGCGGTACAAACATACAGACAGACAAACATTTTAAATAATTGTTTTGATTTCTATAGCTCTATAAACACCCCTCACATTAATTTACTTAAATATCTCTTATGTACAGACATCTACCAGTTACAACCTTAGCTAATATTAGAAATCCGAATGTGAGTTTGTTTGTTACGCTTCCACACCTTAACTACTACTGAAATTCATGAAATTTTACATACACATTATCAGGGTTACGGATAAGGGCAGGGGTACCTATCATCCAAAAAAAACTGTCTTCAAGCGAGCGAAGCCGCGGGCATAATTTGCGTCGTGATATAAGCACTTGAATAGCCTAATACGATTGTAGTATTAGAACTTGTACTACATAATGCACAGCTGTTGTACTTTTAGGGTTCCGTAACCGAAAGGTTCCAACATGACCCTATCACTAAGCCTATGCTGTTCGTGTGTCTGTCAGCGGGTTGTCTGTCAGTAGCTAAGGTGTGAAAGCGTAACAAACAAACAAACTCACATTCACATTTTGCATACACGTTGTGAGGGTTACAGAAAAGGACATAGGATATCTTTCATGCGAAAAAAGTACGGTTTCTAACTTAAACTAAATTTAAGCGAGCTCAGTGGGGAGACCAACAGACTGCAATACAGAGGGTCTCGGGTTCGAACCCACGTCGCGCACCTCTGACTTACGGAATTTATATGACTTTTCGAAATTATGTGCGTATTGATTGACAATTATCGCCTGCTCCGTGCCTCGGAAAGCATGTAAGACGTTGGTCCCGGCTGCCATGAACATCTATGGCAGTCGTTATTGGGAGAGTGTGGACACAAAAAATCCCACTGGGTCGAAGTGTCGCAGGTCTGCACTGACTGGCCCCCACATAAGATAAGATAAGATAAGGTTCTGACAGTTTTACTTTTCAGGCGAAATGCAGTAACTGTGTTACTGTTCTTATGCCGGTTTTTTCGGAGGTAGTACTTTCATACGCTAGTCGGTTCGTTCGTACAGTAAACAAATAATACAACGTCATCTTTAAATTGGCAATAAAAGTACAGACTGTTTAGGACACTACATAACGTTTTTGTGGGAGCCTGAAGCATGTGAATCTTAAAAGAATATATTTTGGCATTTTATGTATATAATTATAAAGCAGCAGATAATTTTTGAATATATAAGATACTGACCAGATACAATGAGTTAATTTACGTAAAGAAATATAAATGAAATAGCCTTGTTAGATATCAAAAAGAAAAAAGTTATTTTTAAATAGGAATAATCTACCCAAACTCTCATGACTGTAACCTGTATCTCACTTCACCGAGTTTTATCACTCGTGGAGCCCCGAGGAAAGTTAAACAGTCTTGGAAACTGCAACACATTTATTCAGAAGTATATATATAATAATAATAATTGTACCAGTCCTGTATTAAACTGTCCCACTGCTGGGCACGGGCTCTTAGTGTGAAAAGGGTTAGCCCATATACCACCACGCTGGCCCAGTGCATGTTGGCAAACTTCACATGTCTTCCAAAATATTATGGAGAATTCTCAGGCATGCAAGTTTCCTCACTATGTTTTCCTTCACCTTTAAAGCAAGCAATAATTAACTATTTAATACACATATAGGTTCGAAATGTCAGAGATGCGCGCCTTGGGATCGAACTCAAGACTTTTGCGTTGCAGTCCACTCTGCTACAAAATGTCAGAGATGCGCGCCTTGGGATCGAACTCAAGACTTTTGCGTTGCAGTCCACTCTGCTACGAAATGTCAGAGATGCGCGCCTTGGGATCGAACTCAAGACTTTTGCGTTGCAGTCCACTCTGCTACGAAATGTCAGAGATGCGCGCCTTGGGATCGAACTCAAGACTTTTGCGTTGCAGTCCACTCTGCTACGAAATGTCAGAGATGCGCGCCTTGGGATCGAACTCGAGACTTTTGCGTTGCAGTCCACTCTGCTACGAAATGTCAGAGATGCGCGCCTTGGGATCGAACTCCAGACTTTTGCGTTGCAGTCCATTCAGCTACGAAATGTCAGAGATGCGCGCCTTGGGATCGAACTCGAGACTTTTGCGTTGCAGTCCACTCTGCTACGAAATGTCAGAGATGCGCGCCTTGGGATCGAACTCGAGACTTTTGCGTTGCAGTCCATTCAGCTACGAAATGTCAGAGATGCGCGCCTTGGGATCGAACTCGAGACTTTTGCGTTGCAGTCCACTCTGCTACGAAATGTCACAGATGCACGCCTTGGGATCGAACTCGAGACTTTTGCGTTGCAGTCCACTCTGCTACGAAATGTCAGAGATGCGCGCCTTGGGATCGAACTCGAGACTTTTGCGTTGCAGTCCACTCTGCTACCGCTGCTTTTTTTATTCAAGCAAAGAATTTATTCAGTAGTATATAAATAGGAGTTGAGCATAAAAGTAAAAGATTTATGTATGTACCACATATGTATATAGCTACTACAAAAAGTGTGTTCAGATTTTTCTTCGTCGCTTGAAATTATATATTAATGCATTCAAGTACCTATCAATCGGTTTTCCAACTAGAAGATATATCAATCAACTTCAAGGTGAAGGAAATATAGTGAGAAAACGTAGGGGCATTAGAAATTCTAATATTACATGTATTGCCCTGCAAATGTCGACGATAGCGCCACCTGACAGCCGTAGATTGAACTATAGTTCAACGCTGCCAACACTGTGCTACAGATTATAATCAATGACAAACGTTAGTGTTCCGCATACTTTTTCACAGATAGAAAACTAAGATTGGGCTCTACATTATGGCGGTGAATTGATTCTAAAACGGATGGCGTAGTGGTTTAAGTCGTCACCTCGCTACTGCCTCTGCGCTGAGAGTTGTGGGTTTGAAGCCCACATGGGACAAAAATTGTGTGTCCCACAAATGTTTGTTCCGAGTCTGGGTTTTCTTTGTGTCCGTTGTTTGAATGTTTGTAGAGTCGCTTGCAACACATATATGAGTAGTTTAGTTTCAAAATCCTCTAAAATACTTTTCACCAAACAATGGCAAATCTCAAAAAAACATTTAAAGACAATATAAATGGATACTTTTAGCGGTGTTTGCGTTCGCGTAAACAGAAGACAATATTAAATTTTTGATCCGTCGGTACCAGTATTTTTTCTTGAATGAAAGGTACCCCACGTCTTTTTCTGTACTCTTGATAACGTGTATGCCAAATTTCAATTTTGCACGCGGCTTCGCTAATGTAAATGTAGGTTAGGTTAGGTTAGGTTACTAATAGCTTTTTTTTAGATGACAGGTACCCTATGTCCTTTTCTGTACTCCTGACAACGTGTATGGGAAATTTTATTATCATCGGTTGAGTAGTTGAGGCGACAAAGCGTAACAAACTAACAAACATAGTTAGAATTACTTTGATCAGTTGTTAGTGGTAAATACATTTGACTGCATGAATGACGCTTGTTGCTACCGCACTAAGTGTTGTGGATTCGAATTCTATACAAAACAATTATTTGCGTGACCCATTTTTCTTTCGAGATTGCGTGTAATTTGTGACCTTTAAAAGTATGTTTGTAACGTCCCCTACGACATAAGGCATGATGCCTAAAGCAGGAGTTATCGTTTAGAGGACAAAAGGATAGAATATGGCATTTAGAAAGTGAGAAAGAAATCATGTTTATTTCGTTCAAAGCACGCACAATTAAATTATTTAAAAAAAAAAATTGTTGTAACACAAAAAAGAGTCGAAAAGGGTCACCACCTCACTGCTGGGCACAAAGCGTCACACACTCAATTTGGGTAATTGAGTTTGTAATCGGACACAAATTAGAACTAAAGATTTGGTGATCCATCCCTATTTGACGTGTAAGTTCCTCTGCTTACGTTCTTAATCCATGAATTGCGGATGAACTTATAAATCATTGAAACAACGGACATAAAGAACATCCAGCCTCGAACATCGTGTGTGGGGTCGAACCCACGAACTCGACGCGTCACAACTAAATGACCACATTAACCGTTGCGTCATCCGTGCAGAATATATTCTTAAAACAGAATATTTTGGTTTTAATTTTGGACTGATCCCATAAATGGTATCAATCGATTTGGTGAACAATCATATAAGGCACACTCTCGAATTCTCAAATCTTATACCATTTTAGTCGAATTAGGTAAAAATAACGAATCAGAACAAAATGAGCATAATTTATGGTATTGGAGTTAAATCACTAATGGCATAAGTTACACATCGAATCGCACCTCATATATATAATATAAAATACACATATATTGTCTATTGTGATGAAATATAGACGTCGAGTCTTTAAGGATATTGGTGTGGATATAATAAAAAAGTATCGATATCATGTTTCAATATGTCGAAGCAAATTATCAAGATCATATTTCGATGATATTTTAGAAATAACATGTGTGGCAACTGAAAAGAGTACCTGAGTTAAAAATAGAAATAGGTCATAGAGATTTTTATCTATACTAATATTATAAAGCTAAAGAGTTTGTGTGTTTGTTTAGTTGAACGCACTAATCTTAGAAACTGTTGTTCGAATTGAAAAATTATTTCAGTGTTGGATAGCCGATTTATCGAGGAAGGCTATAGGCTATAAAACATCACGCTACGACCAATAGGAGCGGGGCATCAATGAAAATTTGCAAATTTGTAAAAACACATCCCGAACTGTTTAATAAACTTGGCGACGCTGAAGGTAGCCGTACGTGACATAAATATAGATTAAAACTGCCCCAAATTAGAGTCGAAGTCTTTAGAAAAAATGTATACTGTATGGCCATAAGGTTATATAACCATCTACCCAATGATCTCACTAGGTTACCAATGACATTGTTTAAGCGTAAATTGTTTAATTTATTACTTGATAAAATATATTATTCGGTAACTGAATATTTTAATGATAGATTCATAATCTAGATGATATTATTAATATAATTATAAATACACTACTGTTATTAAAATATTTTCAATTCTAGATTAAGATATGTGTTTGTCAGACTTTTTTTTTCTAATTAATATTTTAAATGAATGTTTAACGTGCTGTATATTCATTTTATTATCTTATTTTTTCCTGGATTATTTACAATTAATTAATGAATGTCAATATGTAATTTAAATAATATGCATGTAATTTTAAAAATTGTATCAATGTTATTAATTAAATTTTGCACGCCACATGTGGCAGAATATGCAGTACAAATTTAAAAAATGACCACCTTTATACCTGAACCATATTCTAGCAAATAAAGATTATTATTATTATAAAAGTGTTGCAAAAACGGGGAAAATTCTCTTATGTGATGAAGCAAACGAAGTAGCACGGATCAGCTAGTTCAATATAATCTTGGTCTTAATTGCTTTAGTACTTAAAGGTGTAAATACCTATTACCATAAAATAAAACCCTTTTGACGGAAAGGTCGGTTAATAAATATGTATTTATACCTATAAATACTTGTATCGGTTTATGAGTTAGGGAACGGAGAGTGCACTTGTGTTTGTACACACACTTGTGCACTATAATATCTATATATTTTCTGTTACTTATAGCACAGGACATATCCTATTTTAAGTACCAGCAGAAGATTATAAGTTTACTACTACTATGTACCTACTTGTATTTTTGTGCCAATAAAGAAGTTTATTATTATTTTGGATGGCTTAATTTGTTTCTCTCGAAATAAAATTCGGTATTTAATGAAAACCACGGGTCTAGACCAAGTGGGGTTCATTTGGTGCATTATTTATTAAAAGGGGCTCGTCCTGCAAAAACTTACGAACTATGCGGCAAGTATTGAGAATAGCGGCCTTCTGCATAGTGATGTAAAGGTTGGTGGGTAGCTCTATCTGTCGTAAATAGTCAAGAAGGTGTTATTATTATTATTAATATCGCCTGCATAGATGTCCAGTCTCCGTTAAGATTGACCGCCGTAATCGAAATTCGGTCTGGAGGATATTTTTGTAACAACGCAAAGACTCGTTTAATTTTGTATTAAGTATGTGTATGGCGACAATCAACATTTTGTTTTGTTGAACATAGAACTGACTGCACGGACGGCATAGTGGCTTACCTGGTCGCCTCGCTACTGTTTTTATGTCGACTATCACGGGCTCGAATCCCAGACGGAACAAAAAATTGTGTAAGCCGCAAATCTTAGGTACCACAAAATAGGGAACAAGTTTATTGTCTAGAGGGCAAATTTGCAGACACCATGTTGACCCAATAACGCTTTGCATGACATTGAAACCAGGATCTCTGGATCACATATAATAATATATATATATAATAATAATATATAATAATAATAATATAATAATAATATTCCACACATACACACAACACCATCTAGCCCAAACTCAGTAGAGCTTGTACTATGGGTACTAGACAATGGATAAACATACATATATACTTTTTTTTTTATAAATACCTACATATTATACATAGAAACACCCAGACCAAGTCAAACATCCATGTTCATGCAAACAAATGTTTGACTTGTACGGGAATCGAACTCGCGACTTCAGGCGTGGCAGTTGGTTACACTAACCACTACGCCATCGAGGCCAGCTAATAACTTATGCGCAAATAAATATTCATAAGGCAGTTACATATATAATGTTGCCTTACATTTACGTAAATGTAATACATTGAAATTAAACTACCTTATACGGATTTTGTCGCATTAATTATTTTAAAAAGGTTGCATATTATATTATCGATACATCGTAGTATTTCGATACATCGAACAAAACATATCGATATTCGAATTGTCAGTGAATAACGTCTACGTGATCTCATTGTATTAAAGTAGTGACGTGCCACATCGTTAGGTATCGAGTTGATTGTTTAGCCTCAGGTATATCGTAAACAACCCACGTTAATAACAAATTCTAAATTTATATCCTAATCCACTGCCAATACGATAAAATATATAAAAATATTGTATTGCATTATGCAAATTTTGCGCAGTGTAGGCGAGGAACGATTGTCACAGTGATATGTTCCACGCCAAATGTTTTATCAAATGCTCATTCATAAGCTATTTATGTTTGTGAATGGAATCATTGACTTGTCAAATGATTGGGCAAATAGTGGACGTGTGGGATGATTGAATGAATAATGTCAGGTGAGTTTTATTATTCTAACGGTGATGACTTTAGCCAATCTTGTGATTGGAGAAATACGATATCTGATCTGAGGTACCGCTTCTTATTCTAACTTCCTAACTAATATTATAAAAGCTAAAATGAGTTTGTTTGTTTGTTTGTTACCTTTCCACGCCTAAACCACTGAAGCGATCATCCTGAAATTTTGCATATACGTTATCAAGTGTATAGAAACGGACTTAGGGTACCTTTCATCCCGAAAAAAATTACTTTTCTCGAGGAAAATAACAATAACGTTCTTACGATAATAGATGGCGCCACATGTCTTTCGAATCATGATTGAATTATATTATTACAAGCAGACTACAACCCGAATTGATTGTCAAATTCAAAATTAACGCGAGCGAAGCCGCGGGCAAAAGCTAGTAGCTTATAATAATGACTATCTCCCCATTGTGTTTATATGGTCCTATAGCATAAGTTTGCACTTACATGCGATCGTGAGGTCGCGAATTCGATTCCTGGGATGGGTAAAGTGTTCTATCACGAACTTACAATACTAGTTCCTCCAATATTGATCTATTCCACCTTTCTAAAAGTAGCTACCGTGTGCATATCATACAATCTGTTGTTATAGTGTAAGTCCACGCAGCATGTCACATCACATCATGTCATGTCATAATTATCATTGTGGTATTGCTTGGGTCTAGTAGTTACTACTGATTGATTGTTTGTCTCTGTGTTTCACTTCTTACCGCTAAACATGCCAGGAAACTCTGTAATTAGCTTAAGTATAACCTTATAGAGAAGCGATAGCTCAGTGGGGAGACCAACAGACTGCAATGCAGAGGGTCTCGGGTTCGAACCCACGTCGCGCACCTCTAGCTTTCGTAAGTTATATGACTTTTCGAAATTATGTGCGTATTTGATTGACAATTATTGCCTGCTCCGTGCCTCGGAAAACACGTTAAGCCGTCGGTCCCAGCTGCCATGAACATCTATGGCAGTCGTTATTGGGAGAGTGTCGACTCAAAAGATCCCACTGGGTCGAAGTGTCGCCGGTCTGCACTGACTGGCCCTCACATAAGATAAGATAAGATAAGTATAACCTTTTGTTATAGGTAGTACTAGTAATGAAGTCTACGATAATCCTAGTGTTTAAGGCGTTGTTCAATATTGCTAGTGCTATCTACTTTCTTATTCATGTGTGAAACAAGCTGTTGAGTTTCTAATAAATAAATAAATAAATATCGATTTAAGTAGTGCGTGTGTGTGATAGTATATTTTACCCCAAGCAGTTATATGGGATTCAAATGAATTGCTGGTGAAATGTGGGTGTAATAGGGTACTGATCTAATGTAGGCAGCAGTATACCTCTGCCTGTTTTGGAATCGAATCCTTCGCCTCACGATTGCACGTAACACCACCGTGTGGTATTAAGTTATCTATACTAATATTATAAAGCTGAAGAGTTTGTTTGTTTGAACGCGCTAATCTCAGGAGCTACTGGTCCGAATTGAAAAATTCTTTTAGTGTTGGATAGCTCATTTATCGAGGAAGGCTATAGGTGATTTAACATCACGCTACGACCCACGGGGGTGGCGCAGTAATCATAAAGGTAGGTGAAACCGCGGGCACATCTAGTTTAAAATAAAATTGCGTGGGTTAGCGCCGCGGAGGCTCCATGAAGGAGCCTCCGCGGCGCTCCTGGAAGCAGCTAGACACGGTAACGCAGTGTCTAGGCTGACCAATCCTCTCACCACAATGGTTCGAACACCTATTAATAATGATCCAGTAATAATAAGTTAATAATTCTTGTACCATTAGGAAGTATCCTAATGGTATAAGAATGATGGACATCTGCGGTGGCGATATAATAGTGCACAAGTGATGCGCAAACGCAAGTGAACTCGCTGTTCCTTAACTATCCTAAGGATGGCAATCCGACACGACCGGAGAGAGGTGCTTTCCAAAACACGGTGGTGTGTCACTACCAACTTCTTAACTCCGGAATACTATTGAGAATATTTTTTGACGGGAAAACCCAATAACTTTTGGAACCCGAGACGTCATACACCACAGTCGCAGTATCTGCGCCACGAAGGGACACAAAGTAATACAGCACTAGTTAAGTCATGGTACAATCTCAAATCTGAAGTTATTGGTGTTAATAGGCTTTGATCGGTGAACCATAAATCATGAAACATGGCTAGTTTTGCACGTGGCGGTAACTCATATCTCTCCTTGTCAATACAGCTACTAATTATCCTTAGTCATTGAATGGTAGAGCATAAACCAACTAAGACTATTATTATAATGTATATTGAATAATTCATTACGATTCTTGAACAGTAGCCCAATGGATAGGGTATTAAATTTGCGATTGAATGATTGTGGGTTCGATCTCAACTCATTTTGAGCCCAATAATAACAACAAAAAACCTGATTGGTAACGTCATTTTTCATTATATATGTACTTTTTGTTTTTCTATGTTATAATATATAATATAACTAGCTGTCCCGACATACATTGTCCTGTACAAAAGGGAAAAAAACATATCTAAACCATCTTCGAATCCACTTGAACACACAAAAAAAGTTTCATTCAAATCGGACCAGCCGTTTAGGAGGAGTTCACTGTCAACACACGTACAGAAGAATTATATATATAAAGATAATATTCTATCACATACACACAACACCATCTAGCCCAAACTAAGCAGAGCTTGGGTACTAGACAATAGATAAACATACATATACTATTTTTTTGTAAATACATACATATTATACATAGAAACACCCAGACCAAGTCAAACATTCATGTTCATGCACACAAATATTTGACTTGTGCAGGATTCGAACCTGCGACCTCAGGCGTGGCAGTCGGTTGTACTAACCACTACGCCATCGAGGCCGTATTTGTTATAATAACATGTATGTACATGTTTTGAAAAATAAAATACTTAAGTTCGAATAATTTTTAAAGATACACTACACTAAGAATAAATCTAAATAAATCAAGCTGAAGACAGGGCGCTATGGCGCTCTTTGGGGGAGGGCTTTGGCCAGGAGTGGACTGTTATTTTTTTTATTTATTTTTTTTATTTTTTATTTTACTCGTCAAAATGACCACACTCCACCTGATGGTAAGCAGTCGTGTGGTCTAAGAGCAGTGGCCTCCACATCGCCCCCACAGTAGCCGAGGCGATGTTGAGGTCTCTACTTTGACGGCCTGAGAAGATGCTTTTTCACGCCCCGCTTAAAGAACCCAGGATTGAAGGAAGAAGGAAACACGTGCCTTGGCAGAGAATTCCATGCCTTGGTCGTTCGGCAGAGATATGAGGACCCAAACTTTTTGGTACGCGCTCTAATCGACTCTACCGTGTAAGGATGGCATCTGAGCCCAGCACGCGTTGTTCTGGATAGGAAAGGGGAGGGCGGGATAAGGTGGAATAACTCTTCAGAGCACTCCCCGAGGTATATTCTGTAGAAACATGCCAATGAGGCAATGTCTCTACGGAGTTGCAGAGGTTCCAGTGAACTCGTGACCTCTGGATCTCCGATGATACGGACAGCCCGCCGCTGTAACCGGTCGAGAGCGTCCAGCAAGTACTGCGCGGAGCCATCCCAAAGATGAGAACAGTACTCCACGCAAGGGCGCACTTGTGCCTTATACAATAGGCACTGTTGCCCAGGCGTGAAGAACCGGCTCACCCTGTTCAGAACTCCGAGTTTTCGCGAAGCTTGCTTAATGACGCTCTCGATATAGGTTTTCTGATTAAGGGAGCGGCAAAGATCCATACCTAAGATGGAGAGACTGTCACGTATCACCAGTGGAGTGTTCTTCAGAGAAGGGAGGGGAAGGCCTGATGATAATGATGATGATGATGAAGAATAAATCTTATGTTGCTGCTTTACAAACATTTAAACAACGGACACAAAGATCACCCAGATTCGGAACAACCAATTGTGGATCACACAATTGTGGATCACACAATTGTGGATCACACAATTGTGGATCACACAATTGTGGATCACACAATTGTGGATCACACAATTTTATGTCCAGTGTGGGATTCGAACCGAAAACACGCGCACAACAAGTCGCAGTGTCAGTAGCGAGGCGACTAATTAAATCACTACGACACCCGTGCAGGCAAAAGAAATCTCATTGCAAATAATAATTTATTTAGTAATAAAAAATATGTTTCCGCACCTTATTCCAAGCTATATAGAAAAGCACAGCTGGTGATTTACGCCCACATTTTATAATTGTCAATTTATTGTCAGTAAAATCTACTAAAACTTTGTCGGAGCATCAAACCCAGTAGTCACATTCACCACCGCTGTGCACCTATGTTCAAAATATGTATAAACTGCGATCAACGCCATCTATGTTAAAATTTGTATAGGTAAACCGCGATTAAAGGTGTATAAAGTGGTTTAATATCTTTGTTTAGTTATAATCAAACGGAACAGACAGATATTTCAAGCAATTTAGCTTCTGAAGTTAGTTTGTTTTCGAGTAATCGCTAGCTGTTGTGGATTTTGGGCTCGCTCCAAGAATAACTACTATATTAATTAGCATAGTAATAGCACCTGATAAGGTACACTACTAAACGTTGTACAACGCCTACAGATTGTAACCTTGTCCTTATACTTTGATGATAACGTTCTAAGATTGCCTAGTTGGTATACGTACAAAATCAACAATCATTAAAATATTAACATTGTTGCTTTTGTTCATGATTTACACGAATAGAAAGTTAAAAAAAAAAACATGATTTAAAATTTAACTAATATTAACAAATCTAACTACTTAAATAAAATGAAATGGCACAAAATATTCCTAGCAAATTGAAAAATAGACAATAAAAGTTGATAAAAATTTCTGGTTTAAGCAGCATCCTAAAATTAAACAACATACTGCGAGTAGTAGAGCTTCGCTGATTTCAGCATAAATGGGCCAGCTCGACCGGGGAAGGACTACCCTCTCACATAATATCGACGTGAAATAGCAGTATTCCTACTGTTGTGTTTCGTTCGGTGAGTGAGAGTGCTGAGGCCCAATTACCCTCTTCCCCCTTCCCGCTCCTTCTCCTTCCCACTACCACACTTGGCAACGCGCAAGTGATGTCTCTGGTGTTGCAGGCGTCTATAGGCACGGTGACCACTTACCATCAGGTGGGCCGTATGCTAGGTTGCCACCTTACTTGTATAAAAAAAAAATAGTCTGCCAACCCTTCACTGGTTCAGCGTGTCGCCTAACTCTTTTCACACTGAGAAGAAGCCCGTGCAGAGCAGTGGGACAGTTTAATTCAGGGCTGTAATTATTATTATATATGTATGTCTAGAAAATATGGTTTATATATAACACATCACTACGCAAATCTACCGATGTTACATCGCAGTGTATTGTGTATAAGCATTCAAAATTACTTAATCCATACAAGATGGTTACGCCTTACAAATCGGCACTGCTAATCAATATATAATGACACAATGTTATTGGATCTGTATCGAATGTTTACGTAATGATCTGACGTTCTCAGTCATTACTGCGTTTCGTAATCGCCGATAGATTGTTTATTGTTCCGCGGTGTATGATTGCGTTTGTAGTTGAAATAATTGTCGAGATGTATAATCATTATTTGGTTTAATGTTCTAAGCTGGAAATGTAAATAAAATTATTTTTTGCATCAGTAGTGATTCCTGTATTGCGGAAGACTTAACAACCATTAACTTAAGGGGCTAT
Organism: Catocala sponsa; assembly: GCA_963564715.1. Taxonomy (NCBI): domain Eukaryota; kingdom Metazoa; phylum Arthropoda; class Insecta; order Lepidoptera; family Erebidae; genus Catocala; species Catocala sponsa. The sequence goes on along the minus strand of OY751346.1, from coordinate 7,633,115 downwards.
TAACTAGAACACCTAGAATTTAGAATATAAGAATAATTTATTCTTTATTCTGTATTGTTTGAAAAACTATCTGTCGATTAAACAATTTTCGTTCCTTGTGGTGATCGAACTTGCAATATTCGGCGTAGTGCCGACTTAAGTTCACTTAAACAAGTATGTCATCTGTGCCATGAAAGTATTTTAAATCGGTACGGGTCTCTTGATGATAAAATTATATTTTTTAAGGAATATTTGAAACAAATTTACTCTATTTCTTTTTGTTTTCTTAATCATGTATTCATTAAGAGAAGAAAGTCCTTAATACCAATAGAATTGAACATAAAAGGCTGGAAAAGGCATCGAAACAAAATTTCGAAAATATGATGTTTCCTTTTTTTACAATACGAAGGTATTGAGTAAGAAAAAGAACAACTTGTTGTTGGCCATTTCGAGTGTTGCCTTATATTACGTAAGTAAATTAAACGTGTTCAGACAGCCCTTAAATTGAACAAGTGTTTTAACAGAACATTAAATTTCAACCAATCAATATATATTTGGAAATTTCATACATTTTTATTACGTGTAATAAAGTTAATAAAAAACAACAATAAAATCGACACGCGTTGATGTCTTTTACATGTAAGTAATTTTCTTTCCGCCATTGCATATTATTATTTTCATTATACGACTGTATGTAGGTTTACAACCATAAATTAAACCACTTAGCGTTAAGCCAAATAAAACATGAAGGTTTTACTTGTGTACATAAAACTTTATGAGTTTTTTTTTCTTAGAAGTAGGCCATTTTACTTCGTGTAGGCCCAGCGTTGGGCAAACTTCTTGAGTACTGGTTTGTCTCATTACACGGTTGGAAACAAGACCCGAAACGTTCTTGTACAATTTGGGAATTCCGTTGTCGGTAGGTTGCTACCACACAAGTTTGAGTTATCTATGTAAAGTGAGTTGTACACTGGTAAAGCGATACTATCAATTTCGAACTAATGCGACATTAAAATATATTATAGATATTGTATCTACGAAACTACGAGAACATATTGGTCAATCATGCAAGTAGTATTATCCACTAATATATTCTTCTGGTTTCTATGTGGCAATGCTAATAAAATTAGATGCAAAGTTATATTTATTGATTTATGACTTCATGCGCTTCTACAACAACGCAGCTAACGGGTACGAATATAATACATATAGGCAAAATTTATGTTATATTTTGCTGCAATAAAAGTCCCAATTTAATCTATACAAATATTAAAAGCTAAAGAGGTTATTTGTTTGTTTGGTTGAATGCGCTAATCTCAGGAATTACTAGTTTGAGTTGGATAGCCTATTTATCAAGGAAGGCTATGGGTTATATAACATCATGCTATGACCCACGCGGGCGGCGCAGTAACCATAAACGCTGGTGAAACCGCGGGCACAGCTAGTAATAAATACAGCGGTAATGTCGATGGTGTGGAATTTATATGACTGTGACTATTTTAGTCATCACTGTCTTATCTTAGTTAGATACGAATTAAGCGATATGTCAATGGCTACAGCTTTAGCTATCGTATTTAATCTTTCACACGTAACAACACTGATAATTCTTTGATTGACAAATCCTACACTTTGCTCTACCCAGAAATTCTAACCATAGAGCTCGTGTACCGCAATCGCACTACACTACACTACCGCAGCACCACCGAGCCATAAAAGTAATATCAAATATAATTTATAGCATAGCTCAGTGTGTGAGAATAGGCTAAGTAGTGTCATTGTAGCGCGTGAGTGGGGGGTACGAAGTGGTGGCGCGGGATGGGGGAGGGGGTGACGGCGTTGAGCGCGTGCGCAGAATGTTAATGCGCCCGCGCACCGTACTCTATGACTTGATATGACTGTTTGTGATTTTATTGTAGGCTTTTGTATGACTACCTTGTAATATATGTATATATGAGTTGTTGATTGTTTAAGTGTTGAAGGTTTTTATTATTAATTACTATTGACGTGTGTAGTGTTATGTTTATTTAGCTAATTCGTTTTGTGTATGCTTATATAATATCACGACTATTCACCGAAAGATTAAGCAGAGTTGTATTTTAATTTATTATTTTTTGCAAGATGTCATAGAGAGCTTTTTCTCTTGCGATTTATCTGGTTAAAGACTTTTATTTTTTCATAAAGAAATTTTTATTTCACTTAGATGAGAACACTTTATTTACACTAGTAATTAAACTTCGACATTCAGGCATTCAAATACGATATTTAGGCATAAATTTATCTAATAAAGTTTACCAAAAATAGACTACACAACTCGTGTATCGAAATTCAGACAGACGATCGGCAAGCCAAAATAAAAGCGATCCATAATAAATCATGTCATAATAATGCCTGTGGCACATGTTGACCCTAGTACAGGCACCCCTTATATATTACCTATACGATGTAACCTAAGCTCTGTATCCATTTGTACCAATTTAAGTTCAATAAATGATTACAATTAAAAAAAAAGCAGAAAAATTGTAATAAAATGAATATGCGAGGAAGCGATTTAGTGACCACAATAACTACTGCGCCTCAGTGTACTGAAATGGTCAATATCCTCAACGAAGGTTCCTCGGTGTTCGGAAGGCAACACTTTCCGTCACATGGTAATTATGTACTTGTGTATGCATGCGACGTCACCCGCGTCTGGTATGGTGCCAGTATAAAAATAATCAATTCATTTATTGTGTTTAGATTTTCAAGTAGCTACTATTTTTCTTAGCATAACATCACGCTCATATCCCCGGTGGATAGGTACAGATGTGTCATGCTTACATTTGCAAAGCTCAGATTCTATTTGATAAATGACTAATACCTTACTTTAAAAGCCAGATTTGGGTCTCTATATAATATAATAATATAATCTATATAATTATATAAAACTCTTCCGTTATTGAGTGACTGACAGACAACGCACAGCCGAAACTACTGAACGCAAGAAGCTGAAATTTGGCATGTATATTCCTTGGGTACTGTAGGGGTGCGCTAAGAAGGGATTTCCCGAAATTCCCACGGGATTGGGAAGAAATGGATAAATAAAAAAACATGTGCGGGCGTAGCTGCGGGCATCCTCTAGTATTATAATATAATATATATAATATTCTATCACATACACACAACACCATCTAGCCCAAACTAAGTAGAGCTTGTACTATGGGTACTAGATAATGGATAAATATACATATATATATCTTTTTTGTAAATACATATTTATTATGGGTACATAGAAGTACCCAGACCAAGACAAATATCCATGTTCATGCACACAAATGTTTGACTTGTGAATCTTGTGAATCAATACGCCATCCGCTCAGTCTACCGGGGGTTTATACATGTTTATTATACCTATTATGATTTATTTTATAAATAGATTTAGCCCACGTCTTCGCTCGCGTAAATGTAGGTTAGATTAGATTAGTGACAGTACTTTTTTCTGGATGAAAGGTATCCTACGTCCTTTTCTGTTTCCCTGACAACATGTATGCGAAATTTCATGATGGTCGGTCGAGTAGTTAAGGCGTGAAAACGTAACAGACAAACTTTCGCATTTTTAATATTAAGTTAGGATTTATAATGTAGAAAGGAAAAAGACAATTTATGAAGTTGGATTTGAACCTGCTCTTTGCCAGCTGAACTATTCATGGTCTCACGTTAGGAAATGCACCAAAATTTCTAAAAGGTTTTTAACTATTTGTTACTCATAGGGGTAGAGTAGTTACTCTAAATTTTTTTTTTTTTTTTTTTACGTGAATAAATGCGCCTAATGCATACCCTCTCGCCACAAGGGGAGGTGAGAGGGTTATGTCCGGCTCTCCCGTATTTAGAGTAGTTACTCTACCTACTTCAACATATAAAAAGCATCGGACATGCATCGCGCATGTCCGTTAGTCGATACAATCGACACACGAACACGATAACTGTTCAACAAATACTGAGATTATTGAATTTACTCGTTTGGATACTTGACACGTGAGTGACATAGCGTCGAGTAGAATTATGAGCATGTTGGATAACACGCTTTAAAAAAGACCCACAAAAAGGTTTTAATTTATTATAAGAAAAGACGATTCCCGCATTAGTAATAAATACTGTGCCACAGAGGACTTTACAAACATTAAAAAACGGACACAAAGAACATTCAGAGTCGGAACAACCAGCAGATTCGAACCCACAACACTTGGCGCATTGGCAGTGGCGAGGCGCCCACTTAAACTACTTCGCCATCCGTGCAGTCAATTCTCTGTATCAGTACGAATCCTAAAAGATCATGCTAATAGCTACGTTCAAACGGAGATCAAATTAAGTTCGGTAGGAACAGCGCAATGTTCGGCATTCTTCCAGTCTGTGTGTAGTGTGTGAAGCGAGTAACGTATAAGAAAGTAATGTAGCAGTGACGGGTGTCGCTGTCGGCGAACACTTAGTTGCACAAACATGAAAAATGTATGAAATGCTCAGTGTACTCGCTAGCTTTCCATTTTGGTCTAACGTTGTTGCATGGCGTTTTTGCTGTGTAAGTTTTTGTATATTCTAATTTTCTTTTTACTTGTTTCTGCCTGTAACTTCGCTTGAAGACCCACGGGATCGCATACCGGGATGAAAATGCTATCTAATCTGCTGATCCTGGACATGGTCTATCTTTGTGCCAAGTTGATCCAAATCTGTCCAACCGTTTGCATCTTGAACACTACATCACCAGTGCATTCAAATTAAATCTAAATCAAAGGAGAAATGGATAAATTTATCTTAAGGCACCTAAAATCTACTTAGTGTTGACACTATTCCGCCGTATTATTGAAATCTAAGGTACAGTGCTCGAAACATTTAGTTGGCAGTCTGCTAGCTTAAGATCTGTTCAGTCCAACCTCCTAAACATCATAAAGTTGAAACTTAGTTTGTTTGTTTGTTACGCAATTACACCTTAAGTATTCGGCCGATCATCTTGAAATTTCGCATACACCTCGTCAGGGGTACAGAAAAGGACATGATTACCTTTCATAAAAAAAAGTACTGTTCCCAAGCTAGCAAAGCTTCAGGCAAATGCTAGTACACTTATAATTCTGTAAAGTAGTATTTACGATTATCTTTGAAAACATAACTGCTGTTTTCAAAGATAATCGTAGATACTACTTATAATATACGATCGACTCCTTTACATAACATCTAATAATCGAAAACATCGTGTTAGCTTGAGACCTCTATATTGCAAAACGGTATTCCTACTAGCCAAACATAAACAGACCAGAGACCTTATATTAACTCAATTGGGAAAAGACCGACCCAAAACAGCACAGCTAATGAATAACCATAAAATTATACCTTCTCAGAACATTAATTGAAACTTTGAACCATAGAATATTGTATAGCAAGTTCTGCGCTTTAAACTTACAAAGATTCGTAATTATAGACAACGCATTTCGCTCACCATTTACTCAAAGATCGACATTTAGACAACGGAGTTTTTTAAACACTGCACTATATGACGTAGTGGTTTAAGCGGTCGTCTCGCCACTGCTACAACGCTGAGTGTAGTGGGTTCGAATCCCATACGGGTCAAAAAATTGTGTGATGAATCCACAAATCGTTAATCCGAGTCTTGATGTTCTTTGTGTCCGTTGTTTGAATGTTTGTAAAGACCCCCCCCCTCTCCCCCCGCGACACAGGAAATATACCTCATATAGGAGACGTAATAAAAAAGAAAAATTTAATTACAACGAAAACCGAACTTACCTAGACAAGTAATAAAATGAGAACATCATCAATGTAATCGAAGTCAACCATTATTAAGAATAACTCAAAAACTAATCATCAGATCTTAATCAAATTTAAATGGACACCACATGGGAAGCATCAGCTTTGAAATAAAAAAGAATCATTAAAATCGCTACACCTAGAAAAAGTTGTGAGGTAAAAGACATAAAAAAAATTCAATCGTATTGAGAACCTTCTCCACCTTTTTTGAAGTCGGTTAATAACAATTACTTTTTCTAAGTAAGGGCATTGCTAACTTGCTAAGGAGGTTGTTAGTGGGCGGGTGAGTCATTAAGTGAAAGTTGGTACAACTTTCTTCTCAACGGTAATTGTTAAGTATTGTTTGTTAACCGTGTGTAATTAATTGTTAATCCGTAATTAATTTGTACGCGGCTTTACTTAATGTTTGGCCTTTTGTTAATTGTTTTTGCAAGCGGTGTATTTGTTTGGTAGATTCTTTTGTTGTTGAAATATGAAATGGTATTCATTTGCATATTTATCTTTTTTGCCTAGTTGGTTGCATGGCGTGTGAGAGTTGTACTTGTTGGGTGTGCTGTCCTATGTTTAATATCCGGATCGAGTAAGGGATTATTGAGGTTATCATTCTGGAAATTTCTAGATAGAACTTTGATAGAATAGAACAACAGGAGGTTTGGCACTCAACCTTCTGAGTAATGATTGCTGTGTGAGGTTATAACTTCAAATATTATAATTTTATTATTATTCACCGTCATTCCTCCTGTGCCATTAGTATTGCCTTCTGTTTGCAGCCACTTGTGAGGTTTCGGTTTTATTCCTAGGCCGAATAAAGTATTAATAAATGTTATGGCAATCCTGACATTTCAAGAGTTTATTTTATTTGGGAAACAAATAGATACAATTTGAAAATAATTACATACATACATTCATAGATTCACGCCTGTTTCCTAGAGGGGTAGGCAGAGACTAATAATTAATGTTCAAATTGACTACATTTAATCCAAAGCAGTTTCCACATATGATTATACAGTAGCGCCAAAAAATATTTGATGTTATAATCTAAAATAAAAAATGCACAAGTAATTAGCGTAACAATATAACAACAAAAAAGCAGTAGTCTAAAAAGTACAGTACTAGGAACAAAGTTATATTTCATACAGTAGGAATAAGATGGATAAACTTCTTGAATTTTGGTAAAGAAAGGGGGAACACATCAATGCAATCGTCACTGCAGATATTAATAAGGTTATTAAACGAGTGGCAGGATCTTATTATAAAGGAATTCCTCCTATAATTAGTTCTAGCAAAGGACACAGTAAATAATAATTGCTTTTTCTTGCGTTGATACGTGGACATCCAAAGCCAACTTTGCTTAAAAGATAAGAAGAGTCCACTTGATTCCTTATAACTTTGAACGAAAATACAAGGTCACGTTCATTCCGTCGCGTCTTGAGAGATGGCAAGGCAGTTATTTCACCGCAGTTTTCATACTTCTAACATCTCCATGCAATATGTATATTTAAGAGTTACAATATAAGAAACGTAGGTGTATAAAAACATAAAAAGGGTCACCGATTAATCAGATTATTCTTGAATAAATGAGATGACAGCAGTAAATGTGAGTCACTTAAATCTTTGACTGCTTCATAGGGTTTGTCTCATGTTCGTTCCCGGATCAGGCAAAGTAATTTGGGGTATTTCCAGTCAGCAAATTGTTAGTAGCCGGCACGGTGTCAACAAATGTTACTGGAGACGGCGATAGGCTGGTCCCGTATGACGTAGAACTTAAAACAGCTACCAAAATGATACACCACTGCCAAGACTTTCGTGAATATACAAAGCAGAGCCTACGTATGTATATATATATATATAATACCATAATAACTGTACCTCAGGACATAACAAGGTGGTCTATTCAGGCAACACATGCCGTCAATTATAACCAGACGTCTTTACAACTCGCAGCAATTGAAATTCCGAACCGACAAAAGGCTCCATAATACACCCCTCAAGGAGCAATTTTTCTATTGAACACACAATATGTTAAAAAATACCGCAACTTTCGGAAGGTTTCGAAGTTTCTTCCGCCCACAGCGAATTATTCCGTCAGCTTAACCGCCACAATCAATTCTTGTTGTTTAATAATTGCTTGAAAAATTTACATTCGCCGCGAGCGTTCGGCGTCTTTCATCGCACGTTAAAATGTATGTGTGTTAACGATAAATTCTGGGTTTCCGAAAGCATGGGGAAGCCGCCGGCGAGTCGTGGGTGAGTCGATTCTTCGGGCTACGAAAGTACCTAGTCACTAGAATTACTTCTTTGCAGACGCGTCACTTTATACCCGATGAAAAAATGTTTCTCTGTATATCGATATCTCAAGTTTATATAAATATTCTTTTAAAAATGACAATCATCCTAACTAGTCCTAACTTCCTAACTAATATTATAAAAGCGAAAATGAGTTTGTTTGTTTGTTTGTTACCTTTTCACGCCTATATCACTGAACCGAACATCCTGAAATTTTGCATATACGTTGACAGGTGTACAGAAACGGACATAGGCTACCTTTCATCCCGAAAAAAGTTACTGTTCCCGAGGAAAACAATAATAACGTTCGTATGATAATAGATGGCGCCACGTGTCTTTCGAATCATGATTGAATTATATTATTACAAGCAGAGTACAACCCGAATTGATTGTCAAAATCTAAATTAACGCGAGCGAAGCCGCGGGCAAAAGCTACAAATATAATAAATGCGAATGTGACTTTGTTTGTTTGTTGGTTACATTTACACGCCGTAACTGCTCGACCGATTATCGTAAAATTTCGCGTACACGTTGTCAGAAAGAGTACAAGCAGTCATGGTACAAAAAAGTACTGTTTTAGAGCGAGTAAAGCCGTGGATAACATTTAGTGATATAGCTAGTCATTTTATAAAGCGGTTTAAAAGTTAGAACGCTGTTCGTCATTAATACGTAACACAAGAAGTTACTTATCAAGACAAACATGTGAAATAATAAATTTCACATTGAACCGCCAATCATAATTCACATAGTAGGACTATAAAAAGCTATATATCGACAATTAGTATCGCCCACATGAACAATAAAACATCGTGAACTAAACAAAAAGTTACCTAAGCATACTGCATATTATGTAGTAAGTCATTTACAGTTTGTTTTTACTGGCTGTGTGACTTGCTTCTGGTACCATCTTATCTTATCTTATGTGGGGGCCAGTCAGTGCAGACCGGCGACACTACAACCTAGTGGGGTCTTTTGTGTCGACACTCTCCCAATAACGACTGTCATAGATGTTCATGGCAGCCGGGACCAACGGCTTAACGTGCTCTCCGAGGCACGGAGCAGGCGATAATTGTCAATCAATACGCACATAATTTCGAAAAGTCATATAACTTCCGACAGTTAGAGGTGCGCGACGTGGGTTCGAACCCGAAACCTTCTGCATTGCATTCTGTTGGTTTCCCCACTGAGCTATCACTGCTCAACAACTAATTTGAACTAAATATAATATAAATATTTATGTACCTTTATTACGCAAATATAAATGTTTTTTAAAAACATCGTTGTAGGCATGAAGCGAACCGTAATTTTTTTGTTAATCTTTGGCTGAGGTCAGTAGGCCACAACATGGCGCAGTAAAGCCTATTTCAGACGCGAGAATAATAATAGGGATGAGGTGTTTTATTTTAATACCAATTTGATCCTTATTAACAAAGGAATATGGTAGAGAATTGGGTTTAGTAAAACGTTTCATGAATATGACTTTGACTTAAGGAAAAATCCTGTGAATGCGAAGTTATTTCTCACCGGCAATTTTAAAAATGTGGGCTACGTTCTCGTATAATATACGATTCAATGTATACAACATGAAACGGAATATTTTTGTTGTATTTTAGAGTTGTATAGCATATTTTATGAATAACATACGCTCAAAAAGATAATTAAAATTAATGAATGGTTCATAACCAAATTCAAAATGAGGAGGTTATCGAATGTATCTTTGACATTAGTAAGTGGCTAAACAATTCTGTAAAATTTAACTATAAAACTCACTTTGGCTTCCTAACTTCTTCTCCCTAGCCTTTATTATTCCCAAGTCATTTGGGGTCGGCTTTTCTAATCTAACCGCATTTGACTGGATATCAGTTTTTACTCGGAGCGACTGCCATCTGACCTCCGCAACCCGAAGGGAATCCCGAAGGCGAAGAGGCACTGACTTCCCAATAACGACTGCCATAGATGTTCATGGCAGCCGGGACCGACGGCTTAACGTGCTCTCCAAGGCACGGAGCAGGCGATAATTGTCAATCAATTCTGCTTCCTAACTAATATCATAAATGCGAATGTGAGTTTGTTTATGTGTGTGTTTATTACCCTTTCACGCCCTAAATACTTGTCCGATCATCATAAAATTTTGCATACGCGTTATCAGGGGAATAGAAAAGGAAATAGTGTACCTTTCATCCAGAGTAATGTTAACGAGGTAAACTCATTTATTGACATAACATATATTACCGCAAGCGTAACTGTAGGCAAAATCTAGTCCACAATAAAAACATTAATATAATAACCATGGTAGCAGACAATTACTATGGTAAATAATAATAATAATAATAATAATAATAATAATAATAATAACTTTATTAGCATCTCAAGTTACATGTTGCAAAAAATAACGGTGAAACCACACTAGGCAGAGCCTGTATCGTGGCTATCAAACAAAAACGATTGCTCTAATAAAAGTAAAATAAAATAAATCTGCATTTATCATTCCCATGAGGTTGAAATACGAGTGTATTGTATGTATGTATATGAGTGTGAAGTGTATGAGTAAGTGTTTGAGAGAGTGTTATGTGTGATGTGAGTTATGTGTGTCGTGTATAGCGTTTGATGAGAGTGAGAGAGAAATGTATGTTCTAAGTATTTAGTTAAACGTAAGTACATCCTTACTAATATTATAAATGCGAAAATGAGTTTGTTTGTTTGTTACGCTTTCACGCCTTAACTACTCAACCGATCAACATGAAATTTTGCATACACGTTGTCAGGGGTACAGAATAGGACATAGGGTACCTTTCATCCAGAAAAAAGAACTGTTGCAATTCTAACCTAACCTAACCTACATTTACGCGAGCGAAGCCGCGGGTGAAAACTAGTATTTATTAAATTAGTTGTTGTTTTTCCAATTAAACCATGTCATATCTCTTGAAATCCTCAAATTGTCCCTGCAGGTGCACCATGGAGGACTTGATGGACGTGGCAGGATATATTTAAAATAATTGTACCATCGACTCGAGAAGAAGTTGTTGTTATATTGACATAATTATCTAGTTCTAGATGAAAAGTAAAGATTAAACAGCTGATTTTATATAACTATACATATACAAGCATATATATCTCACCTATATCGACGAGAGAGTAAGCAGAGGAGTTTTATACACTAACATTGCGACGACTATCATTTTAGGAGCCTCTGCCACCATTGTAGACTACATGCATCTATTAAACATTTCTTGTTAGAAAAACCCAATGACAGTTTATCTCACCCGGTTTTCGAACGCGAGATCCAAAGCACGGCAGTCGTACTTAGAACCACTGCGCCACCGAGGCAGGTAATTTTTACTTGACGAGACTCTGATCATGCGCATCAAATACTGGTCGTTTCGCACGAACCTGTACGCACGAATTGTGCCAAACGACACTATTTAAAAATAATGATTTGTGTCTTATCATACGTCTGCTTTTCCAGATTATGAATTGTGCGAATCAACATAGTGTCGTTTCGCGCAATTCGTGCGTAACAACCAATAAGCTATCAAGGAGTGAGCAATCAAAACGACAGTAGTGTATTTTTATGGGTACATCGAAATAACAGACAGTACATATGCTATTAGAAATTCATATTAAGATTATAATCCGTTACGTATATACTTATTAGTTAGGATCTTATCATAGACTTTGCTAATCCTATTAAAATGGCGAATGTGAAAGCTTGTGAAGATTTTCGGATGTTTGTTACTCATTTGCTCATGACCGGTGGACCTTCTCATGGATATTTTAGACCAGTTTTGTTGCTAATTTTTAATAAGATTTCACGTAGCACGGGGCTAACAAAAATAAAATGTGTATAAATTATTACAACAATTACAATGGTTGTTTATTTGTTTGTTACGCTTTCACGCCTCATTTATTTGAGCGATCATCATTAAATTTCGCATATACGTGGGCCCTGACCACGTATTTTCGAAACAGAAATGGGAGTACCTTTCATCTAGAAAAAAGTCTGATCCCGAAGGATAGCAATTTATTTACCAAATTTAGATTAACAAGAGTAATGCCGCGGGAAAAATCTAGTTAATCATAAATCTTAATTTGTGTAAAGTAAATCTCCTGATCTTTACGTAGATATGAATACACAAACTTGGAAATTACACAAATAAAATGTTGTTTGTGAAACATAGTTTATTTATTTTATTTCTTAAAAAAGACAACTCCTTTACTAGGAATTCTATGTCATGTCCTTCTTCAAACGAGGTTTAAAGAGAGTTCTTCTTTAGGCAGCGGCTTTGCTGTGTCCTGACATTGCTGAAGTCCATGAGCAGCGGTTACCATTTTTCATAAGGTGGGCCACTTGCTCGTCTGCCACCAATGGCAATAAAACAAAAAAACTTAAAAAATAGACTCGTAACATCTACCTATTTGTGAATTGTTGTTGTTTGGATTCGAACCAGCAACACTCGGCGCAGTGGCAATGACGAGTCGCCTACTAAAACCACTACGCCATCCGTGCAGAAAAGTTATTTGTTAAACATAATATTTGCTTCATATTATGAACGAACCTTAATCCCAGTCCATACGTTATCGGCATAACGTGTGCGCTATCGCTTCGGCGAGATCTCGATTGCACTTGCGTGGCGATCGCTCGATACAATCCGAGCCACACCGCCGCTGGTCAGCTAACCTATCGCTTAAAGTAACGTTCCTTGACAGTAATCGACTTTTTGAGAGCATTTGACTTCTGTTTTAATATGAAAAAGTTCCCTTAGACCGAATTTCAGCGGCCAATTAAGCTATTAAGAGCTAGACACCAGCGGCCAGGCACAAAAGGTTTTCAATGAAATCTAGCATTACAAGAATTGATCTTGAGTAGTAGAGCCTCGTTGATTTCAGCATGAATGCGCCGGCTCGACCGAGAAAGGACTACCCTCTCACAGAATATCGACGTGAAATAGCAGTATTCCTACTGTCGTGTTTCGTTCGGTGACTGAGAGTGCCGGAGGCTCAATCACCCTCTTTACCTTCCCGTTCCTTCTCCTTCCCACTTCTTTTTATTCCTAAAGGGTCGGCAACGCGCAAGTGATGCCTCTAGTGTTGCAGGCGTCTATAGACTACGGTGACCACTTACCATCAGGTGGGCCGTATGCTTGTTTGCTACCTTAGTAGAATAAAAAAATATCGCCTGTTACGGGTGGCATCGTCACAATTGAACTATAAATTTTTTTTAACTACTTAAACCTTATTTTATAACCTTGTTTTTGTTCTAAAAGTACAATATATTTTACAATGCGGCTTGTATCGGAACCGAACCTTAACCCCACGTTCGTTCAGTTACAATGTATTGTTAAAAGTCGATCACTTTGATTGTTACGTTTCGTTTTTCGTTTTGCGTGTTTACTGTATTAGCATTGCAATAGTAAAGTTGGTTTATTGGTAGAAATTTGTTGTACTAATAGGCAAAGTTATACGAAGAAAATATTGTACTAATTGGCAAAGTTTCGCTTATTTTGTGAATGTTTTGCGAGGTTTAGGAATTAGTATCACAAAGTATAGGCAGACTTGATTGCGAAATCAGTAGATTACACGAACTGTTTTTTATGTGAGACTAGATTTTGCCCGCGGCTTCGCGCGTTTTAATGTAGGTAATGTCAATATATTTCTGAATTACCAGAAGAATACTTTTTTTCTGGATGAATGGTACCCTATGTCCATTTCTGTGCCCCTGACAACGTGGATGTGAAATTTCATGATGATCGGTCGAGTAATTAAGGCGAGAAAGCGTAACAAACAAACAAACAAACTCACTTTCGCATTTATAATATAAGCTAGGATTTGAATCTATGTGAAATAAAAGTACAGTTATTAAATGTGTAATTATTTTGTTATAGAGAATGTTTGATAAATAAAAATACATAATTACATACTTCTTGGATATATTTTTACTTCTTAGTTATAACGAGTATTTGCTAATGCTAAAAATATTTTTTTAACCACTCTATCACTAGATTTGAAGATCACCAGTTATGGCTGTAGGCTTTACATAATAGAGGGTAAGACTATCAACGTATACCGGACTGTACCAGACTCCATGCTGCTATAGAAGAAATCGTGATAGAAATTCCCAATAACACTTTGTCCGACCCGGGAACTTCCGGGATCCGGGGGTTGATCCCGATACTTCATGCACAGCAGTCGCATTCACTCCCGTTGCACCACCGACTCAGTCTATCCATCATAATTTTAAATGTAATATTAGTAAGAAAAGATTTAAAAAAAGACAGGTTATAACTATATCATTTACTCATTAAATAAAACTTAAAAAACTGCGGCTACCGGATTCTTATAACTGACTTACAACAGACTCAATAAAAACTGATTCTCGTTCAAAACCACAATACAGTAATAAAACAGATATAATGAATAAGTCATAATTGTAGCTACTAAGTCATAATAAACTACTGTTTAGACCTGTAGGTCACTGATGCGTAACAATTATATAAATAACTAGCTTGCCCGCGGCTTCGCTAGTAGATTAGGTTAGGTTATGTTAGTAACGCGACTCACCCACCACTCAAGACAGTAAGCTGGCACACCATGTAGGCTTAGTCGATAGTACCCGGGACATTCCATCTTCTCCCGGGTGAGCCCGACATAACCTCTTCGCTCCCCTTTTCCGCAGTGAGGTATGCGTCAACGCAATATCCCAAGTATAAAAAAAAACAAAAATATATGTTATTAACAGTGTTTCTTTAATAATTTATTTATTTAAATGACATCATTTTTAAATCGTTTGCGTAGTTTTTGAGTTAAATCCTTATAAACAAACAAAAAATCATATCTTTCCTTTTTATAACATTAGTCTATACTAGAGAGCAGGCAGCTTGTCTATGACTAGCTGCCTGCTCTCGGTATCATATGCAGGCAATATTAAAACATTTCCTTTATTATAAAAGGATAATGATCCATTATATAAGTGAGCGTGGGTCTTGCTCACATGCCCACTTTTGAGACTGCATTCTGCAGGTATGCCCATCTGCAGAATGCATTCTCAAAAGAGGGCAACACAACGTCGGCGTCGAGGTAGGCAAAGGTAACTTTGGCGCAATGATCTGACATAAGATGACACATTGAACGACTAGCAGACCGAAGCTCTAAATAGGGACCATTCGAGAGTATATTTCTCCATTTGCCCAATAGCGTGACAATATAGGTTAGGAAAAATAAATATATTTCTGAAATCATTTTCAGAACCGCTTCTCTTTAACCAGTCAATGTTATGTATGTTACACTGTGTCATACATATCAGACAAGATTCAATTATGATGTGGTTGTGCTATTAAATAAGTAAATAAAACCGATTCAGTAGTTTTAGAGATTAGATCTTACATACAAATAAATTGTATCTCCTTATAATTGTAGTATAGATACCTTTATTATAAAATTGATCTTGCTCGCTCTGTTTTATTTGATGTTATGATTTAATAGTGTTACGCTTCAGTGGGTGGAGATGTTAATTTGTCTTAATTATATATTAAAAATGGCTATGTAGTTCTTGAAATAGTTTCGTATAAAATTGGTTCAGTATGTCGTAAAACGATATGCGATGATATGCACGTTTTTGTAAGATTTCATGTAATTTTCTTTTAAAGAACTTATGTCATGGGGCATTGCATGGATGGTACAGCAGGCAAGCAGTCGCCTCACAATTGCCTCTTCGCCCAGTGATATTGATTGGATCCCATACGGGACAAAAATTGTGTGATTGATAAATAATTATTCTAAATCAGCTATTTGTTGGCTGTTGTATTCTTTGTTGGCAAGTTCGTAAGCTCCCCTGCAATGCAGAAATTGTTTCTTTCATTAAAAGTACACATAATAAAATTCAAGAATAAATGATGATTTATGTGATTGATTTGTGCAATTATTGATGTCTTTGATAATCAAGATGAACTCTGCTATGATTTTATTAATTATTTTAAATCAATTATTTATGTGACACAAATAGATGGGTATAAAGTACTTAATTGGTGTGATTACCATTGCTATAAAGGATGTTTGATAATTGCAGGATATGCAAACTAGATATACATCTATTATTATGTTTGTGCAGCTACGATGATTACTTCCTGTATTATGACTAATTCTATATACTACGGCTTCTTCTAGAGTACGCTAATAACATCATTCAGAGCTCGTAAAAACATATTTTGAGAGAGGAATTCTGGTTCGACTGTGGAAGTACTAAACAACTTTGGGTCGTATTCTCTCTATGAGTTACTAGATGTTCCCGCGGATTCATCCGCGTTTATCGTTGCTGCGCTGCCCCCGTGGGTTATAGCGTATGTTATATAGCCTATAGCCTTCCTCGATAAATAGGCTATCCAACACTAAAAGAATTTTTCAAATCGAACAAGTAGTTCCTGAGATTAGCGCGTTCAAACAAACAAACAAACTCTTCAGCTTTATAATATTAGTATAGATTAATTATTTGTTAACGGTAAGAATGGGCTACACTAGGCGTAATTCCTGTCGCGGGGGACTTTACAAACATTCAAACAACGGACTCAAAGAACACCTAGACTCGGGACAACCATTTGTGGAGCACACAAATGGTTGTCTCGTGTGGGGATTAAACACAACACTCAAAGCGGCGGCAATGGTAAGGTGACAATTACTACACTCTCTTATAAGCATCTGACCCAAGAGTATCAACACTGTTGCTGTGTTTAGCTGGATGGATAAGAGTTCTGGTTATACTCAATCTTCCTGTTTCCATCCCATCACTTCTTTGCCTGAGAATCAGCTACTCGCGTGTTGTATCTGGTATTGCGAGCGATTATAGGCTAATGTAAGGTCGCTTCACATTACGCGGTAATGCTTATTTTCCACTTTCATTGTATGGACACAAGAAGGGTTTCTTAACTTCCACGGAGCTGTTTTGTTACTAAGAGACCAGTGAGGTATTTGTCTTGTATGCAGGAAACGCGTAAGACTCTTGCTGTAACTGCGGTAGCCGCTACAATGAAGCAAAAAAGATAGCTTTTATAATTTTAAACATCATTATATTTAAAAAACGTATAAATACACTATATATACACCCGAATCCTAAGGCGATTAACACACGGCACCGCGCACCGCCGCGGTAGGCGGTGAAGCGGATTTCATGTCGCATTGGCCTCTACTAAATCCGTTGATGCCTAACACACGTAGACTGCCCGACCGCGCGGTCGAGCGGTGCTCTTTCGCTTTACCGCCACCGCCGTCCGCGCGGAGGGGCGGTGCCGTGTGATAATCGCCTAACAAATATTATAAATGCGAAAGTAAGTTTGTTGGTTTGTTTGTGTGTTTGATACTCGACCGATCATAATGAAATTTCGCATATAAGTTGTCAAGGGTACTTTTATCCAGAAAAAAATTCAGTTACCGACGAGCGAAGCCGCGGGCAAAATCTAGTAAGTAATAGCCCAAAGGCTTCTTTTTTTATACAACTAAGGTGGCAAACAAGCATACGGCCCACCTGATGGTAAGTGGTCACCGTAGCCTATGGACGCCTGAAACACCAGAGGCATCACTTGCGCGTTGCCGACCCTTTAGGAAAGGAAGTGGGAAGGAGAAGAAGCGGAAAGGGGGAAAGAGGGTGCTTGGGCCTCCGGCACTCTCACTCACCGAACGAAACACAACAGTAGGAGTACTGCTATTTCATGTCAATATTCTGTGAGAGGGTAGTCCTTCCCCGGTCGAGCCGCCCCATTCATGCTGAAATCAGCGAGGCTCTACTACTCTAAATCTATCTATCTTTACCTAATAACCTATGGAATAGTATTATATTTTAGTAAAGACGGTATTAAAGTCTGCTTTCATTGAGGAACTCTAATAACAGTCATTTCTTACCACCGCTTAATGTCAATTAGTGATAATTTGTTTTAGCATACACAATGGATAATTGGATTTAATGAATTATTACTATTATAAATATCTTTACTTTGAACCGAGTTGTTAAGATGAAGGCAAGGGCAATCAGTTGTTGTGCGCGTGCTACATACATAAGCATATGAACTCAATTTAGGAAACTCACGCAGTCGGAATATCTGAACAAAAGCAATCTTTCAAAAAGAAAATTCGATCTAATATTATAAATGCGAATTTGGGTTTGTTCGTTTGTTACTCTTTCACGACTTAACTACGACGACTGACCAGCATGGAATTTGGCAGACACGTTGTCTGAGGTTCAGAAGAGGACATACCTTTACTATAGGCAAAAGTACTGTTTTATTCTCGAGGTATAGAAATTTCTTTAAAAATTCCCATATTAACGTGAGAGAGGCCGCGGCCACACACAACTGAAAGATACAGTGATAAAATATATAATAAATATACCATCCGAACATCAAACTTAAGACCTCACGATCGATGACACCTGCATTCAATACGCCACTAACTTAACATCTAAAACAGACCACGCATTAAAATTTTATTTTTAAATCAGATGACATATGAATGCGAAACATAATACTCATGAAATACTAAAATATCTATTTAAATAATGTTATAAAATAGCTGTAATAAATCCTTCCGTCCGAGGTCATAGTTATGTTGACCTCTATGACCCCTGAGTCATAGCTACCAACTCACATTGTTACGAGTTCAAACCTTTTTACATTTAAATGTGACTCCGAGATAAATGGAAGACAAATTGTCGGGAGTTTAGATACGTATGAACAAGTTAGAGTTGTCTTTTATGTTATGTTAGATGTTTAGTTTTATAATTTGTTGGTTTTATAATAACTAGCTGTCGCCTAGTGCTCGAAATTCGACCAAAGTTTGCCTGTAAGATATTGTTGATATAATATAATTGTCATTATATATTGATATATGTATCCATAGTTACGTGCTTCGACTGCGTGTGTCAAATGCATGGTTGTGTGCGTGTAGTGTTTTTTCATTAATTTAATGTAATTCTAATGCATATTTTATATAAATATTAGAATTCGCCCCTCCTTCTCCATATAAACTTTAACTGTGCCAAATTTCATACTCCTTCGTCCGCGCAATTTTCGTAAAAAGGGGTACAAAGTGTTTCCTTCACGCATTAATATATAGATAATGTTTTCCAGACTGAATTTCGGAGCGGACCAATTTTAACGGAGACTGGCTCTCTGCGCAGGAGATAATATAGTGCACAAGTGTATGCGCAAACACAAGAGCACAACCTTTTCCTAACTCTCGTGATCCAATGCGACATCAAGTTTTTTTTTATACATATTATACATATTTATCATAAAGTTAGCAAACAAGCAAAAGGGTCACCTAATGGTAAGTGTTCACCGTAGCCTATGGACGCCTACAACACCAGAGGGATCACTTGCGCGTTGCCGACCCTTTAGGAAAGGGGAAAGTGGGAAGGAGAAGGAGTGGGAAGGGGGAAAGAGGGTAATTGGGCCTCCGGCACTCTCGCTCACCGAACGAAACACATCAGTAGGAATACTGCTATTTCACGTCGATATTCTGTGAGAGGGTAGTCCTTCCCCGGTCGAGCCGGCCCATTGATGCTGAAATCAGCGAGGCTCTACTACTAAACACGACCGGAGAGAGATCAGGTGCAGGACCAACGGCTTTATGTGCTTACCGAGACACGGGGTGTCTAGCATCGCCAACTTTCTAAATTCGGGTTGCTATTGAGGTTTCTTATCAGTTAAACACAATAGCATTTTATTGTCCCGACTCGGGATTCGGACCCGAGACCTCATGCACAGCAGTTACATTCACTTCCCCTGTGCCACAAAGGCAGATAGTTGTGTGTTTGTTTTATTTATGATTTAGTATTTTTATTTGACTGTAAATACTATACTGTGACCTAAATTATTAAAAAACTGTTATTTAATTTTAAATGTTCATGTATACTAAAATTAAAAATAAATAAATAAATATTTTATCACATACACACAACACCATCTAGCCCAAACTAAGCAGAGCTTGTACTATGGTTACTAGACAATGGATAAACATACATATTATATACTTTTTTGTAAATACATACATATTATACATAGAAACTCCAACAGGTTAATTATTTGGCACGTAAATCTTTCTTTGATAATAACTAGAATTTCAAACATAGCTTACTTAGTCAAGATATGTTCAAAGTAAATAAGTTTCGTTACACAAGACAATATAACAAAGAGATTTCTATATTAGGAACGTTGTCTACAAAGTTTACCATCAGAAGGGAACGTTCTTAATAAGGATCTATGACAAACAAGCTGTGAGTGCAAGCGCAGGCGCAGGCGCAGGTGCTACTAAGGGCGTTAATAGCCCAGCGATGACGTCACGCATTGGGTAACAATAATATGAGTATTAAAGTGGAAGGAAGTAGGAATACCACAAGTTTATTGATAAAAACGGGATAATTTTTGGTTTTGTGATAAAGTTGATTTTGTGTATGGAGAGGTTGCTTCGTAGGGGATATGATACATATATATTTAGTCTCACGCCTATATTCCCGTTGGAGTAGGCAGGGGTGTAGGTGCATGGATGGCCTAGTGGTTTAAATGGTAGCCTCGCCACTGCCACTGCATCAAGTATTATGGCTTCAATCCACACACGGGATAAAAATTTGCATGATCAAGTACTTCTTTCCAGTCTGGGTGTTCTTTCAGTATGAAATTTGAATGCTTGTTGACTGCCCCGCGACACAGGATTTATTTATAGTGCTGGAGTCACCTTTTTAAACATACCACATACTGCCAGCTATGTTTTAGTGTCAAGCCTATTGCCAACTACTTGATAGTTCCAGACTTCATGCCACTACTGAGAATTTGTTTGCAAAAACACCTAATAACATCTTAACTCATCTCATCATCAAGCCTCATGCACAGCAGTTGTTTTAATAATAATAATAATAATAATATATTCTACCACATACACACAACACCATCTAGCCCAAACTAAGCAGAGCTCGTACTATGGGTACTAGACAATGGATAAACATACATATATACTTTTTTTTTGTAAATACATACATATTATACATAGAAACACCCAGACCAAGACAAACACCCATGTTCATGCACACAAATGTTTGACTTGTGCGGGAATCGAACCCGCGACCTCGGGCGTGGCAGTCGGTTACACCAACCACTACGCCATCGAGGCCGACAATCACTATCGCTGGACAAAATCTTGGTGACTGGATTCTACTTTTATATTATTATGCGATAATCCAATAATCCTGCACACTTATTGCAAGTGAGATACTATAGAACGGCATCAGTAATAATACTGGGCCAGTCCGATTTATATAAGTCCGATGCCGTTGTCTTAATGTCTGTAAAACGCCCACGACACAGGATTTTTTAGCTGTCTTCATTAATATGCGATTAAAGCGAACTAAATAAAAATTTATATGTTTAATAAATTGCTATAATAACGCAATTTTCGATTCAGTTTGCGATAAATTATGAAGTATAATTAATTGATTTTATTAATGGATTTGATTGTTGATATAGTGTAAGATGGGGTTTTGGGTTATTTTAACATATCGAGGTTATCACTACTTATTTTTTTATTATTTTACCTGCTGCAGTTATGTTGTGTAATGATATTTGATAATGACTACCTTGGTGGCGCAGCGGTAGTGTCAACGGCTGCTATGTGAAGTGTCTGGTTCGAATCTCTGATCGGACTACCAAAAAGTTATTAGATTTTTCTGACAAGAAATTTGCAATAGCAATCCGGAGTTAGGAAGTTAGCAGTTAGCAGTTGTTACATGTCTCGAAAGGCACGTAAAGCCGTTCTGCCCTGATCTCCGATGGTGTCGGATTGCCGTTTTATCAGATTATGAGAATTAGGGAACAGAGAGTGCTATTGCGTTTGCGCACGCTCTTGTATACCATAATATCGCCTGCGCAGATGTGCAGTCTACGTTAAGGTTGGCTGCCGTGACCGAGATTCGGTCTGGAGTATCTTATTCTTATTTAATAATATTGTAAATGCGAATGTGTGTTTGTTGGTTTATATTTATTTTATGTAGCAACGTGAGGTTATAATGCAACAGTAAATTATCTATTCTTCTCTATCATTGAAAAAATGTACCAATATTTATAGTTATAACTGATATATACGTTCAACGATTTTCTAAAGTTTCTATAGACGTTTATAACTGGCTTCGTAAAAAAACACTGCATAATCTTTATGTTTATACGTTTACACATTAAACGTTTATAAACATTCGCATTTTACTAAAATTTATGCGAAAGGCGGAATTAATAGCATCTTTTACATTTATTATTTAATTACACGCTTATAATTTATTTATTAAGTATTTAAAATGGATGCCAGTGTGAAATATATAGTGTTTTATAACGTTTTACATATATATTCTAGTTGTAAATGATAATGAAGTGTATTCTTTAACATAATGACCATTATGCATTTGAGGTTACTGTGCTCTATGCCGTATCATAATATGGACGCTCTATGATTATGGTAGGTACGAAGAAAACGTCTAACGTATACTTGAATAGAATAAAATAACTCAATTATGAATATATTATCGGTCTGCTTATTGTCATGACCAGATAGGTTACGGCGCTGGACGGTGGAAGGTTTAGAGTACGTTGTCTCTCTTTAACACTGTATTAATATTATAAATTTGTTAGCATGTAGGTATCAACAGTCATAGTATGCTACGGTTTAGTGGGTTAATGTCCCAAAAATTAATTTATTAAATAATATCTTCTAGAAAACATGATCATGCGGCTACTGGGTAAAGTCAATAGGTAAGCATAATTAATTCTTGTTGTGTTAGTCAAAAATTGTCGATAAATTATCCAGTTCTTGTTCAGAATAAAATTAAAACTAAGAGTCTCGAAATAATCAACATCATTCTTCAACTTCAACTACTCTTTAAATAATAGCTTCATGTTTTACAATAAGTGGCCACAGCATAAAAATAATCTAAAAATAATTATACATTTGGCTAATGTAAAAACGGTTAATCTGCGTTTATTGGTAAGCATATATTTTTTATGCTCATCTATATGATATAATATTAGCCATAATTATAATCCGTCCCAAGTCTCGAGTCACAGCGGCACACCGGCGGCCAGGTAGATACAATAGGATTTTAATTATGTCTGGCATTCCAACAAGTGAGGGTCCCAGGGTCGAGGGTAATATAAAAGGGGTCGCATAGTCCATCAAGCTGGCGAGTGTAAGTGCAAGTTACCAACTTCTGGAATATGCCGTTTATTATAGAGAAGCTAAAATATACTAATTTCCTCATTATGTTTTCTTTAACTGTTCATCCAGATATTATTATTAGCCTATTCACTTGTCTCACTAGAGATAAAAGGATATACTTTCTCTTTTCGTTTTTGCTACTCTAATAAACTGGCATTCATTTTTCTCTCACTTACTCTGGCACAAATAACAACAACAAAAGAATATAATAATAATAATAATATTTATTGTCAGACACATGATCCATAGACAAATCTAAATTATATTTGCAACAAATAACAAATAAATATACATACATATCAGAGGCTACGTATTGATATTTTTTTATAATGGCACCACTTCAAATAATGTCTGTGTCCCGGGAGACTACAAACATTCAAACAATGGACGTAAAGAACATCCAGACTAACTATTTGTTGATCATACAATTTCTTATCCCGTGTGGTTATCGAAACCACAACACTCGGCGCGTCGGCAGTGATGAACCACGTAAACCACTAAACCATCTGTGCAGTCAATTTTTTGCTATAATTAGCACACGGAAAACTTTGTGGCTTGCCTATTAATCTTATTGAATAAAAATTAGTAGTACAATTTATGTTACACTGTTAAAATATTAGCGTTTTTGTGTAAAGGATGGATAGTCGAGTTTAGGCTAATTTATTTTTGTTTTAAATGGTAATTTAATTTTTCTGTTTTATTTATATTATTTCGGTTTCAAATTATTATCTATAGTAACTGGTATACTTAAAATAAAGTGTTACTTTGTGACCTAAATAAATAAATATATTTTGAATTGATTTGATTTAAATAAATAATACTATTTAATTAGACTACTTTATATTATATTATATAATTAAACTAAATAAATAATACTATTGCATGCATCAAATATGTGCGACAAAAAATCAGGACAAATCCGGTTTCTGAAGGAATCATAGTCCCTCTACCGTTGTATGATTTTATTATTATCTAAGTGGGGTCGTGTGAAACTTAGTGTTTGTGAACAAATAGTAGAAGCGATGCTTAATTAGCTCATTAACCCCTCAAGCCTTGAGCGTTTGAGGGCTTAAGCTATTATGAGCTGTGGTATACCTGAGACGTTTTATTGACATAGAAGGAATTTTTATAAAGGCTCAAACATGATGTGATGTTTGCTTTGTATATCTGTAGTTTTACTTTGCCACATATTACTGGATATTATAGTTTTTATCGGTGAGAGTGTAAAATTAAATCTAAATAGTTTTTATAATTTAAATAACTTGAATAGAAGTAAACAGTAATTAGTTAAAGTGTTTAACAATAGTAGTTTAAGGTTTCAAAATAATGTAATAATAGTGTTTTATAATAAACTAGAGGATGCCCGCAGTTTTGCCCGCACATGTTTTTTTTAACCATATCTTCCCAATCCCGTGGAAATTTCGGGGAATCCCTTCTTAGTGCACCCCTACAGTACCCAAGGAGCATACATGCCAAATTTCAGCTTCTTGCGTTCAGTGGTTTCGGCTGTGCGTTGTCTGTCAGTCACTCAGTAACGGAAGAGTTTTATATATATAGATAAATAACGCGATGAAATCAGCATAAAGTAGTTTAATTTCAAAGAGCTACCTATTTTTAGTAACAAGTAACTTTTCGTTGTTGATACATGCTTGCGCAGATCGTTGTGGCATCTGTACAAGTTGTCATATCAATTCTGGGCCTTTTCACTTGTTACAACGTAATTTAAGGACTGTCCTTTCGATTTATTTGATTGGGTTGTATTAATTACATACGTACAAAGGTCAGTGCCCTCTAATATCCTGACACTGGTCTAGCTTTAGGGTATCGTTAACCTTCGGGTTGCGGAGGTCAGATGGCAGTTGTTCCGTGTAAAAACTGATATCCAGTCAAATCCGGTTAGACTAGAAAACCGATCCTATCTTATCTTATCTTATTTATGGGCCAGTCAGTGCAGACCGGCGACACTTCGACCCAGTGGGATCTTTTGTGTCGACACTCTCCCAATAACGACTGCCATAGATGTTCATGGCAGCCGGGACCGACGCCGACGGCGTAACGTGCTCTTCGAGGCACGGAGCAGGCGATAATTGTCAATCAATACGCACATAATTTCGAAAAGTCATATAATTTCCGAAAATCAGAGGTGCGTGACGTGGGTTTGAACCCGAGACCCTCTGCATTGCAGTCTGTTGGTCTCCCCACTGAGCTATCGCTGCTCAACTTACTTCTAAATTTGAGCAACGTATGCATATATTGCAATTACTATAGTGTATTAACATTATAGTAATTGCAGGAACTACATATATGTATATTACTATATATAACTATAGATGTTCCCGCAGTTTCACCCGCGTTTATCGTTACTGCGCCGCCCCCGTGGGTCGTAGCGTGATATATAGCCTATAGCCTTCCTCGATAAATAGGCTATCCAACACTAAAATAATTTTTCAAATCGAACCCGTAGTTCCTGAGATTAGCCCGTTCAAACAAACAAACAAACTCTTCAGCTTTATAATATTAAAATGATTTTAAGTATGCTCAAAAGTGAATTTAAGGATTTTCCTAGTCGTTAATATTTTATTATTTATGTTCAAACAATAGGTATAATTATTTTTCTTAAAAAATTATGTATTTTTGAAGAACAATAATTACTGCTCTAGAAATAATGTCACTTCAAATCATCATCATCTCAGCCGAAAAACGTCCTCTACTGGACATAGGGCTCCTCCAAGGTTTAATATACAGAGCGATCGTGGGCCATCCGCATTTCAATTCAATTCAGGTACTAATATTGTAATTTAAATTCCCCATTACCCTCAATAACTACTCCTAGAGATAGTTAACACCTAAATCTCCCTATAACCATACACACCGTAAAAAATAAACCGCTAAAACCCGTAAAAACAAAGTTTAACTTTAATATTCTGTAAGTGTTTAAACAAGTTTGTAAAGTGACACATAGAAATGTAGCCATAAATCATAAACGTGACCTTAGAATCACCACATTTATTAATTAACTAGCTGACTTGCCCAACTTCGCCTGCGTCACATAAGAGAATTTCCCCCGTTTTTGTAACATTTTGCATTGATTCTCCGCTCCTATTAGTCGTAGCGTGATGGTATGTAGCCTATAGCCTTCCTCGATAAATAGGCTATCCAACACTAAAAGAACTTCAATTCTAACCAGTAGTTCCTGAGATTAGCGCGAAACAAACAAACATATCTTCAGCTTTATAATATTAGTACAGATTCAATAAAAACAAAGAAATCGAGAGGTGTGCTGTTAAGTATCGAAGTAATATATTATAAGCTTTTAAAACGTTTTTTATAATGACGGCTATCAATAAATTTAATAGGGATTTGCAAATGTAATGAACTTTCTTGTTGCGTGGGAGAAGTTTATTGGCTATTGTTGTGAGATGTATATGTTTTGGACGCCGTTTTGTCTGTGAAACATGAAGTAAAAAGCGTGTTACTTAATGCTACAGAAAAAAATTATCATGCTTTGCCCGTTATGTCATTTAAGGCGGACTCTCTCAGCTTATTAAAGAAGTCTAGCTCAGCTTGCCATCTTCCTCTGAGATTGTCAGTATTTAATTTACAAAGGCAGGCGGAGCATTTTCTTAATGGCAGTTTGACTTTTAAATGAAAGACACATATAACACCGAAATTTGAAATAATAACATAATAATATGCCAACATATTTTTTGTTGTATGTGAGGTTCGAACCCACAATCTATAACGTAACGACAGTAGCAAGAACACCACTTAAATTGCCGTACACAACATAAATAACGTCCACTCCAATTGCTTAAAATCCTACTAACTGCAAGAAGACACTCTTACCTGGTGACTTTTTAATTTATTTTTATAATTTATTTGAACTTTTCTTTTAATGACATATACATTTATATTTCTAAATGTATTTTTAATTAGTTAGGCATGAGATTCTAATTGAATTGATATCATTTTATTGATTTCTTATCTAGATATGTAATTTGATAATTTAATGTTTTCATAATTATTATATTTTTTTTATTACTCGACGACACGTTCATACGCCTCCTCAGGCAGATTTTGGTGGTACTAATTTAATAACTTTTTTGTAATGTAATCATGTAATACCCAAAATGTATTGAATGAATAAATTAAATGAAATGAAAAGACAAAACAGGGCTATGATGTTCTATAGCATAGAAATAGTATTCCAATCAACTTGTTCAAGCTTGAGAAAAGTCTTAAGTTGTACGAAGACATCACTATTCAATATCTCTCAATAACTTTATCTATTACTAGATGTGCCCGTGGTTTTCACCCGCGTTTATGATTACCCCCGTGGGTCGTAGCGTGATGTTATATAGCCTATAGCCTTCCTCGATAAATGAGCTATCCAACAAAAAATATTTTTCAATTCGAACCAGTAGTTCCTGGGATTAGCGCGTTCAAACAAACAAACTCTTCAGCTTTATAATATTAGTAGAGATATTAATAGGGTCGTGTCCTATTATGTGGGACAACGCATAATAAAAGAAACATGATTTTGGACTATGACCTAACACTTCTTACACGAAGAGGCCCGTGCCCAGTACTGGGACAGTTTAATATATAGGGTTAATACTATTATATTACTATATTTTGCTAACGGTTTTGCTTGCGTGAATGTAGGTATGGTTAGGTTAGTAACTATACTTTTCATTTGAATGAAAGATCTTTTTTGCCCCAAGCGTAACGAACAAACAGACTCACATTCGCATCCTAACTTAATATTATAAATGCGAATGTAAGTTTGTTTGTTACGCTTTGAAGCCTTAACTTCTCGGCGGATCATCATGAAATTTCGCACATACGTTGTCAGGGGTACAGAATAGGACATAGGGTACCTGTCATCATAAAAAAGGACTGTAATTAATCTAACCTAACCTATTTTTATACGAGTGAAGCCACCACAAAAGCTAGTGTAATATAAGAAGCATATTATTGGCCTTATTCTTTTCACACTGAGAAGAGGCCCGTGCCCAGCAGTGGGACAGTTTAATACATGCTTAATATTATTGTATTAATTGTGGTTGTATTACAGGTCAAATACTACTGATCTAATTAATAGACTGTACGGAAGTACTACCTATCCTACACAACAATTTTGTAACGCTAAACTTCACAAAAGTTAATATAATGAGCTCTATATAAGGGTTTGGTATTATCCTTGTTCCATTTAAGGTCGAACCGAACATGTTTTGATTTATTATTATTAATCCTTGAGTGACTGTGTATCCTGGCAAGGGTTTTCTTATAAAAGCGAAGATAAATATAGGTGTCTTAAATATATACCAACTGAGTTAAAATCTTGTTGAAACCTTGTACAGGACATTTATTATGTGATCACCTTTTGCTGTTACTAAAAGGTAAATAATAAAAAATACATATTTACCAACTCGGGAATCGAATCCAGGATATCATGACACTATCGGATCTGAAAATCACACACGGTTTGATTTGATAATTGTGACAAGTCTGGGTGATCGTTGCTTTAATGTTGTTACTAAAAGATAGCGATGATCAAGTATTGTTAGATCGATTGTACTTGATCGTATCCAAGACCTCATGATCAGCCAACATAACTACGGTATGAACGAAACAGTCACTGCAATATATTTATAAAATAAATCAATATTTCACTTCCAAGACCACCATTTTAAATCCTTATATATAACCTAACCAAAAAGATGGATTGCATTTGCTTTTTTTGGACATAATCTCTTTTGATATCTGTAGTGCTACCATAATAGACTATAAATAACTCAAGAATGGAATGATGTCATCATAAAATAAATTAAAAAATAAATCCGTCAAACATGTCACGGATAATATTAATAAAGACATAATATATATACTATAATGCGATTGAATAATGCTACATATGGTGCAGGATTATTATTGGCTAGGCGTTTTAAGAGATTAAATATTTAATCTTTATTACTTGTGAGAACAGAGCCGTATTTCGGCTGTTTGGGCCTGGGTTTTATTTGATAAATACTTAGGTCCCACGGTTGCCTCCCCTATGAGGTAGGCAGACCTCTGCCTGCCTACAATATTCGCGAAATTAGGATTTAATATGTATTACATCCTAATTTCGCCAATATTGTTACTAGGTGCCACATAGTAGCGAGTCAAGCAGCGATAACCGAGCGGGAGACAGTTGGACTGCCACGCAGACTTATCGAGATCGATCCCAAAATTTTGAAAACTGTTACAATACTATTACTATTAAACTTTACTCACTTTTAAGCTAATTAAATTATTGAAATTATTAAAACTATTTATACTATTACTATACTATTATACTATTTATATTTATGTTTACACTTTCCCCTACGTTTCGGTTGCTTTTCAGCAGCCATGGTCACGGGGAGACTAAGATGGTAGATGTCTCAATGTTCCAGTGTAGTTATTTCAAAGTACCCGAACATAATTTAATCATGGGTGTTTCTATTTACGCAGAATAAGCTCAAAGTATCATGAAGTCTAGCTGTGACACTCTCCAAAATGTATCCGATAGAAAACCGAAAGACTGGCAACCTTACGACGACGCTCTAAGCTTTGGAGTCGTGTGTTGACCAGTTGGTCATCGCCGATAAATATCCTGGCCTTACGTTCAATTGACTCCAAAGACTCCAACTGATATTTTGCGGACCCATCCCATAGGTGAGAACAGTACTCCATGCTCCTGCATGGAGTACTGTACAGGTTCGATCCTTCGAACCTGTGCTTGCTCAGATAATATTGCAGCTTAATATGTAATCACTTGAAATAATAATGCGTAGTGAAACGTGATCTACGAGTCAATAACGAATCAATATTTGATTATATTTGTATAACGCCGCATTGCTTCTTAAACAAACTCCAATCCATGTTTTAAAAGTTTATTGGAATACGATATATAAACCAAAGCCAGCTATGTGCTTGGATCAGTAAACAAAGAAAAAGGTAATCTATACTAATATTATAAAGCTGAAGTTTGTTTGTTTGTTTGAGCGCGCTAATCTCAGGAACTACTGGTTCGATTTGAAAAAATATTTTAGTGTTGGATAGCCCATTTATCGAGGAAGGCTATAGGCTATATAACATCACGCTACGACATACGGGGGCGGCGCAGTAACGATAAACGCGGGTGAAACCGCGGAAACATCTATATTAGATAACGGGTCTTGATAGTGTAAGTAAATATTTAAAGTATAAATACCTATTTATTGGTGGCTTGAGTCGAGCCTGAGCTCATACCATTTAAACCGTGACCACGATCACAGTACATAGTATTACCGTGACCACGATCGAAGCAAGTCATTCGAAACGAAACAAATAGATGTTTATACCTTTAAATATTTACCAACGCGATTAAGACCCGTTACCTAATATGTATTATGCAATTAACCCATTCAATGCGGCAACAAATTTTGCTTTCACTAGCCAGAATCGGCTCATATTTAGCGTAAACGCCGATCGGCGTCAGCCGCACTTGATGAAAAAAATATATATATATATTTAAGAACTACTCATATCAGGCATTTCATTAGTAAATTCCAAACACATTTGTTGTTTTAATAATATAATATCTTTAAATTTGGGCAAAATATAAAACAACTATACATGACGCCGGTCGGCGTCCTCCGAATCTGAGTATGAAAAAATAAGACGCCGATCGGCGTCCGCCGCATTGAATGGGTTAATACCCGTTATCGCACATTGTACCTATTATGTGTACAAATCGCAAAAGCCTAACATTATTTTTACTCCCAAATAATATTGTTCAATGGTGTGCAAATATTGTACATAATTATTTTGGCGATTATATATTATTATTATAGGCGCTAAGTATGTTTAACGGGACTATAATTTCTGTAAATATACTAAAAGCGAAGACAAATATGGTAGTTAGACACTAGAATGTGTAGAAGATGAGCCTATTTTCGTCTTTTGGGCATAATGGCTGACTCCATGCTGCCACTGACTAAACCTGACTGAAACTCGAACGAGTTTGTGTTTGCATCACAAAAATAATTTAATTGTAACTTTCATTATTAATGTAGCAAATAAAAAAATACAAAAAAGAAACACGTAGATAATATTGTATAAATATTCTATCACATACATACAACACCATCTAGCTCAAACTAAGCAGAGCTTGTACTATGGGTACTAGACAATGGATAAACATACATATATACATAGATTCACGCCTGTTTCCCTTTTTTTTTGTAAATACATACATATTATACATAGAAACACTCAGACCAAGACAAACATCCATGTTCATGCACACAAATGTTTGACTTGTGCGGGAATCGAACCCGCGACCTCAGGCGTTGCAGTCGGTTACACTAACCATTACGCCATTGAGGCCGTTAGATAGAGATATCTTTCAAATATATGAACTATTACAGCTGTCAATTTGATAGAAGCTGCTTTATTGTACCTAAAATCTCTTTTGAGCCATAAATAAGAGTGCCGGCGGCTCTCATACACTCCTCTTCTATTCCTTTCCTTTTATCCTACCCTATTCCTGTTTCCTAATATAACTACTATGCCGTACCCGACAGGAATAATTGATAGCTTTAAGTTCACCATCTATTATACTAACATTGTGAAAAGAAATTAATAATTGAATTGAAATAAATTATTTTATTTAAAATAAACAATTACATAATTAAATTATTAACATAATATATACACAAATTATTAACATAATGTTTAACTAAAAAAAACAACAAAATTAAAAACTGTCTTAGGAAATATTCCTCCGCATCGTCGTCAATTGGCAACATGCCAAGAAAAAAGACTGCTAGTATTACCACGTTGAAGCGAAGCGAACTGAAATTGAGTAGTAGCTCTGGTATAATACGTCATAAACTAAGGTAACCTTTTAACCTTTGGCAGTCTTTTATTCTATAAATCGGATGTAATAAAAATTACAACAGTCAAAATATATTTACACCGTATCGTATTTAACAAACGCCGTCACCTAAATACACTCCAGTCAATCTACGGCCACACATCATACTATCGACGTACTTAAAAATAAACTCCACATGCCATTCAACGTGGCAATGCTGCCAGTCTTCTGGGCACTTTACCAGTTGACAGCGATGCTGAAGAATTCTACGATGCCTAAACCCCTTTTTGTAAATATTTAGTAGTATAATTATTTGTGTTTTGTAATTATATTACCTTTTTTAATACGTTTGTAAATATATATTAGGTTAATAATTCCTTTTAAAATTAATAATGTAAATATTTGTGTCAATATAAAAATATTATATTTGTACTTAACGATAATATAATAAAAATAAATAAAAAAAGACTCCACATCAAAAAACCAATTCATTAATGTACCAGTATTAACATTTTTATTGATCACATATTTATTTACTTAAAAAATTAATACTAGGTGTGCCTCGACGAGTATGCCACCCGCTGGTAACTAAAAAGCAATTTTTCTAATAGATAGATCAATCTGGTTTGAAATTCAATTAGTCATGGTAGAATTATGTTTGCTACTATGTGTTCTCTTATCTTTATTAAGTGACGGACATTTTGAATAGTCGTTACAAGATGGCGATTGCTTTTGGCGGTAATATTATACGCGTGTCGGTTTTTAAAAATAGTACTGGTTACATAGTTATTCAGATAAGCGTCTGTATATATTATGTTTTTAAAAGAAGAATAAATATATCCCCGAAGAGATATAAGCAGAAGTTTACATTTTGCCTGTGATTGTTGGTCACGTTGTTTTATGTAGAGTTAAAATGTCAGTAGCTGGCACTTTGATTTTTACTGAACTGTAGGAAAAGGTCTATTGCATATTTCAATAATAATAATAATATCAGCCCTGTATTAAACTGTCCCACTGCTGGGCACGAGCCTCTTCTCACTATGAGAAGGGTTAGGCCATAGTCCACCACGCTGGTCTAGTGCGGGTTGGTAGACTTCACATATCTTCGAGAACATTATGGAGAACTCTCAGAGATATAGGTTTCCTCACGATGTTTTCCTTCACCGTTAAAGCAAGCGATAATCAATATTTAATACGCATATAACTTCGAAAAGTCAGAGATGCGCGCCTTGGGTTTGAACTCGAGACCTCTGCGTGGCAGTCCAACGGTTTTCCACTAGGCTATCGCTGCTTCAATTATTGCTATTTCAATGCTACATAAATTTTTCTAACAGAAAAAGCCTGTAACATTTTGCCTTATCTGGAAATGTAACCCGACACTTCACGATAGGCAGTAAGCAAAAGCGCAATCTTCTCCACATACTTAGTGAAATGCAAGATGCGTTAAAATTGCCATTATCTACTTTAATAGTACTTTGTATTAAGTAAGTCTGTTTGATTAGTCTTCTCTAACATCCAAACTGTGTACTTACCCGGTTTCTGAAAGTGTTATCAACGACTTGTCCAAATCAAACTCATGGCAAGTGATATGATTGACCTTTGCTAACGTGCCTTTGACTGTCTGTTTATATTTTTTAAGTTAATGCGCCTTTCAAGAAGATTGTATTTTACTCAATACTTACTCACTATGCTGGATCAGCGACCTAAGTCAGTTCTTAGCCTCCGACATTAAAGTATGCTATTCTTTCCTATTATGTTTCTATTTTATGCCAAGTTAGTCCAATCGGGCACGTTAATCTTTTTCTGGTCTCTAGCAATTTCTTTTTTCCAACGTTATCGTGGGTGATCCACCGAAAGACGCCAAGTTAAAGAAAGAAAGAGATAAAGAAAGAGCATATCTCGGGCATAGATTGCCCGAGATATGCTCCCATCTCCCATTCTTTTCACATGTGTGAGCCAGCAAAGTGAGGCAGCTTTTACTCCCCGATTAACTTAATAATTAGACTTAATAACAATTTCACTTGGCTTACAAGATTGTTGACATATAAAATGTAGACTCAGCGGTCATTGTACCTATAGTAGTTTCGGTGAAAGATTTGATTGGCAAAAGTCTCAACCATCATTTAAAGAGGTAAGGATTTGAGTCCTTGCTGCAGAAAGCGATTTTATTGGACACGGTATGCATAGTTCGAACGATCCTATCTCTGAAATCCTAACTACCGGCATCTTCGCCTCTTTGCTCGACGCCGTTAGGTCTTTTAAATATCATAATTGTAATAAACAATAAATAGTTATTAGGCTAAACGATATAAAGGGAAATATAAAAATGGAAAGCGAAAACTGTCTGTTTTGTTCGTTTTCGCGGCTAACCCGGATGATAATTGGCATAGAGACTGCTTGAACTCTAAAGCAATACTTTGGGCATCTAAAAATATTCGTGTACGAATGACAGCTAGTTAGCAATAAATCTTTTACCACATAGTTTTTTTTCTAGTTGCTAATAACAAAAATACATAAAAAATTATTCATCGATTATATTATCTATGAATGAATTGAAACTCAATGATGTATTTAAAAACCTTTTTATTATGGTGTCATTAATTTTAAATTTGCATAAGTGAGTTAGGATGACAAATGGCATGTGTTTATATTATGGTAATTAAACCTGCAGATAATGTTAATTGATCGTTTTCTATTAATTTATTGACAAGCTGATGAGGTCAGCAATGAATAGTTTTAGCTTGACGAGTTTACATATCAAATATTCAATATATCATATAATACTTTTTTGATGTTGCCACATGAGTTGAATAATGTTGTGACTCGAAATACAAGGTTTTTTGGACGACAAAAATACAGTATCGCAACATTACACGTGTTTTTTTAAATTTAAAAAGAAGCCACATCTTTCATACTTATTAGCTTTTGTTAATATTAGTTGTAAATAAGTTGTATATTATGATTATTGGTTTCGTACATACAAATTAAACAGCTTCATTAATAAAAAAAAACAATGGATATATCAAGCTTATGTATTAATAAGCTTAGATAATTTGGGCATATAGAAACTTCTACAAATATAAGATATATTTGTAGAAGTTTCTATATGCCCAAATTATCTAAGCTAATAAAAGAAAAACATCTCGGAAAATATTATTGTACCTACCGAATCA
This sequence comes from Catocala sponsa, assembly GCA_963564715.1. Classification (NCBI taxonomy): domain Eukaryota; kingdom Metazoa; phylum Arthropoda; class Insecta; order Lepidoptera; family Erebidae; genus Catocala; species Catocala sponsa. The sequence continues at coordinate 7,597,766 of OY751346.1, read as the reverse complement.
GAAAGGTAACGTAAATCACAATACCGTTAACCTGGCCTTTCTACAGAACAACTACTAAAGACTTCGTCCAACAACAAGGCGAATGTAATGACAGTGAATGACGTAAAAATACATCAAGCAGAGTAAGGGTCAATTCAGATCAGGCGGAAAAATGCTCGAGCATCTTTTAAGTGGTAATTCAATATCAACCTTATTCCATTTACATATACCTAAAAATAGCATGCAACATTAAAATCTTATCCAATAAACAGTTGCATACAATAGTATGCAACTGTTTATTTATTAGATAACGATTAAAATATTAATCGTTATCTAAATGGAATAAGGTTGATATTTATTACCGCTTGAAAAATGCTCGAGCATTTTTCCGCCTGATCAGAATTGACCCTAAGGAAAGTACCACAGTTTAAAAACCGTCTTCATAAAGCGTTCTGGACGGTAACTGATGCAACGACTATACGATGAGCACCACATTCTTTACAAAACGAATACGACATACCCATGACGTATGAGACCGACAGTTTTCAATACATACGACAAGGCACATTGAAAAAACCAATAAGTTATTTGGTCCCTAACTCTACTGATATACGAGTACATATTATCTTTGTTGCTTGTCAAGCTGTTAAAGTAATATCACTTTACCAAGAGAGACCACATAATTGTTAGACGATCAAAATATTGGACAAGCGAGGCAATTGAACAAGATGTTCAACAGAAACGACACAATTATCTGTTTCATAACAACCCATACTCAAAAACATTACTTGTATACTCTGAGTTAAGACCACTTAACCGTTAGAGATTTACGGTTTTAGTGTTATGGGTGTTGGTATGTAAGTGTCTATCTAGTTACTACTTAAGATAAATTAGTATTGCTTCATCAATATGGATATTTATGACGACAGGATACAGATAGCTCCACATAAAGACATTGCAGTAGAAAGTTAGAAGTCAGAGAAATGCTATTGTAGCCTTTCTGAAGAAGATCCACTTTAAAGAATATCCATTTGGTCTGTGATATGGATAAAATAAATGCTTTCCTAGACGTATCTTGGTGAACGGCATAGCTTTTGCTAATTAAAGAATGGAAAAGATCATGTTGCACTTTAAGAACTCCATACCATGCATACATTTGAGAACACCCTTGAAACATGAGAATACATAGCTTCTTCTCCCTAGCCTTTATTATTCCCAAGTCACTTGGGGTCGGCTTTCTACTCTAACAGGATTTGACTGGATATCAGTTTTTACATGGACATCTGACCTCCGCAACCCGAAGGCTAACGATTCCCTAAGGCTAGACCAGTGTCAGGATATTAGAGGGCCCTGACTTACGAATAATGACTGCATGGCAGCCGAGACCGACAGCTTAACGTGCTCTCCGAGGCACGGAGCAGGCGATAATTGTCAATCAATACGTACATAATTTCGAAAAGTCATATAACTTCCGACAGTTAGAGGTGCGCGACGTGGGTTCGAACCCGAGACCCTCTGCATTGCAGTCTGTTGGTCTCCCCACTGAGCTATTGCTCTTATGAGAATACATAGCTAACAAACATAAATCAGAAATCATATCTTGAATCTTGTATAAAATAATCTTATAATACATCTAGACAGCAGCCAAGAAACCCTGTTTTGTGCAACTGCATAAGTAAGGTTTCAGAAATTTCTTAAGATGGAGGAGACGGAGGACGGTGGAGTCCAGCTAGCATTGTTACCAGGATATTGGTTACAATGCTAACTGGATATGTTAGAGAATGATACCCTGGTGCAAATGTCCATAACCTATGTATTACCATTAAAGACAATATGGATTTTTCTACTATTTTGATTTTGTTTAGAGTAGAGGCGGTTCTGGACTTGATCTGCTCCAGAATTGCTCAGAGATTAAGCAGGCAAAAAACTGACCGTAAAAAAAGATAACCACCAAAATAATTGCAGCTAGTAATATTATAAATGCGAATGTGAGTTTTTGTTACGCTTGCACGCTTAAACTACTTGACCGATTATCATGTAATTTTGCATACACGTTGTCAGGGGAACAGAAAAGGACATAAGGTACCTTTTATCTAGAAAAAAGTTCTGTTACTTGTCTAACGCGGACAATATCTAGTAATCATAATAAACACAAAGTGTCGCTGTCTGTATGTACACCTATAACTCGAATAGCACTTATTCCAATTATATGATTTTTATAGTATAGAAATACGATATCTGGATCAGGATTTAGCATATATATAACAAAACTAGGGTAAGTGTACCTAAAAGTTTAAAACACCAAAACAGACGAAAATTGCGTCACTGCAGCGTGCAGTAACTACGAAGATCACGAGCAGAGCCACGTGAAGATCTAGTTTGCGATAAAAGTACTATGTCATTCGTTATTTTTAAAGCTTTCTCGTATAACAGTTACAAATACACAAATGATTGTTAATAGGCCACTTTTCTGTCAACCACACTAATTCTCTCAACAATTACGAACGCGTGTAAAAGGCTTTACCTTTTCTAGTAGGGTACCGTATCATTCACCGTATATTTAGGCTGTGTACATATTAATATCGACCTTGTAACCATACTGGAAAGTCTATAATAGATTGAAAGAGAATGCAGGAGTAATACGTAAAATTGTCATCATGACTAAGTATAAGAGACTGATACCATCTTGGTGTAAAGTGGAATGCATACTAGACATTTTTGTCGCCTCTCATTTTGAATTTATTTTCGTGAGTTGTTTAGTCGATACACGTGCTCTGCTATAAACCATTGTTATATTATATAATTATCCACTTATTTTAATCTTATATTCACAACTTAATTACTTGATGTATTATAACTTCTATAAATATTTATATTGTCAAGTGGTGGACCACTATTATTAATTCTAGAACTCTTATAAAATCCTAAAATGACTAAAACAGGGCAGTTAGTCACTCATTAATTTGCTTTGGTTTATAATGGATTTTTATTTGAGATGGATTAAGTATATTGTTGTTTGATTATCATTTAATTTATATTAGTTGTGTTGTTACCAAATTCATAAACATTGTTAGTACGACGATAATAAAAATATTTCGGAAGACTGTCTGGCAGACGAATATGTGGTTTAAAATGATACCGCGTGACTGTTACCGCGAACTTCTGCCCGCGGCTATGCTCAAGAATAATCCTTTTTGTTTAATATAATGTTGCGAATGTTATTCATTGAAATTAAACTACTATATACGGATTTTATCGCGTTGTTTATTTGACACTTTATTACAAAATTTTGAAAACTGTTACACTAATATTACTACTAAACTTTACTAATTTTTAAGCTAATTAAATTATTGAAACTATTAAAACTATTACTATACTATTATACTTTTTGTTTTAAATCAGAGATAACCTTTATTCTTTTACCCCTGAGAACGTGTATGCGAAATTTTATAATAATCGGTCGAGTAGTTGAGGCGGGAAAGCGTAAGGACAAAGATCATATTGGCATTTATATTATTAAGTTAGGATTTTAATGTTACGAATTACTAGTATTTTCACCACACCTACTATGCTAATATGCCAAGCATTTTAGCGTAGCAGACGCAGCACAAATATTGCACTATCAACGAAAACCGTCTCCTAATACAAATTAGGAGACGGTTTACGTCGGCAGTACAATTTTTGTAATTCGATTTCAATACCTCTCGATTGCAAATCCGATGCCTATCGCTGATTTCATTCCATTAACTTTAAGCTTTACTCAAAAGGCGACTAAATAGTGAAGTATGTAAGCTCCATAACGGCTACTTGACACGAGTCGACAGCGCAACAAATTTGAAGCGCGTGTGTAAACATCGTGAATCGCCTTGGGTACTGTTATGGACTGGACACTTGAAGGTGCTACGATATCATGATGGAGACGACTTGTACTTCTCTTTATGGTTTGTTAAATAGTTGGCTGAGTATTTAAGTCCTTGAGTTGAATAATAATGCCTGTACGTCTTTTAGACTTAGCTGGTAATCTTATCTACATTGGTGTTGTAGCTTTTGGCTGTGATTTCGTATACGTGGAATTTGGAAGTAAGAAGCTTTTAAAACGGGGTATATATAAGCCTGAAAACGGTTTTCATTTTAGTGCCGTCGTTTTTTGCGGGATACACGAAACATACAACAGATAGATAACAGACAAAATATTTAAAATAATTATTTTGGCTTTTATAATTATAATAAACAAATAACAAACACCCCTCATAATTTTTCTTAAATATATTTTATTTACGGATATCGACCTGTTACAATTTAATTATATGCATAGACAGCTATCGATGTATGATTGTATAATTGCATTGGAATTAAATTCGAATATGTTACAGCAGCACACCGGTGGCCAAACACAATATTTTTAATTATGTCTGGCATTCCAAGATTTGACAGGAGCGTATGACTTGACAGGAGAAGAAGGCTTGAAGGGAGCGCATTTATTAAGTATCGCATTTGACACGGCTGTCAAATACAGTAGTCCAAATACGATATGACTTCTCTTTTTCCTTCATATGGTATTGTATTACTTTTAAGGGACCACGATGAATGTCACTCCATTTTCTATAAAAAAATGGATTCAGGCCTTTGAGACGCTAGTGGATCATTGATACACGGTCAATGTCAAGAACATTGACCGCTACACACACTACTCTACAAATAGTGTCTTACCTGTCTAAAAATTCTCAGTAGAATAATAATAATAATAATATAATGCAAATCGTACCTAATATAAATGCGAATGTGAGTTTGTTTGTTTGTTGATTACGCTTTCCAGCTTAACTAATCGACCGATCATCTTGAAACTTGGCATCGACGTTGTCAGGGGAACAAAAAAGGACATAAAATACAAATCATTCATTTACAAGATGTCTATAGATACTTGTACCATGTACTTCTCTGACTATCCTACTAATCAGTAAATAATATAGTATTCTATCACATACACACAACACCATCTAGGCCAAACTAAGCAGAGCTTGTACTATGGGTACTAGACACTGGATAAGCATACATGTATACTTTTTTTGTAAATACATACATATTATACATAGAAACACCCAGACCAAGATAATCATCCATGTTCAAGCACACAAATGTTTGACTTCTGCGGGAATCGAACCCGCGACCTCAGGCGTGGCAGTCGGTTACACTGACCACTACGCCATCACACATTTTCAGATTTTTTCTTGGTCTAGAACTATATACAATATGGCGATAGGCTTGCTCCCTATTATGTCACGTAAAGATGTAGCTAGCGAAATATGGATTTAATACAATCTGTCTAACAATTTGGGGATGTAGGCGAAAGCTATGAATATGTGCCCTGATATTCTAAATAATTTATAGAGTATAATAAAAGATTAATGTGTACTATTAGAAAATACATCAATACAAAAAACATAGTATCAACATTAGTAATATTTTAAACATACAATCAAAAGTCAATTTGACATCCATATCATGATAATCAAAGTTTACCATTAATTTACCATTAAAATTATATTTTTCATCGAAAAATTACCATTAGACATAAGTTCTTGGTATGATGGACGTAACGGTCGATATTAAACGAAAATAGAACGAATAATTTATGAGCCTTTTACTAAATATAGTTGAAAACAGGTCAGCCTAATGCGGTGTGGCTTTCTGCTAGATTTGTTTGTGGAATGGAAAGTTTTCTGAAGAAAATAGCAATGGTTTAACTTTACAAAATAATTTTTATCCCTGAGGGTATGTCCAGAAATGTATTACACCGACATGTCACCAGCTAGACTTTTTGACCCACGTAATAGGGAGCGAGTTTATTCCTGTCTACCGGGCTTATTTATTGACACCATGCTTTTGCCGTGATCCGAGATTTTTCTGCCAAGAAGTAGGACAGAGTTTGGAATGGTTTGGACGGCAATAGCTCGCTCTCTATTACATGAGAGCTAAGATCATCGCTGATGAAATGTGAGCATTATTCATCTCTGCCCATCGCTTTATGGATATGGGCTCACGCCTATGTATGTGTACTATGTGCATATGTATTAAAAAATCTAACTTTGGGACGATCGTTTTTTTTTTAATTATTACGATGATCGTAATAAGATTCCGTGAATGTTTTCGAACGCAGTCGTCTTTCTGTAGGAGGCTTATGTTAGCAATGGTGAAGGTTTAAAAGTTTGACTCCTGTGCCTATCCCTCTTCGAAGATATAGACATGATACTATGTATGTAGAATCGAAAATATGCTCCTTTATGTAATCCATTTGAATGAAATTGCGGCCAAACTACAATCTATAGTCAAGCGAACAGTTCTCACGAACGAAGTCGTGGACTAGGTCTAGTAAGTGTTAAATTTCAAGAACCATAATCTTATCGAAAGACTTGGCTAGGATCATCATAATATATCGTCCACTCAGCGTAATATCCACTTAACTCTCAACTCTTAATTGTACCACGCAATAAACATTTTACGTTATAGAGATGCGGCTGTAAATGGTTAAAACGGCCATATTAATTTGTTGTAAGTGTGTTATGGTACTGGAACATAAAATTCAACGGCTTCATTGGTTACTATGTAAGATGTAATATCATAAATATTATTTACTTGCATACTTGTGCTTTTTATTTGGTACTAGCTTTCACCCGCGGCTTCGCTCGCGTATGTGTAGGTTAGGTATGGTTAGGTTTGCAACAGTTCTTTTTTCTGGATGAAAGGTACCCTATGTCCTATTCTGTACCCCTGACAACGTGTATGCAAAATTTCATGTTGATCGGTTGAGTAGTTAAGGCGTGAAAGCATAACAAACAAACAAACAAACTCATTTTCGCATTTATAATATTAGTAAGGATTGTGATATAAGGTGCGAATTAACTGCACCGATCCCGGTGTCCGGGATTATGTGTTAATTTTTTGTTATTAAAATGGGTGTACAAGGCATGAATGAATGAATGAATACTTAAGTATCTTCACAGTACAGTTTTACTATGTATAATCGTTACTAAGGAGTCATATAAGTAGTTATTGGCCCTGAGTTTGTCAAAAAATATATAAGTTTGTAGTATTAGTAAGAGGAGATCCAACCGAAAGATGTTTTGCAATAATGTTTTAAGATCGTTGATTCCTTAATCCGCCTTATTGCTTTGAAATTAAATATTTTTGTACTGATTGATAAAGCATTGTTTCATATTGACGTCATTATAGCCTATGCATGATAGACATATAGCTAAGTTTAAAAATGAATTTATATACTTAGATATGTAGCAAATTCCATGAGTATCGCTATGCTGATGCATAGTGATTACTCATGGAGTTTGCCTGATGATTCAGGTGACCATCTTTATCCTGAAACAGACCAGAGAGTGACAGATCTGGTGTTATAAGCAGCCATAGACTGCGGTCAAGTCATGATTTCCATCTAGATTATACAAAAAAATTGTCTCAAAACTTTAATGACTGTCAACGACTTTCGGAGTTTATTTCTAAACATTTTAACTTCTTAAGCGTCAAGGGGAAATACGAGAAAAAATAAGAAATTCATTGTGCAAACAATACACAAACGGACAAACGTATGTCCGCTCGACACTTGACTCATTAACGAGTCAAGTGTCGAACGGATATACGCTAGTCTGTTTTTTTTTAGTGTCTCATTTTTGCGGACAAACTTATGATCGCTCTTTCTTGACATAAGGTTCCAAGATATAACTTTAATAAAATTTTATCTGTACGCAATAGTCCCGTGTCCAGGTCTGCTACAGTTAGTAGGTACCTTAACTCAGTGACCGAGTGTACGGGTGTCCCACATATCGCCACGCCTGTCTATCGGCCGTGACCAACACATTCGACACAAATGCACCTCCATTTTATAAACGTTATATAATCTAGATCAACTTAACACCTGTATACGCCAACTGTTTCTAGATTTCTAGTAATGCAATTCTAACATGGTCCATTATTGAAGTGAAAACTTCTTTAGGCGCGTTGAGCACTTCTTGGGTGAACAAAAATCATAGAACTCGCGTCATCGTCACGCTTCGTTATCGTTACGCTTCCACGCTTTCAATTTTTGAATTATTTCAGAATATCCTAACTATAATATTATAAATGCGAAAATGAGTTTGTTTGTTTGTTACGCTTTCACGCCTTAACTACTCAACTGATCAACATGAAATTTTGCATACAGGTTGTCAGGGGTACAGAATAGGACATAGGGTACCTTTCATCCAGAAAAAATAACTGTTGCAAACCTAACCTCACCTAACCTACATTTACGCGAGCGAAGCCGAGGGTGAAAACTAGTTAACAATATCTCAGAAATGGTGCGTCCTACGCAAAAAATAACGAAATTTTGACCTCCTTAATACCCGCTAATAGAGTATCAGGAATACGACCCGACCATTTTTTTTTTTTGTAAAGACGTGTTTATGATCAAGGATAAAAGTTTTCACTTCTATCGGCAGTCCCCAACGACTGCCCGATGTTTTTAATTTTTAATTTATGTTCGTTGTGTTTGAGAAGCAATAGCATAGATGAGACTATGAACTTCCAATCAAGACGCTTCGATTTCTTGTTGAGTTTTCTTACACAGATTCTAGCTCATTAAAAATATAATTATCATCGTACCACTTTGGGTTACCACTGTAGAGGAACGCGGTGTGATGTCCCTTCAATAAAATGGTAGGATCATCTGTTCAGGCTGGGTGACCGTTCCTAGAAGGCCGCGGCCTGATGGTTGTTGGGCACTTGTATAATTAGTACATGTAGTATAACTTCGCTTGCGCGATTCAGGATCTCTCGACATAATAATATACGTCGTAACTACCTACTTCGTCTGTGCACAAAGCACAATTTTTGCCCGTGTGAGGATCGAACCCAAAACACACGACGTAATGGCAGTTGTGAGGCGACAAGTTAAATCACTATGCCTGTGCAAAGTAATGTAAATTAAATGCATTTAGTAGTAATCCAAACTTTGAACGCAAGGTCAATATTTTATAAAATAAGCCCTGATATTTTCTGAATAACACAAAGATAAATATAAAATTACTAACTATAAAGACATTTTTAACCTTTAAAAATTATTTTACAAATAGTGACGAAACTGTTTTATTTAATATTCTAAATAAACATATATTATGTCTAATAGGTTCTATTAGTCAAATCTTAATTAGAGAGTGGCGGAAACGGCGGCCGCGGCGGATACGCATTCTGCCGGCATGTTGGCGAACACGTCGGCTAGTGAGTGACATGCGAATAAAATATATCGATTTAATATTCATTACGTCAACGTTTATAGTCGCCACCGCTGGTGGTATAAGATCTCTTTGCTATTGTGAGGTCTTGAGCTCGACTTTTGTACCCTGCTAATTGTTTTTTATACATGAGATGTGCGCTCAGTCACAGAATGTGCACTACGCAAAATATCTACAAGTTGCAATATGTGTCTTTCTGAAAATATCCCTTGTTGCGAAACGGACATTTTACGAAAATTTTAGTTTTTCTGATACCTATCTGAATAATAATAATTATTAGGTACGTACCTACTATGGAACCCTCTATACGAGAATCTGATACGTACAATACTTGACCGTTTTTTTACTGATACCATGATAGAATATATAATTGGAGACATGGAACATTTTACGAAAGAGAAATTTTACAAAAGTAATATTCTGCCACCTGTAGACATTTTATGAAGTGGATATTCTGCGATTGAGCCGACATGTATAGCATACGCAAGCTAAGACAAATGTGCAAGTAATCCATAAGGATTACTTGCACATTTGTGTACAGGCGCAAGTTAACCATAAGGTTAACTTGCGCCTGTAGATGATACTAGTGCTTGCGTCATACGATTGCATTAATGGCGAAGTGCCGAGTCTGCGTATTTTTTATGTCTGCGGTTGGAATCCTTTTCTCCTTTTTAACAAGACAACTCACGCACTAATGGTAATTCCTGTATAGTAGGAGACTTTAAACAATAGGCATAAAGTACATCCAGACTCGGGACAACTATTTATGAATCACACAAAAATTCGAACAGACAACTCTCCAAGCTTTTATTATACTTACTAAAGTTATGATAATGTCACTAAAAACATATCTATACATCTATACAAATAAATAAAATTGAAGTGTCTGTTTGTAATGTAAAAATAACAGCTTTTTATCTAATGCATATGAAAGTATATAAGGTACCTATACGAAAACATCTATTTTTAAAATTTTTGTCTGTCTGTCTGTTTGTTCCGGCTAATCTCCAAAATGGCTGAACCGATTTTGATGGGACTTTCGCTGGCATATAGCTGATGTTATAAGGAGTAACTTAGGCTACTTTGATTTTAGAAAAAAAAATAGGGTTCCACGGAGACAAACACTTTTTAGTTAAAATCTATGCGGACGAAGTCGCAGGTAGTAATTTAATAATATTAAATCAACCCTGTATTAAACTGTCCTGCTGCTGGCCACCACCCTCTTAGCGTAAGAAGCGTTAAGACATGGTCCATTACGCTGACCCAGTGCAGGTTGGCAGAGTACACATATCTTCGAGAACGTTATGGATTACTCTCAGACATGCAGGTTTCCTCACAACGATTTTCCTTCACCGTTAAAGCAAGCGATAATTATAGTATTATAATATAATATTCTACCACATACACACAACACCATCTAGCCCAAACTAAGCAGAGCTTGTACTATGGGTACTAGACAATGGATAAACATACATATATTATACTTTTTTTGTAAATACATACATATTATACATAGAAACACCCAGACCAAGACCAACATTCATGTTCATGCACAAAAATGTTTGACTCGTGCGGGAATCGAACCCGCGACCTCAGGCGTGGCAGTCAGTTACACTAACTACTACGCCATCAAGGCCGACAAATAACTATATAATACGGACATAACTTCGAAAAGTCAGAGATGCGCGCTTTGGTATCGAATTCGAAACCTCTGAGTGCCTGTCCAACAGTCTCCCGTTAGGCTACCGGGAGTATTCCGCTTTCGGAACCAATTTTTTCGGCACCTATAGTTTCGGCACCTGAGCTATTCCACTTTCAGCACCAATAGGTATTTTATTCCACATTCGACACAAAGCAAAAATGCCTATTGGTGCTGAAAGTGGAATAGCTTAGGTGCCGAAAACATTGGTGCCGAAAGCGGAATACTCCGGCTACCGCTGCTTATTATTATTACACCAAAAGTTATTATTATTAAATTTAATGTCATACCTAATGTTATGTTACTTATACATCCAACTGCGATCTTGCTCAGTACTAAAGTGGCACTTCACACATATCGCAAAGCATTGCGTAAAAATAACGGCATGTACAAAATCAACGCTTCTCTTGTCGCAAAATAAAGTGTCTAACATAGCATGTAGCGGTATGCACAGTTTATGACGTAGTTGCATACAAGTGAGGCATAATGCTGTAATGAGGTTTGTTACTTACGCTGTGGAAAATGCACGGAAAATAGCCTTTTTACGGCTTTATGGAGACGTACGGTTGTTTTAGGTAGCTGAGGCGAGATTGTTTTAAAGTGGTATGTTGTAACGACTAAGTTTTGTAAATTATATCGTATATCCTATCCTTCCTAATATTATAAAAGCGAAAATGAGTTTGTTTGTTTGTTACATTTTCATGCCTAAACCACTGAACCGATCATTCTGAAATTTTGCATATACAGAAACGGACATAGGTTACCTTTCATCCCGAAAAAAATTACTGTTCCCGAGGAAAACAACAATAACGTTCATATGATAATAGATGGCGCCACGTGTCTTTCAAATCATGATTGAATTATATTATTACAAGCGGAGTACAACCCGAATTGATTGTCAAATTCTAAATTAACGCGAGCGAAGCCGCGGGCAAAAGCTAGTATAAACGATATAAGGATAGGCTAGCTTAGATTAGTAACAGTACTTTTTTTCTATAGACTGTATGGATGACGTGGTGGTTTAAATGGTCTCCTTGCTGCGCCACTGCGTCGAATGTTGAGGGTTCGAATCCCACACGGAAAAAATGTGATCCACAAATGGTTGTTCCGAGTCTGGGTGTTTTTTGTGTCCGTTGTTTGAATGTTTGTAAAGCCCCCCGCGACACAGGAATTATTCCTAGTGCGAGTTCTCTTTTTTAAAAGGCGGTACTTTTTCCTGGATGAAAGATAAAGATCTTTTATCCAGGAAAAAGTACCGCTTTTTTTTCCTATGTCTCTGAAAACGAGTATGCAAATTTCATAATGATCGGTAGAGTAATTAAGGCGTGAAAGCGTAACAAACAAACATACTTTCGCATTTAGAATTACACGATACATAAAAGGTTAGCTTAGGATAGATTAGTACACAAATTAAGAACCCCGAGAGGGCGCGCGCGGTGTTCCCGCGCGCCTTCCAATGTCGAAAGGGGAGAGCGGTGAGGCTCTCCCCTGGGGACGAGAGGTGGTCGGGTCCGTTTGACCCGGCCCGCACCCACGCGGGGGGGCCTGCTATGGATGACTCAATTCTTTTAAGAGCTCCCAACAGGCCCCTCCATTGGGTGAGAGAGGGAACACCCCAGGTTTTTTAGTGGGTATACCAGTTTGGGGAGTCCCACACGCCCCGCCGGTGCCGTCCCCTAGCCGGCGGATAGTGCATCAAGCATTTTTCCTGGGTACCAAAAAAAAAAAAACAAAAAAGAAAAAAGGATAGATTAGTAACCGTACCATTTTCTGGATGAAAAGTACCCTATGTCCTTTTATGTGTCTCTGACAACGTGTATGCGAAATTTCATGATGATCGGTCGAGTAGTTAATGCGTACAAGCGTAACAAACAAACAAATTAACTTACATTCGCATTTGTAAAATTAGTAAAATTATACATATTTAGGATATGTTTGGCTTTGTGACAAATATTATAAACCGCATATTTTGTCTGCCAAACTATATTTTTGGTGTAGTATACTATACTACCATAATGTATGTATACTATATTAGCCTAAGGGTATCGTTAGCCTTCGGGTTGCGGAGGTCAAGTGGCAGCCGCTTCGTGTAAAAACTGATATCCAGTCAAATCCGGTTAGACTAGAAAGCCGACTCCAAGTTACTTGGGAATAATAAAGGCTAGGGAGAAGGATACTATACTACCATAAATCTGCTGTACCTCAATGGATCAGTCATTGCATTTGCGATTGTGAGGTTATTGGTTGGCACATTGTCTATTGTATTCATATTTCGAGTATTTAGCTTAGTTCGTGAGGTTAATAATATAATACTGACCGCAATTACTTGTAGTTAAGGTCAGTAAGAATTCTGAAAAATTAAGACGATGAAAATTTGTTTTGTCCATCTTAGCCAATCTCTTCATAAATATATGTATCGTCCTTCTCCTTAGCCTTTATTATTCATAAGTCACTTGGGGTCGGCTTTCTATTCTATCCGGATTTGATTGGATATCAGTTTTTACACGGAGCGACTGCCATCTGACCTCCGCAACCCGAAGGCTAACGATACCCTAAAGCTAGACCAGTGTCAGGATATTAGAGGGCGCTGACTTCTAAATAACGATTGCGATAGATGTTCATGGCAGCCGGGACTGAAGCCTTAACGTGTTCTCCGAGGCACGGAGCAGGCGATAATTGTCAATCAATACGCACATAATTTCGAAAAGTCATATAACTACCGAAAGTCGAAGGTGCGCGGACGTGTGTTCGAACCTGAGACCCTCTGCATTGCAGTCTGTTGGTCTCCCCACTGAGCTATAGCTTCATAAATATATGTATAACGTTATTAAATATTTTTCTTTATCCTTTTCAGGTAAGAATGACTGCAAGTTTTCTACAAGGTGTTATAATGTATGCTTCAAATGAATGATGTGCTGAGTAAGTATCTGTCCAGATTTGTGTAAATTTATTTTTTGTATAGCACAAAAAAGATTACGTCTGATATTGCATAATGGGTACCTAATGGTAAGCAGTTTAGCAATGTGCGATTTAAAAAAATATTTATGTGCGTACTTTAAAATTATTGAATCTTGCATTAGAATATCGATTTATTCATTTATATGGCAATATATTCGAATTTAAACTGAATATTTGAATTATAAAACGCGATCTCTCCATCAATTCAAGAACACCGATTGCGTACAAAAATATATCGATTGTTATTCGAATACATCAATTAACCAAGACATTTGAATAATTATAATGTTCCTTTGAAAATCTGTGCTAATCACGCCTAAAAAATTGGTTGGTCTCATTTCATAACATAGAATTATATCATCGTTTATCATACATTATTGCTTTTTATTATAAATGGTAATTTTTAGAAGAAAGTATTATATCGAGATAACTCAATGACACGGGCACTGAAATCGAGACCTCATACACTTCAGTACCGTTGTACTGCTCACTACCCCGGCCAGTCGAAGGCATTTCTGCACCGTGTATAGTTAGATAGTATGTACCAATCTTAAAGTAAGATTCACAGATTAGATTCACATTTTATGTGCTTGTAAACAGTCGGATAATTATTATTGGTGTTCAATTTATCCAAGGAGGTCTTCAATGAGATGCACATAGTGATGAGGCTCAAACGGATTAAATACATTTGTACTTGTTTTATGTACTTGGCGATCGGAATAGATAGTTTTAATGGTATAAATGTTTGAAGTAAAGTGTAGTAAGTAACACAATCACAACTTATAAATTGTATACATAAATTGTTCACGATGTTTTTAGAATATCGCCTGCGCTAAGCTTAGATTCTGAGTCACGGGGAACTTTACAAACATTCAAACACCGGGTACAAAAATAACAGATTCGCAACAACTATCCGTGGAACACTGTCTGTCCTGTGTGATGATCGAACCTGACGCAGTTGCATTGTCGAGACGGTCTCTCGAACGACGATATCCTATAAGTATTATATCCTCCCGGAATATATATTAAAAGAGCAGCGATAGCTCAGTGGGGAGACCAACAGACTACAATGCAGAGGGTCTCGGGTTCGAACCCACGTCGCGCACCTCTGACTTTCGGAAGTTATATGACTTTTCGAAATCATGTGCGTATTGATTGACAATTATCGCCTGCTCCGTGCTTCGGAAAGCACGTTAAGCTGTTGGTCCCGGCTGCGATGAACATCTATGGCAGTAGTTATTGGGAGAGTGTCGACACAAAAGATCCCACTGGGTCGAAGTGTCGCAGGTCTACACTGATTGGCCCCCACATAAGATAAGATAAGATATCCTCCCGGGGAGTCCCTATTACGTGAGCCTGGAAACCGTAGTTGGCCACATCTGGGTGTAATACGCCAGTATCTATCTCTTTAGAGATATAGATGTGAGACTATGTATATAGGTATTAATACATACATAGTCTAGTAGTAGCCAGATACTAAAAGACTATATGAAATTATTAAGCGTTACTTTCAGATAACCTATTTAAATCTTTACTGTAGATGACTTCACGCTAAACCCGTTACTCATTGAAATTAAACTACTATATACGGATTTTATCGCGTTGTTTATTTGACACTTTAACAAAATTTTGAAAACTGTTACACTACTATTACTACTAAACTTTACTAATTTTTAAGCTAATTAAATTATTGAAACTATTAAAACTATTACTATTATACTATTTATATTTGTGTTTACACTTTCCCCGACGTTACTCAGTTTGCAGCCTATTGTGTGGTCTCAGTTTCGACTCTCTTGTCATGCGAAGTGGTATTTAAATTTTTAAGTTTATGAATTCTAAGTTGCATCATTGAATCTGTTTCTGTACCCGATAGACGACAATAGGCACCCTATTACTTGGACAGAACAAATAAAGGACGAAACGTTTCCTAAAAATCATCCAATTTTGAAATCCCAATAACACTATCCGACCGAAGAAGAGAACCCGAGATAGCACGAGCTTAAACTTAATCCTCCGCTCCAATGAGTCAGTGTCGCTCATTCTTAATAACATACCAGGATCTGACCTTCACAGTCATGTAACTGTAAAGTTCAACAAGTCAGAATATATCAAGCGGCTAGTTACCATAGAGTCCTATTACGCAAATATGGAATTTACATAACGAAGTCGATTACTGGTAATTTACGTTGGAAGGAGAATCTTCATGTGTAAACATGTATGACCTATCTTGGGATTACGTATGGTAATGATGAAGGGTACCTTCGCGCAATGGTTGTGAATGCAACTGCTGTGCTTGGTCTTGGGTGCCATTCCCGGGTCGGTGTGTTATTGTGTTTTTCTTTTAGGCAATTTTTAGTAGAAGCACAGAGTTTGGAATTGTGCCCGATATCCTCCAATAAGGTCGCCTTTCACATTGGACCTTAAACCATATCTGGTGAAATGATCTAATTCCTGACTATCTAACCAGTCGTAATCCTTTGGTGATTAACATAGGTGTCAGACTACGTACGCAAATTGGGTACTGCTCCACCCGCCTTATAAAACGAAGACAAAACAATTTCTTATGTTTTGTCTGTAGTTTTTGTATTTCTTGTTGATGTAACAATTTTGTAACATTGCAGTTTAGTATTGATATTGATGTTTTGGTTCTTTATTCTGATCATAAGAAAAAAGCGAGACATTTTCTGATGGTTTTTTGTGTGTTCGAAAATTATCAGTGTGTTGTGTTATGAATATTGTGTTATTCAGATCCAGCGATCTGAATAGCAAGCAGTCTTGCAATTATAAAATAAAAATATTGTTTATGTGTTTGGTGCAACCAAACAATCATTGTCATCGCTATGCTACAGACAGACTTGTAACTCCTCTGGTGTTGCGGGTGTCCATGGGTGGCGGTAATCGCTTACCATCAGGCGATCCGTCTGCTCGTTTGCCCCCTAATCCATAAAAAAAAGACAGACATTTTGATTTTATATTTTCATATGTGTTCCAAGAGATTTATAAATGAAGTTAAAAATTGAAATTTAGGTTTAAGGAGAGATAGTTATAATCGCTCGCTTTAACGGTGAAAAAAAGCATTTTGTGAAAACCTGCATGATGAGTCTCTTCCATAATATTCTCAAAAATATATGTGAAGTTTGCCAACCCGTGGTGGACTATGGCCTAAGTCGTCTTATACTGTAGAGAGGCCCGTTCCGAGCAGCATAACATTTTTTTGTAAAGAGCTGATATTATATTATTATTTAAGGTAACCTTACATAATAAAATGGTTTATAGTAAGTTCTAGAATACAATCAATGCCAGTATGTCGCACTATGACGTAAAGCGGCGTCGGTAATGACAGTAAATAATTACAATGCTTAGAAATGGAATTAGGTCATGTTTTCATTTCATTATAAAATGTGGATACCGGTAAATAGATAAATTGTTATAATCCTAATTAATAATATAAATGCGAACGTGAGTTTGTTTGTTTGTTACGTATTTAATTTACGCTAGCGAAGCCGCGGGCAAAACTTAGTAATGAATAAATGAGATCATAACATTTTTGAAGTGACAACTTCTTTAGGCGCGTTGAGCACTTCTTGGGTGAACAAAAATCATAGAACTCGCGTCATCGTCACGCTTCCACGCTTCCATCCTTTGCATTTTTGAATTATTTTAGAATATTAACAATATCTAAGAAATGGTGCGTCCTACGCAAAAAATAACGAAATTTTTACCCCCTAATAACTCCTAAGAGAGTATCAAGAATCCGATCCGCCCACTCTTTTTTTATTTGTTTATAAAGAAATGCTTATGATCAAGGATTAAAGTTTTCACTTCTATCGACAGTCCCCAAAGACTGCCCCAATTTTTTTTTAAACAGCCGCTTTATTGCCGCAGCTTGCTTGCGTCTGATCATGGGGTCCTGGGTACGATTTCATAGTTACAATATGCTATTGTTGTTAAAATTGTCAAAAGCAGCACATCTAATTTGGAAACATTCACGATATAATGCAATAAGCCCTATTATGTGGCCTAAAACATAGCTGGTAAAATGTGGGTATAATATCTATCCTCTATCCCTTTCATAAGAAAGTCCAGGTAAAGTGTACTCGTAAAAGACGAGCGTGCTTGAATAATAAAATCAGAACGAATCAAACAAGCGAAAGAATCTTCTATTGAAGCTCATTCAAAGCAGCGATAGCCTAACGGGTGACTGTTGGACTGTCACGCAGAGGGCTCGTGTTTGATCCCAAGGCACACATCTCTGACTTTTCGAAATTATGTGCGTATTAAATAGTCAATTATAGGAAATCTGCACGTGCAGGTTTCGAGGATTTCGGCGACTGCGACCGCAATTATCCCGGACCGCGGTCCCAGTTGCCGGATCCATTTAATTTTGAGTTAATTGCGGTCCCAGTCGCCGGAATCCTCCAAGTTTCCTCACGATGTTTTATGTGAAGTCTGCCAACCAGCACTGGACCAGCGTGTTGGACGGCCTGACCCTTCTCGACTGAGAAGAAGCCCGTCCCCAGCAGTGGGACAGTTGCATACAAGGCTGATAATATTAAACTCAATCAGCGTAAATAGTAATACCAAGGTTAGACATGGTTCTGGTACTTTAAAACTACTTTATGCTAGAAGATTGTGATGAAATCTACATTAGTCTCCTGCTAAAAATACTTGATAATTTAAAATGGCTTATGTTTAACTTATCACCAGATATAGTAAAATATAACAGTCAAAAATAGTAAATGATCACTGAATTGCACAGCAAAATATATTTAAAGAGATCAAAATAAGTCGACGGAGCCTCGCTTCGCGGGGCTTCTATTTTTGGGTGGGTTTAAGAACATAAACTAACCTTTCCGAGACGGAATGCAGTCATTTGAGGCATATAGGTGCTCGTTATGATATATTTTAGTAAGCATATTTTGCTGCGCAATTTCTATTTTTGGTGGTTATTATATTTAATCCCATTTAAAATGTTGCAATAAAAATAAATCGTAATAAGATACTAATATAGCAAGTATGTAGTTTATTTCAAAAATAGTCATGCGGGAACGTGACGAGTAAAAACCATAGTCTCTGGCTAATCTGACAAAAAACGGTGTGAGTCCATATATGTATGAATTATAAGCCATTCCGATGTGAAGACTACGCAATATTTACCCGTTTAGAAAGGTACAAGATCATTCTTCATACCTCTACTGCCCCGCTCAACAACTTCCAATAAACGCAACAAGATTCAAATTAAATGTATCTTTATCATATTATTATGCTTACAATCTCCCACATAAGCTGTTGAAGCAATTTTGTAAATAGTTTCCTTTCGCAATAACTCCATAAGCTTTACTTCATAGTCGACAACCTTTGAGGATTTAGCAAATGTAAATGTTTCTCTATCTGTGCTTAGAATCGCGTGTAAATAAGGCACATTGAATTATAAATACTACTTGAGAGCTGAGATGAGCGGAGCGTGAGCGAAAGATGATCCTAGAAGATATTTGCGACTTCTTAATACATTCTTTGGCAGTATTTTCTCCTCTTTAGAAATGGTAGCACGACACTGGTCTTTTTTTAAAATAACTTCAATAGGCCAACCATCGTTTTAAAAGCTAACTACATAGTTTGCCAACCTTTTCTTGGTCAAGTCTCATACTCCGAGGCTCATACACAATGTTCTTTTCATTGTACCCTTTTAGGTTTAAGACTAAAAAAAGTTGTGAAACGACGAAGATGCCTCGCGCTGAGGTCAATCACGTGTCGACGCATATTTTGTGTTCGAAGCAGAATACTACAAGTTGGAGTACCTACGTCTAGGTCCCACGACGCAGTTTTCTCTATCCAGAGGCCGAATTGCCATCTTTTCTTATTGCAATGTTTGGGGTGAGCAATCCAAGGATACGTTTTTTTATACAACTAAGGTGGCAAACAAGCATACGGCCCACCTGATGGTGTGTGGTCACCATAGCCTATAGACGCATGCAACACCAGAGGCATCACTTGCGCGTTGCCGACCCTTTAGGAAAGGCAGTGGGAAGGAGAAGGAGCGGGAAGGGAGAAAGAGGGTGATTGGGCCTCCGGCACTCTCACTCACCGATCGAAACACAACAGTAGGAATAAGTACTGCTATTTCACGTCGATATTCTGTGAGAGAGTAGTCCGGCCTATTCATGCTGAAATCAGGGAGACTCTACTACTCAAGAACGTGGCGGGTTCCTCTCTTCACACTAATTTTAGTATATAACCCTGTCAAAAGACACTCATCAAGACATATCGTCAGTGATATACTACTGGTAATTCTCAAAACCTCCGTCATTGCTAAACATTAACTGCTAGAAAAGGCCCACATTATATAGCCTGTGTAATCTTAATCACCAATTATAAAACTCTTGTCGCCACTGCCACCGCGCTGAGTGTTCCAGTTTCGATCCCCACACGGGACAAATAGTTGTGTTATACACAAATAGGTGTTCTGAGTCTGAGTGTCCTTTGTGTCCTTCCTTTGTGTCTGTTGTTTGAATGTTTGTTAAAGTCCCCCGCGACACAGAAAATATTCTTAGTGCATGAGTTGTCATATTAAAAGATCATTGAGAGCTGTCGCCATGTACAAGTTCACGGGATCAAAACTTGTGTTATCGTAGATAGAATTCTATATGAATGAAGCCTCGACATATGTAAAAGAAATCTAGAATAATTTTACTTTGATAACCTCGATGGCGTAGTGGTTAGTGTAACTGCCACGCCTGAGGTCGCGGGTTCGATTCCCGCACAAGTCAAACATTTGTGTGCATGAACATGGATGTTTGTCTTGGTCTGGGTGTTTGTAAGTACAAAAAAAAAGTATATATGTATGTTTATCCATTGTCTAGTACCCATATTACAAGCTCTGCTTAGTTTGGGCTAGATGGTGTTGTGTGTATGTGGTAGAATATTATATTGTTATATCTTATCTTATCTTGTGTGTGGGGGCCAGTCAGTACAGACCGGCGACACTTCGACCCAGTGGGATCTTTTGTGTCAGTCCCAAGATTATATATATATTGTTATATATTATATTATATAAAAATATTTCAAAATGCCACGCTATCCTCTCCGCTAATCCAACCACCCATCCTATGAAGTGCAGTGATACATGTCGTATTATTAGGCAGATCTACCTACATGCTCGCTTTGGGTGTTAGTCATGCATTTTATTCAATAACAGAATACCGTTGGCTAAGATAACACCAAGTTGTACTCTACCGGTGCGTTTCTATCATCGTTTTTAAGACGTTGACACACTATGCGGTGCGATAACGCTTGTAACCGTACTTGTACTTGCCGCACTTAGACATTAACTCAATTTTCCGGCTGTGAGTTCTGGCCTTTATGGATAAGGGTGCGTTTGGAATTGGGAATGTATTTCGGCATTATACATGTGTTTAATTTTGTTTATTGTCATCATAATAGTTAATCCTAACTAATATTATAAATGCGAAAATGAGTTTGTTTGTTTGTTTGTTACGCTTTCACGCCTTAACTACTCAACCGATGAACATGAAATTTTGCATACACGTTGTCAGGGGTACAGAATAGGACAAGGGTACCTTTCATCCAGAAAAAATAACTAATGCAAAACTAACCTAACCTACATTTACGCGAGTGAAGCCGCGGGTGAAAACTAGTTGCATTATACTTAAGAGTCTACTAGTGCAATAGGCATTTGATTGATTATCTTAAATAAAATACTAGAACTCGGAAATGCCCTGATTACTTGGGGCAGCCAGCCTCTTTTTATGGTTTCACGTAATGTTATTCTGAAATGGATGTTTCTTCAATACTATGCTTTCTTTTAGTTTCTCTGCAGACCTATACCTACACGCGCCGAAAGGGTGTCATGAACATTCGAAGATTTTTCATTGTTCTGCATTCGGTTTTCATTAAAAACGGTATTATGAAAATACTAGATTTTTTCCGCGACTCTGCTCATACAAATGTAGGTGAGATTAGATTAGTAACAAAACTTTTTTCAGGATGAAAGGTACCCTATGTCCTTTTCTGTTCCCCTGACAACGTATGCGCAAAATTTTATGATGATCGGTCGAGTAGTTAAGGCGTAAAAGCGTAACAAACACACTCAGATTCGCATTTATAATATTAGGTCAGAGTCTTAGCCCATAGTATAGTGTGGATATGACCTAAAGTAAGTAATTGAAGAGTGCAACATAGTATTTTTACTACCCACGTCGTGAAGTGGGTCAATAGTACATGGAATGTGTGCAATAATTACGTATTTACATTAGTTCTATATTTATTACGCACGCTTCATAATTTTACTGCAGGGCAGGTACAAAACTACGTAATAAGTTGTTAAGGCTAGGAAGGTTTGATCAGGTAGATAGAAGAGCCTGTCGTTATAATATTGGGATTGTATGGAAGAGCCAGCTCGTCCGGAAATTTACTTATTATTGTTCTCTAATAATGAATTGTGATTAAAATAGCTAACCATGTAGTAAAAAACGAGGAATTTCCTTTTGTGCACACACTATTATAGTAATTCCTAATTTTTTACTATTTTGAGCAAAGTTTTTTTTTTATACGACTAATGTGGCAATCTAGCATACGGCCCACCTGATGGTAAGTGGTCACCGTAGCCTATGGACGCCTGTAACACCAGAGGCATCACTAGCGCGTTGCCGATCCTTTAGGAAAGGAAGTGAGAAGGAGGAGCGGGAAGAGGAAAAGAGGGTGATTGGGCCTCCGGCACACTCACTCACCGAACGAAACACAACAGTAGGTATACTGCTATTTCACGTCGATATTCTGTGACAGGGTAGTGCTTCCCCGGTCGAGCCGGCCCATTCATGCTGAAATCAGCGAGGCTCTACTACTCATCACAACAAAGCAATTCAAAATCTGAAATGTTTATTGACTTATGTCGTTGACCGTATCATTCTTATGCAGCATCTGGCGTAAGAGGAATAACAGTATTATGCTGTTTTGCTGGGCAAATAAGAGTTTCACAGTAAAAACATGCAGTTGCTACTATAGTCTTTCAGAACGAGAAAGTAAATGTACGTTGAAATTAAACTACAACGTACGGATTCGACCGGTTTATTTAAAAGGCACTACTTTTAAATTTAAGATAATACACTATTAGCTTTTGCCTGTGGTTTTGGTCGCCAGGGAACAGTATTTTACCTCGATGAAATGTCTTTTCTACTCGTATGTCCATTTTTATACCACTAAAAACGTGTATTCGAATTTTGTAATGATAGGTTGAGTAATCAAGGTGTGAAACCGTAACAAACAAACTTAAATTCGCATTTATAATATTAGTTAGATTTTAAATTAACTCTTGCTCTGACGTATCGGTTATTTTTTAGCAGCCATGGTCACGGGAAAACTAACATGGTGGTCGTCTCATTCTGTTGTATCTTATAATAAATCGCAATAAAATCTGTGGATAGTAGTTTAATTTCAATGTATAACATTCGAGTAAATAAGACAATATTATGTAAACGTAGTTGATCAAAAATGATTGAAAGAACAAAGATTCCATCATTCAATCATTATTAAAAATCATTTTGAATAAAGATTCAACGTGTAGGCGTCACAAATTATATTCACTCTACACTACGTTAGTTCAAACTAAGCCACAATTAGTAACAATATAATAAAAAATACTTAACATCCTTGAGAGCCTATTCTAAAATTAGTTTTAGTTGGAAACGGCACCCAACGTGGACTAACAATAGTTTTAATGAGCGCGCATTTTTTGTGGCTGCGCGTAAAATCATACTCGCACATCTTACGTCAAGGATGAATGGAATGATTCACGAATTCTTTAGAATATATGACGATTTAAGAAACTGCTAGATTAAACAGGCTGCTAAAACGGTGGTAATATCAAAGTTTTCGCATTCCGATGGGATTAGGATTGGATGAGATTCTAATTATAATGAGACATTTATAATCTATATATTAATACGTGAAGCAAAAACTTTGTACCCTTTTTACGAAAATTGCGCGGACGGAGAAGTATGAAATTTGGCACAGTTAAAGTTATATGGAGAAGTAGGGGCGAATCCTAATATTTATATAAAATATACATTAGAAATACATTAAATTAATGAAAAACCACTACACGCACACAACCATGCATTTGACACACGCAGTCGAATCGCGTTCGTAGTATTTCGACATTGTTCGTCTGACGTCGTACAATTCTTTGTATCTATGGTTACCTAATACCTATAGGTAACCATAGTAACAAGTTCTCTTTATTACAATAAATAGTACCTTATTTATATGTAATAAAGAAAAAAGAAACAAACAAGCAAGCTTAGGAAATTTGGTTGAATTTTGACCACTAGGCGCTAGTTGACTTTAATATTCTTTTGGCCAGTTTCACAAGTATCAAGTAAACGTTATCCGAAATATAAATTGCATGCTGCCTCACTCTTGATAGGTTAAAGAAGAGGGATGGCGAGACTTTAATCGTATAGATAAATACTATTTGGAGTTTGTGAGACAGGCTCTATATGTACTAAAAGAAATGTTGTCTCTCAGTTTGTCAATCAAAACGATTCATCATTAACACCATCATCATAAATCTCTTCAAGTGGCGGAAACCTGATAGCTAAAATAATAAAATTGCTTCCATATTGGATTCGATTCTCACACGTAGCTTCACTGAAGTAGACCCTCCATACGCAGTGTGAAGAAATTCAGCCTTACTTATAAAAATATCACTAACTAATATTTGGGTACCTCTCAAAAGTAGTTCTATAGTTCTTATTGATTGATATTGATATAAAACAATATAAGCTTACAGTTAGAAACCAAATCGCTTATATGTTAAGTGAAGCTATACAATTCTAAAACAATCTATAGAAAATACACAATAGCATTTGAACATTAAAAACAGATTACAAGAGAGCGCAGCGATAGCTCAGTGGGGAGACCAACAGACTGCAATGCAGAGGGTCTCGGGTTCGAACCCACGCCGCGTACCTCTGACTTATAAGTTATATAACTTTTCGAAATTATATGCGTATTGATTGACAATTATCGCCTGCTCCGTGCCTCGGAGAGCACGTTAAGCCGTTGGTCTCGGCTGCCATGAACATCTATGGCAGTCGTTATTGGGAGAGTGTCGACACAAAAGATCCCACTGGGTCGAAGTGTCGCCGGTCTGCACTGACTGGCCCCCACATAAGATAAGATAAGATAAACCTTTCATCAACAGTATGCCGTAGTTACTTAACTATTACTAAGCTACCAGTTATACATTCATAGATTCACGCCTGTTTCCCAGAGGGGTAGGCAGAGACTACGGATTTCCATTTGCTACGATCCTGACACACTTCTCTGGCTTCATTCACTTTCATCACATTCCTCATACACGCCCGTCGGTACCAGTCAACGTTGATATTATAGATTTCGAAGTAGACGCTAGTTACCTACTTAGTTTCCTCTTCACTTTTTGAGATTGATTTATAAGTGGACGTACTTTCTGAAAAACGTTCCAACCCACAAAGTTAACATTTTCAGATAATCGTGATTGAAGTTCAATCCCGTATTACTTCTTCATACATTTGGGTTGGGCTACTAAGTCATGATTTCATATTTAGAGTGATAGTAGAGCTATCACATTTTTCCAGCTAGTAAATAGTAACCCCGTGACTAATTTGCTACTAATAACTCGATTTTGACCCAAGTGTGGCTTGGAACGTTTTTCAGAAAGTACGTCCAAGTGAAACTGTATTTTATCATAGTCTGTTTTGAATACGAAGTCCCTTTTGACACTTCATAGCAAGTAACTCTACACATTTCATTCTAGTTGCCGAAATACTATTTGAAAATTTTCAATGTATAGAAAACATGATATAATTGTTTCACAAACATAATTAACTATTTATTTTTATTAATGACGACCTTAAATAATCTAATCTATACATATAATAAAATCGTAGGAAAGTCAAAACTGTACATTGAAATTTTTTTAAAAATAATACTTGGGGCGTGATCTACAATCGATATCGAAGCCAAAAATATAGTTTTTAGAATTTTTGTCTGTTTGTCTGTATGTATGTCCGGGCTAAACTCAAAAAGTACTGCATGGATTTACTTCAAATTTTGCATGAATATTACTAACAGGTCGGGTCAACATATCACGCTATCTCCTACGGGGGAGGAGCTGTGAATTTTTATTTTTCTTACGCATTCTGTGACAGCGTGTAACCTAACGACACATATTTAAATGTTGTTTTTGAGTAAGCCATGCTATTATCTAGGTTTACACTATAAAAACTACGCCATTTAAGTAACTTGGGCAGAGAAATATAGTTGGGTTCCGCGGCAACAAACACTTTTTAGTTAAAATCAACGCGGACGAAGTCGCAGGTAACAGCTAGTATCAAAAT
Organism: Catocala sponsa; assembly: GCA_963564715.1. NCBI lineage: Eukaryota > Metazoa > Arthropoda > Insecta > Lepidoptera > Erebidae > Catocala > Catocala sponsa. The sequence continues at coordinate 7,571,451 of OY751346.1, read as the reverse complement.
AAAATAACCATTAACCACAATACCACGGTTATGCTCTATGGTATCTTTTTAACTTTTAGTCATAGTGACTCGACAGTATAAATGGGTTAAAATGGAACCAATTCGAGCTAAAAACATTAAATGTAGTATATATCTTGATGAAAAGCTAGAAGCCTACCCTTTATTATCTCAAAACTAAACACAGTCGTGAAATATGGGTACGATACTGTGTTGCTTACCCCGCTGGGAATACAAGCGTGATGTTATTCTGTTGCGTTATAAAAAAGAGTACGTATATGCATTACAAAGTATCTTTCCACGGCACATAACATAACATCAATTACTTAACACGATTACTTGGATCATTTCGCTAATTAATACCATAGCTGCAGTACAATCCTACAAATCGATGGGTCACGGGTTCAGTTCTCGTGTGATTCAAAACAATTAACGATTCGTTCCTCTTAGAAACGCGTTGAACAACGGAACTGGGAACGCATATGCACGCAACACTAAAATTATTTTGTTATGTGAATGATTTTTTGGAAATTGATTTATGTCTCTTGGTGTATGTGTGACTGCCTCCATGATGACATGAACTCGATTACCGTGATAGGCAAATTGATTGATTGAGTTGATAGTCAAGAAATTCTTAGCATACAATCGAGAACTATGGATGGCAGAAAGTCCACCTCTTACTACAACACTGGCCAAATTGTGGGTTTAACACTCTTCAGTCTATATAAGGCTGAAGAGAAGAACCTTCAGGAATATGCTAGTATACATTTCTTTGTATATACATCACTATTACTACATATTATAAAGTGAAGTCACCCGCCGCGTCTGTCTGTCTGTTCGTGATAAACTCAAAAACTACTGAACCACTTTTCATGCGGTTTTCACCAATAGACAGAGTGATTCATGAGGAAGGTTTAAGTGTATTAAGGTATTTTTTACTACCCGTGCGAAGCAGGGGCAGGTCGCTAGTATAATTATAATTAATTAATCATTTCCGTGAGTTTTGCTCTAAATCCTTTATCATAAGATAATATACACATTATATATATATATATAATGTGTATATTATCTATAGCTAAAATTCTGCTGATGTCAACATAAAAACGAAAGCGTGAAGCTACAAAAGAAGGAAAAGGAAACCATAAGATGTCTATAGTTTATATATCACTTATTTATATACGTGTTATGTAAAAATAGACTGTGGGAAAGTGTTACTTCTTTTGATAAGCGTAGGTAGAGAGATAATAAAAATAGATGTAGGTATGTATATGTTATATCATTTGTGTTAAAGCGCGAAATGCTCATAACGGAATGTGGTTTACTGTATTTTCTGTGGTTTTTAGCTAATCTAGCGTAAGAGTTTTTAATGTTTATAACCTTAGATTAACATGACCTGTTTTGGCTCCTCTTTTAGTATGATTCATGTTCAAAGACTAGTGATGAGCGTCTGTTTAAAGAAATGTGTGATTCGAAAATAGTATGCCCACTTTCAAATGTAGCTACTAATTATTAGTATAGGTATATTTGTATAGTAGAGTATCGCTGATTTCAGCATGAATCGGTGGACGATGGACGATGAAATTGATGGATGGCGTCCATCACTCCGACACTGCGGTAGAAGTGGCCACGCACTGGGCTCAATTATTATGAGAATGTACCCTCGAAACGACAAGAAAAAGAAGCATGAATGGGCCGGCTCGACCAGGGAAGGACTACCCTCTCATAGAATATCGACGTGAAATAGCAGTATTCCTACTGTTGTGTTTCTTTCGGTGATTGAGAGTGCCGCAGGCCCATCGCCTTCTTTCTCCCTTCTCGCTCCTTGTGCTTCCTTTTTCTCTTCTTCCTTTCCTAAAGGGTCGGTAAAACACAAGTGATGCATTTGGTGTTGCAGGCGTCTATAGGCTTCAGTGACCATTTACCAGGTGGTATGCTTGTTTAAACCTAAGTTGTATAAAAAAAATATTATCCGAATAGCAATCGACTATTTAAAGTACGATTTGTTGACACATTGATACCATTTGAATGCCGTATAAAGCAGATGCCAATCTTTATTTTGAATATTCATTCGAATCTTCTATCTTTTAGTACTCTGGATGGATAACTCATTCTTTTTCTTAACAGAGAACGAAGATGTTTATGAAAAGAGTACCACATACACACAACACCATCTAGCCCAAACTAAGCAGAGCTTATACTATGGGTACTAGACAATGGATAAACATACATATATATATTTTTTCGTAAATACATACATATTGTATATAGAAACACCCAGACCAAGACAAACATTCATGTTCATGCACACAAATGTTTGACTTGTGCGGGAATCGAACCCGCGACTTCAGGCGTGGCAGTCGGTTACACTAACCACTACGCCATCAGTCAAAAGAAGAAAATTTTATTAAACATCAAATAAATAATTACCTACCTAAAACGGAATATCTTCTTCTCCCTAGCGGCTTCACCAATAGACAGAGTGATTCATGAGGCAGGTTTAGTTGTATAATCTGTTAAGGTTTTGTACTACCCACGCGAAGCCAGAGCGCATCGCTAGTTTAGTATAAATATAAGTGTGTATACATAGTCTCACAAATATATCCACATTTTGCTTTTTATTTTTATGCCTTTGTCATGCATTGGCGAGTCTATCGCCGTCTACTGCACACATGTGCAGACTCCGCTGCTATTCAGTTCTTGATGAAAAAAGCCATAAACACTTTACCCAACCTGGCAATCGAACATCTGATGCCCAGCAGTAGCATTCACTTAGTTAGTAAGCCCTGTGTTAAGCTGTCCCACTGCTGGGCACGGGCCTCTTCTCGGTGTAAGAAGGGTTAGGCATAGTCCACCATGCTGACCCAGTGCGGGTTGGCAGACTTCATATATCTTCGAGAACATTATGGAGAACTCTTAGACATGCAGGTTTCCTTACGATGTTTTCCTTCACCGTTAAAGCGAGTGATAGTTAACTATTTAATACGCACATAACTTCGAAAAGTCAGAGATGCGCGCCTCTGGATCGAACTCGAGACCTCTGCGTGGCAGTCCATCGGTTTCCCACTAAGCTACTTAAAACTAAATTATACCATAAGATAATACTGAGCTTGCTCGTTGTAAATATAATTTGTTATTTTGAATAATACCAGCTGTTTTATGCGAAGTTTTCACTGTCCCTATAATTTATAGTTAATTTATATCAGCTTCTCTTTAATGATAATAATGATATATAGTAATTAATTATCTCAAGCGTCTTAATACAGTGTATGGCTCAAGGCTTTTTATAGCCTAATAAAATCCTTTTTTGCATAACATTAATGACTCCTATAAAATAATAATATAACAAAATAAAAATAAACGTTCTTTCTGCATATAAAATTTTATAAAAATAAAACATCGAAAATAACTGACCATTTTATTGAGAAAAAAAGGTGTCAGTCCAATAAAATTTTATGGTGACCCTACGGTAGCTTGTTATGGCGACCGGAAGTCGGGGAGGGGGAGCGGAAGTGACGTAGTATGCGCGCGCGCTCAACCGCGCAGCCCCGCACCGATGCCGCGATTATTTTTATCAATTTATCATTCTGTAACGGTTTTTAGGACTTTTTAATAACTTGTTCTTGTTTTTTTAAATCTAATGTCTGTCGTGTAACGCATGTGAATGTTTTTAATATTTTTTTAATTACTTTATTAAACGGAATTTAATAAGAATACTGTTCGAATTCCGGTTAAAGAAGACGGTTTCCCATGGATATTATATGCAGAATAATATTTTTTTGAGCTTGCTTGTAGCGATACACATCTTTTGACATGCTAAAATTAGAATCTTATCTCTGAATCACATCACTAGAGAGTGTGAGATTTGATATACTTAACGTTTATACTGGGAAAGTATGCAGAAAACTAAAAATTATAACAATTTTGATCATTAGTTTGATCGATTAGATCACTACTTTATTTAAATGAATTTTCGCTATAAAGAAAGTAAAGTTCTTTAAGAGAAAATAGTTCAATTATTGCTCTTTAATATTTGATTGCTAAGTCAGTAATGTCTTTAAAACAATGATTTCGTTTGAAAACGTTTTCGAATCAAATTAGTGACATTTTGCAGAAAGGTTATACTAGAGTAGTCGAAACTACGGTAAGTATATCTACTATTTAGGTACCATTATTCTCGAAGTACCAAGTTGGACTTGGTCATCGTTTTGACAGATTCGTCGACTAGATTTTTAAGAAATCGAATAATGTTAAAAAATAATTAAAGATTGAAATTAAACACTTTATACGGATTTTGTCGCCATATGTAAGGAGTGTCACTGACAAGATTGGCTACATCTTGAAGCGAGCTTCAATCGACACATAATTCAAGCCGCCAACGAAGATAAGTCTTTTTTTACCATCCGTCAAGTGCCAATTACCTTTACAAGATGCAGGGGTCTATAAAATAGATTGTGACTGTGGACTCTCATACATTAGTCAAACCAAGAGAAGCGTAGGCACCCGCATAAAAGAACATATATCTGATGTAAAACACCAACGATCTTTAAAGTCTGCTGTGTGTGAACACGTACAACAATTATGTAATAAAAGTGTTTTAAAGTAGAATAAACAACGCGACAAAATCCGTATAAAGTGTTTAATTTCAATGTCTAACATTCGCGTAAACATAAGAAAATATTAAATAATTATTGATTTGCTACATAATAATTAGGTTACTAAACTAGGTAAGAGACTAGTCTGCACGACACAAGGAATCCTAGTTTGGGATCCAGTGATATAGTAATTGTAGAAAATAATTTAAACTATGTAATTTTGTGTTTAAATATTGTAACTTTTTACACAAATAAAGAGTATTATTATTTATGGATGGATATGCTGACGATGATGATAGCATACTCCTCTTGGCAGTTGGGTTCATCCTTTCTATCTGGAACTCCATCTAGCGCGGTACGCTTTCAAAGATCACTTCTCTCATGTACGTGCAGGAGCTGAAATAAAACACCTGTTGCGGTGCTTCCCGAGCACTATTTATTTATTCATTAGTTTAATAAGAACGGTTACAGGCGAATAATACTAAATAAACATGAGGATATAAAAATATTTACAACAATAAAAAGAAAAACTGGCTGGACGAGAAAATACTGACTAAGAAAGTTAATAAGGCTAGTGTGAATGGAAACCTAGGCGAACGTTTCTCGACCAGATCGGAGGCATTCTGGACAAAGGCCTAAGAGTACCTTAAACCGACGAGCGTGTATGAGGAATGTGATGAAAGTGAATGAAGCCAGAGAAGTGTGTCAGGATCGTAGCAAATGGAAATCCGTGATATCTGCCTACCCCCCTGTGAAACAGGCGTGAATCTATGTATGTATGTATTATCGTAAACGTAAGATAATATCTATTTTAATTCCCATAACAGTTTACCCGACTCGGGAACCGAAACATGGCATCAGAATTAGCAGCCAACATAAAAGCAAACGTAACACATAGTACCAAAAATCACTTTATACATGAAAGTAATTTTATATCGCACGAAACCGAAAGTTTCTCATTAACAATATACATTTATTCTTGTTAACTTGAAGTAATTTAATAAGTCCATGTCAATATACGAAAGAAATTTTAATAACATGTAAAATTTTACATTAAATTTAAGTGAAACTTGTTTACAATCTATAAATTTATGTTTACATTATATTTTTGATGCGTCTATAGGCCTTTAACTGGTTTTTTCAGTTTCGTTTAAATTGGATCAATATCGTAAAGTTTCTCGTTTATTTGTATCGGTATCGACCCTTCATGGTAAAAGGAATTCTTTTATCTTACAGTAATGATATTATATAGTAAGTGAGAGCGTCCATCTATACAAATAAATAAAATTGATGTGTCTGTTTGTAATGTCAAAATAACAGCTTTTTATCTAATGCATATGAAAGTACATAAGGTACCTATACGAAAACATATATTTTTAAAATTTTTGTCTGTCTGTCTGTTTGTTCCGGCTAATCTCCGAAACGGCTGAACCGATTTTGACGGGACTTTCACTGGCAGATAGCTGATGTTATAAGGAGTAACTTAGGCTTCTTTGATTTTAGAAAAAAATTTGGGTTCCGCGGAGACACACTTTTTAGTTAAAATCTACGCGGACGAAGTCGCAGGTAAAATCTAGCTATTTAAATAAAATCGTGGCAAAAGCGTAGTTTATACAGACGATAACAGGCATAAATTTGCTAGTTATAAATAAAAGTAGTTTAATATAATAATAATGTTGATAATTATAATATAATTTTACTTTATTTGTTATATGTTAGATGTTTAAGTGATAAAATAGTTGCTGTCCACGCATTGTTATTTAAGAGTTAGTCGTGGAGACCTATCATTGGCTCTCTGTTGCATATTTATTTTCACTACTATGTATTTCAAAGCTGTTGGTCTTCCTAATACATAAATAAATAAATAAATAAAATAATATTAGATAATGTTTAAAAACTGAGTGATCGCCTCGCCATTGTCACAACGCCAAATGTAGTGAGTTCGATCCCCCACGGGACAAAAACTTGTGTGATCCACAAATAGTCACCCCGAGTCTGGATGTTTTTTATGTCCGTTGTTTGAATGTTTGTAAAGTCTCACGCGACATAGGAATTATTCCTAGAGCGAGAGATGCCTTGCTAAAGAAAAAAAAATTGCTTAATACATACTATAATGATAATAATATCAGCCCTGTATTACCGTCCCATTGCTGGCCAAGAGCCTCTTCTAGTTGTCAGAGGCCTAAGCCCATGGCCCATATATCCTGGCTGACTTCATACATCTTCAAGAAAATTACGTAGAACTCTTAGACGTGCAGGTTTCCTGCCGATATTGTCCTTAACCGTTTAACTTTTTAAATTTAACTCGTACATATCTTCGAAAAGTTTGTATGGTGCCTTAGGATCGAACTCGAGACCTCTGCGTGGCAGTCCAACGGTTTCCCACTAAGTTATCGCTGCCACTATTATCAATACAATGTACAATATATATAATGTTGCAAGCTCAAAAAATATAATTTACGATTATAGTTAACGACAGTAGCAACCTCGTTAATCTTGACTCCACAATTAAAACAATACGATTATAAATCATTTCTTATCTGTGGCATCTATATACAGACCTCTATTATCGGCTTTCTCTGACACAGAGCCTGCAGGTCTAATCGTTGAGGTCCCGTAATGCCTTCGGGACCTTAAGGTATAATGGTGGAATAACTGTAAATGCTTTTATGATGTGCTAATTTTGCTTAAAGGTATTATTTGTAATGGATGGTGCAGTGGTTTTGGTCGTCATTGTATTAAATCTAGTGCCAAGTGTTGCGGGTTTGATCAGAAAAAAATTGCGGTTCACTGTTTCAAGTGTGATTTTTAATAGGTAATGTTAAATAATATTAAATTGCTATGATCGCTTACTATATCGGCCACATACTGTGACAAAAATAGACAGTTTATTTTTAAAGATAGCTGACGCATTATTTATTTATTTATTTACTACATTACACATTTTTATAATTGGCAGCGGCTTCCGCACTAAGCTCGAGGCTTGTATCGCGGTAACCACACGTTATACATTAGTCGCTTAACATCTAGAATATGCAGACATCGGTTTGAAAACAAATAAAATATAAAAAACTAACAAAACTTAAACTTCTAACAAAATAACGTTCGAACGAAGTGAACATGTTAACATAACAATTTTGGAAATAAAAAGGGAAAACCAGTTGTATGTGATGAAAATGTATGGGGTTTTATGATTGTGAGGGTGTGTGAGGGTGTGTGTGTGAGGATGTGTGTGTGTGAGGGTGTGTCTGTGTGTGTGTGGGTGTGTGTGTGCACTTGTGCACTTTCTGTGTAACATGAACGCAAAAAACAACCCGAGTCGAGATATTTACTTGTGGATCGCATATCCCATTGACCTTTATAAGTCTAAACCCACAGCACTTGGCCATCGTGGTAAGGCTACCACTTGAACCACACATGCAGACTAGACAGTTCGCTATAGTATTCTCAAAGATGTTGGAATCCTTTTTATTACCTTAATAAATTGGTATTATTGTTGACTACGACCTAGTTGGCATTATTCCTTCAAACAGTCTAACAAAATGACGTTTCTCCTACTTTTTTAAATTAAGACTATACGGTTTCGTACATACTTATTTTGTCGACGCAGCAATACTAAAATGGGCCCACAAAAGCATTGCAATTTACATTTATAACTATATAACTATACACTTGCCGAGAGAAAGATCACACTTATTAATTAACTTGTAAACATTTTACTTTAACTTCTAACAATATAACTTTTAAACGTAACTTGTGGTTCTTTCTGTGTACTCCAACAACTTACGAGGGGAGGTCCTAAAGTTCGCGGAATGACAAAAGCGTTGCAATTTACATTTATAACTATATAACTATACACTTGCCGAGAGAGAGATCACACTTATTAATTAACTTGTAAACATTTTACTTTAACTTCTAACAATATAACTTTTAAACGTAACTTGTGGTTCTTTCTGTGTACTCCAACAACTTACGAGGGGAGGTCCAAAAGTTCGCGGAATGACAGGGAAGGATAATGAAATGAATCATCAAACTATTTTTCCTTTTCAATGTTTTCTCCCTTAACCCTAATACATTTATTAGACCTGTCAAATAACTTATTAATAACGTCGAAAAAAAAAGATTTGTCTTGGGCGTCTAAATAGGCCGAAATTACCGACTTCACTTCATCATCGTCGCAAAAATTATTCCACGCAGTTCTTTCTTCATTTTTCTTTCCAAAATGATCGCTTGGCGCCAGGTCTAGGCTGTAGGGTGGGTGGCGCAGTTTTTCAAAACGGCCCCCGTGAATGGCAGCCGTCGCAACATGGCTTGTGTGCACGGACACTTTTCTCCATAGTGGCTAGTTTCTTCCCGATTGACTTGTTTACTCGTTGAAAACTCAAAAGCTAATGACCCGATTAGGCTGAAACTCGGTATATATACTAACAATGAGTCACTCAATTAGCGCCTACATGGATAAGTAAACTCACCCTCGCCAACCCCGCCATTCCGTGAATTTTTTGACCTCCCCTCGTACATATATCTTCGAGTGTAGGAAAACTAACTGGCTCCTACAAAAACAGTATTTAAAAAAAAAATAATTTCCTTGGCACTAGGAATAATTCCTGTATTGCGAAAAACCATCGTATCTGTATCAATATTTTTTTGTCCCGTGTGTGATTCGAAATTACGACATTCAGCGCATTGGCGGTAGGGAAGCGGCCATTTAAGCGGTCCTTGTTCATCCTTTCTTTACTATAGAGTACCTATAGATAATGCCTTGGTTGTGTCTTAATATTTTTTCTCCAATGTCAAAGGTATAGTCATGTCAATGAACGGCGGTTACCCTTGTCTCGTCTGCCATCAAAGGAAATTACCCATGTTCAGTTTTACAGTGTTGCTCCTGCCTAAAAAGTATCGTTCAAAAATGGTTATCTCTTAGAATTTTAATGATGCAGTAGTCTAGACACCCATGTTAAAAAGGAGACATTAGTTTTATGATTAGTGAATTAATTTTACCGTGGGAGGACCACGCTTCGGCACGAATGCCGGGCTCGACCGGAGTGATACCACGGCCTCACAGAAAACCGACGTGAAATGGCGCTTGCGTTGTGTTTCGTCGAGTGAGTGAGGATACCGGAGGCCCAACCCCCTTTCCCTCCTCCCTCCGGAGGGGGGAGGATCAAATTTAAAAGGCAACGCACTTGTGACTTCTCTGGTGTTACGGGTGGCCATGGGCGGCGGTAATCGCTTACCATCAGGCGATCCATCTGCTCGTTTGTCTACTATATCATAAAAAAAAGGATTCGTAAAAGGATTAATATGAGTGTACAATTCTAAAAGAAATTATGTGTTTTAGTTTGTAATATTGGGATTTTGTTTAAATTGGAGCAGTATCTGCGATCTACAGAAAACCACAGCAAGATATTGCATTGTAAACGGGAAACCAATAAACTTTGTCCCCTATTTGCTGATAACACAGTAACAATCTTTGTAAATGTTTGCAAATCACAAATTGTAAATAATACCTGTAGTACAAGCGTATATAGCCTATCGCAACCTGTTCCTGCCAGACCCATGCTTGGTTGTCACCTTAATAGTATGCAATATTTATAAAAATCAGGATTACCTTTAATAATAAACAAGTAAATATGACTGCGTTTTCAGTATCATGTAAGTAAGCAAACATTTATAGACATTCGCGAGGTTTCAAATCCCGGGTCAAGTAAATTGGTAATTACCTACTTGACCTGATTTTAGCAGTAAGGGAATTCTTATTAGTAAGTCAGACTCTAAAAATGCACCTGGTAGATACCTTGCACCCTGTTACGTGTGACTTAAAATAACTGGCGATATAAATACATCTCTGCCTTTATTTTAGGAAATATACATAGGTAAATGAATTTAGTTAGACGTAAAATCTTTTCTATTCATCTTTTTTTTTAAAGACTTCTTATAATAATTCCTGTATATTCAATACTCAATATCTTTATTGCACTCCATATGTATCGCGGCGGACTTTACAATCATTCAAATAACGGACTCTAAATCACCCAGACTCGGAACGACAATTGGTAAGTCACACAAAATTTGTCCCGTGTGGGATTTGAACCCTTATCGTAGCGTAGTGGCGAAGTGTTAAACCATTACGCCATCCGTACAGTCAGACGTAAAATCTGCATCGGAATAACAGCCCAGACGGCATCACAAGACACAATAGGTACCATCTTCTTATTAAATGCAGCCACAATGCGCATGACATCAACAGCGTTACAATTATGCAATAACGTAGTCACCGCACAATAGCGCCGCATACAATAAAATTATATGTATGACGTCATACACATATATTATGAAAACAACATCTACTTTATAAAAATAGTGTGAAAATTATGATTAACTAGATCTTACCCGGGGCTTCGCTCACGTAAATGTAGGGTCGGTTAAGTTACTAACAATACTTTTTCTAGATGAAATGTACCCTATGTCCTTTTCTGTACCTCTGACAACGTGTATGCGAAATTTCATGATTATACGTTAAGTAGTTAAAGCGTTACGACTAAAGCCATTCTGTATAAACTACAAGGAGCGCAAAGGGCAATGGAAAGAAAAATGGTGGGTGTGACATTGACGGACAGACAGAAAACCAATAAGTGGCTTCGTAAACAGAGCAAAGTATCAGACGTTCTAAATAGGGTAGCAAAGTTGAAGTGGGAGTGGGCTGGTCATGTAGCCAGAAAGCAAAACTCTTGGTGTAAAAGAGTGTTAGAATGGAGACCATGGGACCAGAAAAGACCTCGAGGGCGACCACAGATGAGATGGAAGGATGACATCAGAAAAGTGGCGGGCAGCAACTGGACCCTAATTGCCTAAGACAGAGAAAAGTGGAGAGGATTGAAGGAGGCCTACACCAAATATTTGGTCGATTAAGGCTAAAGAAGAAGTTAAAGCGTAAAGGAACACACCAACAAACTCGCATTCGCATTTATAAAATAAGTTAGGATATATAAAGATGGTACATATATTTTATTTGTTTTCAAACCGATGTCTGCATATTCTAGATGTTAAGCGACTAATGTATAATGTGTGGTTACCGCGATACAAGCCTCGAGCTTAGTGCGGAAGCCGCTGTCAGTTATAAAAATGTGTAATATAGTAAATAGATAAATAAATAAATATAGAATAACTTACATTAGAAGAGAATAGACAAGATGGCCTCATTTTCCACTCAAATCTATTCAACATTAGAAAACCACGCATGTAGCAATAATATTACATAGTATGGTCTCTGGTCACCAACAATAGGAGTCTTGCTCAAACTATTCCATTCAAATAGTTCGCAGTCGACTGAGCCGGCTATGGTAGCCACTCACCGAAACCGTGTGGCAATCTCTATACCCGTAAACAGTAATAAAACGTTGGTCTATAGTTAGACCCTAACTATTATTATAAATGCGAATGTGAGTTTGTTTATTACGCTTTCACGCCTTAACTACTCGACATCTCTATCTACAATTCGTAATTACTAGATATTATAAAACAAACTCCCCCGCCGCGTCTGTTCGTCTGTTCGCGATGAACTCAAAAATTACAGAACGGATTTGCATGTGGTTTTCACCAATAGACAGAGTGATTCATGAGGAAGGTTTAAGTGTATAATCTGTTAAGGTTTCGTAGTATCCGTGCGAAGTAGCGGCTCGCTAGTAGTATTATAAAAGAAAATCCTTACTATCCTTACTTCCTTACTAATACTATAAATTTGAAAGTAACTGTCTGTTTGTCTGTCTGTCTGTTACCTCTTCACAGTTAAGCCACTCAATCGATTTACATGAAATTTGATGCAAATATAGTTTAAAGCCTGGGGAAGGACATAGGCGACTTTTTATTGATGTACGCGGGCAGAGCCGCGCGCAAAGGCTAGTGTTAAGATTTATTGTAATAATTATGTGATTAAAACACTAATCCTTTATGTAACTATTACTGCTGTAGAAGATTAGGAATTATCATTATTGTTTATGATAAAGCAATTCAGAATCTTACGGTTGTTTGTCGATTTATGTCCCTAACTGTATCTTGTCATACCATGGGTTATTACTGTCAATTTTCTTACAAAATTATTATTCCACTTTGTCTGTCTTGAAAATCGAATACAGGACATCATGATTACACACAAATAGAAGGGTGAAGCATGAGCACGGGTAGAAGAAGAAGAAGACATTTGGGTGCAGTGGTAAATATTTACAAAAAAAGGATTATCAATTGAAGAAAACCATTTTCATAGTTAGATGAGATTGTCTCTTTAGCGCAGCGGTAATGAAAGCGACTGCTGTGCATGAATAAGGGTTCAATTCATCGGTCGAGCAAACTTGGCAACATCCAAGAAATTTTCGGAAGCAGTACGGGCCTGCAAATTTATTTATTTACTAGATGTTCCCGCGGTTTCACCCGCGTTTATCATTACTGCGGTCTTAGCTTTCTTAGCTGCAGTCTTAGCTTTCCTCGATAAATAGGCTATCCAACACTAAAAGAATGTTTCAAATCGAACCAGTAGTTCCTGAGATTAGCGCGTTCAAACAACCAAACAAACAAACTCTTCAGCTTTATAATATTAGTATAGATTTAAAAGGCAGCTCCCCCACTAGTAATAATTCCTGTGTCGCGATAGACTTTACAAACATTCAAACAACGGACACAAAGAACTCTCAGACCTGAAACAACTATGCGTCAATAACACAATTTTTTGTTCCGTGTAGGATTTAAAAAAAATATATTCTATCACATACACACAACACTATCTAGCCCAAACTAAGCAGAGCTTGTACTATGGGTACTAGACAATGGATAAACATACATGTATATACTGTTTTTATTTTTTGTAAATACTTACATATTATACGTGCGTGCGTCATGACCTACGGAGCCGAGAGATGGACACTCACGGTAGGGTTGGTCCACCAGTTCAAAGTCGCTCAGCGAGCTATGGAGACAGCTATGCTCGGAGTTTATCTGAAGGATAGGATTCGTAACGAATATATCCGACAGAGAACCAAAGTCATCGACATAGCTCAGAAAATTAGCAAGCTGAAGTGGCAGTGGGCTGGCCATATCGCGCGAAGAACCGACAACCGCTGGGGTAAGCGTGTTCTTGAGTGGAGACCGGGACTCGGCAAACGTAGTGTAGGACGCCCTCCGACCAGGTGGGATGACGATCTGCGAAAGACTGCAGGCAGATGCTGGATGCGGCAAGCTGAAGACAGGGCGCTATGGCGCTCTTTGGGGGAGGGCTATGTCCAGCAGTGGACTATTATAATAGCCTGATGATGATGATGACGATGATGATACATAGAAACACCCAAACCAAGATGAACATCCGTGTTCATGCACACAAATGTTTGACTTGTGCGAGAATCGAACCCGCGACCTCAGGCGTAGCAGTCAGTTACACTATCCACTAAGCCATCGAGGCCGCCAACACATAACACTCATTGCGGTGGCAGTAGTAAAGCGACCACTTTAACCATTACGCCTTCCGTGCAGTCCTTGCAATGTGCCTGATAGACGCTTCCAAGGACCTAAAACCATTACTGTTGAAATGTGGTTGGCACCTCTATGTTCTTTTTCGAGGATATGGGCGTGATGCACTCACAAAACATCTATATGTATAGACTAGTTATGAAGACCACGATCAATAATGAAAGCTTATATCATTAGTTCCCAAAGTGGTCCAGGTGGACCCCCAGGGGTCCAAGGGAGACTCGACGGGGGTGACAAAAAAATTGGAGTTCACAATTCGTAAGCGTCCACGAAAATTTATTTGCTTTCGATAGTGAAGACTATTTAAAATGTTGGCTTGACTTCACCGACTTTTAAGCTCAGCGACTGGTACTTGTAAAAACTTGGATATTCCATATTCAATACCAGTGGTTTTTCTATTTTTCGGTAGACAATTACTAACAAAAAAAGAGGTCAGCCCGCCTACCGTGTTCGGTTTAGTTTCAGTTCAGTCCCGAGAATTTCTAAAAAAAACAGTCAGCCCGTCTACCGTGGTAGGTTCAGTCCCGAGAATTTCTAAAAAAAACAGTCAGCCCGTCTACCGTGGTAGGTTCAGTCCCGAGAATTTCTAAAAAAAACAGTCAGCCCGTCTACCGTGGTAGGTTCAGTCCCGAGAATTTCTAAAAAACAAAAAGGTCAGCCCGTAGAGATTTGATAAAAATTTTTAATTGCATGAATTTGTTTAGATGCAAGGGGTCCACCGGAACCAGCAAAATTTTGAAAGTGGTCTATGAGAAAAGAGTCTGGGAACCTCTGGCTTATATTAAAGTAGGTAACTAGCTGACCCGCGCAACTTCGCTTGTGTCACATTTTCCCGATCTTTGCAACATTTTTCATTGATGCTCCGCTCCTATTGGTCGTAGCGTGATGTTATATAGATAAATAGGCTATCCAACACTAAAATAATTTTTCAATACGAACCAGTCGTTCCTGAGATTAGTACGTTCAACCAACCAAACAAACAAACTCTTCAGCTTTATAATTAGTATAAATAATATAAAGAGGAAAGATTTGATTTTTTGTTAGTTTGACTCAAAAACTACCTAACCGATTTAAAAAATTCTTTCACCATTAGGAATCTATATTATCACCGAGTAACATAAGCTATATTTTATTTAAAAAACTGTTACTAAGATGTCCTAACCTACTTTTATGCGAGCGGAGCTGCGAGCAAAAGCTTATATTAAAGTAAATTCATTACTTGTATGTGTCAATCATAAACACATGGTACCGTTCACATGGCTCCTGTTATACCGTCATTATCGATCGTCGACGACGCCTATGTTTTTATACCTAGGTTCACTTCCCGTTTGATACATGTTTGTGAAGCGTCGACTAGTTTTTACTTGGAAAGCCGTAGTTAATTTATTTTCAATTAGAATGCCCTTTCTTATCGGTTGTGTGGTTATTAATCGAGCTGGTCTTTTAAGTAAGCTTAATGGTGTTGACTGGGATGCAGCGGTAGTAAGCGACTACTATGTTGAGCCTCAGGTTTGTTGGCCGGTTTAGGTTAAAAAAAATTTCAGTTTTTATGTGATGAAATTTTCAGTAACAGCATCGCATCTGCTATGTCTGGAAGATAATATCAGCTTCGGTTTTTATTATTTAGAACTACAAACGCAGCTAGAGATATTTGGATGTTATTACATCCAAATATCTCTAGCTGCGATGAAAAGCTGCGATGAAAACTGTCACTCATATTTGAGTGACAGTTTTCATCGATCGTTTTAAGATAGTAGAAGCAGCGATAGGGTAGTGGGAGACACCAAGGTCTCGAGTTTGATGTCTTTCGGACATCAGCGTTTAACTAGAGATTACGTCAATATGTGTATCGTGCATCCGTTTTCTGACATTTATTTATTTATGGCCAACCAACAAAGCATCCACTAATTGAAACGTCGTTATAAAACAAAAAATGCGGATACATAATATAGTGCTGCCTTACTTACAGGCTGCCACGGCATGCATTAACAAAAAAATAATTACATAATATATTTATCAATGCTCGTTTTTTAAATTACAAAAGTGAAATTACATATTTACATTAAAACATCATACAAACAAATAATGGCATTTAAATAAAGATAAAAAAAACCAGTAATAATCATAACGAAATGCATGCATAGTCTGTAGGTACATATAAATTATATTAAAAAAGGAAATTGAAATGACAATTATTAATTATTATAAAACTTAAAATGCTGACACAATAATTTATATTAAACATTTGACATTTACACCTATTAAATTTATTTGTATTAACCGATGATTCTTTAACCGTTATAATTTAATAATAAATTTAGTACGTTATTGTAGTATGTAGTAAGTATATGTGCTGTTTAGGAAACGCTAGGGCTCATCTATCCTTGATGGACATATGCCCCTAAATAAATAAAGATAGAGAAAACAAAATATTATTGAATAAATTTAAAAAAATAATTATATTTAAGACTTTAGTCAATTACACTATTCCGTAGCCTCTCATATCTACCTCCAATTCTTATTTCTCATCCCACCTTTAATTTCTGTATCCAACACGCGAATTTACTTCTGGTAATGGAGGCGTTCAAAGGCTATGGTAATCGTTTACGACCAAGAGGATAGTTCTAATAATATCAGCCCACACATATAAGCCTTTTCTCAGTGTGAGAAGGATTAGTCCATAGTCCAACACGCTGGTCCAGTGCTGGTTGGCAAATTTCACATATCTTCGAGAACATTATGGATAACTCTCAGACATGCAGGTTCCCTCACGATGTTTGCCTTTACCGTCAAAGCGAACGATAATAAAATTAACTATTTGATACGCACATATCTTTGGAGGTATCTACTGCCTCCGTGGCGCAGCGGTAGTGAATGCGACTGCTGTGCATGAGGTCTCGGGTTCGAATCCCGGGTCGGGCCAACAAAAACGAATTGGATTTTTCTGTTAAGAAATCTCAATACGAGCTCGGAGTTAGGAAGTTGGCGGTGTTAGACACCCCCGTGCCTCGGAAAGCACGTAAAGCCGTTGGTCCTGCGCCTGATCTCTTTCCGGTCGTGTCGGATTATCCGTCCCATCGGATCATGAGGGTTAGGGAACAAAGAGTGCACTTGTGTTTGCGCACATACTTGTGTATTATAATATCTCCTGCGCAGATGGTCAGTTTCCGTTAAAACTGGCTGCCGTGACTGAAATTCGGTATGGAGGCCATTATCTTTGGATAGTTAGAGATGTGGGCTTTGGGATCGAGCTCGAGTTGTTTGCGTGGCAGTCTAACAGTCACCCACTTGGTTGTATAAAATAAAATACACCCCTTAATGTATAGACATAGTATATTAGTAAGCGTATATTTACGTAAGAATTTTGAGGCGTCTTTCCTTCAAAGTGTCCCCACCTTTCTGTGATGACAACTGACCTAATTTATAGAACCTCATACATAGCGGTGGTTCTATAGCATGTTGACACTATCCCCTATACGAGTGGTTTATAGATAAAAGTATAAAGGTCCCTGTATGACGTCATGGGATTAGGGGCGAGGACGAAATGGGGTCGTGAACTATATACGAAGTTTAACAGCCTTTGTCAAATTACCTTCAACGCCAGGAGTTGTTTATATCGAGCACAGGGTTTGAATTATATAATTTTTGGTTTTATTTGTAAATTATGTGATTAATAACATAAGGTTGTTTTATTTTATTCTTCTCTAATAGAAAGTTGGAGTTTGGTAACTGGAACTAGGGAAATTAAACCTGAATTGCGGATCATTTGTAAAGAAAAATTATGGGAAGGGTCTTTGTAAGCATTACAGAAGCAAAACAATTTTATATTTCATTAGTCTGTCGTTTGCCGTATGCCGCAGGAGCTTTGGGCTAAAATCAGCACAGATTGGATCCCAGACGGTGCTAAGCGGCAACGTGGTAGACCAAAACGTCGATGGCAAGACGAATTAACTAACTACAGGAGAGACTGGAGCAAACTAGCACATAATAGAGATATGTGGTAAAGCGGGAGGAAGGCATTTGCTCTGCAGTGGGACAATACAGGCTGAAAATAAATAATACATAGATAAATAAAATAATTAGTCTGTCTGAGTGTTAGTACGAGCATCACACAAAACTACTGCACAAAATTGAAGGCGGTTTTCATAGTTCTATTGTTAGAGTTTTAACTTAAAATCTGATACATGTTCCATATTATTACGCCACCTTATAGTTGATCAGATATTGCTTACATGCAAAGAAAGAAAAATTTAGATAGGTAACTTCCAAATACCATTAGTACAAACGGACAAGAAAGTGGTGTACCAATTTTAACAAAAGTTTCTGTGAGGTCTAATTACCGCTAAGGTTGACTTTGCTAACTTGACGTAAATATAGTACATGATGCAAAGAACAATGGTCACTGTCATAATATTATTGCAAGGGAAAATCGACCTTGTTTCATGACGTTCAAACGAACCTCAACCGTAGATTGGTAGACCATAATTTTGGCCGACTGTACCAAGTCGCAGGCAAAGGCTAGTAACAAATAAAGAAAATCGCATTGAGAGATGTTAATTTCAATTAAATACTTTTACATTACTTTTTGGCTATACACAATACAGGCAAAGTAGCTCGCCTATTTGTTCTATGTGCGGCAAAAAGGCACTCAACTTATAAGAGGATGTGACCAAGTTACTAAGCGTATTTAACTTTTTTTGTATACTGTGTACATTCTTAGACATACTTGATCGTATCATTTAATTTGGTTATTTCAAATGTTTGATGTCGTTTATATTAACTTGGAAGTTGTATTAGATTACTTATTACTGTCTATCTATATTTATTTGAACGTTTACTGGCAATTTGGGTAACAAATTACTTGTAGATATTTTTAGTAATGCCTGACAATAATTATCGCCTGCTCCGTGCCTCGGAGAGCACGTTAAGCCGTTGGTCCCGGCTGCCATGGACATCTATGGCAGTCATTATTGGGAGAGTGTCGACACAGAAGATCCCACTGGGTCGAAGTGTCGTCGGTCTGCACTGACTGGCCCCCACATAAGATAAGATAGTAATGCCTCTAGCTAGAATGATTAATTGGATTGGGTTCAGATCTCTGCTATGGGTGGGATCCGAAACCACGATTGGGCTACCGCCGCTTATTGTAATCCTAACTAATATTATAAATGCGAATGTGAGTTTGTTACGCTTTCACGCCTTAACTTCTCGACCAATCATCATGAAATTTTGTATACACGTAGTCAAAAATACAGAGAGAAACAAAGGACCTACATAAGGAGGGATATAAATTTATTGATAAAATGTACATTAACACAAGCGAAGGCGCGGGTAAAATCTAGTATTAAATAAATTATCACAGTCGTACCACAGTTAGTAGAAACTAGTTATAAATAAATTGCATTAAACCAATCTTCATAAACACACTAGAAAATAAAACACACTGTCAGGAATCTTATTTTGTTGCCCAAAAAATACACACTCTTTTAAATATTTATAGAAGGATAGGTTTACTACCTGTATTAAAAAACGTGACATACATACACACACAGATACGTCCGAAAAACTTCACTCTTTTTTACGCCATTGGATAAAACGTGAAATTGAAGTAAGAATAGTTGTTCGAGACACAACTGTGAGGGAATGATATTTTAATTGCCATGACAGTATCGTCGCAGGCGACATTCCTCAAGGCATAAAGAATGCCAGACTCGTGGGAGAACGAAAGTGTGTGGAATTATAACAATCTCTAGTAATTAAAATCGTTTTTCTATATTTATATCATGAAGAAATAACATTGAATTGTTCGTGTCTGAATCTATTGAACTGAATATAAAAAATGTTTGAATTCTAAACGAGCAATATTATATTAGTCTTCTAAGCCTTTAACTTCAATAAGATGCGATTGCCTTGGCTACACATTGGGCAGGACATTATTAAAATAATTGTACCATCGACTCGAGAAGAAGAAGACTTCAATAAGGCCAGCTCAAATAAACAATTGAATGCATTGGTCATTCCAAATATTAGGGGTTAAAGTATGAAATTGGCAATTAGTTCTGAAAAATTGAAACTCGTTTTTTCCTGAAGAGGTACCTGATGTGATGTATTTATTTAATCGAAATATTTACCCTCATTATCTATACATTGCTGCCATCTAAACGGAAGTTCATTTATGGCTTTACGATTGAAATCCGGGGATCTAGATTCGATAAGCTGCGTGAAAGCATTTTGTACTGCCTCCTGGTAAGAAAATTTTTTATCACGTAGAAAATTGTCCAAAACACGAAAAAAGTCCGTTGGTGCAAGGTCTGGCGAGTACGGAAGGTGATGCATGGTTTCTAACTGCAGTTCCTGTAGAGTTACAACAGTTTCTCGTGCAGTGTGAGGTCTTGCGTTATCATGGAGCAATAATGGTGAAGATCAGTTTACGAGTCGGGGCTGCTGTTGTAACTACCCTATTCTTTGGATATTCTTTTTTCTAATATGGCTGGCCAGTATAGTGTAGCCACACAGAAGACTTAAGAGAAAGCCTTGAGTTATATAGTTTGTATTTTAATGATACTACGCATGTCAAAGTCGAAGCTAGTAGATGTATTAAGTCTAGACGATCTGTTTTCATGTAAAAGAGTGTGAGTGAGTTGATACATATACATAAACTCACGTCTGTACGTATGTTAGTGGCTAGGCAGTGATGAATAATTACACCCACATTCTTCAGAAGCAGCGATAGCTCAGTGGGGAGACCAACAGACTGCAATGCAGAGGGTCTCGGGTTCGAACCCACGTCGCGCATCCCTGAATTTCGGCAGTTATGTGACTTTTCGAAATTATGTGCGTATTGATTGACAATTATCGCCTGCTCCGTGCCTCGGAGAGCACGTTAAGCCATCGGTCCCGGCTGCCATGAACATCTATGGCAGTCATTATTGGGAAAGTCAATGCCCTCTAATATCCTGACACTGGTCTAGCCTTAGGGTATCGTTAACCTTCGGGTTACGGAGGTCAGATGGCAGACGCTCCGTGTAAAAACTGATATCCAGTCAAATCCGGTTAGACTAGAAAGCCGACCCCAAGTGACTTGGGAATAATAAAGGCTAGAGAGAAGAAGTTCTTCAGAAGTTCCACATAATAGTCGGCAAGCCTTCGCCTAAATCTCCTACTTCGTTCGAGAAATTTCCTTACAGAAATATCCAATAACAAATCTGTATCTGAATTTAAATTTAATCATCGCTCGCTTTGAAGGTAAACATCGTGAGGAAACCTGCATGTCTGAGAGTTCTCCATAATGTTCTCGAAGATATGTGAAGTCTGCCAACCCGCACAAGGCTAGCGTGGTCTACCACGCTAGCTCTGTGTTAGAAGACTTACAGCATAGAATCTATGCTATAACGTATGCCTTCTCACACAGAGAAGACGCCTATGCCCAGCAGTGGGACAGTTTAATACAGGGCTGATATTATTATACCAGCAAATCGAACTATATGTATGAAAATATAGAAATCGCGCATTTTAGTTATGTAAGTATTATTCCAACAAGTTGATATAACAATAAGACTCTTTGGTTTCATGCTCAGCCTTAGAAAACAAAAATAAATCAAAATAATAATAAACACAATTATTGTGAGAATTCTCGGTTCTCGCGGTTTTTATGGCCACGTTGCGGTAAGGTCATAATGCTCCTCCAATCATCAGGTGCACGCACCGTGGAGATGGGAGCCGTATCTGATGCCAGGTAGACATGCCGCAGTACATTTTGTTGTGTAAGACTGTAGTCGCCATTGAATGTCCATATACAACGTGTTAACCAAACATATGTTAATTAAGATCTCAGTAGCTATCAAACCGAATTTTACAATAAAGGACGTACCCGTACTACGTGACCTGTTCAGGGAGGGGGAAGAGATTTTACAAAATATCACGTTTGGTCACAGGGGTGGGAAGGACACTTAGGTTTTCGTCACTTAGTCATTATATTCAAGGGAAATTTTGAAAAAGAATTTTCGATTTAATATAGCTCGAAAATTCTTTTTTAATAAGGCGACAAATATGAGCGAATTAAATTTTTAATAATAATTATTTCAAACCATAATTTTGAATTATTACTTGAAAATTAGAGAGGGAGGGTGGGTCTTGGCTGGGTGTTCACCAGGAGAGGGAGGGTAATAAAAAATTGAAATAAATGAGCCACATGGTGTGTGTACCTTCCCAAACATAGCTTTGATGTTTACCCGGAAAATAGGAAATTAGTGTACGAAGCTTAATTTAAGTCCGTGTACTATTTGTATAAAGCGCATTCAGACAGTCAGACATAATTTCCAAAATTACTAATGCCGTTTCTCTATCTACAAATGCTTTCTGCAATGCAATCACCTATTTATTTCGAGCAACCGGTTCTAAGAGCAGTGATAGGCTAGCGGTAGATAGTTGATTGCCATGTCTTGAGGCATGCACCTTTGTCTTTTCAAAATTATTTGACAGTTCTTCATAATGATCTTGAACATGTATGAAGTCTATCTTGCTCATGCTGAAAATAACTAGGCCCGTAACTAGCACTCGAAAAGTTCATTTAGTGGGTTGATATCATTATAAATAAGCAAAGTCGTATTAAAATGGGTAAATGACATCATAGCAATTTCGTTAAATATCGTCATAGATTTACGCGTTTTTATTAAATAAAAAAAGGAATAGGTACCCAAGTAGGTAAATTCGAATAAAGATAATCAATTTAATAAAATGTCATCTTTATGGTTAGTTATATGTTCAAAAAGGATGTTTGTAAAGATACATCCTCATTGAACATTTAACCTCTAGTGTGCCAGGGGCTCGCATGCGAGCCAGCAAAAAGCTCTTGTTTATATTTTACTACGTAGCTGACATCATAACAAATTCTGTAGTACCATTTTTTTGATTCTACGAGCTATGAGTGGGCCGGTAATTAACAATAACAAAATCTCAAGTGGCACGCGGCGATAACGGGCGATAATGTAAACATCCAGCTGTCTCACAAGAGGTTAACTAACCGTAAGAATGTATAGAACATCTAGACTCAAAACAAATATTTGTGGATACTTTTTTGTCCAGTAGGAGGATCTGACTCACAACACCTTACCGCTACCAGTGCCAGCGGTAAGGCGTCCACTTAAAACCACTACGTCAACCGTGATGACATCCAAACACAGAAGTAATTTTAGCAAGCTTCATTTTAATTTTAGTCCCACGTTTTTTATTTCAAATACCGTGGTCTTACACTTTAAATCTTTATCCAAAAACCAAGACACAAACTTCCACCGGAAAACAGCTGTTATACGCTAAAAGAAAGATGCATAATCGGGGATATTGGAAGCCGCAAAAATCAGAGTGGTAGCGGAAGCGGCAGTTGGTCGCAGATGTCGTGGCCGCACCGCACCGCCATATTGCTCGACAATCATCATGCGCATGAACCGTGGTAGGAGCTCTCATTGGGTATATTATTTTAGGTTATTGCATTTTTATGTACGTGTGATAACCTTGACGTTTTGTACAAAGTAGGCGAACAAATTCTATTACGTGTAACAAAATTATGTGGTTCTCTTTAAGTAGAGAAATATACCTAGGAAACTACTCTTCCGAATATCTCAGTGGGAGTTGAAAGAGCCGTAACAACTACGTTTAACCATCTATAGTTTTAGGTTTCACGATATATGAAACCATATTTTGCCAGCTCTGTTTGCAGTAGGCAAGCTTATTGCGAACACATTTCCATTTGTTTCCATTTGCCTGACTTGTCATTAAATCTTCTATATATATAAAGGAAGATGTCCTGACTGACTGACTTAGAGACAACGCACAGCCTAACCGCTGGTCGTAGGAACTTGAAATTTGGGGAGTGTACTAAGAAAGGATTTTTTGAAATTCCATCCCTAACGGGGTGAAATAGGGGGGTGAACCTTATATGGAATTTGCTCATTTCTGGACTTATAAGTATAAAAATAGGTATACAAGTTATTGATTATAATTGAAAATGACCTGTGTAGGTAAAATGGATAAAACTCACCCTAAAAAAGAAGTAGCGGGTTAAAGTTAGCGTTAGCCCAAAGTAACTATTCTACGCGGATGATGTCGCGAGCAGAAGCTAGTATATAATAATATTCTACACATACAAACAACACCATCTAGCCCAAACTAAGCAGAGCTTGTACTATGGTTACTAGACAATAGATAAACATACATAAATACTATTTTTTTTGTAAATACATACATATTATACATAGAAATCACGAAGTCTTGAATATTTCACGATCGTAGGAAAACATAAGTATAACGTGCATTACGTTATACACGGCGCAAAAGATTAGTTACATTTGAAGTTTATAAAATCCATAAGTTATGCCAGCATGTTTATTTAGTCAGGTGTTCTGACACAACAGATGCTTGATGATCGGTAAAGTCGGAAACAGACGATTGTCATAAAATTGTAATTGCGTTTAGGTAGTTGGTTGACTGCGCGGATAGTGCATTTGTTAACGTGGTCCTTATGCCAGACCTCTTGGCAGTAGCAAGACGATCAATTTTAGATTATGATATACTTATGTATAGTCTAAGAGTTTTAGGCTCGATCTACATACGGAAAAAAATACGTGATCCACTTTGGTCCCCGGTTGTTTTGGATATGGATGTCCATTGTGCTCAATTCTGTAATATTTGTAAAGACTCTTGCGCTAAAAAGTACTGCTCCTAGTTGCACAACCTTCCTTCATAAAAAAACCCTTTGCCACGCCTCAAACATCATATATCATATTATGTCGAATCGAACTCAATTCTTATCAAACGTAATGCATTTCCTTCCATTTCACAACGTCCTCTTATCCACACGTCATTCAAATAACAATCAACATTAAACAGACAACATATTAATTCTAAACAATGACAGTTCACACAATTGTTAACGGCCTTAGAGATAGAGTCTCTAATAAAAACACCTCAACATAAATCAAAAATCCATAAGCTTAAACATATAACGTATAGAGGTGCGCGTGCGTCGATCACAATTCACTAGGCCATTGACCCCGACTAATATGGCTAACGACTCATGAATGGGTTAGAGATACCACGTTTATATGGTTTACGCATGTATCTGTGTTATGCAAATAAGGTATTGTTCTAGCATTTGGTCGGCTTGGTGACTATTGTACCTATGAACGCTTGAACAGCATATCACTTGTATATTATCAGTCTTGCTAAAATAGAGTTGTGCTAAAGTTACGCCTTATACTGACATCATATCGTACTAGGAATCTAATCATCAAGACCCATAGCCACACAATACAATGTTATGAACTTTCGATCTTCTTTAGATTGGAGACACTGCCATTATCGGACTTCTTAATTTGAGTTGGGATCCTACCTCTTTCAATATTTTATTATAATTACTGTAGACCTATATAACAAGGGTGACGCAAAATAGTCATCAATCTAGATTAAACTTTTTAGTAAGAGATAAAAAGTAATTTAACTATGCTTTTGTGTGATCTCGGTGTGGATGATTCGCGACTGAAGTAGTTCAAGTGCACACCATACATTTGTGGTCACCTTACAACTTACTATGTGTTTTTGATGTGTTTTTTGTTTGGCCACGTTTATAGGTAAGCAGTCGCGTGTGACTAACGTAAGTTTTATGACCAGTGAGTGTGTGGTAGTTACTGCTTTTGTCAAGTAGCCTCTAAGGTCCTAAGGTATTGTAGGCTATACTTATAAAGCAACTTGTGACCGAAAATTGTTGTGTTGCTTCGGATGCAACATTTTTGGGTATCGTAGGTGTAATCAGTGAATGTCTGTATAAAACAAGTTTTGTAATGCAATGTACTGTGATAGGAAAGGTTTTTGATACAAACAAACGTAAGATATGTTGTTATTATTTAAAATCAACTTATATTAAAAAAACTATATGCCTACTTTTTTGACTGCGCGAATGGCGTAGTAGTTTAAGTGGTTCAGCCCACCTTTGGCACTGCGCCAAGTGTTGTGGGTTCAATCCCCACACGAAATAAGTGTGATCCACTAATAGTTGTTTTGAGCCTGGATGTTTTTTCTGACCGTTGTTTGGATGTTTGTAATCCCGGGACACAGAAATAAAACCTAGTGCAAGAGTTGTCTTTTAGAAAATTAATACAAAGAAATAAAAATATTTTTTCTGCACGGATGGCATAGATGACAAGCGGTAAGCGGTAGCCTCATCGTTGCTGTCGCACCAAGTGATGTGGGTTAAATCCTCCAGGGACGGTAAATAAAATGCAAATACCCTTTATTACATTTACCGTTAAAAAACCAAAAAATACAGAAATAGAAATTAAAATACATATACGTGTGCATATATTGTTATACCAGCAACCTGGTTCTTGACAGTCAGGCTATCTGCCGACATAGGCCTGCCCTAGTTCTTTCCATACACTTCGGTATTGAGCTAGCCTTCTCCAATTTGGTGGTAGATCGTTTTGTATTGTCTACCTCGTCTTCTTTTTCCGTTTTTGGAGTATCATTCTATTACAGTATTTCTCCATTTATCTATTGTTGTTCGCATCATATGTCCAAAACACCATTTCAGTTCCTTAATTTTTACAGTGACGTCTTTACTTTTATTATTTTAGTAAGGACGGTTATTGGCCCGCAAATTGGTAAAGCCTGGATAAGCCAAATAATTGATGTTAGCAGGCTCTTCCACAAATGCAAAACAACATAAGCAAAATGTGTGAGAGTGAATCATTTCAAGAGTACCGGCCATACATGACACATTTTCTTCTCTTATTTGTTACCTTTTTGAATTGCCTTTAAAATAGCCATCATTAATTCTGACTACATATGTTTACACAATGGCATTGTGCGAAATATTATTATCTCGTTGAATTGAACGCAAATGCTCAGACTATGAATAATAGAGTGAGTAATCTCATGACAGCTGTAGGTATGAGACTTGTATTGATTTTATGTAAATACTGTTGTATGTAAAACCATTTTATTTTTATCACGTAAATAGTTGTTATTTTATGACTGACTGCTGACTTATTGAGTAGCAACGGTACTACGGTGCCCAGACACAATAGGTTTTTAATTACGTCTGACATTCTAAGTATTGACGGGTTAAGACGGTTAATGCAAAGACTCAAGTTTGTCTATTGCTGTAATACCATGGTGTAGTGGTTGCCTCCCCATTACCACTACGCCCAGTGTTGTGGGTTCCATTCCCACATACGACAATCTAGCTCATTATTAATCATTAAATAATATGCAACGGTGGGCTATTGACCTTGTCGTGTCTTTGCGATAACATCTCCAATTGAAGATCCGTTAGCTTTAACGAAGCCCTCATAAGTATTGGTTCTATGTTAAATATATTTATGAGGCATATGTACTATCGACTCCAGCGACGGATGACCACTCCTAAGGTTAAAATCGCATAGCAGGCCAACACTTGGTACCCGTACCCGTGACACGCCCCTTTCCTTGTTTGAGTTTTTTTACACTTTACATTTGTTTACTGATTCTAAGGCGATACAAATTCAACTGGTCAACATGTGCAAGCGAAAATGGTTCTAAAATGGTCATCCATCGCTGGAGCCGATAGTACATAGCAGCAGCGATAGCCTAAGGGGAGACCGTTGGACTGCTACACAAAGGTCTTGAGTTCGATCGTAAGGCGCGCATCTCTTGTTAAAACATTGTGCCGATACCTGCATGTCTGCGAGTTCTGCATAATTTTCTCGAAGATATATGAGGTCTGCCAATCCACACTGTGCTTGCGTAATAGACTATGGCCTTACCGTTCTTACATTGCGAAGAGGCCCATGCCAAACAGTGGGACAGTTTAATACAAGACGGATATCTATAATAATATTATAAAGCTGAAGAGTTTGTTTGTTTGTTTGAACGCGCTAATCTCAGAAACTACTAGTTCGAATTGAAAAATTCTTTTAGTGTTAGATAGCATATTTATCGAGAAAGGCTATAGGCTATATAACATCACGCTACGACCTATGGGGGCGGCGCAGTAACCATAAACGCGAATGAAACCGCGGGCACATCTAGTTATTTATATACATACTAGAGGATGCCCGCAGCTACGCCCGCACATGTTTTTTTATTTATCCATATCTTCCCAATCCCGTGGGAATTTCGGGAAATCCCTTCTTAGTGCACCCCTACAGTACCCAAGGAACATACATGCTGAACTTCAGCTTTTTGCGTTCAGTAGTTTCGGCTGTGCGTTGTCTGTCAGTCACTCAGTAACGGAAGAGTTTATATATATATATAGAAGATGTATATCCTCGATGGCGCAGCTTCAGTGAATGTGACTGCTGAGCGTAAGATACAGGATTCGATTTCAGGTTGAAGTATACTGTTATTTGTCAGGCAATTATAGTTTTTTTGTCAAAATATTCTCGGTAGCAGCACGGAGTCTGGAAAAGTGACCGGTAGACGTTAATAAGCTCACAATATTACGTGAATCCTAAATGTGAATGTAATGCTATTTACCCTTTGAAGGATATATGCATGATGCTATGTATCTATATTGGAAAGTCTATTATGAAATGTTTCTACCTTCCCCCTTCCATATTAATAAAAGCTTGTAGCATTGTTCGTCCACCACAACAGTTCAAAGAGTTTGAACTCGTATTGATCGCTGTCATCGCCTTCAACTGATGCCCTTTCAGTCATTATTTAAATATTTATTACTTCGACCGAATAATTGAATTCTACGAACCTCATACTACTTACTGGGCTAGATACTTGATACTTATATCACAGAAATGTTAGTAAGATTGCTTTTATGGTATTATGCAATACAAGTTGTTGGTGTGCTTGTGGTATATGTTTATTTTCGATTGTGAAGTCCTAAGTTCTGTTTTTTGGATTAAAAGTATTTTCTCAATTGAATTTGGCATTACTTTTTAAAATTATTGGGATGTGTGGAACCCGCCGGGAATCCTCAGATTGCCCACCTCAACCAAGGGATAGCTTCTCTATCCAGAGGAGTTCGGTGTTGTCAACCTTTTTCTGTTGCAATAGTTGGTTGGTGGGCAATCCGAGGGCGCGTAGCGGATTTCTCTCTTCCCAATAATTTTATTACAATGGAATTTCGTAACGCCTAATTCAATTTGATTTATTTCTTGGTATAGTGTCCAGTTTTGTGCCTGGTTGCTTATATTAGTTCTCTATTACGTGGGACCTAATAACATGTCGGACCTACGTGGGAATATGTGGTGTTTTGAACTTCTATCTGAACTGTGTGGGCTATAAACATAGCGCATTATGCAATAGTTAACGGTGTTTCTCTATATTATTACTGAAAGTTCCCTTTAAGAAGATTTTGACTTTTTTATTTTTTTTATTGTGAGTTTGCGTTAGCTTACAATCTCAGCAAATGTCATATAACGGTGTCTCGGTAGTATAGTGGTAGTGAATACAACTGCTGGGCATTAGGTTCGATTACTGAGTCGGGTAATTTGTTATTGGGTTTTTCCGACAAGAAATTTTCTGTAGTGGTGGGGAGTTTGGAGCTGTGTCCAGTAAAGAAAGAAAGAAATAAACTTTTATTTGCACAGAATATAGGTGGTATCAGATATTCTGCCTGTATTAGGCATGCAAATATTAATAATTATATAAAACAATTAAATGATTACTAACAAAATGGCAAGCTATATTATTATTTAACATATTTATCATTTATTATATTACATTATATTAAATCTAGCTTTTGCCCGCGGCTTCGCTCGCGTTAATTTAGAATTTGACAATCAATTCGGGTTGTACTATGCTTGTAATAATATAATTCAATCATGATTCGAAAGACACGTGGCGCCATCTATTATTATAAGAACGTTATTGTTGTTTTCCTCGGGAACAGTAGTTTTTTCAGAATGAAAGGTAGCCTATGTCCGTTTCTGTACACCTGAAAACGTATATGCAAAATTTCAGAATGATCGGTTCGGTGGTTTAGGCGTGAAAAGGTAACAAACAAACAAACTCATTTTCGCTTTTATAATATTAGTTAGGATTTACAAATAATTAATCAGATTCATTAGTTTTATGTTGGAACTCTTCTATTGTATAAAAGCACTTATGTACACGTAATAAACGTCAAGTCCTGTAATTTCATAGCGACGATCTGGGCAACACCTTTATTCTGAGTCACATTAAAGTCTTTACTGAAATAGTTATGCTCACATTCCGACTACAATATGAAGCCAAAACCAGCCTTTCCCAGTAACTTTTAAGCAGTTTTCTAAGTATTCCGTCCAAACATTCCACTGCGCTTTTTATGTAAGCTATTCGCCGAAACATTTTTCTTTTGAAACAGTTTTGTGAATGTTATAAGGTTGCCTGACTGAATGTCTTGGTGACGTAGCAGTGAGTAATGCAACTGCTGTACGTGAGGTCTCTGGTTTGATAAGCAAGTCGTTCATTGAGTTTTTATATCAAGACTTTATCAGCATGGAGTTTGAATCTGCGTCCGGTGGACGGCCATAAATGTGTGAGCTTGTAGAGCTATTTGGATGTCAGGACGTGGGTTTCAAATGCCATAACTTAGCACACGGACAGGAGTGCACGACTGCATACCAATACTTCTATATAAATGTAAAAATTGGTTGAAAATTACTCTTTAATCACTGATCGGACTTGGATGAAATTTGACACATATATCACATCGTCGACTGCCACGCAGAGGTCTCGAGTTCGAACCCGAAGCGCGCATCTCTGACTTTACGCAGTTATATGCGTATTAAATAGTTAATTATCGCTTGCTTTAACGGTGAAGGAAAACATCGTGAGGAAACCTACATGTGTGAGAGTCTCCATAATGTTCTCGAAGATATGTGAAGTCTGCTAACCCACACTAGGCCAGCGTGGCCTAACCCTATGGCCTAACCCTTCTTACACTGAGAAGAGGCCCATGCCCAGCAGTGGGACAGTTTAATACACGGCTGATATTATTATATATCACGTGTGTGATGTACACATAAGACTTTTATATCAGTATGCATTTAATACCGCGGATAGTAACTCATTTTAAATATAGAATTCAAATATGTTAGATTGATGGTAGTTAGCATTTTTTCTACCCGCACTAAGACTGAGACTTGCAAACAGTGAAGTCAAAAATCTTTTTTTCCTTAAAAAAGTGTAATTAGTGTTTTGACGCATCTATTGACTAATTTAATTAATTATTACTATATAATAAAAATTACTTAAAGAAATGCCTGTTCGAGAATTTGAGCTTTCAAGGGGTTGTTCCGTATTCATACTATGACGTTTCATCCTATTTCTTTACTCATCCTAAACTAGTATGTCTAACTGGTCCGATTTCATTATTTTAATTAAGTTTCTTTATTCAACCGATTTCGGTTGAACGAACGCATTTGCGTTCCTTACTCTACCCGTGACAAATATTACCGAAAAAAGTATGGATAGCAAAACAACCCTTGGCTTTGTAAAAGTATGTTCGGTTAGGTTAGTAACAGTGCTTATAAAAAAAAATATATAGCCTATGTTAGGTACTCGGTGATAACAAAGATAACAAATAGTGAAAATTTTAAAATCAGTTCAGCAAATCTTTCCTCTTTAAATATTAGTATAGATATAGATTACGAAAACAGTAATTTTTGTTCAGACCGTCACCCAAACCTCAGAGCTTTTGGATAATTTCGTAAACGGTTGAGCTAGGAATACTTACAGAATGAATAAAGAATTAAAAATTAAATAATTGCTGTCGGTTGAGTAAGGAACGTAAATAAGTTGAGTTAGAAAAAAAACCAGTGTAGGATGAAACGTCATCGGTTGACGCCGGAACCCCTTTCAAGCAGGCAAGAAACTCGCAGCCACTCTTTTCTATCCTCAATTGTTTACAATATGGTTCTTAGCAAAACAAATAAATTTATTTTCTTCAGTTTTTTATATGAATTACTGAATTTT
Source organism: Catocala sponsa (assembly GCA_963564715.1). Lineage (NCBI taxonomy): Eukaryota > Metazoa > Arthropoda > Insecta > Lepidoptera > Erebidae > Catocala > Catocala sponsa. The sequence goes on along the minus strand of OY751346.1, from coordinate 7,539,400 downwards.
ATATTTTTATGCATTTTCAACACGCGGGGGACTTTACAAACATTCAATCAACGGACAAAAAGAACACTCAGACCCAGAACAACCATATTTGGTGGATCACACAAAGTTTTGTCCCGTGTGGGATTCGAACCCACAACACTCCGCACAGTGGCGGTGGCGAGGCGACCACTTTAATCTCGCCATCACTCTGTGTTATTGAACTTGTATGTTAAGACTTCAAGAATGACTGCAAATTAGTAAGAGGACTTTTTTTTTTTTTTTTTTTCTTTCATTTATTTGAGCGAGGGTTTGTTCATTCACTGAACATGTCACCCTCATAGGAACTTAACCAGTTTATAATCTTAACAATCTACGCTTAATACCTATATTTACTAGATTATATAATATTTTAGCTGCGTCACTCAAAGGTGCGGCTAGGATAGAGTTACACAAGCCCAACTCGCGTACATCAATGCCATGTTGATTTTAAATCATGACTCTCTCTGCTTCGTTCCGGACACATTCTATCAGAATATGATACACGTCTAAATTAGTAAGAGGATGCATATTCATTCTGTCCGGGACGTGAGAGAGACGTGATGTAATTTAAGCATGTACTTCTGTACGTTATTATTCTTTGACAACTGTCGTTGACCGCATATTTAGTTATTCCATTATCGAACGTGATCGCTGGAACAAAAAGCCACGTTAACTTAAACTATTTAATACCGGAAAAGCCTTACTTATCAGCGCATGCGTAGGGTTGTATCTATCTCTTTTTTACATTAAAGAAGGAAATCGACAAAGAAAGAGATAAATAAATAGGAGGAGTTTAAATATGAAGTTTCCGCTTTGTATGAAGAAAATCGGTAACGTTGTGATTTTCACACTATTTCATTAATATTTTTTGAATGGCCAATTCGAGTTCATCACTCTTTTTTTCATGTATTGTTGCTTGTATATAGGCCACAAATGCTTGTCTAAAATTAAAACTATTTACCATCAGGTAATTATGTGCAAATTGAAACAATGAATACGGGCAGACACTAAGCAATATAAATTTAAATACAATTGCTTCAAAAATTACTAATATTTATTTTTAATATTACATGTGATTAATCCTAACTAATATTATAAAAGCGAAAATGAGTTTGTTTGTTTGTAATCTTTTCACGCCTAAACCACTGAACCGATCATCCTGAAATTTTGCATATACGTTGTCAGGTGTACAGAAACGGACATACTTTTCATCCCGAAAAAATTACTGTTCCCGAGGAAAACAACAATAACGTTCTTATGATAATAGATGGCGCCACGTGTCTTTCGAATCATGATTAAATTACATCTAAATTAACGCGAGCGAAGCCGTGGGCAAAAGCTAGTAAGAAATATATAATTATATTCTCGAAATTTAAATGAAATTTAAAGTAGCCATTCTTTTTTGTACAGAAACTCTGAAATTAGATTTAGGACATAAATGGCGATTCACAGTTAAAGACCTAATACAATAGGATTACAGTAATAATAATGTTCTCCAGACCGAAATTCGGTCATGGCGGTCAGTCTTTAAAGGTGACTAGCCATCTGCGCAGGAGATATTATAGTGCACAAGTGTGTGCGCAAACACAAGTGCACTCTCTATTCCCTAACTCATGATCCGATGGGACGGTAAGCCGAAACGACCGGAGAGAGATCAGGCGCAGGACCAACGGTTTTACGTGCTTTCCGAGGCACGGTATCTGTTTATAAATTTTCCCATTCCTGGGTATAGGACTTGTCTCAGTATGAGTAGGATTAGGCCAAAGCCAACAGTAGGATTATGGTGAACATCACAATTCGTGGCAAATATTTTGACCGCTCTGAACACGAGGCGGATCGCTGCGCAGTAACAAAGTTCATGTGTTAGCAAGTAAGAGAATGGGATATTGCGCATCGAGAAGCTCACTTCAGAGCGGTCTTATAGATGATTGCATAACTACTCTATAAAGTGCCATATGATGGTGATTAAGTCTTCTTCTCCCTAACCTTTATTATTCCCAAGTCACTTGGGGTCGGCTTGATGGTGATTAAGTGCTTATTATAAACATATATTAAACTAGCGTTTGCTCACGGCTTCGCTCGCGTAAAAATAGGTTGGGTTATATTAGTAACAGTACCTATTTTTATATATAATAATATAGCCTAGGTTACTCGGTGTTATTACCGTTAGCTTTCTAATGGTAAAATAATTTCTAAAATCGTTTGAGTAGTTTTTGAGTTAAAACACTTACAAACAAAAAATCTAATCTTTCTTTTTTGATTGATATATTAAATATGTCAGCTCTATTTATATACTGTGCATCTTCTAGGCACTTGTCTCGTGCTAGTAGGAAAAAGATTATGCCATATTCCATCACACTGGCCCAGTGCGTGCTGGTTGGCTTATACAATTGTATGGTGCCTGCCAACCCTCACTGGGCCAGCGAGAACATTACGTAGAACATTCGCCATGCAAGTTTTATATTATTTTACGTCGCCGTTAATTTGAGTGCTATATAATTAACATGCAGATAACATCGAAAAGTCAGAGATACCTTTGGATGGAATTCAATTGAGTGATCAATTTTTAATTTGACACCGTAATAAGAAAATACTTGAAAGTCTGCCTTAGAAGCGCAGAGACTACGACTGTATATGAGGTCTCGTATTTGATACCTGGGTAGGACATAATATTATTGAGTTTTTCTGTCAAGACATTCTCTATAGGCAATCAACGGACCCATATAACACCCAGTCTATGAAAAACTATTTGTGAACCACATAAATTATTGGCTCGCTTGGGGATCGAACCCCACTTAAACCACTACGCCATCCGTATACTTTGTATACTTGGCAGCCCTAGAAGCAAGGTATGATAAGCTGTCTACGTGTAGTATTAGTTTTTTTGTTTGAATCTCGATCAGCATGGACGAGGCCGGGCAATACGATAATGTACCAGTCCAGAAATAACGGTGCGGGGCTATTCTCATATTATATCTTTTATAGCCTAAGTACATAATAATATGTGTAATCACGCCAACATATCCTTGAAGGGGTAAGCAGAGCTCTATTACAACATTTCGGCGGCTATAGGACATTAAGTGAGATCCTGCCCGCTACTACATTTTTTTAAATACTTCTGCTGCATTAATAATTATATAATATAATATTCTATCACATACACACAACACCATCTAGCCCACACTAAGCAGAGCTCGTACTGTGAGTACTAGACAATGGATAAACATATTAACACACTTTTTTTTAAATCCATACATATTATACATAGAAACACCCAGACCAAGACAAACATCCATGTTTTTGCACACAATTGTTTGACTTGTGCGGGAATCGAACCCGCTAACTCAGGCGTGGCAGTCGGTTGTATTAACCACTACGCCATTTACAAACATTCAAACAACGGACATCATTCCTAGTCTAAGGAACAATAATTGGATGACATAAATGTTTGTCCCGTGTGGGGATCGAACTGACAACACTCGCAGTGGCAGTGGCGAGGCGATCACTGAAACCACTACGTCATCCGTATAGTCAATACTAAAAAGGTCCAATGTTTTGATGATTGAACCTCAATTGGCTCGATGATTATTTCGTCCGAGAGCGGTCTGTCCATCAGGTTTTTCTGAATTTCCTAATAGCAAAACTCAAAAATACTCTACCCGAACCGGTACTAAATACTGGAACCTCACGCACGCAAAGTCAAGCGAAAACTTATGGCACAGGACCAAGAAGGCAGTCACATAACAGCCTTCATCTTAATTTAACTTTAAGTTTGTTTACACGCTAGTTTTTACCTCATAAGTGGTAAGTCGTGGTCCAAATATAGTTCCCGTCAGGATAGTCTAAAAATAGTAACTAGACAACTAGGTCCAGAGCTTACTAGATCTAGTACTCATTGACTACTTTTTACGCACTTAAAATGTATACGAAAGGAGATACTGGTAGTTATAAATATCGAATAATTTATATTTAGAACTATTAAGCTGAGACTAAAAGTACATATCGTATATATAGGTGGTATATTATGATATGAGACTCTGTACGTGTATTTATTGAAACTTTGTTTTTGGATTTTTATTGGTTCAGAATTTACTGATGTCCTTACACTAATATATTTATTAAATATATAACAAATAAAACTACAGCAAATGTCCATTTACTCATCATTACCAAGACTTCTTTAACAATGTAAAAGAGTACATTTACAAGATCCTAGCGTTCTAAATCAAAGAAACAAATACGAGAATATAGCGCATAGTTTCATTCGAATGATATTTATACGTGATTAGTCAAGGCTGCAAACAATTAAAGACGCAAGGAATTGTCAATATATTCGTATATAATTCGAATACAATAGGGTAATAGATATTTGAAGTGAAAACTTCTTTAGGCGCGTTGAGCACTTCTTGGGTAAACAAAAATCATAGAACTCGCGTCATCGTCACGCTTTCACGCTTTCCATTTTAAATTATTTTAGAATATTAACAATATCTCAGAATTTGTGCGTCCTACGCAAAAAATAACGCAATTTTGACCCCCCTAATAACTCCTAAGAGAGTATCAGGAATCCGACCCGCCCCCTTTTTTTTTGTTTATAAAGAAGTGTTTATGATCAAGGATTAAAGTTTTCACTTCTATCGGCAGTCCCCAAAGACTGATCCAATTTTTTATTTTTATTATTTACCTATGTTAAATATTTACATTACCCAAACTATAAAACACAAATAAATTTTGAAATCTGCTCATAAATAAATAAGATACAAGCGTTTCGAACCTGGTAGTAGAAGTAATTGTCAAATGGAAGAAACGGATGCACGATACAAACTGTGACGTAACAGCCAGTTAAATGTAACTGTCTGAGGGAGATGACGAGATATCCCTTCTACAGATCTGGTTATTGTATCCACATATTACTACCTTCTTTTACAACCTATTTTGATTTTGATTGTTTGTTTTTTGTTTGCTTTTTTTTTGTTTTTTTTCTATTGATGATTGACTGTTTCAACATAAAGATTCCTTTTGATTGCTATTTGGTCCGGTTGTGTCTTAATGCATAAAATTTTACATACACATCTGCTTTATTACGCATATCGCTAATGAAGAAGAAAATAAACTAGAAACCCAATAAAAAGTCTTTAAGAAAAGAATATGGAAGAAATGTCCAATATTTTTACAGGTACTGTCTCAATACTTAACTAAACTTCGTCTGTTTTAAACATATTTATGTTAAAAAACGGTACATGTTTAAGATAAATAAATACAAGAAGCTCAATTATAGTGGAAAAGTTGTCTTACTGCAGGCAAAAACATTGATTATAATAATTTGAAATGTAACTTACTTACTTCGTAAGTGTCAATCGATGGCGTTTCGCTGGCGGCTACGGCGATAGTTATAATTTTCCCTGTCTGTAATTTAACCACCTGCTTAGCGTAGCTAAATGTCACAAACATTTTAATGATTATAATAATTATAGTCTTATAAAGAAGCGACGAAGGTCTAAGAAAGATGGCGGGATAGCGGTGATCTTGGACGTCTTTGAGATGCTAAGTGGTTGGGGATCTATACCCTATTCAAATAGGCTTGAGACAAAAGGTAAACAAAGAAAGCAATGTTTCTCTTGTTTACGAACAATAAAACACGAACAAATACTTAAACACTAAACACAACAAATAACTTAACAATTAACAACAAATTTAACAACGAAATAACAGGATAATAACAATAATATTAGAAAATGTGCACTCTCGTATCAACAAGTTGACAGGAAATGAAAATGACGGCTATAACCCGACTTATAACAAAACGATACATTCACTACATAACATTTGTACTAGCCGTACTTTTTGATTTAGCGGTACTATAATGCATTCTAAATTTGAGAATCATTACATTTTTAGGTTCATTTTTATGTCACTTTTTTAAGCTAGCGTATTTAAAATTCTAATAAAATAATTAAAAGAAATTAATACATTAAAATGTTATGTATTTTAATAATATATTGAATTTTCTGCTGCTCTCTGCTTCTGCTTTTAAATACGATACAATATATTTATAAATATTATAGTTTAGCTAGTTTATTGATTTTTGTCTTACTTTATAATATTCACAGTCAATCGTCACGTATTAAATAACCTTTTTTATTGTTTGTTTACATTTTGTCTCAAGACAGTCAGCTTTTCAAGGACATATAAGTACATAAAGTATAGTATTTGAATATATTTGCAAAAATTTGTCGTTTATACTATTTTTTGCCCGCGGCTGCGCTCGCTTGGGCAAAGTTTTATTTTCTGGACAAAAGGTATCCGCCGTCCTTTTCTGTACCGCTAACTACGATCTTGCGAAATTTCATGATGAACTGACGAGTTGCAAAGGCGTGAAAGCGTAACAAATAAACAAACACATTCGAATTTTAAAATAAGATAGGACTAGGATATTGATTTAAAACCTTTTTACTTAGAATGCGACTCATTTAGGTTAAAAAGAACACACTAATAAACGACAAATTTTATTGATTACTAGCTGGCCGCGCAACTTCGTCTGCTTCACATAAGAGAATTTTCCTCGTTTTTGCAACATGTTTTGTTGATGCTCCGCTCCTATTAGTCGTAGCGTGATGTTATATATCCTATAGCCTTCCTCGATATGTAGGCTATCCAACACTAAAATATTTTTTTAATTCAAACCATTAGTTCCTGAGATTTGCGCGTTCAACCCAACAAACAAACAAACTCTTTAGCTTTATAATATTAGTATAGATTGTAGTTACTGTTATATAATTTGTTAGGTTCAGGCAAAGGCCTGCCTATAAGAAGACCTGCAAGAAACTTACGGCCAATCTTTTAAATGAGCACTAACATTAGACCTTGTAAGTAAACATGCCAATTCTGTTTTATCAATTTTACTCATAAATTCGCGTACAAGATTAGTACATTCCAAGGAGTCTTGTACCTATACACAGTATATACCTTAAAACCAGTCTAACAACAACAAACACTGCACTAAACATAAAAATAGCACACATTTTTTGCAACGCCAATTTCGTACAACCTGTTTTCTGACAAAAAGTTACAGAATAAGACCACTTCAGGTTCCCATAGAACAAGTGTCTACCGGATAATGATCAGCACTTGTCGTAGATAAAAATAACAAAAAAGAAGTTAACGGGTCCTTTGGAAATATGGTATATGATCTATGACTTTATCTGGCTTCGGTTTGAGATACGCATCCACAATGCAATGAATGATGTGAAATCAATATCAATTAAGGTATTTTAATGTTGTTCGATTTTATCTTGAGTGGTCCCGTGGACTGTTTTCATTAGCTTACGCTTACGTTTGCGAATAAATCGGTAGCTCCCAGGTACAATTCTGGCAATTTAATTGGTTGTACAGTCGGCTAAAATGTGGTTTACGGTCTTAAACGTCATGGAACAATAAGGTCAATTTTCCCTTGCAATAATGTTATGATAGTGACCCTTGATAGGCTCCCTTATCATGTGTTGTATTTAGGTCATGCCATGTGTCAAGTAATAAAAGTCAGCCTTAGCGATAATTAGATCTCACAGTAACTTCTATCAAAACTGGTAGACCACTTTCTTGGCCGAAGTTTTTAAGTAGTGGCAATGAATCTGGAAATACAGCGTTTTCTTCGTTTATATTTTTTGTAATAAGTATTGTTTGTTTCTATATCCTAACTTTCTAACTATAATATTATAAAAGCGAAAATGAGTTTGTTTGTTTGTTACCTTTTCACGCCTAAACCACTAAACCGATCATCCTAAAATTTTGCATATACGTTGTCAGGTGTACAGAAAAGGACAGGCTACCTTTCATCCCGAAAAAAATTACTGTTCCCGAGGAAAACCACAATAACGTTCTTATTATAATAGATGGCGCTACGTGTCTTTCTAATCATGATTTTATTATATTATTACAAGCAAAGTACAACCCGAATTGATTGTCAAATTCTAAATTAACGCGAGCGAAGCCGTGGGCAAAAGCTAGTTACACATAAATGTGAGTTTATCTATACTATAATAATCTATACCAATATTATAAATAAATGAGATTAGATTTTTGTTTGTTTGTAAAGAATTAACTAAAGACTAAACCGATTTAAAAAAATTCTTTCACCATTAGGAAGCTTTATTATCACCGAGTAACATAGGCTATATTTAAAAATAAAATTCAATTACTAACATAACCTAACCTATTTTTACGGAAGCGAAGCCACGGGCAAAAGCTAGTTAAGAAATAAATGTCTTATGTCTAGAAATATAGCGCGGTTCACTACATGGTACCAAAAACCATAGCTAGTAAAACGTGGTTGTAATATCTATACCTCTGCTTGTATCGGTACCAAAAGCATAGCTAGCGTAGCGTTTGTAATACCTATACCTCAGCCTGCGTCTATTATTCATAGACATAGAGACGTGAGTCTAAGGTACACAAAAACTTATTAAGACCTATAAGCACTACCAAATAACCCTGAACCATTGTCCCACAAATAATTAATCTAGACTCGGCCTACACGTTACAGAAAATTTACGACCAAAGTTTAACATAACCGTAAATCACATAATCCAAGGGCTGAATTCTAGATCAATATAAAAATATGAAGCAGAACTTATTGAATTAAGATATAAAACTGTCTATATATGTACTTATGACCTTAATAGGGCCTTATAAATATAATGTATTTAGTTCATATAAAGCTATTAACGGTGCCTGTATATAGCGTAGCTTAAATGTTTAATAGTGTTGATTTCGTATTGTTAATTCGATTTCAAATATGGCTGCCTTAATAGATTTAGGTATATATTTGAATTAGGTGGGCACCTTAAAATTTTATGTTTGATATATACATACATTTGACTGCAGATATGGTGTAGTGGTTTATGAAGTCGCCTTATCACTGTTATAGCGCTGAATGTAGTGGGTTCGATCACCACACGTGACAAAAATTGTGTTCCACAAATTGTTGTTTTGATTCTTGGTGCTATTTGTGTTTATTATTTGAATATTTGTAAAGTCCCACCGACATAAGAATTTTATTGTTGGTGCAGGTATTGATTTTAAGCAAAAAGCATCATCATAATATTATTTCCAATAAACTTGATGCTGTTAGGATATTGAGGGCCGACGTTTTTTTATCTATAAATAGTATTATACCGACCCCATACAGCTATTCTCTTGTATCTGCAGCGGTCAGTGCCTCCGTCTCATTTTAGAGATCTAAAGTCAGATTAAAACTCTGGAACTGTCTATTCATATTGAACCCATGTCCCCGTGTAAGCCGCCCAAGTGGCCGTATATCTTGCAGTAGTGAAGATTTTCATTCAAAATTTATATAGGTACTCCATTGGACGTGGCCATTCACGGATAGGTACTTGGATAATTTACTCTCTGTTCTGAATGCGTATTTTGCATTGACAACACGCAGAAGGTTGTGCTTACGTTTAAAGCGAATCGTCAGATCCTGCGTTCGATACCCGAGATAATAGACTCCACATGAGTTTTTCTTATGTGAAGATATTAACGTAAGGACCTATGTATCTATTTTAAAATTGTCCTTATGAATAAAAGCGTGATCTGACGATCCCAGACTTTCTGATATGCGAATGAGACAAAAAGTATAACAGTGATGAGTAATACAGCTACTATAGATTTTTTACTTCACGATAACCGTGAAAAGATTTTTTTCTACACTTATTTTAGTAACGATTCGTGACAAAATGTGCAGCACGTTCGGAGTTTTGGCGAGAAAAACTGTTTCATACTAAATAGTTTTACTTTTTTTACGAGTTCTAGAGAATAAATTATTTTAGTTTGGCGTATAATGTTGCTATGTTTGAGGTGCGGTATAAGTATGACGTTAACTTAAGCGTTTTTACTTTTTTTACTACCTATGGCGACATTCGAGCCAGGAAGCCATCACCACTGATGACTATATTCCCTTGGTAATAGCCAAGCTACTGCGGTAGGTCCGTAGGGAAAGCAAGAGAAAAGGCAGGAAAGTGGAGAGAGAGTAAAAACTGTTCTGGCAAAACGCCAAAATTGATTAAATAATGGTAACTACACATTTGAGGCTCGCATATAGAAGGGAAGGCTTTAAGGAATTTATTACATAATCCTTTCATTAGAAAAAGACGAAAGAGTAGGAATACTAATATCGCAGTTCTGATAGTATATACTGCGTCGATGTCGAAAGCAGCCCTTCTAAGATCGCGCATGTAGAATCCAGTTCAAGGGAGGAGTTTACGCATTTCATTTGTGCGATTAGCTTGCATATTTTATTTATGCGAGTAGTTTACGCATGTAGCCCGCGCGAGTATTTTGCACATGTAGCCTGCTAAAACGAAGCGAGTATCTCGTACATGTATTCCTTGCGAGTAGCTTGCGTATGTAATCCACTCGAGGTGCTTCCACATGTGGTCCGCGCGAGTAGCTTGCATACGTAGCCTGCGTCGCCATCGGCTACATGCGAAGCTTATCAGCGTCATAGTTTCAACATTTTTTGTAGGTGAAATGCAGTAGAGTGGCAAGGCTTATGGCTAATAAGACTTGCCACTGTTTACGGATTACGGTAATATAATTATATGCATATGTGTTAATTAACGCTCCTATGAATCTAACATGACATCTTGTAGGAATAATATATTGTTAAAGCAACGGTGAAGGTTAATTATATTATTAGTTCACGTTTATGTAAATTTATTTTTATTTTCTTTTTCAGGTAAGACGAATGCGATGGATGTGGTGTTAATAGTGTAAGTTTTAGAAGTTGAAGCCGGTGATTTACTGAGTAAGTAATGATGATATTTAAATATATGATGGATAATAGCGGGATATTCACCTAAGTATAAAAATATCGTAGATGTATTTCGGCAGTGAACAGGGTCAGGGCCAGGCAAGGTTATAATAGTGCTATTTTTCTGCAGGCAATCAAAAGTCTATGAACGAAGCCTTGCCTATAAAACTTTTACCGTAAAATAAATGAAATCTATTATTCCTATTTTTATTTTATAGCTTTAATTACATGTTGCGAATAAGCTTACGAAAGTATCTACATTAAAGACGTGTCAAAACTTTCTCCTTTTTTTAAAAAAGACAACTCCTGCATGAAGAATATAGCCTGTGTTGCGGTGGACTTTGCACATATTCAAACACCCAGCCATGAAACGACAATTTTTTTGAGAATCACACAAAGGGATCAAACGCACAATGGCGAGGTGAACATTACGCCATTCATACAGTCAAAAATAACTAGATTGAGAACTTTCAAGTGCTTACTGTATATCAATTCTGAGTCTATAAAGTAAAGTAATTTACCGAACCAACATTTTATTTATATGAAAAATTTTGCACCTGTTTCTGGAGTTTACTTGATATGACTAAACACTACTAATAATTTTATACAACGGATTTAAAATGACACAAATTGCATGGTAATACAACCTCTTATGGTATGTTTGAATTTGGTATTGTAGTACGTTGTTCACGATCTTAATAAGATAAAATAAAAATACATCATTGCAAAATATATCGAAAATATTTAACGTAATATTTTCGATATATTTTGCAATGATGTATTTTTATTTTCTAACCGGTCTAGTGACCGGTTAGAACAATCACTTATGTTACAAAACAAATGATTAGTTTCAACACAAATAAACCACAAAATAGCTGCGAAACATGTGAGGTGACTCGGCTAATAGTTTTGTCATTGAAAGGTGACATCGATATATCCTTTCCCATCACTCGTCGCGTAGCAACGACGTGTAGCTATGTATGATGCAAGAACGTGGTTATATTTGTTGACACAGAGTAATTTAATACAGTAACACAACTTTAAAAATGTAGTTGTAGACATCTGAATAACATGACCACGATTGAGTTTGTACATGACACGCAAGTACATGCGCAAGTTTCTCGCGTGGGGTACATGGGAGGGTCAATGGTACCTGCACGGTTAGTTAATTTTGGTGGATTATATGGTGCATACTAGGTAAGTCGTGTATAACCAGCAAACGACAAATAAATCTTGCGATAAATACTAAACGAAGAAAGTTTGAAGCGCTTAATAACAAGAGATGGCGCTGGACTCAATTACATTGGTACTACTCCATGTAGTCCTGAATCATGCAAACGAAGTATGTAGTACGATAACCAAATATGTATACAAGATTCCAACGTCAATCGTTGGGCTCCGGCCCGCCAGGCACGATCACCTAGCCTGGTTAGAGTTATCGCTATGCACGATCACCTTTGTGTTGAAGGGACATTACACCTCGTCCTCCAAAGGTGCTTTGCAAGCTTTTGTATAGAAATTATACCTGATGATTAAAAAAACGACAATGGCTCCTATATTAAGGCAAAAGGCCAACTAGCCGCCAAAAAGCTGGGCATCCTCAGTAAGGTGCGGCAGTATTTCGTGCCAGAACAATTGCTTAAGTTGTAACAAGCACAGGTTCAATCCTGCATGGAGTACTGTTCTCGCCTCTGCGATGGCTCTGCAAAATATCAGCTGAAGGCTTTGGAATCAATTGAGTGGAAGGCCAGGAGACTTATCGGCGAACTAGTCACCGCACGACTCCAAAGCTTGGAGCATCGTCGTAGGGTTGCCAGTCTCTCGGTTTTCTATCGTATATATTTCGGAGAGTGTGCAGAGGAACTGCATAATTTGATTTCTCCATTCTACCATCGGACGACCAGACAATCAGACCAGCGACGCAAGTACATGGTGGATATACCACATTTACGCACGAAGCGCTTTGCTTCCACTTTTATAATGCGTAATGCAAAGGAGTGGAACTCACTACCCAAGTCTGTGTTTCCCAATGAGTACAATCTGGGTGTCTTCAAGTCACGAGTGAATTGGTATCTTTTAGGCAAGCGTGCTCCATCGTCGACTGCATCGTCACTTTATAACAGGTGAGATCACGGTCAAACGCAAGCCTATTAAGTAATAAAAAAAAATTAGAATCCTTATATTCTCTGATGTTTCTGAAATTTTCGGCCCGCAGATATCGTTACATAATTTTACTGCATAGATGGCGCCATCTATGCTTACAGACTTATGACTTATAACATGCATAAGACTTACAGTCGTACCAAATGCAGAAAAGAACTAAAACATGGCTTAGGATGCAATTCAGAAGATCCCTTATGAAACATTTCGAAATTAGTATTGAAATTAGTGTTTAAAACTATACTATATTACTAAACAGCTAATATATATGTAAATAATAATGCATAATAACAATTTGCATTATTTAACAACATAACATCTTTATGCCAATCGCAGTATTAAGTGTTTGACACAATTTAGTATAGATATTTTATGAGTTCCGTTGTGTTTACAACAATATGTTAAATACTTATCGTATCGATGATATGCCTTATTGTTACGAGGATACAGCTAATTGAGACATTGTAATAACATAGATTATCTAGGAATTAGTAAAGTTTATTATAAACTAGCTATTTCCCGCGGCTTCGCTCGCGTTAATTTAGAATTTGACAATCAATTCGGGTTGTACTCTGCTTGTAATAATATAATTCAATCATGATTCGAAAGACACATGGCGCCATCTATTATCATAAGAACGTTATTGTTGTTTTTCTCGGGAACAGTAATTTTTTTCGGGATGAAAGGTAGCCTACGTCCGTTTCTGTACACCTGACAACGTATATGCAAAATTTCAGGATGGTTTTAATGTTTTGATGGATTTCGGTTCAGTGATTTAGGCGTGAATAGGTAACAAACAAACAAACTGATTTTCGCTTTTATAGTTAGGATAGGATGTGAATGTGAGTTTGTTTGTTTCGCTTTTACGCCTTAACGACTTGACTGATCGTTATGAAATTTCGCATATACGTTGTCGTGGCTACAGAAAAAGATATGGGGTACTTTTCATCCAGAAAAGGGATTGAAAATTGACATAACCTTAACTTATTACAACATTTATACAAGCGAAGCCGTGGGTGAAATCTAGTATGATTATGTTGTAAAGATAATATTATTATTTTAAAAGTGTCTCTAAGTCCTGTGGTCAAAGTTTGCGCTCATGTTTGAATGCAATAGTACGGTTATCCTTCTTCTTCGGGGTATAGGGCGAAAGGGTAGTTGTCGTATATTAAACTTACATTTTCCAACTGCTTTGATGGTTCATGTTGTATAGAGCGAGGCTATTCTTCTTTACCAGCCCCATTACCCGACTCTGGTGCTATTACTGTATTTCGGTCACGGTTTTCTTAACGGTGACTGGCTACCTGCGCAAGAGATAATATAGTGTACAAATGCGTGCGCAATCAAAAGAGCACTCTCTGTTCTTTCACTATCATAGCCCGATGTCTACAGTCTATATCTCAACAGAAAAAAACAATAACTTTATTTGTGGCCCAACTGGGGATTTGAACCTGAGACCTCCTGCGCACCAGTGGCATATACTACCGCTGCATCATAAATTAATCACAAGCAGTAGTCACCAAATCACCCCTTTCCCCCTTCCCGCTCCTTCTCCTTCCCACTACCTTTCCTAAAGGGTCGGCAACGCGCAAGTTATGCCTCTGGTGTCGCAGGCGTCCATAGGCTACGGTGACCACTTACCATCAGGTGGGCCGTATGCTTGTTTGCCACCATAGCTGTATAAGCTTCGCAAAAACTCGGAGTTCTGAACAGGGTGAGGCGGTTCCTCGCGCCTGGGCAGCTGTGCCTATTGTACAAGGCACATGTGCGCTCTTGCGTGGAGTACTGTTCCCCTCTTTGGGATGGCTCCGTGCAGTACTTGCTGGACGCTCTCGACAGGTTACAGCGGCGGGCTGTCCGTATCATCGGAGACCCAGAGGTCACGAGTTCACTGGAACCTCTGCAACTCCGTAGGGATATTGCCTCATTGGCATGTTTCTACAGAATATACCACGGGGAGTGCTCCGAAGAGTTATTCCACCTTATCCCACCCTCCCCTTTCCTATCCAGATCAACGTGCTGGGCTCAGATGCCATCCTTACACAGTAGAGTCGACTGGAGCGCGTACCAACAAGTTTGGGTCCTCATACCTCTGCCGAACGACCAAGGCATGGAATTCTCTGCCAAAGTACGTGTTTCCTTCTTCCTTCAATCCTGGGTCCTTTAAGCAGGGCGTGAAAAAGCACCTACTCAGGCCGTCAAAGTAGAGACCTCAACATCGCCTCGGCTGCTATGAGGGCGGTGTGGAGGCCACTGCTCTTAGACCACATGACTGCTTACCATCAAGTGGAGTGTGGTCATATTGACGAGCAAAAAAATAATCGATTTATGTACATAGTAACAATATATACATTTAGATGACTGTAAATCTGTACTCTGTGGCGCTATAGCTACTGCCAGCGTGTGAATTAGTTTTGGTAAAAAAACTGTTTAGCTAGTGGCAAATAGAATTGATGATTTTCTTCAATGGCTTTGTATAAAGCCAATGGTTGTCAAAAGAACTAACCATCGCGCTCGGAATGTTAATTTCGTTTCTGAATAGGTCTGTAGAATATTTTATGCCATTTTGTTTGGCGTGCTACGTATATCTTGCTGTGTGTTTTTGGCTAACATAATTATTCAAATATTATGATTCTGCATGCAAAAGTAGATGGAAATTTTGCCGGTATTATCTTTTTTAAATAAATGCGAATGTGAGTTTGTTTGTATGTTTCTCTTTCAAGCCTTAACTACTCGGCCGATCATCATGAAATTATGCTTACACGTTGACAGGGTTAAAGAAAAGGACATCGGGTTCATTCAGACAAATTCCGTTCCCGATAGCAATTTTCGCAAGTGAAGCCGCGGTCAAAACTAGTAATTTATAAATCCTGTCTACCCTTTTCTCTTTTAGCGCTAAAACGTGAAGTCATGCAGATAATATGACTAAATAAATAATTCAAAGTTATGCAAGTAATTTCCGAATAGAATTTTAATATTCTATGCAATAGTTGTAATGGTTGAAATATATCGTTGTAGGATTGGCGTGACGGCATGAATTGTGAAATTCCAATCATTTTAGGTTAATTATAGGTTGTTAGAGCTGCCTTGAAATCATTTTTGAAACAAACAATAAACTAACCTAGTATTATAAACACGAGCGTGTCTGAAAAAGACAGATTTAATAATGTAATAGAACATTAAGGGCTTGTCCCAACACCTCCAAATAACATTTATCTATTAGATAAAAGTCTTACCATCTTTCTTCTTTAACCTAACAAGAGTGAGACAGCATGCGATTTATCTTCCGGATAACTTTTACTTGTTAGTTGCGGGACTGGCTATAAATTTATGACTGCTTTATCTGTTTCGTGGCTGAGGTACCGGGTTCGATGTCTAGGTACGGCGATGAGTTATAGGGTTCTTCTGTTAGAACATTCTCAGTAACTGCACGGAGTTTGGTAATAATGTCCGCTGGACGTTATTGGCTAGCCTACTTGTAAATAGCACAGCAACATTTTGGTGGTCTCTACATAAGCAAGATATTTAAAAGAAAATATGATGGATTGTGGCCTTATCCTCTTTATGCTGAGGATAGCTTATAAACTCGGTTGATAATAATAATTATTATAATATAGATTGAAAGAAAGGAAGGTCTCGAATTAGATTTGTCAGTTAGATAATGCATTCTTATAATAAGGATGTAATTTAAAAAATAGGTTCAAGCTTAACAAAACCGATGACCTATGGTCTATGACCTAGAAAATATGGCTTAAATATATCATTATCACTGCTTTAACGGTGTAGGAAAATATCGTAAGGAAACCTGCATGTCTGAGAGTTCTCCATAATGTTCTCTAAGATGTGTGAAGTCTGCCAACCCGCACAAGGCCAGCGTGGTGTACTATGGCCTAAACTTTACAGGAAAACAAAAACAAGATTTTAAAAAATCTAGTTCGTGTTCTAAGCGGGCTAAGATTAACTTTAGTACTTATTTTTGTAGATAAAAACATTCACTTTCACTATTCATTTACATTTGTGTGGTCAATATTATAGATTTAAAGTAATTGTTTAAAAACCTATAACTTGTACCTTTTTTATTTCTAATACATCCTCCTCTCTATAATGTGATAAATGATACAACTACAGTTAAATTATATTGCACTTATAAGTTGTCTTTGTGTAAGATGAAAAATTAAATGTGCAAATAAATATATATCACACTTATATCATGAAACACAAAAAATAATGTGTGGAGCATTTACTTATAAAGGTTACAACTTTAAATATAGCTATATTCACGATACCAGTCAGTTATATCACTTTGCACAAAATTATCTCCGAAACTATGGTAGATAGAAGAACGTGAGGTAGATCAAAAAAGTCCTAATTTTTTCTGATCATTTCTATGTAAAAATCACAAAAAGGGTACAACTCAACTTATATCACTCATCACAGGAGGCACAGAATTATAGTATATACGTCATGGCTGTGTATTTGGGAGGAGCGAGCAGAGATGTGTACATAGGTATAATATAATATAATCCAAACCGCTGTATGTAAAATTTCGCTGGCTCACTATTACAAGGTTCTATGTTATTTTTTTTAACTTTGGAGAAATGAGGTTTAAAGTTTGAATATCAATAAGAATAACTTAAAAAGTAACTTAGAACTATTTGTGAGGTGGTAAGTGCTTCCATCTATTACTATATTAGTCTAAACAAAAAGGAATGACATATAGAACCATGCAATATTAATAACTCAGTTTTTTCAAAAATGTAACATAGAACCTTGTAATATTGAACCAGCGATTTACCTTTGGATAAATCGACCTTAACTTATGATTTTCCGCAGGACAGGCTTAGTCTAATGCGGAGAAATATATCGAGTCCAAATAATAATGGAAGACTAAAGCAAATTTCTGTTGTTGTATTGTTTTGTATTTTGTATTTGTAATTTCTTTTATGACAATAAATCTTATTAATATTTTTATTATATCAGCCCTGTATTAAGCTGTCCCACTGCTGGTCACGGGTCATTATTTTTCGTGTTTCATGGTATAAGTGTGATATATATTTATTTGCACATTTAATTTTTCATCTTACACAAAGACAACTTATAAGTGCAATATAATTTAACTGAAGTTGTATCATTTATCACATTATAGAGGAGCATGTATTAGAAATAAAAAAGGTATAAGTTATAGGTTTTTAAACAATTACTTTAAATCTATAATATTGACCACACAAATGTAAATGAATAGTGAAAGTGAATGTTTTTATCTACAAAAATAAGTACTAAAGTTAATCTTAGCCCACTTAGAACACGAACTAGATTTTCTTAAATGTTGTTTTTGTTTTCCTGTAAAGTGTTGATTTTTGACTTGTATCACTTGTCACAGGAGGCACAGAATTGTATTCATACAATATTCATAACATTATAAACATAAAGTAACTCCGTCAGCTACCACAAAGACCTACCGTCCGATGAATATGCATGAATGTCTGCACACATACAAGTCTAATTAAACTACCATACAAACAGCGTCCTTGGCAGGCCTATTCTGTGGACAAACAATCAAACCGACAGACGATGGGAATGAGCTCCCATTTGTCATGGTGACACAATACACTATACAGTTGATTATACGAATACTCAATGGGAAATACAGCCTTCACGTTTTCTAGAAAAGGTTTGTTGAAATTTGGATGTTGGATTATTTTGTTTAACTTTATTTAATAAAGTTGATAGTTGGTTAATTTTAGGCTGGATATATAATTATAGTTGAACGACTTTCTCGGCTTGGCAAAAATGGTATTAGATATTTTTTCGTCCATAATATTGAGAACTTATTATATATTTTTTTTTGCCCATCTGAAACATTAGACTTCAATAGGCTCAAAATCAATAGAGTATGAGTCTATTGAAGTCTAATGTATATTCTGTAGCTGGCGAAATGTGGATGTAATACAATTCTGCTTAACTCTTCGGTAACATAGATATGAGACTATGCATTGCCTGCTTTTTGTCATAAGAGCTCTCTTCTTCAAAATGGCTTTTTCAAAAGCAAAAAATTTATTATAATTGCTTTTCATTAATATATAAGTTAATTGATGTGTCTAAAACGTGTTAACATATTTTATGGAAATAGGATTTGACTTGGACTTTCTATAATTATTATGTATGTGGAACGGTCATAGTCAGTAGTCAAATAATAGTGCAGTTATTAAAAAGATAGGGCAGTACTGAACCTCCAATAGGACGTACTTTCT
This sequence comes from Catocala sponsa, assembly GCA_963564715.1. NCBI lineage: Eukaryota > Metazoa > Arthropoda > Insecta > Lepidoptera > Erebidae > Catocala > Catocala sponsa. The sequence continues at coordinate 7,520,161 of OY751346.1, read as the reverse complement.
GAAAAACGTTCCAACCCACACTCGGGTCAAAATCGAGCTATTATTAGCAAATTAGTCACGGGGTTACTATTTACTAGCTGGAAAAATTTGGTAGCTCTACTATCACTCTAAATATGAAATCATGACTTAGTAGCCCAACCCACATGTATGAAGAAGCAATACGGGATTGAACTTCAATCACGATTATCTCAAAATGTTGACTTTATGGGTTGGAACGTTTATCAGAAAGTACGGCCAGTTAAACCTAGGATTTCGAGCAGCTCCACTATTCAGCCGTGTTGCCTCTACCCTACATAATATCACTAACAACTAACAACCATAACGCCAAATAAGCTTCTGTAGTGTTACTGCAGTGTACAAGGATTCCAGGCTTCCTAAGAAGGTGCTGTACTGTGAGTAGGCGACTGGCAATCTATGCCCTTTACACAGGCAGCATAACAATTCCTATCTTCAAAAGTTTGTCACCTTTTTAAGATATGCAAATAACCCCTCTGGTAAACCAAGAATTCATAAGTTCCTTACCGCTTACCACGAGATGGAGATGATATGCAAAGAAAATTTACCAAGGACATTCTTGTGGTGATGCTGAGAATTTCCTTGCACAACAACACACAACATTTACAAATTTTGTCTCACCTGATAACTAAATGTGTAATCACACAAAAAATAACGTCCTTAAATAAAGTATATAGACAAATTAGATATTTCGAAATGACTAGACGCACAACTAGCCTATGTAATCCTAATCCTAATCCTAACTAATATTATAAAAGCGAAAATGAGTTTGTTTGTTACCGTTTCACGCCTTAACCACTGAACCTATCATCCTGAAATTTTGCATATACGTTGTCAGGTGTACAGAAACGGACATAGGTTACTTTCATCCCGAAAAAAATTACTGTTTCCGAGGAAAACAACAATAACGTTCTTATGATAGTAGATGGCGCCACGTGTCTTTCAAATTATGATTGAATTATACTATTACAAGCAGAGTACGACCCGAATTGATTGTCAAATTCAAAATTAACGCGAGCGAAGCCGCGGGCAGAAGCTAGTAATACATATTTCTTATAGTTATCAATTCATGACCATGTTCAACGTAGATTGTAAGTTGTATTTAGAAAATATTTATAGACTTTAACTAGAAATAGCTTACGAATCACAAACAGAAGCCATTTCTAAATATTTATAGTCTGAATTGGTAATACATTTTGTATTAGATACATTGATATTTATTTTTGTTTTGTGTTGAGCGGGGCACGTGTGTTAGGACTACTTATTTTACCTTTTAATATTAATAATACGAAGAACTTATACGTATGTAAGCAGCGGTAGACTAGAGTAGTAGGTATGATGAGCTTTTAACATGTTTATAAAAGTAATAAGCCTCACTAAGATTATAAATTCGAAAGTAAATCTGTCTGTCCCTGTTACCTTCACAGCTAAGCCACTCAACCGATTTGGATGAAATTGAACAATAGTAGGACATATGTTACATTTTATTAATGTAGGTAACACACGGGCGGAGCCGCGCGCTTAAGCTAGTAATATATACGTTGTATACTATCTCGATATATTTATAACTTTGCTGCCACATTGTATTACGTTGTATACTGAGGGGTAAGCGGAACTGTTGAAATTTTTTTACTAGCTATTTTTAGGTGTATGATTAGCGGGTAAATCTCATGGCGTGTTAACCCTTTCCCTGTGCCGTGATAAGCACAATATAAATTCTATTATCTATACTAATATTATAAAGCTGAAGAGTTTGTTTGTTTGTTTGAACACGCTAATCTCAGGAACTACTGGTTCGAATTGAAAAATTCTTTTAGGGTAGGCCATTTATCGAGGAAGGCTATAGGCTATATCTGGCTGTATCTTGGGAGTCAGTGTTCTTCCTCTAGATTTATGACGCTAAGCAGCACTAAAATACATAGTTGGTTCAGAAAAAGACATAGAATATCTTTCATCTAGAAAAAGCACTGTTCATGGCATAACCTACATGACGCTGCGGATATAGTTATTATATACTAGCTGACCGCGCAACTCCGTCTGCTTCATATAAGAGAATGTTCCCGGTATTTGAAACTTTTTTGATTGCTGCTCCGCGCCTATTGGTCGTAGCGTGATGTTATATAGCCTACAGCCTTCCTCGATAAATGGGCTATTCAACACTAAAATAATTAATCAATTCGAACCAGTGGTTCCTGAGATCAGCGCGTTCAAACAAACAAACAAACTCTTCAGCTTTATAATATATTACTATAGATTTTTGTGTTTACAGTGGTGAGGTGACCCCTCATACTATTAAACTATCCGTGCTCTCAATGCCTATCTTTTTCTTTATACAAATGCAGTACTACGATTGACACAAAAATAACAAGCAATCTTCAGAGAATACGTTAAATAGTTTGGTACATAACAATATGTGTTCCCACGTCGTATCGTGTAGGTGCGAACTCATATGTAGATAGTATCGCCTTTATAATTACTTATACCAATGTTTCAACAATGAACCTCTGTTGCTTCAAATTAGTAAGTCTAGCTGATTAAATGGTGGAAAGTCAGGATTGATGACTGTTACTTAAATGTTACGTGTTTGTTTTAGAAACGTAAACTCTGCTCGAGTTAAGGAAATAATGTGTTAATTGTTGACGAAATTTAATTAATTATTAACTTATCTGTACTGGAATTTCATGATGATTGGAGTTAGTTAAGGCGTGTACGCGGGAACAGGTCCACCGCTTTGTCGTAGGGGACTAGGTCCCCCAATTTTAGTTCTGTGTGATGGTTGTGTGGGACCCGCCACGTCCATCAGCGGGTCTCGATTCAAATGCGAGAGCAATTCGCGCGGCCCCGCCATAAAGGTGTGAGGAACACCGCGGTGGTTTTAGTCGGTTCAGCCCAAATCCATCATAGGGGCTGGAACCCGACATATCCCCATCGCCCGCCCTAAAACCGGTAATGGAGAACGTGATTGCATATTTTCCCGCGTAAAAAAAAGGGCGTGAATGCGTACCAAACAAATTCAAATTCGCATTTATAATATTAGTTAGGATTTCAACCCTGTTCATTAACTGTCCCGCTAGGCACAGGTCTCTTCTCAGTAGAAGAGGGGTTAGGCCATAATACAACACTGAAATTAAACTACTATATACGGATTTTATCGCGTTGTTTATTTGACACTTTATTACATAATTTAGAAACTGTCACACTACTTTTACTATTAAACTTTACTAATTAAATTATTACAACTATTAAAACTATTTATATTTATGTTTACACTTTAGTAGTTAATTTCAATGAATTACATTAGTAGTTTAATTTCAATGAATAACATTCGCGTAAATAGAAGACAATATGACATAATACAATACGTTAGATTGATGTGGGTTTCTAGATTTCACACATCTTCGAAAATATAAAATATCCAGGTTACCTCACGATGTTTTTCTTCACCGTTTAAGGTAGCAATGATTAACCTTAGCAAGTCGGAGGTACGTGCTTCGAAATCGAATTCAAGACCTCTGCGGGGCAGTCAAATGGTGTCCCATTAAGCAACCGCCGCTCAACGCAAACATACAACAACAAAAACAATTGATTCCAGTTCCAGACTTCGAGTTGCTGCTTAGAAGATCTTGACGGAAAACCCAATAACCCTTTGCCCGAACCAGGAATCTAATCCAAAGCCTCACTCACAACAGTTACATTCATTACTGCTGCACCACTGAAGCAGCATCATATTGACTAAATCAGCGGTGCCTCAATACAGCATTAATATTTTAAATTAAAACCATGCTCTTTTTAGATCTCTATATAATTGTATGTGTCATGAGAGATTTATATGGATACTCATAATATGTTCATATTTGACTAGCTTACCAATCAGTAAATGGAAATCCTACCTAATATAAATGCGAATGTGAGTTTGTTCGTTTGTTGATTACGCTTTCCAGTTTAATTAATCGACCGATCATCTTGAAATTTGGCATCGACGTTGTCAAGGGAACAAAAAAGGACATAAAATACAAATCACTCATTTACAAGATGTCTATAGATACTTATATCATATACTTCTCTGACTATCCTACTAATCAATAAATAATATAGTATTCTATCACATATACACAACACCATCTAGCCCAAAATAAGCAGAGCTTGTACTATGGGTAATAGACAATAGATAAACATACATATATATATATTTTATTTTGTAAATACATACATGTTATATATAGAAACGCCCAGACCAAGACAAACATCCATGTTCATGCACACAAATGTTTGACTTGTGTGGGAATCGAACCCGCGACCTCAGGCGTGGCAGTCGGTTATACTAACCACTACGCCATCGAGGCCGTAATTCTTACTAATTATAAGTAATACTTATGCAAAGATAACTAACAAGATCACGATATAAACGCAACAGTTAGTTGTATTGCTAAGTATTTCCTGACGCATGCGCACTTTACTCTATCACGATGTCGGTTACTTCATTTACTGGTATCATAGAATGGCGTGCAGACACGGCTCACAATTAACTCGGGATGCGTTTACACCGACGTGTAGTAAAAACTTGAATGGTATTCAGCGCGAGCGCACGACTTATTGAGGAACGCGTAGTTTCGGTTTGTACTCTATCACGCTAGGTTTCGATTTAATTTATATTTTCTTTTAAAATATAGACGGCAGTAAACTCGCTACCTAAAACGTGTGTGTAAAGTTTCCACAATACAAAGATATTTTCATGAGTCAGTCTTTTTAAAAGACATGGATAAGAGATATGTTAGAATATAGCTAGAGCCTTGTTTCTTATCTTTTATCTTTTAAAAAAGAGAACTCCCGCTCTAGTAAATAATGCCTGTGTCGCGGGAGACTGTACAAACATTTAAAGAGCGGACACAAAAATCACCCAGATTTGGAACAACTATTTGTGGACCACATAATTTTTTGTCCCGTGTGTTCGGAGGTCGAACTCACAACACTCGGCGCAGAGGCAGTGGTGCGACGACCGCTTATACTACCATGCCATCCGTGCAATCCAACGCCTAAAACTGACTTTTAAAACAGCCCTACTAGAGAAGATGCACCCTGAAAAAGATCGCAGTCATACAACCTTGGATTATGTTCTTGCAGTGCTGACCCCTTAAGAAGATGCCCATAATCCTTATCTCTTACGCTACCAGCACAACTTCAGTTTTAAAAGGTCAGCAATGCGCAAGTGGTACTTCGGCAGTTGCAAGCCACCATAGGTTACGCTACCAGGTCAAGAAAGTCCTCGATACATACATACATAGATTCACGCCTATTTCCCAGAGGGGTAGGCAGAGACTACGGATTTCCATTTGCTACGATCCTGACACACTTCTCTGGCTTCATTTTTCAAGTCCTCGATCGTTGTATAAAAATACTTATAATCATAGAGCGTTCTATATTTAAACTCACTGTCTTATAAAAACATTTCCCATGTCCGTCGCCCGTTGTGTACGCTCAAGTATTTCTGAAGCTGTTAATATTCATAATGTGCATCGTTATCAGAATACTTAGAGATTATTTGGCTGTATTATTCGTGCAAATGTATACTTAATAGCAATATTATTCAAGAATCCTAAGTAATACTATTCAGAAAGTGTATGTTTCGCACTCGGTTGGCGCCCCTTTAGCATGATGATTTTAAGGACACTGTAATTTACGTACTTACGCAACACAGGAATTATTTTAAAATCTTTTACAATCTATACTAATATTATAAAGCTGAAGAGCTTGTTTGTTTGTTTGAACGCGCTAATCTTAGCAACTATTGGCCCGAATTGAAAATTATTTTAGTGTTGGATAGCTCCTTTATCGAGGAAGGCTATAAGCTATATAACATCACGCTACGACCCACGGGGGCGACGCAGTAATCATAAACGCGGGTGAAACCGCGAGCACATCTAGTGTACATATACAATTCTGACGAAATTGTACCTTGGCCTACAATGTAGGGGGGCAAAACAACAGCTTCGTATGGCGTACACGTACAAAAAAGTATGAGTGCCATTGATTTGTTTAATTATCACTTTCAGATCATGCATTGTTACTAAGATCATTTTGTGTCATGTTATCCCTGGAATCGCGTATTTATCGTGTCTATTACACTATTTAGGTCAGAATAAGATCCAATAAACTGTTTGAATATTCGTTTATTATATTGCGAACGATCATTAAGCTGTAAGGGAGAGATTACCTACCATCGTTTTCTGATCTGATAATATTTTCAACCTTTAGCTTGTGGTAGATATATTAGATTTGCTTGCCACAAAATTATATTATCGCTCAATTCAAAATCTGCATTATTCGTATAATATAATAATATAATATTCTATCACATTCACACAACACCATCTAGCCCAAACTAAGCAGAGCTTGTACTATGGGTACTAGACAATGGAGAAATATACATATATACTTTTTTTTTTTCGTAAATATATACATATTATACATAGAAACACCCAGACCAACACAAACACCCATGTTCATGCACACAAATGTTTGACTTGTGCGGGAATCGAACCCGCGACCTCAGGCGTGGCAGTCGGTTACACTAACCACTACGCCATCGAGGTCGTCATTATACTAGTTCGCACTACGTATCCAATCAAAATGATGGATTCAGTTCATTTGTACTCGAAGAGTTAATTCTAGATCAATAAATACGCCAGACTCGATCGATATGTACCTACAGCTGTTTTTTCAAATAGGTAATAATTTTAGTAGAATAATAGACATAAGGATTCATAACTTTGTTTAGTAAGCTGGCTTCAAGTACTCCAACACAAAACCGTTTCTTTTTTGACTGGTGCTCTACCACATGTCTTTTCGGATTTTACCATACATAAGAAAAAAAGATTCTCCGTTCTTTTCGGTGTGAGGTGCATCCATTGAGTTCATAGTATACAATAGCATGCGCGCGCAATAATAACTGCTATGCCGTGTGATGTCCGCGCTTGCGTCACCCATATGCTTATTCGATGATTTGTGCCTTAGAAAGTTTCACGTATATTATAGTTTATATTCACGCAATATTTTTATATTACGTCGCCTTCGGAAGTTAGTTCTGCTTTCATTTTGAAAGATGGATATACGGAATATGATAAAATAGGAATCATTTTTCTGTGGATATGTATAACGGGTATTGCTCGTCAGAAATATGATTTAAGAATTAAGTGATTTATTTGTTCAGAATTGATACATTATATAATGCAATGTATCATAGTATGATTTAGCTATGAGAAATAAGTCATTCAGCGTATCACACGCTGGAGACATGGATGAGATATTGGTCAAAATAATATGGATCCACGATTTAACGAAGATGATAAGAGATGACGCTCGCGTTATTGCAGATTTTGTATATAAATTATAACAGTTTTTTTTTTGGGTGAACGTTATGTCCTTTCCTGTAATACCTCTGACAACGTCTATGCAAAATTGCATGATGATTGATCGAGTAGTTAAGACGGGAAAGTATAACACACAAACTCGCATTTATAATATTAGTAAGGATTTATTCTTCCTGCGTCTGCTAGATATTCATATTGAATATCAGTTTATTCTCGAAACTACTTAGCGAATTGAGTAACTATTTATATTAATGTTAAGGTAATCCTCTTTGTTTTTGTTTGAAATAATAATAATACACCTGTGTGATATTCTTTTTATCATCTTCTCACGACTTTGAACTTTAGCGTCTGTTAACTGTTAACATCTTTTATAATAATTAAGTACGTGTAAAAGCGGTTTCTCATAGGTACTGAAGATGGTAAAATATCTTCATACTTGTTTACGTTATATTATTTCTAAATATTATTTGTAATATTTGAGATTAATTGCACAGATGGCGTAGAGGTTTAAATGATCATCTCGCCGTTGCCACTGCGCTGAGGTTGTGGGTTCGGTCGACACGGGACAAAAATTTGTGATATACGCCTATCGATAAACTAGCTTCCTGATTGTGAAATAATTTTTAATATCGATTTAGTAGTTTTTGTATTTATTCACTACAGACAAAAATGCAAATATCCAAATCTTTCCTCTTTATGATATTAGTGTAGATATATATATTCATAGCCTGAGGAGCTGTTAATGATGTTCAATTACATAGTTACTAGATTTTACAATAAATTTCTATTTATCGGGAAGAGTACCTTTCTGCTGGATGAAAGGTGTTGACGCTGTTGACGGGCGTGTCGCTAGAGTAATTTAGTTATTTTCTTATGTAGACAATAACATACTACGAAATTGATATTCTGCAATGATAAAAAAAAAACTAGTCTTTGATTAACACTTTTTACATAGTCTCTAACCTCAAAGTTGACGGTATCTTCTCAAATCTGTGACATTCATCATTGTTACATTGTAACACAAATTAGTGTATTCTTTTCTCAATTGAGTATTTGGCCATCATTTACTCACGTCGTCTTCATCCAATCAGCTAAACCATTGAATTGAATACTTGACAGACAGTTCGCACAGTTCACGATGATAGTCGGACGTCGCGCGCATTAATGTGCGCAGGCGCAACGTGCGCTTACGTCACTGCGCGGGAGCATGCCCCGGTGAGCAATGCGAAAGCGATAACGCCGTAATTGTATGTATGTGGGTAAATAGTAATGAAGATTATGTATGTACTTATGAATTATTATTAAGTAGGTTGTATCATAAAATGTAATAATAGACGTAACTGCATTTTCGACGGCGTTTTAAGAAGGTTTAATTGATCAGGTAATCATTTTACCTGATTTATTTATTGCGAACTTGGGTACAATAATATAAAGGTATTACAATTTGTGAGTAAGTATCTCTATTTTCAACTTGTATACAATGACAAAGTATCTTAAAATTATTACAGTAGCATAGTACATTTATAGATAGTTATTTTTTGCCTTTTTTGATAAACAAACAAACTCAGTTACTGCTTTCAGATTATATTCGTTTTTTAAATAGAAAAGACAAAGAAGAACGACAAAACATAGGGATGGGTTTCTATGTATTGTCTTTAGCTATCAGTACGCTATATTTTTGAAGTGAAAACTTCTTTAGGCGCGTTGAGCAAAAATCATAGAACTCGCGTCATCGTTTTCGAAAGCTTACCATTTTTGAATTATTTTTGGTTTATAATTTGGTTTATAAAGAAGTGTTTATGATCAAGGATTAAAGTTTTCACTTCTATCGGCAGTCCCCAAGGACTGCCCCAATTTTATTACTACATAAGATAAAATATTAGAAAAATGGTGTATACTTACATATAATTTATTTACCTGTAATCTAAATGGGTTGATTGGTTAAGAGACATTAGATTTGTCGAACCCCCTTTAAGAAGGAGATCATATTTTAATATTGGAAAAATAAATATGGTCAGCGGTAAACGGTATTTTTCTCGATAGCGTTATTCCCAAGTGTTTTTGCAGTCGGGTTGATTTGTCGATTCAATAATTTAAGTTGTGTATATGTTTTCCCGTATTATTTGCCAGGTTCTAGAGAACATTTCCGTCACCATCGGTATAAGCATTTTTCGTAGGAGTCAATGTTTGGCCTATGTAAATTATGTAATACTAGCTTTTGCCCGCGCCTTCGCTCGCGTTAATTTAGAATTTTACAATCAATTCGCGTTGTACCCTGCTTGTATAATAATATAATTCAATCATGATTCGAAAGAAACGTGGCGCCATCTATTATCAAAAGAACGTTTTTGTTGTTTTCATCGGGAACAGTAATTTCTTTCGGGATGAAAGGTAGCCTATGTCCGTTTCTGTACACCTAACAATGTATATGCAAAATTTCAGAATGATCGGTTCAGTGGTTTAGGCGCGAAAAAGGAACAAACAAACAAACTCATTTTCGCTTTTATAATATTAGTTAGGAAGTTAGGATAGGATTAGGATGTATTAGTGATAGTAAAGATAACACAATCAATCATTACCTTTATGTCACCAAGACCACTTAAATGTCTCTTCATAATAAAAGTATTCATAAAAATATCCATTTGCTTTCTTGAATAATTAGGTAAGTACATTAAATATTGATTTAAATTTATGCTAAAACACTGTACTTACAAGTGATTCATTGTTGATATTCAACTTCTTAAGTGATAAATCAAAACCAAATATATGAATATTACTCACCTTAAAGTGATGAAATACTTCGCAGGAGACGAGGTTGTTCAAACTGTGTATCAACTGATATTTGACTTGTAGCTTTGACCCTTGTGCCCTATATAATTTGGCCGTCGCGTCTTGTTCCTGTTTGGATTGTCTTGTCCATGATATGTTTTTGCAAAAAGTATTTATTTAGGAATAACAGTAACCATATAAAACAATAACGAATTAAATTAAAATTTAACTACTTACCTAATAGGTCTGGGTAGGTTTAAATACCAATATATAGGTACATCCATTTTATTTACATATAGGTAATTTATGGCAGTGTATTGAAATTCGGGGACCGCGGTTGCTGGCATGCAGGCGATACGTTGGATAAACTCCGTATAAATAGTTTAAACTAATATAAAAAAAACTCGAGAGTTAGCGTTGTGACCATTTTTAAAGTTACCGCTGTGACCGACGATTGTCTATGGATAATGATAAAAATAAAAATAATCGCAAATCACAACTACTTATTATTCTTTGTTAACAAATGGTCAACGGTTGGTGATTGAACCCATAACCTCATATATCGGTAATCATTTTGTGCATCGCTGACTGCAATTCCCAATTCGAATACATTATCGGTCATTGATGTCAATTGTCACAGTACTCACAACTCGATAAAACAAGTGATATATGACCAATCTATTTACTTATTCGAAGACCGCTCTGCCGAAATCTCTTCGCGATGTATTCCAAGAAGGTAGTGTAGGGATCCATTGATCAGCGCGCCTGGGAACCGTTTTAAATTTAAATATTCATATCATTACGTTGAAGCGACATGAGTGTAAGCTGAATGGATACATTTATTTAAATAATATTGTGATACTTAAATTGCAGTAATGTTACTATCCGTGCATTACATATTGTTTTATATATGTATTATTATATATAAATAGAGGTTTATAACACCTTTTATACGCTAGTTATGGTTTAAGATCCTATGTTATAGGGTACAGCATATAGCCTTTGGCATTTAATGTCTTTTGTCATCTGGTTCACATTTCTAGACTCTATGCTGAGATACCTACTGAGAATTTATTGACAGGAAAACACAATTTGTTCAACCCGAGCTGCAGTTAGATTCGTTTCGAAAATGTGAAGAACAGCCTTACTTATAAACCAATCTGAAATATTTAAGAGGTAGCTCAGTATTATCTAGCGACTAATCAGAAAAATATCTAAACCTTACTGAACATTGAGTGTTAATTGAATAATAGTTTATTAACAGCGGCGGATCAAGAACTTAAGAGCTTATCAATTCATAGGTACCTAAGTATAACTTATCCATATTCTCCATGAGTATAGCGAGAATCTACAAAAAAAACACTCGTAATCATTATGATTTATATAAAGTATGCAACACAAATCATGTCGACTGGTAATTGTCCGTCAAATATTCAACAGTGTTTACTCAAAGGTTGTGATCGATACATCAATGGCTGCGCCCCTAATGGTCGTAGTATCGACGTGTGGTGTTTATTTTTGTATCACAGCTTAATGTGACGACTTTTTGGAGGTTTAAATCGTATTAATTTAAATCCTGTTTATGACCGGTTAAGAGGACCCTGGGTTTCATTCCAGGATCGGCCAAGGTGTGTAGGGTTTTCTAATAGAAAATTCTGGAAGCAGGATGGAGTTTGGAAATGTGCAGATTTTTTTGCATGTCTTAAGATGTTTCAATTAGCTGTCCTTTATTATAAATGCGAATGTGAGTTTGTTTGTTACGCTTTCACGCCTAAACTACTCGACCGATCATTATGAAATTTCGCATCCACGTTGTCAGGGAAACAGAAAAGGACATACGGTACCTTTCATCCAGAAACAAGTACTTTTATTAACCTAACCTACATTTATGCGAGCGAAACCGCGGGCAAAATTTTGTTGATATATAAATCCACTTAAAAGATCCTTTCTATACTCCTAGCTTAGAAATCCTAACGAATATTATTTCATTTTTTAATATTAATATTAGTATAGCAAAACTACATTAACACGGGCAAAGCCGCGGGCTAAATCCAGTCACATATAATCTCTGTCGCACCTCACAGTTGGAGCAAAAACAAAATTAACGTAAGAAATAATAAAACGTAGACCGTTATCGCCAATTGTGAGAAACTGCTATTTTCCTATTAACAATCGTTAGGTTACCGAACCCGACGCCTCTTGAGATGATATTATAATGAGCATTACTTGTCGATGGCATACATACGTGCGATAAGTGTTTTATTGATTTAAGTAAATTCCTATTTAGTATTCTCCATACCTAGCCGTGATACCTAGCTATACTAATATGTATAATGAAGAGAGGAGATCTCTGGAACCACCAGTCGGATTTAAAATCCTTACTAATATTATAATTTATTTATTTTATTAACCAACAGTAATTAATATTAATATTCTACCATATACACACAACACCATCTAGCCTAAACTAAGCAGAGCTTGTACTATGGGTACTAGACAATGGATAAACATACATATATACTTTTTTTTTTTGTAAATACATACATATTATACATAGAAACACCCAGACCAAGACAAACATCCATGTTCACGCACAAAAATGTTTGACTTGTGCGGGAATCGAACCCGCGACCTCAGGCGTGGCAGTCGGTTACACTAACCACTACGCCATCGAGGCTGATAATTTATAAAGTTTTAAGTTATATATAAAAATTATTTTACACATAATACAATTTATAGGATTAAAACTAATTGTATAACTAATAATTAGTGAATACAGCATGCATTTCAATGTTTGATAATTGCGAATGTGAGTTTGTTTCTTTGTTACACTTTCACGCCTTATTTACTCGACCGAATTTGATGGAAATTTGTATACACGTTATCAGGGTTATAGGTTACCTTTCATTAAATAGTACTGTTTCCGGTGGATAAAAAATTGATATAACCGACATTTACGCAAGCGAAGCTGCGAGCGAAATCTAGTATTCTATAGAAAATTACGGTACGAGAAATAATTTCTGTGCGTGTGCGACTTTACTAACATTCGAACAATTAAGAACATCCAGACTCAGCACTATCATTTGCGATCCACATCATTTTTTGTCCCGTACGGGATTCGAACCAACATTACCAACTTGTCGGCCTCGGTGGCGTAGTGGTTAGTGTAACCGACTGCCACGCCTGAGGTCGCGGGTTCGATTCCCGCACAAGTCAAACATTTGTGTGCGTGAACATTTATGTTTGTCTTGGTCTGGGTGTTTCTATGTATAATATGTATGTATTTACAAAAAAAAAAGTATATATGTATGTTTATCCATTGTCTAGTACCCATAGTACAAGCTCTGCTTAGTTTGGGCTAGATGGTGTTGTGTGTATGTGGTAGAATATTATTTTTTATTTTTTTATTACTCGACGTAGTGGCAGTGCTGACGCGACCATTTACACCGATACGCCATCCGTGCAGTTATCCATATTGTATTTACATGAGTTAAATCCTATTCTCAATATTTATCTATAAGTAATCCTAATCCTAATCCTAACTAATATTATAAAAGCGAAAATGAGTTTGTTTGTTTGTTACCTTTTCACGCCTGAACCACTGAACCGATCATCCTGAAATTTTGCATATACGTTGTCAGGTGTACAGAAACGAATATAGGCCACCGTTCATCCCGACAAAAATACTGTTCCCGAGGAAAACAACAATAACGTTCTTATGAGAATAGATGGCGCCACGTGTCTTTCGAATCGTGATTGAATTATATTATGACAAGCAGAGTACAACCCGAATTGATTGTCAAATTCTAAATTAACGCGAGCGAAGCTGCGGGCAAAAGCTAGTTAATATTATAAAGCTGACAAATTTGTATTTTGAACCCGCAAATCTCTGAAACTATAAGTCGAATGTAAAATATTATTTTTGAATTTGATAGTTCGATTCTTTAGGAAGGTCAAGGTTTCATCACGCTACGAGCTACGGGATTGGATCAGTAACCATAACGTGAGTAAAAGCACAGCGGACAGTTAGTTTGGTATATCTGTGTTAAAATATATACAGATGTATCGGGGTATAAATATACGATCACATTTTTCCTTTTTTAGTTTCTGCGTGATAATGGCTGATGGAAAGCGATGGAAACGTCGGAGAAAGTGCTATTGCTATAAAAAGGTGTACAATATATAAACTGTTGTTAAACTCTCTCTTGTAAAAAGTCTCCAGTTAGATTTCTGGGGTAGGAAAAGCATTATTGGGTCATCTGTCACGAAATTCTCAGTAACAATACGGAGTCTGAAACTGTACACAGTGGGCGGCAATAGTTTCGCCATCTATTACACGGATCCTAAAATAACTGACAAAACGAGGATGTGATACAATTCTGCCTACCTCTGCGCAGTATAGGTATGAGGCTGGTATTTATATATATATTTGCGGAGTTCGTTTCTACATAGTGAAGCAGTACCCAGGGTGGGGCTGCATTAAATCCACCCGCTCATTTCGATGCCTCGACACATTCGTCTGAAGCTCAATGATGTCTGCGTGCAGAGTTCACGCAAAAGGTCTCTCTGTCGTACCTCGGCCGTCTCCGTGATGCGCCACCGATGCGTGCTACAATATAGCATTACAAGATTGATATAGTTATACTAGCTTATGCCTGCGGCTTCTCTCCTCGAATATAAAAGTCTATTTTTTTGGATTAAAGGTACCTTTGTCCTTTTCTGTACCCCTGACAACGTGTATACCAAATTTCATGATGGCCAGCCAAGTAATTTAGCCGTGAAAGCGTAACTAACAAACAAACATACGCACATTCGCATTTATAATATTGTTTAGGATCTACAGGGCAATTCACAACTTAGTAACAAAACCATTACTATAATAACGTACAGCTGATTTACAGTTGAAAACAAACTTAGCTGCACTATCCTACTAATATTTTGAACATGGATGTTTGTCTTGGTCTGGGTGTTTCTATGTCTAATATGGATGTATTTACCAAAAAAAAGTATATATGTATGTATGTATGTTTATGTAGAAAGAATGGACGTGGAAAGACTGATTAAGAAAGTTTATAAGGCTAGTGTGAATGGAACAGTCGCATGAGGAAAACCTAGGCGAACGTTTCTCGATCAGATCGGAGGCGTTCTGGACAAAGGCCAGGTTAAGAGCTCCTTGAACCGACGGGCGTGTATGAGGAATGTGATGAAAGTGAATGAAGCCAGAGAAGTGTGTCAGGATCGTAGCAAATGGAAATCCGTAGTCTCTGCCTATCCCTCTGAGAAACAGGCGTGAATCTATGTGTGTATGTATGTTTATCCATTGTCTAGTATCCATAGTGCAAGCTCTGCTTAGTTTGGGCTAGATGGTGTTGTGTGTGTGTGATAGAATATTATTATTATTATTTTAAATACGAGTGTGAGTTTCTTTGTTTCGCTTTGACGCTTTAACTACTCGACCGATCACCATTTCGCATACACGTCGTCAAGGGTACAAAAAAGAACATATCGTGCATTTTATCCAGAAAAAGCACTGTTCCTGAAGAATCGAAATTTATTGATTAACGCGAGCGAAGCCACGGGAAAACTATAGTAAAATTATAATTCCGAATGTGAGTTTCTTTATTACGCTTTCACGCTTTTTTGTTTATTTTTTTTATTTTGCTCGTCAATTTGACCACACTCCACCTGATGGTAAGCAGTCGTGTGGTCTAAGAGCAGTGGCCTCCACACCGCCCTCATAGCAGCCGAGGCGATGTTGAGGTCTCTCCTTTGTCCGTCCTTTAACTACTCGACCGACTATCTAAAAAATGTCATACACGTTGTCAGAGATACAGATTAGGACATAGGCTACCTTTCATCCAGAAAATTCCTGATAGAAATATATTTAAAAAATCTACATTAATGCGAGGTAAGCCGCGGGCAAAACCTAGTTCTCATATATTGCGGATATTTACGACTAACAAATACGATGGTTGTATGTAACAGCAATTTTCGCAGCAGTAAATGTATATAAGCAGTGAAAACACATCGTTTTGTATACTACTTTATGTTCCATTGATGTTTGTGCAGTGAAAGGCTTTTGTTAGTGGCGATGGAAATCTTGTAAGAATAGCCAGTTTCTGCGGTACCTATTTGTTTTGAAAGAGGGGATGGATAACATAATTGTTCGTTAGTAGTAGTTTATTTGTAAAAATATAAATGATTATTTGTAGACTAGATTTTTTTTTATACATACGGCCTTGACTTGATGGTAAGTGGTTACCGTAGCCTATGGACGCCTGCAACACTACAGACATCACTTGCGCGTTGCCGACCCTTTAGGAGAGGAAGTTGGAAGGAGAAGGAGCGGAAAGGGGAAAGAGGATGATTGGGCCTCCGGCACTCTCACTCACCGAACGGAACACGACAGTAGGAATACTTACGTCCTTCCCCGGTCGAGCCGACCCATTTATGCTGAAATCAGCGAGGCTCTACTACCTACTGCTTCGCTAGCGTTAATGTTAATTTTGACAATAAATTTATATACCTCGGGAATAATACTTTTTGCTGGATGTACGGTACCCTATGTCCGTTTCTGTATCCCTGACAATTTGTATACAAAATTTTATGATGATCGGTCGAGTAGTTAAGGCGTGAAATTGTAACAAACAAACTCACATTCACATTTATAAAATTACTAGATTTAGCCTGCGGCTTCACTTGCGTAAATGTAGGTTAGGTTAGGTTAGTAACAGTCCCACACGGGGGGGCCTGCTATGGATGACTCAATTCTTTTAAGAGCTCCCAACAGGCCCCTCCATTGGGTGAGAGGTGAGAGAGGGAACACTCCAGGTTTTTTAGTGGGTATACCAGAATGGGGAGTCCCACACGCCCCGCCGGTACCGTCCCCTAGCCGGCGGATAGTGCATCAAGCATTTTTCCTGTGGGCACCAAAAAAAAAAAAAAGGTTAGTAACAGTACTTTTTTTCTGGATGAAAGGTATGCCCGTTTTTGTATCCATGACTAAGTGTATCCAAAATTTGATGATAATCGGTTGAGAAGGTAAGGCGTGAAAGTGTAACAAACAAACTCATATTCATTTATAATATTAGTTAGGAAAGATCCGAAAAGTGGAAAGTAAATATGAAAGTAAAAGATAGACGATACCGTTTCTTTCTTTTCAACCATTTTTAATTCAATTTCGATACGCTCGGAAAAGCAAGAGATCAATGCCAACAGAAGCAAATAAATCTACGGCAGGCCCAATGGTAAGTAGGTACTTGTACACTTACCATTAGGCAAGCCGTAGTTTTATTGCTGTGCTCTCACGAGTCTGAATTCTGGGTCGGTCAAGGTGTAATTGAATTTTTCTATCAAGAAATGCCAGGAGCGACATTGGAGTCTTGATCTGTCCCGGTAAATTATTTAAATGTTTGTTCAGAGTCTGGGTGTTCTTTGTGTCCGTTGTTTGAATATTTGTAAAATCCCCCGCGACAGGAATTACATATAATGCGAGGAATGTATTTTTTTAAATAAGTAATAAAAATAAGACGTGGGACTTAGTATGTAAAATTGATTTAGATTTTATCAAGAGTAATAACATCAGCAAGAATTGTAATTGGTCGTTTTGTAATTAATGTTTTCTGACGGAAATCATAAACTAATTTATCCGGATATGTCATGCCAGCAAAAAGTAGCAGTCAATGAAGTTAAGCAACGTTAACTAGGTTAGTACTTCGACAGGTGAGCAACATCGTACAATATAGCGTTATTTTATATTAATTATATATATTAATATAATAAAATTAATAATATATATAAAACTTATATTATATTATATATGTATTATATTAATATATATTATTATGTGGTAGAATATTATTATCCATAACGTAGTTAATCCTAACTAATAATAAAATTGCAAATGTGAGTTTGTTTGTTAGTTACCCTTTCTTGGCTTAACTACTCGACCGAGCAGCATGATTTTTCACATACGCGTCTTCGGGGGTATAGAAAAGGGCATAAGATACCTCTCATAAGGTACCTCTCCTTTAATTAAGAAACAATGTACTGTTCTCGAGGGATACAAAATTGACAAAACCTACATTTATACGAGAAAAGCTGAGCGCAAAATCTGGTATTGAATATAAATATCTAATTTTATAGCTGTTGTAAGTAAAATAAAGAGAAATTAACCAAGGTTCAGTTAAATACATCATGAAGTTGATGCTGAATTTGTCAACCAATAAAGACAAAGAAATTGTTTGTTAGCGCTTATCTCAGAAACTGCAACGCCGATTTGTAAGTACTTTTTATTGGGTAGTTATTTTTGTGGAAGGATATACGATATATACCATCACGGTACAAGCTATTTAGAGCAGACCAGTAATAACAAACTCAGGTGAAACTGCAGGGAAAAGTTAATCATACATGTTTTAATAAACTATACGTTCAATATTATTTTTATCCAGTAATAGCTAATGAGTTCAAGTCGTTGTATCTACACTTTTATGAGTCGGGTCATTCCTCTCTGTTCTCCTCAATGGATCGATAGTGACCGCTATACTCTAGCACATTTGCAACATTTGTAGTCCTAACTTGCATCACAACTTAGTGTAAAATGGAATATTACTAGGTAATATAAAATATTCCTCGACGTGGGAGGTAGTTAGGGCTTGTCCACAACACCACGTCATGCTGTCGTCAACGTGGAACGCGCGGTGTCACGGTGAGGCACGTTGACGTGACGTGCAAAATTTCATTACTATGTCGTAAAAACTCACGTCAAGATGACGCAACGTCTTGTAAAATTCCGCTACATTTTTCACTCATGATCCTGTGAAATAACAATCTCTTACTATCAATAAAACCGAATCAATAATTTCTAGCATCTTCTTTGCATTTAATCGCTAAAACGATGAAACATTAAGAGAGCGAGCGCATAGTAGTCACGTGTTGCTTCCGACGACGTACGACACGTCGCGCGTCGTTCCCCGGCGACGACGTTGCCGTACCGTGCGTTACGGGAGGTTGATTGAGGCTTGATTAGTGCGTTGCGTTGCGTTGCGTCGGCAGCATCGACGCTGCGTCATTTTCCATATATTTTTTGTGACATGCCACATTAATGCGTTGCATCGTCGCACGCGACGTTTCAACGGATCGACGGACGAGAGACGAAGCGGGGTGCTCCGCTGGGCTGTCGGAGCTCCGGTGCGATGCCGGTGTGTTCCGATCCATTGTGAAATGAAGACTGAAAAGGTGCGTGTAGCATACAATGCGTTGATCCGGTACGACGATGAAACGCAACGCACTAATGAGGCACATCCCTGCTGCCACTTCACGTCAACGTGCCGCGTCGCGACACCGCATCGTTCCACGTCGACAAAATCGTGACGTGGTGTTGTGGACAAGCTCTTATTAACGTAATAGATGCTATTACTTGTTGCAGGTATTGATCACGTATAGATTTCTAGCTTGTATGATTTCGTAATCTCTTGTGATGAATATTAAATCATCTGTTAATAGTTCGAATATACAATTGGGAAGGATGTTTAAGTGGTCGCCATGCTAGTACACACATCGACACATCAACCTAGACTGTTTGGACTTTGAACTATTAGAAGTTGCACGCTGGTAATCGTGCGAGAGAGTGCGTTATATTTTTGTTATTTTATCTCATTCACGCTGAACGGGACGCGATATGTTATTTATTTTATTTTATAATCGTGAAACTATTATGTGTAGTTGCGTTAACACTGGCAGTTTGTACAATTTATTGCAAAATTTACTTTAGCTAGATAGATGGAAGTTCCAATTTCAAATGCAAACTGTTGTATCTGCGTATGCGCTAGTGCGTAAACGCATCTCGCGACTACATCACCGTTTTTCGCAACGATTCATGTTATAGTCGGGTAGCACTGAATACAATGTTGGATATAAAAATCGATTTCCACGTTGGGTTTTGTAACTAATTGCTGTGGAACTTTGTCAGACATGACATAGCACAATATTAACTTCGTGTTGCATGATTTATGTATATAAAACTAGATTTTGCCCCCGGCTTTGCTCGCGTAAATGTAGGTTAGGTTATATTAATAACAGTACTTTTTCGTGGATGAAGGGACTCTATGTCCTTTTCTGTATCCCTGACAACGTGTATGAGAAATTCCATGATGATCGGTCGAGTAGTTAAGGAGTGAAAGTGTAACAAACAAAGTCATCTTCGCATTTATAATATTACTAGCTTTTGCCCGCGGCTTCGCTCGCGAATTAGCAATTTATTTAGAATTTGACAATCAATTCGGGTTGTACTCTGCTTGTAATAATATAATTCAATCATGATTTGAAAGACACGTGGCGCCATCTATTATCATAAGAACGTTATTATTGTTTTCCTCGGGAACAGTAATTTTTTTCGGGATGGAAGGTAGCCTATTCCGTTTCTGTACACCTGTCAACGTATATGCAAAATTTCAGGATGATCGGTTCAGTGGTTTAGGCGTGAAAATGTAACAAACAAACAAACTCATTTTCGCTTTTATAATATTAGTTAGGATTAGAAAGAAAGAAAGAAAGAAAGAAAAATTATTTATTTGACACATACGACAAACACATAATAACAAGTATAAGATAAAAAGAAATACTTAGATATAAACTTAGCGAAACTAAACCAAAACAGAAAAATAAACAAAATACATATAAAGTGTCAACAGTAGTGTCAAATAGGGCCCAGTTCAGCATGTGTCAGACGAAAGCCTCACGCTGGTTTTCAACTGGGTCCTTTAGTGACTCACGGATATAAACCATCTATAATATAATCAAATAAAATATAAAAAATGCATATTATAATATACCTATAAACAGAATAATATCAACTTTACACACAGACACAGATAATGTACCTAATACAAGATTTCACATACAAGATTTCACAACACAAAATTATATATATAATAAAAAATAAAAAATAAAAAAATAGTAATAAGCCATAATAAAATTAATTTTAATATATTATAATATCACGCGCTCACACGACGAGCGTGACACAGGCACACACACGCAGATACATATATATAGACCAACGATACTACCAATACATGAGGCTAGAAGGTCATTCATTTCATACAATGCGTCACCAATATAAGGCATTGCATCAAACGAAGGACGCATTTATGTTCGTCAGTCCTAAGCTCCGCTGAGCATCAATTAAATAACGACGCAAACATCTTTTAAATGACCCAATAGTAGTTTGTAATCTGATAGGCGGTGGTAAATTGTTCCATATTTTTGATGCAGCGTAGCGGAAACTGCCCCTAAATGCAGATGTTCTGTGTGGCAGTATAGAGAGCTGTAGTGAGCACTGTCTTCTCGCGTAGTCACGATTGCTATTCACCCAGCTCAATTTGCGGTATAGGTACGATGGCTCGTGAGTACTAATAATGCTGAACATAAGACAGGCCAAGTGTAGTTTGCGCCTAGATTTCATCTTAAGAATGTAATTTTTGCTGAGAAAAGGTGTAACATGGCTCCTAGATGGAATATTGAAACAAAAACGGGCGCAAGCATTCTGGACTCTTTGAATGAGCTTGTCCGTTCGTGCTAGTAGCCGCGGCCCGTACATTGTATCGCAATAATTTAATTTTGATAGAACCAATGTCTCAACTAGTAGCACCCGTAGCTCTTCTGATAAATATGGACGCATATTATATAAAATTTTTAACCTATAAAAGCAGTTACGAACCATCTCGGCGACATGTTTCTCGTACCTAAGACCAGTATCGATGTGCAGTCCTAGGTTGCGGGCCTGTTCAGCTCTTTCAATAACTTCACCCACTAACGTTATATTCAGGCCTTGTAGAGAGTTAAGTTGGTGTTTATAGCCAAAAACCATGTACTTGGTTTTGGACGGATTGAGAACCAGAGAATTTTCTTAGATTAGGATTAGGATAGGATTAGGATTAGGACTAGATGTTCCCGCGGTTTCACCCGCGTTTATCATTACTGCGCCGCCCCCGTGGGTCGTAGCGTGATGTTATATAGCCTATAGCCTTCCTCGATAAATAGGCTATCCAACACTAAAACAATTTTTCAAATCGAACCAATAGTTCCTGAGATTAGCGCGTTCAAACAAACAAACTCTTCAGCTTTATAATCCTAACTAATACTATAAAAGCGAAAATGAGTTTGTTTGTTTGTTACCTTTTCACGCCTAAACCAGTGAACCAATCATCTTGAAATTTTGCATATACGTTGTCAGGTGTACAGAATCGGACATAGGCTACCTTTCATCCCGAAAAAATTACTGTTCCCGAGGAAAACAATAATAACGTTCTTATGATAATAGATGGCGCCACGTGTCTTTCGAATTATGATTGAATTATATTATTACAAGCAGAGTATAACCCGAATTAATTGTCAAATTCTAAATTAACGCGAGCGAAGCCGCAGGCCAAAGCTAGTATTAGTGTAATAGTATAATATTAGTATAGAGACTCCGGATTAGGATGTAACGGGTATTAACGCGAGCTATGTATTTAACTGCATGGATGGCGTATTGGTTTATGAAGTGGCCTCGTTAGTGCCACTGCGCCGAGTGTTGTGGGTTCGATAACAGGCAGCAGACATTTGTGTGTCAATTATATAAGTAATAGATGTTGATACAGTAAACATGTTGCATGTGGTGTTTACCTATAATTAGTTGTGCAGTTAGATTTAAGACACAAATACTTGTATGTTCCTATCTGTATTATATCTGTAACAACTGTTGGTAAAGCTTAAAAAAAAAAAAAAAAAAAAAATACTAATATTTGTTCTGAGTCTGGTTGTTATTTGTGTCTGTTGTTTGAATAATTATAAAGTTACCGGGGGCAACCGCGATACAGGAATTACTTTTAAGTCCTGCACTTAAAAGTAATTCCTGTGTAGCGGGTAATAGACGTCTTTTAAAAAAAATGCCAATTTGAGTAGCCTACTCATAAAAAGATGCGCGTGCTCTGCACTCAACATTTTTTTTTTATTTTTTTTTTTATTAAGGGTCTCCTGCAATGAATATACACATCATTGCACAAACATATAAACATAAGTTTTGTATAGTGTACTCTTTCAGTTATAGGAGACCACAGCCTGCACATACATATAACAACAAAGATTACATTTTTTTTTTCAAATTTAAAATTAATTAATTGAAATGAGCTACACATTGGAAATGTTTTTAACAAGAGAAATCTATACTGAAGAGTTTGTTTGTTTAATTGAACGCGCTAATCGCAGGAATTACTGGTCCGAATTAAAAAATGCTTTTAGTATTAGCTAGCCCATTTATCGAGGAAGGCTATAGGCTATATAACATCACGCTACGACTAATAGGAACGGAGCATAAATGAAAAATGTAGCAAGAACGGGGAAAATTCTCTTAAGTGAAGTAGACGAAGTTGCGCGGATCAGCTAGTATACAATAAAATAAAAAGTGATTTCATTTCGTACTACATAAACACAATTTATTTAATTTATATTTTATATATATTAATTACATACCTATGCTCATCAAGTATAATTTATATATAACTTACATATGTATTTTTTATTTTTTGAATTTGGAACATTTTAAAGAGTAGCTGATTGTACATCCGGGCGTCACTTGGGGTTACCACATAAAATTGGTTGGTTTGAGGTATAAACCGCAAACCAACAATAAACCTGAGTGGTAACCTCGTTTTTCATTATATATGTACTTTTTTTTTTTTGCTTTGTTATAATATTTGTCTGTATCTGTGAACCTATATTTTGAAAAATAAAATACTTACTTACTATCTTTGTCTACCTACTATCTTTGTTTACTAACGTTTATACACCAACCCTTACTGCCCATCCGTTCCGCCACCGTATCACGAGTGTTTCGCAAGTTTGTCACGGCCCGTCGCCATGTGGGACGATTAGCAACATTTCCGCCTATTGTTGCCACTAGAGCCCGCTTACATTACTTCCGTAGATATTACCTTTACTATTTTATTGTGAAGTGGGTAATGCTGTCATGGTTGCCCGGTAAAGAGCGTTTACTAGCGTTTTATTGTTTACACCTAAATACATTCAAAACGAAGAACTGTTGACAAATAATTTAATTGCGTAGCCCTTATTAAAAACTGTCACCAGAGTCGTTAATGTATCACCCACTAAAGTTGCCTAATGAATCTCGCTGGTTTCAGCATGAATGGGCCGGATCGACCGGGGTAGTACTACCCTCTCACAGAATACCGGCGTGAAGTAACGGTACCCGTACTGTTGCGTTTCCTATCGGTGAGTGAGAGAGCCGGAGGCCTAGTTACTCCGATCCTATCCTTTCCTTTATCCTTTCCCTCCTTCATTCCTTTTTTAAGGGATGGCAACGCACTTGTAACTCCTTTGGGGTTGCGGGTGTCCATGGGCGACGGTAATCGCTTACCATCAGGCGATCCGTCTGCTCGTTTGCCGCCCAATGACATAAAAAAAAATCAAATACTCTTTTTTATCGTACTGAATATAGTATATGAGAGAAATGGATATATAGGTAATAATGACTAGACATCTACTGAGCATGGGCTTCTTCTCAGTGTGAACAGGGTGCAACCATAGTCTACTCTGCTGGCCCGGTGCGAATTGGCAGACTTCACATATCTTCTACAACTTGATGGCGAACTCTCAGACTTACAGGTTTTCTCACGATGTAATACATCGTGAGACTTCACAGTAAAATGGCGATAATTATCTCTTTAATACGCATTTCATTTAGCTAGTAAGTTAATTCTATATATGTTAATTATTATCTTATTAATTATCGTTTTAATTAACTTTAAATAAATAATAGAGTCTTACATAATAGTATTAAATTTCATGCCCAACATTACAAGTCCGGCTTAACGTTTTATCGGTAGAGGTGAGAAGAGTCTGATGTTACCAACTATTTGATGATGGCATAAATCAGTTGGTTCGCCCGGGGTACTACTACCCTCTTATAGGCAACCAGTATCAGAATAGTAACACTGACACTGCCTTTAGCTCTGGCGGAACACATTCTTACCTTTTCTTCATTAGTATACGCTAGAACCGGCAACGCGTACTTACCTGAGTCTCATCCTCCTCCTATTGCACGCAATCACACGCCACAGTAACCGCTATATAATGATATATGTATATCATATGCTCTTTTGCCACCTTTGTAGAATAAAACGTATAATCAAGCATATCTTTAAAAGTTTGGGCAGAAGTGTCCACATTTTGTCAGTTCTAATTCCACACAACAATGCCTTCACTGTTGTGTGGATAGAGCCTAGGATCTTATCAGCGACAGTAGACCCTTCTACTGTCGGCTATAAGATCCTAGGTTCTATTAAACAATTATTATTGTTGTATGTACGGAATTCAAAATCCAAGTATGCTTAGCCTTACTGAGGATCTGTGTCAGGACCTCACGATTGCAGACAAACTGATGCGGGACCAATGAAATATTCTAGAATCAGTTTTCATCTACACTGCCGTCATAAGGGAAAAGACGCACCGAACAATATTTTTTAAATTAAGACTAAAGCGCTATCCACACATTTCCGGGTCAGGGCTATCCGTGTTCCGAGTTGTTCGTTTCCGTGTTTCCGTCAGGGACGTGCCATCCGTCACCTGCTTTCACACATATCAGGGAAATCGGTATCAGTGTAATCTGTTTCTTTAGCTTATATTATCCCATATTATATTTTTCTTCTTAGAATTCAAATAATGTGGATCAGAAAGATCGTAAAGTATATTGTTCTGTCGTACAAGTTCTATCAACCTTTCTGTGTTTATGTTGTCGTCAGCGTACCTAGATAAAAATCGGATAGCACTGTCAGAGCGTCCGTGCGTCCGAGCGTGCTCCGAGATTCTGACGATCCTGATGCGCCTGACACGGAGCTATGTGAACAAGTACGTTCAAGTTATACGTAACCGATTTTTCCCCGTCCCTGACGGAATACGGCAGGGCCGGGTGCCCAGAAATGTGTGGATAGCGCTTTAACTATTCGGAATCAATAAAATCACGCAATTGACATATTAACTACAAAAAATTTTTTTGGCGTATTCTTCTATATTCCTTCTGATGGCAATACACTCCTAAACGAACACGCAAGTGCAATGCAAGTCGTCATATCCAACTATCGCCGTCACTTTGCGCAGAGAAAGTAAAATGAGTAGAAAACAGCTTACTGTTACTTGCACAAAGAATTTCCTTCACAACAACACACCGTATATAATTGGAAAACTCGTACGTAAACAAAACAGCGTTTATTACTTGGCACTTGTAAACGTCTTTCTTACGAAATGTTTAGTTAAGACTAACTTTTACCCGTGACTTCGACCGCATGGACGGTTTCGCCACTTTATTCACGTGAAATGGTGGTTTTATTGAATAAGATGAGATATAGCTAAGACTAGGTTTTGTCCGTGGTTTCGCTCGCGTAAATGTAAGTTCGGTCAATTTTCTATCCCTCGGGTACGGCACTTTTTCTGGATGAAACTGGTACCCTAAATCCTTTTCTGTATCCCTGACAACATGTATGCGAAATTTCATGATGATCAGTCAAGTAGTTAAGCGTGAAAGCGTAACAAACAAACTAACTCATATTCGCTTTATTAATATTAGTAAGGATTTTACTCATAGTTGTGCACGGATGCCGTAGTAATTTTGTCTCGCCACTGCGGCGTGTGCTGTGGGTTCGATGCACATGCGGAATAAAAAATGTGTGAGCCACAAATAGTTGTTTCGAGTCTGAGTGTTATTTGTCTCCGTTGTTTGAATGTTTGTAGAGTCCCTCGCGACATACAAATTATTTAATAACTAGCTTTTGCCCGCGGCTCCGCTCGCGTTAATTTAAAATTTGACAATCGTACTCTGCTTGTAATAATATTATTCAATCATGATTCGAAAGACACGTGGCGCCATCTATTACCATAAGAACGTTATTGTTGTATTTCTCGGGAACAGTAATTTTTTTCGGGATGAAAGGTAGCCTATGTCTGTTTCTGTACACCTGACAATGTATATACAAAATTTCAGAATGATCGGTTTAGTGGTTTAGGCGTGAAAATGTAACAAACAAACAAACTCATTTTCGCTTTTATAATATTAGTTAGGAAGTTAGGATTAGGATAATAAAATAATAATAATTATTTATAAACATAAAATTGTTAACAAATTCCCTATGAAGCCCTAATTCCTGTGCTAGGTAGGTACGAAACCTGTGTTGCAGGAAGTCAGTGTCTTCTCCCATATAATTTACACAAAAGATTTTATAATTACAAAAGCAATTCATATGTTAGAAAGTTAACGAAATATGTGAGGTGTGTGCGTGAGTGTGTGTGTGTGTGTGTATGTGTTTGGGTGTGAGGGTGAGTGCGTGTGTGTATATGTGTGTGTGTTTGTGAGTATGTAATGCGATGAGTATGAATTATTGATAGAGCAGGTGCTGTCATTAAAAAGGAATTAAGATAATCACTTACTATTCACAAGCTAGACACCTAGGTAACGAATCATAATACTATAAAATCACCCTACTTCAAAAAAAAATACTAAGCATATATCAACAAGTTTGCCTTCTAAAGGTATCTTTAAGATGTCTTGGCAGCCATTGAGCATCAATATCGTATTGATACTCAATAGAACTATGAGAATTACCTGACACGTTTGCGAGACGCGGTTCTGTGAAAGACTTGCGCTAAGCCTACTTTAAATTCATTCAGCGTCAAACAATGCTGGTGTGTTTCCTGCCTTAGCTACAGCTAACCCATTGTTCGTTCGTTTTAGGGTCATGACACATCGTTTTTAGGAAACTACGGAAGGTTTTAGGGGTAAGATTACCTTGGTTTTATTGCGTAATTTTCTTAAGAACGCGATAGAGCGTAAAAGCTACAGGGTTTTCGCCACGCTGATTCCGTTAATTCCACAAAATATGTACGAAAGTTGCATGTCTGCTACAATACTTTCTTATTTTTATAGAGTTATTAGGCAGACATGTATTAGTAGTTAAGTTTATATTTTAAAAAAGAATGTGAGAACCAACGCAGTTATCAATAGCTTTTCTTGATAGAAAAATCAACTCAAAAAAGAATATTATTAGACACTGTCGGACTACGTGAAATGTGTGTGTATACTGGCCATAACAGGTAAAAATTGTGAACTTGACAAAGTCCGAACAGGTAAATTTTTCATATCCAATATTATGCGAACAGATGTTATCCAATATTATGTCGGCCTCGATGGCGTAGTGGGCAGTGTAACCGACTGCCACGCCTGAGGTCGCGGGATCGATTCCCGCACAAGTCAAACATTTGCATGCAGGATGTTTGTCTTGGTCTGGGTGTTTCTATGTATAATATGTATGTATTTACAAAAAAGTATATATGTATGTTTATCCATTGTCTAGTACCCATAGTACAAGCTCTGCTTAGTTTGAGCTAGATGGTGTTGTGTGTATGTGATAGAATATTATATTATTATTAGATAAAACATTTATAGGTAGGTATATAATAATGCTCGAACATGTAGGTAAAAGTCTATATTTAACACTGCAAACAGGTTTATGTATTTAATAGTGCCCGAAATAGTAAAATCTATGACTATAACACTGCCCGAACAGGTAAAACCAGCCGTTTTAACACTGCCCAAATTGGTCAAAATCACGAGACTCCATGCTCGGCAGGAGACACAGTATAAAAATACGTAATAATAAATACAAATTTACAATAGTTCTGGTGTCGAGTCAAATTCAAATATTTTATTTCCATAAAATAATTTCAAGAAACTATTATTTGACACAAAATAAACTTTATCTTTAACCTTTTGAATCGCACTGGCACACCAGCATCCATTCACAATTAGGTTTTTTATTATGTCTGGCACTCCAAGACTTGACAGGTTAACTTTCAAAACCAGCAAGAACCTAGGTATATCCTAACTAATATTATAAATGCGAATGTGAGTTTGTTTATTTGTTACGCTTTCACGCCTTAATTACTCAACCGATTATCATGAAATTTCGCAAACACGTTGTCAATGGAACAGAAAAGGACATAGGCTATCATTTATCCAGAAAATACTGTTACTAACCTAACCTGCGGCCTGCTGCGGGCAGAATCTAATA
The DNA here is from genome assembly GCA_963564715.1 of Catocala sponsa. NCBI lineage: Eukaryota > Metazoa > Arthropoda > Insecta > Lepidoptera > Erebidae > Catocala > Catocala sponsa. The sequence goes on along the minus strand of OY751346.1, from coordinate 7,490,892 downwards.
CTGCCATAAAAGCCTCTTGTAAAATTACAAGTATTACAATGTTAATATCACACAATCTTGCTCCATCTAACAACGCATCTACCAGCGTTGACCCATTCGCCTAAACCAGAGGTTCCCAGACTTTTTTTCTCATAGACCACTTTCAAAGTTTAGCTGGTTCCGATGGACGCCCTGCAGCTAAACAAGTACATGCAATTAAAAAATTTGATGAAATCTCTACAAACTCACTTTTTTTTTAGAAATTCTTGGGACTGAACCTACCACGGTAGGCGGGCTGACCTAGTTAGTAATTCTACACCGAAAAATCGAAAAACCACTGGTACTGAATATGGAATATGCAAGTTTTTACAAGTAACAGTCGCTGAGCTTGTCGAACAGTCGTGGACCTCCGCTTACGAATTGTGAACCCCCATTTTATTGTCACGCTAACATAGACCCCATCGAGTCTCCCGTGGACCCCTGGGGGTCCACCTGGACCACTTTGGGAACTAATGACCTAAACGAAGTCCAGCCCACAAGGCCCTAAATAACACATAAGTACTATTGTTCCTAATGCCTTACTTTCCACATTTCTGGCCCTAGTAAAACGAAACAATGGCTCTCAAGTATTCAGCGCGCAGTTGTTCGGTAAACGAAAGGCTTTTCTAACCTTTTTGATTGATACATCTGTATTGTTTACAGCCTTCTTACATGCCTTCACGCCATGACCCTAACATGTAGAGAAAACTGACATTGGTGTCAAGTCTATTGTTTAAAACTTTACTGCATCTCTTTCTAATAGAGGTCGTAGAAAAAGGAGGTGGGATTTTAGATTGCATTTTTACCTGTACTGTTGCGAAGAGTAGCATGTCTTAAATCTAACTATCGTCAGCTATGTTTAAGCGTCGCGGCGCATATCGGCGCAGTTTATATAGCCGGCAATCCAAATTCCGTGTCTGTGCTTAAAATATCATAATAAAAATATCCAATAGTTTAGTCCGATTCGGGAATCCTTGGACATCACGACGGGTGAAGTGACATTTCTAATGGCACCAGAACAAAAAAGTACGACTCTTAAATAAAAAAGATCACAACTTGCCGTGAGTCTACATAGCCTTACGCTTATCCTCCAAACGGAGGGCAGAGATGACTAATACTTGCATTTCGAGAGCTTTGTTTAAGTTTCGGCTAATACGGAACTAGACTATTGCTGTTAATCAAATTTTATAATAGACCAATAACACTTGATCCAGGAATCAAACCAATAACCTCGCAATCAGCTAGAAGCGTAAACGCTATCTCATACCTAGGTATGAGATAGCGTTTATTATCATTTTCAACCAAGCAGTTTTTGTTTAAATTTGATTTAAACAGTCCGTACTAGGAATAATTCCTGTGTCGCAAGGGACTTTACTAACATTCAAACAATGGACACAAAAACTCCCAGACTCGGAACAACCATTTGTGGATCACACGCCTTTTGTCACGTGTAGGGATCAAACCGATAACAGTGGCGAGACGACTACTTTAAGCATTACGCCATCTATACAGTCAACTAAAATACCTAATATAATGTGCCAAGATTTGAATATTAATTACAAAACGTTGACAGAAGTAGGTCATCACTTAGAGTCCCTTCTCCATGCCCTCGATACTTCACGACAGTTTTTGCCAACACAATTTATTCATGATATTTATCAATATAAATCTTAGATAAATTAACATTTCGCAACAATCTAGGTTTCGTTCGACAGGCCAGTTGTTTTTAATCAAATTGTATGTAGCCTGCACCACAATCTTCTGTGATCTAAGATCCAAGTCTATTAGGTGCTAAATGCATATTTATGCATTCAATTTTCATTAAGGACCTGTCATTGGCTATAGCTTGTGTGTGCAGGTACAGTAACTGGTTATATCTAAGACGTTTTAGGTGGATTAGTCACTAGACATTGCTACGTACGTTCGTTTATGATTAAAGAACTTTTGCGCCGAATAAAATAATGGTGGAAATTATACATGATGATTTTTCTGATCAAAATAATATTTAGGCAATTTTATTATTTTCCTATATTCATTATTGTACGTCATTATTTTTTCAGACGGCATGCTAAAAATAAATTTATTTTAATTTTTTATAATTTTTTTCCATCTTTCAGATTCGATAATGAAAAAATAATTAAATTCTAGGTCTTATAACTGCCCTCAACAACAAGCACAAACTTATGCCACGTGGCGTTGAACACGCGTAAAGAATATCAAACTTCATTCTATAGCAAAATTACCAATATGAACAAACTATAGGCTTCTGTTTGCCTGGATCTAAATTCATAACATCCCATACAAAATAAGCCCCGGTACATATAACACCGATCGTATAAATCTTTACATCTACATATTAAACATCTACTAATCATGTAGCCCAATTATTTCTCAGTATCAAACCAACCGAGAAACAACACTAACATAATATGAATCCCAATGAATTCACACAGTTGTCTCATAATTCATGAGAGAGCGTTAAATAATAAATATATTCATTGCAACGTATCCGGCTTCTAATGGATTTATCGCAGCCACATTAGAATGAGACCGTTTTAATTATGTATCGAAATTTTAGAAGTGATACCTATGTGAGTGTTAAACTGTGACAGTCTATTATCAGGGAGAAATTTCTAATGGTAACTTAATATTGTAGTTGCCTATGGGTCTTGAACTTAATTAAATACGTAACAGAAAATAGCATCATTTAACAGAATCATTATCGTGAAAACTGCATAAAATCGGTTGCAGAGTATGGCAAGCAATTAATACTTTAAATTTGGGTATTAGAAGACATAGGTGATGTAGGATATCCTGCTGTCTCCCAGCCACGTCTTTACTTAAATAGTGTTTACATCACAACATATTTTGTATCGGCTTTTTCGGTCATCCGACAATTACCTTTATTATTATCTATCTTTAAATAAATACACTAGTATTTACTTCAGATTTTAGATAGGTTCGTTATTGAGCTGCTTTAAATTTATTATGTTTAGGGCAAGCGAGCATACGGTTTCTAGCAAAATAATCGAAACATAACTGCTGGATACTGGTATATAAACCTAGGGATTTTGTCCAAAGAATCTTGTGCTGCCTGATTACTCAAAAACAGTTTGATCGACAAGGGATATGACCTCAGCACCTTAGAACGGAGGATAACATCACTAGGCCAATGAGGTATCACAAAGTTGAGAGCTTAATTTCAAACGGTTGTTCACGATAAAGCAAAATTCAAACAGATTGTAATAGATTTTGCCATAATCATAATTTCTTACAATAATTATAGGCTATGAGTGTAAATGGCGTAATGGCGTGTAAATTTTATGTGCAACGCGTTTGATTATCTGATAATTCAGCAAAATTGCAATATAAAGTGCCTACGGTAGGTTTTATATAATCTCTGTGAGTAAATTTCCGTATTGCGTTCATTGATGTACAAAACACTCAAGATGTTATAGTTTCTTGGGAATGTGTTATATTAAAAAGTCATAGATCTAATCAAAACAATAATAGAAAATAAATATTTTGGTAGCACCAGATGTCCAATCACTGCCGGGTTGCCTTGGTCCCCCTTTTCCTTTTCTTCCTTTTGTCTTAAACGGCAATGCACTATTAATAATTCACAAGCATACATTGGCAAAGGTAACTGCTTACTACCAGGCGTGCCGTCTGGTTCTTTGCCACTTATGTGGTTTACGTAAACAGTTGCTTAGTTGAGTATTCTTAGTATTTCTTCTGCGTCACTAAGAAAACGCAGCTATTTATAAGGACGGCAGTTACCGCTGATCATCAGATGAGCTAGCTCGTCTGTCATCAAAAGCAAACAAAAATCTGAAATTCTGAGCGTAAATAATTTAGCTAACAAAGAACTTGTCCAAATCTAGTGAAATTTTATTCACTTATGTATTCTAAGTTCCTTAAAATAAATAGTTATTTTACAAAAAAAATAATCGATAACTTGCATTTACGAGTTAATACGCAAATTTGTAGAATTGTGTATCTTGCATTTACTGTGCATCAAAGAAGATCGTGACGCCAGGCAACAGCAAGTAGCTTGCAACAGAAACCATTATGTGAAAACATAATTAAAATAGGTTGCAAATTGAAGTAGCAATTAATATTTTATTAACTGCGTAGGTGTAGTAGAGATATGTCGGCAGCAAAACTATACGTAACCGCGGACGACCTAGTATAGTCTTGCTGGGCTTGCTAAATTCCTACAACGAATGGATCTGCGTTATCTTTCTTCCTATAGAGCATCAATGAGAAAATTTTTGTTAGTTCCATTGTTTAAAAAGAAGACAGCTGCCCCAATATCAACGTATCAATTTCGATATCGCAGAGAACAAACATTCAAACAACGGCAGTAAAGACCATCCAGACTCGGCACAACTATTTATGGCACACAAATCTGAGATCGGAACCCTCAACACTCGCCGATTTAAACTAGTACGCTATTCGTACAGTTTCTTGTATAATCCGTAAAATCACGCACCGTGGGCAGTCTCCTTTATCTACATGTATCCATTATCTACCGTACCACAATCATGTCATATTAAAAGATCGAATGCCAATTATACTACTCATATCTATTTTTATATATTCGCTAATCCATTAAGCGTTTGGCTACTGTTTTAATCTAATATAAAACAAATTGAAACACTAGTCCTTGCTTGTTATTCATTAGGTTACACCTAAAACTATTAAATCTAGTTAGTGATCATTATGCAAAATTAATGTATAATTTTATTCAGAGTTGAATTTTATGTGGCTGTTACGAAATGCGGGTGATTTTTTTAGTTTTGGTTTCGGCGGATACCGAATTTCGCTTGTAGGTATTCAATATTTTCATTTTTAGAATGGAATTGTATTTTCTCAGTCGTGCAGTGTTTATGAAAATTCTTAATAGCAGCAAGGAGTCTGTAACTGTGGCTAGGAATGGCAATAGGATCACCCCTATTACATGTGACCTAAAAACATGGCTGGCAAAATGGGAGTGTATACCTGTGCCTATTTTGCTAGGATATAGATGTGGAACTATGTGTTTTTTACTTACGTGGAACTTTAAATACCAAAGTGTCTGTCGAATGTGTTGCCAGCTTTTTTATTATTTATATCAATGATATAAATAAAGATTTCTAACAAATTTTGTTGAAGAAACCGACAATTAAGTTAACTATATTTACTTTTAAATAATATTTTAATATAAACAAATAATGTCGGTATTTAGCGCAGCTGCTATTCTAAATATCAGTTTATGTATGACTTTCTAACTAATATTATAAATGTGCGTGAATGTGAGTTTGTTTGTTACATTTTGACACCTTAACTACTCGACTAATCATCATGAAATTTCGCACATGTTGTCAGGGGCACAAAAAAAGACAAAGGGTGCCTTCCATCCAGAAAGACGTATAGATCCCGAGGGATAGAAATTTATCAACATAACCTACATTTCCGCGAGCGAAGCCTTGGGTAAAATCTAGTATTTAATATAATTCGTTTATTAATTATCATGTGATCATCCAAGCTAGCGTTAAAATTAGAAGACTCTCGAATTTCTGCTCAAAATCCTCTTGCCAAGCTTAACATTGGGTGTTTAAGTATACATCATCAACATCGGCTTAACTGAGAAATAAATCACTAAATATGGCACGATATGTGACTCGATATTATATATATATTATTATGATATATAACGCAATTTAATATTGACGAAAACCGACATTCGACTCATATTTCTTTACGGCGTTGACTGTTATGACATTTATAGAGATAGTAAAATACTTCCTTCATTTTATGATAAAACCTAATAAATCTGGTTCAGAAGGCTGTTAATACTGTGTGATTTAGCAAGGTATACAATTTATTTTAAAAATACGGGTATAGTGTTGTAACGTATGATTATTTTTTATATCTTTTTGACTCATGACTCAATATACCTATATTAAAATAATTATATTATGGCATATAATGTTTCGTAAGTATATAGAAAGAAAGAAAGAAATAAGTTTATTTAACGACATACTTATGCAAATACAAAATAATCTGACAACAATTGGATTACAAACATATTATCCATACGTACCTCTACTAATATTATAAAGATAAAATATTTGTTTTTTTGTTTGTTTGTAAGGATTTAACTTAAAACTACTTAACCCATTTTGAACATTATTTCACTATTATATAGCTATATTATCACTGAGAAACATAGGCTATATTTTTTTAAATGTACTATTACTAACCTACTTTTACGCGAGGGAAGCCGCGAGCAAAAGCTAGTTAAAAATAAAATTATTGCAAGCTACATTTCAAATGTTATTTCTTTTTATAACATTCGGCTAAAGATTATCTTAATACTAACAATAAACTAGTGCTGCCCCAAATAAATCTCTGCCGAGACCAGATACCATGTTTTAAGCCGAGACTCGAAAGGCGTGAGTACTTGTTCGGTCTCGGTGATCGCAGTGGGATCTTAATTAATTCGGACAGGCGTCCATTCATGTGAATGTGGTCAGTAGCTATTAAGTACCAATGCGCTTTTAATATCGTGTAATGTAGTGTGGAAAGAACATTTAAAAAAATATATATTACGTTTACTGAGTGAGAAAAATTACGTCTGAAGTAAAATTGATATCCATAGAATATTTATGTTTATTTGTACAATTTCTACACATGCAGTCTGTGGGTTAGTCACACTCAGAGGGTGTATAAGGCCCTCCGTATTCAATATAATAATGCCTTTAGAGCACTAATGAGATTGCCGCGACACTGTAGTGCGTCATCGATGTTTGCGGAGGCGCGTGTCGATGGTTTTTATGCAATAATGCGAAAGCGATGCGCGTCTTTGGTGCACCGGGTACGTAGCAGCACAAACAGCGCTATGACTATAATAGCGGATAGACTGGACTGTCCGTTTATTACACGTTGTAGTGACTTGCATGTCTTCTACAACAATAGTAACTAATTTAATAATATTTTTTAGAATAAGTATCATTTTTAATTTAATATGTGAGTCTTTGTAACTTTTTGAATAAACGAGATAGGTGTAAATACCCAGGATTCAACCTCTTCGCCTTAAATGTTAAAGTAATGAAAAGTAATTACCCCTATATCTCGGGGGTCTTTTGACCCCAAAATGTCTGCACACCAAGTTACAAGTCAATCGGTCTAGTAGTTCCGGAGTTATGCCTGTCACTAACAGACAGACACACAGACCCACATAGTGTTTTCGTTAACCTCTTCAAAGAAGACTCAGATTAATAAATTATTATTATAGTCATATTGTAAAATATGCAAAATTTGCTGTGTTTGATTCATAATTCTAAAGTAATGCGCAAAAAGACATGATATATCTTAAAGAAAAGTAAACTGCAACTCGAGTAGTGTCTGTATATTATATCTTATCCAGTTCTTCTTGTCTGTGAAAATGTACTCGTAGTTTTAGCGCTTAGATGCAATAATAGAATAATAATTGTAATCGAAACAAAATCATTGTTAGTATATGAATACGTAGGTATATGCGTTACAAGAAATTGTTGAGCCAGAACTGTAGACCTATTTTAAGATGTTAAGTGTGCTGACCTTGGTATCATTATACATTATGGAAATTAGTATGTTTGTTAAAAATAAGAAAAGATTCTTTACAAAGGTTAGTGAAGATAGTAAATTCTTAAAAAGGGACCCAACTAAACTAAGACATGAATTGTGTAAAAGTACTCTTCGTTATAAAAATAGCTGCATAATGTCAATAAAAGTTTATAACCATATCCCTCAAGTAATAAGAGAACTACCTATGCAGCAATTCAAATCAAAATTAAAATTTTGGTTTTACACACTGAACGAATTTTTTGTTTAATCGTTCTTAAAAATTAATTTTATTTAAATTGAAATGTAACATAATAATTAATGTATGTATACTGTCTTAAGCAAATATTCGCATGCCTGTTACAAGTGAATATGTCGGGCTGTTACTTGATGTCAATATCTAATGTACCATATTCTTGGCGAATAAATATCTTTCTTTCTTTCATAACAAAAATGTTTATTAAATTAATTTCTTCTACATATTATTTATAACGAAGCATAACATAAATATGTATAAAAAGATAACAAGACGATGCAAAAGTGTGATGTTTTCATAGAGTTAACATGCTATTTTACTATCACGGGCCCTTAATATTTATACATGTACATATATACCCGTCAGACTGTCAGACAGAAGCTAAAATATAAGTTTCAGAAATCCAATAACTTAACATTTGAATTAACAACTTCTCAACATGTCTAATAAATATTTATTCTTGAATGCCTATTGGACAGGTTGTTTCAATAAAACGCAGTCTCCACACTAGTTAGCCGTCGACTTATAGACAGCTAAAGTAATATTTGATAGGAAATTCATTTAAATTCATTCATATCGATTAACGCTGTGTCATTAGTTGGATTTTAATGTCGACAGAGCTTCGAGCAATCAGCTACTAGATTTAAAGATTGACTCACATGTAACATTCTCTTTGGTAATAATATCTGTCCTGTTTATTAAGTACCTACGGACCTTTTCTCACTATGACAAGGGTTTGAACTATATACCTCCACACTGGCCTGATGTGTGTTGGAAGACTTCATAAATCTTCGAGTACTCATATAGATCGATGGAACTCTAAGTGTTGCATAACATACATTTTCGTTTATTTCAGCTGTTATAAATGGCTGACTATAATTTAATTTGTTTTAATTATTTTAGGTATAAAAAATTACGTAGGTATATTAAAAATTGCTGGAATTGATTCATTAGGCGATTTTGACAAAACTACTTTCAGGATGTGCGTTTATTATGTTACATGTTGTATATACCGTGTGGCAATACAATTGGCAAACTACTGCATACCCAATATATAAACTACAATGAAAATAAATACATACATAATATAATATAATATAATATTCTACCACATTCACACAACACCATCTAGCCCAAACTAAGCAGAGCTTGTACTATGGGTACTAGACAATGGATACATATATACTTTTTTTTTTGTAAATGCATACATATTATACATAGAAACACCCAGACCAAGACAAACATCCATGTTCAAGCACACAAATGTTTGACTTGTGCGGGAATCGAACCTGCGACCTCAGGCGTAGCAGTCGGTTACACTAACCACTACGCCATCTAGGCCGTTAAACATACATAGTCCCACGCTTAAATCCTCAAAGGAGTACACTTCGGTGTTTGTACTCCTTTGTAGTACACGCACATTTCGTTAAGCATGATTTTAAATTCCACATAATAGAAAGCCAGTCTATTTCTGTCCACCAAGCACATTTCTAGACTCCATGGTTCTACTGTCCAGTTTTTGACAGAAACTCACTCTTCCCGAACCGAAAATACACAGTACGCACCTTACTACCGCTACGTCACGGAGACAAATTAACATATTAAGACAAATATTGAGCGCTCGCGAACAACTAGTACGTGTGAGTCAACCCCTTCGATATCAACTTCAAGTATTAATAACGCTTAGATAATGAACATGTGTTTAAACTATTTGCACTTAATAAACAGTAATACGCAATGCGAAGCGAAGGGTTATGTAGGTTTCGTTTTATGGACAGGGCAAGGCGCAAGAACTAACTCACCTAATTTCTAAATTTTATGACTGCCTCATTGGTCCAGTGGCATAAACATGAGCGAATATGTATCTAGATTATCAGGTAGGTTAGAAATGGTGTTAAGTTTTTCTGTGAGGATATTTCCTTTACTACGGAGTCTATATAAAGCTTTATCTACCAAATGATATTATATACAGAAATAAAGCAGATATACTTTATACGGATTTTGTCGCTTGTTTATTTTAAAACACTTATATTACATAATGTTGAACTCTAACACTAATAGCAGCGGTAGCTCAGTGGGGAGATCAACAAACTGCAATGCAGAGGGTTTCGGGTTAGAACCCACGTCGCGCACCTCTGACTTTCGGAAGTTATTAGACTTTTCGAAATTATGTGCGCATTGATTGACAATTATCGCCTGCTCCGTGCCTCGGAGAGCACGTTAAACCGTCGGTCCCGGCCGCCATGAACATCTATGGCACTCGTTATTGGGAAGTCAGTGCCCTCTAATATCCTGACACTGGTCTAGCATTAGGGTATCGTTAGCCTTCGGGTTGCAGAGGTCAGATAACAATCGCTCCGTGTAAAAACTGATATCCAGTCAAATCCGGTTAGACTAGAAAGCCGACCCCAAGTGACTTGGGAATAATAAAGGCTAGGGAGAAGAAGTTGAACTCTAACACCACTGTTATTGAAATTTACTACAATTTAAGCTATTTAAATAAATAAACTATTTATATTTAAGTTTTTACTTTGCCCCGATATTTCGGTTGCTTTACAGCAGGGAGACTAAGATGGTAGTTGTCTGAATGTTCTGAAGTGTAGTTATTTTAAGGTACCCGAAGTGAAATAAACAATGCCACAAAATCCGTATAAAGTACATCAATGTATACATTTGCGTAAACGTAAGACAATATTATATAAAGCAGATATGTTAGAGCACGAAAAGTTAAGACTCAAAACCGCTACAATTGAAGCGTTTTTCTATTGTTCACAAAACATAATCGGTTCTACAAAATGTCCTTACAAAGTAATTATAGTGCCATTGTTCAATTTCTTAGGCCCTAAAACCCTAGCTGGCACGTGTAATAGACCTATAGGTACCTAGGGTAGCCATTGGTGTGTAATACCCGCAATTCGGGGATAAAGACGAGAGACTATCATTACATATATCAAGGCATTCACAGGACAGGCTTGCCTAGTATGGGGCCAATAGATTAACTTAGTAATCTCACTAAACTATATATTTTGACGTTCATAAGTGTTACTTTGTGACCTAAATGAATAACTGATGTTTGACTTTGACTTTGATTCTATGTGTTATATTGTATTCTTTTGATAATAAATATTGTTTATTTTATTTTATTTATTTTATTCTATATTATAAAACAAAATCCCTCGTCGCGTCTGTTTGTTCGCGATAAACACAGAAACTACTGAACGAATTTTCATGAGGTTTTTACCAATAGACAAAGTGATTCATGAGGTAAGTTTAAATGTATAATTTGTTAAGATTTTGTACTTCACGTGCAAAGCCGGGTCTCTAGTGTATGTATATTTTTAATTACGTTACGCTTTGAAATTGAATGTACTAAAATGATTTCAACACAAAGTTGGAAGGGTTTGTGAATATAATTTCACAATTTATTCGCACAAATCCGACATAAATCGGTTAAACTGATAACATTTCAGATATCAGTGTTGCACCTTCACTATTAAGTGCCTATAAAACTGAATAACTGAAGCCAATTTGATTTTATTAGAAAATAATCGTAGCCTATAAAATGTTTAATTTTCAACGATTTATTAGATTGATCAACGCTCGTCTAGATATAAGGTTTTAATGTGTAAAAGGGTATAAACAGACAGGATTACAATTTTTTTTTGAAGTTCATAACGTTACACACCGAGGCGATTAACACACGTCACCGCGTATCGCTGCGGTAGGCGGTGAAGCGGATCTCATGTCGCATTAGCCTCTACTAAATCCGTTGATGCCTAACACACGTACACCGCCCGACCGCGCGGTCGAGCGGTGCTCTTTCGCTTTACCGCCACTGCCCTCCGCGGCGGTGCGCGGTGCCGTGTGATAATCGCCTTATCGTGTGATATTATAAAGAGGAAAGATTAGATTTTTTGTTTGTTTGTAAGGATTTTACTCAAAAACTATTGAACCGATTTAAAAAATTCTTTTACCATTAAAAAGCTATATTATCTGCAAGTAACATAGGCTATATTTTATTATTTATAAAGTACTTTTACTAACATAACATAACTACTTTTAAGCGAACGAAGCCGCGAGTAAAATGGTTACATTACCCAAACACTAAAATACAAAGAATGTTTAAAATCTACTCAAAAATAAATAGGAACGAAGCGTTTGAAATCTGATAGTAAGAGTAATTGTCATTATGACACAAGAAAAGATGCACGGTGGTACAAACTATGACGTAATCGCCTTCTAAACGCAGCTGTCCGAGATAGATAGCGCGATATCCCCAATACATCACTACAACGCCACTTTCTTATATCCAAATTTAATTAATGTAAATATCTCCTTGCAACTAATTTTGATACTGTATAAATTTATCAATTATTACAATCAAATTTCGACCACTGGCCGACCACTAGTTAAAATGAATAGACGTTTCTACTTCGTTAAAATTCTTTCCATTACACGTAACAAAATTAACCAACCGATATTACAAAAAGTAAGTTTTCTTACAGTAAATGCTTACATATTTACCATTCTTGACGTGTATCGTTTCTCAGTATAGCACATACGCTAGGAAAAATTAAAATAGTTTCTGTTCACTTCACCACTCTGTGCTTCTGCACTAATGGCCTAGCGAGCAAGCAGTCGCCTTGCAGTAGCTTCCGTGCCGAATGTTGTGAGTGCAATCCCCAGGCCGAACAAAAATTTGTGTAATCCACAAATAAATTAGTCTTTATCCGGATGTAGGTACATTTGCACAAAAATTTTATGTTTGTAAAGTTTGTTTTGACACAGGCCTTGACCCCTAATGCGAGAAATGCCTTTTTATATAAGAGGTTTAAACAGTATAGATAGGTGCCTATGTAATGAACTGGCAGCAGACAGTTAAGAACATAGTGATTTGGCAATCTAAGAGAAAGACCTGTACAAAGAAATGAGACATAAACAAAAGTCTTATTTTCGTTTTTTAATAAAGACAACTTTCGCACTAGGTATAATTTCCGTGTTGCAGGAAACAAATCAAAACAAAATCAAAAATAAATTTATTCAAGTTAGGTTACAAGGTAACACTTATGAATGTCAAAGTTACACAAAATTTTTCTGTGAATTTACATTTACTGCCACGTTCAGCAAAGCAAGGGTGTAGGGCTCATGAGAAGAACGGGCAAGAAACTCATGGCCACTCTTTTTAATTTAACTAGGTACTAAAAACTTTACAAACATTCAAACAATGGACACGAGGAACACCCAGACTCGAAACAACTATTTATGGATAACACAAATGTTTGTCATATGTGGAGATTGAATTCACAGAGAGATTTATAAAAAGATAATTAATTTACTTTTTTAAATAACAGATATAAGCTAATCCGCTTAGAAAAGACAAGTAGGTTTCATTATAAGATAAAACCTACACGCATGTTATATTTTCTATAAAGTGAAAACAGCTTTTCCTATGTACAGTGAATAGGTAAATAATAATAGTACTATTAAAATATTCATAATATAATACAATATTTTTAATCCAACCATTGTTTTTCGGTCTGGGGTCTATTTGACAAACGATAGCCAAGTTTGCAATGTTTTCGACTAAACGTTCACTTGATCAAATGTAAAAATATCAATGGTTCGTTCTACCAAATTTCTTTTGGTCAAATGTTTAGTCGATCAACTAAAGAATGACCAATAGTTCTTTCGGTCTTGTGTTAAACGGTCAAACGAATTTCGCCCTCCAGTGGTACACTCGAATTCACAACACTCAAACGCAGCAACAGTAGAGACGCGACTACTAAAACTACAACATCATCTGTAGTGTGCTTATATAATATCAGCCCTTTATTTAGCTGTCCCACTGTTGGGCACGGGCCTCTTCTCAGTGTGAGAAGGGTTAGGCTATAGTCCACCACGCTGGCCTAGTGCGGATTGACAGAAGTCCCATACCCTCGAGAACATCATTAAGAACTCTCGGACATCCAGGTTATCTATTAACTATATAATACGATATATAGTTAATAGATATACTAGAGACTAATAGATAGAGACTCGTCTCTACGTACTGTCTTTATTGTTTTGTTAGTGATATTTGTTAGAGAAAGAATATAGTGTGGAAGTAATGAATGTATGGTTTTATGAGTTTGTGTTTATCAAAACTGTTAGGAAAATTTTGCTGTACATACACCGCGCAGTGTGTTTAAGTCAATATTGGCGCCACCGACTCACTTAATACTCTTAACAGTTTATGTCAAAACTTACATTGTGCTTAATATAGCTGGTCGGCCTCGATGGCGTAGTGGTTAGTGTAACCGACTGCTACGCCTGAGGTCGCGGGTTCGATTCCCGCACAAGTCAAACATTTGTGTGCATGAATATGGATGTTTGTCTTGGTCTGGGTGTTTCTATGTATAATATGTATGTATTTACAAAAAAAAATATATGTATGTTTATGCATTGTCTAGTACCTATAGTACAAGCTCTGCTTAGTTTGGGCTAGATGGTGTTGTGTGTATGTGGTAGAATATTATTATTAAAAAAAAATACTTCCTAAAGTCAGAGATGCGTGCCTTGCGATCGAACTAGACACCTCTGCGTGGCAGTCCAACGGTCTCTCACTAGACATCGCAGTGCTTATCAAACAATAGGTACCTAATTAATTGTTAGCCACCTTAATATTATAAACAAAAAAAGATATATTAAATACTACGATATAGTGAGGACCCCTAAACGGCGTAGTTGAACACGTACACTACCTTTTTTAAAGTCTCGGTATGTGCAGTTCCCAGTATAATGCACAAAAACCAAATTAGCGATACATTGGCTAGTGATACTTAAACAGCGGATTATTTAAATGAACGTAATTAATGCGAGTTCATTGGTTTACAGGTGCTTCGTGCTTTTAAGGCAGGTTGTAACTGGTTTGTAATATAGGGACGACGGAAACTTAATTGTTTGAGTAACATTGTTTGGTTTATATATAGATTTCTATAAATAAATCCGTTTATATGCATTAACACTTATACACGTACATCGCCAAAGGTGTAGGCTGAGATGTCTTGCACCCACGTTTTGTCAACTACATTTAAAGTCCATCTACCGAGTGTTTCTTTAGACTAAGACTCTGGAGTATTCCGCTTTCGGCACCAATTTTTTCGGCACCTATGGTTTCGGCACCTAAGCTATTCCACTTTCAGCACCAATAGGTATTTTATTCCACATTCGGCGCCAAGCAAAAATACCTATTGGTGCTGAAAGTGGAATAGCTTAGGAGCCGAAAAAATTGGTGCCGAAAGCGGAATACTCCAAGACTCTTTGTTAGTCATAAATAGTCTTAGTCTGAGAATTTTGTAAAAAGCAGGTCTAATAACACTTTGACGAACCCAAAAATCAAACCAGAAACCTTATGTAAAGCTGTCGCATTGATTACCACTTTGACAAACAGGCTTTTTAAAAGGATATATGTTCAATAAATTAGAAGTGCGTGCCATAGGATTGAACTCCAATAATCTCCCTAGGCTAATGTTGCTTAGTATAAGTATAAGAAAATTAATACAAATGATGTTTGAAAATACAATATTGTAACAGCTGTAGATGTTATAATAAGGTATATTTTGAGTAGTAGAGCCTCGCTGATTTCAGCATGAAGGGCCGGCTCGACCGGGGAAGTACAACCCTCTCACAGAATATCGACGTGAAATATCAGTGTTCCTACTGTTGTGTTTCGTTTGGTGAGTGAGAGTGCCGGAGGCCCTATCACCTTCTTTCCCCCTTCCCGCTCCTTGTCCTTCCCACTTCCTTTTTTTCCTAAAGGGTTGGCAACGCGCAAGTGATGCCTCTGGTGTTGCAGGCGTCTATAGGCTACGGTGACCACTTACCATCAGGTGGGCCGTATGCTTGTTTGCCACCTTAGTTGTATAAAAAAATATATATTTGCATTTTACATGCTAATGTAGAATGTAATAAACTTGGAAAAGATAATCCAATTAATCTAACAACTAAGTTCTGAGCTGATGTTTCCTCGAGGTCACAAGCTCAAATCCTACTTCACAAATTGTCTTTTGTCGCGTTTATGATTTACAGATGTAGATAAACCTAATTATAACTTAATATTATAAATCCGAATGTGAGTCTGTTCAAAGTGTAAGTGTAAGTAAACTGTCAAATAAACAACGCGATAAAATCCGTATATAGTAGTTTAATTTCAATGAATAACATTCGCGTAAACAGTATTATGTGAGTCTGTTCGTTTGTGACGCTTTCACGCCTTAAATATTCGACCGATTATCATAAAATTTCTCATATTATTATGTTGTCAGAATTACAGAAAAGGACATAGGGTTATCCTTCATCCAGAAAAATTACTGTTACTAATTTAACATAGCCTACATTTACGAGAGAGAAGCGGCGGGAAAAATGTAGTAAATAAAATAAAATAAAATGAAATACAAAACTTAAGGTTTCAAAAGTTTAAATAAATTAAATATGTAATGCTGAAGTGGGCAACTACCTTAATTACTTTCCAATCATCTTCGTCAATGGTTATTTCGTCAACATCAAAGATGCCGACGGATTAAAATTCAACCGTTTTTACGTTGTCAATCTTTACACAGTACATTCATTGCTATTCTGTATAATGTATGTTTAACATCTTTAATATACTTCAACAGCCTTTAAAAAATTATATAATTGTCCTTTTATACAAAGGACGACAACAGTACATATCGATAGACTGACTAAGTTAATGCGTGAAACATTACAGATTTTTTAATCCGTATAAAACAAAAAAGGTTTTATTATAAAGGTGCAGCAATTGTTTATTTGGAAGTTTGTATGTGACATCGTAGCTCATAAAGGATGAGCCGATTTCTATACATGTTTTGTTGGAGAACTATTTTAGTTAAGGCTAGATATAAGCTTTGTTCTATAGCAATTATTTTAACCATTTTAAGAGCATCTGCTAATAACATAATAGTCAGTAAGTAATAAAGGCTAGTTAGATACGTGCAAAAACCTTTCAGCACTACACTAACCTAAATGTAAATTCAGTTACTCACTAATTCACCATCATTGACGATCATAAGTGTTATTTTGTGACCTAAATAAATTAATTAATTTAACTTTGAAAATATTAGAAACATATTTATTAATGACTTAATTAGTTTTCGTTTTCTTTGACTTGGCCTGTCATTAACGATGATCTATATATATATATATATATATATATTCTAGACAAAAAGTATAAATACAGCACTACAGCTGTTATAATATTTACAAAAGTACGTATACAGCCTCTATAATTAAAGCCTCCTTATTTAAGTTTAGCTATTTCCAAATAAAACTATTCTAAACCACAAATACCACACTATTACATGTTCATTTTCTACGTAAACCATTTCGTGTTTGGCATTACTTAAAATACTATGGTCACAGTAGTTCGGCGGCAAAAAAGCGCATTGCGGCAGTAGGGGTCATAGTATTGTTATATTCGTTCCTAGTATACGTAATCACTAGCCGGAAAGCATATCATTAAAGTTTATTCTTTTATAATTGAGAAATTATAGTACGGGCTCTTTATTACTTATATGCGGAAGGAAAGTATTGGCTGTTTAGTGATGCCATTGTCTGTGATGATAAAAAAGTTATTTGAGTTTGACAGGTGGTGGAAATTGGTGGGATTTTATATTTTCATATTATTATATTGAGTTGTGTTTGTATTTATTTTCTTACGATTAATTATGTGGATAATGTTATTATTACACGCACCTAAATAAATCTCATTTCGAAAGCCACAAACAGCTTTAATAAATAAAGCATATTTTACTAAATAAATTCCATACCATACGATAGCAACTTGTGAATGTAAATTATGCAAACGTGTATTTACCAAAATAGTCTGTTGAGTTATAGTGATTCAAGTATAATAATAAATATGTGTCAAAATAATATAAATAAAATACACGAATATATAATTATATGTAGTTGGCCCACGATAATTGAATTCGTGCTTCCATATAATATATACTAAACATATAATATATACTAAACTGCTTATAAGTGCATGATAACTTAACTTTTCTTTATGATGCAAAGGAAAATTCCAATATAATGCAAACATTTTCAGACAGCTAAAAAGCTAGGTTGTTTTGTTACTGATTGAACTACCTACATTCAGGTCGTTGACCCAACTGAGGGCGGCTGAATGCATCCTTTCTACAATCATATTATTATAGTTATGGATTTTATAAATTTCTGATACGACGTTCAGTTACTTCACGAATGTGGCTTTTTACCTATGTATTAAATCCTAACTTCCCAAGTAATCTAATATTATAAATGTAAAAGTTTGTGAGGAAGGATGGATGGATGGATGTTTGTTACTCTTTCACGCTAACTACTGAACCGATTGCAATGAACTAAACTTGGTATGTAGATAGCTGAAGATCTGGATTAACACATAGGCTACTTTTTATCCCGATATTCCCACGGCATAGGGTCTTACGCGGATGAAACCGCGAGGCGCAGCTAGTACTACAAATGCGAATGTGAGTTTGCTTGTTCCGTTTAGACGCCTTAACCACTCGACCGATCATCATGAAATTTCGTATACACGTTGTCAGGGGAATAGAAAAGGATATAGGTTACCCTTCATCAAGAAAAGTAATGTTACTAATCTAACCGACATTAACGCACGCTTCGTCGTCTATTTACGCTGTAAACATGAGATAAATAACAATATAGATGTCTCTTAAGGCTAATGTTACTTTACTTTCTTCTAAAGAATAATTTCTTTAAAGGAACTTAAAGTAACATAAATATCGAGAGCAGCGATAGGTCAGTGGGGAGACCAACAGACTGCAATGCAGAGGGTCTCGGGTTCGAATCCACGTCGCGCACCTCTGACTTTCGGAAGTTATATGACTTTTCGAAATTATGTGCGTATTGATTGACAATTATCGCCTGCTCCGTGCCTCGGAGAACACGTTAAGCCGTCGGCCCCGGCTGCCATGAGCATCTATGGCAGTCGTTATTGGAAGAGTGTGGACACAAAAGATCCCAGTGTCGCTGGTTTGCACTGACTGGCCCCCATATAAGATAAGATAAGAACATAGATATCGGGCTGATAATTTCGACAAATGCTGCTGCACGCGTGATCTGGTAAATCTATTAAATTGCCTTTATTAGATGTTAAAAAACAAAGCAGACCGACCCAGTTATAGATAATGAAACAGACTAACAGGATGTTTCGAAATTATGTAAAATAATTGATAATGCATTTATTGTTAAGGTTGACGAAAGGAAACGTGATGACTACAGACTTGCAACGGCAATTGATCCAGTAAATTGTTTTCTGTTCGTGTTTCCGCTTGCGGCTCAAATAAATTATCTTGCTTAAATGAAGCGATGCCAAAATAACTATCGATGCTTCATATACCTTTCAATTGATTTATTAAATGATATTTGGAATACGCATACTTAATGCTTAGGTTTAATACCTATGTAAGTAGCGATCTGATGATTCCTGATGCCACTGATAATTCCGTAAAATAATTGCATTAAAACTTTGCTGAAATTAAACTAGGAACCCATGTGTGATATGACTAAATAAATGTCTGGTAGAAAATAAATTTAAAATTAATGATGTTGAAAAATGAACAAATTGGTTTTGTAATTATGAATACTGATAATGGTGCCAATTCTGTTGTCACAAAATTCTCTAAACTTAACTAACTAAACTAACTTTTTAGTCCTGTCACTTTTACTGATTTCAGAATACGAAATGTCATTTGAGAGGACTAAACTAAATTTTAATGATTTTTAATTAAGCTTAGAGAATTTTGTGACAACAGAATTAGCACGAATATCAATAATTCAGTAGATAGGTATTTATTTTATAATGTCTCAGATATCTGCTGAATTAAATACATCAAGACTCATATTACTTTTAATTTGCGTTCCAGGTAAATTAATGCACAAACTTAACGGTTTTATCATCAGTCAAACTAAAAAGCGCGAACATAGATTTTAAACATCAAAACTAATTTAATTGTGTTACATTAAAAATAACAGTGTTTTATAAAATACACCTGAAAGACTTTGCATATTTAATATATAAGTATATATAATTTAGGCTCTACAAACATTAACCACATGTTCTAATTAGATATACAAGCTTTATTAATCAAACACATCAGTACCCAGTCTTCAATCATACCCTTATACCTAAAACATATCAGGTAAATGCAGGCTTGACATTACGCAACATAACATCAAAATACAATTAGGAAAAGCAATGAACGCTTAAGCAAATATGTAAATTAAAATAGATTATTTACGTTTTTGGAAAAGCAATCCTTTCATTTGTCTAATGGTTAGTTTCAGTCTCGGAATCATTAAACACGAAGTTGCCATCTATACTCAATATAATTCCATTCGGTACATTTCACGGCAGACGGATGGTGTTTCTATTCAAATCAAGACTGTAGGTACTTATTACTACACAATAGTGGCCATAAATCAATGGCTGGCCACCACCATTATTGACAAATTGGGCAATTAGCTCGTAAATCGAAACGTTCGTTTTTTTACCTCAAATCTGTGGTTTTGGAATCGATTTTAAGCTTACTAATCACTGACGATATTATAGTTATAATATCGGGCTTGATTTAAATTGTCCCACTTATGTGTAGTCAGAATTATCTTCAAAATAAGAAATCACATTTCAACCTAATTGACGTAAAAGCTTGTTGGTAGATTACACACTTGCTTAAATAATGACATTTTAAAAATGTGTTAGACTGATCCACTGGGAACAGGCCCTTCTCAGTGTGAAAAGGGTTAGGCCATTGTCCACAACGCTGGCTCATTGCGGGTTGGCAAACCTCACATATCTTCAAGGACATTATGTAGAACTTTCAGACATGCAGGTCTTCCCACGATGCCTTCCTACACTGTTAAAGCGAGCGATAATTAACTATTTAATCCGCACATAACTTTGAAATGTCATAGGTACAGCAGATAGTGATAAGTAGCGCACCTTGGGATCGAACTCAAAACCTCTGCGTGGCAGTCCAACGGTCTCCCAGCTATTGGACATCTAAAGGATATTGCAGTAATATAACTTTGTCTACTATTCATACATTCCTCATGCCTATTTTCCTAAAGGGTGAGCAGTGACTATGGATTCTCACTTGCTATGAATAAGATATAATAATTATGTCTCTTACTTTATTCACTTTCATTATATTTTTTATGCAATTCATCTGTTCGGGGAATATACCCTTAATTCTAATCTGATCAATCTATGTATCCAATATTGCGAATAAATTACGACTTCAAATTACGTGCTTATTTTATTCTTTGTAAAGCTCCCGCAACATAACGATTTCAAAGAAAAGGTTTATTGCACCCACTTTTAACTATCTATGGTTAAAAACAATGTATAATCCTAGCTAAATATTATAAATGCAAATGAAAGTTTGTTTGTTACCCTTTTACGCCTTAACTACTCGACTGATAATTATAAAATTTCGCATACGCGTTGTCAGAGGTAATGAATAGGACATAGTGTTCATCCAGAAAATAAGTACTGTATCGTAGGGATAGGAACTTATTGACAAAATCTAGATTAAAGCGACCCAAGCTGCGAGGAAAATAATATTTAATAAAATTGTATCGTGACTACGAAGCTGGGAATATTTACTGCCGATGCTGACAGTTCGGCATAAACTCGTGTTAGAATTTAATAAGGTTTCATCAAACGATGGTATTCATAACCAACATTCCCATATTTCATCTACAATTATTTGTTGGTAGCTGTTGCCGCATCTTCGTTTTAAAGTTCACTCGTGTCTGTCTCCTATATTATTTCTAATTTTATCAAATTCCGTTTCACTGTCTGGGTGCTTCTATAACACAGACAACCACACATTAAAATTAAACTACTTTTATATGGATTTTACCGAGTTGTTTATTAAAAAAAAATGATTAGGTAGGTGCATCATAATTTTAAAACCATTAACCATAATGTTAAACTTTACTGTTATTTAAACTGTGTAAATTATTATAACTATTTAAATAAGTTCATACTTTTGCCAACGTTTCGGTAGCTTTTCAGCAGCCAGGTCACGGGAAGACTAAGATGGTTGCCTGTGATGTCTTGAAGTACCTATAGTTATTTCAAAGTACCCGAACATAATTTAATTGTTAGTGTTTCTTTTTACACTGAATGAGATGAATTTAATTAAGACAATATTGTTCCTTTTATATTTCTACGATTTTATAACATTAGAAATTAGCTCAATGGACTATTGGATAGCATAGTCAAGAGATTTGCAGTCGGAACTTACACACCTGTTTCTGTCCTTTTTTATACGTATTCAAACGTTAATTATTATCGATCGTTATAACAATAATTGCAATCTGCATGTTTAAACATTATTCCAGAATGTTCTCGAACATGTGTCTTTAAGCCTGTTCTAGGTTATACGGGATTCTTAGAACGATTGGCAATATCCCGTAATCCTACGCGGATCTTGTACCGTTTTACTAATTTCTTGTTTCCGGAGCATGATAGGAGTTTTCTTATGCTTTCCCACGGTATTTGTCTTCGCTATTTAACCGAGTAGTAACCATTTAATTAATATGGGTAATCTTTGTGTTGTTTATATGTTTGTAAAGTTTCCCGCGATACAAGAATGATACCTAATGTGGGAGTTACCTTTTAAAAAATAAAGAAATATACACTACATTCTTGAGAAAACATCTCAAGTATTTTTTGAGTTCGAATTAGAGTTCATATCTCTCACATAGCCCCTGCTTCTATATTCATAAACTCATTGTTTTAGCTACGGACTGTCAAATTTTTACATATTTTTCATATAATATATTAAGTATTATGTCAAAATTAATTGTCCGTACGTAAAAAATCTCGTTTCTAGAATATAAGAACCAGGCCTAAATCGAATATTGGAACGACGCATTTGAATTCAAAATACTGCTCATCATGTATATTATGCTACTGCTTCATTACATACCATGGCACTCAAAAGTGTCATATTGAGTGAGTTGGAGAGCATGCAATTCGTGTTTTATTTTATTTATTTGTTTTACCAACATTTATTTACTCTAGTTATAATAAAATAGTAAAAGGAGCACACATATTAACAATAGTGTAACAAACACTTATAAGCATACACCACATCTGAACATTACATGTAGATCAACATTTAGCATTACAAGGTGACAGTTGTTTCAAAATATTTACATGAAATGTTGCCTTAGGTACGTACTACTTAAGACTGCGCCGAGCGAAATGTGCCAAAACAGGCGGTAACAGTTATGTAAATAAAATCAACACTTTTTGTTTAATGTAAATGTAAAATATAAATGTAAAATATACATTTACCATAACATTGAATGTGTTTACAATTACTCCGTGTAAAAAAACTTAAAATAATTAATATTTTCGCCTACAAAATTACGTATATTTGCACGAAAAATGCAAAAACGTAAGCCCGTGTTACGTGATTTTTAGATTATAACAGTAGAAATCTATCCTATTTTACAGCTTAAACGAAACATAAATAGTTATATAACAATTTGTCCGTCCCAAATATTTAAGTTATTGATTGCCAATAAAGATACATATTTATCAAAAAAGCACTTTAAATCCTCCATACAATTTTACTATGGCGGCCGCGCGCCGATTTGTCATTATCTGTCTTACGCTCGGCGCAGTCTTGATAATTCAATGGTTACGTTTTAGTGCGCACATAAGATTGATTTAAAAAGTCATAATACAGTGGACCTGCGGTGTTCCGGCCCCTGTCTAATCCGGCACCACCTGTAATTCGACATGCCTATAACTGTATATAACATTTATTTCGGCAAATCTTCATTAATATAATGCATGATTGAACAACTTGTTACTTTTACGCGCCATCACTGTTGTGCTCAACGTGTTGAAGTTCAAATAGAATCTTATCACTTTGTTTTGTAATTTGTAAAATTAATCTATACATCTATACACATAAATAAAATTGAAGTGTCTTTTTGTAATGTCAAAATAACAGCTTTTTATCTAATGCATATGAAAGTATATAAGGTACCTATACGAACACATCTATTTTTAAAATTTTTGTCTGTCTGTTTGTTCCGGCTAATCTCCGAAACGGCTGAACCGATTTTGACGGGACTTTCACTGGCAGATAGCTGATGTTATAAGGAGTAACTTAGGCTACTTTGATTATAGAAAAAAAATAGGGTTCCGTGGAGCCAAACACTTTTTAGTTAAAATCTACGCGAACGAAGTCGCAGGTAACAGCTAGTATAATATATAATAATATACTATTATACCACATACACACAGCACCATCTAGCCCAACTAAGCAAAGCTTGTACCATGGGTACTAGACAATGGATAAACATACATACAGGTATAATTTTTTTTTGTAAATACATACGAGATTATACATAGAAACACCCAGACCAAGACAAACATCCATGTTCATGCACACAAATGTTTGACTTGTGCGGGAATCGAACCCGCGACCTCAGGCGTGGCAGTCGGTTACACTAACCACTACGCCATCGAGGTAAAAGGTACTCATTTTCAAAAGCTTCCGGACTATAGTGCGTTTGTGGCAGTACTCAATAATCCGACAAATTCGATAGTCCTACACCGCCCTACAAATCGTTTGTCGGATTACCGAGGGTCCACGGTAGTTGACGATGATGGCAAAAGCGCCTTCGGCTATGCTGATGATAGCTACCGCTCTGCGACGACATGACCTGAATATAATTTATATGAATAGTTCCCTCTTTAAATAGCCTAGATGGCGTAGTGGTTAGTATAACCGACTGCCACGCCTGAGGTCGCGGGTTCGATTCCCGCACAAGTCAAACATTTGTGTGCATTAACATGGATGTTTGTCTTGCTCTAAGTGTTTCTATGTATAATAGGTATGTATTTACAAAAAAAAGTATATGTATGTTTATCCATTGTCTAGTACCCATAGCACAAGCTCTGCTTAGTTTGGGCTAGATGGTGTTGTGTGTATGTGGTAGAATATTATTATTATATTATAAATAATTATACATTACACAAAAAAAACTTATATCGCTAGGTGAACACCGCGTCACAGTTCATTCCAGAGATTGTACATGCGATGAATATTTGTCATAGCTATTGAGTACATACGAAATCATTTCACTTAGTCATTTTTATCGCCGTAACCTAAATACCTACACAACATAAAAGTAAAATCAAAATCACCATCTATTCAACGGACGCTACAATAGTTCAGTACCATAGCTTCGATTAGGACAATCCCAATCAATCATTCTGTTCACTACATAATTAATACCTTCAGGAATAACCCCCCACCACCAATTTGTCTGCCTTACCGTGAATACAGGCCTTATCAGTCGATCATGGAAATAGGGGTAGAAATAATCAATATTTTTCTGCCCCACCCATGGGGCGCATGCGTCGTGGTATTCACCTGGTGGTGGTGGTATCACCCCACAAGGTGGTTACTACCTTGGTATTAACCCACAGCTCATTCTAGTATGGATAGTCAGGAAGGCAAGTTGTTCGCAATGTTTGGCAGAAAATGGACTCCCTGGTGTTATATACCACCATGTAAGTACTGTTAGGTAACTGCTTACGTTAGATTTTATTATTATTTTCTTTATTTCTATATTATTTTAAATGTTTTTATCCAAATGAAGTCTTAAAGCAATGAAATATTGACTTTAATTTATTTAATGACGTTTTTATTTACTATGCAGAGTATACAGTTATGTATTGCGCCATTTTCAATTTTTTATCTATGTGCGTCCATTTTGAGTACACTCATGCGCTCTTCGAACTTTCGAACGTTTCGAGTTTAAACGACGCAATTCAAATAAAATGGCGGACTTTAACATAAAATATTGTGAGTGATTTACTTATCAATTTGAAGTTATATGCATACTGAATTATTTCATTTATTTTTAATATTATAAAAAATATACCAAATAATAAAATGCAATAAAATATTCGAAAACACAAAAAATAGCAGGGCGAATATACCGTTATGCGTCCCCCCAAAGCAAAAATGTGCGGCTTTTGGAGTAATAATTTTAACAGTTTTCAATCATTTTTCACAGAACAACACGCAAGCCTGGCAATGGAAAGCGGTAAGATGCGTTTTTAACATCGTTTCCACTGCAATGAATTAGTGACACGACTATACTCAATATTTTATTAAACGTAAAATAGATTTTTACGTAATCAAATGCATGTATTTTTATTTAACTGATTGTTTTCTTTTAAGTTTTTAATGCACACAATCTTATATTTTGTACATTTTTACCTACACATATTTGTACATATCATTTAAATAAAAGATCTTCACAAACACGCTTTTTGTTTTAGCATCACCTATCACGCGTTTAAGGGTGGTTCCATTAAAGCTGTTATAGCCGAATTTTTATAGTTTTGAATAGCAACCCTTGCGTCGAAGTGGGTTAACCTTTTAGGGTTGGTCACCCTTTTATAGGGGTAGATAATTAAAATTATAGTGGCTTATCAAACATCGTTATTCTAGGCTAATTGTTTTTACGAATTGAGATAGTTTTGTTTTGACTTTAGTTGAAAATGTTTAATTTACTACTTATTTTATTATTCAGCAATGGGGGTGGTGATTGTCAAATTATATTTATTTAAGCAATCTGTCGTGGTATCTAAGTAAAACTAACTTAGTTTAAAATGTAATCTGATTTACACGATCACCAATCCTTTGAATTAATTTATGAAACCTAATCTCAATTTTATGAGCACTTTACTTGATAATACGCTTTTAATCGATGATACAGTATTAGTCGATAACATAGTGTTATTACTAAACTTAGAAAGGATATGGCTGTTAAATTAACATTAATTTTAATAGTTTGTTGTCACAATTTATAGAGTTTATTTAGGAAATTGGTTTCAAATATCGTAAAATAGTAATCGCAATTAAAATCTTGTTGGCTTTTCATATTTGAGCCATTCGCATATTCCCAAGTCCAAAAAGATTACCAATATTTATGTAACCTGTAATTTGCCTAATGGGTACCTACAATATTACTTGTAGTACTACATTCTAGCAGTATGTTCAGTTAAGTCGATACAGAAACTCGTCTTTTTCCTGTATATTTTTATTATAATATGTAGAACCATATTTACATTGAAGCTTATTATGTTTTTCCTGAGGATAAATCTTAGTCTAATATACATACAGGTAAGATTACAGCACTCTACGTATATGGCAGGAATATAGGATGGTGTAATCAGATTGTGATTATTATTTTCTGTAAGGTTCACTTCACTTTTTCAGATAGACTCTTTTATTTCCTTGATCTTCTTAGTTTAGTCAGATTAATATTGATAAAGCTTTAGACAAACACACATTCAACATAAGTTTCTCAAATTTTTGTAAGATATATAGTCAAAAGAGCAAGGCTTCATTATATTTGTAGGTTTATGTAGTTTTACGAAACATTTTTCATCTTTGGATAAACATAATTTGTACGTACAAGATTAAATGTTAATATCACATTCCACAGCCTACATTTCGTTACTGATAAATTATATGATATTCCACCTTGCAAATAATATTTTAATAATACTTACATTGTTTCAGGGGGCCTGGTAATCTGTGTGACAGGGTTGCCTAGTGCACATACCAGTCTCCCACAAGGGTCTTTTGTTTTTATTTAAGTATTTTAAATAATTATGTAACTTATAATACAGTAAAAGATACAGGTATTACAGCAAATATACATAGTTTAGCTCATTAAATTGTTTATAACTAAAGAATAATACGTAGAGCTGCTTCAGGTCATAAACTAGATAAAAACTTGATTGAATGTTTATCTACTTATGACATCGGCCGTACCTCCACACATTTAAAATTAGAGCAATAAAACTACTTTTATATTACGTCAACAATACATTCGAATTAATATTTAAGTACTCTTAAAATGTTTACGACTCACGAACAAAGCAAATGTGGAATCTGTGGAAAAGTTATGCTTCAAAAGTTAATTTATTATATTGTGGGTGGGCGCGTGCCACACGGGAGGTATTTTATATTTATGTCACTTTTGATTTACGTCATATTCGAGATTTCGTGTAGTGCGACTCGGTCATAGCGTGATTATGTAGTTCGAGTTTTAAAAATATGTAGCTATATAATTAGGTGGACGGTAATTGGGGTTTACACCTTACTATTCTAATTACCTCGTGGTTATTTTTTTAGAATAGTTTAAATGATTTGAATTTGGTGTTATTTTATGTTACTAGTAAGAAATATTTATATATAAATATTTGCTACTTATGTCCGAACTTCTGCACTAATTTTGATCAAATTTTGTAAGAAGATAGCTTCAACCACATAGGGTACATTTTAAAGATATGCAATCTGTGTCGCTAATAGCGGCTAGTCCCTAAATAAATGACTAATTACAGATAAAAATACAATAATGTTATAATTCAAGCTTTGAAATTGATTTGCTTTGACTTATTTGAAATCACCTGTAAGTCTTATTACCAATGATTGCCTCTTAACGCAAATAGTGTAACCATGGTCCGAACGGGTTTTTCTGTTTTGAAATCTCAATACGAGCCCGGAGTTGGAAGTTGGCAGTGATAGACAACCCCGTGCCTCGGACAGCACGTAAAGCCGTTGGTCCTGCGCCTGATCTCTCTCCGATCGTGTCGGATAACCGTCCCATCGGATCATGAGAGTTAGGGAACAAAGAGTGCACTTGTGTTTGCGCACATACTTGTGCACTACAATATCTCCTGCGCAGATGGCCAGTCTCTGTTAAGATTGGCCGCCGTGGCCGATATTCGGTCTGTAAGACATTATTTCTGCTGTTATTGACAATTTCCAACAGAAAACCCACATCAAATGTTAAAAAAATGCCCCGAACCCGTGACTTACAATTAGCCGTGAGTAGAAGCACACAATTATATACATACATAGATTCACGCATGTTTCCCAGAGGGGTAGGCAGAGACTACAGACTTCCATTTGCTACGATCCTGACACACTTCATTGACTTCATACGCTTTCATCACATTCCTCATACACGCTTGCCGATTGAAGGTGCTCTTAACCTGGCCTTTGTCCAGAACGTCGTCGATCTGATCAAGAAGCGCACAGTTATTATAGGTACTATGATTTTCCATAAAACCTTCGTTAGTACTTACCTAAATTTAAAGTTTCTGAACTTATTTATTTAAAAAAAGGTTTCTTTCGCTTAGAAAATATACAACCAATAGACAAGACATTTTTTATCCATGCCAAGGGTACTATAGATTAAAGACAATTAATTCTTATTTATAAACTTATCGCACGCTATCTCATTCACTTTTAGCATATTGGAACCACCCAGCATAAAATGATCTCACATCGCCAATTGTACCTTCAATTTTGGATCAAGTTAATTTAGTTTGACAGATCTTGTAATTTGGTCATGTATACGCCAGTATAAGATGGTCCTTCAAATCGCGAAGTTTAATTGAAGTTTGAAACATGATAGTTCGTTTTGCGGTTCTTTCAAACTGGTTGTTGTCAATATCTAGGGCAGATTGAAAGATTACAAAATGGATATTATTAGGTGACAAAAATGTCTGACATTGATTTGTTGCTCGTAAAAATGTAAAGGCCATTTATTTCTATAGTGCTACCTAAATAAGGAGTTTTATAGTTTACAAGGTATTCCAGTTTTTATGTCATAATAAATGAAGGTTTCACTTAAGGTGTTTTAATCAAATATTTAAGTATCTAAAGTTATTAAAAAGGTAAAGCGAGGATACTAACGCGAAAATTGTATCCTTTTTATAATATAATAATAATAATAATATTCTATCACATACACACAACACCATCTAGTCCAAACTAAGCAGAGCTTGTACTATGGGTACTAGACAATGGATAAACATACATATATTTTTTTTGTAAATACTTACTTATTATACATAGAAACAACTAGACTAAGACAAACATCCATGTTTATGCACACAAATGTTTGACTTGTGCGGGAATCGAACCCGCGACCTCAGGCGTGGCAGTCGGTTACACTAACCACTACGCCATCGAGGCCGCCATTATAAAAATGTACCGTCGAACTTCCGAGATATTTTGAAAATTAAATGAGTTTGACTTTTTAACTGAAACAATTGTTTTAACCGACTTCAAAAAGGAGGAGGTTCTTCACTCAGTTGTTTTTACCTCAGAATTCTGTCATTTATAAATCGATAGGTAGGATTATTTTTTGTTTGTACACTTTCTATTTGGTCCCAATTACATTCGAAGAAAAAGGGTAAAAATAGGTTTGACGTCGATTTTATTGTTGAATTATTAGTACTAATGCTAATGCACCACGTAAAATGTTATCGATTTTAACGCAGTTTTCACAGTTTCGTAGCTTAGAAATTAACGTAAAATCTAAGTTATATTTCTTCTAATTTAATAATATTAGGTAGAAATGGAGATTGACTTATCGCCTGCTCCATGCCTCGGAGAGTACGTTAAGCCGTCGGTCCCGGCTGCCATGAACATCTATGGCAGTCGTTATTGGGAAGTCAGTGCCCTCTAATATCCTGACACTGGTCTAGCCTTAGGGTATCGTTAGCCTTCGGGTTGTGGAGGTCAGATGGTAGTCGCTCCGTTTAAAAACTGATATCCAGTCAAATCCGGTTAGACTAGAAAGCCGACCCCAAGTGACTTGGGAATAATAAAGGCTAGGGAGGTGAATAAGGTAGAAATGGAGATCTCCATTTCTACCTTATTCTCCTTCCTAGCCATATGACATGACATGAGCATATGGTCATAAGGTATGTTCCTTAGATGAAAATATTTAATAGTCCTCGCGAGGGAAAATAATTAACTCACGCAGACGAAGTCGCTGGCAAAGGCTAGGTTTTTATATAGTCACAGTTATAATATTTTTTAAATTGATATCAATGGCTTTATACGAATGGTGTCATGGCTTAAGTTTCCACCTCTTTTTCCTCATCAATCCTAATTGAGTGAAAGAGATCACAGTGCGCCGTCGCTTTGTTTTAATTATTAAATAATACATATTATGAATATACTATGGATATACACTAGAAAAATAAAATATGTGAGGTACCTTCCTAGTCTTTTAAATGGATAATTAAAGCTCGCCTGCGTGGGTCTGGAAACTGTATGTAATGTACCAATTCTCCCTCGACTATGGCCTATGACCTCTTCCGATGAATCCTAATCCTAACTAATACCTATTATAAAAGCGAAAATTAGTTTGTTTGTTTGTTACCTTTTCACGACTAAACCACTGAACCGATCATCCTGAAATTTTGCATATACGTTGACAGGTGTACAGAAACGGACATAGGCTACCTTTCATCCCCAAAAAAATTATTGTTCCCGAGGAATACAATAATAACGTTCTTATGATAATAGATGGCGCCACGTGTAGAGTACAAACCCGAATTGATTGTCAAATTCAAAATTAACGCGAGTGAAGCCGCGGGCAAAAGCTAGTATAAAATATTACCAAGAGATAGCCATTTCTCGGACATACAAAATTTAGGTATAACAAGATAATATTGTGACCATATAAAAAAAATGAGAAGAGACTTCGATAAGAGAACTATGCCTGCTTAAAATTTCTTCCTTATGTATTTGAAGATGCATGAGATTGTCAACTCGTACTTGGCCAAAATGGTAAACTATAGTCTTACTACTCTTATTCTGAGGTCTACCTTCTACTATAGGAGCCCAAGGCCCAGCAGTAGAACAATATATTTAACAGACCTGACATTTATTAAAAGTCATAATACGTATCTTGATTTATAATCTCTATTGCTTCTATTTTATGCAACGAGCAGTCTTATAAGCATAATTTTAGTTCAAATATATATTAATATGAAATCTCCCAGAATTTAGTGGCGACATAAAACCGTTTACACGGTCCGATTATAATCGAGAACTTGCTACTGCGTTTACGCAATCGAAATGAAACTCGATACCGATACCCACGTTGAGGACACACCGACGACTTTTAATCGCGCGGTAATTCGGATTCTGATAATATGAACAACTTGAAGGCGTCTTGGTAGAGGCTGAATTTACGATTAAATGTGTGTCCAGCTATAACAGCCATCGTCCAATAATATTGGTAAATGAACAACTAATAGATGATTTAAAAAAAAAAAATATTGAAAAGATTTTATTTTAGTCTTTAAATAATAAATACCGCCATTATAGGTATGTAAATGTTTGACTATTATTATCCACATGAAGTTGTCGAGGCAAAGTCTTTAATTACTAAAATATAACCGCTTATGGACCAATAATCTACTTAAACAACTTTTATGATACATTAATTGTATATTAAGCCATCTTAAATACCAGTTTATTGCAGCAAATAATTATAATATACCTGTATATAATATCATTATGCTTAAGACTCTTCAAAGGTCTGATTACGGGTTTATTATACAAATTCTAAATTTGTAAAGCCGGCACTATTTTAAACTGTATTAATAAAATCCCTAATAAATTAAATTCGTTCCATCTGTATCTGCCTTATAACTGATTACCATTTCTACCTGTTACCAAAATCGATAATTCACTCACTTACGCGACTGATACAATAATAGAGCTACAATCACAATGCAACACAAGAGACACTATTTAGTTGCCGGCGGTTGCTCGTATACATAAGCGTTTATCAATATAGAATCGAGCAAAATCGGGTAATGAGCGTGTGCCCGACGACTCTAAGCCCTATTTATCGCCGGTCTTTCGCAAACTCTATTAATTAGTTTAATGTTGATGAAAAAAAGTGCAGTATTTCTAAATTGCACGTGGCACAACGTCTTGTAGTGGTAGCAAACAAAAACGAATACAAAAATTTAAATAATCAAAGGTCCAAATAGGCATGTTTTTTTATAAAGAGATAATTAATTGACTGCACGGATGGCGTAGTAGTTTGTAGTGATCGCGTCGCCACTGCCATTGCGCCGAGTGTTGTGGGTTCGAATCCCAAACGCGACAAAACTTTGTGTGATTCACACATGGTTGCTCCAAGTCTGGGTGTTTTTGGCCCGTTGTTTGAATGTTTGTAAAGTCCCCCGCGACACAGGAATTATTACTAGTGCTAGACTTGTCTTTTTAAAAGTTAAAAGTAAAAGAACATATTTTACTTTAAAACCTCAATTGGTATGTTTTTATAAAGAGATAATTAATTATTGTTTTATAAGGTTGATATTATAATTGCCTCTTGTAATTAATATTAATTAAATAGGGTCGTCTATGCGTATATAAATTAATTATCACCGTATTAATTAACTCATAACTCCCGTTGTAATTATTATTAGCGAGTTATTAATTAACATATAAGTAGGCAGCTGTATACAACTCATCAGCTACCTGTATCAGCATTTTTCATACGTTTTGTTATTATACCTACCTACTTACGATTGAGATCCCAGATCTATGTAAATTTTTTGCAGTAAATATGTATTACGTACTGACTTCCAGACCGAATTTTGGTCAGAGTGGCCAATTTTAACGAAGATTGGCCATCTGCGCGTGCGTGGATCTGTGTGTGCGCAAACGCAAGTGCACTCTCTGTTGTTTAACTCTCATGATTCAACGAGACGCCAATCCGACACGATCGGTGATAGACCAGGCGGAGTATCCACGGCTTCATGTGCCAACGAATACGGCAGAAAAGTCTAATAACTTAAACTCGGTACTGGTTTGGCACTTTGTATAGAAAATCGGCTCCTGCTATCTGCGCCGATTACCAACGCAGACTGGTTCTGATAAGCGTTGGTAGATCGGTGCAGGCCGCCTGCTTTCTTCCTGTATACCTTAGAGGTTAATTTGCTGACGCTACTGAAACGATTAGATCGCCAGTATGTAGGTTATACCCTTACTGGCTAGAGGATACTGACGGGTATTGCTCAAGGATTCAAATGAGACGTAATATGTCACAGTTTTTAGTGGAAACTGGTTCACAGAATGCAGGGTAAGGTATGATAAGTAGACAACTTAGTAGACCTTTGGTTTCTTTAAGTTAATGTGCGTTATAATTGTGCGTAATGGTTTCTGGGTACGCTTAGTATTGCTGTGGTTGACGTTTAAAAGTAACCGTGAATTAGGACTTAGCGTATAGCACTTAAATATCTTTTAATAGAGAATACGGGCTTAGAAGCATTAAAAAAAAAGTGTTACTATCGAACTGAAAATATCAATGTGACGGAGAGAGATACCTATAGCTCAGACTGATCATCAATTGACAAAATTCTTATCTCGTACCTGTTTCTTCCTTCAACATTAGACGCGTTAAAATATTTATCTTCCCTTAATTCGATAGCAAATATATTCCACCAACTATCTCGGTAACGTCAAGCTATTGAATTCAACTGGAATGCGTAAGGTCTCGCGTGAAATAACTGTGTTGGGCAGTGTTATCAGATTTTCAGTTATGATAATATTCAGAAGCAACACGGAATTTGGAACTGTGTCCAAAAAAGGGCAATAGCCTAGACTAGGCTAGACCTAGGTCTAGCCTATCAATCATCAATCAAGCAATCATACCTGCAAAAATTTGGGCCTACCCCTTCGGGATACAAGATTTTACCAGCCGTACCTACCCAGCCAAACCTGTCACACGTTACTGAAACTTAATAATAAATGAACCAGGAAAAGACCAGTCGGAACGCGGATA
This sequence comes from Catocala sponsa, assembly GCA_963564715.1. NCBI lineage: Eukaryota > Metazoa > Arthropoda > Insecta > Lepidoptera > Erebidae > Catocala > Catocala sponsa. The sequence continues at coordinate 7,456,280 of OY751346.1, read as the reverse complement.
AAATTGGGGTAAAAACTAGTTCTTAATAAAGACTCTGGATTCATGGCACACACTTAAAAACTCATCCTTACTATAAAGACGTTTATTGATTTTATAGACCTCTAAACTGACGCAAACCAAGCATAGATCTAATCTTTAAATCGGAAAATCTTGTATTAGTCATAGTTTCTTGCCGACTAGTGAATGGGGATAAGGTTTATTTGATTTATAAAATGGATACTGTCAATTTATATTTAATTATTATATTATTTAATATAATATAATAATTAAGTCATTGCAATTCTATATATATTTATATATAGAATTGCAATGACTTAATCGAAGAAAAATCAAGCAAATGAGTTCTATATTAATTTTCTAGAAGTTTAGTTGACTGTTTTGACTATGTGATTGAAAACGCAATTTATGCAGGAATCTTCTGTGAACATGGCTTCTAAAAAGCAACCGTAACATAATTTAAATTAAAACACATGTTATAATAGTTCAATATTATATAATAGTTTTAAATAGTATAATTTATACGAATACACTATATTTAATAAAATATACATAAATATGTAAAAAAAGTAGTAATGAATGTGACTGCCATGTATGAGTTCTTGTGCCCGATTTCTGGGTCGGGTCAACAGTTTCTGTCAAAAAATTGGTTGTCTGTAAAGTCGGTCTACGGACGATAGTTTAACGTGACAACGTCATAACAAAATTTATTTCCCGTAACGTTACAATGAGCATAACGGGACAATGAGTCATCCTTTTTCGTGCGTGCAGCCGGCGTTCATCGATTTATTAGACGTTGTCACGTCAAAAAAATTTTATCATATGAAAAGCCATATAATATAGTTTATTTTCGTTTCCGTTGGATATCACATATACTACCCTAGTCGCGAAGCGGTAATAAAAGCAACAGCTCTGTTTGAGGTCGCATTCGATTCCCGAAACTATGTGTCATTAGATTTTTCTGTCCAAAATTCTTAGTAACAGCATAGAGTATGGAACTGTGCTCGGTTGAGGGCAAGAGGCTCGCTATTATGTGGGACTTCTAGTTGTCATAATATGTAATCCATCTTTACCTACTTCTTCAGGTATTTGATATTCATAAGTGTTACCTTGTGACCAAAATGAATAAATGAGATTTGACTTTGACTAAGCGTAAGACTAAATATGTATACTAGCTGACCCACGCAACTTCGCCTGCTTCACATAAGAATTTTTTTTCTGTTTTTGCAACATTTTTCATTGATGCGCCGCTCGCTCCTATTGGTCGTAGCGTGATGTTATATAGCCTGTAGCCTTCCTCAATAAATGGGCTATCCAACACTAAAATAATTTTTCAATTCGAGTCAGTAGTTCCTGAGATTCGCGCGTTCAACCAAACCTTCTATTGTTGAGCGAAGAACCAAACAAACAAAATCTTCAGTTTTATAATATTAGTAGATATAGATTACAACATACTGGAAGATTTTATTTGCTTTTAATAGCATGTACAAGTATGTAAAAATAAATAACAGGTCTCCTGGAATCTTAAAACTTTTTTCTTATTGTCTACAGATTACTCTTGACAGAGTCAACGAAAATGTCTCCGTGACCGTGCCGAGTGAATCGAGGTAAGTCAAGTTGAAAATAAACAATGACGGTACAAAATCGATGTTACTAAGTAATTGGAACAAGCTATAATGGGGGCAAGCATGGTGATAGAATGCTCGCTTTTATAGTAAATCAGCTAAGTTCGGCCACGCTTCGGTGTGGCTACCTATTATTTATTATTAGGGTAGGAAAGAAAAGTATTCTATTACGCATTTTCGAGGGCGCTTTAGAATAAACAGCATATCTTTTAAATAGAAGTGCATCTTGTGTAAAAATATCAAGTCAATCCATCGAATAGTTTAGTAGTAGAGCCTCGTTGATTTCAGCATAAATGGGCCGGCTCGACCGGGGAAGGACTACCCTCTCACGGAATATCAACGTGAAATAGCAGTATTCCTACTGTTGTGTTTCGTTCGGTGAGTGAGAGTGCCGGAAGCCCAATCACCCACTTCCCTCTTCCCGCTCCTTTTCCTTCCCACTTCCTATCCTAAAGGGTGGGCAACGCGCAAGTGATGCCTCTGGTGTTGCAGGCGTCCAAAGGCTACGGTGACCGCTTACCATCAGGTGGGCCGTATACTTGTTTGCCGCCTTAGGTGAATAAAAAAAAAATACTTTCGAGTTTTCCGGACACAGACATACTGCAGCAAAATTTTTATATATAAAGAATATTTGATGACGTTTATATTAAAGAAACGTGGCTCGTATAATATACTCGTATGTTGAGTGTATGGGTCGCCTAGTTATCACCTTGCCACTGCCAGTTTACCAAGTGTTGCGGGTGTTTGTCAACTTTGACCTAAACTCCACTCCTTACAGATCGCGCAATCTACGATGGCTGGACTGAACATAGCGTCTCCTAATTGTTGCGCATGTACAGTCGCTAAGACGCGTAACGCCCCCGCCCCCTGTCACCAAAGAGACCTACAAGTTGTAACTGCGACGCCATTCGCACAAAGTTCAGACCGGTCATCATACAGTGCGCGATTTGTACATAAGTACCACTCCAGGAGAATATTTTCTGTTTGATTTGCATCTCATCTTTACTTTAGTACCTACATTAATTATAACCAGGGATGGACGGTTAGCACAATCCCGTCTCGCACCAAAAGATTCAGCAATTCCTTCTTATGCCGTACCATACAACTTTGGAATGGTCTTCCGGCACATGTGTTCCCTCCCTTCTATGACATTGGGTCTTTCAAACGTAGTGTGAAGAAGCATCTGGTCAGACCGGCTTGACACTGGCGACGGCTAGAAGACATATATCTTCTCCTCGTCGTCACTGTCTCTGGGAAACTATAATTGGGCTTTACATCAGGTCCGTTTCAATCACTTAAAAAAAAAACTCTTAACTTTTTTGTTTTGTAATCTCGAACAATGCTTGTTTAAGCTCTCGGTTATTCGAGATTACATAACAAAAAAAATAATTTGTAAGTAAATAGGTATCTGTAATAACAGGAGTGAAAAGAGCGTCACAGGCTGTACCTAGATCTTTTTGATATTTTATATTTTGTAATAGCTATTATAACTTAGCCTGTTACCTTATTCCGGCTTGACGTCGACTTCTGGCACATTCTGTATATTATGTTAATTATTTAATTATGTCATTAAAAAGTACAATGAAAAATATATTTATAATATTATAACATACTAGATTTAGCGCGCGACTCCGCGCGCGTGGTACCTACATCAATAAAAAGTAGCCTATGTCCTTCCCCAGGTTTTTAACTATATCTGCAACAAATTTCATCTAAATCGGGTGAGTTGTTTAGGCGTGAAAAGGTAACAGACAGACAGATAGACAGACAGAGTTACTTTCGAATTTATAATATTAGTAAGGATTTATCAATACATAATTACATAAAATACATAAGTATTAAACAAAAAAATATGTAAACATTATATCATCTAAAATATTACAAATCACTTTACGTTTACCCTCCCATGGTCTTAGATTTAAGCCAAAGATACTGTCTTAGTTAAAATTAAGCTCACTGATTGACATGCCGATAATTATTGCGCAGTAATTAATATACTTTTAGTTACGCATGTATAATTATGCATGATTATAATAGTTTTATAATATCGAATGGTGGCAGTGTCCTTGGTTAAATGGCGAAAGTAAAAGCGTATACGCAGGTGACAATTGATAAGTGTTAAGTTCCATTCTACTCAAGCACAATGTTTTTTACAAACTTCGTCCGCCTGAATCCCACCAATAGACACCGATATTAAAACAATTTTATTTGTATATTAATAATAATAAATAATATAATATTCTACCACATACACACAACACCATCTAGCCCAAACTAAGCAGAGCTTGTACTATGGGTACTAGACAATATTAGAAATAGACATATTACACATAGAAACACCCAGACCAAGACAAACATCCATGTTCATGCACACAAATGTTTGACTTGTGCGGGAATCGCACCCGCGACCTCAGGCGTGGCAGTCGGTTACACTAACCACTACGCCACCGAGGCCGACAATAATCCGGTATAAGTGTCTATATGTGTGCTATATGTTCTCTAATACCGCGTATAATATGTAGTAACATCCAAATATATTCAACAAACCAACAAAAATTACAAACTATTACATTTAAAACTGTTTGATTTTTCTGTTAACGTTGCAATTTCAATACCTGTTTATTCCTTAAGGAGCAAAAAGACGTACAATGCAATCCCATATTATAAAAAAGAATGCATTCGATATATCTACACACCACACCGTTACTAAGAATAGCCTGATAGAAATTCGAAGAACTCTTTTACCCAATCCGAGAATCTTTTTACTTTTATTTTTTTATGCTTGCGTTTGACCGCAATCTCACCTGATCTTAAGTGAAGATGCAGTCGACGATGGAGCACGCTTGCCTAGAAGATACCAATTCACTCGCGACTTGAAGACACCCAGAATGTACTCATCGGGAAACACAGACTTAGGTAGCGAACTCCACTCCTTAGCGGTACGCAATATAAAAGTGGAAGCAAAGCGCTTCGTGCGTAAATGTGGTATATCCACCATGTACCTGTGTCGCTGGTCTGATTGTCTGGTCGTCCTATGGTAGAATGGAGAGGGAGGAGTCAAATTATGCAGTTCCTCTGCACACTCTCCGAAATGTATCCGATAGAAAACCACGAGTTGCGTTTGCACAGATACACTAAGGTAGATATTAATAAAGCTTATCATTCTTGATTCGATGTTTATTCTGCAACATTGTATTATACAAAAAGATCATGTAGGTTTTTTTTAAATATTTTTAAATTTAACTAAATTTTGGCCGCGGCTTCGCTCGCGCTAATGTAGATTTATCAATTAATATCTATGCCTCGGGAACAGTTCTTCTTTTCTGGATGGCACTCTATGTCCTTTTCTGTTCCCCTGACAACGTGTATGCGCAATGTCTTGATGATCGGTCGAGTAGTTAAGGCGTGAAAGCGTAACAAACAAACAAACTCACAGTCGCATTTATAATATTAGTTAGGATATCAAGTTATGCGTCGTATCGTTCCCTAAACCTTTATTAAAGTAATTTATATGGGTTGAAGATGACAGTTTATTGGCTACGACCGATAAAGATTTAGGTTCCACCAAAAGCACTAAATTTGAAATAATATTATGTACCTACCTGTATTTATTTTTTATTTTAGCAGCTAAGGGTTACTCAAATTAATATCTTAAAAGTAAAAGATAAAAATATACTTGGTTTTCATGTTTCCAAGAATTATAAAGTATATCGAATTTATGATACCTACTTGCCTTATTAATAATAATACAAGGAAATTAAAAGTATACTTTGTAATGATATAAAGATATTATTTCCTTTTTTTTATACTACTAAGGTGGCAAACAAGCATACGGCTCACCTGATGGTAAGTGGTCACCGTAACCTATGGACGCCTGCAACACCAGAGGCATCACTAGCGCGTTGCCGACTCTTTAGGAAAGGAAATGGGAAAGAGAAGGAGCGGGCTGGAGGAAAGGGGGTGATTGGGCCTCCGGCACTCTCACTAATCAAACGAAACACAACAGTAGGAATATTGCTATTTCACGTCGATATTCTGTGAGAGGGTAGTCCTTCCCCGGTCAAGCCGGCCCATTCATGCTGAAATCAGCGAGGCTCTACTAACTATGAACTCTTCAACTCTTCAATTTAGGAACTAGGAGAGATTTTCTATTTGTATTAATATTTATATTAATCAATTAAATTAAAACAATAATAATGTCAGCCCTGTATTAAACTGCCCCACTCCTGGGCACAGGCCTCTTATCAGTGTGAGAAGGGTTAGGCCATAGTCTACCACGCTGACCCAATGCGGGTTGGCAGACTTCACATATCTTCAAGAACATTATGGAGAACTCTCCGACATGCAACATGCATGGGCTATAAGCCTAGCCATTCTCACACTAATAAGAGTCCCATGCAGTAGTCGGAATTTATATACAGAACTGATAATAATATAATTTTTATTAACATCTACGTAAAATTCTAACAGTGAAACTAGGTACCGTTAATAAACAAAACAAAAACAGACAAAAGGGTTTCATATCTAGATCAAGTCGCACAGTGGTCCAACTGTACGAGTCGTGGACAAAAAAATGTTTATTTATATAAACAGTGGTCAAGTGCAACGCGGTGCGAGTTGGGGCAGGGCGGTGTGGGCAAAAACTTGCTCGGCAGCCCACTGGGTTGTCTACAGCATGTTGTAGTTATGTTTATAAAAAAATGTTTGTGTTATTTTATTCACTAATGACCGCTGTTATGTTTGTTATTGTGCATTATTTTATGTTCACGCCTATATGGCATTGAAAGGGTAGGCAGAGTTAGGTTTTTAGTCTGACTTAGTACAAAGCTTTATTGATTATCGATATATAATTAAACTAGATGTTCCCGCGGTTTCAACCGCGTTTGTCGTTACTGCGCCGCCCCCGTGGGTCGCTTTGAGTCGTTGGCCGTCATTTTATTTCGTTGTACCAAATACAGTCGTATTCTGAAGCAATTTAGGTTGAATTTAAATTGTTACTGAATTAGTCTCCTCGCCGCCACTCTTTCCGTCGGCGCTGACCCTAATGCATTGCGTTTTAACTTTTATATAGGTATAGTTCGTGACATTTATGTTTAATAAAATTATAGTCTTAAGTTTAGTAAGAATCCTAACTAATATTAATAATGCGAATGTGAGTTTGTCTGTTACGCTTTCACGCCTGAACTACTCGACGAAACAACATGAAATTTCGCTAACATTTTCAGGGGTACAGAAGAGGACATTGGGTTCATACAGAAAAAGTACTGTTTCTGTGATTGAAAATTGACAGAACCTTACCTTAACATAACATTTATCTGCGAGCAAAATCTATTATTAACTAAACTAAAAGAAATAATACCAAACATCCTATATCCATCTGATTGAGAGGTCGTCACGACACGTGAACTGCTCGGGCAAGCAAATTACATGGCGTGTTATTAACCAGCGTCGGTTAAAATAGTAGCTCTTTCATCTTTGCGGTCGCACAATTGGTACATAGATTAAAGTTTTTGTTGCGCTTGTAAATCTTGCAATATCTTCGTACGTTTACAATGTTTTTGTTGCAGTAACCATTTTATATATTTATGCGTATAATTTGGGTACCTTGTTGGTCAAACTGCTTTGGATTCCAAGGACCTATTCCTTAAATCTCAAACTGAGCAACAAAAAAGTTATCAGGTAAAATAATTCTTTTTAACAGCTCCGCTCCGTGTAAAGAATTTGGGAATGTTTCACTCTTGTGCCTCGGGTATACAGTAACCGTTCGTCATGCGCCCGATCTCTTTCTGGTCATGTTGGATTGCCATCCTATCAGTATAATAAAATAATATAAGAGTGAGAGGATAGAGAGCGCACTTGGAGTTGCCCACACACTTGTGCAAATATCTCCTGCGCAATTGGCCAGCCCTATTGGATGCTATTAGGCATGATACAGAAAGCTTAGTTTCCATGGTCTACTATCATATCTTATCTTATCTTATGTGGGGGCCAGTCAGTGCAGACCGGCGACACTTCGACCCCGTGGGATCTTTTGTGTCGACACTCTCCCAATAACGACTGCCATAGATGTTCATGGCAGCCGGGACCAACGGCTTAACATGCTTTCCGAAGCACGGAGTTACTACAGGTTAATAACTAACCTATCAAGGGTAACAGAACTCTACCCACAGGATTGTACGTAAAATCGTTGTAAGACCTACCATGTATATTTTTCATTCTGTACTACAATCATTATTTCGTAAATAAAACATTATTATTATTATTATACAACTTCCGAAAGTCAGAGTTGCGCGACGTGGGTTCGAACCCGAGACCCTCTGCATTGCAGTCTGTTGGTCTCCCCACTGAGCTATCGCTGCTCTTTAACTGGTATACTACTATCATATACTAGGAGGTACAGGTTTTTCTGTTTCAGACCATCTCGATAAAATAAAATACATATATAGTACCTACCTACGTCTTTCGGGTACGTTGCCAGACTCCGTTCCTATTATCCTCTAGTGTGCCAGGGGCTCGCATGCGAGCCAGCAAAAAGTTCTTGTTTATATTTTACTACGTAGCTGACATCATAACAAATTCTGTAGTACCATTTTTTTGATTCTACGAGCTATGAGTGGGCCGGTAATTAACAATAACAAAATCTCAAGTGGCACGCGGCGATAACGGGCGATGATGTAAACATCCCGCTGTCTCACAAGAGGTTAAGAATCTGTTGCGACAGAAAAATAACACTTTACTTACTTCAGCTAACGTCATTTCAAATCTATACCATCCGTTGGGATAATTTTTGACGTGGTTGGTACCCCTCCGAGAAATAGACGTAACCATAATAACTGGATAAACACATACCTATATTATTCATATATAATTAACAATTATCAAAGCTGTCGATATTTTACTAGACAATATCGATAAAATTAAATAAACAATCGATTATACCGCCAGTACCGACCATTCACAAGAAACCGATCATCGTGGATAGAAGACATTACTTTTATACAGTTAGCAAGCCGCGGTATGAATCAATGAGACCAATTAAATAAATACCGACTAATGGTACGTTAATTAGTGATTAATTACACTGTCTAACCATTTTACAGTGCCTAAGCATGGCTGTTCAGTATACTTTTGTATTCAACTTCTAAAGAAAATAAATATCTGCTTGCAAATAGGTTTTAATCGAAAGATTTTCTTTGATTATAGCCTAGGAGCACGGAATTTGCTCCGCTTTTGCTATTGTAGATGAAAGTAATAATAATATTTGCGCCGAATGACGAACGGCGTCGAGCGCAGACATGCAGTTTGATAATATAAGTGTCATTTTTGCATCGCGTGTGTAGTTATCTCTGACATGCTTGGATTCGCTTGGATTGTAGGGAATAGACAAGCGAATTGTCTTTAGTAGCAATATAGCGTTATTCTCTTTGATTATAGTTAAAATGTTTTTGCTGTTGTTTATATATTTTAGTACCTGATACCGCGATATACGCAGACATTTATCGTTTACGGATCCTAAGGTATTTTTTGTAAATAGTAGAGCTAATGGTTTAAGGGTCCGAAAGTTGAATTTTTTTTCACTTGCTCCTTTCATAGTCTTGATTCAGTAATAGTGAGCTGTAAGGGCATTACAACAAATTATAAATATTACAATAACATAAAGATGGCCAGCCACAAAACAATGTACGAATCTTGCTTTTAAATTGCTTTCAACTGACGTTTAAGTGATAATGCATCTATAATCTCGAGCTGTTCTTTCTTTCTTAAAAGACAGCTCCCGCACTAGAAATGATTTCTGTGTCGTGGCGGACTTTACAAACATTCAAACAACGGACACACAGAATACCCAACCTCGGGTTTCTTTGTGTCCATGAATCACATAAATTTTTGTCCCGTGTAGGATTTGAACCCACAACATTCGCCGCAGTGGCAGTGGCGAGGCGACCAATTAAACCACTACGCCATCCGTGCAGTTTTTCGAGTCGAGCTTCTTTATCCGTAAATTCTATGGCATAACTATCTCACTGTTAAATAGCATTAAAAGCATAGGTTGCATATTAGTCAACCCAACTCCTTTCTGAAAACTTTCTGCAACATCTGTCATTTAAAAGTGCAAAAATAATAACTTATCTATAGTAAGAAATATTTACTGTAATCTTATTATCTGTATTAATATTCATTGAAATTAAACTACTATATATGCATTTTATCGCGTTGTTATTTCAAATAAACAACGCGATAAAATCCGTATATAGTAGTTTAATTTCAATGAATAACATTCGCGTAAACAGAAGACAATATTATGTATTAATATTATTATTTGTCGGCCTCTATGGCGTAGTGGTTAGTGTAACCGACTGCCACGCCTGAGGTCGCGGGTTCGATTCCCGCACAAGTCAAAGATTTGTGTGCATGAACATGAATGTTTGTCTTGGTCTGGGTGTTTCTATGTATAATATGTATGTATTTACAAAAAAGAAGTATATATGTATGTTTATCCATTGTCTAGTATCCATAGTACAAGCTCTGCTTAGTTTGAGCTAGATGGTGTTGTGTGTATGTGATAGAATATTCTTATTATTATTATATATAATTTTTCCCACTGTAACTATTATTTATTCAATCACTTTGTAAGAAGAAACGCAAGATAATTACAACGTCTTTTCTGACAGCAAGAAGATTACGTAGCTAAGCATTAGAGAGTTTAATCTTGAAGAAAGAACGAGCAACATACAGTATTATTTGCAATAATAACGGCCGCTCCTACAACTAACAAGTAAAATTTATCCGAAAGATAAACCGCATGCTGTCTCACTCATCTTAGGTTAAAGAAGAGAGATGGTGAGACTTTTATCTTATAGATAAATGCTTTGTTATTAATAGATTTTACCCGCGACTTCACGTAAATGTGGGTTAGGTTAAGTAAGTAACAGTAAATTTTCTGGATGAAAGGTACCCTATGTCCTTTTCTGTTCCCCTGACAACGTGTATGCGAAATTTCATGATGGTCTGTCGAAGAGTTAAGGCGAGAAAGAGTAAAACCAACAAACTCACATTCGCATTTATAATATTAGTTAGGATTAACACGTAGATTCATGACTGTTTCTTGGCTGAGTAGACAAAGACCATTCCATTTCTTAAATAAAATTAGACTGGTTTTATTTGTTAGATACTACCCAGACCAATCTCTTTTGCTTGATTCACTTATATTAGGTCACTGTCTAAAGACACGCTTGCCAGTTTAGAGTAGGTACTCTTAACCTGGCATTTCTGCTGAATTCTCCAATCTGGTCAAAGAACATACAAATATATAACGCGTGACAAATATTCTGAATAATCAAACAATGATCTTGTTAGTTCAATAAATATATTATCTACTCCACACGTATATGTAATGTATTATTGACGGTTGGTCTGATGACAGCATCTGCAATAGACCCCAGTCTCCTATCGCACTAAATCGAACACTTACAGTTAATAAGTGATTTATAGATTATCTTTTTCGTAGTAAATATTAATTAAATAGGTTTCCGTTGTGGCAAACATTTAAACGTTCTGACTTAGCTATGAGCGTAGCGAATGCCCACTTGTTATTGTCCAGTCAATAAAAGGAATCGCTTGTTTGTCATCGTAAGAGACAAACTTTACTGGCCTTGTTGATAGCATAGTACCCACTAAAGGAGACTGAAAACTCCACTTACCGTAGAAATAACAGAATACGAACTCCTGTAGGATAGAAGTAGGTACTTTCCCACTCAAACTGTGTGAAGAATTTTCACGGCGATTTCACTGCACTTTACTTTAAAAAAAAACTGTCTTTTACTAGCTTTGGAGTTAATAAAGAAATTGTGACGAAAACCTCCTTTTACTCATTATTTTACAAATAACCAATAAGGTCTTTCGTATTTTCCCGATCAATTACATACGTTGTCAAGATAAATACTGTTCCATGCTATTCGTTAACGGCAATATTAAGTGCACAAAATTGTGGCAGCTGTCCTGTACCGGTTTTATAAATAGTTTGAACATAATTGATCTAGTTATCGACACCTGTTACCGGTGATCTACTATAACCAGTTAAAACCTTTATTTACAGACTAGCTTCCGTACACGGCTTTTCCTGGTTTTGTGTTTATTTTGTAATAAAGTCCCGCCTTGACTCCGGGCAAACAACCCGGGCGGTTGAAAGTAATATATAACCTACTAGTTTTGCCCGTTTTTAATGTTTAATGTCAATAAATTTCTATACCGCAGGAAAAGTCCTTTTTTCTGAATAAAAGGTACCTTATATCCTTTTCTGTACCACTGATGTGTATGCGAAATTGCATGATGATCGGTCGAGTAGTCAAGGCGTCAAATAGTAACAAAGAATTCGGATATATAAGTGTCATATTTGTATCGCATGTGTAGTTGTTACTGACAAGCTTGGATTGTATGCAATATTTTGATAAATTGACTGCACAGATGACGTAGTGGTTTAAGTGGTCGCGTCGCCGCTGCCTCTGCGCCGTGTATTGTGGGTTCGAATCCCACACGGTACAAAAATTTGTGTGATCCACAATTGGTTGTTCCGAGTCTGGATGTTCATTGTGTCCGAATGTAAAGTCCACCGTGACACAGGAATTATAATATATACAGCACTACTGTCTATTTTAAGCAAAAAAAATACAAGCATGGTATCTGAGTATCTCTAGTAGGATGCTACTGTATTCCGTACTCTATGCAAAATCCCTTCTATAGTACTATATCGGTATTGAATCGCAGTGACACATCGACCACCAGACACGATGGGTTTGCAATTATTTCTGGCATTATTTATTAAGAGTAGTAGAGCCTCGCTGATTTCAGCATGAATGGGCCGGCTCGATCGGGAAAGGACTTCTCACAGAATATCGACGTGAAATTGCAGTATTCCTACAGTTGTGTTTCGTTCGGTGAGTGAGAGTACCGGAGGCCCAATCACCCTCTTTCCACCTTCCCGTTCCTTCTCCTTCCCATTTCCTTTCCTAAAGGATCAGCAACGGCCAAGTGATGCATCTGGTGTCGCAGGCGTCCATAGGCAACGGTAGCCACTTACCATCAGGAGCCGTATACTTGTGTGCCACCTTAGATGTATAAAAACCAACAATTTACGGTTTAAACATTCGAATGTTGATATTATTCGAATGAATTTGGTGATTATTAATCGGTATTTTAGCAATGGGTATGTAAAGTAATGTTTATTCGAATTTACATACATATACATGATTATGTATAGACACTCACTCTCTCCTTTTTAAAAGGCCGGAAACGCATTTGTAACTCCTCTGGTGTTGCGGGTGTCCATGGGCGGCGGTAATCGCTTACCATCAGGCGATCCGTCCACTCGTTTGCCTCCTATCTCATAAAAAAAAGACACGCCTAAATTCTTAAAGGAGTAGACTTTACTATACCCATATTTTGGCAGATGCAATCTACTGGGTATATGTTCAGAATATGTGCTAAAACTCTATTAAAAATTGCTTTCAGAAAAAACGTAACACTTTTCTCGATTCTAAAATCAAACTCGAGATCTTCTAAGCACCCTTAACCGTATACGGTACTAACGTGGTTTTTATTTAAACTACTAAATATAAATGAACTTCAACACCCCTACAGTACCAAAGGAACATACATGCCAAATTTCAGCTTCTTGCGTTCAGTAGTTTCGGCTGTGCGTTGTCTGTCAGTCACTCAGTAACGGAAGAGTTTTATATATAATATATATAGATTTAAAAACTGACTTATACCTAAATATTGTTAAACAGAAATAAAAAGAAAGCCTAAAAATCCCTTTAATAGGTGTCATAGAATTCCTCCGCATCACAGTTGACTGGTAGTGTGCCCAGAAGAATGGCAGCATCACCACGTATTGCATTGCTTTTTAATCTATTACAAAACTGTAACCAGACCGTATCTTTACAATGCAGGTATTTTTGGAAACGAGTTGTGATTTACCCTTTGTTTTGGAACCCAACACAATGATTTGAGAATATTTCTCTGTCTGTCCGATAATGTTGGAATCACGTAAAAAGCACTGAATGTATTGTGATACAGTTTTCTCAGACTTAATAAAGAAACAAATCAATATTGCAAAGCAAATTACAAATGCTACGATAAAAAAATCGTTTATTGGCACTTGTATGATCCTGCATCCGACTGTTGATTTTCACTGATAATAATTCGAATATTCGAAACTAGACTTGGTGATGACACGAAAGATTTATAGATCGTGGTTGATCGATCGGTCGTGATAGCGATGTATACGCCGTGTTGGTCGATAAAAGCGCCTCAGATGACAATGATGATCTTTTTTATATCCTTAGCCTAATATTTCCATAGTACATGCGTCCATGACCACAAAGAAAAAGTTCTGTGATACACAAAATTTGTTGTTCCGAGTCTAGATTTTCTTTGTTGCCGTTGTTTATATGTTTGTTAAGTCCCCCGTGACGCAGGAATAATTCCTAGTGCGGTAGATGTTTTAAAAATATCGAATGTTTAACGATAATCGTCCCATCACTGTTCCCTATTTGATGAGCCGGCAACACATGAGTGACATTTCTGGTTCTGCAATTGACTGTAGGCTACAGTAACTGCCTACCATCAAATGGACTGTATATTGGATTTGTATGTTGTATGACCTTTGCCACCTTCGTAACATAAAAAATCTGGTATATACGTCACAATTGGTAGTTACACAAAAGCTGACACATAAAGTACGTTCGGTTTTTCATTCAGTAGAATTATTTACGATAATATTTGTGTTACATACAACACTTTTCTTTTCATTTGATATAACCATCATCGAGTTCATCATCATGCCATTTGTAGGAAATAAATCAGCTTAGTTAGAGCATGCTTTAGTGATAAGCGGAGCGATTAGCGTGTATAGTTTTTTGTTAAGAGCGATTTTATACGTTAGACCGTTGCTTTTCTATGATAATTTTGTAAATTTACAAATACACTCACGCCTGCATATCGTTAAAGTAGTAGATAGTAGTGTTTATACCCAGATATCCTACAGTTGTGTTTACCAATTATTATTTTAGTAATACAATAATGTCCTCCAAGCTAAATTTCGGCCATGGCAGGCAATCTTAACGGAGACAGGCCTTCTGCGCAAGACGTATTATAATGCACAAGCGTGAACGAATCATATGGCAACTCTCTTTTCGTCACTCTCATAATTAGATGGAGACGATCGGAAAGAGATCAGAAGCAAGACTTTACGTGGTTTTCGAGGCAAGGCTATTTATATTACTAATGTAGCATACAAGCATATACCATCTTTTTAAAGCATAAGTTGTCACTGAAGTCTACTCGCCAATGTCAGGAGTATTACTCACAATTTGCGAACAGCAATCCGACAAGATACAGTTCCCAACGCAAGGGTAGAAGTCACCGTAATGACAGCATGGCGACTTTATACATAGATAAATATTCTCATGCTTATGTATGTATATACCTGAAGAGGTAGGTACAGGGATATTACACCCTCATTTTACCAGTTATAGTTTTGGGGTCCATATAATGGCCAGCGTGCCTAATCTCGTATAACGGGTACAGTATTAGACTCTTTTTAGACTGAAAATCTCGATAGCACATTGCTCGACCCGTCGGAAATCGAGAGCCCGAGTCTATATGCACACCAGTAGCATACACTTATCTGTGCTACCGAGGCAGTCAGTCAATCATCTCTTGGAAATCCTATTCCGAGCTCCTTAAAAAAATTAAATGCTTTGTGTTGTAATCTCTCATCGCAGAAACATAACACAAGGCTCTAACATAATTGATAAAAAAATGTAAGTACGTTCAACGCCCCGCTGTAAGCTATTCCAGGCTCAATGCACACCTTTACTCGTTCACTGCACGCGAACATATTTTAGCACTTTCAGTAACTTTTTCATACGGTTCCGTGTTACAAAATATAAATGGACTGATGACATGAGCGCTATTCGTTCCTAGTGACAATAATTTTCGTATATTGCACTATTTATGCTATTTATAGCATGGCTTTTCCAAATTATTTCCTTAGTTATAAACATCTTTTACATACTTAAGATAAAATGCCAGTTATGTGAAAGAGCTGTAAAAAGATATTTATGGTTGATGCATTTGTAATAAAAGTTATTTTGAAATTGCATGTAAATGGCGAAAGATGTCGCGGTAGTGTATGAGGTTGTAGGTTCACTCAGGCAAAATATTATTGGATTTATTTGTCTAGAAATTCTTAGTAGTAGTACAGAGTCTAGAATTGAGGGTTGGTAAACGACTATAGGCTTGCTCCCTAAGGCGCGTTTTTTACGTGGCGGACTGCATTGACGCATACCCCTCCGCAGGGGCGGGAGGAGGGGTTATGTCGGACTTACCGGGAGAAAGATGGTGAGCGACATGCGACATCCCGGTAATACCGATTAAACTCACCACGGTGTTCCTCGATATAACCGCAATCGGCGGGGCCGCGCGAATCGCTTTCACATGCAATTGCGACCCCGCCGAGGTTTCGGCCCGCGCTATGAAACGACAGGCCACTACACGAAAAGACCTACCCTATGGTCAGTTCTAAATTTTAACCCTATTGTCCACTCCCTAAGGAACCTAAACTATCTGGTATGACTATGTATAGGTACATAAGCAAATTCAAACGTTCTTAGTATAGTGGTTTTAGTGGTCAACTCGTCACTATTACCGCATAAAGTATTGCTCATTCAAATCCCATAAATGTGTTATTTATGCCCGTTGTTTCATCGTTAATCTTCCTCAACAAACCATAGAAACAATATTTTTGAATAAATAAAATATTGAATATTTTTTAAGGTCGCATTTAGAACAATGAATTATAGAAATCTAAACTAATGTATATATTATTATATATTGAATAAAGTCGTGTACATTTTGTATTGTCAAAAAAAACAAAGGATAATTATGTTCTTTTAAACGGAAACATAGATCTCCGTATTCGCCTTAAATCTAGAGCTATTAGTGAACACGCCAACATAATTAAGAGTGGTTTATTATTATTGACAGGCTACTAAATTATCGATAGGAAACACATGTCAGCTGAGAGCTGCGCCTTAAATTATACGGTGCGCGGGCGCAGGCCTCGGCGCCATTAAACAGATTATATTCCGAAGGAAAATATAGGTATAGCAGACATTTTAGTGTGTATATGTCATTTTGTTAAATGTAATGAACCTACCAGGATTCACAATAAAAAATTTAAATGTTAGTAATAAGATGTAGTATTGAAAACGATTCAGATTTAAATTAGTTTATTTGCCAGAATGTAGTAGGTACATACAACAGATGTCAATAATTACAATAATGGTTCTGTACATCAATGGTGTGCAAAAGGGTCTTAGTATATAATTTTATTATATGTTTCTAGTCTTCTGGCATTGTCGTGACCGCATATTCTTATATATTCACTATTTATTTATTTTGACTTTCATTACTTAAATATAAACAAAACTTTAGTGTCAACAGTTCGTTAAACTTCTGTATCACAGTTTTAAGTAATATTTTACTTAACCGGCTGTCAAAGTAAGAGATTAAATATAATGACCACCAAAATTACTAATTGCACAATAAAATATGCTTACCAAATTATATCATAACGAACACCTATACGCCTCAAATCACTGCATTCCGTCTCGGAGGTTGTGTTAGGTTCTTTCTTAAACCCACCCAAAAATAGGAGCACCGCAAACCGAGGCTCCGTCAACTTAGTTTGATCTCTTTAAATATATTTAGTATTTTTGGTAAGCATATTTTGCTGTGCAATTAGTATATTTTTTGCTGTGCAGTTAAATACTAGCCTCAAAGTAATACTTTATTTCAAACTTAGTAATAGTAACTTACCAAAAGATATAATGTTTATTAATTTTGATTTTCTATTTCACAAAGAACGCCTTTTAATAAGAATGTAAACATTAACGAATTGCTTTAATTAAAGTTAATACATTTATTGGATTTCAATACCTGTTTCCTTGGTATCATCATAACTATAACATAGTATTATATTTAATTCAAGTACCAGTTGCACTTAGAATTCTGTTTTGCGCTTACCCAGTGACCAAGCTGCCTTTAATAAGTGCAGTAAGTTTGTGGAAATAAATATACAGTCAATTTATTTCTAAGAGCTTAGATTGCGCGCGGTTCACTACAAAGTGAGACCAGTAGCCGACAGCACTGGTTCAAGGATGTGTATGACTAAACCGTTACGATCTATAAGATAACTAGCTGTCCCCCGTGGTTTCACCCACGTTTATGATTACCTCTTCGCTCCTGTGGCTCGTAGCGTGTGACTTCTGGATCTTTTTGGATTTAGCTTTCTAGTAGTAAAATAATTATTAAAATCTGTTTGGTTGATTCAGAGACTATCGATTGCAAGCAAACAATTTATTTTCAATAATATTTGTATATATTAATCACCTGTGAGCTATAAGCTGCATTTAAAATTTTTTAGGCTCAATGTTTGACTTTAGCTAGCTCTTGGAGTATCTCTGTGACGTCTGAGTTAGATCGTATGAATATCAGCTATCAATTCATTATAAATAGTACCTTTGCATCGAGCAATGTAGAGAGGTATCGAGTTTGATCCCCGGCACGCATCCCCAATTTTCAAAGTTTTGTACGTATTAAATAGGTCAATATTGCGCCCTAGCTGCTCGCTACTCCATTCGGGAACAGTACTTTTTCGAGATAAATAAGACAACCATTTGTGGATCACACAATTTTTTTTTTTATACTGCTACGGTGACAAACAAGCATACGGCCCACCTGATGGTAAGTGGTCACCGTAGCCTATGGACGTCTGCAACACCAGAAGCGTCACTTGCGCGTTGCCGACCTTTTAAGAAAAAAAAGGAAGTGGGAAGGAGAAGTAGCGGGAAGGGGGAAAGAGGGTTATTGGATTTGTTCACATCTGCGGATTGAACCCACAACACTCGACGCGGCGGCAATTGCGAGCCGACAACTTAAACAACTACACCTTCCGTGCACCCATTTCACTATTAACGAGATGTTTAAACTAATAACTGAGTTTATACATTAGTCCTGCTGACGTTAGCACTCAACCACAGGATGTGTGATACCGCTGCTACAAGGTAATTACAAATAACGGTACTACCACTACCTTCATTACGGCGTCAATATCTGATTGGAAATTACGCACAGGATGTAGATAAATAAATAATATATATACTTATTACTCGGTACCTCTTTGATGTCAAGAGTGTAGGGAGTCCTGACTGAAGTATTTAACTGCGTAATGAGTAAAAAGGAGTACATAGTGCTGAACTTCCGTAAATATGATAGAAAATGTATTGGAAGATATAGACGTAGGAATTTAAAAACAGCAGCTCCCAATCTATTTCTTACTAGATTTTGTCCGCGGCTTCGCTCACGTTAATGTATGGTTATGTTAGTGACAGTACTTTTTCTGGTTGAAAATTATAGGAATAGGAGCCATGCAGACTCCTTGACTTTGATACAAAACTTCGAAAGATCACAAATTCGTGTTGGGGTACACGAATTTGTGACCTTTCGGAGTTTTGTACGTATTAAATAGTTAATTACTGCGCACTAGCTTTTGCTCGCCGCTTCTTTCGGGAACAGTAGTTTATTTCTGAATGAAAGATGCTCTATGTCCTTTCTTGTTCCCCTGACGTGTATACAAAATTTCTTGACGATCGTTCGAGTATTTAAGGCGTGAAAGCGTAACAAACAAACTAACAAACTCACTTTTGCATTTATAATAGGAAGTTAGGATGTCAGCCAAACCGCTATTACATACACGTTTATTCAAAGTTAAGAGGAAACACAAGGGCTGTTTTTCCATACAAACGTAGTCCCCTGTTTCCTCCCTAGATAATACCAGTAGAGCAATAATTTTTTTCCAAAAAATGTATGGGCTCTATTGGCATGTCCCTATGTTTTCCTTTTCTTTCATAAATTAATTATTAAAAGAGACATGAGTCTTCAAAAACCTAAAAAATTTACCAGATTTTCCGCTGTGTTCAAACATCCAGAAAACAAATTAGATTAGATTATATAAAAAAAGGAAAACATGGGAACACGGCCAAAGTTTTTCTTTAATTTTTAATGGAAAAAGTAGTTAAATCGGTCAAGTTTTGGAGAAGGAATCAGGGGACTACGAAACGTTGATTTTGTGTACTTTTAATAGGTATTTTCGGTATAAGCTGCAGTTGTCTCTATCGCGCTCATGATACTATACATGGCACTGCGCGACAGCAATAGATTTTACAAATACCTATTTTCAATTTTCTCGCCCTTAGTGTTTCCTCGCTAAAAGTTACCTAAAAATCAATGACGGAAAACTAATAACTCTTTATTTAACTTGGCAATCAAACACGTGATCTCACGAACAGTAGTTTTGCACACAGGCATACTTGCACCATTAAAGTAGATAGCAGTTTTTATTCAACACTAGATTTTGCCCGTGACTTCGCTCGCGTAAATGTAGGCTAATAACAGTAATTTTTCTGGATAAATTTTTTTTGTACCTCTGACAACTTGTATGTGAAATTTCATGATGATCGGTCGAGTAGTTTGGGCCTGGAAGCGTAGCAAACAAACAAACTCACATTCGTATTTATAATATTAAGTTAGGGTTTGAATTGCGTATGTTTCGTATTTTTGTAAAGAATACTTTAAATCGGAAAGATTCTCCATAAACAAATTCGGTATAATATATAGTTATTTAATGAAATCATATTGATTTTATGTTGTCCCTAACCCAAATAAATATACGCGTTATGGGAGAACGTTTCAGTACAGCTTTTAGTTTTATGACTCAATTTTATAGCGGTTGTAATAAATTTATTATTTTATTAGTTTTAACTTTGTTACAATGTATATTGTAAGTAAATCAAGTACATTTTTTAAAGCATCTCCCGCACTTCAAACAATTCCATTGTCGCGGGACACTACGTATATAAAATGATCTGTAACTTTTAAATAAGGGGAAGGCACTGGCGCCTGCAACACAGTTTTTACTAGTGCAGGGGTCAGAGAATTCTAAATTATTGTTATTAATTATTATTCTTTTTATTATTGTATCTTCAAACGAGGTTTAAAGAGAGTTCTTCTTTCACGGTAGGCAGCGGCTTTGCTGTGTCCTTACATTGCTGAAGTCCATGAGCAGCGGTTACCACTTTCCATCTGGTGGGCCACTTGCTCGTCGGCCAAAGGCAATAAAATATTTAAAAAAGAAAATCAAACAACGGACACAAAGAACACCCAGACTTGGAACAACTTTCTTTTAAACAACTGCCGAACTCAAAATAATTCCATTATTGCGGAGAAATTTACAAACATTAAAGAAAAGGACACATAGATCACCAAAACGTAGAACAATATTTTTCTTAAATAGACACCTCTTGCATTAGAAATAATCCCTGTTTCATTACTTAACGTTAATTCAAACAACGGACACAAAGAACACCCAGACTTGCAACAACTTTTTTTAAATAATTCCTTTATCACCGGGTACTTTACAAACATACAAACAACAGACACAAAGAACACCCAGACTTGCAACAACTTTTTTTAAATAATTCCTTTATCACCGGGTACTTTACAAATATTCAAACAACGGACACAAAGAACACCTAAACTTGCAACAACTTTTTTTAAATAATTCCTTTATCACCGGGTATTTTACAAATATTCAAACAACGGACACAAAGAACACCCAGACTTGCAACAACTTTTTTTAAATAATTCCTCGATCACCGGGTACTTTACAAACACTCAAACAACGGACACAAAGAACACCCAGACTTGCAACAACTTTTTTTAAATAATTCCTGTATCACCGGGTACTTTACAAATATTCAAACAACGGACACAAAGAACACCCAGACTTGCAACAACTTTTTCTAAATAATTCCTGTATCACCGGGTACTTTACAAACATTCAAACAACATCCAGACTCGAAACAACTATTTGTAGATCAGAAGTTTTTATCTCGTATGTGGATCCAACTTGGCTCCATGGCAATAGTGACAACTTAAATCCACCACGCCATCCGTGCAGTCATTGGATTTAATTTTCTAATTATTTGACTAAATTTAGCCTGTGGCTTCGCTTGCAATAAGCTAGGACATGTCCTTAAATATCTATACCTCGGCAACAGTACTTTTTTCTGTGTGAAAGGTAACCTATGTCCTTTTCTGTATCCCTAACCACGTGTATGCGGAATGTCATGATGATTGGTCGAGTAGTTAAGGCGTGGAAACGTAATAAACAAACAAACAAACTCGCATTCATATTTTTTATTTATAGTATTAGGTAGGATCTACATTCCCAGTCACACCAGTTTATACCAAACTAGCTGAACCGCGCAACTTCGTCTGCTTCACCTAAGAGAATTAACCTCTTTTTTGCAACATTTTTCATTGTTGTTCCGCTTCTATTAGTCGTAGCGTGATGTTATATCCTTACTAATATTATAAATTCGAAAGTAACTCTGTCTGTCTATCTGTCTGTCACCTTTTCACGGCTAAACCACTCAACCGATTTAGATGGAATTTGGTACAGATATAGAAACCTGGGGAAGGACATAGGCTACTTTTTATTGATGTAGGTACCACGCGGGCGGAGCCGCGCGCAAAAGCTAGTAGCCTATAACCTTCTTCGATAAATGGGCTATCTAACACTAAAATATTTTTCAATTCGAAAATAGTTCCTGAGATTAGCGCGTTCAATCAACTAAAGAAATAAACAAACCCTTCAGCTTCATAATATTAGTATAGATATGTATCTGTTTAGAATGTAGGCTATTGTAAGTTACCAAAAGCCAAATTTTTCGCATTTCTTGCGTCATTGAAATTCGCATCTGTCGTTTTAAAAATAGACTGGTATACGTAGAAAATGTTAAACATCTGACCTAAATGTTACTTGTAGGCAGATGATAGCGTTCTAGTAAATGCCGGAATGCCAAAAACAGAAGGCTTTTTATACAAACAATTTCTCCAGAAGTTTCGTATAATGTCAGCTTCTGATAAACTCATACAAGTTTGTAAATGTATCTATATCTAAATATGTATTGCTCGAGAACAGTACTTTTTTTGTGGATGAAAGGTGACCTATGTCCTGATGCTGCTGTGAATGCCAAATTTCATAATGAACGGGTAAGGAGTTTAGGCGTGAGATTGTAAGAAACAAACTCACATTCACATGTATAATTTTAATTAGGACTAGTTTCTGTCCGCATCTTCGCCCGCGTGAATTCCATGAAAACATACCTATATCGGGATAAAAGGCTACCTATGTCCTTCCCTAGGATACCGTCTATGATCTTGCCAAATTTCATCGAAATAGGTTATATAGAGTTTAGCAGTAAAAGCATAACAGATAGACAGAGCTACTGCCGCATTTACCTATATTACTAATTTCGCAGCAAAATATGCTTACTAAAATACTTATATGTTAGGTTCCTTCTTAAACCAACCAAAAATTGGAGCTCCGCGAAGCGGGGCTCCGTCGATTTATTTTGATCTCTTTAAATATATTTTGCTGTTTAATTTGGTGATCATTTACTATTTTTTACTGTTATATTTTACTATATCTGATTATAAGTTAAACATAAGCCTTATTATAATATTATCTCTATGTAATATTGTCTTTGACCTGATTTTTGATTAATTAACGACGTGTCAAAATCAAACTCATATCAATCATTGATTGGCTGCTGATAAATTAGTCTCGGATATGGTCGAGCAAAATGTTATTGGGTTTGCCTGTCCAAAATTCTCGGTAGAAGCACAGAGCCTGATACTATGCCCGATCCAGGACTCAAACTCAAGATAAATATGCGACAACTATGCATGAGGCATTTACAACTGCTGTGCTACCGAGATAATAGGTGGGTTTATATAGAATAATAATTTTAGCTTGATTTGCAGAGCCGAAATAGCTCAGTTGGGAGAGCGTTAGACTGAAGATCTAAAGGTCCCCGGTTCAATCCCGGGTTTCGGCAGAAGTCACTTTTTTACTTAATATCTATAATGCTCTTAATATTAATGTATTTTTTAATTAATATATAACCATTATTTTTAAATATAAAGTAATTTAATAATAATTACTGCAGTAGCCACACGCCATGTTTATTAACTGTATTTATAAATAACTGCAGTGTGTATAATTATTTTTAAATCTTTCACGCCATAGTGCTGTTTCACATCCAAAACTGAACCCTATTTCGAAGCACATAAGGCTTAAATTACAAAAATATACTGAATTTAGTATTTGTTTTAAATCTAGTTTTCATGCGATAGATAAAATGTTGTGTCGTGTAAAACAGCAATGACGTCATATTGTAATTTGAAAGGATTTTATCGCGTGTTAAGTCTGAAACTATGTTTTTAAATTATAGTCGGGCTTATGACTCTGGGGTAAAGATTGCTTCTAATAGTCCAATATACTTTAACAATCATATTCGATATTAGCTAGCTTGTATCATAACTAACTTTTGCTCACGGCTTCATTCACGTAAAAGAAGGTTAGGTTAGGAACAGTGCTTTTTTTATAAAATATAGCCTATGTTACTCGGTGATAATATAGCTTTCTAATGGTTAAAGAATTTTTTAAATCGGTTAAATATTTTTTGAGTTAAATCTTTACAAACAAACAAACATAAAATCAAACCTTTATAATATTAGTATCGATGTGTAACAATATCAGTACTACATATAAACTGTCCCTCTGTTGGGCACGGGCCTCTTCTCACTGTGAAAGGGTTAGGCCAAAGTCCACCACGCTGGCCCAGTGCGGGTTGGTAGTCTTCGCATATCTTTTTGAACATAATGGAGAACTTTCAGACATGCAGCTTTCATCAATTAGTACGCTCATAGCTGATGCAGCTCATAGATGGTTTTCATGCCATTATCCGCAAACGGTGTGCTTCCCTGCTACGCAGAATGCGTGGTAGCTCACACAGTTTGTTAAGCACATTGTATGATCGGTGGGACAGTCCGATTTTGGGACGCTGGATACGACTACACACGACGTAGACCAGAAACCGTCCAGAAACCGGGCCTGTCTCATAATATTATGTGTGAAAATGATATGTTACTAACACTAGGTTAAGGATTTTGTCTGTTACTAACACTTTATGGACCCTGGTCTGCAATAAATATTTATTATTATAGCTTCGAAAAGTTAGAGGTGCCTTGGCATCGAACTCGAGAACTCTGCGTGACAGTTCAACAGTCTCCCATGACGTTGCTTTTGATATGTCAAACACACATAACATGCACTCTTCAGACTCACTTTCTCTTATCGCAAATAAATCGGTGATATTTTTGCATGTTCATTCAGTTAAAATGTTCTTTCTTCCATGATTTATACTACAGAACACGATTATATTTCTCTTTGATTGTGTCCACTTGAACACGATTTATTACACTTGCAGGTATCATTAATTTAGCTTTATAATTTATTCTTGGACGTTTCCGGACAAAATTGGACATGCCATTATTCCTTTCGAGAGTGATTACCTTCAGTTAATTAAAATCAGCTCGTCTATCCGTTGAGAAATTGCTGTATCGGCAGTTTAAGACACAATAAAAAAAAGTGTTTTTTTTTTTAAATAATGTTCTACCACATACATACAACACCATTTAGCCCAAACTAAGCAAAGCTTGTACTATAGGTACTAGACAATGGATAAACATACATATATACTTTTTTTTATAAATACATACCTACATATTATACGTAGAAACACCCAGACCAAGACAAACATCCATGTTCATGCACACAAATGTTTGACTTGTGCGGGAATCGAACCCGCGACCTCAGGCGTGGCAGTCGGTTACACTAACCACTACGCCATCGAGGCCGACCAGCTTTATTAAGCACAATGTAATTTTTAACATAAACTGTTAAGAGTATTAAACTGCGCGGTGTATGTATAGTAAATTTTCCTAACATGTCTTAGTTTTTGATAAACACAAACTCATAAAATCATACATTCATTACTTCCACACTATTTTTTTTTTCTAAAAAAAGTGATAACAAAACAATAAAGACAGTACGTAGAGACGAGTCTCTATCTATTAGTCTTTAGTTACCAATACGCTATATCCTAACTAATATTATAAAATACTAGATGTGCCCGCGGTTTCACCCGCGTTTATCGTTACTGCGCCGCCCCCGTGGGTCGTAGCGTGATGTTATATAGCCTATAGCCTTCCTCGATAAATAGGCTATCTAACACTAAAATAATTTTTCAAATCGAACCAGTAGTTCCTGAGATTAGCGCGTTCAAACAAACAAACAACCTCTTCAGCTTTATAATATTAGTAAAGATATGAATGTGACTTTGTTAATTTGTAACGCTTTCACGCCTTAAATACTAGACCAATCATCATAAAATTTCGTATACACGTTGTCGAAGGTACAGAAAAGGTCATAGGGTACTTTCATCGAGGAAAAGTACTATTGCTAACGTAATCTAACCTCCATTTAAGCGAGCGAAGCCGCGGGCAGAATCTAGTAGTGCATATACAGCTACAGAGTCTATCTTTTTACACATGGGTGGCTACAACTAATGTCAAAAGTGGAAATTCACTCATGTGTACCAAGGGTGTTTGTTAATCATCTATAAGGTCCTGGGAACTTTTAACGGTTATTTATAATTATTTACTGCTTCGTTGGTTGTAAGGCATATGTTTGCAGTGTATCGTGAGGTTCCAGGTTTGATACCCGGGTTGGACAAAAACCACTTTGCCCAACATTTAGGTTTTGTGTTAGAGAATATGAGAAATCCGCGGCGTCTAGTGGTGTCCGGTAGATGGCAATTCTTTCATCAAAATCCGTTCAGTAAGCAGCAGTAATGGCAATTTCTGGTCAGCTGCAGTCTTTTATGTGGGGACTATAATATAGCTGGTAGTATGTGAGTGTAATACATACTACATATCCCTATATATACAAGTTTGAGCCTATGTATGTACATATGTTAAATTATAGGTTATATTCTTTTCACGATTTTTGCGTTTCGGCAAAGTGGTAAACTTTACTTTTGAAAATCAAATAATAATAATAATAACCATTTATTTCGCGTAGCATAGACGCATAGATAAATACCTTATGGACTAAAATACATACAATTTGTGTTAGTATAACTTATTAATTATGTTAGTAATGCTTCACTTGCACTCTGTTGTTGTGCGTTCGTGTGGCATTTGTCCGCAGAAGCGACGGAACACCACAGTCGGCTAAAAGTCCTCCTTCATGAATACATACAAAAAGCAAGTTGGGTCCTGGCTAACCCTCGCGTATAAACAGCCGCAATGGTATGATATATAATTTTACTAACTCATACAACTCCAAAACATTTATTATCACAAAAAAGAAACAACAAAATGTTATCATAAAATAAATTAAAATAAATCACTGCTATTTTTTTAAGGCAACACTGTTAGTCAGGGGTGAAATGGACGGTTGACCTATAAACTCACCCCTAGGCATTTAGAAAGAGGGTGGGTTGGGAGGTCAGTTTCCTGTGATTTTGAACACGCAACCTCTTTTTAATGTTTATGTACATTCGGTGATAAAAGGCCAGAATGATTAATGAACTAGGCAAAGGTCTGTCATTATACTGCCTTCGTTTATTGTGTCTCTATAAAGAGGTGTAGTTAAATGTTTATAATAAAAGATTATAGGTTAAAAATTATTAAATTATTAAATACCATATAATGGCGATCTGGTTATAATATATTCATCATAGTCTATTGTAAAACATCAAATAATAAAGTTTTGATTCCTGATGTAGGACCTGAAATAGCTTAGTTGGAAAATCGTCAACATCATTCATTAATTGTCTGTTTCCTCGTTTATAATTTACATTTTTGCTTAGCATGGGAAATGCTTAAAATAATTCTTGATACACTATATATTATAAGCAGCGATAGCTCAGTGAGGAGACCAACAGACTGCAATGCAGAGGGTCTCGGATTCAAACCCACGTCGCGCACCTCTAACTTTCGGAAGGTATAAGACTTTTCGAAATTATGTGCGTATTGATTGACAATTATCGCCTGTCCGTACCTTGGACAGCACGTTAAGCTGTCGGTCCCGGCTGCTATGAACATCTATGGCAGTCGTTGTTGGGAAGTCAGTGCCGTCTAATATCCTGACACTAGTAGATATCGTTAGCCTTCGGGTTGCGGAGGTCAGATGGCAGTAGCTCCGTGTAAAAACTGATATCCAGTCAAAACCGGTTAGACTAGAAATCCGATCCCAAGTGACTTGGGAATAATAAAGGCTAGGGAGAAGACACTATCATGATATTATAAACCATGTTTTATATTCATAAAGACCACTGCTGGACCAGGTATTCCTGCATACGACACACAGTTTCAGGTGCCATAATAAGAACTTTTTGACAGAAAATTTTAAATCTTTGCTCGACTCGAAAATCGATCCTGAGACCTTAATTAAGCACAGCAGTCACGTTTACTATCGCCGCAGGCTTTTTATCGTCTGAAAACCACATAAATCGTTCCATGTAACTATAAAACTTCTGTTAAGTACTTGGAGCATAGGCAGTCATTACTTATACCCCTACACCATTCTAAGGCTTTTAAATAATATCCTTTCTTACTCTATCTTTAATGTATTGATACCCCTTCAACTCCATTCGTTTGCCCACACAACCCTCGACAGCATGACGTGAACAAAAACCTTTAGAAATATCAAAGCAAAGCCTTGAATAAACATTAGGAAGGTGATTTACGGTGTTTTTTTACTAGTCATTGTACGGTTGCCATGGCAACCAAGTTGACAACATAACAACACACTTACAAACTACCCTGCTAGAGAAATATCGACTTTATATTCAAGTAATTCTGTCAGCTTTTGAATGATGGGAGGTGCTTTAATAAATGATGGCTGCCCATTTATAGCAATGAGTGTAAGGAATTATTTAGAGTCTGATAAAAGATAACTTGTGGTGAAATGTGGAATAGGTTTCATTCGGTTTTTAAGGACATTCTGGTAACTTCTATTATGATAATAATAACATTGTAATATACTATAAGTCTCACATAATTATATAATAACTAGATTTTGCCCGCGGCTTCGCTCGCGTAAATGTAGATTAGGTTAGTAGTAGTACTTTTTTCTGGATGAACGGTACCCTATGTCCTTTCTTGTTTCCCTGACAACGTATATACGTAATTTCATGATGATCGGTTGAGTAGATAAGGCGTGAAAGCATAACAAACAAGAAAACAAATAAACAAACTCATATTTATAATATTAGTTAGTATAATATGAGCCGTATTTATGAACAGTTCCACTGTTGGGCTTTCTGATACCACCTATGCAGTTTGACTTTGGTTAATCACTTCGGGCTCATTATGGAGTACTCCAGAAACGCAGGTTTTTTCACGATATATTACTTTTCGGATGAAGCAAACGATAAATAACTATTTATCACAAATTTAAAAAGCCAGAGAACTATATATTTATTTCTAGATGCCTGCCATAAAACCGACGTCTGGGTGGTAGTCCAGTGGACTCTTCATTAGGCTATTACTGGTCTATCTATCTATATACATTACGCTCTCATATCCTCAAAGGGGTATTCATAGGTTTTCTATAGGCCCAATTGCAAACGCGGAATGTAGTAAACCTTTCTTTATAGTTATGGCTTTAGGCTCTATGTAATGGATCCAAATGGCGTCGATCAAACTCATTTATATTGTCAGACGAGCAGCTTCTGAAAATTTCCGTAATAACACTACACTATCAAGAATCGAACTGAGGCCTGAAAAATATTAGCGCAGATCACCTTGGACCAACGAGGCAATCTTTCTATCTATTTACTACTAGGTTTTGCCCGCGGCTTTGCTCGCGTTAATCTATCTAATCTGAGTAGTAGAGCCTCGCTGATTTCAGCATGAATGGGCCGGCTCGACCTCGGAAGGACTGCCCTCTCACAGAATATCGACGTGAAATAGCAGTATTCCTACTGTTGTGTTTCGCTCGGTGAGTGAGACTGCCGGAGGCCCAATCACCCTCTTTCCCACTTCACGCTCCTACTTCTTCCCACTTCCTTTCCTAAAGGGTCGGCAACGCGCAAGTGATGCCTCTGGTGTTGCAGGCGTCCATAGGCTACTGTGACCACTAGTGAAAGAGTTGCTTGACCATTCTATAGATTTCAAATTCAAAAACACTTGTTTTCAATAGTATTTGCTCAAGTGTCTTCTCCGGTTGCTTTACAATGGGAGCTTCTCGGCCGGGGGCGTAACAGAATAACAAATTTTTCACTGTGTGTGCGTCGCGGCCGGGGGCGTACCGGAATGGGACCCTAACGGCCGGACCCTTACCATCAGGTGGGCCGTATGCTTGTTTGCCACCTTAGTTGTATAAAAAAAAAAGATTTTTCAATAAATTTCTATTCCTCGGGAAAAGTACTTTTTCTGGATGAAAGATACCTATGTCCTATTCTGTACCTCTGACAACACGTAAGCGAAATTCCATGACGATCGGTCGAGTAGTTAAGAAGTGAAATCGTTCCAAACAAACTCACATTTGCATTTATTTAAGTCAGAATATCAACAAGGCAGATACGTTATAAAAACACTTTTAAGCCTATCCAAAAAAAAATAAGTTAGATATGTCAGCGGCATTCAACGCAATCATTAGTCATTGTACACAATAGCCGGCCATACAATGGATTGTGCGGCTAATGTAATGCCATGACGCATCCGACCAACGACATTTCATTGGGGTGCATTATGTACTATTTTTAGTCGTATAATACTTTATATAATGAGTTTAGGTATAAAGTGTAGTGCATTAAGTAATACTGATTAAAAGCTTCGATGACTCAGAAGAAGTGAATGCGTCTATGCATGAGGTTTTAGGTTATATTTCTAGATCAAAGTTTTATCAAGTTTCTGTCGAAGAATTCTTAATAGTATTTTTTTTTTATACTACTAAGGTGGCAAACAAGCATACGGCCCACCTGATGGTGAGTGGTCACCGTAGCCTATGGACGCTTGCAACACCAAAGGCATCACTACCGCGTTGCCGACCCTTTAGGAAAGGAAGTGGGAAGGGGAAGGAGCCGGAAGGAGAAGGAGCGGGAAGGGGGTAAGGGGGTGATTGGGCCTCCGGTACACTCACTCACTGAACTAAACACAACAGTAGAAATACTGGTATTTCACGTCGATATTCTGTGAGTAGTCCTTCCCCAGTCGAGCTGGCCCATTCATGCTGAAATCAGCGAGGCTCTACTACTCTAGTAGCAAGGAGATTGAAACTCTTTCTGGTAGATGTCATGAGCCTTCATCCACAGGCACATCCACGTGGCAAATGTGGATATTAGAAACCTCAATTTACATGTTTGCAGATATAAAGGCGTATCTATGTATGTTTTTTACTCAGGAGTAGAACCAAAGGGTATTCGGTTGCGCTTTTCTGTGAGATGCACTTGCTAAACATTCTGCTTTAAGTTTAGGCAGAGTTTTCAGTTTAAAGTTTAATATCAGCAATAGCCTAAATTAGGAAACCACTCGACTGCCATACAGAGATTTCGAGTACGATACCAAGACAGACACTTAGACGTTTCAAAATGTACGTGTATACTTATTATCTATATATTAATACGTGAAGCGAAAACTTTGGATCCCTATTTGGGTGGACGGAGGAGTACGAAATTTCGCACACTTATAGTTTATACAGAGAAAAAGTGACGAATGCTAATATTTTTTAAAATATGCATTAGAAATACATTAAATTAATGAAAAAACACTACACGCACACAACCATGCATTTGACACACGTAGTCGAAGCGCGTAA
This sequence comes from Catocala sponsa, assembly GCA_963564715.1. Taxonomy (NCBI): domain Eukaryota; kingdom Metazoa; phylum Arthropoda; class Insecta; order Lepidoptera; family Erebidae; genus Catocala; species Catocala sponsa. The sequence continues at coordinate 7,424,798 of OY751346.1, read as the reverse complement.
CTATAGTTACATATATCGATATATAATGACATAATATGTCAGCAATATCTTACATACAAACTTTGGTCGAATTTCAAGCACTAGGCGACCGCTAGTATATTCTATTATGTCTTGGTCTGGGTGTTTCTATGTACCTATAATATGCAAGTATTTACGAAAAAAATATTATATATGTATGTTTATCCATTGTCTAGCACCAATAGTACAAGCTCTGCTTAGTTTGGGCTAGATGGTGTTGTGTGTATATTATAGAATATTATTATATAAATCATATTTAAATTTGCTGTGAAGGCGAAAGCTAAATATCTTGGGAAATCTGCATGTTTGAGTTTCTCATAACGTTCTCTAACGCGTCAAGTCTGTCAATACTCAATCCACATTGAACCAGTGTGATATATTATGGCCTAACCTTTCTCAAATTGAGCAAAGAGAGAAAGAGACCGATCCCAGTCGTTCATAGAACAGTGCAGATATAATTATTATTAATTTAATCCTGTGTTAAGTAGACTTGAGCCCAGCAGAGATACAGTTTATAGACAAGCCATGTATTTATTCAGCAAAAATAATTAACAAGTCACCAAATGAATAACAGAAGCCATTCAAATGCGGCTTAATTTGACACTAATCACAGTTCTAACACTCATACATATTTATGTGAGAAACACATAAATTATAATGATAAGTAGCCTAGTTAGTTCGCAACATGAATATTTAACTAGAAGCACCGGCGTTGTACCAGTTAACACCTTGATTTTGCTAGCGCGGTAATGTTTTACATAATATATATAGAGGTATTTCGAATGATTTATTTTCGAATAGTCACACTATTCGAAAATAAATCATTCGAAATACCTCTTAATTTTAATTTTTTTTATTTAACTTAAATTGGTACAAATGGATGCAGAGCTTATGTTACATCGTAAAGGTAAATTATAAGGGGTGCCTGTATTAGGGTAAACCTGTGCCACAGGGGCACATACTGTATAATAAAGATATAAATTCTAAAACAATACTTATAAAACATTATTATTTGTATACAAAACTTATGAATTACATTACAAACTAAGTGATTACTATGACAACTTAAAGAACTATTTTATTGCGTAATACTTATTGAACAACAGTCATCAAATTTTCAGTTTGATCGTAGTTCAGGGTTTGTAAATATTGTTGAACTAATTGTTTAGTGTTAGCATAATTTTTATCATAAATCGCAGTTATTTTGTTTATATTATTATAAAGAAATGAACCTAAAAATGCGAAAAACCTATTGGTAAAAATATACTTAGATTGAGACTGAGAAGTAGAAACGATATCTTTCCGTCGTTTAGTGTTAGTAAGTTCCGGGTTATAATCAAGAGTAGTATGTTGTTTTAGTGCGGTATGCATTATAAAAAGCTGCCGGACTGTTAGTACTTTAAAATATTGATAGAAAAGGCATGTGGGATAGCGAAAAGGTCGATGTGTAGCTACTTTTAGGAGTGCTCTTTGTGCTCTTTCAATTGGAAGAATAACAGATTTTGGGATGGGAAATAAATAATAGTTCGATCCCAGGGCGCGCATCTCTAACTATTCGAAGTTATATGCGTATTAAATAGTTAATTATCGCTTGCTTTAACGACGAAGGAAAACATCGTGAGGAACCGGTTTTCTATTATACAGAAGTTATAAAATGTGACGCTGCGATAAGACCACACCTTTCTGTTTCACGCTGTATATCGATTATAATCGATAGGTATATAATCGATAATTTTTCATAGGTTTAATCGCAACAGCACTACCACCACTATAACATCTATGATGGTTCAGCAGTGATGGTCATTGAAAACGCTGAGTTTTGACACTCGTGAAGTCCCTAGGAAAAATAAACTATCGAGTTTCATACCCGCAACGTATTTAATCAGAATATTCAGAAGTATATAGGAGACTCTTGATATAAAGAAATTCCACAATATAATCGATGTATCGAAATGGCCATAAGTTATTCGACACATCGTTTTACTATTATCGATGCGTGACGTGTTTTCTTTCGATGTATTTCTAGAAATTTCCACTTATTGCATTTCTAATCCTATATCTATACTAATCTATACTAATATTATAATGCTGAAGAGTTTGTTTGTTTGTTTGGTTGAATGCGCTAATCTCAGGTACTACTGGTTCGAATTGAAAAATTATTTTAGTGTTGGGTAGCCCATTTATTGAGGAAGGCTATAGCCTATATAACGTCACGCTACGACCAATAGGAGCGGAGCATCAATGAAAAACGTTGCAAAAACGGGGAAATATTTCTTATTTACCTAAAGCAGATGAATTTGCGCGGGTTAGATAGTGTCTTATAATTCCAAATTATAAACTAAGCATGTAAGACGTATAAGTTACAAAACACATATTTAACAAGATTCTGCCCGTGGCTCTGTCCGCATAAAACGCATGCAAATGCATACTAGGATTAAAATGCAGGTTCAACGGTTTACGCTCAAATCAAATTAAATATACTCAATACTCAATACTTTATTGCATGTCACAATGTATACTTAAATGGTAGTGCTTAACTTAAAATGAGTCATTGTGAACCCTGTCGGGCACAGCAAAACAAATCATTTATTTGCAAACTATGTGTACATACATAAGGTCTTAAATATTTTATAATAGTTACTTAAAACTTAGCGCGCTTTTACAGCCATGGCAAATTGGAGGGCACTGCAAAATATTATTTATTTATAGCTATTTTACATAAAACAGATATCATTCTAAACAAATCCATACAAAGTTATAAAGCATATTTGTATTCTTGTAGATCGCCATATTAGGTATATTTATTCGTAGGTTTATATTCTTTTACGTAGGTATCTAATTGTTTTTATACGTAGATAAGTATTTATACGTGTTTACTATTTTTATATTACTTACTATCATGTCGATGGCAACACATTTTATATAATTTTCGACCAGTTTTCGGCAACGCGGATTATAATTTTTATATTTAATCTTTATTTATTATTTTTAGATATAAATTTTTCAACAGAATAAAAACATTTTTGTACCAGAAAAGCTTTTAATTTATTATTGAATGGTTTGTTTATTAAATATTCTTATTGCCATATATTGCGGACTTTGATTTAGCATTTTACTTAACAAACATACAAACATCATCAAAAACGTTATCATTTATAATCTTAGCAGGCATTCTTTATTCTTTACTAGCTTTTGCCCGCGGCTTCGCTCTCGTTAATTTAGAATTTGACAATCAATTCAGGTTGTACTCTGCTTGTAATAATATAATTCAATCATGATTCGAAAGACATGTGGCGCCATCTATTATCATAAGAACGTTATTATTGTTTTTCTCGGGAACAGTAATGTTTTTCGGGATGATCGGTTCAGTGGTTTAGGCATGAAAAGGTAACATACAAACAAACAAACTCATTTTCGCTTTTATAATATTAGTTAGGATTAGGATGTACCTGTGTTTATTGTTTTAACATTTATATTTTTGTTTCAGATATTGAAAACGACTAGAAGAAACTACTTATGAGGTAATTACATTTTTTATTTATTAATTCACGATTTAAAGTATTAAATTAAAAGTATTATTGTAAACTTGGCGATTAAAAAGAGTGGCCATGGGTTTCTTGCCCGTTCTTCTCAAGAGCCCTACACCCTTGCTTTACTGAACGTGGCGGTATAGGTAAATTCACAGAAAAATGTAGTGTAACTTTGACATTCATAAGTGTTACCCTGTAACCTAACTTGAATAAGTTTATTTTTGATTTTGAAAGTAAATAATTTATTAAATGTATTTTATTACCAAGCATTTACAGTGCTGCTTTTATGTTAGTTTTTCTAGATTATATATACCTTTGACATATCGGTGTAAACGGTCGCTTCCTAACGCGTCCTGTAGGTTCATTCTCCACGTGTGTCAAAAATGTTGTGCGAGCCAGAGATAGTGGATTTGTTTCGTTTATTAAGAGTAAAGCCTTTCACGACACAAGGATTAGTCCGTTATAAGGCAAACGCCATTACCAACAATAAGATAAAAATCTATAACTTTTTTTGCGGTTTATATGAACTTATAAGTTCCTCGACTACCTTGTTCGTTTGCGTATGTTTTCATGCGATCGTGAAGTGTTCATTTCGATGCCGGAGCCATACAAAGTGGTATTGGAATTTTCTGTTACCAATTTTCAGCATTTTAACTGACAATGGGCCCAGTTATCTTATCTTATGTGGGGGCCAGTCAGTGCAGACCGGCGACACTTCGACCCAGTGGGATCTTTTGTGTCGACACTCTCCCAATAACGATTGCCATAGATGTTCATGGCAGACGGGACCGACGGCTTAACGTGCTCTCCGAGGCACGGAGCAGGCGATAATTGTCAATCAATAAGCACATAATTTCGAAAAGTCATATAACTTCCGAAAGCCAGAAGTGCGCGACGTGGGTTCGAACCTGAGTCCCTCGGCATTGCAGTCTGTTGGTCTCCCCACTGAGCTATCGCTGCTCTTATGGGCCCAGTTAAGAAGACGGCAATAGTTTCACCCACTATTACATAGAATCTAACAAGAGAGTTGACAAAATGTTTTTATCATAAACCTATGTTTACCTCTTTGGAATATGCAGGCGTAGCGCAGATTATAATCTAGATATCTATAAGCATATTGTCTTTGTTATGACCATAACTTTGAGTTGCGTCTAATATATAATATATAGCAGTAATATTTCCCCATAACGGACGTAACCGCAGCTTAAACTGATACCATTCACGTCAATTACTAACCACAAGGTCTATCACAAACGATAAGTCTCACGAAATGATGTCGTTCCAATTGTGAAGAGCGGTTGATACGGAAATTTGCGGTTTTCCACCGTATAACCGTAACTGATTACCGAAACTGTCACTGTGACGGTTTTTTGTAAGATTACCATCAAAAGTTATGGTAATTATGGCAGCTGAAATTGTGTATGACTAGCTTCTACACGCGGCTTATCACGCTTGAAACGTCATTTAAAACAAACACATCCTACTGTCCTATTAATATTATAAATGTGAATGTTTGTGCGGATGTATGTATGTTTGTTACTCTTACACGCAAAAACTACTGAACGGATTTTGATGAAACCTTACAGTATTATTGTTTATACATCAGAATAGCATATAAGCTACCAAAAATCTATCTACATTAACGCGAGCAAAGCTGCGGGCAAAATCTATTTTTCAATATTTTGGCATAATGTAAAAAAAAAGAATTAGAGAATTTAAATAAATTGTTATACTATTGTATTACGTATCAACCAAACAAGAAGTAATTTATAAGAAGACAGAAGAAAGAAGAATTGAAGAGAAGAGAACGATCGCATTGAGCCTTGGCACTGGGAGAATTCACAGGAGTTATGTTAATACCCGTGAATTTCCTGATGCCTCAGCTCATTGTGGTCACTTTCAACGGCAGATACAGAGAACAGAAGAGTTTGACAGAAGACTAGCTCACCTCCAATATCACTCGCATCTTTAAATTGTTATTTGTGTTCTGTACATGTTTTTTTTAAAGTTATTAGTGGATTTATTATCAAAGTACTGTAATGTGAGGAACCAAAACAGATAATATTTCGTAATTACACTTATGAACTAATTTTATGGATTTGATCAAATCACTAAAGGGGTTTGGGTAACTTTGTATGGACTAGTGGCGTCATTCTATTTTTCAGCGGCCACCATTAATTTTAATATTACTTTGTTGTGCTGTGTCAAGTGCTCATATATGGCAAATTATTTTTGTCCTAAGTGAAATCGGAGCTGAGATATTTGCAATTGAAGATTCTAAAAATGTGATCAATATTAATACTTCAATTATTGCCTAATGTAAAAAAAACCTATTTATTACTTTATAAGGTCGATATTAGAGATTAGCTTTATTGTTTTACGACCTTCTGTTAATGTGCCGGCAGTATTGGGTCTTAGGAAATAATTAAAACACATTATTATACTTTGTTGCATTTTATTACATAATAAGTAAAACACATTTTTAACTCACTTCGTCTATTTCGTTCTCAATGTCATGTCGAATAATTGTATCTAAGAATTGTGCCGGCGAAGTCAGATTATTTTGATATCTGCCCCATCCCATTTACCATATTATGGACATTACGTGTGAACAGCAGCCTAAGGTCCGTTTCCCAATAATGCATGAGCAATAGTGCCCCAATATTGCATCCAGCCCATGTGTAGTTCTTTCTACGAGAATATACACGTAATATGTCCATCTAGATGAATGTCGGGATTGGATCCGTCCTCTAAGAAGCCACGGATCAGCCCAGTTTAAGGCTCCCGCCGAAAAATCATTAATGTTGGGTTCTCTGCATACTTCAATCACATATGAGCCGTCGCTTTTTACATGTTCACCGTAGTAACTACGAGCTTGGTGTACCTGGTACGTTCCAAGTGCGTAGAGAATTAAATCATCGGCACTGAAAATAGGAAAATCATCCAGGCCAGGAACTTCAGCATTCATACATTCAAAATCAGCCCTTCTTCTATTCAGATTATTCCCAATGACATACTCGTCTAGCTGATTCCGAGTACTATGGTGAGCTATATTGTTTATTATTTCTTGAGTTAGCCTATGATCGGTCAGTTGTATCCCAAACGCATTTAATAATGCTGCAGCTATTCTTATTTCTTCAAATAGATGACTTGCAGCTACATTAAAATACTGAGACCGAAGCTGACGGAACTGATTTTTTAACCTGCCATTAATGGTTTCGACCACCCAACGGCACATGGTTACTTTTCTTGAATCGTTGGCCTGTTGTGTCATAAGCTGGTATTCATTGTCATCTTTTGATAAGGGCATATATGCATGGTATCCACATGACTCCACATCTTCGATGCAGTTTCTGAATCCTCTGTCTAATATTAGCACATCATTCTCATGAAAGAACCAGTGGAAGGGATCACATGGGTTCTTAAAGATCTCTGAGAGAATGGTTGCATCGGATTTAGTCGCTTCATATAAACCATATATGTCTATGATGTGGCCATCAGGACAAACCAGTAAAAAAGGCTTTAATAAATGCCGGAATTTGTGTACCTAAGCTATAGCACTTTCGCTGAAAGTAATAATTACTACTTTTTTGCAAATAGATGTACGTGCCATCTAGTATGATAATGGCCTTCCTTTCAGTCAGAGAAACATCAGGATTGTCAAATAATGTCCTTGGGATTGCTTATCATCTTGATATAACATCTTGACGAGTCAAATGATCATAGCCAAGGTGCTGTGGAACAAACTTCTCTATTAAGTCTTGTCTCACGAGGCTCATCGTTTTTTGTAAAGTCTTTCTTGACATATTGAAAATCTGAGACAATCTCTGATTTGAGTCGCCCGTATGAAGCTTAGTAAGTACGATGGCGAGAGCTCTACCTACCCTATTTTTATACCGCTGAGAAATAATAGGACAGCTTTGAAGGATTTCTTGGAATTGGGATTTTGAAAAACCTATATAGTAGTGGAAAACAGGTGGTAATTGGCCGATCAGCGTCGCGCGTAACGGTTGTTCCGGCGGTCTGTGCGCAGTTCGCCGGCGTGTGCTACACCATGGGCCGTTCGGTCCGGCCATTTACATTATTGTACGTATTTAATTTATGTTATTTGGAATTCCCAAAAAAATTCAGAATAAACCTAAAATACTGCAAAAGAACATAACAACTTCTTGGATTTTAATGAGCAATACAAAACTAAATATCTCTGTTGCGATGTGGTTTAGAGAAATGTGTCCATAATAGCTTTTGATCGCATTGTTCTGTTCTTTCATCATATCCGAGTTTCATTACTGGCCGCTCAACTTTAAAACAACGCCAACTTTACCCAAACCCCTTTGTTGAGAGAAATGAACAAATTGTGTTGTTATATTAGCATCGTCCATGATTTGATCAAATCACTAAATTTGTTGAGAGAAATGAACAAATTGTGTTGTTATATTAGCATCGTCCATGATTTGATCAAATCACTAAATTTGTTGAGAGAAATGAACAAATTGTGTTGTTATATTAGCATCGTCCATGATTTGATCAAATCACTAAATTTGTTGAGAGAAATGAACAAATTGTGTTGTTATATTAGCATCGTCCATGATTTGATCAAATCACTAAATTTGTTGAGAGAAATGAACAAATTGTGTTGTTATATTAGCATCGTCCATGATTTGATCAAATCACTAAATTTGTTGAGAGAAATGAACAAATTGTGTTGTTATATTAGCATCGTCCATGATTTGATCAAATCACTAAATTTGTTGAGAGAAATGAACAAATTGTGTTGTTATATTAGCATCGTCCATGATTTGATCAAATCACTAAATTTGTTGAGAGAAATGAACAAATTGTGTTGTTATATTAGCATCGTCCATGATTTGATCAAATCACTAAATTTGTTGAGAGAAATGAACAAATTGTGTTGTTATATTAGCATCGTCCATGATTTGATCAAATCACTAAATTTGTTGAGAGAAATGAACAAATTGTGTTGTTATATTAGCATCGTCCATGATTTGATCAAATCACTAAATTTGTTGAGAGAAATGAACAAATTGTGTTGTTATATTAGCATCGTCCATGATTTGATCAAATCACTAAATTTGTTGAGAGAAATGAACAAATTGTGTTGTTATATTAGCATCGTCCATGATTTGATCAAATCACTAAATTTGTTGAGAGAAATGAACAAATTGTGTTGTTATATTAGCATCGTCCATGATTTGATCAAACCACTAAATTTGTTGAGAGAAATGAACAAATTGTGTTGTTATATTAGCATCGTCCATGATTTGATCAAATCACTAAATTTGTTGAGAGAAATGAACAAATTGTGTTGTTATATTAGCATCGTCCATGATTTGATCAATTCACTAAATTTGTTGAGAGAAATGAACAAATTGTGTTGTTATATTAGCATCGTCCATGATTTGATCAAATCACTTAGGGATTTAACAAATCTCTGTTTTTATCATATCCCTGTAATATTTAAAATACTTGGTTTTGCCCGTGGCTTGGTTCGCATAACACGCATTACTTACTTTTTCTGGATGAAAATTCCCCTCTGTCATTTTCTGCAGCCCCGATAACGTGTATGCGAAATTTCGTGACGATCAGTCGAGTAGTTACGATATAAAAGCGTAACAAACTAACTCACATTCGCATTTATAATATTAGTTAGGGTAGAGTGAATCTCACAGTCTAAAAGCTTAGAAATGATGAGCTAATAGGTGCGACAGTCTGTGTGATCGTGTGTAAGGCATTACATCCGCATAGATCGACTTCCACACATTGTCTTCCGATACGACTACTAGATTCCACGCGGCGCAAGTTAGAAAAGAACCGCGATTTTTAAGGTTATTAAAAAACTTAAATATAAATAGTTATAACGATTATCTAAATGACTTAAATTGTAATAAAGTTCAATAAAAGTAGTGTTATAGTTCAAAATTATATAATAATAGTGTTTTAAAATAAACAACGCGACAAAATCCGTATTAAGTAATTTAATTTCAATGTATAATTATTGCGAAAACGTAACACAATATTAGGTTATAAATTTTTATACATATACAAAAGATGCAAGATCAGATGCAATATTACGCATATGACCTGATATAAGCAGTTTCTATGCACAAGAAGCGTTCTCAACACTAGAGGCATTTATTGTAGAGTAGATTTTACACGCCCCTTCGCTTGGGAACAATACTTTTTCGGGGTGAAAAGTACCCTATGTCGTTTTCTGTACTCCTGACAACGTATATGCGAAATTTCATGATGATTCGTCGAGTAGTTAAGGCTTAAAAGCTTAAGGAAAAATAAACAAGCTAATATTCGCATTTATAAAAATAGTTAGCATTGCATTAAATTGTAATATTTTTACGTGGACATGTTAATATTAACCCTGCATTGTTTCGCTCTAGAATAGGGCTAATATAGGCACATACTCTGTATTTGTATAACAATAATAAGTTATTCGATGCACCTGCACAACCTCACGCCGTAAATCAAGTTTTGTTATCCGTGACGATTTTGAAGAACTGGCCCGATATTTAGTAATCTATATCGATGATATTATTGGATAGCTTTTGACCATGACTTCGCTCGCTTTAATGTAGATTTGTCAATAAATTTATTTTTCTGAATGAGCGGACATAGCTGATCTTTTCTGGCAATGTGTATGTGAAATTTCTTTATTAGCAGTCGAGTAGTTAAGGCGTGAAAGCGTAACAAACAAGCTCATTTTCGCATTTATAGCCATAGCCATAGCCGCTACCGCTTATCCATCGCACCGCACACACAACAGTTATTCACGAAGATGTTACCCTATTCAACGATAATCGCTGGGTGGCTTGTAATCCATATGTAACAGATGATCTAACGTTACTGCTAACGGTATGTTATTGTCTGGTTTTTATGCTGACGATACCAGCCATTGACTTGCTATTATTCATTTAATTTAGAAGACTAATACCTGTAGACAATCCGAATCTTCGGGCCAAACGACAACAACATTCAATGAAGTTTCGGATTTCTTTCTTTCAATATGACTTTACTCCGTTGTAGGAACTACACCATAAGAGGGTTTTGTGCTGACGATACGAGCCATTATTTGCGTTATGAACTTGCTTTTATTCATTTATTTTAGAAGACTAACATCTGTAGTCAATCCGAATCTTCGCGCTGAACGTAAAAAACTTGGAATGAAGTTTCCTCAGATTTATTTCTTTCTATATGATGTTGTTCCGTTGTTGAAACTACATCATGAGAGGGCTTTTGTTCTGACGATACCAGCCATTGTTTGCGTTATAAACTTGCTATTATTAATTTTTTTGGAAGACTAATATCTGTAGTCAATCAGAATCTTCGTGCCGAACGAAAAATACTTAGAATGAAGTTTCCTCGAATTTCTTTCTTCCTAAATTACTTTTCTTCTTTGGTTAGGTTTATAATCAATAGGTTAAGTATCGATCATCATCTCAGTGGAAAGACATCCACTGCTGGACATAGGCCTCCCTCAAGGTTTTCCACACAGAGCGGTCATGAGCTATCCGCATCCAAACGCTTCCCGCGACCCTTACAAGTACCGATATTTAGGATGAATTTCGGCATAAATGTTTCACGGTACGAAAATACGAACAGTCAGCCCGAAATTTCGGTATTTACTTTCAAGGTTTCGAAATTTCGGGCAACTGGTTTTTGAAAGGCATTGACGTGTCAAAATCAAACTTATGTCAAGTGACGGGATTGGCTATTGCTAAATTAGTCAGACAATATTAACTTTTGTCATGCTTTGTAACCGTCTGTTAACAACTTTTTGAGTTGTTATAAATCCCAAGTTGATTGCTCACTAAAATCTGAGATGTCACTTAAACAGGAACAGCCTGATTCGTGAAGTAGAGCTGAAAATATTTGTGTTGTATTCATGCACTGAATAGGATTTCCAGGCTCCCTAAAAATGCGCTGTGTGGTCAGTAGGAATCCTGGAATGCTTGTTCCTTGCAGAATAGCGTTTTTGAGAAGGGTTAACACCGCGCCAATGATATAACACACCTAGTATTATAGGCGTCCATGAGCCAAGGTAACACGTGAATATTAGGTGACCTGTATGGTTGCTTGTGAATCCTGGGATCCCTTTAAAGGAATACAACACTTGGTTATTGAGCTACGATCTTATTCAGACCGGTGGTCTCGACGAGACACTTCAAGAAATTTGGAGTGGCGGTAGCCCTTTAGCTAAGGCATGGAATTATCATAAAAAAATCGTGGATGCAATTTCCGATCCTTGCATTATCGATGTGAACTCACTTCGTAATACAAGCAGTTAAAGCAGTTAGATTACCGAAGTTCATAAGAAGACTAATATCTATATCTATTAAAGCTGCTAGTATTGAATATATATTTTTTTTTTTTTTTTATTTTGCTCGTCAAAATGGCCACACTCCACCTGATGGTAAGCAGTCGTGTGGTTTAAGAGCAGTGGCCTCCACATCGCCCCCACAGTCAATCAGAATTTTTAAAGAAATAGCTCACTAACTTATCATTATGACAACGTACGGTATGCTTTACTTCTCATAAATATGAATCTTTACGCGCAATATATCAGGCGGCTAAGGAAAGAATAGGATAGAACAAAACAACAGCACAGCAACAAACTTTACCTACAATATAGGGAAGTGAAATGACGTATCGATGTCTACGAAAAACACATGTCATCAACCGGTCGATATGACGCGGGGCCGTGAACCGAGCGATTACTTCTTAAGCGGTTTGTCGCTAGCAAAGGTTTTAAAGGCAGATGAATAAATCAAATATACGTTTATACTTTTACATTCTACTACTATATCTAATAAATGTTTGAGAAATTGTTTGATTGTTTGTAATTTAATTTCTCGTAAGGGTTTAAACGGGTTTTATCGATAACCACACTGATGGACTATGGACTAGATTAACATATATAATACTTTAATCCTTATACGATACTGTGAGTTTTATGTAAGTAAAGCCGCGTACACAAACTAGCCACAGTTTAATATGCAAATTAAAGTAAAAAGAATGCTGAAATATATTAAGCATATATATAATTACAACCTCAATGCTCAATGGCGAATAATAAGGCTAGGATAAATATATGATAGTCATTCTTAACGCGAAACCCTTTTTAAAACGAAATTGATTATTGTCACTATTGCTAGTCTCACCGACTCTATGGCCCCACTGGCCAACTTTTTGTCCACGATCACCAGACGGATGGGAGTGGGTTTAGTACACAATGCTGTGACTTCCTCATATCTGCCATCAGACGCTTAACTACAGTTGTAATAAGCCGAGATAAGGGCTTAATGACGATTTGTATAATGATATTCACTGGGAACCTCGATATATCGATAAAAAGAAAGCACATTGTTCACTTTACTAAATGGAAAAAGTTTTTGGGAAATAATAATGCACGTTTACATTGAGTGGTCACTATGCGTTGCCGAGTGTTGTGGCTTCAATTCCTAAACAGATCAAGAATTTTTGTGTTCTATGAATACCTAATTGTTTCGAGTGTGGGTGTTCTCCGTGTCCATTAATAATAATAAACGTTTATTTCATCTCTACAAATTATATTATGTTATACAGTATAGCAGCGATAGCCTAGTGGGAAACCGATGGACTGCCACACAGAGGTTTTAGGTTTGAACCCAAGGCGCGCATCTCTGACTTTTCGAAGTTATATGCGTATTAAATAATTATTTATCGCTTGCTTTAACGATGAAGGAAAACATCGTGAGGAAACCTGCATGTCTGAGAGTTGTCCATAATGTTCTCGAAGATATGTGAAGTCTGCAACCCGCACTGGGCCAGCGTGATGGATTATGGCCTAATCCTTCTCACACCGAGAAGAGGCCCGTGTCCAGCAGTGGGACAGTTTAATACAGGGCTGATATTATACAGTATAGAGTTGACAAGAAAAATTGTCAGAAAATTCGTAATTTGTGGGCGTTCTGGAGTCTAAACTAAGCCGAGGCTTGTACTATCTTTAGGCCCCCCATTTCATAACATTGTATAACAGCGGTAGTGAATGCGACTGCTATGCATGAAGTCTCAGGTTCGAATCCCGGGTCGGGCCAACAAACAGTTATTGGGTTTTTCAGTTAAGAAATCTCAATAGCAGCCGGAGTTAGGCAGTTGGCGGTATAAGACATCCCCGTGCCTCGAAAAGCACGTAAAGCCGTTGGTCCTGCGCCTGATCTCTCTCCGCTCGTGTCGTATTACCGTCCCATCGAAACTTGAGAGTTAGGGAACAGAGAGTGCACCTGTGTTTGCGCACACACTTGTGCACTGTAATATCTCCTGCGTAGTTGGCCAGTCTCTGTTAAGACTGGCCGCCGTGGCCGAAATCGGTCTGGAGGATATTATTATTATAGATTGTCAACATGTCAAAAGCGTACATGAGTGTTGGGAATGAGTAAGCGGGAATGAATGTTTATTTTTTTATTTTTTATTCTCTTTATTTAATTTAGGTACTTTTATATAAAATACATGGCAGTCCCATCGTACCTTATTACAAGATTATTCATAATAATTAACAAACTTAACCTAATTAGACTTAAAACGAAGACTAATAAATCTAAACAAACTTTCAGCAGCACTGGACATTGGCATAGACAAAATCTCATGAAAACAGCCTGTATTATTCTTATCTATTTTTAAATTCGTTATTAGGAATGAATGTTTGTAAATTCCCCCGCGACACAGGGATTATTCCTAGTGCGAGAGCTGTCTTAAAAAGCAAGCAAACAGGCTTGTGATCCTGAGGAGAGGCTCGTGCCCAGTGGGATAGTCTGTATACAGGTCTGATATCATTAAACAGACTTAAGTAAACTTGTTTGCTAACTAGTCAGTTACTATAAAACAGTTAATGTACAGGTTAGTTCAGCCACTGCTTTGTGCGTGTACGCTCTTGAATTAACGAATCAGTAAATTATCTTTTTATACTAACCAGGAGGTAAATAGTCTTACGTCTTACATGATAGTAATGCTTTGTAAAGTTCACTGTGATACAGAAACTAATCGTAGTGCTTGGAAAGATACTGGAAGTCCTCTAATATTATCTTATGTTTACGTGAATGTTATACATTGACATTAAACTACTTTATACGGATTTTGTCGCTTTGTTTATTATAAAAACACTTTTATTACATAATTTTGAACTAGAACACTACTATTATTGAAATTCGCTACAATTTAAGCTATTTAATAATTAAAACTATTTATATTTAAGTTTACACTTTTCCCCGACGTTTCGGTTGCTTTACAGCAGCCATGGTCACGGGGTGTCTCTCTGTGACTGATCATCATGAGTTTCTCCGTCACAACGCGACAAAATCCGTATAAAGTAGTTTAATTTCAAGGAAGTTTTCTATTAAAAATATAAATTGAAAGTTGAAACTAAACTACTATATTAATATTCTAAGGTGCAGCGGCACACCGGCAGCCAGACACTACTAGGTTTTTTATTATGTCTGGTATTCCAAGAACTAACAGTTTAAGCGGATTTTATCGCGGTTTATTTCAAACAGTACTGATATTTTTAGAACTATTTAAACTTACAAATTTTCCGAAATTTCGGTTGCTTTTTGGCAGCCCTCTTCGTGGCCATGGCTGCTTGAAAGCAATCGAAACGTCAGAGAAAGTGTAAACTTATATCTAGGATAAAATGAGTATATAGTAGTTTAATTTCAATGTATAACATTCGTGTAAACGTAAATATTATAAAAAACAAAGTTTTCTTTACGAACTTGCAATAATATAACCCATCTTCTCAAGCTATAACTCGTTACCTGGTTTTCCATCACTTCACCCGACGCCCACACAGCGTTGAACAAAAAACCACGCCATCCACTTAAAAGCCTTCGGGTAAAATATAAAATGTACTCAATTAGTCAAGTCGTTAGTTCAAATCGATCCAGATTCCTAGAAACCGCTACAATTTGGCTCGTGCGGCCAATCATACACAATCTCCACGAATTATAAAGTTTCCAAGAAACGGTGGGATTACCAACAGAAGTCGGTTCGGCAATCGATTATATGTTTTAAAAATAAAAATGTATATTCGCAACTTAGTTTGTTGCAGTTTAAAATCAAAAGATATCCAAAGATTTAAATCATAAGCAGTTGTCTTAGATTGCACAAAAAAGCGTTCACACTAAGAAGAGTAATTTTCAATATGAATGAGTGTGATAATAATAAAAATATTTAGATGTCATGCTGGCATTGTTTGTCGGATGACAACTTAACGATCCAGAAAGATGACTATATCTAAACGTACTAATCTATGATTACTACGGTTAGATAGTCGGGGAAAGTGTAAATATAAATCGATCAAAATTATAATAATTAATTAAAATAAACCGCGATTAAATTAAGTATCTAATTACTATGATAATCTTACTCTAATGTAACAAATACAAATATTAGATAAATCGCAAAGAAAACCTCAATGTAAATATTGCAATAACGCGCCCAAAGTGCGGATTTCTTGTCATTAGGGCGTGCATCTTATTGCGCGAGATTCAAGCGCGGGCAAGAATAACTTTTGATAAAACAAGGAGACGGAGGGACATGGTGCGATTTCTCTTATATTTTAATCAATTAATGTATTTTACAACGCTAAGCTACTAAACCGCATAAAATTTCACTCAGTTATTTTTGAGTCATACCAGAATAAACAGATAGGCAACCGAAAATACAAAACATATTGTTTTCTATTAAAACCTCTTTAGACAGTCGATGTATATGACAAACTTGTAATTGGGATCGACATTATGTAAATCTACATATAGGCACAGATAAATAGATACAGATAAATTTTATTTACGAGTATATGCACAGCAATAAATTTTATTTTTTTCCGATTACTGAATATATTGAAGAGGCTTCTTTCCTTCTCTCTAGCCTTTATTATTCCCAAATCACTTGAGGTTGGCTTTCTAGTCTAACCTGATTTGACTGGATATCAGTTTTTACACGGAGTGGCTGCCACCTGACCTCCGCAACCCGAAGGCTAACGATACCCTAAGGCTAGAGCAGTGTCAGGATATTAGAGGGCACTGACTTCCCAATAACGACTGCCATAGATGTTCATGGCAGCCGGGACCGACGGCTTAACGTGCTCGCCGAGGCACGGCGATAATTGTCAATTAACACGCACATAATTTCGAAAAGTCATATAACTTCCGAATGCCAGAAGTGCGCGACGTGGGTTCGAACCCGAGCCCCTCTGTATTGCAGTCTGTTGGTCTCCCCACTGAGCTATTGAAGAGTTTTCTAAACGGACAACATGCTACTGTAATATATGGCTGCAGTGCTGCAACTACAGCCAGGCCAGCTCAAAAACATTTGTATGCATTTATACCACACATAATTGCCATAGCCATAATTATGCAAAGTATTAACGCGTATTTCATAATACGGCTCTTATTGCCGCACATTGCAGTAAATATAATTCCCGTTTAGAAGCCTTTAGGCATGTTTTGGAGATTACCCTCTAATATAAAAAGGTAGTCAGCCGACACACGTTTTACCTTGTTTCTAAGAAATTGCAGGCTGTGTTTAGCACCGGATGCATCTGCTATCAGCTACCGATCCTCTCAATAGTGCGTTTATCCTGCAGATTATAAACTTATATTTTCTTTGTTTACAATACTTATTTATTTTCAATGTGACACACAGGTGGTAAGTTTGGCAAGCAAATTTGCGATCTTAATTTTCTGGAAGATAAGGTCACATGTTGATATACTTCTTTTCGATCAGCTTCAGCAAAAATGAATTTAGTTACTTACTTCACTGGCTTAGCGAACCAAAGTGGATCTTGGCCTCCGACATTAAAATACGCCATTCCTTGCTATTTTGTACCAAGTCAGACCAATCGGGCACCTTAATCTCTTTTAGGTCTTTAACTATTTGGTCTTTACAGCGATATCTTGAGCGACCCACCAGACGCGACGCCCAGAAATTAAAAATGAATTAAATGAAATAAAATTGTACTTATAAGCCAGCTTCTGTCTGTGGATACGCCCGCGTAAATCCAATCCTTCGGGAAAAGTACATTTATTCTAGATGTAAGTTGATGCCCTATGTCCTTTTCTGTACCGTGTTTGCGACATTTTCAGTCGAGTAATCAAAGCGTGAAAGCGTAGCAAACAACGCATTTGTAATATTAGATTAGGATTAATAGGAACAGTAGGTTTTTTACGTGGAAACTGAGTGAAGAGACGTCTCGAGCACGCTGACGAGGGCAAATTCAATAGCATTTAAGTTTAATCTATCCTAGAGCCACAGCTTCGCTTAGCTCTCTTCCACCGCTCCGCTCACTAGCTTAGCTTCGACGGACACGCAGCCTAACCCTTAATAAACAAAGTCCAATTTTCGTAATTGGTTAATATACAAGTGGCGATCTAATTTCGGGTATCGTATTTCGGGATCGGGAGGCTACAACGACATTTGACATTGTTATAGGAATTATGTGTAGGTAGCTATATAATTTTCTATAGTCATTTGATTAATTGAAAGTAGTGGAAAAGTAAGCCGACGATCATGCATGGACAAGGTAATGCAACATAATGAAACCTTTCATCCAGAAGAAAGTACTGTTAGTAATCTAACCTAACGTACATTTACGGGAGCGGAGCCGCGGGAAAAATGTAGTATGTTTATAAATAGGATTTGAGCTTTAGGTCATTTATAACCTTTTGTATGACCAAAGTAGCAAAAAGCAAACTGCTCGATTAATGCTAAACGGTATCGTGGCGTGGCATAGTAAGTAAATTACTTGGAAGCTAGTATGTTTTACTAAATTATTGCAGCTGTAGCCAAAACGCTCGTGAATAGCAATAACAAATCATTCGTTGAAATTTCAACAAGATCTTTTAAGTGATTTTTGTATGACAAATCCCGTATTATGACTACGAAAAATTTTATAAACATTTTTAAGTATATAATTACAAGGTGCTTAGACATTTTAAAGGTTATCGCCATATATCGACATAAATTAATTTTCTTTTTTATAATAAAAAGACAAGTCTAGAACTAATAAATCCTGTGTCGCGGGGGACTTTACAAACATTCAAACAACGGACACAAAGAACACCTAGACTCGGAACAATCGTTCGTGGAGCACACAAATTTTAGTCTCGTGTGAGATTCGAACCCACAACACTTGGCGTAGAGGCAGTGGCGAGGCGACCACTTAAACCACTACGCCATCCGGGCAGTCAAGTAATAAGTAACTATTGTCGTTTAATGTAATTCAGAATTAAGACTAGCTATGCCCGCGGTTTCTACCGCGTTTATGGTTACGGCGCCGCTCCCTTGGGTCATTGCGTGATGTTATATAGCCTTCCTCGATAAATAGGCTATCCAACACTAAAATAATTATTCAATTCGAACCAGTAGTTCCTGAGATTATCACGTTCAATCAAACAAACAAACAAACTCTTCAGCTTTATAATATTAGTATAGATTCGAACTTGTTACGATACTGGCATACGCCATCGCCTTTTTTTGCCTCTCCGCGGATAAAAGGTAGCAGAGAGGCTATGTCAGGCTCACTTGGGGAATGTTGGAATGTCCCAGGTACCACCGTCTAAACTTTCTATGGTGTGCCGACTCACTGCCGTGAATGGTGGATGAGTCACTGGAACTCAAACTGTATCAGCGACCCACCCAGCGGTGCCCAACGCAAGCGAGAAATGCCTGCAGGCGACGACTCCAGCATACCTTGCACATAGCATTCAGTTGCATTGCCTTGTCCATACATGACCTTCGGCTTACTTTTCCACTACTTTTTTGTACACCTGACAACGTGTATGCGAAATTTCATTATGATCGGTCGAGTAACAAGCAAACAAACAAACTCACATTCACATTTATAATATTAGATAGAACTAGTTAAGCAGTTATGACATTTACAAGATATTTACATAATTGCAAGAAAACTATATTTTTTATAATGTAACAAAATGTGTTACTAAGATAAATTGCTAACCGACTTGTTCAACTGTGTGTCTGTTATAATTCCGTCTGTCCTTGCGTGCGCCGGCGCAAGCTCCTGTTATTACGCGGCGAGCAAGGGCTGCCGATAATTTGCGTACTAGTGTAGTTAGAGTATCGATATTTAAAGGAAGATAAATATTTAATGTTACTCGAGGAGATGTTTGTTGTAAGTAGGTACACTTATAAATGTTAGATTAACTTAGCTCTGTTAGTGTTATGTCAAATATATTGAATGTAATGAAATAGCGTTAACATACGTTCTAAAAGTTAATTCTTTATTTGAAATGTACGTTTAAAATCAGTTAAACTTTAGCATAATCGTTACGTCATACGTAAGGTATCCAAACCACATTTTTATTTATTTTATAATCGAGTCGATTAACATTAGTTGCTACAGTTGAAAAGGTATTGAAATAGTTGGTCAATTAATTTTCATCGATACTTTTACTTTATCGATATCATCCCCGCCCTGCTATATATAATCACCACGGGCGTCGGGAACTCACTACGCCGCAGTCCACTCACTATTCTAATTTGTTTTAATTCATCTAATAAAAGCATAATATGCAATAACAACATATTTGTGTATGTAAAAGAAATTATTTACTTGTGTGTTCTGTAAGTTGTATATATTTTACTCTTCAAGGATTACTTGGAGGGCTGCCATTAATCTGTCGGTCAGGAGTGGCGCCACTGTCTGCGCGGCTGACTTGTCTTTATTTACATTTATTAAAGGTTCACTTTTTGCTCACTTTAGGGTTTTGATTATTTCTCTCTATATACATATTTGGCGGTCTCAATGGCGTAGTGGTTAGTGTAACCGACTACCACGCCTGAGGTCGCGGGTTCAATTCCCGCACACGTCAAACATTTGTGTGCTTGAACATGAATGTTTGTCTTGATCAGGATGTTTCTATCTATAATATGTATTTATTTACAAAAAAAAAAGTGGTGTACTGGTCCATCAAGCACCCATACCCATAGCCCATATATTAGAATCCATACGTAGCAATAGTCTTACGCCTGCTGCGGCTAGTGCCGCTGTAGGTGTTCCATCCCACCTTTGATTAAAACTCTCGAAGGGCCTCTTCACGTTGGACCTAGGTCTCCGTGTAAACCTCCCAAAGGGCCAGGTATTTTCCTCATATAATATGTTAGAAAATACCTATGATAAGAGAAACAAAATAATAATAATAATTTATTTATTGATACCAAATAGATGACAATACATACAACTTTTTAACCTATAATACAATAACTCAATGTATACAATATTCAATAAACCCTTACGTTTAAACTAGGCCGAGCCTGTCTTAGACGTTAGTTTCGTTCAATGAACTTTAATGTTATGTGTGACGTGACGTGAAATATAGCTGGTGAAACGGGTGAATTACATCTCTGGCTGCCCTCTCTGGGATCTATTGGCGTACGTCTATGCATATACTAAGATTTGCTTGACTAAATATGTCTCCAGTCTCCACAGAAACAAAGATGTCTTCCAAGGCATTATACAGGTCAAACATCTTAGCGCAATAATTGAAATAATTCTGCTAAGCAAGCATGCAATTACGTGTCAGCTTTTACGGTTTTTGTGACGTAATTAACGCTTAATGGCGTTAAACTAGGATAAGCAGAGCTTACCACTCTATTTATATAATTTATGTTATTTAGTTGGTTTCTTTATGTAACCACTTGATATTATGCGGCATTGCTCGTAAATGCATGTTTTTCTGGAGGAATTATACCCTATGTCCAGTTCTGTACCTCTGACAACGTTTACGTGAAAGTTTATAATGATACGTCAAGTAGTTAAGGCGTGAATGCGTAACAAACAAACTTACATTAGCATTCTGTTTCTAAGGGATTGAAGATTGTCATAACCTTAACTTTTAACATAAGTATTTACGCAAGCGAAAACGCGATCAAAATCTAGTTTTAAATAATTCTGTAACGTCGAAATATATTTTATCGTTGCTTCGCCCCTCTATGCCTACGTAATTATGAGTGAGTAAATCGTGGGTGTGGTGCACCTCTTTTTTATTTTTGAAAAATGATAATATGTTACATATTATCAAAATGAAAAAAGAGGTGCAACACGTCGCATAAGTATCGATTGTGCCTAAAAAGGTTTAAGTATATTTTATTAAGATATTTCAATTTGTAGGTACCTACGTAATGACTGTCAAAATATACCTACTGACAACAAAGTTTAAAACATTTGTTTATTTCGGTCACAAGGTAATACTTATAAACGTACAAGTTTATTGAGTAATGAATTTAATGGATGATTCGAAAGATTTTGTTGTATAACGACTAGTAGTATCGATAAAATTCTTCTAAGAAATAAGACCCAAGTAATGAGACTTGCGATCAAAAATGAGTTGGCACTACGACCTTTCGGTACTTAAACTAAACACTAGCATTCTAGCTTAGATGAAGGATAAAAATAAAACTACTATATACTGATTTATAGCGGTTGACAAAACACAATCTAAACCAAAATATTTTAAAACTTACTATGTAAACATATAATTACACGTTCAGCGAGGTATTGATTGCTGTCAGCAGCCATCGTCACAGTTTCCTCGTCACAGCGTAAATGTCTACTCTTCAGATATCAATCAGCTGGAGAAGTTGACAAGAGTAGGTACCTACTAATAATTTGCAACCCAAATTGCTGGTAAGAATCCAAAAAGAATTTAATTTTCTTCACGTTCGAAAATCCAATACCTACCAAAACAGAATATGGCCGTCGATTTGAGCACCCCGTAAGAAAATATTTAACATAAAAACACCGTCGGGCGTGTTGGCGCCCTTAATGGGGTTGAAAAACAGGGGTGGCTGGCGGAAACCCCTAATGGTGGCCTGACACGAACCACCCAAATTACCACCACGCCATACCTGTGTATGTTCCTAGAATTATATGGACTATATAGGATTTTTTATTCGACTACCCTCGTATTATTTTTAGTTTAAGCTGTTTGGACACGACATTCGTGATTTAGGCTAGATAAATACGTTTATAGTTCTCATTTTAATAATTCTTTGCTTGTATGTATAGGCTTTTTGTTATTTTATGCTTTGAAATGTTAGGCAAACTTGTAATACATCTACCAAAAGTTAACGCCTTTTGGTAGGTGTATCAACAGACCAAAAAAATCTCATATACATAACTCTAAAAAAACAATTTTTAAATTGTTTTTTTAGAGTTTCGTGGAATAGTCGAGACCTGCTATTAACCTATTGAGTCGCAGCAGCACACCGGCGGCCACACACAGTAGGTTTTTAATTATGCCTTGCAATTGATATGTTTAATAACTTGAACTGTATTAGCAAGAGGTAATCCAACTAATAATATAGTTGTTGAAGTTTGTAGATGTTTGAGTGTTTGATACATAAGCACGCGTACCATTGAATGAAGTTTGGCACTCAGACCATTTCGGGGATCATGTCGGTTCGTCTATAGGAATGACGCGGGCGAAGCCAAGGGAAAACGTATTATTATTAAGCAATACAAACCACACGAAACTTATCATGATTTACGAACAACCCGATCTAAACCTATCTGTTATAAACGTTATTTCTGAACGAAAATTCTAATAGTCGGCCATTTTGAAAATGCATGCGGTATTCGCCATTTTGGTTTGTTACGAGCGGTACTCACCCGTATGCTAGTTGGCATGCCACCCCTGCTACGCGTGCCAGGCGGTGCTGGCACCGAAATTGTGCAAAGTTATGCAACAATTTACGTTACCAGTTAGGAAAACTTCGCGAAGTCGTTACAATGTTGATAGCCTGTATTTTACTTGGCAACACCGTACCTGTAGGTACCAACTGAAATTCCTTCGCTGAATTTTATTGCTTTTATACAAAAAGGGTTTTGTTTTCTATTAGTCGGGTTGACTTCATGCTTATTTGTCGAAAAGATTTTCGTATATGCATGCGATAAATGGAGTTTATTATTGCTTTTTGGTTTTATATATATGTATACCTACATTGGAACTATGTATTTATAACAGGGATAAAATTTATAATTATTTTAAATATTTATTGTTCATGCACTTGTAGAATAAAAACTACATGAAGGAATCGTATGGAAGTATGAAATTATCATAAATAATATTTGACAGAAATAAAATTGTAGGTTTTAATTAAAAATAATAACAATAATATCAGCCCTGCATTAAACTGTCCCACTGCTGGGCACGGGCCTATTCTCAGGTTTTAATTAATATACTTAATTGATATTATTATAATTTAAATATATGTTTTTTATACTTAGGAGTGTCATGGTTAGACTGTTATGGTTAGACTGTTATGTAGAGTTATATAGTTATTATTTGTTTGTAACACTTCTCCACAAGATTCTCGAAGATGTTTGAAGTCTGTCCACCGGCACCGGGACAGCTAGCAACTAGCAACTAGCGTTGTGATCTACGAAATCCGGGAACATGATTCTTCTCACAAATGAGAAGAATCATGTTCCCGGTAGTGGTTTCCAGCACAGTTTTTAAATAGAGTTGTTAATATATACATACATACTATAACTTAACATAGTTTCTTTTTATTCTTTACTAGCTTTTGCCCGCGGCCTCACTCGCGTTAATTTAGAATTTGACAATCAATTCGGGTTGTACTCTGCTTGTAATAATATAATTCAATCATGATTCGAAAGAAACGTGGCGCCATCTATTATCATAAGAACGTTATTATTGTTTTCCTCGGGAACAGTAATTTTTTTCGGGATGAAAGGTAGCCTATGTCCGTTTCTGTACACCTGACAACGTATATGCAAAATTTCAGAATGATCGGTTCAGTGATTTAGGCGTGAAAAGGTAAACAAACAAACAAACAAACTCATTTTCGCTTTTATAATATTAGTTAGGAAGTTAGGATATGGACATTGCCAAACGAACTCAAAACTTACCAATAATAGCCTTGGACTATTTTACTTATGGATGGTTTATTTTAATTTTTCTTCTTTGTCCAACAGTTAATCAACATGGAAGGGTCATCATCAGACTACAGCGATGAAGAAGTGGGGGTCCTGGCGCGGGGTCAGAAGCTTTGGGTCCGTGGGGTCAGATCTCATACTACATGCGCGGACATCGTTCGTGCTTTACAGGATGCGCCTGAAGGTAATCATGAATTTTGTATAAGACTAGCTATCTGCTGTGGTTTCACCCGCATTTATAAATATTGCTCCTCTTCCGTGACTTGTAGCGTGATGCTATGACGAATGAGAATTTCTATTGTTTAAAAAGGGCAACTAGGAATCATTCCTGTGTCGCGAGGATCTTAACGAACATTCAAACAGCGGACATAAAAAACACCCAGACCCGGAACAAATTGTGGATCACACAATTTTTTGTACCGCGTAGGATTCGAACACACAACCTTCAGCGTAGTGGCAACGGCATGACGATCACATAAACCACTTTGCCATCCGTGTAGTCAAATTAGTAAGTTGAACGTGTATCTCACTTATCCGCACAAATTGACCATTATGCTGTCGCGAAGTGTTTAGTTACTTATACCACCCGAGGTCCACAATAACCGGCCTACCTAATGCAAAAAGCATGTTTTGATTCGGACTGGTGGTTTCAGAGACTTATTACATCTAAACTTACAAACTTTACCTTTTTATAATATTAGTATACCTATAGTTCCATTCATGACGTGGTCGCACGAATTTGGGTTGTTGGGGCAAATTAGGTCAGCCGTGCCTTGTTGTCCGAATTGCATGCGCGACCAAAGGTTGGGCTGGGCCATAGCAGCAGAATGTTTATACTTTTTGTGTGTTGGGTTCAAGAATGAAAAATGTAAAGGTTTGTGACAAAGATCAGATTACCTACATATCAAATTCGATCAGAAACTTATGTTTTGTAGTTTGTAACACTCTATATCCGTGTAGGTAGGTTTTTTATATAACACTAGATATCTCCGCGGTTTCACTCGCGTAAATGTAGGTTAGGTTAGTAACGGTACTTTTTAGTTGAAAGGTACCGTATATCATTTTTTGTTCCTCCGACAACGTATATACATATGCATATATGCAAAATTTCATGATGATCGTTCGAGTAGTTAAGGCGTGAAAGCGTAACAAACAAACTTACATTTGCATTTATAATAATAATTAATAACTTAGGATAATTTACTCATTTTGATCATAGCTGGAGGAGCGCCAAGTGAACATGGAGAATGGGTGCTAGCGGAAAGATGGCGAGGAGTTGAACGGCCTTTACCTCCAGATGTACCTGTACTGCATGTCCTGGCTGCGTGGGGAGACGCCAGACACGAGGTACTTGTCTAAACTTATTGGAATTTTATTGGCTAGAACCGACCATACTGCACATAAAGAATGTAATGAGAGGGAATAAAGCAAGATAAGTATGCCAAGATTTTGGCGAGTAGAAATCTGCAGACTACCTTCCCCTGTCGGAAATAGGTGAATGTTTTACTAAAGTGATATATACTACCTGCATGTTCCCTTTAATTAAGTTTGAATACTCAATTTAGGTTAATATGATAGAACGGATTAAAAAAAATTGCCAACATGTTGACTTTTAATTCTAGCCTCTCTTGTTCAGTTCAGTCAGTAATTCGAATTACATTGTTTAAAGAATTCGTACTGACAGTTTATATCACAACAATTATCAATATAGGTATTGTTAGTACAAGAGCCATTTTTATAGGCATTTAAATACAGGCTTGAAGTTATATTATGTGCCATTTAAGTTTGTGTTTTAATGAAAGTTACCTACACAGTGCATAAGATAATGACAGCAGCTTGTACTCATAGGAAAAGCTGATAGTTTGTCCGGTTTTTGGAGATGACGACAGTGTTATTCAACATTGACTTTACACACTTTTTCTTATCCTAATTTCAAATTGGTGTTTATTCCAGGTCCGTTTAGCACTGAGGCGCGTTTCTAGTGGCGGAGAAGACGATTCTGGTCGCGACAGTGACGGAGGCAGTCGAGGAGGCGCTCGAAGACGTCGACGGAGGGGTGTGAGGGCCGCCACGCCTCCTCCGAGAGCCAGGAGTGAAGACCCAGCAGCCAGACTAGTGTCGGTTATACAACATCAAAGCAGAACTATCCACCAGCAGCTAGATAAGCTAAGGTAGCTAAAGAATTATTGTCTATTATGTAATCTTCATCTAGTACGGCATACAAATATGTTTAAAAAAGCCAGATCTTTTTTTACTGGGATTTTAAAGTAATTCGATTACCTACTTACCATATACTGGTTGGTAGATGCCTTGCTAAAACCATGATACCCTGTAAAAACAGTCAGTGGGACTAGTCAATGTTTACAGTATGTAGGCATTCTGTGCAAAAAACTATCGACACCCGGTATTTTGCACAAAGTACTGTAATTTAGAAATGTCGTATTATTTCAAAGTATTCCATTATTTCGTTGATCCAAAACTTAGAGATTCCTAGCTTCTGTTTGAACTTATGAGTCCTTGACATAATCAACAATCAATCAATCAATCAGCCCACCGCAGTCCACTGCTGGACATAGGCCTCTCCCATTTTACACCACAACATCACTAATAAACTTTACTAATTTCACTTTTACTCATTTAATGGAACTATAATCATTTCATTAAATAAAAGCCATAGTTATTAACCTAATTATTTGTTTTGGTCACAGGGAGCAAGAGAAACTCATCGATCAACTGGAAGACCAAACTCACAAAAATCGAATGGAGAAGCACGGCACCAACTATCTTCTGGAGTCATACCTGCGCGACCTCGGCAGGTGCAGTGAGGTCAACGACAGCCAGGCGGGCAACAGCGACAGCGGAGTAGGCGTAGGCAGCGGCACCCCACCGAGAAGACACACCAAACACAAATCCAGGAGAGAAAGACACCTCATGAGAGAACACTACTTCACGAAAGAACTCACAGACATATGTCAAGTAAACTCGGAAAGGCTAAAGCAGACACAAAACGACACAGATTCTGAAGCGTCCGCCGATGAACTCTCGAGGATACGGGAAGAAATCGAAATGCTGGAGAAACTAGCAATCATCAATAAAAGATTACATCGCGAAGAAGAACTAGTTGTCAGATTAACGGCTAAAGTCAAACGTTACATGGACGAAAACAAGGCCAATAGCTGCGAAAATGTATCACAAGTTCGCATGCTGCTGGATAAAATCGAACAAGACCTGATGAGTACGGCTAAGGAGATGCAGGATAATGCTGCAGAGATGGAAAAAGCGGACAGAGAAATAGAGAGCAGAATGAAATTACTAGATGAACTTACTCTGGAACTGGAAGAGGAGGAATTACAGAATACGGTTCTAGAGAGGCAACTGAACGAAGCTTCAAGTCGCCAACCAATTCTGTTACAAGATAGTTACGTACCTGTTTTAGACCAAACAAACTTGAATCAAACATTTAATTACGGGGGCCCAGGCTACGCGTTGGACACGCTGGTATGACATAGGATTAAAATCGGAGTTATTGTCCCAAAGATGTTATTTGAAATTACCATAATCTAAGTTATAGGACTAAGATGTTTTTGGAATATCCAATTTGGCTGCAGATGCCACGAGCCAAAAAGATCTCGATGTTGATTCTCGAAATGTATTTCGAAAGAGAGGGATATATGCCATCACAGAATGAAGAAAGGAGTTAAAACATCGAAATATTGAATGAAATGATCATTACGGATGACGAGTATAACGTTCTCAATTTTACCTGCTTTAAAGTTTAGGTTATGTATTTAGATATATTTAGATTATTTTCAACGTTATTTACACACATGTATCTGATATTTTAATCGCATATAAGGTAATACATAGTGGTGCTAAGACTTACCTAATGTAACCAAAATTATAACATTTTAATATGTTTACAGTTATTTTCTTGTATGTATAGTCTGTGATTATATATTTTTACAGTACATCACCCAAAAATACAGATTGCAAGATGTTAATAAAATATGGAAATACATTTAGACATTTTTCCTTAATTATTATTTAACCCTTAAACTAAAATTGTAAATGTTAATATTAAATAATTTTACATTTAAATTAATTCGAATACCAAAAATCTATCAAGACCACCAATCACAGCTCACTATTATTAAGCCTAGTCAATATCAATTTTCCATGTTTCGTCTGTGGTAATAAACGTCAAATTTCAAAATGGCGACCGAACTTTATTATCGAAACAAAATAAACAATTACATTGAAATAATTTATTTGTGAGACTGCTTTTGACAAAATATAAATGTCCTAACTCCTTCCTCATATTTGATAACCGTTTCTATCCTGAGCTAGTTATAACTATCCATTACCTACATAGATAGGAAAGGTAACTATGTATAGTTCTTACAAGTCACCCACCCATTCCCTAATTATTCTGGATCTAATGGATACTGCTTTTTTCTATCAATCAATATTTGATAACGTTTTTCGTAAGGCGCCCTAAAGGAGGACATGAAGTATTCAACACAATACAAGAGACAATTTATTACTGTTAACAACCGATCTGGTTCTAGGCCCTAATGCAAGACGTCGAGCGAGACAATAAAATATATTCTATCACAGGTGCGACAATGACATCGTGATTTTGCAGTGAGACTGAAATTTTGCGCGCCATTTTGTGTAGACAATACATATTAAGTATCTATAATTTATGATATCATTAGGATAGCGACAAGAATTATAAATATCATTACCTATAGCATTTATCAGGATAATTATTATCGCCAAGACGGTCGTTCTGTCAGATCTCACTACGCACATTACGCATCGAAAATTGCCGAACCAATATTAATTTACACCCATACTAGGTACATAGGATACAGTTACACAGAAAACTCGTTAAATAGTATTTCTTTGCCGTGAACTGTATCCATAAACTAAACGTGTTTCCTTCTGCTTCCACTACAATCCCCGCTAAATGTCGCTAGCTCAAAGATGGTTAACAACTTTTGGGGTTAATTGGGCTTAATTATAATATTTTATGAAAAATATGTTATAATTGAACTGTCCGTAGCGAAAACGACCCGTTTTTATATATACCCATTGTAAGTAGACACTGCGCTGTTATCGATCCATAACCCACCTGTCTTCTCTGCAAGATATTCAATACCCGGATCATACTCGTATATCCAGAACAGATTCTTTAAGCTACGGACATTAGTGTTTTTACATATTTTTCATACAATATATGTCAAAAATTAACTGTAATTAGGTAAAACGACTCGTTCCTGAATATAAGAACCGGGCCTAAATGAACTTACTCATATCTGTGACTTCACTTGTGCAGCCTGTACCTAAAAGGCCAAGACTACCATAAGTTTTCTCTTGCTTAACTGCGCGAGTAAGCAAGAGAAAACTTCTCTTGCTTACTCGCGCTGGGTTTAAATTGGATTACGCTGCGGCTAAAATGTTTTTCATAAAACGTCATAGCACTGTGGAAATTCTTTTCTTAAATTTGTAGCAATTTGTGTTTGAAATTACTGGTATTCTCGTTAACCTCTCCAGCTAAAACTAGAATGCTTGTACATATTAAGAGTGGTTTCACGTCAGTAGTGCAATAGGTGGGATTCGAACCCGCGACCATCGCAAGTCCAATACCTTATCCATTGGGCTACGGCTGCTTCTATTCTGCAGTCGTGACTTGTAAAAACTGTACTTTAGACTTTATTATTAAAACATTCTATACAAATACATATGTTATAAACCGTCCAAAAACTTTAGATTTTATCTTCGTGTAACATTGATGTATATACTTGTACATACTAATAAAAATATACAACTATTAGTATTTTGTTTTATTGATATTTCTGGTTACCTTCCTGCTAAGTATAATTTTTTTTATGGTGTAAGTTGCAAACGAGCAAACGAACGCCTGATGGTAAGCGATTACCGCCACCCGTGGATACCCGCAACACCAGAGGAGTCACAAGTGCGTTGCCGGCCTTTTAAATTTGAAAAAGTATATACTTACCTATGTATGTTTATCCATTGTCTAGTACCCACAGTACAAGCTCTGCTTAGCTTGAGCTAGATGGTGTTGTGTGTATGTGATAGAATATTCTTATTCATAATACAAGAGGGTAAAAGCATCGTTATAAGTAAAAATTCTATATTGTTCATAATAATGCATAAGAATGCTAGCTTGTCCGACAAAGATTCTGTATATAATAAAGGTATAGAAACAATTAATGAATAGACTTTTTTACAATACTACTCATCGTTCTAACCCAGAGGTTCCCAGACTTTTTTTCTCATAGACCACTATCAAAATGTAGCTGGTTCCGGTGGACCTCTTGCAGCTACATATCTACCATATTCTAAAAAACTTGATCAAATCTCTAAGGGCTGACCTTTTTTTTAGTAATTCTTTACCGAAAAATTGCTAGATTCAAGTCCACTGCTACTGAATATGGAATATGCAAGATTTTACAACTAACAGTCGCTCAGTCAAAGCTTCTTAAAATATTATCTGCCTACATTGATAGGTGAAATCAAGCCAACATTTTAGTTCTTCACTATCGAAAGCAAATAAATTTGCTCGTGGACTCCCTCTTACGAATTGTGGACCCCATTTTTTGTCACGCCAACGTAGACCCCCGTCGAGTCTCCCGTGGACCCCTGGGGGTCCACCTGGACCACTTTGGGTACTAATGTTCTCACCCATTAGTAAAATATTTTTTTATGAATAAGATATTTTTTTATGAATGTTTAAAGTAGTACTATTATTGTATTTCAATTTATTAGACTGCCATACCTTATTGCTTACAAATAAAACACATAACTATTAAACCGAATACTTTATTGTATATATTGAGAAAATATTAAAATGCGAACACCACATACTCATTTGCCTTGGCCAGTGTTCAGAAAACAAAGATATCATTATGTTGCTAAAATAATAATGTGATAAAGCACGTATCCCTAGAGAGCGTTAGTTATACAGCGCCATCTGGCTAAAAACCAGTGAACCATTTAAAGTTAGAACCAGTTATCACTGCCGTGTACTAGATGGCTTTAGTGTCGTAATTTAACTGTCAAGAAAACGGCGACTTTTACTATTACGTGAAATTTAGTTATTATTATTAATATATTTTAGCAACAGTGTGGAAATGCATTTGTTTACCTGAACACTGGCCGTGGCTAGTCTTTGAATTCACGACAAGGGGAACGGTGATTCACAGGATCGTCATAAACAGATGATGATGATGAATGAGGACAGTTAAAGGAGTCTTCACCACCGTAGATGACGTCATCACCGTGCGTGACGTCATCGCTGCTGAGATCCTGGAGGCGCTCATGGTTTACTCTGTGTCCATCGCCACCTGGAAATATAAAATATTTGTTATTTAATAATTTTCCATAATCTATATTTTCATTATAAAGAGGAAAGATTTGATTTGTTGTTTGTTTGTTTGTAAGGGTTTAACTCAAAAACCATTCAACTGATTTAAAAAATTCTTTCTTCTTTAGTAAAATGGGCTATATTTATTAAAAAAAAAGTACTATTATTAACATAACTACTTTTAAGCGAGCGAAGCCGCGAGCAAAAGCGATAATAATAATTATGATATATGACTGCACGGATGGTGTAGCGGTTTAAGTTCTCGCTACTGCTGCAGCGCTAAGTGTTGTGGGTTCGATCACCACACGGTACAAAAATTTGTGTGATTCAAATATAGTTGTCTGTTGTGTCTGTCGTTTGAATTTTTGTACAGTACCCCGCGACACAAGAATTATTCCTAGTGTGGGATATGTCTTTGCACATGCCGCAATACCAGCATTTGCCCTTAAGCCCCCTTCTTTACACAGGTCGATTTGTCATTCGGCCGGTTGCCGAGCGGCCAAAGTAACTAACTAATATAATAAATGCGAATGTGAGTTTGTTTTTTACGCTTTCACGCCTTAACTACTCCACCGATCATCATGAAATTTCGCATACACTTTGTCAAGGCATGTAGCCTACTGCATAGCTACATACAATGATATCGTTTTTAAATATACGCATTTCAAATCATATCTTTGTTACAATACATACGGTGAGCGCGATAAGTAGCCGGACAATTAATTATGTATTAACATATTTATATCTACATATATTGTGTTGTTATAATTTTGATTAAGTTGTTTTAAATACTAGTTCTATAATAACTTGAGAATGATCATTTCAACATCTCGCATATGATTATCAACTTATATTGCAAACCGTACAAGATAAAAATTTTTTTTTTCGTGTACGGACAATTGGACGTACTTTCTGAAAAACGTTCCAACCCACACTCGAGTCAAAATCGAGTTATTATTAGCCAATTAGTCACAGGGTTACTATTTACTAGCTGGAAAAATGTGGTAGCTCTACTATCACTCTAAATATGAAATCATGACTTAGTAGCCCAACCCACATGTATGAAGAAGCAATACGGGATTGAACTTCAATCACGATTATCTCAAAATGTTAACTTTGTGGGTTGGAACGTTTTTCAGCAAGTACGACCATATAAGCTTCATAGTTTTCAAATTGCCTCGAAAACAGTGCTCTGCATTATCTATATCTGTACTAATACTATAAAGAGGAAAGATTCGTTTTTTGTTTGTAAGGATATAACTCAAAAACTACTTAACAGATTTAAAAAATTATTTCACCTAGAAAGCTATCACCGAGTAACATAGGCTATATTTTATAAAAAGTCTATATAAAAAGTCCTAATATATTAACCTAACCTACTTTTAAGCGAGCGAAGCCGCGGGCAAAGGCTAGTTTATTTTTAAGTTATTAAACTTGATAATGCACCCTTATTGTTGTCATGCCACGGTCTAAATTAAGATTGAATGACTTCCGGTAAGTTATGTCATTTCAATTGGACGTTTCCGTTACACATTAATAGAATCAATAAATACATATTTTATATTCATATAAATATAATGACTACTATGAAGTAGCTTTATCCTTGAGTTATACCCACTTTATAATTACTGGTCCGATCTGGCTCGTAGCGTGATGTTATATAACCTACAAAACTAAACTTTGCTTTTCGTAAGAACCTTCTACAATACATTGGAAAACTTAAAAATAAAAAGGTATGAAATGGAGTATGCCGCTTTCGGCACCAATGGTTTCGGCACCTAAACTATTCCACTTTTTATTTCCGAAACCATAGGTGCCGAAAAAATTGGTGCCGAAAGCGGAATACTCCAATGAAATCGGTAAAGTCGTTCTCAAGTTATGGCGTGACAAACAGGTAGTTATTTATATATACATATATACCGATTTCATTCACCTTTATTTTTAATGATAATTCCTGAAAACTCAAAAAGTATCGAACATATTAAATGCAAATAATTGTGAAAAGCCATGACAGTTCCAAGGATTTAGAAGTTCAAACAAAAAACTACAACAATCTCTTCACTCTTTTATTATATTATAGGAACATTACAATTTCTTCATACAGCTAATCAGTCGGCGTTGTGAACATCATCACTGAGGGTCCGTCAGGCGTTTCATCACTTCCAGACTCCACGTCAGCCATTGTGGTATATTTATGGGTCTCTGGGTCAATTACCAATATTGGCAAATCAACTACATCAGCAGCATACGCCCATTTTCTATAGATGGTCTTTGCACGATCCTTAATATAATCCCAAGGCGGTAGTACATACGTTCCAAAGGTGTTTTTTCTAGAACTCGTCGTGACATATGGGATTTCTACAGTAGCTGTAACTATTCGTCTTGTTGCCTTCTCGTTAAAAAGTTCACCAGCTTTCTTAGCCTCCAGCGCCGCAGATAAGAAAGTTTGCCATCTCGGGCGATAGTAGTAACTTACCACTTCATCCCACTGCTTGCAAGCGTAGTCAGAAATCTCGCCTTTCGGGCCCCACAGTGTAATCTGGTTTTTAGCGTTCATCTCGTAAAGGTAGCGTTCATCATCAGTAGTTCCCAAGTTTCTAGCACTCTCGAACCATTTAGATGCTAGGAAATAATCACTTTGGCTTAATATTGATGACATATCGTCCAATGCACTAAGAAATCTGTTGATGGAATTCTCAAAGACGAACGTGTTTGTGTATCTGTCACTGACAACGTTCACGTAAAGTTGTTCCGCTCTATATTGTAAAGCTTGACGAGTAACATCTACAACGTCGTATCGGTACCCATCCGTATCACATAAAGTGTCGTTAGCAAAAACCAGCTTCCTAAAAGCTTGGAACAAGTCATAGCTCTTGTACCAGGCCCAAGGTTTTATTCTAAAGCTGGGTCTCCTTGTGACGACGTATTTTCCTCGGATTCTGTTTAAGCCGTTGAAACTGTAAACGCTTTTGAGCAAATACTTCCATGCGTCAGCGGTTTCTTTACACCCGTGTCTCCTTTCAGCGTAATCGGCGATCCAGGCTTCGAGATCCTGCACTGGCGATTTACGCCACCCGGATTCCAACATCAGATCATATACCACGTAATTCTGATTAATACCCTCCGGAGTAAGACCAGTACCAATCATTGTGCTGTTGACTCGAGATCTAACTTCATAAACATCTCGATTGATGGTCACCATGTTACCAAACATGCCTAAAGTACCGCCAAAGTTATGCAACATGCACCAAATAAAAGGTTGTCCAAAGTACATCCTGTAAAGATCGTATTGAGGCCACTGTTCGGACTGTAAATCTAATACAAGCATTCTACCGTTAGGTACTGCAGTTAAAAATGCCTGCACTCTGTTCAGCGGCCAGATTAGCGGATCGTGAACAAACATCCAATTTTGGATTAGCCAAACAGCATCTTTTTCGAATTCAAACAGAGTGGAGAATATTGCTTGAGCCGTATCACGGACGAAAGGTGTAGAAAATTCCGATAGTGTAACTTCATTGAAAGGATCTGCTGTGTATATGTAACCAGTGGTTGTATTAAGTTCATTTAAAAACATTTTCCCGAGGGCTTTAAATAGGAGATCATTTGGGTCAACGAAGAGACCACAACAGTACTCGCTATCAAATCCATTCCACTGGCTTACATTATGAAACGTGCTATTGGGATACACTCTTGAAAACGCCACCGGGACGTGGCCATTAAAAGCAGGTAACACGTGAACAATGCCTAAATTCACCAGCATATCGGACACAAAACTTTGTATTTGTGTTTGTAAATCAAGCCACGATGGTGTTAAGGGTCCTCCCCAACCGCGAACGTTTCCCATTCGGAGCCAGGACAAAAACGCCGGTCCGGCGAAATGCTGGTCGATTTCTTCTTGTGTCATACCAACCTTTCGGTAAATCCGTAACCAGGCGGCTTCCTGAGCGACAGGTGCCAATACCAGGTTGATACCGTTTAATGCCATCCATTCTACGTGTTTTCTCCATGCATGGAAATCCCACCAAACGAAGCTATACGATACGGTGCACACATTCTGATAATATCTAAATCTGTCATTAGCTATCACGGTTTCGTTCACATAAGGAAGGTATTCAGGGATTCGGACATTCCGTGTCTGCCACTCGACTTGACTCTTGCAGTACTTCTTTAGGTAGTAATTGAATCCCCAGACGGCCGCTACGCCTGTACTTGCTTTTATATACAACTTTCCATCAAATATACTTAAAGAGAAAATATCTTTATGATTGTTGAACAATTGATGATCGACTTCAACGATGACTCGCTCTTTATTCAAAAATCTGGTTATTATATCTAATGCTGAACGTTTTTGAATTGAAGCTGGCTGCCTGGTCTGTAGTTTTATTGGATCTAAGTATTCGAGATTAAGAGCGGATGTAAGTGTTAATCCCGTAAGGAGAACTAGTGTTAAGGACCGGCACATAGTGAAACCGACGGCGTACTGACGCGCTTGGTTATTGTATAAATTGTATAATATTTACTGTTGCATGTAGCGGTTACAGTTGTAATATGGTCAGTTCGATAATCGTCATAGTTCCGTAAGCATAATTATTTATGTAACTGAATTTATAACAGCAGTACGTAATTATAGTACTAATATTTACAATACATAATCAAATGTAATGGCTCACTGCACGTGTTGGGAAACTGTGAGTGTAGTGAGTAATTGAATGTAAATAAATAAATAAATATGTACTAATCTTTAAGTAATAATACAATAGTTATGTTTATTTATTAGTATATTTCTCGCATTAATATAGATTTGTCAATTTTTTTTTTTTCTTGTGTGGTAGTAACAGCGCAATCCTTACTTCCTTACTAATATTATAAATTCGAAAGTAACTCTGTCTGTCTGTCTGTCTGTTACCTTTTCACGGCTAAACCACTCAACCGATTTAGATGAAATTTGGTACAGATATAGTTTAAAACCTGGGGAAGGACATAGGCATACTTTTTATTGATGTAGGTACCACGCGGGCGGAGCCGCGCGCAAAAGCTAGTAACTCATATCTGCGGAAGCGATTTTATGAATATTAATTGCTTCTGTGCAAAAGAAATAAATATAACATCATAATTTATAAGCCATAGAAAATTCGCAAAAAATCTTGTCAATCACGAAAGATGTAGAAAGTATATTAAATAAATATATTTACAAACTCAGATCACCTAATTAAGAGTGCCCCCGTCAAGTGTCGAGCGGACATACGTTGTGTGATCATTTTCACATTCAAACACCCTTAATAATTGGTTGATTTTATTTTCATTACATCTGTTTGTTTGTACTTTACGCAAAAACCAGAGAACGGCTTTTGATGTGGTTTCTCAGCCTTATAAAGTTTAATTAAATCGAAATTTAGGACGATTTACGGCAGGCTTACTATGCAAGCTTAATATCGTCATTTCATGAACCACATTCATTCCGAAATTTGTCCTGAATTTCGGTAGGTAACGAATTCTTAAAGTTGGCCGAACAGCAGTTATGTCACTTTTAAAGAAAGAAACCTGAGTAAACTTTTTTATACTTATTTACGTATCAGACTATTTGTAAAATTGCTAACATCTAATTTTGACAGCGACATTCAATGAAGTTTAAATTGACCCTTGCCTTATGTCATTTGATAAGGCTGTAAGTACTTAATACAATCATATCGGCTGAATTTATAAACTTGCCTACTGACCGCCTGTCTTGATATCTTTATTATACAGGTTATTTTGATTACGCAGTGTACATATAAATGCCTAGTTGGCGTTGTTGGATAAGTTTGATCCCCCGAGTTTCACTGCCGATGCCGGGTCGAGTAAAATGTGTTTTGATAGTACCGAGATTTTTTTTAGTAGTAGCACCAAGGCAAGAAAATATCAGACAATATAGTGGTCTCCTGTCATGTGGCATGAATAACATGGCCGGCGAAAGGTGGATGCGATACATCCCTACCTGCCCCTTTATCGTATATAGGCGTGGCTCTATTTTATGTAATGTAACAAAAACGTGGAGTTCAGTAGATTTTAATGTGTGATTGATAAATAGCTACTACTTGTAAAATATGGTGAACATTTTGAATCGTTATCTTGTCTTTAGACACACAATGCCAACATTACATCTGAATTTTAAATTAAATATAGTACCTACATATTATTATCGTTGTACACACAGCGACATATCAACCTAGACTGTTTGGACTTTGAAATATTAGAAGTTGAACGCTGCGAATCGTGCGAGAGTGTGTTATATTTTTGTTATTTTGCCTCATTCACGCTGAACGGGACGTGACGCTCTATCCTTACCTGGGACGCCACGCTCTATCCTTACCATTACATCGACACCACTATGCATCGTCCCTTTCCAACAATTCTCTATTTTGTATGTAGCGCAGTTATGTGTCTAACTTGACGTGTAGCCGTGTATACACTATCGTTCTCCATCATGTAAATATCGGTAAAGTCGTATGACTTTAACCCAAAATATGCCAACAGTTTTATTTTTGTTTCACATTTCAGAAGATATTAACCATATTCTTATTTAAATAAATTTGGTACATTATTAGGGATATAATGAAGCTGTACATATAAGAAAAAGTATGCTACATAAAAGTTTTCATATATATATTTTCTGCCAAACTTTGGGCAAAAGTTTTACTTAAAGATTGGCCCGCTCTTTTTTTGGCGAGTCCGTTTCTACACAGAAAAGCAGTGGTGGGAGTAGGGCTGTGCTAAACCTACACCTACTTGAGTCGCAATAAGCTTACTGGTGGCCAGCTCTTTTCTTTGAATAGAAATCGTAAGTTTCTTTAACATTTGGTCAAAGTCATCGGGTATAAATCATTTTATAGGTAAAGAAACAATTTTACATTACATAAATCAACTTTTCTATAATAACCAATGAGAACAAAGCTTGGCAGCGCTAGGCAGCTGTTTTAATTACAGTTTATAGTGCTATCTATTGATTTCCACGTGTTTTTTTAGGCAAAAAGTATGATAGTGGTCTGGTGGGAACTTCAAACTTTTTCCAATTAAGGGCCAATGTCACCCCTCAGGTCTAAAGTCATACGACCTTACGGTAATGAATGTATGAGCTCACTCTTTTTAGTATGGTTACATTTTACTACGTTATGCGATCTTACTACGTTAAGGGCACATCTATGATTTGAATATTTGTGTCAACCTATAAAATCAATTTACAAACATACATACATAGATTCACGCCTGTTTCCCAGAGGGGTAGGCAGACACTACGGATTTCCATTTGCTACGTTCCTGAAACGCTTCTCTGGCTTCATTCATTTTCATAACATTCCTCATACACGCTCGCCAGTTTAAGGTGCTCTTAACCTGGCCTTTGTGCAGAACGTCTCCGATCTGATCGAGAAACGTTCGCCTAGGTCTTTTTCTTGCGACGGTTCCATAAAATCTATTTATTATTCTTAACTCGCCTCGGAATTTAATGTGTTTGTATGAGATTTTCGAGAGCAGCGATAGCTCAGTGGGGAGACCAACAGACTGCAATGCAGAGGGTCACGGATTCGAACCCACGTCGCGCACCTCTGAGATACGGAAGTTATATGACTTTTCGAGATTATGTGCGTATTGATTGACAATTATCGCCTGCTCCGTGTCTCTGAGAGCACGATAAGCCGTCGGTCCCGGCTGCCATGAACATCTATGGCTGTCGTTATTGGGAGAGTGTCGACACAATAGATCCCAATGGGTCGAAGTGTCGCCGGTCTGCACTGACTGGCCCCCACATAAGATAAGATGAGATTGTCGGCTAAACTGTTTGAGGTCAATATACCGAAACAACATTTATATTCATATCACTGGAGTCAAGGAATTTAGATAATTACGTTCCTTTCGTATCGCGATAGTGACACAAATAAACAAAAAGTAATTATGGTCGTCTTATAATTAGATTCAAACATAGAATGTTGATATATTTGAAACTAGATTATGCCCGAGGCTTCGGTCGCTCGGTAACAATACTTTTTTTATAGATAAAAGGTACCTTATTTCCTTTTCTGTACCCCTAAGAACATATATTATGCGAAATTTCATGATGATTAATAGAGTATTTACGGCGTGTAAGAGTAACCTTACATTTATGATATTAATTAGGATTATAAACCTCTAAGTCTTCTTCGAAGAGGTTACTAAAAACACTATGTGGGTCTGTGTGTCTGAACGTTAGTGACAGGCATAGCTCCGGAACCACTGGACCGATTGACTTGTAACTTGGTGTGCAGACACCTTGGGGTCATACCTCGGTCGAATTTGAATATGGGCCCTGTGGGTCAAAAGACCCCCGAGATATAGGGGTCACAAAGTCACATGAAGACGAAGAAGTTGAATCCTGGGTTTATACACCCATCTCGTTAAAGTCGGATCGGTGATTACTTCTCCGTAAGTATCCTCACGCAACATCAGTAGTCCACTATAAAAATGACTATCCGAAACTTCGGACTGACCATAAAATAACTTAGAAGGATGTTTCTTCAATATTCTTGCTTTCCAAATAACGTTACTCCGTTACTTGAACTGCTCCATGCTTGAAGCAGGTCAATCAACGGAGTAACGTTATTTTTATTGTAATGTTTCAGATATACATTTTCATGGTTTTCGATACGAACAGTCTGCCCGAAACTTCGGCATTTACATATTGTAGAATATTGAATAAATAGTTTCTCTTTATAAATCCCTTTATTTGTACGATAGCTCACACAGTCACCCATTACAGTCATAGACAATAGACATAGACAAAAAATATAGAAAGTATTAATTATACCAACAGCAGTGTTAAACATAAAGAAAATACCAATTGTAATACATTACATTGTTTTCCAACACATATCATGGTAAACTTACAGATCGCGATGGGTCGCTTTTCATTTAAAGCACTTCACAAATTTTACTTTAAATTTCAATAGAGTTTGCTTAATTCTCTGAAATTAACCATATAGGTACTTACTAGTGGGAAACTGTTGGACTACCAAGCAGAGATCTCGAGTTCGATCCCAAGGCGCGCATCTCTGATTTTTGAAAATTATTTGCGTATTGAATAGTTAATTATCGCTAGCTTTAACGGTGAAAGTAAGCAACGTGGGGAAACCTGCATGTCTGAGAGTTCTACATAATGTTCTCGAAGATATGTGAAGTCTGCCAACCCGCACAAGGCCAGTGTGGTGCACTATGGCCTAAACCTTCTTACACTGAGAAGAGGCCCGTGCCCAGCAGTGGGACAGTTTCAATACAGGGCTTATATTAGGACTAATATGAAAGAAGTACTCCATGTTTATTCATGTAAAAATGTATTCAACGTCAATATTGGTTTACGCATAAACGTGTAAAATATTACATAAATAATCATAACTAATATTATAAATGCAAATGTGACTTTGTTTGCTTGTTTTTTACACTTTCACCGCTTAACTACTCGCCCATCATAAAATTTCGCAAACATATTGTTGTCAGGGGTAAGAAAGATGTGTAGAAAAGGACATAGGGTACCTTTCATTCAGAAAAAGTACTGTTTTTGAGGGGTAAAAAATTTACATAACCTACATTTACGCGAGCGAAGCCGCGGGCAAAATATAGTACGTCAATAAAAACCTGATCCAACTAATATTATAAATGTGAATGTTTGTAAAAATGTTTGCATATTTGTGACTTTAACTACGCATACACCGTTAAACAGATATGGATTAAATATACATACATACATACATAGATTCACGCCTTTTTCCCAGAAGGGTAGGCAGAGACTACGGATTTCCATTTGCTACGATCCTGACACACTTCTCTGGCTTCATTTACTTTCATAACATTCCTCATACACGCTCGCCGGTTTAAGGTGCTCTTAACCTGGCCTTTATCCAGAACGTCCCCAATCTGATCAAGAAACGTTCGCCTAGGTCTTCCCCTTGCGACTGTTCCATTCACACTAGCCTTATAAACTTTCTTAGTCAGTCTTTTCTGTATTAAATATGGCACATTTAATTTACATAACATTTTTTATCCCTGTTATATCTTCCCATGGAATACTAATTCAACTTTGTAACAATACTTTCGTTCTGTAATTAATAATAATAGATGGTCTAAAAACGTCACCATTTTTTCGCCACCTCGGTGCAAACAGGGTAACGCCATAGTGTGATAATTTGCTATAACTTGCCTCTGACCGGCACTGCTAAAAGCGACGGTAGCGGAGCAGAAATTCTAAACGTAGACAGCTAGTACAATTAAAAGTTCACATCTTATTGGATAAGCTATTATGAAAAACGAACACTGCTATACACACACAAACAAATACACATAAACACACACACACACAAGCTGTTTATTATTAATTTCTATTTTGTTTACTTGTCTAGTTTTATTTTTTATTACCTGTTCTGTTTTATTATTCTGTTACGTGAAGAGGCTCCTAACACAAGTATTTTTGTTACTTAAAAGGAGTAGGTACCTCAATTAATGTATTGTGAACTAGCTCGTAATTAAATGATTTTTTTAAAAAAAAAAAGCAAAAGATACGCTCAGAACTTCAATTTGACACATAAACCCGTGCTAAAAAGTGTAAGTGAGCGTTGTGTTGTTGTAGTGAGTGGTTGGCGTAGTCGTATGAGTGGTCGTCTCGCCATTGCTGCTACGCCAAGTGTTGTGGATTCGAATCCCACACGGTACAAAATTTTTTGTGATCGACAAATGGTTGCTCTGAGTCTGAATGTGCTTTGTGTTCGTTATTTTAATATTTTTAAAGTCCTCCGTGACACAGGAATTATAACTAATGCTCTCTATCAGCCTTTAAAAAAAAATAACAATAACTTATGGCGCCAACCGTATACTAAGTCCTCCGCGACTCAGACATTATACCTAGTTGTCTTTTTAAAAAGGAAACAAGATAAGATACGCTCATAACCTCAATTGGACAATTGCCAGAAACCGGTGCAATAAAATCAAGTTTGCCCACTCACCCCCACTTGTGGGTCGCGCTCGCGGTCGTCCCCCGCGTCTCTCGGCGGTGCTGCCACGTCGCCTGTGACTGATGAGCTACCACCACGACGCTCTTCACCTTCCACCAGCGTCAGGAACCGAGATAGTTCCTCCTCATCACAAATGCGCAGCGGAGTCTTCGGGCCCACGATCGCGATTGACACGTTCTGTGGAACATAAATGTTAATTAGTTAACTAATTTTACTTTACTTACTGTTGGTGCTTGAGATCAACCATAAGGCGTTTGATTCCCGTGCCGTGCTAGAATGTGATCGTATATTCTTCCGGGGATAATAATATACGAGCATGTGTATGAACTCAATGTATACAAAATTTAATAAAGCTGTATATTGTTTTGTTGTTTGAAAATAATTATTTCTGCAACATTTCTGGGTGAGGGTAGTAGATTTGTAACCAGCCCGTTTTCGAAAATGACTAGAAGCCGGGGTCATCTTTATCTTGCGTGACAGAATCTTCACTTCATACTTATGTGGTGATTAGTCTATTCAATAGAATAGTAATAATAATTTTGCCGTGCCCGACGGGGTCTCTAATTGTTCTCTCTAAATTTATAAGACCTGTATATATATTATGGAGAGCAATAAACAAATTGAATTGGATTTATAAGTATTTTTTCAACTTAATTTGTGTCATTATTTAATTAACGACAGCGTTAGCACTTGTCTTTGTGTTAATAATGTCCTCCAGACAGCATTTCGGTCACTGCAGCCAATATTAACGTAGACTGGCCCTTTGCGCATGAGATATAATGCACAAGCGTTTGCGCAAACACAAGTGCACGATGGGACGGTACTCCGACACGACCGGAGAGTGAGCAAGCGCAGAACCAACGGCTTTACGTGCTTTCCGAGGCACGTGGATGTCAAACAGCCAACTTCCTAACTCTGAGCTGGTATTGAGATTTCTTGACAGAATAACCCAATAACTTTTTTTGGCCCGACTCGGGATTCGAACCTGAGACCTCATGCACAGCAGTCGCATTCACTACTGCTCCACCACGGAGGTAGTAGGTATCTTCGTAATACAGCCGAGATGAACAGGGCATACGAAAGTCCCCTAGAACACTACGCACAACAACAATAATGTACTGGACTATACGAGTGTTTACATCGCCCACTGACACTGGCTGTATGAACTCTCTCCATATCCTACATTACAAAACCTTTTCAAAATAAATATTAACCAGTTTCTTAATTTTACTTGCCTTAGTATTAAGATCTACTTCATTAGGCAG
The DNA here is from genome assembly GCA_963564715.1 of Catocala sponsa. Classification (NCBI taxonomy): domain Eukaryota; kingdom Metazoa; phylum Arthropoda; class Insecta; order Lepidoptera; family Erebidae; genus Catocala; species Catocala sponsa. The sequence goes on along the minus strand of OY751346.1, from coordinate 7,380,594 downwards.
TGTATCTCTCAACGCACGGAGTCCATGCGCGACGAGATCCTGGAGATCACAGTCCATGAACGTAGTGAGGTGCTTCTCAAGGTATGTACGAGCTGACTGCGAACGAGCACCGATAGCCATCGCACGGCAGTCGAAGAAGTTGGCCGATGGGCAAGTCTGGTAGATGTGTGGGCCTTGGTCCTGCATATTACAAGAAATAAATTTAAGTTGTTATTCAGCAGATGACTTAACCAGTTGCTATATTGAAAAATAAAAGACTACAAAGTAACACAGATATCAGAGAAAAGTTTTTATAATTTGATTGAAATGTCTATTAATTCTGACGACCTGATAAGAGTTGCGGGAAGTGGTTGGATGCGCTTGGCCCAAGACCGGTATGTGTGGAAAATCTTGAGGGAGGCCTTTGTCCAGCAGTGGACGTCTTTCATATCAGATGATGATCCACTCATTTTCTTATAGGCTGTCAACCGATGACGTGTAAGTGTTTATCCATGCTTGTCTTACAGTATCTTGCATGCGATCAAGGAACACAATTCAGTGCAATGCACTGGGTCAATGTATAAATAGACATGCATCCATCCATGGATAAATACACAATATGTGCAGTTAAAGTATTTAAACAATACTTTAACTGCACATATTGTCATTTAAATAACTCTTGATTCAAAACACCCATTTAAACTTAGCAGTAAGAATCGCAAATGAAAACTATAAAAAGAAAGTTTTTTATAATTGAATTATTATTTCTTACTTCCTTATAAGGTAACAAGGCTGTACTAAACAATGCCTAAGGGAATGGTCTGGATCTCAATTACAAATTAATTGCTTATTGATGGATATAAACGCTACCATTTATATCCATCAATATAGCATGTAAGTACCTAGTAAGTTTCCTACTACAAACTCATATTGAAACTTGGAACTAATCCAAGCATTGAAAGCATTAGACTCAATAAAATAAAAAACTCATATTGCATTCTTTTCAGTCTCAGATTGTCATGTTTACCTTCATTATGACAACATCCCTGCTAATAGGGATGATTGCTAATGGTGATGATCTTGTAAAAGGTTTTGGGTTGTAACAGAAACTTAATAAAAAGGCAAAGGTAAATTTTTAAATCTGAAATGATATATGGAATCTTATAGAATAAATACTAACATCATAACCAGCAACAAGTAGTCCAACACCCAGCGGTCTCTTATCATATCTCTGTGTGCAGATCTGCATCTTGTTGCCGACCAATCCAATAAGTCTACCAACTGGCATCGGTGCATCATGAGCGTATTGATGGTTTAAGCACTCTGTTCGCATGAAGCGGCTGGAATTTAAGAATAAGCAATATTAAATAATTGTCAGAACCAAATTATATTAAAATGATCTTTCCATAATACATACATTACTAATATAATGCATAGAACATAAAATCTCCCTCAATAGTATTGAATGTGACTCCTGTGTCTGAGATCTCAGGATCCAAAGTGTATTCAATTATGTGCTTTGAGTCTGGGATTTTGCTTGGTAGTAGTCAATAAACATAGGACATAACTAAAAATAAGTAAATTTAGATACTTTTATGGTTAGTTTAGCAGCAAATACAGACTCCAGAAATCCAGTAAAAGCATTGTGCCTCAGCGCCAGAAGAGTTGGCAGTGACTTTAATCAGGATTGATATTAATATAATCTTTATTAATTCAAAAGTTACAGATACACATTAGGGCTCATGCAGCGTGCCGGCGATCTCGCGCGACTTCGGTCGCACTGACTCACAGCGACTTGATTGAACATGTATAACTACACTGGTCGTCAGTCGTGGGCATGCTGCACTAAGCCGTTTAGTTATACACGTTCAATCAAGTCGCTGCGACCGAAGTCGCGCGACATCGCCGGCACGCTGCATGAGCCCATATGCTTATAGGTAAATGCTAGAGGACTTACAATAAAAAGGATTAACATAACAATTTTGAAGATCCATTATAGCAGAAATCTGTATACAAATCTTGAAACCCTGTCTCTTAAACTAGGATAGAACCTGTATTATAAGAGAAATATGACTCACCTCAACATCCTAGCATCAGCAGTCAATCCAGAGATAGAAATGCCAATATGTTCATCAATAGCAATAACTTTCTTCTGATAAGCAGACAGTTCACTGACAGCCCTTTTCAGAGCAATAAGTACCGCAAACTGTTTGTTTTTCAAGCCAACTGTTGCCGATCCGAGCTTGACAGCCTCCATAGCATACTCCACTTGGTGAAGACGGCCCTGAGGACTCCATACTGTGACATCACTGTCATACTGATTCCTGAACTGTAAAGTACAAAGTAGTTAAGGTTAGGAGTGGTACATATCGGTTTTAATATACTAGACAGCTGGAATGTTGAGTCTCATCAGCGCACTGGTAGCTAGACACAATAGGTTTTCAAATATGTCTGGTATGCTAAGCACTGACAGGTTAAAAAAGAATTGTGTGTAACTGCCGGGGGACCTTTGCAGCTTAAGATGTCAATCATGTTTTCTAATAATTGTTGCAGTAAATCTGATTTTATTTCTTTTCCCAGGGTTAATTACTTGATTTACTATACTATATACTGCAATAATTGGTAATGATTGATTTCCATGTTAGATATAAATTATAAATTCAATTTAACAAATTAAAAGTACAGTTACTCATATGTAGGTATGCTATATTATGCATAATTTATACTATAATAAAATGATATAGTATCCTACCATTTTCATGGAACAAAACCTTAATTTCTTAGAAAAAGAACATTTTTATACATGAAAATATGAGTTTAAACTTTACGCGTGATACAGTACATGTAAACTATACTTTAGGACTGTAGAAAGTAATTACAGAAAATTAAATGTTACAAGTTAGGTTATGGTATAAATTTACAAGTAAATTTGAAAATATAAGCGGTTTCCACATTTGTATTATTGAATACTGCTAGTAAATGTACTAATAGCTTGTCAATCCTAGTAATTATTTAAGTATAACATCACAAGCACTATAAAAATTACAGAGTAACGTTCCGGTAATGACAAGGCATAATCGAAAAATAACAAACTGTTTTGTGCACAATAAACATAGTTTAAGTTTCTGAGTAAATTTCAATTATTCTTACCATTTTTATTTATCTTTCAAACGAGATTTCACAATGAAATATTAACTTTATTTGAGATTTGTAGTAAAGTATAGGTAGGTACTAAAGCCGCAAGCGACGATGACTATTAAATTGTCAAAAAACAAATTGTCAGCGGCCTGTCAAATGTCAAAGGAAGAATGTTGCCATAGATAAATATGATTTTTACAAAAACAAAAAGTATTGTTATGTTTTAATAATAGTTTATTTTATCCCCAGTTATATTACGATTACATAGATAACCAGTTTGTAAAACAAAGTTCACTTCCTATCGGCCTGCACGCAAAAGCACAAGTTATATGCATAATAATGTAAAGTAATTATTGTGTTGCTACATTAAAGAAACGAGACAGAATAATTATGTGAGAAAATAACTTCGATCAACAATAGCAATACAGATCGCGCAATCTACGATGGCCGGACTGAACATAGCGTCTCCGAATTGTTGCGCATGTACAGTCACTAAGACGCGTAACGCCCCCGCCCCCTGTCACCAAAGAGACCTAAAACTTGTTACTACGACGCCACTCGCGCAATGTTCAGACCGGTCATCATACAGTGCGCGATCTGTAGATATCGGGTCCACAGAGTACTTTTTACATAGGGGAAATCGGGTCGGCGCAAAAAATAAGTCTTAGTAAATAACATCTCACTTGAGACGTAAGCTCTTATATTCTTTAGTTCGCTTGAAACTCAGCCAATGTAGACACGTCTTACAATGCCGCAGTGTGTATTCAAAAGTTGCAAAAATAATGCTCGAAAAAGCAATTTAACGGCCGGAGTATCTTACTTACGGTAATTACATGAAAAATAAGTTATACCTATTTCAAATTTTAAACTAACAAGAAATATCAAATTTTGAACAAAATTACCAACCACCGCTACAATTAATGTTTGACCAATACACGCACAAACTTTTATAACAAAAATAAACGAAACAAAACAATGTAGCTCTCAAGGCAATAACGGGAAAAAGTACTTTATTTGTTGCTCTTAACGTTTATTTCACACTAAATGTTGTTGCTTTGCTCGTTTTATGTCACGAATGACCGTAGGTATTAGATAATATTTTGAAGATTTGTGACTTTATTACTAAGTGCCATGGTTGTAATTAGGTTGAACTTAAAACTGTTTTAAAACTTTTCTCTCCGTTTATACGAATTGTTATATGTATTGTCACGCGGACAGCATTTAGCTTTGACTTTGTATTTTATTTTAATTTGTATTTGGATTTGTTTATTTTTGTTAGAACATAAATGAGTCCCAGGTTATTGCGTCGCACAACTGTAGTAACACAACGGATTATGATTTGAGACATGGGAAAATTAGTTAATTTAATCAAAACGAATAGATATTATATAGTTATTTCCTTAAACTTATATTGGCAATATTCTGTAAACAGCAATGGAGGCAAATATAAACAGGCACACTGTCTCTAAGAAATATGATTTACCTACAGATATTTGAAGAATGGGCATTAGTCAACAAATTGTATGGAAGAAAATACACTTAGGCTTTTGTTTATCACGAAAAAATATTTAGTTATAAGAACGGAAAATACCTTCATAATATACGAATAGTTAACATTCTTAAAAGTATCTAGAAAATAAATCTGGAATTAATAATTCATATAATATATTATTTTTGATCGCAAATTGCTGACAGTAAACTTTATACAAACTGCGCGTACTTTTTGGTTCTTACCCATTTATCGTTTAGAAAGAAGCATGCGTTTGCATCATTTTTTTCGTAGGTAATTACGAGTTAAAAATCATATTATTTTTATATACCATCTTTATGGATTATACTCTCACACCTAATATTTATGATAGGAAGCCGTCTAGTCCCTCTATATATTTTTTTATAGCAGCAGTAGTTACAGGATTAGCCATTTAATAACAATGCATGCGAAACAGTAAGACGAAATTATTCACAAATTAAAATGGCAATATTAAAAGTATTGTGACGTACTTAGGCCCCTGATTAGGTATAGTTACGTTTATAACACAGTCATTGATTTTTCTGTTAACTGTATTACGGTATGGCACTTATGATAAGGACAAAGGACAAACAACGTATTGTACCATGTAGGTACTTTACCAAAAGGTACAATGCTTTAAGTGATCTCCTTGCCTTTATCATTAATTAAACTGACTATTGCAAATCAGGCTGAAACGTAGGTATATTTTTTAAATACAATCGGGTAGTTGCCCATGTTTAATTTTGTACGTTATTTCACGCACCGAATAGCAATCAAAGGAAGCCTTTTTGTTGTGCAAACAGTAGGTATACATTTTGCAGAAACACTTTTATAAGTGTAATTTAAAATGTAACATAACTAAAACACGCCGTGTGTCAATTGCATCAATGTTTGTAAAATGTGACTTAGTGTCTTAGTGAATTAGTGTCTTAATATTTATTATAATGTCAGTCCTGTATATGTATAAACTGTTCCACTGCTGGGCACGTGCCTCTTGACAGTGTTTTTTTTTTTTTTTTTTTTTTATTTTGCTCGTCAAAATGAGCACACTCTACCTGATGTTAAGCAGTCGTGTGGTCTGTCTAAGAGCAGTGGCCTCCACATCGCACCCACAGTAGCCGAGGCGATGTTGAGGTCTCTACTTTGACAGCCTGAGAATATGCTTTTTCACGCCCTGCTTAAAGAACCCAGGATTGAAGGAAGAAGGAAACACGTGCCTTGGCAGAGAATTCCATGCCTTGGTCGTTCGGCAGAGATATGAAGTAAGAAAGGTGTGAGAGAGTGTAAGAAAGGTTAGGCCATAGTCCACCACACTGGCACAGTGCAAGTTGGCAAACTTCACAATATATCTTTGGGAACATTATGGAGAACTCTCAGACATGTAGGTTTCCTCATGATGTTTACTTTCACGGTTAAAGCGAGCGATAATTAACTAGGTCGGGGAAGGATTAGGGTAGAGTAGGGGCAGGACAGAATATCGACGTGACATAACAGTATTCCTACTGTTGTGTTTCGTTTGGTGAGTGAGAGTGCCGGAGGCCCAATCACCCCTTTCCTCCATTCCCGCTCCTGCTCCTTCCCACTTCCTTTCCTAAAGGGTCGGTAACGCGCAAGTGATGCCTCTGGTATTGCAGGCGTTTATAGGCTACGGTCACCGCTTACCATCAGGTGGGCCGTATGTTAGGTTGTCACCTTCGTTGTATAAAAAAAAAAGTTCTCCATAATGTTCTCGAAGATATGCGAGGTTTTGACAACCCGCCCTGGGCTAGCCTAACCATACCCAAACAGTGAAGAGGCCCCTGCTCAGTGGTGTGACAGTAAATATACAGGGTTGATATTATTATCTATATTAATATTATAAAGGTAAAGAGTTTGTTTGTCCTAATAAATAAATAAATTTGTTTGTTTCGTTGCTTGTTTGCCACTCTAGTAGTATAAAAAAAGGTACAGAATATGCACATAATTAGATGGCAGTCCAATGCCATAGTCTCCCACTGGGCTATTGCTGCGATATCATAATTATTAACTAATATTATAAATAATATTGTCTTACATTTACGCGAATGGTATTCATTGAAATTAAACTACTTTATACGGATTTTCTCGCTTTATTAATTTAACACTTTTTTTACATAATTTTGAAACTGATACACTACCTACTCCTATTAAACTTTACTACTTTTTAAGGCAATTTAAATTATATTATTAAAGCTATATTTGAGTTTACACTTTCCCCGTGTGTTAAGTAGGTATTTAGTTTCAAAATTATGTAATAAAGTGCTAAATAAACAACGCAATAAAATCCGTATAAAGTAATTTTGTTTAATTTCAAATAATATTATAAATGCGAATGTCAGCTTGTTTGTTGAGCTTTCAAGCCTTAGCGGTCAAGTAGACCGATCATCATGAAATTTCAAATAGGTACACATTGTCAGGGTTACAGAGAAGGACCTTTCATCCAAAAAATCAGCTAAGCTGAAGCCAGTATATTATAAATAAATAAAGACTTGTTATAATGCTACTCCACGCGACTAGTAAAAAACGTTAGAAACTTTTTATTTCATGTACCTACTGTACGTGAGAAGCCTTGTGTCATGAATGACTCGTGTGTCTCGTTGAATCCATTGTGTCTGTATCCTGACTAATGGTCACTGTAAGCCATGACAACTCGGTTACTTGCAGTGAATAACAAAAATAAATCTGTTATGATTTATTATTTAAAATAAACAATCAGACATAATTTTATTATAATAACTAACAAAGACTAAGATACCCTTATGTTTACGTGCGGTCTTGTTTTTATTCATGCGTCGTGCAAAGTTACTTTCTGGGGGTTTCTGCAACTAAATTAGTTTAGAAATAGGTATGTGCAGTAACCAGGCATCTTATCTTATCTTATCTTATGTGGTGCCAGTCAGCGCAGACCGGCGACACTTCGACTTGTGCTTCGACCCAGTGGAATCTTTGGTGTCGGCCCCAAGATCTATCCTTTAGCTATCTCCTTATGAATGTATTGCATCAGCCGCAGTGTACACTTCATAGGGAGAAGCCTGAAGTCTTTGGGGTTTGGATTTGCTAATCCCATCCTCAATCCAGCCAACGCGTCATATTCACACAGTAGGTGCGATATGGACTCGTTTTGTTCACCACAGGCTCTGCAGATCAAATTGTTTGCCGATCTCAATCTGCACAGGAAGTCGTTGGTGCCAAAATGTCCAGGGAACGCTCCTGTGAGCAGGCGTATTTGGCCCTTGTTGTATCCACAGAACTTCCGGGTGAAGCCCGTGGCTCTGTTTGCAATGAATTTCTTGGAGTGTTCCAGACCCTAAGGGCCATCCACTCTAGCATGTGTTTATCATTGCCAGGTGCATTCAAGGCTGCCTTGACGGTGCTCTCAGAGAGCCCTACGAATGGCTCGGGGCCCAAAAATATTTGCTCCGAGCCCTTTCTGGCTAATTCATCAGCCTCCTCATTGCCCTGCACTCCTGCATGTAACCAGGCATACTTTCTATTAGATTGGAGTTATTACTGTATATAATTAATTAATTTTATATGATTATTAGTAGGTAGTGTACAATCATTCAACCTATAAAATTACATGCCTTCTGGCGGATTATGGAGAGACCAATTTATTTGGATGTTATCTTATCTTTTCATCAAGCAGAGTGGCGGAGTGGCCTCCTTAGGCCTTCCTTAGGTCCTCATGTGAAATTATGCCGCAGTCTCTACTTTGATGTCCTAAGGAGGTATAATTCATGCCCTGCTCGAAAGACCTAGGATCGAAGGAAGCTGATATAACCCTCACAGCGTCGGTTTCATACGGATAGTCTATAAGACAGATTTTGCAAGCAACCGACCGGTGCTTAAAACTTGCTTAAAATTTTCACCGTGCACCCTTAGACATACTTATAATAATAATAATAATGTCCTCCAGACCGAATTTCGGTCACGGTGGCCAATCTTAACGGAGACTAGCTATTTGCGTAGGAGATATTATGTGCACAAGTATGTGCGCAAACACAAATCAACGAATCCCAAGGCACGGGATTTCCAAGCACCGCCAACTACCTAGCTCCGGGCTGGTATTGAGATTTCCTAACAGGAAAACCCGATAACTTTTTGTTGGCCGGTGCCGAGATTCGATCCCGTGATTGCTGCATTCACTACCGCTGCGCTATGGAGGCAGTCATAGACATATGCAAGGGATGGTGTAGTAGCTTAGAGGGTCGCCTCACCACTGCCATTACGCCAAGTGTTGTGGGTTCAAATCTCAAACGAGACATAAATGTGTGTGAAACACAAATGATTCTTCCGAGTATCACGCGAAGCGTCTATTAGACGTCTTGTGAAATCTCTTTAAGAAACACGAAGAACCTTTATTATTTCGTTTAAAATGAAAAATGCGAATGGCGGCAATATGCATCCACGTGGATAGTTTATCAAGTTGTAATGTTTTAAACCAAATGTAACTTTACTCAGATACCTTTAATATTTGTAAAATAAAGTTACCATTTCATAATTACAAAAGAGTTTATGATAATATCTCTTAATTGGTATTTTATTTAAATGTGTTTATAACTTTAGCAAAAATATTCTAGGTATGGTTTCTTAATTGCGAGTATTTAATTGCTAATGAATTATTTATTTTAGAGGCCTGTTTAGTTGTCGTAAGGTTTTCCCTTCCTATTATTATATAGAAACATAAGTCAAGGGACATAGCCAATGGAATGATTTTTCTACTTTGAAATTTGTTTAAATGTTCCTTAGGGACTAGGGAGAACCATCTATTGTCGCATTAGTTTTAAATGGGCAAGAATGGGAAACGTGATATAGGTGAAATTTGTCTTGTTCTCGAGCTTACAAAAACAAAGCACTTTATAGAAATATATATTATATATTATCAGCCCTGTATTAAACTGTCCATTTGCTGGGCATGGACCTTTTCTCAGTGTGAGGAGGGTTAGGCCATAGTCATAGTGTTGGTAGTGTTCTCACATATTCGAGAACATTCAGACATGTAAGTTTCATCACGATGTTTTCCTTTACCGTTAAAATAAGAGATAATTACTTAACTATTTAATACATACATTACTTCGAGTCAGAGATGCACGCCTTGCGATCGAATTCGAGACCTCTGCGTGGCAGTCCAACTAGACTACCCATTAGGCTATCGTTGCTTTTTTGTGACAATATACAGTCATTCAAATAGTCAAACCCTAGAAGAAGCAAACCACAGCTAGACTTCATGATACTTTGAGCTCATTCTGCGTAAATAGAAACACCCATGATTAAATTATGTTCGGGTACTTTGAAATAACTACACTGGAACATTGAGCCAACTGCCATCTTAGTCTCCCCGTGACCATGGCTGCTGAAAAGCAACCGAAACGTCGGGGAAAGTGTAAACACAAATATAAATAGTATAATAGTATAGTAATAGTATAAATAGTTTTAATAGTTTCAATAATTTAATTAGCTTAAAAATTAGTAAAGTTTAATAGTAATAGTAGTGTAACAGTTTTCAAAAATTTTGTAATAAAGTGTCAAATAAACAACACGATAAAATCCGTATATAGTAGTTTAATTTCAATGAATAACATTCGCGTAAACAGAAGACAATAATATACCATTACAATGTGCACTAAACATATAACAACGTAGTTTTCAAATAAATATTCTAAAATACAATAACTGCTAAAACTATTGTTCTATGAAGTTTAAATAATACGAAGGCGCGCATCTCTGACTTTTCGAAGTTATGTGCGTATTAAATAGTTAATTACCGCTCGCTTTAACGGTGAAGGAAAACATTGTGAGGAAACCTACATGTCTGAGAGTTCTCCATAATGTTCTCGAAGAGATGTGAAGTCTGCCAATCCGTACTAGGCCAGCGTGGTGGGCTATGGCCTAATCCTTTTCACACTGAGAAGAGGCCCGTGCCTAACAGTGGCACAGTTTAATACAGGGCTGATATTATATATATTGCCACAAATGCTGTTTTTATTGCCAATCAATATAACTACACTCCGCCTGATGGTAACAACTCGTGAAGGCCACGGGCAGAGCCTTCCACACCATGTTCTAACGTATAATTGTGCTGTAGTCTCTAGTTTGATAATGTGCCTTCCATCATTACTCAGACATCACATCATCGTAAGAGTCACGCATTTCCTTTTTAGAAATTAGAACTTAAATTGAACATTGTATCAACATACGTACTATAGAAGAAATGTATACTCGTGTAACCTACTATTTTGTTATAATATTTTATTAGTTTTTATTGCTGTATAATGAATATTAACCATTCTTTGTCACAACGTTGTACAAGTCAGTGGTCTCTCAATAAAATCGTCACTTCGCTATCTGCGTTTAATTCGTCTTCAGATGGATAGAAAGACGGTGTTCTACACTACATATTTACTGAACACAGAATCCTGCGCGATAACCTAACTCTTAAGAATGTGCTTCTTCACGCCCCGCTTGAAGTACCCAGGATCGAAGGAAGAAGGAAACAAGTACCTCGGCGGAAACAGAAGGGCCGTTTTTCCATACATACGTAGTCCCCTGTTTCTTCCCTGGATAATGCCAGTAGAGTAATATATTTTTTCCAAAAAATGTATGGGCTCTATTGGCATGTCCCTATGTTTTCCTTTTTTTCATAAATTAATTATTAAAAGAGACATGAGCCTTCAAAAACCTCAAAAATTTACCAGATTTTCCGCTGTGTTCAAAAATCGAGAAAACAAATTTGACTAGTTTATATAAAAAAGGAAAACATAGGCACACGGCCAAAGTCTTTCTTTAATTTTTAATGGAAAATGTAGTAAAATCGGTCAAGAAGGAATCAGGGGACTACGAAACGTTGATTTTGTGTACTTTTAATAGGTATTTTCGGTCCAAGCTGCAGTTGTCTCTTATCGCGCTCATGATAGATTTTACAAATACCTATCATTCAATTCTATCGTCCTTAGTGTTTCCTCTTAAAAAATGTTTCATACAGGCCATGCTATGGTTCTGTCTGTCATTTCCATGTATAGGGGCGATTAATTCGTCTTTATTTATTACTAAATTCGGCTTTGCTCGCGTAAAACTAGGTTAGGCTAGATTATGTTAGTAAAAGTACCTTTTTCAGAATAAAACATAGCCTATGTTACTCGGTAATATACAGTATGACTGGTTAAACATTGTACATACTTAAGGACATGATAATTTATGGTCAGACGTAACGATAAAAATGAATAAAAATAAAATCTGTATAACCTGCAAAGAAAACCTTTATGAAAATTTGTATGAAATACAAATAACATGTGGACAACTGCGCACACACCTGTCGAGGCTAATGACCTTTGATAAGAAAAGAACGGGTGGGGGTGCAAATTCGGGAGAGTGCGGGGTGCGGTAGCTGGGGGCGGGAGCGGAGGTTTTGTTTAGCTTTGGTATATGCGCAAGAGTGTCCGCACATTAATTTTTTATTGGATAACTAGGTCATATTTTAAGTACCTATTTTTTAGATATTCGGGTCCAGAATCGAGTACTGAATACCCTCCTTCAATATGTCCAGTCTTTTACCAATCAGCCTGCAGATTTCTAACGGTGAAAAAGTTTTAAAATCGGTTTCGGATTCGGTTGTGTGTAGTTTTTGAGTTAAATCGTTACAAACAAACAAATAATCAAAACTTTCCTCTTTATAATATTAATGTAGATTAGTTATTTATTTTGTTTACTTGCGTCAAACTACACTATTTAATTACAATAATATAACATAAAAGTAAATATATATATATATATATATATCTATATATTATATCTATACATACACATAGAATATATAGATTAAGTATGTACCTCTAACTAAACTAAACGCAAACAAATAATATCCAATATTTAAAATGGTTCATAAACCACATATATACTTAAAACATATAAATAGAATAATGGAATAAAATTAAAATAGTCTTATAATAGTAAAACGCAAATATTACAAAATATTGTTAATGATGACAGACTATGCTATCAATGCCACATCTATAAAAATCAATTCATGTATCATGTCGTGCTTGGCTAGGACCGAGTGTCATACTGTTAATGTTATTTGTTTACCCACATCGTTGTTATTATTTTTTCTCGCTTTGTTTTTATTTTATTTACGTACCCATGTGCGCTCTAAAAATATTAATCTTAGTTTTAAACATTGTTTCTCATTAAGTGAATTATGTATACAATTCTTTATGAGAAATAAAGTTGTTCTTAAACCTTTAACCTTAAATTTAAAATTTAGCATTCACGCGTTTTGCTCTCAGTGCCTCATACATTCCAATAATAATACCTTCCATTTATCAACTATTGGGTTAAATTCCAAGTGAGTGTTAAGCGGCTGTAGTGACCGGGGTATGGGTGAGTTAAAGCGTGCCATATTACGGCACGCTGGAACCGCCAGCAATCGGCCATCGTCTTTGTCTACAATGCCAGATTACTCGAAAAACTTATATAATAAAAAACCAATAGTAATGCCGAATATCGTTTCCCTCCAATTTGCGTTTCGTTTCACCGAGCATCACTTATCTGTTTTTTTGTCGGAAACCACTTAGCTACGTAACTTTGATTGATGGTTATTTTAGCTTTAGGCGTTTACTGGAACGTTAAACGTTGACTGCTTGTTTTATCTGTGTATCGTGTTAGTGTTTTTGTGTACTGAGTGTGCCTTCACCTCACGAATATTAAAGAGTTTTGGTATTATACTTTAAGGGTCAGCGCCGACGGACGGAGTGGCGGCGAAGAGACTAATTCAGTAACAATTTAAATTCAACTTAAAATGCTTCAGAATACGATTGTCTTTGGTACAACGAAATAAAATGACCGCACTTTGAGTCGCTCGCTGTCATTTTATTTCATTGTACCAAATACAGTCATATTTTGAAGCACTTTAGGTTGAATTTAAATTGTTACTGAATTAGTCTCTTCGCCGCCACTCCGTCCGTCAGCGCTGACCCTAAAGTATTTTGATTTCTTCGTTATTTAAATGTTTTGAAGTTAGAACTAATATATTTTTTTAAGATAACTGCCACAGTAATGCCTATACAAGTAAGTTGTAAGTGTTGGTGGGTTTTACAAACATTGAAGCAATACAATTTTCTATTAGATTTAATATAGTTTTAATGTGAATTTAATACAATACCCTGTATAGAAGTTAATATTTGATTGAATAAAAAATATTATTATAATATAAGTACCTAAAAAGGAACATACGACTCGGGAGATCTATTTGTACATGACACAATTAAGTATTATTCCCGTGTGAGGATCGAACTCACACTCTTACCGCGACAGCAGTGGCCAGGTGTCCCCTAAAACCACTGCACTTTACGTGCATTTACATTCTTTAATAGTGGGCTTGCCAATCGCCGTGCAGCGGGCACGATGCCATACTTCGTGCGATTTCTGTTCCTTGATAAACCTGATCCGTATGAACACTTTGCCAGACTCGAGAACCGAATTTGAGACGTCATGTACTGCAGGCGCATTCACTACCGACGTGCTACAGATACAGTTGGCAAATCTACTAGGCAATATATACAAATAATTAAAATTTAAGTGTCTGTTTGTAATGTCAAAATAACAGCTTTTTATCTAATGCATATGAAAGTATAAAAGGTACCTATACGAAAAACTCTATTTTTAATATTTTTGTCTGTCTGTTTGTTCCAGGTAATCTCCGAAACGGCTGAACCGATTTTGACGGGACTTTCACTGGCAGATAGCTGATGTTATAAGGAGTGACATAGGTTACTTTGATTTTAGAAAAAAAATAGGGATCCGCGGAGACATACAATTTTTAGTTAAAATCTTTTCGGAAGTTATATGACTTTTCGAAATTATGTGCGTATTGATTGACAATTATCGCCTGCTCCGTGCCTCGGAGAGCACGTTAAGCCGTTGGTCCCGGCTGCCATGAACATCTATGGCAGTCGTTATTGGGAGAGTGTCGACACAAAAGATCCCACTGGGTCGAAGTGTCGCCGGTCTGTGCTGACTGGCCCCCACATACGATAAGATAAGATAGTTAAAATCTACGCGGACGAAGTCGCAGGTAACAGCTAGTCTCAAATAAGAATTGAATACATACCTAACCTCAAAACTTACTCATATTAATTTGGATCAAATTATTGTTACCAAGAACACAGTCAATTAAATCTGGAGGCATATCATCTGTCATTAATAACCGTTAGCGTCTCTAGTATTTAACAATCTTACACAATTATCCAACCAGGCATCGAATTCCCACCGCCAGGCGCCGGCGACCACTAACAATAACTTATAATTATTAGCTCCCATGATTGTAGTTTAGGACACTATTGAAATATGATATTTTCTTAAGGCTGCTTGCATACAAGGCGATAATTTGTTGTATATACAAAAACGAGCGGTGCTGTACTAACCTTTAAGGCTCAATTTACACCGCTGCGGCACGGAATAGAAGCGACTTTTTGCACCGAAATTCTACATAGCGTAATAAACTTTATGTCAATAGTATAAAGTACAAACTAAATACGGGTCAAACAAGGTCGCGCGTTTTCCGGGAATCCTCGCGCATTCTCGAGAATTCCCCTAGCTACTATCGGCGCCATCTGTGGAATCCGCGGGCAGTGGCGCGATCGGGGAGTTAGTCGAGACGTTCTTCTTATTCTGCTTTACAAATGAGCGATATAAAAATGAGATCCAAGTAAACCATTTTTGTCAAGTAAAAGATCTAGACATTCTAGACTAACAACTGAACGTCCCGTAGGCGTAGTCGCCCGAATTCGCTGTGAATTCTCTGGCATTCCCGCGAATTCGCGCGCCTTTTATTGTCGTGAAATTGATGCTTCCATTCCATTCTATTCTGCGGCGGTGTAAATTAAGCCTAACTGATAGCACTCTATGCATCACTACATATTATAAAGTCCCCTGTCGCGTCTGTCTGTCTGTTCGCGATAAACATAAAAAACTATTGCACAGATATTCATGCGGTATTCACCAAGAGAGTCAAGAGGCAGAGTGTGTAAATTATTAATAAAATAAAAATTTATAAATAAATGAATAATTCATTCATTCATTGTCGGCCTCGTTGGCGTAGTGGTTAGTGTAACTGACTGCCACGCCTGAGGTCGCGGGTTCGATTCCCGCACAAGTCAAACATTTGTGTGCATGAACATGGATGTTTGTCTTGGTCTGGGTGTTTCTATGTATAATATGTATGTATTTACAAAAAAAAAGTATATATGTATGTTTATCCATTGTCTAGTACCCATGGTACGAGCTCTGCTTAGTTTGGGCAAGATGGTGTTGTGTGTATGTGATAGAATATTATTATTATTATTATTATTATTCATCGTATCGTCAATCTAGCAGGACAGGTACAGATGCGTTTTGTTCCTTGGTCCTTTCCCTTCCTCCCTTTTCCTATTTCCTTCTACTCGTCTCTATAGCCTGACCATGTACATGCTTGCCACCTATGTAGTTCACGGCAGACCTATACCTTTATTTTTTTTTACCTGGGGTAATGCTGTGACGCATACCCCTCCGCGGGGGCAGGCGGAGGGGTTATGTCGGGATCACCCGGGGAAACATAGAAAGTCCCGGGTCCTACCGACTAAACCACGGCATGCCGACACCTGTCGTGAACTTGGTTGTGTTCTTTTGATATTGCTACTGTAATGTAAGAAATTATAATCTTTTGGTATACAAGTTGCTTAGTTTGTAAAATGCCTAATATCAGTAATATTGTCTTTTAATATAAGATAAACGTGGGCGGACGTCAAAAATATTGATACATGAATCATAATACTAGTAGACTATAGGACTTAGTTTGACTTTTATTATTATACTACCTTTTGCCTGTGGCTTCGCCTGCTACCCACCGAAAAATAAAATAGTAAGAAGTATCTTACATGTGTGTTTACGGGATATGGTTTATCTTTATGCCAGGCAAACAAGCATACGGCCGACCCACCTGATGGTAAATGGGCCGGCTCGACCGTGGAAGGACTACCCTTTCACAGAATATCGACGTGAAATACCAGTATTCCTACTGTTGTGTTTCGTACGGTGAGTGAGAGTGCCGGAGGCCCAATCACCCCTTTTCCCCCATTCCCGCTCCTTCTCCTTCCCACTTCCTTTCCTAAAGGGTCGGCAACGCGCAAGTGATGCCTCTGGTGTTGCAGGCGTCTATAGGCTACGGTGACCACTTACCATCAGGTGGGTCGTATGCTTGTTTGCCATCTTAGTTGTAAAAAAAAAAAAAGGTTGTGTTTTAAGTGATCGCCTTACCACTGTTACTGCGCCGGGGGTGTTGCAGGTTCGATCTCCAACAAAACAAACATTTATGTGATCAAATAGTTGTTCCAAGTCTCAGAGTTCTTTGTGTCTGATGTTTGAATGTTTGTAAAGTCTTACAACACGGAAAATATTCCTAGGTCAGTTGTATTTTTTAAATGAAAATCTATACAAATAAATAAAATTGAAGTGTCTGTTTGTAATGTCAAAAGAACAGCTTTTTATCTAATGCATATAAAAGTATATAAGATACCTATACGAAAACATCTATTTATAAAATTTTTGTCTGTTTGTCAGTCTGTTTGTAGCGGTTAATCTCTGAAACGGATGTACCGATTCGGACGGGACTTTCACTGGCAGATAGCTGATGTTATAAGTAGTAACTTAGGCTACTTTGATTTTAGAAAAAAATAGAGTTCCGCAGAGACAAACACTTTTTAGTTAAAATCTACGCGGACGAAGTCGCAGGTAACAGCTAGTTATAAAATAAACATCTTTACAAGCTTTCACATTTATTATATTAGTAGGACGGATACTGGACTACAATTTATGTTCTTCAATATAGCTAGCACGATTTGATATAATAATGAAATCGGGTCTCATGTCTTGAATTTGGAATAACGTTAATACAGACTTGTAAGTCGAAGAGGTAACAAGGTTTTTGTCCTTCAAACCGAATTTCGGTCACGGCGGCCAATTTTAACAAAGATTAGCCATATGGAAGTGTGCACAAACACAAGTGTACTCTCTATACCTGAACTCTTATAATCTACACAGGTACATGGTGGATATACCACATCTTCGTACGAAGCGCTTTGCTTCCACTTTTATAATGCGTAATGCAAAGGAGTGAAATTCGCTACCTTAGTCTGTGTTTCCCAATGAGTACAATCTGGGTGTCTTCAAGTCGCGAGTGAATATGTATCTTCTAGGCAAGTGTGCTTCATCGTCGACTGCATCGTCACTTAAGATCAGGTGGGATCGCTGTCATACGCAAGCCTATAAAAAACAAAAATAAAAACTATGAGGCCAAACCGACATGACTGGAGACAGATCAGGATTTTTATTACATCTACATTGAACCGGTTATGTCAAAGTCACACGTTATAGGCGATCCTGCTGCCGTTTATTTATCACTTGTCATGACAATTCGAACCCAGGCTTGACGATTTTATCATTATCACTACATATTATAAAATAAAAGCCCCCGCCGCGTCTGTCTGTCTGTCTGTTTGCGATAAACTCAAAAACTACTGAACGGATTTTCATGCGGTTTTCAACAATAGACAGAGTGATTCATAAGGAAGGTTTAGGTGTATATTTTTTAAGGTTACCCGTACGTAGCCGGGGCGGGCCACTAGTGTACAAATATATTTCATAGGAGTAAACCAAAATACTATAATATTCCAGCTATAGGTACTGCCTTACATTTTTTTTTTTCATCTGTATTATAAAGAGTTTTTGGTAATGGCACCTTCTCACAAGCTTTTCTTTAGCATTGGCGTAAGATAAACGTATGCCGTAGACGCCACAACAACGTACCACACACTACGTGGCTCACGCCTTTGTCGTAAAATTGTCGCTAGTGCGTACAATCATAACTACATCCCATCTTTCTGAGAAATCTCTATTGTTTACGTAATAATTATGGTAAAATATTGATTAAGACAACTATGGATAGAGTTTTATATAATAATACAAGTATTAATGAAACTGTTAGGAGTGGAAGACCTTGATGAATGATGTTTAAGTAGAGCCGTTTTCAAAAAAGACTACGTTATGATGACCATTATTAATATAATAAAAGAAAATAAGTATTTTAGAAGTCATTGAGAGTCGAAGAAGAGAAATGATGGAATACCTGATATGACATGACAGATTTATAAAGCCCATCTTAAAAGAGAAAATACGAGTACAAGGAAGGAGAGAAAAAGGTAGACCAAAGAGAAGTTACATAGATCAAGTGAAGGGAAAGTTACATCGTACCAAGACGTCAAAGTAATGACAGAGAACAGAGAGATATTGAAGAAGATCCACCGACAAGAGCAAGGTTCTTAAATTGATTGCTTTAACAACGATAAATTTATGACAGTAAGGTTTAAATAAAATAGCAGGCCACATATACAGATGATCACGCATGTAAAATTACACGCCATGAAAATGAAATTACATATATTAGTAGCGTAGCAAGTGGAACCCATAGCTCTCCCTTGCGGAAAACGGGCGTGAGGGTACCTATAGCTCCAAGCTAAATCGGGATGGACTACTAAATAAAGGTGATAAATTACATTCGGTATGAAGTATTCTTTCAAGGATTATATGTAAGAGTGACGCAGGGGAAAGCCATCACGACGTGGGTTGTCCATCCACAATGGAGTTGGATTCGTGCCAAAAGCATGACTAATTGATGCCATAAGTATTGCTGAGTATTTCAGTATTATTCAATGGAAAATGCCTCTTCAATTTTTGTTTACTTTTGCTAACGTTTTACGTTTCATCCCATGGTTCGTAGGAGAAATTACATAATTTTTTGTACGACAGAAATGTTTAATCACCTTCCACATAAGTAACCCAACTCTGCCATAATGCACGTCAACCGGTTGCTTTTTTGCGGTGTGGAAGAGGAACAAAGCAATAAACACAATATCCCATTCATAATTCAAATTTCTGCATGCCGCTTTACATAAATGCCATAAAAACGCAGACAGGAATAAAAAGTATCAAACGTATACGTTTATTCAAAACATGATCTATTTGCGTGTCAAGTTTTAATAAAATATGTTTAACAATTACTGTGTGTTTGGGTAACAAAAGTCTTCACAATTTTCACATTTATTTCATTATATTGTTGACTAGATTTTGCCCGCAGCTTCGCTCGCGTAAATGTAGGATAAGTTGCATAGGTTAGGTTAACAACAGTATTTTTTCTGGATGAAAGGTTTCCTATGTCCTATTCTGTACCCCTGACAACGTGTTTGCGAAATTTCATGTTGATCGGTTAAGTAGTTAAGGCGTGAAAGCGTAACAAACAAATAAATGAACAAACAAACTCACATTCGCAGTTATAATATTATAGTTAGGATTATATTGTTGATTTTTGTCTGCAATGTTATCTCAACTAAGCCTAACTTAATATTCTAAAAGCGAAAATCAGTTTATTTGTTTGTTTGTTACCTTTTCACGCCCAAACCACTGGACCGATCATCCTGAAATTTTGCATATACTTTTTCAAGTGTACAGAAACGGACATACGAGGGGAGGTCCAAAAGTTCGCGGAATGACAGGGAAGGATAATGAAATGAAACATCAAACTATTTTTCCTTTTCAATGTATTCTCCCTTAACCCTAATACATTTATTAGATGCCGCTTATTCCTTTTATAAAATCTGAAAGACAGACGTGCCAAAGAATTGAGTAAGCACACGAATTCAAATTGAGTGCAACAATTGGATTATTTTGATCGCTGATTTTGTTTGAGAAACGACTTTATGATGTGTATTTAGGATTCAATTTATGTTTAGTCAGTCAGAATAAAATTGTTAATTTGTTCGTTAATGCCTTTTTACGGACATGTTTAACTTAAATATTTTTTGCAAAAAACTTTGTATCTTGAGTACCTACTATACGATTGTCGATTATTTCGAATCTTTAAGTAAATCAATATATTCGAAACATTGATCAATATTCGACTGCATTCAACTTGGATGTTAATTAATAATTAGGTATATAGGTATTTGCATATAAGCCATACGCAAAACGAATGAAGATATCACCTGTTTATTTACGGACACAGCAGTATTCATGATTGAATAATCTGAAAAATACAATACAATTCATCATCGAAAATAATCCACCACAACCTATCGGTCGTGTCATCATCTAGTTTCGAATATTCGATTATGATTCGAATTATAATCAATGATATCGAATAGATTAACGTACAAAATAGAATTTCTAAATAATATTAGATTTTGTTCTATTATTTTTGTTCGTCAAAAATGTCTTACGCGTATTTTATCGGTCGTAGCGTTCGATGGCGTAGTGGCTAGTGTAACCGACTGTTACGCCTAAGGTCGCGGGTTCGATTCCCGCACAAGTCAAACATTTGTGTGCATGAACATGGATGTTTGTCTTGGTCTGGGTGTTTCTATGTATAATATGTATGTATTTACAAAAAAAGTATATATGTATGTTTATCCATTGTCTAGTACACATAGTACAAGCTCTGCTTAGTTTGGGCTAGATGGTGTTGTGTGTATGTGGTAGAATATTATTATAAAAAATATATACAAAAATGCACAGTGATATACATAGATTCACGCCTTTACATTTCTGATGTAGACAGGAGTGTGCTTGATGTCTGTTATTGGATTCCTAGGTCGGGTATAGGGGTATCTGATCAATCAGCACGGGGTCTGGAACTGTGTAGACGACAAACAACTCTTTTATGTAGGACTTTGAACTATCTGGCGAAATTTTAATAGGTAGATATAATACGCAGATCTCTTTCTAACTCTCTCAAGATATTATAAGCGTATCTCTACCAATATATATGTACCCTAGATGTTTCACCCGCGTTTATCATTACTGCCCCGACCCCGTGGATTGTAGCGTGATGGTATATAGCCTTCCTCGATAAATAGGCTATCCAACACTAAAAAAATTTTCAAATCGAACCAGTAGTTCCTGAGATTAGCGCGTTCAAACAAACAAACTCTTCAGCTTTATAACATTAGTATAGATATTATGTGGAATTACAACTGCATCCGTGGCGCAACGGTAGTGAATGCGACTGCAGTACATGAGATCTCGGTTTCGAATCCCGGGTCGGGCCAACAAAATCTCAATAGCAGTCCGGAGTTAAGAAGTTGACGGTGTGAGACACTCCCATGCCTCAGAAAGCACGGAAAGCCGTTGGTCATACGCCTGATCCCTCTCCAGTCATGTCGCATTGCTGTCAAGTCTACGTTAAGATTGGCCGCCGTGACCGAATATCGGTCTGGAGGACATTATTATTATTATTATTATGTGTAATTGTAAACGCTTAAGAAATGTTTATCCTACGTGTCCTTTTTGAACCCGGGACACTCAATAAAAACGTGGGAGCTATTATGTCATTATAACAATTCTATTCTAAGAATTCTCAGTGCCTGTCCTTCAAAGCACCATAATTCAGCATCTACGAAAATAAGTTTATATTTTATTTGGCTGGAAATGTAGGGCCATAAAAACAGCGATTTAAATATTCTGAACATAAGAAAGAGAGACAATGTAGGAGCCTCCTGCTCAGCAGTCGCATTCAATACGACTGCGACACCGAGGCAGCTAGGCTGCTTAGTTATATCCCTTGGGAAAATAATAATAACTGTTGCTATGTTGAGAAACGGCGCACGCTCACGACTAGCAGTAAGACCAGCAGTACCAGCGTCATTCAGTCACTGTTTCCTTTGTTACTACCCTGCCTACTTGACTTGTTTATCTTATAGTTAACTGTCTGGCGAAAGAAAGAAAAGAAGGAAGAAAGAAAAATATTTTTATTTGTATCTCCTTTACACAATACAATAAAATATAAATACATACAGAGCAGTATATAGTATAGAGACCAAATTAGGTACCTGCGTCAGCTATTGTTGCAGTTGAAACTGCAACGCTGGTATTCTCGCAGGACCTATACAGTATGTGAGCAAATAACAACAGATGAACAGCAAATAAAACTTGTTTTAGTTTAATTCGGTGATACAATCTATACATCTATATACAAATAAATAAAATTGAAGTGTCTGTTTGTAATGTGAAAATAACAGCTTTTTATCTAATGCATATAATAATAATAATAATAATATATTTTTTATTTCCAATTTGTGTTACAAATTTTCTCTTATTGTATTATAATTAAGACCAGACATTATTTGAACTTATAATAAGAGGTTGCCGTCGACGACCGTACTAATATTAATTGTGAAAAATTATTACATATTAGAAAGTTCTTCATAATAATTACATAAACAATAAATTATCAAATAGATCAACAATATTACATTATAACAGAAATAAAAATAATTTATAAGTATAGAATTTAATTACGAGCTAAAATCTGTGAAGTATTTTATAGATTAATTTATTATTTGGAGATTAATTATAGGTATAATAATAAACAGCTAAGTATGTCACTGAACTTCCATTTACCACAGTCGAGAGTTGTGTGAGTGTATGTCAGGGTGTGTATGTGTATGTGTGTGTGTATGTGGGAGGTGTGTATATGAAAGTATATAAGGTAAACGTATACGAAAACATATATATTTTAAAATTTTTTGTCTGTCTGTCTGTTTGTTCCGGCTAATCTCCAAAACGGCTGAACCGATTTTGACGGGATTTTCACTGGCAGATACCTGATGTTATAAGGAGTAAATTAGGCTACTATGATTTTAGAAATAAAATAGGGTTCCGCGGAGACAAACACTTTTTAGTTAAAATCTACGCGGACGAAGTCGCAGGTAACAGCTAGTTTACAATATACAACGATTACCGTTCAACGCCGTAAACGCCCTCCTTATTTGAAAATCAATAAAAATCCAAATAGCAAAACAATCAATATCTTATATATGGGACGTAAAAACATGGCTGACAAAATATGGGTGTTATAAACCTGTGTCTACCTTTTTAGAGATATAAGCCTGAGACTGTTTATGGGTTCTAATATATAGATTTGATTATATCTAATATATTAACTGCTAGATTTGTCCCGTAGCTTCGCCTGTTTAGCTTACTCGCTTCGTAGTTTAGTCTAGGTTTCGTCACTCAATTGCTATTCCTCAGGAACATCATCTCATCATAATTTTTCCTGGATCACAGGTATCCAATATTCTTTTCTGTACCCCTGATAAAGTCTATGCGAAATTTCGAGATGATTAGTAGAGTATTTAAGATGTGAAAGCATAACAAACGTACTCACATTTGCATTTATAATTAACTAGATTTAGCCCGCGGCTTCGCCCACGCAACAACATTTTTGTGGATAAAAGGTACCCTATGTCCTTTTCTGTACTGCTGACGACGTGTATGTGAAATCTCATGATGTTCGGTCGTGTAGTTAAAGCGTGAAAGCGTAACAAACAAACAAACAACCTTTCGCATTTATAATATTAGTAAGGATAAAGCAGTAAGGATATTAGTTAGGATTCACTAAATGTTGACGATATCGCCATCTAGGACCCTATAATTTAATAAGTCAAATAATAATTACTTGGCATGGCTATTTGCATATCTACTAAAAAATTTATTATTATTATTTATTATTATTAATAGGTGCGCCCTGCTACCTACGTTTAACTATCGTCACCTTTCAGTATCGATATGGTGTCGTCTGACACATATGTAATGCCTCATCTGAATTATAAAATATACTATTATCACGCTCAGTCATATTGAAAATTTTACACTATAGTTTTCTATCTAATGTGTGAGTTCGCTCTTCTTCATGTGGACGCTTTTTGTGTGACCTGTGTATGGCAAGGAGACATCTATCTTCTCTCTAGCCTTTATTATTCTCAATTCACTTGGGGTCGGCTTTCTAGTCTAACCGGATTTGACTGGATATCAGTTTTTACACGGAGCGACTGCCATCAGACCTCCGCAACCCGAAAGCTAACGATACCCTAAGGCTAGACCAATGTCAGGATATTAGAGGGCACCGACTTCCTAATAACGACTGCCATAGATGTTCATGGCAGCCGCTACCGACGGTTTAACGTGCTCTTCGAGGAACGGAGCAGGCGATAATTGTCAATCAATACGCACATAATTTTGAAAAATCATATAACTTCCGAAAGTCAGAGATGCGCGACGTGGGTTCGAACCCAAAACCCTCTGCATTGCAGTCTGTTGGTTTCCCCACTGAGCTATTGCTGCTCAAGGAGACATCTATCTTTTAAATATTTGGTATCTACTTTATATAGACCACTGGCATCGTTGTACGTCGGAAATTACACTTGTCAATTTTGTACGTAAATTGACATTTGCATCAGAGTAAGGTTCAATTAATAAAATGATGGCATATCCGTATCCTTCAATTCCCGCTCAAAATTAATAATGAATCTAATAATATGTGTCAGTAGATGTAATGTTTTGATTTTTGAGGTATAGCTTCTCGGATCGCGTAGTTGCTTAATAAGTAGTCATCTCTCCCATGGCAATACGCGTTTTGGGTTTGAATTCCACACGAGCGAAAAAATGCCAAATGTGTCCTCGTTGTTTAAATGGTTGTAAAGTCCCTCCCCGTGAGACAGGTTTAATTACTAGTACGGGTGTCTCTTTTTTAAAACAATAGCAATTAGAACCTAGCTAACTTTGTTTCTTAGTTTTAGTTTTATTTTACTTATTCTTATTCAGGTTAAAGAACTTTTTTATTTTATTGTCATTTATTTAGGAATTTACAGCAACCACTTTCTTAGCAAAGTACTGACGTCTAAATATGGCGGAAGTGTAAGTAAGTATGTGTGAGTGAATAAAGTATTTTAGTAATTATTAACATTACAATACATATTTTAGTTCCAAGTCCTAACTATAATAATCAACGTCGCTGCTGTATATAGTTTGAAATAGCTATAAAGGTGACACTACATTATTAGTCTATTAAATTACTAATTTGTGTACTATATATTTAGCTAGTAAGGACTAATGTACATAGGTTTTGATATCTTTAATGAATCCTAACTAATATTATAAATACGAGTGACAGTTTGTTTGTTACACTTTCACGCCATAACTCGACCGATCATCATGAAATTTCACACACACGTCGGGGGAATAGAAATGGAAATAGGGTAGCTTTTATTCGGATACAAGTTCCTTTACTAATCTAACCTACATTTACGCGAGCGGAGCCACGGGAAAAATTTGGTGAATAAATAAATGGACCGTAAAATCGTGTGTTCAACACATATATCGGCATTGAACCTCATAATTGTACAGTAATAGAGGTCTTAACATAATGAGCAAGCACCGTGCCATACGTGCAGATAAAACGTACGAAATCTCTTTTTGTATGGCCCACCCATCCGAAATCAGTGGGCGTTGGATGTTGCAGCTTGTTTTATATAATGTACGTTACAGCTGACTCACTGTTTACCATGTTTAATAATATTAAGATTTAATATTATAAGCAACTAGCTGACCCACGCAAGTTCGTCTGCTTCACATACGAGAATTTTTGAATTAATCCCATTTTTGCAACATTTTTCATTGATCCTCTGCTCCTATTGGTCGTAGCGTGATGTTATATAACCTATAGCCTTCCTCGATAAATGGGCTATCCAACACTAAAATAATTTTTCAATTCAAACCAGTAATCCCTGATATTAGCGCGTTTAACCAAACAAACAAACAAACTCTTTAGCTTTATTCTTTTCTTCTTCTTTTCATGTGGTTAGTGGTCAACCTGTTGTCAAGAGTTGTTCAAGCCTCTGACTCGAATACTGTCAATTTGGCAACAACCGGGATCGACTTTTTACGTGCCCTCCGAAGCATGGGGACGCTCAGATGAAATACCACTAAGCGGTCATGCATCTATAGACTGGCCGCACCCAAAGCGGTCACCAATCTGGCCGCACCCAACGTTGCTTAACTTAGCAAATCGTTTACCGATCAATGAGTACAACTGGCTTTGAGCGCCTCAGCTTCAGCTTTATAATATTAGTATAGATGTTGAGGCGCCTCGACAGCACGGTGCAAAAAAGGATGTCTTTTATAAACGACCACGGTAACCGTGGCTGCGCTCTCTAGTTTATATTATATATACTTACAACTTATAAATAGATTAACGATTTTACACGTGAAATCGATATAGCAGAGCTGTTTTACATCCTCGAAATGAGTTAATTCCGATGTAATTGCGGGGAACTCATTCTGCCGGGCAGAGCCCCGGCTCATTGATACTAAGAATTTTAAAAGGAAACATCGAATAACACTACTTAAATCGGGAATCGAACCAGAGACCTTTTGCATAGCAGTCGCATATGAAGCATACTCTGCAACACAAAGGCAATATTATGTAATATTGTTTAGAAAATCTATGATGGTATTCTTTGTCCATAAACTATTCTAGAGCCGCCGCTTCAATAACACGTAGCATCGTGTTATTGAATTTTCCGATTGATAACATATTATACTATACTCAGGATTCAAACCTGAATGTTATGATTGTCCGTAACGGTAACAGCTAATTTAATATGTCACATAACATATCTTTCTATATATAATTATTCTGTGTGTATGTCACTGAACTCCTCCTAAACAACTGGACTGATTTTGATAATACTTTTTGTGTGTGTTTAAGTGGGTGGGCTTAGATTCACAATTCGATACGACAGTGTCTGTCAGTTACGCTTTATTTTTATAAAATGTAGCTGTCTGTACACCTAACGCTTATTTTCATATGAACTTTAAAATGATGAAATCTCGCACTCCTCCGCATGTGCGCAATATAGGTAGTTAAAAAGAGGTACAACATATTCTCCACGTGTCCAAATATAGAATAAATAATATATGTCCTTGAATATATAGAGATAAATTCTTATTAAGTCTTTTTTCTACTACAGTAGAAAATAGAAGGAAAAAGCCAAAAAATAGAAATATGGGACGGATGGGCAAATTGAATGACGTGCAAGAAAAATTCAAATTTATAATATTGAAACAACACCAAATTTTGTGGATCCGAATTCCACAAACGACATTTTTGTGATCCACAAACAATTTTTCTGAGTCTGCGCGTACTTTATGTCCGATAATTTTATGTTTGCAAAGTCGCTCGTGACACAAGGGTGCATCACCAGTGCGGGAGTTGTTGTCATAAATAAAACAACTTTCAGAATGTCTTCCCTTCTTTCTTTAGCACTTTTATATCAAAGAATTCGTTTGCATTTTGCAAGATATGTCTAAATTCTGGAATAATTTGTGTCACATAAAGGTTTCCAAACATCAGGCACAACGTAAACCCACTACGTATCGATCACACAATTTTGTCACGTGCTGTAATCAAACCCATAGTACTCAGCGCTTCGTGACAGTGATCACTTTGTGGCAGTGAGCATTATCACTGGCAGTCAAATGGAACGTCAGCAGATCAAAACTTTTATACCGTTGTTTTAAGACACGATAAAATATTTAATACAACTATAAATATTGTAGTTTATTGTTGATTTTATTTCACAGATCTCACAGATCTTGGTCAAGGTTAAACATATTAGCTGTTATAGTATTTGATACGTTTCATGGCAAATACATATAAAACCTTCAACTATTTTATTTGGACCTAAGTAAGATAGAAGATGTACAATTATGGCCACAAAAATATATACACAGTCTCCCAACGGAATCCTCAAAGGCATTGGCAGAGAAGTATCTCCCACATTTTTGCATACGATTATTGGACCTACGTGTTAGAAATTGAGCCTATATCTACCGGGAACAGGTGGTACAATGGTAGAGCATTAGGAATAAATTCTGTGTCGCGGGGGACATTACAAACGACCAACCAGACTCGGTACAATTATTTATGAACCACCCATTTTTTTTATCTTTTGTGAGCACACTGGTGGTGAATACCACTTAACTTTCACTGCCGGCTGAAATTCCTGGTGTCACGTGGGCGGCCAAAATAGTTTTAGTCTGTTTTAGGTACGCACGTACGCACCGCAGATACGCGGGGCTGGCCGGCTGCCACTACGCCCCCTGTGTAATCCTAATCCTAACTAATATTATAAATGTGAATGTGAGTTTATTTGTTTGTTACGCTTTTACAGCTTAACAACTCAACAGATCATCATGAAATGTTATATACACGTTGTCAGGGGTGCAGAACATAGGGTACCTACCTTTTATCCAGAAAAAAACACACAACCTAACCTACATTTACGCGAGCGAAATCGCGCGCAAAATCTAGTATATACAAGTGAGAAACGTCAATGAATTGCCGTAAATCTTAGAGTTCGAAAAAATTGTATCACGTGACCTTGAGGTCAGATGTCAAAGGTCATAGTTATTTCGGGGTATATCTACTATGCTGAGTCAAATGGCGTTGACAGCGAGTCTCTAGCTCTTACGGTTCTTGAGTTGAAAGTTGTATAACAGACAGATGGACGGACGGACGGATAAAGCTGTTGTATAAGACTTTTTTCGAACTCAAAAAAAAGGCAAAGTTAGTCCTTAAGTTTATGTTCCAATATCTAGTATTGTCTATTAGCAGTGCTCAGGTTACATTCAATTAGTTTCCGTACATGCACTAAGAGCGGATTCCTCATTAGTGCAATGGACTGGATTCATAGTCGAGCGAGACCTTTCGATAATCATGTGATACAATGAACGTTTGTCGTTTCGAATTAGCTTTTAATTAGATAGAGTACCTTGGGTATTCGATGGCGCAGTGGTTGTGAATACGGCTGTGTGTGTGTTCTCAGGTTTGATGCCCCGTACGCTCAAAAAGTTAGTAAGTAGTAGCTAGTTAAAGCCAAAAGCTAATAAAAATTGTATCAAAACTAAACTTCTAAAAATAGCATAACTGATCAGCGCCTCCTCTGTCTTAATATTGCTGTGCCTGACAGAGTCCATAATTGTTACTTAGTTTTAAGCCTACCACCTGTAAATGTACATTATGGAATGCAATAAATAAGTACGTCAGAAGAAGAATCTTTATTTAATCTTCTTCTTCTTCTCCGTAGCCTTTATTATTCCCAAATCACTTGGGATGCTTGTCTGGCAAGGGGTTGGAACTATCAAAAATGTCTGGCTGATGAGGAAACATCGTCTAATTGTTACCCAAGTATTATATATAAATATCAGCTTTTATACTATAACGTAAGTAGAATTATTATAATTTCATGAACATTAAGGGTGTCTGGCAAGGGGTTACCACGATGTTAAGTGTCTGGCAATGAATGACGTCATCATCATCATCATTTCAGCCTATTGCAGTCCACTGCTGGACATACGCCTCGCCCGGGGTGCGCCACAAGGCCCAATCTCGACGAATGACGTGATTTTGAATAATTTTCTAAAGTTAATACCAAAAATCACACTTTATTATTTGATGAATTTATATCGGTATTTTACACACCTTTGGTGCCGTTTACCTGCCAAAGCCACGGTAACCCAAACTTCATAATGGTCCATCGTTCTTACCTGTATTGGGAGCATGCGCTGACAAACTTTCAGCTTTTATAAAGTAACGAAGGTCTGGGGTTCACGGGCTCTTGCTCTAACATTTATGATTACTGCTAATTAGACTATGTTACTTCTGGATAAAGTAGCTTTCTACTGGTAGGAGAATTTTTGAGATCGGTCGACTGGTTTTTGAGTTACATAATTCACACAAACAAAAATATTGAAATTAATTAGCGGATTATGCTCGAGAAAACTTTTAGGATAACTTTGTTGCGATATCCTTAACATTACAACATAATCATTTTATAAGATTTGACTGCCTCGGTCGCTCAGCGACAGTGAACGCAATTGCTGTGTAGGAAGTCTTGGGTTCCATTACCGCGCAGAATGTGTATGAATGTAGTATCTACGTATCCTATAAGTAATAAGCCACAGTTCTATAAAAATCTAAGGATTCGAAAACATTACGATCTTGCGTTCGATTTTATCTATTCGTTGTCTCTGATTATTCAAAATATAATCGAACTAGTTTTTGCCCGCGGTTTCGCTCGCGTAGAAGTCGGTTAGGTTAGGCTGTGATAGTACAAGTAATTTAAAAAAAAATGTAGCCTTTGTTACTCGGTGATAGTATAGCTTCCTAATGGTGAAATCATTTAAAAATTGGTTGAGTAGTTTTTGAGTTAAAACCTTACAAATAAACAAAAGTCAAATCTTAATCTTTGTTTTAATAGTAAAGATGTCGTGATGAAACGTCTTCATTGCGTTTTATTCAGATTACCCTTCGATTTTTTTATCTTTTGCCTTTGACAAACCGAGGATATCATTTTTTTATATAATTAAACGACGTGGGTCCATATTCCCGAAGAATAGGTCGAGGTGATAGCAGCGACAGCCTAGTGGGCAACCGTTGGACTGCCACGCAGAGATCTCGAGTTCGATACCAAGGCACCTCTGACATTTCGAAGTTATATGCGGATTAAATAATTAACTATTGATTGCTTTAACGGTGAAGGAAAACATCGTGGGGAAACCCGCATGTCTAAGAGTTCTTCATAAGGTTCTCGAAGATAATGTGAAGTCTGCTAACCGGTACTGGGCCAGCGTGGTGGACTATGGCCTAACCCTTCTCACACTGAGAAGAGGCCCGTGCCTAGCAGTGGGACAGTTTAATACAGGGCTGATTATATTATAGGCCGAGGTGTATTACACCCACATTTCGTTTGCTATATTTTTAGGTCCCGCGTAATTGGAGGTAAGCCTATTGTAAGCTACCGGGCCAATGCCCAAATGAAAATTTCAGTAGCACGGAGTCTGGGACCACTGAAATTTTCTGGACACCAAAACCCAATAACACTTTAGCCTAACTCGGAAACCGAACCCGAGACTTAATCTCAGCAGCTTTATTTATAATAATAATAATATTTTTATTTCAGACTAATGATCCATATAGTGTTAGTATCACCTTAGCCTATTGTTAGTAATAAATAATAAATTAAATAAACTAATTAAAGACATGTACATCTGCACGCACATGTCTACGCGCCCAGTGCTGTATAAACGGGCCATCAATCTTTTCCGCCAGAGTTGCAAGGATATTGTTGGAACTATCCCTGACTCGCCGAAGCATTGACGCACATCGTTTGCGCATGATGGCATAAAAGTCATCTAGCCTTTCGTCCGCAAACATACCCGATTTATGATATTGTTTATAAGTTTACGTATTCATCATCTCAGTCAAAAGACCACTGCTGGACATAGGCCTCCCCAAAGGTTTTCCATACAGACATTTCTACCGTGGGAGCCAGGCTTCGTTACGAATGGGCCGGCTAGACCGGAGTGATACCACGGCCTCATAGAAAACCGGCGTGAAATAGCGCTTGCGTTGTGTTTCGTCGAGTGAGTGAGGGTAACCTTCCACCCCCTCCCTAGCAACTTAAAAAGGCAACAAACTAGTGACTCCTCTGGTGTTGCGGGTGTCCATAGGCGGCGGTAGTCTTACCATCAGGCGATCCGTCTGCTGTTATGCTTCCTATACCATAAAAAAAACCGGTCTAGGGCCAACCGCATCCACCCGCAGTACATTTTACGTATTGTTAATACAAAATCAATCAACTGTTATTGGATTTGAATAATCTATATATTAATACGTGAAGCAAAAACTTTGTACCCCTTTTTACGAAAAATGCGCCGATGGAGGAGTATGAAATTTGGCGCAGTTAAAGTTTATATGGAGAAGGAGGGGCGAATCCTAATATTTATATAAAATATGCATTAGAAATACATTAAATTAATGAAAAAACACGACACGCACACAACCTTGCATTTGACACACGCAGTCGAAGCGCGTAACTATGGTTACATATATCAATAAATAATGACATATATCAGCAATATCTTACAGGCAAACTTTGGTCGAATTTCGAGCACTAGGCGACCGCTAGTTAAAATTAAACAATAGTCAAATAAATTCGATTTAATTAATTATGGATATCACGAATATGGTACATACATTAACAAACATGTAATTATATTTAATTAGATTTAGCCCGCGGCTTCGCTCGTGTAAATGTAGTTTAGGTTAGGATTGTAAAGGTCGCGAGATGACTTCCAGCCACCCTGAGGTTTTACCTGGGGGTGGTGGACTTCGTGGACCTGCCCGCCACCCGATCAACACCAGGTCCGAGAGACGGCTTGTCTCGCTTTCGATTCCAGGAGAAGGTAAAACTTAATTGATTTTCAAGAAATTTAAGTACCGAGCAGCACTGATTCTAGATGTGTGCTTAGTAAACAGTAATAGGCTTATCCTCTATTACTGAAAACCTACATTTGGGTGTAATACTACACTGCTTACCTCTTTAGGGAAATAAGCGTGAGATAAGTATATATGTTTGTATGTTTTTCTCTTATAATGATAATATTTATTAAGATAGATTAATTAAAATCGTATTTTAAGCGTTTAATGTTATTCCGTCCGTTAGATATATATTTTTACTGTGTTACAACTGTATAACACAGCAAAAATACCTATATATCTAAATACAACACCTTAAAAAAGAGTAAGCGTCACCCAACTATAGAAGGTTACATATTTTCTGCTCTTAATAAATACGTCAAAACATCTTAAATCACTTCACTACGCAACTATACGTATACCATAAGACATTATCTTATAAACAAAGAGTTATGTGTGCAACAGTACTCCCATCCCACGTCCCATGGTTTGAGTCGTAGCCAAGTGACGTCACGCCTGGTAGCCACCACATAAAATGCTACGCGCCGCTGCTACGGCCACCAAAACCGTAGAGCGTCCGACCGACGTAGACGCGCTACGCAACGGCCGCGTAAACTTCATTCGAACTTCGAATTTTAGTGTATTTCGGGTATGTGTCTTTTTATTTATTAGTGTATATTAGTTTGTACTGTGTAAAGTGGTTATTTTATAATCAAGTAGGAACACAAAAAATATCTTAGTAGGTATTTATAGAATATTTTAACATAAAAAGGTACTTAAAAATGACATTATAGTCTAATAATATTTTATAATTTAAAAGAAATTATAATTTTAGATAAACAAAGAACCACTTAATGTTACAAAGTCAGAAATGTAGAATATACCCGTTTATAAACTTTAGTTTACATAATAAAATATTAATAAAAAAATATTGACATTATAAACAACTAGTGATGTACGAAAGAGATTATTATATAAGTAAATACATTTCAAATAGTATCTTTGTCATCAAGATTAAACAATTAAATTAACTGATAACTATTATAAATTAGTAACTACGTCAAAGTAATATTAGAGATTATTATATACCTATATTATTGCGTCATCAAAATATTATATACTTAGATGGTCCCTTAAACTTACAAAATTAAATATTATGCTTTAGAGAAAGCGTATTAAATAAATTCATTATAAATTATTTGCAATATTTATAAGCACAATAAGTTTATGAAAAATAAATACACAATAATATGAGATATTAATTTAACATCCGTTAATAAAAATTGTTTAAAATAACATAATTATCCGTCGCCGGCGTAACATTATACGTAGGTAATACAGGTAAGTAATTATTATTATACTTAACTGTTTCAATACATTTAATACGACAAGAACCAATAAACAAATATTATTTTAAGCAAATATCTAATAAAATATTTTATAATTAAATAATGTACCTATTTATTCATAATTCATATCAATAACCTTTTATACAATTTTAAGCTTAAATATTATTATTAATTTATTAATTATGTAGACTTTTGAAACGACAAAATATTTATTACAAAACGATAAGATAACTTTAGTATTGACTAATATACTACACAGTACTTAGTATTAAAATAGCATACCATTAAAAAACTAAATTAAAATGCAGTCAACTTGCACATTTTAATACAATCATTAAGCACTCATGCCATGTATTGAACTTATAAAGTAGTTAAAAAAATAATTATTAATAGTCAGATTTGGTTTAAACTTTATCATTTTAAGAAGTTGTTGCGGACTACATACGGCTACGTATCACAGTCACACTTGCAATCTAAAGACTAATTTTTGCAATAAAGACAGTTTAAAATAGAGTTCCGATCTAGGTTAAGAAATATCAAATGTAAACTAAAATGCAATTTATGTTCCGTGACTACATCGGATCTATTTGAACAGTTTTTATTAGATGTGGTCTTTTAGTTTCTTCCAACAAAAGTAAGATATCACTAAAACATACCTAGAAAGAAATTTATACTATTAATTGTTATAGTTATTTATCATTAAAAGATTATATTTACTGATTTCACACACATTTAATGTTGCTAAAATATGGGGCTTAGCCTTGTCTTTAGAATAGAATAGAATAAATTTTATTTGCATTGATTGTAGGTACATGAAATATAGATGTTAACAGTTTTTATGATCCTTATACAATCTACCTTGAATAGGCATACAAACATTTAGGTAGGAGATTAAAATTCATCAGGATTTAAACAATCATTAACCAAATGAATATAATGAATATAATTAGAAATCAGACAACAAATGAATTAGTGAAATGTTTGGAATTACAAAATTACGATTCATAATAATATTATAATATAATGGTAAATATAATTATGTAAGAAATAATAATTGAAATTAAGAAAATAAATCAAGATATTAAATGTTGTTTGCACACCGCCATGCGCCGTCGGATTTAACAAGCAGTTAACATAACTGTTCTTTAGAATAGTAATAAAATGTTTTACATACACATCACTTGCGACATCTCTTAAATTATATATTATAATGACTTTAAAATAAAGAATTATTACAAATCTAATTATATGAAAGTAATAAAAGAAATAAGTATAACTTTTATCACACCTAACACGATTGTTGTAAGAGTATAACATTTTATAATGTAACATTGTATAATAAATATTATTTATTATATAATTATATTTCATATATTATTAATTAATATAAAAAGTATGGATTTAGTAAAACAGCATCGACTAGAATTATAAAGCAAAGACGCCCGCCGTCTGTACGCGATAAACTCAAAAACAACTGAACGGCTTTTTCAGACAGACAGAGTGATTCATGAAGAAGGTTTAGGTGAAAATTTGTTAAGATTTTGTACTATCCGTGCGAAGCTGGGGCGCGGGCGGACCGCTATATGCAATTAAAATATGTTCATCGTTGTGGACTAAATATGAATAGTAAAATTATGTGAAAATATAATGCGTTAAAATGTATAGAAGATGTTTATCCATCGTCAGTGATAGAAAACCATCCGTTTGCAATCCCTTAAGATCCCACTGACGACATTTGGGTTATTAAACTTTTCTATTCGAACTTTCTTAACGATTGTCATTTAGAAAACTCAATTCTATAAGCGGGTGTTCTCTCTACGATACTAAATACTTACTCTATTTACTATAAATTTCGACCTTTAATGCCGTCGGGTCAACAGTAAACCAGCTACTCCGAAACTCCGGCAGTTCGATTGAAAGTTATATCACAACCTTCAAATGCAATATGAGTTGCATTGTGAGTAATTACAGTGTGGTATCGAAGTTCAGTTGTATTAATATCACTGCATGTTACAGTACGGCCGTGGTATGGCCCTCCTCACACTGAGAAGAGGCCTGTGTCCAGCAGCGGGACATTTTTATACAGGACTGATATTATTATATATAATAATAATAATAAAATAAGTAATAAAATTAAATCTTAATATCTAACAATAATTAAATGCCTTAATAAACTAGTTTATAACCAAAATTTAGTCGGCCTCGATGGCGTAGTGGTTAGTGTAACTGACTGCCACGCCTGAGGTCGCGGGTTCGATTCCCGCACAAGTCAAACATTTGTGTGCATGAACATAGATGTTTGTCTTGGTCAGGGTGTTTCTATGTATAATATGTATGTATTTACAAAATAAAAGTATATATGTATGTTTATCCATTGTCTAGTACCCATAGTACAAGCTCTGCTTAGTGTGGGCTAGATGGTGCTGTGTGTATGTGGTAGAATATTATTATTATTATAAAATAATAATCTTAGTTATGGCAAAAAAGGATAATTAAACATCTTTAAATTATTATAAGCTACTTGCCTGAACTAGGTTAGACCTGTATTTGAGGCGATCACTTATCTATCTATTTTAAAAATGTTAGATAATACAACCGATCATCTTGGAATATACGGTTTAATTTGTTTCTCATATCAATATTTGTTTATCATATGCACACAGAATCATACACTAGGAAATCTCGTGTCTTTACAAGTAAGGTTTTAACTACACAAGGGAGAGCTCTGATAAGAGATATCTACGGACAAAAATTTAAATCATTGTTGTTCCCTCAGCACATTTTGATCGCACGGCAAAGTGTTCATACTAAGAAAAGTGAGCTCACGCATTTGGTAGGGAACGACAGTGTACAATTTTTAATTTGAGTGACCGTGATAATACTGTATATATAATTCAGATATCATTGTGTGTCAGGTGACAAATTAATGCCCAGAAAGGTAACCATATTTAAAAGTACGCAATCTATAATTTAAGCTCTTGCCCACGGATTTAAATTCTATGAACAAACATCATAATAGTCTGTCAATTTCTGGTATTCCAGATATCATTGGAAACAATAATTGTGTCCTGTTGCCAGCGCGGCGGGCTGCGGCTTTTCTAACGTAAAATTGTACAATACTACCTTTGCAATAAAGTGTAACATTCATAAAATACTTATATAATATGTCCGTTTCTCGTATTTATTTGCCAATATTTAAGGTTTAACTTCACATGTTTGTTTTTGTCAAATAATACATAAATCAATTAAGCAGACGCCAATATTACCTTCAAACACATATTTTTTGACGGGATCCAAATAACCTCACACTTTTTTACATTAAATATAAAATATTTATTAGCTTGTAAAATATTTCACGAGGATTTTATCTTTATTATAGTATGTATAGCAAATATATATAATAACAAAAATAAGGGTGCTGAAATAATTTTAAAACCACACAACAATAAATTCATCTATACTAATATTATAAAGCTGAAGAGTTTGTTTGTTTGTTTGTTTGAACGCACTAATCTCAGGAATTACTGGTTCGATGTGAAAAATTATTTTAGTGTTGGATAGCCTATTTATCGAGGAAGGCTATAGGCTATATAACATCACGTTACGACCCACGGGGGTGGCGCAGTAACGATAACCGCGGGTGAAACTGCGGGAACATCTAGTATTAGTCTTTTAACCATATGTATATAGAAATCGGTTCGATAAGCAATAAAATATATAAATTTAACAACAATAAAAATCTATCAAAGTAACGTTCTAATAAAATGGAAATATTAACATAAAAATCAGGAAATTAAATCAATAATTATCAAGCAGTATGCAAGATTACATTACTTTTGAAGAAGTAAGGCACGAAAGCCTAGCCCTATTCGCCTTCAAAAGATCGAAGCCTTCATCTTGTATTCCCGCGATAAATAGAGACCAGACTCCAGACTTCTTAATTAGGATATGTACTGACAGCAGTAGTAGAGCAGATAATTACATTTGAACTATATTCGGCATATATTTATGCACAACGTCAAAAAGTCAAAAAGTCAAAAATCATTTATTTATTTCAATCACAAAGTAACACTTATGAAGGTCAAAGTTTATTGGTTAGTCAGTTTACTGAATGTACATATACGTTAGTTTCTAAGTTCAGGCAGAGTCACGTCCATAAGATCACACTTGCAAGAAACCTATTTCGAATCTTAGAAATAGCCATTTAATTAATAATTGCAGTATTTTACAAGACATATGCTCTTGTAGCATATGAAAATGAAAATGAAAATGATATTTATATCTGGCTTATTTTAGGTACAAGATTGTTACACTGTTTCCCACATTAGGTTTGTGGAAAACAGGCTCAGTACAAACGAGTGTTAAATATCAACCACAAATAACAATACAATAAATAAAAAGAAATAAAAAGAAGAGGTTTGTGTGTGTGTGCGTGTGTGCGCGTGCGCGCGTGTGTGTGTGTGTGTGTGGGAGGGGGGGCGTGAGTGTATGTGTGTCATGTTACTTGGTATATTCCCACACATACTAATTATTTAAGCATTAAAGAATTAAAGCTCAATAATATATAATATTTTTTTTTAAACGCAGCTCACGTTCTTATATATAACTAATATTGTTGAATTATTCGAATAAAATTCGAACAGAATTGTACACTTCCTTAATCAGCAGCAACCAATATATCCTCCTGTCCCTTGAGGTAGCAGCACAGCGATCCTTCATCAAATGGTTCGTAACCGCTTTTTGAATCTCCTGTAGTTATTACAAGCGTTCGTAGGCTACAATATTTGATTATTATCAAGCGAGCCATATTTGCCACCTCAGTAGATATAACAAAATGTATTCACCCAATTCAAACAACATTCAATAACAACCAGAATTTTAAATGCCTGCATTACTCAATAAAACAAGGACACTATGACTGGATCTTTGCCAAAGTTAAAATACAATTGAAATAAAATTTCCAAGGCTTTCGACGATAAGTAGTGAGTTATCTGACTTTGGATGTTTCAGTGACATTTGTCTTAATTTTAGTTTTATTTATTGCTTTTACGATCGATCTATTATTCTGTTACTAAGCACATCTTACAATCATAATATGGAATGTTAAGAAAATACTGCTTCTGTTTGCATTTTATATAGTCAAATCTCGTACTATAGGTACTTTAAAAACATAGAAACTATCGACACAAAGAACACTTCGAACCGGAACAACTATTTGTGAAGTCCACAAATCTTGGACTTCTGATTAGGTCGAACTAACAAGACTAGTGCATTGGTAGTGGCGTATCAATTAAACCATGACAGGATCCGTGTAATTAGGGCTTTTAAAAATAATACCACGCTACATGACGAACTAGATGCGGTCTGTTAAGTCGTCTGTGTTAAATCTGCGAAGATCTGCTGTCGCAGAGTTTCTTCTAAGATATAAATACATATATTCGTGTAGCGTCGTGCCGTGTCGCGTCGCATAAGAAAAAAGTCATCATTCGTTTGAATCTGACTGTTGTATTCCAACACAGGATACCTAATATTCCTAATGGAGAAATAGCTTGAATAGTCACAAAAACTAATGTAAAATGTGGCTTAGTTTTTGTACAATACTGGCTGAAAGTATATAAGGCGTAAAAGACTGCAAAATTTCAGTAACGAAATGTCCTAACCGCCGATAACACTTAGTAACACGACTACAGTTAAAGCAAATGACAATACCAAATATGATACGAGAGGTCGTTGCCATCTTACTCCCTTCAAATTAGCCTATTTATGTTAAAAAATGTGGCAAGATATTTAGATGTTTGTCACGCATAAACCGTCAGACAGATTTGTATGATTTTTGGCATACAGATGGACTATGGCCTGAATTAACACGTAGAATGCTGACTTCAGCATGAATGGGCCGGCTCGACCGGGGAAGAACTGCCCTCTCACAAAATATCGACGTGAAATAGCAATATTCCTACTGTTGTGTTTCGTTCGGTGAGTGAGAGTGACGGAGGCCCAATCACCCTCTTTCCCCCTTCCCACTTACTTTTACTCTTATTCCTTTCCTTAAGGGTCGGTAACGCGCAAGTGATGCCTCTGGTGTTGCAGGCGTCCATAGGCTACGGTGACCACTTACCATCAGGTGGGCCGTAAGCTTGTTTGCCACCTTAGTTGTATAAAAAATCCCGACTATGCACTCCTATAGTTTAACTTCAATGTTATTTTTAAACACTAGCTATGAACCTTGAATGTCACCCGCGGTTTCTCCTATGTTTATGGCAACTGCCCTGCTCCCGTGGTTCGTAGCGTGATGTTATATAGCTTATGTTACTTCTGCATCAAGTAGTTTTTTAATGGTGAAATAATTATAGGAATCGGTTCAGTAATTTTTAAGTTTATTCATTACACATCTTTTCTGTTTATAATCTCATATTAGTTATTCATAGATGGCGCTTTCCAAAAACGACAGTAGGTACTTTTTAAACGGGCAAAGCAGCAGTAAATACCTAGTAATACAGATAATAAAATCAGATCTTTTAGTACACTAAGAACAAAGTGAGAATTTACATTGCTACCTAAGTACTGGCAGACAGACTTCATACACCCTCAAAAACATTAGAGAACACTTAGTCTCGGATTTTCACATTTTAATACTATTTTAGTGAAATGGACTTTTAGTTCGTTGTAATTGTTGAATATAAATGTATACAATAGAGTTTTAAGTTAATTAAAATGTTCACTACAACGCATATTTCTTGAGAAAGTTCGATTAAGATTCCACATTCTTTTACAGTACCGAATGCAAAGTAAATTAAAGGAGTACTGTCCCTATAAAGTACCTCAGACTTGTAAAGACTATTCGCAAGATTAGAACTAAGCAGAAACCCGTTTTTGTTGTATTGACTTTGAATCGTTTTTTGCGAAAATCAGCAATAAAAATTTTCAAATTATGACTATAAACTGTATCGGCATTGTGCAGCTTTGTTGCTCTTTTCGGATATGATTTTTATACTATAACTAGCTGTCTCGACAGACGTTGTCCTGTACACACGAAAAAATAAAATAAAGAATATCTAAAACTAAACCATTCTCGAATCCGCTTGAAAAAACACACAAAAAATTTCATCAAAATCGGTCCAGCCGTTTAGGAGGAGTTTTATTACAAACACACGCATAGAAGACTTATATATAATTAAAGATTATGATTAACAATTATACGGCAAACACTAGAATGGTCGTTTGCATTCTGTGTTCGTTGTTCTCTGTTGATATTTCAGTGTCTTTAAAGAAGCCTCACTGACACAGCGGTAGTATATACAACTGCTGTGCACGCGGTCTCAGGTTCGAACCTCGGCTCGGGCAAAATGTTATTGGGTTTTTCTAACTAGAAATTCTCAGCAGCACATAGTCTAAAACTATACGCAGTAAAGTCAATAGGTTAGCCCCCTAATAGTACAAAATCCTAGAACCTCCAGACAAAAGAATATATGTATACATAGAGTTTTTTGTACACATTATACATTTACTGTAGAAAAATCAGATGCGCAAATATGACGTAGGTCATGCGGCTATGATGTCTAAGTCTGAAATTAAATGCAGGTGTAATATACCTCATAATAGAGGCAAAGAGAGAAAGAGAGGAAGACCAAGGAGAAAGTATACAGATCAACTGAAAGAAAAAGCAACTGAAAAAGTAGAGAACTGAAGGATTTGGCATCGAACCGAGAAAGATACATTGCTACACCGATAAGTGCATGGCTCTTTAATATTGGATGGATAGAGCATAATATGTAACTCCAACACTTTCAGTGATATAAGCGGCAGACAACGTATGAACATACATATGTATAACATATTATTGCGATTGGGAAATAATTGTGATGAAATCCTTTGACCCATATTCTGTGATCTTCATGAGAAGATAATACGGCTAAGCTAACAACTGTCGCCATTCTTACATTGGTATAAAAATTGATCTCCGGTTTCGATAACCCGCCCGTCATAATGGATTTACGAGATGAACACTTGTGGAGTTGTATCTGTTCAAGATAGCTGAGCTTCCTTACATGAATCTTATTTAGTTTTCGCTGAAATTATACTTGTCCATGGCTAAATATATGCTTATAATTTATTAAACGTTCCGCGTTATAAAATTATGCAGAATGGAAAATATTATCCTTTTTCTCGCTATGTATAGTGTCAGCTAATACCAAAACTAAAACATGATTTTTAACACGCTTTTATTAGCTTGACCTGTGATCTATCTATGTAACGAAATTATTGAACACAATTGTCACCCATTTAAAAACATCGGATTAACTTGAAACTTTGCATACTTATCAAGGACCGATAACAATACAATAATTTTATAAGTTTCTCCTAGTATCCTAGCCAGACTTACCAAAATATAATATGGCAGATTCGTTAATATTGGGCGACCAATATATTTTCAAATATATTTTCGAATAGTAAAGAAGAGGGTCTTCATAACTAAAAAAATATTTATAAACTACAAACACGCTTTAATAAAAGAAACAAACTAAAAGGTCAAAAATGAACTTCAATTTTAGAATAGAAATAGAGTGATTTACAAAATAATTCATTTTATTGTAAAAAAGCGTGGGGCACAAGCTAGCATCATCGTGCCAAGATAACCGGGTGTTTCTTTTGCTAAACTTACCTTTGAAAGGGCGAATGTCAAAGGTTTGTGGTCAGTATAAACGGTTAATTCTCGACCTTCTATCATTCCCTTAAAATACATAATTGACTCTGTCATGTGTACTGTACCTTTGTTGGGAATCCGATAACTTTTTGGAAAAATACCCAACCATTGCTATTGAGCGACCGGCGTAACGTAACTGCAAAACACCAATAGCGACATAGCTTTTGTCAACTACTTTTTATACTAGCATATCCGACAACGTGGGCGAGAGAAATTGACTTTACATCACATTTTATCACACATACGGAAGCCAGATCACACTAATGAGAGATCCACCCGTCCCGTAGTAAATTGGCCATTTTATGAACCATGCAATATTTTCTTTATTTTTACAGCTAACATATTGGTACAAATGAAAGCAACAAATCCTCATTGTTTAAGAGAAAAGCCAAAGAGTAATAGTACCTTTGCCGAACCTTTTGGCTAATATTATTATTTTTATAAAACATACTTTATTTGACTGTTACTATAGAACAATATTTGATGATGTAAATACGAAATAATGGATTTGGTTTAAGTAAATTACGAGTTAATAGCAGCGATAAACCGTTGGACTGCTACGCAGAGATCTCGAGTTCGATCTCAAGGCACGCATCTCTGATTTTTCGAATTTAAAAATTGTTAATAAGCGCTCGCTTTAACGGCGAAGGAAACATCGTGAGGAAACCTATTCGTCTGAGAGTTCTACGTAATGTTCTCGAAGATGTTTGAAGTCTGCCAACCCGCACTGGGCCGGCATGGTAGACTATGGCGGAATTCTTCTTCTCAAGTTCTCATAAGCCCATTCCTTGGGACAGCTTATAAACAAGGTTGACATTATCTATACTAATATTATAAAGAGGAAAGATTTGATTTTTTGTTTGTTTGTAAGGATTTAACTCAAAAACTATTTAACCGATTTTAAAAATTATTTCTCTATTAGAAAGCTATATATATTATCACCGGGTAACATAGACTATATTATATTTAAAGACAAGCACATTTTTACGCGAGCGAAGCCGTGAGCAAAAGCTAGTTATTAATAAAAGACAAGTCATCTTTTCTTTGTACATATTGACAATAAAAGTACATTCAGTCGG
Organism: Catocala sponsa; assembly: GCA_963564715.1. Lineage (NCBI taxonomy): Eukaryota > Metazoa > Arthropoda > Insecta > Lepidoptera > Erebidae > Catocala > Catocala sponsa. Next base: position 7,336,637 of record OY751346.1, on the reverse strand, counting down.
CCTCGATGGCGTAGTGGTTAGTGTAACCGACCGCCTGAGGTCGCGGGTTCGATTCCCACACATGTCAAACATTTGTGTGCATGAACATGGATGTTTGTCTTGGTCTGGGTATTTTTATGTATAATATGTATGCATTTACAAAATAAAAAGTATATATGTATTTTATTCATTGTCTAGTACCCATAGTACAAGCTCTGCTTAGTTTGGGCTAGATGGTGTTGTGTGTATGTGATATAATATAATATTATATATCTAAATGTCCCATTATAGGCTTTAAAGTGTATTTTATTATATCTCACTGAGTTATGTATATACTAAATCGCACAAGCTCGGGTTGGTCTTTGTGTCCATCCATTCTATGTTTGAAAGGTTCCTCGTGACACGGGTGTCATTCCTAGTGCATGAATTGCCTTTGAAAATATCTAGCTTCCTATTAGAGACGTTTGTAATATGTTATGTAATACAATTATATTAGTGACAACTATATAGATGAAAACAAATATGACACTTATACATCGTTAAATGAAAAGTATATACTAACTAGCTTTTGCCGGCGGCTTCACTTGCGTGAATATAGGTTAGTTTATATAAGTAATTGATCTATTTTTCTGAATGAAAGGTATCCTTTGGCGGTGGATTAGTTAAGCCGTGAAAGCGTAGCAAACAAACAAACTCATATTCGCATTTATAATGTCAGTTAGGATGTATCTAATACATACATACATACATAGATTCACGCCTGTTTCCCAGAGGGTAGGCAGAGACTAGAGATTTCCATGTATCTAATATCACGGAAAAAGCCATGGAAGCAGAACAGTAAGCATAAATAAAACCGCAAGTAATAAGTAGATGTTCGCATTTTACCGAAACTTATTGAAAAAATAATTTATTTGGTCAAAGACACAATTGCAACCTTGTGGGAACAAGATAATAAATTATAATTAATAAAATCCTAATCCTAACTTCCTAACTAATATTATAAAAGCGAAAATGAGTTTGTTTGTTTGTTACGTTTTCACGCCTAAACCACTGAACCGATCATCCTGAAATTTTGCATATACGTTGACAGGTGTACAGAAACGGACATAGGCCTTTCATCCCGAAAAAAAATACTGTTCCCAAGGAAAACAAGAATAACGTTCTTATGATAATACATGGCGCCACGTGTCTTTCAAATGATTGAATTATATTAAGTACAAGCAGAGTACAACCCGAATTGATTGTCAAACTCAAATTAACGCGAGCGAAGCCGCGGACCAAAGCTAGTATGTAATACAATTTTATTCCAATGTTGAATGTCACGGACAAGATATATATGCAGATAAAAATTAGAATAAATAATTTAATTAATACATTTTATACGCTGTCACCTATTATTAGTATTGACTTACTGATAACGCTGTCAACTACTCAGAGCAAAGCCTAGGATCTTCTTTGCACTAGCCTTTATCTTAAATGATAGGCTTATTCTACCCAATCCTGTATAATTATCTTTGATTGTAAGTCAATTACACTATCTTGTCCCTAACTGTCAAAACCATGCCAAGGATTTAGTTCAAACAATTCATTTAATATATAGAAGCCATCTTTGTTAAAGTAGTAATTAGAGGGTTCGAATTTGTTTTGTTGATTTATGTAAGATTGTGGTTGCAACGTAAGGAAACTTATACCTAGTTGAAATTTATTTATAGCTTTTGCTCGTGGCTTCGCAGGTTGGATTATGTTAGTAACTGTACTTAATTTATTTAATAAAATACATGTTACTCGGTGATAATATAGCTTTCTAATGGTACTTTAGCTTCCATTGTCCACTGGTTAGATAATAATAACTTGAAAATCAATTTAATAAAAACATATGTAATGCACTTCAGTCAAAGGCCACGTCCGTACAATTTAAATATTTTCTATAACAATCATTCAATAACAGATACACATACGACAAAATTTTTAGGTTTAACTATTGATAAACAATTAAATTGGAAAGATCATACAATAGAATTATGCAAAAGGATTAGTAGCTCTGCATATGCATTGTATAAATTAGCTTCAATCGTAAGTATTGAGGCCGTACTCACTGCTTACTATGGTATTGCGGCATCTCTGCTACGGTACGGTATCATTTTTTGGAGTAATTCAACGAATAGGGAAATTGTATTCAAAGCACAAAAAAGGTGTATCCGAGCCATGTTTGGTCTTCAGACAGATGAAAGCTGTAAACCATATTTCATCAAGCACAAAATTCTAACGCTACCGTGTTTGTATATTCCCGAAGTTGCAGTATTTGTACATAGCAATCCTCAATTATTCCCGCACTTATCAGATTTTGTGAAGCGTAATAGGCGCAACAATAATAAATTGTGTTTACAAAAGGCAAAAACCAGCCTTATGAGCAAAAGTTTATTATGTATAGCACCTAAAATCTATAATAAAATACCTGTTGACATAAAATCTTTAAATATTAATTTGTTTAAAAATAAAGTAAAAAATAATCTATTAAGAAAATGTTATTATAGCTTGAATGACTTTTTTTGTGATAATAATTTCTGTATTTGCTAATGTATTGATTATAATTTACCTTTATTTTATATTACTTTGACATTAACCTATATTTGTGTTTTTTTCGCTCTTTGAAATGTTGCATCTTAATTTATTAATGTAATCTTGATGACTTTGTAATACAATTTATCTTAAAAACAAACTTGATTCATACACCTCTTCAGGTAAATTTTGGTGAAACTTATTTATATTATATCATCATGTAACACCCAAAATTTTATGAATAAATGATTTTGATTTTGATTTTTTTTAAAAGAATTTTGAAAATCAGTTGATTAGTTTTTGAGTTGAACCTTTACAAACAAAAAATCTAATCTTTATAATATTACATACATACATACATACATAGTTTCACGCCTGTTTCCCAGAGGGGAAGGCAGAGACTACGGATTTCCATTTGCTACGATCTTAAGACACTTCTCTTCACTTCTTTCTTTATTAATATTAGTATAGATGATTAGGTCCAGCTCTTTTATGGTAAAGGTTTTAATAATTTGGGTATCAATTATATACACAGTCTCACACTATTATTCCCGATGGGGTAGGTAGCGGTTTATTGCATCCAATTTTAACAAACTTTGATTTTAGTTCCAACGTAATGGGGAGCGAGCTTATATGCGTACCAGACTCCGTGTTGTCACTTAAAGATTTTTGAGAATAATACCAATAATAATTTATCCGATCAGGAAATTGAAAATAAAACTTCATGTAGTCAAATTTACTACAGATGCAGTACTGAGGCAGGTAAATTGTAGTTGAAATTCTTTAGTTAGGATTGTGTCATTTTTAATAATTATAATTATTACAATAATTTTTATTTTCATTACAATTAATTAAAATTTTTACTATTTTTATTGACATTGTTATTTTACAAAGTGCTTTTTTTATTATATTATTTTAATTATAGACCACTGACTATTCTCTTGACATACATGTTTAATGGTGTATGTGTAATGTTTATTGTCATGGAATTGGAATAATTTTAATATGTTACTGTATTCTTTTTTTTATAACTATGCATTCAAACACAATGTGAAAATTGTTTATGAATAAAGTTTGAATTTGATTTGATACTTTAACACGGTTTTTAATATTCCGTTATCGTTAAGATTCGAAATAAAAAGTAGGTATATAAAAATACATATAAGAATGAAACGTTGTGTAAAAATTTCAATTCAATCCAACGCGTACTTTTCTGGTTTTGTGGACACAAACATACGTCAGCAAAATCCTTACTAATATTATGAATGTGAATATGAATTTGTTTGTTTGTTACGCTTTAACGCCTTAACTACTCGACCGATCACCATGAAATTTCGGATACACTTTATCAGGGTACAAAAAAGGATATAGGGTACCATTAATCCAGATAAAAGTACTGTTCCCAAGAGATAGCTAGTTTTTAAAAGTATATAAGGATTATAGAGTTCCTTAAAACAACTTATAACCTTCTAATCTTACTTATACAACAACTTGCTGTCAGAAGTCAATATAAAATGATCCCAGCTCTGTCCCCTGTCATGTAGGTACTTGATATGTTGACCAACCTTCCAGTCAAAGGCAAGATAGGATAAACATAAATGAAGAGGTTCGTAGCCTTAAGTTACGTTTGTGCAAAGAGAGTTTAAGATAGAATTGTTTTTACTTTTAACAACGAATAAAATCAATCATCAATCAGTTTGTTTATTGCGACCATGGATACAATCTATATACCTATCTTTACATAAAAATCTCGTGTCACGGTGTTTGTGGCCGTACTACGCGGAAACGGCTCGACAGATTTTATGAAATTTTTATGTATATTTGGTAGGTATGAGAATAGGTCGTAAAGTATATTTCATATCGCTAGATGATTAGGGTATCCCTATCGAATAAATTTATATGGCAAAACGATTGCCGCATTAAGTAATAATGTGAAGGTGTTACAATTGTAAGTAAGTATCTCCATCTTCTACCTGTAGTTTTGCAATTAATACAATTAAAAAGTATATATTATACCTAATTATTAAAGTAGCATAAAAGCGTATTCAAATTAGCAATGTTAGTAGACAATTGTTTGTATTTAAAACTATCCATAATAGGGTTCACATTTAATCTCAGTGTTATAAGTGTAAACTATCCCTCGGGAACAGTACTTGTTTCAGTAACTCTTGACAACGTGTAGCATAATTTCACGATGATCGGTCCAGTAGTTAACAAAACAAACAAACTTACATTCGCTTTTATAATATTAGTTAGGATATCGGCACTGTAATTGGACAGTTCTTATAATGAGAATTGGATCAGAGACAACATACCTTTGCTTCTTAATTAATCGTAGCTTAGATTTTTAGGTTGAAATCAAAGCTAGCCAACTGTTAAAACCGCATCAAAATCCGTTCAAAAGTTTATGCTCGGTACCGTAACAAACTGATGTATAGACAAATAATGCCGTACTTTAGGATTAGACTCCTCAAATATTCGATCCCATCATCAACCCAAAGTTGGAATATCTTTAACAGTTTTATAAATAGATATCAATTCACAGCTAAATATCATTGATGGGCTAAATAGACGTGTATTGTATCTACATTTGGCCAGCTATTTAGTAGATGAGCGAAACCGTTAGACCTTGAGTACCTAATATAAACTATGTCTTAATGACATAAAGCCGCGAGCGGAAACTAATAATGAACGTAATAATTAGTATCTCAGAATATTCCCCTGAGTGAAGCCAATAAATGGTTAAATATAATTAGTAAAAGTCCTTTTTATCCCAGTTAATTAGCAGCCACCAAATATACAAGAATTTGGAGGTTATCCCGTAATCCTTTGACTCCTCATTTTTCCTTCCAAGACAAAAGAAAAAGGCTTTATTAAGACACACTAATTGTTCCCTATTGTGATAATATTTATTAGAATCTTTATTACATTTCTTTATACTAAAATGGCTTTGATTGAAAGGTCACTTTTGAGAAATAATAATGGTCAAAAGCTTTTGAGTAGTAACTACATTGATTATTATTTTTCTTATACCATTAAATAGGCAAACAAGCATAAAGAACGCCTAATAGTAAGATGTACTAGAGTACAATTAGGTCATGTTGAACCTTAAAAAAATCCTTTACTGCAATCAAGAGAAAGCAAGCCTCCTTTCTGATTAGACAGGTTTTTAAATTTATTTACCTGTATTTAAACTCTCGTCGGTTCCGTGACATGTTTGATTTTAAATTTACCGTTGAACGTTCATGGGTTTTAACAAATTGGTTGGACACAGTTTTGACTAACAACGTAGTCTTTTCTATAAATAATATCCCAACTTATATTATAAATTCGAATATGAGTTTCTTTGAACAGAAAAAGGTTCTGTTTCCAAGGGATATCAATTTATTGAAAAAATCTAGACTAACGTGAGCAATGCCGCGAGCAAAATTTAGTACAGCGTTTATTTATGGTTTAAAACTTAAATGAGATTGGGCTGGACACGTTTGTGGCGTGCCGAAGGAGTTTTGCGCTAAAATTAGCACATACTGGATCCCAGATAGTGTTAAACGGCATCGTGGTAAACCAAATAGACGAATTACAGGATATATGAGAGTCTAGCGCGTAACAGAAAGACGTGCAAAACGAAAGAAAGGCCTTAACCCTGCTATGGAACAATACAGTCTAAAATAAATAAACTTAATATATGTAGTTAAAGCTAAATAAAGGTCTGCGGAACCAGCTGTCCAAAGCGAGAGCCCGTAAATGTTGGCAGTAAAACTGGAATACTTATGTAAATCAAATGCACCGCAAGTTTTTCAATTAGGAAGCCATTTTATTTACGTTCATTACTGTAATACAAATATAATACTAACAGTATTGAAGTCAACTTATAAGCAGCTTTGCAGAAATTCATATAAAATATCTACTAAACTTCGATGTGAATGTTACACTTTGAAAATAATTTTAGCGGATTTTCCAGCGATCAAATATGCCTTGGCGGTGCAGGATAAAGTATCGGGTGCTATTTCATAGTCGAATAAAGTAAGTACTTTATTTGTTAAGAAATTCTCTGTAGAAGCACGAAGCCTGGGACTGTGATAGGGATGGCGGCCTCGATGGCGTAGTGGTTAGCGTAACCGACTGCCACGCCTGAGGTCGCGGGTTCGATTCCCGCTCCAGTCAAACATTTGTGTGCATGAACATGGATGTTTGTCTTGGTCTGGGTGTTTCTATGTATAATATGTATGTATTTACAAAAAAGTATATATGTATGTTTATCCATTGTCTAGTAACCATAGTACAAGCTCTGCTTAGTTTGGGCTAGATGGTGTTGTGTGTATGTGGTAGAATATTATTATTATTGTGCCTGGTAAACGGTAATAGGCTCGCTCTCCAATACGTGGTAAATTTAAAAAAACTAGCAAAAAACAGGTATACTGCATCTCTGTTCAGTCTCACGGCGATACTCCCTAGAGAGGTACTAATTTATGATAATAAAAATTATGATAAATAATTTATGATATAAAAATATGATAAGACTATATTTATGTAATAAAATCAGGCCTGTATATAAACCGTCCCACTGCTGGGCACGGGCCTCTTCTCGGTGTGAGAAGGCCATTGTCGGCCACGCTGGCCCAGTGCGGGTTGACACACTTCACATACCTTCGAGAACATTATCGAAAATTCTAAAACATGCAGGTCTCCTCACGATATTTTCTTCACCGTTAAATAGCTTAGCTAGCTATTTAATTAATATGCACATAACTTCCAAAAGACAAAGGTGCGTGCCTTGGAATTGAACTCAAGCACTTTGCGTGGCAGTCCAAGGGCGTTCCACTAGGCTATCGCTGTTTAATGTGTATTGCAGTCTTGATAAAATACGTGAATAGAACTTACTACACTTATTTGTCCATTTTACAAGATCTATGTATCAAGCAACGCCTATCTTCTATCGTACAAGCTCGAATTCTCACATTCTTCGCGCACGTATCAAGACGTGGAGGTGTCTCCATAGAGCGCCTTGTAGTACAAGGAAACGTCGAGGGCAAACGAGCACGTAATAGATCGCCTATGCGCTGGACCGACCAAATTAAGGCAGCATTAGACAATGGTCCCTTGTATGAGTGCACCAGAAAGTTAAAGGAGCGTGAAGAGTGGCGACGGATTGTCAAGCATGCCACACAACCTTAAAGATGACCACGATCACTCTGTCAAGAGTGAAACGACGTAGAAGAAGAACACTTATTTAAACATACTCATGGAGGATTGCAGTATTTGAGATATTTAAAATTTATATAAAGAAGTGCAGTAAGCTAAAATTTATAAACATAAATATTTATTTTAGTTGAATATTCGGTGACTATACGTAGATTCACGCTAAAGGTTTATTATAGCAAACTTAATATGATTGGTTCCCATACTTTGAGTAAGTAAAACAATCCACCAGTAATGCTTTTTAATAAGTTTAAGTATCGCCATGGACGTCAGGTTAACTACATCAATGGCCGGCTTTACTACCAGAGCTTTATCGATTGAAATATAACGTTAAATGTTGATTGACATTTTGCGATTATATTTATGGCTAATTGTGAGATCGCGAGTTCAGGTTCCAGCATAGGGGTCAGTAATATAATATTCTATCACATACACACAACACCATCTAGCCCAAACTAAGCAGAGCTTGTACTATGGGTACTAGACAATGGATAAACATATGTACATATATACTTTTTTCACTCAAAAAATAACCAACCGGTTTTAAAATTCTATGTTTATTAGATAAATATATTATGTTTATAATAAACATATTTTATTTAAAGAAGTACTGTTTCTAACATAACTTGCCTATTTTTACGCGAGCGAAGTCAAAAGCTAGTCTGGGGTAAAATTCTCAATTCAAGAATGGAATCAGGCAATATGTCAGTTAGACGAGAACATGCATGCATTCTTTTCTTTATACATAAAAATTGGCAAGCGTACGTCTGACAGTTATATAAGCGGTTATCGTAATATATGGACGAAAGATTATACTTACTTAAAGATAACATTCCTGACTACCCTTTTATGGATACACAGATATGCCTTCACAAGTGTATACAGTGTATACTGGGTGTAAGGAACGGCGTACCGAAAACTTTAGCAAGACGTCTTTCTATAAGTACTTATCACGATGCAAACTTCAATTAATAAAAAAACGCAAGATTAAAATGTTATGAAGATTAACATTATTACGCGGTACGCAATGGATTGCTACCAATACATCGCACTCGACGAAAGACCTCTGCGTTCCGCGCGCATAAAAACAGCTGATCTATTTAAATCACGACCATTTAATTACATTGCTGTATTGTAGAAAAATGTGACAGTCAGAAAAACGAAAATATTGCAGAAAAGGAATTGTGATTGTTGAAAAAAATTCCAACGATTTTTAACTCAGAATAATGGTCTGAATCTACTATTTCAGTTTTCGGTACACCGTCCCTTACACCCAGTATATCTAAAGCAAAATCCATTTATAAAGGACGTCCTCTAATAATCGCATTCGTTGGAAGGTTTTCCAAAAGTTTTGATTGATGGCTTTGTGAGCGGGTTCATAGAGGTCATGAGTTACAAGTTGAGCATAATACATCATAACTATATACTTTTATGTTGACCTTATATAGACAGCAAAGAAAATATTCCTATTTTAAAAAACGTCTTGGTATGGAAGTAGTCCCACACCACGCCCATGGCACTGCTGACGTGAATCCACTAACATAAGAAGACAAGCTTAGGTGTAGAAGTTAACATGAAACCAAGATTGATCTTTAAAAAACTATGACTTCTTCGACAAGCGCTTTTTAAAAACTCTTGCAGTGCCGATATTTTTATCGTTGATTAGACCTATGGAATAAACATGACAGATTACCTATACGAAATCTGTCAAAATATTACATTTATTTCTTAACTAGCTTTTGCCCGCGGCTTCGCTCGCGTTAATTTAGAATTTGACAATCAATGGTTGTACTCTGCTTGTAATAATATATATAATAATATAATTCAATCATGATTCGAAAGACACGTGGCGCCATCTATTATCATAAGAACGTTATTATTGTTTTCCTCGGGAACAGTAATTTTTTTCGGGATGAAAAGTAGCCTATGTCTGTTACACCTGACAACGTATATGCAAAATTTCAGGATGATCGGTTCAGTGGTTTAGGCGTGAAAAGGTAACAAACAAACAAACAAACTCATTTTCACTTTTATAATATTAGTTAGGATTAGGATAGGATAACTTGTCCCCTGCGGTTTCATCCAAGTATATGATTAATGCTCTGCTCTCGTGGTTCGTAGCATGATTTTATATGAGCTGTATTACTTCTGAAGAGAGTAACTTTTTAATGATACAATAATTTTGAAATCGGTTCGGTAGTTTTAATATATATTAGATTATAATTATTATTTTTAATATTAGATAAAATATAATTATCTTTTATTTCTTTTATTTTGCGTTGAAGTAATATTTTTTTTTTTACAAGCGATCATTAGTTACGAGTAACCGCTTACCACTGCTGCTGTGGTGAGACCACATGTTACTTCACTTATATATTCTCTATTTAAAACTGAATATCTTTATTTATTTATTAATAGGAAACTCAACAGATTATTCACAGTGTATATGGAATTATAGCAATGACATCAAAAATCTTGAGCCAATTACAGAGTTTCACGACATTCGTATAAAACTAGAAAAACAGAGTTAAGTATACATATACATTACAACATGAAATTAAATGATAAAACAGAAATAACAAAAATAAGAAAAATAAAAACATCTCATTTATCCACTGGAAAACACAGAATTCTATAGAATTTCGTTCTAAGCTTTGCCATAATGTTAAAAAGACCTTTTATAATTAATCCAACCTCATATCAGCTTCCAAACAGTAATCATTTTAAGGCGATTTTACACGTTTTGCTGACGTTTCAGGTTTCTTTGGTAAATAGAAAGTTGTTAAGTCATAAGGAACCTCATATTATGGGTGTATAACTTAAGATAGATTGAAGGCCGTCAAGATTGTTTCATAACTTCGGCTTTATGTTTTTTATTTTTTATTTTTTTATATTTTATAAACAAAATGTTTTATTTCGATATCACATACATAAGTATTTATATCTAGGGATATCTATCTATTCTTTTAAGTATAAAATTATACCTATGTTAGGATACCCCCCTCTTCCATAACAAAGGTTACACAGAGTAATGATGCCGTGGTTTAACATAAGTAACAGTTTAAATTGTAATAAATGTATGTGTTTGTGTGTGTGTGTATGTGTGTGTGTATGTGTGTGTGTGTGTATGTGTGTGTGTATGTGTGTGTGTGTGTGTGAGATCGTGCATGTGATGTGTGATCGCATAAATTCAACTAAGTGATACTATTCATGAGTGATATTGACTACACGTATAGCGTTGTGGTTTAAATGGTGGCGTCTCTATTACTTCTGAGTGTTATGAGTTCATACCCACACAGAGCAAAAAATTGTGTGATTCATAAGTGTTTTTTTCAATTCGGTGTTTTCTTAGTGTCCGTTGTTTGAATGTTTTTAAAGTCATCTGCTTACCGCAGGGGACTTACAAACATAACACAACATTAGGACCAAATCTTATTGCGAGAATGGCCTTTAAAAAATAAATGTTCGCAACCAATCGTGAGGTCCCAGGTTTGAGCCCTTTATTATGTATTCTTACTGGCTTTCTCATATAAAATCTTATAAAATACTCTGAATAAGCACTGCAACCAGAGTTTAGAGTAATAACGACATATAGTAAGAAACGATTATTAAAAGCAATAGACTTGCCTTCTAGGACCTAAAAATAGCCATCAAAATGTGGGTGGTGAGACACCTGTGCCTGCCCTTTGGACAAATGTCAAGAATAATACTAAAGTACGACTTAAGTCTGTGTTGGCGATGTGCGAAATTGAACGCGTTTTAGTCGGAAATTATCGTAGCAGTTTTTCTTAAGGAAATTTTCTTCAGGAAACATTAGAGATAATAAGAGCAATTTGTGAAACGGTTATTCTTAGGTAGTAGGTAATCGTTAGTTCGATCTGCTCTTTACTTTCAGCCAGTTATTTTAGTACGTGTCAATGTGTCAGAAACTCTTTGGTATGAGTTAATATTAAAGTGGTTTCTATTTTTACCGACTTCAAAAAAGCAGGACTCCAGTAATAACAATAATTTAATTATTTACAAGAATATGCAATTATTTATTAACTTTTTAGTGCATTTTAAGTTATAGTTTGAAGTCGGTTTTCTTTTTTGTTAAAATTTTGTTTATCATCTATAAAGTTATACATAAATATTATATTTTTGAAATGAAAACTTCTTCAGCGGCGTTGTGCACTTATTGTCTTTTTGTAATGGGTAAAAAATTTTAAACTCGCGTCAGGACACGTGACCTGATCGAAAATTCGTATATAATAATAAGTACCTATTAGGTTTTTTATAGTAATTTTATAGTGTTTTTATACCTAATCATATATTTTATTGACTACAAATATTAGATATCTAATATTAGTACTGTTAATGCACTCTTCTTAGGGTAGATAATTTTACGTACAATCTTATTATGCTGATGGTTGTCGTAAGTTTTGCTCAATTGCTTATTTATAATAAGCAATTGAACAGATTACCTCGATGGCGTAGTGGTTAGTGTAACCGACTGCCTCGCCTGAGGTTGCGGGTTCGATTCCCGCACATATCAAACATTTGTGTGCATGAACATGGATGTTTGTCTTCGTCTAGGTGTTTATAATATGTATGTATATACAAAAAAGTACATATTATGTATGTTTATCCATTGTCTAGTACCCATAGTACAAGCTTTGCTTAGTTTGGGCTAGATGGTGTTGTGTGTATGTGATAGAATATTATTATTACGTTTACGTGAATGTTAGGTATACTTTGAAATTAAACTACTTTATACAGATTTTGTCGCGTTGCTTATTTTAAAACACTTTTGTTACATAATTTGAACTATAGAAAGAAAGAAAGAAACAAATATATTTATTCGTCAAGAATATGGTACATTAGATATTGACATCAAGTAACAGCCCGACATATTCGCCTGTAACAGGCATGCGAATATTTGCTTAAGACTAGTATACATACATTAATTATTGGAACGAAGTTCCTCATCGCGCGTTGCGAAAGGGGGCTAGACGGAAAAAATTAAGACCAAAAGTTGTAACGACACTTTTTGTAACGACACTTTTTGCTATAGTTGTAAGTTTAAGGTTATTTCTTAATATTGAATGTATTGTTAATGTCCACAAGCCAATTATTACTAAAATTGAGCCTACTGATTAAGTTTATATTACATTATATTTGTTAATAATAAAAAAAATATTATTATAACTTAAAAAAAATATAATTTTATTACAATTCCTTCACTAATTAATCGAAAGGAACTTCGTTCCATCCGGGTGTCCCTTGACACCTCTCAAGATTTTTTTATATTACATTTTATAAGGTATTACCAATTTTCGACCTATATTGAAAAACAAACTATAATATTAATAATAATTCAAATCGAAAAGAAAACAAGTTAAGAATGTTTATTATTATTGAACTTTACTACAATTTAAGCTATTTAAATTAATAAAAACTATTTATATTTCATTTTACACTTTTCCCCAACTTTTCGGTTCATGTTCACGGGGAGACTAAGACTGTAGTTGTCTAAATGTTTGATTTGTACTTAATTCAAAGTACCCGAACATCATTTAATCAACATCAGCTATGTACCTATATATGTTAAACACCAACGATCGTTGAAGTCTACTGTGTGTGAACACGTGCAACTGCATTTAGAATGAATAATGCTATCAAGAGCTATAATCTGTTATTATGCTATCATTTGTTTTAGCAAATATAAACATATACGTAAATATATAATGTTCTTGATTTCCTGGAATATTAATTTTGTAACTAGTTTACTAGTGACATCGATTGTAAATATCTGTCTGATGTTGATAACGAAATAATTGAAGCTTAAATTATACTGGCTAAACTAACTAACGTTGTATCGATTACATACTAATAATTGACTTGCAGGCTCTAGGATAGTACTGCTAAAGTTACAGTCAGTTTTGAGCAGCGATAGCTCAGTGGGGAGACCAACAGACTGCAATGCAGAGGGTCTCGGGTTCGAACCCACGTCGCGCAACTTTCGGAAGTTATATGACTTTTCGAAATTATGTGCGTATTGATTGCAATTATCGCCTGCTCCGTGCCTCGGAGAGCACGTTAAGCTGTCGGTCCCGGCTGCCATGAACATCTATGGCAGTCGTTATTGGGAGAGTGTCGACACAAAAGATCCCACTGGGTCGAAGTGTCGCCGGTCTGCGCTGACTGGCCCCCACATAAGATAAGATACAGTCAGTTATATACGTGAATTAATTCTATCATGACTCCATCTTTTCTTTTTTTTAAATAGACAATTGACGTACTTGTTATTAATCCGTAACTACTTGATTGATCATCATAAAATTTCGCATACTCGTTATCAGGGAACAGGATACAGAAAAGGACATTTAAGTGACATTGACATCACACAAGGGTATCTTTCACCCAGAATAAATAAATGTCTCCGAGCACAACAATTGCAAAGCGTTCAACGCATGCCGCACAAAGCAACGAAAAGAAATACATGTTTTACTATACAAATAATGGTATGTGGAATAAGTAGTTAGACAAATATGTGAGTCATAACGTGTGTCGTGAATAATCCCTCCGCAAACGGCTCACCTCAGGTGCCGCTTAAAGGTTAGCGCCAAGCAAAGACGAAACTGCCGTAACATCAAAACGAGGGAGATCTTCAACCAATTAAATACCGAGAACTACGTGGCCAGAAATACAGCTTAGTTCCACGAATCGTTTAAATAGTTTCAATAATTTAATTAGCTTAAAAATTTGTAAAGTTTAATAGTACATAATAGTAGTGTAACAGTTTTCAAAAATTTTGTAATAACGTGTCAAATAAACAACACGATAAAATCCGTAGTAGTAGTTTAATTTCAATGAATAACATTCGCGTAAACAGAAGACTATATCCTACTTATATTTTAAATGTAAAAGTTTGTGAATATGTTTGGCTGCTTGTTACTTAATTGTGTGTAAGCGGTTGAATGGATTTAGATGACAAATAAAACATTTATGGACTCTATCCCGGATTAACACATGGGATCGCTTTTATTCCTGTATGCGTTACCGTAGGATTTAGACGGGCAAAGACGCGGCGGGAATCAGATGATGACACATATAATAATAGTAACAGTTGTTGGACACTTAAATAAACATACCTAAATATAATGATAAACATTTATTTCAGACATTAACTCCATATTTTGTTAGTAACAATTACTTGAAAACTATGTTAGTATATACAATTATTAAAATTGATTCATGTACCTTCCTGCTGCACCGACCCCGCCGCTATGCCGACGGGTCCAGTGCCACAGGAAGGGACAGTCTAGCCTATCTCTGATCACCTTCAGGATGCTGTTGTTGCTCCGGCGAATCCTTTGCATTACAGATGCTGTCGTCTTTCGCATTACAGCTTCAAATAATATATACCTAGTAGTCGCGATAGCCTAGTCAGAGATCGTTGGAATGCCAAGCAGAATTCGCTAGTTCGCAAGTTATCATTTGTTTTAAAGATGCAGAAAAACATTGAGGTAACTTGCATATCTGACAGTTCTCCTTAAAGTTGTCGAAGATATGTGAAGTTTGCTAACCTCCATTGGTCTAGCATTGGTTTATAATCTAAACCTTTTTTGTTGCAAATTAGCCCGGGCCTGTTAGGCAGCTATGACACGGGACTAATATATAATATGATTATGAACGCAATTATTATTAAAATATTGTACACTAGTTTTCTTATTAAGGAACGATCTGCTACCTCCTAAACAAGGCCAAATGCTCGTTTTTTAAGACCAAGACTATTATTTGGCATAGTAAGTGCTAAATGTAATGCATATTTTAAAGGCAGTCTCGATGGTGCAATGCTAGAGATTTGATTGCTGTGATCACGGCTTGGCTGTTAATTTCAGGCCAAGTCGTACTTCGGTTTACCTGTTAAGATACTCTCAATTGCAGAACATAGTCTGGAACAGTGCCTGGTAGGCTGTAGTAATCCACAAATGATTGTTCTATCTTATGTGGGGGCCAGTCAGTGCAGACCGACGACACTTCGACCCAGTGGGATCTTTTGTGTCGACACTCTCCCAATAACGACTGCCATAGAGGTTCATGGCAGCCGAGACCGACGGCTTAACGTGCTTTCCGAGGCACGGAGCAGGCGATAAATTGTCAATCAATACGCACATAATTTCGAAAAGTCATATACCTTCCGAAAGTCAGAGGTGCGCGACGTGGGTTCGTACCCGAGACCCTCTGCATTGCAGTATGTTGGTCTCCCCACTGAGCTATCGCTGCTCTTAGGCTGTAGTAAGTTTACCTCTTATTATGTGGGAGTTAAATCCATAAATGGGGCGTGGGTGTATTAAACCTTCATTGACCCCTTAGGGGCAATAGGCGTGAGCCAATGTAGATAAATGAGTATTGGGATTGAAATATTATCCTCTATCTATACTTATATTACTAAAGCTGAGATATTTGTATATTTGGAAGCGTTTATCTCAGAAACTGATGGCACAATTTGAAAAAAACATTTGTCGTTATATTGCCTATTAGGTAAAATGAAGGGCGGTATAACATCACGCTACGATTTAAAGGGGTGGCAGTGAACACAAACATAATCGAGATCTATAACAATTATCCTAATAACCCTATTATATTCTGCACGTAAACCCTATGCTATGTATCATTCTTTTTGGCAATCATGATCAATAGATAAATACAAAATCAGTTCATATTCTATAAAAGAAATAGGAATAATTTTTGGGACGTGTGGTCACGTAATATCAAGCTCTGGAGACATTATGAAAGAAAACGCACGAATAGCTAGTTAATTAGTTCAATGAAAATAATCGGGTCAGCAGATTGCTAGGCTTAGAATTGAAGGGAGGATCTAGTCCATTGTTGTCATAGTCGTGCGTTGTTTAGTAGTCTTTTAAACGACATACTATGATATCTTACAGCAGTTCTGTATATAATACGATGCTATGCTGAGGACCGGGCATAGTGTTATTGACTTTTTATATATACATTTGGCACTAAATAATGGCAATTTGTTTGAAATTATACTTAGTAGACTAGGCCACACAACCATATCCACCATGGAGCTATAATCCTATTACACATCACACTCTTTTAAGACTGAAAAATAGTCTGGGTTCCTCACAATACGATTGGCTGCGAAAAGCCTACACTCATGTTTACGATAGCCACAACAAATCTTTACATCTTAGAACACGTGCGCGTCACCTACGATTTGGCGTCACGTTGGTTTGTTTAAAATATATTAGACAGATAGAAAGGTTCATCCAGGTGTAAGGCACAGGACGAGACAGGACATCAGACAGGACGACCTAGCAAGGGACTTATAGTAATATTATAATATTAACCCTGTATATAAATTGTCCCACTCCTGGGCACGAACCTCTTCTTAGTCATGTTAAACTAGCTCACCGCGCTACTGCGTTTGCTTCACATAAGAGAATTTGGCCCGTTTTTGCAACATTTGTCATTAATGCTCCGCTCCTATTGGCCGTAGCATGATGTTATATAGCCTATAGCCTTTCTCAATAAATGGGCTATCCAACACTAAAATAATTTTTCAATTCGGACCAGTAGTTCCTGATATTAGCGCGTTCAACCAAACAAACAAATAAACTCTTCAGCTTTATAATATTAGTATAGATAAGACAATCCTCACACTAGGAATTAATCCTGTGTCGTTAGGTACTTTACAAACATTTAAACGAACACAAATAACGCCCAGAATCAGAACAACCATTTTTCACCACACAATTCTTGTCTCGTGTGGGGTTTGAACCGACAATACACGGCGCAGTGGTAATAGCGAGGCGACCACTTAAACCACTACACCATCCGTGCAGCCTAAAAGCCGTGAGAAGGATAAAGCCGTCCACCAAGCTAGCCCAGAGCACGTTAGCAGTCTACACACATCTTCATACGTGATACTTAGTGACACAAGTAATTAATTAGGTAACTAGTTTTTTTTTTTTTACTTGGGTGTATGCATTGACATATACCCTTCCGCGGGGGCGGGCGGAGGGGCTATGTCGGGCTCCCCGGGGTAAAAGAGATGGTAATGATGATAAGAATGGACCTCCCGGTAATACCGACTAAACGTACACACGACACAGAGGCGCGCGTGGGAACACGCACGCCGCCTCTCGGACTTGGTGCTGATCGGATGGCGGGCAGGCCCACGAAACCCGCCACCCCCAGGTCAAACCACAGGGTGGCTGGAGGTCATCTCGCGCCCTCGAGCGCCCGGTTCTGCGGTTGAGGAGAGGGTTTCAGCGCTCCCTCTCCTGCTCCGCCGCCTCCTTGACGGAAATTACTTCCTCACAGAAGGAGGCGACGGCGTTCCACGATCTCTCACTCCGGACCATGGACTGAACCACGGCCGGGAGCGAGAGGGCAACCATACCGACTGCGCGATCCACTCATTCATTCATCAATTTGACTTTGACTTAACCTGTCCTTTGTCAAAACGATTCTAATTAAGTCAGCTGACATCACATTATACATTTGTATAATACTTTCATTATTTATAAAATCTATTCCATATACCTAAAATATTCATAGAATTCATTAAAACTTAATAATACAAAGCCTTATTTTAATAGATACCTAGAATAAACTGTTCATTGTAAAGACACGAATATTTTATGCGTGACATACGATAAAATAATTGTAATGTAGTCTATTCGAAGAGTGATTAAATATTTAATTAAAATATGAGCCTTTTAATATCAACAATATGTTAAAGTTAGGTCCATTCATTTGAAGGACTATGGGAAGAGTACTAATATAATAGTCTTAAGGACGATTATTTACTGATGGATGGAAATACGTGTGTCGTGGGCATTTACAAACATTTAAAAATGGATACAAAAAAGCTAGTCTCGGAATAATGAAGCACACAAATTTTTGTTCTGTTTTGTATCCGAACCGACTATACTTAGCGTAGTTGCAATGGCGAAGTGACCACTTTAACCCCTGCACCATCTTTAAATGTTTGTAAAGTACAGATAATTTCCAGTGCGAGATATGTGTTTTATATGAGGAGAAATAACTTTTTAAACAAAAAAATTACCACAGAATCCGTGTATTTTCCTGGAGCATATATAGAAATGCATATTCTCAGATAAATTAAATGAACGCATGTAAAAATAGAAAAAGATATTCAAAAAATGTAAATTCGTATATATATGTTTTCGGAAAATTTGCATCGATGATAATAAAATAAGATTTGGTCTGTCGAATTTCGATCACAGGGTGAACATGGCGGCTATTAAATAAGGTTTAAAATGCAAAGAATAAATCATAAATGATGTCATATATGATATATTAGTATAATATACATGAAAATTGTCCCCAATCTATAGCAAAGGTCATGCCAAATGTCATGGTAGATCTCCAGGAAATCATAAAGAACAGCTTGATAATATTTCATTGCGGTAATAAAACTTAGAGACGAATAACACATTCATATTTTGCGAGACACACATAAAATGTGAATTATTTGGTTCTATTGAAATAATAGACAAAACTGTGGGATACATACATAAATTCACTCCTGTATAACCCAGAAGGTTAGCAGAGACGTAATGCACTCTCATTTATGAAAGGTTTATCTTTAGCTTTAGGTTTCTCTTACATAATTAGGGCCGAGTTTTAATAATATATTCGTATGATGTAGTCGTTGAAACAATAATATTCGAAATATAAATATAAGGACCAAATATTATATGAAACATTTTCTGCGAAACGAAATTCTATGAAATTTTTGTCTGCGAATGAAGGGAACACCTTTTTTCATACTTATTTATCATGTAATACCTACTCTATCTTTTAACCAGAAATCTATATAGTTAATTCTTAGCCTTCCTTTAATTTTCAGTTTCGCGTTGACGAACAGAATTAGGATAACTTTGCGGCGCGTTATAAAACTTGAAATCCTACTGCAGTACATTACCATCTGAGACGTATTAGAGCAGCATTTACGCGTGTTTATCGTTAGAAAATGCTAATTCAGTTCGGCGGAGACGTACTAAAGTAGCTTTTGTATATACGCCGCCTGATAGCCAAAGTTACCATGTCGCATGTATCTAGACAGTACACACCGTGCCATTCAGAAAATGCCAGGAATCAAATGGCATACTCAGGCTCCTTCAAATCTCTTACTTATCGGGTAAAAACTACCAGTGTTATATTGTCTTTTGTTTCATCATGTCAGCCAAAAGACGTCCACTGCTGGACATAGGCCTCCCCCAAGGTTTTCCACACAGACCGGTCTTGGGCCACCCGCATCCAACCGCTTCCCGCGACCTTTATCAGGTCGTCGGTCCACCTTATGGGAGGCCTCTACCCCTGCTGCGTGTTCGACTTTTGTTTACGCGAATGTTATTAATTAAAATTAAACTACTATATACGGATTTTATCGCGTCTCCCCATGACCATGGCTGCTGAAAAGCAACCGAAACGTCGGGGAAAGTGTAAACATAAATATAAAGAGTATAATAGTATAGTAATAGTATAAATAGTTTTAATAGTTTCAATAACTTAATTAGCTTAAAAATTAGTAAAGTTTAATAGTAATAGTAGTGTAACAGTTTTCAAAATGTTGTAATAAAGTGTCAAATAAACAACGCGATAAAATCCGTATATAGTAGTTTAATTTCAATGACTACCAGTGTTATTATCCTTATGCCTGTTTTCTATAAGAGGGTAATATTCCACCAGGCGCATCCGATTCTCATACCATTGCTCAATACGAGTATATGGCAAGAGCTGGTTTTCTACTCCAAATTATATTATTAATTTTTCTCGTATGTTACATATTAGTATGGTGTAGTTTATCAATCAATACATTTTGAGTCTTGCTCATGTCAGTGGAGCCTCTTCTATGTCTCTCTATTCTCTATTACTTTGACTTCTTGGTACGACATGACTTTCACTTTTTCCTTCAACTGATCAATGTAACTTCGTCATAGTCTAACTTCCTCTTCTTTCCTCTATTCTCTATTCTAAGATAGTCTTTATAAAGTTGCCATGTAGTATCAAGTGTCCCAACATTTTTCCTCTTCAATTCTTTGAAGTTTATTTGAAGATAATTTTAATTTATTTGAAGTTAATTTTAATTTATTTGAAGTTTAATTTCTTTGAATTCGTTACTTTAGTATGCTTAGAAGTTAATTCAAGCTTTAACTATCTAACCCACTGTTCCGGAAGCAAAATATATATTTTAATACAAAAACAATATCTAACAAGCGTATCGTATTGTGTTACAAGATGGACGGCGACTCGGCTCGTGTAATACACAATATAAATGCAAGTCTTCAGCTACAAAGGCCCTCGCGGAAACTAAACTGCTAAGATAGGCGTTTGACTCTGAAACAATACGGTCAACTTATAACAATATGTGTTGTTTTGATATTGGGTCACTCATTTAATAGCGATAGAAAGGTATATTGTTCTTTATAGTACAATAGAATATAAATAAGAGGTAAAATAGAAATTTTCTGCTTCGCTATTGAGCCATTGCAGTCATAACTTGCTGAATATTTAACAAATTTGTGAAATTGTTTTGTGAAGTAATGATCCTAATTATTATTATTTTTTATGTCTATGATTTCAGCAAGTTTCTTTTAACTATTTCTGCTTTAAAACAACTAATGTGTGTTATAATTTAGAAAAATTCGAATAAACAAATCTCGCAAGTATGTATTAAATATTGTTGCTGGCTATACTTGTAGGTATAGTGCTAATAATTATACATCCAAACTTAATATTATAAATGCGAAGGTGAGTTTGTTTGTTTATGGAATTAAATATAATGACCACTAAAAATACTAATTGCACACCAAAATATGCTTACTAAAATACATCATAACGAGCACTTAAACGCCTCAAATCACTGTATTCCGTCTCGGAAATGTAAGGTTATGTTAGGTTCCTTCTTAAACCCACTCAAAAATAGGAGCCCTGCGAAGCGGGGCTCCGTCGACTTAGTTTGATCTCTTTAAAATATTTTAGTAAGCATATTTTGATGTGCAATTAGTATTTTTGGTGGAACAAAGGCAAAAAATTGAGGAGCAGTTAAATACTACCCTTTGTTTATTATGCTTTTACGCCCTAACTAGTCGAACGACCATCATGAAATTTCGCATACACGTCAGAGATACAGAATAAGACAGGGTATCTTTCACAAAAAAGTACTTTTACTAACCTAACCTAACCTACATTTATGTGAGCGAAGCCGCGAACAAATTCTAGTTTAAATATAATTTAATAATAATAATAATATTCTACGACATACACACAACACCATCTAGCCCAAACTAAGCAGAGCTTGTAATATGGGTACTAGACTGTGGATAAACATACATATATACCTTTTTTTTTTTGTAAATACATACATATTATACATAGAAACACCCAGACCAAGACAAACATCCATGTTCATGCACACAAATGTTTGACTTGTGCGGGAATCGAACCCGCGACCTCAGGCGTGGCAGTCGGTTACACTAACCACTACGCCATCGAGGCCGTCAATTTGAATACGATTGTGCACGTTGATTCTTCTAATGTATCTTTTATATACATTTCTGGCTAATCTTTGGTCCTCCATTTCCCTGCCCACATGCGCAAACCATCTTGGTATGCCTTTCTTAATGAGCAACAAGACCTTTAAGTAATTCAAGTAAAACTCTGTTTCGTTGCGGATGTTCTAGTTTGTGTTCACGGTAAAAGTTTAAGCGGTAACATCCCTGAATGTGGTTTGTCTCATTTGCTATTAATTATTTGTAGCGGTTTCTTGTAACTGAGAATGTAGTGTTATGTTATTTCGTGTACAACTTCAAAGACAAACTTGTTATTAATCCTAACTAATATTAAGGTAGATTTTTTTGAGACACTTTCAATTATATTAAGACCACATGTAACATGTAACCAAAAAATCACACTAATAAATGAATTTGAATTTGAATTATAAAAGCGAATGTGACTTTGTTTGTTTGTTACGCTTTCACGCTTTAATTACTCGACCGAAAATCATGGAATTTCGCATACACTTTCAGGGTTACAAAAATATTGCTGATGTCTGAAATACAGATTATTTCATTATCTAGTTCAGACAAAGATGTTTTGAATATTTTAAGAATCTGTAGGCTAATCTGTAAAGTTATATATCTTTAAGTGTACAAATTATCTTTTCCCGAGAAATAATATTTTTCATTATTATTATAGGGTACCTTCATCCAGACAAAAATATTGTTCCCGAGGGTTAGAAATTTACTGTCAGAATCTACATTAACGCGAGCGGTGCCGGGGCAAAACCTAGTTGATAATAAACCATCCTTTATTTAGGAGTTTATGATAGAATTATTGTATGCGTTCACAGTTATGAAGGCGTTGACAAAATAAATAAAATATATGGTGTGAATATGACCTATATCGTTCAAGTCGTTCAAAAGTTACACGATCACAAACATCCAAACCAACGATTATATAATGTAATAAACATATACACAATATTATTATTTTTTTTTTATTTTTTTATTTAGGGGCTTTTAGTCACAAATAAGACCACATCAGCCCCATTATAACCTAAACATAATTATTTAATCTTATTCTAAGATTCTATAAAGTAAAATTGCTCCTTCGGACAATGGTTTGGACAATAAGGTTTGAAAAGTACCCACATCAATTAAGTTTATATGAAATTTTGCCATTAGCTCTTGTCTCACAGCCCCAGATATACACAATATTTCTGTCTGCAGATAAAAGACGTTAAGGTCTTGCAATAACTTAGCCGAATAGGTATTATAAATACGAATGTGTGTTTGTTACGCTTTCACACCTTAACTACTCGACCGAAAATCATGAAATTTTGTATACACGTTGTAAGGGGTACAGAAAAGGATATGAGGTACCTTTCATCCAGCTATAAGTTACCGTTCCCGAGGGATAGAAATTTATTGACAAAATCTACGTTAACGCGAGCAAAACTGCGAGCAAAATTTAGTTATATCATAAAGTTACTACATATGTAATACATCGCCGTCCTTAATTAGTGTGGCTTTTAATAATTGCCTGACGTTTATGCCTAGTTAGCTCGACATGTAATCAATTCTGATAAATCAGATAAATTTGTCAGTAATCTATTTTAGGTACAAAGGTACAATCAGTAGATAGAGTTACTTCGTAAGCGTTAACTACTCTATTTGATATTTACTTTCGATATAAGATAATGCCGATGTCAACATTATATCATATCCTACCAGCAGTAAATAAGAAACCTCATAATTAGAAACTGTGTCAGCGATTTTAACCACGAGAACATTTTATCATCTAAGTATGCCAAACTACTTTATATCGATGTATCATATAAATGTATTAACCTTCTTAGCAAACATTATCTTATCTTATGTGGGGGCCAGTCAGTGCAGACCGGCGACACTTCGACCCAGTCGGATCTTTTGTGTCGACACTCTCCCAATAACGACTGCCATAGATGTTCATGACAGCCGGGACCGACGGCTTAACGTGCTCTCCGAGGCACGGAGCAGGCGATAATTGTCAATCAATACGCACATAACTTCGAAAAGTCATATAACTTCCGAAAGTCAGAGGTGCGCGACGTGGGTTCGAACCCGAGACCCTCTGCATTGCAGTCTGTTGGTCTCCCCACTGAGCTATCGCTGCTCAAGCAAACATTAAATGGTATCTAATATTATTTTAACATCTGTAAACGACGAGGGTTTTGTAATAGTAGAAATACGTTTGCACATAAAGATAAAAAGTCTGTTTACGATTATATGTGTATATGAAGCAAGACGTACATATATACAGCGTGAGGAATACAACTCTATCATACATATTTATAGGTTGTATTATCATCGATATGACAGAGTGTAATACAACCTATAATTATTATGCAACTAGTTATTTTCTGGATACCGAAATACAAGTAGATATATAATACCCAAGAAAAAGTAGCTTGGCTGCCTGAAAGAAAGAAAGAATAATAGTTTTATTTCTTCCATATTCTTATAACAACCATTTGTAGATCACACAATTTTTTCCCCGTGTGGGATTCGAACCCACAACACTCGGCGTTGTGACAGTGTCGAGGGGACAATTTAAACCACTATACCATCAGCGTACATCATCAATTACTTTCAATAATCTATTTGTTTTACAGAAGCCATAATTACGTATCTTTAAACTATACCTAATCTAATTGACGACGTCTAAAGCCTTAATAGATTAAAATTTACTTTAGTTTGAAACTGGCATAACTTATTAATGTTCGTTAATCAAATTGTTATTTTAGGAACATTTGAATAAAGGCGAGAATCTTTTAATGCCTCTCGGAATACAAAACGGCGATGCCAGAATTCCAAAAAGTGTCGTCTAATTTAAATCAGAAAGTGCAAGTTTAGCTGATACACCGCCTGACCTAGGTCATATTAGCAAAATAGGTATTTTTTAAATGAGTAATATGAACGTAAATGATGTATGTATGATGTATGAGTAATATTTGCTTTAGAAGTGGATTAATTATAATTTTCTTTTTTTTAATTGAGCTGATGGGTCCTTTTTATCAATCTGGCTCAGCGGTTACAAATAGCCTTAAAGTCATCTATATGACAAAAATAATTATTTAATCGAAAGCGGACAGATATACCCGGGAGATAATCGCCCTCTAATAGGAATTATCTGTTTATTTTATTAAGGTTTAAAGAAAGGGCGATTTATGCTACAAAAACTAGGCAGTTATAAAAAAGCATTTTGCTGTACAAAATATATGCTTACATATCGCTGGCTCACTATTACAAGGTTCTATGTTATTTTTTTTAACTTTGGGGAAATGAAGTTTAAAATTTGCATATCAGTAAAAATAATGTAAAAATAACTTAGAACTATTTGCAATTTAATATTGTGAGGTGGTAAGTGCTTCCATCTATTACTATATTAGTCTAAACAAAAAGACATGACATATAGAACCATGCAATATTCATAATTCATTTTTTTCAAAAATGTAACATAGGACCTTGTAATATTGGACCAGCGATATTTTAAAATAATTCTTGTTTCTTATTCGTTGCACTATTGTAGAGGTAAAAGCTTTTGATGCCTGTATTCTATGTTTAGAATATAAAGACTCTTAGAGCGCACTTGAAGTCACTTTGCTGACTCAACAAGCAATACATTAAACGAGTAACGAAATAGTAACTTTATTTCTGGCTAGCTTTTCGAGCTCATGTTTATAATGACTGCCCCGCACCCATGGCTCGTAGCGTGTTATTAATTCTATATGATTCCGCTATAAAACTGGTCTACCTAAGGCAATAAGAATTTTCAAATCTGTATTTTAGTGACAGAAGATATTGGGAATGTAATACAGTACAATTTAGTATACTATTACAACAAGTTTCCTATTTTGTTTGGTTAAAAACGCAGCATACATACATACTCATATGGTTGTCAAGACATTAAAATATACCTTTATAACGTCCCCCAGGCCGAATTTCGGTCAGGGCGGCCAATCTTAACGGAGACTGGCCCTCTGCACAGGAGATATTATAGTGTACAAGTGTGTGCGGAAAAACAAGTGCACTCTCTGTTCCCTAACTCTCATGATTCGATGGGACGGTAATGCGACACGACTAGAAAGAGATTTCTTAACAGAATAGCTCAATAACTTTTTATTGGCCCGACTCGGGATTCAAACCCGCGACCTCATGCACAGCAGTCGCATTTACTATCACTGCACCATGGAGGCAGTTAAAATACCAATATCTTTAGAAATATATATCTAAATCACAGAAATCTTTATGAACATTCAAACAAAAAAAAAAAAAACAACCTACACAAAGAATCTCAAAAATGTTCGTCGTCGTCTCAAGTCTGAAGTAATTTTTGAAATTCTTGTTTATTAAAATCTTAAGTAATTTCTTTCCCAAATAATATATTCAAAATCAAATTATGTCCCCGAATGTTGTCCAATTTAGCAGAACTAAAACGCTTATGATGGAATATAATGTCACTTGATATTTCGCTGAAAAAGCGCCACTTTGGTACTAAACGAAAATATGTCGAGTTTCCTTTGAGCGGTGTGTGTTAAGCGTACCTGGAGGGACTGAATATGATCAAATACAGCATTCAGAATCTCCATAAGCTTTGACATTTCGGTTATTATTTACATGCGAGTGAATGTTAAAATAAAATAAATTTGTTTTCTTTTTCAATTGCGTTCACGTGGGATGATAATAGGAGATTTCGACGTAATTTTATTTTCAGGATTTCACTGTGGCTTTTGACTAGAATTTTCTCACGAATTTATTTGCATGTATTTTGCTGTGTGAGTTTTTTCTTGTGTCATTTACTATAATGTTTGTTGCTTAAACATTTCTTATGTAGCAGCACGGAGTTAGTGTCAAGTAAATGTTAGTGGACTCTCTATCATATGGAAACCTAGACATTAATTGGTGAAATTAGGATCTAATACAGCATTGATGACATGTAGGACACAGTTTATTTATTTATTTACATCAAATAAAACGACTTGCGCCAATTACACTATTTAATTATCCTAATCCTAATCCTAACTTCCTAACTAATCCTTACTAATATTATAAATTCGAAAGTAACTCTGTCTGTCTATCTGTCTGTCTGTTACGTTTTCACGACTAAACCACTCAACCGATTTAGATGAAATTTGGTACAAATATAGTTTAAAACCTGAGGAAGGACATAGGCTACTTTTTATTGATTTAAGTACCACGTGGGTGGAGCCGCGCGCAAAATCTAGTATTATAAAAGCGAAAATGAGTTTGTTTGTTTGTTTGTTTGTTACCTTTTCACGCCTAAACCACTGAACTGATCATCTTGAAATTTTGCATGTATATTGTCAGGTGTACAGAAACGGACATAGGCTACCTTTCATCCCGAAAAAAATACTGTTCCCAAGGAAAAAAGCAATAACTTTCTCATGATAATAGATGGCGCCACGTGTCTTTCGAATCATGATTGAATTATATTATTACAAGTACAACCCGAATTGATTGTGAAATTCTAAATTTACGCGAGCGAAGCCGCGAACAAAAGCTAGTAATATATAAATTTAAAATTTAGCATTCATGCATTCTGCTCACAGTACCTCATACATTCTAATAATAATACTTTCCATTCATCCGCAAAAATATCAACTTCTGGGTTAAAGTTCAAGAGAGTTGAACCTCCACTTCAATTTTTGGCCACTTTAACCACCACGTCATCCATGCAGTCGTATACATAGTTGTTTTGCATCTCTATCATCTCTTCAGAGATATTCTTTGTACAATATTCACGTGTGTTTGATATCTGGAATATGTTAAAGTCATATATATTAAGCTGGTTTGGGCTTTAGAAAGAATGGACGAGAAAACACTGACTAACAAAGTTTTTAAGGCTAGTGTGAATGCAACAGTCGCAAGGGAAAGACCTAGGCGACCGTTTCTTGATCAGATCGGAGACCTTCTGGATAAAGACCAGTTAAATAAGAGCACCTTAAACCGGCAAGCGTGCATGAGGAATGTTATGAAAGTGAATGAAGCCAGAGAAGTATGTCGGGATCGTAGCAAATGGAAATCCGTAGGCTCTGCCTACCCCTCTAGGAAACAGGCGTGAATCTATGTATGTATGTTAAAATCACGTTTACGTTTCGATTTGTGCCGTCAACTTCAGTTATGTAAGCGAGAGTTAAAGGACTTAGTATTCAGCGCTGTTTATTCTCAGATCTAAGACTAAAATTGTTATGTAAGTGAAAGCTTCAGAAAAAAAATGCTTTAACGCTAATAATTTTGTGTGGGTTTACTTTTATAGTTCCCTAGTTCAAGGGCAACATCAAGATTCTTACTACGTACAATACTGCAACTGAGCTAGTCTCGCACATTAAATATATTTCTATATCTCTATATATAAGTACACCTGCTATGTATACCTTTTGTTACTAGTCATTTAATAAATAATGGATATGTAGTGTGTATTGGTCGTTATTTCATATTGTAGACATTATGCCTTTAAAGATCGCGTAGGCTGTGCCATAAAATATAATGATATCAAAATTAAATAGTTGACGTTTTGAAATTATAATATTTTTGATTTACAGGCATTTGTGAGCGAATGATCAACTGTAAAATTACCAAAGGCATGTATTTAAATAAATATTACATTATTTTTAGTGGATTCGATTGCCACACTCGACAAAAAATTGTGTGGTCCATAAATACTAGTTCCAGACGACAAAAAGAACACTATGGGTGTCCGTTGTTTGGATATTTTAATGTCCGCTATGATACAGGAAGTAAATCTAGTGCGGGAGTTCTTTCTTAATAAATACAGTATGGATACTGGCTTAGTTGTGATATTTAATGTGATACTGGGGATAATCTCGATCACTGGTGACGTAATTATGAAAACTGACCAGTATAGATTATTCCCGTGTATAAATGAGCAAATAATCAACATTCCAGCCTCAACAAATTGCTGACAGACTTTGAAGTGAGTGCCGCGGGCATCCTTACCTTTGTTGTTGTCGGAGGCAAGAAAGAGGTGCCGGAACCGGATCTAACAGAAATTATAAGTTAAAATAAATAATATAGAGTTGCTTCCTTGATTCCGTGGCATAAATATTAGCAGATATTTTCTTTGTAGCCGTTATTCAATGTCTGTAAAGCCTCCCGCGCCAAACGAATTATTTGTAGCGTAGGTGCCTTTTTAACTGAAGAAGAAAAATAATCTTTAGTTGATTGTCAAATGACAGCAACGCATTTAAGTAGGACAGGACGTAAAAAGCTGTCTGTTGGGGTAAAATATATGTATATACCAATGTTGTATGTTCAGTAAATAATCTTATAGTTCTTCAATCAATCATTGAGCTTATCGCATGCCACTGGTCTACATAAGCCATTTTAAGCCACGCTGTCAGGTCTTGACAAATTATAAAAAAAAATATAACTGAAATTTAATGCTTAGATACCTAATTTATATATAAAAGAACTAACTGTCTAAGAACGAATGACTAAACATAGCAACGGTTGTTAGTTTCTTTATCCTCTCCTACAATATTATCAAATATAAACAATTAAAAATCAGCGAAGACGTGAATGGTAAAATTTTTTACCCTATTTTTGTTGCCAAGTTCGGTTACAATTTTCTGGCATTCTAGTTAAGCCCTCTAGCTAAGGTAGCATGCCTCATAAGTTTTTACAATCGTGCAATGGACGGGCTTTGAACCCGTGTCCTCTGCCATGCCTTATTTATTAGGCTATCGACGCCTATAAATCACTCCTGCAATAAAATTCAAATCATGACCACGCGTTCCGGTCAACACCCTTCCCAGGTCTTCAAGAAATACGTGTCCTGATTTTATTTATAGTAATACAGCGATAATGCATGTGCCATTACACTGATGATGTATTCGCATGTCAAGTGATTGGTGACCCCAACATTCTACAGACAATCACATTAAGGAATATCACTTGCAAATACTTTTGTCTACTCAGCGTCACTTTCTTGCGAAGTTCATTTGTAAGAGGATGAGTTCCTATCCTAATATTATAAATGCGAATGTGAGGTTTTTGTTTGTTACACCTTCACGCCATAACTACTCGACCGATCATTATGACATTTTGCATACACGTTATCAGTAAATAACGTCTATGCGAGATCAGAAAGGGATATGTCACTTTCTGATCTCGGATACACGTTGTCCATAGGGTACCTCTCATCCGGTAAGAATAGTGGCATCGAAATTTATGGATAAAATTTACATTAACGAAATCAAAACAAAATCTAGTACTATCATAAAATTGTAAAGAAACTATGTCAGTTGCATTGGTTGCCCTCGGTGTTATGGGTCTCAATTTCATACAGAACAATAATATTTCTCTATTTATCTGTGCCACACATGATTGTTTTATGTGAGGGTGCAAAGTCCCTAGCACAGAACTTAACAGAACCCAAGGTCAATAATTGTCTGCAAAAATATTTTTTTATCTAAAACTATGTTTTAAATTCATTTTCATCTAAAACTACTTAACTGCAAACCAGTTACTTAACATAAAATCTATGCAGCGCTCATATTACGTTCAGTAAAACTAGAGTTACATAATTATAACAAGCCAAGGAGGCGAAGATTGTGTCTTATCTAGAAGACAAGATGAAGATCTGGCTATACAAGCACCATTGAAATAAACAAGTGCGACTCAGACTTTCTCAAAGATTGTTCCGAAAATTAGACGGCAGCATATAAAAAATGATTTGATAAATTTATTGACGAAAGAATAAATTTACGTTTCTACACAATGTCGATGTGCTTACGAAACGGTATGCAAGTTTAGAGTCAGTTTAATGTGTTAGCATTACTAATTTTTGATATAAACGAATTCTGAATGTCTAGCGGTTACTGCCTTCGGTGTTAACCCTGGACCCAAACACCTAACGCTAGACCCTTGGTCACAAAGAACACTTGGATTCGGATACACCATTTTTGGAACATACAAATTTTACTTCGTATTGGTATCGAACCCACAAGACTTTACGTAGTCACCCAGTGGCTAGCGACCATTTAAACCAGTCGTGCAGACAAATTCACTTATGTATATATATTTGTATTTTTAAAGTCATACAACTTTAGCCTTCTGGATGTCCAGACCACCCCATAAACATTTAATTTGATTTGTTTTAGAAAGCATAAGAAACGTATAAAGTGTTCCTCACGAATGTTAACAAATAAAAGGGTCTTATGTCTCTATTTAGATGACTTTTACGCCGCTTAGAAAGATCCCTCGCTAACGTAAAGGAATCAGGAGAGACTCTTGGGAGATAACAAGATTTATTAGAATATTATATTGGGATGGATAGACTAATAATAACTGTTGTAAGTACTGAGTATATACAAGGTAGACCATAGCTAGATTCCCTTTTAAACCTAAGTTTTTGCAGAAACTTTGACTGTATTACATGAGGCAGTAACAAGTCACCTCGCATAAGTTTTATGGCTTTCAACCCTGCAGTGGACAAACAGTTCTGTGATTTACATTATTTTTCTGGAGATCGGATGTTTTTTTTTTAAATACCGTTGGTTTGATGATTGTAAATATTCCCCACATAGAGACTTAAAGTCTAATGTACTAGATATTTTTTAAAAGTGTTGGAGCATCCTAGCATTTGAAGTGTTTGCACTTTGGTGGTAGAAGAATGTTTCTGCGAGTTATTCAGGCTCCTAGGATTCACCTGTGACATACGACATGCTTTACGTAGTACTGAGAGTACACTGATCTTTTTTGAGTAATCAATAATATGCAAGTGATATTTACAAAAATCTGAAAGCGATGGGAACTGCTTACCACCAAGTGTCTTGAATGCTTATTTTGTATCTTAGTAGTACCAACAAAAATCTGTCAGTATAAAGACTAAAATATAAAATAAAGCAAAATGGCTTAAGCATTAAATAAATATATTTTCTGTCACCTATTTATAAATGATATTCTTAGTTAAATAAGTTTGGGGCGATTTCTTAACCACAAAGCCTAAAAAAGCTTCCCCTTTGCCAATAGTATTAAGGAAAATGGCATTGTCCGTACAATCTGTTTACAGTAGGTATCGGTGCTTACGTGAGTTTTATACGTTATTGTCAGACTAATTTTGTAGATACTATCCATCATGATAAAACACATAAGTATAACGGCCTCAATGGCGTAGTGGTTAGTGTAACCGACTGCCACGCCTGAGGTCGCGGGTTCGATTCCCGCACATTTGTGTGCATGAACATGGATGTTTGTCTTGGTCTGGGTGTTTCTATGTATAATATGTATGTATTTACAAAAAAAAAGTATATATATATGTTTATCCATTGTCTAGTACCCATAGCTTTGCTTAGTTTGGGCTAGATGGTGTTGTGTGTATGTGATACAATATTATATTAATATTATTATTACATAAGTATGTACGTATATGTATACGTAGACATCTGTATGTATTCGAAGGGGTAAGCAGTAGTGTATCATATGCCAACCTTTTTTAGATTGTATGTGTAAGAGGGTAGAGTATAGACTCTACTACTCTAGATAGATGATAAGTATCATCTACCTTCAAGTCTCCGTACGGCTGCTGACATTTGCCTTACAGAAAAATCCAATTAAATTTACCCGACTTGAGCATCAAATGCGGTACATCATCGTCACACACGAACTTATGCCACCGAACTAAAAAATCCGTAATAAAAGTCGATAAAATAGAAAATAAATAAAATAAAAAATAAAAAAATTTAATTTCGGTGTCACATACATAAGTAATGCATTTTAAATTTATAGGTTCTTGATACAACTATTGGCACTAAGATTGTATTTTTAGTTCTCAATCTATCTACTAGATGAAACAGTATGATAACGGAGTAGTATCGGAATCGGACACAGAAATGTTCAGCGTTTGCCAAAACACTAGGTCAATGTAACAAACATGCGATTTATAAAAGCCATTCACTTATTTGGGACTTAAGTCACTATGAAGATACTTTTGCAGAAGTACAACTATGAGCATTGTATCATTCTGTTGTTCGTTTCGCAGGGATATGACAAGTTTTGACGCCGAATGGTTTTATATACTTTGTGTCGTATTAAGAGGCGCCGGTAGTAGCTTAATGGATTTAGCATTGGATTTGCAATCGAGTAGTCGTGGATTCGAAAGCCAGCCATTTCAATATTAATGTGAACCCATTCCTAAC
Organism: Catocala sponsa; assembly: GCA_963564715.1. NCBI lineage: Eukaryota > Metazoa > Arthropoda > Insecta > Lepidoptera > Erebidae > Catocala > Catocala sponsa. The sequence continues at coordinate 7,303,135 of OY751346.1, read as the reverse complement.
ACAAACATTTTAGCCTAGCAGGCTGATTTAAGATAGCAAGAATAATAGTAATTTGCAGCCCAAATTTCTAGACAGCTTTAATGAAAATAATATTTAGGAAAAACCACATAAGCTAGAAAAGATGTAAGCTACCAATCAGCTATTCACCGTAATATGTCCTAATATTCTTAACAGCAGAACATTGTTTTAAAAGGCCTGTACATGGCAATAAACTAGCATCTAACACGTGGAACTTTAAGAATAGCTTACAAAATTTAAGTACAAAACACCCCTGACATCCCCTACATCTGTAGGCACGATCTATATATTATATATCGCAGGCAATTTGTATGATTCCGCGTTTTACAAACGATGTCGTCCGTTTAAAAACGCTCGTTGATTGTTATAGTAGGGTGACCGTCGACGGAGCCCCGCTTCGCTCCTATTTTTGGGTGGTTTTAAGAAGGAACCTAACATAACCTAAGCCTTCCGAGACAGAATGCAGTGATTTGAGGCGTATAGGTGCTCGTTATGCTGTTGAATTGTCTATCAAATGTTGTGGCATATTATAAAGTGTCAAGGCAATTTACATTTTGCCTTCGGCATATTTGAAAACAGCGAGCATTTTTAAACGGACGACGCCCTTTGTAAAACGCGGAATTATACAAATTGCCTGCGAAATATACACAGAGACACTAGAAAACTATAAATCTGACCCGATCAACCTACGCACTTATAAATGTGCCGACCTAATTCAGTTATAAACTTCTAAATGTGTTCGATATTATGCTTCTGTATTTTCTGTGTAGTGTATCAGACAGACCTCCCACTCAGGCGCCAAGTAGTCTGTTCTCACAACCTTGTAACATCATGGCTCCATTTATATCCTTGTAGTTGTGCTGATATGGTAATTAGGTAAAGTTATACTGGCTAATCTAGGAGAATTGATTGCGGGCTTTAACCTACGTGGATTGTAAATGAGCCTAAATTGATGTCGCAAGTTTGTGGTTAGCTTTTGTTCAGCTTTTTTATCGGTGCTGTAAATAATAATAATAATATTCTACCACATACACACGACACCATCTAGCCCAAACTAAGCAGAGCTTGTACTATGGGTACTAGACAATGGATAAACATATATACATACTTTTTTTTTGTAAATACATACATATTATACATAGAAACACCCAGACCAAGACAAACATCCATGTTCATGCACACAAACGTTTGACTTGTGCGGGAATCGAACCCGCGACTTCAGGCGTGGCAGTCGGTTACACTAACCACTACGCCACCGAGGCCGACGTTTATGTTTGTTTAAGTTATATATTATATAAAGTTATATATTTATATATTAAGTTAATCTTTAAGTTACTAACGGTTTGGGGTTGGATCTGTATGCGTGGTTTGATTTAAGTTGCTTCGCAAGTTTGGGCAGTGTTGTGGGTTCGGTCGGCAAAAGATGTGGTCCATAAAAATAGTTAAATCTGGATATTTCTTTGAATGTTTGTGAAGGCTCTGCCGCACTGGTAATTTTTAATGTAGAAGCTTTCTAAAGTATAGCTGGTTTAGTTAGCTTCGTTAGTTTGTCTCTTAAAGTATGTTGAAATTTATGTTCTCGATCTCCAAAACGGAGAAATATTTGAAAGATTCTCAGATAAATTGTGCAGTATTTGGTAAACGTAGGCAAAATTTAGTTTACTTCATTACTATGAAAATCCAGGCGCAATGACATGTAACGCATCAACGACAATATATTATCCAAGAAATTAAACAATGTAAATGTGAATGGGATAGATCTGAGCAAACATTCTGCGATCAGATCAGGAACGTTCCAGAAAAGGTCAAGTTAAGAGTGCGAAACCGACCAGCGTGCATTAAAAATGTAGCTAGTGTGAATACAACTATAGGGATATGCCAGCAAAGATTTTAATCATAGGCACATGTATAATTAAAATCTTTGCCGCATGAATAAGTGTCCACAGTACGAAGAGTGCGCTCACACATTAGAGTGAGAATGATAGTGTACAATTTTTAATATGAATGAGCATGATGACAGTATATTTATCATTTAAAAGTCATATTGGCATTGTGTGTCAGATGACAACTTAACGATCCAGAAAGGTGACTATATTAAATTTAAACATAGAATTGCATCAATGATTTAAATCTTTGTTGACCGGGATCATAGTAAATTGAAATCCGTAATTATAATATAATATCAGAAGGATTTTATTGCATTTCGTGAATAAGTTTAAATATAAGACTCTATACTTTGGATTATTCCGGATCGGCTATTTTAGTAAGACAAGCAAGCCTCGGGCTTTTATTAAGAAACCGCTACTAAGTAAAGATAAATATAATTTATACGCGTAGGAGGTAGATTAATGATCTGAGAATAATAATTGTTTTCTTCGAATATCATTATTATATGTTCATCCAACTCATATATCTTCAGGGCTGGCTAACAAAATATAAGTAGTATACAGTAAAATGACTATTCAAATACAACATCAATCACTTTCTTATCTATCGATTTAGTTGTAGCTTGTAGGTACCAAGAAACGTAATTGCTGCGTTCAACCAAACAGACAAACAAACAAATAAACTTCTCAGCTTTATAATATTAGTAAAGATATTTAAAGGAGACCGACCACCTTATATGGGACCCTGGCCTGGGCGTGAACAATTTTATATTGTAATAACAATATTAACTTTGAGTAGCCTAAACTAAGTAGAAAACATTATTCTTTGAAGTTTAGTATCAAGTTCGTTAAATAATAAAACAAAACACATTGTTTAAAATAAATATTGTTTTCATGTGTCACCATCACCTTCATAAGTTATTAAAATATTTTCCAAAAACTGGGCTGGTGGACTGACATTTTCATATATTGCCCAGCTTAGGTACCATATTACAGACATTTTGTGAGCACAGCAACCAACAGTCCTTCGGCCGACTATGCAGTTGCAGTAATATAGCCTTATTGCTTCCAGGCTGGGTGTTTTATTTTGATATAATATATAAATAAAATAAGTCAATTTCATACTACTGGATGGTAACCAATATTTACTATATATTAAAACAAAACGTTTAATATTTTACTTTGTTTATAAAACGATTGTCCACGTGCAAGCCGAATATGGACGGTCTCCTTTTACACTTAAACATGTTCTTAATGTTAAAGAACATTAGGTAAGTATGTTAAATAGCATGCTCTCGAGCCCGTGCTACAAACAAATTACTTGAGATGTCTCCTCTCGTACGTAGTACAATATTTACCTCAATGGGTGTATAGGTCCCGTCACGTAAAAAGAACGGTGAGCGACAGTGGAGATGTGTCTGCGCATGGGTACAATCGCGGGCAGCGTGGGTCAACTGAGGAACCAATAGCGTGCGCGCATCTATAGACACTAGCGGTCACCTAATGTTCGAAATTCGACCAACTGATATATATTATGTCATGTCATTATACTCGTATATTGTATATGTAACCATAGTTACGCGCTTCGACTGCGTGTGTCAAATAATAATAATAATAATAATATTCTACCACATACACACAACACCATCTAGCCCAAACTAAGCAGAGCTTGTACTATGGGTACTAGACAATGGATAAACATACATATATACCTTTTTTTTTTGTAAATATATACATATTATACATAGAAACACCCAGACCAAGACAAACATCCATGTTCATGCACACAAATGTTTGGCTTGTGCGGGAATCGAACCCGCGACCTCAGGCGTGGCAGTCGGTTACACTGACCACTACGCCATCGAGGCCGAAATGCATGGTTGTGTGCGTGTAGTGTTTTTTCATTAATTGAATGTATTTATTATACATATTTTATATAAATATTAGCATTCGTCACTTCTTCTCTGTATAAACTACAAGAGAAAAAAAAAAAAAATTTGATCGATAAATCGCTCAGTGCGCAAGTAAACGGCCAACGTTCTTTTTACGTGACGATCACTATAAATGATTTAAACAAATTCTAATTCACCTTGTATTCAAATAAGTACCTACTAATCTATCTCAACGGTATAGGTATTTAATAAAAAAGAGAGTAAAATATGAAGATAAAAAACCGGCCAAGTGTGAGCCGGGCTCGTGCACCGAGGATTTAGTAACAACATAATAGCACTAGGCTGACTTATAGGTTCTTAGCAGCCTTTATTGGTTCTTAGTTTCTCCCCGCGGTTAATATAATGCGAGAATGCGGGGCGGGATAAAAAGGCTTTACATACATACATTTTGGATGTTTGTCTTGGTCTGGGTGTTTCTATGTAGATATAATATGTATGTATTTACAAAACAAAAAAAATCTAGGAGTAATTGCTGTGTCTCGGGGGACTTTATAAATATGCAGAAAACGGACACGAAGGACACCTAGACTCGAAAACTATTTGTTAGACACACAAATTTTTGTCCTGTGTGGGGATCGAACCCATGCCACTTGGTCAGTAGCAGTAGCGATACGACCATTTATACTACTTAGTAGCTTCCAATGATGAATAATTCTCAAAATTGGTTTAGTCGTTTGAGAGGTTATAGGTTACAAATAGTCAAATCGTTCCTCTTTGTAATATAACTAGTTATTACCCACGGTTTGACCCACGTTTATGATTACTGTTCCACTCCCGCGGCTTGTAGCGTGACGATATACAACCTATGTTACTTCTAGATGAAGTTGTTTTGTAATGGTGAAAGAATGATCAAAATTGGTCAAGAAATTTTAGGGTTTATCGGGTTCAAACAAATCTTTCCTCTGTGTTATAATTACGGCCTCGATGGCGTAGTGGTTAGTGTAGCTGACTGCCATGCCTGAGGTGGCGGGTTCGATTCCCGCACAAGTCAAACATTTGTGTGCATGAACATAAATGTTTGTCTTGGTCTGGGTGTTTCTATGTATAATATGTATGTTTGTCCATTGTCTAGTACCCATAGTACAAGCTCTGCTTAGTTTGGGCTAGATGGTGTTGTGTTTATGTGATAGAATATTATATTATTACAGTAAAGAAAATAGGGATGTAATATACTGAAAATGTTAGTAGGTGGACATCTAACACGAGCCTTCGTGCTATATTAACTACGCCCACCGAGGGAGAATAGGATACTGCACGCATACCTATATGTAGAAGTTACTACTTGTATAACTGAATAATTTAGTTGCAGCATAGAAATGCGGCAACTTAGGCTTGTTTGAAACTAGCTATTGCACGCTACGCCGTTCGTATGGAATTTAGTTGTTCCGTACTTTTTGTCTTACACGGGGTGAATTTTGAAAATACGTGCATGTAGTTAGGGTTGCCAGATCTTAAAAGCGAAGAGCCTGACAGACCTGCCAGTTTAGCCGGACATTTGGGTAAAAAGGCGGGCACCCTTAATATTATAGTCTTTGTATAATAGGATTTTTTTTTAGGGAAGGTCGGTGCTTGTCGCCTCGCTTGCGCTGGCGATACAAGGTGAGGCGGGCGGAGCGGAAACCAACACGTCATGTGTTGGTATCCGATAATATACCATAATTAAAAAAATAACTTAGAAAGCCTTAACGTCTAGTCTAATTTGTCCGGATACGCAACCAAAAGGCCAGACTGTGTCCGACTTTATCCGGACACCTGGCAACACTACTGATGTAGTTTTTAGTGGATGTATTTACCAACTTACATACCAAAGTTAGAGTCTCTAGAAATAATATATAACACATACATCGTGTTATATATTATCTCTAGAGACTCTAACTTTGGTATGTAAGTACAAGCACAAGGCAGCTTTTCAGCACTTTTCTGCGGCGTAGTGGTTATACCGAGTGTAGTGACTTTGAATCCCATACGGAACCAACATTTCCGTGATGCTCCAATGGTTGTTCCACGGTGTGTTGCTGCTTGTGTCCGTTGTTTAAATGTTTGTAAAGACGCCCACGATACAGGAGTTATGCACAGTACGGAAATTGTCTTTAAAGAAAATAGCGAAAATACTCTTCATGCCCTATCCGTCTCGGTCATAAATGGGCAAATATAAAATATTCACTTGTAAGGTCTAAAGGTGCAAGCTAGGCATTGATGAAACAGTCAGACCTATCTCTTATATATATTAATAATATAATAATCTCGATGTGTATAGTTTCACATGAACGAAAAATTACATGTTATATGATGTTTTGTTAGCAATGTGCGATTTATCGATACAAAGTTCGCATTAGTTGAATGTTAAAGTATTCATTAGAATTCAATAATCGCAGACATTGATTGATTATGAGATTTCGTATGAATAAAGATGTCTTCGTTTCTCATTCAGTCTCCTTAAGATTGCAATATTTTATAGAGTGCTATCTCAACACACACATTTTCTTCCAGAAAATAGTCTGACGCTTATATGTATTCACAGGTGTCCACTGGCTTCATAAGTCGTACAAAATCCATAACAAAAATAAATAATAACACTTTGCCCTACTGAGATATTAAACTCCAAACTTCAGGATGGGCAGCAACGTTTCTGGAACAAATATAATATTAATGTAACCATACAATAATAATGGAAGCATTTCTAAAACATATCTTAGACTACAAGACAGTCTTCTCCCCGAGGATACGTCGTGTAAACTAGATAAAAATGTAGTGTACGTCTTGCTCAGATTAATTAGGTAATACAAGTTCTACTCTTTAATTGTTTGTAAGCACGTATGCACCATTGCGAGGTGTTTTTTTTTTTTTTTTTTTGCTCGTCAAAATTACCACACTCCACCTGATGGTAAGCAGTCGTGTGGTCTAAGAGCAGTGGCCTCCACATCGCCCCCACAGTAGCCGAGGCGATGCTGAGGTCTCCACTTTGACGGCCCGAGAAGATGCCTTTTCACGCCCCGCTTAAAGAACCCAGGATTGAAGGAAGAGGGAAACACGTGCCTTGGCAGAGAATTCCATGCCTTGGTCGTTCGGCAGAGATATGAGGACCCAAACTTTTTGGTACGCGCTCTAATCGACTCTACCGTGTAAGGATGGCATCTGAGCCCAGCACGCGTTGTTCTGGATAGGAAAGGGGAGGGCGGGATAAGGTGGAATAACTCTTCAGAGCACTCCCCGTGGTATATTCTGTAGAAACATGCCAATGAGGCAATGTCTCTACGGAGTTGCAGAGGTTCCAGTGAACTCGTGACCTCTGGATCTCCGATGATACGGACAGCCCGCCGCTGTAACCGGTCGAGAGCGTCCAGCAAGTACTGTGCGGAGCCATCCCAAAGATGAGAACAGTACTCCACGCAAGGGCGCACTTGTGCCTTATACAATAGGCACAGTTGCCCAGGCGTGAAGAACCGCCTCACCCTGTTCAGAACTCCGAGTTTTCGCGAAGCTTGCTTAATGACGCTCTCGATATAGGTTTTCTGATTAAGGGAGCGGCAAAGATCCATACCTAAGGTGGAGAGACTGTCACGTATCACCAGTGGAGTGTTCTTCAGAGAAGGGAGGGGAAGGAACGGAGACTTTTTTGTTGAGAACGCGCATGCCTGGGTCTTCTTGGCGTTGAACTCGACCAAGTTCTTGGCACCCCATTCATAGATGCGGTCCAAGGTCCGGTCAAGTTCAACGACAAGATTCTGCCTTTTCCCCTCAACCTCAGCCTGTTTGGCCCCAGGATGTCCGAGATATCGCCCATGCACGGTACTGTCGTCCGCATAACAATGTATGTTGCCGAGTATCTTTACAAAGAAGACTAGATCCGACACGCTACTTAAGACTTTATGAAAAAGGTATAAAATAAGTTGTTAGCTTATATCCTTGTGCAAGTATTTATATAGAGACCACTGCATACCCCCATTGAAAATAGGCGGAAGAATATGCATGTATGTATTTATATATAGATCTGCCTTGTAGCGGTAGTGAATGCGACTGCTGTACACGAGGTCTCAGGTTTAATTCGCGGATCGTGCAAAGTGCTGTTGGGGATTTTCAGTCTAGAAAATTTCAATTGCAGCACGAAATCGGACACCGTGCCCTGTAGAGGCTGCCCTTTTACGTTGGAACTAAAATCATAGCGGGAATTGCCTAGTGGGAGACCGTTGCCACGGAGAGGTCTTGAGTTCAATCCCAAGGCACGCGTCTCTATCATTGCGTATTTATTATCTCCATTCCTTTTAATTTTTGTTTTAAATTCTTTTTAGGCTACCTTTTAAATAAAAAGAAACACTAAAAAACAATGACAGTTTGACCAAGTTCACTTATGTGTAACATTTTAAATTAATTGGCCAAACGCTGTCTCTTAAGATACAGGATATTCCTAGTTTAAGAGGCAGAGTTTTTATTATTGCATACAGATTACTGTTTCAAATGTACCTATATATAATTCGCTGTCGTTTTAGTTTGTAAACTGTAAAGTTTTTGATAAATAAAAATTATTATTATTATTATTATCGCTCACTTTAACGGTGAAAGAAAATATCGTGAGGAAATCTGCATTTCTGAGAGTTTACCATAATGTTCTTCAAGATATGTGAATTCTGTCAACCCGCACTGGGCCAGCGTGGTGGACTATGGCTTAACCCTTTTCACAATGAGAAGAGGCTTGTGGCCAGCAGAGGGAAAGTTTAATACAGAGTTGATATAATTATATAATCATAGTTGAAGAAATGCGATTATAATATACATCTATCCTTCGGCAATATACAAACGTCAGAATATATATAAATTCAAAGAGTTTTTCATTGTAAGTAACAATTTGATTACCAAAAACCGTGTCAACCATTCTAGCAGAAGATATACGTAACAGAATAAACTCGTCTGGGATATTATATGGTTTCACGAGACAAATCCACCGCTTAATATAGGACATCTCTATGGACGGATAAAAGCAATATATACCTTCACAGTTTCTTTACTAAGTAACTTGCCTACGGGGATATGAGAGGTGAAACATTTTTATAAGGAAATGCTGAAGATGGTTTTGATATAAAAATGTTGTCTGAAAGGAAGCTTGTCAGATTGTTCAGTTTTATATAAAACTAGCTTTTGCCCGCGGCTTCGCTCGCGTTAATTTAGAATTTGACAACCAATTCAGGTTGTACTCTGCTTGTAATAATATAATTCAATCATGATTCGAAAGACACGTGGCGCCATCTATTATCATAAGAAAGTTATTATTGTTTTCCTCGGGAACAGTATTTTTTAGGGATGAAAGATAGCCTATCTCCGTTTCTGTACACCTGTCAACGTATATGCAAAATATCAGAATGATCGGTTCAGTGCTTTAGGCGTGAAAAGGTAACAAACAAACAAACTCATTTTCGCTTTTATAATATTAGTTAGGATTAGAATTAGGATAGGATGTATACGATCTCGGTCTATTAATATCTGTTGGAAATATTTCGAAAGGTTAGGCAAAGGGTAACAAATAGGATAGTTAGTATTTAAAAGTATTGCCAAATACAGTAATTGGAAGCAATATATTGTTATAATGTCCTGTCTACCAAACTAATTTCTAGATTTCGTTTATTAAACCTTTATTATTATATGGTATTTTTATATGATATTTTTTATATTTTATTAAATTTGCTCTTTTGTCTGATGTACTTTTGCTACGGCAATAGGTGTAGAATATACTAAAATTGTTTGTCTTGATACTAAAATCAGGTCAATAAACGAAAATATTAAAAAGAAAAGGACATGTAAATTCGGCCAGTGGTTCTTACAGAGAGACCTATACACATATTATGTTTATGATATGTAACGATTTTAATTCCTAAGTCGACGTTTGCACGCAGCATAACACAATGCATTTCTCATATAATATAATATAATTATTGTCTTTTTTACAATAATAATATTTATTTATTTGCTTGGAACGTGGGTGTTTACAATTATTAGCTTACGAAAGTGTGATTGAAGTCTTATATATTCTGACGTTCAGGCATTCATTAAACGATTACTATTTATACTTATATCTAATAGAATATCATTAGCTAACCAATTTAAAAGAAACATAATATTGTGTTTAGATATGGTTATATTAACTTATTATAAAGCATTAAAAGTTCTTTACCTTTACCCTTAAAAGCGTGGAATCCAGGACCACGGTCCCGGTCCCAAAAGCCCCCGACCCATAAGTTCCACTTTAATATTTGCCATCAAAATCTCCAAATTCTCAATTTTCTCTTCTTTACAGATCATCAGCAGTCATGAGTTGTTCTCGGTGCGTGGCTTTGCTGGCAGCGCTATGGCTGGTCATTGCTACTGCTTCTCCAGTCAGGAGGTCCCCAGACCTCGAGGCTAGACGTCGAAGTGCTATCGACCGAAGTATGATCAGGTACGTCAACTTAACAGAGTCCGTAGCTATTTCTGGAAACTTATGTTCAGTCCAATTATCCTAGGCCAAGGAAAAATATTGGTAATTGGTCCAAAAATAACGATATCGACCTCACTGTTGCTGTAAATAGCTCTTTAGACCTATAATAGAAATATATTGACGTCCGTCTAATAATTTGGTGTTCCTATTTTAAGATAATTATTTTTTACAGATTCGGCAGATCCTACCCACCAGAACCCTCAGCCCCTGACCTTCGTGAAGCCTTCCAACGTCCCACACGCAGAGGTAACAGCTTCCTGCGTTTCGGTCGCTCCCAACCCTTAACACTCTCAACTGACGACCTTGTCTCACTCTTGAAAGCCTATGAAGAAGACTACGATTTCCCTGTCGCCAAGAAATCGGCCAGCTTCGTACGGTTTGGCCGCGACCCCAGCTTTATCCGTTTCGGCCGGTCTGTCGATGACGAAAAGAGCGCTTACGAGCAGAACTCCGAGTTGGTCGTCAGCGGTTACCCTCAAAGGAAAAGCCGAGCGAGGGATCACTTCATCAGACTCGGTAGGGACAGCGAAGAGGTCAACGAAAACGAATTCGAGGAAGATGAGGACAGCAGAACGAAAAGGTCTACTGAAGCGTGCCACGACTGCCAGTCGTAATTCATTGTTACGTTTACATCGCCATTCTAACCGCCGTATGAGATTTTTAATGTAAACTAATCAGGTAGTGGATAATAGTTTAATATTTAATGACGCAGCGCCTCGGACTTGGTCAGTTGTAGCCGAAACGTCGATGTAATAACACGCGTCACATAATATAACTTTTATAGACTGCCTGTATTTTAACCTGTCAATTTTAAAACTGTAAATGTGGAATAAATGGGCAGTGCGTATCTCATGCTAAGGTTTTCCTTTACGTAAATTTCTCTCTCCAAAAATGTAAACGGGCTAAACATTTCTAATGAGGCTAAACTATGTGGTGCATTGATGTTTTAAAAATTATAAAAAATGAAATAAGTATTTATGATAGGTTTAATGTTTTAGAAATACAAAGAAATACTTACATTTATAAATTATTTTTACTAATATGATATGTACTGATTCTCATTTTAAAGCAGATGCGCTTAGTGTGTATATTTTGATCTCAATCTTAGATTTATTACTTAAATAATTATATAATCTAAATGTTGAATAACTACTGCTAATCCTCATAACCCTCCTGACTTTTTGTTATTATAAAGAACTGAAAGTAAATCCTATATATTTTTTCATTTACTTCAAATTATTATTAAATGTAAATGAAATGAAACTATACATTTAAAGTGTTAACATCTGAAATATAGGCTGGGTGATTTTCAATTTCGGATGCTCACACTCATAGAAAATAGTTACATTTAAAACTAATAAATATGTATTTAAAATGTTAAATCGATGTTACAAATAGTATGTATTGAATTGTTGCAATACTAATAAAGCATTATTGTGTAATCATTGAAGATTAATTTCATATTTTATTTAAAAATAAAATTATCTTTACCAAAGAGGTTTTGATTACTTCTTAATCGACCTTGTTTCGGGAACAATTTCATTATATTTGGCAGATAGCTCTTTGTTAAAAGGGTGCATAATTGAGTTACTGAATAAGAAAATTACTTAAAAAAATTCAACAAACACCGCCGTGTTTTTATCTAATTAACTTTTGTGATGGAAATAATTATTAAAGCGGAATAAAGGGGAAGATTCAGTTCAAAAATGGTATATTATTGCTCGAGAAAAATTGAAAAATACTTTGATACAAACTACCTGAAGCTTATAAGTAGTAAGAAAATTATCTTAAGTTATAATATAAATTTAAAAGTGTATCTCTTTGTGGATTTCTGCACGGATGTCCTAGTGGTTTATGTGGTGGTTAGATCGCCACTGTCAGTGCGTCGCAGTTTGCAGCAATATGAGTTCGATTCCCACACGGGACAAACATTTGTAATCCACAAATCGTTGTTCTGAGTCTACGTTGTTTTAATGTTTACAAAGTCTTCCGCGACATAGATATTATTACAACTGCAGACTTTGTGCAAATCATTTTTTTAACAGACAGATTGCCACGCCTAAGGTCGCGGGTTCGATTCCCGCACAGATCAAACATTTGTGTGCATGAACATGGATGTTTGTCTTGGTCTGGGTGTTTCTATGCATAATATGTATGTATTTACAAAAAAAAGTATATATGTATGTTTATCCATTGTCTAGTACCCATAGTACAAGCTCTGCTTAGTTTGGGCTAGATGGTGTTGTGTGTATGTGATAGAATATTATTATATTACATGACTACTATATGAAATTAAATAGCTAGCTATGATTTAAAGTCTCACTTAATAGGTAGCCGAGCATATAGCCGTCTACTGGAAACAGATCCATACTTTGAGCTGATAACGATGTGCTCTTAACAGAAAAACTATATAACACAGCCCGGGTATCAAACTCGGGACTACAAGAACAGACGTTGCATTTATTACCGCTGCGCCAGAAGCACTCAGTCTTCATTAACGTGCAATTTGAATCAGCAAACACTTTAATTGCTAGGCAGTTCATGTCGCCTGTAATACTCCGCTTCGAAGACAAATCGCACTCTTAATAAAACAAAGACCCATCTGAGAATTTGCGTTTTTCCAGAATTTTTTTGCCTCGCACGACTAAATTGTGGAATGAACTGTCGCCTGCGGTATTTCCGGACCATTACGATCTACAAATCTTCAAGAAAAGAGCGTACTCCTTTTTAAAAGGCCGGCAACGCATTTGTAACTCCTCTGGTGTTGCGGGTGTCCGTGGGCGGCGGTAATCGCTTACCATCAGGCAATCCGTCTGCTCGCTTGCACCACATCTCATAAAAAAAAATTGTATCAAACAAATTTAAACTGTTGCAATTATTTAACACAAATATATGTAATATTAGAAATTATTGTCACACAATTAGAGTTCAAATTGCCTTACTTTTAAATTTTGAGTTAAGTTACTGTTTTATTAAGAGTGCGAAATATGCGTCGACACGTGTTTCGCTTATACACGTGGAGCTCTAACATCGTTTAACACGAACTTTATTACATAAACCGCATACCTATCTAACGTTTTACACGTTCGAGTTGATAGTTAGGTTTTGAAGTAAGTATAGAATCTATCTACAGTCTGTATCCCCGATAGTGTAAGGCAGAAGTGCTTGTCACAAATATTTTGCTTTCAATGTTTTTTAGTTCTACGTATCTTTATGAGTGCAAGGCTCGTGTCTAGCAGTGGGAGAGTTTTTATAAATAACTAGTTGTGCCCGCGGTTTCACCTGCGTTTATAGTTACTGCGCTGCTCTTGTAAGTCGTAGCGTGATGTTATATAGCCTATAGCCTTCCTCGATAATTTTTTCAATTCGTACCAGTAGTTCCTGAGATTAGCGCGTTCAACGAAACAAACAAATTTATTTATTTATTAGAACAAACAAACAAACTCTTTACCTTTATAATATTACAGGTGACAACCTAACATACAGCCCACCTGATGGTAAGTGGTGACCGTAGCCTGCAACACCAGAGGCATCACTAGCGCGTTGCCGACCCTTTAGAAAAGGAAGTGGGAAGGAAAAGGAGCGGGAAGGGGGTAAAGGGGTGATTACGCCTCCGGTACTCTCACTCACCGAACAAAACACAACAGTAGGAATACTGCTATTTCACGTCGATATTCTCTGAGAGGGTAGTCCTTCCTCGGTCGAGCGAGCCCATTTATGCTGAAAACAGCGAGACTCTACTACCCTTAAACTTTCAGACATGCAGGTTTTCTCATGATATTTTTCTTTACCGTATAAGCAAGCGATAAATTACTAAATAACAAGCACATAACTTTGAAATGTTAGAGTAGGTGCGTGCCTTAAGATCAAACTCGAGACCTCTACGTGGCAGACCAACGGTCTCGCAGACTGCACGAATGGCGTAATGGTTTAGGTGGTGGCGAAGTTCCCTGTAGCGCTGGATTTATTACTAGAATAGAAATAAGCTTTACCCAATCCGAGAATCGAACCCGAAACATCGTGCACAGCAGTCGCATTCACTACCAGTGCGCCACCGAGACAATCTTTTACAGAAATATGCAGGTGGTAGACAAGCCATTGGCAAACCTGACGGTAGACTAAAACCACCGCTTTTCGAAATGTCTATGATTTCTTAGTCTCACAACAGTCGTGATTGAGTCTTCGGCGGTCTCACTCACGGAAGGAAACAAAACAGTACACGCTTTAGGTACATCGAAATTCTGTAAGAGGGTATTACTTGCCCAACCAAGCAAACGCAATTATGTTAAAAACAAAGTCAAAGTCAAAGTCAAAAATCATTTATTCATTTAGGTCACAAAGTAACACTTATGAACGTCAAAGTATATAGGTTAGTGAGTTTACTAAGGGATTAAATATAATGATCATCAAAAATACTAATTGGTCAGCAAATATTGCACAGCATAACGAGCATCTATACGCCTCAAATCACTGCATTCCGTCTCGGAAGTGTTAGGTTATGTTAGGTTCCTTTTTTAAACCCACCCAAAAATAGGAGCCCCACGAAGCGGGGCTCCGTCGACTTAGTTTGATCTCTTTAAAGTTTGCTGGCCATGAGTTGCTGATCAATTAGCTATTTCTGCTCACAGATTATATTTTTCTGCTCACAAAAATACCAATATTATGCTAACCATTTAAATAACACCCGTTTACTAACTTACTGAAGCTATATTTAGGTTAGTTGCTAGGTTCAAGCAAAAGGTTGAGCCTATGAGAAGAAACCTGCAAGAAACAAAAAGTCGAATACTAATACTAATATTTGTTGTATAGTAAGTTTTTGAATATATATAGATATATATTCAAAAACTTACTATGCGAAAACTTTCTATACAACCTACCTTAGGTAGCAAAGGTGCAATACAGCTATATTTTGCAATCAATGATTCGAGGCCCTTCTTAAGAAGAAACGTGCCTATTACCGTGTACTAGGAGTAGTGCATGACTCCGTGCGACTACTGAATGAGTATTTCATGACAGAAAACGCTTTGCTCAACCCTGAAATCCAACCCAAGACCATGCAAAGTCTTGTTACATTCATTTTCGTTACGTAATTTGACTATACGGCCCTAAAAAGATAGTACGTGGGGCATACCACGTAATGTATAAGGCCGTCCGCTGCGTTAAGCGGGTGCACGGAGCGGGTGCCCGCTGCAGGGACCAGCGCCGTGCTCCGTCACGGAAAAATTAACCTATCGCGGGCGCCCGCGACGCACTCCCGCTTCTCGCAGCGCCACCGCGTCGGCAGTAACGAAGCGGGCGTTCACTGATTTCCTAGAAACAGCTCCGCTCGCGTGCTCAGTCGCGCGGACACACGTTGCCCGCGGGACGGTCTCCATCGCCGGCGCTGCGTGTGACGGAAGACCCGCCTCGCGCAGCGCTCGCTGCTCTAAAGATGATAACAGAAAACAGCACGCTGCGTGGGCGCCCGCTCTTTGCAGGGTGCTTAACGCAGCGGACGGCCTAAGATATTCATTGCCGTCCTTCGGGCACAGTTTTAGACCCAGTTCCGCTCCTAAGAACTTCTTGCAAAACATTGTCTTACGTTTACGCGTTTGTTATACATTGTAATTAAAGTAATTTATATGGATTTTATCGCGTTGTTTATTTTTTATAAAACACTATTATTACATAATTTTGTGTAGTTACACTTAGAACATTGAGACAACTACCATCTTAGTCTCCCCGTGAACAAGGCTGTTGAAAAGCAACCGGGGGAAAGTGTAAAATTAAATCTGAATAGTTTTATAATTTAAATAGCTTAAATAGAAGCAAACAGTAACTAATAAAAGTGTTGAACAAGAGTAGTTTAAAGTTTCAAAGTTATGTCATAATAGTGTTCTATAAAAAATAAACAACGCGATAAAATCCGTATAAATTAGTCATTTCAACTTCTTGCAAGTTAGAACCCAATAAAATTTTATCCGACCCGGGGCTCGAACCAGAAGACTTCATACTCAGCAATCACATCCAATACCACTGCTTTTACTGTGGGGGCGGTGTAGAGGCCACTGCTCTTAGACCACACGACTGCTTACCATCAGGTGGAGTGTGGTCATTTTGACGAGCAAAATAAAAAAAATTAAAAAAATTAAAAAAAACCACCGAGGCAGCCTACTTAACAATTTACTACGAATATTTTTGTTAAATATAAATTTCCCATTATAAATTTAATTTTGCTGTACCTACTTAACCTACGACCCAAAATACATGTACGAGTAGGTATAGCCTAAGGCAGTTGGGATCATTGAAACACAAATTATAAAAAAGGTTATATATAATTAATACTAGGTATTTGAGTCCTCATAAGGAAAAAACCCTCTTGAATAACAAAAAAGTAATATGAAATGCCTCTACTCAGAATTAATTTTGTTTACATAAAAAGTAAAACATAATTCCAGTGTGACTTTGTTTTGTGTTTGGTTGTTCTTAAACAATTTTATTTGTTCTTATTTACACACAACAGTATCTTACTAATACGAGAAACTAAAAGAAAATTTCAACAAATCTGTAAATACATTTGTATCCTATCTAATATTATAAATTCGAGTGTGAGTTTGTTTGTTACGCTTTCACGCGTTAACTACTCAACCAATTATCATGAAATATCGCATACAAGTTGTCTGGGGTACCTACAGAACAGGACATAATGTACTTTTCATCCAGGAAAAAATACTGTTTCCAAGCGATTGAAGCCGCAAGTAGTCTAGTATAAAATATATTGAAAGAAAATTAAAGCAGATCAACTGATTAAATGTATCTCAAACTGACACAAAGTTTTCTTTTCTTCATATTTGTTTGTTAGATCGAGCTTTAAACAAAGAGCACTGGGTTTCACAATTGGGAATTTTAGGGCTCCATTTAATTTTCCGTCAGCTTATTAATATCGAGATATAATGTTAAAAGCAATGTGGTTCTGTACGTCGATAAACGATTTAAAATCAGTAATAATACGTTTATCTCATCCCGTTAAAGAACTAGAGTTCAATTTTCTAGTACTTTATTTTACTGAAGATTATTCCCGCGGTAATGCCTGTATCGCGTGATTGGCTAACATAATTTATTTTTATCTAGATTTTACCCGCAGGTTCACTTTATTTAATAAATTGCTATCCCTCCAGTTGTCGGGGGTATAGAAAAAGTCAAAAGCTACCTTATGACTTTTCATGGAAAGTACCTTTTTTTCTTGATGAAAGGTATCAATGACTTTTTCTATACCCCCGACAACTTGTAAAATGACATGATGATCGGCCCAAGAGTTTAGGCGTAAAACCGTAACAAAGAAACTCACATTCGTATTTATAATATTAGTTAGGATTTAGGATTAGTTAGGGTGCCTAAGCTGGGATAGAACTCACAACGCTGGGCGTACTGGCAACCACTATGACATCTTTAATTTTTTTCTTTCAACTTGTGTTATTGCTACTGACAGATGAGCTAACAGCCTACTTACTGGTAAGCGGAAACAGTTGCTCGTGGACGTGGCTTGCTTTTTAACGCCAAAGAGTCACACCAAACTGCTACCTACCATAAACCACATAGGTGGCAAATAAAGACACGGTCTCCTTGGTAAGAAGTTATCATATTTTATGAAGAACAATGAAGAAATAATAAGAGACATGTATATAACACTAGATTTTGCTCGAAACTTCGCTCACGTAAATGTAGGTTAGGTTAGTAACTTTTGTCTAGATGAAAGATATCCTATGTCCTTTTCTGTGTGAAAACTTGTACGCGAAACTTCATGATGATCGGTCCAGTATAAGGCGTATAAACGTAACGAACAAACTCATATTCGCATTTATAATATTAGTTAGGATGTTTATTATAATTCACAACAACATACCGGATGATATAAAATCTTACAATGCAAATTATTCTGGAAAAGAAAACAGAATTTCTGTTACAGAATTGATTTTATATTGTCAAGGCATTTATGGACTACAAAAACACATTGACAATTTACAGTTTTGCACGCTCTAACATGTAAAAGATTATTGCACATCGGCTTTTACTTATTATATACTAGCTTTTGCGCGGGGCTCCGCCCGCGTGGTACCTACATCAATAAAAAGTAGCCTATGTCCTTCCCCAGGTTTTAAACTATATCTGTACCAAATTTCATCTAAATCGCTTGAGTGTTTTAGACATAAAAGGTAACAGACAGACAGAGTTACTTTCGAATTTATAATATTATATAGTAAGGAGTAAGGATTATATAATCGGCTAAACTTTATGTTTTAGAACAAACTGTAATTTTAATGTATTTTAGCATATAAATGACTATTGATTTATATGTGAAAAGGACTGGTGGAAAGGGACAGAAGAAGGAATGAATTGATGATGAAGGAAGGAAGGAACGAGTTGGTTGATTACAACAGTTTAGTTATTCTAGTACTTTACAACGATATTCTGTCAGAGGATGGTACTTTCCCAGTCGGGTCGGCCGATTTATGCTAAATCTTACAAGGCTACTTCAACATTTCAATAAATGAGTAAGGTACCTATCCGAATGTTAGAATAAATGAAAAGATAGCTTTTATTTATTTATCTAAATATATAGCAGGTTAAATTGAGTGATTAATTAACTGATTTCGAAAAAGCCCCTGGATATAAACATTTTGGAATTGCAATATGGAATACTGAACTGGATAGACAGCTGGAATTTGACACAGAGATTCCTTATACAATTTAATCTAGAACTATGAAAGTATTTTTTAATATGCAATATCTAAAGAGGTGAGAGAAGGGGTTCAAAGTTTGATATATCGATCAAGGCACAGCCAAAACTGCTGGGTCAAGCAGCTTCTAACTTTGCAGTATCATCCACCGTAAAACACCACTCCTAATGATTTATTTTTTGTTTAATAACATCTCCTGCACAACGAATAATTCCTGTGACGACTTGATAAAAATTCAAACAACGCGCACAAAAAGCACCCAGACTCGGAGCAACTATTAATGGATCACACAAATGTTTTTGCACGTGTAGTGCACGTGTAGGGGTCCAATCCACAACACTTAGCACAGCGCCAGCGACGAGGCAACTTAAATATTTGGATGCAAAGTAAACTTGTTATATACATAGTCTACGAGAAACAAGAGGACATAAAATAAAATAATAACAATAAAAATATTACAAAAAAGAATCATCAAAATCGGTTCACCCAGTCGAAAGTAACGAGGTAAAAAACATAAAAAAAAATACAGACGAATTGAGTACCTCCTCCTTTTTTTGAAGTCGGTAAAAAAGAGGCAGTTTTATCGTTATTTAGGATCTTTTTTTTTTTTATTTTTTTTTTATTTTGCTCGTCAAAATGACCACACTCCACCTGATGGTAAGCAGTCGTGTGGTCTAAGAGCAGTGGCCTCCACATCGCCCCCACAGTAGCCGAGGCGATGTTGAGGTCTCTACTTTGACGGCCTGAGAAGATGCTTTTTCACGCCCCGCTTAAAGAACCCAGGATTGAAGGAAGAAGGAAACACGTGCCTTGGCAGAGAATTCCATGCCTTGGTCTTTCTCCTAGCTTCATGTTTTAACTCTTGTTACTCAACTTTTTTTTATACCTCATAGGATGTTTGAGTAAGAAAATAAATGGATAGGTCCTGTAGAATATAAAGGCGTTCCGTAGACGAGGAACAGTGGCGGTCGGACAATTTTACCGTTCTTATAAAACTCTTAGGGCGATTTCAATTTAGACGGCTGGTGTCGGACTACTGCAGTCCGGGTATCGTACTGCGCACGGGCGGTTATGATTTTTCATACAAAATGACTCGACGCAAGGTCGTGTGAGAGCAGTGCGGCGCACGTCCGTTGGCGGAACGGCAAAAACGCAGTCATTTTGTATGAAAAATCACCAACCGTCTAAATTGAAAGCGCCCTTAGTGTCCAACTCGGTTTCACCCAAGTTTATGATTACTGCACTGCTACCTTAGCTTGTAATGCGATGTTATTTAGCTTATGTTACGTCTGGATTAAGTAGCTTTCCAAGGGTGACAGATATATTGAAATAGGCTCAGTAGTTTTTGAGTTTGTTAATTACAAACAGAACATTACTAGATTTTGCCCGCGGCTACGCTGGTGTATGTAAGTTACGCCAACTATCTATCCCTTGCGAATAGCACTTTGTCTGGATTTTTATGGATAAAAGGTATTATATGGGATTTTCTGTACCGCTAAAAATGAAATTTCATGACGATCGGTCGAGTAGCTAAGGCGTGAAAGCGTAACAAACAAACTCACATTCGCATTTATAATATTAGATATGGAATTCGATGCAACAATGCACACGAAGGACCAGAACAAAGACTTTTTGGTGCTTCACCGAGGCTGCCGGACTCGGCTGGGCACCACTGCTGTCGTAGCGACCGAACCACGGGCGGCCGTGGACGGCTACGGATAGCACCGGACTATTCTGTCCACTGGAAAAGCACTTCGCGCGTCGTCTGTGAAACGCCTAAAGGGTAACTAAGTTGTTACTCATCTAAGTGCATGTAACGCGATCTTTATCAGTAGAATGGTCCAATTAAACTGTTAAGTGCGTCGTAATGCCGCCTTCTGTTTTATATTGTTGTCATGCGATACTTATTTATCGGTTTTATGAGTTTCTGTGATAATGTTGTTTGTAATTTGTTTATATCGTGAAGCTAAGATGGTTGGGTGTGTTTTAAAGTCGTACCCTGGTCACTGCGAATAATATAACTAGAGGATAATAATAAAAACAGCCTTGTATTACACTGTCCCAGTGATGGGCATGGGCCAATTCTCAGTGTGAGAAGGGTTAAGCTATAGTTTACCACGCTGGCTTATTATGGGTTGGCAGACTTTACATATCTTCGAGAGCATTATGGAGAATTCTCAGACATGCAGATTTTCTCACGATGTGTTCTTTCACCGTTAGAGCGAGCTAAGTAACTATTTAATACGCACATAACTTCGAAAAGTCAGAGATGCGCGCCTTGGGATCGAACCCGAGACCTCTGCATGGCAGTCCAACGGTCTCCTAGGCTATCACTGCTTCATACATACAGTCGCACGTCAATATCCAGGCATATCACAAGCATATTCCGCCTTCATTAATTTTAGGTCTTACGGTCAAGTCCCTTTTTATACGGAATACGAGGCGAGACTTTTCTTAGCTACCAGGCGCAGTGGCAGACTCCAACCAACTAATAAATTCTTGACAGAAAAGGCCGGTAACACGTGGCCTGATCCGGGAATCAAAACAGAGACTTCATTCTTTGTAGTGGCATTCATTTCCGCTACACACCCGGACAGGATTTTTTCTCTTCTTCTTCTTCTTTTTTATCTATACAAAATACGTAAGTAAAACTTACGTGACAATAGTAATATTGTCACATAAGTTTTGTCACAAAAGCATGTTTTTGTATTCGGAACTGATCACAAGATTCATGACTTCAATTTTTTACTTTGGGCGAAATGTTAGCGGTAAGGAAATTCTTTGTATCAACACGATATCTTGCATCTTCACGTGCTGCTACGATTTACTCATTTAAGTAGGCTATAGTCTCACCCTTCGTTATATGGGACTTTAAAATATATTATATATATACTACTTATATTCGAATAACTTAAATATTCGAATGATTCAAATGTATAAATGATAATTGAGTATCGCTATGTCGTAATGATTCGACATCTTTATCTCTTTAAAATATAAGCATTAGTTCACCCTCTCTACAAATTTTCCTTTAGCCAAACCATTGAAACTTTTACAAGCGGTTAAAAATAATGACCCTTGCGTTATTGTTCTGTGCAAAAGACCTTTAATGTGCGTGAAATTTATACACAAACCCAAGTGGTTGGGTGTTTTGTGGTAAAATATGCGGTCGTATGGGCACATTACATGAGTGGCCAGATTGTTTTCGAAAGAAAATCTTTTACAATTCGGTTTCGAATTATTTGTAATACACATAATATTATTGTATTGAAACTGCCTGTGCAGGTGTATTGTCGATATAGCTTCATGTTACTGTTAGTTTTTTATAGTTATGTATATTATACCCAGTATGGGCTAGATAGAATAGATACTTATTTTAAATTTCTCACCTGTGCTGTTTTATTATGGACACGCGAACGGCATTCATAAACAATATTGATAAATAAAACATACAGTAACTATAACATAGATCATAATTATGCTTCTATCATATGCATACACAGTATACATTAATAGATTGTTTATTTTTTATTCAGCTAATACTACAAAATAATGACATTGACTTATATAACATTTTTAACAATGTTAAACAAAACAAAATCACATAAAAATATGTAACAAGAATTATATAAAAAGCTAAAATAAATCTACATTTTCAGTAGCCAATAATAATTTGTCGTTAGTTTCTCTTTTCTACAAATAGTATGATAAATAAACTAAACAGTTAATACATTTCCAGTTAGTGTATCAATCGTGAAATTGATCACATTTTTTAAAGCTGTATGCCACGGTTTTAGGCTGTATGCATAGTCTGATCAAAATCGGTTCAGTGGTTTAAGTATGAGGACATAACAAACAACAAACTTTTGTAATTTATTATTACTATAGCTAAGTATGGATCTACCATCATTGATAGAAATACTAAGGTACTCACTAGGTGTATAGACCTGTGACAAAAGCGGCTGTCATTGCTCGAAGCAGAACAGGAAATACAGTGGGAAATGGAAAAGGATGTTTGTGTCTGCTACTAATAACTTGTATATTTTATTGTTCTTCATAGATTCGGTGTTTTGTAGCTTCAGTTGTGTTTGAATTAAGTTTAAAGATACTTTTGATAATAAAACCAAATTAGTGTCTTACATTCATGTAAATATATTATAATATCAGTTCTGTATTAAACTGTCCCACTGCTGGGCACGGGCCTCTTCTCAGTGTGATGTGACGTAGAAATTAAAGTAAATACTGTACGGATATTACCGCTGTTTTTTTAAATACACCATTTGAAACCATTTTTATATCATTCGCTTTTAAATATACTATATGAGCAGCGATAGCTCAGTGGGGAGACCAACAGACTGCAATGCAGAGGGTCTCGGGTTCGAACCCACGTCGCGCACCTCTGACTTTCGAAGTTATATGACTTTTCGAAATTATGTGCGCATTGATTGACAATTATCGCCTGCTCCGTGCTTCGGAAAAGCACGTTAAGCCGTTGGTCCCGACTGCCATGAACATCTATGGCAGTCGTTATTGGGAGAGTATCGACACAAAAGATCCCACTGGGTCGAAGTGTCGCCGATCTGCACTGACTGGCCCCCACATAAGATAAGATAAGATAAATATATTATATACCCGATGTTTCGGTTGCTTTTAAGTAGCCATGTTTACGGGAAGACTAAGATAGAGGTTGTCTCAATATAATTTATAATAGATAATATTATGAAATCCAATATCCAAAAAAGAATCCAACGTCCATGTCGTACTTCTATTAAGGTTGGGCACTCTATTCTCAAAGTTGTCGGTAAGTATGTATACTTGGGTCAAACGATCCAGTTAGGTAGGTCCAACTTCGAGAAAGAGGTCAATCGTCGAATCCAACTCGGCTGGGCAGCGTGGGAAGCTACGACACATCTTCGCGTCCAATATACTGCAGTGTCTCAAGACGAAGGTCTTTGGCCAGGCTCAGAGACGTGGTCGCTCACTATGGGCTTATGTCCAGAAGTGAACGTCGTTCGGCTGAGATAATAGTTTTAAGTCAGTAATAGTTACATATTAGACAAGAATATTTAATACAATATTATTATCTTAAAATGTATACATATTAGGAAGTATCCATAAATATTATTAACGGAAAGCGAAAAAATTAAAAATAGCGTGAATCTACCATACAAAAGTTCCAGTAGGAAATGGCAGATAAAATTTAAACTACAATACAAAGATACCTTTTATTAATTAGTTCTGAAAAGTCAGAGACGGTCTTCCTTCTATGCATTACCTTTTAAATTTTGCAATAGAAAATTAGAACTCGTTTACGCATCGCATTTGACAAAGATGGTTCATTAGATGATCAAAGGCTTGCTGCTATCGAAACGTCATTTGTTAATGAACAAGCCGCAATATCTCACAATAGAGTGTACTGTCTGTCTGTGACAAACTTTGTAATGGCGAAGGTATGACTACGGTAAAAGGTTCTGTTATAGGTATAGTATATAAACCTTGTTATTTACCTTTACTAATAATTCTAAAAAGTAATATTTTTTGTATATAGACGTCAACTTTGTTGCCATGGAATTAATTTTATTTTTTTTTACTATTTATATCTTCTATATCCTTAATTACTCAAAGTCATAGTTTTAAGTATATATTACAATAATTAGCAATGTGTGGCCATTATTGTTTGACAACACAATTGAAAAATGGTTTTAATGTTAACACGTAATTTCGTGTTTTAATCAATTCTGGTTATATTATTTATTTTTAAATGCTCCTTCGAGATAAAGATTAAAAGAAAGATTGAAAAATATATTGTGGGTTTTTTTTCAGGACACGTAACACAATTTTCTCGCTTAAGAAAAATTATTCCACATAGTTTTTATTTTAATATACCAAAGAGGTTATTTTATTTTAGATTAAGCAAAAGAGCAAACCTATCTTATAACAAAGGATTGAGTAAGGCGACATTTATCGCCTGTTATTATGTTACATTTTCATGACAATTATATTTAGTTAGAAAGACAAAGGTGGAGTTCACTGCAAGTTACAATTTATGACAACGTTAGTTCACTGCAGCCACTGAGTTGAGATTTATATCGGCTGTCTTGTACCGAGTAGGGAGGAGATCAAATAAAAGACTCTTATCGATAAAAGTATCGATATATTTGTCATTATCATGTATGCATGTTTATCTTTGTCTTAGTGGAGTTATTTATGACGATATGTTATACCAAATATGAGTCTACAACCTCTATGAAAAAAGTAATGAAAAAATTAACAACGTGTTGTTATTAAATAATTTATTATTAAAACAACTCCGTATATTATATAATAGTTTAATTAAAGTAAATGTAAAACAATATTATGTTGTATTATGAACTTGCATTACGGCGGTCACTTTTATCCTAGTCTATATTTGTTCATCGATTCATTCTTTGCGTACACACTCTTATCCCAAATCCATGTATTTAAAAAGCAATTTGTATTCATCAATCAGTGGGTCGGTGACGAAAGGCAACTATCGACCATTAAGGAACCATGACATACGACGAGTCCTTGCGGAATGGATTAGAGAAGATTTGCTGACGAACGGTGTAATGTGGGCTGTTAAACATCCTTACTACTATTAGTAATGCGCATGTGAGTTTGTTTGTTTGTTATGCTTTCATGCGTTAACTACTCAACCGATCAACATGAAATTTCGGATATCCGTTGTCGGGGATACAGAAAAGGACATAAGATACCTTTGATTCAGAAAAATGCTGACTACTACTACTACTATACTTTTTTTTTATACAATTAAGGTGGCAAACAAGCATATGGCCCACCTGATGGTAAATGGTCACCGTAGCCTATGGACGCCTGTGACACCAGAGGCATCACTTGCGCGTTGCCGACACTTTAGGAAAGCAAGTGGGAAGGAGAAGGAGCGGGAAGGGGGAAAGAGGGTGATTGGGCCTCTAGCACTCTCAGTCACCGAACGAAACACAACAGTAGGAATACTGCTATTTCACGTCGATGTTCTGTGAGAGGGTAGTCCTTCCCCGGTCGAGCCCATTCATGCTGAAATCATCGAAGCTCTGCTACTCTAAAACTACTGTTACTAATCTAACCTTTCCTACTCAAAATCTAGTCATATTATAAATGGGAATGTGGGTTTGTTTGATTGTTACGCTTTTATGCGTTAACGACTCGACCGATCAATATTAAAATTCGCATGAACGTTGACAGAGGTACAAAACAGAATATAGGGTATCTTTCATACAGAAAAAGTACCGGTCCCGAGGGATAAGTTTATTGATAAAATCTACATAAACGCGAGTAAGGCCGGGCGCAAAATCTAGTTGGCCTATATTAAGATTCAATAGTTGGAAAGTTATTTTTACATAGAGCATTGGGCGTTGCTTTCTACATTATATAAAAGTATTTAATTTACTTATTTGTATTGCGTGCTCTGGGTATATTTTGAATAATAATGCCTATTGAGACTTAAAGAGAAGTGTGCCTAATAAGTTCCACGAAAACGTGTAAAGCCTTAAATAATATCATTATTTTATTATTTCGCAAACACGCAACATTTATAACTTCATAATTAGAGAGTACTAGCTTTTACCCGGGATGTTGTCGCAAGGACTACAGTTTGACAGCGACTATACTTTTTTTATATACTAACTATCCTAATCTTAACTAATATTTTAAATGCGAATATGAGTTCGTTTGTTTGTTACGCTTTCACGCCTTAACTCCTTGCCTGATCATCATGAAATTTTGCATACACGTTGTCAGGAAAACAGAAAAGGATATAAGAGACCTTTCATCTAGAAAAAAGGACTGTTATTAACCTAACCTAACCTACACTAACGCAAGCAAAGGCGGGGTCAAAATCTAGTTTATTACATGGAGGTCGATATTCATAATTCATAAATCTATACTAATATTATAAAGCTGCAGAGTTTGTTTGTTTGTTTGAATGCGCTAATCTCAAAAACTACTGGTTCGAATTGAAAAATTATTTCAGTGTTGGATAGCTCATATATCGAGGAAGGCTATAGGCTATATAACATCACGCTACCAATAGGAGCGGAGCAGCAATGAAAAATGTTGCAAAAACCGGGAAACATCCTTACTATATCCTTACTAATATTATAAATTCGAAAGTTACTCTGTCTGTCTAGGTGTCTGTCTGTTACCTTTTCATGGCTAAACCACTCAACCGATTTAGATGAAATTTGGTAAAGATATAGCTTAAAACCTAGGGAAGGACATAGGCTACGTCTTATTCATGTAGGTACCACGCGGGCGGAGCCGCGCGCAAAAGCTAGTAATATTATAAATTCGAATGTAACTCTGTCTGTCTATCTGTCTGTCTGTCTGTTACCTTTTCACGGCTAAACCACTCAACCGATTTAGATGAAATTTGGCACAGATATAGTTCAAAACCTGGGAAAGGACATAGGCTACTTTTTATTATTGATGTAAGTAGCACACGGGCGGAGCCGCGCGCAAAAGCTAGTCTCTTATATATGAAGCAGACGAAGTTGCGCGGATCAGCTAGTAAAACATAAAGGTGTTATATATTTGTCGGTTGCATGAGAATCGTGACATGACACAGCGTTAACCAATGAGCCAGATAGATACGTACATTTATAATTTACTAGCGGTCGCCTAGTGCTCGAAATTCGACCAAAGTTTGCCTGTAAGATATTGCCGATGTATATGTCTTTATATATTGATATATGTAACCATAGTTACGCGCTTCGACTGCGTGTGTCAAACGCATGGTTGTGTGCGTGTAGTGTTTTTTCATTAATTTAATGTATTTCTAATGCATATTTTATATAAATATTAGCATTCGTCACTTCTTCTCTGTTTAAACTATAAGTGTGCGAAATTTCATACTCCTCCATCTGCCCAATTTTCGTAAAAAGGGATCCAAAGTTTTCGCTTCACGTATTAATATATAGATAATTAACTAGCTGTCCCGACAGACGTTGTCCTGTACAAAAGAGAAAATAAAAAGAAAAAGCATATCTAAACCATGCTCGAATCCACTTGAACACACACAAAAAGTTTCATTCAAATCGGTCCAGCCGTTTAGGAGGAGTTCACTATCAACACACGTACAGAAGAATTATATTATATAAAGATAACCACAATGTTATTACAAAAATGTTTGACTGCTCGGATGACCTAGTGGTTTAAATGCCTCGCCACTGCCACTGCGCAGTGTTGTGGGTTCGATTCCCACACAGGACAAAACTTTGTGTGATCCACAAATGGTTGTTCCGAGTCTGGATGTTTTTTGTGTCCGTTGTTTGAATGTTTGTAAAGTCCCCCGCGACCACTCGCGACACAGGATTTATCTCTAGTGCGAGAGTTGTCCCCTTAAAAAAAGAAATATCACTACATAGTATAAAACAAAGTCGCTTCCCGCTGTCTGTCTGTCCATATGTATGCTTAGATCTTTAAAACTAAGCAACTGATTTTGATGCGGTTTTTTTTAATAGATAGAGTGATTCAAGAGGAAGGTTTATATGTATAATACTTAGTAGAGAAACACTGTGCTGTACTGCTGTCGTCAGTCATCCGTGTAAGGGTGACTGAGATGCCACGATGTTTTAAATCTGTTTAGTACTAAACGTATTTTGTGAGTTGTCGTGCAAGTGGTCCGTAGTATCAACATTGCACCCGTGCGAAGCCGAGGCGGGTCGCTAGTGTATAATAAACGAACAAACATACACAGAAGCTGATCCGGGTTAAGACCTAACTAATATCCCATTGCTTTAACATTTCTCAAAGTAAATATAAGTTTATATCGCTATGTTGGCCAGAGATTATAGCTCTGTCTGAACTTTGGATCCATCGTTTCACTGTTGTAAAGCCATCTATTATGGCATATGCAGATGATATTTACAAAAAACAAAAGTAGATTGTTTTAATAATAATACAAAGACAACTCCTTCACTAGAAATAATTCCTGTGTTGCGCGGCACTTTACAAACATACAAACAAGGGACACAAAGAACACCCATACTTGGAACAACCATGTGGATTACACAAATTTTTGTTCCGTGTGGGGCATTGTCTTATCTTATCTTGTGTGGGGGCCAGTCAGTGCAGACCGGCGACACTTGACGACTCGATGGCGTAGTGGTTAGTGTAACCGACTGCCACGCCTGAGGTCGCGGGTTCGATTCCCGCACAAGTCAAACATTTGTGTGCATGAACATGGGTGTTTGTCTTGGTCTGGGTGTTTCTATGTATAATATGTATATGTATTTACAAAAAAATAAGTATATATGTATGTTTATCCATTGTCTAGTACCCATAGTACAAGCTCTGCTTAGTTTGGGCTAGATGGTGTTGTGTGTATGTGGTAGAATATTATTATTTTATTTATTATTTCGACCCAGTGGGATCTTTTGTGTCTACACTCTCCCAATAACGACTGCCATTGATGTTCATGGCAGCCGGGATTAACGGCATAACGTGCTTTCCGAGGCACGGAGCAGGCGATAATTGTCAATCAATACGCACTTTTCGAAAAGTCATATAACTGCCGAAAAGTCAGAGGTGCGCGACGTGGGTTCGAACCCGAGACCCTCTGCATTGCAGTCTGTTGGTCTACGCACTGAGCTATCGCTGCTCCTGGTCCGCCTGGCAGCGCCGAGTATTGTGGCTTCGAACCCACAATACTCGGCGCTGTGATAGTGGCAAAGCGACCACTTAAACCGCTATGCCATCCGTGCAGATCCTAATCCTAATTCAAAATATAATATTATAAATGCGCATTTGAGTTTGTTTGTTTGTTACGCTTTCACGCGTTAACAACTGGATCGATCATCATGAAATTTCGCATACATATTGTCAGGGGTACATAGAAGTACATAGGAAATCCACAATAAAATTAGTATTTATGAGGTATAGAAATTTATTGACAATTAACGCAACGGAACCGCGGGCAAAATGAAGTTTTAAATAAATTTTAATAAAGGAATTTTGTAGATAGGTACCTACTTTTTAAATTTAGCTTCATTTTGGTTGTTGTACCTAATTTTGAAAAGAAAGAAAGTCTTTGTTACAATTTACTTCGTCGTGTCTTCATTAGTTGATACAAAAGATGTAGGTACAATCTTTTTACAAGTAAGATAGAAAACAAAGGACTTAAAATAATAATTTTCAGCTGTAATTTATGATATTTTTCACGAAAATAATGTGTTTTAGAACTTGTTTATAAAAGGATTTTATGTTCATACTTCTATATCCTAATTAATATTATAAAAGCGAAAATGAGTTTGTTTGTTTGTTTGTTTTCACGCCTAAAGAACTGAACCGATCATCCTGAAATTTTGCATATACGTTTTCAGGTGTACAGAAACGGACATAAGCTACCTTTTATCCCGAAAAAAATTACTGTTCTCGAAGAAAACTACAATAACATTCTTATGATAATAGATGGCGCCACATGCCTTTCGAATTATGATTGAATTATATTATTACAAGCAGAGTACAACCGGAATTGATTGTCATATTCTAAATTAACGCAAGCGAAGCCGCGGGCAAAAGCTGGTAATATATAAATGTATAAATTGCATGCGCAAGTCTCGCAAAAGCTCGAAAATGCTTCGACCAGTTATAATATTATATTTTTTGTTTTGTTCGCCTGAATTCTGGGATGATTTTGAGAAATATATTATATTAGAAAACCTAGAGGAACCACCGATAAAACAAAAAATTGAATAAGATCGCCTCAATTCTAGAATGGTTCAGATAAAAAGACAATCAAGAATAACCCAAGGGAACAGCTAATAATTCAAAATCTGTAATATTGTATAATAATTGCGACTTCGGATTTTTATATGATTTACTATTTTTGGTGATCATTTACTATTTTTGACTGTTATATTTTACTATATCTGGTGATAAGTTAAACATAAGCCAATCAAAATGCTTGGAAGAGATCGCTCTCAGCAATAAGGCTGTAAATTTTAAAATGTTAAAGCGAGTGGTGATTCATACATACAGTCTTACGCGTATATGCCCGAAGGTGGTGAGCAGAGATGTCTTAGCTGTACCCAAATCTCATCAACAATGGATTTGAGTATTTCGAAATAGAGGGGCTCACCTTCTATTACGAGAACCAGGTATCGGACATAGTGCCTTACGCCGCGTACTGTTACTGCGAATTTCTTAACATCTTCTTCTCCCTAGCCTTTATTATTCCCAAGTCACTTGGGGTCGGCTTTCTAGTCTAACCGGATTGACTGGATATCAGTTTTTACACGGAGCGGCTGCCACCTGACCTCCGCAACCCGAAAGCTAACGATACCTTTAGGCTAGACCAGTGTCAAGATATTAGAGGGCACTAACATCCCAATAACGACTGCTATAGATGTTCATGGCAGCCGGGACCGATAGCTTAACGTGCTCTCCGAGGCACGGAGCAGGCGATAATTGTCAATCAATACGCACATAATATTGAAAAGTCATATAACTTCCGAAAGTCAGAGCTGCGCGACGTGGGTTCGAACCCGAGACCCTCTGCATTGCAGTCTGTTGGTCTCCCCACTGAGCTAACGCTGCGAATTTCTTAACATAAAGCCTCACAAAATCACTCTGCCCGTGCCATGAGTCGAATCTGAGATCTCATGCGCAGCAGTCGCTTTGACTACACTGCGCCACTCAGACAAGAGGTAGATTATTTGAGAAGAATCACACGATACACTTATTCAAACACCATTTGTTTCCAACGGGATCCCTTCTTTTCGCATAATGTTCTTTGTCCTAATATACTTCGGCATAACGATTTTGGCACAATTTGTTTTGGCATAATAATACTTCAGCATAATTTTTTTAGGCATACATTTTATGTTGGCATTATCATCTTAAAGACTAATTTATTTTGGCATAAATTTGATTCGCATAACGTTAGTAGGCTGTGCAAGAAAAGTTAGTGACAGAACCGAATTGCTGCAAAACCGACTCTACGTAGTCTTGTTTGTCCTACCCCTAGAGTGTAATTTAAAATCGTGTAGAAGCGTAGGGGCGAGGCGGCCCGCGGGCTGAGGAGCAGGCGGCTGCGAGCGAGCCGCCGCGGCTGAGGCTGGCCAACAAGCCGAAGCTGCGGTGGTGAGCGAAAGCCGTCTGCGACGATTAGCACGCGTGGGGCCGCCGGAGGCCCGCAGCGCCGGAGCCGTAACAGAAACTCTGCCTGCTGCATGCTTGCTTGCAGGATATTATGCTTAAAAAAGTTATGGTTTAGAACTTTATGCTTAATAAATTTATGCTTTAGAATATTATGCTTAATCATTATTATGGTTAGAGAAATTATGCTTAAAAAATTATGCGTAAGCTGTTATGCGTAATTATATTATGCGAAAATATAATTATGCCAAACAAAATTATGCTAAGTTATATTAGGTCTTAAAATTTTATGCTAATGGATAGGGATCCGATTCCAACATATTATCTATACCTACTAATATATCAAGAGGAAAGATTGAATGCTTGTTTGTAATTAATAAACTCAAGAATTCCTGCACCGATTGTAAAATCCTTTACCATTACGAAGCTACTTTATACAAAAGTAACATAGGCTCGATAACATCACGCTATAAGTTACGGGAGCGGAGCAGTAACCATAAATGTGGGTCACTAATATTATTAATACGAATGTGAGATTGTTTGTTACGCTTTCACGCCTTAACTACTCGACTGATCGTCATTAAAATTCGCATACACGTTTTCAGGGCAAAAAAGGACATATTATGATACCTTTCATCCAGACAAAGTACTGTTCCCGAGAGATAGGAAATTGACATAACCTACATTAAGGGAAGCCGGGGACAAAATCTACTTAAATCTAATCTGCAACATTTTTCCCGCGACTTCGCTTGCGTAAAAACAGGTGAGGCTTGATTAGATTAGAAACAGTACTTTTTCTGGATGAAAGGTACCGTAACTTCGTATGACTTTAGCCCTGAGGGGTGACATTGGCCCTTAATTGGAAAAAGCTTGAAGTTTCCACCAGACCACTATCATACTTTTTGCCGAAAAATTACACGTGGAAATCAATAGATAGCACTATAAACTGTCAGTAAAACAGCTTTTCCCAATTAAACAGCTTTTCCAATTAAGGGCCAATGTCACCCCGCAGGGTTAAAGTCATACGAAGTTACCGATACCCTTTGTGTTTTTCTATAACCCTGACAACGTTTACGCAAAATTTCATGATGATCGTTCGAGTAGTTAAAGTGTGAAAGCGTAAAAAACAAAACAACACATTCGCATTTATAATGTTAGTTTTAATACAACTATTTCACCTCGGTTACCTTGCCATTGACATAACAGGTATATTTTTAGTGCATACACCGTGGTGACATAATCTAATAACAGACAAGGCGACGTAGCGGTATTGTGTACGGAAACAGACTCGCACCGAGCCTCCATATGTCTGTGTTTCTCAAACGGTTGCTACAGACTATTTAGTCATTTATGGTCACCAAAATTACCAATATACCATTGTTCTTGCAAACACAGGAATGAACACGGTATAATTTAAAAGTTAAATGGATAATTCAGATTTTATTAATTTCAGATTCATGCAAAAGGTGCGTATTTTATTTTTTTGGAATTGATAAGTTCAGCATTTTAGTATAGAACTGTAAATAAAAGCCCAATGTGATTGTAGAATATTGTCTAAATAATAACTGCTTGTTCAACATTGTAACTGTAAGAGTACATTCGATTAAAGTGTTGGCTGCCTAATTAGAAGCCTTATCAAAAGGCTACCCTTTAATATCCAGACGATAGTGTGGTTCCAAATTGTAGTCTCGGAGCGGGCAAAGTAATATGCATGCTTTCTGTTAAGAAGGCTTAAGTAGCGACCCGGAGTGTTTAAAAGTATTCAGTAGTTTCTGCTTAGAATAAGAGGTCTAAAACATCTAGTGAAAATAGAGTATAATACAGCTCTATTTCATATTTTAAAGTTGTACTTACCATAAGTACACACTAATAACATCAATACGTCGACTGGCGGAGGTATGTGTTGCCGAAATACATCGAAACTAGTTATAAAAACATTTATTTATTAGATATATTTTTAAGAATTCAGCTGTTACTAGAATACCTGAAGTATCCCTTAAAAAAACACCATATAAACACAAATATTCTAATTCATTATAACTACTGATTCTTCGAAACTTAATCATGGCTTTTCAATTAGTGGAAGCCCTAGTTAGACAACTCTAGCTTAAGCAAACGCCCAGATTTAACGAAGAACGTGTTATACCTACTCTGCCTTTCAGACAAAGTTGAAGTGAAAGTCAAGAATTTTGGTCACAAAGTAACACTTATGAACGTCAAAATATTTATATGAACACAAGTTTGAGCACCATATTGTATATAATTAGCTTAAGGCGCACCGGACGCGGCGGTAGCTCTTATGTAAACTGCGTGGACATCACAATCTGGTTAGTTAGTGTTCGTGCACATCCATTTGTTCATACGTGTTTATAATATACGGGGGTAAGCAGGACTGTAGGGTCTATGTATGAACTTCAATCATTAATTTATTTATTCAAGAACATTTTAAACATCGTGTGTGAATATACAATAATAATAGTAGAGAAATTAAATAAAAACAACATTGCAAATCACATAGCAAATTAAATCAGGATTAATTACAAAACTAAACTTAAAATAATAAAGTAAACATAAGTTCAAGTATATTGTGTTGTCTTCTTTCAGATTAAGCATCTTATAATCAAAGCTCATGAGAATCAAACTTTAAAACATTAATAGTATTAGAACATAACTTTAATTTACTCCGAACAGCCTCACCCTTTAGAAGCGAAAAGTTTTATAAGCTTCGGTAAGAATAGGAGTAAATCGCATGAGAAAAGTTTGGGAATCTGACTAAATTTGATCATATTGACTGCGTAGAAAAAAGTTGATATTAAAATAAAATTGTACTAAAAAAGCTAGGTACGATAAAATTATTTAGTATGGTTTGTCCTACTTGGTTACATAAATTCACTTTTGTATGACCCCGAAAACAGTAAGGATTTTCTACACCCAAATTTCGTCATCTATCACTTTGTAATATTGATAGTTGACGAAATATGTATACAGAGGTTTTAAATGCATCGAAGTTAAGTTTTTGTTATTTATGAATACTGGTGTTCGCCCAGAGGTAAAAAATTTGACCATAATCGTTATTGAACATTTTTGGAAAACATATACATAAATGTATTTACATTTCCCGACATTTTTACCTAGAAATTAAACAACTTTATACGGATTTTATCGCGACGTTTATTTTTATGAAACACTTACTAGTTAGTCTCTGCCTACCCCTCTGGGAAACAGGCGTGAATCTATGTATGTATGCATGTACTTACTAGTTATTGTTTACTTCTACTTAAGCTATTTAAATTATAAAAACTATTTACATTTAGATTTAATTCTACACTTTGCCCGACGTTTCGGTTGCTTCTCAGCAGCCATGTTCACGGGGAGACTAAGATGGTGGTTGTCTCTATGTTCTTAAATGTAGTTATATCAAAGTACTCAACCTTAACTTAATTAATTATTCGTGTTTCTATTTACGCAGAATGAGCTCAAAGTATCATGAAGTCTAGCTGTGTTTTGCTTCTTCTTGGGTTTAACTATTTGAATTACGGGATACCAAGCTGGTGGTACATTCCAACCATCTTCTTTATTGAAATTAGGATGTTTTTGATTTCAATAGCTTCGCGAAGCATCTTTGGTAGTAATTGGTGTCCTTTGCGAGTAGGTACCTGTGGTTTGTCAAATCGCAGATAGTGGTTGGTTCCTGCTGCACGTATCCACACACAGCAGACTTCAAAGAGCGTTGGTGTTTTACATCAGCTATGTGTTCTTTTATGCCATGCCACCATAATCTTAAACAGTTAGCTACCGTGGGAATGTCTTTGTTTCAGAGAGCCCACGGGATCTGTGACAATTTTAATCATCTTTAACGAAAAGAATAATAGCCCTATTAGGGCAATGTACAAAAGGAACAGGCAGAGTAGAAGGAACAGCTGCCCCTTCGATGGGCCAACTGCCTCTATTTGCTAAGAGTAGGCTCTGTCTACGACAGAGGAGCTAGAAATTAAAAAAAAATATTCTTTAACGTAAATATCTTTACCTATCTATATAAAAAACCATGATAATTTTTTTTACTCTACTAAAATGTATACTAAACAAAAATCAGTTGACAAACGGAGGATAAAAGGTACTGAACTCTTTTGTCTTGGCCTATTTATATATATAGGTAATGTCAGATGTAGGTTCTAGATGGATAAGGCGTACCGTTGCCGTTTCACCGAAAATCGGCGACTGATCATCTGCTAAATGTGGAGCTGGCCTACGGCTGTTCCTTTATAGCTATAAATATATCAAGTCAGACATGACGTCAAATTACGCTGTTTTCAGTTAACACACACACACACATACTTACATAATGCTGGCTCACTATTACAAGGTTCTGTGTTATTTTTTTTAACTTTGGAGAAATGAGGTTTAAAATTTGCATATCAGTAAAAATAACTTAAAAAGTAACTTAGAACTATTTGCGATTTAATATTGTGAGATGGTAAGTGCTTCCATCTATTACTATATTAGTCTAAACCAAAAGGAATGACATATAGAACCATGCAATTTTCATAACTAATTTTTTCAAAAATGTAACATAGAACCTTGTAATATTGGATCAGCAATAAGTACATAAACTCAAGCCTTTTATATATTCGTGAATCTATGGAAGTATGTGTGTTACATACGTGCCTACTTATGTTCGTGAGTGTGTGTATGTGTGTGTGTCTGTGTATCTGTGTGTGTCCCAAAGGCCTAAGCAGAGGTGTAACATGCCTATATTTAGTCAGCTAAAGTTATCTGATATTAATACGAGACTTCGCCCGTAGCTTTGCCCACGTAAATGTAGGTTTGGTTAGATTAGTAAGTAACATATTTTTTTCTGGATGAAATTTTATTGATTCGTGTATACATAATTTCATGATGATTGATTAATAACTAAAGGCATCAAAGCATAACAAAGAAACTCACATGCTGGATAGTTTGTTTGTTTATTGTTTGAACGCACATATCTCTGAAACTACCAATCGGATTTGAAATTTCTTTCTACATCTAATAGTTCAATTCTTGAATCTCATAGCTCTTTAACATCGTGCTATGAGCCACTAAAGCAGTAATTATAAACGTAGGTAAAACCGCAGAAAACAGCTAGTACCTACTCTAAATTACGATGTTTGTAATGTAATTGGAATAATAAGTAATAACCTTCCGATGATATCCAAGAGGACGCTGTATTACCGGTGTTATCATGGGTTTCTTTTTTTTTTATGAGATAGTGGGTAAACGAGCAGACGGATCGCCTGATGGTAAGTGATTATCGCCACCCATCGACACCCGCAACACCAGAGGAGTTTCAAATGCGTTGCCGGCCTTTTAAAAAGGAGTACGCTCCTTTCATGAAGGTTTGTAGGTCGTACTGTCTAGGTAGATACCACTGTTCAAATAATAATTAGTGTACTTATAGAAAACTGTAACATTTCACGTGTAACTTATGGTACGTGTGTTTGTGAAATTATTTATTTATTATTATTTATATTATTATAATCCAGTGTACTTTCTAGTACCAGAGAAGGTGTATTTGGCAGTACTTCAGAACAATACAGTAACTGGTTAACTTAATGAAATTACTACACTAATGGCGTTGCGGTTTATGTCGCCACTGCGGCGAGTGTTGTTTGTGGGTTCGATTTCCACACGGGACTAACAAACATTTGTGTTTGCCATAAATAGTAGTTCTTTGTTTGAATGTTTGTAAAGTCCCTTGTGACACAGGAATGATTACTAGTGCGGGTACTGTCTTTTTATAAACAGAAGAAATATCGGCATCTAATTATAAATATGTTTCGTCTTAAAGTCAATAGAGGGTTTTGATAAAGGCAAGCAAACTTGTACCTGAGGACTGGTTAATACCTACTGTCTAGGTAGATATCAGTCCAATAAGGCCACATACTACATGCCAGCATACACTTAAAAGAAGCAAAAATACACATTATTTGACCGAAGTTGAGGTTAAAAACAAATTTGAAATATAAAAGCAGATGTTCAAAAATAACGATGAAATTATTTAAATTAAATCAAGGTCATAAATATATCGATATTGAAAATGTACAAAAATGTAGTTTCATATCGTTCATATTTCTATACCGCCATGCGTGTACGTCAAAAATAAAAACAAACCAATAAATCTAGGTTTATATATCAATTAATAAATTATCTTGTCGTTTATGGCGATTCATACAACTTAAACAAGCGACCTATGGCGGACGGCAGACTTACATTAATGACATTAGCGTTGTGTAGTGATGGGACCTGGTTGTCAGTTTTGTCGATAAAAATATGTTGTTTTTTATTATTACAGTAGCAATAGCCTGGTGTAATCATTGGTTTGCAGCGCATAGTTGTTCAGTTTTATCCCCGCGCACTGGATCTCCGTGTTTTTGAAGTTATGTGCACAAAATGTATCGCTAACTTTACCTTTTAGAGAAATGTCTGAGATATGTCCACGATGTTCAAAAGACCTGCTAACTCGCGCTGAGCCTGCTTGGTAGATTATAGTCTAGTTTTCTCAATCTCAGAACTTTTTACAAACATCTGAATGGAGCTTACAGCAGGGCAAAATTTATGATAAGCTCCGTACACCTATATTTTATATCAATTTAATTAATTTTTATCAAACATCATCTATATACATAGTACTGTTACTATATGTTATGCTTCTTATCTTATCTTATCTTATCTTATGTGGGGGCCAGTCAGTGCAGACCGGCGACACTTCGACCCCGTGGGATCTTTTGTGTCGACACTCTCCCAATAACGACTGCCATAGATGTTCATTGCAGCCGGAACCAACGACTTAACGTGCTCCCCGAGGCACGGAGCAAGTGATAATTGTCAATCAATACGCACATCATTTCGAAAAACCATATAATTTCCGAAATTCAGAGGTGTGCGAAGTGGGTTCTACCCGAGACCCTCTGCATTGCAGTCTGTTGGTCTCCCCACTGAGCTATCGCTGCTCATATGTTATGCTAGACAATAATTCCCCATATACCTAAGATGAAATAGATCCAATAAAGAATAATTAGCTCAATCTCGTACATGATCTTACATGTCTCTCACCTATGACTTATCTGTTAAGAGAGTCAAATAAATATCCTCTACCATAAACTCCATGTTCTGCCCTATACTATAAATATTACAACACAAGGTTATTACACCCACGGCAAATGATGTAATCAATCCACAGCCAAACACAATTTTTATATCATGTTGTATATTTTCATGACTAAAACATTGCGTTTTATTATTATAAACGTAATTTTTCTCATATGTTACTCAGTATTATCTATACTAATATCATAAAGAGGAAAGATTTGATATTTTGTTTGTTTGTTTGTGAAGGTTTAACTCAAAAAGCATCCAACAAATTTTAAAAATTCTTTCACTATTAGAAAGCTATAATGTCACAGAGTAACATAGGTGATATTTTATTATATAAAAATGTACTGTTACTGACATAACCTAACTTAATTTTACGCAGGCGAAGCCGCGAGCAAAAGCTAGTCCTAACTATTATTATAAATGCGAATGTGTGTTCGTTTGTTATGCTTTCACGCCTTAACTACTGGACCGATCATTACGAAATTTCGCATATAGGTATGTTGTCTGGGCTAACATAAAAGGACATAATCCAGGAAAAAGTACTGTTTCCGAGGGATAAAAATACATAGACTTAAACTACATGTTAGCGAGCGAAGCAGCAAAATCTAGTAATGTTAGAATAGCGAATAATTTGCTTTATCCGTTCGCGGAAAATACCGATTGGAGTGTGTCAGATTGTTTGTTTAGTTTAAAACAAATCTAAAACTACGTTCCGTCGGCACTCATCGAGGTTAGAATATTGGTGATTCATTATTTACGTTCACGTTTCAATAAAAAAATGTTATTTTAAACATGCGGTAAGTACGTTCATTTGAGATATTTTATCATACATTTGCTATTTGGTTTGTAGCGAAAGATTAATATAATGTTATGTGTGTAATTATTTAAGAACATTTTAAATGGATAGAACATGAAATAAGAATGTGAAAGGTGATCATAAATCTGTTACTTTGCCACATAAATGTAGTTTATCTATAACAGTTTGGATCAGTTTTATGGTAGGAGGATTTATATTTTTTTTAACTTGAGTTGGTATGGGATTAAATTCGGTTGTTATTTACAGAAATATGTAGAATTTTTTAATATTATCAGTGTCCATGTGGACAAAAACGCTTACAAAATATGAAAGAATAAAAAATAAAAAATAATTTTTTCTTTGTGGCATAACCCTCCGCGGGGGCGAGCGCACGCCACCTCTCTGACCTGACGCGCTGATTGGGTGGTGGGCAGGCCCACAAATTCCACTAGGTACAATCTTATGATGGCTGGAGGTCGTCTCGCGCCCTCCGGCGTCCGGTTCTACAGTTAGGGAGACATTTGAGACGTTAGTTGACTTTCTCACAGAAGGAGGCGACGGCGTTCTGCGAGCTCTACCTGCGGACCATAGACTGAACCATGACCGGGAGTGAGAGGGCAACCATTCCGACTACCGCGATGAACTTACGGTGCTGCGATGTCTAGGCGAGGCAATCCGCCATAGAGTGCAGCGCTGTGTCCACAACAACATCGCGGCAGTCGCTGCAGTGATGACATCCGGGCGACACTATGCGATACAGGAAATGGTTAAAACATCCGTGCGATCCGTGGTGAGGGATCCATGCTGCCTCTCCAGTCACTTTTCAAGAACAGGACTTAGCGCCACGATCGTGGCGTGCCCAATCAGAGTAAAAAATAACGTAACTTGTATTTATTTATGTTATTATTTTTGGTTATACTAATGATTATATTTTAGGAATACCTCAGTTGGTTTCGAACCTAAAAGGGCGACGCTAATCATAAGTAGCCCGATTTATCACGATGGCCGGTGCCAGCGGCTGGCTTTCCACTTAGCTATTTTTAGTTATACTGCTAGACAGTAAAGCTGCTAGAGGTAAAGCACAGGAATCTGTTTTAAGAAGCTTTAGCAATTAGTTTTGAGGACAACATAATTATGTCCCTTGTAAAAATATTCGCAAATTACAATTTGGACATAGACAATCTCGCAAGCTACTTTAAGCGTAAAATTAGTCCTATCTGCTTGCCCCAAAGTAGCTTAGCCGTCTGAAAACACTTTAGAAATATTATAAACTAGAATTTGCCCGCGGATTTGCTTAAATTTTGTTTAGGTTATGTTATGTTTGTAACAGTACTTTTTCTGGATGAAAGTTATGTTGTGTCCTTTTTTGTTCCCCTGAAAACGTGCATGCTAAATTTAATGATAATCGATTGAGGGTGAAAGCGTAACAAACAAACAAACCCATATTCGCATTTATAATATTATTTAGGATACTCGTTAGCACACGATTCATTCATCGCTACAGTCAACGATTGAAAACTTAACAATACCAATTCAATTAAACTATCGATATTGATCGGCTTTTCCCAACTCTATCGGCAAACCCTCTTTGAAAATTCGATTAACGTGGTGTACACTTACAATATTGTTAGTCCAGTGTCCCGTTGGACTCGTATGGACTGCCATTCTGACGTAGTTCGGTGTGTGAATATGAAGTAAAAACAAAACTTTCAACTTAAATGGTAAGTTTTTGTCTACCTTATAATTGCTTGCAATTCTTTTTTGCCTTCCTTAGACATGTCTCACTAAATATTTATTCTTTAATTACATGATTAAAACCGTGACTGTTTTTCGACTGGTCTCCTGGCATAAGTTTGCGTTATACCTAGGGCCTGTATAGGTAAACTTTAATTGGGTTTTCTTATGCAATTTTTTGTAGAAGCAAGTTTTCTGGTACATATCCATAGTATTCTCATTACTTGAAATCTTAAACATAGTTGGAAAATTTAGATAAAACACAAATCTGTCAACGCTTTCGGCATTATTGCACGCATGAATGTTGTATATAAGAAAGTCATTGTACATGTTTGCCTTCTTTTAAAGTCGAAAGGATCATCTTTGTGCAATACTGATAACTGATACCATGATTAATATAACCTTGTATAACTTCGGGCAAATCAATCTACCTCACATAGCATAATTAACAATGACCTTGACCTACACACCACCTCGCATATCCTTAGACCTGATAATGCAGTTCCCAGTTCTAGCACTACTCCCGATAGCCTCGTTACCTCAGCAGGGAGAACTTCGCAGAAGACTGCTGCTTGTGTGCTGTACCTAACAATATATTTGCATTACGATGAGCAAGGATATCAGCGCTCTTAAAACGTGCATTCCTAGTAACGAGTAATGGATTACTCGTTACTGGGAATGCGCGTCTGGTGGACCAGAACCTAGCAATAATAACGCAACGACCTTTTAACCATATCATCATTACACAAATGGCTGATCTGCTGCTTAAAAGTTACGCAACTTCAGAGACTCTGCGACGCATTATTGGCTTATACAAATAGCTTCATAGACATAACAAAAGAAAATAAAACAGGCATACAACACAAATAGATACAGTCTGTCTTTCACGGGTACAGCTCAGTATAAAAATAATTATCATTTCATGACCATATTTACACTGACATTAGTCGCGTGAATCTTTGGAGATCTTATCTTATCTTATGTGGAGGCCAGTCAGTGCAGACCGGCGACACTTCGACCCAGTGGGATCTTTTGTGTTGACACTCTCCCAATAACGACTGCCATAGACGTTCATGGCAGCCGGGACCAAAGCCTTAACGTGCTCTCTGAGGCACGGAGCAAGCGATAATTGTCAATCAATACGTACATAATTTCAAAAAGTCATATAACTTCCGAAAGTCAGAGGTGCGCGACGTGGGTTCCAACCCGAGACCCTCTGCATTGCAGTCTGTTGGTCTCCCCACTGAGCTATCACTGCTCTTTGGAGATAGGGAGAGAGAAAGATTCTCGCTCTATGGATTATAAATAACTAGTATTGTTGTTAATCTTTAGCTCTAAGGTAATATGTTTGTGTTAGGAGCGAGTTCGTGTCGGTGGTGCATATTGGACTACCGTCATGAACTTATTTGATCTCTCAATTATTAATCTATACCAATAGTTTCCAAAGTGATCCAAGTGGCAAGACGGGGGTCTACGTTGGCGTGACAAGAAAATGGGGGTTCAGAATTCGTAAGCGGAGGCCCAGGAAATTATATTTGCTTTTGTTAGTGAAGAACTAAAATGTACCAGCGGTCTCGAACTAAAAAAAAAGGTCAGCCCGTAGAGATTTGATAAAATTTTTTAATTGCATGAACTTGTTTGATTCTTCACCAATATAAATACGAATGCCAAGGAATATGGTAGAAATGTAGCTGCGGGGGGTCCACCGGAACCAGCTAAATTTTGAAAGTGGTCTATGAGAAAAAAGTTTTGGAACATCTGATCTATACTAATGTTAAAAAGAGGAAAGATTTGTTTATAATCGATAAACTCTGAAACTACTGAACCGATTTTAATCATTCTAATGGTGCTTCTTCATTCAGAAGTAACATAGACTATATAACATCACGCGCTTTACTATGTAATCCATGTAGGTATAGATACCACGATCTCCCAAATGCTGCTTTATCATCCTATCCTAACTAATATTATAAAAGCGAAAATGAGTTGGTTCTTTGTTTGTTTGTTACCTTTTCACGCCTAAACCACTGAACCGATCATCCTGAAATTTTGCATATACATTGACAGGTGTACAGAAACGGATATAGGCTACCTTTCATCCCGAAAAAAGTTACTGTTCCCGAGAAAACAAGAATAACGTTCTTATGATAATAGATGGCGCCACGTGTCTTTCCAATCATGATTGAATTATATTATTACAAGCAGAGTACAACCCGAATTGATTATCAAATTCTAAATTAACGTGAGCGAAGCCGCGGGCAAAAGCTAGTAATTTAATAATTATTATTAGGGCTTATACTATCAAAAGGTACTTACTTCTCATGTCGCACGGTTTTGCTGATGTTTTCAGACATCTAGCAAACAAACAAAACAAATAAAGGTAAATAAATATACATACTTATGAAAAAAATAGATTTTTAATATTGTGTATGAAAAATATTAAAATTGAAAGAGACAGGTTATGAGGTGATAATTTCGGAGTTAGAATCAGTTTAAGCTGTTATCTCTTTTACACGTTGATATTTCATTCAGGCCAAGAGCGACAGCAATAAATCTGTAATAAAACCTTTCGTTAAAATTCTTGATGCACGTTTTCCCTCTTCTATAAGTTTATCTATGGAAAGATAGGCAGGCAAAAGTTAATCTGCCTAAATAATAAATTTGGCTAACTATGCGTCGCATTGAAGCTATACCTATGTCTTGAAGATTAAAAAAAAACAACCCTATGACAAAACCAACCAAGTCAAGCGCATATAAAATAAAACAATG
The DNA here is from genome assembly GCA_963564715.1 of Catocala sponsa. Lineage (NCBI taxonomy): Eukaryota > Metazoa > Arthropoda > Insecta > Lepidoptera > Erebidae > Catocala > Catocala sponsa. Next base: position 7,258,526 of record OY751346.1, on the reverse strand, counting down.
CATTTTGTAATCACTATGTCAACGTTGTGACATTATTAGCTTACATGTAAAAGCTTGCAAGGTGATTGAATTTAACGTTTTAATTTAATAGAATAAAGTTCATAACCTCTTTTCCCTAAGGACCCAGTCTAGACCACTATCGTGCAATATTTCTGTCACCGGGTTATTTTACAAACGAATCTGATGAGTGTGTGGAGGAACAGGGTGTGATGTCCCTTCAACACAAAGGGAAGATCAGGGAGGATCCTCTGACCAGGCTGGGTGATCTTGCCTGGCGGGCCGCGGCCCGACGGTTGATGTCGGGAGCTTGTATATATACTTAGTCGCTGTGTAAACTCCACTTGTGCGATGCAGAATAATATGACGTCATGTTAAGCGCGATTGTATCGCCATCTGTTAAATGCAGGCGGAACTTCTTCGTCTGTGCGGAGTCGCCACAAGTGAATATTCATTATTATAGTAGTATATGCAAGTTAATTAATTATAACTATAGGTAGATTCAATCGTTTTGATAAACCTTGACAAATATTATAAATGCGCATGGGAGTTTGTATGTATGTTTGTTACGCTTTAACACCTTCTACTCGACCAATCATCATGAAATTTCGCATACACGTTATCAGCGATACAGAAAAGGATATCGGGTACCTTTTATTCTGAAAAAGTACTGTGCTCAAGCGATATAATTTTATTACATAATATAGTTAGACTATATAAAGCCATAAAATTGGCTTTTGCGTTTCACTGTTGTAGACATTCACACTAATTTTACTAAGCACCATACTGACGATACTACTAGCCGGCATTCTATAAATGCTAAACATCTATACTTATAATAAAACTGTAGAGAGGTCAATTCTGTACATTGCATATATATTCAAAATTAATATTGGAGGATGAATGGTGATCGATACTGATGACAAAAATGCAATCAGTAAATTTTTTGTCTGTCTGTCTGTCTGTCTGTATGTGCACGCATGTGTCAAAAACTACTGAAGGGATTTTAACCAAACTTGGTACGATTGTAGTCCATACTCCTGGGCAGGTTATAGGTTATATAACATAACGCTAAGACACATAGGAGCTGAGCAGTGACGATAAATTTGAAGCAAGTCGGACGAAAATGCGCTTTCGAGCTCTTATCCTCGCATACGTTGATCATACACCAAAAGTATGTATTACAAAGATGATGGTCTTCAAAAGATCTACAAAAAAGTCCTTAATAGTATATATCTATCTTTTATAAATTAGCCATAATAACGTGTTTAATCGTTAGGCATTTCTTCAAAGTGTATTAAAATACATAAATATATTGTATTTCACATAGATATATCTTTATCAAACTCCCATATTCAAAAAGTACACTTTAATATTTATATTATAAAAAAATATATAGGAATCGGTTTATAAACACACAAGATATAGATGAAATAAAACTGCCAAATCTCGCCGCGCCAGTATGGGTACGGCTATACGGTTGATTGTTGTTTAACGCGCGAAACGGCCATCCGCTGCATTTATAAAAAGGCGGGGGCGCTCACGCGCCGACTTCACTCACATTTTGTTTGTTTGGTTGAACGCGGTAATCTAAGGAACTACGGGTAAAAATTAGAAAAATATTTCAGTGTTGGATAGCCCATTTATAGAGGAAGGCTATAGGCTATATAACATCACGCTACGACCAATAGGAGCGGAGCATACATGAAAAATATTGCAAAAACTAGGAAAATTCTCTTATGTGAAGCAGACGAAGTTGCGCGGGTCAGCTAGTATATAATATAAAGAGAATTCCTGAATCACTCGCAGACTAACTCTTCAAAGTCTGGTATGAACCCTTGGACCTGGAAAGTGAAAATTGCGTACAGGTTATTAATTGCTACTCTTTATAAAGTCAACCAGAAAGTACCATTGACGCAAATTTTTGTTATCTATTATATTAATAGAGACTTTAAATTTGGCATGTAAGCAGGCAATTATAGTCACTACTTGTAAGTAGTGACTATAATTGCCTAATAAGTTAAAGGATTGTTCCGTTTTCCTTCGGGATTTAGTGAAACCACTTAAGCTCTAACTCTTAGCGATGCAATAACCGTCATCCAATCGGGCGGAGACTGGTCACAAAACTACTAAACTAAAACGTTGCGTCGAATATAAAAATCGAAGGTTACTCTTTGAATAATATAGAAGTCAAAATCAGCGCTGTGTAGTGCTTGCAGCAATGCAAGTGCCACAGCATTATGCTGAGCGCATCACATTTTAATTGTTTTAAAAAGAAATCCTTTTACTTACGTATTTTTATTTACTTTTTGTTGTACCCGCATTCTATAATAATAATTGATGATGCATGTCATGATGGTACAAAAATAAAAATCTTTTCATTTCATTTTCATTTATAGAAGTGCATAAAATATAGAAGTGACGTTAATGTAAAACATAAGGAAGAAATACATATAACAGCCGAGTCACAATAGCTCCATACCGGTCATATTAGCGTCCATGTTTATGTCCTGTGCTTTAATTATCAAATGGTGTTTGGTCTACAGGTCGTGGTGTTGTCTTAGATCTACACACCTAAGCCAAAGACTTAGAACAAAAGACTTTTATTGAGGTTCCTTGTTTATTGCGTTAAAGTTTAAAGAGCCAGGCTTACGCTAGCTTCCTACAACAGAAGCCTCGCTGCTGGTATTTTATAAAATTCCAGAGAGTCACGTTCTCATACACATGCAATACAAGTATGACGCTTTGATTGCAGTACCTAGTGGTTCAAGAGGTCGTCTCGCTAGTGCCACTACGCCAAGTGTTGTGAGTTCGAATCCCATATGGGACAAATATATATGTGATCCACAAATGATTGTTCCCAGTCTGGGATTTCTTTGTGTCCGTTGTTTGTACGTCAGTAAAATATCCCGCGATACAGAAATCATACCTAGTGCGAAAATAGCCTTTAAAAATATTATAATATAATAGTATAATATTCTACCACATACACACAACACCATCTAGCCCAAACTAAGCAGAGCTTGTACTATGGGTTCTAGACAATGGATAAACGTTTGTACGTCAGTAAAATATCCCGCGATACAGAAATCATACCTAGTGCGAAAATAGCCTTTAAAAATAATATAATATAATATTCTACCACATACACACAACACCATCTAGCCCAAACTAAGCAGAGCTTGTACTATGGGTACTAGACAATGGATAAACATACATATATACTTTTTTTTGTAAATACGTACATATTATACATAGAACACCCAGACCAAGACAAACATCCATGTTCATGCATACAAATGTTTGACTTGTGCGTGAATCGAACCCGCGGCCTCAGGCGTGGCAATCAGTTACACTAACCACTACGCCATCGAGGCTGAAAGAAATAATTAAATAAAAAAATAGCGTCTAGAGTAATATAAATTCGGATGTACGGGGTTACATCAACCAGTTACCAATCACTAATAAATAAAACAAATCATTGTCGGCTGGCCCAGGACAGTTCCACCTACTTGCGAGAATCCAGCGTAAAAATAGTAGTCACACTATTACTATTGGCAAAGACATACTTGTAAGAGTTTCAGAGGTTTACATACGGTAGGTAGATCTCTACTTCTATTCGACCTACCCTTTATTCTTTAACTTGACTGCACGGATAGCATCGTGTTCAAGCGCCAATACCATACGTCACCCGTGTGTCGTCGGTTTGATGATATAATTATAATATTACTAGCTTTTCCCCGCGGCTTCGCTCGCGTTAATTTAGAATTGGACAATCAATTCGGGTCGTACTCTGCTTGTAATAATATAATTCAATCATGATTCGATAGACACGTGGCGCCATCTATTATCATAAGAACGTTATTGTTGTTTTCTTCGGGAACAGTAGTTTTTTTTTTAATGAAAGGTAGCCTATGTCGGTTTCTGTACACCTGATAACGTATATGCAAAATTTCAGGATGATCGGTTCAGTGGTATAGGCGTGAAAAGGTAACAAACAAACAAACAAACAAACTCATTTTCGCTTTTATAATATTAGTTAGGATATCAGCCCTATATAACTGTCCGACTGCTGGACACAGGCGTTCTCTCAGTGTGATACATCACACAACAATTTGCGTGATCCACAAATTTGTGCCGTGGGGATGTTCTTCGTGTCTACTTTTTTAATATTTGTATAGACCCCCGCGAGAGCAGCGATAGCTCAGTGGGGAGACCAACAGACTGCAATGCAGAGGGTCTCGGGTTCGAACCCACGTCGCGCACCTCTGACTTTCGGAAGTTATATGACTTTTCGAAATTATGTGCGTAATGATTGACAATTATCGCCTGCTCCGTGCCTCGGAAAGCACGTTAAGCCGTCGCTCCCGGCTGCCATGAACATCTATGGCAGTCGTTATTGGGAGAGTGTCGACACAAAAGATCCCACTGGGTCGAAGTGTCGCCGGTGTGTACTGACTGGCCCCCACATAAGATAAGATAAGATAGTCCTCCGCGACACAGGAATTATTCCTAGTGCAAAAGTAGTCTCTTAATATAAAATAGAACAAAATTGCATGTCACCTACAGATCAGCGAGCTAGGTATACAATAAAGGCCTTCGTGTGGTGTTTAGGACTGTATTACGTAGTCATCCGTTCCACTACATTGCAACAAAGTGCATTACATCCTAATCGTTTATTTTGAATAGACGTAACCACCATTTTGGAGTTCAGCCCACTGCACATTTGGATCATAAATCTCTAGATATTTATTACGTGGCCGCAAAATGTTGAACATGTAAACTACACAATGTATGACATGGAGTGTAAAATTAGATATCATTTGGTAACTGTTTATTTAGTTTATCATTTAGTTTCGTGTAGCAAGCGATGGTTGCGCGACTGTTGCTAGTTTAAGAGCTGTTGGCAAATTGTAATTAACCTGTTTTGGTTTCTTCCTCGTTGGTCAGTTAAATATTTGTGTCAGTGGGTTGTTCTCTTGGGCAATTTTCAGTCTCAGCATTTACTATTTATTTATATTGCTAAGAAGATAAACAAGGGTACGGCCTGATAGATAGTAAGCAGTTACTGTATTTAAAAACTAGAGGTTAGTCTGGAGACGTGCCCAGTAGACGGTAATAAGTACGCGGCTGCAAGCCTTACATCTGGCGCAATCTTTATGTAACATGTCTCTGTTTTCCCCTTTCGATCTTCGAAGGAGCAGTAAGAGACATATTGAATACAGACATGGGTTTACATATGTATTATTTCGTTTTGTCTAGCAAGAGCGTTTTACAAATATTGCTAGTTTAGGAGCTGTTGAGAAAATTATGTATCCAGCAGATTTTAAATATTTTATTTTGCTAACTTATCCTAAAAGGATGAGGGACAAACGGAACAGGCAAATAGAAACATACATACATATATTAAAGCTCTTTACAGTGTTGTACGGCTAGTACTGCCTCGTTAGTCTCGTAGTATAAGTTTGCGCTTATATTTGTGTGCGAACATGATGTCCCAAGTTCTATTCTCAAACCAGCTAAATCTGCCTAGACTTTTCTGTACAAAAATTTGTAGCGGCACTACAGAGTTTAGAAATAATATGGCTGCCGAAATTCTGTTCTAATACTCTTCTCCCTATGCCTTTGGCGATAGAAAGATTTAAATGTATATTCTGTTACGTAAAAGTAGTAGAGCCTCGATGATTTCAGCATGAATGGGCCGGCTCGACTGGGGAAGGACTACCCACTTACAAAATATCGACGTGAAATACCAATATTCCTACTGTTGTTTCGTTCGGTGGGTGAGAGTGCCGGAGGCCCAATCACCCTCTTTCCCGCTCCTTCTCCTTCCCACTTCCTTTCCTAAAGGGTCGGCAACGCGCAATGATGCCTCTAGTGTTGCAGGCGTCTATAGGCTACGGTGACCACTTACCATCAGGTGGGTCGTATGCTTGTTTGCCACCTTAGTTGTTTAAAAATATAAAATATATTTTTGCTCAATTGATAAACTCTACAGATAGACCTTTCAGACTAAGGGCTTGTCCCACCACCCCAAATTGCATTTATCTATAAGATAAAAGTCTTATCATCTCTCTTCTTTAACCTAACGAGAGTGAGACAGCATGCGATTCATCTTTCGGATAACTTTTACTTGTTAGTTGTGGGACTGGCCATAAGTCGAGTTAACGAACGATTAATAGAAGAGCAACTAGCAACCAATTACTATTAACATGATAACGCCACGATTATTGGAGTATTACATGCGAGCGCACTTAAAATAACTGTTACATACGAATAGACAAGATAACAATTGGCTGTTATATTTGTTATATTACGAACTACAAAGTACGTGTAAGTGTAGTAGTCGTTTCCAGAGTGTTGTAAAGTTGCTGTTTAAGATGTTTGATTGAGTACTTACTGGAATGTGCTCGATATTTATATTTAAAGTCATTTCTCGCACTAAGATTAAATTCTGTGTCGCGAGAAACTAACATTGAAACAACGAACACAAAATTAAATAAGCCTTAGAACACCTAAGTTTGGATCACACGATGTTAATGTCTTTAGTGATCATAAAATCACAAATCATAACACGAGTAAAATTAAAAAGCCGTCTCACTACTTACTACGCGTTGAGGCGCATAGCGTCTTTTTAAACAAGACTTTTTATTCCGGATTGCCAATTTTATGGTAAAAATTTAAGGCGAGTTTTAGGAGTAAGGTCGTAACTTTTCTTATGCCTTGTATTAACTCAAACGGAGAAGTATAAATCACTCTACAGAAGAACACCTTCTCAGGCCGTCAAAGTAGAGACCTCAACATCGCCTCGGCTGCTATGAGGGCGGAGTGGAGGCCACTGCTCTTAGACCACACGACTGCTTACCATCAGGTGGAGTGTGGTCATTTTGACGAGCAAAATAAAAAAAAGAACCACAAACTAAGCATCTTCTGTTGGTACTGCTAACAAAGGAGTATTCGTCTTTGCCTTTCTCATAATTAATGTTCTTATGAATCTTTTCCTATTTTAATGAATCTTCTGTCATCATCTCAGCCGAAAGACGTCCACTGCCAGACATAACCCTCACCCAAGGCTTTAATTATTGTTTTGCTGCTGCTAATATTAGTAAGGATAACTGTACTGGTGGAGGTGTTGTCCCAACGGGCGATGAAATCGTCACGTCTCGACGTCGCGATCTTCAGTGCGTTCTCAAAAATTGACACATTGTTAAAGTAGATACCAACATCGTAGATTCTAGACTTGAATATACATTTGTATAAGTAGTAGAGCCTCGCTGATTTCAGCATGAATGGGCCGGCTCGACCGGGAAAGGACTACCCTCTCACAGAATATCGACGCGAAATAGCAGTATTCCTACTGTTGTGTTTCGTTCGGTGAGTGAGAGTGCCGGAGGCCCAATTACCCCCATTCCCCCATCCCGCTCTTTCTCCATCCCACTTCCTTTCCTAAAGGGTCGGCAACGCGCAAGTGATGCCTCTGATATCGCAGGCGTCCATAGACTACGGTGACCACTGACCATCAGGTGGGCCGTATGCCTGTTTGCCATCTAAGATGTATAAAAAAAAGAATGGTGTTCAGATGTTAATGTTGCACAGTGTAAAGCTTATATCTCCAAAACTGTAGACAGACGTGTGCCACTGACATATTGTTCTTCCAATAATTGAAACATTTCATGATATACATACATACATACATACATAGATTCACGCCTGTTTCCCAGAGGGGTAGGCAGAGACTACGGATTTCCATTTGCTACGATCCTGACACACTTCTCTGGCTTCATTCACTTTCATCACATTCCTCATACATGCCCGTCGGTTCAAGGAGCTCTTAACCTGGCCTTTGTCGAGAACGCCTCCGATCTGATCGAGAAACGTTCGCCTAGGTCTTCCTCTTGCGACTGTTCCATTCACACTAGCCTTAAAAACTTTCTTAGTCAGTCTTTCCTCGTCCATTCTTTCTACATGTCCAAACCAGCTTAACATACCCTTTTCTATTCTTGTAACTATATCCACTTTCATGCCGCATCTCTCTCTAATCACACTATTTCTTATTCTATCTTTCAGAGTCACACCACATATGCTTCTCAACGCTCTCATTTCTACAGCATTTATTCTGCTCTCATGCTTCTTTTGCCATACCCAACTTTCACTTCCATACATAAGTGTGGGCACTAATAGTCCTCTATGAACAGCCAAACGTGCCTTTTCGGATACAACTCTGATATAACTCTGTATTATATGGTGATGCGTAGTATTGAGGCCTTGTCTCCCGTACAGTACAATGTATTGTCGATTGAATGTCTTCATAAATTCATCTGTATGCATAAAATTAAAGGGACTTGCAGTTTAGTACCACATACGTAATTTGACTTTATAGGGTCTATGAAATATTTCCAGGTCTACTAAGCTGTTATTGGAGACTAGGTTTATGTGATATTGTCATCGATCATTTGATCGATATATACCATAGATGCACGATCGTCGCTCGAAAAACGGCCCCAACAAAACTGTGCATAAATCAGTCGTATGCGCTATATTATACACCTGTCCCACTCACTGTTGCGTGCGTGGCCCGTAAGCGAGAGCGAATCGACACCACTACTACGGTGGAGACCGTACCATATACTTAGTACGCTTGTGTATCGCGAGTAACACACTTACAACGCTTTACATTGACGCGTTTTAACTAAACTATTACAAAATGTTTCTCAGTGGGCGTTCAATGGTTATTCCGGTTTATTTCCTGGATTGCATAATAAATGCAGACACTTATAAGTAAGTAGTACTGGTCAGTGCCACATATTGACGCGGTTTTTGTATGAGAATGTGCATCTATGGTATATTTGATCGAAGGATATTGTCTTAAGCTTACGCGAATTATAAGTTGCTTTTTATTATCCAATTCTTACTTTACTGATAATATAAATTCGAATGTGAGTTTATTGTCATGCTTTCACGCCTTCACTACTTGACCACTCATCATGAAATTAAATTACTATATACGGATTTTATCGCGTTGTTTATTTGACACTTTATTACATTTTGAGAACTGTTACTACTATTACTATATCTCCCCGTGACCATGGCTGCTGAAAAGCAACCGAAACGTCGGGGAAAGTGTAAACATAAATATAAATAGTATAATAGTATAGTAATAGTATAAATAGTTTGAATAGCTTCAATAATTGAATTAGCTTAAAAATTAGTAAAGTTTAATAGTAATAGTAGTGTAACAGTTTTCAAAATTTTGTATTAAAGTGTCAAATAAACAACGCAATAAAATCTGTATATAGTAGTTTAATTTCAATGAATAACATTCGCGTAAACAGAAGACAATACAATCATCATGAAATTTTACATACATGTTGTCTGGGATACAGAAAAGTACATAAGGTAACTTTCGTCCTGGAAAAAGCACTGTTCCTAAGCGACAGCAATTTATCGACAAAAAATATATATACGGTCGAATTGAGAAACCTCCTCCTTTTTTGAAGTCGGTTAAAAAGAGATTAGAGTGAATGAAACCGCGCGCATAAACTAATTATACTATAAAGCGTATTTCAATACATATTACTAGTACGCATTAAACACAGGTGCATATTAATTCAGCCACTTCTTGCGTATATATATCTCTGTCAGCCTATAACTGTTAACGATTTAGTCGTCTTTGATCCAGACATTCGAGACGAGTATTTGTTTATATTTTAAAAACGGATGGCCCCAGATACTTGGCACAAACTGCTTCTATAAATTATACCTATATTTATATTTAATTATGCTCTTCCATCGATGGTATAGGTTTAGATTTTAATCATGCAAGGCAACTGCATCACTATCTTTAGAGGTATCGATTAACGATTATCGATTAATATATTGAGTGGCAGCGGCACACCGGCGGCTGGACACAATACATTATTAATTATGTCTGGTTTTCTAAGACTACAGATTTAGAACTTAAATCATGATAAAACTAATGATCAATACGAGCAACTCCTAGGACATATTATATATACATATATATTACTTACTAGATATTCCCGCGGTTTCACCCGCGTTTATCGTTACTGCACCGCCCCCGTGGATCGTAGCGTGATGTTATATAGCCTATAGCCTTCCTCAATAAATAGGCTAAAATAATTTTTCAATTCGACCCAGTAGTTCCTGAGATTAGCGCGTTCAAATAAACAAACAAACTTTTCAGCTTTATAATATTAGTATAGATTATATTCCGTATTAGCATAGTCATACCTATAGGTATCCCCGATTGACACAAGTATATTTCAGCCATATTTTGGCCAGGTATGGTTGTAGACCCTACGTAATAGGGGCCAAGCCTAATGCCATCCAACGAGCATATTGCCAGTCTCTGTGCAGCTACTGAGAGTTACTCCTCAGTGAAACCCAATAACAGTTTTCCCGAGCCGGGTATTAATAAGAAAGAGCAGCCGCATGTTCTACCACGGCACCGAGGCGCTCACCGAGCCAGTTGCACTCACTGATCAGTAAACGATTAGTGAGGTTAACCAACGTTGGGTGCAGTCAGTCTATAGATGGGTGACCGCTTAGTGGTATATCATCTGAGCGTCTCCGTGCTTCGGAAGGCACGTAAAAAGTCGGTCCCGGTTGTTGTCAAATTGACAGCAGTCGTTAAGCCGTGTCAAAGGCCTACGGGCGACTTGAACAACTCTTGACAACAGGTTGGCTACTAACCACACGAAAAAGAAGAAGAAGAAGACCGAGGCAGTCAATTCCTACTATTGTAATAAATGTGAAAGATGGTGGACGTGATAAGATGTATTGTTGTTTAGATGGTAATTACACTAATTATTCAATCACAGGTATACCATTAAACAAGTAATGAAGACAATTTGCAAGCAGATATACCATCGTCCTTGAGCAGCGATAGCTCAGTGGGGAGACCAACAGACTGCAATGCAGAGGGTCTCGGGTTCGAACCCACGTCGCGCACCTCTGACTTTCGGAAGTTATATGACTTTTCGAAATGATGTGCGTATTGATTGATAATTATCGCCTGCTCCGTGCCTCGGAAAGCACGTTAAGTCGTTGGTCCCGGCTGCCATGAACATCTATGGTAGTCGTTATTGGGAGAGTGTCGACACACAAGATCCCATTGGGTCGAAATGTCGCCGGTCTGCACTGACTGGCCCCCACATAAGATAAGATAAGATACCATCGTCCTAGAATCCTAACTAATTGTTTCTTCGTTTGTTACGCTTTAAATACTCGACCGATCATCATGCAATTTAGAAAATACGTTGTCAGGGGAACGGAAAAGGACAAAGGCAACCTTTCATCCAGAAAAAGTACTGTTACTAAAACTAACCTAACCGATATTTATGCGAGCGAAACCGCGGGCAAAGTTTAGTTAAACATAAAATACGTATCATTCCGTTATGCGTTCGCGTGGGTTTAAAGAACGATGCGGGTAAAAAAAAAATTTAGTCACCATTTTCGAAGATGTTTAAATGTTTGTTTCTTAATTACACGAAAACAGCTGAATTGGTTCGAATGAAATCTAGCACGTAGATAAATCATGTCTTGTATTAGCGCATAAAATATTTTGTATTCCGGTATCGTGTCCAGAGGGATTTACGCAGGCAGAAGTCAAATGCAAATACTTATTGTGAATCAAGTGACATTCAAATAACTGTGATAATCTACAACTTCAGAGTTATTCAATTATTTTTTTGTAGCAATCGCGCATTGCTTAATATGGTTAAATTTAAAAGTATATATATCTATATAAGTACGAGTATATATAAAAATCTCGTGCCACGGTCTTTAGGGTCGCACTCCTCCGAAATGGCTCGACCAATTTTTATGATGTATATTTGGTAGATATAAGAATAGGTCGTAAATTATATTTCATATCGGTTGGTGAAGAAATAATTTATATGGCAGAACAACGTTTGCCGGGTAGCTGACCCGGCAGTTAGATAATTAATTTAAACCAGGCAACTGCTTTCTGGGTTCGATGCTCACATAAAATGTGATCCACTAATAGTTATGCCAAATCTGAGTGTTTAAGATAATTGTGTGAATGCTTCTATAGTTTCTGTGACACAGGAATTAATCTGAGTGTTTAAGATAATTGTTGTGTGAATGCTTCTATAGTTTCTGTGACACAGGAATTAATCTGAGTGTTTAAGATAATTGTTGTGTGAATGCTTCTATAGTTTCTGTGACACAGGAATTAATCTGAGTGTTTAAGATAATTGTTGTGTGAATGCTTCTATAGTTCACGTGATACAGGAATTAACCCTAGTGTGGGCGTTGTCTATAAATGATATATCTTAGGTGACCTAATAAATTTTTCCTTCTATGCGTGTTTAATTACTCTTCTTCTTCTTAAAGCAATATTCTTACTTTTCAAAATCGTGTAGCCTTGTTGCATAAATCAAAATATATTTGTACCAACTACTTCTCGCAGCATTACACCCATTATTTCCAAAACCAACAAACATTCATTCACAAATCCGACTCTTATTTAAAAATAGCATCAGATCGTATGAAGCTACTCACTCAATTTAGTTTGCTATCATCCGCGCTCTTTTGACTACGTTCGCGAACGAAACCGGATGAAATAACATAGTGAACGTGTAATAAAAAGTGTCTATAACAATTATTGACGTCATTTTATCGATTCGTAATTTAAACAGTAACTGCTCCGCGTTCCAATTGAGTCGTCCGAATTTAAATTCCGAATTAGTGCGTGCGATTTTTTGTAAAGTGACAGTTGATGATATTCAGTACATTTAATTTTGAATTAAGAATAGAGTACCGGTTATTAAGTGAAATTAAATATAGAGTTGCCACAGATATTACATAATATGACGTACAAATCAGTTTTAATAATTTATGATTGAATAAAACAAAGGCATCAAAATATATTAAACGTTTTCTTGTTTAGTATAATTCGACAATAAAATTTAAAAATATGAGTAGATTGATAAAAATGGCTTCGTTATGAGTGTAGATTCGAATTTATGACACAACGACTATATCTGTGAATGAAAATGGGTTAAGTGCTTATACGAAAAACTGAACATTGAGCAAAATGAAAAGACGAAAAAAAGACAGTAAGGTCCGAGTCAGATTTAACATTACCAATGTGGTGAGTATAAGTTTTCTTTATGAGCTATGCTTGTTTGAATTGTGAATACCGCAGATAAAAACAATCTCTACACAGCTGTTCCTATGTACATAATCATATTTATATAATTCGAACCAAGGCTCACCTGAACCCAAAATAACTATCTGAGGATCATATAAGATAAGATACTTTTATTTTGTGTAAGTTTATAGTTATCAGGCTATCTTGATTGTAACCAACATGAGTTGTTTAAAACTAATCACACTAATTATTGTCACGTATGGGATTCGAACCCACAACACACGGCACAGTAGCAGCGGTGAGGCGACCACTTAAACCACTACGCCATCCGCGCAGCCTTTTAAATTCCCTTCGACACAAAACTTATGCTACAGTCGACAAAAGTTCTTTAAAAACTAATGCTTTAAAAACCTCTTCTAAATTATTACCTGACATGTGGCTGGCAATAGAAAATGTATTGTTTGAAGTCATTTATGACCGGTACGACATTCAATTTGTTAACAGAGGAGACAAAGAACATTCACACTCGGTAATTTTTGTGTATTACACAATGGGATTAAATATAATGATCAGCAAAAATACTAATTGGTCAGCAAATATTGCACAGCATAACGAGCATCTATACGCCTCAAATCACTGCATTCCATCTCGGAAGTGTTAGGTTATGTTAGGTTCCTTTTTTTAAACCCACCCAAAAATAGGAGCCCCGCTTAGCGGGGCTCCGTCGACTTAGTTTGATCTCTTTAAAGTTTTCTGGCCATGAGTTGCTGATCAATTAGCTTTTTTTGCTCCGCAATTAGTATTTTTTTGCTGTGCAGTTAAATACTACCCTTACACAATTACACAATTTACCGTTTTCTATCCTGTATCTTAAACGCTGTCTCTTAAAATACACACCTACAGACTACTAGCCGCAGCAAGCGTAGGACTATTGCTACGTATGGATTTTAATATATGGGCTATGGGTATGAGTGTTTGATGGACTGGTATATTGGTAACTATGGATGATAAAACGGCGTCTGCCCTGAATACTCTAATAGCATCAATCGAATGGACAGACGGTGACTCGCCAACTCACTAGATGGACCCCCTGAATAGCCACGATAGGCATACAAGCCAGCAGCAGAGGGCAACACCGGTGCGAGCGGCTAGGGGTGTCGAGCGGTGCGGCGCCGGTTTCACCATCACGGGTCTCGTAACAACGGAGACCCGAAGCAGGTTTCTCCGTAGTTATGCCATTGAAAATGACACTTCCACCCCCAAGCATGTAGCTCTAGCGACCCCTCTCTGACCGGCCGACCAAGGCAAGCCAGAGTTGAGACTCCTAAGGGCGCTCTTGAAGTTCCACCCCAGCCAACCAGTAACGGCAAGCCGGGGACGAGGCCCTAATCGACTTTCTGAGGTATTCAGGGCCGCAGTGTCGCCACTCACATTCAGCTCGTCACAAGCTGCCCTGCGCTTTGTGCGCTTTTATTTAACATAGTGGTACGTTTTTTGTTTATATCACAAGGCGAAGGTGGTAATTTAAAAGCTAGTGTACTATGCCCTCCGGTATCGCGTTAGTCTCATGAGGAGATAACGACTGTCCCAGAGGGGTAAAATTAATACTATTATTATTCTATACTTATTTATTTATTTATTTAGTTTTATAGAAAGCTTACGGACTAATTAAAACTATGAAATATAACAATTATAATATTTTCAGTTTGCCAATTAAAAGCCCTCACATGTATATATAAAAAAAAAGGAATGACGATTTTTGTACTCGTTTTAAATATAACAAAAAAAAAATTTTCATTCAGTCAATCCTGTGCTGACTCGGTATTAGTGCTCACATTAACAAAGTATGAATTGGCCAATTGCCGCCTCATGGTGGCAGCACTAGTGCAAAACAGATCGATATTCAGGTCCCGTGCAAGCGCATTGAAACTTACAGCACTTCGCCTGAAGAAGGCATTACCCCTATAGTTTGTTGAACTAAACGGAACATTCAATATTGGCCGTTGACGGAAGCTTATCAAATTCGTGCGATATATACGCTGGGCTTCATCTTTTTCTTCCCCTGCTGGCTGCTTGCTTTCTCTACTCTAAATCATAATCTCAACGGTCACCCTTCTGGGAACAGAAAAAACAAATAAATAATCTATTTAAGCATATTATTATGATAACACGCTAAAATAGCACTATAGCACTAAGATTTAATATGTGAAAGTCATCTGGCCCTGGAAAGGCGTCGGCCATATGTATCGGTGTTATTTGTGCAATTGTATTTCTATCGCCGTACATACCATGAGATCTTTATATAAAAATCGTTCACTATTAGCATCTATTACCGTTTTCAGTCGACGTTGATAGAATAAGACTAATATCCTGGATTTAAAACATTTCTGACAAAACATTCAAATTTTTTTCCCTCTCATTCACGTGCTACGAACAAATCAAGAATATGTAGTGAGCTTCTATATTATTATAAAAAGGACGTGGCTGTGTCTGTTCATTTATAATAATGAATTTATAAAGCTGAAGAGTTCGTTTGGCATTTTGTTTAACGCGCTAATATCTGGATTTATGCGTCGGATATAAATATTTTTGTCTTTGATAGATTAAATCTTGAGGAAGGTTGTTAAGGAAGCCTATAGGCTATATGACATCACGCTACTGAGACAAAACCGCGAAAGAATGTACCTCTCCTCCGCGATTTTGTCTTCGTAGCGTGATCAACACCTAAGATGTTCATGGGTGATATCACTGGTCTTCGTAGGGTAAGGTAACCGCTTATTATCAGAAGAAACATTTTTCCTTGGTTCCCCGAAATGAGCCTATGACGGTATTTATACCCGCGTCCAGACCTATTTCAAAAATATCTACGTATCTAAATAACTTACCTTTTTTAAGGAAAAGCTTTTCTTAGAAAATTCATTTAAACAAGAACATGTTTATTAAATTTCAAAATTAAAATACATAATTTTTATAAAAATTTCCAAATAGATTTGTTTGTTTGTTACCTTTTTACGCCTAAACCACTGAACCACTCATCCTGAAATTTTGCATATACGAGTACGTTGTCAAGTGTACAGAAACGGAAATAGGCTACCTTTCCTCTCGAAAAAAATTACTGTTCCTGAGAAAAACAACAATAACGTTCTTATAATAATAGATGGCGCCACGTGTTTTTCGAATCATTATTGAATTATATTATTACAAGCAGAGTACAACCTGAGTTGATTGTCAAATTCTAAATTAACGCGAGCGAAGCCGCGGGCAAAAGCTAGTACTTTTATAAATTTATAATTAATATACGTCTAAACGAAAGACGCCGCGGGCGTAACTTATGGTAGTTAAATAAGACTTATTAAAACAAACCGATGTACTCTGAAGATAATAAATCGTAGCCTACATACATATTCTTCTTGAAATACTTGTATTATTTGTTTATATAACACTTCTTAGTTCTGAAGTTAACAATTCTAATTGTGGCGCTAAAATATATTGCACAGTCGGAATGGTGATTTAGTCGCGAAAATAGGTGCATTGAAGCAGAATTTTATTTAATTGAATTAGTTTTGTAGCGATTAGTAAACGTGTTTCTTGGGCTTAAAGTGTTAATATTTCAGTGTAAATTTGACGGTTTTATTTTGTGTTAATATGTTGTGATTTTGTATAGCAGTATTTACGATTTTGCGGTCAAATAGTAACAGTTTTCAGAAGGTATAGTGTTTATTTGAAATCAAATTTGTTAAGGTATAGTGGGCGACCGTTGAGCTGGCACAGAGAGAGACTGTTTCGAGTTAGATCCCGAGGCGCTTTTCGAAGTTGTGTAGTGTAGTATATAGTTAATTATCGCTCGCTTTAACGGTGAAGAAAAACATGGTAAGGGAACTTACATGTCTGAGAGTTCTCCATAATGTTCTCAGAGATATGTGTAGTCTGCCAACCCGCACTGGGCCAGCGTGGTAGACTATGCCCTAACCCTTCTCAAACTGAGAAGAGGGCCGTGCCTAGCAGTGGGACAGTCTAATACGGGGCTTATAATTATTATTTTATTACATTATAAGCATTATCACGGTGACATTACAAATAACGAAATCAACGACATAAAATGTTTATCTGTTGTCTTTTATTATATCCTTATCCTTACTATATATACATATATATAGGAATGATATAGGCTACTTTTTATTGATGTAGGTACCACGCGGGCAGAGCCGCGCGCAAAACTAGTATATAATATACTCTGTCTGTCTATCTGTCTGTCTGTCTGTCTGTTACCTTTTCACGGCTAAACCACTCAACCGATTTAGATGAAATTTAGTACAGATATAGTTTAAAACCTGGGGAAGGATATAGGCTACTTTTTATTGATGTAGGTACCACGCGGGCAGAGCCGCGCGCAAAAGCTAGTATATAATATACTCTGTCTGTCTATCTGTCTGTCTGTCTGTCTGTTACCTTTTCACGGCTAAACCACTCAACCGATTTAGATGAAATTTGGTACAGATATAGTTTAAAACCTAGATAAGGACATAGGCTACTTTTTATTGATGTAGGTACCACGCGGGCCGTCCCGCGCGCGAAAGCTAGTATATAATAAATTGATACTATTGATATACTCGGCAACGCATGTTTCGAATCTCCATGCAGTATTTAATGTATGGACATTCGAAACACGCGTTTCAGAACCCCAAAAAGAAATATTTGAATAAAAGAATAAAGTGTCGCGGCCAACTGGTTCCATAGATTAATCAATCAATAAGTTTAAGCATCGCTGCCTGCGGCCATGATTGACTGGTCACTAAATACTGATCAAAAATTTTATAAACAAAATGTTACATTTAGTGATCTTTTACTTATATTTTTAACACCTACCTATTTGTTTCCGGGAAAGTAAGGGCGGACGTATTAGAATAATATTCCGTCTAAGTCGAGTAAATGGCTATTATGGAAGCTATACATATTACGTCGTGGCCAGATCTTAGAATTGATCACTTCATGATGTGGCCGACTATTTTATGAAATGGCTGTATATCATAAAATGGAAAATACCTGCTTCCGTTTAGCGTTTGATATGAACAGCTAAACACACGGCTAGTGAGTTCTAAGATCTGGCCACGACATACATATGCAAAGAAGCAAAGGAAAGTCAGAGACTACTGATTGCCACTTGCACCGATCTTGGCAGACATATCTACGTCTCTTGCTTCATTAACTGGCATTGCAATCCGCATGCCTTTTCTGCGGTTAAGAGCACTCTAAACTTGGTCTTGGCCTTTCTCTGTCGATTATCTCATTCACAAACGCCTTATAACTTTCTTAGGTAATATTTTATGATTTTCTCGACCATTTTTTCGCATTATCCAAATTATCTAGGATACATTGTGTTCTTATCTTATCTTATGTGGGGGCCAGTCAGTGCAGACCGGCGACACTTCGACCCAGTGGGATCTTTTGTGTCGACACTCTCCCAATAACGACTGCCATAGATGTTCATGACAGCCGGGACCAACGGCTTAACGTGCTCTCCGAGGCGCGGAGCAGGCGATAATTGTCAATCAATACGCACATAATTTCGAAAAGTCATATAACTTCCGAAAGTCAGAGGTGCGCGACGCGGGTTTGAACCCGAGACCCTCTGCATTGCAGTCTGTTGGTCTCCCCACTGAGCTATCGCTGCTCTCATACATTGTGTTAATTCCTGTTAATGTATTTGATTAGTTTATTCTTATTCTTTATTATTCTTAATAATTTATGTCTTACAAGATTTAAAAAATAAATTTCTACAGTGTACTAGGTCTTATAGCTGAAGTGTATTAAACCAACATTTCAAAGACTTTCAGGTCCCACGTGAAAGCTATTCGCTGGGTATATTTTACTACTCTACTAATTAGAATTTACTAAAATAAAAATCAGGATAAGTGTTACAATTTTATTTCCCACGTAATATCCAGCAGGTACATAAATATTTCCAGACATCGTCTTTTTATTTTAGTAAATTCAGAGTTGTAGTGTGCTGAATTTACAAAAATTTAATCCGAATAATCCCTTGCTTGACACGTACATCAAAGCCGAAACCTCACTATTGACTGCTTGTATAAGCATATAACATCTCACCGAGAAGGCAGTAAAAACTACTTAAAATATTTAGTAGCACTATTCTGAATTCTCCACTTAATAAACGGCCAAACTGTTTAGGAATGCAATATGGTTCCGGATTCTGTGTTTAGGATAGTTTTGGATACTTCACGGCTATTTTGGATTTATAGTAATGTTCTAGCCAAGTGTAAATTTAACAATACACAATTCAGTGAGATTACAGCTAAGCTAGTGACTGTTTCACGAACCAAATGGCACGATCTTGTTTATACAAGTGATGCTACCAATTACCTTGACCTCAGCGCTCACTGTCAGTCCGCGTAGGAATAAAAGGGATGTTGCGATCACCAACTGAGCTAGTGACTGTTTCACGAACCAAATGGCACGATCTTGTTTATACAAGTGATGCTACCAATTACCTTGACCTCAGCGCTCATTGTCAGTTCGTGTAGGAATAAAAGGGATGTTGCGATCACCAGCTGAGCTAGTGACTGTTTCACGAACCAAATGGCACGATCTTGTTTATACAAGTGATGCTACCAATTACCGTGATCTCAGCGCTCACTGTCAGTCCGCGTAGGAATAAAAGGGATGCTGCGATCACCAGCTATTAGCTTTTCGAATGCCAAACTACCTAATTATTAAAAACTTAAAACAAAAAATTTTAGGAGTGTCAATTTTAACCGAATTCAAAATAGGAGGTTATTATTTGATAACATTTACCGCCTGTTATCTACTGGTCACAGTTTTCCATTTCGTACTCCTACTGAAAACATCTTGACGGAAAAACCAATTACAGTTTACCAACCACAACCAGAAATCAGTGATTCCTGATCACTACTATCCAATCCTTGTAGTGAGAGGTACATATCTCTAGTGACTTAAATAAATATAGGCATAGGTAGATATATATAAATATATATTCAAATAGATATAGGCTATAACTAAATGAAAAATAGAAAAAAATAATAGATTAAAATACTAATAGAAATATACCTACCTACATAATTATATATAGTGTAAGTGAGGGGATACTTTGCATTGTATTTAGTCAAGAAATTTCTATCATCTAATAACATGTTTAGCAATTTAGTACCTAATATTATGCGTATATAAAATTTGTTCATTTAAGATTTTTCTGATAAGTACCTAATGCATATATTAAACGAAACTCGCATGCAAATATCGACGCACGAATTCTGGCAAAAGGCACGCGTCTGTAAAATTTCATACTAAAAAGTATAAAATTTTACTGACTCGAGCCTTGCCTCGGACTTTTACTTTTGAGCTTCATCTAAAGGCCGTATTCAAGTAACTCGTCTAGTCACAATCAACCTTATAGTGCTAATTTTACTAATATGTATCGAAACAGCCGCCGAAAAATCGAATAGCTATCAACCTCTCCACTGAACACGACATTCTACGCGCCGCGTTCCTACTAGAGACGAAAGATTCTACGCGCCGCGTTCCTACTAGAGACGAAAGATTCTACGCGCCGCGTTCCTACTAGAGACGAAAGATTCTACGCGCCGCGTTCCTACTAGAGACGAAAGATTCTACGCGCCGCGTTCCTACTAGAGACGAAAGATTCTACGCGCCGCGTTCCTACTAGAGACGAAAGGAATAGTATCATTCAAATATTATTAATAGTTATAAAAATAGTATTCGTGCCGACTCAAGGACGGTGATCTTCATGTGCACAAGATACTGTTCATGTCGGTATAAACGTTAAGCTATCTTAAAAGTCTATTGTGTTCCGCGTTAAAAATTGGATTTATTCGGCGATTTTATTGATATTTTATATTTTCAGCTTCCGTACTAGGAATCATTGCATGGCGAGGGCTCATTATAAATACACAATTGATAGACACAAAGTGTGTCCAGATTTGGAACAATTGTTAAATTACTAGGTTTAGTTACGTCCGATTGTTACCACTGCGGCGACTGCCGCGACGTTGTTGAGGACACGGCGCTGAACACTGTGGCGGATTGCCCCGCCTGGGCATCGCAGCGCCGTGAGTTGATCGAGGCAGTCGGATTGGTTGCCCTCTCGCTCCCGGCCGTAGTTCAGTCTATGGTCTGGAGTGAGGTCGCGGAACGCCGTCTTCTCCTTCTGTGTCTGTGGAAGTCATTTCCATCAAGGAGGCGGTGAAACAGGAGAAAGGGCGCTTAAACCCTCTCCCCAACTGCAGAGCCGGGCGCCGGAGGGCGGTAAACGACCTCCAACCACCCTGAGGTTTGACCTGGGGACTTCGTGGACCTGCCCGACATCCGTTCAGCACCAGATGTGCGTGTTCTCACGCGCGCCTCTGTGTCGAGTCCGTTTCGCCTCTAGGAGAGGGGGAGGGGGGGGGGGCACAGTTGAGTTTTAAAGTGAGTTAGTGCCTAAAGGGTAGGTCTTGTCGTGTAGTGGCCTGCCGTTTCATACGGCGGCGGGCCGAAACCTCGCCGGGTTTGCGACCGCATGTGCAAGTGATTCGCGCGGCTCCGCCGATAGCGGTTTTGTCGAGGAACACCGTGGTAGGTTTAGTCGGTATTTCGGGAGGTCCATTATCATCATTTCAACATCTTTTTTTTACTCCGGTGAGTCAGACATAACCCCTCCACCCACTCCCGCGGAGGGGTATGGGTCAATGTATTCCCCCACGTAAAAAAAGAAAAATAAAAGATTACAGTCTATTGCCCTGATGACGTGTCTACGAAATTTCATGACGGTTAGTCGAGTAATTAAGGTCTAAAAGCGTAACAACAAACAAACAAATTCACATACGTTTATTAATTAATTAAATAAATATCTACTAAGCTCTAAAATTTATTTCAATATGATATAAGATAATAGAATGTTCGTTCTTCTCTCCTAATTTTGCCGTGCCCGACGAAGTCCATAATTGTTCTCTCTACATTTATAAGACCTGTATATACATTATTATCAATAAACGAATTGAATTGAAAATTGAATTAAATTTAATTTATAACATTAGTTAGGATTGTCCTGTGTGGGTTCTGAACCCACAATGTTCAGCTCTACGCCATCCGTCAACGCGAAGCTCGAATTGAGTGCTTATATAAAAAAGAATGTCTTCTCCGCTACCAAATCGCCTGTATATCAAGCAACCATGAAATATTTTATATCACATGAATCACTCAGATTAGAAGGTACTTATGTGAG
Organism: Catocala sponsa; assembly: GCA_963564715.1. NCBI lineage: Eukaryota > Metazoa > Arthropoda > Insecta > Lepidoptera > Erebidae > Catocala > Catocala sponsa. The sequence goes on along the minus strand of OY751346.1, from coordinate 7,236,132 downwards.
ACCACGATCGGAATGAATCACAGCCGTACATTGTACTATCTCAAAAGCTTATCCCGATCACAAGAGCAACATGTAACACACGTAGATTCTCATAAAACCTTGGTTTGAATTCTGTGCCTCCTGTCATGAGTAATATAAGTCGAGTTGTACCCTTTTTGTAATTTTTACATAGAAATAATCAGAAAAAAATTTGGATATTTTTGATCTAACTCACGTTCTTCTATCTACCATAATTTCGGAGATAATATTGTGCAAAGTGATATAACTGGCAGGGTCTTTGCAAAAATATCGTGAATATAGATATATTTCAACTTGTAACCTCTATAAGTAATTGCTGCACACATTATTTTTCGTGTTTCATGGTATAAGTGTGATATATATTTATTTGCACATTTAATTTTTCATCTTACACAAAGACAACTTATAAGTGCAATATAATTTAACTGTAGTTGTATCATTATTTGTTTGTTTCTATGTATAATATGTATATATTTACAAAAAATAAAGTATATAAGTATGTTTATCCATTGTCTAGTACCCATAGTACAAGCTCTGCTTAGTTTGGGCTAGATGGTGTTGTGTGTATGTAATAGAATATTATATTATTATTATTATTTATCACGTCATCGGTTTTTTAACAATTAATTTAAATCTATAATATTGACCACAAAAATGTAAATGAACAGTGAAAGTGAATGTTTTTATCTACAAAAAAGTACTCAAGTTTAATCTCGGTCACTTAGAACGAGAATTAGATTTTTTTAAATTTTGTTTTTGTTCTCCTGTAAAATGTTGATTTTTGACTTGTATCACTTTGCACAGGAGGCACAGAATTGTACTCGTCATAAATTCTACGTTAGTTTTTATGTATGAGCGCCAAAAGGATGGCTCGTGAGTTTAATGAGTGTTATGTTTTACAAACTTTGTTGTACTTATAAGATATTTTCGGATGTGCTGGAATGTGTCTCATATGTAAATAAACGGTACTAGTTACGCTTTGCTAGAAGCGTTTTTTTATAGGTGATATGGCACTTGATTGCCTGTTATAACCTTGGAGTTTAAAATTGTAATTTGCATGTAGGTATATTATGAACGGGGAAAAAGATAGTGCGCAGGACTTGAATTTGCGACCTCGACAAACTGTGTAGTCGCTGTACCAATTAGGGCGCGTTCCCACTATGTCGTGACGATAGATAATCGTGTAGTTTAAAGCGTCGTGGCTTGTGTATTTAAATAGAGGTGTTCAGATAAAGGACGACACGATTAACTATCGTCCAAGACTTTTTTTTGCAGTGACGACAGATTGTCAAGTCAATGGAAACAGCTAGCACGACAGTCGTAAAACGATAAAAAAACGTCACGACTAATCATGACGGCAAATCGTGTGTAGTTGTTGCAACTATCCATCGTAGCTACTATATAAATATCGTCTCGTCGTTTACACGTTCAACGATAAAATATTTCGACGACACAGTGACGATAAACAGTCGATATAATGAGAACAGCTAGAGGCGACAGTCGTCCAACGATAAATTAATCGTCACGACATAGTGGGAACGCGCCCTTAAGCTATTCATAGTTCTACAATGGGGATCGAAATTATCTGTATTTCGTATCTAAGGCTATGCATCATCTACCGACTAGGTATGCGTGTTATTCAAACTGTTAATTGTTGGATTGCCAGATATAATTAAAATATATTGTAACTGGCCACCGGTGTGCCGCTGCTTCTCAATAGATTGATAAAGATGGCATTAATTGCTAGTACGTGTATAAATTACCTATTATGTAATAATTTAAATGTTTGCAGATATTATCTATACTAATATTATAAAGCTGAAGAGTTTGTTTGTTTGGTTGAATGCGCTAATCTCAAGAACCGAATTGAAAACTTATTTTAGTGTTGAATAGCCCATTTATCGAGGAAGGCTATAGAGTAGACTATATAACATCACGCTATAGCTAGAAGGAGAGGAGCATCAATAAAAAAAAATTTGGTTGTCTGTAAAGTCGGTTTATGGACGATAGTTTAACGTGACAACGTCATAACGTGCCTTTTGTTCGCTCGTGTAGCGCCCTCGCTCCGATCATAACGTTACAATGAGCGTAACGGGACAATGTGCGTAACAGGACAATGAGTCATCCTTTTTCGTGCGTGCAGCTGACGTTCATCGATTTATTAGACGTTGTCACGTCAAAATGTTGCAAAAACGGGGAAAATTATCTTATGTGAAGCAGACGAAGTTGCGCGGGTCAGCTAGTGTTGAAATATTTCTTAAATCGAAATCACTCAATCCTGTCTAATTTATTTGCCATCCCAAATACCTCAAGATGTTATACTTTAAACATAAATTGTGTATCATTACTGAAAAACATTCAGAAATTGTTTACGTTTACCATCTTAAATTTGAAAAGTGGCTGAATTAGTAATTCTATGTAATAGCGACGTAAAATGTAAAAGATTTATAGAACAACTAGATTTTACCCGCGACTTCGCTCGCCTAAATGCAGGTTAGGTTAGATTACCCTTTGTTCTTTTCTGTTGCTTGACAAAGTGTATGTGCAATTTCATTACGATCGGTACAGTAGTGAAGGCGGGAAAGCGTAACAAACACCCAAACAAACTCACATTCGCATTAATATTAGTTAGGATACTTAAAAGCCCATATATTTTGTATTTTATTAAATAACTAGATGTGCCCGCGGTTTCCCTTGCGTTTATGGTTTCTGCGCCGCTCCCGTGGGTCGTAGCATGATGTTATATAGCCTATAGCCTTCCTCGATAAATAGACTATCCAACACCAAAAGAATATTTCAATTCGAACTCGTAGTTTCTGAGATTAGCGCGTACAAACAAACAAACTCTTCAGCTTTATAATACTAGTTTTCACCCGCGGCTTCGCTCGAGTAAATGTAGGTTAGGTTAGGTTAGGTTTAGAACAGTTATTTTTTCTGGATGAAAGGTACCCTATGTCCTATTCTGTACCCCTGACAACGTGTATGCAAAATTTCATGTTGATTGGTTGAGTAGTTAAGGCGTGAAAGCTTAACAAACAAACAAACAAACAAACTCATTTTCGCATTTATAATATTAGTTAGGATTAGTATAGATACCAGCCCTGTATTAAACTGCCCCCCTGTTGGGCTCGGGCCTCTTCTCTGGGTGAGAAGGGTTAGGCCATTGTCTACCAGGCTGGCCCAGTGCGGGTTGGCAGAATTCACATATCTTCGAGAACATTTTGAAAAACTCTCAGATATACAGGTTTCCTCTTGATGTTTTCCATTACCGTTAAAGCGAGCGATAATTAACTATTTAATACGAACATAACTTCGAAATGTCAGTGACGGGCACCTTGGAATCAAACTCGAGAACTCTGCGTGGCAGTCCAAAGGCTATCGTTGGTATTTAAATTATTATTTGTCGGCCTCGATAGCGTAGTGGTTAGTGTAACCGACTGCCACGCCTAAGGTCGCGGGTTCGAATCCCGCACAGGTCAAACATTTGTGTGCATGAACATGAATGATTGTCTTGGGCTGGTTGTTCCTATGTATAATATGTACGTATTTACAAAAAAAAAAAGTATATATGTATGTTTATCCATTGTCTAGTACCCATAGTACAAGCTCTGCTTAGTTTGGGCTAGATGGTGTTGTGTGTATGTGAAAGAATATTATTATTATTAGTAATTCTTTTTAACTGAATTATGTTATAATGCCTTTGATAACAGCGAGGACTGTAGCACAAATATATCAACTTCATTATCTCAGCCGAAAGACTTCTACTTCTGGACGCGGACCTGCCCCAAGGTTTTCCACACAGAACGGTCTTGGGCCACCCGCGTCCAACCGCTTCCCGCGGAATTCCCCAAAGATCAACTTATCTTATCTTATCTTGTGTGTGGGGGCCAGTCAGTACAGACCGGCGACACTTCGACCCAGTGGGATCTTTTGTGTCAGCCCCAAGATTCATCCCTTAGCTATCTCCTTATGAATGTACTGCATTACCCGCAGTGTACAATTCAGAGGAAAGATCAACTTAAACTGAACAAATAAAACGAATACGAAGTCACGGACATTACTTAGTTTAATTTTCAATGTTCCCAATACTCTGATGTAGAACGGAATACATAAAAGTCAGATAAGAAAGATTTTAATAGAACAATACCTGGAGTTAGTAGAAACTTGGTGCCATTAATAATTTTCCTAGAATCTTGTTGAAAGTTTCACGTACCTATGATTGTGATATGAGTTCTAGGTCATATAATATCACAGACATTTTCTAGAACTAAAAAAACTAGAAAAGTCGAACTAACTAAAAAAAAAATTGGGTTGCACTCCGGGAGTGCCGGCAGAAGTGGAAACTTAAATATTAACGTTGTGCATTTTTGATATTTTGGAATGGTTAGGGAATAATTTTGCACGAATTGCTTTAATTATCAGTATAAAAGTACTATCATTTATGTGGTAAAATACAATATTCATTTATTGCGCTATCGTATACAAACATGACTATTCTCCCACCGTCTTACGAATTTTCGATCAGGTCACGTGTCCTGACGCGAGTTTAAAATTTTTTACCTATCACAAAAAAAGTGCACAACGCCGCTAAAGAAGTTTTCACTTCAAAAACTAGCAATAGACTAGAATTCTCTCAATAATACAATAATTCCCTTTATTGCTGAAGGTTATTTGTTACATTATCTTAAAACTTAAAGGCACGGGGCAGATTTAAACGTGGACGAAGCCGCGAGACATAGTCGTAGTGAATGCGATTGCTGTGTATAAGTTGTCGGATTCGATTTCCGGACGGCAAAAGTGTTATTGAGATGTTCTGACAAAAGTAATATGGCGTCTAGAACTTTTCCCGGTAGATGCCAATACGATCATAAATGTAATACAATTATAAATGTATCAATCAATAATCTATACAAATAAATAAAATTGAAGTGTCTGTTTGTAATGTCAAAATAACAGCTTTTTATCTAATGCATATGAAAGTATATAAGGTACCTATACGAAAACATCTATTTTCAAAATTTTTGTCTGTCTGTCTGTTTGTTCCGGCTAATCTCCGAAACGGCTGAACCGATTTTGACGGGACTTTCACTGGCAGATAGCTGATGTTATAAGGAATAACATAGGCTACTTTGATTTTAGAAAAAAATAGGGGTCCGCGAAAACAAACACTTTTTAATTAAACTCTACGCGGACGAAGTCGCAGGTAACAGCTAGTGTATAATTATAATTATACTTCATAGCTTCATGAATATTTATTTTATTTATTGATAATTATCAATGTATAATATATTATTATGTTATATATAAATGACTATCTGTTTTTGACGGCAAAAGACCAAGAGGCCGCAGTCCAACGAGATGGTCGGACCAAATCCGATCGTCGCTTAACACCAATCTCCACAAAGCCCTCCACGAAGCAAAGACCGGAACAGATGGAGGAAGATAGTCAATGAGAAAGTCATTCAGCGGGGGAGTCACGACCCTCAGTAATGAGGAATACGACGCGAGCAGGCGGAAATTACTATCTGTATTTCCATCATATTTTAGGAAAGAAAGAAAAATTTTAATGTTTGTGTATTACCCTTGAGTGCTATAGGCGTGAGATATACGCACGTAAGTGGTATTTCTGTGAATCCTTTTATATAGGCGTGAGAATATGTAAGTAAGTGTATGAGTGCTTCAAAGAGGCGATTAGAAAAATCGAAGTTACGTATTTTAATGAAAAATATATAACTCGACTACGTAAAAAAGGGGTCTCATATAGCCTATAGGTCTTAAATTTATGTAGCCTATGTCACCCGGCCTATTATCACGAATCTATTGACACCTCATTCATTAAAATCGATTCAGTAGTTTAGGCGCTACGGTGGAACATACAAACATACATACACAGACTGCCAAAATCATTACCCTTCCTTTTGGCTTCGCCGTAGTCGGGTAAAAAAGATTGAATCTTGATATAAAATGTGGATGTATCATACCCTTGCCTTATATTACAGCGATATCTAGATGCATCTAGATACTTTATTCAGGATGAAATGTACTCTATGTACTTTTCTGACAACGTGTAGCAAAGACGTGAAAGCGTAACAAACAAACTTACATTCGAATTTATAATATTAGTTAAGATATACTAGCCTGAATATCTATACTAATATTATAAAGCTGAAGAGTTTGTTTGTTTGTTTGAACGCGCTAATCTCAGGAACTACTGGTTCGATTTGAAAAATTCCTTTAGTGTTGGATAGCCTATTTATCGAGGAAGGCTATAGGCTAAATAACAGCACGCTACGACCCACGGGGGCGGCGCAGTAACGATAATCGCGGGTGTAACCGCGGGAACATCTAGTATAATATTATATGTGCTGTCCAAGACCAGTATTATCCCTATATCGAGTAGGAACCAATATCAGTATATTGATTGCTCGAAGTTTGTTCGCATCCGTGACAATTCAAGTGGGCTATTCACGAGGATAGATATATTTTCATTATTACGGCGGTTATTAGCAAATCTTTTACTATTTGTGGTAATAAAGTAAATTAATTGAAGTTTCCACCTACCATTACTATCCAATCTGTTTGGAGGAAATGAGTTCTGTCAAAGGTACAGTCGAGTTCGTTAAGAGAAATGCAGGCATCAAAACATTTAATCAAAAGTTTTATAACAATTATTGTAATAATTTTGTTTAAAACTCATTTGTTCTCAATCGGAGTATGCAGTCAAGATCTGAAGTCCTCTTTACGATAAATATGTACTTCTAACTATTCAGAAAAATATGTAACGGGTATTAACGCGATCATGCATAATGTTTACCTTTTATAGGCTTGACGTTTCGACCAGGTTACACCGGCCGTGGTCACAAGCTGACTGGTGCTGCGATATCATGTCTCCGTTTGTGAGGCAGAAGAATCTTGATTCACCCTCAATTTTGGCATATTTTTGTTGTTCATATACCGTCACAAATCATGCAACGCGAAAGTTTAAAAGTTATTATTTAGAAAAAGGTTTTACGACCAAAATACAATTTACACGGCGACTTCCTAAATTATCGTTTATGTAACTACTGTGCATATACCAACTTTTGAGCCTGGAATCTAGGCGAAAATGACTTGCATCCACATTGTTGTACAGTTTATGTAACAATAGGTTTGACTGCCCAGAAATCACTAATTACATTGTACCTAGAACCGTATTCCGACGAGAGACGCGCGTGCCCCGGCTGTTCTACACTGCAGAGAGTAAAACCAACGCCGGCACACGGGCGTCTCTTAGTCGCCTTTTTAAACTTATCACACACCTTACAGACTTAGATATATTTGCACTCCCGTATTCAAAATTTCGTAGACAAGCTATTGAATTGTTAAAATAATTGATTCTATATTTTCCCGTTCACAATTATTATCGCGCCTGTTTATTTTATTCCTATATATTTTTAATATTAATTCGCGGACATTGGTGTGGATTACACATTAACTCTTTTCTTTACATATTAAAAATTGTTGATTGATGTTGTTGCAATACATTTAATGTGTAACTGCTTTGTGTCCCAATAAAGTAAATAAATAAATAAACAGGTCTATTGCTGTCGCGCTGAGCCCGAACGAAATATCAATGTGCGAAAGAGGTAACTACAACTCGGAATAAGTAAAATAGATAAAATCATCATTGATATTCAAATATTTTTTTATAAACAACTAGCTGTTACCTGCGACTTCGTCCGCGTAGATTGTAACTAAAAAGTGTTTGTCTCCGCGGAACGCAATTTTTTTCTAAAATCAAAGAAGCCTAAGTTACTCCTTATAACATCAGCTATCTGCCAGTGAAAGTCCCGTCAAAATCGGTTTTGTCGTTTCGGAGATTAGCTGGAACAAACAGACAGACAGACAAAAAATTTAAGAATAGATGTTTTCGTATAGTTACCTTATATACTTTCATATGCATTAGATAAAAAGCTGTTATTTTGACATGACAAACAGACACTTCAATTTTATTTATTTGTATAGATAAGAATTTTGGCAACGTCTATATTTTTTATTTATTAAATTTTAGTTTCGTTCTCAGTCAAGTCTTGGGATACCGGAAATAATTAAAATCTTTTGTGTATGGCCACTGGTGTTCCGCGGCTAGTCAAAAGGCTAAATTTGTTTTGGATTCCCTAAAAATAACAGTATTATTAAGCGAACCTTTTTGTCATCTCTATTTATTTATTTAGTAAAACGGAAGCAGTGAACAAATCATTCTTAAAATTTAATTTATTGTTAACCAATTAAGACAACTAAAATTTTTTATTACGTTTTTTATTTAATTAATAAAAAAGACAACTCCCGTACTAAGAATAATTCCTGTCGCGGGGGACTTTACAAACATTCAAACAACGGACACAAAGAACATTCAGACTCGGAACAACCATTTGTGGATAGAACAAATTTTTGTCCCGTGTGGGATTCGAACCCACAACATGCGACCACTTAAACCACTATGCCATCGTGCAGTCATCTATATCTATACAAATAAATAAAATTGAAGTGTCTGTTTGTCTTCTTCTCCTTCTTCTCTCTAGCCTTTATTATTCCCAAGTCACTCGGGGTCGGCTTTTCTGGTCTAACCCGATTTGACTGGATATCAGTTTTTACTGAAGTGTCTGTTTGTAATGTCAAAATAACAGCTTTTTATCTAATGCATATGAAAGTATATAAGGTAACTATACGAAAACATCAATTTTTAAATTTTTTGTCTGTCTGTTTGTTCCGGCTAATCTCTGAAACGGCTAAACCGATTTTGACGGGACTTTCATTGGCAGATAGCTGATGTTATAAGAAGTAACTTAGGTTACTTTGATTTTAGAAAAAAATAGGGTTCCGCGGAGACAAACAATTTTTAGTTAAAATGTACGCGGACGAAGTCGCAGGTAACAGCTAGTTACTATATATACTTACATAAATACATAGTGTATTAGAAATTATTTGAACCAGAATTTCATGGTAACATGGTCACACTATTCCCAAAATAACCACACAATATTTGTTTATCATTTAGTACGTTTGTTTGACGTTTGACGTTGGCATTGTAGGGTTAAGAACGGGTCGACTTTTAGTCACTGTTTACTAGTGAAAGGGTTAACTCTGTTTTGGTAATGTCATGGCACTGATTCTTCTAGGCTGATCTATTATAAGGTAAACTTAGTCTTAACAAAATAATATTATTTCTTTTAAGCATTTTATTTGTTAGTAAATACATCGTAGGACTACACCTGTTTCTTGGAGAGGTTCTGTGAGGCCGTGGTATCACCCTGGTCGAGCCGGCATTCGTGCCGAAGCGTGGCTCTCCCACTATAATCTCTCCCACTTGTTATTGGCTTCTGTTAGGAAAATCTCAATAGCAGCATGTGTTTGGATATGTGCCTGGTACACGACAGACCCGTGCCATTTTTGTGACTTAAAACATAACTGGCAAAATGTGAGTGTAGAACACCTCTTTACTAGGTGTATATAATTGTGAGTGTTTGCTAAAACAATGGCTACGAATAATACTCAGATACGGTAAATACCTAACTAGTATTTTAAATGTAGATGTAAGTTTGTGTATCTGTCACCCATTTCATGCCTTTACCACTCCACCGATCATCATGAAATTTCGCATACAATTTAAATTAAACTACTTACGGATTTTATCGTGTTGTTTATTTGACACTTTATTACAAAATTTAGAAACTGTTACACTACTATTACTGTTAAACTTTACTAATTTTTAAGCTAATTAAATTATTGAAACCATTAAAACTATTTATACTATTAATATTTATGTTTAGGCTTTCCCCGAAGTTTCGGTTGCTTTTCAGCAGACATGGTCACGGGGAGACCTGCCTAATTAATTAGCTTAAAAATTAGTAAAGTTTAATAGTAATAGTAGTGTATCAGTTTTTAAATTTTGTAATAAGGTATCAAATAAACAACGCGATAAAATCCGTATGTAGTAGTTTCATTTCAATGAATAACATTCGCGTAAACAGAAGACAATATTATTTCGCATACAAGTTATATAAAAAAGGACATAGGTTAGGACAAAAGGTATTGTTCCCGACAGATACAATTTTTTGTCTAGATTACTGCAAAGCCGCGATATGGATAGATGTATAAATCCTACTACCATATGAGGATCTAAATCGAACCCACAATACTCAGCCCATTGGCATTGGTCAGATGACTTCTTAAACCAATGCGCTACTGCTACAGCCTTTATATTTAATCTTCTCCCTAGCCTTTATTATTCCCAAGTCACTTGGGGTCGGCTTTCTAGTCTAACCGGATTTGACTGGATATCAGTTTTAACACGGAGCGACTGCCATCTGACCTCCGCAACCCGAAGGCTAACGATACCCTAAGGCTAGACCATTGTCAGGATATTAGAGGGCACTGACTTCCCAATAACGACTGCCATAGATGTTCATGGCAGCCGGGACCGACGGCTTATCGTGCTCTCCGAGGCTATATATTTAATACAAGTATATAATTAGTCTATCATCTCTCTTGTTTTATTGATACTAAATAGCAGTTTGGTAAGCCATAGTTTACATTTATAATATTGATGCCTTCCGTTATTTATTTTAGTATAAATAATAAGACAGGTAATGATTTAATAAATAGTAGTAGTACTAGCTTTATTAGTAGACTAGCTGTTACCTGCGACTTCGTCCGCGTAGATTTTAACTAAAAAGTGTTTGTCTCTGCGGAACCCTATTCTTTTTCTAAAATCAAAGTAGCCTAAGTTACTCCTTATAACATCTGCTATCTGCCAGTGAAAGTCCCGTCAAAATCGGTTCAGCCGTTTCGGAGATTAACCGGAACAAACAGACAAAAATTTAAAAAATAGATGTTTTCGCAAGGTACCTTATATACTGATAAAAAGCTGTTATTTTGACATTACAAACAGATACTTCAATTTTATTTATTTGTATAGATGTATAGATATGAGAAATTAAATATTGACTAGTTTTTGCCTTCAGCTTTGATCTGGTACAATGCTTTTCCTCTGGATGAAAGGTACCCTATGTCTATTGTATATTTCTGTACCCCTGACAACGTGTATGCAAAATTTCAAATCGGTCGAGTCTCCTCCCTTTTTTGAAGTCGGTTAAAAAAGCGTAACAAACAACGAACTCAAAGAACAATCAGACTCGGAGCAACTTTTCGAGGATCACACTAATAATAATAATAATAGTAAACATTTATTTCAGACATTAACTCCATATTTTGTTAGTAACAATTACTTAAAAACTATGTTAGTATATAGAATTATTAAAAATTAATTCATGTACCTTCCTGCTGCACTAAAGATTATTCCGTCTGGGTATCAAACCTACTCGTCGTACTTACAGTGGTGAAACAACCAATTATATGACTGCGCAATCAAAATGATAACCTAATGTGTAAAAATAATATAATCTTTTTCTGTCCACTGGGATACTGACGAGTTTTAGGAAGCCTAAATCGACCATGTAAATATTATCTTTATATAATACTAGCTTTTGCCCGCGGCTTCGCTCGCGTTAGTTTAGAATTTGACAATCAATTCGGGTTGTACTCTGCTTGTAATAATATAATTCAATCATTATTCGAAAGACACGTGGCGCCATCTATTATCATAAGAACGTTATTATTGTTTTCCTCGGAAATAGTATTTTTTTTTTCGGGATAGAAGGTAGCCTATGTCCGTTTCTGTACACCTGTTAACGTATATGTAAAATTTCAGGATGATCGGTTCAGTGGTTTAGGCGTGAAAATGTAACAAACAAACAAACTCATTTTCGCTTTTATAATATTAAGTTAGGAAGTTACGATTAGGATAGGATTAGGATTAGGAAGCATTAGGATTAGGATAATTATTAATTACTGTTTTTAATAAGTAGGTACGTCTCTACATATTATTTCAACCCAATTTAAGTGTAGTAATTTTTAATGGAGGTAGGTATATATTATTAGAATTGATTGACGTTTGTGTATACCCACTCATCTTAGTGTGAACACGTTTTCTTGCGATTCAAGTACGATGAGGCACATGTATAGAGTTGTTTATTATTGTATAATATCCTTATTTTAATTCTTCACTGGATTATTGACTGCACAGATAGCAAGACGACTACTGAACTACTATAGTTAAGTAGTCGTCGTGCCGCCGCCCCTGCGCCAAGTGTGGTAGGTTTGACCACCACTTGGAGCAAAAATGATTGTGACAAACAAAAAGTTGTTACAAGTCTCATAGAATTTCAAAATGGCCAGCCGAGAAGTTAAGGCGAGAAAGCATGACAAACAAACATACTCACATTTGCATTTTTAATATTAGTTAGGATGTGGAAGAGAGCAGCGATAGTTCAGTGGGGAGACCAACACACTGCAATGCAGAGGGTCTCGGGTTCGAACCCACGTCGCGCACCTCTGACTTTCGGAAGTTATATGACTTTTCGAAATTATGTGCGTATTGATTGACAATTATCGCCTGCTCCGTGCCTCGGAAAGCACGTTAAGCCGTTGGTCCCGGCTGCCATGAACATCTATGGCAGTCGTTATTGTGAGAGTGTAAACACAAAAGATCCCACTGGGTCGAAGTATCGCCGGTCTGCACTGACTGGCCTCCACATAAGATAAGATAAGATATAGGATGTGGAATAAATTTGACCAAGCAAAGTTGCAGGTAAAAGCTAGCAATACAATATCAAAATAATATACGCAAACAAATATTGCAGAAATTGTTTAAGCATACCAGCCGGTCAAAACAATTAACCTTATTATTAATACTATCATGGCAGACAAGCCAACATTCTAGTACTTACTAAAATAGGGCTTCAGACTAATCTAGGGCCACTAATTACTACAAGTACTACTTGTGTAGTTATACTGAATTTGACCTTCAAATTAATTAATAAATTATAATGAGAAATTGATTTTGGTATTGGCTGCGCTCCTGTTATTTAAACTGTCAATTGTTGGAATGAAGACATAATTGAAAGCCTTTTGTGTCTGGCCGCCGGTGTACCACTGTGACACAATAGATTAAGGTCAAATAACTATCCCAAGACCTGAGTACCTTGCGATACGTAGATTAATCCTAAAGCGGGAGATGCCTTAAATAAAAATGGAATTGAATTTATAAGGACTAGTGATCGCCCAGTACTCGATATACGACTGTAATCCTAACTAATATTATAATGCAATGTGAGTTTGTTTGTTATGCTTTCACGCCTTAACTACTACACCTATCACCATGTAATTTTACATTTGTCGCCAGGGGTATACAAAAGGATGTAGGGTACTTTTCGTCCAGAAAATTACAGTTCCCGACGGATAGACATTTATTGACAAAATATACATACCAATATTTAGACATATTATTATTTCAAAAATACATATCGCTGGTCCAATATTACAAGGTTCTATGTTACATTTTTGAAAAAAATTATTTATGGATATTGCATGGTTCTATATGTCATTCCTTTTTGTTTAGACTAATATAGTAATAGATGGAAGCACTTACCACCTCACAATATGAAATCGCAAATTGTTCCAAGTTACTTTTTAAGTTATCTTTACTGATATGCAAATTTTAAACCTCATTTCCCCAAAGTTAAAAAAAAAACATAGAACCTTGTAATAGTGAACCAGCGATATATCTACATAATTAGGCCGCATAGTATTAAAAAACAACTCTTGCATCGAAAATTCATAGTTATCTACTCCTTTAAATTTTTATTTCAACGTGCCAAAAAAATATTTTCTTTTCAGACCGGCATGAACCGCGGCTCTCGTGAGGAGCTACTGGGCAGTTCCACCGAGGCACTGCGGAACAGCCAGCATGACCTTCGTCAGGTCTACGAGAAAGCCCTCACCAAAGAAGAGAAGACCTTCTTGCTGCACGCTGACAGAGGAGACTATGTTACTGTTAAGAGGTAAGATGGCTTCCGGCAAAAACCAGTTAATGCTGACTGCATTTTTGATAATCGACCGATTTTTTTATTGTGGTGACTGCCTCGGTGAAGTAGCGGTAGTGTAAGCAACTGCTGTGAATAAACACTTGGATCCCAGGTCGGAAAAAGTTGTTCCGCTCCGTCGCCTCCTTTCGCGAGATAATATCCTCGTAGATGCGACCGCTATCCAGTTCCTCTCGCTGTCGACCATGGCTTTGATCACGGCCAGCAGCGATAGGTCAACACCTACAACGTTGATGAGTTCACGGCGCTGCACCGCCCAGGCAGGACAAGCCTCAAGCGTGTGCTGCGCCGTGTCCTCAATACACTCGCAGTGGTGGCAGATGGAACTCGGATCCCTCCTTGCGACCGTGTGCAGGTACTTGCCAAAGCTTAGTAATCGAACCTAACCTAACCTACTACGCGAGCGAAGCCGTGGACAAAATCTGGTAAGCTTATATTATTATACTACTACAAGTACTGGGAGTTCTGATTACTATGCCCTGTGATGTTCAATATTTGCTTTTACTTTTATATTTTGGTAAGCAGATTGATTTCAATATTAATACATGAAATATTTCCAATATTAACTTTTCGGTTTGCAATCACAAAGATTTTTAATATAGAAGTCGTAAGCGAAACCTTAAATAAAATAATTTAAAGTTCGAATCCATGTATAGCGCAGTGGTTTTAAGTTGCTTCTGCGAGTGCGCTGATTGTTGTAGGTTCGATTCCCAAACGGGACAAAAATTGAGTGAGCGAAAGATAATTTTTCAAGTGAGGGCCTTCGTTGTACCCGTTGAATATGTCCTACACAACTCACGAATTATAGCAAATTATGCGGGAATTATCATATTTATTAATGAGTCTCGCAATGTGCCTGGTATATAGCAATAGACTTGCCTTTATTACGAGGAATCTTAAAATATTTACGGAGAAATATGATTGCAAATACACTTCGGTCTACCCCGGGGGATAAACAGCCATTAGTTTGTGCAATGTAGCAGCGATAGCTCAGTGGGGAGACCAACAGACTGCAATGCAGAGGGTCTCAGGTTCGAACCCACGTCGCGCACCTCCGACTTTCGGAAATTATATGACTTTTCGAAATTATGTGCGTATTGATTGACAATTATTGCCTCAGAAAGCACGTGCCTCATGCCTCAATCCGTGCCTCAGAAAGCACGTTAAGCCGTTGGTCCCGGCTGCCATGAATATCTATGGCAGTCGTTATTGGGAGAGTGTCCACACAAAAGATCCCACTGAGTCGAAGTGTCGCCGGTCTGCACTGACTGGCTCTCACAGAAGATAAGATAAGATAAAATTGTGCAATGTAATACTAGCGTAAAATGTTACCGTATTACTAACTATCTAACCTACCCTTCATTTACGCGAGCTAAGCAGCGCGCAAAATCTAGTATATAATAAAAAAATACGCAGCAATCGCAAAGCAATATTTCGCAATAATAGACATCAAAAAATTTCGCATCTCTGGCCGATTTAGTTGCCAAACTAAACCTTACGTCATAAATTCCTTTAACACACGAAGGCTTCCATAGCAACAACTGGCCTGTAATAAAATCAACTCGTCAATTTTACACCTGACCTCAAACAGCTAAACTCCAATCTGCAACACATTTAGGACGCGCCTCGTGCTAGTCCGCTAAATAGGATTAGCAGACGGAACCTCCACTTGTAGGGATTCCTTCTAATCGACTGCTTATAGACTAGCCGAAATGGCTTTACTATCCTTCAATTCGAGTAGATTTATAACTCGATATGAATGGCCGTTTAATTGATATGAATATTGTTGTGACTAAAATCGATTCTTAATTTTGTATCGAGTTATCTCGTGAGTCTATAATTGTATGGAAGGCTTTATATAGAACTATAATATTTACTTTTAGAATACTAACTTAACTGCTTTTTGCTAACATTATGGTACGGTATTGTTTTTAACCTACTTCAAAAAAGGAGGACGTTCTCAATTCGACTGTATTTTATTTTTTATGTGTGTTACCTCAGAACTTTTTTCTAGGTGAACCGATTTTGCTTAAAGACAGATAACGCGAGATTTTTATCTCTTACAGAGGACTTAACAATTGTTGAAACAACGGGCATAAAGGATGCCCAGCCTAGAATTCTTACTAATAATCTTATAAATGCGAAAATGAGTTTGTTTGTTTGTTACGCTTTCACGCCTTAACTACTCAACCGATCAACATGAAATTTTGTATACACGTTGTCAGGGGTACAAAATACGACATAGGGTACCTTTCATCCCGAAAAAAATCTTTTGCAAACCTAACCTACATTTACGCGAGCGAAGCCGCGGGTGAAAACTAGTCGTTTATATATGTTTTATTTCTTGTCGTACACATTTGCTTTCAAAACTGTATTAAGAATGCTGCGGTGTAGAGGTGAGAGACCCGTCGACGCATATTTTTTTAAAAGCTTTTATTTAACTTGCAATGTATGTCTGTATGTATGTTTGTTCGGGTGGAATCTTGCAATTCAATTTTGAAGCAGATATCTTCAACCGATTGAGCTGAAATTTTGTATACAAAATAAATAAAAATAAAAAATTAATAGTATTTTGTGTAGATAAACAAGTAAATTAGATAACTTGATGTGATTGATTTTTACTATTAAAATGTTCAAACTAAGTAAATATGAATACTTAAATCTCACGACAGCTTTTATCCTTACTATCCTTACTAATCCTATAAATGCGAAAGTAACTCTGTCTGTCTGTCTGTCTGTCTGTTACCTTTTCACGGCTAAACCACACAACCAATTTAGATGAAATTTGGTACAGATATAGTTTAAAACCTGGGGCCTTCCCGTACCTTCCGTGGTACCTACCTACATCAATAAAAGTAGCCTATGTCCTTACATAGGCTACTTTTTATTGATGTAGGTACCACGCGGGCGAAGCCGCACACAAAAGCTAGTACCTATTATATAAATTGTGTAATGACATTATAAATTGATAGTAAAAGTTTTAAAGTAAATGTTTATTTTTTCTTTTTAGCGCATTTAAACAAAGCTGGTGTTTTAAAATGGATTTTTACTTTTAATTTATTTATTATCACAAGCATACTTTCCACCTATACCATACATCTACATAGTAACTCTAAATTCGATAACGCCTCGAATAATAAATAAATGTCAACTGCCGGTGTACATATTCACACAGCAAAAGCAGTTTTACTACTATAACGCTGGTTTCGTGTGTAAGGTTAGTACTTATTCAGGCGGTATCCATACATGCTAAGAAAAAATAATTGCGCTATGCCACTCGAAAAAAAAAAATATTTCGTATATTTCTTATTACCTATGTAATAAGACGCGGTATGAACAGCTTTACCTGTTTTCAGAGACATGAGAGCGTATCAAACCGTCAACTGCTTAACGCCGGGCTGTTCTCGAAAATTTCTTAATAAAATGCCTAATAACTTTTTTAGCCTGAAGAGGCATCATGACCAAGACCTCGAACACGGCAGTCGCTTTTTTACCCTTCGTCACCGAGGCAGTTTCATTTATTCATATATCATGATTCGGAAGACACGTGGCGCCATCTATTATCATAAGAACGTTATTGTTGTTTTCCTCGGGAACATTAATTTTTTTCGGGATGATAGGCCTATATCCGTTTCTGTATACCTGACAATGTATATGCAAAATTTCAGAATGATCGGTTCAGTGGTTTAGGCATGAAAAGGTAACAAACAAACAAACAAACTCATTTTCGCTTTTATAATTCCACACTACCACTACTAACTACACGATTCTTTGCCCACAGGTTAATAGAACAATATGTCTCCCAAACCGACGTGTTGGACATCAACTGCGTGGATCCTTTGAACCGATCAGCGCTGATCGCCGCCATAGAGAATGAGAACATTGAGCTCATCAAGTTGCTGCTTGTATCTGGAATTAAAGTCAAGGTGAGTATTTCTTCCTTCTGGGTAACTTCTCAAACAACGCTAGGACGCCGGCATCCGCGCTTAACCAGACTATTTAAACCGTCAATTTGGTTATGATAGTCTTCTTTTGTTTGGAACGCTTTTTTGTATTTTCGTATTGAACTTCAACTGGATTGGTTTCTTAACCAATCCAGTTGAAGAGTAAATAAGCGTGGTTCGCCGGAGAGGGAACCTGTTAACCTCTTGGTTAACAGGTTCCCTCTCCGGCGAACCACGCTTATTTACTCAAAGGGCTAGGCAGAAGTTTATTACATCCACACTTCGCCAACTATGTTTATAGATCCTATGGTTTAGGTGGTGAATGTATTCCCGTTTGTTGGACGCAATACCAGATTCCATGTAGGTACATCCATAAACATTTTTTCCGAGTATGGTTGTTCGTTGTGTCCATTGTTGGAAGGCTTGTAAAGTCTCCCGCGACACATGAATAATTTCTATCGCAGGAGATGCGCTTTAAAAAAAATACTGAAATATGAGGATATCTTTTCAGAAACGCCACTGACACAGACGTACATAAGATACATGACAATAGATGCTCTGTTCCGTATTTCACGGGACATAGAAAGGGTTAAGTGTAATTGTTGAGTTGAAGACGTGAATTTAACCCTGTGTCGCTGTCGACTCGGATGGATAAGCTGATCACCCAAATTCTTGTGTGAAGATCGGAGAAGGAAATACTACACAAAATATTATATTTTTAAAATCACTAAATACAGACTCATCACTTATTCAATTCAATTCAAAACATTTATTTTCAGACTAATTCGGTCTAGAGAGTGTTAGTAGTACAATAGGATATGATAACTTAAAACTATGTTAGTAATTTACACACACATACCACAGAAAATAAAAGATAAAAATACAATAAAAATAATAAAATACAATAAAATAAAAACAAGTGTCCTACCTAATATGATGACTTATGCTGATAGCAAAAAGATTTAAGTTGTAAATACTGAATAATTAAAATAATTAGTAATTATATTTATTAAAATACTATGACAGTGAAGAGTATTTCTGTTTTGTTAATTATTAATTCACTTTGAACGCCCACACCGCGTTAACCCTGTGGCATAAATTACACTTAAGCGCAAATTTGACTCTAACTATTGGAGCTCGGGTAAATTAATGTAATTTCCTATAATTATCCATTCGTACGTAGCATGAAAATCAGTAGACGATTCCACCTGATGGCGATATGAGGGTGTCATATACCTTTGTCTATTGAAAATAAGACAGCATGCTATTACAATATTTGATGATTATGTTCTGTCAGCGTCGATATAGTTTTAGATCATTGTCTTACAGCAACTATTGTTCCGATAATACCTCTCTCAAAAACATATTTCCGTTAAGAAAATACAAACGAAGTCCCAAAGTAACTCTAGAAATCTAACCGCGAAAAAATCTATAAAGAAAAAGAACACGACGAAATAATACGCCGGCCCCGCGGGAAATCTTACCTGGCACAGTTTGCATGATCATATCGGCCGTATATATCCATAAGCAATAGTTTATCGTAAATGGTGACATTACTAAATAGAAATAATGGCCAAGTCTTGGGCTAGAGGTGGCCTAATGGAAGTCACGAAGTCGAAGGGCAGGGTCAAAGTTACCTGTTCTTGTGTTATTGATTTGTTTGACGTGAAAATAGAACTTCTTACACTGTTGATGTTACAAATAAGCAACGTACCTATAAAGTTAAAAATAAAATTTGTTTTGCCTTAGTAGATTATGACGTCACTATGCGCCCTATCTAAGTGATTCAATTAACACAGATACTATGATATTATGAATAGCGTTGAAAAAAGCAGGAAAAAATCCCGTTTCTTTCCAATTCCGTTGTTTTTTCAATGTTTCATTCGAAAGTTTCAAGAAAATTTGCCAGTATATATTTCATGTTTTTTTACAATAAAACCGAAAAAAACCGAAAATATTGAAAGAAACGGGAAACTTTTTATGTTTTTTTTTCAAATCCGTACTTACTAAGTACGGGATTTAACTTAGGATATTCTATGCTTTAACTCTTTCCATAATAATACTTACGTACCGATAAAATGTAGGGTAGAATGCAAAAAAACTTGTTTTTTTCAAATTTTTAAAAACATCAAGTGAAACATTCGAAAGAATCCTGTTTCTTTCCAAAGGATTCCTTCTGTTAATTTTTCTATGTAACATGCGAAAAAAACGGAATAAAACCACAATTTGTTTTTTTCGTGAAAACGAAACAAATTGTTATTGTCGGCATTTTCAACGCTAATTATGAATAAACTGAATATTGTTTTTTCTTTAACCCCTGATTAATGTTTACTGTTCAAAATAAACACATTAAAAAAGAACATGGTTATTGCGATGTATATTTTATTACATTTAGTAGTTACACACGATCCCATATCTCACACTAAATGTAACATATGCACTGAATGCAGTTACGACAGTAGAGCGATTCGCTAATTTCGATAGTTTACTTAGTGCATAGGCAAATTGGTTGAATTATTATACAATGCATCTATGTGTAATTTCCATGTTTAGTGGCTATCTATGTGTAAACCTTGAAACTTAATGTTATCAGTTTCTGCTACAACTGTATTTTCATAACAGATATTTAACTTTAATTTATTTGGTTTCTGATGAAATATCATAACTTTAGTTTTCACTGGATAGAAGAGACTTATAGGTCGTTATGTATTGGCAAGGTATCAGTCTCAATATAAAGATAATTTAAACATTTATAATTATACACATACCTACGTAACTGAGGAGCAAAATTCAACAAATTTTTTTTAAAATCTTTTTTAAAAAGCCAGGTGGCTACCTCGGTAGTGTATGCGACTGTTATGCAACAGATTCGAATCCCGGATCAGGCAAAGTGTAGTAAGGTCACACGCAGACGGAAACTCTCTCGGGTAAAAGGAAAATCTCACAGAAAAGGACCTCATCTCCTTACCTCTTAGATAATGACTAGACTAATCCTAGTCTCACGCTTCCATTATCTAAGGAGAACATCATAAATTAAAACATTATAGATTTAGTCCATCCAGTCTATCCAGACTGGGTGGACTAGATCTACGATGTTTTAAAACTTAATTGACATATACTTTAAGTATATTCGTTTTAAAAGTTTTTCCAAGTAGAGAAAAATATCATTGTGCTTTTCAAATCAAATCAAATCAAATTATTTATTTCGGGCTGCATAGGCCCATAGATAAATACCTTAACCTAAATTTACATATTATATATAATTTTATAGTACATACAACACCATCTAGCCCAAACCAAGCAGAGCTTGTACTATGGGTACTAGACAATGGATAAACATTACATATATACTTTTTTTATTGTTTTATAAATACATACATATTATACCTACATAGAAACACCCAGACCAAGACAAACATCCATATTCATGCACACAAATGTTTGACTTGTGCGGGAATCGAACCCGCGATCTCAGGCGTGGCAGTCGGTTACATTAACCACTACGCCATCGAGGCCGATTTGATGTTAGTAAATACACCTTAATACTATGTTAGTAAAACTTCACTTCGCACACTTAATACTAGTGCGCTCGGCTGGTACTTGTCCGTTTACTTGTTACACGACTGAAGATGATTTAAGATTAAACGCTATTAGCTAAAACAGGTCGACACGGTTCAATTTTAGTCTACTAGTAGCTAAATATTGCGCTGAACGTTGCCTCAGGTCACTTATATTAGAAAATTTGAGGTTATGAGGCACGGATAAGAGTAACTTAGTTATTAAAACCCATCTTGTTATCTATAAGTATGCTATTGCTCTGATGATGTCTCGGGTTTGATGGCCTGTTTGGGCAAACAATGATTTAATGTGTTTTGCCGCTGTTGCACACACCTCAAAAGCCTTGAGTCCTGCGCATAATCCCACTTTGATCGTATCAAACTTTAAGAACGAGGATTAGAGAGTGCACTACGGCTTGCACAAATACTTTTGCACTATAATATCATGTGCGAAGTTGTCTAGTCTCCGATAAGATTGGCTGCCGTGACCAAAATTTGAAGAGGAAGAATATCATTACCATAGCCTTGTTTATAAACATTCGGACTGTCGGGCAACGGTCTGTTCTCAGTTTTATAAGAGTTCAGCAATAATCTAGCACGCTGACTCAGTGTGGTTATGGGACATTCGTTTATAGTTACTGCGCCACCCCTGTGGATCGTAGCGTGATGTTATATAGCCTATAGCCTTCCTCGATAAATAGGATATTCAACACTAAAATAATTTATCAATACGAACCAGTTATAGTTCCTGACATTAGCGCGTTCAACCAAACAAACAAATAAACAAACAAACTCTTCAGCTTTATAATATTACTAGATGTTCCTGCGGTTTCACCCGCGTTTATCGTTACTACGCAGTCCCCCTCCCCGTCCCCCGGTGGGTCTTAGCGTGATGTTATATAACCTATAGCCTTCCTCAATAAATAGGCTATCCAACACTAAAATATTTTTCCAATTCGAACCAGTAGTTCCTGACATTAGCGCGTTCAACCAAACAAACAAACTCTTCAGCTTTATAATATTATTATTATAGATTATTATAAACCTACTTCTTAAATAGGTCAATTGTTTCTGATAATAACATGAGGCCATAGTTCTTTACGTCCAAATTGAAGGTTCATGATCATTTTTATGATAATGGGTCCTAAAAATAAAATGTCATTGAGCGGTTGATACTAACGCATATTTTGCTATTACGCTAAAGCGTGGAAATGCTTATAGTTACGATAGAGGAGGAAAATTGGGTCACGTGGTTTTTGGTTACGTTTGGCTAATTGTGTAGTCCTAGGTTTGACGAAGTTGTCAGGCTTATTTACAATTGTTTTGACGTGACAACGTCTAATAAATCGATGAACGCCGGCTGCACGCACGAAAAAGGATGACTCATTGTCCCGTTACGCTCATTGTCCCGTTACGCTCATTGTCCCGTAACGCTCATTGTCCCGTAACGCTCATTGTCCCGTTACGCTCATTGTAATGTTACGGGCAAGAAATTTTGTTAGTCCATAAACCGACTTTACAGACAACCAATTTTTTATACAATATCTGATTAATTTGGGTTAAAATTAATAGTAGTCTTGTTAACAGTTAAGCTAGTATGCTGGTAGTTATGGCGAGGTCGCGATTGCATGTGAAAGTGATTCGCGCGGCCTTGCCATCTATGGTTATGTCGAGGAACACCGTGGTAGGTTTAGTCCGTATTACCGGGGTATCTTTCCCCCGGTGAGCCCGACATAACCTCTCCGTGACCCCGCGGAGAGGTATGCGGCAAAGCATTCCCCCACGTAAAAAAAAAAGTATGCTGGTAGTTCACGGTGGAAGTGCAACGGGTGAGATATGAACCCACGAACTCACCATCCAAGTCCGATACTTTATTCATTGGGCTATATCAGTTGTGGCACAGCAAATGGAAATGTATTCGTACATGGCACTTACGTATAGGTCCAAGTAATAGGGGCCCATTACGAAGGTCTAAAACCATACCTAGCAAAATTTGGGTGTATTATACCTCTGCTAATGTCCCATAACCCTTTATCCAAATCAGAATTCAAACCCGTGACCTTATTCACAGCAATTACATTCACTACCAACCGATGCACTATCGAGACGCATTACTACACGCTGTATAAAAGTGTGTCTATTGTACATTATATTATATTTACTCTATCTATTAAGTATGTTTATAAACTGTATGCCGAATAATCGTCTGTGCTAGCCCTCGGGTTTCGGCTGAAAAACAACGCTGCGGTCATCCGTAGCAAAGGCTGAGCTAGAACCTTTTAGACACACTGTACAACATTTTCTTTATTTTATTTTTGTTTATTTTTTTTGGAATTTTTATTCTTGTTTGTATGATAATATGTTGTGTTTTAGTGTGTTTAATAAATTATTTTTCTTTCTTTCTTTCTAAATACACATACATACAATATTATATCAATGAATATTATACATAAATTGTAAACAATTTCTCCGTGACCATGGCTATTGAAAAGTAGTCAAAACGTCGGGCAAGAAAACAAATAGTTTTCTTATTAGTATAATTATATATGTTTTTGTAATTATATTACCTTTTTTAATACGTTTGTAAATATATATTAGGTTAATTCGTTTTAAAATTAATAATGTAAATATTTTCAACACAGGTTAATTTCAGGTCGGCCTCGATGGCGTAGTGGTTAGTGTAACCGACTGCCACGCCTGAGGTCGCGGGTTCGATTTCCGCACAAGTCAAACATTTGTGTGCATGAACATGGATGTTTGTCTTGGTCTGGGTGTTTCTATGTATAATATGTATGTATTTACAAAAAAAAAAGTATATATGTATGTTTATCCATTGTCTAGTACCCACAGTACAAGCTCTGCTTAGTTTGGGCTAGATGGTGTTGTGTGTATGTGGTAGAATATTATTATTTATTAATTTCGTTGCCGTTTTATTTAAGCAAGTATTGAGCATAAGCAAGCAGTATGTACGAGTACCAATACAAAGTAATAGTGGATAGGGAAAACAATTCCAATAGTTTTCTAAAAAAGAAAAAGAAATAAATAAAATCATAACAAATATTTTAATACAATACTTCTTGACAAATTATTTCTTCAACACATACCTCCGTTATAAGTTTAAAGGCAATTTAAATTGTTAGTAACCAGTGAACCAGTTTATTTTAACTTACGAAATAAGAGGTTATATGCGAAGAAGACAAGTTAATTTTACCAGCAGCTAACTTAACCGAGTTATGAAGGCAGGTTGCACGGTTAATTTTATTTCTAACAACGCGCTCTCGAGTTCACGGCGGTCATTTTATAATTTTCCTCTTACGTTATAAATTTATATTTACATTAGAAAATGTAGACGAAAGAGCAGTAATAAGTTATATATTGGCGTTAGTTAATAAAGTGACTTGAAGATATGAAACGCATGCGTTTTTATACGCATAATATTAGTAATTTCTAAAACATTTGTTGGTGATCTTTAAAAAAAATACATTACTAAAAGGGTTAGTTATTTGGAAGAAGAAGGCACACTGAGATTGAGACTTCAGTAGTTCTTGAGATTAACGCGTTCAAACAAACAAACTCTTCAGCTTTATAATATTAGTATAAATAATCCCTGTATCTCAATAAATGTTACATTCTAACATAAAATAATTTGTGACAAAAATACAACCCAGGCTCGAAACTATATCTGATTGACAAAATTGACAGTGGCAATGTGATCACTTGATTACATCATGATTGTCTAGGTTTTGCCCGCGGCTTCGCTCGCGTTAATGTAGTCTTTGTTAGTAAATTTATATCCTTCGGAAACAGTACTTTTTTCAAAGTATATGTAACGGACATGTCATTTGTTTATAAGTTAAGGTGTGAAAGCGTAACAAACAAACAAACTCACTTTCGTATTTATTATATTAGTAAGGATTTTTGACTCTGACTATATCTATGCATAATTACATGAAGTTTTATGAGATGAATGATATTATTATGAAACTTACAATTGGACCCAATTGACACCACAATGCGATCCATGCAGTCCGTGGGACCATCGAACCATCGCAAATGTTCTTTCCTCAAAGCAAAAATCTTTACAAATATTGAAAGCTCAAATCTAATCACTGGTCCGGCACAAGCAATATCAATCCGTTTTAGAGTCACCGCAGACAGTTTTACGATGCTAAAAACCCGAATGTTATTACCATACCTAAATCACTTCACGTCATCGTAGTGGAAATAGAACCAAACATACAACATTAAAAAGTAGAGATCGTAGAGGAGATTATTACCTTGAATACTAAGAAATAAATAATATTCCTATATTAGATTTTGCCTACGGCTAAAATTTGTATTCCTCGAGATCAGTAGTTTTCCGGATGAAAGGTAACCTATGTCCTTTTCTGTAGCCTCGACAATGTGTATGCGAAATTTCATGATGATCGGTCAAGTAGTTTAGGCGTTAAAACGTAACAAACTCACATTCGCATTTATTATAGATTACTAGCTTTTGCGCGCGGCTCCGCCCGCGTACCGAACCTACATGAATAAAAAGTAGCCTATGTCCTTCCCCATTTTTAAACTACATCTTTACCAAATTTCATCTAAATTGGTTGAGTGGTTTAGCCGTGATAAGGTAACAGATAGACAGACAGAGTTACTTTTGAATTTATAATATTAGTAAGGATTACTAGCTTTGCGCGCGGCTCCGCCCGCGTACCGAACCTACATGAATAAAAAGTTGCCTATGTCCTTCCCCAGGTTTTAAACTATATCTCTACCAAATTTCTTCTAAATCGGTTGAGTGGTTAAGCCGTGATAAGGTAACAGACAGACAGACAGACAGATAGACAGACAGAGCTACTTTCGCATTTATAATATTAGTAAGGATGATTATGCCCGCGGCATCCCTCGCGTAAATATAGATTAGGTTAGTAACAGTTCTTCTTTCTGGATGAAAGGTACCATATTATGTTCTTTTCTATAGCTCCGACACCGTGTATGCGAAATTTCATGATGATCAGTCAAGTAGTTTAGGCGTGTAAACGTTACAAACATGCTCACATTCACATTTATAACTTTATTTAGGACTAGATGTTCCCGCGGTTTCACCCGCGTTTATCGTTACTGCACCGCCTCCGTGGGTCGTAGCGTGATGATAAATAGCCTATAGCTTTCCTCGATAAATAGGCTATCCAACACTAAAGGAAGTTTTCAAATCGAACCAGTAGTTCCTGAGTTTAGCGCGTTCAAACAAACAAATAAACAAACTCTTCAGCTTTATAATATTAATAGAGAGCAGCGATAGCTCAGTCGGGAGACCAACAGACTGCAATGCAGAGGGTCTCGGATTCGAGCCCACGTCGCGCACCTCTGACTTTCGGAAGTTATATGACTTTTCGAAATTATGTGCGTATTGATTGACAATTATCGCCTGCTCCGTGCCTCGGAGAGCACGTTAAGCCGTCGGTCCCGGCTGCCATGAACATCTATGGCAGTCGTTATTGGGGGAGTGTCGACATAAAAGATCCCACTGGGTCAAAGTGTCGCCAGTCTGCACTGACTGGCCCCCACATAAGATAAGATAAGATAATATAAGTATAGATTAGGATATTACATAGTCTGAAACCTATATCCACGAAGGTGTACGCAGTAGCGTATTGCACTCATTTTGTCGCCAACATGGGGTTTAGTTCTCACGTAATAAGGACTGAACCTATTGTCGCCAATGGCTAAGTAACGGCGAGTGAGCCTAAATTCAATCTACATATATTTTCAGTATACGTATTGCTACTGAAAATATCCTAACAAGTACACACACATGTCACATATAATATAATATTCTATCACATACACACAACACCATCTAGCCCAAACTAAGCAGAGCTTGTACTATGGGTACTAGACAATGGATAAACATACATATATACTTCTTTTTTTTGTAATTACATACATATTATACATAGAAACACCCAGACCAATACAAACATCCATGTTCATGCACACAAATGTTTGACTTGTGCAGGAATAGAACCCGCGACCTCAGGCGTGGCAGTCGGTTACACTGACCACTACGCCATCGAGGCCGACATACATAACATGATATAGTGTGACTCAGAAATTGAAGCTGGATACGCACGACCTGAATGTTCTTTGTGTACTTGGCTTCAATATTTGTGAAGTCAGCCGCGATACAGGAAATGTTTTGTCTGTGCTTCTTCTGTAGAAGAAAGACAAAATAATAAAAAAGAAAATGAGTATTTCGACAAGATTTTTTGAGTAGCACTTCAGAGTCTGGAACTGTGCGTAAGACGGCAGTAGGTATGCAGGGCCTCTATTATGTGAAACCTACAATAATAGTATAAATAGTTTTAATAGTTTATGAACAGTCGAAATGTATCCGAAAAGGCACGTTTGGCTGTTCATAGAGGACTATTAGTGCCCACACTTATGTATGGAAGTGAAAGTTGGGTATGGCAAAAGAAGCATGAGAGCAGAATAAATGCTGTAGAAATGAGAGCGTTGAGAAGCATATGTGGTGTGACTCTGAAAAATAGAATAAGAAATAGTGTGATTAGAGAGAGATGCGCCATGAAAGTGGATATAGTTACAAGAATAGAAAAGGGTATGTTAAGCTGGTTTGGACATGTAGAAAGAATGGACGAGGAAAGACTGACTAAGAAAGTTTATAAGGCTAGTGTGAATGGAACAGTCGCAAGAGGAAAACCTAGGCGAACGTTTCTCGACCAGATCGGAGGCGTTCTGGACAAAGGCCAGATTAAGAGCTCCTTGAACCGACGGGCGTGTATGAGGAATGTGATGAAAGTGAATGAAGCCAGAGAAGTGTGTCAGGATCGTAGCAAATGGAAATCCGTAGTCTCT
Organism: Catocala sponsa; assembly: GCA_963564715.1. Lineage (NCBI taxonomy): Eukaryota > Metazoa > Arthropoda > Insecta > Lepidoptera > Erebidae > Catocala > Catocala sponsa. Next base: position 7,207,764 of record OY751346.1, on the reverse strand, counting down.
GCCTACCCCTTTTGGGAAACAGGCGTGAATCTATGTATGTATGTAATAATTTAATTAGCTTAAAAATTAGTAAAGTTTAATAGTAATAGTAGTGTAACAGTTTTCAAAATTTTGTAATAAAGTGTCAAATAAACAACGCGATAAAATCCGTATATAGTAGTTTAATTTCAACACGTACAATTTTATTTGATGAAAAGCGGTGTAATACATCTCTGCCGACTCGTTCGGGATAGAAGCAGGTGACTATATATGTATCTATAAGAAGCTGACTAATGTTGATGTTTTGTTCCCAGGATGCTCTGCTACACGCCATCAAAGAAGAGTACGTGGAGGCTGTGGAGCTTCTTTTACAATGGGAAGAGGAACATCATGTGCCTGGAGAGCCTTATGTATGTACCAGTTTTGCTTTTTATAAAGATGCGATTTGATCACCAGCAATATTGAAAAAAGTGAATCGGACTACGATACCACCGAAATCCCCAACAATACCTTAATTTAATATTGTCTTCTGTTTACGCGAATGTTATTCATTGAAATTAAACTACTATATACGGTTATATACGGGTATAAAGTGTAAACATAAATATAAATAGTATAATAGTATAGTAATAGTATAAATAGTTTTAATAGTTTCAATAATTTAATTAGCTTAAAAATTAGTAAAGTTTAATAGTGATTATAGTAGTGTAACAGTTTTTCAAAATGTTGTAATAAAGTGTAAAAAAAACAACGCGATAAAATCCGTATATAGTAGTTTAATTTCAATGAATAACTTAATTTTTTATAAAATTGTCCATGAATTTTTAAATACACATTCAGTTTTGATAATACATGTGCAAGGATCCGCTCCAATTATACGTTACTTTGTATACGGTCACAGGTCAAGGTAAAATTAGGTGCGCATCTTATCTGCGTTACAAAGGAATGAATACTAAGTACAACGATATCTCGTGTTTTTGACGACATAATTAAGAGTATAATTTTATATATGTCCTAATAACCCAGACTACAACATATTGATGTATTGCCTGTGTTAATACTGAAGTATCCCACGTCGCTAGTATCTCAGAGTAAGGCTGAAGCTACAGTAGGCAGTGATTCGCGATGCGACTGTGAAAGCGAAACGATAAAAATATGGTATGGCTACATTATAAGCGAAATTTTTTAATGAATTCGCTTCAATTTCGCTGACAAGTTGATGTAGCCGATGCCGTGATTACACTAATGTTGTTTATATCGCATAAACAAATCAAAGATTAATAGCGATATATGGCGAACGGTGTCGCCATAAACGTGAATATGAACTATTTGTTTTTATCGCTTACGTATCGCAGGTCGTGTTGCGGACTAATGTAGCCTCAGCCTAACACTTAGGTATTACTCTATGAGCCAGTTCCTCAATTAGCAGCTATCTATATCGTAAATACCATGGCTTTACAAAAAGTAAGGATAATTAAGAAATTACTCTAACAAAAGAATGATTAATATTATGTACTGGCTATCACTCGGGAATAGTGCAGTTCTGGATGAAAGGTACCCTATGTCCTTTTCTGTACCCCTGACAACGTGTATGCAAAATTTCGTGGCTTACAAATTGTGAATTTAAATTTTTTTGTCACCTCAACGTAGACCCCCTTCGAGTCTCTCGTGGACCCCTGGGGGTCCACCTGGACCACTTTGGCAACTAATGGTCTACACCTTCGGGAATATAGGCATTAAACTATGTATACCTATATTAATGAACCCTAAAACGTCTTACTACTACAATTAAAGTTTGCTAATTCATGAAACTTACCTCATTGTTCCATTGTACAAGACAGCGTGTGAGTACTCGGTTCGCGAACAATCCAACAGAAACGCTGAAACTTTCAGAAAGATATTCACCAATGCGGTTTGCACGTGAATGCGCTACGTTTCGTGAAATTTCATGCAAAGAAGCCTAAAATTCCTACGAAATTCTGTTTATAAGTAAAACACTTCATTCACTTTCTTGTGTGATTTGATGGCAGTACTTAATTTGTAAAGATTGTTTTTTATTTTTGTTTTAACATGTACCTGTTAGTATACTGAAGAGCATTTATGTTAAAATGGTTTAACTTATGTCAAAAGGTATGATGGGGTTAATATGTCTGGTTTAGACAAAAACCCCAAAATAAATAATAAATGAAAAAAAAAGTAAAACACTTCCCGCACTATGAAATAATTACTGTGTCACAACTATATGGACGTATTAATTATGGATATCAACAGAGTAAAGACAAATATTTCATTCATTTTTGCTTCGATTTAAAAATACATTTTCCGCACTAGGAATAATTCTCGACACAAGAAAGACTTTACAAACATTCAAAGATCGGATAAAAAGAACACCTGCACTCGGTAACCAATTTTTCTTAGAAATATTTTCTCGTGTAGATTACGTGGGATAAGTATTAACGCTTATGAAAGACCATGACGTCTTGGCAATATTCTCGTATATGCAAAGCCGTCTAACAAAACCTCAAACTTAAAACATAACAATACATACATGTACAACATAATATTATGTGAGTATGAAACATATCAGGCCTAAGTCTATTTAGTGTCACGTTTGAAAATCGAACTCCATTAGTAATGACCTCATAAATCATCTGTAAATAAAACGTCACCTTCTAAAGTGAAAGAAGCAAGAAAAGTATATCGAGATCATTGGAAATGGAAAACCGATGTTGCTGCCTACCCTCAAGGGAAAAAGGCGTGTGTCTTTGTATTGGTGGTGGATGTTGATAATACGCTATTGGATGTTCCTGTGAATGAGGTGTTTAGTTTGATTCCTTCGTCGGCAAAGGGTTATTGAGTCTTTCTGTCAAGAAATTCTCATGAGCAGGACGAAGTTTGGAACTGTGCCCGGTAAACGTTCTCAGAGTAGTAGAGCCTCGCTGATTTCAGCATGAATGGGCTGGCACGACCGGGGAAGGACAACCCTCTCACAGAATATCGACGTGAAATAGCAATATTCCTACTGTGTGTTTCGTTCGGTGAGTGAGAGTACCGGAGGCCCAATCACCCTCTTTTCTCCTTCCCGCTCCTTTTCCTTCATACTTCCTTTTTTAAAGGGTATGCAACGCGCAAGTGATGCCTCTGGTATTGCATGCGTCCATAGGCTACGGTGACCACTTACCATCAGGTGGGCCGTATGCTTGTTTGCCACATAAGTAGTTGTTTTGTATGTCTTGTGGGTTATGTGCAGGTCAAAGGAGTTCTTCAATGAACGACTTTATTTATGGAACAAATATTACGAATTTATTTAATTATTTAGAAAAGAATTTACATAGGTTTTTCCCAAGTTACAAGGAACGATGGTGAACCGACTACCACCCGTTTTTATCTGACATCGACCTAGATCCCAATTACTTCGACGCGTGGATCGTATGTTCTAAAGTTTTCTTGCTCTCGCTTCTTCACAGGATCAAATGTATGTTGTTATCTCGTTCCCTCACTTTCCGTCGAGCCTCCGTCTACCCGGCACTAGGTGATGTCTCGCGATGTTCTTTTCGACGCTAGAGGGTGCCACGTGTTGTCGGCTTCTTATCAATAGATGGCGCTAACAGTAGTATTAAAAAACGGCAATATGCTCATTTTATTCGGAGCTACAGTTATAGCTGGCGAAATAAGGGGGGTAATTTAGTTCTGCCTACATCACACAAATTTTTGACCCGTGTAGGGATCGAACCCACAACACTCGGCGCAGTGGCAGTGATGAGGCGACCACATAAACCACCATGCCATCCGTGCTGTTAACTCGGGAACAGTACTTTTTCTATATGAAAGGTAGTCTATGTCCTTTTCTGTACTCCTGACAACTTGTATGCGAAATTTCATGATGAGCGGCTAAGTAGTTAAGGCGTGAAAGCGTAACAAACAAACTCACATTTGAATTTATAATATTAGTTAGGAACTCACATCCGCAACCAATAATTAGATGCCGTAATTTAATTAGCCTGTCCCTAATGACCGATTTTAGACTACGTCGACCTTTTAAACTGACCATCGAAAAGCTAACTATACTTAGGCCTTGGAATAATCAAGTAGTTATTCCCTTTTATTTTAATTAAGTGTTACGTAATAACATTGACCGAGAGACGTAAACACAGTGATACTCAATCGATAAACGTATTAGTTCAAGTTTAAATAACGTATCAACCTTGGCTCTGTTTACGTACTATGTCTGTTTCATTACGACACTGAACAGGCAGAATTTAAAAGACATTCGACGAGTGTTTATAATTGAGTGATCGCCTCTCTACTGCGCCGGCTGTTGTAGGTTCAATCTCGACGCGGAACAATAATTTGTGTATTGAAATTAAACTACTATATACGGATTTTATCGCGTTGTTTATTTGACACTTTATTACAAAATTTTGAAAACTGTTACATAAACAACAACTTGTCATATTAACAACGTGATAAAGTCCGTATATAGTAGTTTAATTTCAATGAATAACATTCGCGTAAACAGAAGACAATATTAAATAATTTGTGTGATCCACAAATTTGTGTCAGTTGTATGAATACTCCCCAGCGACACAACATTATTTCTAGTACGAAATTTGTCTTATAAAGGACAAAAAGAAAAAGGGCGAGATAGATCTATTAAAAAATGTCATAGAAAATGTATGACATATATACCTATCTGATAATATCATCCCTGTATTAAACATACCCACTGCTGGGCACGGGCCTCTTCTCAGTGTGAGAAGGGTAAGGCTATGGCCTTGGACTTTAGTCTGTAGACGATGGTCCACCACACTGGCATGTGACTGTCTGGATCCAATTGAATACATATCGACTGAATATTCCTTTTCATCCTTACTAGTATTATAAATTCGAAAGTAACTCTGTCTGTCTATCTGTTTGTCTGTTACCTTTTCACGGCTAAACCACTCAACCGATTTAGATGAAATTTGATACAGATATAGTTTAAGACCTTGGGAAGGACATAAGCTACTATTTATTCATGTATGTACCACGCGAGCGGAGCCGCGCGCAAAAGCTAGTTTTCTATGTTTTTAAAGGTTACTATCAATTTGGGTTTCAAATTACTAGTATTCTTGTTAACCCCTCTTAGAATGCTTGTATTAGGAGTGGGATTACCTACATCAGTAGTGCAATGGGTGAGAATTGAACCCGCGACCTCTCGATCACAAGTTCAATGCATTATCCATTGGGCTACCGCCGCTTAATATACAAAAAAACCGAATGCACTATTCATTACCACCAAAAAAAAGGACGAATTGAATTAAGTTATCGCGAACGGAAAATAAGTTAAAAAAAGATTTATTTATCAAAGTACAACATTTACTCAATAAAAACTGTTACAAGACTAACTTAAATCTTAATCTTAATAATAAAATGAAAATAATGTATCAGCTAATTGACAAGACGCAAACTGTCGTGTAGGCTGCAACATCGACATAACCGGTTGTTATGTCGTGGTAACTATTGATCATCATAAATTCATCATTCATGTGAACATCGACTAATTCATTGGAAGGACTACTTTACCATGTATAGTTTAGTAAGTAGTCAGTCCGAATTTGTAACTCTTTCCATATTATGCACATCATAACATGGTTACCTCATAAGCAACGTGTACCACAACTCGACAAAACAAAGACAAAGAAAGAAAGAAAAGAAAAAGATTTATTTGTCACACAGTTAAATCATGACAGAAAAAATAATAAAAAAGTTTAAATAAGCAAAATAATATTATAGCTAGAAAAATAAAAATAAGTAGTAATTTATCATTTCTGCTCACTGGCAACACCACATCTCTCGCTTGAGTCTAACCAGCATTTCCAAATTACTAGATAGGGTTCTGAGCCGCATCAGGCAAGTTATGTGATTAAAGTGAAGTGTAATATATTATCTAGCATTGCCGCTTCCAAGAACACTACTTAATCTCAAATACCTAGAATTTCTACGATCATGATCGGTGTAGCCCACGTCCACTCAAATTCGATGATAGAGTTCCTACATGTTATGCTATATTTGCATGCTAATATTAAATGAAATTCCGGGATACTTATTGATGGATTAACGATATGATACGATTTTCTCTCGTAGGTAGCTATAGATTATTAGGACAGGCTGCACTAATAACATTTATTGCCAACTAATTGTACATACATTAGGTGCGAAGAAAATTGATTTAAGCCAATATAACGACATTTATGTGTCCCACGGTCATTGCAAAAGGTGTCCAGTTCAACATTTGCCAGACCGCTAACTAGACTAGACACTGGTTTTCAACTGGACCCCAAAGTGAACACGCGGATGTCACACTAGTCATGTTTACAATAAATGCGTATTTGTATATGAATATATACAAATACGCATATATGATATTATGAATATACACGAATATCTACGTATATATATGATATACAATATGAATATGATGATATAAAACATAGAAAAAACAAAAAATAAATATACTCATATGTTCTATGTGGCATTCCGTGTCTACGTAATTAAACAAATCAGTATATAAAATAAATTTTAATATATATTTGGAATTTTATGGAATTTTCTCCCGCGGACGCTCAGGTTGTGGAATGAGCTCCCAGCCGAGGTTAACTCACAAAACTATAGTATGGGTTCTTCAAAAAGAGCGTTAAAAGGTTTTTACAGGATCGGCAACGTGCAAGTGATGCCCCTGGTGTTGCAGGCGTCCATAAGCTACGGTGACCATCAGGTGGGCCGTAAAAATGTTTGCCACTTTAGTTGCACAAAAAAAATGTTGGTATCTTATTTTCTATACTTTTAAAAGATATCTTCCTAATTGCTATTTACCCCCTTTTCTCTCGGCTAATTTTCTGCCAAACCACTTGGCGCAGAGGCGATGTTGAGGCGACCACTTAAACCATAATCATCATCGTCATCCCTATGAAGCCATCCGTACTATCAATATTCAATCGGGGTTAAGCTATAAAGATGATACATGTCAGCGTAGAAATCGCAGGCTTCACTAGTTAAAATAAATTCGCAATATGTTGATCCCAGTCAACGTTGTCGTTTTAAATAAAACTGAATGGCATTGTCCATATTGAATGCGTTTTTATCATCCGAGTACCATGTGGATATTGTATTTTAATATTGCATCTACCATTTTCTCATTGCGTTGGAGAATTGCTAATCTTTTTGTTTTTTGTTTACTCTTTTTACTGTGAGAGATTTTAGATACTATTGAACAAGGTAAAGTTAAATTCGGATTTGAAGCAACGATAGCCTAGTGAGAGACCGTTAGATTGCTATGCAGAGGTCTCGGTTCACCCGCGTTTATCGTTACTGCGCCGACCCCGTGATTTGTAGCGTGATGTTATATAGCCTATAGCCTTCCTCGATAAATAGGCTATTCAACACTAAAATATTTTTTTAAATCGAACCATTAGTTCCTGAGATTAGCGCGTTCAAACAAACAAACAAACTCTTTAGTTTTATAATATTAGTATAGATGAAGGCATAGTATTGTATTATGATTAGGCGAATGTTACGCATTCAATGTAAACTACTCCATACAGCTTTCATCGTGGTTTATTATTAAATAGTAATAGTGTATTTAAGTATATAAAAATAAACTGATAAAAGCCGTATAAAGAGATTAAATTTTCATGACAGCAAAGTTAAAGATCCAACTCTTTAAAGGGTTAAAAATATTATTTTATTGGTGAATTATGGTAACCGATAACTCTGTGACTTGGAAACAACGTAATATTTTGGAAATTATTTGCTATTTTCCTTTATTTTAAAACAATTTCCCTAAAGTTTCGGTTGCTTTTCAGCAGCCATAGTCACGAGCAGAAGATGGTGGTTCCTTAAAGTGACACTGCAGTTTAATTTCAAAGTCCCTTTATCCTTTTTTAGAGCTGGGAGTCCGTCGACCCTGCCTCGGCGACGTTCACTCCTGACATCACGCCTCTGATCCTGGCATCTCACAGGAACCACTATGAGATCCTGAAGATATTGCTGGACAGAGGAGCAACGCTACCCGTGCCACACGACGTCAAGTAGGTACAGGAAACTTTCGTATTTCACGCGACAACAGTTACGTTTATATGATTGCAGCAAATGGAATATTGAAAGGATAGTTATGCGCATTCGAATAAAATAAGCGTCACTCTCGGTTGATGCACACTGGTAAAATGTTCCAAGAGAAACTATAGGTCCGGTTGGAGAGGATTTCTTATAAACAAATGACGCCGATATTTTTTGGCGTACCTGGTTCCGCAACTAATATGAGTCCTTAGTCATGACCAGATTGACTTAAATCAGACAGCACCATCGCAACAGCGGGCTTAAGGTGGCAAACTACTCGGATTAATCCGAAAACTTCGAGGAAAGGACACCCGTAATTAATATTATTTTCACGCCACCATTTTGGCTGTAACCTAAATAGGTTACGCCTAAAATGGTGCCGTTCTAACTAACTGCTCGGAATGCTTGGATAGCGTAGTGGTTTCACTACGCCGAGTGTAATGGGTTCGAATCCCACATGGAACAAAAATTTGTGCGATTCACAAATAGTTTTTCCAATCTAGATGTTCTTTGTGTCCGTTGTTCGATTGTTTGTAAACTCCCCCGCGAGAAAGTAATTGTTAATAGCGCAAAAGACATCACTTAAAGAAAAGCATTAGTAAGTATAATATAAAAAATAAATACTAACATAATTCCACAGAGCTTAGAGCACGTTAGACTCCTGCTAAAGACGCCCATAGTATCATATTGGGAACTCCTCTGAATAGGGCAGCCAAGACGTGGGACCTGGGCCTATTCCAACTTGCAGTATTTCACTTCGAGCACTAAATATGCGTCGACGTAGGGCGGCCATACACGGACTGCTCAAGCAGTTAGCCAGTGATCAACATACACGGACCGCTGTTGCAGTCAAAGTCAACAGCTTGAAGCTGCCATTAATAACTGCTGGAGCAGTCGATAATAACTGCAGCAGTTGGTATCAACTGCTCAGCAATTTCAATTTCATTCAAATCGGTAGGCAGGTAACTGCGCGAGAGCAGTCGACAGCTCAAGCAGTCAGTGTACGCCTGGCGACTGCTTGACCGCACGATGAAATTTCAGCGCACTGCCAACCGCTCGAAGCAGTCACAACTGCCCGAGTGGTCTCGTGTATGTGTGTACATAGAAGACTGTAGTTTACTATGCAGTCGCAGCTTGAAGCATTCGATACTAGCTGCTTTAAGCTGTCCGTGTATGGCCGGCCGTATTCGCCTTCGTGGCTGTCCCTATTCCGAGAAGTTCGGTATTGTCAACCTTTTCTATTACATTAGTTGGATGGGCAATCCGAGGGTACGTGGCGTGTTCTTCTCGTCCCAATAATTTTATTACAACTTCTGCGCCAAGTAACGCCTACTTCGATTCAATCTATACACCTATATCTATACATATAAATAAAATTGAAGTGTCTGATTGTAATGTCAAAATAACAGCTTTTTATCTAATGCATATGAAAGTATATAAGGTACCTATACGAAAACATCTATTTTTTAAATTTTTGTCTGTCTGTTTGTTCCGGGTAATCTCCGAAACGGCTGAACCGATTTTGACGGGACTTTCACTGGCAGATAGCTGATGTTATAAGGAGTAACATAGGCTACTTTGATTTTAGAAAAAAATAGGGTTCCGCGGAGACAAACACTTTTTAGTTAAAATCTACGCGGACGAAGTCGCAGGTAACAGCTAGTATATAACTAAATTTATTACAACCAGGTGCGGCTGCGATGAATGCGTGAAGTCATCTCAAGAAGACTCCCTCAGGCACTCTCAAGCTCGCATCAACGCGTACAGGGCCCTCTCATCTCCCTCACTTATCGCCTTGTCTTCGGCTGATCCTCTACTGACAGCGTTTCAGCTGTCCTGGGAATTGGGCAGGCTGAGTCGAATGGAGACAGAGTTCCGGGTGGAGTATAAGGTGAGGTCAAAGAGTAATAATTGAACTTAATTTTGAATTGTAAATGATATATGAGAAACATTCAACAATGAAACAGGGCTCAAACCTACGATCTCCATAAACCGTGTTACATTTTTAGCTAATTTATTAAATATAAAATATGTTCAGTCTTATTACAAAAATCTTAAAATCTTTATTAGTCAAATATACATACAGACTCAAGTCTGTATATTTCTGATAAGGTAGGATGAAGCGTATTATACCTACATTTTACCAGCTGTTTTTATAATCACGTTACAAATGGCGAAACTATCTGTCATCTTGGGGACACATTTTAAAACACCGTGCCACTACTGCTAATTACTTTATACAGGATTTTCAAACAGTAGACCCACTCCGGGATATAAAGCCAAAGTGATTGACTTCACCATTAAGCTGCAGGTCAAACGAGGCATTAGTATCTATGTTTTACATAAATTCGTCAAACACTGACAGTAAAAATCTTATGACGAAAAAGGATAAAACTTTCTAACTAATATATTATAACGCAAACTTTTTACTTCATAGATGAAATTATATTTTGTGTTGAGTTGCTCGTGGAAAATTTATTTTACGACGTCACATACGTAACTTAATTACGAAGACTAGCCTTTTTTATTGGGGGACGAAAATACTTTAACATTCTCTGATCATCCCTATAGAAAACATTCTGAATGGCCTTACTAGGTACGTCCTTCATTCGCCAGAAATACCACTACTGATTTAAGATTCCGGTTTAGTTTTGTAGGTCAAATAAAGTACAAAGTTCTATATTTTATCGTTAAGATATAAATTTGGCTATAAATGTCTCAAATTTGGAATTATGACCTACTTCCTTCTAGAGATGCTAGTAATATTTAAATATAAAGCTAATAGTAAATTTCAGGCGCCTATAATACAAATGTAGCTAACTTGAGATCGAAGACGTAGTCATATCTAAAATGGCCGTCTGAGGTGCGTGAATTTACGGATTATCACGCACGATTACGCACCGATGGGCGGTGTGAAAATGATCGCCTGTGGAAGCATAGGATACGCACGCACGGGAGCTGGATCGTAAAATTACAGATTTTGGTTACTACGTAATAGTAAACAAGACTTTTGCCGTCTATTCTGTAAAGGCTCCTACACACAATGCCGGCGGCACGAACCGCCGGCTTTTGCCGGGCATTTGTGCCGCCGGCATGTGCCGCAGAAACGTGCACAAAGCCACCGAGTATCATTCCAGTTATGACAGTCGTGTAGAACGCTAGCCGCGCGGTACGCCGGCATACCCGGGCGGCCATGCCGGCGGCTTCTTTGTGCGGCAAAACTGGCGGCTTTGTATGCCGCCGGTTGCACTGCCGCCGGCACTGTGTGTAGGAGCCTTAACAAGTAGAACAAATATAGCCGTAATAGGTACATATAAAATGTTATACAATTAGTTTGCAAACTTTCTTCCAGAAATAAAAGCCAAGATAAAGAATTTGCAAACCTTGCTTCAATTTGGGCTGCTACTAAACATCCTCTAACAGAAACATCATATACCTACGGTTACAATTGATTAGGCTGAGAATTAAAACCGTAAAGAGATACTATCATTATATTTTACTTTATGTTTCTAATTATAACACATTTCTAGGCTGCGAATCAAACTGCAATAAACAGAAACAATCATTGTCAATCATTTTGTAATGTAATTATTTTCACTAATGATTCTTTTTTCAATATCACACCAGGCTCTTCGTCAACAATGCCAAGAATTCGCCACATCCCTCCTTGATCACACCCGTACCTCCAGAGAACTGGAGACCATGCTCAACTACAACCCGTGGGATGTGGACTGCTGGGAGCCAGGGGAGAGACAAACGCTCGGAAGACTGAAACTCGCCATCAAGTATAAGCAAAAAATGGTAAGAGAACTTTTTATTGCCTATTATGATATTGCAATTGATATGATGTTAGTCCATTTAACCACCCAGTCAACAGTGTAAAAGAATTGGCCAACGGTCTACAAAATGATATACATAATAATATATCTATGTACAAAAACATACTGAAACAGTTTATACGCCGCATTGGCTCTTGTTTTTTATGTATAAAAATATTTATTTAATCATACTCGTATGTTAGTCATAACTGAAAAACAATTATAGCCGGCGGTGAGCCGACGCAGCTCAAGACGTTAATATCACGTTTAAGCTTTTACAGTTTCACAAATAAAATCGGTGTTTAAAGTCTTTTACATCTATTATTTATCTGAGTGACTCTTTTAAGAGGGCAGACCGTTCCGATAGGCCTACCAATTATTTCAAGACAGCAACAGAAAAACGTATGCATTCATATTTATTATATGAAACACACAGAAACATTATATCTAAACTAATATTTATTAATGCGAAAGTGAGCTTTTTGATGGTCTGTTACGCTTTCTCTCTTCAATTACTACACCAATCATCATGAAATTTCACATACACGTTTTCAGAGCTACAGAAAAGGACATGGGATACCTTGCTTCCAGAAAAGAAGTACTGTTCCCGAGTAAATCTTAATTAACGGGAGCGCAGTTGTTATGTTTAGTAACTGGATAAAATAAATATTATATGTATAACGCTTGAATTCACCGCTTAAGGTGCAAGTGGACAGTAAGGTCTAGACATCAAACTCTATAGTCACTTCAACGGTAACCATAATAAACCGAAAAATATTACCGCCAAATACGGCTTTAAGGCGGGTACTGACTGCTGTAACGTAACATGCAATGTAATATGAAAGGAGCATTTCATAAGTGTGGACGCAGCGCGCGCACGAACCGAGCATGTAACTACTCGCATCTGTTTCCGGCATGCGCGCGGCGAACATAGCTCAGTCTGCCGAAAACACGCGTTTCGCAGTAAAGACACACACAACCCGTTCACACTGGCGCTCCGTGCACACTGCGCGCCCCTTTGTATTCGGCGAAAAAACCGACAAATGGCGGATCGCGGCGCGCACGTATTGAAATGCACTATTCGTGTGCGTAGTGTGCACGGTTTGTGCGCGCAAGGCGTCCACACTATGGGAATTCTGTTACATTGCATGATATATTGCGACAATGTGGACGGCAACTTCTTTCATTGCGTGTTACATTACATGTTACGTTACAGCAGTCTGTACCCGCCTTTAGACAGTAGCTGTTACAGGATTGACAGGACCTTACTCGCTAGTGGCGCCAACCGTTGAGCACAAAAATGATAGCCCGTGGGACATGGTCTATATGTTATATAAAGCCGTTCACATGTACGCATGATTGAGTAACAAACAAAAAATTCACTAAATGAAGAAGATTTTCTCTTTCGAATATATAAGTAAAATACCTTCATATCATAACTGAATCCTATTTTACTTACTCATAGATCGGCCACAGATATTACTCTTTGTGTATTCAGTAAGTTCATTAAAACTTTATTCTCGCCAATTAATTGCATCTGTTCGACGTGAAGAAAATACAAATAAACTTTTACATTATATTTCTGCCAAAACCATATTATTTGTGCTTTCTGATTAATCGTATGATGTATATATATATATATACTAGACTAGATACCCACAGCTCTGCTTGCGTATATGTATATACTTACTTGCTTCGCTGGCTCAGCGACCCAAAGTGGATTTTATCTTTTGCGTAAATATAGGTTATGTATTATTTTTATCCTTTGGGGACAGACCTTTTCTGGATGAAGGGTAAGTATGTCCTTTTCTGTTCCCCTCAAATTCCGACCGACTTAAACCGCTGCGCCATCCGTGCAAAATCTTACTCCTGTGTTTGAAGTCTCGGGATACATGTCGGTCAAAGTATTGCTGGATTTTCCTATCAAGAAATGACACATTCGACTTTGAGTCTCAAATAATAATATATCTTAGACTATCGCCATCTACTGGCCCAAGTTTCAGACCCCGTGGTACCACCGAGATGTCTTCGACAGAAAATCCCGTAACACTGGATATCGAACCTAAGACCCCATACACAGCAGTCGCATTCACTACCACCGTACCACAGAGGCACTCGTAAAATTGATAACTATAAATTACCAAATCAAATATCTCATCAAAACTTATGTTTGATGCTTAGCAAGCCTGTTACCTGATTGGTCCGGATCAATCACTTAAATGGATTGAGATTAGTTTATCCTTTCACATCATGCATCGTATCATACAACTCTATTCTATTAGTGACGTATTACAGGACGGGAAATTGAGGCTATCATCTTTACGGTTGATTTCACCGAAGGGTTAAAATATTCAGGTGTCCGGTAATTAATGGATAACCTTAAAATGTCTTATAGTGGAACTGATGGCCGTACAGAAAAAAAACAAAAAAAAAAAAGTGCATTTGGTAGTCATACTTTTGACTGTCTATCTATTAGCATAATTAATTGTTTAATAATAAAACAACAAAAAACCGATGGAATTCGTTCATTTATGATCGTAGTGTACAAGAAAGTTAAATATGGTAATTTAAAAAAGTCATATCTCAGGTAGGATAAATTTTTTAATATTTTTTTCTGAACGGCTTTCTGTTCTACTATAAGACATTTCAAGGTTATCCATTAATTACCGGACAACCTGTATATATTGACTGACACTGAATATCCACGAAGAGACGAGCATGGGTGACTGATACCCATATTTCGTCAGCTGTATATAGGGCCCACGTTGTTAGCGCAGTCACTTGTTGCTATTCAACGCGGTATACTTACTGCCGTCGCGTCGAATGTTGTGGGTTTAAAACCCACGCGGGACAATAATTCATGTGTTCTACAAATATTTGTTTCGAATTTCAGTGTTTTTTGTGTCCATTGTTGGAACGTTTGTAAATTTATTTATTTATAATAGGTACACAAACAGATTACAGTCTTAACATGATAAGTAGTAATAGTGAACATATTATATAAACCGGACAGTAATCCTAAAGTAGTGTACACAACATGTACATATTAGAGCAGATTACTCATGCAAAACAAAAAACATTATTAAAATCTTAAATTCGTTAGCGTAGGATACAAGCGGATAATTGTAAGTAGGTTTTTACTTAATAACTGTAATTTTATACTGGAACTAGATTTGGAACTTTTCGGAACTAAGCACACCTGATACAATCTTTTTATATTTATTGAAATTTATGTCAAAAATGTCGACCTCTTTATTTATACGTGCTATTTTATTATAAGCTCTGCACATTTTTACTACTGCATTAAAAGTAAAGTCCGCGACACAGTGTATAAAAGTCAGGCCAATGAATTTTCATAATATTAAACAAGGTAACGAATATCGAATACCTACTTACGGGTATCTGTAAATCAAATTGACTTGATGGATGGCGTAGTAGTTGAAATGGTCGCCATGCCACTACCACTGTGCCGAAGGATGTGGGTTTGATCCGTGACATACGATAGTGTGATTCACAAATGGTTGTTCCAAGTTTGGGTGTTTTTATGTCCGTTGTTTGAGTGTTTGTAAAGTCTCCGTTACGCAGGAAATATTCCTAAAGCGGGCATCGTTTATTTTTAAATTGAAAAATAAACTGCTTTATTCGGTTAAGTGATTTAGATAGAAAAACATTACAAAGATAATTTTAATGAATATATTATATTATTAAAATTTATTACATTTATGTATGATAATGAAAATAATATATACCTACTAATTTAGCGCATGTAACGCACGTGCCTGAGGTATGAAAAATGTTGTTGTAACAAATCCATTGTCAGCCTTGCCTATCGTGTACTAGCGGTCGTCTAGTGGTCGAAATTCGACTATAATTGATTTAAATTTTAAGTTTTATAGTTATTACGGTTTTATTGTGCCTTATAATATGTCAGCCTCGATGGCGTAGTGGTTAGTGTAACCGACTGCCACGCATGAAGTCGCGGGTTCGATTCCCGCACAAGTCAAACATTTGTGTGCATGAACATGGATGTTTATCTTGGTCTGGGTGTTTCTATGTATAATATGTATGTATTTACAAAAAAAAAAACATTATATATGTATGTTTATCCATTGTCTAGTACCCATAGTACAAGCTCTGCTTAGTTTGGGCTAGATGGTGTTGTGTGTATATGGTAGAATATATATTAATAATTACATTTCGTTTAGATTTCGCCAAGGCTACACAAACATGTTAATTTACCTATCTTTTTCAAACAAATTCCTAAGCTTACTACTTTGTAATATTGTCTTCTGTTTACGCGAATGTTATTCATTGAAATTAAACTACTATATATTAAAATACTATATTCTGCGTAAATAGAAGCACCCATGATTAAATTATGTTCGGGTACTTTGAAATAACTACACTGGAACATTGAGACAACTGCCATCTTAGTCTCCCCGTGACCATGGCTGCTGAAAAGCAACCGAAACGTCGGGGAATGTGTAAACTTAAATATAAATAGTACAATAGTATAGTAATAGTATAAATAGTTTTAATAGTTTCAATAATTTAATTAGCTTAAAAATTAGTAAAGTTTAATAGTAATAGTAGTGTAACAGTTTTCAAAATATTGTAATAAAGTGTCAAATAAACAACGCGATAAAATCCGTATATAGTAGCTTACTACTTTGTTTTCTTTTTCTTTATTACCTACACATAAATGCGTAAATATCTATACAAATAAATAAAATTCAAGTGTCTGTTTGTAATGTCAAAATAAAAGCTTTTTATCTAATGCATATGACAGTATATAAGGTACCTATACAAAAACATATTTTTTTTTAATTTTTGTCTGTCTGTCTGCCTGTCTGCTTGTTCCGACTAATCTCCGAAACGGCTGAATCGATTTTGACGGGACTTTCACTGGCAGATAGCTGATATTATGAGAAGTAACATAGTCTTCTTTGATTTTAGAAAAAAATAGGGTTCCGCGGAGACCAACAGTTTTTAGTTAAAATCTACGCGGACGAAGTCGCAGGTAACAGCTAGTATTATAATATAAATAGTATATAATATCATTCCAATCCACTCAAAGGTTGCCTGTAATATCTTGCTGATATATGTTATTATATATTGATATATGTAACCATAGTTACGATGAATAGTACTACATCAAAAAAAAAGCCGAACTATGCCGAATTACTACGAGCGCGATTCGACTGGCTGTGTCAAATGGTTGTGTGCGTGTAGTGTATTTTTATTAATTTTAGGTATTTCTAATGCATATTTTATATAAATATTAGGATTCACCCCTCCTTCTCCATATAAACTTTAACTGTGCCAAATTTCATACTCCTCCGTCCGCGCAATTTTCGTAAAAAGGGGTACAAAGTTTTTGGTTAACGTATTAATATATAGATATCAACATTAAGCACATATTAATGCGTTGGGTAAATACTTGGAATTATTTACATTTAACGTGAGCGAAGCTGTGAGTAAAAGCTAGTACCATATCCTAATCCTAACTAATATTATAAAAGCGAAAATGAGTTTGTTTGTTACCTTTTCACGCCTAAACCACTAAACCGATCACCCTCAAATTTTGCATATACGTTGTCAAGTGTACAGAAACGGACATAGGCTACCTTCTGTCCCGAAAAAAATTACTGTTCCCGAGGAAAACAACAATAACGCTCTTATAATAATAGATGGCGCCACGTGTCTTTCGAATCATGATTGAATTATATTATTACAAGCAGAGTACAACCCGAATTGATTGTCAAATTCTAAATTAACGCAAGCGAAGCCGCGGGCAAAAGCTAGTAAAGTAATAAACCTGAATAAATTCAAAGATATCTTAACTTTCTATCAGACTACAACGAAGGTCAATGGCACCACAAAATTTTGTAACCCGCAGTCACCTGCGAAATCTACATTAAGACGAACATTTATACCTTTTTTTAAATCCCACATAATCGTATATTTTTTATGTCCACTTCGTAATATTCTGGGATACACAACACTTAACACACACACATGTAAACATACATATATACTCATTACTTGTTATACTTATATTTGTCCAACTGTAACATTTCTAGATCATGAAAAGTAGTGAAAATATTCTAAGTCTATTGTCTAAGAATAAAATAAGCCCGATATCCTAACTAATATATCTATTATAAATGCGAATGTTAGTTCGTTTGTTACGCTTTCACGTCTTAACTACTCGACCGATCATCATGAAATTTCGCATACACGTTTTCAGGGGAACAGAAAAGCACATAGGGTACCTTTCATCCAAAAAAATTACTTTTTTTTACGTGGGGGAATGCGTTGTCGTATACCCCTCCGCGGGGGCGGGTCGGACTCACCAGAGGAAGTACATCCCGGTAATACCGACTAAACCTACCACGGTGTTTCTCGACATAATCAGAGTCGGCGGAGCCACGCGAATCACTCTCACATGCAATCTTGACCCAGTGTTACTAATCTAACTTAACATAACCTACATTCACGCAAGCGAAGACGCGGGCAAAATCTAGTTATTTTTATTTTTGTACACTAGATAATACAACCTATGTCCTTTTTTAAAGACAACTCTCATTTTATTATTCTTGTATCGCCTAAGGGTCTGTACAAACATTCAAACTACAAACTCAACGCATCCAGAAGACCTCATCTAGCTCGTACAAATTGTTGTCCTGCATGGGATTTGTACCTACAACACTTGGTGTAGTGGCAGCTCCGAGTAGACCACTGAAACCACTACACCATCCGAGCTTTATTTTTCAAATTACCCTTGTGTGTGACGTATGACCTTAATAAAAGCACACCTAAAGCATACTTACGCCTAAAGAATATATTCAACTAACTAAACTAAACCAACTAACATACTAAATATTCTGGATCAATTGTAGTAAGAAAGCTGGGCTTTCGGACCTTATATGAAGATGCTGTCACTGGTATATATCCTCGTTGTCTTGTTTAAGGCTGCATTAATCCATATGACCCTAATGGATTAACACGACTAGATAATGATGACAGTTGTAATGATGTATGTTGTATACTTCACTATAAGTCTCAGGTAATGTTATGAGTTGCATATTTATACTTCTGTAAGTTTAAGTTTTAATATACAATGGTGCCAATTCTGTTGTCACAAAATTCTCTAAACTGAACTAAAAATCACTAAAATTTAGTTTAGTCCTGTCACTTTTAAAGATTTAAGAATACAAAATGTCGTTTAATAGGACTAAACTAAAATTTTGTGATTTTTAGTTAAGTTTAGAGAATTTTGTGACAATAGAATTGGCACCAATATGTATTTTTTGTTATTCCCAAATGTGTATATACTAAGAGACAAGTTTAGCTCAAGATATAATTAGTGTGTCTCGAGGGTCTTTACGAACATTCAAACAACGGACACAAAGTACATGCAGATTCAGGAAAACTATTTGTGGACCACACAAGTTTTTGTCCCGTATGTGGATCAACCACTTAAACAACAACGCTATCCGTGCAGTCGCATAAAAAAGGCGTTATACACACTCATTTTTAATTCATGTTCATTAACGAAGAACTAAATTATAACCTGCATGAATGGGCCGGCTCGACCGGGGAAGGACTACCCTCTCACAGAATATCGACGTGAAATAGCAGTGTTCCTACTGTTGCGTTTCATTCGGTGAGTGAGAGTACCGGAGGCCTAACCTCCCCCTTACCCCCTTCCCGCTCCTTCTCCTTCCCACATCCTTTCCTAAAGGGTCGGCAACGTGCTAGTGATGCCTCTGGTGTTGCAGGCGTCCATAGGCTACGGTGACCACTTACCATCAGGTAGGCCGTATGACTGTTTGCCACCAAAATGTAAAAAAAAATGAAGTCTTACATTAATTATTATTGATTTGACCATAAATCTATATTATATCAAGATAGTAATAAAATTATAGTGTATTATTACAACTAACCCCATTTTGGTAGCTTTAACAAGCTTATTAGTTAAGCCAATTGTTTTGGACCAAATGTTCGCTTCACGTGCCGTAATAAATAAAACCGACGTAATAAAATTACTGGCAGCCTGATTAGACCAAAATCTAAATAAAGGTTCGTGAATTTATAAATAACTATAATTTAACACGTCGATATCATAGAGATCTAATACTCATATATACTGTACGAAGGGTGGACGACAGAATTTTTATTTGAATCAATCATTTACATTACCCAAAATATTTAATGCAAAGCCTTTTTAAAAACTAATATGACAGCAGTAGGGGAAGACTTCAGCGAACGTTCTCGTATCACATCGAAGAGATTCTTATAATGTTCTGGTTATGAGTTATTGACGAGCGTTCATGAAGAATATAATAAAAGTAGAAATAAGAGAGATATGCCAGGATTGTAGCAAGTGGAAAAACGTAGTTTCAGCCTACCTCTCCGTGAAACAGACATGATTCTATGTTTTAAATTCATGCAAAAAAAAATCGTAACTAATATTATTAATCCGAAAGTGAATTTGTTTGTCTCTTACGTTGTCACGCCTAAACTACACGACCGATCATCATGAAATTTTGCATCCACGTTGTCAGAGGAACAGAAAAGCACATACGGGTACCTTTCATCTAGGAAAAAAGTACTGTGCCCGAGGGGTAAAAGTTAATTGACGAAATCAACGTCAACACGAGCAAAGCCGGGAAAAATCTAGTAAGTTTATATCCTTTCAAGTCTGGTAGTTGCGGAAATAGGTGCATGACTGAAATACGATGTACGATACTCGTTCTGATATAATCCCTATTGAAGTTTAGTCGTGTGAGGAAGACAGTGAGGAACTCCTTTTTCTCATACCCAAATTTAAGCTAGTTTTAATGGTGTTATCTCATATTTATGAAGTGAAAACTTCTTTAGCGGCGTTGTGCACTTTTTTGTGATGGGTAAAAAATGTTAAACTCGCGTCAGGACACGTGACCTGATCGAAAATTCGTAAGACGGAGGGAGAATTGTCAAACTCGCGTCAGGACACGTGACCTGACCGAAAATTCGTAAGACGGAGGGAGAATTGTCATGTTTGTGTACGATAGCGCATAAATGAATATTGTATTTTACCACATAAAAGATAGTACTTTTATACTGATAATTAAAGCAATTCGTGCAAAATTATTCCCTAACCATTCCAAAATATCAAAAACGCACAAAGTTAATATTCAAGTTTTCACTTCTGCCTGCACTCCCGGAGTGCAACCTTTTTTTTTATTTTAAATGTTACTTGCACATACAATAATTTAGGTACACAATCCAATACAGATATCCACATTATTTAATTAAATTTCTACTTCTTCGAATATTCTACTTAAACTTATTCAGAATCCATCGGTACACCATAAAAATTTACTTACTTATAAACATACTAGGTATATAACAATGTATCCATTCCTTGAACATTAATATGACTGTTAATGTTAAATTAGACATGTATTATAAAGATAACGAGTAAAAGGCCAGAAGATTAAATTCACACTTCTGTAAATTCTAACTTAATATTAAAAATATTAATGTCAGTTTGTTTATTACGCATTCACGCCTTAACTACTCGACCGATCATCATGAAATTTTGCAGATACGTTGTCAGGGGAACAGAAAAGGACACAGGATACCAACCTTTCATCCAAACCTAAGTTAATTTTATGCGAGCGAAGCCGCGGTCAAAATCTTGTATAATGTTGTAATTGTGAATGTGAGTTTGTTTATTACGCTTTCACGCCTTAACTACTCGACCGATCATCATGAAATTTCACATACACGTTGTCTACGGAAGAGAAAAGGGCATAGGGTACCTTTCATCTAGAAAAAAGTATTGTTGCTAACCTAACATAATTTACATTTACGCAAGCAAAACCGCGTGCAAAATGTAGTGGTTAAACTTGTCGTTATTGGAAAGAGATATGGATTAATGTCCGTTAGTGACAACCGAATAGGCATCAGTGACGAATGTTCTTTGTTTGCCTGTTTGGAAACAGCGTGACTCGGCAATGATGATGTGAATTATATGACCGCATAATATCGTTCACTACAGCTGAAATTCTATTGTCATTTGTGACGAAGTGTTTCGTGCTTGTAATAGAAATAAATGTGAGAATTTTTATCTTAGCTCTACCCGTATAATTGCGACAACATCCATATGAGATTAGATCTTCATCACATGCAAAAATAGTATGCTATAGATTATGATAATACTAAAAAACTTATTAATAACAATGTTTATTTCGTTAATCAATAAAAACCTCTTTTTAATAGTCTACGAAAAATCTATACTAATATTAAGCTGAAGAGTTTGTTTTTTTGGTTAAACGCGTTAATCTCAGGAACTCTCGGTTCGAATTGAAAAAAGAATTGAGTGTTAAACAGCCTATTTATCGAGGAAGGCTATAGGCTATAGGTATAACATCACGCTACGACCCACGGGTGCTTTAACCATAAACGCGGGTGAAACCGCGGGCACAGCTAGTATGTAATAAGGAAATATTTTTTAGTCGTAACATTTTAAATTTGTTATAATATTAGTTTCTGCATTAAATTATTAAGTCTTTACAATAAGTTACCAGAGTTTTCTATCAAAGACACATATTGTGCGAGCTACTTCCTTTTTCCTTTTCACTTAAAAGTGTTAAATTCATGATTATTTAAAATACATTTATATAAATAGCTTAATGACAATAATTTTTATAGTCTAAAAGAATTTATTGAAAATAAATTGTAACTTTGTGCCTACCAGACTGTCTTAAATGTATTGCGTGCTATGATAAGCTAAACATGTGTCTTATTTCACAATTGTAACATCCTTACCATGTTTGATGCAAATAAATATTATTATTATGAAATACCCTCAGTTACAGACTTGTGATTCGCATTTGTATATTACATAACTTTTCCGAATAATCATAATATGAAAATGAAAGACATTATTGTATCATCGGATAAGGAAGAGATAACTTTATACTCTGTTCGTCAACTCAAGTCAGTGATACTTCAGAAACAACAATTAATTCCGTCACGTTAAAATCTAAACTAACTTTATCCAACTTTCTAGTTAACGTAAAGCTGTAACAGAATATTTATACCGATACAAGGAGAAACTGATTCAATGAATTTGACTGCACAGAATATGGCGTAGTGGTTTAATTGGTCATCTCGTCACTTCCTGTGCACCGAGTGTTGTGGATACGACTGCCACACGAGACAAAATTTGTAATCCACAAAAACTTGTTCCTAGTCTAGTGGCCAGTCCCACAACTATCTTATCTTATGTGGGGGCCAGTCAGTGCAGACCGGCGACACTTCGACCCAGTGGGATCTTTTGTGTCGACACTCTCCCAATAACGACTGCCATAGATGTTCTTGGCAGCTGGGACCAACGGCTTAACGTGCTCTCCGAGGCACGGAGCAGGCGATAATTGTCAATCAATACGCACATAATTTCGAAAAGTCATATAACTTCCGAAAGTCAGAGTTGCGCGACGTGGGTTCGAACCCGAGACCCTCTGCATTGCAGTCTGTTGGTCTCCCCACTGAGCTATCGCTGCTCTTAGTCCCACAACTAACAAGTATTAATTATCCAAAAGATAAATCGCATGCTGTCTCACTCTTGCTGGGTTAAAGAAGAGAGATGGTGAGACTTTTACCTTATAGGTAAATGCTATTTGGAGGTGGTGGTACAAGCCCTAGATGTTCTTTGTGTCCGTTGGTTAAATATTTGTTAAGTACCCCGCGACACAGGATTTAATCCTAGTGCGGCAGTAGTCATTTTATTTCATAACTAGATGTTCCCGCGGTTTCACCCGCGTTTATCGTTACTGCGCCGCCCTCGTGAGTTGTAGCGTGATGTTATATAGCCTATAGCCTTCCTCGATAAATAGGCTATCCAACACTAAAATAATTTTTCAAATCGAATCAGTAGTTTCTGAGATTAGCGCGTTCAAACAAACAAACTCTTCAGCTGTATAATATTAGTATAGATACTAACGCTGTAATTACTCTTGTAGTTTCAGTGTTAGTATTTTTTCTTTTACTTTGCGTGTTCTAGAAATTAGAAACTATCCACATTGCTTTCTTATATAACACAATCATTCATTGCTTTCTTATATTAATTTTTCGAATTCATCGCCTAAAATCCGTCGAATTCAACCTTTGAAACTTCAGTCCACTCCGAATCGGGCTTTCATAGACTGTATCAAGAAAATGTACAATCAATTTCGTCCGAATAAATCAAAATTACATACATACATACATAGATTCACGCCTGTTTCTCACAGGGGTAGGCAGAGACTACGGATTTCCATTTGCTATGATCCTGACATACTTCTCTGGCTTTATTCACTTTCATAACATTCCTCATACACGCTCGCCGGTTTAAGGTGCTCTTAACCTGGCCTTTATCCAGAACGTCTCCGATCTGATCAAGAAACGTTCACCTAGGTCTTCCCCTTGCGACTGTTCCATTCACACTAGCCTTATAAACTTTCTTAGTCAGTCTTTTCTCGTCCATTCTTTCTACATGCCCAAATCATACCCTTAACAAACACATACACACACAAAGACAGATTCTCGTAAAGCTATACATACATAAACAGTATCCGTACTCACACATACACACACGCATACATACAGGTACATAGATCACACAAGACGACCTCAAGTATCGTCACTCCTCGTTTTACTGGTTACCTAAGATAGGAGATGTGTTAGGGCGCGCACACATTATGCCACCGTCTTAGCGTAAAGTATGGACGTTCGAACTGTATCTAATGTTCAGCTGAGAAGTTAGGAGCAGGTCATACTGGTGGCAAACTTAAAGAACAAAATATTGGATTGGTTTTAAAGAGTGTTTCATGAAACTAACACTTTGAAAGTCGTGGCAAACAAAACCGTTACTAAGGAGGAAATTTGGATGGCAGCAAAGCAAGCTCCTTCTTACTTACTTATCGTGTCGATGGCAACACATTTCATATAATTTTGGACCAGTTTTCGGCAACGAGGATTGCATTTGGTTTAGCCTGGTACAGGTCATCCAGTGTGCACGATTCTGGGCTCACGGGGCACGACAACAGATGACCCATTTTCTGTGGTGATACGCCGCAGTCACATGCATTCGCACTTGTGTCTATATAACCCCACCTTGACAGATTGTCTTTACATCGACCAAGCTGGGTACGCAACCTGTTGAGTGCCTTCCAGGTTGGCCAAGGCAGTTTGGCTCCCGGAGGTAACTTTTCTGCCGGTGGGATAAAAGTAGACAGTAAGAATTTTTCGCACCACAGGTTAACTCTGGCCTCAGGAGCATCATTGGCACTTGCAGGTACGGTGTGGAGGAAACTGTTACGGCTTTTTAGCTCCTTCTGTAGCCAATCCATTACCTATGGACGTTTGTTATAAAAATACTATTGGACTAACCACTCCTATTTTTGACCGGATTCTGTAGATAAGTATTCCTGTATCATTCAATCGCAGCTTTATTGCTGTGTGCGTACCTGATGTAAGTTTTTATTAAGTTCAATCGAATACGGCATACGTCTTGGTAACCAACCAAATCCGCATTTTACAGCAGTTGATTATGTTTCTGCAATTATCTGACAGACATTATTTTGAAATTGATATCACTAAGCCAAACATTTAACCTAAGTTTTATATGTCGAACCTACCAGAAATACATCATACTAAAGAAAAAAATAACAATATAATTTTTGTCAAACTTTTTCTTCAAGAATTTTAAATCTAACAATCGAAAGACAGAATATTTAAAACTGGCCACTTTATTTCTAAGAAATGATCTAGTAACGTAATCTTTAGAAGTACTCCTAATTGCTTTTTTTTTATTACTTTATTATGTTTTTAAACAAACTACATAAACCTAGACTAGTTTATACCTGTAACTCTCATAAGAAATCATTAATTCAGAACATAGCCTATCTGTATATCAATGTTTCATCCAAACTCGTTTAACGGTTTACGCGTGCTTGTACATATAACAAACATCCAAATATATTCACAAACATTTGTTTGTGAAGATATTTGGATGTGATTAGTGCAGGGTACAGTTCAGTGTGCACATATCTTTATTCCGTACCAGAGACTGATCATTTATACCTATTTGGTACGAAGGAAAGTCTGCACGTTTCGTGCTTCAGACTGTATAAAAATACATAGTTATCTTCGTGCAACTAGAGTAACATTTTGTCAATGTGCGCT
Organism: Catocala sponsa; assembly: GCA_963564715.1. Lineage (NCBI taxonomy): Eukaryota > Metazoa > Arthropoda > Insecta > Lepidoptera > Erebidae > Catocala > Catocala sponsa. The sequence continues at coordinate 7,181,650 of OY751346.1, read as the reverse complement.
AAGATAGACTACTATAGTAATGGATAATATTAGAAAACATTAACACCAAATGTTTAATTTTACTTCGGAGAAGAATTCGTGATTTTCACTTAAATATCCAAAATATTACAACGAAAATGATGAGATCTTTACATAAGTTTGCTAGTTTATTGTCTCTCGATTGCTTATGCAATATAATGTTATGTAAGAGGGTCACAATATTCAGCTAGCCAAACAAGGGACTACGTAAGGCATTATTTATTCGTAATTATCATTTGCTAAAAGTACTAATTTGTAATTTTTTTCTAATACCACGATGGTGGAAAACCAGCTTACGATGCGGTAAAAAGATACTTGCAAGATCAGAGCGTTCCTAAAACCGTATTGTGCTCGACCATTTAGGATAAACTCTCCAATATTTAAAGATAAACTCTCTGCCGGTTGTAAACGGTGCGATGGAAGAAAGATAAGTATATTATTCAAATTGGTTATGGTAGTAGACTTGTTTCGGGCACGCCACGATCGTGGCAGTAAGTCTCATTTTTGAGGAACGTCTGGAAAGGCAGCATGGCGCCCTCACCTTCCGACTGACACAGTTAATGACTGGCCACGGTTGCTTTGGCCAGTTCCTGTGTCGCATAAGCCGACAAGAGACGCTCGGTTATCACCACTGCGGCGACTGCCGCGATGTTGTTATAGACACAAAGCCTAGGCATCGCAGCGCCGTAAAAAAAAATACACTTCTTTGTGTAGAGTCATGGCCTGAAGAAACATTTTAATGATTATCGTAGCTGAATTTGTCGATGCAAGTAACATCTAGGCAGTAATCATCCTGGACATTGGTAGAATCCAAAGGCACATGTCGTTAACTCTTTTCTGCCAGCGCAATGGTATTTTCATACTTCACGTAACTCCGATTTCCGGCTTCTAAAAGCGCCTGGAAACTGTACTCACGATAAACACAATCCAAGGTTGTTTGGCTGCATTTTCTATAAGGTGCAGTAATGCTACTTTTCTAGACGAGTTGCTTTTATTTGAGTGAAATTGTATTGAAGACTCAAGAAGTAGGCAGGTATACCCGTATGACTTGTATTCCATCCGAACAAGAAAGCTTTTGTAACCAGCAAAATATTCGGTGCTAAATGAATACGCACTAAAAATAAATCGAAATATGATTCAAACTGTAAATATCATAAATACTACTTATATTTAAATCTAAAATCAGACTAAGTGGTCTCAGCGTGACGGATGAGAAACGAATATATGTTAAAACAACAGGTGTTCCGTAATAACTCGAGAAATACCGCGAATAACTGCACGCAATCGAAATTATATATTAGTATATTTTTAGCTGCAGAATTGTTCATAATTCCAACTAATATTATAAATGCGAAATGTGAGTTTGTTTGTTACGCTTTCACGCCTTTACTACTCGACCGAAAATTCATCATCATTAATGTGGCATACACGTTGTCAGTGGTACAGAAAAGGACATATAGTACCTTTCCTTTAGAAAAAAAGTACTTCTCCCCCTTTTAACGCGAATGAAGCCGCGGGCAAATCTTGTAATTTATATTACTGTATTCTGAATATGTTTGGGTTAGCCAGGTAAGAAAAGCCAAGATGGATGTTCTAAACCAGACTACGATTCAGAATCACAAGTCAATTGTCGATCGATTCGATAAATATCATGTATACTAATATATTATGTATATACAGATATATATATATATATATATTTATCTTTTTTCTCTTTATTGAAATCTAAACAAAGATTATGCTAGCCCCATCATAACCTTAATAAAATACAAACGGCAAGGAACGAGGAATATTAATTCAGAGTTGAGTTCTGTTCAAATTACTAATATTTTGATAGCCTCTTTGCTGTAAGGTCTCGACAGGATTGTTTGAAAATAAAGATTAGTTTAAAAAACTACAAAACAATTATAATGTAAAAAATCGTGGGGTGCTTTCTAAGATATTTTGATAACCCCGCCCTCCCCCCACGCTGTTTTACATTAAAATTATTAAATTAAATTTCTACTTTTTTAGTTTGGTTTTTACAATAAAGCGTGTTTTTTAGTGTTTTAAACTAATCTTTACTGTTATTTTTTTAAAACTATGTATTATTATTATTTTTCTTTCTTTTTTCTAAATTATTGTATTGTCATCGGTCCTTGATAAATCTACAAAGTTTAAATAAAATCTGACCGTTTGAAGTGGGTCAAAATCGAGCTAAATACTTAAAAAAGCGTGTTAAATACCTAACTCTTAAAAGTGGATATTTAATTCTGTAATAATTAAAGTTTATCTTTCTTCCCTGTACCGAACACATTCCATCAACAAAATTGGTAAACATCTTCTACAATGCCACAACTATCACAATTAGGGCTAGGTACCTACTAGTTTTTATGTATACCTACTAATATTAGAAAGAGAGAAAACAATATATTTGTTCCAACTTTTTATTCGATTAGTATCTGAAACTTTATCGAGAATTGGATTCGATTGAGAAGCACTCCGTGGGATACAAGATACCAATGTTGTCGCGAATGTTGACGTTAATCAAACTCGATGACAGCCCGCCAAAATGGTGACGTACGAATGGCCCAATTTATATGCAGACATAAAATATTCATTATGATCCTAAAATTGTCAATGTTATATTTTTAAAGTTCGAAAAAGCTCTTATACAACAGCTTTTTCCGTCCGTCTGTCTGTTATACAACTTTCAACTCAAGAACCTTAAGAGCTAGAGACTTGCGGTCAACGCCATTCAACTCAGCATAGTCGATATACCCCGTAATTACTATGACCTTTGACCTCTGACCTCAAGGTCATGTGATATGATTTTTTCGAACTCTAAGATTTACGGCAATTCATTGCCGTTTTTTTATTGTTTAAGGTTATGTAGGTACTTATCCATAGTTTGGACAGGTATGCAAATTATTAATTAAAAATTAAAAAACAAAACATGTATAAATATGTACCATATTGTGATGCGAGTGGATAAAGCAAGAGATGCAAGTGAAAATCATCAAGAAGTTATGTCAAAAATCATTGAAACATTTACAAATATATAATTACAAATGAACCCTTATAAAAACAAACGTAATTCTATGTATTATTTAATTCCATGACAGTTTTGCATTTCAAGTTCGGTTTCCGAACTTAAGTAAAGATTGCATCTATATGAAAATGCGGGCAAAAGTTTAACGGTTATCGGCGCATGTTATGTTCAAGTTTCATAGCAAAACATTGTTGTTTTGATTGCTATTATATTTAAAGTTTCTGCTTTTATTTACAAGTTTAAGTGATCGCCTTGCTGTTATCGTTAAGTTGTGAGATTGATGCCGTCGAGGCAAACATGTACGTGATCTATAATAAAGAGAGACTTATTTGAATATTTTGAATTAAACAAATTTCAACTCTATTGCAATTAAATAACACAAATATAGTATTAGAATTTATAGTCACACAATTAGAGTTCAAATTGTCTTACTTCCAAACGAGCTAAGTCGCTGTTTTATTAAGAGTACGAATTATCTCTATGGGTCTGGGCGTACATCGTATTATTTTTAAAGTGACAGGACTCTTATATAATAATATAGATATATGCACATATAAGAACTGACAACAAAAATATTTTTTGTACCCAATAAAAGCGTCGCTATTCAGTGTACAATGAAACTATTTTAAATTTTTACATTATATTGTAATTGACGAAAATTAAGTGTAGGTATAATATTGTCTTCTGTTTACGCGAATGTTATTCATTGAAATTAAACTACTATATACGGATTTTATCGTGTTGTTTATTTGACACTTTATTACATAATTTAGAAACTGTTACACTACTATTACTATTAAACTTTACTAATGATTAAATTATTAAAACTATTTATATTTATGTTTACACTTTCCCCGACGTTTCGGTTGCTTTTCAGCAGCCATGGTCACAGGGAGACTAAGATGGTAGTTGTCTCAATGTTCCAGTGTAGTTATTTCAAAGTATCCGAACATACATAATTTAATCATCTAGTAGTTTAATTTCAATAAATGTAGGTAGTCTTTTTTGGTAGCCAATCCGGTGAGAGCTAATTTAGCGCACTAATACTTAAAAGATCAGTAGTAAAAACCTTTTAGCTAGCTTGGTACGTGATTAAAAAGTCTATTTTAATCGACAATAGTTTTAGTGTAGCTTTCTATTGATGAAATATTTTCTTAAGCCGATTTAGTAGTTTCAGATATTAGACCTATATATAAACTAATAATTTTACTTATAATATATCAATAACATATTACTTTATTTTTCACAACTTGTGAAACTTATGAAAAAGATACTATTCCGAAATACAATTCAAACAAACGGTATTTTAAAGCTTTACAATTTTATTGTTCCATTCGTTTGAGCTAATTGATTACTAGAGCGTAAATTAAATAAAATTTGAAAAGCGAGCTTAATTTTTGCAGTGGAATTGGTACTGACGATATTCATGACACTCGCAATGTATTTATTTTCTATTTGATAATACTAGTGTTCGCCCTAACGTCAAAATTCAATCATAATCATTATTGAAAATTTGAGGTAAACATATATAAATGCACTTCATTTTGCCAATATTTGAAACATACACTAAATGTTTCCCAATTTATATTATGTATATGTCTTTAGCTATCTATATAATATAAACTGTTTCCAATTATGTTATCCTTAGTATAAGGGGTTAGGCGTAACTATATTATGTAATTTTAGGGCCTCGATGGCGTAGTGGTTAGTGTAACCGGCTGCCACGCCTGACGTCGCGGGTTCGATTCCCGCACAAGCCAAACATTTGTGTGCATGAACATGAATGTTTGTCTTGGTCTGGGTTTCTATGTATAATATGTAGGTATTTACAAAAAAAAGTATATATGTATGTTTATCCATTGTCTAGTACCCATAGTACAAGCTCTGCTTAGTTTGGGCTAGATGATGTTGTGTGTATGTGATATAATATATTATCTTACCTATTATTAGCATTGAATATTGTCTCTCTGTGAAACATATAATAATATAGGTTTATACATACCCTTAAGCGGGTGTGTATAAACCCATATTATTATATGTTAGCAGAATAATTCACCAGCATTATTTTAAAGCCACAGAAATAAAATTGCAAGTTGGCCCAAATAATTATTTAATCTTATTTTAATCTCAAATCAACGTGAAAAATTATATTCTGCGGAAGTTATTCCGCAGTAAACTTTGGTAGCAATCACTTTCATCTTTAAAATTTAATGATTTTGCATGCCAATATTTTGTTTAAATCGCCTCCAGACCTAATTTCATTGCAGCGGCCATCTTGGCAGGAGATATTATACTGCACGAGTGTATCCATAAATAATGCACGCTCTATCCCTCACCCTCAATTTGACATGACCGAAAGGAGATCAGTCATAGGTGCCTGCTCCGGATTGCTAGGGCAGGAACCCACTCAAACACACACATGAAGTTTCATCATAATCGTTCTAGCCGTTTAGGAGTTCAGTTCTGTACACATGTACAGAAAACTACATATATCATCATCTCAGCCGAAAGACGTCCACTGCTGAAAATAGACAAAAACTAAAAAGAAAAGAAAGCTATATATATGAAGAAAATTATGTAGAGAGTTATATATTAGTTAACAGCGATAGCTCAGTGGGGAGACCAACAGACTGCAATGCAGAGGGTCTCGGGTTCGAACCCACGTCGCACACCTCTGACTTTCGGAAATTATATGACTTTTCAAAATATGTGCGTATTTACTGACAATTATCGCCTGCTCCGTGTCTCGCAGAGCACGTTAAGCCGTTGGTCCCGGCTGCCATGAACATCTATGGCAGTCGTTATTGGGAGAGTGTCGACACAAAAGATCCCACTGGGTCGAAGTGACGCCGGTCTGCACTGACTGGCCCCCACATAAGATACTACTAGATACTATATATTAGTTATACTCGTGTATAGGGAACTAATTGATCGTAATACGAGATGAGTATGAAAGTCTTTTAAAAGAAACTAAATTTTAATTATCACTGCTATAAAACTCACATCCTTACTTAATATTATAAATGCGAATGTGAATTTGTTTATTTGTTACGCTTTCACGCCATAACTACTTGACCGATTAACATGCAATTTTGCATACACGTTGTCGGGGGCACAGAATAGGACATAGAGTACCCTTCATCCAGAAAACAGTAATGTTACAATCCTTACCTAACCTACATTTACGCAATTGAAATCTCGCACGTGTATATCGACTTGTATTGCTGTATGAATATACCACACGCAATTGCCTTGTAGCTCTACAAGTCGACTGCCAGGATATTTCAAATCGGCTAGACCCCTTGGCTAGACCGCTATGCATCTTCTATCGCTTTTACTATGAGGAGTGCTCCGAGAAATTGTTCGGACTGAACCCTGCCGCCTCTTTCGCCATCGTCCTACGCGACAGAATTTCCATCCCCATCATTTAGATAGTTGGCAGTCCACAACTGTGCGTTTTTCCAGAAATTTTCTGCCTCGCACGACTAAACTGTGGAATGAACTGTCGCCTGCGGTATTTCCGGACCAATACGATCTACAAACCTTCAAGAAAAGAGCGTAATCCTTTTTAAAAGGCCGGCAACGCATTTGTAACTCCTCTGGTGTTGCGGGTGTCCATGGGCGGCGGTAATCGCTTACCATCAGGCGATCCGTCTGCTCGTTTGCCCCCTATATCATTAAAAAAAAAAACATTATCTAATTCCCAATTTATTTCTTGTATAACAGCATCAGTATTGACGAAAATAAATAATTATATACAATAAGGCCGACATGATGCCTTCGGCATTTTGATGTTAGAATATAATTAGGACAATTTGCTCTCAGAACATCCCAATCGTAAATTTTTGTTTCAGTTCTTCTTTTATTATACATGTCGCTATTTTTTGTCCTATGAATATTATTATTTAATAACAATAAGCATTTCAACAACCTAAGATGTAAAAGTTAGTAATATGATGTAATCCTAATATTAAAAACTAGATGTTCCCGCGGTTTCACCCGCGTTTATTGTTACTGCGCCGCCCCCGTGGGTCGTAGCGTGATGTTATATAGCCTATAGCCTTCCTCGATAAATAGACTATTATGAGATTAGCGCGTTCAAACCAACAAACAAACAAACTATTGAGCTTTATAATATTAGTATAGATAGCTGACCCGCGCAACTTCGTCTGCGTTACATAAGAGAGAGAGTGGGTCGTAGGTACCTATAATACAATTTTAAAGGAGCTGAAACTTTATTTGTTAAATCCACGAACCACATAAGAACCATTCAACAACATTTTATAAATATACCTACAGTGCTAATTTAACATCACGCAGAATAAACCAGGAGAAACATCGTTTGTATGTCTGTAATGGGTAATTATTTTGCTGCGATGTTATTTTAAAACTGCGATATCTCCTAAGATATTCATTGAAATCGAATGATATAAAGGGCAATTTTGTTTTAAATTAAATACTTGTGATGAATAACGTATTTATTTGGATAAGATAAGAAGATACTAATATTATAAAGCTGAAGAGTTTGTTTGTTTGTTTACTTGAACGCGCTAATCTCAGGAACTACTGGTCCGATTTAAAAAATTCTTTCAGTGTTAGATAGCCTATTTATCGAGGAAGGCTATAGGCTATATATCATCACGCTAAGATCAATAGGAGCGGAGCACCAATGAAGAATGTTTCAAAATCGGAGAGTATTTTGTCCTTTTGAGAGCTTCCGCTGCGTGCGCTGCGTAAACAGTTAAAGTTTCGCAAAAATCATGTATGACAGAATTGTTCCCCTTTAAAAGTTCTAAAAAAAAGTCCGTGACAGCATATGTCTATCTTTTAAGGTTGGCTCACTATAACCATTTTTATGCTAACGAAATTTGTTCTAAAATAATGCATTATTTGCGAAGGTATTTTTATAAACATGATATTAATCCTTATCCAAATAAATACGTTATTCATCACAAGTATTTAATTTAAAACAAAATCGCCCTTTACATCATTCGATTTCAATGAATATCTTAGGAGATATAGCAGTTTTAAAATAACATCGCAGCAAAATAATTACCCATTACAGACATAGTACAAACGATGTTTCTCCTGGTTTATTCTGCGTGATTACTACTAGTTCGATTTGAAAAATTCTTTTAGTGTTGGATAGCCTATTTATCGAGGAAGGCTATAGGCTATATAACATCACGCTACGACCCACGGGGGCAGCGCAGTAACGATAAACGCGGGTGAAACCGCGGGAACATCTAGTTAGATATAAATTTGGCATACACGTTATCGTATACTATATAGTATACGATATAGAAACATGTATCATAATAAAGTTGCCCAACAATCATCAATAAATCGCTAAAATTAGACGAGTGACGGAATTAAAAAATATAAAAATCTATTTACCGTACAGTCACGTTCGTTGAGCACATGATGCGTCAGTTTATTTACATTTTCCTTTTATCTCTCATTTGTAGCCTAAACAAATGTACTTTGAATGATTCGATCACCGATGTTACCGTTTGCTACTTCAAACTTTACTTTTGATTTAAAGAACAGACGCAATAAAGTTGTTAAGCATCATTTTTTGAAATCGTTATCCTTGTTTGAAAATATATCTAACATCCATAATATCTAGTCTGACCAGAGATTTTACTCCTTTACGGTCACTAAAACATCCACGCTCTCAATTAATATGATTTAAATTTACGTATTACATTCACAGAGTCACGCCAATATCCCTAAGGTATAGAGAGAAGCCCTATAGACAGAAGCGTATTACAGCCACGTTTCCTCAGTATGTTTAAGGACCTACCTAATAGCTATTGTTACTGATAATTTCTCGACATAACACTCAATAGCATTTTTTTCGATACGGGAATCTAACCTGAGACTTCAAAGTTCTGAGTTGTCAAATCAAATAGCTTTAATCCTAATCCTAATCCTAACTTCCTAATCCTAATCCTAATATTATAAAAGCGAAAATGAGTTTGTTTGTTTGTTTGTTTGTTACCCTTTCACGCCTAAACAACTGAACCGATCATCCTGAAATTTTGCATATACGTTGACAGGTGTACAGAAACGGACATAGGCTACCTTTCATCCCGATAAAAATTACTGTTCCCGAGGAAAACAATAATAACGTTCTTATGATAATAGATGGCGCCACGTGTCTTTCGATTCATGATTGAATTATATTATTACAAGCAGACTACAACCCGAATTGATTGTCAAATTCTAAATTAACGCGAGCAAAGCCTCGGGCCAAAGCTAGTACTTTTATAAATAGTTTTAATTGTTAAAAGGATCTACTATTTGAGGAGCGTTGGAACAAAAACCGATAAATGACATAAGAATATTTTTTGGGAAATTGGTAACGCTCGTCATTTATTGTCCTTTACTTACAATGTAGATACAACATCCGCGTAAACGTAGAATAATATTGTCAACTTTTTTATTTTTCTATCTGTAACACAATATTCAGATGGTCACATAACTTCTCTACACGACTAGCGTCGTAAGCTGGCCGCAAACATACGGTTTCCTGATCAGGTTATTTTAGATATTTAGTATCAACTCTACCTACAAGGATAGCGAAATCCGCTTTGGTGTGAACAGTAATATTACTGCATACCCACTCGGTTTTTTCTACCTCAGACGGTAGCGAATACCGCTTAGATTTGAACAGGCCTTTAGTTATGGAGAAGGTACCAGGGGAATACGAGATGATTATTTCAGAGGTCTGATCAGTCCGAGCTGTAATTATTTCTTTTGTACAATCATATTTCATTCGTGCCCGATGCGACAGCAATAGAACCAATATCTTTGAATAGAACTATTAATAATATGCTTTTTAATGTTTAGATTTTATACCATATTTTCTCTTAACTAATATATACCGTAAATATTATGTTTAGTTCGTAGCCCACCCCAACGTCCAACAGTTACTCGGAGCGATATGGTACGAGGGTCTACCCGGCTTCAAGAGAAAAAACATCGTCGGTCAATGTATACAGGTAAATAGAATATAAATAATTAATATGTTGTTATTATGTAAGTATACACAACAAAGCCAGATAGCAGAGCGCATGATCACCCTTTTAAAAGTGATTATATTTTACTTTTTAAATGTATTCAAGCTTTAATAGTGTAAAAATAAACTGATAATATGTAACAATACGAAGATATAAATATTGCGGCCTCGATGGCGTAGTGGTTGGTGTAACCGACTGCCACGCCTGCCTGAGGTCGCGGGTTCGATTCCCGTGCAAGTCAAACATTTGTGTTTAGAACATGGATGTTTTTCTTGGTCTGGGTATTTCTATGTATAATATGTTATGTATTTACAAAGAAAAGTATATATGTATGTTTATTAATTGTCTAGTACCCATAGTACAAGCTCTGCTTAGTTTGGGCTAGATGGGTCGTATGTATGTGATAGGATATTATATTAGGTATGATCTTTTTTATAGATTATTAGCACGTTGAGTTGTAATTTATTAGTATGTCAAATGCTTGTTATAGGATTTGGTTCACGTGGGTGCAACTGGTGGGATTTAAACCCATAACCTCCCATGATTACATTCAAAAGTCGTGGGTTAAATTTTGTCTACCGACCCATCCACTGTATTATCAATTTGAACACATAGCCTGACACCAGCATTTAGCTTAGCTGGTCAAGATGTCCCTGTGTCCATTTTTTATGTTTTTTAAGCCTCCCAAGACACCGGAATTTTTCCTTGTGCGGGCGTTGTCAAGATACAAATATGTAGCATGTTTTTTGTTTACCAGGTCGCAAAACTAGGAGTAATGTTTCCAGTTTACTGTACCATATACATGTTGGCCCCAAACTCTGAATACGGCAGATTCATGAAGAAGCCCTTCGTCAAGTTCATCTGCCACAGCTCATCCTATATGTTGTTCCTTAGTAAGTATATGTACCCTTTTTATCTTACATACAGCATGAATTATAATGTTTGATTTATGAGTTTTCATATAGATAATATTATATAGATAACATTTTAATGTACAAAATATTGAACCAGTCCTAGAAAAGTAGCCGATTATGTTGTACTAGTTTTCACCCGCGGCTTCGCTCGCGTAAATGTAAGTTAGGTTTGACAACGTGTATGCAAAATTTCATGTTGATCGGTTGAGTAGTTAAGGCGTGAAAGCGTAACAAACAAACAAACAAACAAACTCTTTTTCGCATTTATAATATTAATTAGGATTTAATTGTAAAACTGGAATACACATTAAAAAAAATGAATGATATCATAATCTCAAAGGATATGTACGAGATTACGTATTTCGTCGAATTATGTCGTATATTTATACATTTATTATGAATAAGCAGCGCATATAGGGCTACTAATTGATACACAATATGCTTATTAACAACCAATGAAATAGACGGATTTCTATCTTAATTACATTTGCATTACAAGATTTCTCCAACAGTAGGATAATAATTATATAATTGTTATAGAATGTAAGAAAATAAAATTGAATCCCATCCAATTACTGACTGCTACATACCCTCCTAAATAATGACTACATTTATTACGCACAAGACGTATTGGTACGCTGATAAACAAAAGCATAAAGCCTCGTATCCTTGTCGGCGTCGATGGCGTAGTGGTTAGTGTAGCCAACTGCCACGCCTGAGGTCGCGGGTTCGATTACCGCACAAGTCAAACATTTGTGTGAATGAACATGGATGTTTGTCTTGGTCTGGGTGTTTCTATAATAATAATAATAATAATATTCTACCACATACACACAACACCATCTAGCCCAAACTAAGCAGAGCTTGTACTATGGGTACTAGACAATGGATAAACATACATATATACTTTTTTTTTGTAAATACATATATATTATACATAGAAACACCCAGACCAAGACAAACATCCATGTTCATGCACACAAATGTTTGACTTGTGCGGGAATCGAACCCGCGACCTCAGGCGTGGCAGTCGGTGACACTAACCACTACGCCATCGAGGCCGACAAGGATACGAGGCTTCTATGTATAGTATGTATGCATTTACAAAAAGAAAAAGTATATAAATGTATGTTTATCCATTGTCTAGTACCCATAGTACAAGCTCTGCTTAGTTTGGGCTAGATGGTGTTGTGTGTATGTGATAGAATATATTAGTATTACTAGGCAACAATTGACGCACAACACGTGACGCTCAACAAGATCGGCGACGTTGCATAACAACCCGCGACGTTGCCAGTTAACGCGTAACATGACGCGCCGATTGTTATTTGTTTCCGTGCAACATGCAGTGGAGCATCAAATGTTGTCAAGTGGAGACGTGTAAAGCCGCTGAAATCAACACTAGTTCCTCTGGCGACATGTTGCCGACGGCTGGTCATGTCTGAACAGACAACGTTGCTAAAAAAGTTCCGCGTTGCCGTGAGCGACAATGTTGTGCAGCATGTCTCGCGTCAAATGTTGCCTAGTGGATACGAGGACGTACAATTATTTTTTACCTCTTTTATTTCTCTTTATTAAATAACAATAAGTACCAACCGGTAGCTGCCGTTTAGAAAACAATAATTTTACAGCAAAAGATTTAGCATGATTGCCCACTCGCGTAAATATTTCGAAGAGTTATAAGCCCGTGGGTGGCACAAAAACACATTTTAATATCGGTAATACGCCTGTACTCTAGTCACTATACGATATAAATACAGAATAAAGTGGTTTTGTTAACAGACGATGCGCAAGAATATTCGCTAATTCCTTGCAAACTTGCCGAACCATTAGAGTCAACCAGTAATGGTTTCTGTTGACAAACTTACATATATGCGTCGTGAAATATAATACACGTTATGTATAAACAAGGTCTACTGCCGTCAGTGCGTCAATTCGAAAGAAAATAGGCTAAGTACCAAAATATGACGTATTATCAATATTAAAATATATTTAGCATTAATAGGCGGTAAGCTTATAGTAATAGAACAGTATTATTGCATAATTATAACATTTATTTGCATAAATATGGGTATATAATACTAAATATATAGCTATATTTACATTGCCTTATCCCGTTGGATGAAATAACAGTTTAAAGACAATATTTTTATTATTCAAAGACAGCGTAAACGTCACACTGCCTGCAACTTTTTGTGTTTTATTTTAAATACCTTGAAGACGTAAAACCTTGTGTTTGACCGTGAATGTAACTTAACAGAAAATCTAGTACGTTATTATTATTAACATTGAGCTTTAGGTGTCCATAACAATTTAGTTCTTGACATCAGTTACTAGTTATAGGTCGTCCATCATTTGGCACATCCAGTCAGAGATAACTTTTGACAATAAAGTTTTCTTTTTAAACTCTGGAAGTAGATACTATAGTGCTTAGTAAAACTTTTATCAGATTTTTTGTTATTGAAAGCTATAAAATGCGAACAAGTGAGCCTCACGCACTAAGAGTACTAATCTTAGAAGAAAATTATATGTATTGAAAGTTATTAATTCATCAAAACGCTTTATTTAAATATGACTAAAGATGACGTAGTGGCTTCAGTGATTGCCTCCCCACTGCCACTGCGCCGGATGTTGTGGGTTCGATGGCCACACGGGACAAAAATTTGTGTGATAAAAAAATAATTAAGTGTTCTTTGTGTCCGTTGCTTGAATGTTTTTAAATTCCTCTGTCACACAGGATGTAATCCTGAATAACAGTTGTCATTTTAAAAAGAAATTATTTCTCACCTAGGCGATGTGATACTTCTACATCGTCATCTAATGATATTTTTGGCCAGTTTTGATTAAGACTATATTTTTATGAATTTCGATTATTAAAAGTTTTAAACTAACCATGGTTATTTTATGGCGGTTCAATTGCCCAAGATTATTGATTATAGAGCATACAAATACTCTACAAAAAATATTTTTAACTTTTGGATCTATTTATGACCTTTCTTATATAGACACTCACAAGACAGGGATGGTTGCTAGCTTCCAGTGGAGGAGATCTCTGTCAATCTAAGAATACGTTATGTTTCTATTTTCATTCTTAATTCTTAAATACACGACCACATATTAAATCTCATCCAATAGACTAGTCAATTAAATGAGATTTGGCTTTTTAATAACAACACTCACGTGAGTGGCACGAATCCGCCGCATTGAAGCTCATATTCAGTAATGGATGCTTTCAAACGAATATGAAATGAAAAAGTTAGTTCTGCAAAACTTTTGTATGAAAACTAAAAATACAGCTCGTAAATTTGAAATGTCGTGTTGTTTCTGGTTTAATTTAGATTTAGTTTGCTCTGCAATCAGGTCGGTGATTCTCTGGGGATTATTCACTACCAAAATAGACCAAGAAGTTGATTGATGGCGATATCCTGTAGAATAGGCTAAGTACTTGTCTAGCCTATCTGTTGCTGGTTGAATGAAAACTGGGGTTTAAACGGGGAGTTAGCTGTTCTCTATTGGTTAAAATTATCTAATCGGTGCCTAGCTGAAATGTATTGACAAAAGAGCAATCTGTCAAGGAATTTAGCCATGTTTGCCACCATCATACTTTTGGAAAAAAACAGCGATAGCCTAATGGGAGAATAGCGATGCAGAGTTCTCGAGTCCGCTCCTCTGGCCTGCAGCCCTGACTTTAGTTATGTGCGTATTAGGTAGCTAATTATCGCTCGCTTCATCGGTGAAGCAAAACATATTGCTCTCGAAGATTTGCAAAGTCTGCCAACCTGCACGGGGCCAGCGTCCCACACGGAGAACAGGCCGGTACCCAACAGTAGTATAGTTTACGTATTATTATTTTTATTTTGTACTTTTAGATAGGTAACCATTTACAAAAGTCACATTACTTAGTACCTAAGCGTATAATAGGAATAGCCGTACATGCATATGCAGCGATAACAGCCGGTTAGGAAGACATACCAGTCAACAACTTAAAATAATCGGACATCAGGAATAACGATATCTTTAGGTTAGGTACCTTCGGAAATAAAAAGCGGAATAGCTTAGGTGCCGAAACCATAAGTGCCAAAAAAATTGGTGCCGAAAGCGGAATACTCCCCTTTAGGAGTATTCCGCTTTCGGCACCAATTTTTTCAGCACCTATGGTTTCGGAAATAAAAAGTGGAATAGCTTAGGTGCCGAAACCATAGGTGCAGAAAAATTGGTGCCGAAAGCGGAATACTCCTTCCTTTAGAGTGTAGAGGTCTGATAGCAGTTTATTTAGAGATATATTTAAACGGATCGGGTAGGACTAGAAAGCCAAAATATAATTGACAGCACGGATGGCGCAGCGATTTATAATAAGTGGTCGCCCGGCCACCGCCATTACGTCTAGTGTTATTGGTTCGATTCCCATGCGTGACAACTAGTGTGGTCCACAGACAGTTGTTCGAAGTCTGGGCGTTCTTTGTGTCCGTTAATTGAATGTTTATAAAGTCCCCTGCGACACAGTAGCTATTCCTCGTGCGGAAGTTGTCTGTTTGGCAAAAGAGGACACATCGGTTTTGATAAAACTAGGACAAAATGTTTTCGCCGATATTGACTGATATATTACTAAAAACGTAAATATAAATCATGGTAACAAAATTTCTCAGTAATTCTACGTAACCATCTACTTTGATGGACTAGTCTTATTCTTTGATATCTAAAAATAACTTCAAACAAAGAATACTGTAGAAACACATACATCGTAAATTAATAAAAAGTAAATCTCTCATATTATGCCTTGTGGCTTTTTTTGAAGTAGGGCTGGGCTGTTGTATGATGAACCAAATATATTTTTTTAGTCAATCTTTTTCACAATCGTATTCACAAATTAGAAATTCAACAAGGAGCAAATAGGACAGAGACTTATAAATGGGTATAAATAATGTTAACTACTAATTACTTTATCACGAATTTTGTTATTTTTATGTTTTCTATAATTTTAATGTAAGAATGTTTATTTCAATTATCGAATTTTGTACGTCGTATGGTAAAACATGTAAAACTTACACCTTGCATGCAAGCTAATGAAACTTGTATTGTATACTCATGTTTCACAAAATAAATGATCTTTATCTTTATTTTACAATATACTAGCCGACAACAGCCATATTATAGACTATACCTACGTCTATATTTTTACTATTGCTATTCAAAGTATTATGTTTGAAATGGAAGAATACAAATGATTGTGAGCTGTTTCAGTTATATTTGCAATAATATTTCTGAGGAGGCATTTAAAAGGCCAATCTTTTTATTGCAATAAGAGGCTGTCTTATTGCAATAAAAAGGTTGGCCTTTTAAATGCCTCCTCAGAAATATATAAAGGACACAACTAAGTGCCAGGTCTTGTGCATTCGCAAAATTAAGCGAACTATAGATAGTTATTTCGAATCTAAGTGTTGTTTCAATGTTTGTGTACTCTCCTCACAAACATTGAAACATTCGTTTCAAAGAACGTATAGATTCGGAACAATTATCTCCAGATAAACACAAGCAATATCCGTTAGTGTCAATCAATGTCTTTTTTTTTTAATAAATGATCACATCAGATTCTTGAATTTAATTTTCTTTCAGCTCTTCTTTCTTTAGCATCACAGCGCGCTGACTACCTTGTGCTGGAGTGGTCAGGGATCACTTGGCTTCAGGATCTCGTGGACCATTGGAAGGAACGCGAGCGAGGTTCCCTGCCCAGCATCATAGAGTTCAGCGTCATCATCTACATAGCAAGTAAATTTGCGTTTGTTGGCATGGTGTACTTTTACAATTCCTTCTACCTACAAGATTATATTGACACTAGTACTATCGAGAGTTCGATCGATATTTCATGTTATTTTACTAAGGATTCGTGCATTTATTATTTCGGTAGAACCAAAGCACTTCAAAATTTCGAATGTTTTTATTTTACACTAGCTGACCTGCACAACTTCGTCTGCTTCACATAAGAGAATTTTCCTAGTTTTTGCAATATTTTTCTTTTATGCTCCGCTCCTATTGGTCGTAGCGTGATGTTATATAGCCTATAGCCTTCCTCTATAAATGGGCTATCCAACACTGAAATATTTTTTTAATTTTTACCCGTAGTTCCTTAGATTACCGCGTTCAACCAAACAAACAAAATGTTAGTGAAGTCGGCGCGTGAGCGCCCCTGCTTTTTTATAAATGCAGCGGATGGCCGTTTCGCGCGTTAAACAACAATCAACCGTATAGCCGTACCCATACTGGCGCGGCGAGATTTGGAAGTTTTATTTCATCTATATCTTGTGTGTTTATAAACCGATTCCTATATTTTTTTTTATAATATAAATATTAAAGTGTACTTTTTGAATATGGGAGTTTGATAAAGATATATCTATGTGAAATACAATATATTTATGTATTTTAATACACTTTGAAGAAATGCCTAACGATTAAACACGTTATTGTGGCTAATTTATAAAAGATAGATATATACTATGAAGGACTTTTTCGTAGATCTTTTGAAGACCATCATCTTTGTAATACATACTTTTGGTGTATGATCAACGTATGCGAGGATAAGAGCTCGAAAGCGCATTTTCGCCCGACTTGCTTCAAATTTATCGTCACTGCTCAGCTCCTATGTGTCTTAGCGTTATGTTATATAGCTTATAACCTGCCCAGGAGTATGGACTACAATCGTACCAAGTTTGGTTAAAATCCCTTCAGTAGTTTATGACCCATGCGTGCACATACAGACAGACAGACAGACAGACAGACAAAAAATTTACTGATTGCATTTTTGTCATCAGTATCGATCACCATTCATCCTCCAATATTAATTTTGAATATATATTCAATGTATAGAATTGACCTCTCTACAGTTTTATTATAAGTATAGATAACTGAATTTTTTCTATTTTACATAACTGTTACATATCGTCATATTTTCATGTAGATAAATTTACATAAAGGAAGTTAGTTTATCTATATGAAGATAGTACAACATTTTGTTTTATCCTCATGGTACGGATATAGCGATTATTATTTCATGTCTGCGTTGGGATTACCTAGTATTTCCCGACCCAAGTCCAAAGATAATACGATTATTACGGTAAACAGGGGCGTGGCAAACAAGCTCACCTAATAGTAAGCAGCCTACGGACATTTGTAAAACAAGGAGATCGTACATTGCCAACCCATGAAAAAGAGTCGTTTCACTGCCAGCCCAAAGGACAAAATGACAATGCTATCCTGTCACGACACCTGGCAACCCTAATTGCCGCAGGAATACATCACAAGGTTGCACGTCTGCAGTTTTATGTAGGGCAGAGGTACTTTCCAAGTTGAGTTTGCAGTACGAGAAGTATCCTTGAATTTAGGGGTAGCAATCTCTAAGGGATAAGGCTCGAAGGGAAAATAAAGAAATGGGTGAGTTAGACACTTAAGAGCTCTTATATACCGGGTGAAAAGCAATAAGTAACAATATTACTATTCTTTCGCCGTGTTCTTGTAAGAGCAGATTTGTAAGTGGTTCAAATGTCAACATGATCCAAAATTAAGTACGTATAATGCCTCTACGTGTATGCTTCTTTCTAATTTATAGCACTACGTCAAGATGTGCCAAATAACTTAGAAAGTGCCACTTAACTAATATTTTGATTGCAGGTCTTATTTGGGCAGAGATAAGGTCTCTATGGACTGGTGGAATCACGGAGTATACAAGCGACTTATGGAATATTGTAGACTTTATAACAAACGCGTTCTACATCGCTTGGATTAGTCTACGAGTCTCTTCGTGGTACATCGTGCAGGTATGAATATAAGTCCATGTCATTTTTAATCAATTTGTTACCAATTATTTTGAATCTACCATGTAAAATATTATTAATGTTTCGTTCTTTCTTGACTGTATATTGAAGTGAAACCTTCTTTAGGCGCGTTGAGCACATTCTAGAATATTAACAATATCTCAGAAATGATGCGTCATACGCAAAAAATAACGAAATGTTGACCCCCTTAATAAGCCCTAAGAGAGTATCAGGAACTAGCATCCGACCGGCACTTTTACTTTTTTATTTCTAAATTATTTATTATGGATTAAAGTTTTCACTTCTATCGGCAGTCCCCAAAGACTGCCCCAAATTATTTTAATTCACCTTACAATAGGATGGTAAATGTTCTAAATAAAAAGTATTTTTTTTAGGTCAGTTTTAACAGCTAACATATCCAAATAGTAATACTTAATTCTGCTCGAATATAACATCCACATATTAATGTCGAAATGTTTCTTTTTTAGAGAGATTACAATAGCGGTATGGACCCATGGTACCCTCGCGAAAGATGGGACTCTTACGATCCCATGCTCCTTTCCGAAGGAGCCTTCGCAGCCGGCATGATCTTCTCCTTCCTCAAGCTGGTGCATATCTTCTCCATCAACCCTTACCTCGGACCACTCCAGGTGTCTTTAGGAAGAATGATCTTGGATATTCTGAAGTTCTTCTTCGTGTACATGCTGGTGTTGTTTGCCTTCGGATGTGGTAAGTGCTCCAAATTATATTTCTTCAAAATTTTCTTCCATCTGTTTTATTTACCCATACCTCTTACTCTTGCCAATATGTCGTTATTAGACGTCCATTTCATCTTAGAACATTTTTGTATACCACTGACTAAAGTACGATACACCTGGTGTTGCCGAATCTGTCAACAAAGAATCAATGCACAATCAAAACAAGTGCCTTCTCTATCTACTGCAGAATATAACAGAAAGCTATTTTGCTGGAATTTTCAATACAGTAGATTTACTTTACTAAGCACTTGCTTGAGAAATTAAATCCAAGCTCTAATTTTGCTTAACCACGGTTTCTAATATGCATTATCAGTCTTAAATATTATTTTGTTTTTTAATCCTATTTTTTAATTGTTTTTAGGCTTAAATCAACTGATGTGGTACTACGCTGAATTGGAGAAGAACAAGTGCTATCACCTTCCTAATGGTATACCAGACTTTGATGGTCAAGAGCGCGCGTGCACTATATGGAGACGATATGCTAAGTAAGTTACCGTTTACTATAGAAACCGGATATTTAATGAAATTAGTTAATCATTTGAGATCAGAATATTATTTATTCATCACCTATCTTTGTATCTTCATGCTTAATTTAATGTAGCTATATACAAATACTAAGTGTATTTAAATTATTCTAATACGTATTATTATTTTCAGCTTATTCGAAACGTCACAGTCCTTATTCTGGGCATCCTTTGGCCTTGTGGACTTGACAACGTTCGAACTGACCGGCATCAAGAGTTTCACTAGATTCTGGGCTCTCCTGACTTTCGGGTCTTACTCGGTGATCAATATCATCGTGCTGCTGAACATGCTTATCGCCATGATGTCTAACTCGTACCAGATTATTTCTGTAAGTAATAACTATTACTTTACTAGTTCCAATATATATTATTTTAATAATGACGTATGTAACTAAATTCTACATATATTTTTAACTACGAATCTTAATCGAATCTAATATATTCTAAAGTAAAATATAAACTCTAATCGTAATCGCAGATTATAAATACGAGCATTGATTTAATAAGTATCAGTCAGCTTAAAATTTACTTCTTTGTCGTAAAAGATCATCGGTTGGCATTGGTGAATACTTCTTAAACCCTTCAACTAAGACAAATGCTTGTTCTAGGAATGAATAAATATTCGAGACATGAATACCACAGTACATTATGTTCCAAAGTAAAATTCTTATAGAGAAAATGTTCCTTCTTTATAATCAAGTTGTATCTATTTTAGGAACGAGCTGACACTGAATGGAAGTTCGCTCGCAGTAATCTTTGGATGTCTTACTTCGAAGATGGCGATACCGTTCCACCACCTTTCAATATCATTCCAACACCGAAGCATGTTTCTTGCTGGATCAAACAGTGCTTCACCAATAGAGATCGTGGATCTATTATCGTAAGAACCACTTTTTATTATATCTCATTTCATCATCATCATCATCATCATCAGGCTATAATAGTCCACTGCTGGACATAGCCCTCCCCCAAAGAGCGCCATAGCGCCCTGTCTTCTCTCATTATATCTCATTTACCTACACTGAATTCGAATTGGTTTAATTAGAGCGAAAACGTCTAATATAGGATCAGAAATAATACATGTGACTCGGTAGACTGAGGTCAATTTATGCCAAATATTAACTAAAATTATATATGGCATGTCGTTTAGCTCCACGATACATGAATGGCTTACAGATATTTGTAAATTTTACCTACTGGCGACATCTTTCCTAGGTCTGCCTTTCGTCATCTCAATAGCCCAATTGTGAGCTGTGCTCATAAATCTAAAACAAGTCTGAATTTCCTTCCTTGAATAGATAAGTTACTTGTCACCAGAATAAATCCCGAGAAAAAGCTCGCCAAGAGCATGAAGCTGTGATGCGTGTGTTAGTCCGAAGATACGTCACAGCTGAACAGAGAGCTAGAGACGAGGTCGGTGTCACCGAGGATGACGTCATGGAGATCAGACAGGACATCTCCACGCTGCGGTACGAGCTGATAGACATACTGCACAACAATGGTATGAAGACGCCCAGGATCACCATGCAAGATGCTACTGGTAAGACCATATTCAAAGGCAATGATGAGATAAAGGCTAAGTTTTATATCAAGTAAATTATGTACATATATCCATCGTTTCACAAAACTTTCTTACAAGCCAAAAAGCTCGATTTGACTTGTTAAAATACTCGATCCAGAAAATATATTAGTTTGTTATATTCAATTCAATTCACAGCACCTTTTCAGTGTGCTTTATTTAGCTCATTTATGAATGAGCTCAAACAAAGCGTGTCATGACACGCAAGAGAAATTGAAAAATAAAGAAAGAACAAGACGGGTGTTACTTTATTGAATTTAATAAAATAGATCAGGAGTGCCTTATTATGGAAGTACTAAGTACGCTATTATATCTAATACTAGCTGACCCGCGCAACTTCGTCTGCTTCACATAAGAGAATTTTCCCCGTTTTTGCAACATTTTTCGTTGATGTACGCTCCTATTGTTCGTAGCGTGATGTTATATAGCCTATAGGCTTCCTCGATAAATGGGCTATCCAACACTAAAATATTTTTTTAATTCGGACCAATAATTTCTGAGATTAGCGCGTTCAACCAAACAAACAAACTCTTCTGTTTTATAATATTACTAGATGTTCCCGCGGTTTCACCCGCGTTTATCGTTACTGCGCCGCCCCTGTGAGTCGTAACGTGATGTTATATAACCTATAGCCTTTCTCGATACATAGGCTATACAACACTAAAAGAATTTTTCAAATCGAACCAGTAGTTCCTGAGATTAACGCGTTTTAGGTATTTATTTCATTTGAAAAGGGCATCTTCTCTTTGCCTTTTGTAAATGATTAAGTTTTTCGTTAAGGGCTTTATTTTACTTATGGTTTTAAACAGGAATTGACCGACTCTGAATTTAATGACTATTTGTGAATATTACAATATCGTTGTAGAAATGTTTGTTATATACTAATTGGGTTTTAGAATTTTTGTCTGCCTACTGTCTGTCTGTATGTTCTGACATAAATAAACACTGAACGGATTTTGATGCGATTTTCACAATGCGGTAGTTCGAAATCTAAGCTATGTTTCATATGAATCTGTTCAGTAACCCGTAAATAAGGTGTTCGTTATCGGTTATATAGTTCACGCGAAGGAAGACGTGAAAAATAGTATTTTAAAATAATTTTCTTTCATTACAGTTTCTGGCAAGAAAGGCAAAGTAATGGAGAGGCGGATTTTAAAAGACTTCCATATTGGAATAGTTGAGGGTATTATAAAAGACGTGATATCGACGGAGACCAAACCGAAAGATGTGTTCAGCCAGATAGCTAAGGCTATCGTTAGAAGAGGAAGTACTGACAGGTACTTAGTAACTACTTATAGTCTGGACAGTGTAGTTTACATTCTTAGCTACAGACAGCATAAAATTTATAAGATTCTTGAATATTTGATAGTCTTTGAATTTGCATACTATACGCTTACGTATGCAGCTGATCATAAGGACCAGGTTCGATTACCTGGTCGGATAAACTGATGAAATCAAAATCAAAAATAAATGTATTCAAGTTAGGTTACAAGGTAACACTTATGAATGTCAAAGTTACACTAAATTTTTCTGTGAATTTACATTTACTGCCACGTTCAGCAAAGCAAGGATGTAGGGCTCATAAGAAGAACGGGCAAGAAACTCATGGCCACTCTTTTCAATCGCCAAGTTTACAATAAAATTTTGTTTACAAATCATGACTGTAAGTAAGGTGCTGCAAAAGATCCCACTGGGTCGAAGTGTCACCGGTCTTTATTGACTGGCCCCCGTATAAGATAAGATAAGGTGCTGCAACCATTTCGCCATGACTTACTACTGAACATACTATTGGGTATTACCATTAAAAAATTTTGAGTAACATCACGGAGTCTGGAAATATGTTCGGTACACGAGATAAGGCTCGCCTTTTATTATGTGGGACCTGTGTATAATATAGGTGGCAAAATGAGGGTATGTTAAACTAGCTTGTGTCTTGCCTGGCTTTCAGGCATATACAAGCGTGTATTTATGGATGGACGAAGAATGAAAATTTTCTATATCAGTGGATACTCTCTTTTACTGAGGTAATGAATGTTACTGATGTGCAGGAGATTACGGGTTCGATCCCCTGATTGGGCAAAGTGTTACTTAATGGATTTTTGTCAAGTAACGCTCAATGGCAACAGAGAGTATGGCAATGTGCCTGGTGGACGCCAATAGGCTACACCTAAAACCAGTCTTGGTGAAATGTGGGTATAATACATCTCTGCTTACCCCTTTGCGGACATAGATTTGCGATAATGAACGTATGTACTTAACTCTTTTTACTAATCTATTTTACGTTGTAGTAAGAAACGCGATTGGAATGCCCTGGTCAGGACTAACACCCTACGCAAAGATCCGATAGGCACGTCAGCTGAAGCTGATACGAGACGCAGCAAACAATCTCTGAGGGCACACATCCTGGAGAACATCGCTACTAGGACCATTGACCCTCAAAAGTTGTTAGGTAAGTAACCAAATAGCACTGCAATGACAAGCATTGACAAAAGTATTTGACGATATTGATTCTGTTGTTTCCAGTAATATGGTTCATTTATTGGAAAGTGAACTACTACATCCGTATTTAGATACATTTAATGATTACTTAAGAAAACCTTTAATACTGGTTTACTATTTGTAATATTTATTTAAGAAAAACTTTGTAATCGTTATATCATCATCATCAGGCCACTGCTGGACATAGCCCTCCCCCAAAGAGCGCCATAGCGCCCTGTCTTAAGCTTCTCGTTAATCGTTATATGTTAAATATTTATTGATTACAAAAGTTTTAAAGTCGTGTAATAATCCCTCAAACTTTTTTGATAAATAAAAGTTTTAACAAATAATATTTTCTTGAAAATGTGGTTATGGTTCTGGCAGAACACAGATTGAATGATTTGATGATTTAATTTCTCACCAAACACACGATCTGCTTTGAATTAAATACAGGAAAGACTCTCGAGGCTGCTGATGCTATCATGTCTGTATAGTCCACAAAAACTAAGTAAAAAAATTTATTAGCTAACAGACAAACATGCACTGTGGAATATCATATGTATCATGATTAAAAATAAATTCTTTAAAAGACTTTTAGTTGAATACCCAAAAATATTTATATTTAACATTAATACTTGGCCCGTAAAGAACTGCAAAAATACAGAACTTTTTGTATTTTTCACATTCGGGGTTTTAACCAAGTAAAAGTTTACCGTTAACTACTAGAGTAATTCGAATTGACCTTATAATTTAATAATCGATTCTCTTTCAGAATACAACCCGTACCTAGCAGGTGTATCACCAACAACCAGGGTAGCTTATGCGAAGTTCATGAGAAGTAAGATCAAGTCGGATTTCTTAGAGAGGGAGAAGCATACACGAATGTCTGAGGGAGAGTTCAGCTTAGAAGACGAGGTTTTCGAGACGCCGAAAAAGAGAGAAAGCTGTAGGCGATGTAGTGGTAACATATTTATTCTATTATAATTTTTAGCTGACTACGGGAAAGCTGAAAGGAAGAGTCATAATTCAAGGAGTCTATATATGTATGTAAGCTTATATTTACTCAAGCTGAATGCCAGAAGCCTTCAATAGAAGGTAAGAAGAGTGTTGCGACCCAGGAATTATTCTTAGTGTGGGAGCTGTAAATAGAAGCAAAAAATAACTAAATAAACAGCAATATCTAAAACTAGCTGTCCTCCACGTTTATGATGACTACTTCACTGGCGTAGCTTGTTAGAGCAGTGTTATATAACCTTCCTCAAGAATTGGAAAATCAAAAAGAAAAGTAAATGCTAAAATACCCTGCAATACAGGAATTGTTGTGGGAATTGTCTTTAGGAAAAATATAATTGGAAGAGGTGGGGAAATATAGGTTTCACATCTACATTCATCAAATGTGGTTTAAGGTTCATCGTAATAAAGAGCGAGCACACTGTCATTTTCAAAGCACAATTCTGAACTCTGTACTGTTTCCCAGAATTTTATGACAGAAAAACCCAATAATACTTTTCCCGACCCGGGAATCGACCCCGAGACCTTATGCACAGCAGCGACATTCACATTAAGACAACCAGTACATATTTGTAGAATAATTTTATAATAATAATAATATTATATCATCTAGCCCAAACTAAGCAACGCTTGTTGTAAATACATACATATTATACATAGAAACACCCAGACCAAGACAAGGATCCATGTTCATACATACAAATATTTGACTTGTGCGGGAATCGAACCCGCGACCTCAGGCGTTGTACTCGGTTCTACTAACCACTACGCCATCGAGGTTGCCATTATTGATAATCAGGTGTTGAGATTGAGAGATGGTTTCTCTGATACTACATGTCCAAATACCACTACAAACTTGAATACACTTGTAACAAAAACACAAATATTTAACTTAACTAAGTAACTAACTGATAAATTATTCAAACAGATTTAAGCTGTTGATTATACTGTAAATCTAATTAACGTACTCTAAAATAAGTCAGGCGTAACCTAAGCATAACGAGTTCAAAATTATTGTATATTAAATTTCTGTCTATATATAAGGCAATTTAATGTTTATTAAATTGATTACACAAATAATATTTGGCACACTATTTTAGATACAGAGCATCGTACTTCAGTTACAGTAATGTGGTTTAATATATTATAAAATGAAAGTGTTTTACACATCATGTTATCAAAAATGTTCTTTTTAAATGAATCATATAAAAAAATTTACTTGAACTCAATAAGGCGTCGAACTTTGTTAAACTGAACCTTAATAACATTTCTATAAAGCATATGCTTCACCAATTTGTCAACATTTATTAACCAAAATTACATTTAAAATTTTGTAACAAATTTTCCGCTATACAAATACAATGGATGGATTGAACCTAATATGAAATGCATAGGTTTATACAAACACAATTCAATTTTAAAAGCATCGAATTATTTGCATAATCGATCCGCCGAAATTAAAGTTGCAATCACTGTTACTTGTGCCATTTGTACATAGGTTTTATACATATTATACATAGTACTCGCTTATATACCCGAATGATGCATAGGAGTGTGCCTATTCCACCTACATTTCACCAGCTCTGGATTCAGGTCCCGAGTAGCGGGTAAGTATATTACCTTCTATTGGACATGACTCCACGTTGCTAATGAGATTTTTTTGACAGGAATCCCACTAACACTTTCTAGCGAGACCTCATGAACAGAACTTGAATTCGCCGACGTTGATATTATTGTTTAAAATCTGTCACTTATGCACAAGACATATTATTTATTACCTATACGCTTTTTTATTTAGCTTTTTCCCAAGCAACTTTAATTCCAAGGAAAAATTGCTGTCCCAGGAAAACTCACACATAGCACATTTTTAGAGAGCTTAATTTGGTGTATTATCTATTCAATAAGTCACGCAATCAGATGTATTATTTTAAATCGCTCTGTAGCTGTATAAAAGCTTAAACCGAAAAATACACTTTTCCATTTATAATATTAGTATGCATTGGTTTCCATAGAGAGCTTACATATTTGTTTTATTATTCTTTCATCCAAGTTGATTACCAAAACGCCCGTTATCCGCATTCTATGTAAAAAAAAAACTTTAATCGGCACCCTTTTGTGTATAAGTAAAAATTGGGATCAAAGTTAACGAACGATTCATTTCACTTTGACGTAAGCAAAATTATCGCTATGTGAAATCAGAAAATTTGGAGATAAAATGAGCAAATGTAATTGCAAAAAAAATAAATTAGAATAATAATAATTTGAACGGATCAAGAACTTACTATGTGTAGCTGCTTTCCTGTATTTTATATCGCATTACTGTTGTTTATCGACAATTCTTTTGTATTTTAACATTTCTTTCAAAAGACGACGCCTGCCCTTTTTTATTTCAACAAAATACCTACACAAAAACACATAGATTACGTGCAATAACTTACGGATAACAGTACCTACCTGATATTGACTTCTGTTTACGCGAATGTTATTCTTTGAAATTAAACTACTATATAGCTACCTACTTGCCCGCAAATTACAACACTCAGGACACGGGCAATCAAGGCTATCACTTAAACGTCTTCTATATCTTTACATGATTAATAAACTTTGCGTTTCTATCCCTCACGTATGACTGTATACTACATTAACAATATCCATAGAACCACCACAAGTTTTAGAAGAAGACATACTATCATAAACTTTACTATATCACAGCTGACTAAATAACTTATTTATTTACTTCAGCATAGACACAAACTTAGGTAATTAAGTAGTTATTTTGGGCAACAATAGGTGATTGTGTTAACATGACAAAGCAGCCATTTTGCTTCCGGGAGATATTCTGAGGTCAGTTATTTGTACCACAATACAAGTTACCTTAGACATAATACACGTTGTTTACCAGGTGGGTTATATGAGTTATATCAGATAAAGAATTCATATTTCTGACCTCATATTTTCTTTTTATATTTATATTTTTAGTAATATGTGATTTTATGTATGAAGCGCAAATAGGCAAATAAACATGGAGAAGGAAAACAGTTTCGAATTCCGAAACCCTTAATTAGTTGTCTAATAATTTACTATAAGTAAGCTTCAGTAGCAATACTGAATCTGGAATGGTTTGGGGTAAAAATCAATGCGCCCACCCTTTAAAAAAGCTATCGTATATGTGTAATACCTACCTAGCCCTTCATAAATATAAAGGCATACATATACTAAGGCACACACGTTTAGGCTTTAAACAATAGTGCTCATATTATCTTCCACAGCTCGAACGTTCCGCAGCAGGACACCTATTCCTGAAACTTCTGACGACGAAGGACTGAATGACAATGAAATTCAAGTAGAAGCTGATATTGAAGACAAAGGTGAGCTTATTATACCAGGCCTAGGCAACCATTAACAGCAATAGTAACATAAACGAAATGACCCAAAAATTGTGTCAAGCGCCAGTCAAAGTAGACAATTAATCGATTTTGGGGTTCCAAAATTTTCTGGTACCTCTAATATTCTACCTTTGGACTTCACCTCAACAGTATTTTTTGAGACGCCTGTATATCAATGGGAAATACGACGAAACTAGATACCTACAGTACGTAAAGAACACACTCTTTTCGGCAAGCCAAAAAGACTGCGATTGCTTCGACTTGCTGATTTGGACCTGAAGTTTGTAAAGTGCATACTACAGATCCAAATTAAGATAGGGAAAAGCATTCTTATCTTAAAGCGTTGGGTGTGGGTCTCACGAGATAGGTTTACAGCTAATCCTGAATAGTTTGTGAATCTGACACAATGTTATTAGTTTTTTTGTTATGCCTTTCTTAGTAGCAGCACAAAGTCTGGGAACATACCCAGACAGCAGTAAATGAGACTGAAAAATTTGCTGCCGAAATGGAGCGTGATACTTCTCTGTCTACTGCGAGTATCAGTCTATGTATGTAAAGCTTCGTACAAACGCGCGCTTATAGATGTCATATTTGTTCTACTCGCTTTCTTTCCGTCTCTTTTCTCGGCAATTCATCCCATACGGTGACGGACTCCGCCATCTTGGTTTCTTCGTTGTCTTCCTCCAACTCACCTTTTTTTTAAGTTGTCTTCAGAAGCATTGCTCTACTAACCAATAAAAATACAAAATATATTTTAAAACAACACAGCTCGCAACAATAATACATTTGCCCCGATTTCTAAACACGGCTTTTGACTGTAGCCTCCGGCTTCAAATTTCCAAACCAGAATCCGATATAAAACAAATAAACACAGCGGTAAACCATTTGATATTCGTTTAATTATTCCTGATTTAATTAAAGGAGGTTATAATGCCCTTGGAAATCTTAAAACGGTATAAATCAGCTAATGAGGTTGCATTTGTGAGGTTCTGGAATTAGGTCTTACATTAATAATAATCAGCCCTTAGCGTTGGGTAAAAAGATTTCTTCGGTATTAGTACTATATATATTACTTGGTCAGCTTCAATAATTTTTTAACGTAGAAATGTTTTATAATAATGAATTCTGGTGTATGTTTTAACTTACAACGCCTCTATTTCTTCGAAAGACCAGACACGTCCATACTTATGACTGCACGGATGGTCGTACCCCACACGGGACGTGTTCTGAGATCTGAGAGATTGGGTGTTATTTGTGTCCATTATTTGAATGTTTGTAAAGTGCCCCGTCGGACTTATAGCTCATGCGTGAAAATGAGTTCTACTTTCTGTAATTTATCTCCAGTTAGTGACTTTTAGACTTTTGTGTTGCATGCATCTGCATCTATTCATTTATATATAAATAGCAAAGATAAAACAGTTCAATTCCTTTTCTCTTCTTTAAAGTAAATTCATATTTTTTTATTTCATATTTTCAATAATGATTATGGTCGAATTTCGACATCTGTGCGAAAGCTGGTACATATATATAATCAGTTTAAATAATTTAGCGAAAATTCATGCTTATTAGGTTGCACGTAAATGTGATTTTCTTAGTGCCCAAATATTTTTCTTTTTATATTCTTACATCAATAAATAATAAAATCCTTTTCAATCTCTTGCATTGCAAAGAAAATATTTTTACAGGTTGTGTTATTTTCTACTTCGCGGCTAATCACGAACGACTGGCTGTGTGCTGTCTTTTTATTCAGATAACTCATATATTGCGGCCGCACTGCTGGTCAACCTATTACCGCAACTATATTTCGACATAGTTGACGTGCCTGAAAAAAGTTACTGGAGTAGCCTTGCGCGACTCAATTTCTACATACAATTATTGCGTAATGACCACTGCACGACTAGGCATTTGTTGTCAGTATTTAGATGTCGTTTCGTTGTGGAACCCCTGTTATCAGAGGTAGCTTTGATAACAATTAACCAAAGACTTTATCTTATCTTATGTGGGGGCCAGTCAGTGCAGACCGGCGACACTTCGACCCAGTGGGATCTTTTGTGTCGACATTCTCCCAATAACGACTGCCATAGATGATCATGGCAGCCGGGACCAACGGCTTAACGTGCTTTCCGAGGCACGGAGCAGGCGATAATTGTCAACCAATACGCACATAATTTCGAAAAGTCATAATATAACTTTCGAAAGTCAGAGGTGCGCGACATGGGTTCGAACCCGAGACCCTCTGCATTGCAGTCTGTTGGTCTCCCCACGGAGCTATCGCTGCTCAACCAAAGACTACCAACATGTGTAGGTAATACAAAATATTGTTTCATGTTCCCATTACTCATTATAAAAATAATAAAATGCATATTTTGTAATCTGTTCTCTAATCGCGGTTTATATATTCAAAAACGAGTCGATTTATTTACGGATAAATTATTTTTGACACAGCATATTATATGAAAAATACGGCAATATTTAACTGACTATAGCTAAAACGACTCATCTTTGATTATAGGAACCGAGCCTTAACAAAGCATGTATCCAAAATCCTTTATTTTCTTTTTGAATAAACTTATTAAATAAGCATTATTTTTATCGAAGTCCATTTTGAAAATGTTTGTTTGTAGAATACTGCGGTCGCCCACCGCTATTCGCTTACTGAAACAGACAGGTCATAAATTCAAAACTGTGTCATTTACCATCCATCACTGAACCGCTGCGGACTTGCCTCTCTTCATAAACTACCGTAACTAATATGCAAAAGTAATTTAATTTATTCACCCTTATTAAATTACAATCTCAGTGAAACCAATACTGTTGTTCTTATGCACCAAAATCCGTGAAACCAATGACAGAACCAGAGGAAGCAAGAAATTAACAGAATATTTATATTATTTTTTGGTTACCAGGTTCAGAAGGTGGTTCAGAACAAACGCGTCCCTTAAAATCTTCATCTCAAGAACCTTCGGAGCCCGGCACGCCAGTCTACGATCCCATCAACGGCACCCGACTAACCCCTCCAATCGAATTCGCGACCACTGACCACGTCATCACCATAGAACCAGATACACCAACCAGAAACCTTTACATCACTGAAGAAGAGGATTCAAACCTTCAGAAACCGATCACTCCAACGCCAAGTATCAATTCTCAGTCAGAACAGATCCTGTCCGCTTCAAATTTGGAACAGGATCTTACCAGAATGGGCGAAACGCCAATAGTTACAGTGACATCAGATTTGGCTGGAGATAGGTCACCTAGAAGCAGGTCTTCGCTTAGTACCCCAAGGTCTTCGCGAGTGAGTCCATCAGCTTCGCCAAGCTATGGAAGAGATAAGGGCAAGTCAATAGTTACTGGGAAAATTGTTTCTGGGTGGCTTTAAGACTGGAAAGGTTTGGAAATTAATCCAGTGCGTTTAAAACCAAGTACAGTTTTAAGTTGTTTTAAAGTATTAATAAAGTAATGTTAGATAAGGGAACGTTACTTTCAGGATTTAGGCATAATGTCAAGTATTTCTGTTCTACAAGATTCTAATAACGCTGTCAGAAGGCAGGTATTTGCAAAATAAATACTTACGATTCCTTAAACTTCGGCTGCTTATTACTTGTTTATGATGCAATTTACGTCAAATATTTAAATACTTAAAAAAAGATAACTCAAGAAAGCTACAAAATAATATTTAATGTGTGTGTTATAAGATGTAGCCCACATCAATGTGTGCATAACGGTAGTACTTAAGCTTTTACATCACATATTATGTGAGTTGGCGTGCCCACACACATTGCAAAGTGAGCTACATATTAAAGATTTCATTCAGCTGCAGTTTATTTTGTATGTGTGTATGTCTTGAATATTTACAATTATTGTTCGATATTTTTATTTTAGATATTTAGCAGCTGCTGATTTACAATTATCATCTGCTCCGTGCCTCGGAGAGCACGTTAAGCCGTCGGTCCCGGCTGCCATGAACATCTATGGCAGTCGTTATTGGGAAGTCAGTGCCCTCTAATATCCTAACACTGGTCTAGCTTTAGGGTATCGTTAGCCTTCGGATCGCGGAGGTCAGATGGCAGTCGCTCCGTGTAAAAACTGATATCCAGTCAAATCCGGTTAGACTAGAAAGCCAACACCAAGTGACTTGGGAATAATAAAGGCTAAGGACAAGAATATTTGGTAGCTGAATCTTTCGAGAACATTGACGTATTAGTGAGATGATGTATTGTTTTTGATAGAGCAATAACTAGAATATTTATCTTTATTATTATGGCTTCTCTAGGCCATAGCCACGAGTATTGCCGTCATTATTTTTTTATACACCTCTTTGAAAATACTATATTTTATATTTATTTTGCAAATTTTTGTTTGTCGTCAGCCATTAATATAATAATTTACGACAATTTTTGTTTTTAGTTAATTCAAGCTTTTTACACCTGCTAAAACACTAAGATATCAAAAACTGCGGCCATATTCAAACTGTAGACTAGAGATGATGATTGCCGTCATTCGTGTACTTTTATGTCATGTAACATTAATGTTAGCATATAACAGCATTATAAACTTCAGCGCCTAAAATTGATTCAAAATCATTCTATTAAATAAAAATATATTATAAAGCAGTGGAGTTTAAAATGTTTATTTGGTACGTGTGCAAGATTTTCTTATAATAATTTACGGCACACCCGTATTCAGGTCACCCCGTGACTTGTAGCACAGATGTCAAAAATTTATTTTTGGATCCATATACCTAAATCAAAATACTTAGGCATTTGGCATGAACAACTACTCTATTTTTAGTCTTATCATTCGGTTCTCTTCGGGCCACGAAGTAAGCATGACCCATCCGTTTTAAATTCCTTAAAAAGCGTCTAATAGAAAAGCTCTCGTACTTTTTGTCCTCAGCCTAGGCCAACGAAACAGTACATAACGTACGAGTACGTATCTTATGTTATCTTATGTGTGGGGGCCAGTCAGTGCAGACCGGCGACACTTCGACCCAGTGGGATCTTTTGTGTCGGCCCCAAAATTTAACCCTTAGCTATCTCCTTATGAATGTACTGCATAAGCCGCAGTGTACAATTTAGAGGGAGAAGCCTGAAGTCTTCAGGGCTTGGATATGCCACCCCCATCAGACCCGTCCTCAGTCCAACCAACGCGTCGCATTCACACAATAGGTGCGATATGGACTCGTCCTGTTCACCACAGGCTCTGCAGATCAAATTGTGTGCCAATCTCAATCTGCACAGGAAGTCGTTGGTGCCAAAATGGCCAGTGAACGCTCCTGTGAGCAGGCGCATTTGGCTCTTGCTATATCCACAGAACTTCCGGGTGAAGCCTGTGGCTCCGTTTGCAATGAACTTCTTGGAGTGTTCCAGACCGCTAAGGGCCATCCACTCCAACCTGTGTTTGTCATTGCCATGTGCATTCAAAGTATTAGTATTATATTCAGTACGAGTACGTAACGAAACATACTACTGCTGAGCTACTAATAAATTTCAGGAACTCACTTTTTTAAACTAGACTCAACTAAAGTTCATTAAAATCTAAGCATAGTCTTATGTAGTACATTTAAAATACTTTATATCCTCCGTGGCGCGTAAGTAGTGAAGCGACTGCTGTGCATGAGCTCTCGGGTTCGAACCCGCGTAGGGGCAAAAAAGTTTTTTGCTAAAAAAATCTCAAAAGCAGACTAGAGTTAGAAAATTGGCGGTGTTACTACCATGCCTCGAAAAGCACGTAAAAGGATTAGTCCGGGTGCCTGTAGTCTCTCCGGTCGTGTCGGATTACCATCCCATCGGTTCATGAGAGTTAGGCAACCGAGCGTGCACTTGTGTTTGCGCACACACTAGTGAGTAATATCTCGTGCGCAGATGGCCAGTCTCCGCCGTGACCAAGTTCGGTCTAAACGATTATTATATTTAATAACCATACACGGTAGGAAGATTACATGAAATATATTTTAGGAACAAATTTAGAACCAACGTGCCTCCACTTATCCTTGTTAACATTAACAAGTATTTTAATATACATTTAAATATTTGTACGTGTGATAGATTAACTAAGTATATAACAATGGAACTAGTTTTTAATGTATATCTAGTCATAAAATGGCAGTATGTTTAAAGTTGTCAGTCATTTCGTCCATATCGATGCAAGATTGTAAATTGATATGTTCACAAATACTCTTACAGAGTCTGAATGTTCTATGCTTTATTTTTTAGAAAAAATTCATTGTATAATAGTTTAGTATGCTAAACTTGATGAAAAATATTTTTATTACAATATATTACGCCTAACATTTTTATTTTCGATGAAATATTGTGGTCATTAGTTGAAAGCATGAATCTTCTATATTAAATTATTATTAAATGGCTTTTCTATATGCTAGTCATGGTTGTCGGTGGCATTTACCCGGCTCCTTTACTGTCAAATAATTCATTTTCAGAAATAAATTAATAAAAAGGTTTATTTCAGAAACATTATATGACTTCTACAGTATATCTTACGTAGGGGTCTCCTTTTAAGTATTAAAAATACCTGTGCTAGGAAGCCCTACTCTTCTTAACTAATACAACAATATGAAGGAGTGTGTATATAAAGCAAAAAGATACATAATAATTAAATAAATTAAATAATTGGAAAGAGACGAACCCGCTACGTATCCCCGGTTCGCCCACCCCAATTATTGCAATAGAAAAAGGTTGACAATACCGAACACCTCTGGCAAGATACAGCCGTGTCGTATCCGGCTGTACTCCAATCAGCAGAACTCGGCCTCGAATACAAAAAAAAATTGCCGTCATTCGATTAATGATGACTGCTTCCATTCTTCACGAACAATCTAAGAATCTGTCCACTATATTAAAATTATAATCCATTTACATTTTGCTTAATGTACTTATATTTCAAGCAAATGGAAATGGATAATAATTCTTCATTTAATTCACAGAAAAATATAGTAATTAAAAAGGCAATTATATTTAGACTTACATACCGCCTACAATACAAAATGCTGAAAACATTTTTCATCAAGTTTTAATACGAAAATAAATTGTCATTTCACCTCAACACCAATACAATACAAAGTAATACAGTATTTAATTAAAGCTTACATACACGAAATAAGTTGCATTTCTTTTAGAAGCACACAAGTAAATCCGACGGAGAAGTATCTATATAATATATTAGACCTAACTAAGTATATTGTACACGTTTATACAGAGTCTATATGTCCCACCCCCAGTGAAATAAAGGCAAAGCAAAAAGCTACACAAGCTCAATTATTTTCGTTGTGATTTGACAAAAAATAAAGACTTTATACCAAAAAATTACAAGGCGACAAATAATTTTTTTGGTATAAAACCAAAAAAAATATTTATCGCCTCATTTTAAATTAGATATTATTCAATCATAAAAGACTATAAACCTACTAAAATACTTAAAATTTGATAACACTTAATCTTATGTTATGTCTTTGTTGCACTAAATTGAAAGTACTTTCTATCATAAATATATCAGACTAAGCAGTTTTTTGCTCTCCTTGCATATTCTTCTTACGCCTTTATTCCACTGGGGGTGGGTTGTGTACTGTGGTATCACGTAGTTATTTGTTGACATAGTCTTAAGCTTATATCTAGTTAATAAAAGAAATAAAACGTTTGGTTTACGTTTGCCACTATTTTATTGCGACCACGACCTTTCCTTTGTACGAGGTACGCAATGAAAAAACAAATAAATTCCTTACTGGGTTCATTGGAGGAGCGAGCGACTGTTCTCATTGGTAATTATTTTTATATTGGATTAATCGTAAATTACTGGAATGCTCCTAACTATGGGTGAACTATAAATAAATCGTTGGAATTATGAAACGTTGGTAAGTCATCTTCACAGGTATATTTTCGAAATATTATTTGGTCTGTCCACGGTAATAATATCTCTAACAGTATTGTAACTCGGCCCTGTCCTTGAAATAATTACCTACAGTATTTTTATTTTACCTACCTACTTGATTTTCTTTCTAGTTTAGTCATTGTAAATATTATATGTATATACCCAGTCAACAACTCCTGAGGTCGATCACTTTGTTTATGTTTCACTATGCGCATAATATTGTGTTATCAGTACCTATTATGCAATGACCTTTTTATTTTTTATTTGTACCCACCTCCTTAAATTTTATTTATTTAATGGTGACGTATTTTAATTTTTACCCCTTTTCTCGTATTTTTGAAATGTACCGAATTTA
This sequence comes from Catocala sponsa, assembly GCA_963564715.1. Taxonomy (NCBI): domain Eukaryota; kingdom Metazoa; phylum Arthropoda; class Insecta; order Lepidoptera; family Erebidae; genus Catocala; species Catocala sponsa. The sequence continues at coordinate 7,144,882 of OY751346.1, read as the reverse complement.
TAAACATAATTTAATATGCCCTATACGCTGCCCTTGTGTATGTATGTAGCAGAACCACATTTATCGTATTTTTGTTGTAATGTTAAGCATTTGCCTCCGTCCGTGCGCCACGGTATCGGGTGACCAACTGAAAACCAGCGCTGGTGCACTCAATTTGGGTGCCCAGCTAATGCTGAGGTGGTGACCCTTTTCGGCGAGGGCATACACATTTTGTTTTATAATATGTATAAAATGTTTGTTTATTTTGTTTTAATTAATTGTGTGTGCTCTGTACGAAATAAACAAATTTCTTTCTTTATTCTTTCTTTCTTCTATATTAATTATATTATAAAAAATGAAACTCGTAGTGAATGAAATAGAAAGTGTTCAATAAAATCAAATCATCACAAATCGCACGCTTACTGCTTACAAAACAATCACACCGTCCGTTCGTCACTGCGGCGCATTCGCGACTGGTTGCGTACCAAGCGCATACCAACGCCGTAATATGCGTAAGTATGACTCAAGTTCCGACCGTTTGTATGAAGATAGAATACTGTTAGAGATATTATTACCGTGGTCTGTCTCACCTTATATTTACGTGTCATCGTAAGCTCCTGGGCTCGAATCCCAAAGTAGGCAAATCTTGTACCTATATTCGGTTTTCCTGTTGAGAACTTCATAGTAGCAGCACGAAGTCTGGCAACATCACCGCCAAACTACTCGTACAATTCTACTATAACGTAAGACCTAAAAATCTTAGCTGGCAAAATTTGTGGTCTGCTATCCCAATGTAAAGGTTTAATACAACCTTCGAAGACTACCTTAATAGGTATATATATTGGTTTATGGACAATGGGTACTAAACCATCGTCTTTAAACATCGATTTGGTGATTTTCAATGATATATGTGCAAATAAATTATTATTGTTATTATCGTGTGAAGAGAGGTATTTTATGCGTTTTGTGCGTGAGTGATATCATGGCATATAGCTTACCAGAGCCTAGTACGTAGGAGGAACGATTGCTAAAAACGTATCATACTACCCGAGTACGTTTCCAAATGGAAAAGCTGAGCCCTGCTGCGCTATTGTCGACTATAGAATGCACTTATATGTTTTTGATTGCCGCTGGCGTCACACAAGCCAGGGCTTACCTGTTTTTAAGCGATTACCGCTCACAAACATCACTGTATTCTTGGCATCACAAAAGCACAGGTGCAAACGGTGCACGGTCTGTCTGACGGTAAATAATTAACCATAGCCGTAATCAGCTGTAGCCTTTGTAAACGGGATGGGTGGAAGAAGGTAGAAGGGGGTGATTCAGCCTCGCTCCGGTGCTCTCACTCACTAATCGAAACAATAATTAAACCTCACTAGGCACCTAATTCACATTCGAGGGACTATTATAATTTAAGATTGTATACAATAACGGCGAATATAAGACGGCCTCGATGGCGTAGTGGTTAGTGTAATCGACTGCCACGCCTGAGGTCGCGGGTTCGATTCCCGCACAAGTCAAACATTTGTGTGCATGAACATGGATGTTTGTCTTGGTCTGGGTGTTTCTATGTATAATATGTGTATATTTACAAAAAAAAAAGTATGTAATATGTATCTTTATCCATTGTCTAGAACCCATAGTACAAGCTCTGCTTAGTTTGGGCTAGATGGTGTTGTGTGTATTTGATAGAATATTGAATATTATTAATAACCATGTTCACCAACAATAATACAATTAGAAAAAGACAAATCCCGTACTAGGTACAATATCTATATCGCGGAGGACTTTACAAACATACAAACAACGGACACAAAAAACATCCAGACTCGGAACAACCTTTAGTGGAACACACAATTTTTTGTCCCGTGTGGGATTCGAACTCACAACACTCGGCGCAGTGGCAGTAACGAGGCGACCACTAAAACCACTACGCCATCCGCGCAGTCAAATAAAATAATAAATAAACTACTTTGGTTACTGTCAAAGAGACTATGGAATTCAAGATGAGTTCTTTTGCAGAACATCGAGCCGGTCCATGCATTGCTGAAATCAGCAATGCTACCAATTCTATTTATGGGTTGTACACTGCTTGTAATAATAATATAATTCAATCATGATTCGAAAGACACGTGGCGCCATCTATTATCATAAGAACGTTATTATTGTTTTCCTCGGGAACAGTAATTTTTTTCGGGATGAAAGGTAGCCTATGTCCGTTTCTGTACACCTGTCAACGTATATGCGAAATTGCAGGATGATCGGTTCAGTGGTTTAGGCATGAAAAGGTAACAAACAAACAAACTCATTTTCGCTTTTATAATATTAGTTAGGATTAGGATTATTACCGATGCCACCGGGGCAGTTCAAACATACAAACTCTGATTAATTTATTTATATGTTTATAGATAAACAAAAGTATTAGGTATATGTGTAAAGATCTACCTATTTAAAAAGATTTAAATTATAGATATGTCCATGATTTAAATTTGCTTATCAAAGGTACTGTATACGAACCATACAATATCTTTGGTCCCTACCATCATTCTTTAAGTTAAGTTTTCACCCGACAACACAATTCTAACATGACAACTGCACTATGAACATAAATAGAACAAACACTATCGTTCTCCGTCATATAATATGTGAGCTCGCTCTTCATAGTGTGGAATTCTTTTGAGCGATTCGCATATAAATCTTTGCGAATTTAATATAAACACTCCACAGACTTTTCCAGGCTGAAATAATAACAGATTGTTGACAAAACGACACAAATACAAGAGATATTTACAAAAATATCTTCATATTTTTTACAAATTGTTTTTATACACGACTGCCTTTCTAATTCACTGTAATCGTTTCAAAACGTAAGTACCTATATATTAAAGAGCGAACGGCTTTTTAAAATATCTGGACAAAACTCTGCCATTTAGTTATTATTTCGAAATAATAGCTATTCAGCGGCCGTGCCGGCGAGTAATATGAAATGGAAAAGGGAAATTTATTTTCATTTTAATACTAATAATTTGATCCTCATTTATAAACGTCGCACTGTTGTATATTAGTAAGGTCAACTACGCTGGCCCAGTGTAGGTTTGGAAGACATCAAATATCCATAAAATATTATAAATGACTCTCAGATAAGCAGGTCTTCTCACGATATTTCCCTTCACCAGTAAAACAGTCATCTATACTAATATTAAAAAGAGAAAAGATTTGATTTTTTGTTTGTTTTTCGACGTAACCTATTCAATCGATTTTAAAAATTCTTTCAATATTAGAAAGCTATATTATTACCGTGTAACACAGACTAAACTTTATTTTTAAAAAAGTGCTGTTACTAACATAACCTAACCTACTTTTAGGCGAGCGAAGCCGCGGACAAAAGCTATCTATACTAATATTATAAAGCTGAAGAGTTTGTTTGTTTGTTTGAACGCGCTAATCTCAGGAACTACTGGTTTTTTGAAAGATTGTATTAGTGTTGGATAGCCTATTTATCGAGGAAGGCTGTAGGCTATATAACATCACGCTACGACCCACGGGGGCAGCTCAGTAATGATAAACGCGGGTGAAACCGCGGGAATATCTAGTTAACTAATAAAATTAATACCAACATAACTTCTAAAGTCAGAGTTACGCTGTATTTCACTGGTATCCTAATAAGGCTATTTCTTTTTTAAACACGATACTGAATTATGATTATTTTGGTAATTGGTAAAAGCGATCAGGTAAAGAGATATTAGATTTCTGTCAAAACGTGTATCTCATTAAACCTTTACCTACTACGAGTATTACATCTGGTCAAGAAATGTGCCTTATGATATTTAGTACTAGCTTTTGCGCGCGGCTCCGCCCGCGTGGTACCTACATCAATAAAAAGTAGCCTTTGTCCTTCCCCAGTTTTTAAACTATATCTGTACCAAATTTCATCCAAATCCGTTGAGTGGTTTAGCCGTGAAAAGGTAACAGACAGACAGACAGATAGACAGATAGAGTTACTTTCGAATTTATAATATTAGTAAGGATAATGTGCCCTTTGTTACGGGAAGACGAGCACGTCTTCCCGTAACCAAGGGCACATTATACTATATATAATATCGTCCGTAACCAGCAGGTTTCGGCTTTGACTACTCCGGGCCTATAGACTATATGGGCTCTTCTTGCCTTTGGTATGGGCGCATCGCTGGAACTGTAACTACCTCAGCGATATACCCAGCGCGCTGATACATATAGTTCACATCTAAGGGTTCCCTCAGATAAATATTTAGTACCTTTCTATGATAAAGTTAATAGAAAATCGCAGACCAAATGACCTAAAGGAGTGTTCCTGCTGATCCAATAAAAACATTTTAAAGAAAGTAAGAATGTACTACTCACATACGTAGAGGTTAATGATCTTTGTTGCTTAATCTGGCAACGATATAGTGTGTTATTTTGTAGACTTAAAATATCGTGTTCCAAACTTGAAAGCCGGCTTTATGGAGAGCATTTCACACTTCATTAAGTTATACCTAATTAATTGCCGGTGTGAATGAAACTGCGAAAGTCTAGGCCAGGCTATGGTATGTACTACCTACTTACCATCAGATTGATCGTAAATGTATTGCCATGTTAGTAAATAAAAATCCCATAATATAGAATACCTTAGAAATAGCTTTTCTGTCATCTAACAGTGGAACCAAAGACCAGAGCCCGCAGCTTTAAACAATAGTTAGTGTTGTTTCGGAAAAAATCCTCCTTTGAAAAGTATGCACTCGCCAAGGGCTACGTCTCGTACCAATTTAGATCTCACCACGCTCATCTCTCTGTACACTTTGTAGTCTTTTGATTTCTGTCTTTCGTATTTCATTGTATTTGTTCGTAAAGTGATCAAGCCCATTTTTATGGCCACCGAACACGATATCTTAAAATAATTTTTGCATTGTTCAAGAACAGAAAATATACAATACATACATGTGAACCAAATTTTAAAATTAAACATAAATATTGAATCATTCACAATTATATTAACAAGAATTGCTATAATATTTATTGTTTAGGGATAATATCAAGTCTTGCCCAAAGATAGAACACAAAAGAATTTACTGTATTATATAAGAACATGCTAAGTTCATGTGTCGGATAATTGAATAGTGGATTATGTTTCCCTACATACAGATACGCCTCGTAGTTATATCATGAGTATATTTTCGGTAAATTCTATTGTGAACATATTTAATACTTTACATGTCTATCAGAAAGGCAAATTGTATAGTTAGCGATTATCACACGACACCGCGCACCGCCTTAGTTTTCAATGGCCAGCAACACGTTATATAAATACATTATTCGAAAGCTGCTTTTGTGCAGTAAACATGTAATTTTAGTCATCATAATAATCATTATTTTAATGATAATATAATTAATGCTTCAGGAGCGAGCAAGCGTTAATTATTATTATTTTAACGACAATTAATTAGTGATTGAGTAGCGATAAAGCATTCATTATCATTGAAAGAATAATTAATTGGTACTGTAAGACATTTTGAAAATACAGCAAAATTATAACAGTTGTTTATCAACTTAAAAAGACGGAACAACACAAAATCATATTTTAGTGATGACACTAAATTGAAAAATACTTGTCATTTTCAGCTTCCCTTTATTCATTTTTCAGTTAAAGTAATACTGTCTTACGACACTTAAGAGAATTTCAGTAACGAATTATTCTTTACCGGTACAAATATATACCAAATCGTTCCCTGCAACACCCATGGGATGTATAAATACGGAAAGAAAAACACATCACTGTGATAATATTTATTCTCATATTACAATTTGGTACAAAACGTATGACAATTTATTCAATTCTTACCATCAAACCTCCAAGCAACAGACATCGAAAATTAATTTAGCTCATCGTACATAATATACTTAGATACGAGGTGACAATAATTATGACGTAATCCATAAGATACAAATTATAACTTAACTTTCCCTAAAGTTGCTCACATTTCTTCATATTGCTTTAAGAAAATAAATGTTACTTTAGATAAGCATTTGGTAAAACTTAAAAACTAGGACAAATAGTAAAAGCTTGGACGAGGCCCAAATCTTTAATTTTCGAATTTGAATTCTTATTCGTAAGTACAGCCAACTTAAAATGTTTGTTTCTGGCAATAATTATCTCATTTTGGCACACTTGCCAGAAATTACCCACATAAAATTTAAGAATATTTTTAGTGATTAAAGCAGTTTTGAATTTGCACACAGTTATTGATAGAAAAGTAACATGAACGTAAGTAGAAGAATATAAAAAAGAGGTGTTTGATAAAAAGGGGCACTGAATCAATAAAGTGTTGTAAGACGATAGGGACAACTGCGTCTATCAGACATTCACATTAGTCATGAATTTGACGCTCTGAAACTACGCGGTGCTCACACTATGCAATGATACGATACTTTATTGACTTCAGTGGGTGTTATATCATCTATTTCATCAACTATTGGTAACGTATTTTAGAAAACGAAACTTTAAACGAATTTAGGATGTAGATCTTTTTGAACGAACAAAACTATTACAATTTTAAGTTTAGTACATATGTACATATATTGTGTAATTAATTTAGATATTATCGTATCTTTTTTAATAGGCCAACATAATCTCAATTTAAAGCAAAACATATGAAAACAGAGCTTTTCTAAATAAAATGCAAATTTTATTGAACATACTTATTTTTGAATGTGGGATTATTTTATACTGTAAGTCAAAATTTAATTCGTAACAGGCATTAACGCGGTTTTGCGTTTTGTTTACCTTGGTGTGATTGACTTTTCGACCAGATTGCACTGGCTGTGGCTAACTGCCGCTACAATCAATACCTGTATATAAATACCATTTAAATGGAACATTTTAAAGTTGGTAGAAATTCAAATTTAAAAATTACAAACTTCATTAAATACACATACCTACACATTATTTGCATTGATATACCAAAATTCAGGATACACAATGTGAAATTGAAAGATCTTAATAAAATGTAAGGACACAAATTCTGTTTGACTAAACACATTGCATCTTAAAGGCACATTATAAAGTTGTTTTCAAACGAACGAGCACCTGAATGAAAATGCAGCGCTCAATTTAAATTTGTGCGCTCATGCTCTGAAAATGGTTTACGTTCGATGATGGATATCTTGAATTTTAAGCATATCAGTGCTGTTTTTTTACATTTTATTTATTTTAAAGACAACCAACCAAACTCCGGTAATGCAAGACAAATTAATGACAAAATTAATATTTAAAAAACTCAATTAATGCGGTATTACAGACTACTGAGATGCACAATGCGAGTCTTTAAATACTAAGTCAGAGCAGATTGAAACAATTCATACAAGAATATATATAGTCATATTTAACAGACGTGCTATGAAATATAACAAACATTTTTACAAAAGAAAGAAAGAAAATTTAGAACATCAATTTGAAAATATGCTGACATTATAAGTGTCGCAAATAACAATGAAAATTACATTAACTAAAATTAATATACTTATAGAAATACATAATATAGCCAAACATAATCTTACGTGTTGCGATTTTATCCAATAGTGTCTAAAATAACCTAAAAGATATGCCATATCCTTTTGCAAATAAATTGTATTGTAATCGTATATTCAGACTCGTTTTTAAATGACTATACAGCGTGTCACCGATAGATAAGGTCATATTTTGGGACCGTAATGGATATCTGAAAAATAATTTATTTGCCCGATCCCCATATAAAAATAAATAATATAAAATGTTATGACAATTTCAAACATTTTATTTATTTATTATTTAAACATCGAAACAAACGCATTATCTCATTATCGAAATTGCACCTAGTCATTTTTGGGTTCACGAAGGTCATTGAGTCAACTGCTGACTCTGAAGTGTAGTTTAAGTATCGATTAGAATATGCTGAAATTGGTAAGTCGATAAAAAAGAAAATGCTATACTTTAATGAAAATAATGTATACGGATTTATTAGTCGCGGTTTTCCATTGTCCATAGGCTATATGTGACGCCTAAATATGATCACAACTTTCTGGTACACGCTGTATATTCCAAATTCTATTTCGAAAAGGAAACAAAGGAACTGGAATAGCCTATAAAATATGACGTCACGATTCCTTTTACGCCTTTCTTAAATCGATAACGTTACTGTTAATACCGCATTAACCAAGTACATAGGCAGTGAGCAACTAAAGCCAGCCTGTCTTGGGCTGTCGCTTGATGGTCTTGATGTCATCTAGTTTCTTCACTTGACGTAGAGGCTCTGGTGAGGACGGAGGTATTAACTGCTCTGTGCTTGACGTCGATGAGAGGCGCTTTGGAGGTGATGGCGGTGCGGCGGGGGTCTGAGGATACAAAGTAGAAAACCATATGAAAGTAAATACTATGATGGTCTTACTCTGAAGCCAAGACCATATATATGTAGACTAAGTGAGTAAGGTAGAAATATATAACGTTAATTTCGCCGGCTATGGTTTTGGGTTCCACGTAATATCTAGCCTACAAACTTTTACCAGGCACAGTTCCAAATTTTTGTGAGAGAAATACTCAATAACACCGAATCGGGAATCGAACCCAAGTCCTCATGCATGGCAGACGCATACACTACCGCTGTTCCTTTGAAGTCAAGACCAAATATATATAATTCGCTGATTACCATATATTCACACAATGTCGCGCAAAGACATATTAAGGGATTCGTGCGTATATTTAAAAAATAATGACGAGTACTCATACAATTTAAACTGCAATGTATCACACTTTGATGGACCGGTTTCAAACGATTGACAACAGAAATGATACATTTGATGTGATGAAAGTTAATAAAGCTGAGAAGTGTGTCAGGATCGTAGCAAATGGAAATTATCAGACTGAGATGTAATATAACAAAGTTACATAGTAAAAACATGTAGCGAATAAGTTCCATATTCTACAAACGGCCAAGTTATGTGCATTGAATGTGCCCACTCTACTCATAAATACATAAGCAGTACTAGGGGCGTGTGTCCAATAAAACAAATAGGGGCAAACACACAACATATAAAAAAACATAATAAACAAACGAGGAACGCAAAGAACTGCTCGGTTGTATGGGTATCATCCATATTCAAGGGCACTTTGTTGGTAAGTCTGGTCATTAAAACAAGGAAAATAAATTAAACAAGGGACGGGACAGTGATGCGTTCTTTTTAGGCAGCCATTTTAATTGCCTGCATGTATGCCGCTCTTTCTAGAAAAGATCTATATAGACAGTCGCGTGGGACGACCCCACGGTGATGTCATAGCAATGATTCAAATGACTCGAATGCTTCAAAAATTAAGCAATCCCACATTTATTCGAATGACAATTAATCCGTTATCACTGGTTAATATTCGAATGGTGATCAACAACACGTTACAAAAATATGAATGGCGCAGCGGGCTAGCTTCTATAGATCAACTCCAGATCAGCTACCAAAGCATGAGACAAAGAGATTATTGATTCTCTGCTAACAGTTTAAAGGGAACTTGAAGAGTCTGTAAACTCTATTTACCGCAATCACACTGCATAAGGTTGTTTTTCAGCGATCTACTGTTGTATGGTGAAAGTTTCCTTTAACTGAGCTGCATCGTTTTGAGCGGAATTTTAGGTTTAAGCATCCCACCCGCTATGAAATACCCCATTCAAAACCTTCGACCGGTCATTCACATCACAGCGGCTTCCACATAATCATATCTATATATCTTGAACAAAAATCACACCAAAATCTTAGGCATATTTATATTTCACAGCGAAAGGTAGTATTTCAAGATATATGTATAACCTTCTATGGTACCTCAGGGCATCGCCGACCAACCATATACTTCGTCCGTATTAAAATAATACCTATACGAAACGATAGGACCATATAAAACAGATTAAATAATGAAAGGATAATGGACCAAATATGTAAATCAGGCTTAGGGCTGGTTTGTACTAACATTTCGTGATTTAAGTATTTTTATATACTTTATTTCGTCGGTACTGTGGGTGCGTAGAAGAACTTAAGAGGGCTTGCATCTGTGTCCCTTCGTATTACATACAATATAATCTATTATACAGAGATTCGTCAAAAATAGGTAATTACGAGTTTGTTATTTTACTTTTTATGATTATAGGAAGGACGGAAATAAACGGTAATATAAAAGGGAATTTTCGTTGGAGTTATGACGAGTATCAGCTTAATACTCGTCATTAAGTCTAACGAATTAATATAATTAGTGGGCCTGATACTATCAGGTCAACTAATTATATTAATTATAATATATGTGTGTTAATTTCTGTTTACTTAATAACGTAGATATAATATTATATACAATGATATGAATCACAGGTAGGTTTGATCACAAACATTTCATGATCTCACGCACACGCAAATTTTCTACCAAAGACGTCTGTATCTCATATTCTAAACTAAGCAATCAATCACTTATTTACAGGCAGTACAAAATTTAAAATGACACTATTGATATTTTCAAAGTGATGTTGCTACCGGTGCTAGGCGCTATCCGTCACCCAAAACGAATATTTAAAATTACTTTCGCCTTTTCTAGAAACGCGGTGTGGAGTACTTTTACGCTTTGTGGCGTGAGAGATAAAAAGCCCACCGATTATGCTCCATTTTTACACATATATACTGTTACTCTTAAGGACCAAATACAAGGGAAAACAACTGTACGTAGTCACACCTAAGGCAAACAAACATTCAATGTTTTCATAAATACCGTTTTAGCGGCCGGTTTGGTACGAAATTTCAATAACTACTCGATGGCGTAGTGGTTAGTGTTACCGACTGCCACGCCTGAAGTCGCGGGTTCGATTCCCGCACAAGTCAAACATTTGTGTGCATGAACATAAATGTTTGTCTTAGTCTAAGTGTTTCTATGTATAATATGTATGTATTTGAAAAAAAAATAGTATATATGTATGTTTATCCATTATCTAGTACCCATAGTATAAGCTCTACTTAGTTTGCGCTAGATGGTGTTGTGTGTATGTGACAGAATATTATTATTATTAAAATCTTATAACAATTTTATAAAACTAACATATTCATAAACAATTTATTTATGCTCGCTTAATAATGTCAGACGGTACATATTTTACCGTAACTAAAAGACCCTGCTGCGAAATTTCATTATATCAACAATATATTTTAAAACACAATAATTTACCGAAGGTAGTACCTACACGTATACAATATTACTTTATACCAATATATATTCAAAAATAAGTTATGCCGCGACTGTAATTTAATAGTAGAGTAGTCCGATAAAAGACGAAGTGCCTAGATTGTTTGTAGCATACTTATTACGTTAAAGTGCTTTATAAGTCTTTAGTCTAACCCATACTACTTAATTAACTTTGTACTCAAACATGTGTCTTGAATTATGTTAAAGTATGATTTTAGATTAGATTGAGTAATATCGACCGTAAGCATCCCAATATAGCGAACATACTAATAGAATAATATTCTAATATAATAATATTCTACCACATACATACACATAACACCATCTACATACATTTTGATGTAGTAGAGTCTTGCTGATTTCAGTATGAATGGGCCGGCTCGACCGGGCAAGGACAACCCTCTCACAGAATATCGGCGTGAAATAGCAGTATTCCTACTGTTGTGTTTCGTTCGGTGAGTGAGAGTGCCGCAGGCCCAATCACCCCCTTTCCCCTATCCCGCTCCTTCCCCTTCCCACTTCCTTTCCTAAAGGGTCGCCAACGCGCAAGTGATGCCTCTGATGTCGCAGGCGTCCATAGGCTACGGTGACCACTTACCATCAAGTGGGCCGTATGCTTGTTTGCCACCTTAGTTGTATAAAAAAGAAAATCTAGCCCAAGCTAGGCAGAGCTTGTACTATGGGTACTAGACAATGGATAAACATACATAGGTATATATTTTTTTTGTAATTACATACATATTATACATAGAAACATCCAGACCAACACAAACATCCATGTTCATGCATACAAATGTTTGACTTGTGCGGCAATCGAACCCGCGACCTCACACGTGGCAGTCGGTTACACTGACCACTACGCCATCGAGGCCGACTAATCGTAAAGAATGATCGTGAGTACATAAAGGCGAGCTAAAAATTGCCACAACAAGGTTAAAATTTATCACAAATTAACCATAACCATAGTCCAAAATATCCAATACCAATTTAATTAAAAAGTGTATTGTATACCTACAGGATTATTAACAGCAAGCCTGAAGGCTCTCTTATTGGAGAGATATCTCTACCCTATTGGCAATTCATAATTAGCAATTTAAAACTGTAATTGATATTCATGTTATAATAATAATTATTTATTTTGCACACATAAAGGGCTTACAAAATTGTCACATGTTAATAATGGTATCCATATTAAATAATGTTATACTAATGTTTTTATTCGTTAATTTATATTTTTACCGACTTCAAAAAAGGAGGAGGTATTCAATTCGCCCGTATTTTTTTATTTTTAATGTTTGTTACCTCGTTTCTTTCGACTGGGTGAAGCGATTTTGATGATTCTTTTTTTATTTGAAAGCTGGTGCTTCCCGTGCGGTCCCATTTAATTTTGATCAAGATTTAATCATTCGTTTTCGAGTTATACTTAATAATGCGTATTTGGCTACATTGATGATGTTCTCATATTTGGCAAGGTTCACTAAAAACCGAGAAATAAACAAAAATTTAACAAAAAAGAAAACCGACTTCAAATTAGAATATTCTAAAACTTAAAATGCACTAAAAAGTTAATAAATAATTGCATATTCTTGTGAATAATTAAATTATTGTTATTATTAGAGTCGGTGTCAGCTAAGGTAGGTTTGTAACTAATTAAACATGAGATGTCTTACTATAATCATAACATAACATTGGCATGCACAATTACACACATATACGCAGCACGCGGCGCGGGTGGCTGACACCGACTCCAAAAATAATAATAATTTAATTATTCACAAGAATATGCAATTATTTATTAACTTTTTAGTGCATTTTAAGTTTTAGAATATTCTTATTTGAAGTCAGTTTTCTTTTTTGTTAAAAATTTGTTTATTATTATTCACGTTTTAAACTGGTTTAAATTTAACACAATATAAATTGTTAGGTAATAAATTCAATTGAATTGACTGAATTATCGTGAATGTGTGATTGCGAGTTTTCTATTCACGTCTACTTATGATAATCGTGCAATTTCGCCGTTAGGAGAAGCCGTTGTGTCAAAGTGATCCTTGCCTATTCCGCTAGAAGGACGGTATCTACTTTTTAACACACATACATACATAGATTCACGCCTGTTTCCCAGAGGGGTAGGCAGAGACTACGGATTTCCATTTGCTACGATCCTGACACACTTCTCTGGCTTCATTCACTTTCATCACATTCCTCATACACGCCCGTCGGTTCAAAGAGCTCTTAACCTGGCCTTTGTCCAGAACGCCTTCGATCTGATCGAGAAACGTTCGCCTAGGTTTTCCTCTTGCGACTGTTCCATTCACACTAGCCTTTTAAACTTTCTTGTAACACACGCGTATCATGATTACAAGCGTCTATAAACTACAATACCCACTTGCCATTAGAAAACCTGTTTACAACCATATTCTAAACTAGCTGTTACCTGCGATCTCGCCCGCGTAGATTTTAACTAAAAAGTGTTTGTCTCCGCGGAACCCTACTTTTTTCTAAAATCAATGTAGCCTAAGTTACTCCTTATAACATCAGCTATCTGCCAGTGAAAGTCCCGTCAAAATCGGTTAAGCCGTTTCGGAGATTAGCCGGAACAAACAGACAGACAGACAGACAAAAATTTTAAAATATATGTTTTCGTATTACCTATACGAAAACATATATTTTAACCTTATATACTTTCATATGCTTTAGATAAAAAGGTGTTATTTTGACATTACAAACAGACACTTCAATTTTATTTATTTGTATAGATATAGATTAAAAGGCTTGCCTCATAGTATGGTTGGTGGGTTATCCCTTGCTACCATAACTTCGAGTGGATCACTCACAATCACAATATGCGCGTTCAGAAAAAATATGATAAGAATCTATCCTAACTACTACCGGAGATATGATTATTTTTAAATTACCATATTTAACTTTCTTGTACACTACGACCATAAATTAATGAATTCCATCGGTTTTTTGTTGTTTTATTATTAAACACAAATTATGCTAATAGATAGACAGTCAAAAGTATGACTAGCTATTGCACTTTGTTAATGTTATTTTTTCTTTTTTGCTTTTTCATCTTTTTTTCTAAATGGCCATCAGTTATCTATAAGACATTTCAAGATTATCCATTAATTATCGGACACTCTGTATAAGAGGACTGAGAACTAACAAAATTGGCCCTGCCTGACAGAACCTCATACATTCAAAATTAAACTTACGGCAGTGGCAGCAGAAGTGGAAGGTTGTGGAGACGTAGGCCTGGATGCAGGCGCGGGTGGTGCTGGCGCTACTTTGGGCGGAGTCGGCGGCTTCGCTTCAGGGGGTGACGGCGCGTGGACCGGCGGGGTACTGGGAGTCACTTCCATGGTAGGAGCTGCTGGAGCCTATGGGTAAAAAATAGATAGAATATTAATTTTAATTTTAACCGAAGTCTTTTTGGCAGTCTTATCGTACCTTAAAATCCATGCAAAGCTTAATTTTCGTAAAATTGTTCAGTTTTGATTAAAAAAGGACACATTATATTTCTTTATAGCTTTTATAGTACAATAGTCTATATATTATCATTCGTATCACTGGTAAAGAAAAGCATTATAAAACTTACATGGTCACACATGTAAGTTTTTTTTGTTTTGAAAATGTGTCTGTTAGTTGTGTCATTTTATTTTAATAATATATTGATATCTATAAATATTAATTTTTATATTCTTGATTCTTATTATTATTTTTATTAATTGCGTCAAAATGAATGTCGAAATTGTGTATTTGACTTGTTTTTATAATTATAATCTTGACATAATTCTAATTATTAATGATTTGAAAATATTTGCTTACGTATTGAGTACTATTAGAGTATTATTAAATTTTATTGTTAGCAAAATTTAGGTGCATATTTTTTCGTACACCATAATTGGTAAAACATGTAGACCAAATCACATATGTACCATCTTCATGCAATGTTAAACTTGTTATGTATTACTCATGTTTTTACGAAATAAATTATTATTATTATTCTCTTTATTACTTATTTTCTCTAATAATTACATTTTTAAATATAAATATAAAAATCATATATATTTAAAAATATAAAATCTGAAATGACCGACCGATATCGGGTGCAGGGACCAAGCTATCGGTGGTTAGGGCTCCAGAGAAAGGAACCTCCGCACTATGCGCGCCGTGTCGAGCAATACTGCCTTCTGAATCGAGGACTTGACCCAGGTATTCAACGCGAGCCTCTTAAGATGGTGGTCGAGGCTCTTGGCAATTAACCCGTTTACCGAAACGACTATCGGTACAATGATCGCCGAGCCCACATCCCACATGTCGACAACCTCGCGAGCCAAGTCCAGATATTTAATTTGTTTATCTTTTTCAGCTTTCACGAGGTTCTCGTCATGAGGGATGGTGACATCGATGATCATTGCAAGGTGCTCTAATCGCTCTTATTATTATTATTATTATTGTCATGTTAACTTATTTCACCTAAGTCAGCAGCTTGCTGGCATATGGGATATGGCAGTTCGAGGCCAGGAATGGCAATCTATGAAGGCATGGTTTGTTGTTAATATATTCCAACGATATTTTGTACCGGTTTCTTTTATTTTGAACTTTGACTTTATTTACCTTAGACTTCACAGGCGCGGGAGGTGGAGGTATGGCTCCTTCCGATGGTTTGATCTCAGGCGGAACAGGTCTTGCTACAGCTATGTCATCTGTTGGCTTAGAGTCTGCTTCTTCTGACTTTTCTAGAGCCTAAGAAAGCAAGGTGTTGATTCAGTAATATTTTTTTCCTTTCAGTGCCTAGTTTCGAAAGAACGCTCATAATATGTTTATTGAGATTTTTAGATTGAGGTTCCTGATATTCATGCTTAATTTGGTGATCTTTTTATCTATGCATTACCCTACGGTTGACTAGTAGATAATGCCCGTGGCATTAAGTCCACCGATGTATTGTTTTGTGCATAAAGTTTAAACTAAAATAAAAATATTTATGTTATGTACTGTGTGGCATAGGGATTAAGTACTTTTGATATTTAGATGTGTAGACAAATGCTATGTATTTATGTTAAATAGATAGGTTAAGTAAATAATGCCTTTACGGCACAAATATACACTTTACGATTAGTAAATAGTCGTTAATAGCCTGAAATAGCAATTCTTTACCTGTTCATCAGTTCCGGATGCTGGAGGTCCCGGTGACTTTCTCTTAATGACCTTAGGTGGACTGGCCTCTCCCGGCACACGTTTTGCTTTTAGAGGGCTCGGATCTATAATAGCAAAGCAATAATTAATCATGGCTCCAAATTGTCCCTTAAATTCATTTGACAAGGGCATGGGACGGGACTCACGCCACAACCGGCTGCTGTAGCAACAGTCCGGACTCAATAAACATGATATATGCCTATTTCATTTGAGGATGCATTCTTGATTTTGTGGCCAGGGTATGTGGGTACCAGGTCGAGCAATGTTATTGAATTTAGCAATTAAAATATTTTTAATAGCAGCACAGAGTCTGGAAACATTATTGTGTTGGTTCTAAACTTAGGTACTAAAACAGTACAGTTGCAGATCAGAGTCTGGTACTTATTCAAGTTATCGACAGACTCGCATCTATTACGTGGCACCTAAAAAATGTTGACTGGCATAACGTATGTGGGTAGTCACCTCGACCTGTTCCTATGAGGATAAACAGTCGTGAATGTACTACATTTGGGTATTAGGACAAAACTGAACTATTGTAGTAGTATTACCCGGTTGTGATGATGTCGTCCCTTCACCGGTAGGTGCGGCTGCTCCAGGCTGCGGACTTGTAGGCCTTGGTTGTGGACTGACGATCTTAGGCAACGGACTTGCTGCTCTAGACGTTGGGACTGGTGATGGCGCTCTGGACGGAGGCTGGTTAAATTAAAATTATTATTACAGTTACAGTTTTATAAGCAGTTATATAATTATAAATTTTATAAGTGTAGGTATATTGTATTTCTTTGTAGTAAGGTTATGTATACAAAAACAAAATTTTAACAAAAGAGAAAACCGACTTCAAGTAAGAATATTCTAAAACTTAAAATGCACTAAAAAGTTAATAAATAATTGCATATTCTTGTGAATAATTAAATTATTGTTATTTTTGGAGTCGGTGTCAGCCGCCCGCGCCGCGTGCTGCGTCTATGTGTGTAATTGTGCATGCCAATGTTATGTTATGATTATAGTAAGACATCTCATGTTTAATTAGTTACAAACCTACCTTAGCTGACACCGACTCCAATAATAACAATAATTTAATTATTCACAAGAATATGCAATTATTTATTAACTTTTTAGTGCATTTTAAGTTTTAGAATATTCTTACTTGAAGTCGGTTTTCCTTTTTATTAAAATTTTGTTTATTTCTCGGTTTTTAGTGAACCTTGCCAAATATGAGAACATCATCAATGTAGCCAAATACGCATTATTAAGTATAACTCGAAAACGAATGGTCAAATCTTGATCAAAATTAAATGGGACCCCACGGGAAGCACCAGCTATCAAATAAAAAAAAGAATCACCAAAATCGGTTCACCCAGTCGAAAGTAACAAGGTAACAAAAATAAAAAAATTAAAAAAAATACATACGAATTCAATACCTCCTTCTTTTTTTGAAGTCGGTAAAAATATAAGCTGCTTAAAAAGTTGCGAACAGACATCCTAACTATCCTATCCTAACTAATATTATAAAAGCGAAAATGAGTTTGTTTGTTACCTTTTCACGCCTAAACCACTGAATCGATCATCCTGAAATTTTGCACGTACGTTGACAGGTGTACAGAAACGGACATAGGCTACCTTTCATCCCGAAAAAAATTACTGTTCTCGAGGAAAACAATAATAAATTTCTTACAATAATAGATGGCGCCACGTGTCTTTCGAATCATTATTGAATTATATTATTACAAGCAGAGTACAACCCGAATTGATTGTCAAATTCTAAATTAACGCGAGCGAAGCCGCGGGCAAAAGCTAGTAATAAATAAATCTGGCTCCTTGATAATTTTATTATCACATGTATAATTGACAATCTATTTTATCATATTTGTTATGTATCTTTAGCCTTGCTTTTCTCATCTAAATGAAATATGGGCAACAAATAATGTTATGAAGTTACTGTTAGTGATAAAAAAACTTTTAATCTTCCGCCGCTATGCGTTTTAATTCAACATTTCCATATATTCTCGCTTCTAAAGCAACGAGATTCAGTAGAAAAGTAATTAGAACTTTTTATTAGAATATTTAACACGTTAGCAATAATTAAAGTAACACTCATACTCGCTGAACATGAGTAACAAAATATTGTGTAGTTTTTAATTTAACTTAGTTTCATATGACAAAGGAGTGTTTATAATTTACTATATGTGTTGACCTTGCTTGTATTGTTGGTCAAAATGAGTTTATGATGGCTGATATTTTTTTTAGGTTACTATGTAACGACCATACGAACAGCGACAGCCTAGTGAGAAACGATTGGACTGCCACCCAGGAGTCTTCGAGAGTTCGATGCCATAGGCCTCTGACTTTTCGAAGTTATGTGCGTATTAAATAGTTAATTATCGCTCGCTCGGTGACGGAACACATCGTGAGGAATCCTACATGTCTGAGAGTTCTTCGTCATGTTCTTGAAGATGTGTGTAGTCTGCTAATCCGCAATGGGCCAGATAGTGGACTATGGCCTAACTCTTCCCATACTGAGAAGACTGGACCCTTGCCCAGCAGTGGAACAGTTTTAATAGGCCTGATTTTGATAAGTTTGCTTTTATGTTTACGTGCAATCGTGATGTCTTGGTTTTGATTCCCAGATAGAACAAAGATTTATTCGCAATAGCAACACGGAGTCTATAAATATGTTCGGTAGACGCCAATCGTCATTACTACATTATAACACAAATGCCCAAGTCAAACTTTTAGGCGTCACCTCCACGGGCGAGTGTATCGCGACGATAGTCTCGATGTGCCATCAAATTCAATAGTAACTCTATGAATCAATCTCCACACAGCGATTTCATCGCGGCGATACGACGAGTGACATTGACGAGCAAAACGTCAACAACTCGCTGCGGTGCGAGGTGCGGTGAGTAGTCGTGGACATGGGGCGGCGCGTGGCGTTCCGTTGCGAGTCGTGACGATACGCCAGCGGAATAATCGCCTTACCGTGGAGATTACCTAACGATAGAAGGGCGGAATCGTTGCGATACACTCGCCCGTGGAGGTGGCGCCTAAGAGTAACACCATTAATTGAAAAAGAAGATTTTATTTGGCAATGCTAAAAGATCATTGCAAGCAATTTTAGGTATCTCAGAAAAGTTAACCGTTAATCACCTTTTATATGTTTGTTACATCGTTCTTTACATCATGTACTAACCTTAGCAGCGGCGGTGACAGGTGCAGGTGTGGGTGTGCTGGGTTTAGGTGAGACTGGCCTGCTGCGCGCTCCGGCGGCTGTCAGCAATGCTCCTACTCCTGCTGACCCTGTTTCTTCTGTTTTACAAACAAAAGGTGATAAGTGGCTTCACTCTATATCATACCTAATAACATGCTGTTTTGAAATAGGCTAGTTTACATATCGACGGTGAACTGCCAATACCTCCTAAATGACATTTTTCGAGAAATTCGCTCTTTAATCGTCTTGAATCTAAATAACGCCTTTAGATTCAAAACGATTAAAAAGTGAATTTCTAGAAAAATTATAGTTATGAGGTATTGTCACTTCACCGTCGATATGCGATTTAAAACCTGAGCCTGAGCTAGGTGAAAACCTGTTCTACAGTTCTTCTTCCATCCAATTTTGCTTATGCTGTCGGTAGATATGATATAGAACTTTTGAACAATATAATCAAACAAAGCTCCAGCAACAATATGTTCAGTACATGTGTACTTGTGTTAGCGCATGTGTGTGTGCGTATATGCGTGCATGAATATTTGTGTTTGTGTGTGTGTACTAGTGTGTGTATACACGTCTTTGTCAATATATGAGAGGGTAAGTTACTTGGTAAACTAGTAGGTATTATGTTGGTTTGTTTATGTAAGTATCTTATATTTATTGGGTTTCAGTGTAATTTAAAGATAGTTTAAAGACCATACAATATTTTTATTTTTATTTAATAACTAGCTGTTACCTGCGACTTCGTCCGCGTAGATTTTAACTAAAAAATGTTTGACCCCGCGGAACCCTATTTTGTTTTCTAAAATCAAAGTAGCCTAAGTTACTCCTTATAACATCAGCTATCTGCCAGTGAAATGCCCGTCAAAATCGGTTCAGCCGTTTCGGAGATTAGCCGGAACAAACAGACAGACAGACAAAAATTTTAAAAATAGATGTTTTCTTATAGGTACCTTATATACTTTCATATGCATTAGATAAAAAGCTGTTATTTCGACATTACAAACAGACACATCAATTTTATTTATTTGTATAGATCTATAGATAAATCAGTCCATTAGTCACTCAACCATGGAGTGCCCTGAGTTTAACAAAGCTAACTTTCTTACATATTTCTCCATATTTGATGACACACTTCGTAAATGTAGGGCGTCTGAATTCAATGCTATTGGGAGCCCGACTTGGTTCAAAGTATTCAAAACAAGCAAATGTCGAATTAATAAAAAGAAAAGTTTCAGTCTAGTCAACCGATACTTCTTTTCTTTCTCCCTACGTGTACATATTTTACTCAACATCAGAAGGTTGTAAGTACATACTGATAAATAGACTAAGAGAACAATTTCCTTAGTAAAATTGCGGCAAGCAGCAACAGTGTGCAACACTAACTTTCAGTAGCTTCGGCTAATAGCATTTATGGAAACTTTTAGTTGCCATAACAAGCAGCGATTAAGAAACTATAATCAGATTCTTTAACTTAAGTTGTATCGTTTGTACACGCCTTTAAGTGAAACTTCATCTTATTTGAGGCAAGATCAGCTGTTCCCTAGAGTTTCGTCCACGCTTACGATGACTGCTCCGCTCCTGTAGCTCGTGCCGTAATATTAAAAGCTTATGTTACTTTTAGGTAAAGAGCTCTTTAACAGTGAAAGAATTATTAAAATCAGTACTGTAGTTTATGAGTTTATTGCTGCTAGCTTATACTCGCAGCTTCGCTCGCTTAGAAGTAGGTTATGTTAAGTTATTTTAGTAACATTTTTTTTAAGTATTGTCTATGTTACTAAGTGATAATATAGCTTTCTAATGAACAAAATATCTTTTTAAATTGGTTGAGTCGTTTTCGAGTGAAAGCCTTGCAAACAAACAAAAAATCAAATCTTTCCTGTTTATAATATAAGTATAGACAAACAAAAATACAAATCTTGACTTTTTATAATATCAGTATAAAAGATCCTAAAGTATCCGAAACAAACAGAGACTTCATAAAAATTCCATCAATTTTCGGATACGAAAAATGTCCAATGAACTTTGTGAAATTCAAGTACAAATATTTAACACAAATTTATTACATTTCTTGTTTAAGAGTTTTCTAGTCGTTTAGCTATTGTTACCATTGTTTAAAAGAGGCTTATTTTACAGCAGATGCCATTTGGCCGTAAGTTCCTTGTAGGTATGTTCTCATAGGCTCAACCCTTTGCCTGACCTAGTAACTAGTCTAAAAGTTATTCACTAACTTCTCAAACTAACTAACTCATGTTCATAAGTGTTATGTCGTGACCTAAATGAACAAATGATTTTTGTCTTCGACTTAATTTTGCGGAGGACGCCGATACGTAGATGTTTGCGAAATGTATTTATTTACCCATTGCGGCAAGCGAGTCCGACTCAAACAAATGAAGCACAGCTACGAGCAAAGTGTATTCTATGGAGCGTGTTTTGCGGCCCTTCGGGCTATATGAGTAGGTATTTCGAATAACTATACCTACTTATAAACCAGTGTGCAATGTCAGGAAAACCGATAAATAATATTTTTGAAAATTTGTTTCGGGCCTACTGAAAAATGTTCTAAACAGTGTTTACACATTGAATGCTATGCCGGTCAGAAATGACCGCGAAAAATACATTTTCTACGTGCTATTCTTTTTATCCATAAAAATAGTGCAAGATGTAAATTTGCAGAGATCGTGTTATAAAACGAAAAAAAAAGAATTTTGTGCAATACCGCTGCATAAAGTGTGCATACATGCAATATCGCATAGATATTTTATGCAATAAAGCAAGATTCAGCCATATAAAGCTCGTGCAACTCCAAGAATCGTGCATGTAACTCCTGTACTTTGATCACTACCTGGCATTGGAACAGGTGATCCGATGATTTCCACTGGTTCGCCGACTTCCGTTGAGATATCCTTGATGAGCTCCAATAGAGTATGCCCAGGACTCACAGGCATTTCAATAGGAGATGCGCCTCGGGAACCTTCTAGCAAGAAGAATTCAAATATCTATTATAAGTAAAATGAAATATACATATATATAGATAATAATTTTTGGCAGAAACTGGAAAAGGCCGTGTCTTTAGTTTAGTCATGAAAGTATGAGAACGAACTATATTAAACTACACGAGATAATCTAAAGCGTGTAACAATAAGATGTGGTCATAGTTGTCGCGTGGCAATCGTAAAACACAAACTTTTTATCAATAGTTACTGGTATTTTCTTATTGTGCTTAGATCCCATATAATTGATTTATAAATACAGAAAAATGTATCGTGGACAAAAATTCATCTGACAGAAGAGGAGAATTAGATTAACTATTGGCAGAATCGAATTTGTCCAAAAATGTCTGAGTAAAAAATATATTAAGACAAATAATTAATAGTATTGTTACATGCAGTATATTCTCTATCCTCAATATATTCTAGAGGCATTTTGTTTGGCAGCTAAATAAGTTTAAGGAAAGAAGGGCAGCCATAATGATTTAATCACCAACAATTAGCCACCATCCAAATTCCTAACTCCTCTTCACTTTGATACTCTTTAGATACAGAGCAGGGAATACTAGCTTCTTACTAGAGGTTATACTTGTCATATTCTACATAATCTATACATGTCTATGACAAAAGTCGACACAACCGTCAAAGTATGTCGTAGAAACATGTTTACTTTAGGGTCAATTCCCACTGAAAGAGCCGGCAGCGCCCTTTTGAGGCAAAATATTAAAAAACATTTTGAATTTTATCTACGTGATTAAAAAGTTCATAGTTATTTGCAGGCAAAGGAGGGGTAGCGCGGCGCCGCTAGGCTGCACGAGCCTTCTAGCGGCTAGTCAAAAGAGGCGCCGTGCGGCCGACCGCGGCGCAGCTAACTAACGTGCGGCCAACCGCGGCGCAGCTAACAGACTCGCGGCGGAGCGCGCGTGCGACTCTTTCATGTCAGAATAAATTCGGAAGTCGGTGTCGTGTGTCTTGTTTTTTTTATTTGCCACCGACTTCCTTTATTTACATACTACGTCGGAGAATCTTAACACCGCAATTCAGAAAATGACGTCATATGCACAACTCCGCGCTGCCTCTCGCGGCGCGCACTGCCCATTGCGGCGCCGCGCTCAGTCACTTGCTCTAACGGCCGCTGCGCGCCGCTGCTCTTTCAGTGGGGATTGACCCTTAATGTTAAACTGCTAGCTGCGCTCGGCAGCGTCTGACACAAATATTATTATTACTTCCGTCTCTAGAAGTAGTGAGATGCACTGGTTTATATGATCTGTGCTTAATGTTTATGATGTATTTATACATTACCTGGTAGAGGTGAGCGCAGCACCAACTTTCTGGCCTCCTCCATAGCTCGTTGCAAGTTCTGCTGGTTCTTAAACGACTCGCGGCTGCGACACCGGCCGATTTGAGACCTGCGACAAATGCACGTCTTAAAATGTATACAGACAACCTGACCTATTGCATCGCTTAACAGTTCGCATTATTCAAAACTGGAATCTAATCAATAGGTACTCATAATATTCGAATATTATGCTTTGATTACGTATTAGTCTAACGCAAATTAATGCGATACGAATCACGTGATGAGGCATATAAACTTGAATGGACAACATAAAAAACACATCGAATCGGCGGCGCCAAATATACAAATATGATTAGAATTTTATAATAGATGAAAACAAATTGTTTATTCGAATGACGGATCACACAATTTTCGAAAATTGTAACTTAATTTTTCGTAGCAATTGCACATCGCTAAGCTATTGTAAAAAGACATGAAATTTCTTAATTAGAAAATTGTTATAACGGAACATGGAGCGTAATCCATCAAGTTCACTCTTTATTTTTCAATTCTACCTGTGTGTCGGAGATCAGCTCATCAAACCACACAGAAGGCTAGCTAATGTTATAATGAGTTTAATAAGTTATTTATGTCTACTACTTAAACTTAAAAAGATAACGCACTCGTATTAATTCCAGTGTCACGGATATTACAAACATTCAAACAACGGACACGAAGAACACGCAGATCCGGTACAACTACTTTTTATTTATTTTATTTATTTACAGACATACAAATATCTTTACAGGATTCACCCAAAGCGATATTGTAGCAATATTTAAAAAAAAACTTATACATCATCATCATCATCATCAACTTTAGTTTTCCTGCGGATCTCTTCAATTCTGATTCGATCCCGCAGGGAAACCCCGAGCATAGCTCTCTCCATCGCCCTTTCCGTGAACTTGAGCCTTCTGATAAGGCCCATAGTGAGCGACCACGTCTCTGAGCCGTAAGTCATCACTGGCAACACACACTGGTCAGACTTTCGTTTTGAGACACTGCGGTATATTGGACGAGAAGATATGTCGTAGCTTCCCGAACGCTGCCCAGCCGAGTTGGATTCGACGATTGACCTCCTTCTCAAAGTTGGACCTACCTAACTGGATCGTTTGTCCCAGGTGTACATACTTGTCGACAACTTCGAGAGTAGAGTTCCCAACCTTAATAGGAGCAGGTGTAACATGGACGTTGGACATGATTTTCGTCTTGTCCATGTTCATTTTAAGACCTACTTGTCGGGAAACTCTACAGAGGCCATCGAGCATTATGCCGAGGTCTTCCATGGTCTCAGCCATGACCACGATATCGTCGCCAAATCGAAGGTGAGTGATGTACTCGCCGTTGATGTTGATGCCGAGTCCTTTCCAATCCAAAAGCTTGAAAACATCTTCCAACGCGGTGGTGAACAGTTTCGGAGATATAACATCCCCCTGTCTCACCCCTCGCTGTAGTTTTATTGGTTTCGAGCTCTGTAAACTTATACAATATGTTCCCATATAATTTTATCTACTTAATTATTATAACAAATTTTAAAAGAAGATATCCTTGTGAATTCCCTCAGAGCACAGCAGAATATGTCCACGTCCAATACTATGAGATTAAGCGTGCGGAGTGCGCGCGTCAAAGGCGCCTCACTGATGAGGTTGTATATTTGTGATATGATGAGGCATATTCGTGAATAACACGATTTTTATCCCGGCTGGGGATTGAACCCACAATATTCAGTACAATAGCAAGGCGTCCACTTAAACCACTTTTCTATAAATGCAGTCAATCCGAACTTTGAAGAGCTAGTCTAAGAATATAAAAGCGTCATATTATTGTTATTTTCTTTCTTTTCCCACGAACTGAAACATAGGTTCATTACACTACCTTGGTATTCAAATCATGACGACTAACAGAAAACTAAATAATACTAAAACAACACAACCATACAATAATAATTAACTGTAATAAATATTCACTCATCGCCAAATAACGAAAACAAGTCAAAATTATTCATGAATCAAATTCAATATTCATGAATGAGGTATTTTATTTTACATTTATTATTTTGGCTTTCAATTAACATCAATAAAACAGAATATGCTGCAGCCTGGTGATATTTATTGAAAAGACATATAAATCACCTTTTATCGATTTTTTATCATTTAAAATATTGGTTTTAAATCTTAATAAATGAAATTTCACTGCAATGGTCATTAAACTGAGACTATTAATTTTATGTATACTATTAACTCGTATATTACTGTAAAAGTATGTGGAAGGTGTTTGGCTGTTGTTATTAAATCACACGTAAACAGCTGAACGGATTTGGATGAAACTTAGCACATAGATAAAGATATCCTGAATTAACACATAGGATACTTACGAGATTCTCGCGGGCGAAGTCGTAAGCAGAATCTATCATTAGCTAAAACGTGTACACCATAGAGCAATACAATATACTTAATATACAACGAATTAGAAGACTGGCTCAATACAACGCGTAAAAACCGACGCATACACATAGACATGTGACGCTAAATGCATTTTTTGGCAGTCAGCTGACTCACCAGGTATATTTTCTTACATACATACATAGATTCACGCCTGTTTCCCAGAGGGGTAGGCAGAGACTACGGATTTCCATTTGCTACGATCCTGACACACTACTCTGGCTTCATTCACTTTCATCATATACCTCATACACGCCCGTCGGTTCAAGGTGCTCTTAATATTTTCTTACGTTGTATTAATAAACTTTTATTAAATTTTATTTGATATCAAATGGTTAACTCACTTGTATTACTTCGAAATACTCTATCAACTACTTTTAAGTACAGAATGGCAAATATCTAATTTATTTATGTAAACGATTGCCAGCCCAATGTATTTTTAGCGATCATTGACCAAAATTCAAAAATTGGGTGTCTGTAAAGTCGGTTTACGGACGATAGTTTAACGTAACAACGTCATAACAACATTTCTTTCCCGTAACGTTACAATGAGCGTAACGGGACAATGAGTCATCCATTTTCGTGCGTGCAGCCGGCGTTCATCGATTTATTAGACGTTGTCACGTCAAAATATTCATATAGCTATTCTTTTATTTATAAAATATATCTTAATTTATAATATTATTAGAGGTTTGTGTTGCTATAAACCGCATAGATTAGGACGACAGGGATTTGTGTCTCTGTAATTTGTAATAGGATTATTTCTTTAATAAATTAAAGGAAAACATAAGCCAAACGCTCCCTACGGGGCAAATTTGAAAGGCTTCGCCTAAGGCAGCAAATGCACGGAATAATATTTGAACCAGATGAAAAGTAAATCTGGTCTACTGCAAAATAATTTCAGTGAATTCCTCTACATATTGTTCTAGAGATCTGGCACTGTAGCCTTTCTTTGCTCTCCTAAATCTCCTCCTGGTTCTGGATCCCTATTAGCTAATAGTAATTGAGACTTGAAAATCGTTATCGAAAGAATGTGCCTAACCTTATCTTGAATGGGGAAAGGCACCTCATTCTTAACCTACCTCAAAAACAGGATTCTATCGGGCTGCTCTCTCGAGAATTTAGACTTACCCTAACCTCTCTTTTTACACCGTGTGCCAACTCTTTACTTTGAATGATGGGTGAGTTGCATAACTACCCACCAGTGCCTAATACAGACTACGTCTGCGGAGGGCTTTTTTTACGTGGGGGTATGCTTTAACGCATGTCTCTCCGCAGGGCGATGGAGAGGTTATGTCGGATTCACCTGAGGAAAGATGGCGACATCCCGGTAAGAAAGCTATCACGGTGTTCCTCAACATAACCAGAGTCGGCGGGGCCGCGCGAATCACTTTCACATGCAATCGCGGCCCCGCCGACGTTTCGGCTCTACACGAAACTGCTCTATCCATTTTCAAACTCTAATTTTTGCGTCAGAGGCGCGCGTGAAAACACGCACGGCGCCTCTCGTACCTGGAGCTGATCGGGTGCTGGGATTAACCTACCCCATGCTATTAATGACATGGTGTTATGCTAAAGGTATATTAGTAACATAAAGTGCAACTTACGAAACTCCAGTTCCAGCCAGCGTCTGGTCCCACTTAGCATTGGTGGTGCTGGCGACCGCCAATTTAGCGATCCTCCTGAAGCGAGACAGTCCATCTTCATCAGCCGGCTTTTCTTCGTCAATAGCCACCGGGGCCACGTGGAAGTCCTTCATGAGACGACGTTCCCATACCTTCATACGCTTGCCGAGGACCACTGGACAAGAATACAATATATACTTTAATACATGAAGGGAGAATTTTATACTCTTTTTAAGGCATAAAGCACGTATAGAAGTATTAGACTGGGCATAGTTAAAGTTTATATGGAGAAAGGTCCAGAAAGTAAAATCCTAATCCTAATCCTAACTAATATTATAAAAGCGAAAATGAGTTTGTTTGTTTGTTACCTTTTCACGCCTTAACCACTGAACCGATCGTCCTGAAATTTTGCATACCTATACATTGACAGGCGTACAGAAACGGACATAGGCTACCTTTCATCCCGAAAAAAATTACTGTTCCCGAGGAAAACAATAATAACGTTCTTATGATAATAGATGGCGCCACGTGTCTTTCGAATCATGATTGAATTATATTATGACAAGCAGAGTACAACCCGAATTGATTGTCAAATTCTAAATTAACGCGAGCGACGCCGCGGGCAAATGCTAGTCATAAATAAAAACTACCGTTGAATTTCGACCTCTGGCGATTCGAATATATAATCAATATAATCATACACTAATATACTTTCTTGAGAAGAGGACCGTGCCCAGCATTGGGACAGTTTAATACAAGACTGGTATTATATTATATTATATTACTAGCTGTTACCTGCGACTTTGTCCGCGTAGATTTTAACTAAAAAGTGTTTGTCGCCGCGGAACCCAACTATATTTCTCTGCCCAAGTTACTTAAATGGCGTAGTTTTTATAGTGTAAAGCTAGATAATAGCATGGCTTACTCAAAAACAACATTTAAATATGTGTCGTTAGATTACACGCTGTCACAGAATGCGTAACAAAAATAAAGATTCACAACTCCTCCCCCGTAGGTGATAGCGTGATAATATGTAGCCTATATGTTGACCCGACCTGTTAGTAATATTCATGCAAAATTTACATATTTAGCCCGGACATACATACAGACAAACAGACAAAAATTCTAAAAACTATATTTTTGGCTTCGATGTCGATCACGACCCAAGTATTCTTTTAAAAAAATATTCAATGTACAGTTTTGACTTTCCTACGATTTTATTATATGTATAGATATTATTATTAACTATATTCGCGATATAGTTTCAGCGTAGTGGACTATGACCTATCATACTCCACCACGCTGGGCGAGTTGGTTTAACATATCTTTAAGAATATTATAGAGAACTCTCAAAAATGCAGGATTCCTCAGGATGTTAAAGCAAGCAATAACCTGGAGACCTCTGCATTACAGTCCAAAAGTCTCCCACTAGACTACATTCCATTTAAATACTCACTCTTCTCTTTCCTATCAGTGAAGCTGACGTCCATGCCGTTCCTCTCAAACACCTCCAGCAGTTCATATCTCATAGCTGACACATCTCCTTTCAGCTCGTTGATGTCATCTTCTGTGACCGGTTCATCGTCCATCTTCCTATGCATAGCAGACACGTAGCGCCACACCAAGGCGCGCATGACTGCTGTATAGCGCACATCATGTTCTTTTTCTTTCTGCTCCTATAAAAGAGAAATGAGAAGTCAAGTTGGCTTGTCTTAAACTTTCAAAAACAGCAAAAATCATGTTATTATCGTGAATTAAAGCTACGAATCGGGCAAGTAACTAAACGACCTAACTTTGGACATAGATTGTATATAATAATAATATTCTATCAGACGGTGTTGTGTGTAACAACACCGTCTAGCCCAAACTAAGCAGATATTTCGATCTAAAATGTCTGCATATTTTCATGTCATAAAAAACGCGAATTATTAGGTCGTTTCTTATGAAACTAATATTGCTTTTGTATATTTAATTTTGCTGGACATAGCGTCCCCCAAGGTTTTTCACACAGACCGGTCTTGGGCCATCCAACCGCTTCCCGCGACCGTTACCAGGTCGTCGGTCCACCTTATGAGGCCTACCCCTGCTATGTCTCCCGCTGCGTGGCCGCCACTCTCAGTTTTATATATTATATATATTTAGGCGGCCTCGATAGCGTAGTGGTTAGTGTAACCGACTGCCATGCCTAAGGTCGCAGGTTCGATACTCGCACGAGTCAAACATTTGTGTGCATGGACATGGATGTTTGTCTTGGTCTGGGTGTTTGTATGTATAATATGTATGGTATTTACAAAAAAAAATATATATGTATGTTTATCCATTGTCTAGTACCCATAGTACAAGCTCTGCTTAGTTTGGGCTAGATGGTGTTGTATGTGATAGAATATTATATTATCATTACACATTACGCTTAAAGATATAATCACAGCTTGTTTAGTATTATCATAATATCTATATCCATCTTAATTTTTAAAATGTTAACGTGAGTTTGTATCTTTGTTACACACCTTAACTACTCAACCGATCAACATTAAATTTTACACACGTTGTCAGGGTACCCGTTTTATTCTTTCTGGCAGTAGGTACTATTCCCAAGGGACAAAATTGATTGACAAAGTCTACAATTACGTGAGCGAAGCTGCGCGTAAAATCTAGTTAGTTCAACCCAAAAGCAATAGCTGTTTTATATTATGGCTTAAATTATGAAAAGAATTGAATCTAGTTCACACAAAGGCTAAAATTCTTTCATCACAACTTTTAGCTCACGAAAATGTGTTCCTGTTTATTTAATAAGTAAAATTTTCATTAAAAATGTTCTTTAATTATGGACGTTTTACTCGATATTAATAAAGATTTTGTACAATTTTACGTTGAATATTAAGGGTGGTCGACGATACGCTGTGAAACCGAGTAAATTAAAATGGGATTAAATATAACTAATGATCAGCAAAAATATTAATTGGTCAGCAAATATTGCACACCATAACGAGCATCTATATGCCTCAAATCACTCCATTCCGTCTCGGAAGTGTTAGGTTATGTTAGGTTCCTTTTTTTAAACCCATGTATATAGTATATGATTTTGCTTTACTTATGATGAAGATAAGGGGAGGGCTATGTCCAGCAGTGGACTATTATAACCTGATGATGATGATGATGATGATGATGAAGATTGATGAAGATGAGAATTGAAGAATGATTGAATGATAAGTGGCTTTACAAACATTCAAACAACGGACGCAAAAACACTCAGACTCGAAATAACCTTTTGTGGATTGCACAAATTTTTGTCCCGTGTGGGATTCGAAGTCACTCTGCATACTGGCGATAACTGGCAACGGCTTAAACCGCTATATACCTAGTAGATCAAACCATCTCCATATGAAATTTCATAGATTTGATGTCTATGAAGTTCATATCGATATAGTTCAATAGCATTGAGGAACAGACATCCAACAAAATTATAATGTAATCTATACAAATAAATAAAATTGAAGTGTCTGTTTGTAACCTCAAAATAACAGCTTTTTATCTAATGCATATGAAAGTATATAAGGTACCTATACGAAAACATCTGTTTTTTTTATTTTTGTCTGTCTGTCTGTTCGTTCCGGGTAATCTCCGAAACGGTTTAACCGATTTTGCCGGGCTTTCACTGGCAAATAGCTGATGTTATAAGGAGAAACATAGGCTGCTTTGATTTTAGAAAAAAGAATAGGGTACCGCGGAGACAAACACTTTTTAGTTAAAATCTACGCGGACGAAGTCGCAGGTAACACAACATTATAATATAAATAGTATATAATATCATTCCAACCCACTCAAAGGTTGCCTGTAAGATATTGCTGATATATGTAATTATATATTGATATATGTAACCATAGTTACGAAGAGTAGTAAAAGAAAAAATATAAATTATAATGTAAATACTCTCTCAATATAACAATGAGTAAAACTGCCATTTTATTCTCCTGTTCCCGCCAATTTATATTATTAAGAATGCTCTTAATTTATTCCATCTGTTTCAAATTATAACTTGCCAATGAATATTTTAAAGCGACGGCCATACCTTACACTAACAACAATATTTTAATAGGATTGTAATAAAAAGTCGTTTTGTTTTAGATGTAGAGCAAGTCAAACTGAAAACTTGCTGTCATATTAGACCGCAAGAGCGCACAAAATATTGATATACTAGCTGTGCCCGCGGTTTTAGTCGATGATGTCAATAAATAGATAAATAGCCTATGCAACATTTAAAGAATTTTTGAAATCAAACCAGTAGTTCCTGAGATTAGCGCGTTCAACCAAGCAAACAAACAAACTCTTCAGCTTTATAATATTAGTATAGATTACTTATAACCTATATCCTCGAATCGGTAGGTAAATATCTATTAGATATACCAATATTTCGTGAGCAGAGACTTAAGATCCCCTCCTTGTTGACGGAATGTGTCAGATTTCGATCTGCCAGAGAAAATCTGCGAAATGAATTGCTTTTAAATATGTATGATGTCGGTATGTTTCATCATATATTGTCAGCACCTAACTCAAAAGCCGCATCTAGCATTTATAAGTTCGTGTCGTTGCGTTTTAACTAAATTTTTATATAACTTGTTATGAGGTACGATGGGACTGGCATATACAATTGTATAAAAGTCCCTTATAATAAATAAAGAGAAAGAAAAAAAACAAAAGATCTCCTCCGTCCCGTAGGATGTGGACAAAAAATCCAAATAAATCCCCCACGGGATCGAAGCAGAGAATCCTACTGGAGGGAGGGTTTAGATCACTTGCTATAGTCCTACACGCTTAAAGTCTCAATGCCTATCTCTATATGCCCGCTAGGTTCGCCGTTAGAGAGCTCTAAATACCAAGTTAAAAGGTTTGGCTAAAATCTTCTGTGGGTTAGTTGTAATTCCTTGACTGTAGGAATACTTTTCACGGAATGTCTGTATATATCTGCGAGAAATTGTTGACTGGGATTGTACCCAGTAGATTATATACAACAAGTAGCTAGTCGATAACATGCAAGCTGAAACACCCCGTTTTACCCTTTGGGTACGGAACCCTAAAAATTGTCTAAAGTACCTATGTACCTACTTAAAACATAGGTACAATTATTGCATTATTTATTTATTATATATGATATACTAGAATAATACATTATTATACTTCTTTTTAAAAAGACTACCGCACTAGGAATAAATCTTGTGTCACTGAGATCTTTACAAACATTCAAATAACGGACAAAAATAACACCCAGACTCGGCACATTTATTTGTACACAATTTTTTGTCCCGTGTGGGGATCGAACCCACAACACTCAGCATAATCGCAATGACGAGGCGACCAGCCGTCTGTGCAGGAAAGACAATACTTGTCGTACCGTAATACTAAAACCTTTACGTCATCTGTTCCACTTACTTTCGTCTTCATCTTCCTCAGCTTATCCTTCTTCCTTAGTCCAAGCATCTTGAGAAGCAGTTTGGGAGTAGGCATGATGTTAAACGGAGGCGGCAGCGTAGCGCTTTCTTCGAAGTAGCTCATCCAAAGACGAGTGCGAGCAAACTTCCATTCAACGTCCGAGTGTTCCTGTGATAGAATATATGGTATAGTAATCATTAGCTTTGGAAAATTCTTTTTGTTTTTTTTAAGTGGGGGAATGCATTGACTCATACCCCGCGGGGGCGGGCGGAGGGGCTATGTCGGGCTCACCGGGGTAAAAGAGATGGTAATGATGATAAGAATGGACCTCCCAGTAATACCGACTAAACCTACCACGGTGTTCCTCGACAAAACCGCAATCGGCGGTCTTCAATTTAATAGTAGTATAGATTGTATAACGACACAGTTACGCAATTAAATTCTATGAAGCTAACATGCTAATACCCCAAAATAAAAAGAATAACGAACGGAATGTTGGCTGACCTATATAATATTACTAGATGTTCCCGCGGTTTCACCCGCGTTTATCGTTACTACGCCGCCCCCGTGGGTCGTAGCGTGATGTTATATAGCCTATAACCTTCCTCGATAAATAGGCTATCCAACAGTAAAAGAATTTTTCAAATCGAACCAATAGTTCCTGAGATTAGCGTGTTCAAACCAACAAACAAACAAACAAACTCTTTAGCTTTATAATATTAGTATAGATAGCTGACCCGCCCAACTTCGTCTGCGTCACATAAGAGAGGTCGTAGGCACCTATAATACAATTTTAAAGGAGCTGAAACTTTCTTTGTTAAATCCAGGAACCACATAAGAACCATTGAACAAAATTTTATAAATAATACCTACAGTGCTAATTTAAAATCACGCAGAATAAACCAGGAGAAACATCGTTTGTATGTCTGTAATGGGTAATTATTTTGCTGCGATGTTATTTTAAAACTGCGATATCTCATAAGATATTCATTGAAATCCAATGATGTAAAGGGCAATTTTGTTTTAAATTAAATACTTGTGATGAATAACGTATTTATTTGGATAAGGATTAATACCATGTTTATAAAAATACCTTCGCAAATAATGCATTATTTTAGAACAAATTTGGTTAGCATAAAAAAGGTTATAGTGAGCCAACCTTAAAAGATAGACATATGCTGCCCCGGACTTTTTTTTAGAACTTTTTAAGGGGAACAATTCTCTCATATATGATTTTTGCGAAACTTTAACTGTTTACGCAGCGCACGCAGCGGAAGCTCTCAAAAGGAAAAAGAAACTTCCGATTTTGAAACATTCTTCATTGGTGCTCCGCTCCTATTGAACTTAGCGTGATGATATATAGCCTATAGCCTTCCTCGATAAATGGGCTATCTGGCACTGAAAGAATTTTTTAAATAGGACCATTAGTTCCTGAGATTAGCGCGTTCAAGCAAACAAACAAACAAAGAAACTTTTCAGCTTTATAATATTAGTATAGATTAGTATAGATTTTTGGACATATAATTTACAGAGTAAGTAGTACCTTTGGTTTTTACGGATTCACGTGAGCAAAGCCTCGAGACGAAGCTAGTAGTTTATATTTATGATGTCCAAACAAACTTAAATATGAAGGGTTTTCATCCATAATAGATAGTTAAGGATACAGCCTGCTAATATACCCATTAAAATAATGGTAGGTACCGACTAACAGATTCAATAGGCTGTATTTTCCTCGATTGCTAACAGTTGTTAACATACTGAATAATGTTATAGCACAAGCTTTTGCCCGCGGCATCGCTCGCGTAAATGTAGGTTAGGTGGACACCCTCATTACCACATATGAAATATACTTTACGACCTATTCTCATACCTACCAAATATGAATAAAATATTTAATGTAAATCGGTCGAGTCGTTTCGGAGGAGTGCGACCACAAACACCGGAACATGAGATTTATAATATAACTAGATGTTCCCGCGGTTTCACCCGCGTTTATCGTTACTGCGCCGCCCCCGTGGGTCGTAGCGTAATGTTATATAGCCTATAGCCTTCCTCGATAAATAGGCTATCCAACACTAAAAGAATTTTTCAAATCGAATCACGCATAATAAACCAGGAGAAACATCGTTTGTACTATGTCTGTAATGGGTAATTATTTTGCTGCGATGTTATTTTAAAACTGCGATATCTCATAAGATATTCATTTAAATCGAATGATGTAAAGGGCAATTTTGTTTTAAATTAAATACTTGTGATGAATAACGTATTTATTTGGATAAGGATTAATATCATGTTTATAAAAATACCTTCGCAAATAATGTATTATTTTAGAACAAATTTGGTTAGCATAAAAATGGTTATAGTGAGCCAACCTTAAAAGATAGACATATGCTGTCCCGGACTTTTTTTTAGAACTTTTAAAGGGGAACAATTCTGTCATACATGATTTTTGCGAAACTTTAACTGTTTACGCAGCGTACGCAGCGGAAGCACTCAAAAGGAAAAAATACCCTCCGATTTTGAAACATTCTTCATTGCTGATCCGCTCCTATTGATCTTAGCGTGATGATATATAGCCTATAGCTTTCCTCTATAAATGGGCTATCTAACACTGAAAGAATTTTTCAAATCGGACTAGTAGTTCCTGAGATTAGCGCGTTCAAGTAAACAAACAAACAAACAAATAAACAAACAAACAAAGTCTTCAGCTTTATAATATTAGTATAGATATTGTATTAATTTTAGATTTATATATACTACTTATATTTGTATGTCTTACCATAGACGGCATAGACAAAACATAGCGCTCTGTACACCTATTTATACATATACATACATAGATTCACGCCTGTTTCCCAGAGGGGTAGGCAGAGACCACGGATTTCCATTTGCTACGATCCTGACACACTTCTCTGGCTTCATTCACTTTCATCACATTCCCCATACACGCCCGTCGGTTCAAGGAGCTCTTAACCTGGCCTTTGTCGAGAACGCCTCCGATCTGATCGAGAAACGTTCGCCTAGGTCTTCCTCTTGCGACTGTTCCATTCACACTAGCCTTATAAACTTTCTTAGTCAGTCTTTCCTCGTCCATTCTTTCTACATGTCCAAACCAGCTTAACATACCCTTTTCTATTCTTGTAACTATATCCACTTTCATGCCGCATCTCTCTCTAATCACACTATTTCTTATTCTATCTTTCAGAGTCACACCACATATGCTTCTTAACGCTCTCATTTCTACAGCATTTATTCTGCTCTCATGCTTCTTTTGCCATACCCAACTTTCACTTCCATACATAAGTGTGGGCACTAATAGTCCTCTATGAATAAAACCTATTTATAAGATCTGTATTTTTGTCTACCTATATGTTTAATATAGGTACAATATAATAAATATATATATAATAAATATAATATATATATAATATATATATAATAAATATAATATACAAATAATAAATGATTCTGATTCTGATTCGGCAATAATGGCAAACAAAAGCCAATAGATAAAGAATAATAATTTCAATAAGAAATTTCACAGCCGAAATAGCTCAGTTGGGAGAGCGTTAGACTGAAGATCTAAAGGTCCCCGGTTCAATCCCGGGTTTCGGCAGACATGACTTTTTGATATTTTTCTATGTGAAATATTTAGTCGACTTTTTTAATTAAACTCTAGTAACTACTCTACTATCAGATAAAATAAAACATTAAGAATAAAAATATTAAAATAACTTTATTTAATAAATTATTTTGAGCGCCTTTAGGTTTCGCATAGCAACCAGTCACGCAAATGAATTCGCCATTTATTTTTTAGGTATCGATACCATAATTTATCAAAGAATAATTATATGTATTTGTATATTATTTTAAACTACCTCGTTGGTACCGTGGCATAAATGGCCGCTTAGGCGCGATCGCGGTCCCGGGTTCATTACCGACTCGAAAAAAAATCTGTTTGTAAAGCTCCAAGTGGATTTTTAAATTGTGTCCGCCATACGACAGTAGTCCCACCATGAGCCAAAGTATTTCAGGCGATGTGAGGGTGAAATTAAGAACCTATGTAATACATTTTTGTCTACCTCTTCGGGGATGAATAAGTGTCATTTGAATAAGTTATTATTCTATGTGTATATTTACTTTTACTTATCTAAAGCTGTTAAACAACATGATACAGAACATTTAACTACACTTATAATGTTTTGTAATGGCGATCTATGTAATCAATTTTCCTTATACCAAAATATTAAATATAATAATTTCTTTTTTTTTATTATATTTATACCGTACCGAAACAGAAATAGTAGATTCAGACCATTATTCTTTAAAGAAGAGTTAATAGTGTATCATACCTACATACATATGTATATATATACCTACACCTATCCTTCTTTTTTATGGTTTTGGAGGCAAACGAGCAGACAGACCGCCTGATGGTAACCGATTACCGCCGCCCATGGACACCCGCAACACAAGAGGAGTCGCAAGTGCGTTGCTGGCCTTTTAAATTTGCCCCCTCCCCTGGGGAGGGAGGGAGCGGTTGGGCCTCTGGTACCCTCACTCAACGAAACACAACGCAAGCGCTATTTCACGCAGGATTTTTGTGAGGCCGTGGTATCATTCCGGTCGAGCCGGCCCATTCGTGCCGAAGCGTGGCTCTACCACAGTGAAAATCCTTAAAAAAAAGGTCAACATTTATTTTCAATCTTACTTTTTCTTGTGTTGAATTAGAATATAATGCGTAAATAAAATATTCTATTCTATTAAATAAAACAAAAACACCGCATACTAACAAAAAGCAGCAATTAAATTGAATCAGAAGTAAATAGTTCACTTAATCAGCTGGGAAGTCATTCCCCGTGCGGTCTTATCATGAATAGAAGCTTACGTCTCGGTAAGTACCTATAGAAAGAAATTTTGCTAAAGGTATATTGTCCCTTACATCCTACATAATATGTCAATGAAAGTGTGTAGTTACTTTACGATGAATAAGTACACATAATTGCATCAATCTATCTATTGCGTGACGAAACTACTAAGTTGAGTTCTAAAAGGGCGGTGAGGCCCACATTCATTCATGGTTTTCATCCTACTAATATCATAAACTAAATTTTACCTATGACTTCACTCGCGTAAATGTAGATTATGTCAATATTAAACCTCTCGGCAACAGTACTTTTTTGTCGTTTTGTCGAGGAACACCGTGGTAGGTTTAATATACAGCTTATTCTGGATCTAGCAGACTTCATAATTATATTTAAGAACCTAGTACTTAGCTACCTCTAAACAAAATTTCTCCCATGTCCTTGATCCACAATTAACCTTTCATTAACAGCCCGCCACTGTTATTTAACTTATGATTCAACTAACACTCAAAGTTGAGTTAATGGTAGTTAATACTTAATTACCTCATAAATATTTGACATTGGTTTATAAGTGAGACTGAATATAAAGAAATAACTGATCCTTTACTATTAAATAATAGAAAGTACACTCCAAAAAATCCATTTCATCAAAAGTAGTTTGATGCCAAAAGTATAATTAAAGTTTACCCTCTACTGACGAAGTTGTATTCTTAGAATACGTGAGAAAACTACTAAGAACCCAGGTGACGTTAAAAATAGACCAGGTTCTCGATTCTTCCACAATGTATATGAAACTTTCTCGAACAGTAAGTCGTTCAAATTAGGGCAGGGTTAAAGGGGATTGGTTAAGAATGTTAGTTTAAAAAAAGTAATAAAACTAACATTCGTAACCAATCCCCTTTAACCCTGTTAAAATTAGAGTTTGAAAATGGATAGAGTAGTTTCGTGTAGAGCCGAAACCTCGGCAGGGTCGCGATTGCATGTTCACATATATATCATCTTTTATTTTTTAAATCACAACAACAGCCGAGGTTAATGTACTGGTTTGACATCCGAAATCATGTGAAAGCGATTCGCGCAGCCACGCCGTCTATGGTTATGTCGAGGAACACCGTGGTAGGTTTAGTCGGTATTACCGGGGTATCTTTTCCCCGGTGAGCCCGACATAACCTCTCCGTCGCCCCGTGGAGAGGTATGCGTCAAAGCATTCCCCCACGTAAAATTAAAAAAGATACAAATAACCCATTGTAAAATAACTGGAATATTACATAATTATATTCTTATTTTCATGGTTAGTACCTATATTATAAGCTTTCGTAAGGCTTCGTTCGTATGACAGCCTAAGTTATTCGTAGACAGTGTAGCTCTTTTTAGAGTAAATAAGTATAATCGGTTTAGCACTTTCAGATATTACCGCAAACAAATACTTATTAAAATATTTTACATAGCACGGTATGTGTGCGTACCGCATCTACTATCTCTGTCGTATGTTATTATATTTATTTTTAAAAGTTGCATATATTGCTCTATTTATATATTAATATCTATAAGATACATTAATTTTCTGTTAAATAAAAGAATGCTTAAATTTTATGTCGTGTTTTAGTAGCAAGTGCATATAAACCTATACGTTTAAATAAAATTCAATTGATTCACTAGTTACTTAACAAACCTTGAAACAAATTCAAACGGATATTAAACTAATTAAACAATACTCACATCAATCATGGCGTAAGAGTTGGACATCATAGCGATGAGCAGGTTCAACAAGACGATGACGTTGATCACCGAGTATGAGCCGAACATGAGCAGACCCCAGAACCGCGTGTAACTCTTGATGCCCGCCAGCTCGAAGTTCTCCAGACCAACCATGCCGAAAGACGCCCAGAACAGAGACTGGGAAGCTTCGAAGACGCTGGTAAAAAATACTTGTAGGTATAAATTATTAATTACATCTCCCGCAATAGGATTAGTGCCTGTATCGCGGAGGCTTTACAAGCATTGAAATAAATGACACAAGGACACAGCCAGACCAGAACAACTATTTGTAGGTCACAGGATTTTTTATTTCGTGTGGTGATTGAAGCCACAACATTCGATGCAGTGGCAGTGGTGAGGACACTTTTCAAACCACTACACTATCCGCAGTTAATATGGTGTTTTTAGATACAGAAGATGGTTTTATGCATGAATAAAAAGTTTGGGCTATACGTAAGACGTGTCTCGTATTTAAATGTATTAAAGTACGTAA
This sequence comes from Catocala sponsa, assembly GCA_963564715.1. Taxonomy (NCBI): domain Eukaryota; kingdom Metazoa; phylum Arthropoda; class Insecta; order Lepidoptera; family Erebidae; genus Catocala; species Catocala sponsa. The sequence goes on along the minus strand of OY751346.1, from coordinate 7,104,304 downwards.
CGTACATACGAGTATATACAGATACCTACTGCATTAACAAATCGCTGGTCCAATATTACAAGGTTCTCTGTTACATTTTTGAAAAAATAATTGTTATGAATATTGCATGGTTCTATATGTAATTCCTTTTTGTTTAGACTAATATAGTAATAGATGGAATCACTTATCACCTCACAATATTAAATCGCAAATAGTTCTAAGTTACTTTTTAAGTTATTTTTCTGATATGCAAATATTAAACCTCATTCCCCAAAGATAAAAAAAGTAACATAGAACTTTGTAATAGTGAGCCAGCGAAATATGTACAAAATTTTGTCAAGATATAAGATATGGCAAAATATAGTCCTTGTGGGCGTCACTGTTTTGTCAGATATTGGGCTTTTTGTAGCAGCAGACGTTATAGCACGGAATATGTCTCTATCTAATGCGCTAGCAGTGAAGCTACGCTTTTTGCAGAATAAACAACACTAGAGATGGGTTTGATGGTTTTTTAGTTAATTTAATGTAACTGTTTTTCGTCAATGGTCAACAGGTTAAAAAAGCTGTTAAATCGTCAACTGGTTTTTCAATGAACTAATTATTCATTAGATTCGTATAAAATTAAATTACTTAATGCATATTACGTCAACGTTTTCGATTGCAACTTCGAAAACCGTTTTGTAGCTAATAATAATTGTATTAGAACAAACTGCTTTCGTTATTTTATTAGTTGCTTTATGAGATGAAAATTATTTATACATTATTGCGAGTTGCGACTTGCGTTGCGAAGACGTTGATAGAATTTATTAGGTTAATATTTTCAACAGGTTTTTTCATTGAAGAGAAACAGTTGATTCGTTAAAGAACAAAAAGCCTGTAATAAAAACAGTTTATTGATTTAACGGCCACCTCTAAACAACACACCTCTAATCCTACATGCATTTATAATTAAAGTTGCAATCGTATCGTTACTTATAAATGCTAATAATATTATTTTTATAAACCTCAGATTACAAAGTAACACTCATAAATGTCTTCAATTTACTAAAGTTAAACTTAGTTTACTTACTTTTACGCGAATATAACACTAAGGTTAGTAGTTGAGTTCAGACAAGAGATTAAACCTATGAAAGAATACTTGATATAAACCAAAACTCACTCTTTTTTAATCGCTGTTGAATTACAGTTTAGGCAATTTACCTATATTTAATGCTTTCATCGATCATTAAAGTTGTCGCTGTTTTAATACTAGTATGCTTTACCTTCTCTGTATTTGCCTACACAAATATCAGATACCAAACTAGAGCACCCGTGTCCAATTAATGGTGTATGTAGAACGCAATATGAGTGTTTTTAACGATAGCAGTTTTTGTTTTTTTGTCTCCAAACGCTTTGTAGAGTTCTATGAAAAATCGCCGTACGATTCAGTGACGGGCGCCGTGAAACCGGACCGTTCAGAAGCAAATTTATACCGGCTCAGTCAACAAATCTGATCGTTCTACTCAAACCCTGCAATTCAGCGGTGATGTTGATTGACTATTCAATGCATTGATTCAGCAAAAATAGAAATGTGAAGCTTTTTATACGATGATTGGATGATGGACCGAAATTAACATTCGGTAATGCCGAGATTTGGATATTGGCTAAAATATGATTTGTCGTAGGTATCGACACTCAATAAGATAAATACGGCACAAACTTACATTAAAATGTTTACATCCAATACGCCTAAATATTAAATATACTACCTATTGTGTCGAAATATTTACTGTAACGTAACTTGTAAAAAGCATGGATGTTTCATAAGGTTGTATAATAGTCTAAAAAGACGTACTTATATATCTATTGTTTAATAACGAAATAAATATAAAATACTAGCTTTTGCCCGCGGCTTCGCTCGCGTAAATGTAGGTTAGGTTGACACCCCCCTAATCATCTAGCGGCACTCGATGGCGTAGTGGTTAGTGTAACCGACTCCACTCCCGAGGTCGCGGGTTCGATTCCCGCACAAGTCAAACATTTGCGTGCATGGACATGGATGTTTGTCTTGGTCTGAGTGTTTCTATGTATAATATGTATGTATTTACAAAAATAAAGTACATATATAATGTTGATATGTTTATCCAATGTCTAGTACCCATAGTACAAGCTCTGCTTTGTTTGGTGGCTAGATGGTGTTGTGTGTATGTGATAGAATATTATTATATTACTAGCTGTTACCTGCGAATTCGTCCGCGTAGATTTTAACTAAACAGTGTTTGTCTCCGCGGAACCCTATTTATTTCTAAAATCAAAGTAGCCTAGTTACTTCTTATAACAGCAGCTATCTGCCAGTGAAAGACCCGTCAAAATCGGTTCAGCCGTTTCGGAGATTACCCGGAACAAACAGACAGACAAAAATTTTAAAAATAGATGTTTTCGTATAGGTACCTTATATACTTTCATATGCATTAGATAAAAAGCTGTTATTTTGACATTACAAACAGACACTTCAATTTTATTTATTTGTATAGATGTATAGATATAGATGTATACAATATTTTGGCACATAGGTGTAGACATTTTATTAGAACTTTGTTACGTAGGTATACATCTTTTCCATTCCATACAAAATGAACCCTTGATAATAGCAAGACTCTTCGCAGCGTCTAAACTAATCTATCTTGCAAAATCTTATGATTTTAATATATATATAGTTAAAAACCATAATATATAGTAACTATTATTAGGGAAGTAACATTTAGAATTCTACTTAACAATGCATGCCATTTTGGTTATTAATAACCCGTTGCCATGGCGTCCGCTATTGATCAACTATTAAAACAAACACCACAAACAATTATTACGGAAATGAAACAAGAGGTCATGATCGAAAATCTGTAATCTGTCTCTGTGCATGGAATTAATTTAAAGTACTTATTAATGTTATGGTTTCTGATTTATGTGACACGCAAAAAGATTAATAGCATCGGTATTATCCAAGGACAAAACTAGCCTTAAAGCATGATTTAAAAAATATTAAGCCTTGAAATAAACAGATCATGATTTCGAACACAATAGATTTATTTGCACACTACAAACAATAATTTAACGAGCAATTCTCACTAAAATAATCATTTCAACGGTTTATAAAGAAGACACTCGTCACAACCAAAGCACTACACCACGCAATGCACTAAACGTACTTATCTAGACCACAAGAAAGTAGGAAAACATATTTTGCGTTTAAGAACCTTAATACGTTTACAAACAGCATATAATCCAATACATTCGTAATATATTTACGATATCGTCCTTTATTAAGTAGTTCTAAAATCATCTTTGCTCTCTAAGTCTTTAGGTTGATATTTGAATTATAATTGTTTTCTAATTTCTTGTAAATGATGGTCTGGTCTCTACGAACGAACAATTTGCTAAAACTCCAACAATTACTAAGTCACTTGCAATAGCCATTTGCAGTTTATTTTTATCCATAGTGTTGAAAATACTGTCTGTATTAAAGAATAACGTACGTAACATACGTAACGATGTAAAGATGACTTTGATTAGCAGTCTACTGAACAATAACATTAAGTGAGCGAGAATAGTTAGAGGTAAGCTTTTTTAAATTTAATTTCGAACCACTTTTTCGTTTGTTAATAAGCGTGGTAGTCCATTGTTTCACGCAGCGTCATGCAGTCCACCTCATCAATCTTCAAAGTATTCATTTTAACGTTGATATCCTCCTCCAACTGTATCTGTGTCTGCAACAAGTATCGCAGTGATGACGTAGCTTCATGAAGCATTTGCTGCAATTGTTCCGTACTAAAACGGAGCATTTCACACTCGTACAACAATGCCTGCCCTGGGGGATCCTTCACTAATTCAGCTGCAATTCTCTGGGCACGTTTTCCAAGCCGAGTGTGTGCCAAGGCTGTGTTCCCTTCCTTATCAGCCAACGCCTCCTGCAGTAGTAATATATTGTTCTGCATATCAGCAATTTTCTGAGTTGTATCACGATGCATGTCTTCAAGTTTTGCTTTAGATCGTTTGGTATCCTCGATTCGCTCGTGAAAAGCGTGGTTGCACTTCTTGTAGGCATTCCAAAGGTCATCAATAACCTGTCTTAGAATAGTGTCCACGAACATTTTAATAGGGCGCGCGCTTGTCACTTCTTTCGCAGCCATTTCGATGTTTTTGGCGGAATAAGCGTTGTATTCATCAGCCGATATATTTGATGGATCAAGGTTGGTATAGCCTTCGTATATAGAAAGACACAGATCAGTTGACTTAAGAGAAAGATTGGCTTTATCTACATCAATGGCTGATTGCTTGTACTGTAGATCTCTGTCAAGAAGGTAGCGCGTAGAACGTAGTCTTCTCATTTGCTCGTTAAGCTGTTCCAACACTCGTCTCAAAAGACTTTGACCACCTAATATGGTGGTCATTTCTTGCTGCAGTGAACTTTCGACTTCATCGAAGACTAAGTCAATTCCAAGTCGTCCATCTCTAAGCATGAGGCATTTGCGACAAATTGTCAGTGCGTTACTTTGGAGTGCAGATAGGCAGTCCAGAAGCCTAACCTTGTATACATTAAAAGCTTCAAGTTCCAAGGATATATCATTACGTTGTATTTGAAGCTCGTTATTGATGAACTCAATGTCCCCAATGCGTTCTTCGAGACGTCTGTCGGTGGTAGATTTGAGGACTTCAGCTCGTTCAGCGGTTTCATCTCTTATACGTCCGGATTCTCCTATAACCCTGTCGGCTAGCTGCTGTTGGTCTACAGTATTTCTGCATCGCTGGTCATTGCTCAGATTCCATTCTGCGAGAGTAAACTTCGTAGTTCTCGGCGGCATGCATACTATAGCTTGCTCCGCTAGCCTAGTTGTAGCTATAGGAGCTCCAATCACATGTCGCACACCGAACTGTGCCTCGCACATCTTTACAAAGTAAATAATTTCCAATATAAAATCACTACAAAACACTCCCAGTCGACCGATATCGAATATAATGTCAAATATTGATAAAATTGTTTTGATTGCTATGGCGACAGCAATGAAGTTGAAAAAACAAAGTAGGTTGGCAGGTTTCTGTTTTGGATTACTCTTTGTGATCAAACTCGTTCGACTGAATCATAACGTGTGCTTTCATGTGTTCTGATAACTTTATTTTAGTGATCCATACCTACTACTTATATAATTATTATTATATACATCTATAGAGGATAAATATTATTTAGCGTATACAATTTTGTTTCTAACTGCCCTATTTATGTAGCTACCGAATCATGTTACATAAAATATAACATAGATATATAATTTACATGAGGACCTATTGATACTTAGATGTATGTGAAGTTTGCTGATAGAAAACTCACATTATGAGTTAAGATTTCGCATATGCTTCAAACCTACCTAATATTTTTCCCATCTTATTTACAGTCTAAACAAAACTGTTTCAATGTACTTATAAAAATTTGTTGTGATGCAATTTTAGTAAACTGCGGTACGCATGACCGTAAAGGCGTCTGACAAGAAATTAAAGAGGCGTTGCAACACTGTACATATGATTACGTGATTGCAGGGTAGGCTGGGCAGCCAGTAGCAAAGAATTAGGAAGGTCCTCTAATAGCATATTTATATGTACTAGCGGTCGCCTAGTGCTCGAAATTCGAACAAAGTTTGCCTGTAAGATATTGCTGATATATGTCATTATATATTGATATATGTAACCATAGTTACGCGCTTCGACTGCGTACGTGTCAAATGCATGGATGTGTGCGTGTAGTGTTTTTTCGTTAATTTAATGTATTTCTAATGCATATTTTATATAAATATTAGGATTCGCCTCTCCTTCTCCATATACACTTTAACTGTGCCAAATTTCATACTCCTCCGTCCGCGCAATTATCGTAAAAAGGGGTACAAAGTTTTTGCTTCACGTATTAAACATATAGATTTACTAGACGTCTGCTCCATGTCCAGTGTGTGGTCGTTGTGCAACAGAAGGAATAAGCAGAATGAAAAGCAGGGTATGCGGCAACGAAGGGTTTATTCCCACTTGATTGGCACAGGAATGTATATAGCAATAATATATTATTACCAAGAAGCTCGCGTAAGTGCGGTGCGTCGGCAGATATGCACGGGGTGCGCGTCGTAAGGTTTTTGTTCGATTAAATGTACTCTTAGATGAAATTACAAACAAGCATACATTTAGACCATTGCGATTTGTTCACAAACTTAATATTGTTGTGTTAAAATTGCCAAAGTACCAACGTTTCTAATAATATATAGAGCATACTTTATCACCTTGATCTACCAGCTACCGACACACATATCTTCTAGCAACTACTGCAATCCTGATCGGCACTGACTTGCCGAAGCTCCTCCACTTCATACACGAGTCGCCCGCGTTGTCCCAGTCAGGTAGACCACCAGGCAACACGTAGCACTTGCGCTTCTCCAAGTCCGCGAAGTACCAGAGCAGTTGGTTAAGACCTAGGTGTTAGAGCGCGTTTATTTGCCACTCATTTGCAACGCGGTTGTTATCTCTGCATGGCGAATGCGTGGGGCCGCGCGGCGATCGCGTCGCGACTGCGTGGCGACCGCGTGTCGAACACGAGACAACCGCGTGTCTTAGGCGCAAACTACACAGAAATGATGTCTTGCTCTGGGGTGGTGTATATAGTACGTGGATACGCCATACGAGCGTATTTTATTTTTATAGCATACTATTTCACGTTATTCACATATATTTGACGGCCTCGATGGCGTAGTGTTTAGTGTAACCGACTGCCACGCCTGAGGTCGCGGGTTCGATTCCCGCACAAGTCAAACATTTGTTTGCATGAACATGGATGTTTGTCTTGGTCTGGGTGTTTCTATGTATAATATGAATGTATTTACAAAAAAAAGGTATATATGTATGTTTATCCATTGTCTAGTACCCATATTACAAGCTCTGCTTAGTTTGGGCTAGATGGTGTTGTGTGTATGTGGTAGAATATTATATATTATTCTCTTTAAAAAAAAAAAATATATATATATATATTCTAAATAAGAAAGGCATAGCAAAATACTCGCGCCAGGCTAGCACCAGACACCATTTCCGTGTGGCATGCGCCTTAAATACCACGCTGTTATATGATTCGATAAAGTCTCGTCAAAAAAGCATGTATAAACTCATGCGTAAGTATTTCGTACTCTCTGGAGCATGCAAGGAGAGTCATATACCCGCGGGTGCGGTGGCATTTAAACACGGTGCAGTCTGAACGGCCTTGATGGAGGATTGTGTAATCGCTGCGGCCGCGCGACGTCCACGCGGTTGCATGTTTCCAAGGAATTAAACCTTATTGTCTAGGAAATAGGGTTCACATCTGCCATTTACCTACAGGAGACCGCGGCTGTTATGCGGACGAAAATTTTGGCGATTACAGGACTAAAGAATTTTGACACACTAAGTCAAGCTCAGCCTCTGGGGCCAGACACGATGCTTTTTTATTGTTATGATTACAGCTCTTGATGGATTAAATAGGCAAAAAGTCGCCGTTCTCGAATATATATTCACGCGATGACCGTATAAATGAGTCAGCCGAGAAGTGCTAGTGTTTTACAGCGAATGGCTTTAGAATAGGTTGCATATTATGTTCAGACAAATAAACGTATCTTATCTTAATATAAAAATGAATGGAAATCCTGGCTCAAAGGCGCGCCCGTGAGTTGCAAAAATTGTACCACTAATAATTCACTTGTATCAAGAAATGTATCATAATGCTAATATGTATAAAAATAAATATGAAGAACATAAATCCCGGACTAAAAAATAGCCAATGGCGCAGGTAATTTACAAAAATTTTAAAACCAGATACGAAGAACTGCACGGATGGCGTAGTGGTTTAAGTGGTCGCCTTGCCACTATAAATGCGCCGAGAATTGTGGGTTCGAATCCCACACGAGATTAAAATTTGTTCCAAGTCTGGACGTTATTTATGCCTCTTGTTTTGCAAAAAATAAAAAGAGATCAACAACCCAGCTTTGGAACAGTTATTTAAAGATCAAACAAATGTGGGGATCAAACCCACTGGTAGTATCGAAGCGAGCACTTAATCCACTGCGACATCCAGCAACGTCAATGCAGTCAAATAATATTTGTATTAAAAATATTTATAACACTCACCACAAGCAAAGGCGAAGAGTACCAAGCTGTATATAAAGAAGAACTTGACAATGTCGATGACCATGCGGCCCAGTGAGATCTGCAGCGGCCCCAAGTGAGGGTTGATGGAGAACAGGTGCACCAGCTTCAAAGCACTGGTCACAAACAAACCAAATTAATCTTAAATTATGGTAAAAAATAATATAAAAAATAGTACATAGGAAGGGCATTGCACTACCACGCAGGGGTGTCGAGTTTCCTCCCAAGGCCTGTGACTTTCCAAAAATATGTGCATGCATGAACCAGTTAAACATCGCTAGCTTTTAACGGAGAAGGTAAATGGTGTGATAAATCTAAATAAAGAGACATGAGACGTCTGCCAAACTACATTGGGCTGGCATGGTGGGCTGGACTAACTCTTCTCACACTGGAAGAGGCCCGTGCCCACTATTGGAACAGTTTACTCCAGGGTTGATATTATATAATAATAATAATAATATTAATATCAGTCCTAGTTATTAACCTTCCCGCAGTAAGTTTATTGAGTAGTAGAACCTCGCTGTTTGCAGAATGAATGGGCCGGCTCCACCGGCGAAGGACTACCCTCTCACAGAATATCGACGTGAAATAGCAGTATTCCTACTGTTGTGTTTCATTTGGTGAGTGAGAGTGCCGGAGGCCCAATCACCTTCATCTCCCCTTCCCGCTCCTTCTTTTTCCCACTTCCTTTTTCTTTTCCTAAAGGGTCGGCAACGCGCAAGTGATGCCTCTGGTGTTGCAGGCGTCCATAGGCTACGGTGACCACTTACCATCAGGTGGGCCGTATGCTTGTTTGCCACTTTAGATGATTAAAAAAAAAGGTCCTGGCTTATTCTCAGTTTGAGATAAATAGCCCTTCACACATCTTCCAAAACTTTAAGATATGCAGGTTGTCACACCTTATGTTTCTGCACCTTAAATCTAGCGATAATTGACGCCTTTAAACCAAGGATATAGAGTAGTAGCCCATTTATTTCAGACTACATGTCTTACATGATATTGTATCAGATATATTTTTTTAATAACAATATTCTTATCAATACATAGACGACATTAAGAAGATGGGAACAAAGAAAATATAAATTATTTCGTTTCTAACTATCTGCTAAGCACACAAAATGTTGTCTTATATGAGCATCAAACCGGTAACCTTTAATTATCCTTGCAATAAATAATTACTAACCTAAAAATATTAGCCGCAGCAAAAAGTCCCTCAGCAATCAGCTGTGGGTCAAAAGCGTCCCACTGTTCCCTGGGTATGAACTTCGTCTGAGGGTCCCTCCATATCTCCGTGGTCTGCTGAAAGTAAGCAGCGACCCTAAGCACCGCGACGGCCACGTACAGAGAGTTCCTGGTAAAGTCTATGAAGTTCCACATGTTGCGAAGATATGAGCGTATGCCTTCGATGTAGATCTCTTGTGTTTCTTCCCATATGAAGCCTGTAAGATAAATTGTGTGTCAGAATTATCTACTGTCTCGGTGGTGTAGCGATAGTGGATGCGACGCGACTACTTTGCATGGAATCTCGGATTCCTGGTCGGCCATAGGGTTTTTGTGTTTGTTTGTCAAGAAAATTCTTAAAACAGAGTAGAACTACTATTGTCGGTCTAAACAGGAATTGGCCTGCCTTTTATTTTGTGGCACTAAAACCATTGCTGGCGAAATGTCGGTGTATTGTACTACTGCCTACTCTTTCGGGGTAGTAGGCGTGACATAATGTATATATAAAATATGTATTATTTCTTTTTATATAGCGACACGTCAAAGTGATTGTGACGGACCTGATGGAAAGCCCAATTACAGTACAGAAACAGTGACGACGAGGAGAAGATAGATGTCTCCTAGTCGTCGCCAGTATCAGGCCGGTCTAACCAGATGCTTCTTTACACTACGTTTGAAGGACCCAATGTCATAGAAGGGAGGGAACACATGTGCCGGCAGACCATTTCAAAGTTGTATGGTACGGCATAAGAAGAAATTGCTGAAGAAACTAACAGATACTACTTAACTGCAAGAAAAAACATATTTTGGTGGCTATGTATTTTCTTTCATTTTAAAGATAACTAGCAAATTGTGTAATACGTTACCGTGTAGTTCTTAGTCTTATTGCCATCTCCAGCTAAACCTTATTCATATACTTTTTATAAACCCAAATTTAAAATATTTATAGCTCCCTCATATTTAAAAAGAGTTATTTTGGATGCTATTCCAAAAAAACTTTGAGAAAACAATATAAAAATTGTTTGCATTTACTTTTGCGTATCAAATAATGTACCATATGAAACTTAACCAATTACCCAATTTTATATTTGTCTTCAATAATACTTTTATTAATTATACTAAAAATAAATATTTCAAGGAGTAGGCTACAATTAAGCAACCATATCATACAAAAGGATTTCTTTAGATGCAAATAGTAGTCATTTTAATTAAGATCCTTTTTACTTATTTATATTCTTTCTCAAAGAAATGTCGAGACTCTGAACGTAATAAAATGCTCCATTTAATATTTCTTGGTAAATAATATATTTAATGACGCCTTAGCAAAGATATTCCTTTAGCCACTAACACATAAAGAAAATAAGTATGTTTTTCTTTATCTACTAGTACATCCGCTCTAAACTTTGATGTGATCGAGAGCAACTAAATCGATTCTCAATGAAATCGAGAATTTGAAGATCTATTTTCAAGTAATCGAAGATAGATCACTTTTTACTATCCAACCCACATCTTACTTAAATAGGAGAGAATCGATTGGATTCGACTCAGGTGTGCACGATAAGATGCAAATACAAACATAAACTCATGCCGCAGGATCAACGAAGCAATACTGTTCTTATATAAAATTATTATAAGCTTTTCTATACAATTTACAATCCATAGAAATTTGTTGTTATGTATATTTGTTATGTATGTAGTCTTACCGAGGACATAAACTACAACAACCAGCTCGAGATACGTGGGTCCGTTTCCTCTCTGCTTGAGGAGTTCCTTTTCCAGTTCTTTCACCATCCACTCGGGGCCGAACAGTTGTATTGCCTGGACCTCCGCTCTTTGTGACACCAGAATTAGAATCACTGAAAAGAAAACATGGTTTTATATTCCTCACAGTCAAAAAAATATTCCTTTTTATAAACTTTATAAATTACTAGCTTTTGCCTGCGGCTTGGCTCGCGTTAATTTAGAATTTGACAATCAATTCGGGTTGTACTCTGCTTGTGATAATATAATTTAATCATGATATGAAAGACACGTGGCGCCATCTATTATCATAAGAACGTTATTATTATTGTTTTCCTCGGGATTTAAGGTAGCCTATGTCCGTTTCTTTGCACCTGGATGATCGGTTCAGTGGTTTAGGCGTGAAAAGGTAAAAACAAACAAACTCATTTTCGCTTTTATAATATTAGTTAGGAAGTTAGGATTAGGATTATTGATGTCTAGTTATTTATTTTCTTCGTTTTGTATTTGTACTTCCAAAAGACAACTCCCGCATTAGGTATAATTCATGTGCCGCGAGGAATTTCCAAACATTCAAACAACGGAAACAAAGAACTCAGATTCGGAACAAAAATTTGTGGGTCACACATTTTTTTATCTCGTGTGGGGAACACTTGAAGCAGCGACAGTAGTGAGTACCACTATGCCTTCCGTGCAGTCTTTAAAAGAACAACTCCTACAATAAAGATTAAGGGCCTGCCCTACAACTTCCGAATAGTATATATCTATAAGATAAAAGTGTCACCATCTCTCTTCTTTGACCTAACAAGAGTGAGACAGCATGCGATTTATCTTTTGGATAACTTTTAATTGATAGTTGTGAAACTGGCCATAAGTCACATAATTAACAGACTCAATTAAATGACAGAAAGTACACTCAGCCACTCAGTATATCGCACAAATAATTATGACACTTCGCGTCGTAGAGACGAGGCAATCGCTTGCCTACTGCGCCAATCGTTCAGTCAATAAATAAAATATATTTGAAATTTTCACTTTTGGAATATTTCTTGCTTTTAGTTCAGATTATGAACAATTATACATTTTACATAGGTATTACACATTTAGTAAACAAATTTTCACCCACCACGCGACGCAACTTAAAATGCTTATTTTCGTGAAGCAAACTAAGATAGGATTAGTGAAACAACGAATGCAATTAGGTTCTTGTTCATTAGTAAAGAATATTTAATGAAATTAAGTTTCGCGTTAATACTGCATCTCTAGACTGAGAGCATAGATAAATACTGCTTTTAAGATTTACGTTTTCGTGCTTTAAAAGGTACAGCAATAAAGTTTCCACAACTAGGTCCATACTAGGTGCGATTTTATTTATAACCTTCATTAGAGACTTGATACAACATATAAATACAACTAGAAACGGATATACTCAATTGGTAGTTTTTGCTGATGACACTAATGCAGTAGTGTCGGCCAGTGACATGAACAGTTTTAATGAGGTTGTAAATAATTCTTTGGCCACCTGTTACAATTGGTTCACTGTAAATAGCCTTAAAGTAAACAGTAGTAAAACAAACGTAATTCTTTTTCGATCGACCTCTAAAAATAAGGATACATTAAATAGTAAAATAAATGGTGAAAGTTACGCTTTCCAAACCTCTGTAGTAAAATTTCTAGGAGTTCATATTGACAATAGACTAAACTGGAGTGATGAGTTAATGCATTTGGAGAACTCAATTAGTTCGGCCTGCTATGTACTCAGGAGTCTCAGGAACGAAGTTAGTACTGAGCACTTAAGAATGGTATACTTTGCATTAGTCGAGTCCAAACTAAGGTATAGCATCCTGTTTTGCGGAGGAAGCTATGAATACAATGTTCATAGGGCATTTGTCGCACAGAAAAGTGCCATTCGATCAATTGCAAGAATTCAAATACCAAATTCATGCAGACCGTACTTCAAAGAATTCAAAATATTGACCGTTCCTAGTATATATATATATTGGTGTTACTCTCTCACTTATCTAAATATGCTCATGAGTACGAAAATGAAGACGAAAGACAGATAAGGGAGAGCACTAGGAGAAAAGATCTAAATACCCAATGTATACCACATCTTAATGTTGTAAATCAGAGTGCATATTACAGATCCGTTAAAATATTTAATAAATTGCCATTAGATTTAAAAAAGATAGTTCGTAAAAAAGATTTTTTAAGCGAACTTAAACGGTTCCTGTTAGAAAAATGCTATTACTCAATTGAAGAATTGTGAGCGACATAGCAAACTTTTTGTCTCATGCAACATTTCGTTTTTGAATTCATTAGTTAAATAATTAAATTATTTTTAGTTTATTTATTGACATTTTGTTTTTTTAATTGTTTTGTTTTATTGATATTTGACATTATATGGATTTTATTGATAATTTTTCTTGCTATTTGACATTTGATTGCTTTTTATTTTTTACTTATTATTATTAAATTGACATCATCATCATGATCACGTCATTAATGTTTATTATTATTTGTATGTATACACTTAATTATTTGAATTTATATTATTGAAATTGTTATTTGCATTATGATTATTAATATTCTTGTAATTATTTATAAATTGTAAAAAACATTCGCATACAATGTAAAAATTGTTCTCTGAATAAATAAATGAAACAAAAAAACGATATATATAAATAATATAGTAATTAACATAATCTATACATATAATAAAATCGTAGGAAAGTCAAAACTGTACATTGAATATTTTTTTAAAAGAATACTTGGGGCATGATCTACAATCGATATCGAAGCTAAAAATATAGTTTTTAGAATTTTTGTCTGTTTGTCTGTATGTATGTCCGGGCTAAACTCAAACAGTACTGCATAGATTTGCTTCAAATTTTGCATGAATATTACTAACAGGTCGGGTCAACATATAGGCTACATATTATCACGCTATCACCTACGGGGGAGGAGCTGTGAATCTTTATTTTCTTACGCATTCTGTGACAGCGTGTTATCTAACGACGCATATTTAAATGTTGTTTTTGAGTAAGCCATGCTATTATCTAACTTTACACTATAAAAACTACGCCATTTAAGTAACTTGGGCAGAGAAATATAGTTGGGTTCCGCGGCGACAAACACTTTTTAGTTAAAATCTACGCGGACGAAGTCGCAGGTAACAGCTAGTTTATTAATAAAATAAAGTAAAAATTATAAAATTGCTAACATGGTATTTTGTAAAATAGCCTGGCCTAGTAGGAGTCATTTGACTGCCATGCAAAGGTCTCGATTTCGATCGTAAGGCACGCACCTCTGTTTTGACGAAGTTATGTGCGTATTAAATAGTTAATTATCGCTCGCTTAACAGTGAAGGAAAACATACTGAGAAACCTACATGTCGAGAGTTGTCCATGTTATTCTCCAAGATATGTGACATCTGCTAACCTGCATTGGGCTGTCGTAGTGGAGTAGTGGACTATGGCCTAACCGCTCTCACACTGAGAAGAGGCCCGTGCCCAGCAGTAGGACAGGGATATATAAGGCTGATATCATTATAAATCGCGTAAAATCCATTTACATAGCCCATAGTCCTGTTTCACTATAATTTCTTGCTGTTTTATTACTGGCAATTTACTTCTCGCTGGGAATTGGACCTATAATAGCAGAGCAAACACCAAAAAGACTTACGTAAAAAGAACAAATAACTGGAGGCATGAATCAAGAACTTCATAAACGGTTTCCTCATAAGCTTGCCGGTGGCACAGTTCGGAGCTATCATGTATAGGGTACAGTAGAACGGGAATAGCAAGGCGACGCGACAGATGATCATGATCTTCTCCATCGCGGTCTTCCGACGAAACCCTGGGACACCTTCGTACCAGATCGAGGCTAAGAGCTGTTGGATGTTGGGGTGAGCTACGAACTGGAACCAAAGAGTCTTATGTTACAACTGCAGAACGCACTCCTAAGCTATTTGGGAGGTGATAAAAAGCGTAGTCAAATTTATGGGTAGTGCACAGATACCCTCACACCTATGTCTGTCATTTCTGACGTTATTTTGAGATTTTCATGTGTGACTTTTCAAAATACCTTTTAATTTTCCTTGGTTTCAATAATTTAGTTATTTATTTTTCATATTATTACTGATTAAAAGAAAACCTGTTTTCTAAAAACTGGAAACAATTAAAAAGGCATATATTTATCGCATTAATAGTGCATCAACACCCGAGTCGAACAAAAATGTTATTGAGTTTTTCTGTCAATAAATTCTTTATAGCAGCAGAAAGACCAGTATCGTGCCTTATATACATCACCACCTTCTATAACGTGGGACCTAAACACTAAACTAGCGAAAGGTGAATGTTACGATCTCCTGGATGCCTAGTGCGAGTTTTTTTTTACGTTACCGTAATCGAAACGTTTACCGCGCTTGGCTCTCTGATTGGTTAAGAGCTTGGAGCGGGCCAATCGGCGCGCCAAACGTCATAAACGTGTCGATCGGGTTAAAGCGAAACAACCTTAACCTTTCAAAAGTATACATTTAACTATCTTAATCCTCTGATTAAGATACATTACTCTTAATACTATACACGGTATCACATACTCTCTTATTTTAAAAGATCACCTGTGGGTTTTTGGAATGCTACACATAATTAAAAGCCTGTTGTTTCTGGCCGCCGCTGTCCACTGCCACACAATACATTATAACAATAAACAAAACATACCTTCTTTTGTTTAAAATCAATTGCCAGCTCCAATCTCGCCAGTTTCATATGATCTCCTTCGACAAAGGCCGGTTCATCGGGATCATGGTTCAGGATGATAGCCAGCTCTTGAGAGCTTCGCGACTGGTCTAGCAGATCCACAGCGAATAGTTGAGCTTGGCGGCGAAGTTCTAGGTATTCGGCTTTACTTTCCTGTTGAGATAGATTGTCAAATCAAAATATCTTAATTCATTTAGGTTGCAAAGTAACTCTTATGAACGTCAAGATTGCACTAAATAAACTTTAATATTAATTGACATTTACATTTACCTGTACCTGTGATTTAGATACGACAAGCTATTTGACAACATTGAAAATATACTACAAATTGTGGTCATTTTATCAGATAATAGCATAAAAAACATATATCTAAAATACGTATATTTTTAGAAAGTTTCACCGATAAATATAATTATGATAATTTTTGAACTTTTATCTGTAACCAGAACGCCTTTTGATCGGTTACAACGCTGGTGACGTCACACGCAAGTAAACACGGATTCGATCACTGAGTATAGTACGCGCATTTTGTTTATTAAGTGTTTTAATCGGTCTTTGGGCTAATTTTATAGATTTTTTCTAATAAATTATGATTAATGTTATAACTATTTTCATTAAATATCCGATGTATGAATTTTTGTAAAGTTTCCTGCAGTTAATTTACTATTGCTAGGAAGTACGTGTACAAGAAAATAAATTGTGTTATGGCCCATTTCGGTCGAGGCTCTTGTCCAGCGGTAGACAGCCACTGTCTGATTGATTCACATTATCTACAGATAACTCTTTCGCTTTTCGGTTCCGATTACACGCTCGCAGTATGCGATCTAACCTGGCAATTGGTGGAATCCTAGACATAATCAAAATTAAATTGTGACTGACCGCAGGTGTGCCGTTGCCACGCAGGTTAATCATGCTAAGAAGTCCATATTTATTTATTTATTTATTTAATGAGGAAAACAAACAGTTACACAAACATCTTACAACTAGTATTATCAATAAATTTTATAAATGTGTAGCTTTTTATGTATAACTAGCTGACCCGCGCAACTTCGTCTGCTTCACATAAGAGAATTTGCCTAGTTTTTTTTTTTTTTTTTTTTTTTTTTTATTATCAGAAAAATACCTTAAGACTGATTACATTTGAAACTCGCCAAACATATTGTTTAACGGCAATATTTTTCATTTATGCTCCGCTCCTATTAGTCGTAGCGTGATGTTATATAGCCTATAGCCTTCCTCTATAAATGGGCTATCCAACACTGAAATATTTTTCTAATTTTTAACAAACAAAATGTGAGTGAAGTCGGCTGGTGAGCGCCTCCGCCTTTTTATAAATGCAGCGGATGGCCGTTTCGCGCGTTAAACAAAAATCAACCGTATAGCCGTACCCATACTGGCGCGGCGAGATTTAGAAGTATTATTTCATCTATATCTTGTGTGTTTATAAACCGATTCCTATCATTTTTTTTATAAAATAAATATTAAAGTGTACTTTTTGAATATGGGAGTTTGATAAAGATGTATCTATGTGAAATACAATATATTTATGTATTTAATACACTTTGAAGAAATGCCTAACGATTAAACACGTTATTGTGGCTAATTTATAAAAGATAGATATATACTATTCAGGACTTTTTTGTAGATCTTTTGAAGACCATCATCTTTGTAATACATACTTTTGGTGTATGATCAACGTATGCGAGGATAAGAGCTCGAAAGCGCATTTTCGTCCGACTTGCTTCAAATTTATCGTCACTGCTCAGCTCCTATATGTCTTAGCGTTATGTTATATAGCCTATAACCTGCCCAGGAGTATGGACTATAATCGTACCAAGTTTGGTTAAAATTTCTTCAGTAGTTTTTGACCCATGCGTGCATATACAGACAGACAGACAGACAAAAAATTTACTGATTGCATTTTTGTCATCAGTATCGATCACCATTCATCCTCCAATATTAATTTTGAATATATATTCAATGTACAGAATTGACCTCTCTACAGTTTTATTATAAGTATAGATATAAATTGTCTACTTAATCTCGAGTGAACCGAGTTTTATGAACATGCTTAAAAAAAAGGAGTTTAACAGGAGTATTCCGCTTTCGGCACCAATTTTGCGGCACCTATGGTTTCGGCACCTAAGCTATTCCACTTTCAACACCAATAGGTATTTTTGCTTGGTGCCGAATGTCGAATAAAATACCTATTGTTGCTGAAAGTGGAATAGCTTAGGTGCCGAAACCATAGGTGCCGGAAAAATTGGTGCCGAATTCGGAATACTCCATTTAACATACACTATATATACTATATATTTAACTATATCAGGCAACAACTTCTTACATTTAATTGGGTCAGTACAAATGAACAATGGATTTTAAGTTGCCTTGTTTTGGCAACATTCACAGTTTAATTAAATATTTCTATGCCATTGTATAAGTTTTGCACTTTGCGTAATGGCTGCGGGGACTAAACAAAGTAATACAAACAATAAAAAGTTTACGCATAGAATATTCAGAACTGGAACATTTTTCTCCATAAGTGTACTTGCTGATCGCATAGTTCTATAACTATATGTATAGTTTTTGCCCGCGGATTCGCTCGCGTAAAAGTAGATTAGGTTAGGTTATGTTAGCAACAGTAGCTTTTTTAAATCAAATATAGTTTATGTTACTCGGTGATAATATAGCCTTCTAATGGTGAAATAATTTTAAAGTCGTTTGATTATTTTTTACTTGAATTCTTATCTTATCTTATCTTATGTGTGGGGCCAGTCAGTGCAGACCGGCGACACTTCGACCCAGTGGGATCTTTTGTGTCGGCCCCAAGATTTAACCGCGTAAAAGTAGATTAGGTTAGGTTATGTTAGCAACAGTAGCTTTTTTAAATCAAATATAGTTTATGTTACTCGGTGATAATATAGCCTTCTAATGGTGAAATAATTTTAAAGTCGTTTGATTAGTTTTGACTTGAATTCTTATCTTATCTTATCTTATGTGTGGGGCCAGTCAGTGCAGACCGGCGACACTTCGACCCAGTGGGATCTTTTGTGTCGGCCCCAAGATTTAACCCTTAACTATCTCCTTATGAATGTACTGCATTAGCCACGACTTGAATTCTTAAAAACAAAACATACAAAAAATCAAATCTTTCTTCTTTATAATAATTTATAGTATATATGTATAATATATATCTATTATTATGGTATAGTATAGATGATGCATAGCATCACCTTAGATATAGCAAAACACACAGACAAATATCAGTCCCTGACGTAGAAGCAGGTATAGTTAAGTTAGCAAAGCGACGACACGGCTTGTCGAGGTCACAAGTTTAAGTCTTGTTACATAACTTGACATAGAGCCATGACCTGGGGCCCAAGTGTGCTATTACAACAGTGTCAGAATGGTCTATCATTGATTTCATAATTGTTGATTTTGACAAGTTTAGTAATCTACTAATATAATGGCGTCATTATGACTTTCCGATGGTCAACCACTGACCCTCCATTGAAAAATGGCATAGAATGGTACTCTCCTACGTAATTACAAATGATTGACTAACGTATGCAGTAATCTGCTATTTCGACAGTTCCTTTGATCAAATTGCTTTTAACACTAATAAATAATATGTAAATATATATATAACGAAATCTGGCATGAATAAATGTTCAAATTTAGTAGTAGTTTTTCAAAAATCACTTCTACTAACGGGTTTTATAGTAATGGCAAAACAACATGTCATTCTACCACAATCCTATTACGAGACCATTGACCGACCAATGATCGACCATTATGAATTTAGCAGATTACGAACTTTTAGCAAAATGACAATGGAATTGCAGTTACGTCGTGTCGGAATGACGAATTTATAAAAATAACAGACTTGGGCCCCAGAGCTTGTGCCTTTCTGTAATTTAGTTCAGTTTGTGTAAATTGTAATTATATAGTGTGCATTTTTCTCCTAGGTACTAGATAATTATAAAATTTTCCACGAGCACGTGCTCGTTTAGGAGTTGGCTGCTTAAGCCTCCCATACTTAGCCTTTTACTTACACTCCTTAGTCATAAGTCATAAGTTATTTATTTCTTAATATACACTGTGTTGAAAATATTTGATACAAGAAATAACAATAAAATTAATAATGATTACAAACTACACAAAATTCAATAATAAACCACAATTTCAATAATAATTTAAATTTCGATAACAATTCGCAATATACATTTTAATATAATAATAATATAATTAACTAATTTAATGGAAGATGTCAACAGGATATTAAATAATGTTATTATGTCTACTGTTTGTCATTAATAAACTCGTCAACACTATAATAGCCTTTCCCCAATAAATATGTTTTAAGTTTATTTTTAAATAAGTTTGCACTATAAATACTTTTAAATTCTGTGGGCAGCTTATTATATAATGAAACTGATTGAACTCTTGAGCTATGTTGCACTACATTGAGTTTTGGTAGTATTGTTGAGGGCAGATACTTTCTACGAGTGCTATCTCTAACCTTTCTTTCTTCGTCAGTTTCAATTTTATTGAGATTTTTAACTAAGTTAGACAATAAAACTAAAATATAAAGACACGGAACTGTTAAAATTTTAAGATGTATAAAATGTTCTCTGCATGAATCCGTTTGCTTAAGACGAAGCATTGTTCTAACAGCCCTTTTTTGCATGATAAATGTCGAACTTATATTATATTTATAGCTATTCCCCCAAAATATAATGCTATATCTAAGCTTACATTCAACCAAAGCAAAGTATACCATCCTAAGTTGAGCCACCGTAAGTTCTTCCCTCAGACTTCTGATTGCATAGCACGCAAAACTAATAGACTTAGTTATGGCTAGTGTCTCTTGCTTCCAGTTTAACAAAGCATCTATGTTTACACCCAAAAAGTTAACACTTAATAAATTAAACACATTTTTTGTTGGTACAGTGCGAGGTCAGAATACAAATCATACTTAGTGCTTAGGTAATTATCAGATCAGATCAGCGTCTGAATCTATACTATTAATTGCCATTCTCTCAAAATTTTAATAAATCTGTGTTTACCTGTTCAGCAAAAGCCAAGTTCCTGAGTTCCCAAGACAGCTGGAAGGCAGTCAGTATAGGGTCGGTAGACGACAAAGCGATGAGGGACGGTGATGCCAACGCCCTGTACTCGTTGAGACGAGCCAGCGAGTGACGTAGAGAGTCCTCTGTCGACTCACGGATGCACTCCTCACAGCCACACCTTGTGGAAATTACAATAGACTAAGTTTATTATTTTTATACATATCGCCAATAGCAGCAATAGCAGCAGCAGCGGTGTAATACACCTATTTCAACAGGAATAGATTTAGGTCCCACGTACCTATTGCCTTCTTCAGGACATAACAGAAAATCTCATTAAACTGTTAATGACGCCCGATCCGCCAATAAAATTTTATGCATTACAGCTGTTGTATTCACTACCGTAAGGTAGATTCAAATTTGGGAAAGGTAGGGCTCAGTGGAATCTCCACCTCGAATTTGCTTCAGCTAGTTTAATTTGACTGGGATAGCACTTTCGCTTTTCAATAGATTGCAGTCAAACAACCTTTTGTTGTATGGTGAGTAGGGTTTTCAGGCTCCTTGAGGAGATCGGGCGCAGTCAACAGGCACGCAAGTTTGACCTTATCCTTGTGCAGCACAACTAATTCTTGTTGAAGGGTTACACGCGGTCGAGACCCTGATGCTGCAAGTGTCCATAGATTGCAATAACCGCCTATTGTTAAGTGTTTGCTGTAGCCTAAGATCGTTTATATTACCTGAGTTATTACTCGCGCTTTCCTGACCTTTGGATAAAGGAAAGAAGGATTTAATTATGGTATTAAAGGAAAAGAAAGGAATAATAATAATAATAATAAAGATATTTATTTCCTCTTTCACAAAGGTAAGTACTTATTATCTATTACAATACATGTTAGAAAAATTCTCATTCCTTTGGGAGATGCTGGTGTCTATAGTAGGTAAAAACCTGTGTTACAGATCACCAGGCTCCCACCTCCTGGACAAGTCTTAGTGGTGATTATTTGGACATGTACTTAAAAACTACCTATGCATATTCTGAATTAGAAATAAAATTGGTGTGTGTGTGTGTGTGTGTGTTTGTGTGTGTGTGTGTGAGAGTGCTAGCGTGCATGTGCTACAGTTTCTATCATGCATTTAACTTGTGTGATTTGTACATAAATTATATTCATTATATTATCGGAATAAGCAGGGCTTCAGTATCAGAATATGATAGGTCTTGTAACCAAGACGTTAATACTTTTTTACATTGAAATTATTTAGACTGTATATAGAAAGAAGGGAATTAACTTTGTTGTATAAGTATGGACCTAAGAAACAATGGAACCTATGTGACAGAGTAGTTCTGTATGTCGTATCATTGTGATAAATTTTATGTTTACGCCGTTTTGTTGCGTTAATTGAAGGGTCATAATTCGATTGTGCGTGCGTCATCAAAACTATACAAATAATAAATAGCTGGCGAACTGTTAGAACATTAAATTCTTGGTGCAATTCAGCCGTAGGATGCAAGTAAGGAAGAAAAAGAGCCACTTTTATGACCGTTCTCTGGGCGCGCTCCAGTTTTATTAAAATGGTTTTTGCAGCACCTCCCCAGGATGCCATGCAGTACGTCAAAATAGTCTGGCACAATGCGAGGTAAGCCAGCTTTAGAACATCCCTATCTGCCACGTGACGTAGGTTTTTAAAAACATAAATCAGTTTTCTAGTTCTGGATGTCAATAAATCTACGTGAGCTTGAAAGTTTAAGTTTTTGTCAATGATAATACCTAGATATCTAATTGTGTCAACTGATTGTAGTTCTTGACAGGTACAACGAGCAGAAGAATTATAATTTAAACAGGAATGTGCTAAGATTGGGATAGGTAGTTCAGGGTGTGATTTTATGTTTTTCAAGCTGAATGCTATGTATTTAGATTTACTGACATTCAACGAAAGAAGATTAGAACTCAGCCAACTAGCGACCTCATTCATACCGTCTTGGGCATATCTATATGTGTCATCCCAAGAATTACCTCGGAAAACTAGTGCCGTGTCATCTGCAAAGGTGATAATCCACCCATTAGCCAGTTCTAATTGGCACAAGTCATTAATAAAAATTAAGAACAATGTCGGTCCATGAATACTGCCTTGTGGCACCCCTGTATCGATGGGAAGGTCATCACTACGCACATCATCCAGCTGAACACATTGAGTGCGATCATTAAGGTAACTTGAAAAGAATTTCCATTGAACGTCACGGATACCCAATCGCTCCAGCTTCTCGAGCAATAGCGGGACAGAGACTGTGTCAAATGCCTTGGCCAAGTCTAGGAATATTGCGATGACTTTTTTCTTTTCGTCCATACTAGTAACTATGGTGTTGGTAAGTTCATAGACTGCGTTATCAGTTGACTTGTTCTTTCGAAAACCGAATTGTGAGTTAGATAGAAGACTTTTCTTTTCTAAGTAGTTAGTAAGTCTTTTGTGGGCAATTTTTTCAATAATCTTTGAGATTGAATAGTTTGATATGTGAACTGCCGAAACCGGTTTTTGTTAAACGATGGTACCTCACTGAACAAAGCATGCTCATTCGAACCATTACCAAATATTAATAATGACACTGTCAATCGCATTATATATATCATTATCTTTCTAAAAATACTACTTAAGTATATTCATTTAGGTCACACAGTAACACTTACGAACTACAAAATTAGTTTATGGAATTAACATTTATCTTATCTTATGTGGGGGCCAGTCAGTGCAGACCGGCGACACTTCGACCCAGTGGGATCTTTTGTGTCGACACTCTCCCAATAACGACTGCCATAGATGTTCATGGCAGCCGGGACCGACGGCTTAACGTGCTCTCCAAGGCACGGAGCAGGCGATAATTGTCAATCAATACGCACATAATTTCGAAAAGTCATATAACTTCCGAAAGTCAGAGGTGCGCGACGTGGGATCGAACCCGAGACCATCTGCATTGCAGTCTGTTGGTCTCCCCACTGAGCTATCGCTGCTCGGAATTAACATTAGTTACTGGAGTGACATTTCAATCTTCTAGTACAAGATAGGTCCAAAGCATCGATGCCATTGTTTGGCATCTGATGTCTAGGCTACACTTACTTAACATCATGAGGGTCTGGTAACGTGGCTCCGCGGTCGAGCATGATCTTGATGATCTCGTAGTTGTTCTTGTGTGCCGCCAGCATCAGTGGTGTAATGTCCGGGGTGAACATGGCCGTGTTTGGGTCTACTTTCTGCCAACTCTGTATCAAACAGAAGAAGATGATCAACACCTTGAGATCGCGTAATCTTTTAGGTCATAGAGAACAATGTTTTATATACACTTTTGGATTCAAAACCTCCTGTTTCTCAATTACCTGACTGTATATGCTCATACATAATCTTAAGCCTTTATCCATAAAGAAATAGGCAGAGGTCTACTGTGCTAACATTTCTGGTCTACAACTGTAGACCAGAAATGTTAGCACAGTAGACCTCTGCCTATTTCTTATGTTAAAATGAAATGTTAGAGCACAGTTCAGTTGTACCAGGTACTGGAATAGGCTCGCTCCCTATCACTTAGAAATATAGCTGGCGAAATATCAGTGTATTGTATGGCTTCCGACTTTATCCTCGGAAGGCAGAAATGTATATCTCTGCCTTCCGAGGATATAGTCTGAGACTATGAATGTAAAACTTCTTACGTAAGGTTCTGCCTCCTTATGTATGAGTTCTTCATGCTCCAAAAGCAGTTCCACCGCCTCAACGAACTCCGCGTTGATGGCCTGCAGCAGAGCATCCTTGGTCTCCACGCCCATGATGACCAGCAACTCCACCATCTCCAGATTCTCTCCATCTATAGCCAGGGTCAAAGCGCCACGGCCTAACGAGTCCACACAGTTGATGTCTATGTGTTTCTTCCGATGAGCTTTCTGGAGAAGCCTGGGCAAAATGAGATATTTTTTATTTAGTCCCTTTATTTTATTATTTCTATAGCGCAGCAGTTTTGAATGCAACTGAAGTCAATTATCATAGAATATATGCCTGAACCGGATATTGTTATTGCCTTTTCCTGTCCAGAAATTCTCAGTGGCAATAGGGAGTCTGAATCAGCGTACTGTGGGCGACAATAGGCTTGCCCCTATAACATGATCCCTAAAACCAGTCCTTGCAAAATGTGGAGGTAGTACCATAAGTAAAACTTTTCAGCTCACCAGCCTCTTCGTAAATTGAAATCCCTATCTCCATATATTAGGATTAGAATTCAGACGTGAGACTATAATATGCTGTTTATAACATGGTCAGCACAGAGTTTGAGACTACAGATAATAATCGGCATTAAGTTTGCTCCATGCTACCTAAACCGAGGTATCAAAATCTGAGTGTGATACACCAATGTCTTCTCCGACAATTTCAAGCAGGATTTACTGCAATAGTATGTTTTGAATAGTCAGGCGCAAGTATACAGTAGCGCCGCGCGGCAGTCGTCTGCAACCACTCGCCCGGTCTTAGTTCAATTAGGTATTTTTTACATTTGCTACTGGTAGCAGAGAATATATATAACCATATCTAAAAACGAAGAATTTCATTTGAACATCCACAACAACACTTCTGATTACCCCTACACAAAACACTTACATTATATGTAACTTTTTAACGACAGATTTAGCATGCAATTAATTGTATAAATATTTATTAACTATCGTTTGGCAGTTTTCAATTAATTAAAGTCATCTCTAGTGTTGCTAGATTGTTCTAAGAACAGATTTCACAGATAACCTTGCAGCTATTTGCAAGCAGTTAAAAACTATTCCTATAATAATAATGACAAACTTTCTCCATTAAAGTTTGTCGACAGTGTACATTTTAAATCTACGCAAAAGAGTAATCCTGAAAACCTCACTACTTAATTAAAATTCTTTAAAACTATCAAAATATATAAAAATGGCTATCAATTTAAATTTATAAAACAATTGTTTTCTACTAGTATTTCATACAATGTAATTCGACAAAGTTAATACCAAAACAAGCCGATTTAATTCAATTTGCCGCCATTTCTGACGGCGCGTCGGAAGCCATTTTGAATTGAAATTGATTGCGTAAAAAGTTGTGATCTCTTGTCTATTATTTTTATTTGCTAAGGAAAAAGTAAAATCTTTACAACTTAATAGATAATTAATATATATTATTTCGTACCTATGTAAAAACTGAATAATTGAATTTAAAAGCATAAACATGAACTATGTAACAAAACGATTTATATTTGTTGACTTTCTAAACAACAAGAGCTAAGAATAGGTACCTAAGCTCGAAAAATGTATTTATTACTCTAATGGAAAGGTTTTCAATGCTTACCTAATATTGACGGTAGCAGTATTTCCATAGAAGCCGGCAACTTACTAACTTACTAAGATATACGATCCAGAGTATGTAATAGCTATTTTATATTAAATCTAGCACTTGCATGCCATCAATATGCTTTGGTGAGTTCGCACCCAACAGCCAAGTTGAAGAATATAGTAAAATTTCAAATAACTTATATTTTTGTTTAATACTCTGGAGTTCACGTTGGTGGACTTCGAACCCACAAGGACTCGATCGCAAGTCAGCGAATAACGCGATGCATAATGTATTGCGATAGCTTAGTGGGAGACCACGCACTGCCACGCAAATATCTCGAGTCAGATCCCATGGCGCGCATCCCTGACTTTTCGAAGCTATGTACGCACATACGCATTAACCTTTTAAGCGCTTAGCTAAATATCGAATGCCGTGCCCCTAGCGTACAAATCGATAAAATAATACCTACAATAATTAGGGAGGTAATAGGACGAAAATAGAACAAAAAATCATGCATGTTTTCTGTCGCAGAAATACGACACGGGCGGTAGGGGCACGGAAATATGTGTCGCATAAATGCGGTAAAAAGGTTAAATAGTAAATTATCGCTTGTTTTAGCAGTGAAGGAAAACATTTTGAGGAAAAACCTGCATACGTAAAGTTCTCTATAATGTTCTCGAAGATACGTGAAGTCTGCCTACCCATACTGTGCCAGCGTGGCGGACTATAGCCTAAACCTTCTCACACTGGGAAGAGGCCTTAGCCCGCAGCGGGACAGTTTAACACAGGACTGATATTTATACATATTATGTATGGTGGATTATTATTATATATAGCTTTTGCTCACGGCTTCGCTCGCGTGTATGTAGTTTAGGTTATGTTAGTAACAGTGCTAGATTTAAAAAAATAATATATGGGCTATGTTACTCAGTGATAATATAGCTTTCTAATGACGAAAGAATTTTTAAAATTGTTTGAGTAGTTTTTGAGTTAAATCATTACAAACAAACAAAATTTCCTCTTTATAATATTAGTATAGATATATTATCATTATGTATTGAGCTGCGCTAGGTTACCTTTGAAAATATAAATCGTATTTTCTTGAAATACTTATTGAATAAAGGCAATGTTTGAATAACATACCACGATAATAAAAACATGGGCCAAAGCAAGCATAAATAAAAGCAAACATTGTTATAAAAATCTTTAACTATGGTTAAACTTACGAAATTATTTCAGTGTATATTTTGAAAGAAAACATCCGAGCAGGACACGGCGGACATTCTTTTAAGTCAACGATCCCCTGTTTACATTAGCTTTTAAACATAATTGGACGTTAAGTGAATTTTCTTCTACAAACAATAAATATACGTAGACAAAATATGACTTTTAAGTTCGTTAACGAAAATAGTCCTTTTGTTATAGCGAGCTGTGTACCGGTCTTATTACCTATTAATATCATGGTAAAAATAGTCAACAGCATTTTTAATATCTAGCTGGCTGGGTATCTAGTGCTGGTGTTAGCAGATACCTAGGCAATTTAGGACACGTAGGCTATCTTATTCTTATTAGTTTTTATTTGGCATTTAATTTAAAAGTTCCCTCTTGTCTAAGCGCTTCAGTTACTAATATTTTTCGTGAATATAGCTGTAGCCGTCTTATCCTCAGATTTCCTACTTATATTATAAATGTTTGGATGGATATTTAGATGTTTGTTACTTAATCACGTGTAAACCGTTCGACGGATTTATATGCAACTTGACGCTCAGATAGACCATACATAGAGTTCCTTTCCCTTGCAATTTAGCCGGGCGAAGCAGCGGATGAAAAATTTTTAACATAATTTTGCCGATATAATAAATAGTGCAGGTCATGGAACTGGTAAGGCAGCGATAGCTTAGTGAAAGGCAATTGAAATGCAACGCAGAGGTCTTGAGTTCGATCCTAGAATCGAAGAAATCGAAGTTATATGCGTATTAAATCCTTAATTATCGCTTGCTTTAAAACGTCGTGAGAAAACCAGCATGTCTGAGTCTGGCCCGCACTGGGCTAGCCAGCACTGTTACGCAATGGCCTGACCCTTTTCACACTGAGAATAAATTTAAATAAAAAGGAAAATAATAATATCAGCCTGTATTTATATTATATTATTTATACACGAATATAATTTTTTACATTATTAATCGCACTAACTGACTGATAAAGAGACGCTGTTTTTCATAATGTTTAAAGAAGAATCGTTCACAAAAGGGTAGTTTAAAAGAAATTGACCACACCTTTCTGCGACACTTAGTATAAAATTCGAGGTATTTAATTTGCACAAAAATTCTTAATGATTAAAAGTTATGTTACTTTCTCGGTGATTAATTTACTTGGAAATAGTTTAAAACCTTTGAAAGTAATCCCGAGATCATTAATATTTTCGTGAATTTTTAATACTTCACAGGTTTCTTGATGACAAAGGATTTGGTACTAAGAGGACAATTTGAGATAACCTTAGCTAAAGTTAATTCTATAATTTAGAGACATGGACTTGCGCCTGCTTATCGTTATATAGAATGCAATATAGAAGTGTACTGCACCCACTAATCGCTAGTAATTTTTTTAGGTCATAATGTCATCTAGACCGAATTTCAGGCATGGCGGCAAATCTTTTTTTTTTTTTTTTGTCGTGCTCGTCAAAATGCACACTCCACCTGATGGTAAGCAGTCGTGTGGTCTGAGCAGTGGCCTCCACACCGCATAGTAGCCGAGGCGATGTTGAGGTCTACTTTGACGGCCTGAGAAGGTCTTAACAGAGGCTGGCCATCGGTGTAGGACATATTATAGTGCACAAGTCTGGGGGTCAACCACAAGTGCACTCTCTGTTCGCTAACTCTCATAATCCAATAGTACGGTAAACCGACACGACCAGAAAGAGTTTAGGCGCAACACCAATGGCCACGTTTCGTGTTCACGTGCTTGCCGAGGCACGGGGATGAATAAAACCGCAACATGCCTAACTCTGAGCTGCTACTTCAAATCACTTGTTATAAAAACCAAATAAATCTTTGTTGGCCCAACCCGGGATTCGAACCCTCACGCACAGCAGTCGCATACACTACCGCTCTGCCATCGAGGCATTCTAAAGTCAAATATGTAACAAATAAGCCTTTTTTATCCTACCTTTTTATTATTTTATCAAACTTCAGAATCGAATCTTTCGACTTCGATTGGTAACATAGATAAGCGCAAATTTATGCAATGTGTCTAAAGAGGCAATTATAAGCTCTGTTTCGTTGAACCCACCTACACAGCCTAGTGACTAGGTATCGGTAATCTGTCAAATGGATTCTTAATAATCATTTACTTTAATATATGCTGGTACCTGCAGTTTAGTGATGTGTACCATTTGGTTCGAATGATATTAGATTTTTTTTAATGGCTTCTCCCGCACTGGGATTAAATACTGTATCACGGGGGACTTTACAAACATTCAAACAACGGACACAAAGAACACCAGACTCGGAACAACCATTTTTGGATCACAAAAAATGTTGTCCCGTTTGGGATTCGAACCAAACAACACTCTAAACACGTGGCGCAGTGTCAGCGGCGAGGCGAACACCTGAACCACAACGCCATCTGTGCAGTGCACTGTGCAAATGAGAATGTTTTAACAGATCTATTGCTGTCGCGCTGGGCCCGAATGAAATAATTATAATAATAATAATCTTTATTGTTCAAAATTATATGACACATAATACAATCTATACATATAATAAAATCGTAGGAAAGTCAAAACTGTACATTGAATATTTTTTTTAAAGAATACTTGTGGCGTGATTTACAATCGATATCGAAGCCAAAAATATAGTTTTTAGAATTTTTGTCTGTTTGTCTGTATGTATGTCCGGGCTAAACTCAAAAAGTACTGCTTGGATTTACTTCAAATTTTGCATGAATATTACTAACAGGTCGGGTCAACATATAGGCTACATATTATCACGCTATCACCTACGGGGGAGGAGCTGTGAATCTTTATTTTTGTTACGCATTCTGTGACAGCGTGTTATCTAACGACGCATATTTAAATGTTGTTTTTGAGTAAGCCATGCTATTATCTAGCTTTACACTATAAAAATTACGCCATTTAAGTAACTTGGGCAGAGAAATATAGTTGGGTTCCGCGGCGACAAACACTTTTTAGTTAAAATCTACGCGGACGAAGTCGCAGGTAACAGCTAGTCAATAAATAAGGCTAAAGAATATGTACTTGAACAGAAACTCTGGCCCCTGAACTAGGTATATGTACCTCTATTTCAAAAATCAGCGCCCCCCGTATTTATGTATCCACTTTAAGCCTTTATCATTTTATGAATCAAAGGGAAAGACAATACAAAAACGGAATAAGAAAAGAAGACAATATCAATGTGCAAAAGAGATAACTACAGCTTAGTACAGCTCCATTCCCCTGTTTCTTCTACTATAACCAAACCGATCTTTTTCCATCCTAACTAATATTATAAATGCGAAAATGAGTTTGTTTGTTTGTTTGTTTGTTACGCTTTCACGCCTTAACTACTCAACCGATCAACATGAAATTTTGCATACACGTTGTCAGGGGTACAGAATAGGACATAGGGTACCTTTCATCCAGAAAAAATAACTGTTGCAAATCTTTTTTTTTTTTTTTTGGTATTTTTTTGGTACCCAGGAAAAATGCTTGATGCACTATCCGCCGGCTAGGGGACGGTACCGGCGGGGCGTGTGGGACTCCCCATTCTGGTATACCCACTTAAAAACCTGGGGTGTTCCCTCTCTCACCCAATGGAGGGGCCTGTTGGGAGCTCTTAAAAGAATTGAGTCATCCATAGCAGGCCCCCCCCCGTGTGGGTGCGGGCCGGGTCAAACGAACCCGACCACCTCTCGTCCCCAGGGGAGAGCCTCACCGCTCTCCCCTTTCGACATTGGAAGGCGCGCGGGAACACCGCGCGCGCCCTCTCGGGGTTCTTAATTTGTGGGTAGCAGGCCCCCCTGACCCTTGCCACCCGGAACCCTTACGTGGGGGGCAAGAGAGCGACATAAGCGCGTCTCCTGCGCCCCCTCCTCCGGCGGCGGACTTCCGGGGCGTAAGGATCTTCCTCACGCCCCCGCTCCGCTCTGTTGCAAACCTAACCTAACCTAACCTACATTTACGCGAGCGAAGCCGCGGGTGAAAATAAAAGTAAATAATATGAGAAGGATTTTGGCTATGTCTTTATGTTTTATATATTATATTAGTTTCGTTTTTGTTTGCTAGCTGTTCGAAAACACCAGTCCAAGCAAATTTTATCATTCTTGCTGATTTGTAGTTCTTAGAAAATTGTAAAAACAGCTCAGAATAAAATAAAAAATAACAGATAGTACATGATGATATTATGACATGATTACTATTACTTAGGATACAAACATTGCAGTAATGGATATCTATAAAATATATCTTCAAATTTTCTGCTCTACTGTCGTTATTATAGGAGAAAACAGAGAAATACGTTAGTATGGACGAAACGCTTTCCGCATTTTCTTATAACCAAGCAAAAGAGCAGCGATAGCTCAGTGGGGAGACCAACAGACTGCAATGCAGAGGGTCTCGAGTTCGAACCCACGTCGCGCACCTCTGACTTTCGAAAGTTATATGACTTTTCGAAATCATGTGCGTATTGATTGGCAATTATCGCCTGCTCCGTGCTTCGGAAAGCACGTTAAGCCGTTGGTCCCGGCTGCCATGAACATCTATGGCAATCGTTATTGGGAGAGTGTCGATACAAAAGATCCCACTGGGTCGAAGTGTCGCCAGTCTACACTGACTGGCCCCCACATAAGATAAGATAAGATATAACCAAGCAATGTAACTATCGCGTAGTGCAAGACTTTATTCTGCGCAATGCTACGTAAAGAACGCGATAAACACTTACCGTCTAACATTGCCCATGTCACCCCGTTCCACTGCGAGGAGATACTTCTTCTCCTCGAGGGTCAAAGGCTTCGGGAGTGTCGGCAGGTCCATTGGCTTCCGAACGCATTCTAGCTCCGGGTCACCCTGTAAAATGACATTTTTTTAAGTACCAGGTTTGGAAGACTGGTTTCTGCCCGCGGTTTCACACACGAGAACGCATACTGGAAAAAAAGTCATTTGCTATGTATCAGTCTAGGACATGGTATACCTATTTACCAAGATTCATTCAAATCAGTTAAAAGGTTTTCGTATAGTTCAGTAACATCCAAACGTCTTCTTTCAATTGTCAAATGATTTTTTATTTGAAATATTTTTTATCTTACTTCGACTAATCTGAGTGACAATTTATAAACTGTAGCTAATTCTTGGATTTATTTTGTATGATGTTACTTTTAGATGCACATAGATCATCATCATCTATTGACCGGTGCAGCGGTGTGTGGAAAAACTTGGGGCAGGCATCTAACCGCTTCCCGCCACCCTTATCAGGTCATCGGTCCACCTAGATTAGAGCCTTCCCCTGCTTCACAAATGATAGTCAAATAAAATGCCACAATTGTCTTTTTAGTCAAACCCACGACACTAGGTGCATTGATAGTGGATAATCAAAAACTTTCATCACTGCAGCGTCTATGCAGCCAATCATTCAACAGTTCAAATCTAACAAAGCCAAATCATTTCATGCAGAGACAACGCAATCATAAGTTGCTACCGCTTCATCGTCAACCTTGAATGTTCTTAGTTCAAAATATTAATTACATTCAATCATTCCAGATAGCTATGTACTCACGGTAGCAGTGTTAGCCTGGAGAACCGTTGGTCTGCCACGCAGAGGTATCGAGTTCCATCCCAAGGCACACAGTTCTGACTTTTCGAAGTTATGTGCGTATTAAATAGTTAATTATCATAGTTAATTATCTCTCGCTTTAACGGTGAAGGAAAACATCGTGAGGAAACCTGCATATCTTAACATGCATAATGTGCTCGAAGATATGTGAAGTCTACCAACACGCACAGGGCCAGCGTGATGGGCTATAGCCTAATACTGAGAAGAGTGCCTAGCAGTGGGACAGTGTATGTATATACGGGATATTATTATATACATAATATGTACTCACGGCCTCAGGGTCCTTCTTGTCAGACATGATGGCGGCTTACCCCGCGGGGTACTGGAGCGACGTCCGCCCCCTCTGGCAGACTATCTATCCTTAATCTGGAAAATAATGAACGGTTAAACTTGGCCCCTATGTAATTACTAGATTTTGCCTGTGGCTTCGCTCGAGTTGATGTAGAGTTTGTTAATAAATTTCATTCCCTCGTGAACAGTACTTTTTTCTAGATGAAAGGTATGTCCTTTTCTGTGTCACTGACAACGTGCAAGCACGATTTTATGATGTAGTCGAGTAGTTAAGGCGCGAAAGCGTAACAAACAAACAAACTCACATTCGCATTTATAATATTAGTATCAAAGATAATAAATGCCGTTGGTACATCAAGCAATTTACCTTAACTGAAAAGTGCCGTATTATTATTATCAGTTCATTCAAACAAATGTATTTATACGTTCCTATTTCAGACACGTAAGTAGTTTTTCCTTTTTCCTAATAGTTTGGTCTGATGCTTAATATTTAGAAGACCCTATATTCTAATAAGTATTCGACTGCCTAATTTATTATTTGAAAATTAAACGATATGAAGATATGATATCTTCCAACCTCCCAATAGAATTGCAGCAGAATAAAACTAAGCATTTAAAACCAAATTACACCTATTGCGACAAAATCACAACACTGCAGATCAATAACCAAGTCCTCAAACATATCGAGTCCATTATTGTGCAATTCTATAAAATCCTACAAACAAACACACTTCCAAATCAGCAGTGAAAAGAGATTTGCTGCAATAAATATACTTGTCATAGTTACTGGTGACTATGGCTACTGTCAACGTAATAATAGAAATCGAGAAATGGTCACAGAATATCACGGCTATTCGAAAAATAAAATTGCGTGACTCAGTATATAAGCCATCTGACCTGATCTTTTAAAAGTTATAACATCAATAGAATAAAGAGATTCACATATATTCACATATAAAATAGACATTTCTATAGGTCATGAGAGATTCACATATCGCACGTTAAAACCAAAACTGACACTATCCCAAAAATCTTGTTTTCTCAGGAGACCAGAAAAAAGATTTTTTCCAAATAATATTTATTGAACTCAAAATATGGCACAGTTTTATTATTCTATTATACATAATGCACAATACATTAATGTTGTATCTCTAAATTGACGACATTCTATTTCACGTTTTACTGTAGATGGCATTCAAAAAATGGTTATGTTAAATATTGTATAGTGAAAGTATTAGAATTTAAAATAAGTGTACGACATGTCTATGAGAGATAACATCCACACATTTACAGACACATCTATAGTCACGCATTTCTCTACATTCGTCGTAAGGCCACGCGTGGAAGACCTACAAGGGTTGCCTACAAGTATACAGTTGATAATCTTCTTTACATGTATAACGACCATCACCCACTTACGCTGACATAACCTTACTGAAGGGTAATTCGATTGATGCTTATCCGATGCCTAGTATTAGATGTGGATCAGCATTATCTAGGTTATAAGACCAATCAGCTAAACGACAACCAATATTGGAGCCAACGACGTATCCCGTGACAAATGTTTAAGCTAATGTTTGTGGTCGATTGTTAAGTCGGCTCCACACGCTTGGAGTCCGTCGCAAACGCCAAACATCGAACAATAAACGCTAAACACCCAACACAAACAAGCAACCTCAAGTTTGGCGAACGTGCCAGTATATTCCGGATCGGCAGACATGGCTGACGACGAAGTTATGGCAGCTACTAGTTTCAGACTTATTTTAATTTTAAATTAAAGCAAAATAAGAATAAAAGACAAAGAAGAAAAGGAAGACGATGGTGGATGATAAAAATTCACAAAAATCGTACAAGGTAACTGCAATGTCGTACCTAGTAATACAAATTAGTCTTCATTTACAGCGTGTTATTACATTTAACTTCATAATTTATTTGTTTCAGAAAATTTATTAAAAATTTATCTGATTCCTACCAAGCGTTTGTAGACATCGCAAACTGTTTGCCGAATATCCTTTGATTTGTGATGAAAAACCGACACCGATGCCAAACACAAATAAACACTCGTCCACATGTTCGCGTTTGTTGTTTGGCGTTCGCTATTTGGCGTTGTTTGGCAAGCGTGTGGAGCCGGTTTTAGGTTATAATTTTGGTAGACCAACATCCAACCAACTAAATCACTATCAACATTGGATCACAGCGATAGTGAATGTGAATGCTGTGCACGAAGTCTTGAGTTCAATTTCTAGGTCAGGCAAGGTTCATTGTCCAAAAATTCTCAGCATTACAATTGGATGAATGGCAATGGTTTGTGGTTACCTACCTGCTACCGAAAGAGGATTATGACCGCTATTCAGAGTAGGTCCATCGTGTAAGGAGGTTATGTGCTGTTACAACCTAATCTACACACATAATATCACGCCTATATCCTTGAAGAGGTAAGCTGACATGTACTACATCTACATTTAGTCAGCCATTGTCCGTGCTACCCCTGCGAATTTCTTTACAGAAAATCCTAATAGCATTTTGCACTCTAAAAACGAAACTGAAATCTTAAACACAGCAGTCGTATTCACTAAAGCTGCCAACTAAGGCAGTATAATATTTCAATAACCTATTTATCTCGAAAAGTTCAGTGTCAAGGACTTTAGAAAAGTTTTAAACACCTACATAACACTCAGCGTAATTGCAATGGCGAGGCACCATTAAAACCCGTCATCCATGGAGTCAATTGAATAAAATCGTAACTTTGGATAGAATATTAAATCGTCACATTTAAAAACTAGTAGAACGGGCAGTCCTACCGTTAATTTTACTTCAAGCAAATATTAGATGAACTATTTAGGGCGGCCTCGATGGCGTAGTGGTTAGTGTAACCGACTGCCGTTCGATTCCCGCACAAGTCAAACATTTGTGTGCATGTATGGATGTTTGTCTTGGTCTGGGTATTTCTATGTATAATATGTATGTATTTTATAAAAACAAAAAGTATATAATATGTATGTTTATCCATTGTCTAGTACCCATAGTTACAAGCTCTGCTTATTTTGGGCTAGATGGTGTTGTGTGTATGTGATAGAATATTACGAACGAGGTATTCCATCAAGCACACCCAGACGAAACACACCTAAAGTATTCCACTTGGCACACCCGTAGGTGGGCTTCAAATAAAAATTTAAAATAATTAATTTTCTATCCTACGAAGCTCACCTACAAATATAACTCGCATAGTGCGGGGACCGTGCAAGGCCGGAGCGGGTCGCTAGTTGTTTTGTATATAAATATATCCTTTTAAATTAGATCTTAAACGTTTAGTGTTAAGCCTTAAGAAAAGTAGGAGACTTAGTGACAGCAACACACTCGATTAACCTCATTAAATGTTTACTAGGTAGTTAAACAATGTATGGCTAAGGCTAATACGGCTTTTTTTTTATTGTGACTCTGCAAAGTGATTGTAACGGACCTGGTGGAAAGCCCAATTACAGTCCAGAGACAGTGACGACAAGAAGGAGAAGGCGTTCTATTTAATAAGGTGTTAACGCTTAAGATCGAATTTAAAAGAACATATTTGTATATAAAACAATTTACGAATATACAGTATTAGCTTTCCAGAAACAGATTTATTTTGGATTATAGGTATAAAAAATGTAATGATCGGTCGAGTAGTTATGGCGTGAAACCGTAATAAACAAACAGATTAACAGACCCACGTTCGCGTTATAATATTAGTTGAATTTAAATAGACATTACCGAAAGAAATTTATTCTATCCGTCCTTAAAAAATGGACTTAAAACAGTCATCCATATAATATACAGAGTGTAAATGTGAGTATTGAATTTAAATGGACATTACCGAAAGAAGTTTATTCTATCTGTCCTTACAAAATGGACTTAAAAAAGTCATCCATATAATATACAGAGTGTAAATGTGCGTATTGAATTTAAATGGACATTACCGAAAGAAGTTTACTTTATCCGTTCTTACAAAATGGACTTAAAATAGTCATCCATATAATATACAGAGTGTTAATGTGCGTATTGAATTTAAATGGACATTACCGAAAGAAGTTTATTCTATCAATCCTTACAAAATGGACTTAAAACAGTCATCCATATAATATACAGATTGTAAATGTGCGTATTGAATTTAAATGGACATTACCGAAAGAAGTTTATTTTATCCGTTCTTACAAAATGGACTTAAAATAGTCATCCATATAATATACAGAGTGTAAATGTGTGTATTGAATTTAAATGGACATTACCGAAAGAAGTTTATTCTATCCATCCTTACAAAATGGACTTAAAACAGTCATCCATATAATATACAGATTGTAAATGTGCGTATTGAATTTAAATGGACATTACCGAAAGAAGTTTATTTTATCCGCTCTTACAAAATGGACTTAAAATAGTCATCCATATAATATACAGAGTGTAAATGTGCGTATTGAATTTAAATGGACATTACCGAAAGAAGTTTATTCTATCCGTCCTTACAAAATGGACTTAGAAAATAGTCATCCATATCTATACCAATACTAGCTGTCCCGACAGACGTTGCCCTGTACACAAGAGAAAAAAAAATCGAATCCACTTGAACACACACAAAGTTTCATCAAAATCGGTCCAGCCGTTTAGGAGGAGTTCAGTGACATACACACGTACAGTAGAATTATTATAAAGATTATAAAGCTGAAGAGTTTGTTTGTTTGCTTGAACGCGCTAATCTCAGGAACTACAGGTTCGATTTGAAAAATTCATTTAGTGTTGGATAGCCTATTTATCGAGGAAGGCTATAGGCTATATAACATCCCGCTACGACCCACAGGGGCAGCGCAGTAACGATAAACGCGGGTGAAACCGTGGGAACATCTAGTACCTAATATACAGAGTGTAAATGTGCGAATAACACCCACGTTTCGTGCGATAGTATGGGCTTTAAGACTCACCTAATACCTAGAAGGCGAACTTTTGGCAACCTGCCGGACACAGTTCTAGACTAAGACTTCTTGACACTAATCTCAATAAAGCAGCGATAATCTAGTGGAAGACCGTTGGTCTGCCACGCAGAGGTCTCCAGTTCGACCCTAAGGCACGCGTCTCTGACTTTCCAAAGTTATGTGCGTATTAAATAGTTAATTATCGCTCGCTTTAACGGTGAAGGAAAGCATCGTGAGCAAACCTGCATGTCTGAGAGTTCTCGGTCATGTTTTCGAAGATATGTGAAGTCTGCCAAATCGCACTGGGCCAGCGTGGGGGACTATGGCCTAACCCTTCTCACACTGAGAATAGGCCACACCTACCCAGTAGTGGGACAGTTTGCATTGTAATTAGTAAAAGCATTGGTTCTGCACCGGATCTCTCTCCGGTCATGTCGGATTACAGTCCGATCGGATCATGAGAGTTAGGAAACAGAGAGTGCACTTGTATTTGCGCACACACTTGTGCACTATAATATATCCTGCGCAGATGGCCAGCCGCTGTGACCGAAAATCGGTCTGGAGGACATTATTATTAAAGTTTTGGTAATAGAAGACAAAATTTTATATAACCGAAAATATATTTTATATATATTATATATTTTACGAATAAATCTATATATGTATATAAAAGTCTCGTGTCACGGTGTTGTGGTCGCACTCCTCCGAAACCGCGCGACCGATTTTTATGATTTTTTTTTATTTATATTTGGTAGGTATGAGAATAGGTCGTAAGTATATTTCATACCGCTAGGAGTCAACCTGACCTACATTTACGCTAGCGAAATTACGGGCAAAACCTAGGAAATAAATAAATGTCCATTCGTATGGAAAGCATACCTATATAACAAGTCATCCGTGATTAAAAGGGGTTCCGTAATAGGATTGTTAGTGTCCTTAAATGGTAAAAATAGATGTGGTTGATAATAAATATCACCACGACCAGTGCGCCGAGTGTATTGGGTTCAATTCCCAGATGAGACAGAAATATGTTATTGAAATAATAATTCCAAAAACATTTTTGATTATTGTGAAGTAGCTCGCGATACCGGGATAAACACTAGAATTGTACCTATATAAGTGATTTCAGATTTCAGTGTTTCAGTAGTCATCAGAAAAGATATACATTTCAGGGACTCATTAAAATTCTTGTTGATATCACAAATTTTAAAAGCAAGTCGAAAAGCACGACAGCCCTGTAATCTTATACTTTACTTATTTTAACAGATTGATGCATTGGTAGCACAAGATGGATGAGATGGCGAAAGATCCCAGGTACAATATATAAATTTAGACTACCCCTTAAAAGGACCGAATATACAATTTCATTCGTGTTTCCTTCTTTTTCAATCCTGGGTCTTTTAAGCGAGGCTTGGAAAAGCAAAGCGTCAAAGTAGAGACCTGAACATCGCTTCAGCTATGAGGGTGGTGCGGAGGCTCTTCGCCCACATGATCGCTTACCATCAGACGGAGTGTGATCATTATGACGTGCAAAATAAAATAAAAATGTCCCGTCTATTGTATGGATCAGAGTACTGAACTATAAGAAGATAAATGAAAAACGATTGCATGCATCTGAATGATGTATGAAAGAAAAAATCTTGAATGTGTGAAGCGACAAAAATAGAAAATGATCAAAAATATCATTGAAATCAAAGTACTTTATACGGAATTTTATTATTTAATTTCAATGAATAACATTCGCGTAAATAAAAGACAATATTATGAGGATCAAGAATATGTTAAATGGAGTTTTGAGAGTGGCACCAGTGGTTGAAAGGGATTCGTTTGTGTTCGTAAAGGTATGATATGAGAAGACTCTGATGTAGTTCCAATTCAACTACACACCATTCAAGGCAGCAAGTTTGCACACCGTGGTAGGTTTAGTCGGTACGACCAGGGATTTTCCATCTTTCTTTACCAGTCAGTCTTCGTCAGAATTTTTTGAAGTGAGAAGTTATCCAGAACATTGTATATTATCCCTATTTACGCAGAATTAGCTAAAAGTATCTTGCTTATAGTAATTTCGAAATTTCATTTAAATGAGTAAACGTAAAAAACTTTTAGAAATAGTATTATTTTATTTTTTTTGTTATTAATGCGGTAGACACAACAATAATATATGCCTATTGGTAAGCGGAGGCCGTAAATGCAGACAGGCAGAATTAAGCAAGGAAAAAATTGAGTATCCTTGTTGGCAGCATGCTTCTTAATTAAATAACTCTAGAAAATCTATTCACTACCGGAACACATCATAAAACACGCTAGAATCTAAATTTACTAACATTATTTACCCGTGTAGGACAAGAAGGCTTTTATACCACTTCATACTGGCTGAGCTACACTACTGAAACGGTTTTACTTAAAAAAGTATATTCAAATTTGTCCAAATCCATACAATTTTTGAGAGTTTATACCACAAGAACAAGAACAGAAGCAATTTAAGGAAGATTGTATAGCGTAGCAAGAAAGCAGCAGTCAAAAACAATTGAAGAAAAAAAAGACGGTTTAGTTTACGATTTTAATTTAATTTTTGTGGGTATAATATACTAGTTTTCACCCGCGGCTTAGCTCGCGTAAATGTAGGTTAGGTCAGGTTAGATTTGCAACAGTTATTTTTCCTGGATGAAAGGTACCCTATGTCCTATTCTGTACCCCTGACAACGTGTATGCAAAATTTTATGTTGATCGGTTGAGTAGTTAAGGCGTGAAAGCGTAACAAACAAACAAACAAACAAATTCCTTTTC
Organism: Catocala sponsa; assembly: GCA_963564715.1. Lineage (NCBI taxonomy): Eukaryota > Metazoa > Arthropoda > Insecta > Lepidoptera > Erebidae > Catocala > Catocala sponsa. The sequence goes on along the minus strand of OY751346.1, from coordinate 7,063,190 downwards.
GCATTTATAATATTAGTTAGGATTATGTAGCATCTCCAATGTCATTTTATTACACTTATTTTATAGCTTTACAAAACATACCCTATGAAGCCGGTATCACAAAACCAAGATAAAATCTCACTCACGTTGCTAAGAACTCTAACTAGTCACCTTTAAACAACTAATTATCGTCAACTGGACTGGCTGTCCAACCAACCTTCACCTAATTTCACATATCGGATTAACCCACAAATTAGTACAACTTACATTTTGTTTCCAGTCACAATACTTAGTTGTATGTTTTCTTTTTAATCACAAACACATGTAATACATATGTAATACGAATATTGCTGAAATACCTATGTGTATCCCATATACTTATGTTTTAAATGTAATGTTAAGTAGTTTGAGTTTAAATAAAAGGGGGGCTTCTGTAGTCTACCAAGCACAGTTCTAAATTTCTAGGGAGAATTTAGGAACAGAAAATTTCAGTAGAATTTTACCAACTCATTTTTTCACACACATTCGACGTTAAGCGAAGGCATAATCACGGGACCAAGATGGCCGTCTAAAATTCCATTATGTAGATTATTTTAAAAGACACCGCACGCGCTTTAAGTAGTTCTAGTGTCACGGGCGAATTTACAACCATTCAAACAACAGACACAAATAACACCCACAATTAGAACAATTATTGATCACACAATTTTTGTCCCGTTTGGGGATCGAACCCACAACACTCAGGCGCCTAAACCTCTTAAATCACTACGCCAAACATGTAGTTGTACAGTTAAATTACATTTTAATTTTAAATCACATAATTACATTTTATTTATTAAAAAAACACAACTCCGCACTAGGTATAAATCCTGTGTCGCTGGGGACTTTACAAACATTCCACCAACGGACACAAGGAACACCCAGACTCAGGACAACCATTTGTGGATCACACAAAGTTTTGTCCCGTGTGGAATTTGAACCCACAACACTCGGCGTAGTGGCAGTTGCGAAGCGACCATTTAAATCACTAGGCCATAATGAAGCACAAAAATAATTTAAAAAAAATAATAATATATGTACTTACGAAGAAAACGATCGCCAAGGCTGACGCGACGCCACTCCTGCGCTTTGACAAACCCACCCGCTGTTATATACTACCCCACCCCCCAAACGTCTCCCCCTATGATCCAATTAGCGCAGTGTCACCCGGATGAACCCGGTTCGATGCCAGCGCGTGCTGTTTGTACACAACTGAAATGTTTCAAGGGCGAATGGCGCGTCTGGAATTAAATATGTATCTACGTTAATACGTTTTACTTCTACAATGTCAAAATCTGCTGCTCCGTTGGTTTATTGCTCTTACGCACGGTCGATCGTGAGGTGTCAGGTTCCTATAACAACGTACTTTATCGATAAAAAATTGTTTAATTCTTTTTTGTTTTATTATCTGCGATCGGTCGTATGTACTCGAAACTTAGATGAATATATATTGTCGTTGACATTGGTTAATGGCGATAACCTAGAGAGATCCTTAGACCGCCACGAATAGGTCTCGAGTTCGAAAGCAAGGTTTTGACTTTTCAAAATTATGTGTGCGTATTAAATAATTATCGCTCAGTTTAACAGTGAAGGAAAACAATAACAAACCTAGAAAGGAAACCTGCATGTCTGAGAGTTCTCTCTAATGTTATCGAGGATGTGTGAATTCTGCCAACCCGCTCTAGGACAGCGTGGTAGTCTATGGCCTTACTTTGCTCACATTGGGATGAGGCCCGTGCCCAGTAGTGAGACAGTTTATATACCTAATAGGCTAATATTATTATAAGTATTATTATTGGTTGATTAATGAGTTGATCGATGTATTAAGTTAAAATATCATCTCATACTAACGCGTGTTTGAGTCACAAAAAGATAACATTTATAACATTAGTAGGATGATAGTACAGTTCTAATAGCCACTCCTACAACTAACAAGCAAAAGTTATCCGAAAGATAAATCGCATGCTGTCTCACTCATGTTAGGTTAAAGAAGAGAGATCGCAAGACTTTTATCTAATAGATAAATGCTATCTAGAGGTGGTAATACAAGCCCTAAATCACGTAAATGTTAATCGGCTTATGTCGCTGCCTATACACGGAGGAGTGTTTTCTTGTAAATGGTTACCCATCTATAAACTTGATGATAATATTGCTTGACTTTACCGATTGATCGATCTATGCGGTCACACTTTGCATCCTTAATTTTTAACCTGCTAAACCTAAATTGAAAATAACACATGTTTCATCTTAGCAATTGCAATCTTTGCAATATATAAAATAATAAAGTTCATTGTGAAATGTAAAGAATAATTATTATATATTTTAGTAGATATTAATAAAAAACGATAGCAGCGATAGCTCAGTGGAGAGACCAACAGACTGCAATGCAGAGGAGAGGATTCGCACCCACGTCGCGCACCTCTGACTTTCGGAAGTTAGATAACTTTCCGAAATTATGTGCGTATTGATTAACAATTATCGCCTGCTCCGTGCCTCGGAGAGCACGTTAAGCCGTCGGTCCCGGCTGCCATGAACATCTATGGCAATCGTTCAATGGAAGTCAGTGCCCTCTAATATCCTGACACTTGTCTAGCTTTAGGGTATCGTTAGCCTTCGGGTTGCGGAGGTCAGATGGCAGTCGCTCCGTGTAAAAACTGATATCCAGTCAAATCCGGTTAGACCAGAAAGCCAACCCCAAGTGACTTGAGAATAATAAAGGCTAGGGAGAAGAGTAGGTATTTTTTTATGAAAAAATCTTGATAGGGTTTCTCTTTACATTTATGCTGAATCTTACTACCAAGCGTGTAACTGTGTCCGAACTCCGAATCGACTGTTATAATGTGTTTTTTTTTACAGCAGCCATAGACAACTGTGGTTAAAGGTATATTCGAGTTTGGGATGAGATTTTGGCTGAATAACACGGCACTAGATAAAATACTCAGCAATTCAAATAAACTTTCTGTAAAATCATGTTTCTAAACCATTCTTTTAACCTTTCATTACCAACAGCATCTTTATAAGGCATGTTAGCATATTTGAAAACAATAATTTTAAGAAAACGTCTTATATCGATGCTATTTATTAATAACCCATTATAACAAAACTAGCTTTAGCCCGCGGCTTCGCTCGCATTAATTTAGAATTTGACAATCAATTCGGGTTGTACTCTGCTTGTAATAATATAATTCAATCATGATTCGAAAGACACGTGGCGCCATCTATTATCATAAGAACGTTATTATTGTTTTCCTCGGGAATAGTAATCTTTTTCGGGATGAAAGGTAGCCTATGTCCGTTTCTGTACACCTGTCAACGTATATGCAAAATTTCAGGATGATCGGTTCAGTGGTTTAGACGTGAAAAGGTAACAGACAAACAAACTCATTTTCACTTTTATAATATTAGTTAGGAAGGATTAGGATAGGACAACCAGTGTAAGTCCTGTGCATATGAGATATTTAAGAAAAATTATATGTAGGATCCTTGTAAGAATTAAAGAAGCGGAAACAATTATTTTGAGAACATTTGTCTGTATATTTGCACGTCGTACGCACATCATGCAACAAGTACTGCACTAAATTGATTGCGGTTTTGACAGTTGCATTACTGGAGGAGTTAACTTAAAATTTGGTTCATGTTTCGTCTTGAAACGTCATTTAGAAGTCGAGTATTGTGTGTAGATATGATATTTTTAGACGCAAACGCAGAAAAATATAGTTAGGTACCTACTTCCAAATTTATTATATTATTATAAGCTTTTAAGTTTCATAAATATGAATGAACTCTTTCAAATGTTAGAAGTCGTAACAAAACAATGAAAATGATTTTATTTTAACACTTAATTCTGTTATGGCTTATAAAACCAAGGTTTTCAAATGTCACGAAGTTTACGGGAAATTTATATGAATCTGAATATAAAACTAGGAAACTTGATGGCTTTATTACTTGTTAGTTTTATGATGTACCTATGAATAGTTGGATGCATTTTGTCTCGCAGTGGCAATGGAATCACTCATGTAAGTGCATTTCAGACGATGGCAATAAAAGTGTTCAGGTGGGAGTATTTAATATTTAGTTTTGTTGATAGAACGTCGTTTTTAAATTTTTATCGAAGTTTCTATTTCAATAATGTCTAATTCTTGTACAGCGTGTAACGGTGTGGTCATATAAGCGACGTTCTATAGACACTGTACAGTCGGCCAAGAAAGTGATCTACCAGTTTTGACAAAAGTTTCTGTGATATCTACCTAATTATTATCACTAAGGTTGACTTTTCTAATTTGTTACATGGCATGACGTAAATATAATACGTGATAAAGAGAGCAATGGTCACTGTCATAATATTATTGAAAGGGGAAATCGACCTTATTGTTTCATGACGTTCAAATGAACCTCCGTAACCGTAAGGTGCTTTTGGCCAACTATACAATGAAAAACCGCGACATATAAATCCATGTACATTTTTTCTCTTTGATCGACTTATCAATATATTCTAGTTGATATTAAAACAGCACTAACAGCTGACTCGATGACCTCCGCGAATCTGAAAATGACCAGGCGTAATTTTGCTAATGATGTTGATTTTGATATTGATAATGTGCTATGTTTCGTGTTTAAATCCTAATCCTAACTAATATTATAAATGCGAAAGTGAGTTTGTTTGTTTGTTTGTTACGCTTTCACGCCTTAACTACTCAACCGATCAACATGAAATTTTGCATACACGTTGTCAGGGGTACAGAATAGGACATAGAGTATATATATAAATAACTGTTGAAAATCTAACCTAACCATTTTTTTTTCTTTTTTTTTACATTTACGTGAGCGAAGCCACGGGTAAAAACTAGTAATAAAAACAACAACATTTGAAATATTATAAAATCCCAACTAATATTATAAATGCGAAAGTGAGTTTGTTTGTTACGCTCTCACGCCTTATCATCGGGTAAATTTCGCGCAACACGTAATCAGGACACAGAAAAGGACATAGGGTACCTTTCATCCAGAAAAAAGTACTGTTACTAAAATAACCTAACTAACATTTATGCGAACGAAGCCACGGGTAAATTCTAGTTCAAAATAATTTGTTTTACTTTTTTCTGGATGAAAGATAACCTAGGTGAGGTTATCTTTCATCCAGAAAAAAGTACTGTTACTAAAATAACCTAACTAACATTTATGCGAACGAAGCCACGGGTAAATTCTAGTTCAAAATAATTTGTTTTACTTTTTTCTGGATGAAAGATAAGCTAGGTGAGGTTATCTTTCATCCAGAAAAAAGTACTGTTACTAAAATAACCTAACTAACATTTATGCGAGCTAAGCCACGGGTAAATTCTAGTTCAAAATAATTTGCTTTTTATTTTTCTGGATGAAAGATAACCTAGGTAAGGTTACCTTTCATCCAGAAAAAAGTACTTTTACTAACCAAACCTAACTCACATGTACGCGAGCTACAATCAGTTCACAGTCATTTGTTTTAAGGCACCTAGTTTTCAAATATACATAACGGTCCTAAAATATGACCATACCTTTCTTTTACACACTGTATACAAGGGTATTGCGTAAGGTTTGGCTACCATACGGTATGGAAAAGCAGTACCTATAAATATGACTACTTTTACGCAGTTGTATAAACGGTGGTACTCTCCCGACCGAGTCGGCTTATACGTATCTACTGTATCTAGTAGGTAATGACTATGTCTAATGACTAGTCATTACCAATTAATCGTCATGGGCAAGCTTTTGTCGGCCTCGATGGCGTAGTGGTTAGTGTAATCGACTGCCACGCTTAAGGTCACGTGTTCGATTCCTGCACAAGTCAAGCATTTGTGTGCATGAACATGGATGTTTTTCTTGGTCTGGGTGTTTCTATCTATACTATATTATAAAGCTGAAGAGTTTGTTTGTTTGAACGCGCTAATCTCAGGAACTACTGGTTCGATTTGAAAAATTCTTTTAGTGTTGGATAGCCTATTTATCAAGAAAGGCTATAGGCTATATAACATCTCGCTACGACTCACGGGGGCGGCGCAGTAACGATAAAAGCTGGTGAAACCGCGGGAACATCTAGTGTATAATATGTATGTATATTACATGTATGTTTATCCATTGTCTAGTACCCATAGTAGAAGCTCATTTAGCTTAGATGGGCTAGATGGTGTTGTGTGTATGTGATAGAATGCCATCGAGACCGCCTATACAGAAGAGAGACTATGTATGTATTGGAAGTTATATTCCATCCATAAACGATTTTGTTTTATTACGATCTACTAAAACTCGAATGGTCACTTTATATGTCTAATAAAATCATGCATCATAATAAAATTCAAGGTTTCTTTGACCTCAGTGTTGATTTGACATCCGGAGGCTTTACCACGAATCTTCACAGCCTTCATACTGTTTGAGCCTAACTATATCCTACCATTATTTTTTATCAATTCATAAAGGTTTCCTTTAGTTTTTTTTTATTCCACTCACATCAGGTGTTTTTTTTATACCACTCACATCACATCAGGTGGGCTGTATGCTTGTTTGCCACCTTGGCAAACAAACATACGGCCTACCTGATGGTAAGTGGTCACCGTAGCCTATGGACGCCTGCAACACCAGAGGCATCACTTGCGCGATGCCGACCCTTTAGGAACGGAAGTGGGAAGGAGGAAGGGGGTGATTGGGCCTCCGGCACTCTCACTCACCTAACGAAACACAACAGTAGGAATACTGCTATATCACGTCGACATTCTGTGAGAGGGTAGTCCTTCCCCGGTCGAGCCGGCCCATTCATGCTGAAATAAGCGAGGCTCTACTACTCTGAATTTTAATTATTTTAAAATAAATAAAAAGTCGTGTACTTATACAATTATTTCGGCCACCCACTTCGTCGGCTTGAATCCCGGGACGCATACCAGGTTAAATACTATCCAGCATGGTTATCCAGAACATAGTCTATCTGTGAGACAAATTTCTAAAAAACAGTCTATTAAGATATTCTTGTGAAACGGATAGTATACAATTTGTGTGTAACAGAATCACAATCATGAAATAGGAATATGTGTAAAAACTTTATAAATACTGCTGTCTCCTTTTATTTTGTTATATTAGAAGTGTTCGGAGCTACGCATCCAGCTCAGCGCTTTACATTTGTGCATTGCATGCACAATTGAGACGCGTTAATTTTATAATTTTATTCGACTTTCTAAGTCAACTCGCAATCGTGCAGCGACCGAGCTCAACCTCCGTAACCATTAAACCATTAAGCTTACCATTGAATTTACCATTTAGTTGCCAGTTGTTAAGTGTTTTTACCAATATTGACTTTATAATATATATTATCGCTTATCATACCATTCGTAGTATCTATTTAAACGCAGTTATTCCTTAAATCTACTCTATTAATCATAAAAGAGCTCGCTCCGCTACAAGAAGAGCTAGCCCCAGTTTTTTTGGATCTCTTTCTAACAAATGTAAGAGTCATAAGCTAGAGCATAATTAAGATACTGTTACGATCTTGCTACATTTATTTGTGAAACAGAAATAGCTCTTTCGGTTTAAGCTTAACAGTTTTGAAATCCTGTTATTTTAAACTGTTCCTTTTAATACGCCTCACTCCTATTTACTTGTGGTTGAGAAACAAACCATTAGATAATCAGCCCTTTGGAAGGCCTACATGAGGATATGGTTTTAAAGTGAAGAGGCTTTGGTGACTCCGCACAGATGAAGAAGTTCCGCCTACATCTAACAGATGGCGCTACATACAACAAGCGCTCAAATGACGTCATACTATTATGCATCGCACAAGTGAAGTTTACACAGCGACTAAGTATATATACAAGCTCCCGACATCAACCGTCGGGCCGTGGCCCGCCAGGCACGATCAACCAGTCTGGTCGGAGGGTCCTCCCTTTGTATTGGAGGGGCATAACAGCTCGTTCCTCCACATTGGTGAACCCGACGTTTCACGCCGACGTTCGACGCTTTCACACCTTAACCAGTCAACCGATCACCATGAAATTTCACATACACGTTGTCATGGTCACACTATTCTGTAAATAGGGTAGGTACCTTTCACCCTGAAAAAAGTACTGTTACTATCCTAACCTATATTTACACGAGCAAAGCCGCGGGAAAATTCTAGTGATAAAATAAATCACTCCTAAGTACCTACGTACATGCGTGCCTACGTACCTACAATGTATTTTTTTAAGCATAGTTTATAGCCTAATAGATAGCTTGCCATGCAAGATACTAAATCGGGGCACACATGTACTATGGTGACAATAATCAAGGGAGGAAGAGAAGGAGTATGAAGAGCGCCGGCTTTTGGAAAACTTCGAGGGTAATCATGGTTTATACCTACTTAGGTACATAATCGCATTGTAGTAAATTGCTATGCCTACGCTGTAACTTTAGTATATCCATTCAAGTATTAAGTTCTACGCGATGCGTAGGTAAGTAGTATAGGTACCGACGTCTGGCCCCGCGGGCGAGTTGAAGTTATATTGCTATAAACCGATTACTGAACGATTTTAATCGATGATGGTCGGTACCTACCTCTGCACTCATCGAGTCAGTATTCCTGTATAGGGCGTTGCTATATCAATAATGTAAATGTTTATTGAAAGAAATAAACAATCAGTACCAATCTAAGTAACAAATTGACCCTCTTTGGTAATAATTAAATTAGGTAAGTACTGGTCAGAGAAATGAAATGAAACCGCAGCATCTGTCAATAATTTATAAAAGTTTTATGGTTCAATCAAATTTTAATTATGTTTTATGTTAATTTACGTGAATAATACGCACAATAACATACACAGTATATTTTTCTTTTCATAAATTTGTGAGCATAGTATTTTAATTATCATTCAACAATGATGAAGGCATCGGATATATTACGGCAAGTATTCATTATTCATTGGCTTTTTGTACATACCTCCACTTGAGAGGAAGTTAAAGTTCATGCGGAATCCGCCATGCGTGCGATAATGAATTGGCTTAACACTAATCTGGTTACCTACTCTAATCTCAACAAAATCTTCTATATTCCCTTCTCAATCCGCAGCAATACTCGACCATCATCAACTTTCACTCTCCAGGCGCATACATGTTATAACCAAACCACGTCTTGCCTCTGTGACACATTGGTTAGAGCTAATACTGTTAAATACTTGGGTGTACAAATAGATGATGGTCTAAGATGGAACATGCAACTTAACACGCTATCAAATAAAATCATGCGTCTCATCTCTATATTTAGAACTCTTCGCGGATCGGCTGATTGTGATACACTCAGAATTGTGTACCTTGCGCTATGCCAATCCATAATTGTATATTGCATACCAGTATGGGGTGGAGCAGCCAAGACTAATTTTATACAAGCGCAGAGGGCTGTCCTGAAAGTTATGACTAATTAGGCCTTAAAGATATCCAACGGAACAACTGTACGCAAATTGTAAGGTTTTGACAGTTCGGCAGCTCTTTGTGCTTCGTTCTATCTTTCGAGCGCATACTGGTATCCAACTGTATCCAACTGGTATCAAATCCAAATAAACGCAAAAATATACACAATAACACATAACTATAATAACTAATAAGTGCGATACAAAACATCCTTTGCAAAACAACAATTCTACGTTATAACTTATAATTATACATCTTTACAAAAACTACATAGATAGCTAAACATACTCAACCTGAACACATACGAAGCCAAAACAAAAATCACAAAATGGCTTGTCTTCCAAAAGTATGACAGAATTGAATCATTATTATCATACATCATATTATTATAATAATTATCACGCAAACACAAACACACACACACCGTCACACACACACATATATACTTTTATATACACACACACCCTCACATACTCATACACACACACACACACACACACACACACACACACACACACACACACACTTCAAATAATTATCACCAACCACCACCACTAACATGATATCCACACGAATCACAATCCACTTGTAATAATTATGTATAATTTGAATCCTTAACATACCGAACACTGTCTCGGGTATTATTGCCTAGTTTAGCTCAAATAGTGTACCTACTAAAGTTGTACATAGTTACGCTATTATAGTATTTAAATTGAGCACTGTACCAGTTAATTTTTGGTGATAAATAAACTTATTATTATTATTTTGTGCAATATTTATGCTTAATTACCTAAGTGTGAGTTGCGTTAACTGATTTACTTCAATTTATTCGAAAAACGCGCCGTAAATAATAATTATAAAATTATTTTATCCCAAGTTACGTGCTTTTGCCATACCAAAAACAAAAAATAAATTTATTCTCTATGATTTGATATGAAAGTTGCCAGTATATTTTTGGGTTTTACCCAGAATATACATTTTTTTTTTTATCTTTTGTTTAGGGACTTTTATCTGTTTAGGATATGTCAGTCCCATCAAGCCTTAAACTTAAATATACACTTATAACTTATATATAAATAAAATGAACAGGACTAGACACTCAAACACTGCATACAATTAAGAGCCATCATATTTGTACAAGGCTAAATCATAAATAAGTTTAGCTTCACTGGATATTGGTATAGACAAAATACTTTGTATTGTACCAACATCCAGCCTAGTAATGTTAAGCTCCCGTATCATTCTATCCCTCTGTCTTTGATTCTTTGAACACTCCATCAACAGGTGTTGAGTATCATCAATTGTGTTACATATTTCACAGTTTGATGAATGCTTTTCCCATAAGATGTTCAAACTTCTTAGATGGAATATGCCCGGAACGCAATCTATGAGCAGTTGTCACATACTTTCTGCTTAAATTTATGTTACTGAACCAGGGTATACAAGGAGGTTCCGATTGCATAGTTTTATACCATATTCCTTTAAATTTAGCATTTTCATCAAAATATTCCTTCCAATAATTATAACAGATATCTTTAAATTTATATAATACTTCTGTATAATGTGGCGCAATGTAGATGTCTTCTGCTTCTGAAATAGCTATCTTTGCTAATCGATCAGCCTCCTCGTTACCCATGAGACCAATATGCGATGGAATCCACTGCAGTCTCAGATGCTTTATTTGACAAATTTCTTTAATTTTGTTTATTACAACATAAGCTATCGGTGTACCTCTGCAACCAGAGGCGCATCGAGCTAAATGTTGTAAGGAACTTTTGCTGTCTGTCAATATCACAACATTTTGACAGTCCATATTCTTAATACAATTTAAGGCTTCCGAGATCACAGTGAGTTCCATCGTCATAACTGAAACGGGTGAATCAGTTTTATATGTAGCCAAAATATTTTCACGTGGACAGTAATACGCGGCACCCTGGCCTTCTGACGTTTTGGAACCATCTGTATAAAACTGACTCCATCCACAATATGTAATATTCAATTCTTTTAAAACTTCAAATTTAAGCATAGGAATATCATAATTATGTTTCGGCTTATTAATACAATCTAAGTTGGTTCTAATAATATTATCCAAATTTATATAGGAAATCCAAGTATCAAACCGAAACATTTCAAGAGGATAGGATGAATGAATATACATAAAATCTGTGTTTGCATTTCGCTGGAATATCTACACAAAAACACAGAAGATTTAAAAGATAACAATGAATACATACAATAATATGTCTCATTTTCGTTTTATGTGTCTCCATACATAAATTATAATATTTTTAATACAATATTATTGCTGCAGCTTGAAGGAATTAATTTTATAAAAATTGGACAACAGGCTTGGATTAATTGTGAATTTTGAATCTATCAGCAGTTATTTAAAATACATACATAATACATTCGCAGCAGAAAGACGTCCACTGCTAGACATAGGCCTCCACAGGTATTCCACACAGACCGGTCTTGGGCCACCCGCATCCAATCGCTTCTCGCAAATAAACAAACACTGTATTTTAAATTTATGAATAAATTTACGTTTTGTCTTTGCGATGCAGGTCCATAATATATAGGTACTATGACTTAGAATTAAAAATCTAGTTTTAACTTTCTAATTCAATTGTATCATCATAATAAAATTACTTTAAAGATTATTTTGATTGTAACATTTCTAGTTGCAGTATAGGTATTTAAAGTATATGACTCCAGCCTTTAGAGGCATAATATAATATTACACTCGTCCTGCTCCCTCCCTTGCGCCTATCACAGAGTCCTGCATTCTATAGTATTTCCACATTTATTACTAGCCTTGAGCGGGTTGATGACACCAATCTGTCTATTTTAACCACTAAGCAAGAACAAAATAGCCGATTCTGTTCGTTCTTACTTTATGGCTCGCATGCGTTGCCTTTGCGTTGCTTTTGCATTGTGCAGTTATTTTTGGTTACTATCAGGTGACTAGTTCGTCTTTCAAAACTAGGTATCAGATATAACCCTAACTAAACTAATATTATAAATGCGAATGTGAGTTTGTTTGTTTGTTACGCTTTTAATTAAGCGTTAAATAGTGGCCCGATCATGATAATATTTTGCATACACGTTGTCAGAGATACAGAAAAAGATATAGGGTACATTTCATCCGGAAAAAGTAATGTTACTAATCTAACTTAACCTACATTTACCCGAGCGAAACCGTGGCCAAAATCTAGTATATAATAAAACAATGAAAAGTGGTGTCCACTTTGAGTACTGTCCAAAGTAAGTCATAATAGCCGAAATTCATTAATATGCATTCTAAAATATTTTATCGTTAGTATGTTTTAATCTCGGTAGCACTTTATAACTCCGACCAGAGGATAACGAAAAACCTATTAACCCGGCGTCGTTGACGCTGGGTAATATTTACCCGAGGTGATTTTAAGAGGGTATATTTATTTTTCCTGACGTCCATCTTACTTATCCGCCAGTATAGCTGGAGATACAACTACCCTCTATATGGATTATTGTTTACATCATTATTACGCTGCTCATGTAGTGAGATACAAGTGTTTCAAATCAAAACGGGTAAGTTTTACCCACCGTCATAGATAGTGTAATATTTTCATGACGTATTTTTATTCGTGTTTATAATAGTTTTTACAAGTTGTTTTGTATTTTTTTTTAGTTTTTGGTCACAAATGGCTTTGACTAACCAAGATCAACGGATTTTGAGTGTTTTGGAGGAACCTGATTCTGATGATGATGGGTCGGTGGCTGCTTCAGACATAGAATATGAAGACCATCTGTCTGAACGTAGTAATGACAGTGAATCCGAGCAAGATGCGAGCGACCCTGGTTCTGACTGGGATTCTTCAGACTGTTGACCTTGAAACAGTACGAAATGAATTACGTGTTCAGCACTTCAAAGGTAAAGACGGGACATTGTGGCGAAAAATACCATCACGCCCAAATGTTCGAACAAGATCCGAAAACATACTAACTGAGCAACCAGATGTGAAAATTGTGGATCAAAGTGCTAAAACCGTGTCTGAATGTTGGCAATTATTTATTACTGATGATATTTTACATAAGATTCAAACATATACTATTAAACATATACAAGGAAAAAGAGCGTCATGTGCAGATTTAGGTAACCGAAGATACATGAATGAAGTCGCAATAAGCGAGTTGAAAGCTTTTATTGGTTTACTGTACATTGCAGGATTTTACAGATCTAATAGGCAAAATCTAAGTGACTTATGGCAAACGGATGGTACTGGGGTGGAGATTTTCAGACTCACTATGTCACTGCAGCGATTCTACTTTATAAGTAGCTGCCTTCGCTTTGATGACAGTTCAACGCGTGCTGAAAGACAGCTAATTGATAATTTGGCACCAATACGTGAACTTTTTGAAAAATTTGTTGGTCAGTGTCAAGACATGTATTCCATGGGAGAAAACTGCACCATTGATGAAATGCTAGTGGCTTTTAGAGGACGATGCAAATTTCGGCAATATATTCCGTCCAAACCAGCCAAATATGGTATCAAAATATTTGCTTTAGTTGATGCTAAGACCTTCTACGTCACCAACTTAGAAATATACGCCGGGAAACATCCAAATGGCCCCCATTCACTCAGCAATAAGCCGTTTGATGTGGTAGATCGCCTTGTGATGCCTGTGTCTAAAACTGGACGGAACATTACGTTTGATAATTGGTTTACCAGCCACGAATTGGTGACTCATCTTCTTCAAGAACACAAATTGACATCAGTGGGGACCTTGCGCAAAAACAAGAAACAGGTTCCACCACAATTTGTCTCATGTCGCGGAAGAGAGCTGAATTCCTCAAGGTTCGGACACCAAAAAGATATTACTATGGTTTCTTACATACCAAAGAAAAACAAGGTCGTACTCTTGATGTCGAGCTTACATCATGATGATAAAATTGATGAATCTACTCGTGATCAACAGAAACCAGAAATAGTCACGTTTTATAATTCAACTAAAAGTGGAGTGGACGTAGCAGATGAATTGAGTGCTACGTACGACGTGAGCAGAAACTCGAAACGATGGCCACTGACGGTTTTTTTTGCAATGCTAAATCTATCAGGCATAAATGCTAATATTATATATCTTGCCAATAATAACAATTCTCGCACAAAAAGGCGACAATTCCTCAAAAATCTTGGATTGGCTTTGATAGAAGAGCATTTGCGAGAACGAAAGTTGCGCGTAAATTTACCTCGACAACTACGCAAAAGAATTGCTGATTTCATAGGAGATGATGCTGAAGAACCTCCTCAAAAGATACCAGGGACATATAGAAGATGTCAAATCTGTCCGTCCAAAAAAGATAAGAAAACAAAACATACATGTCATGCATGCAAGATTTATGTATGCCCAGACCACTTGATTCCATACTGTGAAAATTGCAGCAGTTCCATTATAGTGGATAATGAAGAAGTTGACTAAGTTCTCCTTTCTTTCAATTTTTTTTTCTGTTTAGTCTTTATTTGTTCTTTTTTTTAGTAAATAAGATAATTATTTTCATAAATAAAACTAAATATCCTAACAAAAATAATTTTCTAAAAACTATCATGTTTTTCAGGTTGATTTTTCTATTGTGTATGAAAAGTAAATAAAAAAGTTATTTTTCATTATAAATTGGTACCATCTTTTATTTTATCACATGCGTAAATACTGTTTCACCAATAATCAATTAAAATGTAATATAAACTATGTATAAAACTATTGAAAAATTTTCAAATTAAAATTCGGGTAAAATTTACCCGATGTCATCGGCCGGGGAATTTTTTTCACGTCATCGGCGCCGGGTTAAAATACTTTGCCTCAAAGTACTAACTAAAAAGGAGCGAATGTATTTCTTTAACAAACTAAACATTTTAAATAACTGTGTCCTAATAATTAAACATTTTAGTAATATAGGCAGAGAGATAGGCAAATTCAAGGTCTGTCCTAAGCAGTAGTTACTAATGTATAAATATTCGTGGAAGAGAAAAAATTAATAACCTCTCTACTGTCGCTTACACGCTACTTCTGGGTGGTCTCGCGCGATAGTGGCGCGGAGTGGAGATAAAGTATTGAATATATCTAAGCATTTCAAATTATATACTTATTACTGTGTACATTTTTACATTATAGTAATGTTATTATAATATAACTATTAGAATATTTATTTTACCTATATTTTTAAGCGTTCCTATAAAGTCTTGTCATCATATCAAATTTGTCGTATAATTAAAGCTATGCTCGAAGTTTGATTGAAATTCTATGACATTGCAATCCATGAATTAAAAACCTTTTCACTTTATGGAATACCTGGAATGTTGTGTTTTTACCAGTACGCCAGATAGAAATAAAAACTGGCAACATTTCTTAACAGGTTAACAGCTGTCACTGTGACATTTCTATATCTTTGATTTTATTTACCTACGCATTTTCGTGAAAATAATAAAAAATAAACTTTGATTTGTCAGAAAAGTAAACAATAGTAAACTATAGACGGTTTTCTAGAGTTCAAGACGTTTGTGAGTAAAGAGAACTGTATTTTTTGTTACGTTTGTGGTTTATTAACATCGAACGTAAGTGAATGATTACCTTATCGTATTTGTTATTATAAATGTGATAATTTAAGTTTATTCTGTGCTTAGTGATAGGTAAATAGTAAAACAAAGTGACTGTGTGTTTACTGAGTTCGTATTACTGTGCCTATATTATAAAAAGACCTGTACGGAGATGATCTTTTAAAAATGCTTATGACATCAGTAGTTAGTCACATCTTGATGTATCGATAGCGGAGTCAGTTTATGATTTCCGATGATCCAGTCACGTTTTATGACTCTTCTGCTGCATTTATATAGTTCAGTTTATGCTATTTATATTCCAGACCTGTTACACTGTATGCATGTAGAATACATGTTTAGTTGAATAAGATAGTAAAGTGATAGGTCCAAAGTATGCTATCTTGTTCGTGAAATTCGTGTAAAAAGATTTATAACTGTGTCAAAGATTATTTTAAACTTTGTTTTAATAAAGTCTGTTATTAGTCATTTTATAATTTAATACACATTCCAGCAGGTTGATTAATTTTAACAATACAATAGAGAATGTGGAAAATCACTTTCTGATATTTATTCATGTATTTCTTTTAGTATAATCATACATATTATAATGTTGTTTAGTTATTTTTAATTCATACTATTGTATCTGTGCAGTTCTGAGTGTTGGCCTCGTAATTAAGTAAGTTGAGCAAGCCTAGTTCCTGTGATATATTATAATAATAATATAAGAGTATTAAGGCTAGACGCCTGTTTTTTTAGCCATAGTTGCCATTATACCAGTCCATCAAACACCCATCCACATAGCTCATATATATTACAATCCATACATAACAATAGTCCTACGCCTGCTGTGGCTAGTGCTGCTGTAGTGTTCCATCCCACCATAGAAGATTAAAACTCTTGAAGGGAACTTTTTGCGGGTTGGACCTATGCTCAGTCTAAGCCTCCCAAAGGGCCAGGTATTTTCCTAATATAATATGTTAGAAAATACCAGTGATAAGAGAAACATATATGTAATAATAGTAATTTATTTTGCGTAATTTCTTTACAAATATTTTCACAATGATTATTTCACAACTACATAAGAACATGACAAGTACCATACTCCATGCTGCCACTAAAAGTTCCTCAACAGGAAATTTCAAAAATTCTTTGTATGCTCTGCTTCAACGAGGCACCCATCTATTAGTTTTGTTAAGACATGGGCCATGACTTTACTAGGGTCTGATAGGCACTGTCTAGTTAAGTTATCCATAATAACATAACATAAACATATCGTTATTTCTCTACATAATTGCTTATAATTATTACATAGCATTTGTTTAATGTGGCAGACTGGTGCCTAAACTAAGCGTTAGCCTGTATTTCAAGCCAGCAGGCCTCCACCCCGGATTTGTTTAATTTGCATATAAACAATTCAGGTTCCAGATTTGTTTAATTTGCATATAATGAGTTACTATAGCAAAAATATATGGTCCACTGTTTATGTCTTGATCAGTAAGCAGGTTTTGGTGGCTAAATACAATTATTTTTCAATTATTTCTGCCATTCAAGCACTTGATAGCCATCAGAATGGAATTTTTGTACCATCGTCAGCATTTACCAGGCAGTTTAAAATGTTTTTTGTATTTTCAAATGTATTCCTTTTAACAAGTCATGTCTTCGAATGCCAGAAAATTAAAAGCCTATTGTGTCTGGCCGCTCGTGTGCTTCTGTGACTATACTATAAATAAGGATGACACACACATTAATTATTCTGTGTTGATAAATACACACATTAATAATATAAGTGAAATCAACACTATAATGGGATTTACCATTAACAAAGTTTATAAAGGAAAATTGTACTTAAAATCTATTATTTTATATAATCATTTACTTAATGCCTATGTTTGTTTTAATACATGGTTGGTTAATTGTTTCCAAGATTTGTCATTGAATAGTTTCATCCAATTTTCGCGAAAAATCGCGAGGCATCTTCAGGACCGTTTGCTCATTCGTTGCCAAAATACTGAATGTTGGAATACGCCCGGGTCCCACGACGTGTTGGACGTTCCCAATAGATTGCCGCCAAATAACTCTTAATTCGATCCAATAAATATTTAATGTTAATTTTACCTATCCCTTTAGACAGTTCAGAGTAATGGGTCAAACCCTATCAGAGCCGGTGACGGAGAAGCAATCCTCGACATGTCAGGACTCCCGGTACCTCGTAGGGTCTTCCTGCATGCAGGGTTGGAGGGTGTCCATGGATGACTCACACACGCACATACTGTCCTTGCCCGAAGATCCTGGGACTGCATTCTTTGCTGTATACGATGGCCATGGAGGTGGGTAGCATGAGTTTCTTTATCCTTTAAAGACATTGAAAGGGCTTATAGCAGTATATACAAGCATAGTTTTTTTGATTTCATGGATGGCGTAGTGGTTTAAATGGTGCCCTCGCCATTGTTATTGCGCCAAGTGTTGTGGGTTCGAATCCCACACAGGACAAAACTTTTGTGATCCACAAATGCTTGTTCCGAGTCTGGGTGTTCTTTGAATGATTGTGACCTCGCGACGCATTCATTATTCTTAGTGAAACAGAAGCTGGTATAAAAAATAATGTCCACCAGACCGAATTTCGGTCACAGCGGCCAATCTTAACGGAGACTGGCCATCTGCGCAGGAGATATTATAGTGCTCAACACAACAACTGCACTCTCTGTTCCATAACTCTCAAGATCCGATGGGACGGTAATCCGACACGACCGGAGAGAGATCAGGCGCAGGACCAACGGCTTTACATGCTTTCCGAGGCACGGGGTGACTAACACTGCCAACTTCCTAACACCGGGCTACTATTGAGATTTCTTAACAGAAAATCCCAATAATTTTTTGTTGGCCTGACCCGGGATTCGAACCCCAGACCTCATGCACAGCAGTCGCATTCACTACCGCTGCGCCTCGGAGGAAATATAATATACATGTATGTAATCACAATTTGTAAAGGCAACAACATAGTATTAGAAAAACGTGCATCATATATAGATAATTTATCATTAATGATCTGAAATCATTTTCAGGAGCCAACATAGCTGAATATGCGGGCAAACATTTGCACAAATTCATAACAGCTCGTCCTGAGTACCATCTAGGCAACATAGAAGAGGCTTTAAAACAGGTAAGCTTTTAACGTCCCACCTGAATATCGCCTAAGGACTACCTACCCAGAAGTGATACCTGTGCGCGGTTATCACCGAATAATATCGAATGATTCGAAAATTGAACGAATACGCATTCGAATGTCGATTTATACGTTATTAGGTATTCGAATAATCGAATATTCGTATCACGTTTTAGTGACCCATTGTAAATGTTCTAGATTTTTCGAAATATTTTGAAGTTTAATCGGCAATTATATCATAATTATGCAATTATGCCGATGTATGTAGGTATATGTTGCGTGTATACCAGATTCAATCGCGAAAATCGAAATCCCAAACAATAATCGCTTATTGTAGTACTAAACGTTGTAGATGCTGGCATTTAGGTTTCATCAATTAAATGGCGAACCTATCGTCATGTACTAGACGCAGTTGTTACTGAGAATCGCTGGACAGACCAATCCAATAACAATGTAGTAGTAGAGCCTCGCTGATTTCAGCATGAATGGGCCGGCTCGACCGGGGAAGGATTACCCTCTCACTGAATATCGACGTGAAATAGCAGTATTCCTACTGTTGTGTTTCGTTCGGTGAGTGAGAGTGCCGGAGGCCCAATCACCCCCTTTACCCCCTTCCCGCTCCTCCTTCCCACTTCCTTTCCTAAAGGGTCGGCAACGCGCAAGTGATTCCTCTGGTGTCGCAGGCGTCCATAGGCTACGGTGACAACTTACCATCAGGTGCCGCCACCAGATCAGCACGAGATCCGAGAGGCGGCGTGCGTGTTACCACGCGCGCCTCTGTGCCGTGTCCGTCTCGCCTCAAGGAGGGAGACAGTAGGGCTTTTTAAAAGTAAGTAGTACCTAAAGGGTAGGTCTCTTTCTGTAGTGGCCTGCCGTTTCATACGGTGGGCCGAAACCTCGGCGGGGTCGCGACCGCATGTGAAAGTGATTCGGGCGGCCCCGCCGATTACGGTTTTCTCGAAGAACACCGTGGTAGGTTTAGTCGGTATTACCGGGACGTCCACTATCATCATTACCATATTTCTTTTACCCCGGTGCGTTCGACATAACCCCTCCGCCCGCCCCCGCGGAGGAGTAAGCGGCGATGCATTCCCACTTCAAATAAAAAAATAAAGTAGCAGTACTTTTTTATAGCCTTTGTTACTCGGTGACAATATAGCTCTCTAATGACGAAAGAATTTAAAAAATGTATTGTTTAGTTATTCAGTTAAATCGTTATAAACAAAAAATAAGTCTTTCCTCTTTATAATATTAGTATAGACAGCATGACACCATGTTTATGTTTTCACCTTAAGCTACATAACATAACACGAACGTTAGTTGAACCACGAGTAACATTTGGAATGTCGTGACTATTTACATTATAGAAGTGTTATTAACGCGAGTGAAAATACAATTAAAATTCATGTTCGATTAGTATGTATTCTCGTTTCAAGCTAATTAACTTATGACGTTTAATTATATACCATCAGACGTTCTTTAAATAGCGTTGAATAGTTAATGTCAAGGGCATGTTAGGCCAGTTTTCTGAGTAATTTGCTGTTTTCCTTTACTGTGGTATATACCTTTCTATTTTCCGCAGCTTCGCTTGCGTAAATGTAGGTTATGTCAGTTTTCTATAGCTCGAGAAAAGTACTTTTTCCTGGATTAAAAGTATTAAAAATAATAAATTTAAAAACATCCTTATTTCAATAGAGAAGATGGTTGGAATGTACCACCAGCTTGGAATACAGTAATTCAAATAGTCAAACCCAAGAAGAAGCAAAACACAGCTAGACTTCATTATACTTTGAGCTCATTCTGCGTAAATAGAAACACCAAAGATTAAATTATTTTCGGGTACTTTGAAATATCTAGATACACTTCAGAATATTGAGACAACTACCATCATAGTCTCCCAGTGACCACGGCGCTGTAAAGCAACTGAAACGTCAGGGCAAAGTATAAACTTAAATATAAATAGTTTTATTTAAATTAAATAGAGCTTATGTTTAACCTATCACTAGATATAGTAAAATATAACAGTCACAAATAGTAAATGATCACCAAAATTAAAACTGCATTTTAATACCAAAACTATTAATTGCACAGCAAAGAGATCAAAATAAGTCGACAGAGCCCCGCTGCGTGGGGCTCCTATTTTTGAGTGGGTTTAAGAAGGAACCTAACATAACCTAACCCTTCCGAGACGGCATGCAGTGATTTGAGGCGTATAGGTGCTCGTTATGATATATTTTAGTAAGCATATTTTGGTGTACAATTACTATTTTTGGTGGTCATTATATTTAATCCCCTTAAATAGTAGTAAAGTTTAATAATAGTAGTGTTAGAGTTTCTAAATTATGTAATGAAAGTGTTACAAGTAAAATAAACAACGTGACAAAATCCGTATAAAGTGTTGTAATTTGAATTATTGATATAGTCTGAAATGGTGTACGAATCACACATTTATCGATCAATAGGTTATTTCTAGACTCATACTCATACTGGCGTCCTGTACAAAGGCCAGGTTAAGAGCTCCTTGAACCGACGAGCGTGTATGAGGAATGTGATGAAAGTGAATGAAGCCAGAGAAGTGTGTCAGGATCGTAGCAAATGGAAATCCGTAGTCTCTGCCTACCCCTCTGGGAAACAGGCGTGAATCTATGTATGTATGTATGTATTCTAGACTCATCAGTATCACTCAGTAATATTATTGTTGTAGTTCTTACTGGTATTCCCCTGACAAAATAATATGATTTATTTAAATGTTTATAATATTATTATTTTTTGTTATCTTTCATAACACACTGAGATAATAATAATGTCCTCCAGTCCGAATTTCGGTCACGGCGGCTAATCTTAACGGAGACTGACCTTCTGCGCAGGAGATATTATAGTGCACAAGCGTGTGCGCAAACACAAGTGCACTCTCTGTTTCATAACTCGTAATCCCATCGGATAATGTTAGTGTGTTCTGACCGGCTTTAAGTTCGATTCCTGTACCGATAACTTTGGTGTTAGAGATTTGCCTGTTATGTTTTTATGTCCGAATTGCTGAATGGAGTTTAACCAAATCCTAACTAATATTATAAATGCGAATATAAGTTTGTTTGTTACGCTTTCACGCCTTAACTACTCGATCGATCATTATGACATTTCGCATACACGTTGTCAGGGAACTAGAAAAGGACATACGGTACCTTTGATCTTGAAAATTTGTACTAATCTAACCTAACCTACATTTGCGCGGGCGAAGCCGCTGGCAAAATCTTGTTTTATATGAATCTAAGGTTTGCCCGCAGCTATGCTAGCCTAATGTAGATTTTGTCAATAATTGTCCATCATCATTTCAAGGTGAAATCTGCCGACTAAGCTGAGTGATCATGTCCTGGCGAGACGAGACCCGACGACTGAAGTCGGGAACTTAGATAAAACCTACATCCACAGCAGAAATACCTTAGTGGGGAGACCAACAGACTGTAATGCAGAGGGTCTCGGGTTCGAACCCACGTCGCGCACCTCTGACTTTCGGAAATTATATGACTGTTCGAAATTATGTGCGTATTGATTGACAATTATCGCCTGCTCCGTGCCTCGGAAAGCACGTTAAGCCGTTGCTCCCGGCTGCCATGAACATCTATGGCAGTCGTTATTGGGAGAGTATCGACACAAAAGATCCCACTGGGTCGAAGTGTCGCCGGTCTGCACTGACTGGCCCCCACATAAGATAAGATAAGATAACCTACATCCAAAGATGTTTATCAAAATACTAGTTTTTGCCCGGAGCTTCGCTAAATTGATGTAGAATTTGTCAATAAATTGCCATTCTGCAGGAACAGGACTTTATTTCTGGATGAAGGCTACAACTAAACTATTCGACCGATCATCATGAAATTTTGCATACACGTTGTCAGGGGAACAGAAAAAGACCGGGTACCTTTCATCCAGAAAAGAGTTCTGTTACTAATCTAACCGCTAACGTATATTTAGGCGAGTGAAGCCGCGGGCAAAGTCAAGTAGATTAATAATACCTGAATTGTAAAAAAAAAAACAGTAGTTAATGTGTTCGCCTAGTCCATCCCAATTCGTCGATAGTTACGCGATCGATTACCGTATTACGTTATTACAGGACGAAGAGCCCGACAGGGTCCATAATAACCTAATTTGTTTTATAAGTCTATCTTTATATAACATTAGATGTTCCCGCAGTTTCACCCGCGTCTATCGTTACTGCGCCGCCCCCGTGGGTCGTAGCGTGTTGTTATATAGGCTATAGCTTTCCTCGATAAAGAGGCTATCCAACACTAAAATAATTTTTCAAATTGAACCAGTAGTTCCTGAGATTAGCGCGTTCAAACAAACAAACAAACTCTTCAGCTTTGTAATATTAGTATAGATTATGGAATGCAATAAAATATTGAGGTATTGAGGTGATTCACAAATAGTTATTTTATGATGGAGTTTCTTTTTGTGTTTTA
Organism: Catocala sponsa; assembly: GCA_963564715.1. Classification (NCBI taxonomy): domain Eukaryota; kingdom Metazoa; phylum Arthropoda; class Insecta; order Lepidoptera; family Erebidae; genus Catocala; species Catocala sponsa. Next base: position 7,039,575 of record OY751346.1, on the reverse strand, counting down.
TTTCAATCTTCGTTAAGTCGACGGCAACATTCAATCCAAGCCTTATATAAAAATAACTTACAGTCTAATAAGGTATATTATATTTAAATATAAATGTGCTTTATTATTCAAATATTTAAATATATTTAATGTGGGGTCCATTATGGTATCATTTATAGTTTTTATAATGCACGGTGAATGTGACCTTACATACATTTACATATTATTTTAATATCGCATGTTGGTCTGCGATTCATTTTCTTTAAATACTTCGCTACGCAACCACTTACACGTGACACTCGTAAAATAAACGTGGTAGGGTTGTCTCTGTGCACACAATAGAATAGCATAGCATTTTACATCAGCATATAGAATAGCTTAGCATTGCACAACTCGCTTTGTCCCGCCAGTTCACTCGAGTTCGACTGCACCGATGGTGTAGTGGTTTAAGTGGATTTTTAATTTTTTTTTATTCTACTTAAGTGACAAACAAGCATACGGCCCACCTGATGGTAAGTGGTCACCGTAGTCTATGGACGCCTGCAACACCAGAGGCATCACCTGTGTGTTGCCGACCCTTTAGGAAAGGAAGTGGGAAGGAGAAGGAGCGGGAAGAGAAAAAGGGGGTGTTTGGGCCAACGGCACTAACTCACCGAACGAAACACAACAGTAGGAAAACTGCTATTTCACGTCGATATTCTGTGAGAGGGTAGTCCTTCCCTGGTCTAGCCGGCATTCATGCTGAAATCAGCGCAGCTCTACTACTCTGGTGGCCTCGCCAGTGCCACTACGCCAAGAGTTGTGGCTTCGAATCCCACACAGGAAAAACAATTATGTGATCCACGAATTGTTGTTCCGGGTCTAATGTTTGTAAAGTCCACGGCTACACAGGTTCTACTCCAAGTCCCGTATTTGGACGACAACTTAAAAAAAGAAGAACTAGGAAAATTACTCACATTTTTCTTCATCTTAAAAATCAAAGTCAAAAATAAATTTATTCAAGTTAGGTTACAAGGTAACACTTATGAATGTCAAAGTTACACTAACTACTTCTTATCTTCCATCCAATCCGATATCCAAATTCAAATCGATAACAAACGATTCGATCGATAACTATTTGTAATTAATGTCCACCATTATTTTTGTTATGTGGCAACCCTGCCGAGTGACGTCTGCACCTGGGCTGTTAACGTTAGTTCAGAAACAAAAAATGTTTGCTTACTTAAATCACGGCGTTACGCCAAGTGCTATTTTATAGTTACTGTTTATTTTAACTGGAATAATAATAAACATATCACATGTACCGGATCTTCTCAAGCAATTGGAATTATTGTATCCGTTCATGGTTTTACCCGCGTGGCGTGACGATAAAATCTTATTTATTAAATGTCTGCTACACTAGATATAATGCCTGTGTCGCAGGGGACAAACAAATTTTCAAATAACGGACACAAGGACTCGGAACACTACTTGTAGATGACTCAATTTTTTTTACCGCGTCGGAATTGAACCCACAATACTCAGCGCAGTGGTAGTGGCGAGGCGGCCAATATATTTTTTTTATTTTTTTGTTATGGGTTAGTAGGCAAACGTACAGACGGATCGCCAGATGGTAAGCGATTACCGCCGCCCGTGGACACCCGCAACACCAGACGAGTCACAAATGCCTTGCCGGCCTTTTAAAAAGGATTACGCTCTTTTCTTGAAGGTTTGTAGGTCGTATTGGTCCGGAAATACCGCAGGCGACAGTTTAGTCGACTTTATCGACTGTACGTTATGTATGCTATTTTTTAATTTCAGCTCTAGTCTACTACGACTAGCGTAAGTTTGTAGTCGGTAGATCTCGGATTCGGTTAGTCGGGGAACGTGCTACTAGATATTTTGGTGGAGAAAACTGTAGTTGTGAATGTGTCCTGTAGGTAAGAATGAGGTCGAGCCGAGAAAGGAAGTGGGGAGGAGAAGGAGCGGGAAGGGCATAATGGGGGTGATCGGGCCTCCGGTACTCTCAGTCACCGAATGAAACACAACAGTAGGAATACTGCTATTTCACGTCGATATTCTGTGAGAGGGTAGTCCTTCCCCGGTCGAGCCGGCCCTTTCATGCCAAAATCAGCGAGGCTCTACTACTCTGATTTTTAATCGTAGCTGAGAAAATGTTGGTATAATAAATCTCTATCACTTCAAGGATATACCCACATAGCAACGTCAACAGCTCATAATAGAGTTAGTTAAATTAATGATCCGTAGGTCCATCGTAGACTCAGCAATTTAGCTAAAAGACGTAAAGCTGAAAGACCCCAGATATTAAATAAATTGACGTACGTATTATAATATTACCATTATTTTCACTCTTATTTATTTTGTTTTCCTAATTTTTATTCTTTTTCACTATCTTTTATATTCGTAACATGTATGTATTCTGTTGTTTTAGGGTTTCCTAGACATGGACCAGGCGATGATGGAAGAAGATATGTTGCTGAAGAAGGTGGCCGGCAGCACGGCGGTGGTGGTGCTCGTTAAAGACAACACGCTGTATTGCGCCAACGTCGGAGACTCACGCGCCGTCGCCAGTGTTCGGGGCGGGGTGAGGCTTATATCATTATACTGAGCATAATGGACGGTGCACAGTGGGCTTCTCTGATAAGCAAGCTAATTTGTTGTTTATTTGTGCTATGAGTTCTAAGAAATGTTTTTGACGATTATAAATGTTCATTAGCACATCTTTTAAAACTCTATACTCTATCTGGAGAAAAATCCGGCACTTGCAAATTGAAATCCCTAAGTCTATGAAAACCGATTTTCAGCCCACCGTGCGGCGTACCGTAAACTTTAGCAAGACATCTTTCTATAAGTAGTTATCTCGACGCAAACTTATATAAATCATAAAACACAGAATTAAGATTTTATATTGATTGACATGATTATACGGTACGCAATGGATTGCTACCAGTACAGCGCGCCGCTCGCGCCGACGCGCAACTCAAGCGCGGAATGACCTCTGCGCTCTGCGCGTAGAAACAGCTGATTGGTTTAAATCACGTCGATTTAATTGATTTAATTACATTGCTGTATTTTAGTAAAATGTGGTATTCTTAGTTTTATTTAATAAGTTAGATTGTTTATGCATTATGTTATGATTTGCAGTCTGCAAAAAAAAAACAGATTCCAGAAATTTTTTACTCAAAATAATGGTCTAGGTCTACTATTTTAGTTTTCGGTATGCTGTCCCTTACACCCAGTCTACCATATCATTATATATTTGTGGTCTTAAGAAGTGTTATACTTCTCCAAAAGAGGATCGTTAATATCGGCATTACCTCGATGGCGTAGTGGTTAGTGTAACCGACTGCCACGCCTGAGGTTGCGGATTCGATACCCGCACAAGTCAAACATTTTTGTGCATGAACATGGATGTTTGTCTTGGTCTGGGTGTTTCTATGTATAATATGTATGTATTTACAAAATGAAAAAAAAGAAACAATATATATGTATGTTTATCCATTGTCTAGTATCCATAGTACAAGCTCTACTTAGTTTGGGCTAGATGGTGTCAAAGTCAAAAAGTCAAAAAATCATTTATTCATTTAGGTCACAAAGTAACGCTTATGAACGTCAAAGTATATAGGTTAGTGAGTTTACTAATTTACTGAAGCTACATTTAGGTTAGTTGCTAGGTTCAGGCAAAGGGTAGAGCCTATGAGAAGAAACCTGCAAGAAACTCACGGCCACTCTTTTAAATCGTCAGTTAAATATAATTTCAGTATTTTACAACTCAGATTAACGAATAACGAACGATAGAAAAGAGGTGTTGTGTGTATGTGACAGAATATTATATTATTATTATTTGCATAGGTTCTTAAAACAGCTATGCAGTTCAATATAGTTCTAGAACTAATTACACCTGCATTCCCTCCAATCTAACTTCACCTAACTTCTGCACATATAAAGTGACAGTGCGGCCAAATCGGCTGAATAATAGGTGTGACAAAAAAATGTTGTTGTAGTTAGGTCGCGGGTTCGATTCCCGCACAATTCAAACGTTTGTGTTCATGAACATGGATGTTTGTCTTGATCTGGGTATTTCTATGTATAATATGACCGTACTTACAAAAAAAAAGTATATATGCATGTTTATCCATTCTCTAGTACCATAGTACGAGCTCTGCTTAGTTTGGGCTAGATGGTGTTGTGTGTATGTGGTAGAATATTATTATTATTATTTATTATTATATATGAAAAAAATATGCGTCTCTAATGCATCTTGCTTTACATTTATTTTAATTATATCACTCGATATACAAGATAGCGAATAGTAGAACTCTCGCACATATCTGGAGTTACGAATAAGAAAGTATTTCTTCCCTATGGAATAACGCAGCCAACTTTGTTTCGTGCCCCTGCGTTGAAGTGGCCGTACTTCTAAAGAAGGCGTTTCGTTGTCAATGGGGAGACCCAGGTTATTTGTAGGTACATCAACGTCAAGTATTCCAAGCCAGCATAAGCTACGATAAATAGTAGGTAGTAGGACTTATCATCACTTTAAAACATAGTGGTTAACAATTACATAAATCATAGATGTGCTAATGGCTCATATTATTATATGATCCGTACTTAGATGGCATAAAAAACTCTACACTAAGGCCGGGACTCCACCAAAGCGGAGACGAGACAAGCGGAGAGGAGATGTTTTTTTTATGCTAATAATATAATAATATTCTACATATTATTATATTATTAGCATAATTTTAATGGCTGTTTAGGTATCTGGGTGCTCTTTGTCTCCATGATTTGAATGTTATATAAAGTACATTGTGATACAGAAATTGTCTAAAGCGTGAAAAGAATATTGTAAACTAAACTCTCTTCCAGCGGCAGCGAATGTAACTGCTCTGTATGTCTTAGTTCAGGACCTGGGTTAGATGAAGTGTTATTGGGTATTTCTGTCAATAAATTCTCAGCAACACGGAGTCTGAAACTGCCCGTTAGACTGGATTAAGCTCTCCTCCTATTACGATTTACGTCAACCTTCAAATCCTCACCGGAGACATGTAAATCTTATATTAAAAAAATAGACTTCAATGTGTACATACATCTTTGCCTACCCGTTTCTTTTTTTTACTAACTTAAAACTATTTGCAGCAGGTGGAGGTGCTGTCATACGACCACAAGCCCAATAATCAGGAGGAGCTTCGCCGCATCACCGCTGGTGGTGGATGGGTGCAGCTGAACAGGGTCAACGGTAACCTGGCGCTGTCCCGAGCGCTCGGAGACTATGTCTTCAAGAGGAACTATAGACTGTCGCCGCAAAAGCAGATCGTTACAGGTAAGTGTCTTCTTGCCTTTAGAAGCAGACCAGCTAGCGGACTACTTGATGGTTAGTGGTAACTACCGCTTACGGAGATCAGGGGTACCGCCGGATACCGCCACGTCGCCGTTTACCGTGAATCTTTTTCTAACAAGGGTCAACATGTCAGTCGGGGTACACCGCAGCAGGTAGGTAATGCACGAGTCTCCACATACGTTGAGAACCTTTCCAGCAGAAAAGGAACCCTGTCCGCTGATTTTATTTATGTTAGGCTCAATAACGAAAACGCAGGAAAACATAGATTTTTGAGCCTGAGCCGACCAGATATGTATGTTGTTTTTTGTGCCTGAGCAAAAACACAGGTTTTTTTTAACATATTATATATCCAGCAACGTGGCATATAAGCATACGGCCTCGCTGATGTTGTTACTGTAGCTTATGAGGACTTGCAGCATCAGGAGGATTATCACTTGAGCATTGGATGGAGTCGCTCAGAGCTCGAAAACCCGAAGAATAAAGATCACACTGGATCTTCGACCATGGTCCACTATGATCTTTTTCCACGCGCTGGTGTCACTAATACATACCGTATTTGTAAGGAGCTTGATAAATTCTGCCCATAAGTAAAGTTGTTAGCTTGCGGTCTGCCGTAGGGCTGAAGTGCTTTACCGGTCAGACTGCCATAGTTAAAGCGGCATCCCAGGTCTAAAGAAAAATTCGTCGTAATCGATTTTCTCTAAAAAAAATTATATAACGTGGGATTCTTCATGAAGAGCGGTTGGCAATAGCCTCTCCTCACGGAGGCACTTATAGCGTAGTGGTTTAAGTGATCGCCTCGTCATTGCCACTGCGGCGAGCGGTTCGAACCCCTGAACTTTTTAGACCATGGGGTATACGCGATAAAAAAATATGTGATTCACAATCAATCTGGGTCTGGGTGTTTTTGTGTCTTCGCAATATTCGTCGCGACACAAAAATTAAATTATTATTTATAGCTTTTTTCACATTTTACGGGATACGCAACACTACCTGAATCAATTGTGTGATCTTCTTTTCTTTTCGTGTGGTTAGTGGTCAACCTGTTGTCAAGAGTTGTTCAAGCCGCCCGTAGGCCTTTGACATGGCTTAACGATTGCTGTCAATTTGACAGCAACCTGGACCGACTTTTAACGTGCCCTCCGAAGCACGGAGACGCTCAGATGAAATACCACTAAGCGGTCACCCATCTATAGACTGACTGCACCCAAAGTTGCTTAACCTCGCTAATCGTTTTCCGATCAGTGAGTGCAACTGGCTATGAGCGCCTCATTCTGTGATGCACCTATGAAACACACACGCCTCTATCCAAAGGCCATTTTGGAATATACAGATGGGGGTTTGTACGTTATGATTATATGTGTTTGGGATATTCAATATTATAATAATTATATGTTTGCAGCGTACCCAGATGTACAAGTGCGACAGTTGAACGATGATTGGGAGTTTATCGTGATTGCATGTGACGGCATCTGGGAAGTGTTGTCCAATGAGGTAGGTTTATGTTTTCGTTTTATTCTATTTTTTTTCTACAGTTCTCATTTTAGGCCTTGTTGTTATATTAAGTGCATCTGCGTTCGCAAAAATATAGCGTTGGTTGCGCTTCGAATACGGCTGATGCAAACTTTTACGAAGTAATGCAGGCGGCCTGCGGATACAGATCTCTCAGAGACTCTTTGAATTCTAACTATACTATTTTCAGGGATATACAGCGTTTAACAGAAATGTGTTGTCATAACAAATATCCATTATCTAGGGGATAGACTAAGAGAAAAATATCAAAATTGCGCTTAGCCATTTTCGGGTTCACGGTTAAGTTTTAACAGGTTCGCTGTCCGATGAATCACATATGATACATAATAATAGATTTTCTATTGTGAACACCGAACAACGAAAGGGTTAAGTATCGACAAGAATGTATAATATTGATGATGTTGTTTGTTTTATTTTATTGTTGACTAGCTATGCCCGCGGTTTCACTCGCGTTTATGGTTACTGCGCCGTCCCGTGGGTCGTAGCGTGGTGTTATATAGTCTATAGCCTTCCTCGATAAAGCTACGCTATCCAACACTAAAAGAACTATTCAATTCGAACGAGTCGTTCCTGAGATTATCGCGTTCAACCAAACAAACAAACTCTTCAGCTTTATAATGTTAATATATACTACTCAAAAGAAAATAAGGGCAACTAAGATTTTTTGCTGTACCATTAAAACAATAAAGACATTAAATTTTTTAACTTATGTAACTACAAAATAATGTTATTGGTTATAATATAGCCTAACAATTGTTTAAAAAAATGATCATGAATTGTTTTTTTAAACTGATGAACTTACATAATGAAATTGGCCATTTTGAATGAAAAACACGAACAAAAGAAATCACCGTAAAAAGACAAAATACTGTTCTTGTCACTTTTGTTTCTGCTTTTTAGTAACGAGTATGTCCTCCTCTCTTAGCAATACACTCCTGAAGCCTCGTATGCATACTCTGGATCAAATTCCTCACGTTTTCATCTACAATCTCCTCCCAGGCACGTTTTAAAGCGTCAATCAGCTGCTGTTGGTTGTAGACCCCTTGCTCATTCTCTCTAACCCTTCGTTTGAATTGGTCCCACAATTCTCGATTGGATTTAAATCCGGACTGTTAGCTGGCCATGGTAATACCTCAATATGAGACCCTTCTAGGACAGTTTGGGCCGATCGAACTGTGTGTGCACGGGAATTGTCTTGCATCAGGATGAATCCAGGCCCCACTCGCTGTGCAAATGCGATCACTTGAGGCCTGATGACGTCCTCGATGTAACGTTCTGCAGTTACGGTACCCGCATTTAAAATGGTGAGCTCGGTTTTACCGTGTAAACTAATCCCACCCCAAACATTACGTTGGGACCACCGAAACGGTCAACTTCGTGGATGCAGGACTCCGAAAACCGCTCGCCGCGTTGTCTACACACCCTAACACGCCGATCATCATTAAAAAATTTTACTTTGCACTCGTCTGTAAAAAGCACCTTGCCCCACTGATTAATCCCCAGTTCAAATACTGACGGGAGAATCTTAAACGGTTTGCACGTTGAACCCTGGTCAGAGGAATTCGAACGACTCGCCGTCTTGACATTTGCTGGTCTTCGTGCAATCGATTACGTATAATTTGATCACTGACACGGGTACCCGTTGTCAGCCGTAGGTGGTGTTGCAACTTACGGGCCGTTACTGTACGATCACGACGAGCACTTAGTTGGACGTACCGATCCTCGTGCGCCGTTATTACACGAACTCTACCTGAACCGGGTCTCCTGGAAACACTGCCGGTCTCTTGGAAGCGATTCCATCCATTTTGGACAGCTCTTCGAGAAAAACCCAACTGCAAACCCACGTAACGTTGAGAACGTCCTTCTTGAATCATAGTTATGGCTCTGGTTGCTGTAATTCTATCCATGTGCCTTCGTACTGGTGGCATGATTAACGCGAGATGATAAATGAATCAATTAAAATTGAAAAGTAAAACTTTTTCCCTAAAATAACCGAAACAAGTTAAGAAGACAATCGAAGAAAACCATAAGAATAACATCCAATTATTTTTTTTCTTAAAAAGATGGCCAATACTTTTCAAATTAGGAACACGAACACCAGCATAAAAGAGATCAAATACCAAAGAGTTCGTAATATCAATATAATGCTACTTATCAGTTACTTTCAGTTTATTGCACTTAAATGTAAATAAACTAGTGGCCCTTATTTTGTTTTGAGTAGTATATTTATGTATAAATAATGTATACGAAATTATTTGTCGCGTCTTTCCAATGTATATTATGTGATACTTATATATGACTAGACCTTTCTGTTTCAAGCTGTGTACAATTGGCTAAAAATGTGTTCTACCACCCTACGGTTGAGGTTCGTTTGAACGCCATGAAACAACAAGGTCGATTTCCCCTTGCAAAATATTATGACAGTGACCATTGCACTAATCATGTATTATATTTACGTCATACCATGCGTCAAGTTAGAAAAGTCAACCTTAGCGATAATTAGATCTCACAGAAAATTTTCCAAAAGTGGTAGACCACTTTCTTGGCCGTCTATACCTGAATCTTGAACAACCGAACAATATTAGCATCGCTCCAGTTTCTTGTACTAAGATAGGTTACGACAGGGGTCATGGGGAAGGCTGTTAGATCTGCCAGTTTTTCGCACAGATGTCTTGAAATACGCACCGGTGGTACGTGCTGCTAGGATTTTGCTGTACGTTGGCTAAATTTGAGAGGGTGACGTTACAATATCTGTCACAAAATTTATAGTTATTATTATAGTGTATTAATGTCCACTATGTCGCATTAGGTTTTCCTGTACTGATATATGATATATTTAATAAATAAATAAATAATAATAAATAAAATGTATTTGTAGGAAGTGATATCGTTCTGTCGCGGGCGGCTGCTGAGCGGGTGGGAGCCGGCCGCCGTGTGCGAGGCGCTGATGCACCGCTGCCTTGCGCCAAACTGGGCCACCGGCGGTTTAGGCTGCGACAATATGACCGTACTGCTCATATGCCTCGCGCCCTTCCCCAGGATCGACCCTGCAGTGAGTACTACCATCACAATCTTTATACTATCATCATTCTGTAGGTATATTTCTCTTCATTATAATGAATTCTGCTTTAAGATATAAGTGGCAAGTGCCTCGAGGCATGCATAATATGCATGCAGTCTAACTCGAGGCATAAGTCGCAAGTGATTTAAGGCCTAAATAATACCGAAGCCAGTCACGAGGCACAAGTACTGAGTACCTCGAGGCGAAAATAATAGCTATATTCGTGTCGAGGCATAAATAGATAATACTACAGTCTGCCTCGAGGCACAAATGTTGAATGCCTAAAATACTACTCTGATATTTTATATAAAATGTAACGATTTTATTATCTCTTGAATAATGATTTTGGAATTACTTCTATTAAGCCGTTATGCATGGCCGCAATAGATGTGGCGTTAGTGACTTAATGTGCTGTTGCATGTTTGCATGTGTTTATGTTGCTTTATATTCTATAGTATTTTTTATCTTTACATATTAATCAGAATACTCATTAATTGTCCCGTTTGTGCAGGATGGTATTATATGTTTTAATTGTTTCTTTAGCCGTCAAATTCCTTTGTATATTCGAATTAAACTCATCCCTGTATCGAAGAGGTGTTTTCCAAATCTAATTTATAATGAGGATATCTCTGTGTCAGAACTTTTAAATAGTTAAACGTCATACGACAATATAAAGGTCACATGATCTGAAGTATTTAATTATATGGTAAATTCCGCAGTGCGGATTCAAGTGCATTGACTCGACGCTTCAGCAGTACTGGACTGGAATCCCTCCGACGCGTCGGTTCTCTTAACTTTAAGACCTCCCTGCCTACCCCCTTGCACAAGCTTTAATACTTCTAGTGTGTCTCCTTAACTGTGATCTGTTGAAACGATGTAACTTGGTTGATTTTTCGTCGCCTCACATTTATGTAGTTATTTGTTTTTGAAATCTTGTTCTGGAAATGAAATGAAACTGCAATTTTTCTCGTAATTTTTGTACTCTATTTTTGAACCACATGATTTGATTTTCAATCTATTCTATAGGGATCTCCAACATCACTGAACTAAAAGAATCATCTGAGAATATTGTTTATATTATGGTATTAAAATGAACCAAGTTTTATCGTAGATATCTGTAACACATTTCTGTGATGTTATGATTTTAAATTGTTAAGTAAATTATGTAAACTTTGATTGACAACTTGTAAGACTGACTGTGTGCCATGGACGATAATACCTATATGAAATTATTGGTACCTGAAACATAACATTACTTAGGCCCGATCCACACTATTTTGCTGGTCTTAGACGCAGTCGCATCTACAATATGTTATACAATAAGACTTGTGTCCATCTACCTATTATTACCAACTTTCACTACAGTTTAAAATTTGACGAGCACTATAGTGTGTATATAGTCTTATGGGATATTAAGAGAGATAATAAAAATATGACATCGTAACACACCTATTGTTATCTAGATATATCAACCAATGAAAACGTTTTGACAATTTTAATAATAAAAAATATGTGTGCGTGTGAGTTGTCGATTTTCCAACACCCGTGTCAGTTATCATTAGGATAAAGTACAATATTTTTCTCTTATTGTGCTATATAACCAACTAAGGTACTGGTTTTGCTTGTTAAAATTATGGTATACATTCATTCTACCATGTTTAATTTGAAAATTATGTTTAAATCATTGCAATAAATCATGAAGTATATTTTACCCGGTAACACTATGTCCATTTTTTGTTTATGGCAAGATTCTGTGCAATGTTGCCATACGCGTGTTGTAGCTTCATTTTTTAATTACGTAAAATGCTTTTAAAGGTTTTGTGTGTCTTTTTTGTGTTGTGTGTCGATTCATTTACCAATAATTACTTGTCATAGCTATATGTCGATTAAAAACAACTTTAATCATAGTAAAGAGGTTTTTGTTGCCGAAATCTAAAACATATTTTTATAAGGCGCATTATGGTATCTGTGCATGTTAAAAAGTTAGATATTTTAATTACTGCATGAATCATTTATATGATTGTATGATATTATATTTTAATCTTCATTTATGTTTTTCAATTCTGTTTATTATTCATGTGTTCGAGAGAGAATGAATAATAAACAGAACTTCTTTGGAATGATTATACTTTATATTATGAAATAACGCTTATATTTCTAAAACATGGACAATATTTCAAGCTTTTTTAATAGGTGTACATTACCATTGAATTTTATTGCCCTTTAGAGTCAAGTCGAGATTGATATAAAAACGTCGTTCGTATTTTAGACGTTAAATTAATAAAATGAAGATCGAAAACGACTGTTAATTTTTAGGACTTATTTGAATCTACAGGCGTTTGTTATGTCTATTTTTTGTTTAATATTATAGCAAAGAACCAGTACGATGTATCGCCACTTGGCAATATTAACAAATATCTATACATATAATAAAATCGTAGGAAAGTCAAAACTGTAAATTGAATATTTTTTTTTTAAAGAATACTTGGGGCGTGATCTACAATCGATATCGAAGCCAAAAATATAGTTTTTAGAATTTTTGTTTGTTTGTCTGTATGTATGTCCGGGCTAAACTCAAAAAGTACTGCATGGATTTACTTCAAATTTTGCATGAATGTTACTAACAGGTCGGGTCAACATATAGGCTACATATTATCACGCTATCACCTACGGGGGAGGAGCTGTGAATCTTTATTTTTCTTACGCATTCTGTGACAGCGTGTAATCTAACGACGCATATTTAAATGTTGTTTTTGAGTAAGCCATGCTATTATTTAGCTTTACACTAAAAACTACGCCATTTAAGTAACTTGGGCAGAGAAATATAGTTGGGTTCCGCGGCGACAAACACTTTTTAGTTAAAATCTACGCGGACGAAGTCGCAGGTAACAGCTAGTTAAAAATAAATGTTAGAAATGAACTTGCATTTCTCAGTGTTTATGTTTATTGATAGTGGCGCCTCCAGTGGCGCATTTATTTCGTCTTAGTGGTAAAGGCAAATTATGACGTCATTTGCTGTATCAATGAAATAATGCTTGAAATATTGTCACCTGTATTATTATTATAAAATTTATAGTTAACACTGCCGTTTGTTTGTGTCTCACTCTGTGTTTTGCCTAATAAACTTTTTGGAAAGTATGTGCCTATTTATTTTATAATTTATCTGCATGAAACCTTTTGTAATACAAAACGTTGGCATGCAAGATTGACTTAATACAAAAGCTGAAACACTTACGTATAGAACGTACAGCGATTTCAAATTACGACTGCCAAATGTCAATTAGGTACTGTTTCTGTTTACCAATTCTGTTAGATCTCACTACCAAACTCATTGTCAAAATCGGCAGTAAATTAGGTTTTCTACAATAACTCTGTTGATAAAGATGCTAAATGCGCCTAAATGTTGATGATATGAGATGAATTATTATTGTTTTACTATATTGTATGGCTAACTTTATTCGAAATAGCTTTACATGTCCATGTGAGATTTGGGAATATGTCTACCTTACCGTGTTGTGTTGAATTTATTATTTATACCCTTGTGTTTTGTGCCTAAGTTTCTATTAGATAAAATGAATGTGTACAAATAAGTATAGGCATATTCATGGCGTTACTTTATGGACGGTACTCGTGAAGTCCTTTAATGATTTATTCTTGATCTAACTTAAAGTAAAACTGGCTCTGTTCAAACCGACTATGTTTTTACTTACCGATTTGGTTTTGTCTTGCAATTTCGACTGCTAGAGACTTCGACGTTGAGAAAACGAATTACATCTTTAAACAGAAGCGTGATGACAAGGATCCTTCTTCGCAATTAATGCGTACACTAATGCTTTTCAGGGGTTTGGCTAAACTAAGTTCTTTTTACCTCATTTGATGATCGCTTTTTTAATATCCTCAATTTCAGACACAACTTGATTTTATTGTATCTAATATATAACGCTTATCAGCCATGCTATAATTTACAGAGCATTGTATGAGAACAAGTGATTTACAGGACAAACTACTTTAGTGAGACCATAAAACTTTGTGGAACGCCAATATCATTGGTTTTTGTTTCTGAGCAGCAACCGTCAATGACAACTTTGATGTTCCAATCGTCCAGAAAATCTATTTGAAAAATGCCTGACTTGGATAGATGGCAGTGCCAAACCCTGTCAAGAACCTTAGCTATATTGAGGCTGACGACGTGTGTTCAACCAGCGAAACAAGATCTGTAGACATAATCCCTAATCATTCGTAAGATAAGGCGTTACTTGTCTAACAGTGCCTAGCAAAGACAGCATCAATAAAAATTACAAAATGAAGTGTGCCTTCAAGTATTCAGAACTTTCGCAGAAATAGAGCGTAAAATTCGAATTGTGCGCAATTTTGCTTTGAATACTTTGTTTGAGAAAAAGATTTGAAGTGTATTTTAGATCTATTTTGTGTTTATTCAATCATAATTTGTGTTTAATATTTTGTTTGGATGTTGTACTTTGAGACTTTTCTTTTTAATGTTGTACTGCTAAAGAATCAGTACCTTACCATCAGCTTTTGCTTACATACTTCTATTTCTAGTACATTATTGCATGTGCTTGAGCGAGACCGCGCATTACAAATGAAGTATACGGAACGATATAGGTGATGATATTTATATATTAGTCTCATATCTCCCTGGTTCATCTTTTATTCTAAATTAATATGGAAAATAGGTTGCATTTCTATATTTCAAGACATTTTTTGACAGGTAATGTTCGGTATGTATTTGTATGCCATTTTAAAGTTATAGATTAGTAGCACAATAGACTAATCCTACTTAAAGTGTAAAACATTTATTTTTTAATTTTAACCTTTCAAAATTTAAAAATGCTTTTAATAGTTTCTAACTATGCTAACCCTCACTAAATCTTATGCATTTCAAATAAAAATAGTTTATAATGTAATGCCTTTCTTTACAAACATTATGTATGCATGTAGTGTTGTTGAGTTTGTATTAATGGTAGTAAATCCACTAAAAGAGAATGTGTAAATGAATTGTAACCTTTATACATTGTAACGGTTTTAATGGAATTACTGTGTGATATTAAGCGCTTGATTCCTTTATGCGTCGTAAGACGTGTGCGACTAACGCACTCCGTTTGTCCCGTCTGCATCGATCAAGATGACGCATCCAGCAGAGGCTGACGTTGCGATTGATGCTGCATTCAACCCAATAACTAATTGCTTTATATGCAATAAATAATATACAATACGAGCGCTTTAATCTTTTGAGCAATATAGAACAATGTAGATGTCATAAAATGGATACCTACTATTACTAAATTCGTTATTTGGGCTTTTCCAGGATTCACCTTTACTCGTAGAGCAAGAGTTGAATAGCAAGTTCATGACCAAAATGGAGGACTTGCTGTACGTTGAAGATGAGGAAGAAGACCTAAAATGAAAATTCTTAATTTATTAATTTAATTATAATGTAAATGTGTGTACATAAATAGAAATAGGTTAGGCTAGTGATGTTGAACTCTGTTTTCAAGATTTTAAGGTTGGTATTCGTTTGCGGCATTTGTGTGTTATACGCGGTTTTATTGTTAATATTATTTTATTAGAGTCAAAGCAGATAAGCTGATTTAATATCAGTTATCGACGAATACAGCAAGCGCATATGCCCTTTTGGTCAGCACTACCGACGGATATAGCAAAAGTTTGCTGTCAAACGTGAGGTCCTTATTAGGTTATCTTTTAGGAAATCCTCAGTAACTGAGTCAGTAGTACCAGTTCAAGGCTGCTGGTAAATGGTAGTGTAAATACTGACCATGTCTGTACATCTAGGACATATGAGCGTCAGTCTGTGAGTATATGCTTGTTTGTGTTTGTGAGCTTAGCGTAGCGTGTTTTAGCCATTTCGATGCTGCGACTCGCTGTTTGGTTTAAGAGTCAAGTTCCAGCCTCAAGCTGCAATTGCTACGACTTCATATTATGTAAAGGTTTGGTCGCCTCATCCAGCTTTCGAAATGAGACTAAATCGTCAAAAAGTGTCTGCCTATCTGTTTTGGCTCTAAGTGATGGTTTAATGAGAATTTTTCAAGATTATAGACAATGCGCCGAATAGTTTAATGCTGAAATTTAATAGATTTTGAACAACAACAGATAGTACTAACTTAAATTAACAAATAGAGCAATTTAAAATGGTGCCTCAAAACGATATGATAGAAATTTTTGAGTGTTTTGATGTCATCGAACAATTGTAATTAGTACCCGGGCGAAAGGTCATCCACGGCCAGTTTCTCTAAACCGAATCGCTTTAGTGGGGACCCATAAAAGACGTTTTAATTTCCATCCAACGTTTATTAATGTGTTGAAATATGTTATTACCTCAGAGCATGGAACACGTTGTCTTCCATCCAGAGAAGCTGTGCTTGATGTATTCTATAGTGTTAAAGCATTGACAAATTCATAGACGATACAAATAAGACACTTATATTGTCGAACGTACGGTGCTGTCTACGCTCGGCGTCGTCCGTCAGGCGGCGGAGATGTTATGGCCCTTCGACATGACGGAAGGATCTGCCGACCAGGCTGGGTTGTTGAGCCTAGTGGGCTGTAGACGAGTAGGGGAACAAAGAGTAATGTCCCTCGAACAAAAGAGGAGGATCCTCCGACGGGCTGAATGTTTCTGCTTGGTGAACCGTGGCGCGACAGTTGATATTGAGAAAATGGATATATAGTAACTCGTACTGAGAACTTCGCTTGCATGTTTTAGGATCTTACGGAGTAGTGTATTTGAGTACAACGCCATCTCTTGTCGTGCGTCCTAACTTCTTTGTGGAACCTGCACTCTTTGACGTGGCTACACATATTCTTATTATTGTCTCTAGTTGAAGCGCAGCGTGCGGTATTCGGTGTTCTGTGATCCTGTGGTTATAATATAAGTTATCCAATGCAAACCTTCTATTAGAGATAGCCATTGTTAATTTGAGTTGGCCTTTTAATCTTCGTGACCGGTCATCAATCCGCCATTTTGAATATGCAACCTTACTTATGACTTTGGGTTGGTAAAAATTTTATTTAGGAATTTTTATTGGCTAGGTAGGTACTATAGTGACTAAAATAACTAAAATAACCTCAAATAAAGTGCCATGTGCGACACTTGTCTTATAATGTTGCTATTTAAAAAATAATTGTGTTGCTGTTTTATAATGTTGATACATGCAATTTCTGTAATTTCTTGAACAATTTTATTTAAGTATACCTACTTGTTTGAATTATGTTTGTATTTTCTTCTGTACCTATTTCTAATATTTTATCACATTTATATAGTTTAATTTCGAACAATGTAATTTAATGAGAAAGGCTTGATAAGACTACACTGCCTTAGTTAACCTAGATAATCTCAGTGGTGTCGCAGTAGTGAATGTGACTATAGCAGATGAGATCTCGGAATCGATTTTCGGGTTGGGTAAAGTGTTATTGAGATTTCTCGGTTATTACTGATATTTGACGCAAAAAAAAAATTTATATCAAGACAGTTTGAACGTCGTCAGCTTGTTTTCAGCGGTCATCTTATCCAATAGAGCATTTTGCTGAATTTGTCTTGTTAATTTTTATTGTATATCAATTCGAAGCAATTAAGTATTTGTTTGATTTAAGTAATTAATTGACACGTGCCTTAAAACTGATGTTATTGTTATATATTTACATGTTATATTAAAATAAACCATGGTTGGATTATATACAATTAATTATATAATTTTCAACGAAATAAAATTTTGAAAATACCTTTTTAGTTGGAGTGCTTGATTAATGATCATCAGTATTAAGTTACGTGTTTAAATATTAAAATAGGTTTTATGATATATGATATAAAAATATATTAAATAATGTATAGAAATATGTTTGTATATAATATAATCAAAATTTTATTTGTCACATCTAGCTTCAAATCCTGTGATAAAAACCTTAGCTTCTATTATTTCAAAATTTACGTTTTACATCCAGTTTATTTAATGCGTTTATTTTTATTGTATTTTATTTATACTTGTTGCATTTCTTTTAAAGATTTTCGGCACCGTCCATAGTTTTCTTTATTTTTTAATCTAAGGTGCTGTAGACGTTATGACGTCATTTCCTTGTACATAAAGTTGTCTGTTCACAACACACTATTGTAACTGGAACGCACAAGTTACTCATAACGTGTACAATTATGTACTTTTTTTAGTCAAGTGTCAAGTATTTCTAAACCTTTTAAGTTTTAATATATATTTATGTAGTTTCTTACATCTACGATTCTATTTCACGGTGTGAACCATAATCCTGTAGTGAATGGTCTAGTCCTTTGAAGCTACGGAATAATGAGGGCGAAGGATGTGGCATCCAGTTGCCACAATAGTGAGGGCGAAGGATGTGGCATCCAGTTGCCACAATAGTGAGGGCGAAGGATGTGGCATCCAGTTGCCACAATAGTGAGGGCGAAGGATGTGGCATCCAGTTGCCACAATAGTGAGGGCGAAGGATGTGGCATCCAGTTGCCACAATAGTGAGGGCGAAGGATGTGGCATCCAGTTGCCACAATAGTGAGGGCGAAGGATGTGGCATCCAGTTGCCACAATAGTGAGGGCGAAGGATGTGGCATCCAGTTGCCACAATAGTGAGGGCGAAGGATGTGGCATCCAGTTGCCACAATAGTGAGGGCGAAGGATGTGGCATCCAGTTGCCACAATAGTGAGGGCGAAGGATGTGGCATCCAGTTGCCACAATAATGAGGGCGAAGGATGTGGCATCCAGTTGCCACAATAGTGAGGGCGATGGATGTGGCATCCAGTTGCCACAATAGTGAGGGCGAAGGATGTGGCATCCAGTTGCCACAATAGTGAGGGCGAAGGATGTGGCATCCAGTTGCCACAATAGTGAGGGCGAAGGATGTGGCATCCAGTTGCCACAATAGTGAAGGCGAAGGATGTGGCATCCAGTTGCCACAATAATGAGGGCGAAGGATGTGGCATCCACTTGCCACAATAGTGAGGGCGAAGGATGTGGCATCCAGTTGCCACAATTCTGTGTAGGAATTATGAAGTTGACAAAAGTGAACTACATTGCCATTTTATTATATTGTAAATACTATTTACTTTTCTTTCTAACAGAGATCATAGAAACATTAAAAATAAAACTACATCTGACACTATTCTGTCAGAATCCTATGGTGAATATGAATATTACAACGCTAGTGCTTAAACGTGAAATTATTTACTTTTAGTCGATTTTGTGATGCATATTACATGTTGTTTTGCTTTATAAAATTAACTATTTTCTTTAACGAATATAATTTATGTGTTGTAGTTTATATATTAAATTTAATAAACGATGAATTGTTTCGTAATTAAGGGATGATAGTTATGTACATAGATACAATCAGGATGATACATTGCACGTTATAAGGTAGACGTTATCAGATAGCCAGAGATTTGAAATAGGGGTTAAACTATGTTGAAAATAATTATTAGGTAAATGAAGCCAGTTTCATACTCGCAGAAAGATAGTCATCTTTCTGCGAGTATGAAAGAAAGAAAGCCCGCTGTATATTTTTGGAACTTGTAGTTTCTTTCCTAATAGGCGTTAAGGCGGGTACAGACTGCTGTAACGTAACACGCAATGTAACACGCAATGAAAGAATTCGCCTTCCACATTGTCGCAATGTATCATGCAATGTAACAGAATTCTCATAGTGTGGACGCCTTGCGCGCACGAACCGCGCACACTACGCGCACGAACAGAGCATTTCAATACGTGCGCGCCGCGATCCGCAATTTGTCGGTTTTTTCGCCGAGCACAAAGGGGCGCGTAGTGTGCACGGAGCGCTAATGTGGACGGGTTGTGTGTGTCTTTACTGCGGAACGCGTGTTCTCGGCAGACTGAGCTATGTTCGCCGCGCGCATGCCGGAAACAGATGCGAGTAGTTACATGCTCGGTTCGTGCGCGCGCTGCGTCCACACTTATGAAATGCTCCTTTCATGTTACATTGCATGTTATGTTACAGCAGTCTGTACCCGCCTTTAGGCGGCGACACGCGATTTGTCCGTGGCAAAGAGTTTGTCTGCTATAATACTCGACGTTTAACCTTTTAAGCACTTATCTAAACATCGATTGCCTTGCTCCTAGCGCCCGGCTAAAAATCGATAAAATAATATCTACAATAATTAGGGAGGTGCAGAAATACTGAATTTTAAGTAAATGTTGAAAGTCATATCTCAAATTCAAACCATTAATATAAATAATGGTTTTAGTTGTACCACGCAGATAATAGAACGAAAATTAAACAAAAGCATCGTGCATGTTCTCTGTCGCAGAAATACGACACGGGCGGTAGAGGCACGGACATATGTGTCGCATAAATGCGACACAAGCGGTAAAATATAATCTCGTAACTTAATCAGATATGTAATTCTGGATCTTAAATAAAACGATTTTAAAAGCCCACTAGGGCAGGCGGACTACCGTTGATTAGAGACTTTCGTTGGCGATACTACGTCTATATTTTGTCTTACAAACGACTCCAAAGACATCATCTTCCAACAATTACACCTACCTACTAATTAAAAACCCGTCATATATCATTGTAGAAATAGCACAGTGAGTACCTATCTATACACAATGATTCATGTTCTCACAGGGACTCCTTATTGTTGAAAAAAAAAAGGAGTATTGCTATGGATATGTTAATGTGGATATAAATGTATGTAGTTGTTTGCGAGTTAGTTGAATACAAGTCCTAGTGTGATTACAAACAAATGTTGCTATGGACTGTTTCTAAAACAATGTAGATCCGTTATTAAAACCCCCTGTTATACCTAAGTACATTATGGAAAATGGAAATATATACACAACATTTTTCTTGTTACTAAAGTTCGATGCAAGTCATTATTTAAGCATTTTAAATAATTCACGATAAATAAAGTACATGTGTTTTAAATCTTTATTTATTTTGAAGATATTAGGTACTTAAAGGTGAGGTTATATGAAGAGGCTTAATTACCTATTTTCTTCGCTTATCCAATTAAATATACCTACAAAGTAAGGATATCTTATATTGTCCTATTTGCGGTATTATTAACTCGTGATTTTCTTGGATATAATTTATTTTTCTCTTAAATATGACAACACCCGCACTAGAAGTAAATCTTGAGTCGCTTAGAACTTACAAACATTCAAACAACGAACACGAAGAACATCGAGACTCTCGGATCAAACAAGTTTTTGTCCCGCGCATGGATTGAACCCACAACACTCAGTGGGTCGACAGAAGCGAGGCGACCACTTAAACCATTAAGTACTTAAAAGTAATATCAGTTATTTGTTTCTAGACAATTATTTGTAACACGAACTTACTTTATCAGATAATTTCTCTTAAATAATGCTTGCTTAGTTTTTGTTAATATTATAAAACTGAGGAGTTTGTTTGGTTGAACGCGCTAATCTCAGGAACTATTGGGTCAAATTGGAAAATTATTTTAGTGTTGGATAGCCCATTTATCGAGGAAGACTATAAGCTATATAACATCACGCTACGACCAACAGGAGATGAGCATTAATGAAAAATGTTGCAAAAACGGGGAAAATTCTCTTATGTGACGAAGTTGCGCGGGTCAGTTAATAGTTATAAAGCTCATATATATGGTTTTAGGAGTGTATTGATAAATTCTACAACACGATTCTTTGATATAGCCTCACTTTTTTGTTTGTTGGCCCTTATAAATATAAATGTAAC
The DNA here is from genome assembly GCA_963564715.1 of Catocala sponsa. Classification (NCBI taxonomy): domain Eukaryota; kingdom Metazoa; phylum Arthropoda; class Insecta; order Lepidoptera; family Erebidae; genus Catocala; species Catocala sponsa. The sequence continues at coordinate 7,017,921 of OY751346.1, read as the reverse complement.
TGTTTACCTATTAAATACGTTATCGTGATAATCAGTTCAATTTTCTTAACAATTTTGTCGTCGCGATAGCTTGTTTGTTATTGTAGAACATACCTTATTTTAAAAATATGCGACATACAACTAGATTTATATAAATAAATGGTTTGTACGGTTCTTCTCTGGTATTCATAAAGTTTGTATAGGTATAGGTACCGAAGTTAGTGGATAAACGATTTTATTGCAGTTGCGATTTGAAGTTGCTGAATTTCTAGCTTGTTATGTCAGTTGATATTGTAAATATCACATATTAGATAAGTTATCAGCAATAATATTGTAGAATTTAGTATAAGAACCAGAGTTGCCAGGCTTACGTCATTTTAGAGCTATTTTTTTTTTTTATGATATCGGCCTGGCAGGTTGGGTTCTTAATCTAGTAGCTTTTATAATCAGGGAAAATTATTATTTAGTTATATTTATGCGTAAGGGCTTATGACAACTATATCGTGTCAAGCCCTTGCTATGAATGCGTCGAGTAAGAAACACCTGCTGTCTATTGGAACAATATTCTCGATACGCAATGCATAAATTCAGCACTGGGATGGTACACTATAGTGGGCAGACTCCTTAAGGATATGTACAAGGATAATGTTATTATTATTATTTCTTCATTATCCCTTATAATTCGTTTTAGTTCTAATTAATATTTTTCATTTAGAAAATATTACGAACAAATTGGGACATAAATGACTAGTTAACTAAATAAGCTAGGATATATGCTTGTGTTAAGAGAGAGTTCACGTCGGTAGTGCATTGGGTAGGTTTCGAACCTACAACCTCTCGATTGCTGGTCCAATGTCTTATCCATTGGGCTACCGCCGCTTATTTTGTTTTCTATAATTATAAAATAATTCTCATAAATAAATATCTAATAATACAACTATAGACATTTAAAGAACTTGTCTTAAACTAGTACATAATACCTACAACGAAATATAGGCATATTATATTATATAACAGAAATATTAAGTCTTAATTCGTCGCGACGACACAACGAGGGATCTGATATTCATTAGATTGCCAGAAAAACTTTATTTGCAGGAAACACGGTTGACATTCTTGTAATAAAATTGTCATATGATCATCAGGTTTCGCTTGTCTGGCAACATATAAATGTAAAACGAAACTTTAAAGTATTTAGTTCTACGACTATGACGAAATGTTAATCTTGCAACGATGTTGACAAATCATTTACAAAAAAAATATGTTTTCTTTAATTAATTGTTAAATACATACATACCGCTTCCAAAAATACTTGACGGCATGGCCACTGACGGCCAAAGGACCATTGGCGAAGACCATATACATTTCTGCTATGTATTACTTCTATGTACCCGTAAATATTATCAAAGTTATTTGATTCACATGCCAATTTACCGAGCAATGCATCTTTCAAGAATTATGAATCAGGTATCGATGAACTGTTTTCCCGATTGTATTTTTATACAAAATTTATAATTAATAATTATTTAGCTTTGTTTCTGTGTAGGCGAAATAATATGTGACATATCTGGAATTGCACTAGTCGATCATAAGTAGTCTGGTGTATACAGTACCTTATGTTGAATTGTGAGATGTACCTAATAAAGTTTTACATTTTTATCTTATTGTTTTATTTACCCAGCTTGTATTAACATTTATTTACCCAGCTTGTATTAACGTTTATTGTAATTTTAGGTGGTTAAGGTAGCCAACACGCCGGTATGCCGTCTATGATGCTTGCAGCATAAGTATGTAATTGTAAAAAAACATACAGTCGAATTGAGGACCTCCTCCTTTTTTCGAAGTCTTTTAAAATGTGGTATTAGATTGCATGCAGTATTTGTCACAAAAACTAACAGTGTGTTGGTTTTCGTGACAAATCCTGCGTGCAATTTTTGACAAATTCTGCGTGCCAAGGCCAATTAGGTACGTAAAGGTCAAGACAAGAGCCATATGTACACCTACTTCATAATATTTGATTAAGTACTTGGGTATAGTTATTATCACCCTTCACTACGTAATTAAGTCAGTTTCTCAGAGAAGACTTAATCAACCGCGAGAGTAATGATTGATGTTCTTTTGGCGAACGAAGCATAAAACATTAGATAAAATATTAATTAATAACCTCTACAACAGTTTTGTCGCTGCGAGCTGCGCATACATACGTAGGTACCTGTTTGAGGTTTGAGTCTGCTCTTTTGCACTTCGATGATTTTGTGCTAGAAGGTATACCTACTTATCTAGTAACGAAGTAAGTAGATAGGGACCGACGATACATAAAAAATAATATCTAGGAACTTAATATACTATAAAATAGGTAAAATGAACTATACTTCTATTATAAAGGTAAAGAGTTTGTTTGTTTGTTTGAACGTGCTAATCTCAGGTACCTACTACTGGTTCGAATCGAAAAATTATTTCAGTACTGCAAACCCCATTTATCGAGGAAGGCTATAGGCGATATAACATCGCGCTACGACCAATACGAACGGAACATTAATGAAAAATGTTGCAAAAACGGGCAAAATTCTGTTATGTAAAGCAGAAGAAGTTGCGCTGGTCAGCTAGTAGGTATTATATAATAGGACTGCATGGATCGCGTAATAGTTTAAATGGTTCCATCACTATTACGCCGAGTATTGAAACACGAGACAAAAAATTGTGTGATCTAGTTACAGATAGCTGTTGTTCTAAATTTAAGTGTTCTTGGTTGCCGTTATTTGGATGTTTGTGAAGGCCCCAAACGCGATATAGGATTTCACCTTAACGGAAACTGTCTTTATCTATACAAATAAATAAAATTGAAGTGTCTGTTTGTAATGTCAAAATAACAGCTTTTTATCTAATGCATATGAAAGTATATAAGGTACCTAACCTATACGAAAACATCTGTTTTTTAACTTTTTGTCTGTCAGTCTGTTTGGTCCGGGTAATCTCCGAAACGGCTGAATCGATTTTGATGGGACTCTCACTGGCAGATATCTGATGTTATAAGGAGTAACATAGGCTAATATTATTTTAGAAAAAAATAGGGTTCCGCAGAGACAAACACTTTTTAGTTAAAATCTACGCGGACGAAATCGTAGGTAACAGCTAGTATTCAAATAAAAACAACCTTATTCGTAGCGATCCGATAAAGCTGAAAGATTTGTGGAGAGGGAACGCTATAGACCAGGGTTAGTTCTGGCGATATTCTCTTAAAACAGCATTAATTAATAAGCTTGTGTCTGTCGTACAACTCACGTCATAAGAGTTAGGCAAGTAATTATAGCCATAATTGTTTCGTGATTGATTACAGTTACGGTAGCGATCAAATAACGTCTACTACGAGTTTTCAAGCATGAGATACACCTCAACGCTTTACTATTGATGTGTCAGCAGCGGTAGTGAATGCGACTGCTGCTCGAATCCCGGATCGGGACAAGAAAAAAGTTATTGTGTTTTCCTGTTGAGAAATCGAGAGGACGTTAGGAAGTCGGCGGTGTTAGACATCCCCTTGCCTAGGAAAGCACGTAAAAGCCGTTGGTCCTGCGTCTGATCTCTCTCCGGTCGTGTCAGATTACCGTCCCATCGGATCATGAGAGTTAGGGTACAGAGAGTGCAATTGTTTCCGCACACACTTGTGCACTCTCTGAGTATAAGTGTTCTGTGCTGGTGCACTATAATATCTCCTGCGCATCCGCGCTAGGAGATATTATACTAAACTAATCTTAACTTAAGACTGGCCGCCGTTACCGAAATTCGGTCTGGAGGACATTTTTTTATTGTTGGACTCTCCTTTTAATGTAATAAATAGCTTTGTTCCGCGAGTTTAGGTATTTTCTAACCTAAAATCTTAGAAAAGTAGATACCCGTAATACGATAAACATAATAATATGAGCGAGCTAACTTATTCTGCTAATATCTATAGGTATACATATGTACATAAAAATTTCTTGTCACGGTGTTTGTGGTCGTAGGTACTCCTCCGAAACGGCTCGACCAATTTTTATGAAATTTTTATGTTTATAGGTACCTATATTTGGTAGGTATGACAATAGGTCGTAAGGTATATTTTATACCGCTAGATGAGGTTGGTCCCTATCGAATGAATTTATATGACAAAACAACGTTTGCCGAGTCAGCTGGTTGATCGATAAAAATCGTATGCAAATAACGCGTTCGATTGCCTCAGCCATTTTCTGATGACAATGCCGGTCTGTTTAGAATCAGCTAGTGATTGACTACGCCTACGTAATAGGTACATTATCAAACGAGAAATCACGGTGCGATGTGTCGAATGTGATTATTGACAGCTAATGCAACTTTGCAATAATAACTTACAGTATGATGATCATATTGGCGATATAATATGTATTTAATGTACGAAATAATAATAAATTCTATCACATACACAACACCATCTAGCCCAAACTAAGCAAAGCTTGTACTATGGGTACTAGACAATGGATAAACATACATATATACTTTTCTTTTTTTTTTGTAAATACATACCTACATATCATACATAGTAGCACCCAGACCAAGACAAACATTCAGGTTCATGCATACAAATGTTTGACTTGTGCGGGAATCGAACCCCCGACCTCAGGAGTGGAACTCGGTTACACTAACCACTACGCCATCGAGGACGAGACAACATGCGATTTATCTTTCGGATAACTTCTACTTGATAATTGTGAAACTGGCCATAAATATCTATCTCGCTATCTCTCTCGCACTAAGGCACTTAAACAGTAGTCATATTAAAAGTTGTATCATGTGCATCCATTTTCTATCTATTGACAATAACCCTTAAAAATATTTGAAAATTCAACATATTATTTTTAAGAAACAGACTGTGAGTTGCGTGACGGAATAATTATAAATAACTAGGTAGTTTTTCCCCGGGGCTTCGCTCGCGTTAATTTAGAATTTGACAATCAATTCGGGTTGTACTCTGCTTATGATAATATAATTCAATCATGATTCGAGAGACAGGTGGCGCCATCTATTATCATAAGAACGTTATTGTTCTTTTCCTCGGGAACATTAATTTTTTGAGATGAAAGGTAGTATAGATCCGTTTCTGTACACCTGACAACATATATGCAAAGTTTCAGGATGATCGGTTCAGTAGTTTAGGCATAAAAAGGTAACAAACAAACAAACTCATTTTCGCTCTTATAATATTAGTTACGAAGTTAGGATTAGGATTAGGATTTATGTGAAAGATTGAGACAACTAACAAATTAGAATTCTTTTTAGAAGTATATAGAAACGACAACCCTTAGATACCTAGTTACTGTTTCTTAGAGGACTTTACAAATTGAAAGAACGGACACAAGAGCACCCAGGCTTGGACTTTCACTGCGCGGATGGCGTAGTGGTTTAAGTGGTCGCCTCACCGCTGCCACTGCGCCGAGTGTTGTAGGTTCGAATCCCACACGGGACAAAAAATTGTGTGATCCACATATAGTTGTTCAGAGTCTGGATGTTCTTTGTGTCCGTTTGAATGTTTGTAAAGTCTCCTGCGATACAGGAATTATTCCTAGTGCGGCAGTTGTCTTATAAAAAAAAACTATTTGCGGACAAATAAATGTAATGGAAAATAGAAGTAATTAAGTATTTATGGCCTCGATGGCGTAGTGATTAGGGTAACCGACTGCCACGCATGGGGTCGCGGGTTCGATTCCCGCGCAAGTCAAACATTTGTGTGCATGAACATGGATGTTTGTCTTGGTCTGGGTGTTTCTATGTATAATATGTAATTACAAAAAAAAAAGTATATATGTATGTTTATCCATTGTCTAGTACCCATAGTACAAGCTTTGCTTAGTTTGGGCAAGATGGTGTTGTGTGTATGTGATAGAATATTATTATTATTTATTTTAAAAACAGAAAAGTAGGTACATATGTAATGAAAATGAGGTTACCACTCAAGATTATTGTTGGTTTGCGGCTTATGCTTCAAACCAACCCTGATATTATTTGGTAACCCCAAGTGACGCTCAGACGTACATCAGCTACACATACCTACATTATAAACGATGAGCTGATGATATACCTATCTATACAAATAAATAAAATTGAAGTGTCTGTTTGTAATGTCAAAATAACAGCTTTTTATTTAATGCATATGAAAGTATATAAGGTACTTACACGAAAACATCTATTTTTGTAATTTTTGTCTGTCTGTCTGTTTGTTCCGGCTAATCTCCGAAACGGCTGAACCGATTTTGACGAGACTTTCACTGGCAGATAGCTGATGTTATAAGGAGTAACGTAGGCTACATTGATTTTAGAAAAAAAATAGGGTTCCGCGGAGACAAACACTTTTTAGTTAAAATTTACGCGGACGAACACGCAGGTAACAGCTAGTATACATATATAAATATATACATATATGAATTACAATGACATAATTGTGGAAATAATAATTACTAAAGTACCTACATCTTATTGATTTAATGCATTTAATAATGTCAATATCTAAGTCATAATACAAAATTATTATCTGACCATAATAGTAGATCTTCGGTCACTAGCCTTGTTTTCCTGTTAAGTATAGTGTAATAATTGATATCTTGGGCCAGCAGCAAAGGCCAGCATCCTAATTATACATGAATAAGATAAATCTCTGGAAAGCACTTTTAACTCAATTTAAGCGGTTAAAACTTAAAATTGTTCACATTATAATCATTTTACGATACTAACCTACAAAATATTCATACATACATAGATTCACGCCGGTTTCCCAGAGGGGTAGGCAGAGACTACGGATTTCCATTTGCTACGAGCCTGACACACTGCCCTGGCTTCATTTACTTTCATAAGTAATTAAAAATATATATTTTTTTAGCAAATTTACATTTGGTTTAAAGATATGTATATAAACAGGGATTTTAACACCGATATTTAGGCACGATATTTCTATGTACCAGTCCCATATCAATAATGTTTCGACTACATATAATATAATAAAAAAAGCGTATCGGTGAGATTCCTACACGAAAATTGTATAACATTTTTTATCAATGTCATGTCGGTATCACCAAGCCTTTAAAGCCGCTAAGGTTTACCTAATATATTAAGAGAGTCTGTGCCCATCAGTGGGATAAAGGAAGAGGTGCCTCATTACTGCGTTGCGTCATCGCAACGGATCAACGCATTGTTTGCCACACCTGTGCTGCGATGTCGTGCGTCGTCAAAGAGCGCAAAAGGATCACTCACGCACCTTAGTGTTGATTTCAGTCTTCATTCCACAATGGATCGGAACTCTGTCCGTCGTCGCACCGGAGCTCCGACAGCGCAGCACCCTGCTCCCCGATTCGTCTCTCGTCCGTCGATCCGTTAAAATGTCGCCGTCGCAACGCATTAATGTGTCATGTCACAAAAAATATAATTATGGAAAACGACGCAGTGTCGATTCTGCGACGATGCAACGCAACGGACTAATGAGGAATCTCCCAAATTGGACGTAGATACGCAAAAAGGATCCAACCCACAAAACGTCACTTTTGAGATAATGAAGATTGAAGTTTAAATTGTGTTTGCTCATTAATATTTTATTTTGTGATTTTGTTGATTTGGGAAATAGTTGCAAAAATAGTTGTCCTTTTTATAGTAATATGTTTTATTGTCAATAAATAAATGTTTTTAAAGATATTTAAGTAAATATGGGGTTGGATCGTTTTAGCTAAAAGCCATTTTCAATTATGCTAATTTTATATTGAATTTCGCAATAACGATCCAACAGGGCAAATTGTTATGTGATTATGGATTTTTGTAATAAAACAGTAAATTTTCTATAAATATTGTTTATTATATTTATTCATTATAGTATCTATAACCTGAGATCAGTCTTTACACACATTAATATTAAAAGATCATCTAAGATAATTATTGTAAGCAGGGCTGACATATTATACGAATAGGTATTAGGCCGTGGTGACGTATTACATCGTCATATCATCCGACAATACGGAGACAAATAGCTATCGGTACAATCACGACTCGCTGATGTAAACAACTCTAGCATTAGATTAAATTAATTAATAATTAAGACGTGATAAATAATGTTACAATTAATCTGCAGTGACAAAACATTGTCTTACATTTACGCGAATGTTATTCATTGAAATTAAACAACTTTATACGGATTTTACCGCGTTGTTTATTTTTATAAAACCCTATCTATACTAATATTATAAAGCTGAAGAGTTTGTTTGTTTGAACGCGCTAATCTCAGGAACTACTGGTTCGATTTGGAATATTCTTTTAGTGTTGTTAGTAAGTTTCAAAATTATGTAATAACTAGATGTTCCCACGGTTTCACCCGCGTTTATCGTTACTGCGCCGCCCCCGTGGGTCGTAGCGTGATGTTATATAGCCTATAGTCTTCCTCGATAAATAGGCTATCTAACACTAAAAGAATTTTCAATTAGAACTAGTAGTTCCTGAGATTGGCGCGTTCAAAAAAACAAACTCTAGCTTTATAATCTTTATATATATATATATATATATAATTCTTCTGTACGTGTGTTGACAGTGAACTCCTCCTAAACGGCTGGACCGTTTTGAATGAAACTTTTTGTGTGTGTTCAAGTGGATTCGAGGATGGTTTAGATATGCTTTTTTTTCTTTTTTCTTTTGTACAGGACAACGTCTGTCGGGACAGCTAGTATTAGTATAGATATTAAAATCCTATTTCACCAGCTCCAAATAGCATTTATCTATAAGATAAAACTCTCACCATCTCTCTTCTTCAATCTAACAAGAGTGAGACAGCATGCGATTTATCTTTCGGATAACTTTTACTTGATAGTTGTGAAACTGGCCTTTTAAGTTAGTTAAAAAAAAATAGCAATGCATACATTTGCTGTCAAAGGTTAATTTATCTAAACCTGAGGATTACTAGTAAGTATATATGGTATGTATTTCTATCATGTGACATCTGCGTGTATTACCAAAAATACATAAATAAAAGTTTAATGGTTCTGTTTAAGGATGCGAACCAACATTTTTGAATATCGATATTTTTAATATTAGGTACTTTTACTTCGAAAATGATTGAAAATACAAAATCACCTAAAATATTAAGATTCGGATATCTAGAATAATGCTATAATTTCATATGTTCCTCACTTTAAATAATATTTGCACACATTTTGAGACCAAATTGATTTGATTTTTTATTGATATAATTTATGAAGAAGTAGTTTCTGCACCAGGATTCGTCTGTGTGAATGTCACTGGGATATATTATCGGGTTTATCAGTATCCTGTCTAAAACTTCAGTCTATTTATGAGCCAGAGTCGACATAATCCGTTAAACAAATTACTCTTGTTTGAATAACGAACAACCAAATATCTTCACAAACTTTAATTTTTATAACATTAGTACCTATTATAATAGGATTTCTAATCTATTTAACAAAGTCAAAAATCATGTAGTCATTTAAGTCAAGTAGTAACACTTATGGACGAGTTTAGTGTAGTTACTAAATTTACATTAAGGTCAGTTGCTAGGTCCATGCAAGGTCAGGTAAGGTTAAGAAAATACCTAAAAGAAACATCTAAGTTTAGTACTTTAGATACGCCCGCATTTCGCTAGCTAAATTTGCCGAAGCGTAATAATTGAGCATTTCCAGACTTCGTACTACTAATAGAAATTCCCTGAAATAACTACAATTTAAACAGTTCTTGCTAATTTCTTTATGCACGTTTGTCAATCCATCTAATATTATAAAGCTGAAGAATTTGTTTGTTTGTTTGATTGAACGCGCTAATCTCAGGAACTACTGGTTCGAATTGAAAAAATATTTTAGTGTTGGATAGCCTATATAACATCACGTTACGACCAATAGGAGCGGAGCATCAATGAAAAATGCTGCTAATACGGGGCCAATTCTCTTATGTGAAGTAGACGAAATTGCGCGGGTCTGCTAGTCGATAATAAATACTAAATAAATACCTATTATAACAGGTATTTATTTTGTATTTATATATATATAACGAGGATTTAAACAAGTTCGATAACTATAAAATAATTTCTTAATCATGTAGTCACATCCCTAATTTTGCTTATGCATTTTATATCAAGGTCAAACATGAACAAAGTTCAAACTGTTTATATTAAAAAGCGGATATTCATATACAAAACATTTTTTTGTACAGGTGGCAAAGAAGCAGAGTGCTCGAATAATATGGTTAGTAATGTTTACACATAGAAGCATGTAATCCTAACTAATTTTTTAAATGCGAATGTGAGTTTGTTTGTACGTTTGTTACGCTTCACGCCTTATCTACTCGACCGATAGTCATGCAATTTCGCATACATGTTTTTAGCAGTACAGAAAAAAACATAATATGGTACCTACCTACCATTCATCCAAAAATAGGTACGGTACTGTTTCTGAGAATAAACATAAACACCAATACATTAACGCCAGTGAAGCCGCAACATAAAATATATTGAGTTAAATTTCTAGCTTGCTTTAAATTTGCTATTGGTAATCTGCGCAGTCCGACCCCTCCCACACCCTGCGTTTTTGTCATTGCTACTTGACGAAGCTTTTATTAAGCGAGAACTAAAAGTTTGGCGCGAGAAATTTTACACAGGTATTGTAGAGCCTTATTTTTTATCGTGGAGGAGTCCATTGACGCATACCCCTTGGCAGAGGCGGACGGAGGGGCTATGTCGGACTCACCCAGGAAAATATGGAGACATCCCGGTAAATGCCGACTAAACCTACCACGGAGTTCCTTCTCACAATCTATGGCCGGGGCGCAGGGATCACTCACGCATTCATCCTGCACGGGTATTGCCAACCCTAAAAAACTGGTTTAAGGAGATAGAGTATAGCGTAAGTTACGCTCAAACCTCCGTTTTTGATAAGTATAATTAATTTATACTAGAAGAGACGATTAGAGAAGTACCGTCATTCTACAGAAGATTGGCGCCAAATACACTTATTTTAAGTTCCTGTGGTGAATATGCTCCTTCCACCACGACTTCAACTTAATTCTTGATTATTGTTCTACTAGGCAGACAGTGTTGCCTATATTGTTTTGCTGCTCCTGGTTTGAGAAGAAACTGTCTAGTCACTATGAATCTGATGATGTCATTAGACATTATATCAGAAGATTACGCGATTTTTGTGTAAAGTGTGCTGATCTGTTAGAAAGTTCTAAATAACAGCACGGCGTCTAGCAGGCTAGGTTTATACAGTTTACTAATGATAAATATAAAATATATTGTGATAATTTACTTTGGCTGCTTTGGCATAACTAAATTCAGCATAATGATTATTACGCATAACATTATTAGGCATTAATGAAACATAATTTTAAAAAGCATAATGATATTTACACATAATGTTCTTTGGAATAAAAATAATAAACCTAACCTAACATTCAACATAAAATGATTGGCTACATACACGCAATTATGACTTTTTATAAGTATTTATGGCTCTTGATTATTTATTCGACAAATAAATAATTATTATGCCTTAAAAATTTATGCAACTCTAAATTATCCCTAAACAAATTAGACCACATGATAGTTATGCTAACCTTTGCATTATGCCAAAATAATATTATGTCATAGTATTATTATTTTGATAAAATTTATACGAAAACGTAATGCCAAAAAATATTATGCCAGGAGAATTCCCGGTTTATACCTACCGTGTGATATGACAACTTAAATCAGACCTAACGAGATGAGAGTGTGATATTTTGCAGACCCGTTCGTGATATACGAGCGTCGCGTCGTCAATGAATTAGTATATTATAACGAGAGGGGTGTAAAAACCCAGGATTCAACCTTTTCGTCTTCATGTGACCTTGTGACCCCTATATCTCGGGGGTCTTTTGACTCACAGGCACCATATTTAAACTAGACCGAGGTATGACCCCAAGGTGTCTGCACACCAAGTTACAAGTCAATCGGTCTAGTGCGTCGGTCACTAACAGAGAGACACACAGACCCACATAGTGTTTTCATTAACCTCTGAAGAAGACTCGGAGATTAATTAAGGTAGATACTTCATTAATCTATCGACTGACAGGTTTATTTTTAATCAAAAAGAATTTCATAATTTGTTCTAAAATTTAGTTAATTACAACCATCCAACGAAACGAAATTAACATATTGACTCGGTAAAAGTTCTTGCTATCTATCTATGCCTGCTATATTTAAGTTTATGGTAGTTTTAACAAAATAAATATTTTATTGAAGTATATATAACTTAATCTATTTCATTTATTCCAAGCCATTATCGATTTTGCATTTAATGTCTGTGCTAATCGACAGTTAGAAAAGATCGAAATTGATTGCGTTATAAATAAAAAATGTTTATGAATTACCATAATTGCTTACAATTTCCACTATATAGTATAATCTTTAATTATCACTTTCTGAAACAGACAGTATATCTAATTTATTTATAGTCGCCTGAGTCACGTTTTTTTTTTAAAGACAGATAATTTAAACCAATTTCTGAGCTGCCTATGTGGAAAAGAAAGACGCTTCTAAATGTAAACTTGAGTCCAAAAAAAGTCAGCTAAGCTAATTCACACCATCTGTTGTCGAAGTTATTCATTTATTAATGGACAGTTTCTAACCACCCCCTAACTTCGATAGCCGTAGGCGTCTATCGAACACTTCCAATGCGCCAAATGCCATGTTTAGTGTACCATCCATTTATACAGTTCACCAAGACAGAGATAAAAAAAACAATTAAGTAGTAAAATTGTGATTGCTGCTTCTATTTGACGACAAAATGTCAAAAATTGTTTAATTATCCATATTTTGGCTTAAATGTGTTTAATCCCACTGAACTCTGAGTCATTGACGCTGTTATTATGAATTAGATTAGCTATCAGTCAAATCGATCAAATTATAAACAGTTTTAAGTTACATTATCAGTTGTGGAGTAAGTATAAAGTGATGAAATCGAAACCATGTGTGAACTCAGTATCGACTCGACTCGCACCGCGAAAGCGCGTCTTAGACGATAACGTCACGTGTTCTGTTTTCAAATTTGAAAAAAGTTATCTATTTTGGAAATGGCGTGCCCAATGAGGTGAGTTTTTATTTTATTGCTATCATAAAAAATGTTTAAAGTTAATATTTTAAATGAAATAATTATACCATTTTATTAAGAGTTTTATAACCCAATTATTACAAGTTAATGTTTTGTTTTAACTTCCTGACGTTAATGGCAAAGCTTATCTTTAAGTGATAATATTATGGTTACTTAATTGAAATACTTTGCCCCTTCTTTATTACATTCTCTTTTAGTAATCGACATTAATTACTCCTTGCATATTACGATTTCGCACGTGTAGAGAGCCTGTATTACTTAAGTATATTTTAGCATTTTTATTTATCAGAAATATACATATATTTCTGCAGAAAACTAGTTACTTACACGTAAAATTACTAGTGTTATCAAAAACCGTTATAATAATTCCACATAACTTCAGAATAACGAGTAACTGTTTTGCCGGCAATGTGTTATTATTGAATAAAAAATAACCTTTATGTTTTCACCGTCTTCGCAGACGGCTAACCTAACCTGTTAATTTACAAAGAGCGAGTCTTTGGCATTCGAAATGCCGGTAACCTAAAATTAGTTCAGCTGTCATCACTTAACTTTTTTTTAAACGTAAATATTCTTGGTTGTTCTAAATTTAATTATTGACATTTATGACTGATGAATATATCTTATTTGTGAATGTGAACACATGTGCAACCACAAATCGAGAGATCCCAGTTTTTTTCAGATCCCAGACATTGACACGGTTGTTTTAAAGGAAATTTTTAAACTGAATGTGCCTAGATGAAAATAAATATGATTGCAATCTTACTAACAATAATAATTATAACTAACTATTAATGCGAATGTAATTTTTTTTGTTACATTTTCACGTCTTTTACTCGACCGATCATCATGAAATTTTTTTTGCATTCACGTTGACAGGGGTACAAAAAGGGACCTGTCATCCCGCTATGCAATCCCGTCGAATTACGCTGGCGAAGCCACGGGCAGAAACTAGTTTATCTATACATCTATACAAATAAATAAAATTGAAGTGTCTGTTTGTAATGTCAAAATAACAGCTTTTTTAAGAAAACATCTATTTTTTAAATCTGTCTGTCTGTCTGTCTGTTTGTTCCGGCTAATCTCCGAAACGGCTGAACCGATTTTGATGGGACTTTGACTGGCAGATAGCTGATGTTATAAGGAGTAACTTAGGCTACTTTGTTTTTAGAAAAAAAATTAGGGTTCCGCGGAGACAAGCACTTTTTAGTTAAAATCTACGCGGACGAAGTCGCAGGTAACAGCTAGTAATAAATAAATATGTCGTAACATACTTATCGCATAATAACATAATGTATATTATGTTATGCTAACTGCCTCGATGTATGACATAATATTGCGTTTATATTACCTACATACAAGCTGACCGGCGCAACTTTGTCTGCTTCACATATGAGAATTTTCCCCGTTTTTGCAACATTTTTCATTTATGCTCTTCTTCCATTGATCTTAGCGTGATGATATATAGCCTATAGCCATCCTCGATAAATGGACTATTATTATTAAAATTCTTATATTTAAAATTCTTTCAGTGTCGAATTCCTGAGAGTTACCTCTTCAGCTTTATAATATTAGTATAGAAGTATAGATATACTAGCTTTTGCGCGCGGCTCCGCTCGCGAGGTACCTACATCAATGAAAAGTAGCTTATGTTCTTCCCCAGATTTTAAACTATATCTGTACCAAATTTCATCTAAATCGGTTGAGTGGTATAGCCGTGAAAAGGTAACAGACAGACAGACAGATAGACAGATAGAGTTACTTTCGAATTTATAATATTAGTAAGGATAAGTGAGGATTGGCATGTATACCTATGGAGGATAGACTGAGTTGTATTAAACACACATTTCGCTAACTATATTTGAAGTTCGACATCATCACCTCAGGCGAAAAACGTCCACTGCTGGGCATAGGCCTCCTAACATCACGCTAGAACCAATAGGAGCGGAGCATCAATGAAAAATGTTGCAAAAACGGGGAAAATTCGCTTTTGTGACGCAGACGATGTTGCGCGGGTCAACTAGTATGTAGATATAATTGCGTACTCATCAAAATAAATATCGACCTACGTAAAATAACATGAACCAACAAATAAAAATAAGCTAATACGGCGATCAACAAGAACATAAACAAATTTCAAATTCAAATTTATTTATTTGCTGATGAAAGGTGTAAGCGGATGTAAAATAACAATATTGATACTTTTTGCTCGACCGTCTAGAAAATATGTTAAGTAACAAACAACACTTTATAAGTTGTCTAGATTTTGCCCGCGACTTCGCTCGTTACGTTAGTAACAGTAGGTACTATTTCCTAGATGAAAGGTACCCTAAGTCACAGTACATAAATATACAGTAATCTGTCCTCATACAAATGGTCGGAACTCGAGTCATACCTACGCGCCTCGGCGTCGGCATGCGCTCGACACGCAACCAGTCGCGAATGCGCCGCAGTGACGAACGGACGGTGTGTTGTTTTTTAAACAGCAACCGCGCGATTTTTTTTACCAAAAATAAGTACAAGTATAGCCTATTACAATACAAAAAGTTTACAGAACAAAAACATAAAATTTTACATTTGACAATTTTCACTATCGAAAATCCCTAATAACTTTTAAACGGATTACCCTATTTGCACAATTTCTTTTGCCCTATCCGTTTTAGACCTAAACCTATCAAATGACACTAAAAACAACAGAATATCTACACAAACAAAAAATCATGTTTTCAACTTACGTAATATTTGGTCGCGTGAACTTACCTTACCAAAATTTAGTTACTTCGTTTATACTGATTCAAAATAGGAAACTATTATATAAATCGAGCTTAGGTGGCCTTACAACATATTAAACAGATAGATACTCAAAGTAGGCAGATTTAATTAAAACGCTGTAGGTGGGCAGCCCTATCGCATGTTTACGTACCTCGCGGCTGTAGGCATTTATTTCAAGGATACGGCCGAGTTACAATACTGTATATTTATGTACTGTGCCTAAGTCCTGTTCCGTTCCCCTGGCAACGTGTATGCGAAATTTCATGATGATCAGCCGAGTAGTTCAGGCGTGAAAGCGTAACAAACGAACAAACACATTCGCATCTACACAAATAAATAAATTTGTAATGTCAAAATAACAGCTTTTTACTAAATGCATATGAAAGTATATATACGGAATTTATAAATTTTTGTTTGTAGTCTGTTTGTTCCGGCTAACCCCTGAAATGGCTAAACCGATTTTGGCAGGACTTTCACTGGCAGATAGTTGATGTTATAAGGAGTAGCTAGGCTACTTTTATTATAGGAAAAATTAGGAACCGCGGAAAAAAAAGGCGGACGAAGTCGCAGGTAACAGTTAGATTATAAGTTAGAACTTTACTGCTATATCCTCGTAAGTCGTTAGGGTAAACAGACACCTACATTTTGTTCAATATAATTTAGCTCCCATCTTAGAGGGGGTCACTATTTACTGGGCATACATAGTTCTTGACACCATACTCCATACTGCTTCTGAGAATTTCATGTCTGTAAATCCTAATTTTTTTTTTTCAAAATGGGTATTAAATCCGAATCTTCATGTTCCGTTGCTTTCACTACCGCTGCGCCGATGAAGTCATTTTATCTGTAATCCCTTTTTCCTAGGGTCAATAACACGAGTGATATAATATGACCCTAATAACTAAAATCGATCAATTATATAAACCCAACTTCCTGATAGATAACATTTTACACGACCCGGTAGCGGAACCCGAGATCTTACGTACAATTGATACGCTTACCTATCACTGAACTGTTGTTACGATGTAAGCTAATCTATACATCTATACTAATATTATAAAGCTGAAGAGTTCGTTTGTTTGTTTGAAAGCGCTTATCTCAGGAACTACTGGTTCGAATTGACAAATTTTTTGTTTAGCTTATTTATCGAGGAAGGCTATAGGCTATATAACATCACGCTACGACTCAACGGGGGCGGCGCAGTAATCATAAACGCGGGTGAAACCGCGGGCACATATAGTATTAGTATATGTGCGGGACAAGTAAATAGACAGTAAATCATAGTGTATACACAAGTCGTTAATCGTGAACTAAGTGAATAGTGAACTGATAAGACAGTACATAATATTTACGTGATAGTACCACTGTTGACGTGTTAGTATATAAGTTTTATACTCGTACTAGAGGATGCCCGCAGCTTCGCCCGCTCATGTTTTTTATTTATCCATTTCTTCCCCATCCCGTGGGAATTTTGGGAAATCCCTTCTTAGTGTACCCCTACAGTACCCAAGGAACATACATGTCAAATTTCAGCTTCTTGTGCCCAATAGTTTCGGCTGTGCGTTGTCTGTCAGTCACTCAGTAACGGAAGAGTTTTATATATATATATATAGATTCTTATTAGATTCATATAGTTTTATGTTTGTTTGTGTTAATCTTATCAGATTTATTCGTACAGAATAGTTTGTTTGTATAGAATTCATAGTGTAAAGATGTAAGCTGTACGACTTATGTTAACATTTTAAGTATGTCTTGTTTTTGTATGTTTTATATTTTTCCTGTATAGTTTAGGATGTGTAGAAACTAAAAACATATACTTAATTTATAATATGTTGTTATTTGTCAAAATTGTTACGCGGTTCTCGCTATAGTAAAGATCCGTTGTACTTAAGCTAACTGTATTTTGCTCTCATTGGTCGAAAGTTTTGTTCTATAATTCTTGACCAATCACAGGGTCTACATGTTTGGCCCTTTCGGTATAAAAGAGGCGTCGGATGGCGGTATCGATTCACGGGTTGGGAGCCTTCTGCGCTCACCCACAGTCCGCATAAAGTTGTAAAGGCCATCTGAGGCCAACAAATAAGGCAATAAAAAAAATAAAAAGCGGTACCTATCGATACATTCAGCGGGCAGCAACATTAGGAAGACCACTCCGAATAAAGAAGATCTACAAGGAAGAATCCTCCTGGCTTTTATTCTCCACCAACCCAGCAAACAAATGCGCCTGTATGGCACAGTATAGATAATATCAGCCCTGTATTAAACTGTACCACTTCTGGTCACGGGCTTCTTCTCAGTGTGAGAAGGGTAAACCATAGACCACCACGCTGGCCTAGTTCGGATTGGCAGACTTCACATATCTTCAAGAACATTATGGAGAACTCTCAGACATGCAGTTTTCCTCACGACGTTTTCCTTCGCCGTTAAAGCGACCGATAATAATTCATATTAATAGATTTAATTTTACCTAAATAAAGAAAGAAGAGAATATAATAATTATATTTATTTTGGTACAACACACGACATAACCATAAAGACATGAACACTAAGAAAAAATTTAGACACAAAAATAAAAATAACTTAATATAATGTAATCTTTACTTCCTTACTAATATTATAAATTCGAAATCAACTCTGTCTGTCTATCTGTCTGTCTGTCTGTTACCTTTTCACGGCTTAACCACTCAACTGATTTAGATGAAATTTGGTTCAGATATAGTTTAAAACCTGAGGAAGGACATAGGCTATTTTTTATTGATGTAGGTACCACGCAGGCGGATCCGCGCGCAAAAGCTAGTAATAAATATAAAGAAGTTATGAAAGGTCTCCTGGCCGTGCCAAAATAAGTAGGTACCCATATAGGTAAATATCAGGTACTGCAAGCCAATCTTAAGGCGATTATAACTTGGCACCGCGCAACGTCGCGGAGGGCGGTGGCGGTAAAGCGAAAGAGCACCGCTCAACCGCGCGGTCCGGCGGTATACATGTGTTAGGCATCAACGGATTTAATAGAGGCCAATGCGACATGAGATTCGCTTCACCGCCAACTGCGGCGCGGCGGGCGGCGGTGCGCGATGACGTGTGTTAATCGCCTAACGGAGACTGGTAGTCTCCGTCAAGATTGGCCGTCGTGACCGAAAATCGGTCTGGAGGTCATTATTATTATTACATTGAAATATTGCGCCTATTTACCAAATATTTAAATAATAAAGTTATTTATAACACCTGTTATTTAAACCCGCTATGTAAATAATTAATACGATGTACGTCATTAAAGAACAATCAATAATTTCCTAGTCATTCAAATTAGGGCCAAAGACACACGCGTTAAGAGAGTTTGTTTATTGATATAGGCTTAATAATTATGACTGGAGGCACACTTTAGCAGACATTTTCTTTTACCAGCCAGTCATAGGCATCCTAACTAATCGTGTGGTTACAAGCCTCGAGCTTAGTGCGGAAGCTGCTGCCAATTATAAAAATGTGTAATGTAGTAAACAGATAAATAAATAATACTTATTAGTTATTATACATGTTAATGTGAGTTTGTTTGATACGGTTTCACGTCTTAACTACTCGACCGGTCATCATGAATGTCATATACATGTTGTCAGGGGTTCAGAAAAGAATAAAGGGTAGCTTTGATCCAGAAAACAAGTACTTTTCTTGAGGGAATTGAATTTATTGACAAAATCTGCATTTATGCAAGTGAAGCCACGAGCAGAATCTATACTAATACTATAAAGCTGAAGAGTTTGTTTGTTTGAACGCGCTAATCTCAAGAACTACTGGTTCGAATTGAAAAATTATTTTAATGTTGGATAGGCTATTTATCGAGGAAGACTATAGGCTATATAACATCACGGTACGACCCACGGGGGTGGCGCAGTAACCATAAACGCGAGTGAAACCGCGGGCACATCTAGTCTAGTATAATATAAGAGAAGGATAGTATGTTAGTTTTAGCTAAAAATACTAGAATTTTATTTAGGTCATCGCTGTTGAGGAACGATAATAATATTTCTATCACATACACACAACACCATCAAGCCCAAACTAAGCACAGCTTGTACTATGGGTACTAGACAATGGATAAACATACTTACATACAATTTTTTTTGTAAACACATAGGTACATATTGTACATAGAAACACCCAGACCAAGACAAACATCCATGTTCATGCACACAAATGTTTGACTTGTGCGGGAATCGAACCCGCGACCTCAGGCGTGACAGTCAGTTACACTAACCACTACGCCATCGAGGCCGTGTCGAATATTTGTTTTGTGTAGGGACCAAACCTACAACCTTAGCGCAGTGGCAGCGTCTAGGCGACCACTTAAACCATTACGCCATCTTTGAAATCTGATTGTCGGCCGTTACTTTCCATTTGCATGTAAAGTAACATATATCTTTGCCGGGAATTCAATCTATCTTTAGATCAAATTTTATCAAAATCGATTCAACAGTTTAGCCGTGAGAACGTGACAAATACAGTTACATACGGAAACGCAATAGTAATTTACGTAACTTGACTAAGTTAAAGATAAACAAGGTTTATTACGAACGTTTACGAGTAACCAGTTTTTATGTTGTAAGTTTAATTGCTTATTAATATTCTTTTATAATCCTTACTATCCAAACTAATATTATAAAAGCGAAAATAAGTTTGTTTGTTTGTTACCTTTTTACGCCTAAACCACTGAACCGATCATTCTGAAATTTTGCTTATACGTTGACAGGTGTACAAAAACGGACATAGGCTACCTATCATCCCGAAAAAAATACTGTTCCCGAGGAAAACAACAATAACGTTCTTATGATAATAGATGGCGCCACGTGTCTTTCGAATCATGATTGAATTATATTATTACAAGCAGAGTACAACCCGAATTGATTGTCAAATTCTCAATTAACGCGAGCGGAGCCGCCGGCAAAAGCTAGTATTCTTTTATAAACTCCTTATCAAAATTCATAAGCGTAAGTTCAACAAACTTGGTCGAACGCCATGGGTGTAAGTTCTTACGTATATGATATCTATTAATATGAGAGAGCTATTGTT
This sequence comes from Catocala sponsa, assembly GCA_963564715.1. Lineage (NCBI taxonomy): Eukaryota > Metazoa > Arthropoda > Insecta > Lepidoptera > Erebidae > Catocala > Catocala sponsa. The sequence continues at coordinate 6,996,973 of OY751346.1, read as the reverse complement.
TGTCTGTTTGTATATAGAGGATAATCTCTGCAGCTACAGATCCGGTTCTAACAATTCTTTATATCATAGAAAGCTGTTCTATCCCAGAGTTAAACGTTTATTAAATTGGTTATTGGGATAACTCTATTTGAATATATTGTATGACGATTTATCGTTACATATGTTTGTAGGAATGACGCATGCGATGGCATTTTCTTGTAAAGTAGCGTATATTTTACCGAGGATTTAATCTATCATTAGATGAAATTTCATCAAAATCAATTCAGCGGTTTAGTCGTGAGAACGTAACAAATACAGTTAGTTACTCCCATAGTACGGAATTATAGTTAATCATTTACATAACTTAGATACGACAGGTTAAAGATTTTACATTTTATTACCGCCGGTTACCGGTAATCAGTTTTACGCCTGTAATTACTTTAATTTTAACTAGATTTTGACCGCGGATTCGCTCGCAATCTAAATTTTGTCAATAAATATCGATCCCTGGGTAACAAATTTTTTTTTCTAGATTAACCCTATGCCCTTTTCTGTATCCTTCACAATATTACATTGATGATCGCTCGAGTAATTAAGGCGTGAAAGCGTAACAAACTAACTCACACCCTATGTCGTTTTCTGTATCCTTGACAATATTTTATTAATGATCGCTTGAGCAGTTAAGGCGTCAAGCGTAACAAACTAACTCACATTCGCATTTATAGTATTAGTCAGGCAGTTAGAATTAATATTAAAGTAATTCTCATAAAAATTAAATAGGGACGGACTGACGTTACGTGGGTTATGTCAGTAGCTAAGAATAAAAGAAATATAAAAAATACCTGCTTTGAAAAGTTGAAAAAAAAAATTTTGGTCTATGAATCGAATATGGTACTTTACGTTTGCCAGTTCTTACTCTACTGTATCCTAGAAGTAATCGACCTTATATACATGTAAAGATCATTTAACTTTATTAAACTGGGTAGTTAATTTGTTTACATAATTATCGTTCAACTAATGAATCAATTATTATAATATTAGATACGTAATCGAATTATCGATCGCTCTCAATAAAGATGAATGTGTAGTAGTAAATGGAGCTATCATTTAGGCTTATAAGTATTATTTAGGCTTATAAGTATTGCTTACTTAGGACGCGGGTGACGCGGGCATATCTAGTAATATATATAACAAGATGTGCCCGCGGTTTCACTCGTGTTTATGGTTACTGCGCTGGCCTCGTGGGTCGTAGCGTGATGTTATATAGCCTATAGCCTTCCTCGATAAATGGACTATCCAACACTAAAATAATTTTTCAATTCGAACCATTAGTTCCTGAGATTAGCGCGTTCAACCAAACAAACTCTTCAGCTTTATAATATTAGTATACTGTATAGATTCATCGCCGAACCACTCAGTTTGCGACTACGGCCAGTGTAACCTGGTCGAAACGTCAAAGATCAATAGATAAACATTATGCATGATCGCGTTAAAATTCTTCACGAATTATATATATGCACCTATATAAAGATATTATATATTATATATATGTAAATATAGTCAACGGCCATAAGATCAATTCATCGCACTATTTAATTGATATTATTAAACGAGTTTATAACGGAATGTAGATCATTATTATTAGTTTATTTTATTTAGCACAGGCCGCTAACGTTGGAATGTTTCACATGATAAGTAGGTAGCTTTCGTAGCCTATGACCGCTTGCAATATCTGAAGTACCTACCAATCAGTCCTAACCTACCCTAAAGAAAGAGAATTAAAGATGGGTTGAAAGGATAGGAATGTGAGTCTCGGAAAACCTTTTTTTTTATACATCTAAGGTGGCAAACAAGCATACGGCCCACGTGATGGTAATTGGTTACCGTAGCCTATGGACGCCTGCAACACAAGAGGCATCACTAGCGCGTTGCCGACCCTTTAGGAAAGGAAGTAGGAAGGAGATGGAGCGGGAAAGGGGTAAGGAGGTGATTGGGTCTCTGGTACTCTCACTCACCGAACGAAACACACGTGCTACTAGATATTTTTGTGGAGAAAACTGTAGTTGTGAATGTGTCCTGTAGGTAGGAATGAGGTCGAGCCTAGAAAGGAAGTGGGGAGGAGAAGGAGCGGGAAGGGGATAATGGGGGTGATCGGGCCTCCGGTACTCTCACTCACCGAACGAAACACAACAGTAGGAATACTGCTATTTCACGTCGATATGCTGTGAGAGGATAGTCCTTCCCCTGTCGAGCCGGCACATTCATGCTGAAATAAGCGAGGCTCTACTACTCTAAACCTTACTTTGATACCAGGAAAAAGTTCGTAACAATATAATCCTAACTAATATGACTGCAAGGATGGCTTAGTGGTTTAATCGGTCGCCTCGTCGCAGCCACTGCGCCGCGTGTTGCGGGTTCGATCACCCCAGTCGGGACAAAAAAGCAGTGCTTTGGAACTCATGGACAGCACAATAGGGTTTAAATTAGTTGTGGAATAACCATTGTACAATATAATACTTATCATTTATAGATATTACTAAAGGTGTGCCAAGAAACTTATTCATAATTTCTATTTAAAAAGATGTTTCAACGTCTAACTATTCAAAGTGTAATAGATAAGAAGTTGCCAGTACAAAAATCATGATAATAAATCGATTAACAATATAATTATAATCATATCGATTTAATATTTTCTCTACTCATAATGATTTGATTAGTAACTAGCAAAATCTTACTTGACCATTAGACACATCAACATTGTTTTTTTTTTGAGGTTATAAAAGTACTTTTTCAATAACAAAGCAGACAGTTTCCTTAAGGAGATGTATTTTACCAAAAAACCAAGATTTTCTATTGTGCTTATCACAACTAAGGTTTTATACATCTCTGGTCTCGGCGAGAAATTATTTCATTCTCGGTTTGGGTTTCGGCCAAGTCAAGAAAGTAGGTCTCGGACGACATTATTACTATGTCGTATTTTATTATTATCAACTACCATTACGTAATTAGGTATACTTGATACTATTAGCATATAATCGAACAACACAGATAACAAAACAAAAAACGACCGGCCGATCATGTTGGTTTTTTGTTATTAAAAAAATATTTCACAATGTTATATCGGAACTCGTTAGTGTGGGATTCAAGGCCGTAAGAAACGTCCTGACATCTCATATTTCGAATAATAATTGTGGTATGTTACGCAATAGTATGACAGCTATCAAAAAACTATATCTATACTTATAATAAAACTGTAGAGAGGTCAATTCTGTACATTGAATATATATTCAGAATTAATATTGGAGGATGAATGGTGATCGATACTGATGACAAAATGCAATCAGTAAATTTTTTGTCTGTCTGTCTGTATATGCACGCATGGGTCAAAAACTACTGAAGGGATTTTAACCAAACTTGGTACGATTGTAGTCCATACTCCTGGGCAGGTTATAGGCTATATAACATAACGCTAAGACACATAGGAGCTGAGCAGTGACTATAAATTTGAAGCAAGTCGGACGAAAATGCGCTTTCGAGCTCTTATCCTCGCATACGTTGATCATACACCAAAAATATGTATTACAAAAATGATGGTCTTTAAAAGATCTACAAAAAGTCCTGAATAGTATATATCTATCTTTTATAAATTAGCTACAATAACGTGTTTAATCGTTAGGCATTTCTTCAAAGTGTATTAAATACATAAATATATTGTATTTCACATAGATATATCTTTATCAAACTCCCATATTCAAAGAGTACACTTTAATATTTATTTTATAAAAAAAATATTCTAGGAATCGGTTTATAAACACACAAGATATAGATGAAATAAAACTTCCAAATCTCGCCGCGCCAGTATGGGTACGGCTATACGGTTGATTGTTGTTTAACGCGCGAAACGGCCATCCGCTGCATTTATAAAAAGGCGAGGGCGCTCTCACGCGCCGCCTTCACTCACATTTTGTTTGTTTGGTTGAACGCGCTAATCTAAGGAACTACGGGTAAAAATTAGAAAAATATTTCAGTGTTGGATAGCCCATTTATAGAGGAAGGCTATATAACATCACGCTACGACCAATAGGAGCGGATCATAAATGAAAAATATTGCAAAAACTAGGAAAATTCTCTTATGTGAAGCAGACGAAGTTGCGCGGGTCAGCAAGTCTATAATAAAATTTTTACTTTTCGATGTCTGTACATAGCAGATACAAGAAAATTTATGTAAGATATCTTCTTAAGAGTTATAGAAGCCAAAGTAAATTTTATCTGTCTGTATGTTTGTACACGCGTCACGCAAAACCTACTGCACAAATTTTAATGCGGTGACACAGTTGTGTTGCTGAAAGTCTAACCTTAATTCTGGTGCATGTTTCATATTGATACGCCGCCTATAAGTCGAGAATTAAATATAGGGGTTTAGGTTGTGCGTAACCTATTCAATTTATCAATGAATATATTTATCTATAAGTATATTTTATATGTGTAGATCAGCTTGTTCTTATATGCAAAGAAATAAAAAATTTCAAATGCCACGCATACGAAGACGCAGGCAAAAGACAGTAAAATGTAATTATAATATACTAGCTTTTGCGCGCGGCTCCGCCCGCGTGGTACCTACATCAATAAAACAATAAAAAGTAGACTATGTCCTTCCCCAAGTTTTAAACTATATCTGTACCAAATTTCATGACAGGTAAAATTCTGTGGTTTAACCGTGAAAAGGTAACAGACAGACACACAGACAGAGTTACTTTCGAATTTATAATATTAGTAAGGATTTTATTGAAGTGGAAGAGAGTTGCCAATTATTTGATGACAGTATGAATGAGCCGGCTCACCTTGGGCAGTCACAACTTCTTGGAGGAAATTGACATAATAGCGCATGTGCTTTTTTAAAAAGACAACTGCTTCACTAGTTATGATTGCTTTCACGAGGCACTTTAAGAACATTTAAACACCGAACACCAATATTTACGAGACACTTTACAAATATACGAATACCCAGACTAAGAACAATTATAATATAATAATAATATAATATTCTGCCACATACACACAACACCATCTAGTCCAAACTAAGTAGAGCTTGTACTATGGATACTAGACAATGGATAAACATACATATGTATATAATTTTTTTTTTAATACATACATATTATATTTAGAAACACCCAGACCAAGACAAACATCCTTGTTCATGCACACAAATGTTTGACTTGTGCGGGAATCGAACCCGCGACCTCAGGCGTGGCAGTCGGTTATACTAACCACTACGCCATCGAGGCCGAATTATTTGTGGATCACCCTAATTTTTGTCTCATGTAAGGAATCCACAGCATATGCCTTCATAAATAAGTATTTTAGCTACCCTCCTTCCAAAATGGCCATTTTACTTTATAAGATAACACTGGGAAACGGTCATTTTGTGGCCTGGTAAGTTGAAGTCAATTTTGTGTAAGTTCAGCATGCTGAATACGAGAAAAATATCAGATTTGTTAAATTGACTCTAGTTCATAAACTAGAGTCAATTTCACTTTCTTTCAGTCATATAGTTATAAAGTCTTATCTCATAAGATAAGACTTTATAACTATATGACTGAAAGAAAGTCAAAATAAAAATACAATTACATATTAAATACATATTTTAGAAGCGGCTTTATAATAACGACAAGAAAACTTAATACATCTGCTATTAACAAAAAATCATTAAAAAAATATTAGAAAAAACTTTATCTATAATCTTTTCTATTGTGTTTATGTTCAGGACAATCCTTTATTAAACTCAGGCAATAGTCTGCCATCATAATATGGCTGTCCCATCGGCCTTGGTATCTTTTTTACATTGTTCTAATGTCCTGATGGAACCGTTCTTTGTGTTGAATATCTCAAGAAGCAGAGTCAATCCATACAATGTAATTTATACATTTCGGGTATGACTGATGGTGTTTATTAAAACATGTAACAAAATTAATGCCGCAGGGAAAAAATATTTTTGTTGCCCAGTGTAACATGTATAAGGTTTAATGACGGTATTTATAATATGAATTATTAATAAGTTTAAAGTATGTTGGAGCTAATAAGGCCGTCAACAGTGCCGGATTAACCACGTAGTAAGAGTAGTAATTGCTACGGGCCCCGCGCGAAAGGGGGCCCCGCATATTTAAAGCCACTCATCTCTGCCTGAGCGTAATTTTTTGAGTGAAACTTATTACTTAAGATGTTGTAGGTATATTGAATTTACTTGATGTCACTAAAACGTGAAATGTTACAACTTTTCCTACTAAGACAATCCACGTCAGACAATCGGTAACCGACTATTTCCTTGGCGTAAATAAAACACCGAATTTCATACGGCAAAACGCACAAGTTCTACAAAAAGTCGCTCGTATACTTGTGTAGAATTTCAGTCGGCCCAATAATCAGCTCTACAAAAAGTCTGACGTATGCAAGCACTCTTACCCGAAAGAATTTGCTACGGGTCCCGCGCTTGCTTAATCCGGCACTGACCGTCAACGTTGTAACAGCGTTTCGTTCAGTAAGTTAGAGTTCCAGAGAGTCACCTCTCCAAATCATATCCATTTTCCCAATTTTAAATTCCTTTATACTAGAGACGGCAACTCATTAGTGGTTTTGTTGGTTTTACAAGCGACCACCAACAGGTTAACCGCATATATTTAATTAATACCTCTAGCTGCTGCTTAAATAATTAGTTATTCGGGAATTAGGAAGACCCGGTATAGTTATATTGTGTATACTTTAACTAATTATTTAAATAAATAAATATAAGCATGTAATAAAATACTTTCAAAAACTAATAAATAGCTTAAATAATTTTTAATAATACATACATATATAGATTCACGCCTGTTTCCCAGGGGGGTAGGCAGAGACTACGGATTTCCATTTGCTACGATCCTGACACACTTCTCTGGCTTCATTCACTTTCAACACATTCCTCATACACGCCCGTCGGTTCAAGGAGCTCTTAACCTGGCCTTTGTCCAGAACGCCTCCGATCTGATCGAGAAACGTTTGCCTAGGTTTTCCTCTTGCGACTGTTCCATTTACACTAGCCTTATAAACTTTCTTAGTCAATTAGTTTTTAATAATAATCCTAACTAATATTATAAATACGAAAATGAGTTTGTTTGTTTGTTACGCTTTCACGCCTTAACTACTCAACCGATCAACATGAAATTTTGCATACACGTTGTCAGGGGTACAGAATAGGACATAGGGTACCTTTCATCCAGAAAAAATAACTGTTGCAAACCTAACCTATATTTACGCGAGCGAAGCTGCGGATGAAAACTAGATTATTAATATAATAAAAACATTAAGGGACAAGCCCTCTTCCTCTCTCCTAATATATTTAGTACGCTGTGCCCGACAGGGTCCACAATTGATTCTTTGTTATAAGTTTACCATCTATTATTATAATAATACGTACTAGCGGTCGCCTAGTGCTCGAAATTCGACCAACTGATATATATTATGTCATGTCATTATACTCGTATATTGTATATGTAACCATAGTTACGCGCTTCGACTGCGTGTGTCAAATACATGGTTGTGTGCGTGTAGTGTTTTTTTCATTAATTTAATGTATTTATTATACATATGTTATATAAATATTAGCATTCGTCACTTATTCTCTGTATAAACTATAAGTGTGCGAAATTTCATACTCCTCCGTCCGCCCAATTTTCGTAAAAAGGGATCCAAAGTTTTCGCTTCACGTATTAAAATATAGATAATAGGTATACTACATTGTGTGATTTGAATTTGAATAGGAAAAAATTATTCATAACCATTTTATAATGATAAAAAATAATTTAATGTTGCGTCAGCGTAGTTAAACGTTGAGAAAACAGCGGGGCACCTATTAATTATTTTGCTTACACATAAATCTATACTAATATTATAAGGCTGAAGAGTTTATTTGTTTGTTTGAACGCGCTAATCTCAGGCACTACTGGTTCGAATTGAAAAATTATTTTAGTGTTGGATAGCCCATTTATCGACTAAGGCTATTAATATTATAAAGCTGAAGAGTTTGTTTGTTTGTTTGAACGCGCTAATCTCAGGAACTACTGGTTCGAATTGAAAAATTATTTTTTTGTTGGATTGCTTATTTATCGAGGAAGGTAGGCCATATAACATCACGCTACAACCAGTAGGAGCGGAGCAGCAATGAAAAATGTTGCAAAAACGGGGCAAATTCTGTTATATAACAGACGAAGTTGCGCGGGTCAGCTAGTATTTTATAAGCAGCGATAGCTTAGTTGAGAGGACTCGAAATCCACCACAAAGCAGGCACCTCAGTCTTTTTGCAGTTAGGTGCGTATTAAATAGTTTATTATGGCTCACCTTAAAGGTAAAGAAAAACATCGGAAGGAAATTTAATTTTCATGTCTAAGAGTTCTCCGTAATATTACCGTGCCCAGCAGTGGGAGAATTTATATAAAGGGCTGATATAATCTATACTAATACTAGCTTTTGCCCGCGGCTTCGCTTGCGTTAATTTAGAATTTGACAATCAATTCGGGTTGTACTCTGCTCGTAATAATATAATTCAAACATGATTCGAAAGAAACGTGGCGCCATCTATTATCATAAGAACTTTTTTGTTGTTTTCCTCGGGAAGAATAATATTTTTCGGAATGAATGTAGCCTATGTCCGTTTATGTTCACCTGACAACGTATATGCAAAATTTCAGGATGATCGGTTAAGTGGTTTAGGCGTGAAAAGGTAACAAACAAACAAACAAACTCATTTTCGCTTTTATAATATTAGTTAGGAGTTACGATTAGGATTATAAAGCTGAAGAGTTTGTTTGTTTGTTGGAACGCGCTAATCTCAGAAACTACTGGTTCTAATTGAAAATTCTTTTAGTGTTGGATAGCCTATTTATCGAGGAAGGCTATAGGCTATATAACATCACGCTACGACCCACGGGGGCGGCGCAGTAACGATAAACGCGGTTGAAACCGCGGGAACATCTAGTTTATTATATACCTATTACGCACGCGAAATCTTAGGCTTAGAAGTATTAAGGAAATGTTCTCGTTGAGCGATAATTAGCTCGCTCATTATTGCGTGGGTCTTAGAAAACATAGTTTGTAAATTGAGATAAATAGTAAGTAAACAGCGTACCTATCATAAAGATAGTAGCGTGTAACATAAAGATGTGGTCATATTTAAGCGTCACGTAATATAACCATCTTATCTTATCTTATGTGGGGGCCAGTCAGTGCAGACCAGCGACACTTCGACCCAGTGGGATCTTTTGTGTCGACACTCTCCCAATAACGACTGCCATAGATGTTCATGGCAGCCGGGACCAACGGCTTAACGTGCTCTCCGAGGCACGGAGCTGTCGATAATTGTCAATCAATACGCACATAATTTCGAAAAGTCATACAACTTCCGAAAGTCAGAGGTGCGCGACGTGGGTTCGAACCCGAGACCCTCTGCATTGCAGTCTGTTGGTCTCCCCACTGAGCTATCGCTGCTCTAAATATAATATAACCATAGTCTGTCCTTTAGTTTATTTTTATTTTACAAATTACTAGTATTCCTGTTAACCCTAAACTAGAATGCTTGTATTAGGAGTAGTTTCACTTCGGTAGTGGAATGGGTGGGATTCGAACCGCGACCTCTCGATCGCAAGTCCAATGTCTTATCCATTGGGCTACCGCCGCTTTAGATTAACTACTGTGAGTATGTAAAATATAACTGGAAACATAATTTTCTTACTGCGTAATACTATGATTGAATATTCTTACAGTGTGATAACCAAGTCACACTATACGAGTTATGATATCCAATTATGATAAATTTTGAATTTGTTCCGATTGTTATATTTGCGTTTCGGAATCCGCAACTAAATTGCTGAATTCCATGCTCATTTACTTTAAAATGTTTCAATGTCACTAAGGACACGTTTATACTATAAAACATACTAATCTATACTAACATTATAAAGCTGAAGAGTTTGTTTGTTTGAACGCGCTAATTTTAGGAACTACTGATTCTATTTGAAAATTCTTTTAGTGTTGGATAGCCTATTTATCGAGGAAGGCTATAGGCTATATAACACTACGACCCACGGGGGCGGCGCAGTAACGATAAACGCGGGAACATCTAGTATTATAAATATGATAGTTTGTGAAGATGTTTTATCCCAGTATAGTTCCCGAGAGATTTCAAGTTCAAGTTCAAGTTCTTTATTTTGTGTCCATAGGTTTTACAAGATTTTATGTTATAAAAAATATAGCAACCATCTATGTCCCGCCGTAAGGCATACAAAATATTAATTGCAACTACTATTACAATAATAAATCAATGGCAAATATTATAAAATTACACATTAAAAATTAAAATACAATACAAACATTAAAATTAAAATTAAAAAGAGCAGCGATAGCTCAGTGGGGAGACCAACAGACTGCAATGCAGAGGGTCTCGGGTTCGAACCCACGTCGCGTACCTCTGACTTTCGGAAGTTATATGACTTTTCGAAATTATGTGCGTATTGATTGACAATTATCGCCTGCTCCGTGCCTCGGAAAGCACGTTAAGCCGTCGGTCCCGGCTGCCATGAACATCTATGGCAGTCGTTATTGGGAAGTCAGTGCCCTTTAATATACTGACACTGGTCTAGCCTTAGGGTATCGTTAGCCTTCGGGTTGCGGAGGTCAGATGGCAGTCGCTCCGCGTAAAAACTGATACCCAGTCAAAATCCGGTTAGACTAGAAAGCCGACCCCAAGTGACTTGGGAATAATAAAGGCTAGGGAGAAGAAGAGAGACAAACATTAAAATTAAAAGGAATCATTCAAATACATAGTAAATTGAATAAAAAATACAATTATAATTAGGAGAATATCAGATTGAAATAGTCAATATGTTACTAACATTAATAATAAATTAGAGCTTATCGTTAATAAATTCATTTACTGAGTAATAAACTTTATTTTTCAACATGTTGGCTTGTTTATGTTTAAATTCGTTAAATGTTTTACTATTTTTTATGTCCTTTGGCAATTTATTGTAGAGTTTAGGTGCCATGCCATTTATGCGAGCGAAACCACTAGCAGAAGTTAGTCTCGTACAATTGCCAATATAACTGCGCTGTATGGCAAGAACTTGCGGCAACAATAATACTTATGCGTGTGGCAAATTTTCTGCGCCAAAATGCCAAATAAATAGATTTTTCTTTTACGGTATTATCATTAACGCTCATAATTCATTTAAGCCATTTGTACAAGATGCTTTTTTCTGACTACCACTCGTTATGAAAATTGGGGAATAGCGGGGTCTTTATTTAAAACGGGGATTTTGTTCAGACGGGTTTAGTCTCTGCGCTCTTTAAAAAATCGTAGCGGAACAAGTTAATGATGCATTTTGACGGAAGTAAAGACTATGGTTTTCATGCTCTTTAAAAGGCGCTGCGCTATCATCCATCAGATGTAATAAATCTAGGTTCTCCGACCGCTTTCGCCCACCGTCAAATACAAGCCAAGCTTTAGCACTGCAGGAAAAATAACATGGACATTTAAAATATTTTTGAAAAATGGTATAACGATAAAACATGAGTTTTGATCCCGCAATTAATAACCGACCATCACACGACACGTTCTGTCTTTTATAATATTTATATTATGCATTGGAATTGAATAAATTAAATAGGATTCAAAGTTGTTTCAGTGTTTCAGTCTTGGAGATGCTTAAGAAAATAACTTTAATTTTAATATGCTTTACTTTTAATAGGGATTAAATATAATGATCAGCAAAAATACTAATTGGTCAGCAAATATTGCACAGCATAACGAGCATCTATACGCCTCAAATCACTGCATTCCGTCACGGAAATGTTAGGTTATGTTAGGTTCTTTTTTTAAACCCACCCAAAAATAGGAGCTCCGCCAAGCGAGGCTCCGTCGACTTAGTTTGATCTCTTTAAAGTTTGCTGGCCATGAGTTGCTGATCAATTAGCTTTTTTTGCTGCGCAATTAGTATTTTTTTGCTGTGCAGTTAAATACTACCCCATTTAAAATTGACATTTATGTAACAACGTAGAAAGAGCAGGTTAGTATTTTGCATAAACTAATAGTAAGTGTAGAGTAACTCTATAAGGTGAGTTAGAAAGCTTAAGGTGTTTACACTCAGAACACAAATCTAAAATAAATCAAGTACTATTCTTTTTATAAATTTTTTATTAAGTCAATTCGAATATTCCATTACCATTCGAATAATAATCAGCCACAACAAAATTAAATGATAATATTCGAATGCGCGATAGTATTATTTCGAATCATTGCAACAATAATTAATTATTATTGTAATACCTATATTTTTGAATCAATCGCATATCATCACTATCGACTCGAAAAGAAGATCGATGTATAAATAGTAAAATTAGGCACAATAGATATGCAGTACATATATGCCTCCGTGGCGCAGCGGTACTGAATGTGACTGCTATGAATGAGGTCTCGGGTTCGAATCACGGGTCGGGCCGACAAAAAGTTATTGGGTTTTCTGTCAAGAAATCTCAATAACAGCCCGGAGTTAGGAAGTTGGCGATGTTGGACACCCCGTGCCTCGGAAAGCAAAAAAAGTCGCTAAAGCCGTTGTTCCTGCGCCTGATCTCTCTCCGGTAGTGTCGGATTACCGTCCTATCGGATCATGAGAGTTAGGGAACAAAGAGTGCACAACTTGTGTTTGCGCACACGCTTGTGCACTATAATATCTCCTGCGCAGATGGCCAGTCTTCGTTAAGATTGGCCGCCGTAACCGAAATCGGTCTGGAGGACATTATTATTATAATTATGATTATTACATAAATTTACACGTCCTTAAACATTTAAATATATTAATAATAATTAAGCTATATTTAGAATTATGTTTTAATTTTCATATCGTTATTATGTTTAAAAATTAATATTGACAATTTGCATACTATCATTATTAAAACGGCTAATTATGTCTAATTATGTCTGTTTAGTACCGTGTTTGACTGCTCTGTTTGTGTCACATCGGCATAACAGCTATTATAGATTTATTCAAGATTTATTTTACATAAATAATAATATATAAATAAATATATATTTATTTTAAAACTTGACCAATATCAATTTAAGCAATTCTTTAGAACTAACTTATACCTAAAATTTCATACAATAGAAATACAAAATACCTAACAGTAAAATCCTCTATTAAGCGGCATAGAAATCCTTCGCATCACAGTCGACTGGTAGTGTGCCCAGAAGACTGGCAACATTGCCACATTTAATTGCAATGCTTATTCCTTTCGCGAAAATAAGACCAGCTCTCTGGTCACGGGAAGCGTCAATCAGCCTTTTCGCTATTTCTCGTTTCGGGATTTTGGACATAATTTAATAAAAATGTGTCCAACACTTTAATGTCGCCGAAGATACCATAAATTCTTTTTCTTTTACGTCAATTACTGCACTTCTATTAAATTGTGTCGCGGAGGACTTATAGATTAAATAACGGATTAAAAAACACCCTGACTCAAAACAACTCACAAATAGTGGTAACGAGTCAGGAATTTGTTTGTGGACGTTCTTACGTTTTTTGCGGCAAGTTGCAAAGCGACCATTAACACACCTATGCCAGTCAAATTAATTAAAGTATTATTATTGGCGGCACTGTGTCTATTAATACTCATTTGTACCACGTGGATGCTAAAAGTAATAGCTAGGCAAACCAGTCTTAAAAATTATTACTTCTCAATTTAATTAATCATAAAACTTTTGCGTAAGCAAGCTATTGCAGAAAAAGAAGGCGGGCTAGCGATTTCTTGCCCGCAAGATCACCATTGGTTACGAATGCTGTCCTAGCATGCCAATGTTTATATTATTAACCTATATAATTGGTTACGCATAAGATGCGGAATACAGAAGCAAATTTCAATCTCTAGTGGGACCGTGAATAACTTAATTGATAAAAAGATGACCCGGCTTGTCAAGGTTCTCCTTCATGGATTTTATTTTCTCTAGTTGACCATTTACGTTTTACCTAAGAACATGGAAAATGCTCAAAAATGCTCTAAAATTTTTTATTTAGAGGACGTGTTGATTTCTTAAGTGTGTGTGTATGTGGAGTGTCATTTACATATTCACTAAACCTGTTTAAAAATGCTAATTACATTTAAAGGTATCTACATTGTATTTGGTATTTGTCATCGACATAGCTCAGAGAATTAGCAAGCTGATGTGGCAGTGGGCTGACCATATCGCGCGAAGAACAGACAACCGCTGGGGTAAGCGTGTTCTTGAGTGGAGACCGCGACTCGGCAAACGTAGTGTAGGACGCCCTCCGACCAGGTGGGATGACGATCTGCGAAACACTGCAGGCAGATGCTGGATGCGGCAAGCTGAAGACAGGGCGCTATGGCGCTCTTTGGGGGAGGGCTATGTCCAGCAGTGGACTATTATAGCCTGATGATGATGATGATGATGATGATATTAAACAGATGGACATAGACCATATGTTCTACCCAGGCGAAGTCGGGGCGCTAGTATATCTACTACAGTAACTATATCTTCAGATGAAGCTTACTCGGTCGGCCTCGACAGGGCATTGCCATGTGGTAATGGCAATTTGATGTAGCAAGTCCCACTACGACCTAACACTACAAATCAATATTTTATTTTGTGTTGCATCAAACACTACGATCGATTTATCTCGATACTCGCTGATTGTCATCCTGGCTAGCGGTAGAACGATATCTTAAAACACTTGAATTTTATTTAGTAAATGTATTTTATTAATAATATTTGTAAAATAATAAATGATATTCGATTAAATACTTTTTTTATTAAAAATGTATAGTTATATGAAATAAATGATTTATTAATATTTTTGTTATTCATGAACAGATTAATGAAAGGATGTGGCAGTCGTATAATTTACTAAATATATATTTAATAGATAAATATACATAATAATGCACTTAAATTATAATAAATAAATATAATACTTGTACATTTTAATACTTAACACAATGATATAAAAATAGGTGACACTGAATATCTATTTAACATATTTATAGAAGTACTAGCTTTGCCCGCGGCTTCGCTCGCGTTAATGTAATAATATAATTCAATCATGATTCAAAAGACACGTGGCGCCATCTATTATCATAACAAAGTTATTGTTGTTTTCCTCAGGAACAGTAATTTTTTTCGAGATGAAAAGTAGCCTATGTCCGTTTCTGTACACCAGACAACGTATATGCAAAATTTCAGGATGATCGGTTCAGTGGTTTAGGCGTGAAAAGGTAACAAACAAACAAACAAACTCATTTTCACTTTTATAATATTAGTTAGGATTAGGATATTACTGTATAGATATCACGTGTAATGCCAATGGCACAAAACATATCAGTTCAGATTCCCGTCTTAGTAAAAACGCATAGACTTACTACGGAAGAAGTACTAGGTATCTCCTCTGTGAGACTCTCTTATACATAAGTACAGCTAGATGAGGGAGAGAAGAAGACTGCGATAATGTGATTATTGTTTTGTAAAAACGACATCTCCTAGGAATAAATGCTGAGTTGCCAACCACAAACATTCAAACAACGGACGCAAGAAACACTCAGACTCGAAACAACTATTGGCGCTTCACACAAGTTGTTGCCCCGTTTGGGGATCGGACTCATACCAGTCGACGTAGTGGCAGTGACCACGCGACCACTAAAACTACTACCATTTGTGCAGTCAACGTCGATTTGTAGTCTAGTTAGTTGGACCGGCCCGACCTGGGAATTATTACGCTTTCACGAAATATTCACGTACGTTACGACTGGTTTCACTATAACTCACCCGGCCCCTTTCTTCTCCTATCACTTTTCGTTGAAAACCAGCGCCAGGCTTTCGTCTGACACATGCTGAACTGGGCCCTATTTTAACACTACTATAGGCACTCACTTTATAAGTTTCAATTTTTGGTTGCGTTCCGCTTAAGTTTATATTTGTATATACCTATTTCTTTTTATTTTATACTTGTGTTTGTGTTTGTACTATGCGTCAAATAAACAATGTTTTTTTCTTTTTCTTGTCTAACACAGCAGTCATATTCACTATCCCTGCACCTCCGAGGCAGATTTAAAACTGACTTACATATTATAATTATTGAAACATTGTTAATTTTGATATTTATAAACGTTATTTTAAAATTTCTTTATGGTTAAGTCTCAAACAGAGCTTAAACTTCTGTCATCGTTTAAATATATAATATATCTGGGTCTAGTCTTGTATATAAACTGTCTCACTGCTGGCCACATGCCCCTTCCCAGTGTGAGAAGGATTAGGCATATTCTACCACGCTGGCCCAGTTAGCAGACTTCACATATCTTCGAGAACATTATGGAGAGCTCTCATATATGCAGATTTCCTCACGATATTGTTCTTCACTATTAAAGCGACTGATTGTGAAATATTAAATACGTATATGACTTTGGAAAGTCAGAGGCGTGTGCATTGCGACCTCTTCGGAGTCCGACGGTCTCCCACATGACCATTAGTTAAAGTACATAATATTATCCGTGACATTTATACAGCTTAAATTCTTTAATTTATTTATTTGGTTAACTCACAGCATATATATGATACAATTTAGTGAAAAATTTAGATGACAGAGTTCATATATACATGCCACTTATGAGCTAACACAGCATTCACAGTTGAGACAACAAAATTATGTTAAGAGTTTACCTAAAATATAAATTAACATAAGGTAGGGTTTTAAAATTTAAATATGAATACAATAACATAAAAGAAGTTCTTTCTTTCTTAGGAAAACTAAACAAAACATAACACTTTGCTTAATCTACTTAAATTTAATGTTTTAGAGCAATAAGTACCTATTAATATCATGTTGTATCATGTTTCCTAAATGATTTCAATATTTTTACCCGGAACTGGCTCTCACTATCGTGATGCACATCAGCATCAGGCACAATCTTCATGAACGAATTCAAATGTCTACACTTTTCTATTACCTAATCTATAATTTAAATTCGGGACCTTACACCTGTCATTTCAATCATCTAGATTTGTGGTTAAGATTACAATAGATATGTCGGCCTTAGTTAATTCAAACCGTCTTTTGTGGTTTTAATTCTTTCTTGACGGCCTCGATGGCGTAATGGTTAGTGTAACCGACTGCCACGCCTGAGGTCGCGGGTTCGATTCCCGCACAAGCCAAATACTTGTGTGCATGAACATGGATGTTTGTCTTGGTCTGGGTGTTTCTATGTATAATATGTATGTATTTACAACAAAAAAAGTATATATGTATGTTTATCCATTGTCTAGTACCCATATTACAAGCTCTGCTTAGTTTGGGCTAGATGGTGTTGTGTGTATGTGATACAATATTATTATGTTATTATTATAATTCTAACGAGCTTACGACTAAATCTTTTAATTAAAACGCTTCCGATACAAACAACATGCATAACTAGTTTCTGAGTCAAGTTTGTGTTTAAGTTGTTTATTACGTAATTAAATTGAGTTAACTGTTTCACTTCTATATATTATGTAGCTTGGAGTTTAATATGCTCTAGAAAGAATATTCAGTTGTGTATTCATGACAAAAATGAAAAGTATAGCTCATGTATTTAATGAGAAAATAATGGGAATAATATCTCTCTCTGTCTCTCTTCGTAGCTACGTATCCTACGCGGTGGTGGGTCAGCTTTCCTTATTTTTCTCCTCCACTTCGCTCTATCTTATCTTATCTTATGTGGGGGCCAGTCAGTGCAGACCGGCGATACTTCGACCCAGTGGGATCTTTTGTATCTACTCTCCCAATAACGACTGCCATAGATATTTATGGTAGCCGGGACCAACGGCTTAACGTGCTTTCCGAGGCACGAAGCAGGCGATAATTGTCAATCAATACGCACTAAATTTCGAAAAGTCATATAACTTCCGAAAGTCAGAGGTGCGCGACGTGGGTGCGAACCCGAGACCCTTTGCACTGCAGTCTGTTGGTCTCCCCACTGAGCTATCGCTGCTCTCCACTTCGCTCTATCTTCGACATCATCGTTAGTAACATTGCATTCCCTCTTGCCCTTTAACACTACGTCTTTCCACCTTATCTGTCTGTCTGCCCGCGGCTTCGCTCGCATTAATTTAGAATTTGACAATCAATTCGGGTTGTACCCTGCTTCTAATAATATAATTCAATCATGATTCGAAAGACACGTGGCGCCATCTATTATCATAAGAACGTTATTATTGTTTTCCTCGGAAACAGTACTTTATTTCGGGATGAAAGGTAGGCTATGTCCGTTTCTGTACACCTGTCAACGTACATGCAAAATTTCAGGATGATCGGTTCAGTGGTTTAGGCATGAATAGGTAACAAACAAACAAACTCATTTTCGCTTTTACAAAATACTAGCTTTTGCGCGCGGCTCCGCCCGCGTGGTACTTACATCAATATCCTTCCTCAAGTTTTAAACTATATCTGTACCAAATTTCATCTAAATCGGTTGAGTGGGTTAGCCGTGAAAAGGTAACAGACAGACAGACAGAGTTACTTTCGAATTTATAATATTAGTATGGATTATATCCTAACTAATATAGTTAGGATAAGGATTTACTACTAATAATAATAATAATATAATAATAATATTATATCACATACACACAACACCGTCTAGCCCAAACTAAGCAGAGCTTGTATTATGGGTACTAGACAATGGATAAACATACATATATACTTTTTT
Organism: Catocala sponsa; assembly: GCA_963564715.1. Lineage (NCBI taxonomy): Eukaryota > Metazoa > Arthropoda > Insecta > Lepidoptera > Erebidae > Catocala > Catocala sponsa. The sequence continues at coordinate 6,978,217 of OY751346.1, read as the reverse complement.
TTTTGTAAATACATACATATTATACATAGAAACACCCAGACTAAGACAAACATCCATGTTCATGCACACAAATGTTTGACTTGTGCGGGAATCGAACCCGCGACCTCAGGCATGGCAGTCGGTTACACTAACCACTACGCCATCGAGGCCGACTAATAATTATTATATATAAATATTATGTAGAACACATACAAATTTTGTTTTGAGACAAATATTTTATTTATTGTATAACAAGGAAACACACTACCTACTATTACGCAGTCGTGGTTCTTACACAATGAAACGCTGAGATACTTTTTACACAACCAGTATATATTTCAGCAGAGTAACGTTCTAACTGACAGTTGTAACGAGAATGAATATTTGTTAATCTCCTACCTTATTTATATATTTTTATCAATGTATCAAATGGAAAGTTAAATATCGATTAATTACATTTTAAGGTGTAAAATTAGTACAGTAACAAATAACAATGATAATTATTAATTATAGAAATAATCAAATGTAAATATGCAATTATAACATAACAATTAAAACAATATAATACGTCACAACCGTGTGCTACTATTGAGTACTTGATAACACTACGTATAAAAATGAGTTGTAACTATTCATGTAGGTATAATATGTGCAACATCTACATTTATAATTGGAGAGACGAGCTAATTGGATTTGATTGTAAGCTCTTATGCCATCATTACGGGTCAATAGTCGCACCGAGCAAAAAAGTATAATTGATGATATTAGATATTATTTTTTAGTTCGAAGATGCAATACCTATTCATAGGTATTAATCTATACTATACCAATATTATAAAGCTGAAGAGTTTGTTTGTTTGAACGCGCTAATCTCAAGAACTACTGGTTCGATTTGAAAAATTCTTTTAGTGTTGAATAGCCTATTTATCGAGGAAAGCTATAGGCTATATAACATCACACAACTACCTACGAGGGCGGCGCAGTAACGATAAACGCGGGTGAAACCGTGGGAACATCTAGTAATTTTATAAAAAGCTATCAATGTATTTGTTAGTATGATGACATCACAATACATATTACTATATTATGCATTATAATATCATGATATCAGAGATTACACTACATTTGAGGGACAGCTGTTTCTCCACACAAACCAATCAACGCTCATGATTAAATTTAACCATTTTCTCTGGTCTTTAGGAGCGGGATGGACCCGCAAGATGGCAGTCAGCTCGGCAACGAAGCTGGTATGTTGTACGGTGAATATCTGATGCTGGATAAGCTGCTATCCGCACAGAGAATGCTCAGCGCTGAATCCTCAATACCAGTGCATGATGAGCACCTGTTCATTGTCACTCATCAAGGTAAGTCATGACCGATGTCTTTAGTCTAATATGGCAAATTTAAAATTAAAGAATATCCTTATAGGGTTCGGTAGAACACTGAACACCTGTACTTTTTTTAGTTTATGCTAAAACTGGGTGGACTTGACTGCCTAACCCTGTGAAATAATTATAAAGCCACGGGTGTATTCATTCATATGCCTACTCCGATGGCGTAATATACAGGTAACCCGTAGCGTAAACAATGGATAACCCTGAAACTGTCAACTGGCCAGATTACACAGGCCTGCAAAATGAAGGTCATAACTTCCTCTCTGGAATTTGATAGCTGATTCTGGAGTATTTTGATGCGCTGATTACGAATATGTACTTAGTTTTTCTCCATCACCTCCTGATTTTTCAAAAAAGCTACAGATAGAAAATTGAGAAAAAAGACAAGTTTTCACTTAAAAAATTATATATTTAAAAAAGTACTTAATTTTTAACTTAAAAAACTATTAACACGTAATAACAACTTATTGCTGGGTTAAAATACACTTAAATTTTATTTGTGGAACCTGGTCCTTTTTTCCTGGAAGCTTCTGTTGTGCGATTTTCGCTTATATTTCCGGTTTGGATCATCACGCTTCAACAACCAACAATAGTCCGCCATCATGCTGACATTCCATCTTCCTTGATACCGGACTTCAAGCTCTTTTAAATCTTGGTGAAATCTTTCACCTTGTTCTTCGCTAACGGCTCCTAGATGACACACACACTAACACACTGATCGATAACTGATGACACATTTGGATAGCTTATGTCACTTTTATTTTTAGAATTGTATCCAGTTATGTCACAACAACAAAAGTAGCAATCTTCAACATGGTTGTTAGGCTCTCTCCATAGCATGGGCGAAACGATTTTGAAGCTATTTTTCTGTCCTTTTGACCACTTGCGAAGTTCAAGTAAACAAGTCGAACAAACTTTTTGAGGTGTCCAAGTTTTGTCTTGGTTACTTATAGAATGTCCAAAATAACTTTTGTAAATATTTTTCACATAGTCTGTAATGTTGTTTCGTTGTTTTATCACCATGAATTTCCCGCAAATATAACAAAAACAATTCGAAGAGTTTAAACAACTTCGCGACGACATTTTAAAGTTTAGGTTGCAAGATGCGCACTTCGACTGTTAGTTTTCTAATTCAGAGTAGGTACTTATACAAAAAAAACCTTTTGTTTTCTTCATTATACCCTTTTTGAACAACATTAACAACAATTAGGCAATATCACCTAAACATCGTGTATTAATGAGCTCATTACTAAATGAAGCCAAAATGACCCGTTTTCGAAATGGTTAATGCGAATTACTTACACTTATTATGTAGTAATTAACAAATTACTGATTTGCATTCATTTCTATGTCGTCTTAAACTAATTAAATGCAATAAAAATTAAGCTGAAGTAATTAAGTGACGTTTTATAGATTTTAAAATGTATGCGCTCAGACATTTTTAGTTAAAATCTTAAATATTCAATATCAAAGAATCCTGACGTGATAGAATTTTTTTATTATTTTTCTCGTAATCAGCACATTAGAAACTATAGAAAACGTTAATCAGATCTCAGAGAGGAAAACCATTGCAGACCTGTGTTATCAGCTATCATTTACCCCACTTGTATCACCATATGTCCATGTATGACCAAATTATTGATATTTTTAATTATTTTAAATAAAAATCGTACTTACTCATACAAAATCAGCTGTCATTACTACAATTGGCGACATTTTCTCGTTCTGATTTTTTTTATGTCACTCCTGAATACTTGTATCATCAGACCAGTATCAAGTTTTTTTGTTACAATCTAAGACAACTTCGCAAACAATATTTATTCTCCAATTTTAACATGTTTTCTAAGGAATTAAGCATTTATGAGCCCCTGTATCGAAAAAATAATGTAAATGGGCATATGGTGATATAAGTGGGGTAAATGATAGATGATAATCTGGCCAGTCGACAGTTTCAGGGTTATCCATTATTTACGACACATCCTGTAAGTAGGGTTGCCAACCGTACTTTATAATAAAGTATTGTACTTTATTTCGGATAAACGTACTTTATACTTTATTAGGAAAATAAAGTACGCGATAATGCTTTATTTTACCTATGTCGACAGTTACATGTTTTATTTAATTGTTTATTAAAAGCAACGCTATAGGTTCCCTAAATTGAATTAAAACAATTGTTTATCTTGATTATCTATCGTAATATAATATAATATAATAATAATATTCTACCACATACACACAACACCATCTAGCCCAAACTAAGCAGAGCTTGTACTATGGGTACTAGACGACGGATAAACATACATATATACTTTTTTTTTTGTAAATGCATACATATTATAGATAGAAATACCCAGACCAAGACAAACATCAATGTTCATGCACACAAATGTTTGACTTGTGCGGGAATCGAACCCGCGACCTCAGGCGTGGCAGTTGGTTACACTAACCACTACGCCATCGAGGCCGTCAAAAATATAGACATATATTGTAAAGATCCGATTAAGACGTTTCTTGATAATAAATATTTCTTAGATGTTACTAACATCAACAAAAATATGACAACTAATAAGCTGGATAAATTAATAATACTTTATTTTCAGATCCTGTACTTTATTTTTTTACCTCAGATAGTAAATGTACTCTATTCGTTCCAAATAATGTTGGCAACCCTACCTGTAAGTTTACACGATCAGCGAATTACTACCCTGTCGTATTATGTCCGCCTCAGTTCCTTCTTTCCCTTCCTTATCCTACATACTAGCTACTAATTATCAGGCAGACAGTGTACTCGTTTGCTGGTAAGTTTAGAGTAAGCAGGGGCTTGCTTGTGTTTCCTTGGAATCGTTTCTGTGATGACCAACACAACTATATTTAATGCAATTACTGTAAGAATATCAGACGAAAGAGACTGGATTCCGCAACACAGTGTATCCTAGTGCGGGATTCAGTGTCACATCAAATTTTGTGTACTCTTATCTTTTTTATTAACCAAATAAACTTATTATTATTATTATTTTTTTATAATATAATATCTACCACATACACACAACACCATCTACCCCAAACTAAGCAGAGCTTGTACTATGGGTACTAGATAATGGATAACCATACATATACACTTTTTTTTTGTAAATACATACATATTATACATAGAAACACCCAGACCAAGACAAACATCCATGTTCATGCATACAAATGTTTGACTTGTGCGGGAATCGAACCCGCGACCTCTGGCGCGGCAGTCGGTTACACCAACCACTACGCCATCGAGGCCGACATGTGTAGGATCAACCTGCACTGGGCCAGCAAGGTGGACTATGGCCTCAGCCTTCTCTCACTGAGAAGAGACCCGTGCCCAATAGTGGGAAAATATGTATACAGGACTGATATTATTATTATATATGTAACTACATAATATCGCTGGTCCAATATTACAAGGTTCTATGTTACATTTAAAAAAAAAAAGGAGTTAGGAATATTGCATGGTTCTTTCTATATGTCATTCCTTTTTGTTTAGACTAATATAGTAATAGATGGAAGCACTTACCACCTCACAATATTAAATCGCAAATAATTCAAAGTTACTTTTTAAGTTATTTTTACTGATATGCAAATTTTAAACCTCATTTCCTCAAAGTAAAAAGAAATAACATAGAACCTTGTAATAGTGAGCCAGCGATATGTAGGTACCTACATGAGCGACGGCTAGCGCTTACCAGCTGGAATGCCGCTGGTACGTCTGCCACCAGTAGAAATAAAAAAGCTTAACAATCATACCCTTATCACAATAATGGTTTACTTAAGGAATATTAAAAACATTTAACGTATTTATTATTTCCAGCATACGAGCTCTGGTTCAAGCAAATAATCTTCGAGGTGGACTCCGTGAGATCACTCCTGGATGTCGAGGGTCTGGACGAGAGCCACACTATGGAAATACTCAAGAGACTCAACAGAGTAGTCCTCATATTAAAGGTAAGAATTATAGCCGAAAAGATTTCCTTACTAATATTATAAATTTAAAAGTAACTCCGTCTGTCTGTCCGTCTGTCTGTCTGTCTGTCTGTTACCTTTTCACGGTTAAACTATTCAACCGATTTAGATGAAATTTGGTACAGATATAGTTTAAAACCTGGGGAAGGACATAGGCTCCGCCCGCGTGGTACCTACATCAATAAAAAGTAGAGTTACTTTCGAATTTATAAGGATTGTTTTTTATGTCATTTAAAACTACTAAATGAAGGCAATGATATATATATAATTTTACAAAAATAAAAATACATAGCTTTTCATTCCACAAAGAAAATTACGCACAGGAGCGTTTGACTCTAGAAAGGATTCCATTTAACAACTTAGTAGATGTATGGATTAGAAACCCTACTAAGTGTAAACGTATCCTAAGTCCTGCTTAAGTTAAAGCTTGATTAACGTTTTTTTAAAGTTTACTAGCGAAGTTTTCTGCAAAACCTAACTAATATTATAAATGCAAACGTGAGTTTGTTTATTACGCTTTCACGCCACAACTACTCGACCGATAATCATGGAATTTCGCATAAACGTTGTCAGGGGCACAGAAAAGGACATAGGTCACACCTTTCATACAGAAAAAGTACTGTTACTAATATAAACTAATCCTAAACTACATTTATGGGAGCAAAGCTGCGAGCAAAAGCTAGTTTAGTGACTAGCTTTTAATATTAGTATATTGTTGTTAATCCATCTCGAGCAGCGATAGCTCAGTGGGGAGACCAACAGACTGCAATGCAGAGGGTCTCGGGTTCGAACCCACGTCGCGCACCTCTGACTTTCGGAAGTTATATGACTTTTCGAAATTATGTGCGTATTGATTGACAATTATCGCCTGCTCCGTGCCTCGGAAAGCACGTTAAGCCGTTGGTCCCGGCTGCCATGAAAATCTATGGCAGTCGTTACTGGGAGAGTGTCGACACAAAGGATCCTACTGGGTCGAAGTGTCGCCGGTCTGCATTGACTGGCCCCCACATAAGATAAGATAAGATAATCGATCTCGCTAAGCGTAATAAGTATGCTAGGGGTCAGCATAGAATCCGTAACCTTTTGTCACACGTCCATCGCCATTGGATTACCGCCATGTAATCTTAATCTTCATATTAATATCAATTTGAGGTTTATTTTCATAGAAGTGATTTTCATATTTCTACATAGTTTTCGCATTAGGTATAATACCTACATAGCAGGGTCTTAAAAGAAATACGCTATCCATTCAGTCGAAATTTCGTTCATTTGGAACCAATATTTTTAGTCACAATTTAATTTTTATCTTTATATATTATCTTCGAATAGTATACATAAATAAAACAGGTTTCTTTTTTATACATAAAAAAATTATATTTAGTTTCGGCATAAAATCAAATTCAAATAAAAAATATTTCGATAAGGATCTTATCTTCATAATATTAGTAATATTTAACTATTAATGATATAAACCTGCATATTAAACAATGTGCCAAAACAGGACTGATTAGATCTCAAATGTTTGATAACATCTGATAATGACGATGACATAGATATCAATAACAGCCATGTCCTATCAAACTAGTTTTTGACGTACCTACCGATACGTGGGAATGTTAAACTATATTATTTCCTTACTGGCCTACGATTTCATACACGTAATGCAATGAGTTGTGTAATGAACTTTAGTTTCTGAATTGAGAAAAGTAGCAAAATCTCTACGGAGTATTCTTATATATCTTTTACAAAATCAATTTTTATCAAACCCCTATCAACTGAGCATTTACTTAAGTATATAATAATAATAATAATATCAGCCCTGTATTAAACTGTCCCACTGCTGGGCACGGGCCTCTTCTCACTGTGAGAAGGGTTAGGCCATAGTCCACCACGCTGGCCTAGTGCGGGTTGGTAGACTTCACATATCTTCGAGAACATTATGGAGAACTCTCAGACATGCAGGTTTCCTCACGATGTTTTCCTTCACCGTTAAAGCAAGCGATAATCAATATTTAATACGCATATAACTTCGAAAAGTCAGAGATGCGCACCTTGGGTTCGAACTCGAGATAAGTATTTGATGTTCAAATACCTACTAAAATCTTAGGCCCTACGTACACAAGCCTACGCAAATCTTCGATACCCGACGATTTTGGTCTCTAAGCGACTACCGCAATACAAATTCATAGAGGTTCGTACACAGGTACAAATGTCGGCGACGCGTGCCTGTGTACGAACCTCTATGAATTTGTATTGCGGTAGTCGCTTAGAGACCAAAATCGTAGGGTATCGAAGAGTTGCGTAGGCTTGTGTACGAAGGGCCTTAACGTTATAATATAAGTATAGGTAGATATTCGTTCCTGCGTGATACACTCGAGGAAAGCCTTAAACACAAACAAGTTTTGTATAACTTACTGAATATACATACATATGTATGTAATAACAATCAGCTGCTGACGAATTACTACAGAAATTTTTACACTATATCACTGTTGTTGCGCGTTGAACACAGCGATAGTTGCATCATAATCATATCTAATCTATACTAACATTATAAAGCTGAAGAGTTTGTTTATTTGTTTGAACGCGCTAATCTCAGGAACTACTTGTTCGAATTGAAAAATTCATTTAGTGTTGGATAGCACTATTATCGAGGAAGGCTATAGGCTATATAATATCACGCTACGATCAATAGCAGCGGAGCAGCAATGAAAAATGTTGCAAAGACGGGGAAATTCTCTTATATGAAGCAGGCGATGTCGCGCGGGTCAGCTAGTTCGTTCATAAAATGGAATAACATACGTCACAACAATGTTTGTGTATAAAAATCTATAGTCGGAGTGAGGTCAGGAGTCAGGGACTCGCTATCTGGTGTTGTTACGCGCTGATGTTGGAATGTAAACATTCGTCGAATGACGATGCAATTACACTCGAATTACGTAGATAGTTATATGTATTTGTATATAGTCTCACACCTATATTCCCGACAGGGGTAGTTAGAGATGTATAACAAACAAAACCTTTTAACACTCAATATCAATAAAACGCAGTACGTCTGTTTCCACAAGACATCCGCCTCAATACCGAGCACAAGCTTTAGTAGGAAATTTCACACCTGTAGAGATCATGATCACTGTACCTGTGAAAACATAAAGCAAACTAACACCATCAAATACTTAGGAATAATCATCGACAGCAACCTAAACTTCAAGGCACACATCCACTCCTTGTCTGGTCGAGTGCGCAAAACTGCGAACATCATGAAACTGCTTCGTAAATCGGCACCACAAAACATTTTGAGAAATGTGTTTTGCGCACTAACTCAATCATTGGTCACATACTGCATAACCTGCTGGGGAAATGCTTCCAAAACAACAATGATTGAACTAGAAAGGGCCCAACGATGTGTGCTAAAAACGACTTTTAAAAAACCCTTTAGGTACCCCACTGTGGAGCTTTACAAAGACAGTAAAGTTCTGAGTGTGCGCCAGCTATTTATTCTAAAAACACTACTTAAAACCCACCAAAAAGTTATCAACTCACAAGAATATACTAATTTACTAAAACGTCGCACATACAAAATCACAATTCCCAAAGTAAAAACTTCCTTCGGTAGGCGTTTCAGTCCTTATAAAGACTGCTACATCTACAACAAAGTAGTAAAATGTTGTGATATAAAACAATGCACTGTAAAAGAAGCACAATGTATACTCAAAAAATACTTAACCTCTTTAGAATACGAGTCCACAGAAAATATCCTAGTACATCTAGCCTAATTCTTTGCTAAGCAAACCAAAATATACCTATTGACCATACAATTCACCCATAAATCTAAAAATAAACACTAAATACATGATATCTTACTAGTTAATATATTATATTACATTATTGTTATTGTTATATGTGTATATATTTATATGTATGCATAATATTTTTGTAATCTCCAAATACCAAATAATTACTATTGCTAAAATACCTTTGTTTTTCTAAAATAAGTTACTTAGGAATTTATATATCTAATGTATGTCAACCGAGCAAACATTGTAAACAAGCGTTAAACGTAAATATGTTGGTACCCACAGGACAGGCAAGCCTAGTGTGGGGCCAAAGGATAATTTCAATTGTACTGTTTCTTTGGTAATAAATGATTTTTTTTTATTTTTTTTTACTTATGTTTCGCCAACTGCCTCCGTGGCGCAGTGGTAGTGAATGCGACTACTGTGCATGAGGTTCCGGGTTCGAATCCCGAGCCAAGCCAATTAAAGGTCTTAGCATAAGTGACGTGTTTTTTCTCGTGGCGGACGGAACGGGACGATTTCTTGAATGAATAAAATACAACGTGTATTTTATTTTGCTATATTTTTAATTTATTAATTCAAGAAATCGCCCTGTTCCGTCCGCCACGAGAAAAAACACGTCACGTATGCTAAGACCTTAAGAGGCAGTAGCTACAGCAGCCTTATGATGATTGCCTCATGTTCGGAATGTCCGATCCAATACAAATGGATAAAAATTATTATCGGGCAGGACTGACATGATATTATATATTTTATTATTTAGAGTGTTTCCTCTTCTCGAGCTTTGGCTCGGTATACTGAGTACCCGCCCTGAGACCCTCAGAGAAAAGGTGGCTCAGTGCCCCCGCTAACAAAAACTGTATCTCCTAAAACTTTGCTGACTATTGTTGATGTGTGTATCGCTGCCTGTTTTTGAATTATTGAAATGTTTATGTTGGGATCTAATTTGCTACAATATCTATTTATGTTTTTGGCTATTACTCCGGTGGCTCCTTCTACTATTGGTATTATTTCTGTGGGTGTTTTCCATAATCTAGTTATTTCTTTCTTAAGTGCATGGTATTTACTAAGCTTTTCTATTTCTTTTGCTCCTATGTTGTAATCAGATGGTACTGCAATGTTATATATTTTATTATAATTGATTTATATTTTTAGACTATAAGTAATTATGAATTTATTTGACTTCTAAACATTGACTGCGTAGGTTTTAAATTGTATTTAGTTTGTATTTAATAATTGTATTTTTTATATTATGGATTTTATCTGAAATAAATTTATTATACAAAAGAACAAAGAGTGCAATTGTGTTTGCGCTCACACTAGTGCACTGGAGGACATTATGTAAAAATGTACTGTTACTTTAGGTTATGTGTAGTGAGTAGAAATAAAAATACGTATTGCTCGTAAGCCCGTATATTTCATACTAAAAAATAATTACCTTAGGCGACGGACGCAGCCGTCTCTACCTCACACATACATCACCTTACATTGCACACATACATCACGCAATCGTACACTAAGTAAATAGGTAAGTACACTGGTAGTAATGTGTCCCTACAGTTACTAACATAACCTAACCTACTTTTACGCGAGCGAAGCCGTGAGCAAAAGCTAGTGATATATAATATCAGCCCTATATTAAACTGTCCCACTGCTGGGCACGGGCCTCATCTCGGTGTGAGTAGAGTTAGGCTAGTCCACCACGCTGGCCCACTGCCCCTTGACAGACTTCCCATATCTTCGAGAACATTGTGTAGAACTCTCTGACATGCAGGTTCCTCACGATGTTTTCCATCACCGTCTACATAGTTGCCACAATAATAAAACGGCTTAAACACAGGAAATAGAACCACTGTCAGCCTCCACGTGTAAAACCACATGATAGGTGCATACTGTGGTTATTTTATTATCGTCGAGCGTAGCGTATCGTATGACAGCTTTCCTTCACACTTCCCTTCATTCACTTTCACTATTTACAATGTAACGCGACATTATAACCTTACGTATGTATGTACTTTGGCCTATCTAGGGCATGTTTAGGTTAAAGTGAGTGGTCACCGTATTCTTGCTTGCGACAATATTATATCACTCGCCCGTTGTCGATCTTGGAAAGCTATCGGTGATAAAATAATCCTTACTCCATAATAAGCACACAATTTAAATCGAAACACAACTAAAACGAAACACAACTAAGAAAAGTTAATTAAAGTAAAAACAATTATTACTTTATTATTATAAATGTATAGTAAGTTTGTATGATTGTTACGCTTTTACGCCTTAACTGCTCGACCTATCATCATAAAATTTCGCATAGACGTTGTACAGAATACAGCGAGTACCTTCCATCAACGAAAAAAGCTTTTACCGAAATTTATTGATAAATCTTGATTAATGCATCGAAGTCGCGGGTAAAATATAGTTTTAGTATAAATAGCGTCGGTATCTGGGGTTGCAAAATAAGTCAAATCTTATGTTTATACCAGTAAATGAAGTAAAATCCTGGTTGTAGCTTTATTCATCAATTCTACTTGTGAGTTGTGGATAAGCTCATCAAAGTATTGTTTGTTATTGTGGATAATTTAGATTTTCATTCTTCAGTGTGAAGGCATCTAGTGCTATTACAATTATACTATTCTGGATCAGGCATTTTTGTACAACAAGCCTGGTTTTGAACGTTATTTTTAATAACACGCATAGAAATAAATACTGCGTCGCGAGTATTTTACAAACATTGAAACGATGGACACATAGAACACTCAGACTCGCAACAGCTAAATGTGGCGCTCACAAATATTTGTCCCTTGTGTGGATCGAACCCACGACACACCACATATACACCATTACTCCATCTGTGCAATCTAAGATACATTATATAAACAAACCTTTACCTTTTAAGTTTGGTTCAGATCGCGCACTTTACCTTAACCGTTTGACCTCAATGAAGCCAGATAATATTATCTCATGAATGTTTTAAATGATGACTATGTATTTATTAAGTCATAAATTGATATCAAGTCGTCCTGGTGTCACGGCGGCGAGGCAAAATATTTGACAAAGCGACGACGCTAAAACGCTTTGCATCTACCACCTTATTTTTCAAAGTCAACTCACGCCGTAGCTGTGTAGGAATAAATCATGTGTCGCAGTGGACTTCATAAAAAATTAAAAAGAAGACAATGTACACCCAGATTCATGGGCGGATCTACCGTTGTGGGCACGATGGGCAGCCCACAACACTAATAGACTTGTGACGTCACACTTGCACGGTCTATTGAGATTGATAGGCTGATGATAAAATAAACGCTATACGACTCCTCAGACAGCGTCAAGATACCTATTTACCCAGTCTAGTGTCCCTATATTGGCTTACTGGCTACTAGAAAAGAAGAAAAATAATAATTTATTTATTGTAATTGGTTTGGAATTTAATCAAAACTGTTTGGGTCAAATCGGGTCTGAGTTCCTCCAATGATTATTTCCATTCCTAAGGCCAAAGTCCTGATGTGCGGAAAAAAGGAAATAATCAAATTCAAAAGTCGTTCATGAGTCATGATTGTTCATGAGCGAGTTCATACTCCGACTCGCACTTGGCCGATTTTCGGGTGGCTATGACCACAACCTTTTTCGAAGGCTGGATCCGCGCCTGCCCAGATTTACCAGTACAACTATTCCCGGAACATTTAAATTTATGTACCGTGTGAGGTTTACAAATAATAATAAATTCTATATAGGTAAATTCCCGGTACACTCGACGCAGTGACATTGGCAAGACGACCACCAATAAAAGTTTAAAAACTATAACCTGACTACGTAAAAAAGGGGTCTAAAAAAGACGAATTTAAAATTGATATAGCCTATGTCACCCGGACCATTATTACGAATCTATTGACACCTCATTCATTAAAATCGGTTCAGTAGTTCAGGCGCTACGGTGGAACATACAAACATAGTACATATCCAGACTACCAAAATCATTACCCTTCCTTTTGGCTTCGCGGTAGTCGGGCATCCGTGAAAGTCGAAAAGTTTTGGAGTCATATAGCTGTATGTTTTTCCATTCCAGTAGGAATTTCCATGAAATAAAAAAGTTTTTTGCTATAGTCACCGTCGATAAGTGAAATTATTAGGGAGAAACTATTTCCCTGCGCCTTACAAATTGCCAGACCTATTCCTAGCGTTAAGTGCCAGGAAAATACTCATAAAAGAAGAAAGTAATAAAGGCTATGTTCCAATAATGCACTATAATGTTTGGGGCCCATCTAGTGAGTTGGCAAGTCACCGTCTGTCCATTCGATTGATGCTATTAGAGTATTCAGGGCAGACGCCGTTTTATCATCCATAGTTACCAATATACCAGTCCATCAAACACCCATACCCATTGCCCATATATTAGAATCCATACGTAGCAATAGTCCTACGCCTGCTGCGGCTAGTGCCGCTGTAGGTGTTCTGTCCCACCTTTGATTAAAACTCTCGAAGGGCCTCTTCACGTTGGACCCATGTCTCCGTGTAAGCCTCCCAAAGGGCCGGGTATTTTCCTAACGTATTAGGAATATACCCGTGAAAGAGAAACAAACTACGGAAACGAAACTGCACAAAAGATAGTATTTAAATTTTTATCGTTTTAGAAACCTGTATTTTTGTCAACGTTGAAACTATAATAATGCTTACATAACATATAAAATTGTATAATCAGTTCCGTAAGCAACTAATAAAGATTTCAAAAGTGTGCATTATCTTTATTGTAGTAGGTATATTGAATATTGTGTAGTCTCCAAAACAACATATTATGTAAAACTAGTATCACGTGTTTCTATCATGATTCTCCTCTCAGATTGAGAAAGGTTAGGCATAAAGGTTCATTTCCGTGCATCGCGGCTGATCGTAACCTCAATAGTCAGAGTATAAAAATATATGGCACCGTTTCCGAGGTCTGCGACAGACGCACGCAGCGGACGACTGACGTAGGTCGTGCGTGAATGTATAAGGCACATACATCGAGGCGCAGCGCAGAGCATTTTTTCCTGCTAAGCCATTATCGACTCTGCTAGTGTTGAAATACTACACGTTACTGTTTGCTACCTCTCGCCGCTAGTCGCTTCAATGCGCTCGCTGACTAATAGTTGTGTTCATTGATTTTCGACATTATTTCAATACTCGCAAAGTGGATAATGGTTTGGTAATGAAAATTCTCTGCGCTGCCACTCGTCAAATGTGCGTCAGCCCTAAGGCCTAGCGCGCACTGCCTTGCGGTAGAACGCGGTGTGTTTATTCTACCGTGCGGTAGAAAAAACGCATTGACGGGGCCGCGCACTGCAGCGAAAAAAACGCACGTTTTATCATTCGAACTCCAACTGTGGTGCATACACGTCATCGTTATGGACTATGATACAAGACTTGCTATCTGTATATATTTATTATTGCGTAAAAAAAGGCTACCCAAACAGTATTGGTTTCGTCCCTTGACGGCCTTAAGGCCTATGAAGGGCTTTTTTCGTAAGATATAACGATCTACGTTCGTATCCAAAAAAGTTTTTCGCCGTCACCGGAGAAACGCCAGGTAACATATCTGAATCGCATACTAACAGCAACTGACTGAGTGTCTCAGTGCGTTTTTTTCACCGCAGTGCGCGGCACTTCTTGAGATCTCTATGCGATACAAAAATATGTGCGGTAGATTCACCGCAAATTTGCAGCGGGAGGCCAACGACGAGTTTACCCATTGCGTTTATTTCACCGCAGTGCGCGCACTTCTATGACACTATATACTTCCCAGATTATGCGTTACAAAAACGAAGGAAAGCATTCTAAGGAAACCTGCTTGTTCTAAAAGATGTGTGAAGCCTTCCAACCTGCGCTAACCCTTCTCACACTGAGAAGAGGCACATGCCCAGCAGTGAGACAGTTTATACACAGGATGACAGATTATTATGAGCCTAATTGGCGTCCCACTGCTGGGCAAAGGCCTTTCCTTCCGACTTCCATCTATCTCGATCGCTTGTTATGAGTTGCCAATCCCTTTTAAAGGCATCGAGCTCATCTTGCCATCTCCTCCTGGGCCGGCCCTGTTGTCGCTTCCCGTTACTTAGCATCCACTATGTGGTTGCCTAGGCCTAAGGCCTAATAGCTACGACCGACGTCAAATAAAATAAGCTCTATTGTTGCAAATTATGTGGTCACTACATCATTACGTTTTGCTCGTGGCTTCGCTCGCGTAAATATAGGTTAGATTAGGTTAAGTTTGATTTGTAACAGTACCCTTTTCTGGATGAAAGGTACCCTATATCCTTTTCTGTTCCCTTGACAACGTGTATGGGAAATTTCATGATGATCGGTCGAGCAAATAAGGCTTGAAAGCGTAACAAACAGACTTACATTCGCATTTATAATATTAGTTATGTTTAAAAAGGTCTGTTAACTACGACGTTAAACAAGCGCTGTTGCAAATTCCGTGATTATTACATCATTATAATGATTACGTAGAAATATTTGTATAGGTGGGAATTTCTTGGAAGTAAGTAATATCTACGTATAAGGAAAATATGATGCGGGTCCTATCAATTGTAAGTTTGTATCTTATTTACCTGGTTTAAAGTACTTAAAGTGTACATTTAATACGTATCTAGGTTTTGCCAATTCCATAATTTTCTTCTTTTCATAAGTGAATGAAGCCAGAGAAGTGTGTTAGGATCGTAGCAAATGGAAATCCGTAATCTCTGCCAACCCCTCTGGGGAACAGGCGTGAATCTATGTATGTATGTAATTTTCTGGTTCTTTAGGTACCTATCCATATTTTTCTTCTTTGCATGTAAGAAGAAGCTGAGCCACACACATTATACTCGATTACTAGACAGCGTATCAAGACTCAGTCAACGGTCATACTACTACATCAACTATGGGCGACAAAGACATAGAACCTAATAAACAGACCCATACCATGACTGCGCAAAAGACAGTAATAGTTCTGACAAGCGACTCGCCCCGGCTTCGTACGGATAACAGAGCGTTAGTGTCGCATACGATTATTGTATCAAGCGAGTGCCGTCATCGGCCCCCATACATTGTTTTGTTATATCTGAAAGGACTTGATTTTTTTCCCGACATATTCAACAATTATCGTCATGTTTCGACGAATTTACACAAAACCTAAACATATACACCTAAACTTTCCTTATGAATCACTCTGAATGTGAAAATCGCATGAAAATCTGTTCAGCAGTTTTTAAGTTTATCGCGATTAGACAGACAGACGTGGTTTATTTTATAGTATGTAGTGAATTATTACTATATACTATAAAATAAACCACGTCTGTCTGTCAAGGCCCAAAGCTGGCAAATTGCAGTACATTAGTACTGCAATTTGCCATCGTTAAGTATACGACGTCTATTTCTCATAAATACCCTAAAATTATCCCAAACATTGCCAATTTTTCCATTAAGAAAAAAATACGAAATTGTTTCAGTTTTCTTACTGAGTTTGTATATCCTTTTCACTTGCACATCGCGTTCTGTAATCATGGCTGCATCTAAACGTAATTATTTTAGAATGGACGAATACACGCGTGATGAGAAGTGTTATCTATAAAACTGGTATTGATTATTTTCAGCTGCTGGTGGACCAGGTGATGATTCTGGAGACGATGACTCCTCTGGATTTTATGGACTTCCGCAACTATTTACGACCAGCCTCCGGCTTCCAGAGTCTACAGTTCCGTCTACTAGAAAACAAGGTTTACATCTATAAAGATACTATAATGATACATACCTAGAGATCCCCTAATTCTCTATCTCGATCTCTAGTTGAGTACTAGTAATAAGAGGTTAAATGTGTTTGTCCATATTTAGGACTTAATCTGCTTAACCGATTTAAAGAGTAATTTCACTAATAGAAAACTATATTACTCTTGGTCATATTAACCATGATATAGTTACAAGCGATGCCAAGAGCAGCGATAGCTCAGTGGGGAGACCAACAGACTGCAATGCAGAGGGTCTCGGGTTCGAACCCACGTCGCGCACCTCTGACTTTCGGAAGTTATATCACTTTTCGAAATTATGTGCGTATTGATTGACAATTATCGCCTGCTCCGTGCCTCGGAAAGCACGTTAAGCCGTTGGTCCCGGCTGCCATGAACATCTATGGCAGTCGTTATTGGGAGAGTGTCGACACAAAAGATCCCACTGGGTCGAAGTGTCGCCGGTCTGCACTGACTGGCCCCCACATAGGATAAGATACAAGCGGTGCCGCGGATAGAAGTTCGTATATTTTAAAGAGAGAATTTAATTACTGAAATTTCGTATTTATCGCCAAGGACAACAATACAAGGGCTTAGCTGCGGTCTGCTGGGCCTCTATATGGAGATGGTTGTAACGGACATAAGCGAAGTGGAATTATTTTGAGTATAGGATGTAACACTACATTTGCCTTGACTGAAAATATGCAAAACTAGCTGTTACCTGCGACTTCGTCCGCGTATATTTTAAAATAAAAAGTGTTTGTCTCCGCGGAACCCTATTTTTTCTAAAATCAAAGTAGCCTATGTTGCTCCTTATAACATCAGCTATTTGCCAGTGAAAGTCCCGTCAAAATCGGTTCAGCCGTTTCGGAGATTACCCGGAACAAACAGACAGACAGACAAAAATTTAAAAACAGATGTTTTCGTATAGGTACCTTATATACTTTCATATGCATTAGATAAAAAGCTGTTACTTTGACATTACAAACAGACACTTCAATTTTATTTATTTGTATAGGTAATGTAAGCTGATATAATAACGGGTTTTAATAACTATAAATAAAGTGCAATCAATATTATGTCCAATCCATGCTTCATATTTTCTTGCATGTTATGGATGACCTCACCAAAGTACATTGAAGTCATTTTAGATTAGAATTACACCAAAGCTAATCAATGTTATTTCAAAATGTAATTTATAGCAAGTGATTAATTTTGCTGTTTGCTAATTCAGTCAGCCAATCATATCAGTTGACTAGCGTTTGACCATCTGTAAGTAGTAAGAAACCGGCTGTCAAAATAATAAAGGGTTGGGTAGGGCAAACCGAGCCATTTTGGGCCTTTATGCTTTATACTGCCATTGGAAAATACTCTACCGACTCTTAACAAACCTACTGCTAAGAGGCTAAGTGACCTTCAATATAAACTCAATGAATTTGACCTTGATATTGATACTCATCAAAGCAATTCAATACAGATCCTATAATAGTTTTGTTGTTGACGCCACATATTACTAATGATTGAACTCTACATTAGTATTTTAAATATTCGAGCGCTCGGATAGCGTAGTGGTTTAAGTGGTCGCATCGCAATTACTACTACTCTCCGAGTGTTGTGGGTTTGATCCTCATAACAGACAAAAATTTGCATAATCTCCAAATAGTTGTTACCAGTCTGAATGTTCTTTGTGGCCGTTGTTTGAATGTTTGTAAAGTCTCACGTGATACAGGATTTATTCCTAGAGCGGGAGTTATCTTTTTAAGAAAAGATAAAGATAGTCATATATTTACTATAGTGATGGGTGCCCATCGAGTAGTCTCCAAATATTCTTAAGCGCTGTGTTAACTGCATTTATCCCTCGCTATAACGGTCCAATCAATCCTTACTATAGAATCTGCTATGCATCAGCGGTAGTAATCCCTAAAGTCGTAGTACTGAAGCGTCTCTGGATGATTAGGTACTAATACGCGGATCGTACCATAGCGTAAAGCTTAAAAAGTACATAGTGTTTCTAATTCGGCTATTTTCTTTACAGCTCGGTCTGAAACAAGCGCTGCGCGTCAAATACAACCAGAGCTACCAGTCTGTGTTTGGAGACGACCCTGAAGCTATGGAATCTTTACAAAAGTAAGACTAATTGATCAGCACCTATTCTCAATCCATTATCTACATCTGGACGTAGGCCTCTCCAAAAGTTTGCTACTAAGCCCGAACTTTGACTCTCCTTTTTAACTGCTGTCGTTCATGACCATTTTACTTACAATGGAAACATGCGCGCCAAACATATCTACGCGCTGTAGTGACTCTAATTTGGTGCCGTGCTCTGTGGTCCTATTTGACGTTCCTAGTTACTCGTTCAGTAACATAAAAAATTGAAGATTCTCTAGATTGAATTTCCGTCAAACCGGTCAATCTTAAGACTGATAATCAGCAGGCTATATAATAGTTCACAAGTGTAAGCGCAAATACAAGCGCACTCTCAATTACCTTACTCTCATAATCCGATGGGACGACCATCAGACACGACTGAAGAGAGATCAGGCGCAGGACCAACAGAATTACGTCATCTGAGGCATAGGATTGTGCAACACTGCCAATTTACTAGCACTGAACTGTTATTAAAATATGTTTAAAGCACAACACAAGTTTGTTTGGCTGCAATCGTCTGTAGGGTACTAGATTAGGTTACTAGGATCCTAGGCTAATCTTGTCTTTATTCAAATTAGAGCCAATTAGAGCAAAGTAGGAAAGCTTGCCCAACATCTCTTTTTGTGGAAAGACAAGTTTTAAGACTGCGCCGAGCGAAATGTGCCAAAACAGGCGGTCACAGTTAAGTTGATAAAATCCACACTTTTTGTTTAATACAAAAATAAAATATACATTTACCATAACAATGTGTTTACAATTACTCTGTGTAAAAAACTTAAAATAATTAATATGTTCGCCTACAAAATTACGTAAATTTGCACGAAAAATGCAAAAACGTAAGTTCGTGTTACGTGATTTTTAGATTATAACAGTAGAAATCTATCCTATTTTACAGCAAAATCCAATTCTTCCGACCACAAGGCAGCTAATTGTCATTATTTATTGTAAGTCTAATTAAACAATGCTTAGGTATATAAGCAACTCACCTTTACTTAATTAATAACATACAATTTGGTAATTAAATTTTATTTTTGCAAATAAATCTATAATCAAGAAACTAACATACAATTTGGTAATTAAATTTTATTTTTGCAAATAAATATATAATCAAGAAACCGATTATACGAGACATAAATAGTTATATTACAATTAGTTCTTTCCAAATATTAAGTTATTGGTTGACAATAAATATACCTACATAGGTATTTATCAAAAAAGCATTTCAAATCCTCCATACAATGGCGGCGGCGCGCCGATTTGAATATCGAGCTCTGTCATTCAGTCCAACCGCGTCTTACGCTCGGCGCAGTCTTAAGCTAGATACGATAATAAGCTTAACTGAAACATAACGAAGTTCCTAGTATCATTTAAAATCGCATCTTCCAGATCTGAACAAGAACCAGCTCTGCTAGCTCTGATAGAACGTTGGCTAGAGCGCACACCGGGTCTCACCACGCACGGGTTCAATTTCTGGGGCAAGTTCCAGGCTACAGTCGACAAGATGATCAAGGAAGACATTGAAGCTGCTGCGGTGAGGATTCATTTTGACGTTGTTTCTTAATTTGACTAACCTTGCCATGTAGTGCCAGTTGCAGAATATTGGGTTGATTTGTAATTAGTATGTTGAGTCGCAGCGGCACACCGGCGGCCAATAGATTTTTTAATCTTGTCTGGTATTTCAAAACTTAATAGGTTAAAGATGTGGTTTGATCGGAATATTTTGACATTACGATACTTCATGATGCACAAGATTGTCGATAACTGGTCATAACCGCATCAATTTTAGTGTATTTATATTGATCATAATCACTAAATATTTTCACGTCAAGAAACTACACGGAAATTAAATATTTTTTTAGATTTGTTGTTAGAAGAAATGTCTTCGTTCGTCTTATAGTATATATTTGCATTTCTGCTTACTTGCGATCATGTTATCTGGGTTTTCCAAGCCAAGCCCGGTCAACTATTATCAAGTCTTTTAGGAATTCTTAGTAACAGATAGAAGTCAAAAGATATACCTACATTATATGAAACCCAGACGATGATAACATGAATGTAATAATTTTTTTGCAAATGTAGTGGCCTAAGTCTCAATGTGTAAGAACTTTATAAGATTCTTGCTGACCAGACAGACGTTGCTTAGACGAACTGTCCAATATCATTAAAATAGTTTTTAAGTTTTCTGAAATTATCCAATTTCCTGCGCAATTTTCTTAACTTTTCTTTCTACAATAACTTTCTACAATGTACTATAAAGCTTAAAAAAATAGAATGAAATCGGTAAACTCGTTCTAAAGTTACCAAGGGCGTGACCAAGGGAAACAGGGATTCCTTTTTATATATGTAGATTGTAGAACATCCTAGCTTCTAATGCGTTTCTTTATTCGTTTCGTTTTCACGCCCTAACTATTCCTCCGATCATCATGCAATTCCACACACATGTTGTCAGTGATACAGAAAAAGACCTTTCATCTAAGGAAAAAGTACTAGTTCCAAAGTAGGTATATTTAGTGATATATTCTACACTAGATGTGCCCGCGGTTTCACCCACGTTTATGATTACTGCGCCGCCCCCATTGGTCGTAGCGTGATGTTATATACCTTCCTCAATAAATAAGCTATCCAACAATAAAATAATTTTTCAATTCGAACTAATAGTTCTTGAGATTAGCGCGTTCAACCAAACAAACAAACTCTTCAACTTTATAATATTAGTACCTGTAGATTAACACGAGCGAAGCCGCGAGCATAATCTAGTACATTATAATTTCATACTTTATTTAACTAAACACTTTATATATTCTAGGAGGAACCACACGAGACAGTTCGTCGTCACCGCCTGCAGGACGCTGAGAATCGTCGAGAGATATACCGCTCTATATTTGACCCTGCAGTCCACGACGCACTCAGATCCAGGGGCGAAAGAAGGTAATACCAGCATTTCGATTCAAAACATTCTAACAACTCAATCATCAATCCATGGAAAGTCATCCTAACAGTCTAAAACTAAACAGCCAGTTGGTCTAGATAAATAGTATTTATTGTGAACTAGATGTATGCAATAACCTAGGGGAAGAACGTTGGACTGTCACGCAGAGATCTTGAGTTTGATCCCAAGGCACGCATCTCTGACTTTTCGAAGTTACCTATGTATAATTAATCGCTTGCTTTAACGGTGAAGGAATAACATCGTGAGGAAACCTGCATGATTGAGAGTTCTGCACAATGTTCTCGAAGATATGTATATGTGGCCAGTGGACTATGGAACCCTACTCAAACTAAGAAGAGGCCCGTGCCCAGCAATGGGACAGTTTAATACAGGGTTGATATTACTATAGATGTATGTAATCAAGTAATACCGGAATTTAATGTAATACTCGATTTAACTCGAAAAAGTATTGACAAATTGAATTCAATAGTCCTCCGTGTCATCCCTCTAGGCTTGGTGTTTTGAACATCATTTTATCGTGGATGATACCGCTGTATACGGCATACCTTTGCAACATTTCAAGCTTCCTGACTGAGTTTGTGCTATGCCTTGATCAATTTACCAAACTTTTTCACCCTTTTAGCTTGCTAGTATAAGAAACCCTTGTGCAAAATTTCGAATTTTCATTGCTGTCTTATTAAAAAAAAGAGACAGAATATTTCGAATCTCTAGAACCCGGCGTTTGAGTCGTGCGTTTATATGTCAGGCAGTCAATCAGTCCGTCAGAGTATATTTTTACATATTTAGATAATATTAATTATTAAACGAATGCAGGTTGTCTCACAAGGCGCTGCAGGGCGCCATCATGATCACGTTCTATCGCGACGAGCCGCGATTCTCTCAGCCACACCAACTGCTCACGCTACTCATGGATATGGACTCCCTCATAACTAAATGGCGATGTAAGTTTATTATACCCAATAACTAGTCAAGATTGCCAATTTTTTACCTACTTGTCAACCTAATATACCTATACAGTTTTCCTAGACCGAATTTCGGTTACGGCGCTGGCGGCCAATCCTACTAGAGACTAGCCATCTGCGTTCATTATCTGCCATAATATGATAGGACGACAATCAGGCGCAGGGCCAACGGCTTGTGGCGTATGTTACACCGCCAACTTCCTAACTCCGAGCCGCTACTGAGAATTTCTTATCAGAAAAATCCAATAACGTTTTCTTGCACAGCAGCACACAATTTAAGTACCTACTTAGTAAATTATTATTGTCACCGCCGGCACAAGGGACACTAGATTAATTGAGGTACCAGCTTGGGCGTCCCTTGTTATATTATTTACTAGATGTTCCCGCGTTTTCACCCGCGTTTATCGGTACTGCGCCGCCCCTGTGGGTCGTAGCGTGATGTTATGTCAAACACAAACAAACTTTATAATATTAGTATAGATATATTAAATTTGTATAAATAGTATCTACAGCTAGCAGCGATAGCCTAGTGGAAAACCGTTGGACTGTCACGCAGAGTTGGACAATCTCGAGTTGAACCCAAGGCGCCCATCTCTAACTTTACGAAATTATATGCGTATTAAATAGTTAATTATCACTTGCTTTACCGGTCAAGGAAAAAATCGTGAGGAAGCCTTCATGTCTGAGAGTTCTCCATAATGTTCTCGAAGATATGTGAAGTCAGCCAACCCGCACTAGGCCAGCGTGGTGGACTATGGCCTAACCCTTCTCACAGTGAGAAGAGGCCCGTGCCCAGCCGTAGGACAGTTAAATAAAGGGCTGGTATTATTATAAATAGTATCTATAATATTTACCAGGTAAGTTATTTATGGTCCCTACAATAACAGGGCTTGCAATTTACCCTTATGTATCTTAGATATAGAGATATGTGGATGTTATGTGTTGTTTGTCGTATATCAGGTATAAGACATCAGACAGTAGTCTAAAGACTTAGGTTGTATTACGGAGCTAAGTTAATTATTAATACACCGATATTACTGCATATGACTATCGGATCTTAGTTTAGTTTTTCAAAGGATTTATTTTTATTTTGCAGACAATCACGTTATAATGGTGCAACGTATGATCGGCTCGCAGAATCTCGGCACTGGCGGCTCCTCAGGATACCAGTACCTTAGGTCTACACTCAGGTAAGAATATATTTTTGATATTATATTAAAATATCTATAGGCAGCGATAGCTCAGTGGGAGACCAACAGACTGCAATGCCGAGGGTCTCGGGTTCGAACCCACGTCGCGCACCTCTGACTCTCGGAAGTTATATGACTTTTCGAAATTATGTTCGTATTGATTGACAATAATTATCGCCTGCTCCGTGCCTCGGAGAACACGTTAAGCCGTCGGTTCCGGCTGCTATGAACATTTATGGCAATCGTTATTGGGAAGTTAGTGCCCTCTAATATCCTGACACTGGTCTAGCCTTAGGGTATTGTTAGCCTTCGGGTTGTGGATGTCAGATGGCAGTCGCTCCGTATAAAAACTGATAACCAGTCATATCCGGTTAGACTAGAAAGCCGACCCCACGTGACTTGGAAATAATAAAGGCTAGGGAGAAGAAGATATTAAAATATCTGGAGAGTCAGACGACATAGTTCATAATGAGCAATACATACTCGAAATTAATTCCATACATTGTCAGCTTAAGTTTAAGAATGAGACAGTTTATAATGACTCAAAAATAAATAAATTCTCATAAATTCATAATTAAATTGTGTGCCTTATCGGATTTGCCACTTAATATTAAAGAAAAGTTGCTTCGTCAGGAATAGCTCATGAGAGTTTACCTCTTTTGATTTGTTTCTAGATAAAGTCCTCATCTGCCTAACGTCAGACTCTTTTCAGAAACTAGGCACATTTACTTTAAAGATATGGTCTGACTTCTGCTTCAGACTTTTATCGACAGACCTCTCTTGCACTATGAAACTATAAACCATGTGTCGCCCGACACAAGAAAGTAACCCGAATTTCGAAGCATACTGTGTAAAAAATATGGCCTAAAGCGCACTCAGGCTTAGAAGAATGTTTTGGTAATCACCCATATATTTGTTTCGTGTTGTATTTGAACCTGCAACACCTAGTATGGCAGACACCAGCCCGCTGCAAACGTGTCACCTTCTGAATCGTATCTATAACATGTTTCTAATATTCTCCAATAATTGATTTCTTTTCCTTCTAGCGACCGCTACAAGGTGTTTTTGGACCTCTTCAATCTATCCACATTCTTGCTGCCGCGTTCCCTAATACCACCTTTAGATGATGGGATGAAGAAGAGCCTTAATTTAACCTGGGGTGATACGCGAGAATATTGTGAAAACGGTCAGAACGGAGAAAACGGTCAAAACGGCATTGAAGCATCCTTATAGTCCAAAAGACTCTTAGATTGTAATTAACTATTGTTAATTTTAGCTAAGATTTGATAATTTTAGAATCGAATTGATTAGTAGAATCTATTCTACTTATTATTATTATAGAACTAAAGGCACATGGCCAGTAATCGTTACAATAGGCAAGTATATAGGATAAAACAAAACACGGACAACAACTGCAGTGATGGTGCAGTGGTTAAGTGGTCGTCTCGCCACAGCCACTATGTCGAGAGTTGTGGGTTCGAACCCCACACGGAACAAACTTTGTGTGATCTACAAATGGTTGTTTCGTTTGTGTGTGTTCTTTGTGTCCGTTGTCTGAATGTTTGTAAAGTCCTCTGCGACACATGATTAATTTCTAGAGCGAAAGGTGTCTTTTTAAAAAGAACTAAAGTATGACACTTACATTGTCGAACTGACAGCTGTCTGCGCTCGGCGCCATCCGTCGCTCAACACGAATATTATTACTTTCACCTCTTGTAGAAGCGCGGTATGCTGTTTATCGTGCTATGTTGTAAGCCCATGAGACTCGGGTATTCGAGAACATACATATTTGATCATAGCATCATGCCTATTTTTACCAAAAGGTTTGGCTAAAACGCTATTCAAACGCCGGTACCCAGGCACAAGTACTTTTTCATTGCGTCTAGTTATGATTATATTCACTCATTAACTAATTATCTATATTTTAGATAAATTGAACTTGAACCTCTCGAAAAGTCAATATAACTCAATATTATTTTGGTTTTTCTGGCAATGATATTAATACTGAACTGTGACGTAACAATCTAGTAATATTTTGTTACGTCATAATTCAGTAGATTATCAAACCCTTTGGAGCATATTTATATCTACTTACATATGTTTTTGTTATTAAGAATATTCCTTCAATCCTTAGCTGATTATTTTATATTACTTAGATTAAATACTTACCTAATTAAACAATTGTTTGAGTCAGATTAATATCGCTGAAACATGTCAGCTGACTTAGTAGTAACAGAAGTCGTGACTTAACCCTGTATGTATTGAATAAGTTCAGAGTTATATATGAAAACGATACCATGCTTTGCCAAATAATTACCTACCAGAAAAGTAAAAATTATTGCCATCCTATATTTTATTATTACCACATTTAAACAAAAATATTCTAATTTACTATGCACGCCCAGTAGTGTATCATGTGCTTGGTGCCACTTTTAGAAACATTTATGTTATCAAGGAATAAAAGCTCGGTTGATTTGAAAACTACTTGGAAAATCCCGAACTACAGTTACCACAATTTTATTGAAATAATATTGAAATCACTTATAATTTTTAACTAACGTACAATATCTAATCTGTCATTTGACAATGTTGCCAGCGTAGATTATATGTTGCTAATTGAAACATAGATCTGAAAATTGTAATAAACGGTATGATTATTATGTGTTATATGCAATTATTATTGTTATTTTTAGTTCATAACTATTTTCAAATAAAATACAATGTTAATATAAATTGCTTTTTATTCCAATATGTGTAAGTATTTTCATCACTAAAGATTTATCTATGTATAAATAAATAAATTATAAGTATACCAGATAAAAGAATTTAATTTTGTTTTTACAGGCAACGATCGTCGACATGTCTTTGTATACATTTACGAAATCGCATCTAGTAGTACAGTCAACGACAAAAGTAGGTATACCTACATTTCATAAATTTGTAACTATATTTCATAAATGAAACATGCCTAATGATTTTATAATTATAACTTGTAATTAAATTGACAATTTTCTGAACAATTCTGCTGTAATAGGTTACAGATTAATTATTTCGCTAACCGTACATTTTTTTATTGTATCTTATTCTGCTTTAAATTTTAGAACATGACCACTTCTTTCTTTTATTTTATATTTGTTCTCAATCCTTTAGGCAGATAGAACATGAGGTTCCGCACTTTTATTCACTAAGAACTTGTACAAGACTTTATGCTTATAAACCTGCCCTGGAACCAAAATGGTGCTTGGAAAGTTACCATGATGGACAGCATCAGGGTACTTCTGGGTCTCAAGGCAAAATGCACCATGTCTCCTGTACCCTACGGAGTCTTTTCCTACCAAAGCTGCTTCACTGGGCAATGGAAGGCAGTTAGCTGTGTAGAACTGGACGCCTGGCTGGTCGCTGTATACTTCGAGCGTGCGACCTGATGGTGGATGGGTGACGCGGGATACGAAGGTCAGGTCCTGGAATATACATTTATCGATTGTTATATATTTTGTCACATAATGCAGCTTTAATTACCGCTCATTCCTAATGCGGTGTAGAGTTTACTACAGAGTTAAAAAACAACAACTTCAACCATTCCGTATCTTGGATTATTTTCCAGTCCTCTAAACAGCGGTACTACTGTCAAATACACTCATAGAAATTTGAGTTCGAACCTAATATCCTGGCAGCAGACAATAGGGTAGTTCAAATACATTTTTTTATTACTTACGTCAAATATTCGCATTACACAAAAAAAAATTGAAATCTAACAAATAAAAAAGATACGAAGATTTCATATCTGGTGGAAGTGGTATTGTAAAATGTCTGAAAAAGGATGCGTAATATAGGTATAGTGTTATTGGGTACTTCCTTAGGAAATCCCATTGGCACAGCATCAAGTAATAAGGGGTCAGTAATTATCTACGTGGGATTTAAAACATGGCAACATGTGGTATAATACCCAGATGGAGACAGCTACTTCTTGGAGGATGTACAGGGGGTCCCACTGTGCCCAATACTCGAGAAATTGCATGAAAGCAAGGTTATGTGTAGTGTGTACGTACCTCCTTGTCGAGATTAACGCAGAAGTTATCGTCAAACAAATTGCCGGACATGTCACAGTCGCCCAAACGTTTTTCCTTCCTGAAGTCGAACGGAGTGCCTTTTACTGGAGTTAAGTTACCAGTAGGTATAGAGTTGGCGTCTGTCTCTGTGATCCTGGAAGCAATAATTACATTTATTAAACACTAGATTTTGCCCGCAGCTTCGCTCACGTTAATATAGGTTATGTTAATAAATTTCTATCCCTCGGAAACAGTACCTACTTTTTCAATACTTCTGACAACGTTTATGCAAAATTTCATGATGATCGATCGAGTAGTTAAGGCGTGAAAGCATAGCAAACAAACTCACATTCGAATTTATTATATTAGTTAGGATGATGATTTTTTTGCAAATTCCTTGCTGCTTACGCACCGTATGAAAAATATTTAAATCATATGCAGATGCGCCGTACTACAAAATATGGTCAGCTTTCTGGACGTTAAATTATCACTCAGGTGAAACACAATGTCAACATAATATTAAAATCCTAACTTATATTTTAAATACGAATGTGACTTTGTTTGTATGTAATGCCTTAACACCATGCCTTCTCGACCGATCATTATGTTGTCAGGGGTAAGGAAATAGCCATACAGTACTTTCATCTAGAAAAAGTACCGTTCCCAAACGAAGCTGTGGGCAAACGACGATGTGGGTGAACGACCAAGGCATGGAATTCTCTGCCAAGGCACGTGTTTCCTTCTTCCTTCAATCCTGGGTTCTTTAAACGGGGCATGAAAAAGCATCTTCTCAGGCCGTCAAAGTAGAGACCTCAACATCGCCTCGGCTACTGTGGGGGCGATGTGGAGGTCACTGCTCTTAGACCACACGACTGCTTACCATCAGGTGGAGTGTGGTCATTTTGAGGAGCAAAACAAAAAAAAAAAAAAAGCTGCTAGGTATCAGGCTTACTCATATAGTCGCCGTAGTGAAGGCCGCGGGCGGCAGAACGAGGATCTCCCGCCCGCCAGCCATTGAGTCGGAGCGACGCACTCTGTCGTGCCGAGGCCTCGTCCAGGAGTCAGCCGCTGACCTTCACTGTCTGCATTGGGCACTGCTGGGTGGGTCGCTGATGTAGTTTTAGTCGACAATGACCAACCCCCTCCATACAAAGCAAGGAGTTGGCATACCGTGGTGGCTTTAGTCGGTAGGCCCCAAGTCTCGGCAGAGCCCGACATAACACTCTCGCATCCCTTTGTGGCAAGAGGGTACGCATCAGAAGCATTTACCCAGTAAAAAAAAAGATAGTCCGCACTTACTTATCAGCGTTAATAACAACTATATGGTTGTACAACTCCTCAGAGCCGGTATCGTGGCCCCCCATATTAAAATACGAATGGTTGGTTAAGTTAACCACTGTTTTCTTGGTAGTGGTTGCTGTGAACTCCATGTGGAAACTGCCGTCGTCTGCCACCTCATACGATACGTTGGTGATGAGGTCCCCAGGGTATCCTTCTTCGCCATCTTTTGACAAGTAACTGAAGATCACTTTGTTTTTATCCACTGTCGTTTCCCAGACCACCTGCAATGTGAGATGTCATTTTTTAAAATAAGGCTGCGACCCACACCCCTCAACAAGGCTATTGTTAGAGATCTTTTATTTGGCGTCTTCTGACACAGGTATTTCTATACATAAAAGAAGGCCTCAACAACGTTTGTATTGATCACCTATTGATAAAGAAATGAAGTATTTTAGCATTTATTATTATTATATAGCTTAGGCCCAAAGCCCAAAACAATAGTTTTAGAACTTTGTCTGCTTGATTATTCTAGCATCACGCAAAACGGAGCCAGCTCATTTCCATCGTTTAGTCTATACTACCTTACCACACAAAGTAATGTCTTCCAGACCGATTTTCGGTCACGGCGGCTAATCTTAACGAAGGCTGGCAATCTGTGCTGTAGTGCACAAGTACACTCTCTTTTCAATGAATCTCATAATCCGATGGGACGGCAATACGACACGACCGGGGAGAGATCAGCCGCATGACCAACGGCTGCTTTTCGAGGTACGGGAGTGTGTACCACCGCCTAAGTTCTGGCTGCTACTAAGAACTTCTTGTCAAAAGAACCTCTTTATTGGCCCGACCCGGGCTTTCGAACCCTGGACACACAGTCGCATTTCGTACCACTGCTTCACTGGGCCATTAACCTTTTAACCGCTTACGTCGGATTAATCCGACAAATATTTTCGTGTCCATTTCGCCAGCGTCGTATATTTCCGACCAGATACCACAGCTCGTTTAATCTGCTTTTTTATTTAATTACGGTGTTTTCTATCAAAAAAATGTTTATATTGTGTAAATGGATAATTATGTAATCACTTACAATTGAATACACTTTAGTCTCATAATTAGAAGTCCTAAAATAAGTATTTATTTTCTTTTCACTGTGCCGGGCGCTGGGGGTACAACTGTTATGAAGTGGGGCGGTTAAAACTGTTAAAAGGCTATGTAGATGTCGAACCAAGAAGACGTAGGTATAATACCTTATCAAAGCCAACCAGGCCACCGTGCAGATGATGTTCGTTAGCAACATTCTTGGCGAGTCCATATGTTCGTCCACCTATCTCGAAGGTAGCAAAGCCGATGCGGTTAGCACACCTGCCGACTGCAGCCCCAAGATAGGGAGTGTTCCTTGAAACGTAACTGTCCAAATCGTCGAAGCCCAATACTACGTCATTTGTAATACCAAACCTATCGGGCACCTGCAATAATTAAATTAACATACATATACATATAGACTAGCATTTGCCCGCGGCTTCGCTTGCGTTAAAGTAGCTTAGGTTATATAACCTAAATATATAGTTAAATCCTTACGAACAAAAATAAATCACTGTTACTAATATTAGTAACAGTGCTTTATTTTTGTTCGTAAGGATTTAACTCAAAAACTACACAACCGATTTAAAAAATATTTCATCATTAGAAAGCTATATTATTTCAGAGTATCTTATCTTATCTTATGTGGGGGCCAGTCAGTGCAGACCGGCGACACTTCGACCCATTGGGATCTTTTGTGTCGACACTCTCCCAATAACGACTGCCATAGATGTTCATGGCAGCCGGGACCAACGGCTTAACGTGCTTTCCGAGGCAGGGAGCAGGCGATAATTGTCAATCAATACGCACATAATCTCGAAAAGTCATATAACTTCCGAAAGTCAGAGGTGCGCGACGTGGGCTCGAACCCGAGACCCTCTGCATTGCAGTCTGTTGGTCTCCCCACTGCGCTGTCGCTGCTCTTATTTCAGAGTAACATAGGCTATATAATATAGTGATAATATAGTTTTCTGAGGGTAAAACAATTTTTAAAAATCGGTTGAGTAGTTTTTGATTTAAATCCTTACGAACAAAAATAAAGTACTGCTAGTAAAATAACCTAAGCTACTTTTACTTTCCTTTAAAAACGTCCGCACTATGTTTACGTGCGCGGTAGATTTTACAAACATTCAAACTACGGACAAAAATAACACCCAAACTCGGAGCTGTTCCAAACTGATTTATTAATCAGACAAAAATTTGTTCCGTTTGGGGTTTGAACTCATAAAACTCGGGGCATTGGCAGTAGCAAAACGACAACTTAAAAGACTACGAAATCAGTGCAGTAAAGTATATCATTCTGATATTTACCTTTATAGCCTGGACAATGGCGCCGTAAGAGATAGCCGATAGTGAGAACCCATTCGACAACTTCCATGTAAACTTTTTCACCTGTTTCTCTTGGTGAATACCAAAGTCTTCGACAGTTAACGCCACCATTTCTGTAAAAAAAATACAAATATGCACGTCTATAGACCATCGATGTATGAATGGCTGACAAGCAATAACATCAAACGGAGCTACTTTTTGTAAATAGGTTAGTCTAATATAATATTACATCATTCCTAACACTCATAGGACGCAGGTGTACCTACATTTTTTTTAAAGACTGCTCTTAAATAATTCCTGTGTCGCTGGAAACTTTACAAACATTAAAATCTATACTAATATTATAAAGCTGAAGAGTTTGTTTGTTTGAAAGCGCTAATCTCAGGAACTACTGGTTCGAATTGAAAAATTATTTTAGTGTTGGATAGCCTATTTATCGAGGAAGGCTATATAACATCAAGCTACGACCCACGGGGGCGGCGCAGTAACTATAAACGCGAGTGAAACCGCGGGCACATCTAGTAACTGATACAAAGAACACCCAGACTCCGAACAACCATTTGTGGATCACACAATATTATTCCCGTGTGGGGATCGAACCTACAACACTCCTAAACTACTACGTACGCCATCCGTGCAGCTACAGCTACTAACAGCAGCGATAGCCTAATGAAGTAATGAGAGACTGTTGGACTGCCAAGCAGATATCTCAGGCCGGGGCCGCACTGGTACGGCGACAGCGACGCGAAAAAATAGGTGGCAGCATTACAAAACCGAGAAGCCTGCGAAACGCCGCTACGTCGCTTAATGGGTGGCCGCACCGGGCAAGTTAGGCGATGGTTAGGCGATCAGTGGCGGTGTCTCCTTCGCAACTCTTCGCTTGAATATGTCGAGCTCTTTCACACAAACGCCGCGAGGCAGTGCGACCGCTCAGGTACATCACCGCATATTTTGTTGAAAATCGTGACAAATCGCCGTCGCACCGCTGCTTGTCGTACGAAATTAAAGTGTCGCCGCGGGTAGCTGAATAATTTCTTTTCGATATGAACAAATAAATTTCGCTCGTCGTTTCTGCAATGCGGCTACCGACATATGTTTATATGAGTTTGTTTTCACAAAATCGACGTCGCGTCGTAGTCGCCTTAGTAGTGCGGCCGCGGCCTTATTCGATCCCAAGGCGCGCATCTCTGACTTTTCGAAGTTACGTGCATATTAAATAGTTAATTATTGCTCGCCTAAACGGTGAAGGAAAGCATCGTGAGAAAACCTGCATATCTGAGAGTTCTCCATAATGTTCTTGAAGATATGGGAAGTCTACCAACCCGTTTTGGGCCAGGGAGGTGGACTATGGCCTCACCCTTCTCAGACTGAGAAGAGGCCGATGCCCAGCAGTGGGACGGTATAATACAGATTTAATATTATTATTACTGCCCAGCTATGATTTTGGGTGACGTGCAATAGTGGGCAAGTATACCGAGCAACCTCGAAAAGCTGATCGTAGTTGGAAACACGGAGGACAAGAGAGCTCAAGGACGGTCCCCAACCAGATGGACTGATCAAGTAAAGCACGCATCTTCAACCAAACTCAGCTCGGTGGTCAGAAGTGCCATGAATAGGAACCGATGGAGGCAAATCGTTCGATCCTAGAGTGGATTATCCAACGATAACCACGATCCTCAGACATGAGGAACCAACCATAAAGAGATACCGAGCACACGTCCAAATTCCATGCTGCAACCCAGAACTTATAAAGAGTCACCTTTCCTCATCCATGAATCCAAACTAGCCTCAGGGAATGCGACTGTTCTGCATTTGCAATTTCCTACTCCTAAAAACTCTTACTACATGACCAATAAGCAATCTTTAGTAATTATATATGTATAACATGATATAACCTACATAAATGTTTAAAAAAATATTTCTGCCAAACCCGTGGAAATTTCGAGAAATCCTCATTTCTTGTCTTCATTAAGACATGTACTTGTGTGCAAAATTTTAGCTTTCTGGGTCCACTAGGTCATGGCCTGGGCGTTTATGAGGTCAGTAAATTACTCGGTACTTTTTCTTTTTATATATTGATGAGTATGGAGGACAAATAATGAGAACAAAATGTACATACATTTTGAATTTTACTCATATACAATAGAATAGATAGACACATTGGCATATCTAATTTTCCGTTTAGGAATGAGGCTATCGCCATTTAAAGGGCGTCACACGCGGCGAAGATACAGTTTGTATGAACTATCACAAACGACTAAAATATTATAGTAGGTATCTTCGCGTGTGGCCTCACTGTTGCTATTTGGTGTATAGTCAGCAACATAATTGGATACACACTTGTAAAATTCTGATTGCCTCCGTCTTTCAAAATTATAAAAAATAGACTAAATTCTAGAAAAAAAGTTGATATGGTCTATTTTGTCAAAAAATTCTATCTCTCGGGCACAGCACTTTTTTCTGGATCAGAGATCAATATGTCCTATTCCGTACCCCCTGGCAATGTGTATGCGAAATTTCATAATGATCGGTTGAGTAGTTAAGGGATTAAACCGTAACAAACAAACACATTCGCACTTATAATATTAGTAAGGATTGTACTTATTGAGAGACCGTTGGACTGCTACACAAAGAGTTTGAGTTTAAACCTAAGATCTCTGACGTTTCAAAATGTTAATAATGACCATGGAATGACTGATGAGTTCTTATAATTTTATGGACATGACCCTCATAACTTTAAGATGTAGATAAAATATATTATTCCAGACTTTATTTTATTATTAAGTACTTTAAGCAAATTAAGCTACTACAAGTAGTTACTTGATATTAAAAAGAAGAAAGATTTGACTTTATCTGCTGTCAATATTAATGATAACGAAGCCTAACCTTTCTTTACTGGCTAAATAAGAATTAATATTTACCGGTTACCTACTTAATTTATAGTTTAAAAAACATTCATATATACTGTTTAATGAAATACAGTTTTTTTTTATTCATACATTTCTACATATTATAAGTTACACAGACTATAACAAACACA
This sequence comes from Catocala sponsa, assembly GCA_963564715.1. Classification (NCBI taxonomy): domain Eukaryota; kingdom Metazoa; phylum Arthropoda; class Insecta; order Lepidoptera; family Erebidae; genus Catocala; species Catocala sponsa. The sequence continues at coordinate 6,943,289 of OY751346.1, read as the reverse complement.
TCAAAAAGGAGTTTTAAAACAACAAGATTGTATGAAGTCTTTATCACCCAGCTATAAAGTGACACTCATAATAACTGCAATTGATAGGTACTTATCTAACATACAATTACGTACACATTATCATGTACTTTAATAAATAACTCTTACACACATTGGTTTGATAATAATATCACTCGTATATATATAAAATAATAAAGTTTTTAAATCGTAAACTTACCGATTGATACCTAATACACACGACCGCACTTCACGTCGCGCGTTTTGCGACTGTCATGAACTTCGTCCACACTGTTTATAAACCGCTCTGAATTTAGATACAATGACTTAATAACTCAAACACTATTATCTACGGTTGAAATCTATGTACTAGTGTTACACTAGTACATAGATTTCAACCGTAGATAATGAATAATGATGTTATTCTTATGTAAATATATTTACTTTTAATAGCTGTCTTTGTGGCGCAGACGTTGTGAATGCTTCGCCGGTTCGATTCCCGGACAATGTATTACTGTTTTTCTGTCAATAAATATAAATAGTCGGGTCTGTGAACCCAGAAACAGTAATAGGCTCGCCGTCTTTTACGTAGGTGGGTATTAAAAACCATAGCTTAAAGAGTTGAACTTGGTTTAGAGAGGAAACTATATCAATCTGTCGAATAGTTCATCTTTGATAATATAATGATTTATATCCAGCATAAATATTGTTATAATAATTCTTCTCTGAAATATATTTGGTGCACTTAAAATTTTCGATTGCCACTCACATTTATATCTAAATATGACATAATGTTACTCATTTTGGTTTCTACTCTACTGCTTTAGCTCACTCAATTAGTACATGCAGTGACTGCCTTCAAAGGTAACTTTCCGTAGTATATAATCTTTGAAGGTAACCAACAAAAACCCACAACCATGTATTTATAGTCATGTATTGTTGTATCTACTGGTGGTGTTTGGACAATATTGCTTTATTAAATATAAAAAAAATTACATAACAATAACTGATGTCGTAAATAATAAGGGGCAATAAAAAGGACCGCCCGTTATTATTTACGACATTGTCTTATGGACGTGTTATTTTTTTTAATTAGTAAAATATTAAGATTTTGTTGGGTGGTTAACATATGACTATCTGAATTCATTTCACGAAAAAAATCGGTACTTTAATTTCTCCAAAACATAATTCCAATAAAAATAAATATGGTCAGGGTTATTCTATAGCACCAGTAGAATCCGTGGTTAAAATGAATTACACGATTTCAAAATCACCCTGTATAGATACATAGTTACTATGAGAATGAAAATGTGTTTTGTACATGTGTAATGTGAATTCTTATAAATAACTTGTAGTCGATCGACAGCTAAGCAGCTTATCGTGAGAGAGTTTGGGATCAAATTTCGGCAACGGTAATACGGTTGTCATGTAAAAATGAAACTCAATATAGATTATTATCTAAGAGATTAACAACATTTATTTTCTATTAAAATAATTACAGGTATTTTAACTAAGTAAATAACTAATATTATTCCAGATATTATTATAATTATTTATAAATAGTTGAAAAATTATTAAACTATAAATATAGTTTATAATAATATTGTAAACGTGTATGTAAGTACCTATCAGTTCCACGACTAAGCGACAGAACCGGCTCTGATAAAGTTTAGAAAGGAGATAGTTGGAATCTTAACTTCTCGTGTGTCTTATGAACACGCATGTGTGCATAAGCGCCAAGTTTCACTTTATTTTGCCGGACGTTTAAGGAAAGACAAAGCGCTTGCTATATAAAAGCCGCGAACGAAGTCGAGGCATAATAGTTGTAATATAATTATTATATTCTTTAATATTTTCTTGACATATACAAGTGACCGACTTAAATACCTTGCAGTCACGTATTGCAGTAAAATATTTCCCGCTAAACCTCCTTTTGGCCTAGGCCGCACTACGGTTTTTCCCGCAAGCGGTAAACCGTTAAATCGCGAAACCGCCCGAAACACCCATACAAAATCAGTCGCGGGAAAAAACCGCCGGTGCGGCCGCTTGCATTAGTTCCCTTGACTCACAAAACTACGCGGTTAAAAACCGCGGCAGTTTAGCCGTAGTGCGGCCTAGGCCTTTCAAACATCCAAATATCTTTACATGCTTCTAGAATATTCATAGTCTTATTTATAAAACTTAGGTACTACTGAAACAAACAAAAATCAAACAGATGTCACACAATGTTATGTATACGAGCGGCAACATTTGCAGGTAATGACGTTAATAATATCGTCCTACGTTTGATCGTTGCTTTGTCAGTTTGAGAGGTAATATCGTTAGCGATAAACCACTGATCTAATCATAACTTAAAGCTATTCCACTCTTGTGATAAGTGGTCAAACGGAGTCAATCAAACTCGCTGGTTGGTTGCAAGGAGGGCACATGCAAATGTTGCCGCTCGCATACATAACACACAAGAAACAGAAATAATATAGATATCGCATAAGAACACTGTACAGAAAAAAGAATTCACAGTATGAGGAATCTCAATTATAAATAAAGTTACTTACCTAAAAACGTAAAGAACGTATGTAGATTAAAAATGTACCTACCTACTAAACAAAAATGATTGTTAACAAACTTAAACTCGACTAATCAAATATAAAATATTTGTATGTAGGTACTTGTTTTGTTATAATTATTTAAATTTTCTCATATTTACAGTGAACTATGTAAACTCTATAAACCGAACCTTATAATGTCGTTATGAGAAAATGTTGGTTTAAAAAATGCATAGGTATAAATACTACCTCGCCTTATTGCTCAGATAAAATTATTGTTTACAGTAAGTTTGCAGATACCTAAAGATGGTGAAAGACTCGAGCATTCACGTGTAATAAGCATTCTAGCGAATGTTACATTGTAGATAAATAAACGGTAGCATAGCAAGCGTTCTAGCGAAAGCACAGTAAAGCTTCGAGCTTTTTGCCGAGCCGAGCCATTCTGACATTGTTCGTGAAGAATATTTTTTTAACGAGCATTGATCAGGGGCCCAAGTCTGCTATTTTTGTAAATTCGTCATTCCGACAAGACGTAACTGCAATTTCATTGTCAGTTTGCTAAAAGTTCGTAATCTGCTAAATTCATAATGGTCGATCATTGGTCGGTCAATGGACTCGTAATAAGCTTGTGGTAGAATGACACGTTGTTTTGCCATTATTATAAAACCCGTTAGTAGCAGTGATTTTTGAAAACTACTACAAAATTTGAATATTTATTCCTGTCAGATTTCGTTTATATATTATACTAGATGTTCCCGCGGTTTCACCCGCGTTTATCGTTACTGCGCCGCCCCCGTGGGTCGTAGCGTGATGTTATATAGCCTATAGCCTTCCTCGATAAATAGGCTATCCAACACTAAAAGAATTTTTCAAATCGAACCAGTAGTAATCACGCAGAATAAACCAGGAGAAACATCGTTTGTACTAATATGCCTGTAATGGGTAATTATTTTGCTGCGATGTTATTTTAAAACTGCTATATCTCCTAAGATATTCATTGAAATCGAATGATGTAAAGGCCAATTTTGTTTTAAATTAAATACTTGTGATGAATAATGTATTTATTTGGATAAGGATTAATATCATGTTTATAAAAATACCTTCGCAAATAATGCATTATTTTAGAACAAATTTCGTTACCATAAAAATGGTTATAGTGAGCCAACCTTAAAAGATAGACATATGCTGTCGCGGACTTTTTTTTTAGAACTTTTAAAGGGGAACAATTCTGTCATACATGATTTTTGCGAAACTTTAACTGTTTACGCAGCGCACGCAGCGGAAGCTCTCAAAAGGAAAAAATACTCTCCGATTTTGAAACATTCTTCATTGGTGCTCCGCTCCTATTGATCTTAGCGTGATGATATATAGCCTTTAGCCTTCCTCGATAAATAGGCTATCTAACACTGAAAGAATTTTTCAAATCGGACCAGTAGTTCCTGAGATTAGCGCGTTCAAGTAAACAAACAAACAAACAAACAAACAAACTCTTCAGCTTTATAATATTAGTATAGATTTATACAGTCATATTATTTATTAGTAATAAAAGCAATAAAATTTGATCAAAGAAACTGTCAAAAATTTAGCAGATGCGTATGCGGTAATACGTCTGTCATTAATTTGTCATTATGTACGAGATTACCATTATATTATGCCATTTTTCAATGGAGTGTCAGTAGTTGACCATCTGCAAGTCATAATGACGCCATTATGACTACTAAAAAGATACTAAAGATACTGTAGATTACTAAACTTGTCAAAATCAACAATTATGAAATCAATGATAGACCATTCTGACACTGTTGTAATAGCAGACTTGGGCCCCAGAGCATTTGCTAGAATTACATGAAATTAATCGTAGCGCGTTGTTTCGCTCTTTGCTTGGCTCTGTTCGACAATTTAAAAACGGCGAATGCACGATGTTCTGTTACGATTGAATACTCAAGTCTATCAGCACCTTAACGTTTTCTACAGATTGTTTAATAGTCTTACTGAGTATTATAACTATTATACATACTTTGAAATTAAACTACTTTATACGGATTTTATCGCGTTGTTGACACTTTATTACATAATTTTGAATACTGTTACATTCCTACTACTATTAAACTTTAGTCATTCTTAAGCTAATTAAATTATTAAAACTATTAAAAAATTTAAGTTTACACTGTTTTGTACATTCTTTTAGATAATTTTGAAACTATTAAAATACTACTATTAATAAACTTTACTACTGTTAAACTATTTACAATATGAAACTATAAAGATTTACACTTTCCCCGACGTTTCGGTTGCTTTTCAGCAGCCATTGTCACGGAATGACTGAGATAGTCTTCGATCAATAATAGACTAGATACACAATCCCATACAAAAGTCCTCTTTAAAACTGTCGCCAATTGTAAGTGTCGGTAATTCTAAGAATTCTAGTTGAAATAAATATACATTAATACAAATTCAACCTTAAATCCAATACTTAAAGTTGCATTCACAAAGCTATGTACAAAAAGCAATTAATTTTTACGACCTTATACGCTCGAATCACATCTAAACAATTTTAATCTTATACGCATGTTTTAAAGTCTAAATTACAAAGTGCCAAAAATAGTAATAACAATTTACAATAGTTGGCGCGTTGTTGCAAACGTTGGTCAAACAATCATAATATTTGGTAATTGATTCATATTTACTATTTAATTAGGTTTTTCCTTTATGAAAAATACTTAATGATATAAACTTACCGAAAAAAAGATATTCCTTCCAAAATCTCGGTGTTACGGTGGTTATTTGCACAATTTTTGAACGCACACTGCGGCATTTTGACGTCTTAATGTTGGCTATGATTGGATCATACTAATTTGAAATAAGAGCACAACCGTATTTGTGCTCTTATTTTTCGGCTCGTTTTTGAAGCGCTTACCGGACATCTAGTGTATTATTGATCAAGGAGATAGTGGTTTAATCATTTAAATAGTAAAACTTGTTTAGTAAGTTAAATGGTAATCGTAGTTTAATTTCAAAATCATCATCAATCATGTTTTTTAAATAAACCTCTATAAAATCGTATAGAGTACTTTAATTTTAATGTACCTATAACATCCTTGTAAACGTAAGACAATTCTGTATGTATTCAGATTTGAAGTAAGGTTTATTTATGAACTCCTGAGCCGACCCGGTTTCGCACGGGTAGTACAAAACCTTAACAAATTAGGTATACACTTGAACCGTCCTCATGAATCACTCTACCTATTGGTGAAAACCGCATGAAAATCTGTTCAGTAGCTTTTAAGTTTATCGCGAAAAGATAGACCGACGCGGGCGGCGGGGGACTTTGTTTTATAATATACTAGCTTTTGCGCGCGGCTCCGCCCGCGTGGTACCTACATCAATAAAAAGTAGCCTATGTCCTTCCTCAGGTTTTAAACTATATCTGTACCAAATTTCATCTAAATCGGTTGAGTGGTTTAGCCGTGAAAAGGTAACAGACAGATAGACAGAGTTACTTTCGAATTTATAATATTATATAAGTAAGGAAGTAAGGATAAGGATTGTTACACCCAGTGTCATCTCTCGGCATTGTGGGGAAGACTCGGCAGTTCCGTCTAATAATTTATTACAGCGCCATCTATTGACGTCTTACGGAGCTACGTAGTTCGTACGCAAAGACTAGAGAGAGAGCTGGCACATTCTCAAATCTTCCTACTGTTTACATACCGGGTATGACGTTTCTAGAAAACTCCGGAAACGCCTTAACCGCGTATAATAGGGGAAGGCCAGCGCTCGCCGAGTGAATTTACAATCGTAAGCGGTCAAGTATTCATCGAAGCGAACGTAAGCGAAAATACTACACTCTACAGAGTTTGAAGCAGTTACAATGGGAAAGTGTAGTATTGTGTGTATTGTTTTAAATTAATTTTGTGCTAGAATAAAACGTATTTTAGTCGGTAATATGGTTTACATTCTTATTCCTCGAATAAAGCATGTAACAATATGTATGTACGTAGTGATGGTGTTGGCCGTTACTCTGTAGCCTGTACTCTAAGTAATTACAGTTTCTTGACATCTAGTTCGCCAATTTCTTCAGCGATCCCACAAATATTGCCATACATCGCTACTTTAACGTAACCATCCATGCCAAAGAGAGTGCCCCATGAGTTCTTCACTATGTAGTAAGGAATGGCGCCTGTTTTATCGTATCCAATGATCGGCACCGAGTGGTATACGCTTTCGTCGTTCCGACTACAAAAAAAAAGTTAAATTTAGTACGCTTGGAAATTTTAAGATTGCTAACGCACTTCAAATTATTACACATATGGAAATAATAAACAAACAGAAAAGCCAGACTCGGGACAACTTTTTATTGTATACCTAAGTACCTAATATTATCTTTTGCGCACGGCTCCGCCGGCGTGGTACCTATACCAATAAAGAGTAGTCTATGTCCTTTCCCAGGTTTTAAACTACCTCTGTATAAAATTTCATCCAAATCGGTTGAGTGGTTTAGCCGTGAATAGGTAACTGACAGACAGACAGTTTCTTTCGAATTTATAATATTAGTAAGGAAGTAAGGATAGCAAGGATAAGGATATAGGACACACAAATGTGTGATCCACAAATAGGTGTCCCGAGACAATTTTTTTTGTCCAGTGTTGGTATTGAACCTGTAACGTTTGGTACAGTGGCATAAGCAAGGCTGTCATTCAAACCAGGGATGTTGCGAATATTCGCATGCGCATCCGCATTGCGGAGCTTCCGCATCGATTTGAACATCTGCATCCGCATCCGCAATAATCATCGCGGATGTTAATGCGGATCCAATACCTATAGCGTAGGTTACGATCAGAGAGAAATCAGTTGGTCAGTAGTACCTACGTGTTTAATTTATGAACCTTTGCAAAAGAGGCTTGAACCTGCGAAGGCGGTGATACTAGATACTTTTTATTAAATAAGATGAACAATTTTAATCAACATCCACATCCGCAATTGTGGAGCTTCCACATCGATTTGGACATCCGTATCCGTATCCGCATCCGCGGATGTGAGTCTTCAAATATCCGTATCAACGTGGGAGAGCCACGCTTCGGCACGAATGCCGGCTCGACCGGAGTGATACCACGGCCTCACAGAAAACCGGCGTGAAATAGCGCTTGTGTTGTGTTTCGTCGAGTGAGTGAGGGTACCGGAGACCCATCCCTCCTCCCTCCTGGGGGTGGGGGAAATTTAAAAGGCTGGCAACGCACTTGTGATTCCTCTGGTGTTGCGGGTGTCCATGGGCGGCGGTAATTATTTACCATCAGGCGATCCGTTTGCTAGTTTGCCTCCTATGCCATAAAAAAAAACCGCATCCGCGGATGTCTAAAAATCTGCATCCGCAACATCCCTGATTCAAATCACTACCACTTACCAAATTACTTTGCATTACCACAGATGTTATACTTCTATACTAGCCGTTACCAAATCGTTGTCAACGTCAAATACTTCGACTTGAAAAGCTTTTCATTGTGTATGGGATAGAGTTCAGCTTGCGTCAAACGACTTACTAATATATTACAGATGATTTTTAAATTCAGTCTTAGTTAAAGTTTATCTGCGTCTGGGTATAAAACAAGCATACTGCCTACCTAATGCAATAATAATAATGTCTTCCAGGCCGAATTTCGATCTTAACGGAAACTGGCCATCTACGCAGTAGGTACCTAGATATTATAATGAACAAGTATGTGCGCAAACACAATCGCACTCTCTGTTCCCTAACACTCGTGATCCGATGGGGCGGTAATCCGACACGGCCGGAGGGAGATCAGGCGTAGGTTACGGCGTAACGTGCTTTTCAAGGCACGGGGGTATCTAGCACCGCCAACTTCCTAGCTACGGGGTGCTATTGAAATTTCTTAACATAAAAAGTGTTTTGTTCACCCAACATTAAGCACATGCCAAGTTAAAAATAATCTGCCACTGTTACCATCTAAGCTGAGAAGATGGCTAGTCGAAAATAGGTCGCCGCCGCAAAAAATACAGTGCAGCCCAGAGTCGTTTAATTTCAATTATATAAGATAACAGGTTGCTATTTTAACTATAGATAACAATTAAACAGTGCTCTCACAGGAAATTGTGGTACTTATTGATAAGTATCCCCTGATATGAAACCAATATTACCTACGTACTAGATAGGTACTTTGCTTCGTGAAATTGAAGAGCCAGTCTCCGTTAAGATAGGCCACTGTGATCGAAATTCGGTCTGCAGGACATTTTTATTATGGGTAGATCTGATGGCAATATGGCCGCGTCCTAGGCCATAACATATTGGAACGATAAATAATCGCAGTCAAAACGCTATGAAGGATCAACAGTAAGAAACTACTTACACACAAGCCCTTCGTATAATCCCTCCAAGGTAGTTGTACCAGTTTGCAGCGTTCACCACGGTCGTCACCGGCCCGTGGTTTACAATCATGCTCAATATTTCATCTTCATTCACATTGCTACAAAAAAGTACAAGCATTTTAATCTCATGTAGAGCCATCATTAGTGAATGTGTATTCAATGCATCAGGTGCCGGGTTTCTTACTCTAACTCAGCACGTAGTCAAAAGCTGTGCCCTCAGGCTTGCACCTACGTGGGGTCTAAGTCATAGCTGGTAAAATTGGTATGTAATACACCTTTCCTTTTCGGTGTTCTATGTGTAAGACAATGCATGCATATATTTCAAGCTACCATTTGCTCACTGCTTACCTCGGAAACTGTTCTTATTTTCTGGATAAAAGGCACCCGTTTGCCTTTTCTGTACCCCTGACAACGTGTATGCGTAATTTCATGATTATCGGTCGTGTAGTTAAGGCGTGGAAGCGTAACAGACAAACAATCAAAGAACACGTTGGCATTGAAAATCTTATATAGGATAGTTAGGATTCATACTAGTGATGTAATATTAATAATAATAATAATAAGTTTATTTATCACCAAAAGTTAACTGATAGGTACAGTACACAATTTAATTATTATAAAACCGTAACTATGTACAATTTTAGTAGGTACACTATTTAATTTTGAGCCCTGTCTCTTAAACTAGGCAATAATACCCGTATCTTAAGAGACAGTGTTCGGTATGATAGGGATTCAAATTATACATAATTATTATGAGTGGATCGTGTGGGTATCATGTTAGTGGTGGTGGTTGGAGATGGTTATTTGAAGTGTGTGTGTATGAGGATGAGGATGTGTGTGTGTGTGTGTGTGTGTGTGTGCGTGTGTGTGTGAGGGTGTGTGTGTTTGTGTGTATATATGTATTAGTGTGTGTGTGTTTGTGTTTGCGTGATAATTATTATATGATGTATGTTAATAATGATTCAATTCTGTCATAGTTTTGGAGAACAAGCCATTTTGTGATTTTTGTTTTGACTTCGTGTGTGTTCAGGTCGAGTATGTTTAACTGTCTATGTAGATTTTTGTAAAGATGTATACTTATAACGTAGAATTGGTGTTTTGCAAAGGATGTTTTGTGTCGCACTCCTCTAGGGATATTTTTGCGTTTATTTGGATTTGATGGTGGCATACCAGTATGCGCTCGCAAGACAGAGCGAAGCACAAAGAGCTGCCGAACTGTCAAAACCTTACAGTCCGCGTACAGTTGTTCCGTTGGCCTTTTAGTCATAACTTTCAGGACAGCCCTCTGCGCCCTCTCCGCTTGTATAAAATTAGTCTTGGCTGCTCCACCCCATACTGGTATGCAATATCCAATTATGGATTGGCATAGCGCAAGGTACACAATTCTGAGTGTATCACAATCAGCCGATCCCCGAAGAGTTCTAAATATAGCGTGTTAAGTTGTATGTTCTATCTTAGACCATCATCTATTTGTACACCCAAATATTTAACAGTATTAGCTCTGACCAATGTGTCACAGAGGCAAGACGTGGTTTGGTTATAACATGTATGCGCCTGGAGAGTGAGAGTTGATGATGGTCGAGTATTGCTGCGGATTGAGAAGGGAATATAGGAGGTTTTGTTAAGATTAAGAGTCAACAGATTAGTGTTAAGCCAATTCATTATCGCACGCATTGCGGATTCCGCATGAACTTTAACTTCCTCCCATGTGGAGGCATGTACAACCACGGCCATGTCGTCAGCATACGCATAGATTTTGCAGTTTGGGAGTGGCATCAAACAGACATCGTTTATATAGATCTGAAACAATAAGGGGCCAAATATGCTACCCTGGGGCACGCCATATGTCATCATTTCTTCCTTACTATAATGATCGTCAATTTTGACTTGCTGTCTGCGATTTTTTAAATATTCTTCAAATATATCAAGAGGAGTACCACGTATCCCCATATATTCCAGTTTAGAGATCAGTTTGGGAACAGAAACTGTATCAAAGGCCTTGGACAGATCTAGGAAAATACCTAGACATTTTATCTTGTTGTCCAGGTATTTGGCCACATCCTGTGTCATGTCCAATACCGCGTCTTCAGTCGAAACTCCAGTCCGAAACCCGTACTGATTATTAGCAATGAGATGGTATTTATTTAGGAATTTACTAAGGTTTTTGCTCAGAATTTGTTCGAGTATTTTCGACAATGAAGTCAAGACCGATACAGGCCTATAGTTGTTGACACAGTTTCTGTCCCCTTCCTTATAAATTGGGTGAACGATTGCTTTTTTCAAAGCGTTTGGGAACAATCCTGTCTCTATACAAAGATTACAAATATATGTGATTGGTGGCACTAGAACTTGTCGCCACATCTTAAGCAAGGAGGTGGATATGCCATCCCATCCTGTTGCGCAGTCGCTACGTAATTGAAGAATAATTGACTCTACTTCAGATTCGTCGACCTTAAGAATAACAAGAGAGTTGGATGGTGGGTTTGTAGTTTTAATGTTGTTGTATGCTGGGGGGTATCGATTAAAGTTCGGAAATGTTTGCTGACTTACTATATTATCTGCCAGAGTTTTGCCTATATTACTAAAGAAGTCACATACTCGATTTATTGAAGATCTAATGTCGTTATCTATTTCCAGCAGTTCTACAGAGCTAGTACGTGTGTTACTTGTATTTGTGATATTTTTTATGGTCTTCCATAGGGCTTTTGGGTTATTTTTGCATTTTTCTAACTCATGTTTTTCATATGATCTTTTTAGTTTTTTACGAAGAGCATTACAAAAATTACGATAGCATGTGTACGTTAATTTTAGTACCACATTATTTGGAGCTTTTTCTGATTTTATGTGCATCTTATCCCTATTTTTTATACATTTCAATAGACCTGTAGTTATCCAAGACTTTAAGGTTCGCTTTTGTCTTGGAATTTTATTTTGAGATGTATGTTTCGAGATTATAGATGAGACTATAGATATAAATCGGTTTAAGGCGTCGTTTGGGTCATTAATTGTGTAAATCTCTGTAAAGTTAGTATTTTCCAAATCTATTTTAACTGTCTCAAAATTTGTTCGAAAGATGGTGCGGCTATTTATCCTGCTAGGGTTAGAGTTTTTAAGCATTAATAAGGTGGGTTGGTGATCTGTTATATGGGATTCTAGAACTGAGTCGTAGCATTAAGTTTAGTTTTTAAGAGAGTATGACCTAAACAACTCTCATGCCTGGTGGGGAAAACGTGGGTAGGCAATAGCCCGTGCGAGGCATTTAGAAAAAGATAGTCTAAACACCGCTCGTTTCTGTTAGATGGTTTAATGTCTATGTTCAGATCGCCCACCACGGCAATGTTTGGCACTGTAGATAAGCCATTGAGAATATTATTTAGACTATTTAAGAAGCTGTCAAACTGTTCCCTAGTGGTATAGGAAGGAGAACGATACACTGCTATGATAGCGAAGGTTTTATTGATTTGGCATACCAAACAGTTTGCATTTATAATGTTCGGCTCCCATACCTTAACCTTTAGACCTGATTTGGTATAAACCACCCTCGTTCTGGTTTGTTGTCATGTTTGTATAGTAAGACTGATAGTCATCAAGCTGCGGTATATTATTCACCTTACTGAGCCAACATTCTGTTAATATAACTACGTCGAGATTAATTTTGGTAAGGCCTATTAAGGCCTGAAGGTCATTAAAATTTTTGTTTACACTGCGTATATTTAGTATTTAATAATGTAATATTATTTTTGTGTTTGTTAAAATACTTTGCGCATTCTTCAGGCTTACATATAAATGTGTTTTTCAAGTGAGGATCGTCAAGCTCCTCCTTTTTATTATTTATTACAGGCATTTTAAGTTATTGTTATTATTATAAAAGACCAGTGCAATCGCCTTATGGATAAAAAAGCAATAACGTACACCACTGTGGTATATTAATATGTGATAGGTTATACAAAATGCGCGTATTTAATGTATAATGTATGTTTCGTATAATAATAATAATATATTTTATGTAATGTGTGAAGGTTGTGATAATGTGTATGGACTGTGTATAGTAAATTATGGTTATAATATTATTATGGGTGTGATTTGTGTGTTGTTTAATTGTATAAATTTGTTTATGAGTTAGTAAATTGATTAAATATAGATAGCAAATTACTACAAACTTGCCAAGATAAATAGATATTTAACAAAGAAAGACGGCTAGTCACGGATTCTTGTTTGAGAGATTTTCAAGACATTTTTCTGTTTTAATCAGCTCTTGTTTCTATCCCACTTCCTTGCGAAGAAAGATGTTGCCATTACTAATCCAACAGAATGCATACTTTTTGTTTCTTGCGTATTCACGTGCTGAGTAAAACAATCTCTTCATGCTAGGTGGAATTTGTTCAGTGACATAAACCGGCTGAGTATTTCCGGGTAGGTTTATTTGTTTTGTGTTCAGTTTTTCTTGTTTGTCTGTTTTGTTTCTGTTGTAAGACCGAACGGCTGAGAGTATATTTATTTTGGTATGCACACTGTTGAATTCCGCTATGATCGGACGTGGGGTATTTTTTGATGTAGGTTTCCCCGGTAGCCAGTACACATCTCGGAACTCCGTTTCTGATATAGCAAGTCCCACTTGTTCGCCTATATTGCAAAATGTTTTTATTAGGCCAGTTGGTGTTTCATTATCTATTACAGGGATATTTCTAATCTCAATGCTAGACGATCTTGAGCGGTGTTGTAGCTCGGCAATTTTGTTTTCGAGGCTTTCTATATCTCTGTTCCAAACGCTCCCTTTTTAATTGTTCTATTTCATTTTTCAGTTGTTCGAACGTTTGTTTCATGAAGAGCATAGATCGTTCGATCTCCGCGTTAGTTTTACAGATAGCTGCGTTAGACTCTTGTATTTTGGAATGTTGGCACTTAATCTCGCTTATGTCCGCAACAAGTTGGGTAATAAGTGTGTTTAGTTCAGCTACATGATTGGTAATACCGGTTTCATGCTCCTGCATCCAATTTGAAAATATATCCCTAAGTTCTTGTTTGTTTATACCCGACTCATTTTGTGGTGAATTATTTGGCCGAGGACGTTTATTTCTGCTAGTGACATATTCGCTCATAGTACTCGCAGTATTTATGTCTGGCTCCGAACGGGTGTAACCTAAGTTCTTTTCAGATTTTGGGTGTTGGGGTGCGTTGGGCCATATTGATAACTTTGTAGATTAAAATATAAATAGACAAAAGGATTAAACTTATCTAATGATCCGCAACTCTCATTAGTATCGCAAAGCAGAGCGCGCAGTATTTCTACAGGCCGCTTCGTTGCTTATTCAAGTCCCGTCACAACGTAAGCACAGGATGACGTCAGCCGTGCGTAGTACTCCGCTATTTCGCGCGCCGCTCTCACTCACTTGGTGGCGCGTTGTTAAGCGCTCGCGCTGCGTAGCCCCACCGCTGCAGTGTCCTTGCTTCGACGGTGCGAGCCTCCAGATATTGTACGATAGTCGCACTCGCATTCCCGAATTTAGATATTAAGCATTCGTTTCAATATACATTATACACTACATATATACTACTCAAAGGGCCACTAAGATTTTTTGCTGTACCATTAAAACAATAAAGACATTAAATTTTTTAACTTATGTAACTACAAAATAATGTTATTGGTTATAATATAGCCTAACAATTGTTTAAAAAAATTATCATGAATTGTTTTTTTAAGTTCATAATGAAATTGGCCATTTTGAATGAAAAACATGAACAAAAGAAATCACCGTAAAAAAACAAAATACTGTTCTTGTCACTTTTGTGAAGTCCTGAAGCCTCGTATGCATACTCTAGATCAAATACCTCACGTTTTCATCTGCAATCTCCTCCCAGGCGCGTTTTAAAGCGTCAATCAGCTGCTGTTGGTTGTAGACCCCTTGCTCATTATCTCTAACCCTTCGTTTGAATTGGTCCCACAATTCTCGATTGGATTTAAATACGGACTGTTAGCTGGCCATGGTAATACCTCAATATGAGACCCTTCTAGGACAGTTTGGGTCGATCGAACTGTGTGTGCACGGGCATTGTCTTGCATCAGGATGAATCCAGGCCCCACTCGCTGTGCAAATGGGATCACTTGAGGCCTGATGACGTCCTCGATGTAACGTTCTGCAGTTACGGTACCCGCATTTAAAATGGTGAGCTCGGTTTTACCGTGTAAACTAATCCCACCCCAAACATTACGTTGGGACCACCGAAACGGTCAACTTCGTGGATGCAGGACTCCGAAAACCGCTCGCCGCGTTGTCTACACACCCTAACACGCCGATCATCATTAAAAAATTTTACTTTGCACTCGTCTGTAAAAAGCACCTTGCCCCACTGATTAATCCCCAGTTCAAATACTGACGGGAGAATCTTAAACGGTTTGCACGTTGAACCCTGGTCAGAGGAATTCGAACAACTCGTCGTCTTGACATTTGCTGGTCTTCGTGCAATCGATTACGTATAATTTGATCACTGACACGGGTACCCGTTGTCAGCCGTAGGTGGTGTTGTAACTTACGGGCCGTTACTGTACGATCACGACGAGCACTTAGTTGGACGTACCGATCCTCGTGCGCCGTTGTTACACGAACTCTACCTGAACCGGGTCTCCTGGAAACACTGCCGGTCTCTTGGAAGCGATTCCATCCATTTTGGACTTCGAGAAAAACCCAACTGCAAACCCACGTAACGCTGAGAACGTCCTTCTTGAATCATAGTTATGGCTCTGGTTGCTGTAATTCTATCCATGTGCCTTCGTACTGGTGGCATGATTAACGCGAGATGATAAATGAATCAATTAAAATTGAAAAAGTAAAACTTTTTCCCTAAAATAACCGAAACAAGTTAAGAAGACAATCGAAGAAAACCATAAGAATAACATCCAATTATTTTTTTTTCTTAAAAAGATGGGCAATACTTTTCAAATTAGGAACACGAACACCAGCATAAAAGAGATCAAATACCAAAGAGTTCGTAATATCAATATAATGCTACTTATCAGTTACTTTCAGTTTACTAAAATGCACTTAAATGTAAATAAACTAGTGGCCCTTATTTTGTTTTGAGTAGTATATATACACTCTGCGGCCTGTTCCGAATGTCAACGCTAAGGTTCTTAAATGTCGATAGCCTAGAGGGAAACTATTGGATTGACATGCGGCGTTCTTGAGACCGATTCCAAGGCACGTATCTGTGTCTTTTCGTAGATATGTGCGTATTAAACAATTAATTATCGCTCGCTTTGTCGGTAAAGGCAAATGTAGTTAGGAAACCTGCATGTCTGCGGGTTCTGCCAACCAATACTAGGCCAGCGTGGTGGACTATGGCCTAAACCTTATCACACTGAGGAGAGACCCGTGCCCAGCAGCGCGACAATTTAATACTGGGCAGATATTATCGTATTCGCTACTAGGTATCTAAAACTCACCAGTGGTATAGAAAACTTTTAAGTGTGAGGCCAGGATCACTCATGCTCACACAATCATGGTTCTTCAGAGTTAGAGGGTAGTCATCTTCACTAACGATTCCTAGTCCTTTAATGCAGATGTATTTAAGTGCTGACGCAACATTGCCACCCCGACACTTGTTATTATATCCTGAACAATCCATAAGTTCCTGTGGAAATAAATTACTAAGTATAAGGTCTTACGCAACGGTAATGTATGCGACTATGGTCTTGGATTCGATTTCTTTGTAAATGTAATAACATTTACAAAGAAACCGAATCTATCGATAATTACACTGATTCTAGAACTGTGCTTACGGCAATAGCTCGCCTCTTATAACATAACATTTTACGCAAAAGTTTTACGAAATATTATTAAGAGGAAACACTAAGGGCGAAAGAATTGAAAATAGGTATTCGTAAAATCTATTGCTGTCGCGCAGTGCCATCGTACAGTATCATAAGCGCGATAGAGACAACTGCAGCTTGGGCCGAAAATACCTATTAAAAGTACACAAAATCAACGTTTCGTAGTCCCCTGATTCCTTCTCCAAAATTTTACCGATTTAACTACTTTTTTCATTAAAAATTAAAGAAAGACCTTGGCCGTGTTCCTATGTTAGAACACAGTGGAAAATCTGGTCAATTATTGAGGTTTTTGAAGGCTCATGTCTCTTTTAATAATTAATTTATGAAAAAAAGGAAAACATTGGGACATGCCAATAGAGGTCATGCCAGTACATTTCTTGGAAAAAAATTATTGCTCTACTGGCATTATACAGGGAGGAAACAGGGGACTACGTTTGTATGGAAAAACGGCCCTTGTGGTTCCTCTTAAGATCTATTTTCTAATTACCTAGCGTATATTGTCATCTCGATAAGTTTTCACAGAACTTGTGACAATTTAAATCTGTGTATAACAGTACAGGATTGATTACAAACTGAATTCTGACCGCGGCTTTCTTGGCATATATGTATGTAGGTTATGTAAATTGTTTATCCTTCGGGTTCAGTACCTTTTCTGGATGACAAGTACCCTATGTCCTTTTCTGTATCCCTGACAACGTGTATGCGAAATTTCATGATAATCGCTGGCATTGACTGACAAAATCTACCGAAACGCGAGAGAAACCGCGGGCACAATCTAATTGTATCAATGTAAGCGTAAACTTAACGCATTGGTTCGATGGGTGTTAGTATGAGTAGAGGGCGGCAATAACTACGACTTCTTAATAATTGGCCATCGAAGGAGCATGGCCTTCCATGGTCCACCCATCGAATAAATAAAGTATTTTAGTAGTTATTACGTACTAGATTTTACACGCGGCTTTGCTTGCGTAAATAGTTAGGTTAAATTAGTAACAATACTTTTTTCTGCATGAAAAGTACTCTATGACCTTTTTTGTACTCCTGACACCGTGTATATAACATTTCATATGAATTGGTCCAGTAGTTAAGCCGCGAAAGCGTTACAAACAAATTCACATTCGCATTTATAATATAAGATAAGATTGTCATGATTAAAACAACCAATGACTGTCTTTACTACGTCAAAATGTCTCATTTATAATTTTACGTGACTTTAATTGGACTCCGTCGTGTCTCGTGACGCTGGCTTTCAGCCGATTGCTGTAGTGTAGCCATCCGGCCGAATTTAAAAAATTCAAATTCTAATATAGCGGGTGCCGTCTATGTATTTCTACATCTATCTGTCTGTTTAGTAACATGCTTCAGTAAACAATGTTTATATACTCATGAGCAATAAATTCATACCAATGCATCCTAGCCTACCCCACTAACACATTTATTACACATCCTGGATCCAATCCTCGACCGACATACATATTGTTACGTGCTGGGTTCGAGGGATAAGAATTTAAACAATATTACCGACTAAAACACGTTTTATTCTAGCTAAATCTTAAACACCACACACACTACTTAAACACCACACACACTACTTAAACACCACACACACTACTTAAACACCACACACACTACTTAGACACCACACACACTACTTAAACACCACACACACTACTTAAACACCACACACACTACTTAAACACCACACACACTACTTAAACACCACACACACTACTTAAACACCACACACACTACTTAAACACCACACACACTACTTAAACACCACACACACTACTTAGACACCACACACACTACTTAGACACCACACACACTACTTAAACACCACACACACTACTTAAACACCACACACACTACTTAAACACCACACACACTACTTAAACACCACACACACTACTTAGACACCACACACACTACTTAGACACCACACACACTACTTAGACACCACACACACTACTTAGACACCACACACACTACTTAAACACCACACACACTACTTAGACACCACACACACTACTTAAACACCACACACACTACTTAAACACCACACACACTACTTAAACACCACACACACTACTTAGACACCACACACACTACTTAAACACCACACACACTACTTAAACACCACACACACTACTTAAACACCACACACACTACTTAAACACCACACACACTACTTAGACACCACACACACTACTTAGACACCACACACACTACTTAGACACCACACACACTACTTAAACACCACACACACTACTTAGACACCACACACACTACTTAGACACCACACACACTACTTAAACACCACACACACTACTTAGACACCACACACACACTACTTAAACACCACACACACTACTTAGACACCACACACACTACTTAGACACCACACACACTACTTAAACACCACACACACTACTTAAACACCACACACACTACTTAAACACCACACACACTACTTAAACACCACACACACTACTTAAACACCACACACACTACTTAAACACCACACACACTACTTAAACACCACACACACTACTTAAACACCACACACACTACTTAAACACCACACACACTACTTAAACACCACACACACTACTTAAACACTTTTCCACTCTAACTGCTTCGAAGTTCAAACTCTGTAGTATTTTAGCTTCCGTTCGCTCCGATGAACTTGACCGCTTACAACTGTAAAGTGCCTTGGCGGTGCGCTGCCTTGCCTTTTATATGTGGTTAAAAGTGTTCCTAGAATATTCTAGAAGTGCATTTCCGGGATGTTACTCAAAACAATAAAAGAAAGCATTTTCTCGTATTGTCAAGGTACGTAGTTCAGTTAAGGTCTTAGCATACGTGACGTGTTTTTTCTCGTGGCGGACGGAACGGGACGATTTCTTGACATCGTCGCATTTAAAAATATAGAAATAAAATACAACGTGTATTTTATTGCTATATTTTTATTATTTCTTGATGATTGGGAGTACAGGATTACAAGGAGGATTACAAGGTACGTAGTTCAGTTAAGGTCTTATCATACGTGACGTGTTTTTTCTCGTGGCGGACGGAACGCGACGATTTCTTGACATCGTCGCATTTAAAAATATAGAAATAAAATACAACGTGTATTTTATTGCTATATTTTTATTATTTCTTGATGATTGGGAGTACAGGATTACAAGGAGGATTACAAGGTACGTAGTTCAGTTAAGGTCTTATCATACGTGACGTGTTTTTTCTCGTGGCGGACGGAACGCGACGATTTCTTGACATCGTCGCATTTAAAAATATAGAAATAAAATACAACGTGTATTTTATTGCTATATTTTTATTATTTCTTGATGATTGGGAGTACAGGATTACAAGGAGGATTACAAGGTACGTAGTTCAGTTAAGGTCTTATCATACGTGACGTGTTTTTTCTCGTGGCGGACGGAACGCGACGATTTCTTGACATCGTCGCATTTAAAAATATAGAAATAAAATACAACGTGTATTTTATTGCTATATTTTTATTATTTCTTGATGATTGGGAGTACAGGATTACAAGGAGGATTACAAGGTACGTAGTTCAGTTAAGGTCTTATCATACGTGACGTGTTTTTTCTCGTGGCGGACGGAACGCGACGATTTCTTGACATCGTCGCATTTAAAAATATAGCAATAAAATACACGTTGTATTTTATTGCTATATGAAATCGTCCCGTTCCGTCCGCCACGAGAAAAAACACGTCACGTATGCTAAGACCTTAAGACATAAATATATGGCGCTGTAATAAATTATTAGAAGGCCGGGCGCTTTCCTACAGTGCCGAGAGATGGCATTGGCTGTAATAATATGCTAATCTAAGATGCAAGTCGAATCCCCGATTGATCTCCTATTCGTACCACCGAGTTTGATATTTTTTATAAAGGTCGAAATTTACAAAATTGTCATATTGACTTACAAATGTATAGGCACTTATAAAACGCCCCTGGCGGAGATTATGGTAACTAAAGACAGCGAGTGTGTAATTGCTTGCACTAGGTACTACAATAGTAGCAGACAACATAGTTGTTTTCCTAAAATTCGAAGAGAACGCAGACCAATTATTGTGTAGAGAAAATATAGATGTACAATGTACATAGATAGGTTGATAAGTTACCTGTGCGCTTAAAGGTACGCGACTTAAATTTTGTTTGGCACCCATCGTCTCCATAACTTCTATTACTGTCATGGCCCAACAGCCGCGGCAGTCTTTTTGATTCATTACAGGTGATATATATCCATGTTCTCGCCTGAAATTAAATTATCAACCAGCTGATTAGAACTGTGGCGGCACAGACGAAGAAGTTTCGACGACAGACAACAGATGGCGCTGTACACAGTAGGTGCTTATAATCACGCTCGCCATACAATCCTGAATCAAGGTGAAGTTTACAGAGTGACTAAGTATATACACAAGTTTTCGACATCAACAGTTGGGCCACAGCCCTCCAGGTACGATCACCCAGCCTGGTCGGAGGATCCTCTCTTTGTGCTGGAGGGATATGACACCACGTTCCTCTACAGAACCAAAAATTACAATCATAGATGCGGTTGATATTCGGCACACATTGCCAACATGACATCGTCACTATCAATATAGTAGAGCAAGGGCCCATGACGACCAGACTTTTATTATTTTATTAAACTCTCTGTGTATGCCTCTAATAGGTACAGGTAAAAACGATTCCCGAGTATGAAGTTTGAATCACGGTTGCTTGGAAAGATAACAGGTAGCTAAGGTGTATAAAATCGCACCACAAATTCATTAAAGTATAAAGCTCAGTTTTTTTACATTTTATTTATAATAATATTAGAAATCATGTCGTCCATTGTCAGACAGTACAATAGCAATCACCTGTCAGAAACCCTTAAATTATAATGACTTACAATTATACTTTCGTCATAGTATAAAAGCTGAAATTTCTTTATGTTACTTGAGGAACTATCATAAGATGTTTTCTCACTAATCAAACTGCTTACAATTTCACCTTGTCAAATACATTAAAAGTCTGGCGTCTTCAATATTATTCAGAGATTTATATGCAATGTATACAATGTTGGAGGGATAAATGATGTTGTTGCCGCTCGGTTTTAAATGTTCATTGATTCGTGTACTGGTTTCTGATGTGAACAAAGCTTTTAACTGATAAATATTGCGAAATAGCGACGCTAGCAGGCTACTACCTTCTAAAAATGCCCTATTACCTACATTACTTTCTGCGAGCAAACCGACCATGTACAAACAAGAAAAAATGGTTGGGTACTGGAAAATGACCAATATTATCCCTGTCGTAGGTCCATGAAGTTAAATTGGCAAAGCGACGAAACGGTTTGTGAAGGTCGCAACTTTTTAAATTTTTTTTTTTTCACAAATTGGAATTGAAATACGGCCTAGGTGTCGCAGCGGTAGAAAATAAAATTCTGCATGAGGTTTTTATACGATTTCCGTGTCGGGCAAAGTGTTGCTAGATAACCGTCCCTTGGGCTCAATTCCAAACGCTGCGCGCCGTGTTGCTAATGACAATGTTTTGTTTGAACTTGTCACTTTGCCCTATCGAAGCATCGAACCTAAACCTCGTGCACAGCAGTCGCATTTACTACCGCTGCACCACCGAGGCCGTAGGTAGGTAAGTCAGTTATTTACTTAAAATCATCACTTCGCACCGCTTAAATACCGACTGCTAAATTAAGTTCTAAATAGATTTGATTTGATTTGAAAGATATCCTATTATTAGCCCTGGACCTACCATTACTACCTACTACTTCACACGAAATTGTTTCGATTTTAATTATTTAAGTTTATATATTATCTTTATATATATCATTCTTCTATAAGTGTGTATGTCTCTCCTTCTAAATGGCTGAACAAATTTTGTAAGTGGTTTCCTGGATAGGTTTGATTCAGAATTTGACCCGGAAGGTGGTGAAATGGGCAGAACAACGTCTCCTAGATCTACTAGTAGAAGTGACATTAACGTTTCAACCGGGTTACACTGGCTGTGGTCACGTGGCCGGCCGTTGTAATCTGGTCGAAAAATCATTATCATACGCGACCGACAGTACGCGCCACCGACGTCGCTGACCGACGTCAGCGTAGGAGGAAAGCAAGCTTTAAAGGTAAACATTATGCAAGATCGCGTTAATACCCGTTACGTCTCAGTACGTAATTATTATAAAACAAAGTTCCCCGCCGCGTCTGTTCGCGATAAACTCAAAAACTACTGAACGGATTTTCATGCGGTTTTTTACCAATAGACAGAGTGATTCATGAGGATGTTTTAGGTGTATAATTTGTTAAGGTTTTGTACTATCTGTGCGAAGCCGGGGCGGTTGGCTATTTATATGCATATACCTATCATGCAACTTGAAAGTTTAAAAGTTTTTAGGTAAACATTTATTAAACCTATCGATGGCACTGTGACAATAAACGCCTCTATTCTGATTTTGGCTTGGTATTCTTACGCCTGTGCTACCGTCATAGAAAAATAAACTGCTATTCTATAAAAATCAAGATAAGATAGACAGTGATTGAA
This sequence comes from Catocala sponsa, assembly GCA_963564715.1. Taxonomy (NCBI): domain Eukaryota; kingdom Metazoa; phylum Arthropoda; class Insecta; order Lepidoptera; family Erebidae; genus Catocala; species Catocala sponsa. The sequence goes on along the minus strand of OY751346.1, from coordinate 6,919,967 downwards.
ATTCAGGTACATAACCTTACCAATCAAATTTATCAGGAACAGTCATATTCCAATTCGGTCGTGGAGACGGCGACAGAAACTTGCCACTCATCTTTTGCTTTTCGCAGTCAGTGTAATTATAAAACGTGCATGTTTTGTTATAGCCCCTTATCAACATCTTTTCAGCAAACTCCCCGGCCGCCATATCCGAAAACTGTGTCAGGCCGAACACTGTGTCTTCCTCCAAAGCATTCAATCTTGCTATTTCGACCAAAGACGCCTATAAAACAATTAATAAATTAACTTACGTGGTATGATATGTCTTCATCACAGAGTGAGAATCTTCCGACCAAGCGACCGTTGATGTGAGGAAATTGTACATTATACAGCATATTATATTGCAGTGTAAACTTTGGATTGGGTGGTGAAGTGTGAAATTGTGTATAGTGCCATCTATTGTCATTTGTTGTAGCTTATTTTAGTTTCTCTAAAGTTGCTATAATTAAATTCGAACCTACACTAGAATGGTCGATTTCAACGCAATATTCTAGGCTGTAGGCTATCGGTGTTTTAGGGGCCATAACCCTTCCTAGAAAATTGACCTAAATAAGCGTGTGCTCTCTCTCTCCTTGCTGACCGCATTAAAGCCCTGGATAACTGTTCCGATGGCATCATACATAATATGCTACACTGATTATTGTGTACTTTGTAATAGTTCAAGTGGTTGGCCATGCCGCTACCAATAATCCGAGTATTTGTTGGTCGGATTGCTATACAGAACGAAATAAGAATGTGTGATCCACAAATATCAGTCTCGAGTTTGAGCGTCATTTATGTATCCCTTGGAATGTTCGTGAAGTACCTGACCTTGTAAACTTTTGCCTCCAGCAGAAGTTATCTTTTTTAGAAGAAAAATGAAGAGAAACGAGGATTCATTAACCTGTGAATGGTTGGAATGCCAGAAAATATTGAAATCTATTGTGTCTGGCTGCGTCTTAATAGGTTAAATATTTTTTTCCTTTTTTATAATAAGTTATGACCGTCGTGTTTTTAAATGTCTGGAATTATTCGCTTCATCGCAGCAAATTATATAAACTTTCAAACAATAGACACAAAGAGCAACAAGACTCGGATACAATGTTTTTAGATCACACACTTTTTGCTTGTGTACAGATCGAATCCAAAGTTGGTGAGAGGACCACTGAAATTATAGCGACATGCGTGCAGACAAAAATATAGTATAAAATATTTTGATTAGTAGGTAAGTGCTGACCTTAAAATTCTGCAGTCTTCGTTTATATTCATTGCCAAAATAACTCTTATTAAATTGCACCAAATAATTATTAAACTTTATAACATCAAGCTCAACAGCTGTAAATTCTTCAAGCTTACTCGAATCTGACCACATTTTAACTAAAAATGCTATATTAAATAGCGTAATTAAAAACAGTATGAATGGTATGCAAAGATTCCGATGCATGGCTTTGTTTTGTCGTAAATAACATTCACTTGAAGTAACAGTCATAAACGTACTGAACTAAACCAGCCTATTTTCCTTTAGTTAGTTTATATAGTCGTATTATTAGAGGCGGTAAATTGAGTCGTTTTCCTATTGTGACAATGATGGTGTTTGTTTTACTTATAGATACATAGCTCACGCCTGTATCCTAGAAGGGGTTGGTAGACATGTATTTCATATACATTTTGCTTACTATGTTTTAGGTTCCAAGTAAAAGAACGCCTATTGCCGCATACCGGGCACAGTTACGTGCGTACGTTAAGGAGCAGACTTAGAATGTCTCGACATAAAACGTTATAACTTATAAGATAAAACACTTATAACAGAGAACTGTGTCATTTAATTGCATGAGGATGCACAGCTGTCACAAGTTCATCACTCATCATAATTTGTAATTTAGATTACGACGTTAAGTCGCGTGTGTTAAAGTTGATTTTAAAATGACAAAATAAAATAGTTGACGATTAGCAGCAAGCGCGCTTGTTGCTACAGTTCAATCTTATCGTAGACCGCGCGCTTCAAGCGAGCGAGCGACCCGTCCGCCTGCGCTGCGGCGTGTTGCCTGCTAGCGGTATTTTAGGATTAACTCAGACTGAGCGGCAATTTGTTCGAGCATGCTCGAACATGTTCTTTTCTATAATAACTTTTAAACTTTCACGTTAAATGATATCTTAACATAATATATTATTAATGCGAATGTGAGTTTGTTTGTTTTTTAAATATTCACGCTTTAAATACTCGACTAATCATCATAAATGCTTATCATGGGTATGTGTCCTCAATTTTACGCTATGGCCTTATAATATGGGGTAATTCGGTTGACATTATAAATGTTTTCCGTGCTCAAAAAAGGTGTAGGTATTCGTGCTATAACCAATGCACAGCCTTTAGATAGTTGTATTCTTTAAAAAAATAAAAATACTACCACTTCCAGCATTGTATGTATATGAAATTTGTGTCTTTGTCCATAAACATACATATTTATTCGAGTTACATAATAATGTTGTAATAAGGAAAAGTAGGAAGATTCATAAATTGTATGTACACCAACAAAGATACCTACGTATTTATAATAAATTACCAGACAATTTTAAAACATTGAATTTTATGACATTTAAACATAAATTATTCTATTTTCTTTTAGACAAATGTTACTATTCAACGTATGACTTCCTAAATTAAACTTTAACATCCTATAATTAAATTACTTTATTCATTTGACATTTTCTTAATTATCTTGACTTTCTTTTTTATATTTTTGACATATTATAGTTTTTATTATTTTTTATTATTCCCAATTATTATTATATTATCTGAATATTTGGAAACGGCAGGATATTATGGACATATAAATTTTTGTAACACCATTGTAACTACAATATTCTGACAAATAAATGTTATTATTATTTGTTTGTCTTTCACGGGTATATTCCTAATACGTTAGGGAAATACCCGGCTCTTTGGGAGGCTTACACGGAGACATGGGTCTAACGTGAAGAGGCCCTTCGAGAGTTTTAATCAAAGGTAGGATGGAACACCTACAGAGGCACTAGCCGCAGCAGGCGTAGGACTATTGCTACGTATGGATTCTAATATATGGGCTATGGGTATGGGTGTTTGATGGACTATGGATGATAAAACGGCGTCTGCCCTGAATACTCTAATAGCATCAATCGAATGGACAGACGGTGACTCGCCAACTCACTAGATCGGCCCCCTGAATAGCCACTATAGGCATACAAGCCAGCAGCAGAAGGCAACACCGGTGCGAGCGGCTAGGGGTGTCGAGCAGTACGGCGCCGGTTTCAACTTCACGGGTCTCGTGAAAACGGACACCCAGAGCGGGTTTCCCCGTAGTTATGCCCTTGAAAATGACACTTCCATCCCCAAGCATGTAGCTCTAGCGGTCCCCCTCTGAGCGGCCGATCAAGGCAAGCCAGAGTTGAGAGTCCTACGGGCGCTCTTGGAGTTCCACCCCAGCCAACCAGTAACGGTAAGCTGGGGACGAGGCCCTCACCGACTCTCTGAGGCATTCAGGACCGCAGTGTCGCCACTCACATTCAGCTCGCCAGCTCGCCACAAGCTGCCCTGCGGTTTGTGCGCTTTTATTTAACCTGGTGATACATTTTTTGTTTATATCACAAGGCGTAGGTGGTAGTTCAAAAGCTAGTATACTATGCCCTCCGGTATCGCGTTAGTCTCATGAGGAGATAACGACTGTCCCAGAGGGGTAAATTATTATTATTATAAAATTTCGCATATAAGTTGTCAGTGGTACAGAAAAGAACCCTTTATCCAGAAAACGGTAGTTCCTATTAGATAGAACTCTATTGATAAAACCTACATTGACGGGAGCGAAGCCTCGGGCAAAATCTAGATACATATATATATATATATTTATATATATTTCAAACATAATTTTATAACAATCCCTAGTACCATAAAATGTATGTGAACATTATCCTTATATAAAGATTAAAATATATATCGGTATAGGGATAAAAGGTAGCAAAAAGGTAAACACAAATATTAGGTACCTACACGGGTGGAAGCAAACAGTGTCATTTAAATATAGTATTTCATGTACCTACTAAGTCAATTATTTATTTATTTATTTCGCATTAAATATAATGACTTGCGCCGATTGCAAACTACTTATTTAATCACAATAATAGCATAAATTTAAAATCCAGCATTCACGCGTTTTCCTCAAATCCTTACTAATATTATAAATTCGAAAGTAACTCTGTCTGTCTGTCTGTTACCTTTTCACGGCTAAACCACTCGACCAATTTAGATAAAATTTGGTACAGATATAGTTTAAAACCTGGGGAAGGACATAGGCTACTTTTTATTGATGTAGGTACCACGCTGGCGGAGCTGCGCGCAAAAGCTAGTACCTTATAAATTCTTACAATACCTTTTATTTATCCGGAAAATTATCAACTTCTGGGTTAAGGTCCAAGAGAGCGTTAAGCTGCTCGGTTAGTAACCGAGTTATGGAACCGCCAGCAATTAGTGCTTTCTGCCACGACAATAGTTTTTAAGCACAAACAATCTGCAGCACTTGTCGTGAAGACTCGGTGCCTCGATCATCCCTTTTAGAATTTTGCATGTTCCAACCATCTGATCATATGACTGCCTCGTTTCTAATGAGTTGAAACCCAAACAACCCAACAAAAATGTTGTAGAGTACAGATAAGGGTAGTAACAATACAATGTCTTATAAATAAATCATAGAAATGCTTTTTGGACATTATTCAACTTATGGAATTGGCTTATGTACCTAAGTATTTACGGACGGAAGTTTTGACCACCAAATATGGCAGACGCGTAAGTAACTATGTGTGACTGAGTAAAGTATTTATATCTTATAATAATATTAGCCCTGTATTAAACTGTGCCACTATTGGGCACGGTCTTCTTCTCAGTGTGAGAAGTGTTAGGCTATAGTCGACCACGCCGGCCCAGTACGAGTTGGCAGACTTCACATATCTTCGAGGACATTATGGAGAACTGTCAGACATGCAACTTTCCTCACGATGTTTTTCTTCACCGTTACAGCGGGCCATAATAAATTTGTTAGGCTCATAACTTCGAAAAGTCAGAAATGCGCGCCTTGGGATCGAACTCGTGACCTTTGCGTGGTTGTCCCACGCTTTCCTACTAGGCTATCGCTGCTATAAATTAATAATGCATTACATATTTTAGTGATAAAAACAATCAATGACTGTCTGTACGATGCAAGATTTCCTCAGTTTTATGTTTTTACGTAACACAGTTGATTTTTTCGCCGTCGTATCGCGTAATGTTGTAAAGACGGCCGATTTGCAGTAGTGTGAGTGTGTATGTACGAGCGGTCTGACCGACTTGAGTGAAAACAATTTTTAGTTTGGGAGGTGGAATTCCTATATTATCTTAAATTTCGTATTATATAAATAAATAAATAAAATAAAATATCTTTATTTCGGACATTAATGTTGGTATGTACCTACATAAAAAGAGTCCATAGATTGTTTAGTAATGGGTTAGTAACAGAATGTACTTATAGTCTATATTAGTAGTGTTAGTAAGCCCGCCCTCTAGACACCGTGTGGTAGCACTTTAGGTACCTCTACGCAACGTTGTGTGAGATCTATGTAATCTACACTTTTAAAAGCACGTGCGTGAACTAGTGTATAAATATGCGCTACAAGTGAAACCTCATCAAGTACCTATTACATATTTTTAAATTTTATATTTCGCATACCATACGTTATAGTATGGATTTAGTCAACATTGACAATATTAGGTAGCTTTCCAGCAGCCATAGTCATAAAATCTGTACACAGTAGTTTAATTTTCAACATTCACAATTAAACGTAAGATAATGTTATATTTCGGTTTTAACCTGTCCAGCCAAAGACGGACGTCGTTCACATAGACACCGCTAGGTTGTCAAACTTACAATGCCTTCCTCATTTGTGTTAAGTGATGACTCTTGTAAAAGACAGTAACACAAGAATATATCTAATGTGTAATAGATTGCCACCGTAACGTCAATGTCTTACCTTTCCATTGTGATATTTCGTCCATGTTAATAACTGAATCGAATTAAAAGATTGATTACCTACCTTGAATTTTAAATAATTCGTAAACGTACTTAGAATAGACTTATGTTTAATTTATCACCAAATTATAGTAAAATATAACAGTCAAAAATAGTAAATGAACACCAAATTGCACAGAAAAATATATTTAAAGAGATCAAACTAAGTCGACGGAGTCCCGCGAAGCGTGGCTCCTTTTTTTGGGTGGGTTTAAGAAGGAACCTAACATAACCTAACCCTTCCGAGACGGAATGCAGTGATTTGAGGCGTATAGATGCTCGTTATGATATATTTTAGTAAGCATATTTTGCTGCGCAATTACTATTTTTGGTGGTCATTAAATTTAATCCCCTTACAATATTATAAGAAATATATTCCGTCGCATCCAACGAGCCTAGTTGAAGATCAGACGGCTATGCAGAAGTCTCGAGTTCGATCACAAGACGACATTTCCAAGCGCTTGAAAGAAAACATCGAGAGTAAACCATGCCTAAGCGTTGTGCATGATATTCTTGAAGAGGTGTAGTCTGCCAATCTAGATTAACCCTTGTGATATTAAGAGGCCCGTGTCCAGCAGTGGGACACATTAAGGCGGGTACTCACTAGCAAGCTGTAACTGTAACCGAACATATACGTTACGAGGTTCTAGTGTGTACGCGTGAAACGATCTTCACTCGCGAGTCTCGCGACATCCATCGAGCGCCCTCACCGAGCGTACTCATCAAGCGAGCTGTAACAGATACAGTAGCGAGGTTCTAGTGTGTACGAGAAGTCCACTTCACTGTCACCGTCACGACAAACCGGATCTATCCGCAGTGTTGGTTTATAACGCCATGATGTCGGGCGAAGTATCTCTCGCTTGTACAGCATACATACTGATAGATGCTTTACTCGATAATTGGACGTAGTTATGCAAAAAGGATCCAACCCACAAAACACTTTGTTTGTAGGTATAGTTATAAATGGTATTAAAATATAAATATATATACATATATATTAATACCATTTATAACTATACCTAAAAACAAAGTGTTTTGGTTAATATATATATATATATATATATATAATACCATTTATTATAACTATACCTAAAAACAAAGTGTTTTGTGGGTTGGATCCTTTTTGCATAACTACGTCCAATTATAAACGGCCACGTAGGTGATGGATTCATCGAATGTATCTTGTAGTAATCTTTATCCTTTGGATTCCATAACACACTGTTTTCTTTGTAGGCATCTATCAGCAAAAGACATTTATTTTATCTTCTGACCATTCATTCATGATAAAGAATAAACAATTAAAATCAATGAAAAAGACTTCTTGGTTCGCAGCGTGTTATGACCTTTATTCTCGACGTCCACAAACGTACTGCGAGCATCCTTTGATTCGCGGCAAAAACCGACAATCGTCGGCTCACTGCGAGCCGCACGTGTTCCGCTCGTAGCAGGCTTGCGAATCACGTACACACTATGTTTTTAGGTTACAGTAACGTGCAACGGTTACAGTTACGCAATGTGTACCTGGCCGTCATCGGCTCGCTGCGAGCACAGCACGTTCCGCTCGCGAACTACGTATACACTATGATTTTCGGTAACTGTAACGTGCAACGGATACAGTTACAGCTCGCTAGTGAGTACCCGCCTTTATATACAAGGCTGATATTATATTCAATATAATCTTTTTCGCTGTCCCGTGATAGACACAATAGAAAATCTATTTGACGGTCTCGATGGCGTAGTGGTTAGTGTAGGTAACCGACTGCCACGCCTAAGGTCACGGGATCGATTCCCACACAAGTCAAACATTTTTGTGCATGAACATGGATGTTTGTCTTGGTCTTTGTGTTTCTAAGTATAATATTATGTACTTATGTATTTACAAAAATAAGTATACATTATGTAAGTGTATCCATTGTCTAGTACCCATAGTACAAGCTCTGCTTAGTTTGGGCTAGATGGTGTTGTGTGTATGTGACAGATTATTATTATTATATTATTATTATAATGTAAAGTAAAAAAGCTGTCCTCATCAAGGACTCTACGTGTATGTAATGCATCATCATAATTATGTTGTTATGTATCATTAGTAATTCATCGGACAGGAAACCTGTACCTACATCAGACGACCAGGAAAAAATTAGACAAATAAAATGAAATAAAACAGTTATAAATTGTTTATTGAATAAAAGTACTAGGTACTTCAATAAGAAGACTTGTAAAATACAAATTATTCTATAGATGACACTATTTCAATATTTAATGAGACGACGACCATCTTGTTAAAAATAATAATATTTTTTAATTTAACGGTTCTATAGAATAACTTGTGTGTAATAAATTGACATGGCATCAACACAATACTTATGACAAATTACTATAATTAGTTCACCTAAATTCTGACAATCGGTACATTTTATTATCATACATACCTATGTCTTGGCACAATAATTTAATGCCAGTCTCAATAAAACTGACAAAAGAATATCTATCTAAAGTCCATTTTCTTACTTGACTTTAATTTAGTAATACAATATCGCATACTGGCAGATAAAGACAATGAGTATTAATAAAAAAATATCTAACTAAATGCTTAATACGATGGATAGTCAACATATTTAGTATGTCTAATAAATGCATTAGTAAAAAAACTTATTCGTAAATTTTCTATAAACCTTTTTGATATACTACATCGCTATTAAGCAAGCTAGCATTCATATGCATTATTAATTATTATGAACAAAACTTTTTAGAATTTCATTTATAACGACTTTCATGTTAAGTTTAAGTTTTATGAATATATCCGAATATATATATAGCATCTTTATTTTTTTGTCGTCTCTATTAGAGAGCAAATATAGTCTAAAACAGTAACTAAACGGTTTAATAATGAGATTTTAGTTTACTAATAAGTCAAGTAAGAAATTTGGGATAAATTTACCACCACCATGTAATAAAAATACTACAATATTAGTCTTATTACTAATTATAGCTTGTGTTAGGCGCACAAGACAATCATAGAGACAAGACACGGCATTTCTTAATGAGCATTTGCAAGGGTTAGGCAATGCGAGTATTAGATGGCTGAACATTGAAATCTCGCCGGCTTATATGCACCAAAAATCTATATTCGCTGGCAATGTGGCCTTTAATCTATAATATGTAAGTTAACTACTGAATTTTGTATTTAAATATACACCATAATGGATATGTAGGTACTTTTTATTAATCACTAACCACCCGGTCACACTACGCATTGACTGAGCATGATATTAGTTACGGCAGCAGTAATTACCGTTCCCATGGGATCTTCGAGATAAAAAACATATAAAAACACTCTTAAATACAAATGCAAGGCTTTGTAAAAATTTCAAGACAATCCATCGACTAAATTTCGAGTTTTGAAGACACAAACATTCGGTAACTAAACGTTATATATGAAGATTACAATATAAAATCAGCACTAAAATAATATTGGTATGGCGGCTCTTATATGTCCGGTTGCTCTACTCAAGAAACGAGTTGTTTTACCTACAGGCAGTTAATTTTGACACATATTCTATGGAAAATATGTCAAACTTTATCAAAACCTATAAATCATAAATCATAACTTTATTTGCATATATATATTCTTCATATAAGGAATCGTCCCATTGACGCTGGGTCATAATTTTGTTCTAACAATACTAGTCTTCAGTATCGATTGCGCCATAAGAAAATTCTAGAAGCATGCATATTACATATTTAGTCAACATATCTACATTATCCTTATATGTATACTAAATGTTACCTAATTTGGTAAATTAAATATATTTAAGGCACGTTTACCCTGTATATTTATAAAGCTTGTGATTCGAATAGTGATAACGTAAATATTTAAACAATTACAGGAAAACGCTTATTATGTTATACCAAACTAGATAATTATTATTCATACATCGAATATATGGTAACAGTATGTTGGGATTAATCACTTAAGCAAGCGCGAGCTGGCTATTACTAGTTGAGTCGGCCAGCTATCGCTAGCTGAGTCGGCTAGCTGTCGCTAGCTGAGTCGGCTAGCTGTCGCTAGTTGAGTTGGCCAGCTGTCGCTAGCTGAGTCGGCTGGCCAGCTATCGTTAGCTGAGTCAACTAGCTATTACAGTTAAAAAGTAAGATCCCTTTAAAAATGGTCAGACAGATAGAAAATGAAAATGAAATGAAAGAGTGTTCCTCTGTGGCCGGACCACAGTTTAGTACTCAGATGCTATAGTTCGAAATAATACCTACCTAAAGTCTACTTTCATCGGAATATATATATATTTTTAGTACCTCAAGAGATATCTTTTTAATTAACCATTTATGTGGTCCGGCCGCCAGGCAGTGCTCTCTGGCCGCGCCACCTCAAATTAAATAGAGTATAATGAACTATTAATAAATCAATATCCCGAAAAAAACTACCTAAAGAGTACCTTGCATACGACAAATATGGTCCAATAAACCACTTTAGTTAAGGAGTTATTGGTCGTAGGGTGTGCTCCGGCCGGAAGGTATACATACTCTGCAGCAAGTCAATTTTGCAATATTTAATATTAACTATCCATAAATCAATTTATATAATAGTAGGTACCTTTTCTCTACTCTTCGTTGATACTTTTATCTCTCAAAAAACTATTCATTTTGATTAATTAATCTTTAAAGTATGTGGCGCGGCTAGGGAGGATTACTTTCAGCAAATATAACGAAATATGCATTATTTCTTTATGCCAACGAAAACTGCATAATAAGTACTTTATAAAAAGACCTGGACTTCATCTATAAACTTTTATTTTTATTACCAACAATGATTTTGAAAAAGATGCTCTTTTTGGTTTTTGTTTACCTATCTACCTAAGAATAGGTAGTTAATTTGACGAAGTAAGTGAACATTTTGGTTTAAAATAAACAATAAGTAGGTATACGAAAAACAAATATATATTTTTATAATCAAATATTAACAATTGTTAATACAAGGTAAAATGTACCGGTAAACAAATTATTAACTACACATTGAAGGATTTGTTCATATTTGAAATTGATTTAGGCGTTGTTTAAATGACATTCCAGACACTATGACATTACAAGGAAAATTATTTACACTGTTGTCAGTGATTGAGTATTTACCAAATATTCGCCATTACGTCGCTCACTGCAAGCGTCTGGATGATACTTGGGAATCATATGATGATTTAAGTACTAAAGTTACAAGGACTAAAAACCAGCAAATTAATGTTCATTGTATTTTATACGCAAATTGTAAATTATAACTTATTTTTATCAAAATCTTTATTTTTAATTTAGGTCTTGCATTTTAAAGTTGAAAAATAACTTCAAAACTCCTTTATTTGTAATACTGATTGACTATATTTTTAATACGCGGTTTGGGTACACTCTTTTTTTCATTGTTATTTCTTGTTTAAAGGGTTAAATGCTTAAATTCAATCTATTGACTTTAGTTTGTTATATAAAACACTTTTCCGTCATTTACAATACCTTGTATTAACAATTGTTAATATTTGATTATAAAAATATATATTTGTTTTTCGTATACTTATTGTTTATTTTAAACCAAAATTTTCACTTACTTCGTCAAATTAACTACCTATAGTAGGTAGATAGGTAAACAAAAACCAAAAAGGTGCACCTTTTTCAAAATCATTGTTGGTAATAAAAATAAAAGTTTATAGATGAAGTCCAGGTCTTTTTATAAAGTACTTATTATGCAGTTTTCGTTGGCATAAAGAAATAAAGCATATTTCGTTATATTTGCTGAAAGTAATCCTCCCTAGCCGCGGCACATACTTTAAAGATTAATTAATCAAAATGAATAGTTTCTTGAGAGAAAAAAGTATCAACGAAGAGTTGAGAAAAGGTACCTACTATTATATAAATTGATTTATGGATAGTTAATATTAAATATTGCAAAATTGACTTGCTGCAGAGTATGTATACCTTCCAGCCGGACCACACCCTACGACCAATATCTCCTTAACTAAAGGGGTTTATTGGACCATATTTGTCGAATGCAAGGTACTCTTTAGGTCGTTTTTTTCGGGATATTGATTTATTAATAGTTCATTATACTCTATTTAATTTGAGGTGGCGCGGCCAGAAAGCACTGCCTGGCGGCCGGACCACATAAATTGTTAATTAAAAAGATATCTCTTGAGGTACTAAAAATATATATATATTCCGATGAAAGTAGACTTTAGGTAGGTATTATTTCGAACTATAGCATCTGAGTACTAAACTGTGGTCCGGCCACAGAGGAACACACGAAATGAAAAGATTTTTATTTTTGTACCATCATGACATGCATCATCAATTATTAAAGAATGTGGGTATAACAAAAAGTAAATAAAAATATGGAAGTATAAAGAAATGTTAAAAACAATTAAAATGTTTATGTGCAGATGCACGTCCCATCCGACGGCACAAAAACAACGGTGATGCGCTCAGCATAATGCTGTGGCACTTGCATTGCTGCAAGCACTACACAGCGCTGATTTTCAGCGAACACCACACAGATAGCGTATGGTTAGTGATAGGATTCTGCCGGCATCCTTTGTAACTTTAAAAAGATACATATAGCTGCTTGTCAGTTAGAAAATTAGCCTGCCATGTTTGCGCATACGCCGCTGACGTATTATTATATTATTCGAATAATAATAATTATTATTTGAGTACCTACTTAAAAATAATCATTAATATTTTAATTCAGCATATCTCAGATTGGAGACTAAATTTGTGGCGATTACAGATTGAGGTACCATATGGATTTATCTGCAAGCAATAGGTACAATCAATAACCAACAATATTTATCGATTTGATCATATCTAAAAAGGATACTACACCACAGATATAATACAAAACAACCTCTTGAAGCATTAGTTCAGTTCATTTTTGCGGACAAACATACATATGTCCGCTCGACACTTGACCGGTACTTGCTTGCCAATTTATATCTATATTGCTATAGATATATTTACACCGAATTGCTTACTATTGACACAAATATAGACTCCAAAACTAACTATGATAATTACCCTGCATTTTTATGAAATAAGGCACATAATAATATATAACATGATTAAACTTAAAATATTTGTTCGAACTTTCTCGTAAATTCTAAACGTTAAGTATTACCAGCTTCACTATCTCCTAGAAGTAGTTATCTGTAACATGAATGTCATGCCATACCTTTTATTTAGCCTAGTAAGAGAAAGACAGCATGTGAGTAATATATAAAAAACAACTTTTTGAAACAGGCCACTAGTCTAATACTCGGTTTCTATTTTGAAACAATATTTTAAAATCCTAAATATATAAAAAATATAATCTAAAATGACTCGTTTTTGTCTAATAGAAACCGGACATTAGACTGCATGTCATTTTGTCTACGTTTACAAACAGATGGCGTTACATTACTTCTAAAAATGACATGCTTTATTTCTCATATACATTTAATAAGTATATATACGAATGTTTTATTGTCAATATTACTTAAAATAAGGCACGTTGTATATATAATAATATAATTAGTCATAATATAATCACAGTATCATATAACATAATAATATACAAAGCGTAACGAGAGGCGGGTCGGGGGCTAAAATGTGTATTATATTTATGTATATTCTTGTACAAAATGGTGTACTCAGCGTCATAAGTAGTAAATTTATATATAACAGTATTTTGTGTGTATTATTCTATAGTAATATAATTGTAATTAAAATAACAAACCTTTAATTATTACAGCTGTAAAAGTTTAGAAATTATCATTATTGTGTATGGTAGAGCTATTAAAATCACGGTATTATTAATAGATGTATATGTCGTTGACTGTACATCAGTCGCGGACTATTATACCGAGCATGAGTTTTTGTTATTAGACGTCAAAGTATAGCCATATTTCTAATTTATTTTCTTTACACCGCACTGGGCCAGCGTAGCTCTCTGACCTTATCCTTCTCAGACTAAGACTGCCCAGCAATGGGACAGTTTAATACAGGGCTAATTATTATATGCTTACACCGACACAAAGACATCACCTTTAATATAACCTCACCTTCCATTACACGTTGTAGGTAACAAAACTGCAAAATATTATAAACATAAAAATTATAAAAAAAATACTTTTAAAACAAAATTTTTTTACGTTTAAATAACTTCTGAGTATTATAACATTATATTAAAGTGAGTTATTGCCATGATTAAAATTAAGTTATTCAGTACAATATAGTTTAAAAACTATTATTATTATTTATATATATATAATAAGAAAACAATAAAAATGAGAAATTGGTACTAAGGCAATTTTCCTATTCGGCGAGTAACCAAGTAGGAAATTGAGCTAAAACTAGTATGAAGTGGACTAAAATCTAGTATGAAGTCGACTAAAACTATTATGAAGTCGACGAGTAACGAATAACGAACGTTTGATTTGGGTCTAGACTGGTCCCAAAAGGTGCTTTGGAGCACTGGATAGTATGGTGGTGATATAGCGGTCCCATCTTTTACAACCACGCGATTGGCAAGGAGGAGACGCTATATCATTAACCTGGATTTATTCTTAGAACAGGTAAGCCCAATCACTTGTATGCGTATACGCCTGCTTGCGGTAGGACAAAACTGTAACGAGCATGACGTATATACATAGGTATATGAACACAGATTGAGTATTTGAATTTTCAACATAATTATGCGACACAAGAAGGCAGTTTCTATTACATTACTTTATTTAATAGTGACGGCGGCTACTTCGTTCGCCAGTCCACATATATTCGTGCCGATGGCCAGGTTAATGTAGCCAGCGTTGCCGAACTCCTTACCCCAAGAGTTCTTCGCGATGTAGTATGGAACATCGGCTGATAGATCGTATCCAACGAGTTGGACCGCATGATTCAGGTCTGCGGGTGCACCACTGTAATTCAGATAGTATTTTTTAATGTTTAATCAAACGGTTCCTCAACATGACATATCATACTCGTGAATGAAAATGCCTGTTGACAAGAGCGAGAGTAACCAACGACTAATGGAGACCGGTTCAATTGAAAGTGAAATTTAATCTAAGAAACATCGTGTGTCGTGCTCGCGAACGTTCCTGTGCATGACGCGCTAATTAGATACGCTACAATAAGTAATTGAAGTGTAATAATAAAATAAGCTTCTTAATAAATAATATTTCCTTTTCTTTTGAGGACATACGGGCGAGTGTGTATAATTATATGTATGTAACAAACCTGCAATGGAACTGTATGACTCCACCGAGGTAGTGTTGCCAGGTGAGAGCGTTGACTGCTACCGTGACCGGTCCATGCGTAGCCAAAGTCTGCAAGATTTTATCTTCTGAACCCACGAACCTGCAAGTGAAAACGTACATATCAAGAGGATACACTGAAAAAATGCACTAACTTTCATCGAATAGTATAGGACTATGAGAAGACCAATTAATCTAGAATTTTGATATAGGTAAATTGATGTCTTTAGCTAGAATTTCCTAGCTCAAAAACACGATATTGTGATTTTGGCTCGATCATAATTATTTTCGAAAACACCTCTGAAAAATTACTATTTTTGAAATTACAAGCAAGGTACACTATCATTATGCTTAGGAATTACTCAAATATATTCGTAACATCAATATTAGTAATTTGCTACCTCATTATTTCCATAACTAAAACAAATCATTTTAAAATAACATTTTAAAATTTTAACAATTTCTAAGCACTCTCGATCATTGCGGGCGCATCGCAATTTTAGACCTTATGATCTTTAACGATTGATACACAATGAGTGTCAATGAGTACGGGCGTCGAGTAAACGATAATTTTCGCGGTGTCCACTTAAGAAGACAATACAATCATGATTTTTCAATATATCTTTGTGTTCAATTCACAAATGGTTCTTGCCAATAGGGGCAAATCCTATTTTTTTTTACTATATTATGACTGTTGAATTACCACAGTGAGATTTCGAGTTTGGTGTCAAGGGATACACCGCCAATCTTTCAAAGTTATGTGTGTATTTAATAGTTACCAATCTCTCGCTATAACGGTGAAGGAATCGTGAGGAAACCTGCATGTCTAAGAGTTCTCTATTGTAATTTTTTTAATGATTTAGAAGGTAAACAAGCTGACGGATCGCCTGGCGGTAAGCGATTACCGCTGTCCATGGACACCCCAAACACCAGAGGAGTCACAAGTGCGTTGCAGTCCTTTTAAATTTGCCCCTCCCCCCAGAAGGGGGAGAGGGGAGGGTTGGGCCTCCGGTACCCTCACTTACTCGACGAAACAAAATGCAAGAGCTATTTCACGCCGGTTTTCTGTGAGGTCGTAATATCACTCCGGTCGAGCCGGCCGGCGGCCCATTCATGGCGAAGCGTAGCTCTATCTTCTCGAAGATATGTAAAGCTCGCACTGGACCCGCGCGGTGGACTATCACCTAAACCTTCTTACATGTAAAGAAGCCCGTGCTTAGCAATGGCTCAGTTAACAGGGGTGATATTATACATATAGAATCAAAAATCAGTAGGTGGACACGGCTAGTTAGTTAGTCGGACGTGTGATAACCGCACTTAGCCCCACGATCGGGCCATTCTGCGTAAATAACCGACGCGAAAATTGTTCGGTTACTCATACCACGTCAGCTCCGTTCAGAAAGATAATAGGGGACCGGTGTTGCGCAGTACCTCCTGCATCGTTTCTGGACTGTTTAGAAGTTTCGCCCATTGGTTACTCATGCTTTTACAAGGTATATACAAGGAGACACCGGCTCACGTGCTCCACATGAGCCGTTGTCTCCTCGGTCTCCGTGCAGCCTCTACATAGGTGACTGTCAGTGATGCCGATGTTGAATAGGTGTTTGTTGAGTGAGCAGTAGCCTGTTATTATACCCTCTAGATGGCGTAGGTTTTTCCTTGTGGTACGTAGGAGTTTGCGCGACAGATGTTTGTCTAAGGATGGGAGTGCTTCCTTCGTCTGTCTACATACTGGGTGGACACGGCTTTTTCAGTAATTATACAAAAGTAAACATGAATTTATAAGTTTGTATATTTTTTGTAGCTAGCTTATTTAATATTAATGTGATAAGCAGCTGTCAGTTAAGTTATTAGTAATTGTTTTCCTTTTATTTAGAAAACTAGGAATAATTCCTGTGATTTCTTTTAAATAATTATATTGACCAAATAATTACAATAACAATACCGTGGCTTAGAGATAAGACCACTCGTTTAAACCACTAGGGTTTTTATGCGAGTGGAAGTTCATATGTTAAATAAATTAAAATTACAATGTATACTACGATAATTCACAATGATAATACGATATCGATAGTCTCGAGGGACTTGCAAACATTTAAACAACGGACATAATTAACACTTAGATTCGGAACAACCACGGAACAAAAAATTGTAATATCCACATATGTGTGTATCACAGTTTTTGTTCCGCATGGTGCTGAATCGCAAACACAAGCAAAATCATCAAATGAAAAATCACAAGTTGAGTTCGGGTGAATGCTCGAACCAAATTTATTTTTATCCGAGCATTCACTCAACATTGGACGTCTTCTCTTGGTGTTAAATATTCTCGAATTCTACACTAACATAACATATTATTTTATATCATCCGATACATCTATTTTAGTAATTAGGTGTAAAATTACTTGCACTTTTATTAAAATGCGAAATCACTTTACTATTTTGAATTTTCCTTAAGTATAGACAGCAAGTAATCTATACAAATAAAGTTTGTTATCTAATGCATATGAAAGTATATAAGGTACCTATACGAAAACATATATTTTAAAATTTTTATCTGTCTGTCTGTTTGTTCCGGCTAATCTCTGAAACGGCTGAACCGATTCTGACGGGACTTTCACTGGCAGATAGCTGATGTTATAAGGAGTAATTTAAGGCCTACTTTGATTTTAGAAAAGAAATGGGGTTTCGCGGCGACAAACACTTTTTAGTTAAAATCTACGCGAACGAAGTCGCAGGTAACAGCTAGTATTAAAATATAAATCGTAAAAATAAAGTTTAAACTTACTCATCGCAAGTAAAAGACTCCACCTGAACCCCGGTCGCATTAACTTTTGTCTTACAAAGGCCGTTGACAAGACTGAGAGGGTATTCCTTCTCCTTCGCCACGGGCGTTTTGGTTATCAACAACCAATTCAGGAGTAAGCAGATGTCGCCACCGGCGCAACCACTGTTACCAAGGCCTGCGCAGTCGATAGCTTCCTGAAATTAATATGTATGAAATGTAGAAATCTTGTACTTATGTTGCTAGAGAATATAAATAAATAGAAATATTTTATTGCTAGAAACATGATACAATCAAATTATATAAGATTTTTAAACAGTTTTCATCATGTTTTACCGAAAGTATGACAAGCAAAATGTAACAATCAATGATGAATGTTAAATTTCATAGTTGTAGAATTCAAAATAAGGCCTGCGTGCATTCATTCAACATAGTCAAACAATAATGCTAAATGAAAACATACATACATATAACGGCTCTAGACCCATAATGAAATTAAATTAAATAGTAACAATAAATTCATACCATAATAAAGCATACTTAATTTAATTATTTTACTTTAAATAAATTAGTTAGGTCCGTGAATCGGCACCGAGACCTGTAATGAGTGTATCACATTACGCCAGATATGGTTTTAGATCACTCCTCACGTATTTAAGGGACAAGTTTATCGTCATCTCTCAGTACATACCCAGACGCGTAGTGGTACTAGGACTTTCCTAACTGAAAATCCCAATAATTCATAGCCTGACCCGGAAGCGTACATAGAAAAGCTACTTCAGTACGTCTCCGCCGAACTGAATTATCATTTTCTAACGATAAACACGCGTAAATGCTGCTCCAATACGTATCAGAGGGTGATGTACTGCAGTAGGATTTCTAAGTTAATACGCATTTAGATGTACTAGAAACCCTCATCCTATTCGTCAAGCTCGCGTGACATATTGACGTAGGATTTCTAGTTTGAGTTTGTGTAAATTCTAGTACTCGCTGGTCGCTACCACGGCAAACATATCTGCAAAGGGGTCCAAAGAAATAGTCGAGGAGTTTGAAGATGTTATAAATATGCTATTGTATCCAATATGTACCTGAACACTGAGAGTTTCCAGCTTGCCAGAGTTGATGGCAGCCATAGCTTCGATGGTGCCAACTGTGCTGAAAGCCCAGCACGCGCCGCACAAACCCTGGTCCTTTACGGGGCTGATAACACCCTTGAGTCTCCTGGAAACCATGAAGATTAGCATTACTTTATCGTACAAATAATGACTTATTACAAAACGTTCTGTGTCTGTGTTTACAGTTTTCCATCTCTGTTCCAAGTTACTATTTAAAAAGAGACAGCATCTTTAGATGATGTCTAACTTTTGTTCCTGTTTTGAATTAACCATCTCTGATTAACAAACACGTAGAATTTTATCAGTAGGTATGGTGATTTGAAAAAGGAATTTTAAATGCATTCTAGTTTTATCCTCATAAAGGCATATTGTCTGTTTTTGAAATGACAATTTATGCAAATATAAATATTTTGGGAACGATAAAGTTAGAGAAAGAAATTGTAACTCAATGAAAATGACCAGTCTATCACGCATCCATTTCTAGAGCAATCTGAGCTTTTTTAGTTACTGAATCCCTAACCTACCTCCCTAAATGCTCCCCTAACTTTTTATCGATTCATTCGACATAACTGGTAATAGAATAATCGCGTTTTTTATTTCGACTGGCCTATCCATATTTTTGCTCAAACACATACCGTAGAGTGGATATGTTAAGTAACCATTCACGTAGGCGTGCCATAAGCCCTTTATATTTTACCTTATAATATCTTAAAATCTTAAAAGTTTTCTCGAACGTAACAAAAGCAGTATGATTAATCGAATTTATAATTATAAAATTATATATAATCTTATGCGTTGATCGTCGGGTCGTAAGCTATATGTGTATATTTCTGATTGGTCAGTCTTTAGACACGGAATAGATAATAATATTACGTTGAGCAGGTGATTGCCCTGTACGATCGGACAGAGAGGGGCTACGCAAACAATGCGGCACAAAATATTGTATACTACCTTTTGCTCGTGGCTTCGCTCGCGTAAAAGTAGATTAGGTTAGGTTATGTTCGTGACAGTACCTGTTTTAAAATTAAATATAACCTATAATACTCGGTGACTATAATTTACTAACGGTGAAAGAATTTTTAAAATCGGTTGAGTATTTTTGATTTAAATGCTTACAAACAGACAAAAAATGTAATCTTTCCTCTTTATAATATTAGTATAGATTAGTTCTGGTCGCGGCTACGCCCACGTATAAACTAAACGGGGCGCATATTGTGTATTATATACATATATTATCTAGAACATGGTCTACCTACATAATATGTACGAAGTTTTATCCAAATCTTTTACTAAGTCGAATCGCAAATTGCCTGTGAGGGCAGAACACTTTTGTAGACTTAAAACTGCGCCGAGCGTAAGACGCGGTTGGACTGAATGACAGAGCTCGATATTCAAATCAGCGCGCCGCCGCCATAGTAAAATTTTATGGAGGACTAGCTGTGCCCGCGGTCTCACCCGCGTCAGTAGTATTTGTGGTTACTGCGCCGCTCCCGTGAGCCATAGCGTGATGTTATATAGCCTATGTCCTTCCCAGGGTCTCAGGCTATCTCCATTCCAAATTTCATAAAAATTGGGTCAGCGGATTAAGTGTGAAACGGTAACAGACAGACAGACAGACCGACAGACAGACAGACAGAGTTACTTTCGCATTTATAATATTAGTAAGGATTTGAAGTGCTTTTTTGATAAATATGTATCTTTTATGTCAACCAATAACTTAAATATTTGGGACGGACAAATTGTAATATAACTATTTATGTTTCGTTTAAGCTGTAAAAAAAATTTCTACACTTATAATCTAAAAATCACTTAATACGAGCTTACGTTTTTGCATTTTTCGTGCAAATTTGCGTAATTTTGTAGGCGAAAATATTAATTATATAAAGTTTTTAACATGGAGTAATTGTAAACACATTCATTGTTATGGTAAATGTATATTTTATATTTGTATTAAACAAAAAGTGTTGATTTTATCAACTTAACTGTGCCCGCCTGTTTTGGCACATTTCGCTCGGCGCAGTCTTAACTGATTTGTGTCTAGATCTTACATTTAATTTTAAAAGTATTTTTCAAAGACTAAGTACTTTAAAAAGCAAATGATTTATATCTGAAACACTACATTTATTCATGCTACGAACACGAAGTCAGCGGAAGCGGAGCGGTACCGGAGATGGAGCGGTACCGGAGGTGGAGCGGTACCGGACGTGGAGCGGTACCGGAGGTGGAGCGGTACCGGTGATACCAGGGCTTTTTGTATTGTTCGAATATACATAATAGTATAAAACATTACACACATGATCGCTCCAAATCGTGGTACGCATCTGCTGTCTATATGTGGCATTGAACTATTATTACTATTACAACTCACTGGTATGTGGTGAGCTTTAGTTTAAAAACATTTAACTATAACTGTTCAACGCATTCTAGGTAAAGGAGAGGACTTGGGTGTCCATAAGTTATGTGTTCTTTTATGTACATATACTCCCAGTAAAAAAGATCAAAGGTAGTTAAATCTTCTTCTTTTTTCGTAATTAAATTCCTTACCACGAATACAACTTACTACAATCAAAGTAGTAAAGCCTCGCTGATTTCAGCATGAATGGGCCGGCTCGACCGGTGAAGGACTACCCTCTCATAGAATATCGACGTAAAATAGCCGTATTCCTACTGTTGTGTTTCGTTCGGTGAGTGAGAGTGCCGGAGGCCCAATCACCCTCTTTTCCCCTTCGCGCCACTTCTCCTTCCCACATCCTTTTTCTCTTCGTCCTTTCCTAAAGGGGTGGCAACGCGCAAGTGATGCCTCTGGTGTTGCAGGCGTCCATAGGCTAAGGTGAACACTTACCATCAGGTGGACCGAATGCTCGTTTGCCACCTTAGTAGTATAAATCAAGTATATATAGTATATCCTAATCCTAACTAATATTATAAATGCGAAAATGAGTTGGTTTGTTTGTTACGCTTTCACGCCTTAACTACTCAACCGATCAACATGAAATTTTGCATACACGTTGTCAGGGGTACAGAATAGAACATAGGGTACCTTTCATCCAGAAAAAATAACTGTTGCAAATCTAACCTAACCTCACCTACATTTACGCGAGCGAAGCCGCGGGTGAAAACTAGTAGTTTATAATCAAGTATACTCCGCGTTTGAAAAATCATTCAGTCAGTTCCAGCATGGAATTTTAAAAGGTCGATCCACGGTTTCGAATCTTGTACTATTTAATGAGTATATTACAGATGCTATGGACAAAGGTAGCCAGGTTGACGTCGTATATGCTGACTACAGCTAGGCATTTGACCGTATCGATCACAGGCTACTAATTTTAAAGCTCAGAGATGTGGGAGTACGTGGTGACTTGCTCAGATGGTTCTCCTCTTACATTGATAATAGATCGCAGGTTACAGTAGTGAGTAACTACATTTCTAGTTGAGTTACAGTACCTAGCAGGAGCAGCGATAGCTCAGTGGGGAGACCAACAGACTGCAATGCAGAGTGTCTCAAGTTCGAACCCACGTCGCGCACCTCTGACTTTCGGAAGTTATATGACTTTTCAAAATTATGTGCGTATTGTTTGACAATTATCGCCTGCTCCGTGCCTCGGAAAGCACGTTAAGCCGTTGGTCCCGGCTGGCATGAACATCTATGGCAGTCGTTATTGGGAGAGTGTCGACACAAAAGATCCCACTGGGTCGAAGTGTCGCCAGTCTACACTGACTGGCCCCCACATAAGATAAACAAAAGCTCCGCGCTAACTTTCAACACGTTGAGCAACATGTTGTGCAACATGTCGTGCGCCAAATGTTGCCTAGTGGATACGAGACTATAGTTCATGTGTTGCGGGGGACAAACAACGAACAAAAAAAACACCCAGACTCGGAACAGCTGTTTTTTTATTGTTCCGTGTGTGGATCAGACGTACAACACTCAGCGCAGTGATAGTGGAGAGGCGACCACTTAAAACGCTATGCCATGCCATCTGTATCTATACTAATATTATAAAGCTGAAGAGTTTGTTTGTTTGTTTGAACGCGCTAATCTCAGGAACTACTGGTTCGAATTGAAAAATTCTTTCAGTGTTGGATAGCCCACAATCAAAGAAGGTTATAGGCTATATAACATCACGTTACGACCCATGGGAGCGGCGCAGTAATCATTAACGCAGGTGAAATCGCGAGCACATCTAGTTATTATAATATAGTCTGTGATCATAATTAGGTCGTTTAATGTCTTTCCGGATTCGTTGCTGTATTTAGCGATAATTAATATGCAATGAATAAGTTAAACACCTAATATTACGTATCTGACTATCTATAATTTTATCTAGTTTCCTTATATCTCAAATAATTTCCAAATTAGATAGAGCAACACGAAACTAGGAAACTATTAAACGTGTTAGCTATCAGCAGGCCATTAGAACTGGTATGGAAGTCGAATTACACAAAAGTAGTTCAATTATAATTATACTTACGTAATAAAAACTGTATATTATTATATATCTTGCATTTCGACTACCAAAACTTCTAAATAATAATAATATCCTCCAGACCGAATTTCAGCCACGGCGCGCGGCCAGTCTTAACGGAGACTGGCCAACTACACAGGAGATATTATAGTGCACAAGTGTGTGCGCAAACACAAGTGCACTCTCTGTTCCCTAACTCTCATAATCCGATGGGACGGTAATCCGACACGACCGGAGAGAGATCAGGCGCAGGACCTAGTCGAGGCACGGGGGTGTCTTACACCGCCAACTTCCTAATTCCGAGCTACTATTGAGATTTCATAACTGGAAAACCCAATAACTGTTTGTTGGCCGGATCCGGGATTCGAACACGATACCTCATGCACAGCAGTCGTATTTACTACCGCTGTGCCACGGAGGCAGTCTAAATTATACGTACATGGTCACACGCCTATTACAACCAGAACACTACAGCAATGATTTCAGATCCACATAATAGAGGGCGATTCTATTGCCGTCTATGGAGCACACTCCCTCGAGAGTCTGAAAAACTGATGGCCTCTTTATGACAATTCCATGGCAGAACTCCTAATTAATATTATAAATGCAAATGTGAGTTTGTTTGTTACGTTTTCACACCTTAACTACTCGACCGATCATCATGAAATTGCGCATACACGTTTAAAAACGAACACAAAACGATATAGGGTACATTTCATCCAGAAAAAAAACTACTGTTACTAATCGAACCTTATTTTTTTTAACATGTGGAATGCTAGAGGGTTTTATCGGGCTTTCCTGAGACTTATAAATCAAACCTAAGTAAGTTAGCTTACCTACATTTACGCGAGTGAAGCCGTGGGCAAAATCTAGTATGCAATAACAATTTACCAGAGCCGAGAATTGAATCCGAGACCTCATGAAGAGCAATAGTCAGATGAAATTATACGGATATGTAATAAATAACTGTGAACTTGACTGCGCATGCGTCAATTTGGCGAAGCCATGTATGTGTCTAGTTTTTACTAATGCTATTGCTATGCATAAATTCAAAGTTCACTAACCGTCCGAATAACAATGAATGGCCTTCATAATAACATTAATAGTTTTCTATAATTAACACGGAATTGTAAACCGGTTTATAACTATCAAAAACGAGTCAGTGTTGAAATGCTACGTTTGCTTCGTAAGCTTTAATGTTATGCTTAAAAGTTTAGTTATCAAAGCATCAGATCATCGTACTTATGTGTAGGTACATGAAAAAGTGTCCATACTAAGCAGAATGAGCTCACGCGATACATCTTAATATATTATAAAAATCGATCTTATAAAAATCTCGTGTCACGATGTATGTTCGGGATAAACTCCGAAACGACTGAACCGATTTTGATCAAACTTCGTAACTATCTGTAATTTAGTCCAACTTAAAAGATAGGATAGTTTTATCTTGATTTTTTTTTTATCGTTAGGTCTGGACAACGTCTACCGGGAAAGCTAGTTTATATGATAAAATACGATGGAGTACAATATCGAATAATTATGAATAAGCGTAATATCCTAACTAATATTATTAATGCGAATGTGAGTTTATTTGTTACGCTTTCACACCTCGATCATCAGGAAATTTTTCAGATACGTTGTCAGGAGTACACAAAAAACATAGGGTTCCTTTAGGATACCTTTCATCGAGGAAAAAGTAACGTTCTCGAGCGAGGCCGTGGGCAATAGCTAGTTTTATTTTATTTTATTATATAAGGTAGAAATTTATGTCATTATATGTAATAAAATAATCAGTCAATATATAAGTTTCATGCATTCGAATATATTGATTACTTTAAAGATTCGAATTTCATTCAAAACTCGCCCATCTCAAGAGAGCATGACTAGGGCCCGGCGCCCATTATCGGCATCGGCAAGGAAAGGGATCCTTCGGCATCCCTACATGCAAGCGCACACTGTCGGAAACTATGCCTTGGCATGCTGCAACGTTCTTAGGGATGACGAGGCGTCCTTAAACATGCCGCACCGTCCTCAAGCTTGCAAGCCCCGAGTGTTGCCTCGGCGCCGACGGCGGCGGCGCGGCGGGCGACGGCGTACCGAAGGATCCCGAAGTATCCCGAAGTATCCTCAAAGCTGCCGATGCAGTAGCCTCAAGCATACCGAAGCGGTATTTTTGTTACTACGATCATATATCATGGAAATTTCTACTTTATTGCCATAAAGTTAATGTATAATGCTTTTTATCACCTAAAATCCTCAGCCGTGCCGATGCCGATAATGAGCGCCGGGCCTAGCGCGCTGCGAATCTTCACGTGCCATTTCTTACAAGCGTGATTAGATTCATCCTCTGTAATTGAAGTGATACAAAAACAGTGTTGGTCCCAAGGTTCTCAATATAATCAGTATAAACCTAATTATAGTTTTCAAGGTGAAGTCACTTAAATGTTAGACATATAAAAAAATTACAAAAGAATTCAGGAACAAGAAATTTTATACGAAAATACTTGCGGTATTCTCATATATTTTTTTTATTTTGCCTACTATAATTTTATTTATATGTGTATTAGTTATGTTAGTTGTATTTATTACCGTAGGCCTCTCGGATTATGAACGACCTCGGACTGCTCCGAAACAAGTCGGGCTAACCCACACATACTACACGCATTAGATACGTCAGACACGTCGTACCAAGTTTGCACCGAAGGTGAATGTCAGACTACCAATAATTATTGAAAGAAAAATATTCGTTCATATCCAACAAATACTTAGTGAAAAGGGCATCTTAATTTCTTGGTCTACGCTCTTCCATCTCCAGGACCCAGATACCTACAGTTAAATAAAAATAATTATTTTGTAGGGATGAACCGATACATTTCTTTTGAAATTAAACTTATACGGATTTTATCACGTTGTTTATTTTTTATAAAATACTATTATTACATCATTTTGAAATCATCGCTCTCAAAAGGTATTATTATGTGATTAATGTAAATTAAGATATTCATTGAAATTAAACTACTATATACGGATTTTATCGCGTTGTTTATTTGACACATTATTACAAAATTTTGAAAAACTGTTACACTACTATAATCACTATTAAACTTTACTAATTTTTAAGCTAATTAAATTATTGAAACTATTAAAACTATTTATACTATTACTATACTATTATACTATTTATATTTATGTTTACACTTTCCCCGACGTTTCGGTTGCTTTTTAGCAGCCATGGTCACGGGGAGACTAAGATGGTAGTTGTCTCAATGTTCCAGTGTAGTTATTTCAAAGTACCCGAACATAATTTAATCATGGGTGTTTCTATTTATGCAGAATGAACTCAAAGTATCATGAAGTCTAGCTGTGGTTTGCTTCTTCTTGGGTTTAAATAGTTGAATTACTGGATCCCAAGCTGGTGGTACCATCCGTATATAGTAGTTTAATTTCAATTAATAACATTCGCGTAAACAGAAGACAATATTAATTAAGATATTCTAATATCAATACATTAAAATTTAATAATATCGTCGACTTATTATATATTTAAAATGTAATTGTACTAATCGTTTAACCACAAACTATGAGTAACTTAACAAATGGCATATTAATTACCAAGTATATTAATTGTAATAGTTTAGAAAGATTAAATGTTATTATTTTTATTTTATTTTTATGGTCAAAGTTCTATAGAAACTTCCCAATTAGTCAACAGAGTACAACGTGGTTATATCCGACTTCAGCGATGGTTTGGTGGGGTGTTAGCTATCAAGGAGTGACTGATCCATATTTTTGTGGAAAAGGTGTCAAAACATCGCCACCTAAAACAATTCAAGAATTTTCCCATGGAGAGAGTGCGCGTTTCTATTGATAACTGGCCTCAATGTTTAAAGGATTGTATCAAAGCCAATGGAGTTAATTTTGAATGAGCTTTATACATATATTTTTAATATTATGTTACTGAATAAACTAACACACATTAAAGTAATAAAATAATGTATTATGCAATAGAAAAAAAAGATTTTTCCTTGTAACAATATTTATAAAATTTTGCCGCCCCCCTAAAAGTGCCGCCCGGGGCGGGCCGCCTCTGCTGCCCCACTACGCTACGCCACTGGGTACGCTATATCCTTTCCTGTTCCCCTGAAAACGTGTATGCGAAATTTCATGATCATTGGTCGAGTAATTAAAGCGTGAAAGCTTAACAAACAAACAAACAAACTCACATTCGCATTTACAATATTAAGTTGGGATTGTTCAGTAAATTCGGACAATGGTTTAGACAATATACTTTGAAATGTACCTACATCAAGTAAGTTTATGTGAAATTTATTCATTAGCTCTAGTCTTACTACCAGGGTTGAAAACTTGAAAACAAGCGTTATGCCTGCTGGTAAGCTGTCAATGTAGCCTATTAGCGCTTACAACACCAGGAGTTTCACTTGCTAACCTTTTAAAAAAGGAGTGAGTGAGTGAGTGTAAGGCACAGATGTCACTGATGTCTTCGTACACAGTCTTCTTAAGTGAAATTCCTACTCACTGAAGGTACATAAAACACTGTTGAGTGCGATCTTATTTAGAACGAAGGTTGTTTCCAACTTTAAGAGAACTCGCAGGTCAAAGTGGATAGTGAAAGCTGCTTTCTTCAAAAATAGATACTCCTACTAATATTATAAATGTAAAATGTTGTGATATCTTTACTAAATTGTTGAATTAATGACTGATTTGGATTTTTGTTACTCAATCACTGGGAAACCGTAAAACTGCTTTGGCTAGAAATTGGCGCACAGATAAACCATGAATTGGACTAATAAAGGATAATTTTTCAGCCAGTATGCGTATCCGTTTGTTTTAGTTTTTTGTAAGTTGTGCAATTACTTCTCCATATCGACGGTGAAGTGCCAATACCTCCTAACTGTCATTTTACGAGAAATGCATATTTTAATCGTTTTGAATCTAAATAACGCCTTCAGATTCGAAACGATTAAAAAGTGTCAGTTAGGAGGTATTGGTACTTCACCGTCGATATATGGAAGAAGATGCTGCCATGAGCTACTTCTTATTAATAAGTTTTATTCCTAAACATGAGCCCAACACCAAACCAGTTAGCTGAAAATAAGCCTATTATTATTCGGCCAGCAATATTGGCTATCGCTATGCGTACCACAATTAAGAAAACCAGTTTTTAAACATTTACTTACAATATAAAGGTCGCCATTATATGATGAAATAATTTCACGTCTGGTTTATGTCCCTATACACGTGTATCTTTTGCGCGTTAAAAAAGAGTGAATTTTGGTACCTATTACTTAGATAGCAGGTGTGGAAGAAAAGATCTGAGAATGTTTTGCTTTTATACAGCAAAGGTGCAAACTAAGGTTGTATTGTCTGAAGATAAGGTTAGTAGTAGCCTATGATCGCTAGCAAAATGGTATCACTTGCAAGTTGTTGCCACTGCGAGAAAATAATTAACGAGTGATGGGAATTCATTAAAGCGTCATCAAATAATCGGCAATGGCAGGCTCTTCTACTCAAGGCTGGATACATCACAGCACCATGGAGATCCCAAAGAAGTTCTCAATAGCGTTTCCAAGCGGCCGGATAAGCGGGCACGGTCAAGCTTTTTGGTTGCGTGTCCGACCAAATTAGATGGTGGCAGGCCTGATTTGTTTTAAATTGGATCATTACTTTTTTACATTTTTTATGTGTTGGTTGCTGCTCCACCCGCCTCACCTTGTACCTCTAGTGCATGCGAGCGGACTGGCACTGTTCTTCTTTAAAACATTTTTCGTGTTACACAGAAACAAAAAAAATATGGGTGACCGGCCTTTTTACCCAAATGTCTGGCTAAGCTGATAGATCTGTCCGGCGATTCGGTTTTAAGACCCGGCAACCCTAGTTGCGAGGTATACGATATAAAGATCAAAGGAATTAGTACCAAGTACGCAAAAGATCGAGAAATGTGAAGGGACAGTTGACAAATGAACTTTTTAAAGTAAAGGTAGTATATAGGTATTTTTATGTCACAGAGGTGAAAAGTACTTGCCTACCAAACTGTTGTACTCTTTTTAAGGACCTTATACCGTCTCATTATATTCTCATTTAGCTCAGAAATTAGTTGAAATAAAAGAATTATTACAAACGACCCTCGCCGGCGTGAATTTCATGCATACCAATGTCATAAAATTTATGTTGGACTTAAATGAACGAAATTTAACATGTTATTAAATTCTTATGACTAGGATGACGATATTTTAATTGGTATTGCCACATATGTATTAAAATAATGGTGTATTAAAACAGGCTCATTTATGACATACGACCAAATGTGAAGAATAATAAAAGATCAAGATGAATTCCATTGACTTTACTGTTAAAAACATATCGGGCCTCCTTTATTCTAAAACTGGTGTCATATTACCGATCGTAAAACTATGACAATGTAAAAAAAAAGAGGTGGGTGTAAAAACCCAGGATTCAACCTTTTCGTCTTAAATGTACATCATCCTTGTGACCCCTATATCTCGGGAGTCTTATGACCCACAGGACCCATATTCAAACTCGACCAAGACCTCAAGGTGTCTGCACACCAAGTTACAAGCCAATCGGTCCAGTGGTTCCGGAGTTATGCCTGTCACTAACAGACAGTCACACAGACCCACATAGTGTTTTCATTAACCTCTGAAGAGAACTCGGAGGTTAATAAACTAGTTATATGTCGCTTAATCATTTATGGACAAAGGCCAAGTTTAGTGCTCCTTGAACCGACGGGCGGAATGTGATGAAAGTGAATGAAGCCAGAGAAGTGTGTCAGTATCGTAGCAAATGGAAATCCGTAGTCTCTGCCTACCCCTCTGGGAAACAGGCGTGAATCTATGTATGTATCATGTATGGTATAGTTGAGTAAAACAAGTTTTCTATTTTAGGCGTCTCATTTAATAATATACATAATGTCTTTTTCTAAAATCACTTGACGCAAGATTACCTTAACAACTCACAATATAAAAACGATATATAAAATCTTATCTTTTCTTCTAAAGTCAATGAAATACTTTAACAGTCGAAACTATTAATCCAAAGTCTTAAGATTAATAAATAAAATTTGTTTTACAGGTAAACAAGTTTTTATCAAACATAAATCTCATGATTTTCGATTACTGATTATTATATTCGACAATTAATTAATATGATCTGTACTTAAGATGTCTGAAAGATTAAATAAATATCGTCATATGCAGAGTGAACTTTACAGTTAGAATTAATTATTTTTATCTATATTTATACAATAATTATGTAGACAAATTTTATTTATGTAATGATTTGCCAATAATATTTGTAAAGTAATATCCAAAATAGATAGAGATATAGTAATATTCAGAGTAGGACTGGAAATTAATATTAGTAAGACAAACAGCTATAAAAAAAAAAAAAAATAAATGGGAATCCACTAGAATACACAGAAAAGTACATATATTTGGCAAAAACCATCAGTTTCGATAAAGCAAGTAACGACATAGAAATCGAAAAAAGGATACAGCAAACTTGGAACAAATACTGGAGTCTAAATGAAATATTTAAAAGTAACATGTCAACAAGTTTAAAAACCAAGGTAATGAACTCGAGCCTCTTACCGTATGTCTTGACATACGAATGTCAGACTTGGAAATTCACTACAAAAGCCAAGCACAAAATTACCACCTGCCAGAGAGGAATGGAAGGAAGTATGCTTAAGATTAAGAAGACACACCAGGATAAGAACAATAACAAAAGCCACAAATGCCTTGAGCTATGCCCAGAAACTCAAGTGAAAATGGGCAGGACACGTAGCGAGGCTCACGGACCAAAGATGGACCCTCAAAATTACCTTGTGAGGAGGCCCACAGGGAAAAAGAGAAAGAAGGAAACCGCTTACACGATGGGAAGATGAAATTAAAAAAATTGCAAGCCCAAATTGGTGCTAAATAGCTCAAAATAGGGAAATTTGGGCATCTTTGGAGGAGGCCTTTACCCACCCGGGGTTCTTGACATAGATTTAAGTTAACTTAGAAAGTAGTTTAATATTATGTAAAATACTAAGAACAAATGAAGGCTTTTTTATTTTTATTTTATTTTTATAATATTCAAAATAAAATTAGGGTATCTTATTTTTTCTTTTAATGTCATTGCAAGTACATAGTATGTTCATATCTATACTTACTAATATTATAAAGCTGAAGAGTTTGTTTGTTTGTTTGCTTGAACGCGCTAATCTCAGGAACTACTGGTCCGATTTGAAAAATTCTTTCAGTGTTAGATAGCCCATTTATCGAGGAAGGCTATAAGCTATATATCATCACGCTAAGATCAATAGGAGCGGAGCACCAATGAAGAATGTTTCAAAATCGGAGGGTATTTTTTCCTTTTGAGAGCTTCCGCTGCGTGCGCTGCGTAAACAGTTAAAGTTTCGCAAAAATCATGTATGACAGAATTGTTCCCCTTTAAAAGTTCTAAAAAAAAGTCCGCGACAGCATATGTCTATCTTTTAAGGTTGGCTCACTATAACCATTTTTATGCTAACGAAATTTGTTCTAAAATAATACATTATTTGCGAAGGTATTTTTATAAACATGATATTAATCCTTATCCAAATAAATACGTTAATCATCACAAGTATTTAATTTAAAACAAAATTGCCCTTTACATCATACGATTTCAATGAATATCTTAGGAGATATCGCAGTTTTAAAATAACATCGCAGCAAAATAATTACCCATTACAGACATAGTACAAACGATGTTTCTCCTGGTTTATTCTGCGTGATTACTACTGGTTCGATTTGAAAAATTATTTTAGTGTTGGATAGCCTATTTATCGAGGAAGACTATAGGCTATATAACATCACGCTACGACCCACGGGGGCGGCGCAGTAACGATAAACGCGGCTGAAACCGCGGGAACATCTAGTTATACATAATAGGTAACTCTTCTGCTATGTATGTACCTATCGACTCCAGCGACGGATGACCACTCCTAAGGTTAAAATCGCATAGCAGGTCAACACTTGGTACCCATACCCGTGACACGCCCCTTTCTTTGTTTGAGTTTTTTTACACTTTACATTTGTTTACTGATTCTAAGGCGATACAAACTCAACTGGTCAACATGTGCAAGCGAAAATTTTTCTGAAATGGTTATCCGTCGCTGGAGCCGATAGTATATACTATCTACTACTACTCCTTTTAGATGTCTGTGGTCATTGGTATACGGGCGTTCCCTTTGTGGTACGGGCAGGATTTTTTTACAACTATACTAATATTATCAAGAAGAAAGACTTCTTTTATTTGTTTCTAAGGATTTAACTCAAAAACTAGACAACAGATTTAAAAAATCTTTCACCATTAGACAGCCATATTTTCACCTAGGAATATAGGCTATATTTGATTTAAAATTAAGGAACTGTAACTAACATAACGTAAGCTACTTTTACGCAAGCGATGCCGCGAGGAAAAGCTAGTATTCTATAAAAATGAATGCTTGTTTGGCTGCCCGTTTAAAACCTATGCGTTCTTACACCATTATCTGACCGTAATAAAACTTTCCGAGTTGTAGTGCGCATGTCCGTCAAAAAAACAAAAGTACTTAACAAACTATTAAAAATATCATAGCAGCCCATGCCATCCATTAAGTAATTATAAAAATGCAATTACCTCAAACGTTTAAGTAGTTACGTTAAGAAACTCGTATAATTTCTTAATAATATTACTTATATTTTTATTATTTGTAATCTGTGTTTGTATTTTATTATTTTTCGCATCTTTCATAGCAATTTATTAAAGTACAGCTCCGATACTATCACTCATGACGATGGAAAATTTCAATGGATTATTAAAAGCAATCTTCTCTAAAAATGTATACGAACCGGCGCAAGAGAACGCGCTGTTCTCGAACTTGAAAACCCTTAGTAGGTAGAAATTTGTTATTCAAATTATATATTAATTATATTCTCGCCAACAAATTAATCTATGAGCAACGTGATCGTATTATCACAACTTTGCGACATATCGCTTTAAACTAAGGCAACTTCGCTTATACTCGAATTTGCTCACGGCTTCGCACGCGTTATTCTAGACGTCAATAAATTTGTATCCTGCGGGAACAGAACCCTCTTCCTGGATAAGAGGTATCCTATGTCGCTTTCTGTACCCCTGACAACGTGTATGCAAAATTTCACGATAATCGGTCAAGCAGTTAAGGCGTGAAAACAATACAAACAAAGAAATAACCTCACATTTGCATTTATAATGTTAGTTAGGATAACAGCAACATTCCCCAAATGTCAACTCATAAACGCCTTACAAGTCTGAGAATAAAGTAAATTATTGTCAAACGTCAAAACAGGATGCACGATACACATTGTGACGTAACTGCTGTTTAGGTGCAGGGGCGCGAGGGAGATAGAGAGAGATACTTTTGCCCATACTTTTCTCATACCCATGTGACGACTCCGCACAGACGAAGAAGTTCCGCCTACATCTAACAGATGGCGCTATCAAGAATAAGCGACTAAAATGACGT
Source organism: Catocala sponsa (assembly GCA_963564715.1). Classification (NCBI taxonomy): domain Eukaryota; kingdom Metazoa; phylum Arthropoda; class Insecta; order Lepidoptera; family Erebidae; genus Catocala; species Catocala sponsa. Next base: position 6,885,688 of record OY751346.1, on the reverse strand, counting down.
CATACAATCCTGAATCACACAAATAACATTTACAAAGCAACTAAGTATATATACAAGCTTCCGACATCAACCGTCGGGACCCGGCCCGCCAGGCACGATCAACCAGCCTGGTTGGAGGATCCTCTCTTTGTGTTGGAGGGACGTCACACTTCGTTTCTCCACACTCAAATTTAAAATATTATTAGATCCCACGTTTCGTAACCAATTTTGATGCCGTTTTCACAAAATGGTTTGGTTGAAATCACACATAGGTAATTCCACTGTTATATGTACATACATACATAGATTCACGCCTGTTTCCCAGAGGGGTAGGCAGAGACTACGGATTTCCATTTGCTACGATCCTGACACACTTCTCTGGCTTCATTCACTTTCATCACATTCCTCATACACGCCCGTCGGTTCAAGGAGCTCTTAACCTGGCCTTTGTCCAGAACGCTTCCGATCTGATCGAGAAACGTTCGCCTAGGTTTTCCTCTTGCGACTGTTCCATTCACACTAGCCTTATAAACTTTCTTAGTCAGTCTTTCCTCGTCCATTCTCTCTACATGTCCAAACCAGCTTAACATACCCTTTTCTATTCTTGTAACTATATCCACTTTCATGCCGCATCTCTCTTTAATCACAGTATTTCTTATTCTATCTTTCAGAGTCACACCACATATGCTTCTCAACGCTCTCATTTCTACAGCATTTATTCTGCTCTCATACTTCTTTTGCCATACCCAACTTTCACTTCCATACATAAGTGTGGGCACTAATAGACCTCTATGAACAGCCAAACGTGCCTTTTCGGATACATTTCGACTGTTCATAAAAGCGCGTAGAGCTCCATTCACTTTGTTGCCAGCAATCGTTCTCCTTTCAATATCTCCGTCATGTTTACCATCCCTTGTAAACAAAGTACCCAAATATACAAACTCTTTCACTTGCTCCACTTTTTCTCCATCAATCATAATATTACACATCGTCACGCACTCTTCCTTTTCAAATACCATTACTTTCGTCTTGCTTACATTTATTTTCATTCCTTTACTCTCAAAAGCACCATGCATAATAGTTACCATCGCCTGCAACTCTTCCGCTGATGACGCAAGTATTGCTTGGTCATCGGCATAAAGAAGACATTTGACAAGTAACTCATTCATTCTTAATCCCCATTCACAATCTTTTAAATCTTTCAAACAATTGTCCATGTATAGGTTAAACAGCCAAGGTGACGCTACACATCCTTGTCTAACACCTTTATCGATGCTAAACCACTCTGTGTAGGTCCCATTTATCCTAACACAAGCTCTGGAATCATCATAAAGAGATTTCAGAGCTCGCGTGAGGTTGCTATTCACTCCATACATGGACAATGCCGACCAAAGTTCATTCCTCACCACTTTATCATAAGCCTTTTCCAGATCCACGAATGCGCAATAGACCTTTTGACCTTTGGCCAAAACTTTTTCGGCTATGCTCCGTAAGGAAAAGACCTGATCCGTACATGCCGTACCCTTTCGAAATCCCGTTTGTGCATCCCATATTTTCTTGTCGGTTACGTTCACAATCCTTTCAATTAACACTTTTGCATACAATTTACCGACCACGCTGAGCAAGCTAATGCCTCTATAGCTTTTGCACTCTTGCTGTGAGCCTTTTCCCTTGTATAAAGGTACTATGACGGCCTTGCACCAATCACATGGTACACGGCCGGTATTCCAGCACAAGTTAAAAAGGCGGCACAACTGCCTTGCTATAAGACTGTCAGCATTTCGACTGTAATCCTATCATACCCACCAGCCTTTCTTGATTTCATGCTTTTCAATGCTTTCATTATTTCATCCATACTAATAGGGCTTTCATCACTACTATCATTATCATTCATTTCGAAACTTTGCCCTTGCCATTCCTCTCTTTCAAATAAACTTTCAAAATATTCCTTCCATCTCTTCAGTACTGTTATATGTATATTGTAATAATGAAATCCATTTTGTTCTCGTAAGTTCATTGGTACATAAAAGCAAATAAGTCTTCTAAGCGATACTACGAGGCCAATAAGATTACTGTAAACTGTTTTATATATGTATGTATATTCCGGATTTATCATTTTGGTAAAAGAGCTCGATCTTTTGGACTTATATGAAAGGTTAACTTCGTCATTAGCTTGGTGGGTATTATCTTATACTGTATTATCTGGTTTTAGTGTTTATCAACATTGGACAAGAAACTTAATTCAGTATTTCACGATAAATCTCATATAGTCAGATATAACGGGCAAAAAATTTCATCAGAGAATTTGCATTCATACATATATTATTATATGAGATAACGGCGAAGTTTATTTTAATACAATATTAGATGTGGTTATCTTATTTACAAATGTATTTACCATAAAATTTTATTAATGTATTTAATATAAATCAGATTAAAATTTCATAATATTAAATTTAATCTCGTTAGTTTGTAAATTATATGAGGAATTAGAAAATGTTAATATCAAGTGTTAAATACATAAATCATAAATATTGTCATAAAAGTAACCAATCAGATACCATATATACAATCGACTCATAATATTTAAGGTATATGAAAATATATGAAAGAAAATATAATCAAAATAAAAGTGGCAGGCGTTTTAATCTTCCCTTAGCTAGTCCATAAGAAATTCAATTAAAATGAAGTCACTGTTCCAATATAATTGGTGATATAAATAAAGCATATGGAATCGACAAACTTAACCTGAAAAAAAAATGTCCGCAATATGCTTCTTTCGCGGAGGGGTAAGCAGACACTACGGATCACTTGCACCGAAACTGTTAAGTTTAAATAGAATGCAAACGATTTTCTTTTTCTGTTCTATCATAATAATAATATAATATAATATATAATATTCTACCACGTACACACAACACCATCTAGCCCAAACTAAGCAGAGCTTGTACTATGGGTACTAGACAATGGATAAACATACATATATACATTTTTTTTTTGTAAATACATACATATTATACATAGAAACACCCAGACCAAGACAAACATCCATGTTCATGCACACAAAATGTTTGACTTGTGCGGGAATCGAACCCGCGACCTCAGGCGTGGCAGTCGGTTACACTAACCGCTACGCCATCTAGGCCAAATAAAACCAAAATAAAACCTCTACATAAGAGTTATCTTATGTAGAGGTTTTATTATGATAGAACAGATAACGGTTACGTTATCTTAGTAAATAGTGTGTTTAGTGATGCGTTTAGCCATCAGCATAGTCACGGTTTCCAAAATATTCTACGTGTCAGATTAATTGATCAGTACTTTTTACGAATAGTTTTTAATATTACGTAATAGTCGCTTAGACGGAGTACGCAAGAATGCGCTTAATCAATGGTCGAAAACGAAAAAACACGATTAATATGAGCCAGATTTATAATTTATTCAATTCAATTAAAATATATCTTTTAAAATCTGTGGTTCAATTGACTTCCTACATAGATATAAATTTAACGTCATAACCTCATAAACACCCAATAAGTGTCATTTCATGGACTTATTAAATGTCAAGCTCTTATTTTTTGCCAGTTTTGTAAATTCATAGAACAGATTATATAATACTAGCAGTCCTTCGTGGTTTCACTCACATTTAAAGAAACTACTTCGCTTCCGTGGCCTATAGCGTGATGTTATATTGCCCATGACGTTCTCGCAAATGCAAGCAATAATTTAGTTATAAACGATATAGCAGCGCATAAAATAGGCACAAACAAATATTATTTTTTATATTATTATATTAGAAGATATGTGGCCTGACGACTCAACAAGGATGGAAGATGGATGGAAGGGCGACGACGCAAACAAGAGGGCTTTTATAACATATGTAACTGTTCTAGCTCTCAAATGAATGAACTGATTTTGATTTGGTTTTTAATCCGGTGTAGTCTGCTGTGTGTGAACACGTGCAACATGGGACCAAACATATCTGAGATTTGACAATCCACAGATACTCGCAAAAGAACAACTATTCCTAACAAGGATGCTTAGCGAGGCTATTGAAATCAAAAAACATCGTTATTTCAATAGAGAAAATGGTTAGAATGTACCACCAGCTTAGGATCCAGTAATTAAGTTAGAGCTATGGAGAGATAAGCAAAATACAGCTAGACTTCACGATACTTTAAGCTCTTTCTGCGTAAATAGAAACACCAATAATTAGATTACACACACTTCAAGAAGTGTCAAAAATTGTATTATTACTGTCAATGTGACCAATGCGTAGGAACTGAAACTTTTAATCCAGAGCATGGTCTACTTGAGTGCATGGTTTCCAGATCAGTTCAATGGTTTACGCTTGATTAAATAGCGTCATCCAATTTACGAGTTTTATAACAAATATAGTAAACTTTTAAGTGAAGGTGAAACTGTTACTGTTGATCGTGGCATGGCTATTGGTGAAAACCGAATGAATATCCGTTCAGTAGTTTTTGAGTTTATTGCGAACAGACAGACAGACGCAGCGGGAAACTTTGTTTTATAATATGTAGTGACGTTTATGGGAATGTTATTCATTGAAATTAAACTACTTTTACATGTACTAGAACGTCGGCGTCGAGGAAAGTGTTAAATTTAATCTAAATAGTTTTAATAATCTAAATAGCATAAATTGTAGTAAAGTAATTAACAGTAGTTGTGTAATAGTTTAAAACTATAAAAAATAAATATTTAAAAAATAAATATAATAAAAGTGCTAAATAAACAGAGCGATAAATTCTGTATAAAGTAGTTTAATTTCAATCTTATTATACTAATTTTAATCAATATACATACTGCAAACGAATTCTCGAATTCCTTTGAATTTTAAATGTTTCTAACCTATCTTCATACCATTCATTCTAAAAACGCTTAGGCATCTTACAGTAAGAAATCAAGGTATTTACTGTAGATTGAAAACGACTAAACAGATTTTGATACGGTGTTCACAGTCTCGTAGCGTAAGATTCAATTTAAAATCTAATGTCAATCAAATTCTGTTCAATAGATCCGACGATGCCTTTGTGATACTCATAAATGACGGCGCAGGCAAAATTTACGCAGACTAAATCATGGGAAAATGTTATAATAGTATCAATTATTTAAATCCTAACATTTAGATTTTAGAAGTCCACGTTAACAAAGTTACTCATTTGCTATTAATGTATGTGAGAAGAACATGGTCTCAAATGCTTCGTCATTATTGATTCGTCCCGAATTTAATATTCTGAACAGAGGCCGAGACCACCATCTCTTAAACCATTGTCATTGCATACACGACTATGAGATGTGACGCATGCATTGGCAATGCTTTGGAGACCGTGGTAAGGCCTCAGGTTAAAAGTAGTCTAAATCTGAACCGACGAATGTGCATGAAAAACTCTATCGAGTTAATTTGAAGTGGTAAGCCAGAAAATCCGTAGACTTTACCAATCTGCAGGCACTGAGTACAGATTTGATTACCGGGTATTAAATATACGTAATTAAGTTTTGCTGCCAAGAAATTCTCAAATCAGCCCGCAGTTAGGCAGTTGTGTTGCACACAATCGTGCCTCCTATCTCATTAATCGCATCGGATTGCTGCTGCATCGGACGGAATAGAGTTCTTACGCACACAATTGTGCACATGACATCTACGTAGATGGTTAATAGTTTTGGGTGCAGTAACCAAAATCTAGAAGACATGAGCATAAGAATATACAGCATGTAACAAAAAGGAATGGTCATATAAGCATCACATAATATAGCCCCTGCATACTGGAATATTGAGACAAATATTCAACATTTTCTTTTTTTCGATATGTATGTATAATAAAGATGCATACACTCACCAGTCTACTTGCAACGGCAGCGACGCCCGTTTCTTCCTGATGATAACATACACGTTATTATGAGGCTCGTTGTCGCAGCCTCTATGTCGTTGATGATGACCATGCTCCTCGCTTTGATCATCACCAGCTTCATTATCCGTGTCATACTTTAAAGCATCATTTTCAGGGTACCCTTCACTCCAACTCTTGCGGTACCGTCGTGGATGCTTATGCAGCCTTTCATCAGACAAATGTATCTCTTTGAATTCAGTTTGGGACATATCTGATAGCCTTGTTAAGCCGTATCTTGCTTTGACATCGTCTGGACCTCTGGAGCCAGCGTTTAATCTGTCTATTTCACGGACAGATGCCTGAAAAACAAAGTTATTATTGGTTTGCTATATGTTTCATGAAAGAAAGTAGCGGAGTCTCGAGTAAAACGTAGGATTATATTCGCTGAAACTGGGGCTGCTGACTAGAAAAGTACCTACTATAACTTTCATGTATAGTTTATATTTTTTTAGCACCAGATTATGCCCGCGGCTTCGGTAGCGTAAATACAGGTTAGGTTAAATTAGTAACAGTCGTTTTGTCTGGATGAGGAGTATCCTGTGTCCTTTACTATTCCCCTGACAATATGTATGCGAAATTTCGTGATGATCGGTCAAGTAGTTAAGGTGTGAAAGCATAACAAACAAATAAACAAACAAGCTCACAATCGCAATTATAATATTACAATTAGGATTCGGTTTACTTCCAATAATTATACACTTACAGCTTACTTTAAAGCACTACCTAGATATTACGTATTTATTTAACTTTGAAATTGCCATTTATGTTCTATATCTAATTTCGTAGTTTGTGTTCAGAATGCAATGGTCAATTTAAATATTCATTTATATTTTGAGAATAGACTTTATATATTACTAGCTGTGCCCGCGGTCTTACCCGCGTCATTGGTATTTGTGGTTACTGCGCCGCTCCCGTGAGCCATAGCGTGATGTTATATAGCCTATGTCCTTCCCAGGGTCTCAGGCTATCTTCATTCCAAATTTCATCTAAATCGGTTCAGTGGATTGAGCGTGAAAAGGTAACAGACAGACAGACAGACAGACAGACAGACAGACCGACAGACAGAGTTACTTTCGCATTTATAATATTAGTTACGAAGTAACTATTTAGTAATCTATGATATTAGTAAGGATAGTAAGGATTAATAACATGTATCATTCATTAATGATAAATATCAATAATTCTATAGTTTGTATATAAAGTTATATCGTTTAGTGTCTACGGTTGTTTCACTTCGCCATATTTACATGATGGTTGATATTTTTGCTAATTTCAGACGTTAACTATAGTGGCCTTTATACAAACTACAAGGCAAACATGAAAAAAGAAATTGTATTCGAATTGTATTGGAATTGGCCTTTCCAAAAATGTATGTATAAAGAAGTTAGTATAAAAACTACGTTACCGATTATTTTCATACAAAGCGGCAAATTCATACTTACACCCCTATTATTATAAAGTAATAAAAATTAGATTAAGTTGTTAACAAACTATGGGATACGAGTAATCTATGTGTGCTCTAATCATTATTGACATTTTAAATATGTATAAGTTAAATTCAAGTCAAACAAGTTTGTGCATTTAGCTGGTGTTAATAACGTTAGAGAACTGAATGTTCGTGTGAACCAAACACATAACATCACATAAATTTTGTGGACCTCTTGACATATGTATGCGTGATTCCACTAAAGAGCGAACATGAGCTTAGAAACTCAACTACGACGCAAACACATCATAAGCAAACCCCTGTTACTTTATACTTACAAGTAAAGTTTGTAAAGTTAGTTATGTTTATTACTTACTATTATTACGAAAATACCGATCTACTCATCATAGGACTGAACTTATCAAGCGGAAAAATGACAACGCTATACATAAGCAAAGTTTAAGTACTGCACGTATATGCGTGAGTAGAGACAACCGAATGACGTGTCACTACAGTACTGCTAGTCGTACTGCTACTTGAGTGAATGTCGCTTCTTTATGAAGTACTTAATAGTTATTATTTCTCGGGGTTGTGTGGTACCAATTTTTGTAGTAGACTCCTAATCAAGGCGCACCAGTTCAAATGCACTACCAGCCTGCTACGCGGTCGGAATGTTTACTTCATTTATTTATAAATCAACATATGATTTTTTTTACTAACTAACTTCTTTACTATGTATGCCGTAAATTATGCAAAACGACGAGATAAAAGCTTGTGAAAATTTATCCGCAATATAGCCGAAATATAAAAAATCAAAAAACCAGTCAAAGCGCATAAATTTCAAACGGATCCTAATTTATTCCCATATTACATATTTTCTTATTTGAAACGTTGGAAAATAACGTCACCTACGGACCAGATTAGGAGGCTACTTGTTCATGTAAGATGTGTTTTTATTGCCTTCTTACCAAACCAGTATAACGAGCCAGCGGCCCACCTCACGCTTAATTGTAAGCGTCACACGTGGACTTCGACAATACCAAGGACAGGCGCTGTCGATCTCAAGGCGCCCATCTCTGACTTTTCGAAGTTATGTGCGTATTAAATAGTTCATTATCGCTCGCTTTAACGGTGAAGGAAAATATCGTGATGAAACTTGCATGTCTAAGAGTTATCTATAATGTTCTTGCAAATACATACTGGGTGTAAGGGACGGCGGGCGTACCGAAAACTTTAGCAAGCTGTCTTTCTGTAAGTACTTAACACGACACAAACTTCAATTAATAAAAAAACGCAAGATTAAAATGTTTATTTATTTATTTGGATCGCCAACAAATGATACACATTTCTTACTTCTAAATAATAATTTACAGACATGCCTTGTGCTCATTCACTTACAGGCAACCACATCTAACAAAAATAAAAAATTTCGCCACAAAATCTAAGTAAAAAACTCTAAATACATTAACATAATATTAAAATTAAAATTATATTGAAATTAAAAAGAAAGAAGAAACAGAAAAGTTATAGTAAAAATGGGAAATTATACTTAGTCTAGTATGATATCATGTTATGTAGATTAACATTATTACGCGGTACGCAATGGATTGCTACCAATACACCGCACTCGACGAATGAAGTCTGCGTCCCGCGCGCATAAAAACAGCTGATCTATTTAATTACATTGCTGTATTGTAGAAAAATGTGACAGTCAGAAAAATTAAAAATTGCAGAAAAGCAATTGTGATTGTTGAAAAAAATTCCAACGATTTTTAACTCAGGATAATGGTCCGATTCTACTATTTCAGTTTTCGGTACACCGTCGCTTACACCCAGTATGTGATGACTGCTAACGTGCCAACCCGCATTGTAGCAGTGCGGTGGACTATGGCCTAACCCTTCTAACACTGAGATGAGGCTCGTGCCCAGAAGTATATTATATATAATTCGTATTCGAATATTTATTTGATTGACGCGATTGATAAGTAGTAGTCGAATAATGTTGTTGTCGTAGTCGTTCTTGTATACAGCGAACGATAGTGATAACCTTTTTAGGACCTATTTTACCTACTATTTCTATGCGTCTTCCATGTACTATTTAGTTACCGGTTATGTCGTACCTCGTGTATCAACGTGGCGGTTCGTAATTGCGTATATATAATCAAATAATCAACTAATAATAAATAATCACTCATTCGAATAATCAGTGTTTCGAATATATCGACTCTGTTGAAGAACTGACGAGCGCACTTCGTTACCTGGGACCATACGCTGCTGAATATCGTGACGTAAAGCGCTTCTTTTAGGTTTACCTCTCAAACCCCGGTGACGCTATATGGGGTCGAAGCGTTGGGACGTGTTTTGTTTGCCGTTTTTTTATTATAAGGCCTGTATTTAAAATATTGTGTTGCATATCAATGTTCTCAGAATGAACCCAGCTTTTCGAATTAATATTTATCAACTGAATAATATTTTTCTAAATATTTTTTTTGTCATGTCACGTGACGTCACGTGACGTAACGGGACGTCTATGTTATTTGTTCCGCTGTTATCTGTAGTTTTTATAGGGCAAGTATGTAAGTATAATACATTATTGGAAAACTTATTCTTTCTATTTTTAGACACAATAAAAACAATAGTGACTATTGTTATTGTTGTATAACAAACTGAAGCCCAAAATAACCTATTACCATTTCTCAGATTTCCCGCCTTTTTTGATATTTTATTTTTTTATTATTTTATTATATCGTATTTCAGGTTTTAATCACTATGATAGTGTTATTTATTAGTATTTCTATAAAATATGTAAAAAACACGCACAAGGCTACGTCAGAATTTTTTTTACAATTTTTTCAATATTTACTTTCTTCTCGCTCTAAAATGTACTCGTCACGCACTTTCAAATGCTAATATCTTATTTTTTTCTTACAGACATTATAAATACTTTTTTTTTACTATAAAGAGTATTTAAATAGGAAATAGAAAAAGTAAAACATCTTATTAGACAAATCAATTAATCTATATAATAAAGATATAATAATATCATCTCATATTTCCAATTCGGTTACTTTAACCAGATGTATAAACTAAAATATACACGTAAATGCGATGATTCATAACACTTATCGTAGCTTACAATGTATACTTCTAAGAAACACAAGCTTTGTTATCATAACTTTGCGTTCTAAATTATAAAGATCTGCCGACCCACTCGACTACCGCTCAAGTGTCCTTGAGTGCCCGGGCCGCGCGGGGCGCGGGGTTTGAGGTTAAAAAAAAAAATAATGGGATTGCGTAGATAGCGCACTTAATAGGACCTATTTGTTACTTGTGTCCAATTATTGCAATGCCTTTTCGTCCAGTTACGTTTAATTAGTTTCAAGATCTAATTTAAAGAAGAATCAGGAACGACTGCGACATCTGGATCGTTTTCGTAACGGCCGCCAATTTCCCATATAAAAAAAAAAAAAAAAAAAAAAAAAACTGTCTCTTATAATACAGGTCCTATCCTAGTTTAAGAGACAGGGTTTCAAAATAATTGTATACAGATTTTTACTACAATGGATCTTCAAAACTGTTATGTAAATCCTTTTATTGTATATATATATAATAAAACATCTTAGCATATATATATATAATAAATGTATAAATGTATAATGTGAACCCCTCTGTAACTTTTTGAATAAATAAAAATATTATATATTATATTATATAAAGCATAAATATACAATAATATTATCTTAGACAGATAATATCTATACTAATATTATAAACCTGAAGAGTGTGTTTGTTTGGTTGAACGCGCTAATCTCAGGAACTACAGGTTCGATTTGAAAATTCTTCTAGTGTTGGATAGCCTATTTATCGAAGAAGGCTATAGGCTATATAACATCACGCTACGACCCACGGAGACGGCGCAGTAACGATAAACGCGAGTGAAACCGCGGTAACATCTAGTTATTGTATATAATTACTGAAAGAGCAATACGGACAAGGACGCTTGCTACTTGTGTGCGCATGAGATCTATTGCGGTGTCGTATTATAATCAACACTAATATTATATACGTAGCTGTAGCTTATCTCTAGAACTACTGATTTGTTTGCGTTAGATGACTTGTTTATTGAAGAAGGTATATAGGCCCGTATATTATATGCTATATCGATTTGTTTCGTTTAATTAAGTACAACTGTACTAGGAATAAGTTGTTACGTACCTGCACATTCAAACAACGGACACAAAAAACAACCAGAGACGAAACAACAATTTGAAAACTTTTTGGACTTTGAACCCATAACATGTCGCTGTGACAATAACGAGGCGATCATTTAAACAACTACGCTATCCGCATGGATCCCCTGAGGTCATAGCGTGAAAGAACGGGGTTACAGAACCATACCTATATAGGTATCTAAACAGCAGGGTACAGCTATGGTTTACGTCTACTTGATTAACCTTTTGACCACCACGGATGTCCATTCACGTCAAATTAAACCGTGCTCACGACGCCACCGACGGCATGGCACGTCGAAAATACGACTATTATACGTTCAAAATAAACTTACAAAAATATGTTTGTTGTGTTCCTTTTACCTATTATTTAAAACTACCTTAATCATCGCCTGGCGTAGGGGGCACGACGCTACTTTTATGCTGTGGCGGTCAAAAGGTTAATCATAAGCCTGCTATTATCCAATATGAACAAAACGTAACATATTTTGTTAATATTTCTCGCGGCAAACAAGCCGGTAGATAAGGCTATAAGACTAAGTAGATTACTATATTATCCTATGTACACTTGTAACTTCAGAGTTTAACGACCCATAAATAAAATATCTGCGGTGCTATCGGCAAAGGTCAATGATCACCTAAAATCTTCTCTACACAGAAACAAAACAACATCGAGTTGATGGAAATAACAAAGAAACAAATCACCTTCTGATAACAAAGCTGTTTTCTGACAACCCTACCGTCAGGTTACTGGAGACAGCAATAGATGGCGATGCACAGACGGAGTAGTGATTTAAGTGGTCTCTACTGCCACCGCGCCGAGTGTTGTGGGTTCGATCCCTACACGGGCAACAATTTGTAAAGTCGACACAGGAATTATTTCTAATTCGGGAGTTGTATTTAAAAAAGAAATCTCTTCCAAACCTCAGAGCTGCAGCCTATTCATATCGAGGATATCGAGAACAAGATTACCTATTTTCTCCATTTTAGATTTCTCCAGAGTCCAGAGGAGAGTTATGCCCAAACTTTTCTATCTCTCTCTTATAAATGATTTTGATGATAATACTTACAATCAATCAATTAGAAATCATACAGGTCATATTACATATGAACGTCAAGTGTAATGGTTCGTGAGTTTACAAAATTTAGGTTTATGTCAGTTGCTAGATATAGGCAAACGATTGAACCTATGAGATGATATCTGAAATGGTGTAGACCACAGAAATAAATAGAGCAGCAATAGCCTAGTGCGAGACCGTTGGATTACTACGCTGAAGTCTCGAGTTCAATCTCTAACTTTTCGGAATTATGTGCATATTAAATAGTTAATTGTTAATAATAATTTTTGTCGGCCTCGATGGCGTAGTGGTTAGTGTAGCCGACTACCACGCCTAAGGTCGCGGGTTCGATTCCCGCACAAGTCAAACATTTGTGTGCATGAACATGGATGTTTGTCTTGGTCTGGGTGTTTCTATGTATAATACTTGTATTTACAAAAAAAAATTATGTATTGTCTAGTATTCATAGTACAAACTCTGCTTAGTTTGTATTAATATTATATTATATTATATTATTAATTATTATCGCTAGGTTTAACGGTGAACGAAAACATCGTACGGAAATCTGCATGTCTGAGATTTCTAAATAACGTTATCGAAGATATGTGTAGTTTGCCGACCCGCCTTGGGCCAGCGTGATGGACTAAAAAACCCTTCTTACACTGAGAAGAGGCCCGTGCCCAGTAGTGGGGCAGTTTAATACAGGACTGATATAATATGAGTGACACAAATAACTAAATAAGATGCAATACGCAGTATTTTACACAGATAACGCCGAATGCATACACTCGCCCTTTTATCAGAAAGTGGATGTTTATTTAACGTTGTGCACTGCAATAATTACTCTTAATGAATCATATAATGAAAAGAGTAATTAAAAATAAACGTAGCGTTGGTATTTTGTGGTCATAATGACGTAGCGACCGCAATCAGAACTCGTGACTTATTGTTAAAACAATTATCATGGTCATCTGTGACAATAAATACATGGACTGACTAACTGCCTCCGTGGCGTAGCGGTAGTACATGCCACTGCTGTGCATGAAGTCTCGGATACGAATATTGGGCCAACAATATAGTTATTTGGGTTTTCTACTAAGAAATAGCACCCGAAGTTGGCGGTGTTAGACCTTACCGTGCCTCGGAAAGCACGTAAAGCCTGCGCCCAATGTCTCTCCGGTCGTGTCTGATTGCCATCCCTTCGGATCATGGGCGTTAGGAAACAATGACTGCACTTATACTTGCGCAAACACTTGTGCACTATAATATATTTTGCGCAAATGGCCAGTCTATGTTAAGATCGGCCCGCATCGGCGAATCTACTGCCGTCAATTACCGAGCACAGTACCTACCAAACTTCGCTGCTTGCTTGCTGCTATTTAGAATTTCTTTCCAGAAAAACCCAGTATAGATGTTTCCGTCCCGGGAATCGAATCCAAGTGAACTTCCAAATTCGCATTAAACACGTAATTGAGAACTCTTATACGTGCACGTTGCTCACACGACATTTTTATGCAACGTTAAAACAAGCAACATTTAACCAGCTACCAATAATCAGAGATACAAACTTTCAAATTAAATTGTATATTGAAGAAAAATGTATTAAGTTTGTCTACGACTTTTCAGTAACAAGTTGTAGTCTTACACTGCTTTGTCATCAATTGGATATCTATCTATACTAATATTATAAAGCTGAAGAGTTTGTTTGTTTATTTGGTTGAACGCGCTAATCTCAGGAACTACTGGTACGAAAAATTATTTTAGTGTTGGATAGTCCATTTATCGAGAAAGGCTATATATCACGCATCACGCTACGACCAATAGGAGTGGAGCATCAATGGAAAATGTTGCAAAAACGGAAAATTCTCTTAAGTGAAGCAGACGAAGTTGCGCGGGTCAGCTAGTACCCCTATATAGGTCTGAGGACCGGTTGCTATATTAAAAAAACAAGTAATTTTACCTATGGGCAATTAATTTTTTACACATATTCTATGACATTATACAAATATATTAATGTTTAACTGTCCATAGCTAAAACTACTGGTTTTTTAATACAGGATCCGGGCCTTAGAACTTCATACATATATTATTAGGCGTAGTGGTAACTTATTGCGTCAACTGACGTAATAACTTAACATATTTATCTATATACCATATTGTACAATCGTAAAAACAGGTTTCTTGTTCAAGTTAAAATATATTTATTTTTAAGATGCTTAAAAAAGGTTAAAGATGAACTATGGTCTATAAATACATTTATTTGATTTGTCAGACTGCACCTAGTGTTGGCAGACAGCTTTGGCAAAATGTGGCTGTGTGTAATATAAAACCCACATTTCTCCCTAGTTAGTATAGCTTTTACGTCTAATATTATGGGCCGAGCCAAACCCTGTCTACTGTTTATTTCCAAACTCAATGCTGCTAATGAGAATATATAGTACTAGCTTTTGCGCGCGGCCCCGCCCGCGTGGTACCGACATCAATAAAAAGTAGCCTATGTCCTTCCCGAGGTTGTAAACTATATATCTGTACCAAATTTCATCTAAATCGGTTGAGTGGTTTAGCCGTGAAAAGGTAACAGACAGACAGAGTTACTTTCGAATTTATAATATTAGTAAGGAAGTAAGGATGAGCCCTATATATAAACTGTCCCACAGCTGGGCATGGCCCAGTTCGGGTTGGCAGACCTCACATATCTTCAAGTACGTTATGGAGAAGTTTCAGACATGCAGGTTTTATTACAATGTTTACGTTCATCATTATAGCAGGCGATAATTAACTATTTAATACAAACATAACTTCGAAAATACAGAGATGCGCGCCTTGGGATCGAACTCGAGACCTCTGCGTGGCAGTACAACTGTCTCCCACAAGGCTATCGCTGCTACCATATACATAACCATTTAAAATACAAAAATTGCTCTGCAACTGCTCCTCTGCTAATGGCACAGCACATACTTAAGAAGTCTAGAAATGAAACTTCGTACTTTTTATTTTAAATGAATCCTATTGGGCACACTAAATTAGGAGAAAGGCATATTGGAATAACACATGTACATTATAACAAATACATTTAAGAGAAAATCACATTCCTGAAATGGATTGTTTCATTTCAGCTGTTAATAATAATGTCCTCCAGACCGAATTTCGGTCATGGCAGCCAATCTTAACGGAGACTGGCCATCTGTGCAGGAGATGTTATAGTGCACAAGCGTGTGGGCACACACAAGTGCACTCTCTGTTCCCTAACCCTCAAGATCCGATGGGACGGTAATCCGACACGACCGGAGAGAGATCAGGCGCAAGACCAACGTCTTTACGTGCTTTCCGAGGCATGTGGGTGTCTAACACTGCCAACTTCCTAACTCCAGGCTGCTATTGAAATTTCTTAATATATAAACCCAATAACTTTTTGTTGGCCCGACCCGGGATTCGAACCCGAGACCTCTTGCACAGCAGTCGCATTCACTACCGCTACGCCACGGAGGCAGTTAAAACTGTTAAAGAATGGTCCTTACTTGTGGTAATGTATTGCTCTTAGAAAACTAACTTTAAGAAATAAATTGCTATTTAACGATAATTTCAATTATATGTCAGTTTACTGCCTGATATATACTCTCAATATATAATACTGAACCAGATTTTAACACACATTGTCCAAATAATATAAAGCACTTCAATTCTTTTTCATTATTGTGTTTCTCATACATGTATCTTATATATTATTTTTCATTACCTCTTACCCTTACTAATCCTTACTAATATTATAAATTCGAAAGTAACTCTGTCTGTCTATCTGTCTGTCTGTTACCTTTTCACGGCTAAACCACTCAACCGATTTAGATGAAATTTGGTACAGATATAGTTTAAAACCTGCGGAAGGATATAGGTTACTTTTTATTGATGTAGGTACCACGCGGGCGGAGCCGCGCGCAAAAGCTAGTATTATAAATTCGAAAGTAACTCTGTCTATCTATCTGTCTGTCTGTTACCTTTTCACGGCTAAACCACTCAACCGATTTAGATGAAATTTGGCACAGATATAGTTTAAATCCTGGGGAAGGACATAGGCTACTTTTTATTGATGTAGGTACCACGCGGGCGGAACCGCGCGCAAAAGCTAGTATTTCATAAAAGTGTATAATATCTAAACATAAACATGTTATATTTGTTTGTTAGTATTTAAATAGAGATTTCAATATCTAATAATAAACATTTTAACAAATTAGAACCTTAATTTATTAAATTATTTATTTCATCATAGCTACTAGATATTATAAATAAATTGGATAACGCTGCAAACATTTTAATTTAATAAATTATTTTATTCAACAAATGTTGCTGTACATACAGTAATTAATATTATACACATACAATTGTAAGAATGAATAGTACTCACCCCTGTTATTTACACATACTTACCTAATGATAAGTTAATGCCGTACATCAAACAAAATGATAAAATACATACATTCAAGCAATAAACATTAATAACATTTACCCATCTAAATAAGTTATCGAATTTATTATTAACAAACTGCGTAAGTCTTACTATTAAAACAACAACTCGAAAAAGGAAATAATAAAACAAGTTCCTTACCACGAAATGTTGTAATCGCGTCTGATATTCCTCGTCATTTTTATAACTTTTATTAAACTTTTGAATATAATCATCAAACATTGGCTTCAATTCTTCCATAGTTTTCTGCCTAGGCATAGTTATTGGTACAATAACGAACAACAGACAACATAACGCAAAACAAAGCATCCAATTCCACCACTTCGTCATTTTTGGAACAAAGTTATTATAAGTTTAATTTAATAATAAACACCACATCCATTCGACCACAACAAACATATCAAACTGTTTTGACATTGACATTCGTTACGTGGTGTTACCAATTAACATACTTTATATTCCGGTTTTATTGAACTCTGCAAAAGCTTGTTTGAATATGTTGCCAACACAGAGTAGGGTTTCCAATAATGTCTTTGTTGAAACATGGGTAATAAAAATTTGTAAGGCACAAATATATAATTAATAATATAATTCCGAATGAATGAGTCGCTATATAACTTTACACAAGACGAGTCATTTTCCAGTCGTATTAAACGTCAGTTAACATATAATAAAAACAAACAATTAAAGCCGGAAACAAAGAAAATTAAAAAAGTTTTCTTTAATATTTAGTACCCCTTCCCCATCGCCCCTCTTGCTCGGATAATTGCCAGTATCCTAGTATTCATCGATCTCACGAGCTTAGCGATAAAATCTTCATGAATTGCACTCCACTCCTCTTCAATTGCGATTCGCAGGTCTGAAAGCCTTGTTGGAACAGGTATCCGGGCTCGAAGCCGACGTTTCAGCTCATCCCATAAGTGATCTATCGGATTCGAGCTGGCCAGTCCATTGAATGCCGACGTCGCATAGATACTAAGTCACTACATGCGCAACATCAGACCGTGCAATAACATGTATCAACTGCATATTCTGCGCGATATATCCTGCGTAAGGTACCATATGGTCAGCGAGGATTTCAGTAATGTAGCTTTAACGCATTAGCAGCCGGCGGACATAAGCCAGGTCCGTAGCTGATAACCGTTAGGGTTATATTGAAACACGTAGACTGATTCAACTGAGAATATATTTTCAATTTTTAAGCCTTCTATTCCATTTATTGTTCATGCATATAACGCTAGCACAAATGTGTACAATAATCATTTACACCAATCAGCGACAAGTAAACACAATTCTACAATTTTACACTCTTGAGCGTGTGTGCGTGCGGCGCGGCGAGTATAAATACTGCCACGTATAAAAACAGAAACCAACTTCGCGTGTCGCTTAGTCCGTAGGTTGGTTTCGTCGCGGCTAGACGTATGATGCTCCGTTCGATCGCCTTCGCGCGTCGCTTGGTTTCGGCGCGTCTAGACGTATAATGCTCTGTTCGATTCCAAGTTCCTCATAAACTTATATGTTGCTTGTGCGTACCTATATACACACGCCACATAGCGATAAGAAACCAATCCACGTGTACGGCCCGTAGGTTCGATGAAATCTAACACTGTATATGCGGTTAACGAGATGCCGCCCCAGACCATTAAAGATCCTCATCCATAAGCAACAGTTTCCTCGGTGCAACATTGGGAAAAACATTCCCCAGGGTGACGAAATACTCTCTGATGTCGATCACTTAGACTCACCCAGTAGGCTAATTCACGTAATTTCTTGACGCGCCGATCAAGTTGCGGTGCAGTTGCAATTAAGTTTACGTCTTAGTGCAAAATGGTATTCTTGTAATTGTTTAGCTGCGCGTGAACTGCAGGTAAGCTATGCGTAAACTGCGCGTGTGCTGCGCGTCAACTGTATGTCAGTCGTAACTATGTAATACTTTTGGCAAATGAATAGGTGAATACCGATCAAGTTGCGATCTGAATCACGCACATAAAACGCGCATCAGTAGAATACTCTAAAGCGCTCGCGTGACGCGACCTTGACGCGAGCGTATCTGACAGTGGTTGTCAAAATTACGAGAATACGAAAAGGGCTGTTTTTATCGAAACTTAACTGCAACTGAACTTATTTAATTACGTGAATTAGCCTACTGGTCTCATTAGTGAAGAGTACATTGCTCTAACGTCCAATCCCTATGCTCTCGAGCAAATTCAAGTCGTGCTCGACGGTGGGCTACCGTTAATGCTGGGCCTGTTGCAGCTCTCTTTGACGTCAGATTCCGTTCAACAAATTTCCTTCTGACGGTATCTGAACTTATGACCACTAGGTGTTTGTCTTGTAGACTTTGTTGTACTTGAACTGCGATGAGGCAGCGATTTCGCAGAACAGTAAGTTGGATATAACGATTATCTGCTGCTGATGTAGCCTTAGGTCTGCCCGTACCTGGACGATGTTCGAATGCTCCTGTCTCTAGGTATCGTCTGTAAAGTCGTTGCACCGAAGATCTGCTGATTCGAAGTCTTCGAGCGACCTCATGTTGTTCAAAGCCTGCTTAAAGTAGTGCTACAGCTTGAGCTGCTTCCTGAGGTGTCATAACCATTTTTGATCGAAAAAGTAGCAAAAATACACGCGTCTGAGCAAGCGATTGATAAAAACTAAAGAAATTATAAGAAATATCCGACTACCCTCATTGTAGAAACAATAATGTTGATCGTGAACTCTAGTCAAAACAGAGAAAATTGTTAGCATTGTGTTTGTTGCGTAATTACAATATGAGTTGACGGTATTTTAGAATAAATTTATACTTAGTCATTTTAATCATCATTAAACGCACTTTCTGTAGAAACCTACAGAAAGTGCATTTATAACTTTGATAGTTGTAAGTTTTATACTTTTTGAGAAAATCGAATCAGAATTCCAAGTTAGCGGGGGCCCGGTTTATTTGCTGTCCAGTGTTTATATAATTAACGGATATAATTTAATGAACTGATGATATTTTTATTACATACCTACAAAATTTGCCTATGAAGGCTCTCTATTTTGCTAAGTAAGTCTGGCAACATCTTGTGCATCGGGATGTAAGAGATGCTGCTAGATATTGGGAATGGAATAATTATAGTTAATAAAGTAAGCTAATATTTTTTTTTTTATCTTTTTTAATTTAGAGGCTTTTATTACAAAATATTATGTTAGCTCCATCGTGGCTTATTCTAATATAATTACTTACTATCTACTGATAGGAGACAGAGGAAGTCGTTGATGTAAATATATTTCAAATAGGTCTAACGCCGCATTTGAAGTAGGGTCACTTAGAATGCTAATGAAAAGTCCCACATCGTACACGTTAAGATTGTATTTAAACATCAACGAGTTCCTTTGGCGCTGGTATTTGGCACAATCCATCAGTAAGTGTTGGACATCATCAAGGACTCCGCAAGTTTCACAACCGGGCGTATCGACTTTTTTCATGAGATGTCCAAACTTTCTAGATGGATAGTGCCCTGAGCGCAGCCTATATGCTATAACAATAATATTTCTGTTTAAATTGCTATTAACAAACCAGGGTATCCTAGCAGGCTGATGTTCAATGGTTTTATAGCAAATGCATGTCCTGTCCCTTTCCTCGCAGTTTCGGGAACCCATTTTATTAACAATAATTAATTATTCCATTTCTAATTGATTTTTTGTCTAGCTTGTGACTTATCATTATTGTGCTTGGTAATTGTAAATTCATACATTTATATTCAGATTTGTTTTATATCGGCAAACCTTAACTGGTAATCTCGGCAAACTATGTCGTTACTAAACTTGGTAATACATGATTAGGCTCTTAAACTTGGCTTTTTTATATATTTTCTAATACTTGAATTTTAAAAGGTACAATAATGGCAGGATTTCGCGTAGACTGGCACAAACCGCCCTAGAGAACTGGATAAAAATTATGCTATGACACATTTATGGTAAGTTTGAGGAGATTGTATTATTAGCTAGAGGTTAGCATAATATTTCCCCTTTGCGATGAAAGCAAAGTGGCTCTTTTCTTATAGTTGGCAACACTGGTAATCCTAGTGTTGCAAGCGCCCATAAACTATGTAACTGCTTACCATGGGGCGGACCACGGAACATATAAGAGTAGTAATGTTCTGAGGCGGACCCCATACTTTTGTCACAGAGATAAAACAAAAAGAAAATCATAATTATATTTCCCTAAAAAGGGTTACGTAATAAATCAACAAAATTACACAATTACAATAAAATTTATTCCACAACAACTTATAACACGATATCCATACACTACTCAAACTTAATAGAATCAAAGGACACAAAGCACCACCTGTGCTCAATACAAGCGCCAACTCCATTCGTCTTACGGCAAAACACATCACTGTACTTATTCAAGACATCATGGACAACTGTTTGAGTAGCATTTGGGACCATTGACCTGATGTAAGACACCAAGTAGTCCAAGGAAGCTCCACGTGGATGCACCATGAGGAAAGCTGATAACATGCTGATGAGTTTCGCGTCAGAGGCTGATACTGGAGCGCCTGATGGAATAGGTTTATCGTCTGGTAGTGGGGGTGGTGGCTTGGGTTTCGGTGTATTAGTGAAGTCTATTTTTGGCATCGGCGGTGACGGCAGTGGTGGGTAGACCTAGAAACGGCATTGTTTATTAGTTGTGTAATATAAAAGGTTAAGCCTACTTCTAATCTCTGGTAATTTCTAATCTCTTACTAAATGTAATCAAAGTCAAGTAAAGGTTCAAAATATATATTTTTATTTATTTATTTATTTAGGACAAACTAACATGAACGTCAGTTACTGATTTTATATTTAGGTTAATTGCTAGGTTCTGACAGAGTTAAGCTTATACCTACAAGTAACTTACGGCCCGGCCAGTCGTATACTGAACTGTGGTTCATCTAAAAAGAGGTAAGCTTCATTTCGCCATCTTTCTTTTAGGGCCTACGTAATATTGGGCTATAGCAACAGGAAACCTAATAACATTTTCCGACCCTGGAATCGAGTATGAAACTCAGGGTCAGCCACAATCTTATGCCACTTTGCTAACAAAACAATCGGTTTAGGGTAATAATAAAATACTCTTTAGATTAGATACGTGTTAATGCCTGTATTATATAGGTTACCTGTTTATTCTGCAATGCCTGTTGGGCGATGAAATGCGCCTTAAACTTCTCAAACTTCCTCTCAGCCTCGTCCTTAGCTAGATGGGCTTCATTCTTGTAGCCCTCCAACTCATAAGTCAGGTTCTCGTTTTCCGTCTGTAATACATATTGTGAATATCTTTTGAAATATATTAACATGCTTGGATTACCAATAGAAAATAGACCTCGAGAATTATGGTGGAATGTCTTGACTCGTCAGGCAATGTCTGATTAAAATCTCTACGTTGTCTTTTCTACATGATGCTTCGAGGGATATTCTGGTATATAACACCGACATAACATGCATCACTCGTGTTTTCATCCACGTACCAATGTATATTTTATATTGGCTATTCCTTGATATGCAAGATAAACAGAGTGGGCACATTATCGATATACACTTTCTTTGAGAGTTAGCATGACCTTCGTATCGAAGCAAGAGCCATTGACGACAAATTTTAAGATTCTATCATTCATTAAGAGGAAACACTAAGGGCGAGAGAATTAAAAAATAGGTATTTTTAAAATCTATTGCTGTCGCGCAGTGCCATGTATAGTATCATGAGCGCGATAGAGATAACTGCAGCTTGGACCGAAAATACCTATTAAAAGTACATAAAATCAACGTTTCGTAGTGCCCTGATTCCTTATTCAAAACTTAACCGATTTAACTACTTTTTTCATTAAACATTAAAGAAAGACTTTGGCCGTGTTCCTATGTTTTCATTTTTATATAATCTAGTCAAATTTGTTTTCTGAATGTTTGAACACAGTGGAAAATCAGGTCAATTATTGAGGTTTTTGAAGGCTCATGTCTCTTTTAATAATTAATTTATGAAAAAAAGGAAAACACAGGAACATGTCAATAGAGCCCATACATTTTTGGAAAAATTATTGTTCTACTGGCATAGAAAAAACAAAGAAAAAAGCCACAAAGCCCTCCACGAAGCAAAAGACCGGAACAGATGGAGGGAATTAGTCCATGAGAAAGTGATTCAGCGGGGGAGTCACGACCCTCAGTAATGAGGAATACGACGCGAGGAGGAGGACTGGCATTACCCAGGGAAGAAACAGGGGACTACGTTTGTATGGAAAAACGGCCCTTGTGTTTCCTCTTAAGCTAGCGATCTACCTGAAGACCCGTAAATTGGCAGTACTTCCAGTAGTAACATACTATCCATATTTAAATGCTTTAGCGACCTAATAGATGAGAAGACATGAAATAGAAAATATGACAAGAAAAAAAAAGTGATAAGATGGATTTGCCTTTATTTACTGCTGAAAAACATACATCAGGATTGCTTTATTAGTAACTAGCTGTTACCTGCGACTTCGTCCGCATAGATTTTAACTAAAAAGTGTTTGTCTCCCCGGAACCCTATTTTTTTCTAAAATCAAAGTAGCCTATGTTACTCCTTATAACATCAGCTATCTGCCAGTGAAAGTCTCGTCAAAATCGGTTCAGCCGTTTCGGAGATTACCCGGAACAAACAGACAGACAGACGGACAGACAAAAATTTAAAAAAAATATGTTTTCGTATAGGTACCTTATATACTTTCATATGCATTAGATTAAAAGCTGTTATTTTGACATTACAAACAGACACTTCAATTTTATTTATTTGTATAGATAGTAACTTCGACAGAAGTAAATGCGAATCTGAGTTTGTTTGTTACATTTTTATGGTTAACTACTCGACTGATCATCATGAAATTTCGTATATATACACGTTGTCAGGGGTACAGAAAGAATGTACAATTCATCTAGAAAAAAGTACTGTGCCCGAGGGATAGAAATTTATTGAATTAACTGTTATTAATAAAAGACGACACTTTGACCATGCCTGTATGAGTCAAACAGGAATCTTGTGCCATTTACAGGTAGTGCTGAAGTAGTTAAACACTGTATTGATCTTGAAAATAGAAATCTTTAGGTCATAAAGATATTGCAGGAACACTTACTCGAAGCTGTTCATATTTCTCCAAAGAGACGACATTCTTGCTTCCTTTTTCAACTTCATCTTCATCGAAGACAGAATTGAACTCTTCCTTTATGTTTTCCAATTCCTGCAACATACATATATTTAACATATTTTAAACAATTTTACAAAATCGTCACAGAAGTTTAAACGCAAATATATTGACGATTTCATCAGGTCGTAGTTGCCGCTGGCTGGATCTCGTAACTTTTCTTCTCTTGATGTCACAGCGACTGATGCCAATACTGACGATATCTATACTAATATTATAAATCTGAAAAGTTTGTTTGTTTGTTTGAACGCGCTAATCTCAGGAACTACGGGTTCGAATTGAAAAATTCTTTTAGTGTTAAATAGCCTATTTATTGAGGAAGGCCATATAACATCACGCTACGACTCAGGGGGCGGCGCAGTAACAATAAACGCAGGTGAAATCGCGGGAACATCTAGTATTAAAATAAAACGGTAATTTTCAATCTGTCTGTTTTGAAGTTTAAATATGATTAAGTTCAATCCATGATCAATCAAATGGAAGCTATATACAAGGACTTTATGTTTTCATTAAACCACAAGACTCAGTATATCATTCACCACTAATTTGGGATTTATATCTAACGCCTAAATGTAAGCATCACCTTGTTTTAAGAAGCAAAGCGCCACATATGGTTGTAGTTAAGCGCATCGAGAGTTATACGGTAACAATTAGTTAAACCTATATATCATCAGGCTATAATAGTCCACTGCAGTCCATAGTGTAGGACGCCCTTCGACCAGGTGGGATGACGATCTGCGAAAGACTGCAGGCAGATGCTGGATGCGGCAAGCTGAAGACAGGTCGCTATGGCGCTCTTTGGGGGAGTGCTATGTCCAGCAGTGAACTATTATATATTTATACGTGGAACAAAATCTCTGTACCACTTTTAAGCATTTTACGAACACGACATAGCTAAAATTTAAATGGAGAAAAGCTAAAAGCCATATTTTCAAAAAGAAAATTGGAAATTTTATGTTTTACGGTCGAATTTCGACCATTCTACGACCACAGTATACTTTCAATTAAAATTCAAATTTGAAAATGTATGACGCAATCGACGCTCGTCAAGCTCTTAATTTACGCAAAATAAAATACAAATACAAGGTCTAACAGATACATTTCGATATTTTCCCACAATAATACTGGGATATTTCACATACCACGCCGCGCCCCGTGCAAATCTTATACATACCTAATGTTATAGTATCAATATTAATACTACTACAAGTTTGACGCTGTTTATAATAATAATTAGTAACTGAATCTTATGGTTTATTTACAAGCCGATATAAAACTATAATTTTCTTTCTTCTTCGAGGTTCGTTCCAGATCTCGACGCATGATGCCACGAAGACACGTTGTACTGTACTTTTGAAGATAGCTGAAGATCTGATGACGTCACGTATATTCAGCATATTATTATGGTAGCTTCCTACTAAGCGCAGTGTCGTGGATCACCGGTACGTTAATAGCGAAGAAGTAACATTGCTAATGCTGCCTCCGATTTGCAGGGTCGATATACTTTGCGCAGCACACTTTATAAAGGCTATAAGAAGAGTGCCAGTGGGATTCATAAAATCGCGCTTTTTGGGAAGCCACATTAACTTAAAGTCCTTGTATTTTATATGATGTCGACAGATCAAAAAGAAAGTACAAACCTTTGAAGCAAACACTATGAAGTTTTGATGCCAGAATGCTTATGGTTTAAGATGTAATCTCGATGGACTTCGGCTACCTAGGTACCACCAAGCTCACCACCCATCAAAGCGCCGATAATTTTCTTAAATCTATATTTTTATATTCTTTGCACCGCACAGCGTCTCAAGATTCCAACGGCGCAAAGAGCAAATACAAAGTAACTCACAGCGGCTGACATATCTTCGTATCTTCCAGCATGTATTAATTATAACTAAACGCACCATGCATGCCCCGTCAAACATCCACCTAACGTATAGCACATATCTCCACATGTCTTCTCTTTGTTGTATGCTTTTCCAATACTTACACTCCTTCTCCGATCTTCCGCAATGTATAGGTTTTACTTTAGCGCCAACACGACAAATATTTGTACTGAATTTCTTATAATCTTTGCTGTACTTTTATTTATGTGGGCAATCATCACCCCGTTTTATTGGTAATTTTTTAAATTCCATTTAATTATAATTTGATAAAGAACAACTAGATCTAACATCAAATTAATTCTAGTGTTCGAACGCTATCAAATAGCTACATCTCTCATAAAAAGGAATTTCAATGTTCAAATAATAATAATAATATATATTATGTTAATCATAAGTATAGGCTTAAATGTAGATCCAATCGAAAATGTATCCAAGTAAAAGTCAGCCATTACAAAATTCTATTGAAATTCTCAAGTTTAGATGGAAACAGGAAAAAATCGAAAGGAATTTTGCACTTGGCCAAGACTATATAAAAATTCATATCACTCCAAAACTAATTTCGCTGTCGTTTCCTGGTATGTAGTATGCTACAACTAAAAGAATGCATCGAACCTTCCATTCACCTCTCACAAAAAGTTAACATTGTCCACTGCATACGTACCTCAGTCATTTTGAGCCACATCTCAATGTTCCGACGCTGTTGCTTCGAGAAATGGTCAGAAACGCGCTGGTGCTTGGCCGCCGTCAGAATTTTCGCTACCTGCTCGACTGCCGTTGACAAATGTTTAAAATTAACATTTCGTATTTTGCCCCGAAGTAACATTTAATTTGGATTTTAGGAAAATCTATTCGCTTTGAAAGTCATTGTTACAATTGTATACACAGAATGTCGTATAGGCGAAATACAAAATGTCTAAAGTAGCTTAAATAAAATAAGCATATTAGTAATTTAGTTATTTTTTACACCCAGTCTCATAGAAATGTGTAGTCTTAGAGGTCGATTAGTCAAAATAATTATATACTTGAGACTTGTGTATCGAGTTTTGAAAATTATTTTCACATTTGAATCAGGGTTGCTCTATTATGTTGTATGATACCTATTATTTGCAGATTATTGCGTCATCATTGGCAATGCGAGAATTACTCTTTTTGTTCAAAAGCTATGGTAATCGCTTATCATATGGTATGCTGTAAGCGCTTAAACTATTATAGTGGTGTAAAAATGGCTTTGTGTTTCTCCGGTAAATCCTAATCCTAACTAATATTATTAAAGCGGAAATGAGTGTTTGTTTGTTACCTTTTCACGCGCCTAAACCACTGAACCGATCATCCTGAAATTTTGCATATACGTTGATAGGTGTACAGAAACGGACATAGGCTACCTTTCATCCTGAAAAAAAATACTGTTCCCGAGGAAAGCAATAATAACGTTATGATAATAGATGACGCCACGTGTCTTTCGAATCATGATTGAATTATATTATTACAAGCAGAGTACAACCAGAATTGATTGTCAAATTCTAAATTAACGCGAGTGAAGCCGCGGGCAATAGCTAGTATAACATAATTCTGCAAACCGTTAACAATGTTCCATACTTACAAATCGGTAGCCAATATACGAATATAGTATTTCATTATACTTAAACCTGTTAACGCGTTATTGGCTAAGAGTATCAGTAGAGTAGGTACTTATTCATTAAGTGCTCCAGTGCCGGCCTAGGACGACCTGATCAAAATGTACTTTTGATGCAGGCTTGAAGATTAGATAGTGATGACTCCAACGTAGTAAGCCGCTATGCTGTTTGCATTTTCATCTGGTCAATGTGACCAGACAATAGATACAAACTTGAGTAGTAGATAGTACTCCTTCGCAGTAATAGGCCATACCACACAGCTTGCAATATCAATAGGTCAAGTGACCAGATGTTAGATGCATGCTTGAAGACTGGATGATGATGAGTCTCATGTAGTCAGAAGCCACGCTGTTTGCATTTTCATCTGATCAAGATCATCAGACGTTGTAAGGAGCCATGCTACTTGCAGCTTGATCTGGCCAGTGA
Source organism: Catocala sponsa (assembly GCA_963564715.1). NCBI lineage: Eukaryota > Metazoa > Arthropoda > Insecta > Lepidoptera > Erebidae > Catocala > Catocala sponsa. The sequence goes on along the minus strand of OY751346.1, from coordinate 6,857,489 downwards.
CTAGAGGTTAGAGCACACTGGTGGTCAGATGATGATGTCATGCATGCGGCGTGACTCCCTACTACACCGGACTTATGATTAACTCCGGTGTAGTAAAAAGCCAAATCCATTTTTATTTGATCAGAGTAGCTAGAAGTTAGTTGCGAGCTTGAAGATGACGCCTCCATAGTAGTGAGGGTCCACGCTACTTGCATTTTCATCACGTCTAAGCGACCAGACCTGCGATGCAAGCTAACAGATGATGACGCAGAGTAGTAAGGGTCCACGCTACTTGGATTTTCATCTGGTCTAAGTGGCCAAACGCTAGATGCAAGCTTGAAGATGATGAAGCCAGAGTAGCGAGGGTGCACGCTACTTGCATTTTCATCTGGTCTAGGTGACCAGACGTAAGATACAAGCTTGAAGATGATGACTCCATATTAGTAAGTCCACGCTACTTGCATTTTCATCGGGTCTAAGTGACCGGACGTTAGATCCAAGCTTGAAGATGATGAATCCAGAGCAGTGACGATCCATGCTACTTACATTTTCCTGTTGCCAATTTTGTCTGCAGCGGCCGACCTGACTTCTTTATTATAATAAATCAATAAATATTAATGGATCAAACTAGTTTTTGTCGTATGTAGGAATCGAACCCACAACTCTCTTCGCGGCATTTTTGGCGAGACGATCATATAATCTTAATATTAAATACGTACCCCAAGGATTCCGATTTCATCCATTAGACGCGAAATTATTTGGCCAAAAACTTGACGAAGAATACGAGTCTTTTGGGCACATTGGTTAACTCTGTGTTGATAATTGCTCAACAGAAAAATCCAACAATCGGTCGACTCAGGTCTCGAACCCGAGAGGTCTCACGATCGGCCATAACCAAACATTTTGCCACAGAAACAATACAGCACGAAGCAAGCTTTAAGTTTAAAAAACTATATACAGCAAGCAAGAACCAGATCCAAAGCATCGCGACAAAAAATATTGACCCTGTGATTATGGGGCTTGAGAGACGTCATGGCGAAGGTCAACTCTTATTGTCTTATGTGTCGTCCGTAGCACAGCAGGCAGTAGACAGTAGTTCCAAAGCTGCGCTTATCAATGATCAACTCCAAGAATCTGGTACTCTATTATATACCTATTAAGGTATACTGATTTACCTCATTGGGCTAGATATTTCATCCAGTTTCTACGATTACAGATGCTTCGCCACACTCTTAAAAAGTGTTCACGTCGTTGCTTGCTCGTTCGCCATGAAAGGCAACCAAATATGTACAGGGTGTAACAGTAAGTTATTGTAAAATTTGGTCAATAGAACAATTAGGTAAAAAAAGGATTACTTAGGAGTTTAAACAATTAGAAAAATATTCTCCATTTTTCCCCACGAAAACATAAAATTATATACATACACAGACTTATCACCGCAAATATTTTAAAAGTAAACGTATAAAATTCAAATACAAAATTCGAACGAACAGTCATGCGACTACGTCACTTATTTATGCAGCAACATGTAATTCATTCCAACGCGCCCCACTACCGTAGCCTTATAAAAGAAGTGCGCAGTTGTGGGAGGGACATTCGGTCATCGGCGGTCGAACCCGACGGATCTCACGCGATAATATTTCTTTATTTTATTGGTTTATAAAGTGTTACCTTAATTGATTTATCTTGTTAATTACAATAAATGAGCATGGATAACGGAGATTGCATTTTCAATGGAACCACCCCTCTTCCTTCAGACTTACTCCAATATGGAACAAAAGAAGGCAGAAGTGTATTACACACCAATATTTCGCCAGCTATAGTTTTGAGTCCCACGTAATAGTAGGCGAGCCTATGGCCATTGAAGTAGCACAATAACTTGACAGAAAAACCAAATAAGATTCTAAACAATGAAATATCTTAAAATTGCGAGTTTTAGGTTAGCTACTGTATCCATCATATTACCTAAAAATATGACTACACCTTGCTGTTACACGCTGTATTTATGTCTTCAACGCTAATTACCTTCAATTATGGAGTAGATTCATCACCTCACCAAGATTCCTTTGGCCACTTGCACATGTTGTTCATATAGATCGATAAGTTCTAAACTTCCTCCATCGCGCATCGTGGCCAATCAAGCCAGTTCAAGCCCTTTTGAAAACTTCATATAATACTAAAATAAATAATATTCTACTCACATTGCAGCAGAATAAGTCCGAATTTGTCCTTCATAGTATTCTTCATAGTTTGGAACTCTTCGTCAATCTGCATTTTCTCGTTAAACAGTCTCCGGAGCTGGTTGTTGCTTGCTTGGATAAGGGAGTAGAAGATGTTGGCGTTTTTCTTGTTGCATTCGCCTCGTTCTAGCCAAGCAGCCAAGGTCTGAAGACAAGATTTGTTTATAAGAGAATGAAGTAATGGATGGGGTTGTGGAACTTTGTGAATTTCCTTCTGACACATAAGGGAAATACTCCAGTAGGTCTACAATGAAGATGTCTATTCGAAACTTCGGTCCGAACGAGAAAAATTGCAATCAAGTTTCGTCGAATTTCTTTCTTTCAAAATGACATTACTCCCGTGTTCAGATTACTGGGTTTCTAAATGTGTTTTAATGTACGAACAGTCGGCCCAAAACTTTTGCATTTTATGTTTCATGGTAGGCCTATAGCACATCGTATTTTTCGTGTAGCGTATCTTCTTATGATGCCTTTGGGCACATTGGCATATATGGTGGTTCTTGTGTGTGGTGACTGGTGACAGTATAAATGATTGCAATACCAGGGTAAAAGGTTAAAGATGGGATGAAAGGAGATGAGTGATAGACGTAGGTATATGAGCGGTAACTCCTGCATACCAGAGGAAAGCATAACAGTGTTACGTCGCCTACGTATCTTTCCAGTCGGGCTCATTCGTACTGGCACTACAGAATTAACAGCAGCGGGCTCTTCCAATAAAAAGGATGGAATTACATTCTCAATCAAACTGATCACATTTGAGCAAAATGCTAGGATGTAACGAGAATCCTGCTGTGCAATAAGACTGGTAGACTTTGGAATCAATCCTGAGACCGTCCGACCGCATAACAACACATCCTAGCTTACATGTACATGAAAATACTGCATTTCTTATACCAAAGATACTATACAATATAAATTGCAATTTATATTCATCATGGTTGTTAATAAATCCTAAGTAATGTTATAAATGCGAATGAAGGGTTTGTTTGTTACACTTTCACGCCTTAACTACTCGACTTTATCAAATTTCGTCATACGTTGTCCTTGTCAGGGAGACAGAAAAGGACATAGGGTACCTTTCTTCTTAACTTAACATACATTTTTATATTTTATTTGATTTCAAACCGATGACTGCATATTCTAGATGTTAAGCGACTAATGTATAATGTGTGGTTACCGCGATACAAGCCTCGAGCTTAGTGCGGAAGCCTCTGCCAATTATAAAAATGTGTAATGTAGTAAATAAATAAAAAATTTACGAGAGCGAAGCCGCAGGCAAAATCTAGTAGTTTATAAAGATGTACTCACAGGCGCTGCCTCAGCAAAGTCAGTGTCACTCTTGATCTTGTCTCCGATGTTGTTGAATGTAGCGGGAGTGTAGGGCTCTACACGTGGTGGCGTAGTCTCACGCCTGCGTTTATTTTTCTCATACTCATTTTGGTCTTCACGTTTCTAATACAAAACAAAACCTTTTGTCAGATAAATAAACAATAAATTAGTACTTGAATATTTTTTTAACTAATCAGACGTCTATTTATCTCAGCAAGGGTAGGGAAATGCGTGTTTCTCCCAAGTATCACAAGTTATATTTCATGCTATACATATTTAATATAGGTAATTAAACATGAAAACGTGATGCGAAGTCCATTCAGGCAATTACTGAGAGTCTGCGCTTTCAATAAGAATTTCTTAGTAAAACACTTACTTGGCGCGACCAGGAATCCAACCTAGGACCGAATGATCGACCATGAACATAAGCAGAAAAATATGCTTCAAGACCAACACAAGTCTCCATACTCACAATACAATGAATAACTAGACACTTACCAAAGCATAATCAATGTAAAGCATTATAGCCTCATTTTCACTCTGATTATGTCCCTTCAGACGACATCCTGACACAGAGAAAGCCTGCTCAACACTCTCTGATCTCTCAAACCGTACATGACACACACCTCTTTGAAGCTTCACTTCATCAATATCTCCAAAACGTTGGAATATTTCCATTATGACATCTTCAGTGATCCCTTGCGGTAAACCACCAACCAATATTGTACGGCAACCAGGTGGACGTTCCCTTCTAGGAGGGATAGTAATCCCTTGCATAGGGGGTAGTAAAACCCCAGTGCTGAAATATATAGGTTGGTTAACCATTGGCTGATTCATCATCATCATATTTGGCATCATGTTCATTCCAGGCACTTGTATCATTTGCTGCACGTTTGCCAAGTCCATTTGCTGCGGCATTATATGGTTCTGCATAATATTGCCGTACTGCATCATTTGTGATGGGTGGCCTATGTGCAAGACAATTATCCATGCAACAATAATAATTCAACCATGGTTTTACAGGTAAAACTAGTATTGATACAAAAAATAAGTTTTTAGACTATCGCGATTTGTACACATACTTAATATAATGACTGAATCTTACTCGCGATAAAGTATTAATTTGTCTACATCTTGGTATCCAGTCATCAGCAAATGTAAACGTCGCCGTAGTGACTTAGGTCGCCAGTGTGCAGTGCAGATGTAGTTAGTGTTGTGTGTCGAAATACCGACAGTGCGAGTATAAATAATAGTGACCAAATGAGGGTAGTTGCCATAACCCGCACTTCACGAAGGCGCCGCTGAGATCACATCAGTCAAGCCGTAACCACGATCGATGCAAGTCGGTCGATACATCGGGCAATCAATAGGTATTTATTATCTTTTAAATACTTCGCGAGTAAGACCCTTTGTCTAGCAATATATTAAATATAGTATTGATACATATCAACAAACTAATACATATCATAAATATAAAGACCAAAATTACAAAAGCAAAAATATATGTATTGTTTTTTTAAAAAGACAACTCTCGCAATAGGAGTAATTCCTGTGTCACTGAGGATTTTACAAACATTCAAACAATAGTCACAAAGAACACACAGATGTAGAACAACCATTTGTGAATCGTACAAAGTTTTGTCCCATGTGGGATCGAACCCACAACACTCGGCGCAGTGGCAGCAACCACTATGCCATCCGTGCAGTCATAGTTCATATTATAATATGTCACAAAGTAACATTTATGAACATCGAAGTTGAACTGCCAGACATCATTTAAAAACCTATTGTGACTGGCCACCTGTGTACCACTGCAATTCAAAAAATTAATGTGAATTAATAAAAATATAAATCTACACCTCTGAGCTGGTCTCATTGCATTTTTCATACAGGGTATGATCAATCTTTTTAACTACCTTGATTATAATAAAAATATATCAATGCTACTTACTTGACATCATCACACTGGGAGGATTAAGAGATTGATTGCTATCCCATTTATTGTGTCTCTCCCTGTGGTCACTGCGGGGCCTCTCTCGTTCATTCTTGTTGCCACGGTCTTTATTGTAGTCCCTGTCACGAGTGCGTGACCTTGAGCGGCCACGGCGTCTGTCTGATGAAAATGTATTACCAAGTTGCCCTTAGATTTAAAAGCATGTTGCGTCATACATTATTGTGAGATTTTATTAACTATTATGCGGTAAATAGTTATACTGCCTACCTGAGAGACCATAGAGTAAGGGTGGTTATCAGTTGCTTAGCTATTAACGCAAAGCCATACATCACCATAACAGCTTAATATTTTAATTGGGTATAAATTATTTGAACCCTATTCTAAAATTGGTCTTATTGATTTCATTTGCTGTATTATAATAATAATGTTCTACCACATACACACAACACCATCTAGCCCAAACTAAGCAGAGCTTGTACTATGGGTACTAGACAATGGATAAACATACATATATACTTTTTTTTTGGAAATACATACATATTATACATAGAAACACCCAGACCAAGACAAACATCCATGTTCATGCACACAAATGTTTGACTTGTGCGGGAATCGAACCCGCGACCTCAGGCGTGGCAGTCGGTTACACTAAAAACTACGCCATCGAAGCCGACAAGTTGTAAGTGAGTATACAACATTCTAATTAAATGCTCACTCTTTGAAACACTCAGTCTGTCACAATTGAACAGTAAAATGCTGGCTCCTGCACCTGTACTGTTGATACCCTATCTATATATATATAATTCTTCTGTATGTGTTATGACAGTGAACTCCTAAACGGCTGGACCGATTTGAATGAAACTTTTTGTGTGTGTTCAAGTGGATTCGAGGATGGTTTATATATGCTTTTTTTTTTCTCTTTTGTACAGGACAAATTCTGTCGGGACAGCTAGTATAATATAATATTCTTAGCCAAGACATGGAAATTATGTAATTTTCTTATCTACTATACTATTATGCTAAATAAATGCATTGTTATGAGGACTTATAATATACTTAAAATGTAATGTTTAGATTGTTCTACTATGCTATACATACTAGCCATGCGTGACAAGTTGAGACTTGCACTCTACGCCCGCTCCATAGCCTGCTCACAGCGCTCAGGTCTTAACTTGTTGTGCATGGATTATACTACACATGCACCATCATTTTCAATATTTAATAGTATATTTATTATATAATATATATTTACTTCCTTTTATTTTCAATATAATTATTATGAATATGAATAAAAGCCAACCCTGGACACAATAATTATTAATTGCCTTACAGCAAACACAACAGAAATAGTTTTAAAGGCTAAATAAAGTAAATATTATAATAAAGCACAAACCTCTTTCTCGTTCCCTGTCTCGCTCGCGTCTATCAGACCTCTCCCTCTCCCTGGTTGGCTGTGCTGGTTTATCAACTGCTGCGACTTGTGTATCCTCGTTTACTTGAGCCTCAGTTTCCAGATTGAGAGCTGGCACTTCTTGACCTTCATTAGCTATGATATCTGGTTGCACAGGCCCTACGATCGCTACGGGTTGCGAATTATTCACAGGCAGATTCATCGGTGGAGTCATTTGGTTCATAGGAGGGCACATTTGGTTCATAGGAGGGCCCATTTGGTTCATAGGAGCACCCATTTGGTTCATAGGAGCGCCCATTTGGTTCATAGGAACGCCCATTTGGTTCATAGGAGCGCCCATTTGGTTAATAGGCGGCCCCATTTGGTTCATGTCGCCTAACATGTAGGGTGAGACGAGGGGAGGCGCCATGCCTGGCATCATGTTTGGCATCATTCCACCCATACCCATCATGTTAGACATACCATAATGTTCATTACCCCACGAGTTCATTGTTTGCTGGTTGTAATAGACACAATTAGGTACCTACTATTGTATTATAAAACACATTTATTTCATTATCCCACAGATATAACAATTGTTACTCCGTAATACGATACTAATACCATGCCTCTTTTTTGGCTTGGATTGGATTTCTAGCTTTTGTGAACGAAAATGTAATAATTTTCAAGGTAGGTACGCTATACGGTAATGTGTGTAAAGAAATGTCAAATGTACTCTATGAAATAAGATGTGAATTCCCTATTACTTTACTTTACTCTTTGGATGTGAATGATGTGATGTGACGCCATTGACGCCAAATTGCTTAAAGACTAAAGTCCGTCTCATGAAAGAAGTATCGCAGACGCGGCGCCACATTCAACATGACAATTATTGACAAACGATGACAACATGGTCGATCTCATAATTAGTTCCACTTATTGCCGTGAGACTTCTTTCGTGAGACGGACTTTATATTTAATTTTGACAGAAGCCCGACGCAAAAACAAAAACACAAAACAACATGGCCGTACCTTACTTATCATAGACAATATATATTATCTCGGTGATGATGATTGCTCCGAGATATATATATATTAAAATTTACTTTGATATTTACTGAAAGTGCATTAGTGCAACATTATTTTATAATTATTATTGTATTATTACATTTATCACCGTCACCCATCGCTGCAGTTTAAGAACATATTATAACCACTTTGAGGAGCTTTTAGGTTCTACATAATTAGATAACATTAAAATTCTTTAGCACCCTTATAAATACAAGATACAAGTACCTAATCCTTTCAGTATGATAGATATCTGGTCTTGGTCTTGAGTAACACTATTCACGATATTATAATATTTATTACAATATGAATTTTTATATAGGTTCCGGTTCACTCAAAAGACTAAGTTCCTAAAAAATATATTTGTGCGTCAATAAGTTAGCGTTCATATTGTCAGCACGGGGAAATAAATAATAAATTTTGTTTTGCCTCTTTTGTGTGTTAATTTTGAAAAATTCATGAAACCGTTTATATTTTGATATTTCACGATGTGGTAAGTCAAGAATTTGTAATAAATAATTTTATGTAGTGTGCTTATGTCATAGATTTATGAGAGAAGCAGTAATTATGGTTGATTTTAGTTCGGAGTCTTTACCGAAAGATTTCGAAAAGACAACAGAGGTTTTACCTTTTACTAAATATGGATTATCATCAGTGGAAGAGTTCAGGAAGGCTGAGGAAGATATTCATCATCAGGAATGGCTGAAAAAGGCTGGTTTGACAAATGAAGAAATAAAACTATACCAAGAGAATGAGGCTGGGCTTTTAGATCAGCGTAAGAAAATAGAATCGGGAGTTCTGAAAAATAAATTGGAAGGCATTTATAACAAAATTAGCAATCTCCATAATGAAACAAAAAGGTGAATATTGAGATGTAAAAGTGTATGTTAACCCAATCTGATATTAAACTAAAATATTCAAGTTACAACTGCTATAGATAATTTTATGGTCTATCTGGATAATTCTCCTGATGCATGAAGAATAGACATTACTAAATAATCTGAAGTTACTAGTTTTACATATCTTTTTAACATGTTCCCTGTCTGATGAACCACATATGGTACATAACATTACATTACATTTGTCGGCCTCGATGGCGTAGTGGTTGGTGTAACCGACTGCCACGCCCGAGGTCGCGGGTTCGATTCCCGCACAAGTCAAACATTTGTGTGCATGAACATGGGTGTTTGTCTTGGTCTGGGTGTTTCTATGTATAATATGTATGTATTTACAAAAAAAAAGTATATATGTATGTTTATCCATAGTCTAGTACCCATAGTACAAGCTCTGCTTAGTTTGGGCTAGATGGTGTTGTGAGTATGTGGTAGAATATATTATTTGTTTCTCTTTCACGGGTATATTCCTAATACATTAGGAAAATACCCAGCCCTTTGGAAGGCTTACATGGAGACATGGGTCCAACGGGAAGAGGCCCTTCGAGAGTTTTAATTAAAGGTGGGATGGAACACCTACAGCGGCACTAGCCGCAGCAGGCCTAGGACTATTGCTACGTATGGATTCTAATATATGGGCTATGGGTATGAGTGTTTGATGGACTGGTATATTGGTAACTATGGATGATAAAACGGCGTCTGCCGAATATATTATTATTGTTATTATAACAATAGATTTTCTATTGTGTGTATCACAGGACAGCAAATGGGTTAATAAGGACAAATGAATCGTAACTAATATTATAAAAGTGAAAATGAGTTTGTTTGTTATCTTTTCATGCCTAAAACACTGAACTGATCATTCTGAAAGGAGACTGTCCATATTCGGCATGCATGTGGACAATCATTTTATAAACAAAGTAAAATATTAAGTTTTATTTTAATATATAAAAAATATTGGTATATTTTTATTATATCCAGTAGTATGAAATTGACTTATTTTATTTATATATTATATAAAAATAAAACACACAGCCTGGAAGCAATAAGGCAGTATTACTGCAACTGCATAGTTCGCCGAAGGACTGTTGGCTGCTGTGCTCACATAATGTCTGTAATATAGTACCTAAGCTGGGCAAGGTATGAAAATGTCACTCTACCAGCCCAGTTTTTGGAAAATATTTAAATAACTTATGAAGGTGATGGTGACACATGAAAACAATATTTATTTTAAACAATGGGTTTTATTTTATTATTTAACGAACTTGATACTAAATTTCAAAGAATAATATTTTCTACTTAGTTTAGGCTACTCAAAATTAAAATTGTTATTACAATATAAAATTGTTAACGCCCAGGCCAGGATCCTATACAAAGTGGTCGGTCTCCTTTGCATATACATAGTCAGGTGTACAGAAACAGACATAGGCTACCTTTCATCCCGAAAAAATTTACTGTTCCCGAGGAAAACAACAGTAACGTTCTTATGATAATAGATGGCGCCACGTGTCTTTTGAATCATGATTGAATTATATTATTACAAGCAGAGTACAACCCGAATTGATAGTCAAATTCTAAATTAACGCGAGCGAAGCCGCGGGCAAAAGCTAGTAATTTATAAAGCATGATTTAAAATTTTGCTTTGCCTTTATTATCTTAATATATCACAATAATTTATATAATAATAATGTTTTCAGGGATTGCAGTTCGCAACAAGATGAAGAACCAGAGAAGTCAACAACATCTGAGAACTTTTTAGGCAGGTTGCAGCAGAATCCTATAACATTTCATCCTGAAGGACATCCTATGAACGAACTGAAAGAACTTGAAGAAAGTATATTAGGACACATTAAAACTGATATAATACCCATCACAAAAAGACGTAAAATGCTCAGACGCTTAGAACGTAAGAAGGAGCGTTTACTTGCTCAAGAGAAACAGCTTGATATTGGGATTTTACCCAGTACATCAACGGTTGATAGGCCAGGCAGCTTGTGGGATGTTAAAGAAATGCCTCCAAGATATATTCCTCACACTATCACAAGTCGTGATCTGGCAGAGGACTGTGTTATTGGTCCGAAACAAAGGACAATGTATACTGTTCAAGAAAATAAAATTGTGAGGTTGGAACCGGTACAGGAGCAGGCTCAAGACTACCGTGCAGTTGATATTGTGATGCCTGTCAATGCTGCTGAGGCTCAGCTCCTCGAAGGCACAAAGATGTGCTTAGATGACATCAAGAAGATTGATAGGTTCAAAGATTATGAGCCTGGAATACCTTCAAAGGTGAGTTTACAAAAACATTCTGAAAATTCAATTTCTCAAATTTTTTTTTATATCTAGCAACAACGTACTTAAGACCTCTTGAAAATATAATTGACTAATTTACTATTTAAATTTTTTTCTGCTGTGGCCAACATTCCATTATGGTAAATAAATAATAATAATATAATAATGGTTACTGAATCCTATGGATGTTGTGGTGGTTTAAATCTTCACTTCACCACCACCTTTGCGCCGAGCGTTAAAATAAAATAAATAAAAATTTAATAAAAATGTTTATTTGAACAAAAAATAATGAGTTACCAACAAGTAATTACAAAATAGTGTTGTTTTATATTTACAAACGGTACTGGTCCTGTTTCCCAAACTAGGCTGTAGCCTGTATTTTGGGAGACAGTGCTCAGTCAAAAAGTATTACGCTAAACACAGTGGATGACTTAGCTTTATTGATGTCGGTATATCTAAAAAATAACATTTTACAAAATATGCAGAATGTGCATGTTTGTGATGGTGTGCGCGCGTGTGTGTGTTTGTGTGAGGGTGTGTATGTGTGTGTGTGTGAGGGAGGGTGCTTGTGTGATTGTGTTAACATAAAAGTTTTGTTTACAATTTAATTAAAAGGTGTGTGTGTGTGTGTGTGTATAATTGTATATAGTGTATTTTTAATCTATGAACTTGAGGAGCACTTCCGTATTATCGTAATCTAGCTGGAGTAGTCAGCTGGTTGTGATCGACCTAACCTCATGGATGTTGAGTCCCACAATCATTTGGTTTTTGTTCAGTATGTTATATAGTTTACAACCAAGGCTCTTATACTGACGTCTGTCAAAGGCAGTTTTACAGCGAGTGCTCGAGCAGACCGAGTGCTTGCTACGTTTTTAGGATCCGGAAGGCGAACAACTTTATGCATTCTTTAGATTGTTCTGAGCACAAAGAGCTGTCTAATAGTGAGCACTTTGTTGTCAGCGTACAATTGTTTAGGGTATCTTATCGGCTTTTTAAGGCGATAAGATACCCTACTAAATCTCTTTGATCTTGATGTTCTTTGTGTCTCTTGATTGAATGTTTGTAAAGTCCCCTGTGACAGAGGAATTATATCCAGCGCAATCTTTAAAATAAAGAATTTCTACAAATTTGCACACAAAATGTGTAACTAAAAATGTGTGTATATTTTCAGGTACTTTATCTAAAGAACATCGCGCCAACAGTGAGTCAAGAACAGATATCTTTGCTGTTCAATCAGTTTGTCCTGGCGAATGGCGGGCCAGTGGACTTGCGGCTTATGACCGGTAGAATGAGGGGACAAGCCTTTGTGGCATTTCAACGTAAGTATCACAATTAATGTAACATACACGCCAACCATCCTACCTGTATGTTTCCGAAAGAGTTCATGGCATGGCATCGTTCATGTATGTGTTAGGTCCCACGTAATAGGCCGAATTTCAGGGTCCCAATATGAGCTTATTGCAAAGCGTTTACTGTATCGCGTATTTTTCTTAGCTTTGGTTTTCTACTGAAAATTATTTAATGTACAGATCTTGTAACACTGCCTGACTGAAATTAAACTAGAGATCTCACGATCGCATGCGTCACTAGATTCTCGGATAAAATAATAATATAATGCCTTGAAGATTTGGTTTTATTATAATAAAAGTTAATAATTATTAACTTACCTTTTGGCTAGGATGTCCAAATCAAAATAATAATAATAATAGTTTATTCAGTTTAAGTTGGTACAAATATAAATAACAATAGGTCTTAAAATACTTAAAAATTTATGGACTCTAACAATCGTTTTTCCAAGCGACTTCCCTTCTAGTCTACTACCTCAATTATAATAATATATGAATCTTAGGCCCGGCGCCCATTATCGGCATCGGCAAGGAAAGGGATCCTTCGGCATCCCTACATGCAAGCGCACACTGTCGGAAATTATGCCTTGGCATGCTGCAACGTTCTTAGGGATGACGAGGCGTCCATAAGCATGCCGCACCGTCCTCAAGCTTGCAAGCCCCGAGTGTTGCCTCGGCGCCGGCGGCGGCGGCGCGGCGGGCGACGGCGTACCGAAGGATCCCGAAGTATCCTCATAGCTGCCGATGCAGTAGCCTCAAGCATACCGAAGCGGTATTTTTGTTACTACGACCATATATCATGGAAATTTCTACTTTATTGCCATAAAGTTAATGTATAATGCTTTTTATCATATAAAATACTCAGCCGTGCCGATGCCGATAATGAGCGCCGGGCCTTATTCAGTTTTACCCTCGTTGGCGGAGCAATAGTGTATACTGCCGTGATTGGTCTTGGGTTCGATTTGTTCGGGTAGTGTTTGTGTTGGTTTTACTACCTATAAATTCTCAGTGACAGTACGAAGTCATAAACAATGCCCGATAAACGTCAATAGGCATATTACTTGGGAATCATAGCTGACGAAAACAGTTGTTATAAAACAAAACAAATATCTTATGCAAGATGTTTCAGTCCAGTTATAGATCACTTTTTATATAATAGGGTATCTAGTTTATGTGATATTATAGAATGTTCTCTAAGTGAGGCAAAGATACAAACACAGACTGTCTCCTTACACTGTCATATGATCGAATCGAAAACATTTTAGTGCACTTGATATAATTTCTGGTTTAATTATTAATTAAAATTATTGAGAATGTAATATATTAAGTTTCTAAATATATTATTTATTTAGGTATAAAAATGTATACATTTCACATATAAATACATATCTTAAGTTTCAGCTATTTATTTACTTTAAGATTCATAATGTTGACCGAGCATACTTTGTAAGCGTTTTGGTAAACGTAGTAGGCATCCACAGGACAAGCTTGCCTAGTGTGGGGTACTGGATACGAACAAAAGATGTTGTTTTCTTTGGTAATAAATACATTTTCATTTCATTTCACAACTCTGAGTAGCCCTTTGGCATACAGTGTGTACTTAAATCTGAATAAGTGTCAGCTCCGTCAATAAGCCTCTGACATCTGCAAAATACCTGAATATAGATACCTATATACAGGCGCAAACTTGCGTGTATATTGCTACACACATATATATTCAATACAAACCACTTTGTTCTCAGATGAGGAGTTGGCTATCCAAGCGTTGGAGGAAATCAACGGCACGATACTTAGCGGCCGGCCAGTCATCGCAGAATTTGGACGTAACACCAACCGTATCCAAGATGACGACGATAGATAAACAGTATTATTTTATTAATCTTCAGTTTCTAAAAGGCTAATCAATGTGACAAGTGATTTGATTGGTCAGTTGGCCATTTATAGCTGTTGACATAGGGTTTGACCATTAAAAATGTTTGTCTTGATCAGCCTCTCAGAAACCTTAAAGCAAGACTCACAGATTAGCAGATTTTCATTGACAAATTATTTACTTGTCAATGGAGAAGTAGCTGTCAGTCATAGGTGTCTAATTAATTAACCACGTAAGCCTGTTTCACACTTTAACGAATTGGATTAATGGGATTAAAAGATACCAAATGGTATTTTCTTTATGGTAACTAAACAGTATTTTAATTTATAATAATGTATAAGCTACATTTGTATGGCTCATCTTGGCACAGCCACAATCGCAAACTGGAAATCTATTCACGTAGAGAATTAGTCGAATTTGGTCGTAAAATACCAGAATTGGTCGGTCTGCCGTTTAAGAGATACAAGGGGGTATTGTATTTTTTATATTAAATACGGTTTAGATACTAAATAAAATTCGAAAAACGGAAAATAACGTTATAGCGACATGTTTTTGTGTGTTAGTTCTAGAATAAATCCAGAAGACAAAAATTAATTGATTTTTAATCAACAGCTTTAGTGATAATTTTATTAGTTCACAATATTTTATTTGATATTCTTAACTATCAATATTATCAATAGCTTGACTACAAATCCTTGTCATTACAAAATAAACACATTCATCACTTTCATGCACTCGTTATTTCAATAAGTCAATATGTATGCGACTGTACGTCTCGTAGAAAAAAATAAGCTTAATTTTCTCGTTTTAGAAGCACCAACTAATTCTGGCAGTTTGTGACTAATGTCGACCAATTAACGACTAATTATTGGTGCAATCAGATTTTGGCTAGGTATTGTGATTCCAGAGATATTGAGATGACTGTGCCAAGACGAGCGCTCATCTTGGCACAGCCACCAATACCCCCTTGTATCTTTTAAACGTCGGACCGACCAATTCTGGTATCTTACGACAAAATTCGACTAATTAACGACTAATTCACTACGTGAATAGATTTCCAGTTTGCGATGGTGGCTGTGCGAAGATGAGCCATACGCTACATTTTTCGCCTATGTGGTTGTCACTGACACACTTGGATAATCTATAGTCTATACTATTATAAGGAAATATTGGTTTGTTTGTTTCTAATTTGACTATGATACTATTTCATAGATTTTAATCATTCTTTCGCCATTAGCAAGTTAATTTATCCAGAAGTGACATAGGCTTTATAACATAACGCTATGAGCCATGGGAGTTGAGCAGTAATCATAAACGTGGGTGAAGCGAAGAGGCAGCTAGTATGGAATAAAACAAGTCCGCGTAGTAGGAAATAAGCGTTTTACATCTTGTGTAATACAGTGTCTTTAGACTGCACAGTACTTTGTTACAAGTTTAGCACTTCCTCCGACTACTGATATTCAACAATATTTACTTACATCAGAAAACCAATCCTAATACATTAGGAAATAAAAAGGCAATGAAAAGAAAATAACTTTGTTTGATATTTAACAGACATTCATTAAATTATACTCCATCCAGCACATTCGTGTTTTAGGTGAATGAACTGTATAAAATTTTTAAAGAGCGACTTTGTCGATGGACTTTGTAAAGTGTATTTTACAGTATTGTAAATAATAAATACGATCCCCTTAAAATAGTTATGTAATATTCTCATACCTTATGTTAAACATAAGTCAATTTCGTCTAAATACATAAGTTTTTCTAAATATAGTTTTAAACTTAAGATCAGCAAGTAGTCATTCGGTGCAATATAAATTATGTATTGTTAAATTAAAATTAGCACAACACATAGAAATATGAGCAGGAGTGTTGAAACAGGCATTTATTTCTTTAAAATTACATTATAGATTAGGATATGTTACCTAATACTCTATACTTAATGAGAATTATATCTTAGATGTCTTACATTATCTTTTTTTATTTATCATTTGTATCCTATCCTCCCTCCATCCATATTATAAATCTTAAATATTGTGAAGATGTCTGAATGTTTGTTATTCAATAACTTGTAAACCGCTGAATGGATTTAGATAAAACTTATTTCATAGATAGAATATCTTCTGGTTTAACACAGGGTTTTCATCCTATATGTTAAATCAGGAGATATAACATTACTTTCTATTCCAGTACGTATCCTGTCTGTAGAGGCTAGTATTTTATAGCTGGTTGATACAATTCTTGAATTAATTATGGACAAATCCTAACTAATATTATAAAAGCGAAAATGAGTTTGTTTGTTTGTTACCTTTTCACGCCTAAACCACTGAACCGATCATTCTAAAATTTTGCATATACGTTGTCAGGTGTACAGAAACGGACATAGGCTACTTTCATCCAGAAAAAAATTACTGTTCCCGAGGAAAACAACTAACATTCTTATGATAATAGATGGCGCCACGTGTCTTTCGAATCATGATTGAATTATATTATTACAAGCAGAGTACAACCCGAATTGATTGTCAAATTCTAAATTAACGCGAGCGAAGCCGCGAGCAAAAGCTAGTGATAATATAAAAGGATATTCTATTTTTGTAAATTTAGTTGTGTTGTTAATATAAAACAATCGCATTGTTTTATATTAACACCATGACGTATCGACATCGTAACTGTCATTTTACATAAAAAGGACGAAGAAAAGTACCATCTGAAAACTTCAAGTTTAGTACTATGAAATAAATGAATACTTACATAGAAATATTAACTATATTTTAGAATGTTTGCGGATATTTACATAGATAATCGCATATCAACTAAAAACTTATACAAAATCAATATATTTTATACACAATTATACTTGCATAACTTTTATGTAATGCTGACATGCCAGCAATACACTTTCTAAAATATTAACATAGATTTGTCTTACATAGGATAAAGATTATGATGCCAAATGATGATGACAATTCTGAACTATTTAACTGCAATCGATAAAGCGGCGTCTAAAAATATACTTATTAATCTACACCTACCCTTTTCTAAATGAATTGAACACTATATTAAATGTTGCATACCAATTGCAATTATATTATAACTATCAATTTTGAACCTATCACATTCGAGTAATCAATCTATGATTACTCGCTACAATATTTGTAGTGTTTACTGTTACTTAGATTGCTTAGTTTACGTCGTATTTAAAGTAATAACAATTTGATCTAGCTTAACAATATTCTTGTGCAGTGTACGAATTTTCGTTTGCCCACTTTACCGTCTTTAGCGACACAAATGTATTGTAATCAAGCTATTTTAGTATTAACTGTTATTACGAAACACTAAAACTAGTACTTTCTAAAAAAAATCATTGAGATGTATTAATTTCAATATCATTATCAATTATGTTGAATGAAAACAGCGAAACGTCGCCATAACTATGAATGAAATATAAATTTCCATGACATAGTTAATGTTAAATGTTGTGTAAACTGGCGGCTAAACACAATAGGTTTTTAATTATGTCTGGTTTTTCAAGACTTGACAGGTTAAATGTAATAAATAAAAGTAATCTTGCCCGCCGCTGAATATCCACGAATACTTTCTTAGCTTATTTTAAGTCCACTTAAAACTACACTTATATAAATGCACACCAAAGTGTTCAATAGTCACAGTGAGGGTAGTTGTCACTTTACAACTTTCGAATATCCGTTTCGAATGACGACATATAAAACGTTGGCAACATTATGATCAACATGTGTCTATATATTTCTTCTTTTTCATTTTGATGGGAATTATTGTATGCTGAGATCGTCAGTCTGATCTGCTTTTGTGTTGATATTGATCAATTTCGTAGCTATTCGAAGGTTCTTTGCATGTTTATTTCTTTTGAACCGAGTCCTGTTTACACTCTGTCATATTATACTATTCATACAGAGCTGTGGAAGAACATGGTCTGATGTCTCTTTAACACAAGGGGAGTATTCTTCGACCTGGCTGGGTGATCGTGTCTGGCGGCCGCGGTCCAACTGTTGATGTTGGGATCTTGTATATATTCTTAGTCGCTGTGTAAACTTCACCTGCGTGATTTAGGATTGTATGGCGAGCGTGATTATAAGCGGCTATTGTGTATACTGTCGTCGAAACTTCTTTGTCTGTGTGGTGTCACTACAACTTTATTTGTTAGTCCGAGAGTGTTCTAAATTTCTAATGCGATCTACAGATATCCGATAAGTTTATATAGCTGTCGCGTCATTCGCGTCAGTCCCTCACTGCTGCTGGTCCTTCGATGAGGACTTGCGCCTTCGTTTGACGACGCGTTTTGGTGACGATCATTCGTTCTCCTTCTTCGGTTGTGGTTCCTCCTCTGTAACAATAACCTAAGCTTTTGAGAATTGCCAAAATATGACATTAGTTCATCATATTTTTTTATTAGAACGTGACCCCAAGAATAAAGCACGGTTATAAAGCGAATTGAGCATGCATGTATGTCAATGAACTAGACTCTAATATGATTGTTAGTGTAAATAATATAAATTAACAAGACAATTATATTTTTGCTTGTCACATCATAAAATCATGTGGTTATCCTACACAAAAAAAGCACTATCCGAAGTCTAGTTAAAAACGAATTCTCGAGGAGCGTCATACTATAATTTTGATCTGCTGACCTGCTCACGAAGTCGTGAGAGAGCGCTCATTTAAAATCTGGCAATAAAAAACACACACAGACAGACACAACATGCAACATAGAGAAAGCGTCGAGCGTTAGCGTGGCGGTGTCGTGCAGCAGTAGAAGCACATGTAGTTAGTGCTCACGTTTGACGTCATGATGCGGCGCGTGCGGCGCGTGTGGCGCATGCGGCGCGTGCGGCGCGAGGTGCGCGTGCGCCGCGTAGTGCTCCGCGTGCGGGGGCGGCGCCGGGTGTGCGCCCGCCCCCGGCGCGCCCGGCGCGGGCGGCGCCCCACCGTAGTAGTGGGCGTAGCCGGCGCCGAACCCGCCCCCGTACCCCCCATAGTAGCGCCCGCCGTAGCCACCGCCGTATGCGCCCACTGCGCACACCACCACGGTTTACACATCTTCAAACTCGTAAATGGAAACGCACGTTGACGGCACTATATATGTGCATTTCCCCTGTCGTTCATCTCGTATCCAAGTATTTTGGAACGATTTGATATTTTAAATTAGTCTCCTTGAAGCCCGTATTTTTACAACCAGGGGTGAATAATATAATAAAACAGAAAACTACTATTTGAGTGTAATCCCGAACTCAATAAAATAGCGACAGCAATGGTTGTACCATGTAGCGGACGCCCAATATGAATCAGAAATGTGAACCCGCATGAAGAACTGAAATACCAAATAGTGCCCCGTGAAAACGAATATAAGAACCAATACATTTCACCAATCCTAAATTTGTCCCAGAAGCGGATCTAGTGATACCAAGATGTGTTTACCATGTTTAGCATACCCAATCCAGTATCTACTAATAAATATGACATCGGCCGACATATATGTACAAAGACATAAATTACCTTTGTAAAAACATTGCTATTTTGCTGTTAATGTTATTTCACATGTGATAAATCACGATTGATTATTTTTATGACTACCGCGATGTCGTAGCTCAAAATGAGAGTGCTGAACATGAGCATGGCTTGCCACTCGAGCAGGACAATGACTTCGGTTTTTTTTATTGTGATAACATGTGTTTCATAAAACTTTGCAATCCAATCACAAGAAACAGTCACTTTGCTGTCTACTTATGTGCGCATACGCCGATTGTCTCGTCAACCGACAAAACGCGTTAGTGTGTTATAAACATGTTAATAGTGTGGTGATTGGATAAATAGACAACTCATGTGATTGTTTTATGTGGTCGACATATCTGTAAACTTTAATTTTATAGATTCGTTTTGAGGTAGGAATGTCGTACGATAGCTTATCGGTCGATACCGGATTGGGGTTACGGTTAGACAAGTGACATTTTTGTGAGTTTTAGTGACAATTGGAGTTATATATATGGTGGTATGGTATCTTACCTGGAGGTGGAGGCGGGCCGCCATGCGGTGGTCCGGGATGCGCCGGCGCATTTGGATTGGGCGGCATCATCATTGCTGTGAATTGTTTTATTGCTTAATTTGATAGCATTTGCTTTCCTAAGTGTAACTTAGGAAAATAATACATTATTATTAAATTGAATAGTTTTGTTTCAACAAATTTAAGAGTTGGACAAATCTATACTAATATTATAAAGCTGAAGAGTTTGTTTGTTTGTTTGTTTGCTTGAACGCGCTAATCTCAGGAACTACTGGTCCGATTTGAAAAATTCTTTCAGTGTTAGATAGCCCATTTATCGAGGAAGGCTATAGGCTATATATCATCACGCTAAGATCAATAGGAGCGGAGCACCAATGAAGAATGTTTCAAAATCGGAGGGTATTTTTTCCTTTTGTGAGCTTCCGCTGCGTGCGCTGCGTAAACAGTTAAAGTTTCGCAGAAATAATGTATGACAAAATTGTTCTCCTTTAAAAGTTCTAAAAAAAAGTCCGCGACAGCATATGTCTATCTTTTAAGGTTGGCTCATTATAACCATTTTTATGCTAACCAAATTTGTTCTAAAATAATGCATTATTTGCGAAGGTATTTTTATAAACATGATATTAATCCTTATCCAAATAAATACGTTATTCATCACAAGTATTTAATTTAAAACAAAATTGCCCTTTACATCATTCGATTTCAATGAATATCTTAGGAGATATCGCAGTTTTAAAATAACATCGCAGCAATATAATTACCCATTACAGACATAGTACAAACGATGTTTCTCCTGGTTTATTCTGCGTGATTACTACTGGTTCGATTTGAAAAATTCTTTTGGTGTTGGATAGCCTATTTATCGAGGAAGGCTATAGGCTATATAACATCACGCTACGACCCACGGGATCGGCGCAGTAACGATAAACGCGGGTGAAACCGCGGGAACATCTAGTTGTATAATATACCACACGGAATAAGAATTATAACAATAACTTTGTAAGATTTTATACCTAATATATCATAAAATACTTTACTTTTAAAATGTAAATAATATGTTCATTGTTAGCAATAGCAATACAAAAAGTTATTGAGTTTTCCTGCTAATAAATTTTGAATAGCAGCCTGCAGTTAGGCAGTTGGCAGTGTTGCACACTCTCATGTCTCGGAAAGCACGTAAAGCCGTTGGTTCTACGCCTGATCATTCTGCGATCGAGTTGGGTTACTGTCCCATCGAATCATGAGTATTAGGAACAGAGCGCACTAGTGTTTGCGTAGGCTTAGGCGCAAAATGCCTATTTCGCAAAATGTCAACCGTGCGCAAAATGTCTCTTACTCATAATGTCTCTGTCGCAGAATGTCACTTTCGCAAAATGTCGCTTTCTCATGTCTCTTTCGCAGAGTGTCTCCTTCGCAAAATGTTGCGATAGTAACCTACGCTCGTTTCTAGAAAAATGCTAAAAAAATATTACCGTAGCCTATGATGGCTCGCGATACCGGGAGTATCGCTCGCACATTGCCGGCCCTAAGGAAAAGAATTAATGTAAGTTTTATAGAAATCCATTGCGCCATTTTCGAGATCTATAGCAACATACAGACAGACATACATTCTAAAATTATCAAATATTTTTTTAGCATTTTTCTAGAAACGGGCGTAAGTTACTATCGCGACATTTTGGGAAAGAGACATTATGAGAAAGCGACAAGAGGCATTTTGCGAAAGTGACATTCTGCGAAAGAGACATTATGAGAAAGAGACATTTTGCGCACGGTTGACATTTTGCGAAATAGACATTTTGCGCCTAAGCCTTTGCGTACTCACGTGTGCACTTAGATATCTCCTGCGCAGATGGTTAGTCTTTGTTTAGATTGTCACCATGACCGAAATTTGGTCTGGAGGACATTACTTGCTAAGCTCTATAAATCAATAATTAATTTATGTGGGTTGACGATTCGAATATTTGGATTCGTTCATCTTTAGTCGTTATTCTGTAGCACTAAACATAAATAAAACTGATACTGTGAAAGAAAAGTTTATACAAATGTATGTGTTTCTTACGGTGATGCGGTGGCGAAGTCATGTGTGCTGGATGTGCTGGTGGGCCCTGAGCCAGTGGCGGAGCACCCGGCGCTACGCCCTCCTTGTTCTCAGGCTTTAGTACTGGCTTCTCTTCCTTGCGGTCTCCTGGAGGGAAAATAATAGCTTTAAACATAGTATTTTGTATTTGAAAACGACAAACAATAATTCCTGTTTTGTGGGAGGTAGATTACAAACATTTGAACAACGGACACAAAGAGCACCCAGAATTGTGATTCATACAAATGTTTGAACCGTGTGGGGATCAAACCCACAACGTTCGCGGCGGCAGAAGCAAGACGACCATTAAAAACATTACGCCATCCGTGCAGTCAAAAACCTCGCGTTGAGTGATTCTTCTTCTTCTCTCTAGCCTTTATTATTCCCATGTCACTTGGGGTCGGCTTTCTAGTCTAACCGGATTTGACTGGATATCAGTTTTTACATGGAGCGACTGCCATCTGACCTCACCTCGCGTTGAGTGATTATGAAATGATATATGACACAGGAATTAATGCAGTTATAATTAGGAAATCTGATCCAGCATTAATGGTCTATCGATATCTACGATCGCACTAGCTAAACATTTACTATTCCCAAGTGGCAATCAAACATATGGTCCTAAGACTTAGTGATAGTCATTTACCCTTAGCCGACGAACACTTACAAAACCACAAATACAAAAAGTAGATGTGCAGCTGAAATGGTGCAACCGTAATGCAGTTTGAAAAAAAAAGAGATTAAAAAGTCAGTTGTAAAATAGACAATTAAAAAGAGCGTCCGTGAGTTTCTTACCCGCTCTTCTAATTGGTTCTATGTCCTTGCTTTGCTGAACGTGGTAACAGATAAATGCAAATGTAAATTCATAGTATGTAGTGTTTAATTAGCGCAACTTTGATGTTCATAAGTGTTCCATTGTGACCTAAATGAATAAGATATTTTGATTTGATGAGAACCTTATACTTTTGATACTTTTTGGACTACGGCCTAACCTTTCCTACACTGAGGAAAAGCCAGTGTCTAACAGTTTAATCAAGGTTGATATTATACGTTATTAGCTATTGCCCGCAGCTTCGCTAACGTAAACTTAGGCAAGGTTAGGTTATATACTGTTTTTAAATAAAATATAACTTTCTAATGGCGAAAGAATAAATTTTTAAATCGGTTAAATAGATTTTGAGTTAAATTGTTACAAACAAATATTTCCTACTAGCTTTTGCCCGCGGCTTCGCTGGCGATCTGTAACTTTTTATAGTTTTTGTTCCTTTGTTAATAAGTTCATCATTAATTTGAGTTTTAAATGAAAAACTCTCGCAATAATATCGTGACGGTCGTAAGACGCTTGTCCTTCAAGCAACTTGTTCGTTATATCCTCCCATTTAGGATTTGTAGTAAAGGTTATAAATAAGTCTGGTCGACCGTATTTTTTCTATAAAATGTTATTAAGAACGAACGCTCGCAGCTCGATACGTCCGTCCGCATCAATAGTCAAAAAATGTATGGAGCGCGCGGCTGGAGACGCCGTCCTTGCTTGTGATCCGTGGCGTCGCGCGCCACGCTAGTGCCGCGAACGGTTCAAGCCAAATTCGACGTTCGGCCCTATATTTACAGCGCAACGTTAGTGAACTGCGGGTGACATAAAGGGCGACAAACTTATTATTTGCGGTTGGTACAGTAACCGTGTCTAGGGATTGAACCGCAAAATTAAGTAAAGTATAATAATACGAAGTTTCATCGTAATCAAACTGGTAGTTTTTCCGTGATGCTTGAACAAACAGACAGACAAAAATATTTTTAATCACATTTTTGGGTTCGGTTTCGATCTAGTATTTTTGAGTTAGATTGTTACAAACAAATATTTCCTATTTATAATATTATAGTATAGATTAAAGAGTACCTTCACTCTCTCCATTATGGTTGGTCATGCTTTCCTCAGTTTCCTTCTCCTTGTCTGGTTCAGTCTTCAGCTCGGTAGTAACACCATCGGTTTTCACTTCAGTAGTGGACACTTTGTCGACTTGAGTCGGTAGGTTAGGCCCGTTCGTCTCTGGCTTCATTTGAGCCTGGTCTTGTTCCATTGGCTGTTGAATGAGATAAGTATTTTATTACAGTCTGTATAAGTGAACGTCAGAAATGCGTCATTTCGGGGTAACTGTGATATTCGCTAACAAAATATGTGCAAGCATTGTGTGTAAGTATTTAGAATACAAAAACATTTATTGGACAACCTCATCTAGTGGGTTCTCTGGTATTAACAATGCTCCAAAATCCAAAAGTCCAAAAGTTCCAAAATAAGAGCATTGCTTATTTTAGAACTTTTTACAACAAAATAATAAGTTATCCAGTAAAGACAAAGATCCATATTTAACCTTTTGACCGCCACAGCATAAAAGTAGCGTCGTGCCCCCTACGCCAGGCGATGATTAATGTAGTTTTAAATAATAGGTAAAAGGAACACAACAAACACATTTTTTATGTTTATTTTGAACTGTAAAATAGTCGTATTTTCGACGTGCCATGCCGTCGGGGGCGTCGTGAGCACGGTTTAATTTGACGTGAACGGACGTCCGTGGCGGTCAAAGGGTTAAAATCGTATAATGTTAAGTAAAACCGATGTTCTAACATAACATAGCTGGTTTGGTTTTCAAAAATTATGACTCCTAGAAATAATTCCTGTGTCGCAAAGGATTATACAAATAGTCAAAGAACGGACGCAAAAAACACCCAAACTCAAAACAACTATACAGTGGAACTATAAGATTTTGTGCCGTTTGGGGGTCTAATCCACAACATTCGATGCAGTAACAGTGGCGTAGCGATCACGTAAGCGTAGGAAATATAAAAAAAAAATAAACCAATCAATGCGGCAACAAATTTTGCTTTCACTAGCCAGAATCGGCTCATATTTACAGTAAACGCCGATCGGCGTCAGCCGCACTTGATGAAATAAAAAAAAAACAAAATATCTAAAAACTACTCATATCAGGCATTTCATTAGTAAATTCCAAACACATTTGTTGTTTTATTAATATAATATCTTTAAATTTGGGTAAAATATAAAACAACTATACATGACGCCGATCGGCGTCCTCCGAATCTGAGTATGAAAAAATAAGACGCCGATCGGCGTCCGCCGCATTGAATGGGTTAAGGGTCCTCTATCGTAGTGTCTAAATATAGGTCCAGGACAAAATTTCGCCATTCAAAGCTGCGGTACCTTATATTGCCAAACACGCCCGGATTTCTTTTTTATACATCTAAGGTGGCAAACCAGCATACGGCCCACCTGATGGTAAGTGGTCACCGTAGCCTATGGACGAAGGGGATAAGGGGGTGATTGGGTCTCCCGTACTCTCACTCACCGAACGAAACAACAGTAGGAATACTGCTTTTTCACGTCGATATTCTATGACAGGGTAATCCTTCCCCGGTCGAGTCGGCCCATTCATGCTGAATTCAGCGAGGCTCTACTAGAAGGGTTAAACCTCTACGCCCTCCATGTAGTCAGTCGTCAGTGTCATCCACATCAATGGATTAGATTCACCCTAGTTCACGTGAAGTAGAGGGCAAATGCTAGTATCACTCTCTATCCGCTAAGTGAGTATGTTTATATTTTACCTCATCTTTCCTTTCAGTGGCGTTGAGTTGAGCAAGTGGCTGTGTAGCAGGGTTGATTCCCCGACGCAACTGTTCCATAGCGCGTTCCACCATGCGCTGGAACGTGTCCTCATCCACGGCTGGTTTGCAGTGCTAAATAAACAACGGATATTATTAGCATGACAACGATATTTCTGAACCTATCATATCTTATTATTTTTTTTATTTTGCTCGTCAAAATGACCACACTCCACCTGATGGTAAGCAGTCGTGTGGTCTAAGAGCAGTGGCCTTCACACCGCCCCCACAGTAGCCGAGGCGATGTTGAGGTCTCTACTTTGACGGCCTGAGAAGATGCTTCTTAATGATGTCTTCTTCTTAGTCGCTGTCTTCATTGCTTAAGCTCATGTCCAAGTAGAAGTATAATCCTTGATCACTTCTTGCATTACAATTTTCCACTTGTTCCTATCCTCGGCGTTCTTAAAAGCTTCAAGTATTGGGAGGCCAGTTAACATTATGACTGAGTCTGACAACCTATCATATAAATAACATTTTAAATACAGTTTCCGCACTAGGCATAATAATTGTGTCATGTTACATACATTCAACACCTTGTAACCATGGCCAGTGTCACCTGGTCGAAACGTTAAGCAGTCAAAGATGACCATTATCTATACTAATATTATAAAGCTGAAGAGTTTGTTTGTTTATTTGAACACGCTAATCTCAGGAACTACCGGTTCGAATTGAAAAATTCTTTTAGTGTTGGATAGCCCATTTATCGAGGAAGGATAGGCTATATAAAATCACGCTACGACTCGTAAGAGCTGAGCAGCAATGAAAAATGTTGCGAAAACGGGGAAAATTCTCTTATGTGAAGCAGACGAGGTTGCGCGGGTCAGCTAGTAATAGCGGAGCAGTACAAGTGACAGGATTTTTTGTATTGTTCGAATTAGTATGAAACATTACACACGCAATCCGAAACGATCGCGTGTGGATTTTGTGTGTGCGCTTAACCACCACCCATGTTCTTCAAAGCTTTACTATGATTACTATGTATACCTTCTTTAGTTCCTCTTGGAAAGCTTCGCTACTTTCAATGAACTTGCGCTTTTTAGCTTCGAATTTCTCCTCAATCTGTTGCAGCTCATCTTCAAGTTTCTTCTGGTGCATTGTGAGTGATTGGACTTGTTTCTTCAAGATCTGTAAGCATAACATTCATTTGAGTGTCGAAATAATTGGTAGGCAAATCTCTATATATATTATTCTAGGAATCTAAGGACAAGTTATACTCATACATGTATTAATTAACAAAAAAATGTATGTGAAGCTATAGTTAAGAATATACATTTGAAGTTAAGAATATACATTTGAAGTTAAGAATATACATTTAAAGTTAAGAATATTTAATATAAGCCTTGTATATAAAATGTTCCACTGCTGGGCATGAGTCTGTCCTCAGTGTGAGTAGATAGTAGGAACCACACTGCCAACTGTAAGTAATTTATTTTGTTCTACAGATAAGGCACACGGTTTATTTTTTAGATATACATAATGGTCCTAGAATACCATACCTTTCAGTTACACACTGTGCTTTGGTTATTACTTATTAGTAACCAGTGTTAATCTCTTCCACATTACCCAATTTCTTGCATTCTATGAATCATCTATCACGCAAGTTGTTTATCTAATTACCTGCATCCTAGCAGTAGTAACAACTGAGCGCACATCGGGCACCACCGTGTCAGAGAAGATCTCGTTAATGAGCCGATGGTTGCGCAGATACCTCGCGTACGCCACGTGCTTCACTGACAGGCCTTCGTCTTGATCTGAAACATTTTGTGAATTAACCCTTAAATGCTACAACGGTGTTTTTACACCCGGGTGACTTATATTTGTGCCTGTATCTTTTTTCGTATTTAACTCAGCGCCTTGAGATTCTATGTATTGTCGTAAGTTGACGGTAGCCCTCGAACACGCGGGATGAGAGGTTGTGCGCGAGCGCGGGTTCCGAGCTACACTCGCAACTCGGTGTTTTTTCACTCGTTGTAGTCATAGTGGGCTATGAGCGTAATTTATAAGTAATAGTATATTTTCATTAATGTAGTCTATAAGTACTAAAAATGGGTAGATTTTATGTTTATTTTATCTAATAAACATCTTTGAAGATGATTGCGAAATCTCATTTTGATTAAAATATTAAAATATAAATGGTATCCTAACTAATATTATAAAAGCGAAAATGAGTTTGTTTGTTTGTTACCTTTTCACGCCTAAAACACTCAATAACAGTTTACCGAACCTAGGACCTCATGAACAGCATATTATCATCATATTTACTACCACTGTGCAATAAAGCTATTCTACAAACGTACCTTCTTCATCTTCAGCAGGCTGTATATCAATCCTTCTATCTTGCTGTTGCTGTTCCTTCTGTGAGCTGCCTTTCTTACTTGAACTCTCTTCTTCAAGATTGCCTACTGCTGACACAAAGTATGTATTAGACACAATGACATATCATAATATAAGTATAAGTTTAGTAAAGAAGCAACATACACATGTAAAATGTAATGATTATTGTAACTTTGAACAATGCAAGAACAGATACTAAAGACTTAATATTAGGCAAGAATAAAGATTAATTTTAAGGGTGTACAACTTCCATTTTAAACAAACTGTTAAAAGTAAAATCTCAGAAAAGTATTAGTTGAAGAGTTTGAAATGTTTATTTCAAGTTGCCAATAAAAAAAATATTACGTGGCAACACTGACACTCAACAGATTATAATATAATTATTGTTTTTTTTTGTGTGTTGGTTAAAGTGCACAACATTAATATTAATTTATACGCATGCATCCTCACCGTGTCCCTTACCTACAGCCTTATTTTTCGCGGCAATATACGCGAGATAAGCTGGGGAGTTGTGGTACGTCTTCAATGACTTTTCGTACTCCAACTGTACTCATGGAGACAGGTGAACCCGGTGCGTGCAATATATGAGGTGACGTGCATGTGGGAGGACAAAATTAGCGTTTAGTGCGTGTTAGTCACTGTATGCAAGGTTTGGAAATGGATGGACGTGCGGCTTCTTCGTTGCTATGGGTCTGGTCAATGTAAATATGAATGTGATGTTCTAAATTATATGACGTTTAATTTATATTCTATGTATGTGACCTATTTTGTATCATTTAGTCTATACATCTAAAATGATGTAAAATTAACTATGTTTTATTAGTTAAAAATTATTTAATTTTGAGTGAAATAACGACGTCCAAACATCTCCAAAATCCATAACTATAACTCAGTTCCAAAAATCCGTTACTCCAGATATCAAACGATCAATCCTTTGATTGTTCACACACTGTAATATTATTGTTTTCTATTTAAAACTCTAACGCAGTTTACAGCGTCAGAGAAAGGACGTTCAAGTGTGAAACGCGAGATTATTGATTGTCATAGCTGAGTTATGTTAACACAGTCTCCCACCAGTATAAGGATCTTAAAATTACTTCAACAAGGGGTATATAATGAATTGTCCCAGTGCATTTAATATACAGTGGCTCTAACCTATCATTTTCTTATCACAATAATTAATGGTAAATGTCAATGGATTCGAACATTTATTTTATGCTCTTGCTGGTTTTGTGTCAAAGTAACTACAGTTGAGGGAATATTATTAATAATTGCAACGTTACTAAGACTTGTTTTATTTATGTTTAATTATGGGTATAGGGTGGGTCTGATAGAAAAAGCAAAGATATGTAATAAATAGTAAACTAGTCTCCCCTTTAAAAATAATGTCTTCAGATAAAGAATAAATAGATTTTTAATATTATGTTTTTAGTTTCTCTAGGCCTTTTAGCAAAGGTTTTTGTTTTAGTAAATACTACAAAATAAACAATGCTAGAATCTAAATTTCTGTATTTAGAATATTTTGACTGTTTCACAGAATAAACAATAAAATTACAAAGCTGGCCATGTCATTGGTGTGCACTTCTCATGACGGTATTATGTTGTATACCCCACCCAGCTTTAACTAAATTAAACACAAAACAACAAGAGCTAACAGCCACGAAACCCCGTGTTAAATCAAGCCGTGTCGTGATGGCGTGGATTACACACAAATTGTACCCAATGTGAAGGGTATAGGGTTCAATATTGTACCTCTAGACTTGTGGGCCAGCCACTGTATATACGCAGGCGACGATTGGTAAGCTTTCAACATTTCTGTGTACTGCGCCTGAATGGAAAACTTTTGTCAACTTTGTGCTCTTATACAAGAGTATGACACAAGGTCTGAGCAAACATTAATTTAAAAAATTACCTATATTAAAAATTGCTGGAATTGATTCAGTAGGTAGCCGATTTTGAACAAACTACTTTCAGGATGTGCGTTTATTATGTTACATGTTGTATGTATATTTGCTTCATGAAGTAAAAAGGGTTAAAACTTATATTTTTTTATTATGATCTAATATTGCAGTTTATGGTACTTGGCAAGTACTACTTGCATTAACATCTACTTCAGTATTCCTGATTGCTGAGTATTGCAATACAGTAATAACAAGTAATAATAAAACCCTCATGAAAATGTCTGCCCTAATTTCTTTTTTGCAAAACATCTGTGATTTAGAAACTATAAATTGATTACTGTATAGTATTTTTCAGAGGATATCATGTTACCTGAGTTATTTGGATATGTGACAAGCACTTAGTCTGATAATTGGACCAACATGAATAAGTGACCAATGCAAAGGGGAATTTGGTTACTCATAATGGAACCTTAAAGGTTTGTAATTAGAATTAATAGAAAAATATATCTCCCTGTAAAATACTATACATCAATACAATCTAAATACAACAAACAGATTAACAATCCATACCTTTTCAGCTTCATACTCATCAACATATCCAGCCTTCTCTGTTTCAGGAATCTCCCTCCACATGCTTCCAATAATTCTCCCTATCTCCCATAGCTTTAGGTCAGGATGAGCTGCCTTTACAGTATCCCAGACTCGGCGGGAGTATCTCATGTATGGCATTAAGGGTTTTTCTGGTGGCTTTGGGGGCTTCGGCAGACCGGCGCCCTGAAAATTCGATGATCTTCTTGTAATATTGATATTGGTAAAGACACACCTGCATAAGACACATTAATAATAATTTGAATGCTGAAATATAAAACCACATTTACAGTCTGTTTCAAGTTACACACTATAATATACTATTATATATGTTAAATATATTAATTAGTATTAATTATAATAATATACTAATACTAACTTAATTTTAAATCTAAAGATTATAAATCTGAAGATACACAAAATGAATATTAACAACAATATAAACTAATACTATATAGGTAATAGGTGTAGAAGAATATTACCGCGTAATATCGACTCACCGCACCGGCACCTTTGCCGATCTTCTGCGGCTGAAATCCAGGGTGAGAATGGACAGTTGATACGAATGGACTGGTCTTATCATCTTTGGCGGCCTGCCCGGACTGGGCTCCCGTCACCCCTGCCGCGGCGCGCCGCGCGCCCTCTGCACCGAAACGCTGTTGCTGGGGACTCTGCGGCCACGCGTACCCCCCCGGGTGGCCCAGCGAGGGACCACCTTGGTATTGCGGGTGGTACTGGTATTGGTTATGATGCGGCGGCGGTGCATTCATACCGCCTTCAAGCAATGCAGCGGGGCGGCAATACAATGAAAGAAAAAAACAAAAAGCATAAGGGAAGGATAGGATTGGGCGGGAAAACAAAAGAATAATCAAATATGCACAACTTCTAAAAATTCAAATTAAATGTTAAGTGAAAGTTATTAGTGTGAGCGAGCGATACCAGCGAGTTGTATTTAGTAGGCTTAATTAGCAGAAAGTCAAGAATTACAGTATAGTTTGTGTGTGAGACAATGGTCTGTGATGTGGAAACGAGAGAAAATTTTGGTGCAATTACAATTTTAAAACCCCACAGATTACCTAGTTTCCAAAACAGATGAGGGTGTGAGAACAATTTTGAAAAATAATAGTAAAATCAGATTGTGGCATTACCTTTCATCATACCGAAACTCATTGGGGGCCCCGCAATCATGTAGTCTGTTTCAACATAACAAAACATGAAACAAAACCAACATAAGAGTAAAATGTAAGTCTAATGGGTAAAGAATTGAACAAATTAAGAGAAAATAAAAAGTATGTTACTGATGCATATACTTCGAAATAAACAAGCATAGAATGGAGTCATGCTGCCGAGGGACATAACAGCAGTTAGATGCCAGCATTACCAACAGTTCTCAGCCCTGCTAAGCTTGCAAAGGCATCGAAACGTACACGTTACAAGTTAGTATCTAACAACATTCTAGAAATATTAATCAAACATTCAAATACAGAACAGTTCCAATCGCTGTGAGTATCTTCAGCCAAACTGTTATCTATGCTTTGCTGTACTAGAATCTTTAATATAACCTTCTAATTTGTTACAATAAATAAATGCATGGAATACAAACGCGGATTGCTCTGAGGGCTTGGCATCGACATGGATGTGTTTTGTTTGTAACTATTTGGAGTGGCCATAACACAAAGTCCTCTGAAACAGAACACCAACGGCTTCCTTTACTATGTATATTAAATAATTTGACGTAAATGGTGACCTGTAAATCACGATTTTCATAAATAAAAGTAAGAAATAAGTTCGTAACATCAGAATGGTGATGCTCTGCCGGTTAGATATTGAAATCTGCATTCGGATAACATAAAACTAAAATCTAGCAGATTTAAGTTATATATAATATCTTACCTGGCTCCGTCTTGTGTACAACACGATTATTTACGCCAAAAACCTGAAATTAGTAAATTAATTGCATAAAATCGTACAACAGAAAGCGTCACTTTCCACTTAGCACGACGCCATATTTACGTCAGCCATTTTGATTATTTGACACTTGGTTGACGTATAGTGTAGTCAGTACATAAGCGCAACGATTAGACGATTATTAATTAAACATTTAATAAAGATAGTTAGTTATTTAGTTTGCAAATGACTATTCTTATTAATTCCTTGAGCTGAGCTAAATGCTTTTGTAATTAGTGGATACTACAACTGCAGTAGATGGGGATCGATCACACGAGTTCTCGATCACAAATGCTTTAGTAATTGAGCTACCGCCGCTTTTACATTAATTTACAATTCATATAAATCTTAATAATATAACAATATTCTCAGTATGTGAATAGTACGTATGGAAATATAATCCTTTTTATCTATTGTTTGATTTTATCTTCTAAATTTTACTTTTACGTTTTGGTACGTTCAACTTGATGTAAGTAAATAAATTATTACAACCATGAACCAGTAAAACTAGATTGCCAGGTTAAATAATAAGAATGAGTATTGACATTTTCTTATTTGTATAGAGAATCAAATTATTATTATTATTATACAGCTATTCTCTCGACAAACAAATATATACAGTCATGACATGTCTGGTCATGTCGTACGCAAATGCTGAAGCATTACATAGCAGACGTTAGTAGACTATAAATATATCTATGTATGAGCTTATCCTGAGAGGTTTCTAGAATCTTGCTTTTATTATGTAGGTACTAATATCAATTAATATATTAAGCAAGATTAATTTGCTCATAATAAGAATATATGACCTTAGTAATCACCTACAGTACAATCACACATAATTATTTATGCGTGATACAAAAATACGGAAGTTGGCACGTACTTTATAATATACAAATTGTGGTCTGCAGCCAAATAAATCAGCTGACACTCGCTCTACTTACCTACCTGCAAATGTCGATCTATATTTTGATTGCGGCTGACCGGGTAACATTTGGCGGCTTGATTTGTAATGTAATTGTATTATTAGTACTTATATACCCACTGGCATACGAAATAAAGTGGACTCTCCGATTTGTGCAACAACGCATATTACACAATAGATACGTTTAAGTAGTTTCGACCACAATCTTTTGCTTCATTTATTATGGATGGAAAGCTAAAGTAAACATTAAAAAGATATATACCTATAAGATTTTAACAATGTGTCTTTTGAAATATGAACATCAACTAAATACTAAAACTCGAATAAAAAAGAATTTCGCAGTATGACTGAATTGCTCAGCAACAAATTTCAGGCGCTTAAAAATCAAATATGTGTTTGTCCAGTGTACTCCTTGAAATTAGTATCAGATAAAAACATGCCTTAAGATTTATTATTATCTTGAGTAATTTAAACCTTTACTTGAGTCGCAGCGGCACACGCGGCTAGGCACAACACAATAGAGTTTCAATTATGTTTGGCATTCCAAGCTGTCAATAGCGTAAGACATTATTATAAAGAGTAGTTTATTTAATGTAGATTAGTATAATGAGTGCACATATGGTGTAGTGGTTAAAGTGGTTGTCTCGCCATTGCCACTACGCTGAGTGTTGTGCATTCGATCCCCGTACGGGACAAACTGCTGTTCGGAGTATAGGTGTTCTGTAACCGTTGTTTGAATGTTTATAAAGTACACTACAGGATTTATTCCTAGAGTGAGAGTTGTTTTTTATATGAAAAATGTATTGTGTCTACTTTTCACATTTTGCTTAGGTATTATGTAAAAGCCGTAGGTAGCTAAATGTGTTCTATTGTGAAAAAGGTCCCTCATATACAACTATTTGCCCTCTTAAAAGTATCAGTTACACCAACTAAACGCGGACGATACCCGTGACCTCCAAACTACATATTTACCAGACCGCAATGACACTACCCGCCCATTGAAGTACCACGGTAAATACTGTTTTTGTTAGTAAGTACATATCGTGTGACCGGGCAAAAAACGTATAAGTATATCCATTGTCCGAGTGTTCTCGAGAGAACCATTTTGTTTGAAGGTTTTGTTTTTGTGCACAAAACTGTAGCCGAACTAACTATTACCGTAAATAATGATACAGTATTATATTTATTCTACGTTTGTTGTAAATTCGGGTTCAATTACGGTCTAGTCTTCTTAGTCTTAAAAATAAAAGTAAGCATATAACGTGATTTTAAAAATGAGTCTCTGCAAGCTCCATTATTGCATGGTTGGAAACACTCAAGTGCTATTACTAAATAGTTAGCTATTATGCTAATACGTAGGCGAACGTTTCTCGATCAGATCGGAGGCGTTCTGGACAAAGGCCAGGTTAAGAGCACCTTGAACCGACGGGCGTGTATGAGGAATGTGATGAAAGTGAATGAAGCTAGAGAAGTGTGTCAGGTTCGTAGCAAATGGAAATCCGTAGTTTCTGCCTACCTTTCTGGGAAACAGGCGTGAATCTATGTATGTATGTATGCTAATTAGCGTATCTTCCGTACGGTACCTAAGTTACCGCACTAGTACCCTACATGCTGGTGCCATAGATCACGTATGTATGCAAATAGTACACTATAAAAAACATCGTTAGAAAACAGATGTTAATTAATAGTATCGACTAAGTAGGTATTATTAAATGTTTATCTATATATTAATACGTGAAGCAAAAACTTTGTACCCCTTTTTACGAAAATTGCGCGAACGAAGGAGTATGAAATTTGACACAGTTAAAGTGTACATGGAGAAGGAGTGACGAATCCTAATATTTATATAAAATATGCATTAGAAATACATTAAATTAATGAAAAAACACTACACGCACACAACTATGCATTTGACACACGCAGTCGAAGCGCGTAACTATGGTTACATATATCAATATATAATGCACAGAGTACTTTATATACAACTGAAAATATAATGATATATATCAGCAATATTTTACATGCAAACATTGGTCGAATTTCGAGCACTAGGCGACCGCTAGTAAATCATAATTAGGCCATATAGTACGAGCCTAATTTCCAGCAAAAGAAATCAGAAGAAAATAGAAATAAGGATAACAGGCAGAGCAGTCTTTTGTATTAAAATAACTTATATATCAATTTATTATGTTCGTGTGTGCGAAGTCATATCATATCGCTGTCATTTTTAGAAGAAGTACCAATGAGTTACCTCCTTTGTGAAGAAAGCGTCCATAGACAATGTATGTGTTTAAGGCATTGAAGAGGTAAGCAAAGGTACCTATATATTACATCCACATTTAACCTGCCATGGTATATGGTAAGTTTTCTTGTACGCAAAATCGTTTTGCCCTATCTGGATATATAACCCGTATCTTTATGCACAGCAATCGAATGTTACACCACTGATACGAGGGCCTTACTTTTAAAACTATTTTATAAACCGCGCTCAACAAAATAAAATTGTTGTCTGAGAGATATTGTAATTTGTTTGTAAATACGGACAAAGTGTTAATAACAACGACAATTATACACCTCCTAATTTAATTACACCGTATCTAATTCTCAGGGCAAACAAGCTGTCATTCATGTGAAACAAGCGTGTCAATCGCGTGGTCAGACTACTGCGTAAGTTTGTAAATAAATTGTTGCACCACGTAAATATTAACACATAAACTGGTTTGATTAAATGAATAATGTAAATTATGGTAATTAGCAACAATTATTCGGTTTAAGTGTTTAACAAGTTTGTTTATGTTACGGAACAACTAAATGTGTAATTAAATATGCTGTTGGTATTTATTAGCTCGCGATTATTCGAATTTAAACTACTTACTTTACATACTTTACGGACTTTATTTCGCTTATATCTCAAGAGATATAATAGGAATGTACATAAAAAGTATCTGCGGTACTAGATACTTTTTTCTAAACACTGAAACATAGTTTCGGAGATTTTAATGTAACTTTCGCCGTCGTTTTGGGTGCTTTTCAGCAGTCATGTTCACAGACAGTCTCTCCGTAGTAGTAAAATAAAATTTGAAAATTTAAATCAAAGGTAGTTTAATTTTAATGTCGTTTACCGGTTACAGTGCCAGATTCCGAACAGCTACTGACAATTTCTTCGCAGAAAACCTTATTTAACTTTGCTCGACCGGGAATCGAACTTGAGTCCTCTTGCATGGCAGTCGTAAACACCACCGCTGCGTCACCTAAGCAGTCAGAATAACCAGATAAGTGCATACATATTTTCTTCTATTCCTGGGTTTTTGAGCGTCACATCATATGTTTGTTATACGGCTACCGTATTATACCAAAAACTGAAATAGTACATTCAGACCAATATGCAGAGTTGGAAATTACTCCAGAAATCCACATATTATTTCTAAATTTTTAATTTATCTGTTAGTGAATTACAACATAAAGCATAAACAGTAATTTCAAAAGCATTTCCGGACCCTTACGACCTACAAACCTTTAAGAAAGGAGCGTACTCCTTTTTAAAAGGCCGGCAACGCATTTGTAACTCCTCTGGTGTTGCGGGTGTCCATGAGTGGCGGTAATCGCTTACGATCAGGCGATCCGTATGCTCGGGTGCATACAAAAAAAAATTACAAAAATATCACCACTTAACAATATTATAATGAATCATACGTGAGATGAACAGTTCAGGAAATTACTAGTAGTTACTTATTGTTAAGTTCTTTAACATAAATTGTAGTTTGTATCGAGATATGAACAGTAAACATTTGTGAGATTTAGAATTGCCTTTATCATACACAATACGAGCAGCGATACCTCAGTGGGGAGACCAACAGACTGCAATACAGAGGGTCTATGACTAAGTTATATGACTTTTGGAAATTAAGTGCGTATTAATTGACAATTATCGCCTGCTCCGTGCCTCGAAAAGCACGTTAAGCCGTTGGTCCCGGCTGCCATGGTCATCTATGACAGTCGTTATTGGGAGAGTGTGGACACAAATGATCCCACTGGGTCGAAGTGTCGCCGGTCTGCACTGACTGGCCCCCACATAAGATAAGATAGGATAAGATCATACACAATTATTGTAATTCCTTATCTTTTTCTGCATTAATAGTTCAATACTAGTTATTTTCATTGGAATTTATTATTTAAGAGTAATAATAAGTAAATTTTTCATTCATAGAATACTGTTATGAATTTGTTTAATATTTATCTACTTATGCCGCTCACATTGCCTACCAATAGAACGATGTTTTGCAAAATCTTTCGGTACGTACACCTTGTATATTCTAAAACACTTTTACTTTCAATTAGTTTAATACTGAATTCCCATTCCTCTGTTTATAAACAAGTGAGAAAAATTTCCTGGCGATCATCCATCTGTCACGCGTGGTAATTGTAAAATGGCCGCTATATTTATCAGATTCTTAATGATTCATCGCGCATCATTCATACTTATATAAGTTAGAACAGCAAATGATCGTTGGACAGTGGACTATTAAGTCTGAGATCGAACTGACAGGGCGTGTTTCTCAAATTTTAGAAAACATTATATAATAATAATATAATATAATATTCTATCACATACACACAACACCATCTAGCCCAAACTAAGCAGAGCTTGTACTATGGGTACTAGACAATGGATAAACATACATATTGTATACTTTTTTTTTTGTAAATACATACATATTATACATAGAAACAGCCAGACCAAGACAAACATCCATGTTCATGCACACAAATGTTTGATTTGTGCGGGAATCGTGGCGTGGCAGCCGGTTACACTAACCACTACGCCATCGAGGCAGACATATTTCCTTATGGTAGAAGGCAGTTTAGTGGTTTTCTTAGCAGAGCTTCTGCAGGGCTAAGCAAACACAAGCGGTGGTTACAGTCTACTTTCAGGTGTGTCGCCAGCTCGGCTACTACCATAAGGATTACCAAGCTACTAACCACTCATTCCTGCTGGAAGCTAGTGCTCTACCCATATATCAGTTTATAAAATACGTTGCTACAATGATAGGTAACGATAGGTGTGTTTTCCGAGCATATTTGTCAAGAGATTTGTGAATAAAATATAGGTCTGAGACGCATGGCAGACGGTCTTAAATTAAATAGATAAAAAGTGTTACGTAGTTAATATTATGCGTCGTAGGTAGATTATTAGAAGTGCCAAATATAATACGATAAAAACATGTAGGTGGTTACGTTTTGAGATCTAATTCAATTATAATTTGTAACTAGCCGATTTTCGCAATTCTGTCTGCGCGGCAGATACCATGACGGTAAATTTACTAGTGTAAGTAGACCTCCCGGCGCTATACTCGTTCCCAACAATGGAAGTTCAGATTATTTGGCGTGTATGTGTCGTTGAAATACTTTCTGGACACCTACGGATTAAATGGAACAGGTATATCGTATGTCTTAACTTATAGATTAGTAGAGTTCATAGTAATGGAAATTTTGGAAATTTAGTAAGGTTCTAATTAAACTTCTACGGCAAGTATTTTGGCTGTAATATGTTCAAATCCCATATAGGACAATTACTTGTATGGTCTAAAATAATTGTTATGAGTCGGGATGTACTATGTGTCTGTTATCTGCATATTTGTAAAGCCCCCGCTACGCCGACGGTGCCGGTGTGAATGTCTGCAAATGAAAGTATATTGGAGAGTAAGAATACGACTTAAGTTCCATAGTCAAAACAGATACACTCTGAAGGAGTAACAAGATAAGTCTACCTTAAAATAGCTATATTAGAAAACTAGCAAGCAAAATTCATAATATAACTATTTGTATTACGTATCTGCTTACGGCTTCGGTAAACATACAAACTCATTGTATCAATATTACACATGAGGATTTCCTTAAGCAGAATACAATATAGTAAACAAAACAAAAATTTTAACAAAAAAGAAAACCGACTTCAAATAAGTATATTCTAAAACAAAAAATGCACTAAAAAATACACGCAATTATTTTTTAACTTTTTACTGCATTTTATTTTTCGGTTTTTAGTGAATCTGAAGTTCGATAACTGATTTTATTTGTCTAAATATGGGTAACCCTACTAAACGCGCTGCTCATATCAGACAGCGCCCTTTATGAAATACTACGAGGGGCTTCCAAACCATCCCACACAGTTGTTTATTTTGTAGCTGAAGTCAACCAAATAATCATAATCAAAAAATGGGACCGAATGGAAAGCACCAACTTCCAAATGAAAAATAATCATCAAAATCGGTTTACCTGGAAAAAAGAAATGAGGTAACAAAAATTAAAAAAAAACATACAGTCGAAGTAAGAACCTCCTCCTTTTTTTGAAGTCGGTTAAAAATCAATTAATATAAACTTTTGTTTTATCAAGGAAAGCTGTTCTCGAATGTCTAAAACATATTCGTATTAACAGGCATCTATAGTCTCTGCCTACGGCTTTAGTGAACATACACAACTCTTTGTATCAATATTACACATTGAGTTAGGATTTCCTTAAGTACAATACTTAGTAAACAAAATCTATAGAAACTTTTGTTTTATCAAAGAAAGCATCTCGAATGTCTATGGCTATTATTCTCCTTACATTTTAGTTTCCATTTATACATGTAGATAAGTAAACCGCGTGTAACAAGATATATATATATATAAGTCGATTTATCGCGAATGTTTATCCTCTTCTGCGAACAAACTTGGCGTAAGGATACATTTATTATTACGTACCTACGTTAACCTTATTTACCAGCTCGCAGAACATGTTCAATGACTCACATTGTATGAGATTTTCTTGAGATGTTGAAAGTAAATCGTATGCTTTCATCGAAATTCTTTTTCCTTGTGTTATGAAGACTATGGATGGAATCCATGTCGCAGCCTTGAGCCGCAACTATTAGCTATTATATATTAGCTACTAGATTTTGCCCGCAGCTTCGCTCGCGTTAATTTAGAATTTGACGATCAATTCGGGTTGTACTCTGCTT
Source organism: Catocala sponsa (assembly GCA_963564715.1). Classification (NCBI taxonomy): domain Eukaryota; kingdom Metazoa; phylum Arthropoda; class Insecta; order Lepidoptera; family Erebidae; genus Catocala; species Catocala sponsa. The sequence continues at coordinate 6,816,649 of OY751346.1, read as the reverse complement.
GTAATAATATAATTCAATCATGATTCGAAAGACACGTGGCGCCATCTATTATCATAACAATGTTATTGTTGATTCCTCAGGAACAGTAATTTTTTTCGGGATGAAAGGTAGCCTATGTCCGTTTCTGTGTACCTGACAACGTATATGCAAAATTTCAGGATAATCGGTTCAGTGGTTTAGGCGTGAAAAGGTAACAAACAAACAAACTCATTTTCGCTTTTATAATATTAGTTTGGATTATAGTACCTAGTTATTATAAGCTATTATAGTCCACTAGACTTTGCCCGCTGCTTCGCTCGCGTAAATGTAGGTTAGGTTAGTAACAGTGCTTTATTCTGGATGAAAGGTACTCTACATGCTTAAATGTTCCCCTGACAACGTGTATGCGAAATTTCATGATGGTCAGTCGCCAATTTTTTTATTTATTTTTTTTATTTTTTTATTTTGCTCGTCAAAATGACCACACTCCACCTGATGGTAAGCAGTCGTGTGGTCTAAGAGCAGTGGCCTCCACATCGCCCCCACAGTAGCCGAGGCGATGTTGAGGTCTCTACTTTGACGGCCTGAGAAGATGCTTTTTCACGCCCCGCTTAAAGAACCCAGTTTAGGGCGTGACAGCGTAACAAACAAACAAACGCACATTCGCATTTATAATATTAATTAGGATCTTCGGGTCTACCAGTGATAGATATTTAATGTAACTACTATAGAGTTGCAGTCAAATTTCGATAACTAGTAAGTCAAACAATTAATTTTAAAGCAGCTGGCTGACTTGCCGACTGTTAGACTCATTCGTTTTTTAATAATGTCTAGCGTGCCAGGAATTGACTGAAATGACTGCACAGATGGCGTAGTAGTTTAAGTGGTCGCCTTGCCACAGCTATTGCGCCGAGTGTTGTGGGTTCGAATCCCACACAAGACAAAAATTTGTGTCATCCACAAATGGTTGTTCCGAGTCTGGGTGTTTTTTGTGTCCCTTGTTTGAATGTTTGTAAAGACCCCGCGATACAGAAATTATTTCTATTGCAGGAATAGTGTTACTAAAAAAAATCAGATTAAAAGAGATTATTTCTTTTGGCCTTGAGAAGCAGGTCTAGCCTTCGGGTGTTACTGGGCAAACAACCTTGGTTGTAACGGTGAATAGGCTTTCCAAGTTCCTTAAGAAGATGATGTGCTTTTATTATGCCTTATTAAGCTAAGATACCAATATGGTAGTCATATGAGTAAGAGAACCTTGAAACATATGAATGAGTAATTGTCCAAGATACATTATTGCTATATTTGCAGTTTTGATAAATGTATAATATAATTCCGCACGATAACCCCTGCGATAAAATAATAGGTAATAAATAATGTACGTGATGTGTGTGATATCCTGTTGTAAATACCTAAATCGACAACCTTATAGTTTACTTTTGTAATTATTTCTACTGTGCAACTTGATGAGAATTTTGAGTTTCAGGCGAAATGCTCGTCGTTCTCAATAATTTCGTGAAATTTCTCGGGCAATTACCAGCGTCTTACAACCTTTACAAAATATTAACTTTCTTGTAGGAAGCTTGCTTGATTCGTGCTCTGGTTTATAATGATGAGCTGTTTAAACTTGATTATCCTTACTAATATTATAAATTCGAAAGTAACTATGTCTGTCTATCTGTCTGTCTGTTACCTTTTCACGGTTAAACCACTCAACCGATTTAGATAAAATTTGGCACAGATATAGTTTAAAATCTGGGGAAGGACTTAGCCTACTTTTTATTGATGTAGATACCACGCGGGCGGAGCCGCGCGCAAAAGCTAGTATTTAATAATTCTTCTGCTTCTTTTCATGTGGTTAGTGGCCAACCTGTTGTCAAGAGTTATTCAAGCCGCCCGTAGGCCTCTGACATGGCGTAACGACTGCTGTCGATTTGGCAACAACCGGGAATCGACTTTTTACGTGCTCTCCGAAGCTCGGAGACGCTCAGATGAAATACCACTAAGCGGTCACCCATCTATAGACTGACCGCACGCAACGTTGTTTAACCTCGTTAATCGTTTACCGATCAGTGAGTGCAACTGGCTATGAGCGCCATTAATAATTTAATAGTTGTTTGTTTACAAATATTCTACATTGAATTTGGCCTGTACTTTGACAATTTTATTATCAAATATTTCGGTGTCTAATGACCTTGGATATTTTTATTAGATTATTGTATCAAATGTCTGGTGCATGAAGGTTTAACGATGAGAAAACTGTTGCCAATTGTCTACGAAATTTTTCATATTTTATACATCTGTGTTTAAGTATGCTTATTATTATAAATGTTATAACCATTATCTATTAATTGCATGTCAATTAATTTGCAGTTGTATAAACACAAATTGATATGATATACCTACTTTTAAGCAAAAAAAAACAACTGTTTTTTAATATATCTTACACGCGATTGCTGTTGCCGATAGTTTCAAAACGCATAATTTTGCTGCTGCCAGAACTGAGGACAAAGATTACTGGTACCCTGCTGATTTATTAAGCCTGGAAACCCACTGCAGACAGCAGCAGCTAGTTTGACTCCTATTTTCTGTAGGGTAGACCGTATACGTCCTATCTCAGCCAAGATCCTCCAAATTAAATGAAATCACAAGTTTAAGCGAGGCTAGCCTTCTATCTCACCTCTCTCCATAAGCAAAATGCACGCCTATATATCCTCAAAAGGTAAAGAAAGTTAATGGTAGGCAGACGTGATGTTTCATCTGCATTCTGACAGCTACGGTTTTTAATTCGGCGTAATAAGGGATGAGCGTATTCCCGAGCTATAATCTACTGGACACTACCAGACTCCGAGCTATTACCAAGAGGTACTTTAATGAAAATTAAAATACATTGTTATAAAAACAATGTTATGAATGGAGAGATAGAAGTATATGCTATCTATATGAGTTATCTCTATGTCATATTTGTTTGTTATATTATCTTATCGCTTGCCAAATTTCGTTATCTAATCAAAATTTGACATTCGATAACCTCATCTAGTTATTAAACAATATTTGTGTTTACAATTTCTCTATGCAACGGTTTGATTACATTTAGCTACTGACACGTCGGGAATGTGTTAAATATAAACAAAGTGATACGCGATAAAATCTGTATAAAGTAGTTTTATATGTGTCAAACTGTAATTTACAAAAACGTTTAAAGTATAATACAGGAATGTCCAAATTTGGTTGAAAATGTCCATAACAGTAATAATTATGATAGTTAATTGATATAGGCATATTAGGATCCCACTATCTTTTACCTAAATATAATAATAATAATAATATATAATACCAGTCCATCAAACACCCATATCCATAGCCCATATATTAGAATCCATACTTAGCAATAGTCCTACGCCTGCTGCGGCTAGTGCCGCTGTAGGTGTTCCATCCCACCTTTGATTAAAACTCACGAAAGGCCTCTTCACTTTGGACCCATGTGTCCGTGTAAGCCTCCCAAAGGGCCGGCTTTTTCCCAACGTATTAGGAATATACCCGTGAAAGAGAAACAAATAATAATATATAATAATAATGTTTTATTTACGAAATAGGTAATGATTGTAGTACAGAATGAAAAATATACATGGTAGGTCTTACAACTATTTTACGTACAATCCTGTGGGTGAAGTTCTGTTACCCTTAATAGGTTAGTTATTAACCTGTGGTAAGAATATATAATACTTGTTATAAAAACGTTTATTTTTAAAACAGTTATTTTTTTGTTATGTCGCTATCCTAGTAGGAGACCAAAGGGCTGCCTATCATAGGTCTCGAGTTCAATCCCATTGCAGGTATCTTTGAATATTCGAACCTACGTGTCTATTAAAAAGCTTATTAACCTGCATATTGCAGACCCACCAAGTTCTGACATGTCTAAAGTATACAAACTTTACACTATGTTTATAAGCAGGGCTGATACTGTTATTACTTATAATATTTTTACATTTTTATGCAGCCTGTTTATCATAAGCAGAACACTTCTTATAATTATGTACCAGAGAAAACACGCCAGTTTCCGTTCAGTTCAGTACTAGAAATGCTCCTCTTGCCATACTATCTAGGTACTAGATATTGCCTATGACTTCGCTCGGGAACTGTAGGTACTTTGTTTTTGGATGAAAGGTTTTTTTTTGACGTGGGGGAATGCTTTGACGCATACTCCTCCGCGGGGCGACGGAGAGTTTATTTGTCGGGCTCATCGGGGGAAAGTTACCCCGGTAATACCGACTAAACCTACCACGGTGTTCCTGGATATAACCATAGACGGCGTGGCCGCGCCAATACCTTTCACATGCAATTGCGACCTTGTGAAACGGCAGGCCACTACATAAAAACACTTCCTGTACTATCCCCTTGTGGGGGATCGATGATATGACTTAGACGCTGGCGTGGGAACACGCACGCCGCCTCTATGGTGATCGGGTGGCGAGCAGGCCCAAGAAGCCCACCACCCCCAGGTCATACCTCAGGGTGGCTGGAGTTTATCTCGCGCCCTCCAGCGGGTTCAGTAGTTAAGGCGTGAAAGCGTAACACACAAACAAACAAAGTCACATTCGCATTTATCATATTAGTTAGGACTAAAGTGTCAGTGAGAATTACGCAGGCGATTTTTTTTCTTCTTACCATGCTGTAATCACCGCTCATGATGTCCATACTGCTATGTTTCTTGTCAAAGCAAAAGCGATTCCAAGGAAACACAACCTAACTAACTCACCGTAAACCATACAGAGTGCATACAGAAGCACAGACTGCTGCCTGCTGCTAAGCAATTACAGCCAATGTGAAGGGGACAGGGGGATGTGGATAGGAGAAAAGAGAGATCGAGGTTATTGTACATTTGGCGCTACAGTACTTAAACTATTTTAAGTTGGCGTAGTGGTTAGTGTAACCAACTGCTACGCCTGAGGTCGCGGGTTCGATTCCCGCACAAGTCAAATATTAATTGTGTCCATGAACATGGATGTTTGTCTTGGTATGGGTATTTCTATTTATAATATGTATGTATTTACAAAAAAAAAGTATATAATTATGTATGTTTATCCATTGTCTAGTAGATACCCATAGTACAAGCTCTGTTTAGTTTGGGCTAGATGGTGTTGTGTGTATGTGGAACAATATTATATTATATTATATTATTATTATATTCTCTGAGAAAGCAGTAAAGTCTCGGTAAATCAGACCATTTTGTGTTGATATCAGCAAGACTTTACTCAAATAATAAAATAAACAAATAAAAAAGCCTTTTATTTCTTGCATATCATAATCAAGAGGAAGATTAAAAAGAATGTTAGTAGATTACCTACTGCATTAAATCCTATGTTAGTTTAAGTTAATACAAATTGTCTGCAGGGACGCCGTTTTCACGGGTGAAAGCCTCCTTCAATGACACCCATTTTTCCCAATCTTGGTTTACTTGTAGCCAACTTGGGCCAACAATATTATCAATATGGTCTTCTCATCTTGTGAGTGTATCTTTTGTCTGGATCTTTTGTCTATCCTACTCAAAAAACACGTGTCAAACTGACAGCGTTATCTGCGCTTAGCTACATCACTCACTATATTACTATCACTTTAATTTCTAGTAGAATCGTCTAGTATTTCGTGCTCTGTGGTACGCACAAATACCAAAGAATTAGAACATATAAAAAATGTACTTGACATTAATAAACCTGGGCAGTTTGTCGTGTCATTTAAAAATATTTCAGTGTATCTTTTGTTCTACATTGTTTGATGATGTTCGGTAAGGTTTGTGCAATCGGCCTAGTTATATTTTGAAGAACAAACTTACGAAATATGTTACAAAATGTTTGGTTTAATTGCAGCCAACATCTTGTGTGTAGTTTTGTGATAAGATGGATCACGAAATACATACATTAATGAAATTGAAGGTCATAGTTCTATTTTGTATTGCAGAATAGCAAAATTGAAATAATTTTTATTAATGTTTAGTCGATTATTACTAAGATAATACTATTATCTAATAAAAAAACTAGCTCATGTTTATGCCATAAAATGACTCATTTAAGTAAGATTGACTGCATGAATGGTGTAGGGGTTGAAGTGGTCGCCTCGCCCCTACCTCTGTGCCGAGTATTGTGGGTTCGAATTCCACATGGGAGAAGAAAATTGTGCGATTCTTATGGTTGTTCCGAGTCAGGGTGTGTCCGTTGTTTGAATGTTTGTAGAGCTCCCGCGACACAGGCATTATTCCTAGTGAAGGGGTCGTCTTTCAAAAAAATTTTAATGGATTTAAGTATATTTGCTACCAGCATGGTACCTAATCCGAAAATTATAAAAGGTTATATGACCGCCATGTGAATACGCCTGCTGCACATGTGGTTTCGGTTCGATTGCTAGATCGGGCAACATATATTCGCCCTCGATAACATAATACCTAAACCATAACTAGCGAAATGTGGGTGTGACTAAAACAAATCACATTTATTTATTTTATTTATTTATTTTATTTATTTATTTTATTTATTTATTAAATCAAATCACATACTAGATATGTGATTTGTTTTAGTCCAAGGAATCGAACTCGAGACCGGCAGTGGCATAATTTCAGCTGCGCCACAGAGGTAGTGCTCCAAATACTTTTATTTATACTGAAACTGCAATACAGGACATCGGTGTTACTACATAACTATGAAATGGCTATGAAAATGTATGCTAATTTTATTGAATTGGTCAATTAAAGTTATTCATGAATCTATGAATAATATTTATTGACTATTGCGTGTTTTAAAAGGTTTTATACCTTACACAATGCTTGGCTTTAACTCAGACCGCCACTGACTATTTAAGCCAACCGTAACTAAGGATAAAGTAGCAACTAATGAAAAAAATATCTGCTGTAAACATTACTCAACTCAGTAATAGTGAAAACAGAGATTAACATTGATTAAAGAATTGATGTACGTTTTTATGTCTATCAAAAGATATATCGCGCAGTAGGAATATCTACTGTGTCGCTGAGAATTTAAATTTTAAACAACCGATACAAAGAGCACTCAGACTCAAAACAACCCTTTCAATCGTATGCAGGTCTGCCCATGTAAAATGAGGATAACAATACATGTATTATCTTCAGTTTAACATGTTGCCTTCAAAATCACTGCTTCTAAAGATTCACATCAAAGAAAACGATTGTTATTTGTCAAGTTGATGACTCAATACCACCTGTAGGCTTAATAACAATAGAATTATGACTTGTCTGTCCACATAAGATTCCTATCTTTTTAAAAACAATGAAGATTTGTAAATGACTGTGACATTTTCTCATCGGATCATCAGCAAGATGCGTTACTTTACCCACACGCTTCAAGGCTTTTTAATATTATTAATTGTGAGGTTAATTAGGTATTGTTGTAATTAATCACTGTACGGATGACGAATCTGGAGAATAAGTAGTGTCATGGGCACGAGGTAGCTCGCTTACGACAACCGGATCTCTGAGGTTAGGATGGAAAGTCGAGATTTGGGGACAAGACCTGTCTATAACTGGTCCTGGAAGGTGCTCTCGGGCACTGGAAGTTATAGCGGCTCCCTTAATATAACCTTTAAGGTTGGTGTAGGAGAACGCTATATCATAAACTGGACTAGTCGTAGTGAGAGGGGGATGTACGGATGACGAGTGGTGTAAGAGGGCGCTATATTTACTTAGCATCAGAAATAAAAGGCCTTCTGCCAGAGAAAAAAAAAAATAAACAAACATAAACATATCTTTATTTCTCTCACCACAATATCATGTTACATAATTGCTTATAATTATTACATAGCATATACGAAATATAATAAATAATCGGCCTTCAGCTAATAAACAATAAGTAAATATAATGTTCTGTGTATAAGCCCTTACAAGAACATCAACACAATAGTCACTATACTCGTTACAATTCTAACTATAATATTATAGATGCGAATTTAAGTTTATTTGTTACACTTTCATGCCTAACTACTCGACCGATAACTACCGATCATAATTAAATTTAGCATCCAGAAAAAGTACTGCTCCCGGTAACGTTGAATACGTTCAATTTATGTTAATTTGTGATGTTGCCTGGCATGAAAACATGCAGACACAACGGGAATAGAAGCAAATAATGAGATTACAGGGGTGTGCACTAGAGTCCATGGAGATCTTACTATCCAAAAACAAAGATACATAGGCATAAGGCGACTGTGTTTGCTCAAAAGGGTAGGTAGAAGTATTACACCCGCATTTCGCCGTCTATGTTTTACGCATTATGTTATATAGGGGAACCTATTGCAGTCTACCAGGCATATTGCCAGACCCTGTGCTGTTACTGAACTACGCTACGCATAGGTACACACCTAATAGTAAGGACACCCATAATTAGATCACATAAAAAAGTATCCACTCTAAGATGAGTAAACTTACACATTAGATAAAAAAAGATAGTCTACATGTTTTAATATGAGTGAGCATGATAATACTATATTTACGAGTATAATTAGATGTCATGATGGCATTGTGAGTCAGATGACAAGTTAACATCCAGAGAGATTACCATATTTCGACATAGTAAGACGCATTTAAATCTTTGCGTAAACCTAACAAAACTTTGATTGAGATGAAATTTCAAACCGAAATTAGTAAACACAGTTATCTTACGACCACAACCCAGAGAATCGATTTAGAGCAAGTTTCTGTTAAATAAATAGAAATAAGGTCATCAAATCTAACTAACATTATAAATGCGAGTGAATGTGAGTTTGTTTATTTGGTACGCTTTCACGCCTTATCTTGAGAGTAGTAGAGCCTCGCTGATTTCAGCATGAATGGGCCGGCTCGACCGGGGAAGGACTACTCTCTCACAGAATATCGACGTGAAATAGCAGTATTCCTACTGTTGTATTTCGTTCGGTGAGTGAGAGTGCCGGAGGCCCAATCACCCTTTTCTCCCTTCCCGCTCCTTCTCCTTCCCACTTCGTTTCCTAAAGGGTCGGCAACGCGCAAGTGATGCCTCTGGTGTTGCAGGCGTCCATAGGCTACGGTGACCACTTAACATCAGATGGGCTGTATGCTTGTTTGCCACCTTTGTAGTATAAAAAAAAAACTTGACTATCATCATGAAACTTCGCACACGTTGTTAGGGGAACATAGGGTACCTTTCATCCAGAAAAAAGAACTGTTACTAACCTTACCTTACCTACATGTACGCAAGCGAAGCCGCGAGCAAAATCTAGCATTTTATACAGAGATATAAACAGTTGCGAATTGTGTAAGTTATATTTTAAACACATTTCTTATGTAGGTTAAAAAAGCTAACTATAATTCTGGACTGTTTTGCTTTCAAACAACATAACCTGATTACAAGTCTCAATATAAACTTAAAACATTACAGTTTACGTTTTCTTTTCAAAATGCTTTTATAAACTTGACCTGTAAGTACGAATGTAATAGATTATTCAATACTATTTTGACCGTCTTCTATATTGCCAAACAATTTATTCAAAGATTCAAATTATAAACACTTGTCGTTTTTAAAAAATCTTTATTAATTAATTGCGAGTTTTTGTCCACAAGGATATGACAACTCCATTGTATCATTACATAAGTTTAACACAAAAAGCAAAATATATATCTAACAATAATAACAGTGAGTTATACATTAACAACTGCCGCTCGTCGTTTTTAACTCGCACGAAAAATTATCTAGGTACACTAAAAAGAGTGAGATAACACATTAGTCACATTACATTTACATGATAGTGAACGATAGTGCAGGTGTTTGAGTGAGCGTGATAATACTATATAGGTATAATTATATAATTTAGGTGTCATTTTGACATTTTGTATCAGATGTGAACTAACGTTCAGAGAGGTGACCGTAAAAGACTCGATGCCGGCACAATAATGAAGTAAATACTAATATACAAAATTAAAGATTAACTTTATAGTTTTAAACATATCGAATTAACATATTTATATATAGCTAGCTTTTGCGCGCGGCTCCGCCCTCGTGGTACCTACATCAATAAATAGTAGCCTATGTCCTTATCCAGATTTTAAACTATATCTGTACCAAATTTCATCTAAATCGGTTGATTGGTTTAGCCGTAAAAAGGTAACAGACAGACAGACACAGTTACTTTCGAATTTATAATATTAGTAAGGATAAGGATTGGACTACCTTAGTGGCGCAGATAATTGCCTGTACGTGAGGTCTTACATTGGATAGCCGGTCGGGCTAACTGTTACTGTTAAGAGGTTCAGGCTTTTCTGTCAAGAGATTCAACAAGCACTGAGTCTGGCAATATCTCGGAGACGGCAATACGCTAACTTCATATATCTTCCAAAACATTATAAAAGACTCTCAGACATGCAGGTCTTTTTACGATGATTTCTTTCACCTTTAAAGCAAGAGATTATTAACTAATTAAAAGTCACATAACGAAGTTCTTTGCGTGGCAGACCAATGGTCACCTACTAGGCTATCGTTGTCGAATAAGTTTACTTGTATTCACTCTTTAGTCAAGAGCTTAAATATATATAATAATAATTTCAGCCCTGTATTTAACTGTCCCACTGCTGGGCACGGGCTCTTCTCAGTGTGAGAAGGGTCGGGCCATAGTCGACTACGCTGGCCCAGTGCGGATTGACAGACTTATATATCTTCGAAAATATTATGAAGAACTTTTCGACATGCAGGTTTCTTCACGATATTTTTCTTTCGCCGTTAAAGCGAGTGATAATTTAGTATTTAATACGCACATGACTTCGAAAAAGTTAGAGATGCGCGCCTTGGGATCGAAGTCGACACCTCTACGTGGCAGTTCAACAGTTTCCTACCAGGCTATCGCTGGTTAAATATACTTTAATAGTTATGTAAAGCGTGGGTTGCCTTCTTACATATTCATGACTTAATCTTTACAAATAAATAAGCATTCTATAACTTTTGTTTTAAATATTGACTGACTACATTAATTTTATTCATTCTACATTCGTCATAGCTGACGATTAGATGACGACGAACATTCTAGATACAAAAATAATGGTTTATTCATCTCGCTAAAGTAAATGTCAAAGCTCACTTCTGCAGATTTTTATCTGTGGTTAATGTATTGTTAGTTTTGATGAAATTTATACAAATTAAATTAGTTTTATGTTACACTATCATAATAATAAAGTTAGTAAGAAACTCATAACATATATTTTTTAATTACCACCGAGTTAGAATTTCATTGTAATATACATATGGTATCTTTAAAGTGTTGCGAATATCATTCTGCTAGAGATAGAGCAGGGTGGTATTCATGCTTACGACTGGTATATTACGCAACTGGAACAGCTAGGCTAGAGGAGTAACTTTGACTATTTTAGGGTGGAAAATCACCAGATGATCCTTTGAAACTGAACTGATCCTGAAACCACCTTTACATTCCAGCGTTGCGGGATTCCTGTCAGATTTCTCCGCGATTCGCTGGAGAAGATAACTTTATCCGATAGATACAAATAACCGTAAACCTGTCCGCTTGTTTTTCTTTGCGTTGGCAGCACAGTGACTCTCTTTTTGGACAGGTAGGATCGCGTGAGTTGCCCTTGGTGTTTCAAAATAGCCAGCGTCCTTAGGTTACTGTAACGGCTTACCATCAGACGGGCCATATATGTTTTATACTACCGTGATTATATCTATACTATAATAAAATTGTAACTGATCGATGTCTGTGCAAAGGAGATATTTAGAAAAATATTTGAGCGATTTTTATAAAAGCCTAAGAATCCCCAACAATTGTTTTACATTTTTTTCTGACTGTATGTTTTATGCGTATCACGCGATATCAACTGCACGAATTTAAATGCGGTTTTCAAAGTTGTATTGCTGGAGGACTAACTTAAAACCTAGTGCATATTTCATCTTGATATGCCGCTTGTAAGTCGAGTATTAATAACAAGAAATGTAAATAATAAATATATACCACTTAGAAGCAAGAAATGGTTGGAGGGTCGGTCCATGCGTTCGAAGTTGCGAGCTTATACTAGTATTGTATAAAAACTAAAAAAAAAACAATATTGCCGAAGGTTTGTATAATTTAATTACCTACAGTTTGGATGTGCAGTGGGTGTTTTTGATATTTCAGCCTCACATAAACAAAATAAACTGTTTAATCTTATCGGTAAATGCTATGTATAGAATTTAGAATAAGGCCATTTCGCCCATAATGAGGTCAACTCGGTAAAAATAAACTTTACTGAAAACAGATTGTTTTATGGTAAACATGATGTCAGAAATAAATATATGTATATCGGAATGGGAAATGTGTTTTAAGTAAAGAAATACATGAAAATAAATAAATGAGATTTTGTGGAAGGTTTTCACTCTTGGCAGAATCCTTGTGTTGTAGAGCACTAAATAAATGTGAAACAACAGACATAGAACACCAATAATAGGCATAAATATAATGGTATCAGGTTCAAATAAAAAAATAAAAGATAGGTAACGTTTTTCAATAGGTATCAATTCTGTAAATGTTTTAAATCCACTCAAAATTACAAGTGACACTGTTTTAAATCTGGTAACCGAGGTAACTGTCAAGTGATGATGAATATCTTAAAAAAGGACGTACAAGACTATTATGTGACGTAATCACTATTGAAATGCAGATGTGTGAGAGAAATAGTGAGATAACTCCGCTATGCCGCCGCTTTTTCTCATATCATAATCAAAATTATTAAATACTCGTTGATTTTGCTGGGTACCAATTTGGTTAAGGTTTTCACTAAAAGGGTTTAGTGAACCCTATTTGCTGTTGCGTATAAAATAATGCACAATATTAAAAATAGGCAATTACCTTGCTGTCCTGCGCGGGGACCGAATTTGCTCCGTAAGGCGCAAGACACACAGAAAAGACGTAAGATGAGGACACGTCGCAGACGCGGCGTCTCTTCAATAAATTTTCATACAAAATGTATAGAAGCGTCGCGACACAAAACAAACAGAAAAGACAGGGCGCGGACGAGACGCGGACACGACGCTTCAATCAATTTTCATACAAAATGTATAGACATTTAGTATGAAAATTGATTGAAGGGCTGGCCGCCGCGTCTGCGACGCGTCCTCGTCTTACGTCTTTTCTGTGTGTCTTGCGCCTTAGGGATAATTTGTGTTTCATAGAGGGCATAACAAGCGATGAAATAAAAGATACTTACAGATAATACCTAAATTCATACAAGCTTAGTAAACTTTTACTAGATTATTCATTTGTGATTCACATAACTTTAGTCTTAAGCGACTGTTGTAGTCAAAGACTATATAATATGTATCTACATATGTATGCCTTATGGTCTCTGGTGCATTGGACCTGGCGATTTGACTACTAAAACTATCTATTCCATCATTTGAGCTGATTATAAGTTATGAAAAGTTTATTTCAATAGGTAAATATAATAACAACACATTATATTGTAAGTAAATTAACGAGTTTCGTCGCACGCAAATACGTAGTATTTTTATACTAATTGTGAGAAATACTTGAGAAATGATGTTTATTCTATCTCGTAAATTTATTTTTAAATGTGACATTGTAAATTATATTCGCACAAAATACGTAGACGCATACTAAATCACAATGCTGGCTGTGTATCTGGCAGCTTTAGTATGCATCGTTCATTCACAGAGAATAACCGACATACGCAGTACAAAATATAATAATGCCATTATCAATCTATAAATCAATTATGTAATAAAGATAACAAACTGTGAACGGCCGATGCAGGTCAATTTTATACTCAAATAGACACAAGCATTTTAAAATTACGCATCTGCACATAATGGTTAGTTTGGCAGCGCGTGTTATTTACGATGCTCTATCGACAAACCCATTAATGCACGCCAACTTGTTCGTCTAAAAATAAAATTATTAGACTATCACTTGCAACGTTCAGTCATAAACTCGCTTTCGTAGTGAACGCATGTGTTTCACGCAACAAACAATGCTTGTGAAACTCGCATTTCCAACGTTATCGTCTGATTATCCGGACGTCGACATGTTGAGGTGCAAGGAGGTCAATAGTTTTGCCACAGAGTGCATTTTGCCGCGTCGCCCGAAAAGAAGTCTTCCGCCTTTGCCGGAGGACAAAGAATGCAGCAGCACAGAGTTGAAAAAGACCTGCAAAGTGGTGCTTAGGAGGCGAAAGCACAGGAAGCAATGTCTGAAACTACCAGCTTTGCCAGAACACGATGAGTGTTGAACTGTTCGAGATATTTTGAAGGAGGATTTACGAATTTGCTGCCTTTGCCTGCCTTGTGCAGTGTTGCCACGTCAAGATGGTTCTTTTATTAACCAAACGGATAGAATAAGTACAAGATATTAAGTTTAATTAAAAGTGTAGCCAGTTTTTATTTCGTTATGGATGTTGTTGAAATATGATCTTAAGATTAATGACTAGCTAGTGAAAGTAAGTAGTCGTTATGGTTCTTTCTCTAATGGTGATTTGTGTTGAAACTAGTCACATTATAGGTACAGCTAAAGATACATTGAATCTTATTTAGGTGAGTCATATGTGCTTTCTATGTAATTTCGTAATTAAATAGTTTTATCAATAGATTGATAAATATTATTATTACTGTAGATATATAATTACGTAATTGTGAATTAATTGTCTTTATTCGATAACCGTAACAACTTCTTAATTTGAAAATTAGATCTGGATAAAGCGTACGTCTATACTGACTTTTTGGTATTATAGTTAAATAGTTATATAAGGCTGCATGGTAAATACCTTTGCATATAGTTTGTATTCAGAAAATGGCGGCATTTGGAATTGTAAGTTTTTAAATTGTGTTTTGGTAAATGGGTAAATAGTTATTTAATTTTGTTCTCTGTACCTAATCAATGTCTAATTATTGACATGGCCGGTTTATCAATGCCCCTTCGAAGGTAAAACGATTGAGCGTAGGTAGGTACCTAATGTTAATGTATTCTGTGTTGTGTAATATAAATATTTGATTAGTTTATATAATCAAAGTGTATAAAAGAACGATTTAAAACACGCTTTTTGCATAAATGTTTCTTGTTGGTTATTCACCAGAACTTGTATATGTTATTTTATTACATTTCAATGTAAATGTCGGATAGGTAATTCTGTTTTTTGTTTAGAATGTTTTTATGTGCATTTACATTTCTAAATAAAAATTGGCGGCAAATATTGGTGTAAAATAAATCAAGTAAGCATTGGTTAATGTTCTTGCCGCGCATCTAAATTTACTTGTGAAATGTAAAATTTATGGTATAGATATTGAGTGTTTTGCCACTGTGTGAAGTTTTGCTGACTTGTAATCTATAAACATACGAATATATTTGCTTTTTAACTGATAATATGAGGCCTTATAATAATAGATAATAATTACTGCGGAAAACTTTTTGAAACTGTTTATACTGAGCAAAGATTGAAACTTACAAACGTTTGCTGTCTGTCTGCCTTGTGTATGTGCGTGTTTAGGCATCAGTTAAACGTAAGGTTTCTGGATTGATATCTGGGTTCGAGAAACTGTTATTCTGTTTACTTGACAGACCATTGTCAGTAGCTGTATGACATTTGGACTACGTTTGGAGCTCCCACGTGATCTCCATTACGGATAAGCGAAGTGTGGGTGGCTCTGCCAAGCCATTTGGGGATATTCAACCGTAAAGTTATGTTACGATATCTTATAGCCTTGGTTTGTAGAGATATTATGTTTCCCGTGCACCGTATGTGGGTAGCAGTATATATAAGTAATAAGTGTGTATTTATTATATCAGTAGTATGTCCAATCTGTGATATGTTCTAACTAAGTGTTGCATAATAAGATAGATTATAAGCTTCTTTTTATTATAATAAAAATATTCACACTTATGAAGTTGTTTTTTATTTGAATGAAAGTTTAACCTTAGACAGATGTTTGTCTGCTGTGTTATGGCTGTGACCTTTCGAGTATGTTTCAATGAAATATTCCTGGTATAGGATAACAAAAATAGGACTGCCTCATTGTCTCGGCGTAAGTCCCGGGTTCACTGCCGGATTTGAGTTGTAAGTCTTTAGGTACTGTCGAGATTTTGTTAGTAGGTAGTGTCACATTCGCTGGTGCTTGTCCTTCCTAAGTAGAATCTCAACATAGCTAGTGACTGAGACATAAGATTGTTAAAGTTACACTAGCTGATATATACTACGTATTAACCTGTTGAGTCGTAGCGACACACCGGCGACCAAACAAAATAGGTTTTCAATTGTGGCTGGCATTCCAACAACTAATAGATTAAATTGAAGACACGTTCATTTATCAACATAACGTTTTTATCAGCATTTAGGTGAAGTTTCACCTCGACAATTCAAAACAAATAATCTTTGAAAATTAATTTTCTAATTACATCCATTATAATATAGCATCATTTAAATGGTTATTATAATAAACATAAATAACAATAACATCGTTATAACAGTATAATAACAAGCAATATGAGTTGTTTACTGGAAATGCAACGTCCACCGGTTATCAAGACATGATTGATACCTCTTTACTGACCATTAATCTTAGACATACTGGTTAGTTTGACCCGTCACCTTCGAACTACTTTCGTAATTTTAAGCTGGCAAGTTGCATCATGCTTTTGATTTGCTTATAATATCACACCATAGGGAAAACAAGGCAAAAGTGATAGGCGTTTATGGGCATTTTCTGAAATTAGGTCATTTAGACCAGCCTCAACAAAATTACATTGTACGCGTTATCAAAGTAATGTTGTAGTAATATTGTAATACTTACAATATGTTTATGTATATATTATACACTTGTTGTGTGTATGTTATTGAACTCTGAACGGCTGAACCAATGATGATGTTTATTTTTTTGGGTGTATTTGAGTTCGTCCCTCGATGCAATTGAGTTCGTTCACGTTCAGACAGGACAACGACCGTCAGCTCCGCTAGTTTTTTTTATGAAAACCGGCAATTCATTTAAGTGTAAGCGGTTACCGTGGCGTAAAGCGCTTTTCGAGTAAAGGTGTGCTGTCAATACAAGAGACAAAGGTTATTCTCTTATTGCCGGTACAGGACCTCATTAAGGAGCTTAGAAGTTCCACTCACCCTAGAAACACAACACGCGGTCTGTGGTTGCGATTTTCGATAGATAAGAGGTACTTCTCTAGTCTGAATGCTGTATTTTAATCAATATTTCAAGTAAAAATATTGCGATGAGAAGAACCCGCCACGCATCTTTCGGTCGTAGGTTCCTGTCAATTCCGCCAAGTACGCCCAATTCGATTCAATACAAAATTTCAAGGTTAAATGTTCTTTTCGTTGGATTCCCTAGTCAGTTTCTTTTTAGTGTTCCTTATATCCAAAGATAATATCAGTTCCATGTATGCTTTGAAATGGCATTGAGTCTGTGCGTCCCAGATGGGTAAGCAGAGGTGCGTGCGTATGTCGCCACTGTCGCCAGCTATGGTTAAGTAAATTTCTTGCGGATTCATTGGCAAAAACTTGTGTTTATTTATGGAGGTCCAACAGCTTATCCTAGATTGACAATACATTTTAATAAGTATCTGATAGCCAATCACAGGTCCTCCCGTTTAACATTACATAATAACAATATATTATTCTACCACATACACACAACACCATCTAGCCCAAACTAAGCAGAGCTTGTACTATGGATACTAGACAATGGATAAACATACATATATACTTTTTTTTGTAAATACATACATATTATACATAGAAACACTCAGGCCAAGACAAAAATCCATGTTCATGCACACAAATGTTTGACTTGTGCGGGAATCGGACCCGCGACCTCAGGCGTGGCAGTCGGTTACACTACCCACTACGCCATTGAGGCTGACACACACACATATTTTATACATACTTTAGGTTTAATACTTGAATTGAGCAAAGAGTTATCGGATTGTCTGTTAAAAATTCTCATTAGCTGCAGGGCAATAGACCCTAATTTTTAACGAAGTACCTTCTTCTGTTTATTAAAGTCTATCTATAACTAGTTTCACCAATCGAGGCAACTAGGCGTAATGGCATGTTAAGGCACCGTGGAATAAAGATTACCTAACCTTTATACCGTCTACTAAATAGCTTTGGGTAGTACACAGCAGAATTTCCTCACAGAATATCACACTAACATTTGGCCAAAAATCGTACCTGGTAACATCGGCATACCTAGTTGCATTGCATATATATATTCACGCTACTGGTTTGAAAAGGCAAATTGTGTAATAAACTATAATGCCATATACATATTATTATTCAGTTCCGCCTCTAATACCGGTTTCAATGAGTGATTTTAGATGCTAATTACATTCGTGGTCTAATAGAGCATTCAACTGGAAAATAATGCATGTAGGTACTTACCTATTAAGGTCGCATGTACTTGTAATACCGATTTGAATAATTGTATTTAAATTATAATAATCATAATATAATTTATTTCGCATTGCATAAACGCATAGATAGAACCTTATTGACTAATAAGTCTTTAGTATTATAAATGCGAATGTAAGTTTGTTTTTTATTTGTTTGTTATGGTTTAACGCCTTAACTACTCGACGGATCACCATGAAATTTCACATAAAAGTTTTTTTTTTATACAACTAAGGTGGCAAACAAGCATACGACCCACCTGATGGTAAGTGGTCACCGTAGCCTATGGACGCCTGCAACACCAGAGGCATCACTTGCGCGTTGCCGACCCTTTAGGAAAGGACATGGGAAGGAAAGGGAGCGGGATGGGGGAAAGGGGGTGATTGGGCCTCCGGTATTCTCACTCACCGAACGAAACACAACAGCAGGACTACTGCTATTCTACGTCGATATTCTGTGAGAGGGTAGTCCTTCCCCGGTCGAGCCGGCCCATTCATGCTGAAATCAGCGAGGCTGTCAGGGGTACAGCAAAAGTTGTAGGGTACCTTTCATCTAAAAAAAAGTATAGTTGCCGAGGAATAGAAAATTGACAGCCTACATTTACGCGAGCGAAGCCGCGGGCAAAATCTAGTAATTGTGTATTTCTTTTTCATTTATTATTACTTCCGGGGTTTTTGTCTAAACCAGACATAGTAATTGTGTATTTATAATTTTTTTTGTTACCTGTATAACGCAAATAAAAGGATTTGATTTGACCTTTAGGACCAGTGAAAGGGCTTAAGCCCATAGTTAGTAGATTCAGTTTTCATTTAAGCTAGTAGCCTTATATACGGTTAATTGACTACTATACAGCTAGGTACATCTTATAGGAAATCTACGTAATAAAACGGACACAGTTACTGCGTCCTATGAATTCTATATTTCCAATACGTTACCGGACGTCCTCAACTAGCCTGTCGATATATTATATAATTCATGGCGACGTCGAACGATGTAATACATGCTATGGCTCATGGACGTTGCATCCTTGATTACTATCGATCTGCGTCCCATATAAGTCCCATTAGAAATTTATTGCATCGGTAGCGACTAGTCCGTGCGTAGCAGGGTCTTTATAAAGTCCCATTTATACGAAGCAAGCCTTGTAGGTAATGCAAGTGTCGTGCTATCTTTGTTTCAATTGGCGAAAAAAACAGGGATAGTAGGCACTTGCTTTAAGAAACTTGTCTTGTTTAAATGGGTTTTAAGTCACGTCACGCAAATAAAATATTACTTCTTTTGCGGGTAATGTTAAATCTGCAATATTGCATAAAGTATATATTTTTAATTGTAAGATGTAAAGGTCTTTTTAAACTACATTTAATAGCCAAGGTAACTGACATATTTAACTAGGATTTTTTTTTGTTTTATGCGTCTTAGGTGGCAACTAAGCATACGGCCCACCTGATGGTAAGTGGTCACCGTAGCCTATGGACGCCTGCAGCTGCGATTCACTAGCGCGTTGCCGACTGTTTAGGAAAGGAAGTGGGAAGGAGAAGGAGCGGTAAGGGGGTGATTGGGGCTCCGGCACTCTCAGTTGCCGAACGAAACACAACAGTAGAAATACTGCTATTTCACGTCGATATTCTGTGAGAGGGTAGTCCTTCCCCGGTGAGGATTAATATCATACTGGTTAACCTTTTGGACGCCATTGTCACATATACGTGACAAACGAAATCTTGCCCTCAACGCCAACGTCACATATGTATGACAAAAAATACGTCGCACCTTAACATAAAAATAAACAATAAAACTAAATAAAACATTACTTTTGTGGTTAAATAAATATCAGTGTCATGAGTAGGGTTTATTAGAAAATTTAAAACGAAAATAAAAACACAGTTGATATTCGATAAAGTTTTGGAATCCCTATTCTTCTGAAGGTCATTTTACAGAAAAAGTGGCATGGCGTCGGGGGTACGGCGATGCGTTTATACTCTGGCGTTCAAAAGGTTAAAAGAGCTTTAGCCTCCGTGGCGCATCGATAGTGAATGAGACTGCGTGCCCTATAATATCTCCTGCACAGATGGCCATCTCCGTTAAGATTAGACGCTGTGACCGAAATTCTGTCTAGATTATTATTGTTTTTTATTAATAATATAACTGTCGGCCTCGGTGGCGTAGTGGTTAGTGTAACCGACTGCCACGCCTGAGGTCGCGGGTTCGATTCCCGCACAAGTCAAGCATTTTGTGTGCATGAACATGGATGTTTGTCTTCGTCTGGGTGTTTCTATGTATAATATGTACGTATTTACAAAAAAAAAAAGTATATATGTATGTTTATCCATTGTCTAGTACCCATAGTACAAGCTCTGCTTAGTTTGGGCTAGATGGTGTTGTGTGTATGTGGTAGAATATTATTATATATTATATTATTGAATAAGTTAAAGAAAAATGTATAGGTATTGTGAGTTTCTCAAATATAAAAACTCCAATGTCAATATTGATATGACAGTGTTTACACATAAAATTGCATATATTTAAAGATTGCTTATCAGTATCACTCAGAGATATGAAACACTGCCTACACTAATCTGTTTTTCATGGAGGTTCGTCATCATGATCACTCGCCGATGGCGTGCGATGAGCATATTGAATTACAATATTGTTATATTAGATAAGTTCCTAGAACTTTGAGTGCCGGAGGCCCAATCACCCTCTTTCCCTCTTTCCGCTCCTTCTCCTTCCCACTTCCTATCCTAAAAGGTCGGCAACACGCAAGTGATGCCTCTGGTGTTGCAGGCCTCCATAGACTATGGTGACTACTTACCATCAGGTGGGCCGTATGCTTGTTTGCCACTTTAGTAGTATAAAAAAACAACTTTTACATAGACAGTTTAATAAACATACGGTGTTTACCTAAAGGTTTTACTCTAGCTTGAAGTGAGGGATCAATCAATTTAAGAGCCTTGCTCTTGTCGGTGAGCCCTTTACCTTGTCTCTATTCTCTGCCATTGTTTTGACTTCCTCGTACGACAGAGTAAGGGAGAAATTAGGTTACATAGGTCAGGTGAAGGAAAAGTGAAAGTGAGTAAATTAGAGCTGAAATTGAGTTTGCTCTGGCGAAGTCAATTGCTTTAACTTTTTGAGCGCCACGGTCTTGTATAGAAGACAAACGTTTCCATGCCCTCCACGCCACGTCTTTATTTAGAAGAGAATGTCTAATCGCAACATTTATTCAAAAAAGTTTGTTTGTTTGCGTAATTTTACTATTGCCTGAAACTATTTTTACATTTTTATTTAATTTCTTTGGTTATTTTCAAAACAGCAAAATTGAAGTAGCCGAAATTGTTCAACTGTTACAGATTTATAGCCTGGTGCTGGAGGACGAATCGCGTTCGGCAGTAGGTTGGCGCTCATAAGATTAAAAACGAACTAATTTACGGTTCTTAAATAATGTGGAATATATTATTTATCAGTTATTTTTTGTAAGAGTAAGGATGTCTTTGGTAACGAAATGCGTGCTGCTACTGGGAATTTCCAGATAGAAAACCTAATAGTACTTTGTATGACTCAGGAATTGAACCCGAGACTTCAATCCAAAAGTGTTTTTGTTGATTTTCCCTTCTTTCACCAAGGAACGAAGTAAGAGAGGACATATCATTTTTGCACGAACTATTTAATAGTGGACTAAAAATTTACATGGGCAAGCAGATAAATTAGTATAATATTGTCTTCTGTTTACGAGAATGTTATTCATTGAAATTAAACTACTGTATACGGATTTTATCGCGTTGTTTATTTGACACTTTATTACATAATTTTGAAACTGTTACACTACTATTACTATTAAACTTTACTAATGTTTAAGTTAATTAAATTATTGCAACTATTTGTATTTTTATGTTTACACTTTCCCGGACGTTTCGGTTGCTTTTCAGCAGCCATGGTCACATTATATTTCTTTTACGCTATAGAAGCGAAACTGAGGGCAAAAGCTACTTGTTTACATAACAACGGCGACAGGGGTGTGGCCACTAATGTGTCATCGTACAATTAGGGTCATCCATAAATCACGTGACGTATATTTACGAGAACTTTGACCCCTCATCGAATAACATTGTGATGATACCCTCGTTGCATTAGAAGTGACATGTGACGCCACTTCTTGCGCTAATTAGGGTCATATGATTTATGACGTCATCCTTTTAATTACAATATCGATACTCGTATCAGATAACATCACAACTATTTTCTTTCCACGATACTTTTTTACGATAATTGATTTTCGGTTATATTACTGCTTGTGTAGATACCTACATATTGCGGAATGACTGGACAGATGGTACCTATAATGGATTGATGGTACGTTATCGCCTCATACTTACCACTGTGCCGTGTGTTGTGGATTCGATCCCTATACGAGACAAAAAATTGTGTGTTCCATAAATACCTAGTTGTTTCGAGTCTAGGTTTTCTTTGTGTCCGCTGTTTCGATTTTATTGATGAAGATCCCCGCGATACAGGGTTATTCTTAGGAAGGCAATTATCAGAAATATACCATAGATGCACACGATCGTCGCTCGGAAAACGGCCCAAACAAAACTGTGCATAAATCAGTCGTATGCACTATATTATGCACCTGTCCCACTCACTCTTGCGTGCGCTGCCCGTAAGCGAGAGCGAATCGATACCACTACTACGGTGGAGACCGTACCATATACTTAGTACGCTTGCGTATCGCGAGTAAAACACTTAGGACGCTTTACATTGACACGTTTTAATTAAATATTACAAAATGTTTCTCAGTGGGCGTTCAATGGTTAACCTCTCAAACCCCGGTGACGCTATATGGGGTCGAAGCGTTGGGACGTGTATTGTTTGCCGTTTTTTTATTATAAGGCCTGTATTTAAAATATTGTGTTGCATATCAATGTTCTCAGAATGAACCCAGCTTTTCGAATTAATATTTATCAACTGAATAATATTTTTCTAAATATTTAAATCTACTGTGGCATACAATCAAGTGATTATTGTAGAAGTGGAGTATTATGGGCGGGCGCTAGAAGGAAGTTACCGTGCCCCGTGCTCTATCATCATCCTATTAACAACCGCATTACACAACAGTAGTGATTGTAGAAGTAGAGTATTATGGGCGGGCGCTAGAAGGAAGTTACCGTGCCCCATGCTCTATCATCATCCTATTAACAACCGCATTACACAACAGTAGTGATTGTAGAAGTAGAGTATTATGGGCGGGCGCTAGAAGGAAGTTACCGTGCCCCGTGCTCTATCATCATCCTATTAACAACCGCATTACACAACAGTAGTGATTGTAGAAGTAGAGTATTATGGGCGGGCGCTAGAAGGAAGTTACCGTGCCCCATGCTCTATCATCATCCTATTAACAACTGCATTACACAACAGTAGTGATTGTAGAAGTAGAGTATTATGGGCGGGCGCTAGAAGGAAGTTACCGTGCCCCATGTTCTATCATCATCCTATTAACAACTGCATTACACAACAGTAGTGATGGTAGAAGTAGAGTATTATGGGCGGGCGCTAGAAGGAAGTTACCGTGCCCCGTGCTCTATCATCATCCTATTAACAACTGCATTACACAACAGTAGTGATGGTAGAAGTAGAGTATTATGGGCGGGCGCTAGAAGGAAGTTACCGTGCCCCATGCTCTATCATCATATCCTATTAACAACTGGATTACACAATAGTAGTGATTGTAGAAGTAGAATATTATGGGCGGGCGCTAGAAGGAAGTTACCGTGCCCCATGCTCTATCATCATCCTATTAACAACTGCATTACACAACAGTAGTGATTGTAGAAGTAGAGTATTATGGGCGGGCGCTAGAAGGAAGTTACCGTGCCCCATGCTCTATCATCATCCTATTAACAACCGCATTACACAACAGTAGTGATTGTAGAAGTAGAGTATTATGGGCGGGCGCTAGAAGGAAGTTACCGTGCCCCATGCTCTATCATCATATCCTATTAACAACTGGATTACACAAAAGTAGTGATTGTAGAAGTAGAATATTATGGGCGGGCGCTAGAAGGAAGTTACCGTGCCCCATGCTCTATCATCATCCTATTAACAACCGCATTACACAACAGTAGTGATTGTAGAAGTAGAGTATTATGGGCGGGCGCTAGAAGGAAGTTACCGTGCCCCATGCTCTATCATCATCCTATTAACAACCGCATTACACAACAGTAGTGATGGTAGAAGTAGAGTATTATGGGCGGGCGCTAGAAGGAAGTTACCGTGCCCCATGCTCTATCATCATCCTATTAACAACCGCATTACACAACAGTAGTGATGGTAGAAGTAGAGTATTATGGGCGGGCGCTAGAAGGAAGTTACCGTGCCCCATGCTCTATCATCATATCCTATTAACAACTGGATTACACAACAGTAGTGATTGTAGAAGTAGAGTATTATGGGCGGGCGCTAGAAGGAAGTTACCGTGCCCCATGCTCTATCATCATCCTATTAACAACCGCATTACACAACAGTAGTGATTGTAGAAGTAGAGTATTATGGGCGGGCGCTAGAAGGAAGTTACCGTGCCCCATGCTCTATCATCATCCTATTAACAACCGCATTACACAACAGTAGTGATTGTAGAAGTAGAGTATTATGGGCGGGCGCTAGAAGGAAGTTACCGTGCCCCATGCTCTATCATCATATCCTATTAACAACTGGATTACACAAAAGTAGTGATTGTAGAAGTAGAATATTATGGGCGGGCGCTAGAAGGAAGTTACCGTGCCCCATGCTCTATCATCATATCCTATTAACAACTGGATTACACAACAGTAGTGATTGTAGAAGTAGAGTATTATGGGCGGGCGCTAGAAGGAAGTTACCGTGCCCCATGCTCTATCATCATCCTATTAACAACCGCATTACACAACAGTAGTGATTGTAGAAGTAGAGTATTATGGGCGGGCGCTAGAAGGAAGTTACCGTGCCCCATGCTCTATCATCATATCCTATTAACAACCGCATTACACAACAGTAGTGATTGTAGAAGTAGAGTATTATGGGCGGGCGCTAGAAGGAAGTTACCGTGCCCCATGCTCTATCATCATATCCTATTAACAACCGCATTACACAACAGTAGTGATTGTAGAAGTAGAGTATTATGGGCGGGCGCTAGAAGGAAGTTACCGTGCCCCATGCTCTATCATCATCCTATTAACAACTGCATTACACAACAGTAGTGATTGTAGAAGTAGAGTATTATGGGCGGGCGCTAGAAGGAAGTTACCGTGCCCCGTGCTCTATCATCATCCTATTAACAACCGCATTACACAACAGTAGTGATTGTAGAAGTAGAGTATTATGGGCGGGCGCTAGAAGGAAGTTACCGTGCCCCATGCTCTATCATCATCCTATTAACAACTGCATTACACAACAGTAGTGATTGTAGAAGTAGAGTATTATGGGCGGGCGCTAGAAGGAAGTTACCGTGCCCCGTGCTCTATCATCATCCTATTAACAACCGCATTACACAACAGTAGTGATTGTAGAAGTAGAGTATTATGGGCGCGCGCTAGAAGGAAGTTACCGTGCCCCATGCTCTATCATCATATCCTATTAACAACCGCATTACACAACAGTAGTGATTGTAGAAGTAGAGTATTATGGGCGGGCGCTAGAAGGAAGTTACCGTGCCCCATGCTCTATCATCATCCTATTAACAACTGCATTACACAACAGTAGTGATTGTAGAAGTAGAGTATTATGGGCGGGCGCTAGAAGGAAGTTACCGTGCCCCGTGCTCTATCATCATCCTATTAACAACCGCATTACACAACAGTAGTGATTGTAGAAGTAGAGTATTATGGGCGGGCGCTAGAAGGAAGTTACCGTGCCCCATGCTCTATCATCATATCCTATTAACAACCGCATTACACAACAGTAGTGATTGTAGAAGTAGAGTATTATGGGCGGGCGCTAGAAGGAAGTTACCGTGCCCCATGCTCTATCATCATCCTATTAACAACTGTATTACACAACAGTAAGTTTATCCCTTCAGGGTCAAACAGGAGTGACACATGTTACATAACGATACTATTGCTACCTACAGGGCGCTATTAGAGACGCTCATAGCCAGTTGCACTCACTGATCGGTAAACGATTAGCGAGGTTAGGCAACGTTGGGTGCGGCCAATCTATAGATGGGTGACCGCTTAGTGGTATTTCATCTGAGCGTCTCCGTGCTTTGGAGGGCACGTAAAAAGTCGATCCCGGTTGTTGTCAAATTGACAGCAGTCGTTAAGCCATGTCAGAGGCCTAAGGGCAGCTTGAACAACTCTTGACAATTAGGTTGGCCAGTAACCACACAAAAAGCAAGCAAGCAACAGGGCACATAAACACTAATACTTTCGCGTTGAATGATTTATATATCTAACTGAATTTGAGTATCAACGCGTTCACGCTCAGCATTTACGTACCTTTTTGAGAGTCTTGAAGTTACAGCCAGGTTCCACAGGCAGAGATTACTAGCTGCTTGTGATCACGGCCGGTGCAACATACTTAAAACTAATTATGTATAATACAGGGCACCTACCAAATTTAGCGCTCCTGTTAAGATTCTAAGGTCTTGCACACGATGCTCAACCAGGACCAAGCATGGCTAACTGTGTCAATACTTCAATATCACAAAATTCTTGACATTTTTCTTGAATTATAATTAAACCACTCAACTAGCTTTTGCCCGCGGCTTTGTTCGGGAATAGTTATTTTCTAAAGGGCCTTTAGACCTTTTGAAAAAAACTGTTTCCGAAAGATACAAGGTACTTACTATATCTTTTATTGTACACCCGTTAATATGAATGCGAAATTTCATGATGATTGGTCGAATAGTTAAGGCTTTATGCCTTAACTATTTATTATAGCGTAATGACCAAATAAACTCACATTCGCATTTATAATATTACTAGTTTTTGCTTGCGGCTACCCCTGCGTTGATAAAGATTTAGTCAATAAATATTTATCCCTCGGGATGAGTACTTTTGCCTGGATAAAAGATACCCTATGTCCTGTTCTATACCCCTGACAACGTGTATGCAAAATTACTTGATGCCGAGTAGTTAAAGCGTGAAAGCGTAACAAACAAACCCACATAATATTATATTATTTAGGATTCGTATAGCGTAATGAAAAGAAAACAGAATACCGTTACGTTATTATAATATGGAAGTCAGTTTACCTTGACCCACATTTAGGTAGGAAGGTGGGTCACGGATAAATACATGTTTGTTTGAAAAGCTTTACTTAATGACTTATAGTGTGCGCTGTAACTAAATATTTACCTCGGCTTAAAGGTCAGGAAACTGCGTTATAACGGGTAGCATTTCAAGTTAATAATTCAATTTCCCTTGAACTTCACCTTGAAGGAAAAGTGGGATCGCAACAGATTTCTCTAGACACGTGGTTTAAGATTGTGTTTATAATTTGGTCGATAGTAAGGTCGGTTTTGATTACCGATTCAGAACCTTTTTATGCGTTTTGATGTTGAGCAATTTTATATATTTTTATTATAAGAGGGCAACTCCCTTGGCGTACCTAAGTATTGTGCCGCGAGAGACTTTACAAATATTCAAAAAACGTTCCCAAAGAATAGGTACCCAGACGCCTCAACAATATTTTTTTTTTATACATCTTAGGTGGCACACAAGCATACGGCCCACCTGATGGTAAGTGGTCACCGTAGCCTATGGATGCCTGCAACACCAGAGGCATCACTAGCGCGTTGCCGTTCCGTTAGGAAAGGAAGTGGGAATGAGAAGGAGCGGGTAGGGGCAAAGGGGGTGATTGGGCCTCCGGTACTCTCATTCACCGAACGAAACACAACAGTAGGAATACTGCTATTTCACGTCGATATTCTGTGAGAGGGTAGTCCTTCCCCGGTCGAGCCGGCCCATTCATGCTGAAATCAGCGAGGATCACACAACTATTCGTCCCGTGGGCCGTGTGCTGATCGAACTTTGAACATTCGGCGCCATGACAATGCGAGGCGACCACTTACAACTCTAACCCATCCGTGCAGACGAGATTAGAAAATCTGTTTAATTAACTTTCATTCAAATGTATGTTAGTGCGTTTCGGTGTTATACAATACTCAGTATGCAGTCTGATAAGGTATCTGGTTGATAGCAACAGAAGCTTATAGTACTTAATTAGTACAATGTCCTAGATTGACCACGACCTAGATTAACCTAGGTCGTGGTCTATCCGTGTGCCAAGTTTCATCCAAATCCGTTCAACGTTTAACGCGTGATTGAGTAACAAACGACCGAACATCTTCATAAACATTCACATCTATAGGTACTATTATTATAAAGCTGAAGTATTTGTTTGTTTGGTTGAACGCGCTGATCTCAGGAACTACTGGTTCGAATTGAAAATTCTTATAGTGTTGGATAGCCCATTTATCGAGGAAGGCTATGTAACATCACGCTGCAACCAATAGTAGCGGAGCATCAATGAAAAATGTTGCAAAAACGGGAGAAATTCTCTTATGTGAAACAGACGAAGTTGCGCGGGTCAGTTGATTTGTAATATTACTACCATTTTACTAGAAACAAAAACATATAATTATACATAGTAGGTACTTAATCGCATGTTACGCCTCGTAAACGAGAATTATCGCGAAGTTTTCCCCACAACCAATTACTTCGATTAACTGACATAGATAATCTACGTTTTGTTCGACGCCCACGCTTTCGTGGAACTGACATATCATGAGGCAAAACAAAACGCTTTCCCGCGTGAGTTCGGTTTTATCATGACGTCACCGCGTCTTCCTGTGAAACAATTAGTTGGTAATTTAGTGAATAATTTGTGAGTTTATTTATATTAAAGATGTACATTATATTTGTTTGTAGGAAGTATTATTTTTTGGAAGAACTAAAACGATTCGTAAACTTATTTTACTAATAGAAAGCTAATGTAGAAAGTATTTATACAGACGCGCTCACTTCTACTTCTGCTACAAACCTACAGGTATCTATACTAATATTACAAAGAGCAAATATTTTTTTTTGTATGATAAAGATTTAACTCAAAAACAATTCAACCGATTTCAAAATTCTAATTGCTGTTTGATAGCTGTATTTTATTCGTGTGACATATCAATAAATTATAGCCTACGTTATCTTAATAGCATAGTTTTATAGAATTGGTTCAGTAGTTCCAGAGATTACCGTTATAAACAATCAAACCTTACCTTAATAGAATGTTAGTACCTATAGATAAACTTTTAATATCTTAATAACAGATAAGATATGAAAATATTCATTCAATACATGGAATTAGACACAGCTATAGATTAATAGATTAAATAATGGTAGATAGTCTAAAGTATGTTACTAGGGAGAAAAGCTATCATTATTAGACGAGTCAATTGAGTAAAAGCATTATTGAGATCAACACAGAGTTCGTAAGTGGCAATGGAATTAATACCATTAGTATTAGGTACTTACATATTATGTTAATGTCTGCCTTCCGTTTTGAGGTATATACAGCGATAAATACGCTATGTTATATCAAAGTATATAAACATAGATGTATATATTTAAATTGTACTTACGTACATTTTCTTTTATTTATTTATGTATTAGGAAGACCAACAGCTTTGAAATACATAGTAGTGAAAATAAATATGCAACAGAGAGCCAATGATAGGTCTCCACGACTAACTCTTAAATAACAATGTGTGGACAGCAACTATTTTATCACTTAAACATCTAACATATAACAAATAAAGTAAAATTAATCCGCATTAAACCTTGAAAAAAATCAAGACTGAGCATGCGCTTCACTGCATCTGGTTGAGTACCTATTAAAAACATCAATGTCGAACTTTCTTGCTTGTTCGTTTAAAGTATCACCCGTTTATGTTTGTACTAAGCAATCATTTAGTAATTTTTGTGCGACCATGACTGCCATATTTATTCCCTATAAGCCCTTTAAGTAAGCACTTGCGATTAAGACTAATATTGATACATACATACATTTGTTTGTGTTTGGTTTGAAACAACACTTCGTTTTGCCTTTATTTAGGGCTTAGATAAACTGTAGGTTTAACCTTTGCCTAATTCCGATTTTAAATGCGTCGTGCACTTGAATCGGTTAGCCGCTAGAAGGTGGCTTGGTTTCGTGCTCTATGGTCAGAAGTTAATACATATTTTAAAAAAGTACTACGCCTTTTATATTTGTCATTTGGTAGTTCGGGATTAAATTAATTTATGTGATATTTAAAAATATATAATTTTATAAACATTTATATAATTTTAATGGTATTTACGTAGAAACACAGCAGCGATAGCGGTAGCCTAGTTGAGGGTCGTTGGATTACTAAGCAGGCGGTCTTGACTTCAACCCTTCGGGATGCACCTGGCTTTGAGAGGCATCGCTTAGTTCTTATGATCGAGCTTGAAATCTACGACGCGTTTCGAGACGAACCATACATCACATCTCTAGCGCAAAGTCGTGGATAAATGCTAGTACTTAAATGAATAAAGGATATTAAATAAAAGTCGCCAAAAATGTATAAGAGATTCATTAAAAGTTATTGTATGACTATTTCTGTAAGAGCGCTCATGGAACAACATTTTTATAACCGTTTACTCATCACGTTCTCATATAGTGCACAGTTACAATTTATTGTTAATAATCCTTCGCAGAAACTTAGTGTGACGTGTACGACAGTAAAAATATTTATTTTATCTGTGGATGGCAACGGTGAGTGAAAATTGGCGCCAATTTACGATAAGGGCTTTATCGATAACAGGAAAATATGTTTGTATTATTGACATACTACATAAGTTTATTCTGATTGATGAGTTATTTTAACTCGTAATATTACAGATTATCATTTTGTTAAGGATTATTATTGGGCGCGTGGCGAAAAAATAAACGAAAGAAAATGATTTTATTTGTATCTCCATAACACAATACAATAAAATATAAATATAATATATACTACGCGTAAACATTAAAATAAAGTAACTTATAAATAACTTGTAGCATGCATAAAATAACAAACAAATAAAAATTAAATAAAAACACACCTTACCATAATAGATTATAGATAGAAATAGGATAGCAATTGCTTTCAAACACGTAATATGGTAATAGTTGTTTACGACACAACAGTGTGATTCTCAGAACGCGCGGTTCCGACTGGCTTTTGTTTTGTAGTTGCTACCCTCATTAATGATTATTTAGTCATTAGAATATTATTTGAGTTACAAAACATAGTGTATTAATATATACATATATTCTTTCTTTTTTCACTGTACTGATTAGCCGCTCTGGCACTTGTATTTCTTAGTATAACTCATACTTAACTTGTGTTTCTCAGATAAATGAATATTGTATTCTTTTGAGAAAATAAATATCTTAAACCATATACTTAGAACAGTCTGTTACTGGTGACCTAATAAGGTACCTGCGACAGCTATTGTTGCAGTTGAAATTGCAACGCTGGTATTCTCTCAGGACATGAAAATATAAACTTATGTGTTTACATTTTCATCATGGTATAAATTACGAATTTGTATTGCTTTCTTTTGTTAGGAAAGTCTTACTAGTAGATTGGAGTTTGGAACTTTGCCTGTTAGACGGTAATAGACTCGTTAATTATTACGTGGGACTCAGAATACAGCTGGCGATTTATATGTGACTCAGATTTCGCTGAGACAAAACCACAATAACACCTTATACGACTCGGGATTCGTATTTTAGTCCTCATGCACAGCAGTCGTTTTAATATTGCAGTACCGACTCTTATCTTTAAAAAGACAAAGACTTCTCGATTAATTTCTGTAACGTGAGTCTTTTCGAATACTAAAATAACGGACAAACGCAGGATGGCGTAGTGGTTAGTGTTACCGACTGCCACGCATGAGATTTCATTCGATTCCCGCCCAAGTCAAACATTTGTGTGCATGAACATGGATGTTTGTCTTGGTCTGGGTGTTTCTATGTATAATATGTATGTATTCACAAAAAAAAAAGTATGTTTATCCATTGTCTAGTACCCATAGTACAAGCTCTGCTTAGTTTGAGCTAGATGGTGTTGTGTGTATGTGATAGAACTTTATTATATTAAATTAACGGACATAAAGGACTAACTATGTACTATCGACTCCAGCGACGGATGACCACTCCTAAGGTTAAAATCGCATAGCAGGCCAACACTTGGTACCCGTACCCGTGACACGCCCCTTTCTTTGTTTGAGTTTTTTTACACTTTACATTTGTTTACTGATTCTAAGGGCCACTTGCACAACAACTCACTAAATACGTTTAGCACTAAATACATTTAAAACATCGTGCTGTCGCAGTCATCCGTGTGAAGGTGACTGAGATGCCACGATATTTTAAATGTATTTAGTGCTAAACGTATTTAGTGAGTTGTTGTGCAAGTGGCCCTAAGGCGATACAAACTCAACTGGTCAACATGCGTAAGCGAAATTTTTTCTGAAATGGTCATCCGTCGCTGTAGCCGATAGTACATATTTGTGGATCAGTCATTTTTGTTGAAATTTGTGTGAGAATTGAATCTACATTCTTGCGACGTGACCATTTGTTACAATTGCACTATGCGTGCAGTCAACATCCGTACAGTCACTCTGTGTGACTGGTTATGAATAACAAGTAATTAGTTCCAATCAAAGAGGATTAAGTTGTTTTTAATGTATGTATTGTTTTTGACCTCTGATATTAAACAAAGGTTATATTCAAGGCCGTTTTGTTTTTTTGACTGTTAGTATAGTCAGCGACATAAGTTGGAAAACATAAGCGAGATTTGAAATGCTTTATCGTCCTAACTAATATTATAAATGCGAATGTGTTTTGTTTGTTACCCTTTCACGTCGGACACACGGACAACACGGCGAATTATCATGAAATTTTGCATACACGTTGTCAGTGGTACAAAAAAGGTACTGTTGCCGAGAGATAGAAAATTAACATAATCTACATTTACGCAAGCGAAGCCGCGGCCAAAAACTAGTACTCAATAATATTCATATCTAATCATTATCCTCTTGCTCTGGTCCCAATTTATTTGCGGTCGGCGCAGTATGTCCTTCGCTTCCATACTTCTCTGTCACCCGTCATCTGATCATTTACCCCTTTCCCTTTCATATCCATCCTCACACAGTCCAGCCATCTTTTCCTTGGCCTTTCTTTCCGTTTTCGTCCCTCTACCCTCATATTTATCACTTTTGCTTACCTACATACGTATCATCTCTTCGCATAACATGTCCATACCAAGCCAAACGATTTCCTTCACCTTCTCGTAATAGTCATTTCTAATCTTTGACTTAATACGGTAACAGTCAAAGGATAGTTATTCTATCTTATCTTATCTTATGTGGGTGCCAGTCGGTGCAGACCGGCGACACTTCGACCCAGTGGGATCTTTTGTGTCGACACTCTCCCAATAACGACTGCCATAAATGTTCATGGCAGCCGGGACCAACAGCTTAACGTGCTTTCCGAGGCACGGAGCAGGCGATAATTGTCAATCAATACGCACATAATTTCGAAAAGTCATATAACTTCCGAAAGTCAGAGGTGCGCGACGTGGGTTCGAACCCAAGACCCTCTGCATTGCAGTCTGTTGGTTTCCCCACTGAGCTATCGCTGCTCCATAGTTATTCTAATCACAGTTCATTACCACTATAGTGCTATTATCCTAATCCTAACTTCCTAACTAATATTATAAGAGCGAAAATGAGTTTGTTTGTTTGTTACCTTTTCACACCTAAACCTCTGAACCGATCATCCTAAAATTTTGCATATACGTTGAAAGGTGTACAGAAACGGACATAGACTACCTTTCATCCCGAAAAAAATGACTGTTCCCGAGGAAAACAATAATAACGTTCTTATGATAATAGATGGCGCCACGTGTCTTTCGAATCATGATTGAATTATATTATTACACAAGCAGAGTACAACCCGAATTAATTGTTAAATTCTAAAATAACGTGAGCGAAGCCGCGGGCAAAAGCAAGTTATAAATAAATTTACTTATTATAATAAGTAAAGATTATGGCACATAATCTGACCCGGTTACTGGATGTTTACGTACAAAAACCACATTCGTTTTATATTATATAGTTATAAACATCTTTTTGTTTTATGTAACAAAAATATTACAAAACTATGGAGTTAACGTGTTTGTGTAGAACAAAAAGGTTCTAGAGTGGCGGCCACGCACCGGAACACGCAGCAGGGATAGGCCTCCCACAAGGTGGACCGACGACCTGGTAAAGGTCGCGGGAAGCGGTTGGATGCGGGTGGCCCAAGACCGGTCTGTGTGGAAAACCTTGGGCGAGGCCTATGTCCAGCTGTGGACGTCTTTTGGCTGACATGATGATGATGATGATGAACGTGTAAATGCTCAATAAAGATTTGACATTAAACACATTTTTAACTGTGTTCAAATCGAATTATAGTATTATAATTAACCCATTCTGTCAAATAAATATCGTTATACTCGTATGCAACTCTGCGCAGTTAGGTACACTGTCTGTGTGACAGAGACAGCATAGTCTATCTCTGTCGCGCACATAGTTATTGATGCGCTCGCGCACTTTCTCCTTGCCTCTCACTCGCAGTCCTTCGTCATTCGTTGTAGCGATCTGTGTATTTATCGACTTTCATTGTTTTTCAACTACATTAGACAAGCCGAAAAAAACGTAGAGAAAATAACTTTGGTTTCATTTTCTTCTTGCCTAATTCCTTAAGTGTCGAAATCGTTCTCTAGGTGATCGATTAAAAAGCACTAACATATAATTTTTTTGTAGCTCACTATATAAAGTACACACTATAAAGATGATTTTCATACTTTGGTGGGACAAAATAGACAAATATTTTGCACTACATATAAAATATATATATTTTTTATTTCATAATTCCTTGTACCCACAGTAATGCGATACATGTTATTATAAAGTATAAATATTTCCCTATAAATCCGGCAATATCTCATTTCTGTACACCATAGGTATAGTTTTCATACTTGGTGGGCCATAATCTTTTCACTTATAAAATACTGTTTCAATTTAGTATAATGTACAGTTACTTATGTCGCTAACTGTACCAATATTTTTGAGTTTGATAAGTAAACACGTGGCAATGCAATCTAGATTCAATGTTATTTACTTTTTGGTAAATTTGTTAAAGTTTTACACAGACGAATTGTAGTGCTATGTTATGGGTCTTTACCTGAAATACTGCGCATTTTCGTGATTAAATCCTATTAACCTATTGAGTCACAGCAGCACTTCGGCGGCCGGACACAATAGGTTTTCAACTATGTCAGGCATTCCATCAATTGACAGGTTAGTATTTTAAATGGCAAAGATTTTGCAGATGTTTGGAAGTATGTTATTCACGCGCCAAAAATATAATTTGGATTTAAATTGACTTTTAGAACGTCGGCAGCAAAAAAGCATGGCCCTTTCTAAATCTAGTAAATTACTTATTACTAATGTTTTTAAATTCTAAATGTTTTGTCTTACTACAATAATCATTTATTTGTAAAGAAAGTTAAGTATTTTTTAATAGGTACTTAAAACTTAACGGGCTTTTACAGCCATAGCAAATTTGAAGACACTACAAAATATATCGATAGCTAGTTGAAATAAGACAGATTATTATAATACTAAATTTGCCCGCGGTTTCACCCGATATATCGTTACTGCGCCGCCTCCGTGGGTCGTAGCGCGATGTTATATAGTTTATAGCTTTCCTCGATAAATAGGCTATCCAAAACTAAAAGAAGTTTCAAATCGAACCAGTAGTTCCTGAGATTAGCGCGTTCAAACAAACAAACAAACTCTTCAGCTTTATAATATTAGTATAGATATACAGGTATATAACATATCGCTGACTTTAACGTTGAACGAAAACATCGTGAAGATGACCTGTATATTTGTGAGTTCTCCATATTGTTGTCAATGTTGTGTGAAGACTGCCAAGCCGCACTGGGCCAGCGTGCTGGACTACGGCGTAAACCTTCTCTCAAACTGAGAAGAGGACCGTGCCCAGTATGACAGTTTACATACAGAGCCGATATTGTTATCTATACTAATATTATAAAGCTGAAGAGTTTGTCTGTTTATTTGAACGCGCTAATCTCAGGAACTACTGGTGCGAATTGAAAAATTATTTTAGTGTTGGATAGCCTATTTATCGAGGAAGGCTATAGGCTATATAACATCACGCTATGACCCACGGGAGCGGCGCAGCAACCATAAACGCGAGTGAACCGCGGGCACATCTAGTATATTATAAATGTATATAGTAGCTATTTATACTTATGATGTCACACCATACAAACAA
This sequence comes from Catocala sponsa, assembly GCA_963564715.1. NCBI lineage: Eukaryota > Metazoa > Arthropoda > Insecta > Lepidoptera > Erebidae > Catocala > Catocala sponsa. Next base: position 6,779,877 of record OY751346.1, on the reverse strand, counting down.
CATAAAGAAATACGTGCTTATCCTTAGATCATACAGCCATTAGCTTTTTATTTTATTACGTGTATGCATTCTAAAAACATGACTTCTTTGAACTAAGTGTTTGTTAAGTAAGCAAAAACAAATTATTACTAAGTATTACTTCGTATCGGTAACTTATCGGTACAGCTGTTCCAAGAATACTAGCTAGTAATAGACTTCTATTGAATCACTAAAGGCTAGGTCGCAAAGTGTAGGTAGTTTACCACTTATATAGAAAAGTAGTCAGTACAGAAATATCGAAGTATTTGATAAGCTTTGTCAATAACATGTTTATAAGAAGCTAGCTTGTACAGCAGCGATAGCTCAGTGGGGAGACCAACAGACTGCAATGCAGAGGGTCTCGGGTTCGAACCCACGTCGCGCACCTCTGATTTTCGGAAGTTATATGACCTTTCGAAATTATGTGCGTATTGATTGACAATTATTGCCTGCTCCGTGCCTCGGAGAGCACGTTAAGCCGTCGGTCCCGGCTGCCATCAACATCTATGGCAGTCGTTATTGGGAAGTCAGTGCCCTCTAATATCCTGACTCTGGTCTAGCTTTAGGTTATCATTAGCCTTCGGGTTGCGGAGGTCAGATGGCAGTGGCTCCGTGTAAAAACTGATATCCAGTCAAATCCGGTTAGACTAGAAAGCCGACCCCAAGTGACTGACTTGGGAATAATAAAGGCTAGGGAGAAGAAGAAGAAGCTAGCTTGTACGACTTCGCCTTCTTTGTAAATCCTATCCTAACTAATATTATAAAAGCGAAAATGAGTTTGTTTTTTTGTTACCTTTTTACGCCTAAACCACTGAACCGTACATCCTGAAATTTTGCATATACGTTGTCAAGTGTACAGAAGTGGACATAGGCTACCTTTCATCCCGAAAAAATTTACTGTTCCCGAGGAAAACAATAATAACGTTCTTATGATAATAGGTGGCGACACGTGTCTTTCGATCATCATGATTGAATTATATTATTACAAGCACAGTTCATCTCGAATTGATTGTCAAATTCTAAATTAACGCGAGCAAAGCCGCGGGCAAAAGCTAGTACAATATAAATTAATAAATTTTGCTAAATGGGAAATGGCTGAGGAAACCTGGCGCTGGAAGAGAAACAAAATATTATTTGAGAGATCACCCATCGAAACAAAGACATAGAAATAAGTATTCTGTGGCACTTACACTATTTCATCCTATACTGGACAAAGTCGGAACACCCGGCGCCTAGTAACGTCGATAAGTCTACTGGAATCACGTTGCCATCAAAACAGTAATGATTGACAGCACCATGGTAACATTAGAATAGATCTGAGCGTGGATTAAAACGTGCTTGAACGGTATATTGTCGTCACTAGCAGAATTAATGATTGCTGTTTAGAAATCATGGCGTTCCGTGCGTGAGAGAGCACGTTCCCATAAATTACTATTGAAGTGTGTACGATACTCGAAATCGTAACGTAAAACATTCTAAACTTGGGTAACTATGGCGATGTCATTAAATCTTGTATTAGAATCGTGTGATTTGTGGACGCATTAAACAAAGAAAGCTTTGAAAGCTGCCACGCCTGAGGTCGCGGGTTCGATTCCCGCACAAGTCAAACATTTGTGTGCATGAACATTGATGTTTGTCTTGGTCTGGGTGTTTCTATGTATAATATGTATGTATTTAGAAAAAAAAAGTAAATATGTATGGTTATCCATTGTCTAGTACCCATAGTACAAGCTCTGCTTAGTTTGGGCTAGGTGGTGTTGTGTGTATGTGGTAGAATATATTATATTATATATTATTATATTATATGTATATACGGCTCGAATACATAAGATTTTTTTTTAAATGCTTGATATACTTATCTCGCACTACTTATAATTTCTTTCTTGCGGGGACCAATCAAACAATGGATATAAAGGACACTCAGAATCAAAACAGCTATTTGTGCACCATACTCGAACAAATTTTTGTCACATGTGGGGTTCCAGCTCACAACAGTTGTGGCACTAATAGTGGCGAGTCCAAGGCCTATACTTTACTAAAACTTTGAAAAAAAATTTTAATGTGTCCATCGTAGATCGTACTAAATTTAATGAAAACTCCTCCGAAGAGGAAAATCTATGTACATTTTATTCTTTTAATTCCTTTTTTCATCTATCCTAACTTCCTAACTAATATTATAAAAGCGAAAATGAGTTTGTTTGTTACCTTTTCACGCCTAAACCACTGAACCGATCATTCTGAAATTTTGGATATACGTTGACTGGTGTACAGAAACGGACATAAGCTACCTTTCATCCCGAAAAAAATACTGTTCCCAAGGAAAACAATAATAACGTTCGTATGATAATAGATGGCGCCACGTGTCTTTCGAATCATGATTGAATTATATTATTATTACAAGCAGAGTACAACCCGAATTGGTTGTCAAATTCTAAATTAACGCGAGCGAAGCCGCGGGCAATAGCTAGTACTCAATAATTTTATAGTTTTTATAGGTGACGATTTCTAAGAAGCATACTAGATACGGATTGACCACGATTATATGTTGTATAGTTAACCGCTGACACGCACATGCACTGTTATAGGTACACACAAATATATTTATAGTCACTCTCTTTAAACTATTAGTATCATACAAGATTCATAAAAAAGAGAACATTACATAGAGTTACACTTGTATCACGGAGGGACTCTCTGTTCCCTAACTCTCATGATCCGATGGGACGGTAATCCAACACGACCGGAGAGAGATCAGACGCAGGACCAACGGCTTTACGTGCTTTCCGAGGCTCGGAGGTGTCTAACACCGCCAACTTCCTAACTCCGGGGTCGTATTGAGATTTATAAACAGAAAAACCCAATATCATTTTGTTGGCCCGACCCGAGATTCGAACCCGAGATCTCATGCACAGCAGTCGCATACCGCTGCGCCACAGATGCAGTAATAGAAAAGTACGGTGAATAGAAAAGTATTTCGTCCCTTCCAATTGACCTTCCAATTTCTATTTTAAATCATTGGCAGGTATGTACATTTCCACCCTGTGGTAAACAGAATATGGCAAATTATTTGCAGAAAATGCTATTAGTTATTTATTTACCTCGACCATACAAACCAACAGACAATAAATCAATCTACAATAGCGTATTTTAATGCAGTAATTATAGCAATACTTAACGGCTAAGTCGATTTTCTTGCTCATTTCTTCTTATGAGACCTCTATGCTAATGCTTTTTAAATGCATTTTTTTCAAATTTTGTCCTTTTTTATTATTGAACCAGATTTTGCCCGCGGCTTCGCTCGCGTAAATGTTGGAAGGTGAGATAGTAACAGTACTTGTTTTTGGATGCAAGGTACTCTATGTTCTATACTGTACCCCTGAAAACGTGTATGCGAAATTTCATGATGATCGGTCAAGTAGTTAAAGGTTTACAAAAAAACCAACAAACTCACTTTCGCATTAAAAATATTATATTAATTAGAAGGATTGTATTATTAATCTAAACGTTTTTGACATATAATATGTTTTATTTTATTTTCTCTCAAAGGTACATACATGTAAATAAATTCGTTACAAGTTGAATTTAAACCTTTGAGAGAGCTGGAGTCTGTACTAGGTTCAAGACCTGTATGACAAAAACGTGACCAAGAAGCGTTCATCCATTTTAAGAAAATAAAGATCTTTGCTTTTAACTTTGATAAAAAAGTTAATATTACTGGGAAGGTACAAGCGTAAGTCATATAAACTTGGTACTTAGAGATACATTTTACATAACACAAGTTTTTGCACGTCCACGTAAGCAACATCGACGCTCACTATAATGCCAACCCGTCACCTATAATCAGTATAATGATCGATTTCTCTTACTATCAAATTAGAAGGCGATAGCCAATAGCTGACGTTTAATCGTGATGTTAGATCACCATAGAAACAAATCATGAATTTTGATTGTTCCATTCATTCAAAATATGTACACAGTGTTATCATATAACTAGATTGTGCCGGCGGCTTCTCTCGCGTAAATGTACACTTGGGTGCAATGAAATCGCACATGTGAACATTTTTTGAAAAATATTAGTTTTTATTTAAGGAAATACATATATTTTGAATATGGCATTAAAGGTTATTTCAATACCTATGCAGTGATACCATATAAGCTGTGATAAGTTTAATTTACTGCCGAAAAGAAAATACAACAAAAAACCCCAAAATTGCTCACTTAGCTCACTGCAGTTTGCGAGATTAATTGCAGGTACAAAAAGGCATGTTTTGAGTAAAACGTCATCGTTTGCATTTCAACGCTCAACCTGAAAGGACGTTTCCCGTCTATCCTCGGGAACAATACTTTTTCTAGATGAAAGGTACCCGTTGTCCTTTTCTGTACCCTGACAACGTGTATGCGAAATTTTATTATGGGTCGAGATGTTAAGGCGTTAAAGCGTAACAAACAAACAAACATACAAAAAGACTCAGATTCTAATTTATATTAGGACCTTGAATAAGTTGTCGCTGGTTTTTTTTACTAGTAAGGGTTATTAATTAAAGAGCATGTATTTTTCTAGAGCTAGTTGTCCGACGTTATAATTCTTAATTGTGATAAGAGTATTTGGAGAATGAATTTTGGTTTTCAGGCGGTATATTGACTAAAAACGGACTTATTTAGCAAGCCAAAAAATATTTACAAGAGAAAGTGGCGCTAAGTCACATAATGTTTAACATAATATAATATAATTAACATAAATTGTAGCTATTGTAGGCACCATAAACATAACGCGTTTATAGAACACAATATTGACCTCTCACCGAGCCTTGGACACAACAGACGTATCGAATATCGTTCCAACACGTGTAATCGACACTCGTTTTGTTCCACTCGTCTCAAAACAAAGCTGAATCGATTGTTTAATTAGTCGAATCCGTGCGATTTTTGCACTGTGTATTTTATAGTTCGTATTACTGAAACGTTGGACAGAAAGTGGATTAGTGGTGATGTGACGACTATGGGAATTCACTAGCTGTACTTATCTTGCTTTAATTCCTGTTTAAGAGTAGTAGAGCCTCGCTGATTTCAGCATGAATGGGCCGGCTCGACCGGGGAAGGACTGCCCTCTCACAGAATATCGACGTGAAATAGCAGTATTCCTACTGTTGTGTTTCGTTCGGTGAGTGAGAGTGCCTGAGGCCCAATCACCCTCTTTCCGCCATCCCACTCTTTCTCCTTCTCACTTCCTTTCCTAAAGGGTCGGCAACGCGCAAGTGATTGATGCCTCTGGTGTCGCAAGCGTCCATAGGCTACGGTGACTACTTACCATCAAATGGGCCGTATGCTTGTTTGCCACCAGAGCCGTATAAAAAAAAATTGTCATAAATATAAAAGAAAATAATACTTACTTAGTTTAAAATGAAAAAACACGCTTTAAAAAGTATAAAATAAAAGCGTGGGGTGCTTTCTAAGATATTTTGGTAACCCGCAGCCCACACTTATTCCTTCCATTATTACAGTTTATTTTCGTATTCACTTTTACAAACCCATTCTGCCGCGTACAAAAGGTGAAAATTACAGTGCTAAGTATCGCCGGTATTAGCGTTTATCTGATTGTTCCACTGCCCTAAAGGCAACGGCTGTTACCTGACGATTATTTTTAGAACAACAATCATTATTCATAGCTGCTGTGACCGTATTATAAAATTTATTATTAGAGAAAAGAGCGTCGACCTTAGCACCTTCCCTATTTGAATAATAATTGTGGGAAAGTTAGGCATTGTGCTGTATTTTCGGGTACGAAGTTTAGGTAATATTGTACTACGTTGGCGTGACAAAAAAATGGGGATTCACAATTTGTCAGCGGGAGTCCACAAAAAAAGAAAAAAGGTCATCCCGCCTACCGTGACAGGTGCAGTCCCGAGAATTAAAAAAAAGTTCAAGCCGTAGAGATTTGATAAAATTTTTTAATAGTATGGACTTGTGGGGTTCCACCGGAACCAGCTATATTTTGAAAGTGGTCTATGAGAAAAAAAGCCTGGGAACCTCTGGTATAGATGAATGAAATAAATCTAAATTTAATTACTATGGTTTTAAAAAGCTTTGCTCTACTAACGCATCTCTTTATTGATATTAATCCCGTATAAAGATCAAACGCTAGAAAATAGCCCGACACACAACTCTTGGAATCTAATAGCATCGTTTGTTATCAATATAACTACTGAATAATAATACTGCAGTAATTTTCAATCCGCTCGTGTTTATCTGACGACAAATTTAATACAGGTTTCTATAGTTCTGAAAGTGGATAATAACAACCTTGTACCCAAGCTAATGAGCTAATGTTTAGTGAAAGTTGTTTAACATTTCTTACTAATAGACAATAATTGTTTTCCATTATTAATTTTATGGATAATTACCAACTGCATACCATAGTTTTAAGTTACATACATACATTCCTTCAAAGAAGATACTACAGGTGAGATTTCGTTTAGAAATCTAAACGTTTTGATATAATAACATGGGCATCACTGACAATCCCTTATGTAGAGGCTGCATGGAGACCGAGGAGACACCGGCTCACGTGCTCCTACATTGTAAAAGCGTGAGCAACCAACGGGCGAAATTTCTAAACAGTCCAGAAACGATGAAGGAGGTACTGCGCAACGTCGGTCCCCTATTGTCTTTCTGGATGGAGCTGGGGTGGTATGAGTAGCCGAACAATATTTCGCGTCGGTTACTTACGCACAATGGCCCAATTGTGGGGCTAAGTGCGGATAACACATGTCCAACTAACTAACTATAATAACATGTGCAATAATATTTTCAAAGACAATTATTTTAAGTTGTTCATAGCGTTTTCTCATCTCGAGCTCTGGTTTGAAATATTAAGTATCTCAGACCCTCACAGAAAAAATGGCTCAGTGTTCCTAAAATTTTTTGAGTAGTAGAGCCTCGCTAATTTTTGCATGAATGCGCCTCACAGAATATCGACGTGAACTAGTAGTATTCCTACTGTTGTGTTTCGTTCGGTGAGTGAGAGTGCCGGAGGCCCAACCACCCTCTTTCCCCCTTCCTGCTCCTTCTCCTTCCCACTTCCTTTCCTAAAGGGTCGGTAACGCGCAAGTGATGCCTCTGGCGTTGCAGGCATCCATAGGCTACGGTGACCACTTACCATCAGGTGGGCCGTATGCTTGCTTGCCACCTTAGTTGTATAAAAAAAAGAAAAAGACAATATTTTCTCGGTAGGCGGTGTAAAAACAGTATATTACCGTTAGCCAACTATGCTTTGGTCTTTTGGTCTTTCGGTCGCACGTAATAGAACGAGAGCCTGTTGCTGCTAACTAGACACAGGGCGCGACCTTATTGTCGGATATCAGGCACAGTTCTATATTCCGTTCTTCTACTAACAATTTCTTGACAAAGTTACCCAATAAAACATAGTCCAATCCGGAAATCAAACATGAGACTTCAGGCACAGCAGACGCATACACTACTGCTGTTCCACCAAGGCGGTTAAATAAGCTAAGTATGGCCAAAATTCTATCAAGATTAACAAAATATAAGCAGCCATACGTACACCTCCCATGAAATTGTAGATCCAAATTAAACTGATGATGCAACCTGCTATTGTAAAAACCCTACAATCCTCTTTGTGTAATAAAGTTATTATCTATACTTATAAACTATACTAATATTAGAAAAGCTGAAGAGTTTGTTTGTTTGTTTGTTTGCTTGCTTGTACGCGCTAATCTCAGGAACTATTGGTCCGATTTGAAAAATTCTTTCAGTGTTAGATAGCCCATTTAACGAGGAAGGCTATAGGCTATATATCATTACGCTAAGATCAATAGGAGCGGAGCACCAATGAAGAATGTATCAAAATCGGAGGGATTTTCGTCCTTTTGAGAGCATCCGCTGCGTGCGCTGCGTAAACAGTTAAAGTTTCGCAAAAATCATGTATGACAGAATTGTTCCCCATTAAAAGTTCTAAGAAAAAGTCCGCGACAGCATGTCTATCTTTTAAGGTTGGCTTACTTTAACCTTTTTATGCTAACCAAATTTGTTGTAAAATAATGCATTATTTGCGAAGGTGTTTTTATAAACATGATATTATTCCTTATCCAAATAAATACGTCATTCATCACAAGTACTTAATTTAAAACAAAATTGCCCCTTACATCATTCGATTTCAAAGAATATCTTAGGAGATATCGCAGTTTTAAAATAACATACTCAGCAAAATAATGATCAAGTACTGCGCGCGCATTTATGATGTGCAAGGCCGGCCGAAAACTCTGCGAGATACCATGCCGCGCGGCTCAAACGCGTATTCATGGTCGGCTCCTTACGGAACGGTACACGGAACATCACGCTACGACCCACGGGGCGGCGCAGTAACGATAAACGCGGGTGAAACCGCGGGAACATCTAGTTATTATATATAACCCTAAACTTAAGCCATAAGACGAAAAAGGCAACGAGAAAATCATATTAAAATGTTATTTCCTTACGTAACTGAATGAAATGCTCTTTCAAGATATAAAGTTCTTAAGCCAATTAATTATACACAGTTACATAATGTATATACTAAGTTACGAAACACACCAATTAAGACTATCGGCTTAACTTGAACGATTTAGTACACAATTGACGGGAAAATATATACCTAATGAAAATGTAATAGAAGGAACTAATTACTGTCGTAATTGGTATGTAATTGCGCTTAACTTCACATTAGTTCACGCTTTTTTGTGGTTTCTAAGGAGACATAATAGTATTTAAGGGGACACCGCGAAACGTGACGTACGTATTCATTGACACTCATTGTGTATCAATCGTTAAAGAGCGGTCATAAGCTCTAAAATTGCGATGCACCCGCAATGATCGAGAGCGCTTAGAAATTGTTTGTTAAAATCTTAAAATATTATTTAAAAATGATTGGTTTTAGTTATGGAAATAATGGGCTAGCAAATTACTAATAACGATGTTACGAATATATTTGAGTAATTCCTAAGCATAATGATAGTGTAACTTCCTTGTAATTTCAAAATAGTAATTTTCAGAGGTGTTTTCGAAAGTAATTATGATCGAGCCAAAATCACAGTATCGCGTTTCTGAGCTAGGAAATTCTAGTTAAAGACATCAATTTACCTATATCAAAATTCTAGATTAATTGGTCTTCTCATAGTCCTATACTATTCGATGAAAGTTAGTGCATTTTTCAGTGTATCCTCTTAGTAGCTTACGCTTCGCTGTCGGTGTATGTAAACATTTAGAATTGATAACTATTTTATTTTCCTTAATGCTTGGAATGCCAGACATATGAACCTAATGGAAAACGTATTGTGTCTACTTCTATTCGCCGTTGTGCCGTTGCAGCACATAGGTAAGGTTGATAGATTGTATAAACAATTTGAATTGCCGATGACAAGTATTCGTGTTAATTTAAATGTATATAAATTATTGTACGACGGCCTCGATGGCGTAGTGGTTAGTGTAACCGACTGCCACGCCTGAGGTTGCTGGTTCGATTCCCGTACATATCAAACATTTGTGTGCATGAACATTGATGTTTGTTTTGGTCTGGGTGTTTCTATGTATAATATGTATGTATTTACAAAAAAATAAAAGTATGTAATTATGTATGTTTATCCATTGTCTAGTATAGTACAAGCTCTGCTTAGTTTGGGCTAGATGGTGTTGTGTGTATGTGGTAGAATATTATATTGTGTGTTGAAAGTAGGTTTACCGTCTACTGAACCCAGGAACTCTTGATCGCAAATTGAATGCCGTATCCCTTGGGTTACTGCCGAATCCAATAATATCACATAGGTATGCTTGTTTGTCACCTGAGCAGAACTTGCTTTGCGTGGCAATAGGCGACTGGCGTGAAACTATGAATATATAATTATTGGGCACGTCGAGCTCATTACTTAGATTATAAAAACCAGCAACCACTGTGGTTCCATTACAAGAATATATTTTATTTTCTTCAATAGTATTCACTGGTTATTTAATATTAACACGGTATAAATACGAAAGTCTGATTGTTGGTTTGTTCTTTTTTAACAGACTTCAAAAAAGGAGGAGGTTATCAATTCGTCTGTTTTTTTTTAATTTTTATGTTTGTTACCTCATAACTTTCGACTGGGAGAACCGATTTTGATGATTCTTTTTTATTTGAAAGGTGGTGCTTCTCGTGTGGTCCCATTACATTTTAATCAAGATTTGACCATTCGTTTTCGAGTAATCCTTAATAATGCGTATTTGGCTACATTGATGATGTTCTCGTTTTTGGCAAGGTTCACTAAAAAACGAGAAATAAACAAAATTTTAACAAAAAAGAAAACCGACTTTAAAGAAGAATATTCTAAAACTTGCAAAATGCACTAAAAGGTTAATAAATAATTGCATATTCTTATGAATAATTAAATTATTGTTATTTTTGGAGTCGGTGTCAGCCGCCCGCGCCGCGTGCTGCGTCTATGTGTGTAATTGTGCATGCCAATGTTATGTTATTATTATAGTAAGACATCTCATGTTTAATTAGTTACAAACCTACCTTGGCTGACACTGACTCCATTAATAACAATGATTTAATTATTCACAAGAATATGCAATTATTTATTAACCTTTTAGTGTATTTTGCAAGTTTTAAAATATTCTTCTTTGAAGTCGGATTTCTTTTTGTTAAAATTTTGTTTATTACTCAGGAAAGGAACAGCTGATCGACGTTTAAATTTAACTACTATACGACTTTTATAGTTGTTTATGATAAAGCGCCATTTTTACACTTAAAAAGAAATTGGTGGTACTTTTTATATTAAATACTATAATGTCCATTTATTGTAGAATAATTAATAATAATAATAATATTCTATCACATACACACAACACCATCTAGCCCAAACTAAGCAGAGCTTGTACCTACTATGGCTACTAGACATGGATAAACATATATACTTTTTTTTGTAAATACTTACATATTATACATAGAAACACCCAGGCCAAGACAAACATCCATGTCCATGCACACAAATGTTTGACTTGTGCGGGAATCTAACCCGCGACCTCAGGCGTGGCAGTCGGTTACACTACCCACTACGCCATCGAGGCCGACATGTGTAACAATTGCAATGTGTAACATTCACGTCAACGTAAAACAATACTAAGGCCGGGACTCCACCAAAGCGGAGACGAGACGAGCGGAGAGGAGATGTTTTTTAAACAACCAATAGAATTGTGTTATTGACACATCTCTCCGCTCAGCTTCAGTGGAGATCGCTGTGCGGAGATGTGTAATATTTGTATGGCGCGATGGAAGCGGAGATGTGAGCTGTGCACGGACGACGCGCAGTGGAGACGAGAGATGTGAGCGGCGTGCAGTGAGCGATGTCACCCTCCCCCCTCTCGCCCGCCAGCAACCCGCAGAGCCCCGCGTACGCGCCGGCCGAGCCGGCTCGAGCTGAAAAACATCTCTTCACTCCCCATAGTAAAAGCGATAGAAGATGCATAGCGAGGCTACATCTCTACGCAGCACTAAGGGGTCTAGCCGATTTGAAACAACCTGGCAGTCGACGATTCGAGTCGCTCTCCGTTGAATGTGATCCAGAGGGAGAAGCTGGTACTGGGGTGCCCCTGCCCAAAGATGAGAACAGTACTCCATGTGAGGCCGAACCTGCGCCTTGTATGGCCTAACCTTTCACATATTGGGAAGAGGCCTTTGCCCAGCAGTGTGATAAAACTATCAAAAAGAAAAGAATATCTGCCCTGTTCATAAACAGGAACAGGGCAGATATTCTTTTCTTTTTAATATTTTTATTCCAAATAAAGACTTGGTTACTCTAGGATATATTGTTAGAACTAAGGAAGCAAAGCATCGGGTATAAGTTAGTAGGTATATATCTATCAATATAATTTCGAATTATAGCTATATCTGCAATCTAAACGTATTAAGGCACGCACTTCATGTGTTTAAGCAATTAGGGTTTGGGTTAAACGTTTGTGGGCAAGAACGCGAAAGCAAAATGTTTTAAATGTTTTTTTGTTGTTCGTCGGCCCTTTGGTAAGAAGTAAGCTATAGTGGAATATGTATTTATTTTAATATGGCTGACAAACAAGTATCTGACCACATTTGGGCTACACGTAGTATGCTTAATATTCTCTACGGTACGAACGAATTACGTGTGATGTAGCTTTTATTATTTTTTTATAGTGACACGACAAAGTGATTGTAACGGACCTGATGGAAAGCCCAATTACAGTCCAGAGACAGTGACGATGAGGATAAGATAGATGTCTTCTAGCCGTTGCCAGTGTCAAGCCGGTCTGACCAGATGCTTCTTCACACTACGTTTGAAGGACCCAATGTCATAGAAGGGATGGAACACATGTGCCGGAAGACCATTCCAAAGTTGTATGGTACGGCCTAAGAAGGAATTGCTGAACCTTTTGATGCGAGACGGGATTGTGCTAACTGTCCATCCGTGGTTACGAAGACCGGCACGTGTGGTTCTCAAAAGGAAGGGGAAAGGTAGAATGAGGTCAAATAACTCTTCGGAGCATTCGCCATGATAGAGGCGATAGAATACGCTAAGGGACGCAATGTCTCTACGAAGTTGTAGCGGAAAATAATAATATTAGCCCTGTATTAAACCATCCCACTGCTGGGCACGGGCCTCTTTTCACTGTGAAAAGGGTTAGGCCATAGTCCATCACGCTGGCCTAGTGCGGGTTGGCAAACTTCACATATTTTCGAGAACATAAGAGTTTTATACATGCAGATACCCGCTCGATGTTTTCCTTCACTGTTAAAGCAAGCAATAATTACATATTGAATACGCACAAAATGTAGGGTCACACAAGAACTTTATTTCTTGAAGAATACAATTATTCACTTACATGAGCAACTACAATTACACCATGCAACAAAATGTATTTCAGGCGCGGCTACATTATTGTTTAAAAGTAGTGAATACAAATAAAGTATGATTGTATATCTATACGTACTAATATTATAAAGCTGAAGAGTTTGTTTGTTTGGTTAAATGCGCTAATCTCAGGAACTACTGGTTCGAATTGGAAAATTATTTTAGTGTTGGATAGTCTATTTATCAAGGAAGGCTTATAGGCTATATAATTTTCTGCCTCGCACGACTAAACTGTGGAATGAACTGTCGCCTGCGGTATTTCCGGACCAATACGACCTACAGACCTTCAAGAAAAGAGCGTACTCCTTTTTAAAAGGCCGGCAACGCACTTGTAACTCCTCTGGTTTTGCGGGTGTCCACGGGTGGCGGTAATCGCTTACTATCAGGCGATCCGTCTGCTCGTTTGCTTACAATCTCATAAAAAATATATATATGTATATATATATATATAACATGACGCTACGACCCACGGGGGCGGCGCATTAACTATAAACGCGGGTGAAACCGCGGGCACATCTAGTTATCAATATTTTTGTAAGTATATGCAGAGGTGTATTACACCTACATTTTGTTAGTATGCTTCTAGTCTCATGTAACAGAAGGCGAGCCTATTGCCATCGGCCGTGCTGCTACTGAAAACTTCTTGGCAGAATCGCCCAATTATACTTTGCCCGATTTCGGATCTGATCCTGAGATCTCAGGTAGAACATTATTTTTCTTTTTTATTTTCTATTAACCCATTCACAGTCCCGTGATAGACACAATAGAAAATCAATTGTTATGTACCATATGTGGTTCATCGGACAGAGAACGTGTTAAAAAGATAACTACTGAAAGATAACTAGGAATAATGCCTGTATAAACATTCAACAAACAAATACATAAATAATTTACAACTAAATAATTTTGCATTTATTTCTTGTTTTTGTGTGTGAAATTTATTTATTTATTTATTTAAGGATTTCCAACAAAGGAATATACAATAACATACATTATATAGCAGTAATAAAGTTCTTAGCGTGTATAGTCCCTCAATTATAGGAAACCACAGCTTGCAAATTATAATTACAACTAAACTAACAACTTAATTAAAGAAACAAACAGAAAACATAAAATTTTTAAACATAAAATTTGTTGAAATATCGCTGTATTTAATTATTTAATTGTATTAATTCTAATAGTTGCATGTTTATTTGTCTCGATTTGTTTGTTTTATTATTTAAATATTGTAATTTATTCAAATTGGCAAATTGTAATTTAAGGCTTTCCTGCGTGACAGGCTTTGCCTAGTGCAGGACGCTTTGCAAAATCCGACATAACAGGTTCTTTTATATCAATATTTAATTTTTGATAAGCTGTCACTTATTATTATAAGAACTTGTATGTTATGTACTTATTGGCAATAAATTTATTATTATTATTATTATTTGTGGTTTTATTTTTTTTCTCAGCTCGTGGCTGGTTTTATCTACAGTTACGGGCCAAGGCCAAGTAAATGTAGTGTGTGCTAAAATATTATGGTATAGATGTTGTCTGTGTTATATCGTTTTCATCCAGTGACATGAATTTCCTAACAATTCTACAAGTATTCAATATGGCTGCTTTCTGGAGTATTATGTAAACGGATTCTTTAAGGTCTATTAGTTTCAAGCTATGATGTAGATGCTTGGGTATGATTCCGGTAGTAGAAAGAACAATGGGTACTATGTATACTTTATCCTGCCTCTATATTCTTGATATTTCTTCTTTTAATTCTACATATTTGCTTTTTTTCTCTCTAATGGTTTTTTGTATATTATGTGTATTAGGGACTGCAATATCTATGAGATATGTGGTTTTATTAATTTTATCTTGTAAAGTTATGTCTGGTCTATTGTAGTGAATGGTCTTGTCAGTGAGAATAGCTTATTATTATTATTCAAACAACGGACACAAAGAACAGACTCAGTACAACCATTTGTGGATCACACAAATGTTTGTTTCGTGTGGGATTCGAACCTAAAAGAATAGTATGATTGAAGTTGTATAATTTATACCAAAGTTATTTAGCTACTCCGTAACTGCGCATGAATATTACACTAAAGTAATCATGATCAGAAAAACAAAATATTAATAAAATTTCTTGATAGAAATCTGTACGATAAAGTAACTGTACATTATTCAAGGTTTTTAGAACTATAGTTTTTATTAGCCAATAAAGATTACTTATTAATCAATACCGGTAACCTTAACGATTAGGTAAATAACATCATGGCTGCCAAGGATAACCAACACGTGATCAAAATTCACACATTTACCAATAAACCGAACAATTAATTCCATAATTAAATGCGTACGCCGTGAAAATAATTATACTTTGTAATTTCACGCATTGTACCACCATATTTTAACGTTATCTAACTAATTAAAAAACTAAAATAAATTGACTGGAAATATGATCTAACTGCGGAATAGAGAAACGGCTGGGAAGTGTTTATTAGAAGTCACGTCATAATACATAGTTAGTGTTATCAAATCTAAATATTCTTATGTAAAGAGGATAATTTGTACCTCTTTTTAAGAATATTGTGCGCACAAAGTGTGGAGATTTGGCATAGTTACAGTTTATAATTTTATCTATAGGAATACAGAAAGCCAATATTCATCTATTAAAATAAATAAAATTTAAGTGTCTGTTTGTAATGTCAAAATAACAGGTTTTTATCTAATGCATATGAAAGTATATAAGGTACCTATACAAAAAACACCTATTTTTTAAATTTTTGTCTGTCTGTTTGTCTGTTTGTTCCAGCTAATCTCCAAAACGGCTAAACCAATTTTGACGCGACTTTCACTGGCAGATAGCTGATGTTATAAAGAGTAACTTAGGCTACTTTGATTTTAGAAAAAAAATAAGGCTCCGTGGAGACATACACTTTTTAGTTAAAATCTACGCGGACGAAGTCGCAGGTAACAGCTAGTAAAAAGAAAAAAATACTTTCGTATTGCAAAAACTAGTTTACATTAAAATATACCAGACGTAGATAATAAATTTTTCTTTTACATTGAACTGATTTAAGTCAGCATTAATTTTATATTAGAAGCCCGTAATGTCGTATGGCAGAGCAAAGGCTTTTTAACTCTTGCCATTTTCGTCTGGGCCTGCCGCGATGTCACTTGCCATCCTGAAGGATCAATATTTTACACTTGATATGTAACAAGACGTACTTGTCTGATGTTTATCGGTAACCGTAGTTCATAGCTTGCAATGCCAGGGAATCACTTGCGCATTACCGATTTCAGGGAAAGGGAATTAGCGGCCTAATAACAGGCAAATCTCACTCGTAACTAGGAATACTAGTTATCCGAATCCTAATCCTAGTTATTTTAATATTATAAATAATAATAAATAAATAAATAATAACTAATAAATTCATTTATTTCTCTCAAAAGGTGAAATAAATTAATTTATTATTTATTATTTATTTATTTACGAATGTATAGTCTATGCCAAAAGAATTTTAGAAAAAGGTAAACAACTTTTAGTGACTTTTATCATAAAATATCTTTGTGTAAAATAAATTTATGGATATTTATCAAAAGAAGGACTTCCATTCGGCTTATTGTATTCATTAACTACTTTTCAAAGAGAGTGAATTTTCTAAATGACTTTATATTTAATTAGGCATGAAACGATTGCTTACATAAAATATATATCTATTGGGACAGAGTACTTAATAATAATAATAATAATAACTTTATTTACACAAAAAAAATATTGTAGGGTTTTTACAATAGTATGTTACATCGATCGAATCATTTTGATCTACAATTTCGTGGGAGGAGTACTGTTCTCCTAGATAGGCTACAGGATAGCCTGTGTTTAGGAGACACAGTTTCGATCCCCTAGTGGTAGATATTAAATTAAAATATAACGTTTACATATATAAGTGCGTTAGTTTGTGTAAATAGGTACAAATTAGGACATACAATAAAATTCGAAAGTAAATAAAAATTTTTGAGCATGTAGTGTTTTATGGTACTGTGTTCGTTCGTGCGTGTATGTGAATCTGTTTGAGTGAGGGTTTGTGCGTGTGTGTGTGCGTGTGTATATGAGTGTGAGTGTGGATGTGTGTGTGCATGTGTGTGTGAGTGGGCGCGTGTCTGTGTACGCGTGTGTGTCTGTTTGTGCGGCGCGTGTGTGTATGTGCGTGTGTGTGTGTGTGTATGTGCCATAGATAATTATGATATAAGTGTGCAGAATGTGATTATATTGTGAGGAATTTCTCGGTGTCATCGTAATTTAATTGCAGGAGAAAAGTTCTAACAGTATTTTTGCAGATGAAGTACGAAAGGCCAAAGATTTTGCAAGTTGCGTTAATTTTGTTATAAAGGGAGGGAGCACGATATACAGAGAATCTTTTTATGAAAGATGTACGAGGATGGGGTACTGTGCAGGCTCTATCTTTCCTACGCTTATTAATTTGCCGATAAGGTATTCTACGGTGTTGTCGTAGAACAATGTGTAAGATATATTGTTGTCTTACATTAAGCACGTTACAGGCCTTATACAATTCTGTAGTTGGAAACAAGATTGTTCGAAATGTTGCGACTTTAAGTATTGCTCTGTGCGCGATCTCTAGAGGTTTTAAAGTTGTTTTCGCAGCTCCTCCCCAGCAAGAAATACAATAAATTAGGAGCGATTGGCACAGTGCAAAGTACACATTTCGAATAATTGTATTGTTTGCTACATGTCGTAACGTTTTAAAGATGAAAATCAATTTGCGAATGCGCCCGGATAGGATGTTAATGTGGAATTTAAAGTTTAAGTGGTTATCAAGAAAAACGCCAAGATATTTAGTCTGCATAACAGATGTTACAGGTGGGCACTGGCAGTTTTGTAGAGGAAGAGAAGAACAAGAGTGAGCTTTTATGGTCAAGGGGATTTTGGGTTGGGATATTGAGGTGAGTGAAAAAGTTATAAAATTTGTTTTGTTGATGTTTAGGGTTAGGCTGTGACTAAAAAGCCATCTTAGAGCAGAATTGAAACCATCCTGAGCGGTGGCTTGAAGTTCTGGCCATGAATTGCAGCAAAATGTAAGGGCGGTATCATCAGCAAAAGAAACGATTCTAGCATTTGGTATATTGAGGTTGCAAAGGTCGTTGATAAACACAAGAAATAAAGTTGGGCCTAGTATACTACCTTGGGGCACGCCGTATTGGATGGGAAGCACGTCGCTGTGGTAGTTATCTATGGTAACAAATTGAGAACGATTTGTGAGATAACTTTTAAATAAATTGAGTGTTTCTCCCCTAACACCTACACCTTCTAACTTGATCAACAGGGTTGAAATGGGAACTGTGTCGAATGCTTTTGCCAAATCTAGGAATATAGTTAGAACTTTCTTATGTTTATCTAGATTGTCCACTATATGGTCGACCAAGTCATGGACTGCGTCACAAGTAGATTTGTTTCGACGAAAACCAAATTGGTGTGGTGATAACAGTTTGAAATGTTCTAAGTAATTGATCAGTCTTTTGTTTATTAAGCGTTCGAGAATTTTTGATAGAGCACTGAGAACTGCTATGGGTCGGTAGTTGTTCGCTAGGTTCCCATCGCCGCCCTTAAAGATAGGATAAATCATTGCCTTTTTAAGAGAAGTCGGGAATGTAGCCGTTTCAAAGCAAAGGTTAAAAATGTGGCATAATATTGGTGCAAGTGTGCGGGCGTATCTTTTTAAAAACATAGGAGAGATATCATCGGAGCCGGTCGCAGCGTTGGATCTCAGCGAACCTATAGTGAGTAAAATCTCGTCAGGGTCTGTATGTTCAAGAACAAAGGATTGGACAAAGGGTCTGGGGGTATGGAGTGTTGGTAAGTGTGGGAGTGTTAGGTTGGCGTCTAAATCATCTGCAAGTTTCTTAGCAATATTTACAAAGAACTTATTTGTCTCGTTGCAGGACTGAATTGGTGTTGTCGATTGAGATAACAATTGAGTAGAGTGTTGTTTAATCTTTGTAGTGTTTGTTATTGTTCTGATTTTTACCCAGAGCTTTTTAGGGTTCTTTATAGCCTTGTTTAATTCTTGACTGTCGAATTGTCTTTTTGCCTTCTTTAATAAAGCTGAGCAAAAATTTCTGTATCGTTTATATGTCGTCGTGATAATGATATTGTCTGGTGATATTTTTATTTTTTTGTGCAATGAGTCGCGGTGCCTTATACATCTAAGCAACCCTGGAGTAATCCACGGTTTTAAGGTCCTTTTATTTGCGGGAACTTTTATTGTTTTTGTACAGTCCGTTATGGCTGATTTGGATAGAGAAATAAAGGTGTCTGTCGCTTTGTTTGGGTCGGTCAGTAAGTTTGTTTTTTGTTACGCTTTCACGCCTTAACTACTCGACCGATCATCATGAACTGCCGCATATATGTACTTACGTTGTCAAGGGAACAGAAAAGGACATGGAATACTTTTATCCAGAAAAAATTACTGTTACGAACGTAACCTACCCTAAACAGCTAGAAAACAGCTACCAATCTATAAAACAAAAAATACACCATAACAAAAATAAAACACACTGCTTAATATACAAATAACCGGTGCAGTGACTGTTTTTGTAACGAACAAGAGTAGTTGGTGGCTGCTTGTCATCTTGTAATCAAATCAAATCAAATCGTGATTTGATTTAATAGCAGCATCAGGCGGGGTTGCTATAAAAATCACAAGGATAGTTACTGTACCCTATCAGCAGTGGCGTAACTACACCATCTGAGGCCTGTGGCAAATTCTTTGGATGGAGCCCCCGGGTCCCAGTAAAAAATTTAAGTGCAACCTTAACGATTATTTTGTATTTATATAATTACTTGTTTTCACCCGCGGCTTCGCTCGCGCAAATGTAGGTTAGGTTAGGTTAGGTTTGCAACAGTTATTTTCTCTGGATGAAAGGTACCCTATGTCTCAATTTGTACCCCTGACAACGTGTATGCAAAATTTCATGTTGATCGGTTGAATAGTTAAGGCGTGAAAAAGTAACAAACAAACAAACTCATTTTTGCATTTATAATATTAGTTAGGATTAGGATTAGGATTTTAGGATGGTCTTTAGTTGTGTCTCACTTTAATTGATTTTAAGTAGGTTAGTACTTAAAAAAATATAATTTTAATTGTTATAAAAAAATTATAATTTTTAAGTAGGTAGGTATAAAATGTAGTTAAAAGTGTTAGGTTATTTTTGAGCTTGCTGCCTCTTGGGCCGGTGCCCTCTCGGGTCGGAGGCCCATGGCATTTTGCCAGCCCTGCCGCCCTACAGTTACGCCACTGCCTATCAGTTAAAGGTTAATAGGGATTAAACCATAAATTAATAAAACTGGTTCCTAAATCAAACATATCTATCGCTAAGTAAATAACGTGGCACGCGTGTTATAAAGATTATTTTATTTGTACATCATGTTTCGTCTGCGTCTCATAGTAAATATTATCTAACAATAATATTACAACAAATTTAATGTAATACTATAATATCTATAAAGGTTGTATGTACCCTCAAGCCCTCAAGGATTGCTGAGGCACGTGGTCTGTTTATAAGGAATGAATTATTTATTAACACGTATGGTGTAATGGTTGCCTCGCCGGTGCCACGCTTAGTATTATGGGTCCGAATTCCACACAGAACAATTTATTTATGTGATCCACAAATTATTGTTCTGAGCCTATATTTTGTGTCCGTTGTTCGAATGTTTGTAAAGTCCCGCCGGCTTAGTCCGAAAGTAGTAGTACGTTAGTACTATTTATTCTGTGGTAGTAGTTTATGAAACCAATAAGAAAACTGAACGCAAGTACCGGTGAGAATATGACCAAGTATTTTGTTTTTTATACAACTAAGGTGGTAGGTAAACAAGCATATGGCACACCTGATGGTAAGTGGTCACCGTAGCCTATGGACAACACCAGAGGCATCACTTGCGCGTTGCCAACCTTTTAGGTAAGGAAGTGGGAAGGAGAAGGAGCGAGAATGGGGGAAAGAGGGTGATTGGGCCTCCGCCACTCTCACTCACCGAACGAAACACAACAGTAGGAATACTGGTATTTCACGTCGAGAAGGCTTTGTAATTTCATTGTTCAAGGGTTTAAATCCTATCCATTGCACTAGTGACGTAATTCCACTCCTAACACAAGCATAGAATGCTTAGCTTGAGAGGCTTGTTACTAACAGGAATACTAGTAATTTGTAACCCAAATTACAAGTAATCTTTTGATTGCACGGATGGCGTAGTGGTTTAAGTCGTCGCCTCGCCACTGCCATTGCGCCGAGTGTTATGGGTTCGAATCCCACATCATCATCATCATCATCAGGCTATAATAGTCCACTGCTGGACATAGCCCTCCCCCAAAGAGCGCCATAGCGCCCTGTCTTCAGCTTGCCGCATCCAGCATCTGCCTGCAGTCTTTCGCAGATCGTCATCCCACCTGGTCGGAGGGCGTCAAACCCACACGGGACAAAAATTTGTGTGATGCGCAAATAATAGTGCCGAGTAGGTGTTCTTTGTGTCCGTTGTTCGAATGTTTGTAAAGTACCCCGCGACACAATTAATTAGGTATTAGGTATTCGTAGTCGTCTGTCGTTTCAGCTTGCCATTTTCCGTTCTCCGAGTGGTAGGTAGTCATACAGGGTCAATTGCCATGTAATCACAAAACTAAGTTCATTGCGAGACACGCGATTGTTTTACAATATAATAATAATAAATGATAATAAAAATTATTTATTTGTTATTTTACACAGAAATTACAGAGTATTGTGTAGTATATTTAATTAATACATAAGTGTGTCAAATTAACTATGTGAGAGACTGGTACTAGGAGACCCTGTGTGACAGATTAACAGCCTGTCCAGACTCTGGACAAGGATACAGTTTTATACTAATTTATCAATCAAAGCATATTATTTCTCTTATGTGTGTGAGAGTTAAAATAGTGTGTGTGCGTGTGTGTGTGAGTGCGTGCGTGTGTGCGAGGTTTTTTGTGTATTCACAAGTGTAATTAGGGACTTACATGAAGTAATTTTTCTGTATTATCGTAGCTCAAGGACTTGAGCCACGTTGTAAGAACTTCTTTGCATTTAATATAAATAATATGACATGGTAACTACTTTAAATTTTCCACTCAATGTTGCAATGATGAGATCATTCATTGCATAAGTTGATATGTTTTCAGTATTTATCATCACATATTGTGTAAAGCATTAGTACATACATACAATCAATACAAATAAACTATTTTGCTATTTAAAAGAATGCACTTGTTCTATTTTGCCGTCTAAGGGAAAAATATCTAAATGTTTTTTCGAAATAGAGTTTTTACGTATTTGGAATCAGTAAAAAAATACGCATCTGCCAGGATTTTTATATTTAATACCTATGAAAATACTGGCAGTTACATAGTTTTTTCATATGACGGCTGTTTTAGATCTTACTTTTTAATTTTGTTTATTTATATAAGTAGGTATAGTATATTATATAACTAGCTGACCCGCGCAACTTCATGTGTGTCACATAAGAAAATTTTCCCCGTTTTTGCAACATTAATTTGTCCAATGAAAAATGTTGCATCAATTTGCAAGCATCAATATGCTTGGCTGTTATTGGTCGTAACGTGATGTTATATAGCTTATAGCCTTCCACAATAAATGGACTATGCATGCTATGCTGCTATGCATGCTATGCTGCTATGCATGCTATGCTGCTATGTAGGCTATGCTGCTATGTATGCTATGCTGCTATGCATGCTATGCTGCAATACATGCTATGCTGCTATGCATGCTATGCTGCTATGCATGCTATGCTGCTATGCTATGCTATGATGGTGTTGTGTGTATGTAATAGAATATAATATTATTATTATATTCAAAGTTCTTCAGATTACTGTTTTTGGTTGATACTTAAATATTATGAAAAGCTAAGTACTCTAAGGTAGGTATAGATAGAGGTTTTCTCACAACTCTTATAATCACTGTTCTGGCAGTCAATAATAATAATAACAAGAATATTAGGTAGGTATATATATTTACAGGTGTCCCTAGAATGGACCATACTGAAATTTCTCATATATGAGCTATTGGGAGCACAAAATAAACTACTAAGGTGTTTCTGGATTATTCATTACTAGCTGTTACCTGCGACTTCGTCCGCGTAGTTTTTAACTAAAAAGTGTTTGTCTCCGCGGAACCCTATTTTTTCTAAAATCAAAGTAGCCTAAGTTACTCCTTATAATATCAGCTATCTGCCAGTGAAAGTCCCGTCAAAATCGGTTCAGCCGTTTTGGAGATTAGCCGGAACAAACAGACAGACAGACAGAGAGATAAACATTTTAAAAATAGATGTTTTCGTATAGGTACCTTATATACTTTCATATGCATTAGATAAAAAGCTGTTATTTTGACATTATAGACACTTCAATTTTATTTATTTGTATAGATTTACGGGCGAGTCTGTGTGTGTGTGTAAGAAGCACGTAATTTCGAGAAGAGATGCGTGTGTTGTATTCCAACCGCAATGTTATAATAATATAACAATATGTTTACCAGACGTTTAGTCGGAAACTTGAGTACGAAACAGGACGAGTCAAACCCGTGCCAAAAATGCATTAACATCAATGCAAAAATATCTACAAAAGACAAAGGCAAGATTCCGTAAACATTACGTCGTACTTTGGGTTAAGCGTTAACCTCCTTTCGTCTTTTTTCCGTTGACATTATTTTGGTCCTATTGTCTGTGGTAAATACAGCTGTTCTCACAAAACAGATACAACAATCAATTTATCTTATCTTATCTTATCTTGTGTGTAGGGGCCAGTCTGTACAGACCGGCGACACTTCGACCCAGTGGGATCTTTTGTGTCAGCCCCAAGATTCATCCCTTAGCTATCTTCTTATGAATGTACTGCATTAGCCGCAGTGTACAATTCAGAGGGAGAAGCCTGAAGTCTTCAGGGTTTGGATATGCCAATCCCATCAGACCCATCCTAAGTCCAGCCAACGCGTCGCATTCACACAGTAGGTGCGATATGGACTCGTCCTGTTCACCACAGGCTCTGCAGATCGAATCGTGTGTCAATCTCAATCTGTACAGGAAGTCGTTGGTGCCAAAATGGCCAGTGAACGCAACAACAATCAATTTAAGACTACAGCCAAGAGCAGCGCTAGTGTCTATGCCATTCCTCGGTAGCTGTTCCTTCAAAATGTAGTTTCAATTTTCACCACTCTTTTTATAAGTTCACGATACTTATACATCTTGATAGGTGGTATATTGTTTGAATTCCTAATTCAAAAGTTTACAAGGAAGGTTTTATAAATAGGCTTTTGTTTATGGTTAAAGTGTGACGTAAATGTGACCTATTCTCAGAAGTTCGTATGTTATTTACAATAATTGAATTCTTTACCTGTTTTCGACGGGCGGGGTATCCCCAAAGGTGAAGAGATTCTTTTGAATTTGGTGTGTTTAAGTAACAAAAATAACTGAGTCATTCAGACAACTTGTTATTGGCTGAATCATACGACAAGTATGTATGAATGCCTATATTAGCGGTTTCAAGTACCTTTATTTATTTTAAGCACAGTTTTTTAATCTAAGGCTGAACAAAATTACAGTTTAACTGTTATGGGAACTAGAAATATTCACACATTGTTATAAGGATTTGATAAGAGATATGTGCATCATTAATGTATGAAACGATAAATATACGTAGTTAGAGAATAAACTAGGAGGCACAGTAGAAATTCCTTTAGTCACTTTGATTGTTCCGTAGTTTGTTTAAAGGACTAGAAGACCTTAGTGAGCCTAGATTAATTTATACTGCGTCTGATATGATTCCATTCTGTAGGACTAGCAACGACGCGATTAAAGCTACAGGAAAAATCTAGTTAAGTTTTAATTAATTTAAGGAAGGTGGCAAAATAAATATTAATTTAAGTATAATAAACATTATATTCATGAGCTCAGTAAAACCTATTAAAAAATAATTATTTAATTGGCACTAGTCTATTATTTCATTGATTGACTGCTGTAAACACTACCATACAAAAAATAAAAGATTTCCGTATCAAATAAGTGTAAATTATTTCTGTCTGTTGATTTCCTATAGAAATTTCGAGGTCGTAACAAATTACTACAGATGGCCAATAAAGAAAAACACCTCCGAAAATGATTTCTTATGCAATACATAATAAGAAAATCCAAGGATACATTGCGTAATATTGTAAACAAACATAAGATAATAAATAACGAAAAATTTAAATCATAGAAACATGGCCGTCATAAATACAGATTATAGAGTCTGTCAAGCGAGTCGTGTCCCTTGAAAAAGGCGCCATATTAAAAAAATCGTGATGTGGTATCCCTGATAGTACTGTAAAAAACCGTCTTGATACTACTAATATACATATATATATATTTGCGAATTTAGTCCTAGTGTAAATTCTAGTATCAAGATGGTTTTTTTACAGTACTATCAGGGATACCATACCACGATTTTTTAAATTTGCCGCATTTTTCATGGGACCTGACTGGCTTGACAGACTCTAGTATTCAACCATTGATTCAATCATCGATCAATGGATTCAACAAAACGTTTATACTCCTTTAACACTTTTTCACCACTTTACTAGTTTTTCACTAAACTACTGCAAACGATCCTTACAATGCTAGCTCACAATTAATGAGAATGCCGTTTTGCAAGTCAACATCATTAATTTATTCTATTTGCCGCAAATACGTTTTATTTTACGATTCAAATTATTACCCTTTTATTGACTTACAGAATGACAGCCTGGTAACATATCGAACTGCTAAATTGTAAATATAATTAATTACATACATTATACCTAATTTTATTTAAAAAATAATAGTTAGTAAGTATACAGAAAATATTTTACACAAAACAGTATGAAATAGATATTTTATATCTATATATTAATACGTGAATTGAAAACTTTGGATCCCTTTTTACGAAAATTGGGCGGACGGAGGAGTATGAAATTTCGTACACTTATAGTTTATACAGAGAAGAATGACGAATGCTAATATTTAAAAAAAATATACATTAGAAATACATTAAATTAATGAAAAAACACTACACGCACACAACCATGCATTTGACACACGCAGTCGAAGCGCGTAACTATGGTTACATATATCAATATATCAAGACGTATATCAGCAATATCTTACACCCAAACTTTGGTCGAATTTCGAGCACTAGGCGACCGCTAGTTAGAATAATTATATGGTCATAATTACAATTAAATGCAGTAACCTAATTTTAATCATAAATTAATTATAAATAAATACAAAATCATAACATATCTTAATTTGTGTTGTCCAAGTGTCATTATTAAGGGTGAAAATAAATGAATACGTTTGTATGTTTAAAACACTGGCCGTATTCGTCTTATATGTCCAATGGTTAAAAGTATAATTATGCACTCAATTTACTTTTGTAAAAGGATGTAAAATAACACGGTAAACTGCTATTTTTATAGCAACTATCTTATGCCCGCGGCTTCGCTCATTAACATTATATTTTTTGAAAAAGAGTACCCCATGTCCTTTTCTGTACCCTTGACAACATGTGTGCCCAATTTCATAATGATCGGTCAAGTAGTTCAGGCGTGCAAGCGTAACAAACAAACTCACATGCGCATTTATTATTATAAGTTAGGAGTGTGCCCTACTTTACAATGTTTTTCAGTAAATCCAAGAACAGATCACGTGCCCCACAAACAAGTTCCGAGAACACTTGATAAAGCTTACGTTTACGAGCGTCGACAGAACGTTATTACCGAACACAATCTTGCAATATCCGACAATAGATTTACTTCAACGTAACAGACTACACGAAATACTTCATCCTAACTAATATTATAAATGCGAATGTGAGTTTGTTTGTTTGAACTGCTCTCACATCTAAACTACTCGACTGACTTTCGCATGCACGTTGTTAGGGGTACCGAAAACGACATAGGGTACCTTTCATCCAGAAAAAAGTACTTTTCCCTAGTTAATATTCTATTGACATAAGCTACATTTATGCGAGTAACGCCGCGGGCAAAATCTTATACTTTATACTGTTTATATTTTCGTGGAAAACGATTTACGTCTGAAGTAGCACTATTTAATACAAACAACATATTGGCAAGACCCCTGTTTATTTTCTATGAAGATCTTGAAGATAATAAGCTGTGTTTTCGGAAAACAATTATTATTTTATGTTTTGGAATGAAGGAAAAGTGTATGTAATGAGTCAAGGGGATTGTAATAAGATGTTTTAATCTGTCTTCTTAGAGATAATAAATCAATGAAAGCTGGGGTTTTCCCAAAGAAAGGAATAACAGGAAAAGTTTTTATACAAGTTCAATGAGACTTCAGATTTATTACTAGATTTATATCTTTTTAATGTATGATTTATTTGCTTTCGGTGGTATAGTAGAACAACCTTGAAGCAAGATTTTCTCTGATATTAGTGTAGTCTGCCAATTGGTATTTAGCCAGTGTGGTAAACTAGGGTTTGACATCTCAAGTGAAAATATGTTCCTTGCAAGATATAGTTTAAGAAAAGACTAACCTTCGATATCCCGGTAAATCGCATCGCTTCTTTACCAATTGTTGCCGGTTGATCCTTCTTCATGTTTCAGTTTTTCTTATTCTTACGTAAACCAAAGTTCACATGTGACATCATTTACGTGAATTTATGAAACATAATTAGATGAATTATAGCCTTGTCAAGTAGACAACAAAACTACAACTACAACTTTAGAACATCGCTTCAAAATCCTGTCTGTTTTGTTTCGTGAAGCTGAAATACACTAAATTTCTAAAAAAATATATCGTATATGTCGTTAAAGTTGTATGATAGTATAAATAGGTGTAAAGAGTGACTTCAGAGTACAGAAATAATCTGGTATGTGGTATATTGATGTAGATGCAATCCTACCTGATAATAGTTCTGTCGGCAGTAGTTATGGTGATTGCGTATGTTTTCTTAAAGTTTTTTTGTTAGGTATATATTTATTTATATTTGGGAAACATACACAACAATATAACATACTTCAAATAAATAATTAATTATACCCTATACAGTTAAGTTTCCAATGATGGCACTCGATGGCATAGTGGTTAGTGTAACCGACTGCCACGCCTGAGGTCGCGGGTTCGATCCCCGCACAAGTCAAACATTTGTGTGCATGAACATGAATGCTTGTCTTGGTTTAGGTGTTTCTATGTATAATATGAATGTATTTGCAAAAAAGAAGTATATATGTATTATTATGTATGTTTATCCATTGTCTAGTACCCATAGTACAAGCTCTGCTTAGTTTGGGCTACATGGTGTTGTGTGTATGCGATAGAATATTATTATTATTATATTATATTATAATAATAAAAATAAATTTAGAAAGTAATCAAAAGAAAAAGTAAATCAATATAATTTGACCCATAATTCGTTATAGGTGATGCTGTCTGAAGCAAATTAGTTTTGCTTGCATTGATACGTTTTGCATAAAGTACTTAACCAGCCAGCCCGTATCTTAATAATTTGTATTAAAACGTCCTGTAAGTAAAGTTGATGGAGATTCGATGAACCCGTGACCTTTCAATCATGAGCCAACGCGACGTCTATTGTTACTCCACTGGTTAGAAACTTATTACATTACAATAGTGACTGACGTAGGTCTTCTACAAAAGACTACTTATATTATATTGAATATAATTCTATTATTTATTGTTTGTGGTTACTCCGTATTGTAATTGCTATAATAGTTGCGATATTGTAACTTCCAGGCAATAGGGTTTGCCTTTGTTTGATTTTATACAATAATATAATAATCTATATATTAATACGTGAAGCGAAAACTTTGGATCCCTTTTTACGAAAATTGGGCGAACGGAGGAGTATGAAAATTCGCACACTTATAGTTTATACAGAGAAGAAGTGAAGAATGCTAATATTTTTTTAAAATATGCATTAGAAATACATTAAATTAATGAAAAAACACTACACGCACACAACCATGCATTTGACACACGCAGTCGAAGCGCGTAACTATGCTTACATATATCAATATATAATGACATAATATGTCAGCAATATCTTACAGGCAAACTTTGGTCGAATTTCGAGCACTAGGCGACCGCTAGTAATAATAATATTGTATAACGTACACACATCACCATCTAGCCCAAACTAAGCAGAGCTTGTACTATGGATACTAGACAATGGATAAACATATTTAAATACTTATTTTTTTGTAAATACATACTTATTCTACATAGAAACACTCAGACCAAGACAAACATCCATGTTCATGCACACAAATGTTTGACTTGTGCGGGAATCGAACCCGCGACCTCAGGCGTGGCAGTCGGTTACACTGACCACTACGCCATCGAGGCCGAATATACACACAAGAGCAAAAAGCAATCAAAAGTAATCTTTGTGTGCAAACAGTATCAAAATTAGATCCAAAATAAAAGTCATTAATATTTTAAAGGATATACTCCATACTCTTTTAAAATATTAATGACTTTTACTTTGGTTTATATTTATGGTTTCGTTTTTCCAACATTGAAATTATTTTCAAATTTTACAGGCGTGAATTTTAGTTTATCTTAGATACACTACACCTCGGATATTCACAGTAACATATAAAAAAAGGTTTAGCAAACTATACCTAAGTGAAAACACACGTTAGAACGAAAAACATGTTTTGTTTGCATGTGAAAAATAACCTAATTTAACAAGCTTCATAAGCCTTTTGTGCAATAACCCGTCGAACTAGGGATATATATATTTTTTGTAATGGAATATACATTTAAAACCCAACAAATCAAGGTACGTTTCATGAATGGGAAATGTGAAACCATGCTCCTTACTTCAATGGGAATTCTCCTTTGAAATATATGAATATTAATATTTTTGAAATATAACTAAACGCGGGAGTGCAGTGGGGGTATATAGCTATTTCCTTCGGACAACTGCATTTAAATAGCGGTTACGTCACAGTTTGTATCTTGCATCTTTTTTTTGTCATTTGACAATGCCCTCTACTACCAGATTAGAACACTTGTATCTTATTTATTTTTGAGTACATTTCAAAACCTCCTTGTATTTTAGATTTTGGGTAACGATAAAATGGAGCCCCTACTCTATGAAAAGGGTTAAAGTCAAAGTCAAAAATTATTTAATCATTTAGGTCACAAAGTAACACTTATGAACGTCGAAATATATAGGTTAGTGAGTTTACTAAGTTACTGAAGCTACATTTAGGTTAGTTACTAGGTTCAGGCAAAGGGTAGAGCCTATGAGAAGAAACCTGCAAGAAACTCAGTCGCCTTGTTGTTTCTGCCCAAATCGTAGGTCAAAAATAATAATGTCTTGTCACCGTAGCTTACAACTTATTACGAGTATCCATACCGATTATATACATGCGAAGTGTTTTGGGTTTTTCTGTTAGGAAATTTTTAATGGCAGCTGGGAAAGTGCCCGGTAAATAGCAATATTCTAGCGATGAATTAGTCAATCAATTATGGACCACACAAATAATTTTCCCAAGTGTTATTCGAACCCACAACACTCAGCGCGAAGTTAGTGGCGAGTCGAATATGTGCAGTCATATACGAATAGGTGTTTCATGTATAAATTGGAACGTTATATTAACAGAGTATCTCCCACATATCACAATCCTGATAGCCACCGCACTTAGGTAAAAATAGAATGTTTGTTAAACACTTTCACAATTAACTGCGTCCAACATGTCGTAAGCAGAGAGATACAGTCACCGATGTTTATTTAGACATCACGAGTGCATTCGTATGCTTTGAATAAATAAATACGGCGGCAATATGGCGGCTTATTCACTAAACTTTGTAATTGTGTGAATTCATTTCAACACATAAATTAAAACGTTGACACTTGTTTGGCTGTAAATCATTCCGCTGTTTGTGTTTTTAATAAAATGCATAAATAACAAACACTTTCTTTATTACGAAAAGCTTTATGTTTGTCAAATTAATTTTGAAAGAGATGGGTTCGACAGCCTCGGCGCAGCAGTTGTTAATGCTGTGCATAGGATCTTGGGTTTAGTACTCAAGTCAGACAATTTTATTGAGTTCTTCTGTCAAAAAATTCTCAGTTACGTCAGAGTCAAAAGAAACTTTTTCGGTACACGTTAAAAGGTTCGTCTTCTATTACGTTTATACGTCTTAATACCATGTGACTGCTGACTACACGGATGGCGTAGTGGTTTGAGTGGTCACCTAGCCAGTGCTCCGAGTGTTTGTGGGTTCGATCCCCACACGGGACAAAAATTTGTGTGATCCACAAATAGTTGTCCCGAGCCTGGGTGTTCTTTGTGTCTGTTGTTTGAATGTTTGTAAAGGCTCCCACGACACAGGAGTTCTTGCCAGTGCGAGAGGTGTAGTTTTAAAATAAAATGTTCATGTAATGCACCTGCTTACCTCTTTGAAGATATAGGCTAGAAACTATAGGTATATTATCTCAATCGTACGTATTAAGATTTGTAAGAGATAAGACTTAGCTAGATTCTTATTTATGCCTGGGATGCCCAAACTGTAGCACTCTGGCTGATGAGGTACCAACCTTTGGAAGATCGCAACTAAATAATACTGTGTCGAGTTTCTAAGATCCTTAAGAAATCACGTCATTTTCGTAGTGAGTGAATTGTAAAACTGACACGAGACTGCCTCGCGAAATGCGAAACGGGAACCCAGCCGGGCTGGCAGCCACTACATATAAACGCTGCCATGTTATGAATTTATAACAGAAGATGATCTCAATGGTACAAGCAGGGTTATAATCATTCGTTGACTCAGTTCCAGCATTGGTCATCAGTCGTAAACTCGCCACTACAGTCTGGCCTTCGTATTTATCACTCTATTACAAGCGAGCATATCAACTTGTTATGCAATAGACGTTATTAATAATAATAATAATAATAATTTATTTCATAAAAAGCAGAAGTACATGCTTAAACAAGTTTACATTTTCAATTTTATACATAATCTCAGATATCTTTATGGCATCTGTGTCTGAACTAGATAAATTATTATCTGTATTTCAGACAACAGCGCTCTCCCTGGAAATGATACATTTAAGACAAATAGAACAATAATAACATGATTCAAAATAAAAAAACAATAACATTAATAAATCACAATAAGAATACAAAAGAAAAAATTGATATAAAATACCTACAATATAAAATGTAAAAATGTCCTCCTGTGTGTGGAGTGAGGATATGAGTGTGTGTGTGTAGGAGGGTGAGAGTGAAAATTACTATCACTGTGTTAAACTTAACAAGCCTTCGGTTTCATCGTATGTTAATTTATGAATATAGTCAAATACTTTATCTTTGCATTCATGTTTATGTAATCTCTGTATTCGGATAGATTTGTCAATTTTTTTGTACAGATATGGACCTAAGAAGCAAGAGTGTTTGTTGACGTATGGGTGTTTAAATGTAGGCCTATTAGTGAAATCAGTTATATCACGTCGTCGGGCAGCCGTAGAGCCTAACTCCAAATTAATATTGGCATGTTCTTTCAAAACAATTAGCAAAATAAATAGCTGACGGACCGATAGTACTTCACAGGATTCATACGTAGGGAACAAATACGGACGAAATGTGCTCACTTTGAGAATAGCTCTCTGTGCTATTTCAAGGGGTTTTATTATAGTTTTTGCGGCCCCTCCCCAAACAGAAATGCAGTACCCCAATACCGATTGAACAAGCGCCAGATATACTTGCTTTATCAGTTTAAAGTTTGCAACATGCCGCAGATTTTTAAAAACAAATATAAGTTTTCTTAGTCGGGATGTAAGTAAGTTAATATGGAAAGCAAAAGAAAGGTTATTATCGATTAGAATGCCTAAATATTTGACCTGTTTAGCCCTCTTTAAAGCAGGACAGTGGCAAACATCAGTGTTACAGCAGTTATGTGCGATAAGGGAGAAAGATAACGGAGGTGAGATTGAACTGCGCATAGAGAAGGCCACGTATTGTGTTTTGTCCCTATTTAGCGTCAGGATATTAGACCGGAGCCAATGGCACACCGTATCAAAGCCACGTTGTGCCTCAGTATAGACTTTTTCCCATGTGTCTGCTGAATACAGTAGAACTGTGTCATCGGCATAAGAAATTATTGTGCCCGCAAAATCAAGATTACAGAGGTCATTCAGGTACACAAGAAAAAGAGTCGGCCCTAAAATACTGCCCTGAGGCACACCAAAAGTGACAGGCAAGTCTCCGCTACGAAATTTATCAATCCTGACGCACTGAGACCTTTCAGAGAGGTAGTCTTCAAAAAGTTTTAGCTGTGTTCCTCTTATACCCATTATTTCTAATTTTTTTGAGAAGCAATGGTACAGAGACCGTGTCAAAGGCCTTGGCTAGATCTAAAAATATGCCTAAGGTTTTTTTACCTGTGTCAATATTTTTTACGATATAGTCTACAAGCTTGTGGACCGCGTCACAAGCAGATTTATGAATAGGATGAACCACCGACTTCTTCAAAACTGTGGGAAATGTTCCTTCATCCAAGCACAAATTAAATATATGTGTCAGAACAGGGACTAGAACGTGTCTGTTTTCTTTAAGGAGCCCATTTGGAATAGAGTCCCATCCAATGGAGCAAATATTTTTGAGTTCCAAGCTTAGACAGTTTATCTCCGACTCATCGGTATTCAGCATTACAAAAGATGTTAATAATCTATTACACTTACTATCAAAATCATAGGCGTGCAACATGTTCTCACAGCTCCCGTTCTTATCAGCTAATGTTTTACCCACAGAGGTGAAAAACTCGTTTACGCTTTCAACCGAGTTATTTGGAGAAGACATATTAATTAATTCTGTGGCTGTATATTTCCCCACCGAAGTGTGAGTGATATTTTTAATTGCTTTCCATATTTTTCTATTATTCTTACCCGCATCTTCTAATAAATTACGTTCATAGTTAATTTTGGCCTTTTTTATCAAGTTATTACAAAAATTTCGGTACCTATTATAGGATAATTTGAGAATTTCATTATCAGGGGACTGTCTTGTTTTTAATGAAGTCTGTCTCTGTGACGCATACAGCGCATCAGACCAGGTGTAATCCAGGGTTTGATGATTTTATTACGTCTTGATAGTTTTACAAGGACAGAATTGCAGGTAATGGCACGTTGGATCGATGATACAAAGTATTCCATGGAGAAGTTGGCGTCTTGTGTATCATAAATCGGATCCCAGTTAATTCTTCTTATGTCTTCATTTAATCCCTCATTGTTCATCTTATTAAAAGAGACATGTGCAAAAGTTATTTTTTGTACACGCTTAATACAAAGCAAGACAGCCTGGTGATCCGTGATAGTGGATTGGAGGATTAACGTTAGTGCCGGTATTTTTGTTTTTAATATCACATGATCAAGGCAAGTCTTACCCTGCCTTGTAGGCATGCTATGTGCTGGTAAAAGACCATGATAAGAACATAAATTCAGATATTCCGACTGGGACTTAGACTCTTAATCGGGGCAGATGTCTATATTAATATCTCCTATTATGGAGATGTTTTTAAAGGTAGATAGCTTCGTTAAAATATTATTATTTATAAATATTATTTATATATTAAATATGATATAATGCACTACAGTGCTGAATTTCAATCATATAGTTACTTAGTTACAACCTGCCTTGTCAGCGCAGCTTGTCTTGGATTCGATGCCTGGGCAAACTTTTCTTGGGTTTTTCTGTCGAGTAGCTATATTTTCAGACTTCAAGCGGAGTCTGGAAACGTGCTCGGTGGAAAGCAATAGGTTCCCAATACGTTGGATCTAAAACCATACTTATTGAAATGTGGGTATAATATCCCTCTTCATGTATATGGGAGTGTGTCTGTGCGCACTTATGCAGAAAATATTAAGAATAGTTATTAATGTCTTAGCCTTATTCCACTCCCGATGGAAATTCTTGAAGTCCCTATGCACGTGGAACACATGACCTTGTACATGTCTCTAATGGCGAGTATTATCCTAACAAAAGAAATTAGCAACGTATCCATGAACAGTGAATACTACTTTCCTTACATCTGTCACAAACGATAAACAGCGACTGTGATCCGCGAAAGACACCTTTATAAAGAGCAAAGTTCTGTTATTTCACAGATGAAAGTCATGCTTTCCGAGGTATCATATTGTTCGTTGCACGTGTGGGAATTATTATGCAAGATCTGTAATGGTTTTGTTACATGTGCATAGAAACTAAGATGACATCATATGCGCGGGTATGTTTTGTCTCCTGAACGGTCACAGTCATCCGGACGGGTGTGTGTCATGGCGCATCACACGTGCTATAAAATAAACGTCTGGTGACTTTGTTATGCTAGTTTGTATATTTGTGGTCACCTTGAAGAGACTCGTGACTTTTTGTATAACTAACTGCGAATGTGATACTCAAAACAATGGTTCCCTACTAAAGTGAATTGCTCAGTTTGTTAGGGTGCTTCGGCTTGGCGTGGACATTAATTATAGTAGATACTAAATGCATTGCTTTTTTAATATATTTTAACCAAAAGGAACTAAATATGATAATAAAGCTGCAGCAAGTTGTTAAAATATGCCTTTTCTTGATATATATAATATTACAATATTGTCACTTATAATTGACTGAAAATGAGCATTTCAATGATTGAATAATATTATAAAAACGATACCTTATTTATGTAATAAAGAAGAACATGTTAAGAAAAACAAGTATCTTATTAAAAATGGACTTTTATTTATATGGTAACCCAGAATGGAGCGCAAAAGAAGAAAAATGGCGGTGCCGCGGCGGTTATCAGTTTAAATATTTATTTATGCGTCCTCTTTTACCAAAATATTTTCTGCAACGAGGTATTGTTTAATATTTTTTTTATTAATTAATTATAATTATTTGTAAATAGATTTTTACTAAGCAATTTGTCCACGCAAAGCCGAAAATAGCCATTTCTCTTGGCTGTCATTCACGTATATCACGAGTTGAAGTGAGGGTTTTTGCAGAGGGTGCTAACGGAACTCTATCACTATGTCTGCTTCTGCCTATTCAAACGATTTTTGATGAATGTTTTTTAGTTGTCATACCTGCGAGTACTCAAAACTATTGAGACCTTTACTAGGAGCATAGTTGTTTATTATTTTTGTTGTTGCTATAATTGGCAGTCCATCGTGTGTCTCATCTGTTGGTAAACAGTAATTGCCATCATAACTTCTTTTTCTTTGCAGAAACACTGCCAAGGGAACACAGTCAAGCTCTGGCTCACCGTAATATAATGGGAATTACACGGGATTATTCTGTCTGAAATAACAATAGGAAAAAGGAGGAGTAGTCCCACACCATACATGAGAGGTTTGCGGTATCGACGGACGACAAAACCGCACATCTGGGATATTTTCTGCTTTGCAGAGTACTGATATAGACTGTTTATTATGTGTGAACATAATTGTGCCTTTATTTCTTCCTATTCTATACGGTGATTGTTCTTACCCGGTCTGCTGCTGCAAGATCAAGAAATTTAGCTCTTCGAAGGTATTTGTTTTGAGGATATTATTTTTTAAAGACAAATTACTATTGTTGCCTTGTTTTATTAAATATTTGTTTAATTGTGTTGCTAAAAATAAAATTCCAGCAATAGGAATAATTTTATTCCTGTGTGATGGCGGCCTTTACAAACATTCTAACGGACACAAAGAGCACCCGGACCAGGAAGAACTATTTGTGGATTACATTAATATTTGTTCCTTGATCGAACCCACAAAATTCGGCCCAGGCAGCCGCGTTCAAACGATCACTTAAGCCATTAGGCTATACGAGCAGTCAATATACATAAAAACTCAACTCACATAAACTTAAAAATGAACTAAACCCGATTATTATGAGATACAAAAACGTATACCACGAATGTGAATCTTTGTGGAACGAGTTGAATTCATAAATATTTACTTTACCGGTGCAATACGATCAAGCAATCGGACTTTGTACCCAAACACACCGCACATTAGTCCATTTATCTTAAGTATCCAGTGACGTGATCAAATAAATACGGTAAAATAGTTTATTGAATAATTTTATCTCGAAGATACGACTTGTGCCAGTATATTTTATATTCCGTTGTTGACAGTATGCCTCTTATATTATCTAGAGGTATCTTTATGAATAGTAATATCGGTCCTATTTATAAGTCGTCGTACTGTTAGGCACGGGTATCTACTTAGTATTAGAAGAGTTAGGATATAGTCAACTACGCTGATCTAGTGCGGTTCGCGACCGACTTCACAGATTTTTAAGAAGATTACGGATAATTATGAGAGGCAGGTTTCTTTCATTGTTAAAGCAAACTAAAATTTAATATGCACATAACTTTAAAAAGACAATTCATGCAGGGCATTTATGTCATTATTCTGACTTTCGCACCTCTGACTTCCGGAAGTTATATGACTTTTCGAAATTATGTGCGTATTGATTGACAATACTGCTCCGTGCCTCGGAGACAGTCGGAGAGCACGTTAAGCCGTCGGTCCCGGCTGCCATGAACATCTATTGCAGTCGTTATTGGGAAGTCAGTGCCCTCTAATATCCTGACACTAGTCTATCCTTAGGGTATCGTTAGCCTTCGGGTTGCGGAGGTCAGATGGCAGTAGATCGGTGTAAAAACTGATATATCCAGTCAAATCCGGTTAATCTAGAAAGCCGACCCTAAGTGACTTGGGAATAATAAAGGCTAGGGAGAAGAATGTATGTCATTATTGACCTAGACTTTATCCTTAGAATTAGGTACGTTCAAAGTATACATAGGTACGTAGCATCGTGACAGAATATGTAAGTATCTTGAATGGATTAGGTAGAGGTGTATTAAACCTACTTTACGTCAGATATAACTTGGCAGCTGTACAATAGCCTGTTAACACGATTACACAATATATTAAAATTAATATGCTACTGATATTAATATCTTCTTTCGAGCCATCGCCATACCGAATAAAATCAAAAATTCTTCAACGATTCCAATACAATTGAGTAGCAAACATCCTAACTAATATTATAAATGCGAATGGGAGTTTGTTGGTTTCAACTACTCGACTGATCATCATAAAATGCCGCATACACATTGTCAGGGGAACACAAAAGGACATAGAGTACCTTTCATTCAGAAAAAGTACTGTTACCAACAAAACCTAAATGCGAGCGAAGCCGCTTGAAAGATCTAGTTTAATGTTAATTTGTTACTGTACCTCATCAATATCCTTCCAAAGCTTGCTTTGGACCTATGCAATCATAATAGTGTTTCATGCTCCATTTTTCCATAACTTTGACTTTAGCAGAAACATTCGTAACAGATGAAATCGATACAACAAGAACATGAACCAAAGTTGAACGTCCTGAAAATCTTCCATTCATTACCTTTCATTGTTATTAGAAAGATATTGCTAATCCAACATTTGTTTATTCCGTTACATCAGAATCGACACCTGCGTCTGTGTTTAGCTCATAA
The DNA here is from genome assembly GCA_963564715.1 of Catocala sponsa. Taxonomy (NCBI): domain Eukaryota; kingdom Metazoa; phylum Arthropoda; class Insecta; order Lepidoptera; family Erebidae; genus Catocala; species Catocala sponsa. The sequence goes on along the minus strand of OY751346.1, from coordinate 6,741,390 downwards.
AAGCTGTGTAACCTCATGTCTATCATTAGTCTAGGAAATTTACTTTCAATCGTCCTACTTTCTCAACCGGTAAAACAAATTAATAGTTTAGGGAGATACCCTCAAGCTCTGTGACTTTTACTACCGATTATAATTAATTTGATAGGCAATGAAAACAACCAATAATTACGATAGTTATGAAATTGATCCAGTTCCATTTGGAGCAGATTATTTTATTTTATTTATTGGTGAGGTCGCTTAATATACAGTGACTAGAAATACAACACATAAATACGTGAAGAAATATGTATGCATATTGCCTCTCGGGTTAGTGTTAGGTTTAGCATAAATAAATTTAAAAGTTTATTTAAATATGTATGGATAAGAAGTGCTGACAACTATTAAAGTTTTTAATTTAATGTGTTACGTTTGATTTTTGTCATCTGGCTGACCACTGGTTTATAAAGTTACATAATTCATTATTTATATAATAGTTACATTTAATTCTTATTTAACTAACTAGTCTTTTGTTTATATTGTGCCTCTTTAGAGTCATGATAAAAGTTTGTGCTCATATTTGAGAACCATCTTGGGGTCTCAGGTATGACTTCCTGTTTAAACGCTGTGTTATTGAGCTTTTCTGTTAAGAAATTCTTAGTAGCTGTGTCGACGTTACCAGCAACATAATGAATTAACCTATTGTTAAACAATTATTTCCCCATTACTTTACTGATCATTTTAATTAAAAAGTAACACAAGGAATTTATTTCATTGGTACACAATACAGAGTAAGTATTACCTTCTACTAAAAGATTTTATTTCCAATAAAATTTCCTCCAAATAGAAGGTATACACAAATTGGCCGTAAATCTTAAACTACGGCAACAAACAACCGCTTTTTCTTTGTAAACAATCTGTAGGTACACTGAAAGAAGACTTATGTTTTGCTAACATATGTTTTGCTAACATAAATCCAGTATTTGCGTATCACAATGACCTAGTAACAGACAGACTGGGGAAATAAACTATGAGAATTTATGTAAGAATATTCAAATGTTTATTTTGAGTTGTATAGAAGAAGGTGTACCCCAAGGTAGCCCACTGGTGCCATGGTTGAGAGGTGGAATTAATTGATGCTTTATAACACACTATTTATAAAAGTACGTAACTGCTTCTGAAAATAGTAGGTAGAGACCGCTAATTTCTACTTACCTACATTTAAATAATTAACAATCGCTCGCTTTAACGGTCAACGAAAACATCATGAGGAAACCTGCTTTTGTTCTTCATACTGTTCTCGAAGATATGTGAACTCTGTTAACCAGCACGGGGCCTGCGTGATTGGCTATGGTTTAACCCTTCTCACACTGAGCAGAGGCCCGTGCCTAACAGTGGGGCGGTTTCTAAACAGGTTTGATTTTGTTATTTATTATTATTATAAATTTATATAATAAAAGAAATACTAAGCTTTACCTACTTTGTATGAAATCTTGTAATTTTAATATATTTTACTCTAAACTATTCATCCGCCTTCTTAAGCATATTTTGGCCGTACTAAACAAACTACACTGCTCGGATGGCGTATTAGTTGTAGTGGTCGCCTCGCAACTGCTCAGCGCCGAGTGTTGTGGGTTCGATCCCCACACGGGACAAAAATGAGTGGACTACACAAATGTTTTGTTGTTCTGAGTCTGGGTGTTTCTTTGTGTCCGTTGTTTGAAGGTTAGTAAAGTCCCTCGCGATACAGGAATTATTCCTAGTGTAGGAGTTGACTTTTTAAAAGCAAAAGAAAAGAAAAACATATTATACTCAAAATGTTATGTTTTCATAAATAAATTTGAATATGAACTAAATCACACTTTGGATTAGTTCTGGAACGAACTTGATATATGATTATCTGGAGAGCTCTACACAATTCCAATCGTCAGTGTCATGATCTTAATCATCAGTAATCGTCGGCCTCGATGGCGTAGTGGTTGGTGTAACCGACTGCCAAGTCTGAGGTCGCGGGTTCGATTCCCGCACAAGTCAAACATTTTGTGTGCATGAACATGGGTGTTTGTCTTGGTCTGGGTGTTTCTATGTATAATATGTATGTATTTACAAACAAAAAGTATATATGTATGTTTATCCATTGTCTAGTACCCATAGTACAAGCTCTGCTTAGTTTGGGCTAGATGGTGTTGTGTGTATGTGGTAGAATATATTATATTATTATTATTAGTAATAAGATGCATAAAGATAGATCATAGATATGATATATATGATGATTTGATAGAAACAATAGTATGAGATTGCATCAGCTTATTGTAGTTAATGAGAATCCTCGCCATATATCACAATATCATGTCAATTGAGGAGTCCATTGCACCGATCTATTTTGGTAGTCCCAACATTGCACGTGTAATTTAACAATGGGTTATACATTACTGTAAATAGTGTTGATCAGTCAGCCGTGATCATGTTCGTTGGTCGCGCCAATTCGCCAAAATCTTCTTCAACTCAATTGGATCCCGTTATCTAATTGGATAAATGGAATATCATAAATGGTTGCCTTTTTGCCGCCGTGGCATAAGTTTACGTTTATCACACTTATCAGTTTATCTGGACGCCTGTAAAGTTAATGATGAAAAGCCCTACAATTTATTCTCGGATTTGGCATGGTGTTATTTGAATTTTCTAATAGGTTACTCTCAATAGTAGCATAGAGCATGGCAATATGCTGACTACAATAGACTAACCTAAATGTATGGTACAAAAACGATTGCAAGAACTTGACTATGACCTCAATCTACTGGTGATATACCGTACATCTATGATATAGTACGTGAAAAAGTAGCCAGTTTGATTAAATGGTATAGATCGTCTCATGGATATATCATTGAAACACGCAGACAACTTAGTAAAGACCATATAATGCACCAGAATGGCGTGCCCAAAATGTATTAGCTATGCTGTGCTAGTATAATTTATCATATTTTATATTAATATAAACTACATTATCAACTACATCATCGCTGTATAGGTATTGAACATTCCGGTCCATCCTAAGGTAGCCCGGAACTGATGGCTTCTTGCGATAAGGCATATTAGTACATAATTTAAATTTATTCCTGTAATTTTGGTTGTATGTATGAATGTTTGGTCTACAATATAGAATAATGTAGACAGTGAATGATTCCTAGCCGAGAGAGCACCAAGAAATAGTGTAGTTGAATGTTTAATTCTGGGGGTGGCACGTGAGCAATGAGAGCATCATACTATTATAGTTTACAGATCTCGTGTCTAAAGTAAACTACCAAAGCAGAAATGACTATCGAAATGTTTTTTTATAAACTTGCGGAACCGTCAAAACTTCAATCAATCCGTTTGGCATGTGTAATGGGGTGGGCGCATATGTTCTTTGTTTTCATAGCCGTGCCAAAATATTGGCGCCACGTCTACCGTGACTAAATATGATCCTAGTCCCACCTTGCGATCTATGATGGCTTTTGATCTTAGGGCTGTGTCACAAAATCGGCTTAGCGATGAAAATGTTAAACAATTAATATCACTGATATTTCAGGTTTGAATTCTAGGTGTGTAATCTATACCTTGTGTTTCAGGAATTGGCCACATAGTATTAGAGTGTCTAGTATGATTTTTGTGACACAATAGCCTCAAATCTTGCACCTGTGAATGTGAGTTTGTATGTTGGTTACACTTTCATGCCTTTACTACTCTACCAATCATCATGAAATTTGACATACATGTTGTCAGGGATATAGAAAAGGCCATAGGGTAACTTGCATCCAGAAAAAAATACCTACTGTTCTCGAGGGATAGACATTTTATTTTTAGAAGTTACTATCAATAAATATATATTTATTTATAGTTACCGATCTTACTTATATCTGAAATACTCTATTTACTAAGAGTCACAATGTTTTCAAACATTTGTATAATTTGAATATTTACTCTATAATCACATAACGCTATAAGATATAATTATTATTAAAGAACTAATTTTAAGGGTGTCTTATGTTTAATAAATAAATAACTGACCAGTGTTTGAATTGTGCCTCTCTATAAGTGGACAGATATCCATCCCAACTGTAAATATGCAAAGGTTTATGAATAAATAATCTAAAATCTATACGAATATTATAAAGCTGCAAAGTTGTTTTTTTTGTTTGATTGAACGCGCTAATCTCAGAAACTACTGGTTCGATTTGAAAAAAATATTTTTGTGTGATAGCCCATTTATTGAGGAAGGCTATAGGCTATATAACATCACGCTACGACTAATGGAGTGGTCAGTGGAGCAGCAATGAAAAATGTTGCAAAAACGGGAAAAATTCTCTTATTTGAAACAGACGAAGTTGCGCGGGTCAGCTACTATCGCATAAACTTTAGTCGGTCCAATAATTTTTCTTCGCATCAAAGCATAACGAAATAAAAAGCATCGTATAGTCCGACATAAGTAAATTTTATTTTATTTATGAATGATCTCCGACATTATACACAAATTTGCACAAACATATAAATATAACTTTTGTATAGTGTAGGTACTCCTTCAGATACAGGAGAGCACAGTATGGACATACATATTACAACAAAGCTTACACTGAAAATTTAAAATAAATTACTACAAATGAGCTACACACACAAAAAAAAACAAAACCTTAATGGAAAACTTAAATAAATATTTGTAAGTGTCTTTTATATTTTGGTAAGGATTCACTAATGTCAATATCTTGAGTCTTTTATATGGTATTGAACATCTAGTCAAATATATTATACTAGATGTTCCCGCGGTTTCACCCGCGTTTATCGTTACTGCGCCGCCCCCGTAGGTCGTAGCGTGATGTTATATGGCCTATAGCCTTTCTCGATAAATAGGCTATCTAACACTAAAAGATTTTTTCAAATCGAACCAGTAGTTCCTGAGATTAGCGCGTTCAAACAAACAAACTCTTTAGCTTTATAATATTAGTATAGATTACTTTCCTTGATATTCGGTTTGGTATTTTGATGCGTAAGGCGCTTAACAGCTCACTACAGTCCGTGATACTGTTCATTGCTCTATGCAGAAAAATAGAATTAAATTTAATTCTGCGGCTTGGTAATGTTTTTAGTTTATGTGTCAGCCTTGCAGTGTAATTCGAAATTTGTTTTGCTAATCGGTCTCCACAGCATAGGTGGTAGAGGAACCACCTCTGGGCACTCTCTCAGCGCTTTATATATAATGTACTTCATAATAAGAATTTTATTCTACATGACTGAGCCATACTCTAAAATCCGGCGAACGAGAGAGTTAAACAATTTTTTTTGTCGATGAGTTTTTGAAATCCGTATTTTAATTATAAAGATGTTTTAATTATCTTCTATAGTTATTTATTGTAGTTAAAATAACTATCAATTAGCCGTTACTGCAGTGAAATTTATGGAATTACCATTATTATGATTACATAATAATGGTAATTCCTTAGTGTGATTTCAAATTGTTTTTATTAAAAAACAATTCGAAATCACACTAATGTTTATCGACTTACCTATGTCACTGACGCAAATATTTGAAAATTCAAATAGTCTTTTTATCAGAGTCATTCTGGAGAAAGGTCACTTTAAAAGCATCCTTAGGTTCCATTGTCGGGTTTGGCAAATTGCCACTGGGTTTTTCTGTCAAAAAAAATCTGAGTAGTAGCACGGTGACTTTAAAGTGCTGGGTAGACGGTAAAAGGTTTGACCCTATTACAGGGCTTCTAAATGCAGAGCTGGCGAAAAATGGTTGTAACTCAAGTGTACGTATGCCTTATTTTTTTTTCGTGTAGATATGCGCCTGATGCAATCCATCTCACCACAACAGGAGGCGAGAGGGTTATGTCCGGCTCTCCCGTACTTTGGGCCTACCTCATATAAGCGTAAGTTTGTATGTATAACTAAACAAAACTAAAACAACAGATAATGATCTGGTAAAAATCCTACTAATATAATATATGTGAAAGTATGTGTGGATGGATGGATGGATGGATGTTTGTTACTCTTTCACGGAAAAACGACTAAACCGACTGCGATGAAACTTGGTATGTAGATAACTTCTTCTTCTTAGCGTATCGTTGGAAACAACTTTGGATTATATATATGCCGCCCAGAAAGCAGCTACGTTAGCTGCGTTGTCGGAGGCAGCCATCAGATCCTCCTGGGTGCAAGTGATAACTGGAGACCTGAATTATAACATGGACTACTTTTTATCCCAATATTCCACGGCATCGGTACTTACGCGGGTGAAACTGCGTGGCGCAGCTAGTAATATATGTATATTTGATTGTTATTATTACCTTGCTGCATTGTTGTATGTTGTTTTACTATTTCCTCGGTCAGCAGATGTTCTCTCGTGCTCATAATATTTATTACTAATTTAATGATTTGTTTTGTTGGCCGTCGATTATATTACCGTCAACGTCATCTATCAAGGTACGCCATTGTTTATCAAGGAACATGGTGATAGACTGGCAGCCTGGCACTCTGCCAATGATAAATGCAACTTTGTCTATCACAAATCGTATTTATGCCAAACGTGACTACCGCCGTGTAATTACAACTTTGTAGTAAATATGAACGTAATATTATAAATGCGTATGTGAGTTTGATAGTTTATTAGTATGTTTGTTACACTTTTACGCCTTAAATATTCGACCAATCAACATGGAATTTGGCATACACATTGTCAGGGGTACAGAAAAGGATAGGGTTCCTTTCATCCGCAAAAAAGAGCTTTTTCCCAAAGGAAAGACATATTATTTAGACCGTTAAAATTAAACCGTTATCAAATAAACATTTTCTGAAAAAATATTCTTAGAGGATATAGGTCTCGGTGTATTGAATCTTTGTAGAAAGTTTGTATTAGTTAATATAATATCTTTTTAGACTATATCTAAATTAACGCGATCGAAACTGCGTGCTAATTTCTAGTGAAATATAAATATACACACACATATGTATACACCATAATATAAAGATTATATATTCTTAAAGGAGTGTATAATGTACTTTACCGGACACTTCTCTGGACTCCGTGCTGATTGAAAGTTTGCTCATAGAAGAACTTAATACTACTTAAGTGCGCATCTCTAACTTTTCAAGGTTATATGACTATTAAATTGTTAATTATCGCTTGCTTTAAGGAAGTTTGCTTTTTTTACAGTGAAGGAAAACATCGTGAGGATACTGCATGTCTAGGAGTTCTCCATAATATTTTTGAAAATATGTGAAGTCAGTGAAGCGGTATTGGGCATCGTGGTGGACTATAGCCTAACGCTTCTAACATTAAGAAAAGGCCCGTGTCCAGCAGTGGGACGGTTTAATACAGGGTTGATATTATAATACCACTTCTTCCGAATCCGAGGTAGGATCAACCGAATCCAAGTCTTTATACAAAGCAATCAACCGGAGAAGGACTACCCTCTCACAGAATATTAACGTAAAATAGCAGTATTTCTACTGTTGTGTTTCGTTCGATGAGTGAGAGTGCGGAGGCCCAATTATCCTCTTTCCCCCTTCCCGCTCCTTCTCCTTCCCATTTCCTCCTTTCCTAAAGGGTCGGCAACGCACAAGTGATGCCTCTGCTGTTGCAGGCGTCCATAGGCTACGGTGACCACTTACCATCAGGTGGGTCGTATGCATGCTTGCCACCTTAGTCGTATAAAAAAAAAGAAAAACTACAGTTGCGCCTGCAAGTCAACTCTATATACTCGTACATACGTTAGAAAGTGGCTTTGGGTACATAACAGAAAGGTGCTTACATTATTCATAGGTCGCGGTTCTGTCCTTTAATATGAACTTTAGCTTTGAACTGAGAAGTTATGAATAATGTAAACCTCAAAAGTCAAATGCAAATATAACTTCATAAATAAAATATGGCATTTAATATCGGTATGAATACTTAAAGTTAGACTCGCCTCACCAACCTATGCAAGATTCCTGTCAAATAATATTACTTTGTGGTCTCGTGGTGAAAATAACTTCCAGTGGAAAGGAGATACTTTGTAAATATATCTTCCACACTTGCACAGGATTGTAAACAGTATCGAAGGGTCGGTAATGTATCTCTTTTTGCTAAGTTAAGTCAAAGTCAAAAATCCTTATTTCCATAAAAATGTGCAAGCTATTCTTGGACACGTCAATCCTAATTTCCTAATTAATTAATTAATATTAATATTATAAAATCGAAAATGAGTTTGTTTGTTTGTTTTTTACCTTTCACGCCTAAACCACTGAATCGATCATCCTGAAATTTTGCATATACGTTGTCAAGTGTACAGAAACGGACATAGGCTACCTTACATCCCGAAAAAAATTACTGTTCCCGAGGAAAACAATAATATTGTTCTTATGATAATAGATGGCGTCACGTGTCTTTCGAATCATGATTGAATTATATTATTACAAGCTGAGTACAACCCGAATTGATTGTCAAATTCTAAATTAACGCGATCGAAGCCGCGGGCAAAAGCTGGTAAACTATATTATTGAAAAATAGAAAAATTAAAAGGAAATAAAAATATTGCATTGAAAAAAGCCTGTTCGAGGACTAGAGTTTTTATGAGAAGAAGCAGTCAAGAAACTCATGGCCACTCTTTTCAATCGTCAAATGTTTATTGGGAATACAAATCGTTTTTTTTTTTCATATGAGCTGCTATGTGTAGTTCTAAGTTAAGACAACTACTGCACTATGATTGATCCCTGTGTAGCGTCGGACTTTGGAAACGTGGCAAGAACGGACACAACTCCCCAGACTTTCAGACTTTGAATAACTATTTGTGATTTACACAAATTATTGGTGTGTGGTGATTTGCTTTAACGGTAAAGGAAAATATCGTAAGAAAACTTGGATGTTTATGAGTAATATAATAATATTCTGCCACATACACACAACACCATCTAGCCCAAACTAAGCAGAGCTTGTACTATGGGTACTAGACAATGGATAAACATACATATATATATTTTTTTTGTATATACTTACATATTATACATAGAAACACCCAGACCAAGACAAACATCCATGTTCATGCACACAAATGTTTGACTTCTGCGGGAATCGAACCCGTGACCTCAGGCGTGGCAGTCTGTTATACTAACCACTACGCCATCGAGGCCGGCTGCAGAGTTTCCCATGATGTTCTTGTAGGCGTTTGAGGATTTCTTGATTTCAACTTGGATGAAGATATAACAGGTCTGCAAACTCACATGAGCTAGTGTGGTGGACTATGTCTAAACTGCTGAGCACGAGACAGTTCATATTCAGAGATAATAATATTATATACACAGCATATTTCAAGTTTGCTTTGTTGGTCTCGTGCGAAATGTGAGATCTCACGTTCGATTTTCTGCGCAGAGTATTACTGAGTTTTCCGTTAGGAAATTATCAATAGCATAGCAGTAGGGATGCCGCTAATGTGCCCAACAACGGCAATGACCTGGCCCCCCTATTACGTTGGATTTAGTAACTGGCGAAACGTGTGTGTAGTACAGGCTTAGATAATCCTTTCAAATATACAATGTATGTACGTTTTACGAGAAATAATAATACTTTGTACAAGAAGCTTTCATATTTGAACCCAGTCTACATATTCATATACCTAACACTTTTGAAATCTATTTATGTTTTTAAATATGACTTAAATATGATAAAACTGTAGCAGCTGTTGTCTACCAACACGAACTGCGCCGGATGACTAACTAGATGACACATCCATGAAAATAAAACATCAGAACTGGTAACAATATCGCGTATTTCCCACCACCAATGCCGGTTTCATTATTATATGCGTTTTTATAACCATTCGCGTGTATTTATGTCTCATTGTGGTTGACCTTCCAAGCTTCGAACCTTGGATGTTTACGTAGAAGTATCATTTCACGTTGTATTGCCCTGAAACGTTAGTTAAAGTCATAGAAGACTGCAAGGATGGCGTAGTGGTTTAAGTGGTCGCCTCGCTACTGCCATTGTGCCGAGTGTTGGGGGTTCGAATCCCACACGCGACAAAAAAAATTGTGATTCGCAGATATTAGTTTCGAGTCTAGATGTTCTTTGTGTCCGTTGTTTAAAGTTTTGTAAAGTCACCCGCGATCCAGGAATTATATTTAATGCGGGAGTCGTCTTTTATAAAAGAAAATAAATACATAATTCGCCAGCTTTCCTCTTTAATCTGTGTCTTGCAAGGATAGCAATTAAATTGAAAGAGAGAGTTTGTTTAATGCAACGTGACAGAATAGGTATACACATGTATCATATAAGATAAGTCAAGAACAGTTTAATTATTAAATTGCATTGCGTAGACGCGGCAAATAGCGATCTGAGATCGCTGTTTGGTGAGCCTCGTGCAATCTTCAGGGCACTGTTCCAGAATCTTCGCTGCAAGGAAGAATTAACTAAAAGAACAAGTTAATAACATCCACGTTTATTGCAGTTATAGGTTCAATGCAAATTGTGTAGGGACCTATAACATACCGAAAAATAGTTTTCGACGCCCAACTGAAATTGTTTCGAGTATAATATGTTATGAGTCCATAATTTCACTACCTTTAGACTTATCCTTAGTAATATTATCCTTAATAAATACGAATGTGAGTTTGTTTGTTCGTTACGCTTTCACGCCTTAACTATTCGACCGAACATTATGAAATATCGCAGTCTGTCAGGGTTACAGAAAGGGGATAGCGTATTTTATTACTTACCTAGCTAGTTTTTAATAATAATCTGAAACCCGAAATGAGCTGTTGCTTGCGCGTAGCTCAGCCTAACGTCTAGCTTTCTATTATATAAATAATTAAATAAAATTAAATCATTAGATAAATTGCATAGATAAATTCCTGATATGCAAGCATTTAGTTCTTTATAATATTATACACATAAACTACTTTATTCGACCTAGGAGCTTATAACCGAGTTGCGCAGTTGCGCACACGCTTACGCCGCGCTTACATCACCAGATCAACTAGACATTACAATAATATCAGTTTTTATTGCTCTTTATGTGTATTCATGCCTCATTGTATGTGACCTTGTGGGCTCTAAGCCTTGGATTGAAGTACACAAGCGGATAAATAAATCAGTTTTCAGTAATCATCGTGTAGTACGCAATAAACCGTGTGTGATTTACTAATATGTTGCTATTATTTTGTCCATCAGTCATCTCATCTCATCCTAAAGTTACTCATTGAAAATAGACCAGTAATGGACTTCCATGATCTACACAGTATATCTGTTCATTTATTGAACATTCTGAACCGGAAATTATACCAATATAACAATTTTCCAGTTGTGATTTCCTAGTTGTTTCCTTTTTTTATACAACTAAGGTGGCAAACAAGTAGCTATACGGCTCACCTTATGGTAAGTAGTCACCGTAGCCTATGGACGCCTGCAGCACCAGAGGCATCACTTGCGTGTTGTCGACTCTTTAGGAAAGGAAGAAGAGAAAAAGGAAGTGGGAAGGAGAAGGAGCAGGATGGGGGAATAGTGGGTGATCGGGCCTCCGGCACTCTCACACACCAGACAAAACACAAAAATAGGAATACTGCTATTTCACGTCGACATTCTGTGAGAATGTAGTCCTTCCCCGGTCGAGCTGGCCCATTCATGCTGAAATCAGCGAGGCTCTACTAATACCCTTAAATACCCTTGGCATAAGTTTGCGCCGATATTTGCGGTTAATAGTGTCAGAAGTTCAGGGTACGTAGTTTTGCAATTTGTATACAGCAGCGGTGGTTTGAGGTCCCACGTAATAGAGGGCAAGCCTATAGTCGTTTATCTGGGATAGTCCCAGAATCCGTGCTGCTTATGAATTTCTTGACAAAGTCCTAAAAACACTTCACCCAAACCATAAATCGTTGAGGTTTCTTGTAATACTTCTGCACTCTGATGCCCCGTCATGCTGATTTTATCACTGCTCTGTCCTGAGTGCGTTTGGTTTAAATAACTCATTTTAGTCTGAGTTTGCAAGATCACATGTGACTCAAGAAGTAATCGGCAGACTCTTTACAAATTATAGGGAGAATAGAAACATTGTTCCTCAATTTGTATTAAATCCATACTAAAGGTAGTATGGATTCAATTATTCTGATATTCCAAAGCATCGAATACTATACTACACTACTACTAGCGATACGCCCCGGCTTCGCACGGGTAGTACAAAACCTTAACAAATTATACACCTAAACCTTCCTCATGAATCACTCTATCTATTGGTGAAAACTGCATGAAAATCTGTTCAGTAGTATTCGAGTTTATCGCGAACAGACGCGGTGGAGAACTTTCTTTTATAATATGTAGTGATCACGGCATTGACGTATAATAGATAACAATAATAATATAATTTTGCTTATGCTGGGCACGGGTCTCTTATACGTCAATGCCGTGATCACTATTAGACGGGCTGAGCCATGGTTCACGTTGGCCCAGTATAATTAGCAGTCACACTTCTTCGAGAACATTAAGGAGAACTTTTAGTCATGCAAGTTTACTCACGTTGTTTTGCTTCACCGTTAAACTAACGATAGACGTATAACGCTACGTTAAACAAGTACGTTTAGGGACGTCGCTATTTGATTTATACGAAAACGTAAATCACCTGAAATTTAGCTAATATTGATGTCACGTTTGTGATGTCACGTTTTCGCTTATGTGCGTGTATGCCGAGACGATAGCTGGTTGTTAGCTCTTTACCAAAGCAATTCCCGTTTTGTATGAAGAATATTGGAATATTTTTATTTTTTATACAAACTTATTTATTCAATATTTTTATAATTGTACTTGCGAATTTGATGATATTTACATGTATATTTAATTGACTTAGGGGAGCGTGGCTTAAAATGGTTTAAATAATGTAACCGTCATGTAATTATGTTGAATTCGAGTAACGAATCCGGGAAGACAATAAACAGTCTAACTTTGAACACAAATTGTATAAAAAAATATTTATGTAGATTATTAATAATATGGAGTACATATTAAATAGAATGATCGCTTGTTTTAACGGTGAAACATTATGAGGAATTTCACTATAAAGATCTTGAAGTTGTGTGAAGTCTGCCAATCTACATTAGACCAGCGTGGTGGACTATGGCCTAACGTTTCTCAAAACACGCCCAGTGTCTAGTGGGACAGTTTATATACAACAAGGGTTATATTATATTATTAATAGATATTATTATAATAATAATAGTCGGAGCAGTAGAGCCTCGCTGATTTCAGCATACATGGGCCGGCTCGACCGGGGAAGGACTACCCTCTCACAGAATATCGACGTGAAATAGCAGTATTCCTACTGTTGTGTTTCGTTCGGTGAGTGAGAGTGCCGGAGGCCCAATCATCCCCTTTCCCCCATCCCGCTCCTTCTCTTTCCCACTTCCTTTCCTGAAGGGTCGGCAACGCGTAGGTGATGCCTCTGGTGTTGCAGGCGTCCATAGGTTACGGTGACCACTTACCATCAGGTGAGCCGTATGCTTGTTTGCCACCTGAGTCGTATAAAAAAAAATTCTATCACATATTATACACAACACCGTCTAGCCCAAACTAAGCAGAGCTTGTACTATGGGTACTAGACAATGGATAAAAATACATATTATTATATACTTATTTTATAAAGACATACATATTATACATAAAAACACCCAGACCAAGACAAACATTAATGTTCATGCACACAAATGTTTGACTTGTGCGAGAATCGAACCCGCGACCTCAGTTGTGGCAGTCGGTTACATTAATCACTACGCCATCGAAGGAGCCAGATATGTACATAAACATAGACAGAAATAAAAAAAAACGAAATAGCCATTGCATTTTGTATAGGCATTTCAAAATTAGTGTTACGTATTTAAAAACGAATTTGACCAAGCAGCGATAGCCTAGTGAGAGTTGGACTGCTACGCAGAGGTCTCGAGTTCGATCCCAAGGCGTGCATCTCTGACTTTTCGAAGTTATGTGCGTATTAAATATTTAATTATCGCTCGTGTTAACGGTGAAGAAAAACATCGTGAGGAAACTTGCATGACTCTGAGTTCTCCGTAATATTCTGGGAGATAGGTGAAGTCTGCCAATCAGTACTAAGCCAGCTTGGTGGATTATGGCCTAACCCTTCTGACACCAAGAAGACGTCCGTGCCCAGCAGTGGGACAGTTTAATACAGCGCTGATATTATTATTATATTTCAAAACGGTATTTTTATAGGCAAGTAACTAATAATTTTGTTTATACAATACATTATTAGATTTTCGTGTAAACGTATGACGAGATCACACCTTCTGATGCCAACACCAGGAGTTTGGGGACCTACGTCATCTTCTTTCATCAGGTACTTAATCATGTAAACAAACTGTTTACATGTATTTTAAATACGTGTGGGGAGTTTGTTTACTTTTCTCCTTTGAAGTATGCAAAATAATAACGGCAGTTTTATAAAAAATTGTTTGATTTACGTATTTCTTTTTTTAATAAATTCTTTAAATTTATACAGTATGCTGTTATAAAGGTTGTTGGTAACAAATTTTCAGAGAGAGTAGTTAAATAGTTATTTATAAAATATTAGGCCAGACAGGAACCCGCCACACACCCCGATTGCACATCTCAACAACTGATGATGATAGGAAGTAGAGCCTCGCTGATTTCAGCATGAATGGCTCAACCGGGGAAAGACTACCCTCTCAAAGAATATCGACGTGAAATAGCAGTATTCCTACTATTGTGTTTCGTTCGGTGATTAAGAGTGCCGGAGGCCCAATCACCCTCATTCCCCCTTCCCGCTCTTTCGCCTTCCCACTTCCTTTTTCTCTTCTTCCTTTCCTAAAGGGTCGGCAACGCGCAAATGATGCCTCGGGTGTTGCAGGCGTCCATAGGCTACGGTGACCACTTACCATCAGGTGGGCCGTATGCTTGTTTGCCACCATATTTGTATAAAAAAAATATGCCTCGCGCCGAGGCGAAACCCATATCGACGCATATTTTGTATTCGAAGCGGAACAGCCGCTTCGTGGGATCCGAATGTACTCTAACTTGCAGTTCGGATCCATATCTAGAGTAGTTTGGTATTATCAACCTTCGTCTATTGCAGTTGTTGAGCCCCATGTCATGTTCCCTCTTCCTAATTATTTTATTACAATGGATTTCTGCCCGGTAACGCCCAATTCAGTTTGAGCGAGGCATTAAGCCCAAATCAGCCCAATACCATCGGAGTCACTACCGCTGTGCCATCGAAGAGATTTAAAATGTAAAATTGCGCACAAAGACTATTCTCTGGTACCGACGACGATTTCTGTTAAGTTATTTTTATTTTCAAGTTCTATAAAACACACTACACTTTAAAATATGAACATTGACAATTATCGCCTACTCCGTGCTTCGGAGAGCACGTTAAGCCGTCGGCTTCGATCTCGGCTGCCATGAACATCTATGGCCGTCGTTACTGGGATGTCAGTGCCCTCTAATATCCTGACACTGGTCTAGCTTTAGGGTATCGTTAGAGCAGCGATAGTTCAGTGGGGAGACCAACAGACTGCATTGCAGAGGGTCTCGGGTTCGAACCCACGTCGCGCACCTCTGACTTTCGGAAGTTATATGACTTTTCGAAATTATGTGCGTATTGATTGACAATTATCGCCTGCTCCGTGCCTCGGAAAGCACGTTAAGCCGTCGGTCCCGGCTGCCATGAACATCTATGGCAGTCGTTATTGTGAGAGTGTCGACACAAAAGATCCCACTGGGTCGAAGTGTCGCCGGTCTGCACTGACTGGCACCCACATAAGATAAGGTAAGGGTATCGTTAGCCTTTGGTTTGCGGAGGTCAGATGGCAGTCGCTCCGTGTAAAAACTGATATCTAGTCAAATCCGGTTAGACTAGAAAGCCGACCCCAAGTGACATGGGAATAATAAAGGCTAAGGAGAAGACACAAATATTTAAATTATTAATTTTAAAATGAATTAACCTAATATATATTTACAAACGTATTAAAAAAGGTAACATAATTACAAAACACAAATAATTATACTACTAAATATTTACAAAAAAGGTTTAGGCATCGTGGAATTCTTCAGCATCGCTGTCAATTGGTATCGTGCCCAGAAGACTGGCAGCATTGCCACGTTGAATGGCAATGCTGATTCTTTGGACCAAAAGAGACCAGCCTTTTGAACGTCGATCAGGCGTTTTGCGATTTCCCTGTACAAATGACGAAAAAAAATACAAATAAATGGGAAGGCTTTTAAATATGAGCATACTATTTTTGTCAGTTTATTATTTATCATTTTCGGAACGAATACATGTTCAGCAATTTTAGATTGATTTTGGCATTAGTGCATCGTGAGGAATCGTTTTGTTGTATAAATACCTAAAATCGTTTTATGTGGTTAGCCTCCATTCGCCTTCTAGACTTTAGACTTTGTTATTCCATTTAGAATAATATATGATGCTTGTATATCGTGTGTTTGTCAATTTGATAGTCTGAACATTTTATGTTGAACTGGATTTTGACGAAAGTTGGTGAATCTATAAAAAAATTGCTCGATTTGAACTAAGTACATTAACTCTGTGAAGAGCACTGCGAAATATTCTTATTTACTTTTCATAATATTGTGTTACGTTTACGAAAATGTTATGTATACATTGAAATTAAACTACTTTATACGGATTTTATCACGTTTATTATTTCTTATCACACTATTATTAGGTACTTACATAATTTTGAAAGTTATAACTACTATTGTCAAACACTATTACTAGTACTTCTATTTAAGCTATTTAAATAAAAAAATATATTTAGAATTAATTTTAATTTTAGACTTTCCGCAACCAATTTTGACAACCAACAATTTAATCTTCCCGTGAATAGTTTCCTGTTGTAAAGTAAAAGAAACGTCGGGAAAAGTGTAAAGTTTAAATTAATTCCAAATAGTTCAATAAGAAAATATCCGAACTAGGAGGAAATATCCAGTTAGGTGTTGTTTACAGTATTAATCACTAACTTCGCATAATTGGAATCAACGATTTATTTATTAGAATTTACTTTAATTTACTGGCTTCATAAGCTGGAAGTGAAGGCTCGGCAACTGATAACTTGGCAACTTATAACTAAGAGGTTAAAAGGTTGATCCCTGGATTCACGATTGATACCGCTGGTATTGAAATCATAGGCACAACAATCATGCCAGCTTAATTGCTTTTTGCCACTATTACTGTATAAAAAAAAAAACCTTTTTACCGAATTTTACGAAGGTCATGGCGGCCAATCTTAACGGAGACTGGACATCTGCGCAGGATATTATAGTGCACAGGTGTATGCGCAAACACAAGTGCACTCTCTGTTACCTAACTCTCATGATCCGATAGAACGGTAATCCGACACGACCGGTGAGAGATCAGCCGCAGGGCCAACGGCTTTAGGTGCTTTTCGAGGCACGGGCCACCTCTAACGCTGCCAATTTCCTAACTCCGGGCTTAGCTATAAGCTATTTGTTGGTTCGACCTGAGATTCGAACTGGTGACCTCATGTACAGGAGTCGCATTCACTACCAATGCGCCATGGACGTCTTTAACAATACTGAGCATCCAAAGCAGCTGCTGCTAACAAACGTGAACCAGAGCACTTAGAACACGTGAACCGTGTCATTACCAAGGTCTAACTCACATTCATAGCCACTTAGTCACAATCATGACGAGCCCAATTTAAACGAGTCGCGGCCCACAAATTCGAGGATACATCAATCTTCATTACCTCCTAGTTTACTCATCAGCTCCTCAATTAGCGGCGAAAGAATCCTCTCTGAGTCAATCGGTACTGGAAATCACTAGTTTGGTATAGTTCAGGGAACATAGTATGGGTTCCTGAAAGATACGACAAAAAAAAGATTTGTCATCCTAACTAATATTAATGCGAATGTCAGTTTATTTGTCTCATACTGAGAAGAGGCCCGTGTCCAGCAGTGGCATACAGGGCTATTTCGTTTTGACGCCTTAATTACACCACGGACCATCATGGAATTTTGCATACAAAAGGACGGAGAGGGAAGAAGGATACCTTACATCCATAAAGAAAGTACTGTTCTCGAGGAGAGAAAATTTTGACTAAATGTTCATTAACGCTAGCGAAGCAGCTTACACAATCTAGTTTAATTCTTAGGATTTAATCAGTTTGACGCCATGAAATTGTCACAATGAAATTACTATGCATACCGAGATCTCATCTCATCTCGGCTTAATTTACTGTCGGACAAAATGTTATAGGAATTTTTGTTCAGAAATTTTCAGCAAGAGCACTGAGTTTGGTAATGTGCGGTAGGTGGTAATCTTGCTTGCTCTTAACGTGAAAGTTTAAAACATAGCTAGGCAAAAGTGGGTTTTCACCTTTGTTTACAAGGAGTAAACGGGGATCTTTACTTCCTAACTAATATTATAGATGCGAATGTGAGTTTGTTTGTTTGGTACGTTTTCACGCCGTAACTACTTAAGGTATCATCGTGAAATTTTGCATCCGCATTGTCAGGGATACTGAAAAGGACATAGAGTACTTTTCATCCAAAAAAAGTTCGAGGAACAGTAATTTATTGACAAAATTTAGATTAACGCGAGCGAAGCTGCGGGCAACATCTAGTAATTAAATACAACAATAAGTCGATGTACAAGTTAAGTTATACATACTCGTATTATATGCCAAATTGTTTATACGGCTTATACTTATCCTATCTATATATATAAAACTCTTCCGTTACTGAGTGATTGACAGACAACGCACAGCCAAAACTTTTGGGCACAAGAAACTGAAATTTGACATGTATATTCCTTGGGTACTGTAGGGGTGCACTAAGAAGGTATTTCCCGAAATTGCCACGGGATTGGGCAGAAATGGATAAATAAAAAAACATGTGCGGGTGAAGCTGCGAGCATTCTCTAGTTTATTATATTACCTTTATTAACGTGGAGTTGAAAAAGATAATGAGTATGACCTATCTTGCATCTACCTCGTGCTAACCCTTCAATGCTAGTTGAATGCCGCCATCATTGCCGTTATTGGCACGATAAATTTTCAATCATTATAGTACTTTAGTCATTGAGAGTCGTTTTTGCATGACATAACTCCACTTGTTGACGTACACAATTGACGGACTCTGTGAGGTCAAACTGCGATCTAATTAATTGTGTATAGAGTTTTAGAATTCCATTATGATGAGTAGAAGATAGTTGTTCTGTTTTAGACGGGTATATGATAAACATAGACATATTAAGGTCGTTTTTTCCTCAGACATGAAGATAAAGCTATGGATATTTACATGCTGCGATCTTGATGCGCTTCTTTTATTTATTTCGCTTTTATTATACAATGCATGCACGCTATTCAGTAACACTTAGAATGCTGCAGCGGTCATCAATGACCGCGATCGTTATCTATCATTTACTGCACGGCATTGAATGTGATAAAGAGTACCCGGTTAATCTTTTTTAGAAGTCCTCAATTATTTGGCTGTACTCTCTCTGATCTTTGATACTTGTGATTATAAACGGTTGCGGTAAAATATGCGTGTGCCAAATGAAACATTCAATTAGTAATTAAATTACCTTTGTAAGTAATTATCGAGGTAAACATCACTCACGTGCTTTCGACATGTTTATTTTTTTTTGGCATCCCGTGATTTACCGTGGGCCGTATAATGTTTCTGTAAGCATTTGCTGTTTCTGTCTATAATGGGAACCCAAAATGGGCTATTTATAGCACGTTAAAGTTATTTTCGAGAGTTTACATCTCATAAGTTACATTGCCAATCCTGAGTATATATTGCACCCCCAGTGCAATAAAGGCGTAAGTACAATTACGTCGATTTTTTTTATACCAGATTCAAAATAGTGCAGGTAAATAAACACAAGCTCAATTATTTTCGTTGTGAATTGACAAAAAATAACGGCTTTATAAGTACCAAAAAAATTATTTGTCGCGTTATAATAGATTTGATATTTTTAATTATAAAAGATTATAAACCAACTAAAATACTTAAAGTTTAATAAAAATACACTTAATCTTTCGTTACATCTTTGTTTCAACAAATTACACAAAATTTCTATAAAAAATATATCAGAGCAAGCAATTTATTTGCTCTTCTCTAAAGTTAGCGTATTCTTCTTACGCCTTTATTTCACTGGGGGTGCGTTATATATATAAGTAAATAGTTTTGGTGCCCTACAGTTCTTATACTAAAGCTCCAAGGAGTCAATAACTTGTGATAAGTATAAATGTTATTTGAGAGGACTAGCAAAAAGTTTCGACTATGCTAATAAACAAGAACCATACACTAATAATACACACCGTAACTCTGTATTGACTCAATCCTATATATTCCTGGAGAGGTAGGCTATGTTTTTAGGTCCAAGTAACCCTTCTCACGCTGAAAAGAGGCCCGTGCCCAGCAGTGGGACAGTTTAATATAGGTCTGATATTATTATTATATCTAATAATGATCAGTCTATTGCTATTGCCATCTAGCGTCTCATATACAGAGCCTCTGCTGCTTCGTTGAATTGCTTAACAACAAATCTCAATTACCCTTTGTCTGATCCAGGATTAGCACCCGGCTGTCACGATAGCACGCAATCTCATGCCACGGGACCAAAGATTTCTATATTGTTCTATTATTTACTTAATTTATAGAACTATCTTATCTATGTATTCGGTTATATTATTATTGTATTTGTTTAGTATTAAACTACTTGAGTATTATTTTATTTATGTACTTACGGCTAATATAAATTAAACAAGGCGTGGCGTGGCTTCATTATTTCCACTTCCTTTATAGACAAAGGAATACCGTAGGTTGTATAAATATTAGATTTAATAGCGATAGAAAAGTGGAAAGGTCGTTGGCTTTTGACTTCGACTTTTAAAAAGATAAAACTCGTCAAAAATCAGAAGTGTGTGTACGACATGCAAGAATAAACGTGCATGTCTAAGCATTCTCTATAATCGTCTTGAAGATACATATGTAAAGTCTACGAACAAGCACTAGGCCAGCCTAGTAAACTATGACATTGACTTTTTCATAAAGTCAAGAGGCAAAAGAAAAGGCCGTGACCAGCAATGGAACAGCTTATAAACAGGAATAAGATTATGAAGCAAATCCCAAAATCTATTACACATCATAAAATAATTTGTAAAAGCGGAAAAATTTATGAATTCGCGATGTTTATTCTTGTGTAAAATAAAAACTGCACAATGCACATTACTGTTCATTTAACACAATGTTCAAGAGCTAATTATCTATAAATCGCAATGTAAATATTTGACGTAGATAAACACGTTCACGTGGAGTCTGGTGTGATGTGGCGCGCGTGCTCGCCCGCCGACAATTTAACTCTTAGTATCAATTTATTTATTTACTCACTCTTCAAATACTTGAATAAGTATGTACTAGGTGTATATTGAGTTTGTAGCTCACAGGAATATATCGAATTTATGATGAAAGAAAAACATCGTGAGGAAATCTGCATGTATAAGAGTTCTCCATAATGTTCTTAGAGATATGTGAAGTCTGCCAACCCGCACTCGGCCAGTGTGGTGGACTATTATATATTTGTACTTTGTATTTTGTACTTAGTATTTTCTCACTATTTATGAGAATATCAATGATTGTAACCATTTGTGAGGCTTATATTAATGTTACTATCAGAAGGTAGCACTGGCTTCTAAGATACAGGTCTATACCTAGTTTAGAAGTCAGGGTCTCCAGTTTGTCATGTATTCCTTAAGCCCTAGTTTTGTACTTAGATTAAGTGTTTTTCTTATGAAGTAATAAACTTATCTAAACTATGGCCTTACCCTCGTAACACTGTGAAGAGGCTCGTACCCAGCATGGGAACAGTTTAATACAGAGTTGATGTTAATATTTTCTCAAAGAATGGTCAGTAGAAAATTGACTGCACTACCGAGTTCCAACTTCGTTTACCGTCGGCGTGTTCTTTATGTCTGTTGCTTGAATGTATATAAATTTATCCGCAGACACAAGGATTACTGAAATTGAGCCTGATATTTTCATAATAGTTATATTAACAAGTTAAATAACAAACCAAGAGCATCGCATTAGCAAATACAATACAATTAGAGCGCGTACCAAAAAGTTTGGGTACTCATACCTCTGCCGAACGACCAAGGCATGGAATTCTCTGCCAAGGCACGTGTTTCCTTCTTCCTTCAATCCTGGGTCCTTTAAGCGGGGCGTGAAAAAGCACCTTCTCAGGCCGTCAAAGTAGAGACCTCAACATCGCCTCGGCTACTATGAGGGCGGTGTGGAGGCCACTGCTCTTAGACCACACGACTGCTTACCATCAGGTGGAGTGTGGTCATTTTGACGAGCACGACAAAAAAAAAAAAAAAAAATATATCTTTTGACTTCCACTCGCGTTCATTTAAAATTTTATTACTGGCTGATTTATAAAGTAAATTTACTACCGCGCTCAAAGATATCTAGCGATTACTTAAGTATCTCTTAGAGAAATTTCAATAAAAATCTTGTATTGACCACATTATTTGTTTTATTAATCTACTATCTTTCAGCCCCAGCCTTCGCTCAAGAACAGTACTTTTATTCTGGTTGATATTCTATGTCGTTTTCTGTACCCCTGACAACGTGTATCGAAATTTCATGATGATCGGTTGTATAGCTAAGATGTGACAGTTTAATCCTAACTTCCTAATTTTATAATATTAGTTAGGACTGAGAGATAGCGACACACCAGTGGCCAGGCGCAATATCTTTTTAATGATGCCTGGCATTTCAACAATTGACATGTTAAAGGTGCAATTATTTAAAGGTTCATTAAGGCTAGGCTTGCTGTAACATGAAGACCGTCTACGATTATAATAATGATAATAATAATGATTTATTTTTTCTTCCACAAAGGTAACTTAAAAATATAATTAAAATACTTACATAAAATACAAAAGATCCTTGTGGGAGACTGGTATCTGCACTAGAAAACCCTATCAGGCCCCCTAAAACAATATAAGTATTATTAAAATATTATTTTCAAAGTGGAATAGCATATCATTTATCAGTAACTAAATGTAGGCTGTGGAGTGGGCGTGTGTGTGTGTGGGTGTGTGTGTGTGTGTGTGTGTGTGTGTGTGCGTGCGTGTGCGTGCGAGTGTGTATGTGCGGGTGATGAAATATGCCAGATTTTACTTAGAGACGATTAAGAGGTTTTCCGTATACTCGTAATTCTTATGTTTTAAAAGATACGAGGTTAGGTAGATTGGACGATTTAACGTAGCTATTCCGTGATGCCCTAGGTATATTACAATTTAAAATCTTTACTAAGCAGTCCCTCTATTAATCGCTAAATGTCTCACAGTGCGTCATTCAGAGATATCTTTCGAACAGTTTCAGAATATTTGTTGCCATGTCGAGTATAAACAACCCTCTTTGTATTTGTTTGTTAATAATATTATACTTATTGTTTTATCATAATGTTTAATGTTAATCGTAATGTGTCGTAGTGCAAAGGTTGGCTGGATCAAGACCCAGTTTTTAATTGTGTAAGATATAAAGTATGCAATGTTTTGTTCGTAGCTAATATTATAAATGCAAATGTGAGTTTGTTTGTTACGCTTTCACGCCGTAACTTCTTGACCGATCATCATGGAATTTCGCATTATACAAATCGTCAGGGTTAAAGAAAAGGACATAGGGTACGTTTCATCCACAAAATAATCTGTTCCCGAATGAAAGAAAATTGACATAACCTACATTTAGGTGAGCGAAACCGCGGGAAAATCTAGTTCGAATAATAATTGCGGATTATTTAAGGGATAATTCACATTTTTCTCATTCTAAATTTTTCTCGACGGAGCGGGCAGCGGCTTTCTTTTTTAAATTAATTTGGTTAAGCTTAGGTTAGTTCATAGGTCATCTATACTAATATTATAAAGCAGAAGAGTTTGTTTGTTTGTTTTTGTTTGAACGCGCTAATCTCAGAAACTACTGGTTCGATTACGAAAATTCTTTTAGTGTTAGATAGCCTATTTATCGAGGAAGGCTATAGGCCATATAACATCACGCTACGACCCACGGGGGCGGCGCAGTAACGATTAACGCGGGTGAAACCGCGGGAACATCTAGTTTTATATATTTGTATACTTTGTTCTGGTTGTGATTTTTTAAAATTTTGTGCTTCGCTTTCTAAAGCAATAAATGTTTCTGTCTTTCTTTCTTCTTTCTACACACATCTATGTCTCTTTCATGCACACAACTATATTTTTAAATCCCATGCAATGAAACAAGCAGCTGTTCATAGATCCCCTATAAATTTTACGCTATTATAAAACGGTACAGCTTTTTTTTAAAATCTTTTTTAAAACGGTAGAGCTTGAAGATTGACAGATTGCATGTTGATGTTTATATTGTTACTGTATGCACAATATGACGTCATAAACGTTAAAGTACCAAGATAAGTTAACGTCATTGAACTGCTTCTGATCTGGTAGAACCAGTTTAGACCGAAACACTAATTCGTGTGATACGTCACACGGTGTACAGACGTAAGTCCGCGATGTTGATCGATAACAGATAAAACATTGTATGTTCGGTATGTTGATCATAATCTATGGGATTATATATTGTCAGCTTCGATGCCGTGGTTAGTGTACCTAACCGCCTGCTACGCCTGAGGTCGCGGGTTCGATTCCCGCACAAGTCAAACATTTGTGTGCATGAACATGGATGTTTGTCTTGGTCTGGGTGTTTCTATGTATAATATGTAAGTATGTATTTACAAAAAAAAAGTATATATGTATGTTTATCCATTGTCTAGTACCCATAGTACAAGCTCTGCTTAGTTTGGACTAGATGGTGTTGTGTGTATGTGATAGAATATTATTATTATTATATTATATAGGTATATTCCTAGTTTGTAGGAGAAAGTGGAGTTTTGTGTACACAGCGTTTAATAGAAAGGTCATATAAATGTTTAGTATTTGATAAGGTAAATACCGAAAAGTAAATCACAGGCAATAAAATGAAATATAATTAATTTGTTGAAAATACCTACGGTTAAAGAACCTAACTGTAATATCTTATTGTCAAGTGTTAAGTTTGATTAAAATTGTGTTATCTACATATATAAAACTCTTCCGTTACTGAGTGACTGACAGACAACGCACAGCCGAAACTATTGGGCGCAAGAAGCTGAAATTTGACATGTATATTCCTTGGGTACTGTAGGGGTGCACTAAGAAGGTATTTCTCGAAATTCCCACGGGATTGAAAAGAAATGGATAAATTAAAAAAACATGTGCGGGCGAAGCTGCGGGCATCCTCTAGTTTTTCTATAAGACTATAAACATGAATTTCAAAAGTAGTGGTAGTTCAGGATGGGGACAGATAACCCATTGGCAGTTAAGCAGACTCACACGACTGATCAGAGATGGCTAAAGGTGCCTTGGCCACAGCGAGGGGTTGGTAAGATAATGAGTCACCGAGAAAAGTTAAAGTTGAATTTAATAACATCGACTGGCATTAACACAGTGTTACCAACAGTATAATTTAATAACATCGTCTGGCATTAACACAGTGTTACCAACATTATAAAGGCAAAAGTGTGTTTGTTTATTATGTTTTATTTTCTTATTACAGTAAGTTCTTTGCATAGACAGTTTATTGGCGATAAAGTAAGATAGACTACTTCTTTCTTTTTCTCACATCTCAATTGGATACAGTCGAGTTAGACAAAATAAATAAAAAAACATTAAATATTTTTCTTTATTATATTTTAAGCTTGGATATGTCTATATATTAACGAACTAGACTGCACTTTTTTTTTTCCTGGGGGAATGCTTTGACGCATACCCCTCCGCGGGGGCGGGCGGACGGGTTATGTCGGACTCGCCGGGGTAACAAAAAGATGTTAAAACGATAAAATGGACCTCCCGGAATACCGACTAATCCTACCACGGTGTTCCTCGACAAACAACTATCGGCGGGGCCGCGCGAATCACTTTCACATGCGGTCGCGACCCCGCCGAGGTTACGGCCCACCGTATGAAACGGCAGGCCACTACACGAAAAAGACTGCACTTACCTTTACGCAAATACCACACCTAAATGGAAAGATACAAAATACAATCATAACATTTGACCTGCACCTATGACGTACCTAAAATGTTTTTTTTTTCTAGATAAATGCAAAGGTTAACATAACAAACTTACATTATTATTATCGTGTAGGTAGTTTAGTAATAGCCTACATTGATATCTCTTTACAAGAGGTATTTAAAAGGCATTATCTGTTAGTAGAATATAGGTATAGGTATAATAATATAAATAATTATTTATTGCCAGAAAAATAAGATACATCCTTACACTACATCATGCACATTACATAAACAGTGTTAAAGCATACCTGCCTTAAATAATTTAAGCTTAAATTAAAATTAATTCTTAAACTACGTTAATTTATAGTGTATACAATATAAATGAAGTTCAAAATGTTATGTTTAAGCCTGCCTGAACTAGGATAAACCTATGTTTCAGGATATCACTTGACAATTTTATTTTACGCTAGCGCACAATTAGTACAAATATTTACAGTCGAAAGTACATTTACGATTAAAGGTGTTTAAGAAGTAAAATACAACTTTAAATTTACTTTCAATATCATTTTAAGACTTCTAGCAGTTTTTCTGTGTCCGTATACCTATATTATATACCTATATATTTCATAGCTGCTTACACGAACACCTAATATTATATTATGATTTAACTGTAAAGTAAATGTAATACTGCGAGGGACCTGGTACCCAAAACACAAGTTAAATCTTACATTGGCTACCAGAGTACAACAAATTCTGTATTAACTTGTTTTGATTTATTATGTACTGTGTTCATGCTAAATGTAACTTTCTGAAAAATAAATATTATTATTATTATTAATATATTCTACATACTAACAAATATGCACACAGTGGAAACGTACTAGCGTCTTTTAAGGTACCGTAATCTTAGAAAGTACATGACTATAATAATATTGTTTTATGCTTACGCGAATATTATACATTGAGAATATATTACATTTAGATAAATTAATAAACTATTTAAATTTACTCTTTTCCCGACTTTTCGGTTGCTTTTCAATGGTTGTGATCACGGGGAGGCAAATCTCCGGTTTCTGAATTGAGAATGACATGTTTAGAACGACTCAAGCTCTATAGTTAAGTATTGCTTAAACATTATTTTTGTTTCTATATCAAGTTTCTTTAAACTGTAATTAACATTTGAGCAGGTATTTGAACATCATATTTATACTTAATTACTTTTATTGTAAATAAATAGTTTTTAATTATAATTAAATAATAATACTCTATCGAATACAACACCATCTAGCCCAAGCTAAGCAGAGCTTGTACTATGGGGCTATGGGAACTAAACAATGGATAAACATACATTATATACTTTTTAGACATACATAATTATACATGGAAACACCCTGACCAAGACAAACATCGATGTCCATGCACACAAATGTTTGACTTATGCGGGAATCGGACCCGCGACCTCAGGCGTGGCAGTCGGTTACACTAACCACTACACCATCGAGACAAAAATGCTCATTTGATAGCGGTTTGATGAAACTCGGTTCTATCAAAATTATTTGGGAAGACTCAGTTAAGATTTGAAGAGAGAAGAAATATTTCTCAATTTAGAAACCGGGGGTAATATGGTGAACGTCTTGAACTGTAGTTATTTCAAAGTACCATAATTTATTGTTGTCCTTTTAATTATAAGTGTTCCTATTTCCTTTAAGTGTTACATAATCTTGCTGTTTGACTTATACTATTTTCAGTTCAATTGTACTTACCAAGTGTTCTCTAAACGACGGTTTTTGACATTGCAGGCACATGAAATGTGTTTGAAGGCATTTTTACAGACAAAGTAAATAAAAGACGTGTTTTTTGTTTAGCGTCATAAGACAGCTGTCTGGGTGTCGTGGTAATATAATGCAATATTGACTTATTGTGCAACGTATATGACACGTTTTACGCGACGTGTTATAAAAGCGCGATTATGATTAAGTTCTCGGCTATCTTAGTTGCGTAGCGGTAGTAAGCAATGAGACCTTGCTTACTACCGCAAGTCAATTCTCAGGTCAGCTATAATATTATTGGGTTATCCTGTTAGGAAATCTTAAGAGCAGCACGGATTTATACCTGGACCGATTTTACTTTTGCCTAGACGACCTGCCTAAAGATAAAGGAGTGCATGGATTTTGTGTTTTAATGGGTTATTTTGATCTTATCATTTAGATCGCAAATATGGAAAGAACACACCTTTCTGGTATTGCGTTTCGGATATAACGGACAGCGGCAGATCGAAGAATTTGAGCGGCATTTTAGAATATGCATCCTATGCAACAGCGCACACGAAATCAAACACAAAAAGTCCGTCGGTGCACGACCGAGTCTCATAGACATCGGAACAAATCGCAACTACTCACCATGGCGACCGTACCCACAGTGAGATAGGCAGAGACAAATTACATTCACACTTTACCAGGTATTTAAGTTTCTGAGTAATAGATGGAGAGTCTATTTCTGATGGCAACCCTATTACTGTATACCGGACAGCCGCGGGCAACAACGGACGAATCCGGACTTTTCGGTACGATGAAAAGAAAATACAGCCGTCTGCAAAACGTCTTACAGTTCAGTAACATGTGACAAATGTGTGTAGGTCATGGTTTATGCAGCCATTTTTATTTACATTATATTTATAATTAATGTGTGTAACATGCAAAATAGCATGACATATTTCACAGATGTTTTTAGTAAGTTACCATGAACCAATATAGAAGAATAAATTTAAGTATGAAACGTGTTCCTGAAGTCACGTTGAATTACAAGTTTTTTCTTAGTATTTCCGTTGTGTTTATAATGTTGGTAAATATTACGTTTCAAATCAATCACAGCGACTGATATTTATTTATTCAATAGACGCAACTACAGATAACAAATTGCAAATACTTATAATTATTCTTCTTCTAGAGTCGATTGTACAATTATTTTAAATATGTCCTGTCCAATGTGAAGCCACGGCAACCGCATTAACAGTTGCGTCCACCAAGTCCTCCATAGTGCATGAAAGGAGCCTCCTTGAGCGACATTAATAAAAAGATTCAGCTTTCCCACGTCCGGCGCACCCTGGACACCTAGCACTCGGTAACGCAGAGTCTAGGTCACTAATCCTTTCAACACGATGGTACAAAACACTACTTATATAATAAAGATAGTTTACCTGTTAATTCGGCAACAGATTACGGATGAACAAAGTATTTTTTAATAGAAGTTTTATATAAAATACAAATATACAAACAGTAAAGTTAAAATATTCAATGTATTATATTAGGATTCAAAAGTATAAGTTTACTGAGTTAATCAATCTGACGATCAATCATCAGTTAATTAAATTAAAATTAGGTAATAAAAATGTATCCAAAAAAGCTTATTTTCTATGTTATTTTATTTTTAAGGGACAAAAAGCAATTAAGTACATGTTAAAGTATTACAAGATAGTGTTTTACATTAAATTATCAAACATATAATCAACACCATTGTCCACGGATTAACAATGGAAAATGAAAGTGATGGTGAACACAATTGAATGAATTTGACAATTTTTAACAAACAAAATCTAATATGAATCGTTGTACTCCTAAAGTGAATTAAACAATTCAATAGCTTTACGGTTGAATTGTTGATCAGTGAGAGTAAATATGTCCATTTGAATAACATACGTATTGTATGCTTCAACAAGTCTACGAAGAGGCGCACGCACTCCGGCGTTTGTTCTGCATGTGTCTGTACAGAAAAGACGGCATTATCTGCAATTGTTTGTTGACTGTCTTTTGTGTTGATCTGCCTTTCAGAAACCTAGCGTTAGACTTGTGTAAGTACATTATAATTGATATAATATCCTAATCCCAATCCTAACTAATATTATAAAAGCGAAAACGAGTTTGTTTGTTACCTTTTCACGCCTAAAGCACTGAACCCATCATTCTGAAATTTTGCATATACATTGTCAGGTGTACAGAAACGGACATAGGCTACCTTTCATCCGAAAAAAAATTACTGTTCTCGAGGAAAACAACAATAACGTACCTATGATAATAGATGGCGTTACGTGTCTTTCGAATCATGATTGAATTATATTATTACAAGCAGAGTACAACCCGAATTGATTGTAAAATTCTAAATTAACGCGAGCGAAGATAAATTATAATATAAAATAAATTATACATGTTATGAATACATGGGTAGGTAGTACTTTATGTGATCGCTTCGCCATCGTCCCTGCGTCGTGTGTTGTAGCTTCTTGACACAAAAAATCATACGTCTTTGGGGGAACATTGTGTCAAAGTTCAAGAAGCTTCTGCTAGATATACCAAGAGCGACAAGCTGAGTTGTATTACACCTAAATTTGTTAGTTATATTTTCGGTCTCATAAGAGCAGCGATAGCTCAGTGGGGAGACCAACAGATTGCAATGCAGAGGGTCTCGGGTTCGATCCCGCGTCGTGCACCTCTGACTTTCGGAAGTTATATGACTTTTCGAAATTATGTGCGTAGTGATTGACAATTATCGCCTACTCCGTGCCTCGGAGAACACGTTTTTTTATTTTGCTCGTCAAAAGACCACACTCCACCTGATGGTAAGCAGTCGTGTGGTCTAAGAGCAGTGGCCTCCACACCGCCCCCACAGTAGCCGAGGCGATGTTGAGGTCTCTACTTTGACGGCCTGAGAAGATGCTTTTTCACGCCCCGCTTAAAGGACCCAGGATTGAAGGAAGAAGGAAACACGTGCCTTGGCAGAGAATTCCATGCCTTGGTCGTTCGGCAGAGATATGAGGACCCAAACTTTTTGGTACGCGCTCTAATCGACTCTAACCGTGTAAGGATGGCATCTGAGCCCAGCACGCGTTGTTCTGGATAGGAAAGGGGAGGGCGGGATAAGGTGGAATAACTCTTCAGAGCACTCCCCGTGGTATATTCTGTAGAAACATGCCAATGAGGCAATGTCCCTACGGAGTTGCAGAGGTTCCAGTGAACTCGTGACCTCTGGATCTCCGATGATACGGACAGCCCGCCACTGTAACCGGTCGAGAGCGTCCAGCAAGTACTGCGCGGAGCCATCCCAAAGATGAGAACAGTACTCCACGCAAGGGCGCACTTGTGCCTTATACAATAGGCACAGTTGCCCAGGCGTTTAGAACCGCCTCACACTGTTCAGAACTACGATTTTTCGCGAAGCTTGCTTAATGACGCTCTCGATATAGGTTTTCTGATTAAGGGAACGGCAAAGATCCATACCTAAGATGGAGAGGTTGTCACGTATCACCAATGGAGTGTTCTTCAGAGAAGGGAGGGGAAGGAACGGAGACTTTTTTGTTGAGAACGCGCATGCCTGGGTCTTCTTGGCGTTGAACTCGACCAAGTTCTTGGCACCCCATTCATAGATGCGGTCCAAGGTCTGGTCAAGTTCAACGACAAGATTCTGCCTTTTCCCCTCAACCTCAGCCTGTTTGGCCCCAGGATGTCCGAGATATCGCCCATGCACGGTACTGTCGTCCGCATAACAATGTATGTTGCCGAGATTCAACATATCATTGATATGCAGAAGAAAGAGCGTAGGGGATAAGACACAACTCTGAGGCACTCCTGCATTGACCTGCATAAATTTGGAAGCGCGACCGTCGCAAAGGACCCGAATATGACGCTTCTGCAGGAAACTTGCAATCCAGATGCACAGTTGAGGGGGCAAGCCATAGGCCGGAAGCTTGGAAAGAAGAGACCGGTGCCAGACTCTGTCGAAAGCTTTGGCTATGTCAAGGCTGATAGCCAAACACTCGCCGTGCTTGTCCATAGCCTCACCCCAGAGGTGCGTGACGAACGCTAGAAGATCACCCGTTGATCGTTTAGACCGAAAACCGTATTGGCGATCATTGATCAACGATTGATCCTCCAGATAGCGGACAATTTGGATGTTTATAATCCGCTCGAACACCTTGGAGAGCACCGAGGTGATAGCTATGGGTCGATAGTTGCTTGGCTCGGAACGGTCCTCCTTTTTGGCAATCGGTTAAACGTTCGCCTCCTTCCAAGCCTCAGGCACAATACCTGCGGCGTAAGACGTCCGGTATAGGCGCGTAAGCGTGGGAGACAACTCCGCTGCACATTTTTTAAGGACCACAGCTGGGATGCCGTCAGGTCCACTGGCTTTCCGAACATCGAGAGACTGCAGTATCGCACGATCGGTTCGTTGCCTGATACATATATCAGGCATGGTGTAGCCGCAGTTGGCAATGTTAGGCGGCTGCGAACCGCAGTCATCGATTCGGGAGTTGGCCGCAAAGAGATTTACAAGCAGATCTGTTTTCTCCTGCGACCGATGAGCCAGTGATCCATTCGGATACCTCAGAGGGGGCAGCAAGGTCTGGCAGAAGCTGGACTGCACGGCTTTGGCCAGGCGCCAATAGCTACGACTGCCCGTAGGATGCGCCATGAGTTCCTGGCCAAACCGTGTGACGCGCTGGGCATCCGCTCTTAAGTATGCCCTCTTGCAGACCTTTGTGGCTTGGTTGAACGCTGCCTTCAGGTGATCCACGTTAGGGCCGTGGAGAGTGCGAGCCCTGATCCAAGCGCGGTACACTGTCTGTTGGCGTTCAACAGTATCAGCGCATTCACGACCGAACCAGGGCCTTTTCCTGCCGCCGGTCGTGACATCACTGTATGGAATATAATATTCCATACCCAGGATGATTTCACCAGCGACAGCAGTAGCGCTCTCTGATGGATCCCTGTTCTCAAAGCAGCGTTGAGCCCAAGGGATGGATGCGAAGTACTCCCGCATTCCATCCTAGTCTGCTGACGAGTAGTGCCACAGTCGTCGTCTTGCCTCCTCAGGTCGTGGGGGCGTTAAGCCGTTGGTCCCGGCTACCATGAACATCTATGGCAGTCGTTATTGGGAGAGTGTCGACACAAAAGATCCCACTGGGTCGAAGTATCGCCGGTCTGCACTGACTGGCCCTCACATAAGATAAGATAAGATAAGATTGGGTCCCACGGAGTAAGGTTTGAGCATACTACCTTTTGCTTACCTAGTTTACGCATTCCAATGTATTTTTGTTACTAAGAATTACTTGATAGAAAACATAACAGTAGTTCGCCTGACCCATGAAAATAAATTGGACTAAGCCAATCGAATAGCGTTCTTGTTTGCCTTTTATGATGAAGTTAATACAAAATGCATGGTGTCACTGTAATATACGCTATAGGTTATGGACGGTGTAGATCTTTGATTACCATCGACCTGTGTCCCACATAAGTTCCATTACAAATTTATTGTATCGCCCTGAGGTGTAACCATGAGTTTGGAGATCAAACTATGGTTACTCCAGTTACTTCATCCACAGTTACTTGTGTAGTTACAGATTGATTGCCTGGACATTTTCAGGACATTCATTCCCAGTTGAAATCTTTGATCCTTCCTTCTTGTAATATTGTGCAGCTATTGAAAAAATATATAAGAAATATCTCCTAAAACGGTAACGGAAAACATCGTGAGAAAATCTGTAAGTCTAAGAATTCTCTATAATGTTCTTGAAGATAAGTGAAATTTGCCAACGCGCACTGGACCAGTGTGTTGGACTATGATCTAACCCTTCTCATGCTTAAAAGCGGCTCGTGCCTAGCAGTGGGACAGTTTAATAAAGGGCTGATATTATTATATTATTATCTCCTATAGAAAACTCGAGAGCGGATTAAAAATAAATGGACTCGTAACCAAGTTTTTTGGTAAATGCAACACATGTTGCATTTACCAGAAGTTAAAATTAGGCTTTTGTTTAAATGATTTAGGGACTTTCATATTAATTACGAGTCTATAGTTTTTATATCACTGTTATTATTTTCTGTATTCCCATAAATCCTAATTTATAAATGTAAAAGTCCGTATTATTATAATTATATAACTTTGTAATTCAATCACGCGGGAGTCGTTGAACGTATTTTGATAAAACTT
Source organism: Catocala sponsa (assembly GCA_963564715.1). Classification (NCBI taxonomy): domain Eukaryota; kingdom Metazoa; phylum Arthropoda; class Insecta; order Lepidoptera; family Erebidae; genus Catocala; species Catocala sponsa. The sequence continues at coordinate 6,707,322 of OY751346.1, read as the reverse complement.
AACCCACAAATAGTTATGATATTTATGGGTTTTCAAGCTACTTAATGAGTCGCTAAACTGTTAGCACGAGACCGTTAACCATTGATTTTTAAGGGTTGATAACGCACTAGCGATGAATGAATGAATGAATGAATTTATTGTTTCATTGATCATAACATAACATACATAAGGTACAATTTTAAATGTAAGCATATCAGTCAGGTTAGGTACAAATTGTTTGCGGCTGGTACTTAAAATAGGTAAAACCTGTGCCATAAGTACCAGCAACCTTCCAATGATACAGTAGATTTATAAAACTGACATATTACTTATATAACATACATAAGGTCCAATTTACTAACCTTAGTAGATTATTTGTTGGACGGGGGTTCACAAGTAGACGTGCTGTATTTTGACTTCCGGAGGGCGTTTGATAGAGTCAATAATGACATACTACTGGCCAAACTTAGCGCTATCGGTTTTGCTCCTGGACTACTCCAGCTACTTGCTGACTATCTCCGCGATAGACAGCAGTTTGTCAGACTTGGTGTTTATGAGTCTAAGCCCTATCACACGCGCTCTGGTGTGAGCCAGGGATCCATACTTGGACCCCTGTTGTTCTTGCTCATGATCAATGATCTTCCTTCAGTTCTGCAGCACACCCGTTGCTTAATGTATGCCGACGACCTTAAAGTTTATATGGAGGTTAGGTCTGAAACTGACTGTTTAGCTATACAGCATGATATCGATTCTTTATATCAGTGGAGCCACACGAACAAGATGGATTTTAACCCCACTAAATGCTATGTTGTAAGTTTCGGTCGTGTGCGACACCCAATTGAACACGACTACAAGATACTTGGTCAGAGCATAAATCGGTCAACCACCATTAAGGATTTGGGTGTCACTTTTGACCGTAAATTAACATTCCAGGATCATGTAACTGCACTAGCAAAAGAATCTTTTAGACGTTTAGGTTTCATACTGAGGAATTCCCATGACATTAGTAGCTATCCAGTTATAAAATTGATTTATGGTGCTTTGGTTCGCTGCAAACTAGAGAGTGCTGGGTGTGTGTGGAACCCGCATGAAAAAAAGTACATTCTTCTGCTTGAGAAAGTACAAAAGGCTTTCCTTAGGTACCTATACATGCGTATCCATGGATACTATCCACTTATGTACCCTACACACTTTCTTCTGAGTAGCCTATGCTATAACTCCTTAGAGGTAAGGCGTGAGATGAACCAACTCACAGTAATGTGTAAAATCCTCAGAGGTAAGATTGATGCACCGGATCTTCATGATGAGTTGTGTCGATTATATGTCCCTAATAATTACCGTCGTAACCGGAAACAAGTTTTGTTCGCCGTACCGTCATGTCGCACTGTGGCTCGTGCAAAGTCACCCATACCGCGCACCCAGTCTGCTCTCAACACTCTCCTTAGTGCCAATCCGGACTGTGACTTGTTTGCGGACGGATGGCATGTAATTATGTTGGTGTGTTTGCGATTCTGTGAAAGGAATCGCATACACACTAACTAAACTTATTTTTGTGTATTGATTGTGTTTCGTGTATTGTGTTTTGTTTATACATTATGATTGTTAGTTCTTTTTTTTCTGTGTATATTTTCTTTTTGTTGAATTTATTTGTGTGTTCCATTTTAATTATGGTTTTTCCTCTTTGTTGTTATTTATGTGTGTGTTACCAACTATGGTTTTGTGTTAATTAATGTAATTGGTGTTATACCGTTTTAATTAATTAATTAAATAAATAAATAAATAAATAACATAATGTTGAAACAACGTGGGTACATTTACATTTTACAAAATTATCTTTAAAAAAGAAATACTACTATACTATACTACTGTGATACTCTACATATTTAAATAAATATTTTGTTATATAGTTTAGCTTTATATTTTTTTTATTATTAACGTGTACGTAGTACCTAACATTGTTTCATGGAAATATAAGTTATTGAATTTGAATTACTCAGTATTTCAAGCATCCATAGAGTCTCAACGTCTATTGACAACAACAATCGCAGTAATCTACATGCAGTCAGGCGGATCTCAAAACGAAAGTTACACAAACTATAGTAGTTCGGTTTTCCCTACTATCCTAATTATAGATTCTGACTCATGGTAAGAGTATCACTATTAAGTTTACCTACTATTGTATGCGGTAACACAAGGACTGGTCAATTCTATATTAATGTCTGTCATCTAGTTTCTGTGTACAATATGTGTTTGCTCTCGACTACTACATTATTTTGTGTTTGCATTGTAGATGACTGGGTAAATGACTTGTGGTTACGATACGTTACGTTATGCCATTTTGACTTATGAACTTGTTCTATAAGTCTGCCTGTCCATTGAAGCGGAGCGAGGCTGCGGAGCGAAGCAACGAAGAAATATTAACCAACCATAAAATCTCTGCTCCGCTTCAGTATGCAATCCTATTGGTTAATATTTCTCCATTTCTTCGCTCCACAGTCTCGCAATGGACAAGCAACCTAAAATCGAATTGTTAATAGGGTGATTGGATAGAGTACTATGGTAATCAACTGTCGTGGGTGACATAAATGTGAGGGTCCTCTGCCTATTATTTTTTGGGAAGTTTGTTAAGCTATCGGTCTTTGCAGTTGTGGACAGTCATCAGGGCCAATATAAGGGCAGATCCTTACATTGATTGTAATGACTGTCCTAAGTGTCTTTGATGACTGCACGGATGGCGTAGTGGTTTAAGTGCTCAACTCGCCAGTGCCACTGTGCCAAGTTTTGTGAGTTCGATTCCTGCACGGGATAAAAATTTGTATTTTCCAGCAATGGTTGTGTTGAGTCTGAGTGTTCTTTGTGTGCATTGTTTCAATTTCACACGATTTCAACATTAAAATTATTTCTAGTGCAGGCGTAGTCTTTACAATAAAAAGAAATTGGGGCGGTCTTTGGGAACTGCCGATAGAAGTAAAAACTTTAATCTTTGAACATAAGCACTGCTTAATAAACAAAAAAAAGAAAAAAAAGGGGCGGGTCGGATTCTTGATACTCTCTTAGGGTTATTAAGGGGGTCAAAATTTCGTTATTTTTTGCGTAGGACGCACCATTTCTGAGATATTGTTAATATTCTAAAGTAATTCAAAAATAGAAAGCGTGGAAGCGTGACGATGACGCGACTTCTATGATTTTTGTCACTCAAGAAGTGCTCAACGCGCCTAAAGAAGTTTTCACTTCAAAAAAGGCAATCGGCGTTCCGTCGGGAACGGACAAAAAATGTGCAATTTGACCAGCATTATAGAACATACTACAACGCACGCGAAAGGTAAAGACAAAAAGACAATAAGTTTTTGCCATTATGGGCGGACGGCGGTTCACAAAACAGATCTGAAAGATTATACCGCTGTCTTTCAGGGCGCTTCCTATAGGTACTAGGAGTATTATAAAGGTGTTACAAATTAAGAAAATAATGAAGGAAAGAAATAGAAAGATGCATGTATGTGAGTGACTAGCACTCCACTAGCGACATGGGTAATTCATACCGTCAATTACTCTATCCATAATTAAATTCCCTCACTGAAAGCAGTAGGAAATCTTTATAAAAAAACTGTTTGTGTTATGAAACTATAAGTATAATAATAATAATAATAAATCTTTATTTCAGAAATGTTGGTTTCCATATTTGTTTTTTTTTTTAAAGAGAACAAACTTTTAATTATATAAACTTAAATTAAAACTTAAATAACTTATGCAGCTATTTGTAGCCATTTTTCATACATGGAACTACTACACAATCTGTCAGCAAGATCCTTAATTATCGTATTACTATTTACTACACGCACCAACCCGAGCCATGAGCTCAGCGATTCGGCTTCTTTGGATGGCATTAAACGTGTCCAGTCTTGCCTCTGTAAACATCCCCGAGGCACTACAATATGGTGCTAAACCCATGAGGTGTCTGTAGATGTTATTGTACTGAACACGAATGCCATCCAAAGACCTCTTCGTATATCTAGTCCAGAGTTGGCACGTGTAGAAACTCTGACAGTATGCTCTAAACAAGTGTGCTTTAGTTTCCGCATTTATCCTGTAGAAGCGTCTTGCTAACATGTATAGAAGTGTGTTTTCTAGGAACATATCTGATGTAACCATAGTGTAATTCAATATGTTCATCGCACGCCATCGGCGAGCGATGAACATATTGAAAACGGCTTAGTGTAGGTAGTATTTCATATCTCTGTACGATAAGCAACCTTTAACAATATGCAATTTTATAAATACATACATACATAGATTCGCGCCTGTTTTCAAGAGGGGTAGGCAGAGACTACGGATTTCCATTTGCTACGATCCTGACACACTTCTCTGGCTTCATTCACTTTCATCACATTCCTCATACACGCCCGTCGGTTCAAGGAGCTCTTAACCTGGCCTCTGTCCAGAACGCCTCCGATCTGATCGAGAAACGTTCGCCTAGATTTTCCTCTTGTATTTTATATGCATACATATTGTCGTGTTGTTGATAGATCCGCTTAGTTATAGAGCTATATATAATATTTTCTTTGGTTGCAAGCTAAAAAGAGAATGCAGATTCTCTCTTTAGAAATAATGTCCTATGAACCAAATTTTAGTCACGCCACCCGACAATCGACAGGAATGGGAAGAGATCAAGCGTAGAACCAATTAATTATAGTAGGCTATACGTGCTTTCCGAGGTTTCTATAATAATATTCTATCACATACACACAACACCATCTAGCCCAAACTAAGCAGAGCTTGTACTATGGGTACTAGACAATGGATAAACATACACATATACTTTTTTTTTGTAAATACATGGAAACACCCAGTCCAAGACAAATATCCATGTTCATGCATACAAATGTTTGAATGTGCGGGAATCGAACCAGGCGTGGCGTCGGTTGCACTAACCACTACGCCATCGAGGTCGAGGTCTATTAAATCTAAGTAGAAATAAATACTTACTATCCTTACTAATATTATAAATTCGAAAGTAACTCTGTCTGTCTATCTGTCTGTCTGTCTGTCTGTTACCTTTTCACGGCTAAACAACTCAACCGATTTAGATGAAATTTGGTACAAGTATAGTTTAAAACCTGGGGAAGGACATAGGCTACTTTTTATTGATGTAGGTACCACGCGGGCGGAGCCGCGCGCAAAAGCTAGTAGGAGATAAATGTATGTGAGATATGACATTATATCTTTTTTCAGTAGCAGCTGCTACGCCTTTAATTATTTCGTATTCGGGCTTTACAAACAAAGAAATTACTGACACACATAACATTACTACTCGAAACAATTATTAGTGGTTCATACATTTTCCCTTTGGAGTTCGAGCTAACACTGCATACTATCAGTGGCAATCATTTAAACCACAGAACCATTCGTGTGTTATTATAGATAATTCTACTAATATGTCTATCACGCAAACCGTTGATAGGATTTTAATGATACTTAGCACACAAATAGAACATGTCTTCATGTTCCCGAGGGATAGTATTTTTTTTTTTATACAACTAAGGTGGCAAATATGCCGTGTGGTGCCGGTAGAGTAGAATATGCCATGTGGTGCCGGTAGAGTAGAATAGCACCACCCCATTTCTTCCCGTGGGTATCGTAGAAGGCGATTAAGGGACCATCCGAGAGGTGGGCAGCAGCGCCTCTTGCGTAGACAACACAGTCCATATCAATACACTGCGGTCACCAACCCGCCTGCCCAGCGTGGTGACTACGGGCAAAACCCTCCATGATGAGTCCCAAAAAGAAACGGCCCCCAGTTCCCGGCCGCCCTACTATTCCAGGTCACGGCAGCGGCCTTGGTTACGGTAGGGTAGGGGGTGCTAGGAATCCCCAGGCTACGGACGGCTGCCAACAATTGATCCTGGCTACATTTAATGGACGCAGTCTACGGCTGGACGAAAGCCTCCAGATCCTTGAAGTAGAATTAGAGAAGATACGATGGCATGTTCTCGGGTTATCGGAAGTTCGTAGAGAGGGAGAGGACACGGTAACCCTTGAGTCAGGCCATCTATTCTACTTCAGGGAAGGGAGCCAAAAATCTCAGGGTGGCGTGGAATTTCTCGTCAACAAAGCTCTCCGTGACAACGTGGTGGAGATCTGCAGCGTCTCGACCCGGGTAGCGTACCTTGTACTGAAACTGACCGAGAGATACTCTCTCAAGGTCATACAGGTATATGCGCCGACGTCGAGCAGCTCAGATGAAGAGGTGGAGGCCGTTTACGACGATGTGTCAAAGGCCATGCATCGTACCACCAAAACCCATTATACAGTTGTCATGGAGGACTTCAACGCCAAAGTGGGAAAAGAATGCGGTGAATCTTGTTTGGGACAGCATAGCTATGGACGCAGAAACCATAGGGGCCAAATGCTGGTCAACTACATTAGCATGCAGGGGCTTTTCTGTATGAACACCTTTTATCAGAAAAAGCCCCAACGGAAGTGGACCTGGAAGAGCCCCGACGGTGTGACGAAGAACGAGATTGACTTCATCATAGCCGACAAGAAGAACGTATTTAGGGATGTCTCAGTGATCAGCAGGTTTAATACCGGTAGCGATCACCGGCTTGTACGAGGCACCCTAAATATCAATTTTAAGCCCGAACGTAGTCGCATGGTGAGGTCTGTTCTTCGTCCAAATGTGCCCTAAGCTGGCCATGATGCGTTCCAGTTGGAATTGCGAAATAGATTCGCCGCACTAGAGACCCCGGCAAATGTTGACGAGGACCTGGACGGCATAATTGGGGTGATACGCGAAGTGGGAACGAGGCACTTTCGGAAAAGGCGATCAGATAAGAAGTCCAAACTTTCTAACGGGACCCTGGATCTGATGCGAGTTAGACTTGAGACACCAGAGGAATCTTTGTCAGATTCCCAGTCACTCCACAAGAAAATCAGGAACTTGGTAAGACGCGACCTTCGCAGCTGGAACACTCGCCTAGTACATGAGGCGATCGAGCGAAAACGGGGGTCGAAGGTCTTCACCAAGACACTGGGGAGGAGTCATCTGACAAAGTTAGTTACCTCGAAGGGTGAAACCGTCACATCAGTCCCGGGGATACTCGCTGAAATTGAGGACTTCTACGGACATCTGTATGCCTCGCACGCACCGAAGCCTCCACCTGACGCGAGAGACCCTAGAGCCCCACTAACCCGCCACTTCACTGACGATCTCCCAGACGTAGATGTCGACGAAATCGAGGCTGCTCTCAAACAGCTTAGTAATGAGAAGGCGCCCGGCGAAGATGGAGTAGCCTCTGAGCTCCTCAAGGCTGGGGGTACACCTGTTCTTGGGGAGTTGAAGAGACTCTTCAACTCTGTAATAACCAATGGGACTACCCCGAAGGCGTGGAGCAGAGGTGTAGTGGCATTGTTTTTTAAGAAAGAAGACATAACGCTTCTTAAAAACTATAGACCGATCACGCTTCGGAGCCACGTCTATAAGCTGTTCTCGAGAGTCGTCACGAATCGTCTGGCATCAAGATTTGACGCCTTTCAGCCACCAGAACAGGCTGGGTTTCGTAAAGGCTATAGCACCGTAGACCACATCCATACTGTTCGGCAGGTTATACAGAAGTCCGAAGAGTATAACCAACCGCTGTGTCTGGCGTTTGTGGACTACGAGAAGGCCTTCGACTCCATCGAAACCTGGGCTGTTCTGGAGTCTTTGCAGCGATGCCAAGTCGACTGGCGGTACGTAGAGGTGCTGAGAAGTCTCTACCAAATGGCGACGATGTCCGTCCAAGTGCAGAACCACCAAACAAGACCCACCCAGTTGCTCAGAGGTGTAAGACAGGGTGACGTTATTTCCCCGAAACTCTTCATCAATGCTCTGGAGGATGTCTTCCAGACCCTGCGGTGGAATGGACTGGGCATCAATGTCAATGGTGAATATCTCACACACCTCCGCTTTGCTGACGACATAGTTATAATGGCAGAATCACTGCAAGACCTGCAGAAAATGCTGTCCGCTCTTAATGCTGCCTCGAGACGCGTTGGGCTCGGGATGAACTTGAACAAGACTAAGGTCATGTTAAACGAGCACATTGTCCCTGAGCCCGTTCACATCGAAGGTGTAGCCCTTGAAGTTGTCCAGGAGTACGTCTACCTAGAACAAAAGTTACAGCTGGGTAGAGACAACTTTGAGGGTGAAATTACCAGAAGAGTGCAGCTTGGCTGGGCAGCGTTTGGAAAGTTGCGTCACATCTTCGAGTCACCCTTGCCACAATGCCTGAAGACCAAGGTATTCAATCAATGCGTCCTGTCGGTCATGACATACGGAGCCGAGACGTGGAACCTGACAGTGAAACTAGCCCACCGATTGCATGTCACTCAGCGAGCTATGGAAAGGTGTATGCTCGGAATCTCGTTAAGGAACAAAGTCCGGAACGAGACTATCCGACAAAAAACCAAAGCCACTGACGTAGTTCAGAAGTGTAGCAGGCTGAAGTGGCAGTGGGCTGGTCACATCTGTCGCAGAACCGATGATCGTTGGAGCAGACGGGTTCTCGAGTGGAGACCACGACTCGGCAAGCGTAGTGTAGGACGCCCTCCGGCCAGATGGACCGATGACCTGAAAAAGGTGGCTGGAGGTGACTGGATGGCGAAAACGGGAGATCGGGCCTTGTGGCGCACCCTGGGGGAGGCTTATGTCCAGCAGTGGACTGCAATAGGCTGAAATGATGAAGGTGGCAAACACGCATACGGCCCGGCCCACCTGATGGTAAGTGGTCACCGTAGCCTATGGATGCCTGCAACAACAGAGGCATCACTAGCGCGTTGCCGACCCTTTAGGAAAGGAAGTGGGAAGGAGAAGGAGCGGGAAGGGGGTAAGAGGGTTATTGGGCCTCCGGTACTCTCACTCACCGAACGAAACACAACAGTAGGAATACTACTATTTCACGTCGATATTCTGTGAGACCCACCATTCATGCTGAAATCAGCGGGGCTCTACTACTCTATAATTCACTATAATTCACTTGATTGTTATTTAAATGCAGCCGAAGCCGCGAGCTGAACTGAGTGTCCATACAATTTCAATAATGTCACCTGATCAGCAAGAAGGCCATGATTTATTGGCGTAATGATAATATGCTCTCACCACGACGTCGTTGTATATTTAAAGCACATGATCAATAAAATCGGTTGAATCAAGTGCTGTTGTATATCAATGAATGATAACGGCTTCATAAATAATACACATCACATGTTAGTCTTGCTTTGCCAGTCATGTGCTTTTAGATTAATTGGTGATTCAAGTTTTGATCGCGTGGTTTCCATTTAGTCAAAGTCAAAAATTATTTGTTCACTAGCTGTTACCTGCGACTTCGTCCGCGTAGATTTTAACTAAAAAGTGTTTGTCGCCGCGGACCCCAACTATATTTCTCTGCCCAAGTTACTTAAATGGCGTAGTTTTTATAGTGTAAAGCTAGATAATAGCATGGCTTACTCAAAAACAACATTTAAATATGCGTCGTTAGATTACACGCTGTCACAGAATGCGTAAGAAAAATAAAGATTCACAGCTCCTTCCCCGTAGGTTATATCGTGATAATATGTAGCCTATATGTTGACCCAACCTGTTAGTAATATTCATGCAAAATTTGAAGTAAATCCATGCAGTACTTTTTGAGTTTAGCCCGGACATACATACAGACAAACAGACAAAAATTCTAAAAACTATATTTTTGGCTTCGATATCGATTGTAGATCACGCCTCAAGTATTCTTTTAAAAAAATATTCAATGTACAGTTTTGACTTTCCTACGATTTTATTATATGTATAGATTAATGTCGCTAAATAACATTTATAAACGTCAATGATTTAGGTTAGTTGACAAGTTCAGGTAATGGGTTCGACTTATGAAAAGATGCCTGCAAGAAATTAACAAACCCGCGTTTTTTAAATTTTAAACTAGATTTTGCCCGCGGCTTCACTCGCGTAAATGTAGATTCGGTTAGGTTAGATTAGTAACAATATATTTTTCTGGATGAAAGGTACCCTATGTCCTTTTCCGTACATATTCAAATTGGCATAGAGCGGGCATAATTATTATTATGACTTTTGGTGTACCTATTGCTCTGAGCAACTTATTACAACTGTTTACAAAAAGTAAGTACATTATTTGTAATTTTCAACACAAATAAATCAGTTTAGGAGTTATAATTCGATGTATTAACAATTGTCATAACTCTTTATCTATACTAATATTATAAAGCTGAAGAGTTTGTTTGTTTGAACGCGGTAATCTCAGGAACTACTGATCCGAATTGAAAAATTCTTTTAGTGTTGGATAGCTCATTTATCGAGGAAGGCTATAGGCTAACATCACGCTACGACCCACAGGGGCGGCGCAATAATCATAAACGCGGGTGAAACCGCGGGCACTTCTAGTGGTTTATAAAGCAGCGATAGATTAGTGGGAGACCTTTCGACTAAATTAGACCGTATACCAAAACCTGCATGTCTGAGAGTTCTCCATAATGTTTTCGAAGATATGAGAAGTCTGCCAACCTACACTGGGCCAGCATGGTGGACTATGGCCTTACCCTTCTCACACAGAAGAGGCCCTTGCCCAGTAGTTGGACAGTTTATATACAGGGCTGATATTTTTATATATGTATTTATATATATTACGGTTGTACTTGAATACGCGCGCTGTGTAGTTTTTTACAAATACTTACTTCAAGGATTCATCACATTTTTATACACATTCTTTAATTTAGTCTGAACTCTTCGATACCTCGTGGCGCTGCAACTGCTATTTGTGAAGTTTCCAGGTCGATTCCCGTCTTAGGCTTCTTCTGGATTTTACTGGCAAAAAATTCACAGTAGCAGCACGAAGTCTGCCGCTGTGCCTGATAGATGGCAATATTACGTGTGACATAATAATATAGTTAACTATATGTGTACGTCTCACCTCTGCCTATGTATTCGAGAATATATAGACGAGAACCTATGTACGTATGTTTATCAATTTCTCTATAAACCGACCGCTGATATCAAATCAGTGCATAACTGCGCAGAGCACTTTGTTTACCTTACAACTTGAACATAAACTCCTATCGCCGTCTTTATTGAGGCCGATCGACTATTTACTGCCATGACATTATGTTTTACGACTAATTGTGAAATACTGGAGAGAAATATTACGCGCAGTTTAGTTTGTAACTCAAAACTCATCAGCCGTGGTATTCTGTTACAAAAACTCATTTCCAACTCGATTGTCACATCGCTTTAAACATAGCAAACAACTGTTGTTGCCATGGTAACTGTAGCAAATCTTAAAATATTATAGTCGACTCGGATATAAGTTTGGTAGTGAGATTAGTATATTGTACAGCTGACTTGAATATCCTCAAAAGGTTAGGCATATACATTCCGTTTGTTTATCCAGTTATGTTTTGATGCCATGTAAGCGGTTACACTTTGTGCTGCTACTCAACATTGTCTGATGTTTATTTATTAAAAAGGCATCCATGGAATTTCCACAAGCCATGTTGAGGCTTAAGCAATGCTTGTTTCATGGCGAAACATTGTACAAGAGACAGTTCTTTCATAATTTGTGGAACTTTTAAACATCGTAAAGAACACACGTTGTTGATTGTTTTGCCTTTTGTTGAACCAGCTTGTATTGCATCACTTATTGATGGAATGTAAAAAGAACCAAAGGGAGAGAGAGTGGTTGATCCATAATTGTAGTGTAAACATACATGACATTGGTAGTTTTTCTAGCATATTAACGAAGCCTGACTCGAAGCTAGCTAGATATATATATAATATGGTGTTAGTAGCAGTTAATTTTTGTCAACTTAATGCATAACTAGTTAATAGGGTGTCGATATTGTAAATAAGCGTATGATGGGGCTGACATACCTTTTCAATGTAAAAGACCCTACATAAAAATTAAATTTAAAAAATCAAAAACCAGCTTTGCATGTACATAATAAAATGTAGTTGCTTACTTTGAATTTTAGTTAAAACCGGCGCTCATCAAGCCTCTGGTATATCTCGTGATTGTAAAATCATCAGTCCTACTTGTCAGAGATTCGTGACACTTACTTGCGTTAAAAGCAGCCTTCAGAACGTTTTTGTTTAACAAGATTCCTTATAGCATAGGCTGATAAATGGGGTATAAGAGAGCACTGAGGCCTGAAAGAAAACATGGCAAGGATTCATAAATACTTACTAAGCTGGTTTAAGCATATGAAAAAATGGACAACAATAGATTGATCAAAAAAGTGTATAACACAAATATGAATAGGACAGTCGAAAAGGCGGACCTAGGCGAACGTTCTTTGACCAGATTGAAATAATTGAGTAAAAGAGTACTCTAAACCGATAAACGTGTGTGAAAAATGTAATGAAAGTGTAAGAGAGATGCCAAAATCGTAGCACGTGGCAATTTCTTGTCTTTACTTATCCCTCTAAGAAATAGGCGTGTATTTAAGTATGTATGTAATCGGTAACTACATAAAACCTTAATATTTATACGTTTTATTTAATATTATTAATGCGAATGTGAGTTTGGTTATGCTTACATGAGTCACCTTTCCGACCGATCATCATAAAATTTGTCAGGGGTTTAGAAAGGACATAGGGTACCATCCAGAAAAAAATATTGTGTCCGTGGGATAAATACGTATTGACAATACCTAGATTAACGCGAGCGAAGGCAAAATTTAATATTGAACATATTTTACTAAATTTCTAATTTGGGAAAACATCATAACAAACGCTAAAATATATACTTAGATAATATTGTCTTCTGTTTACGCGAATGTTATTCATTGAAATTAAACTACTATATACGGATTTTATCGCGTTGTTTATTTGACACTTTATTACAAAATTTTGGAAACTGTTACACTACTATTTTACTTACTTACTTACTTTACTAATTTTTAAGCTAATTAATTATTGAAACTATTAAAACTATTTATACTATTACTATACTATTATACTATTTATATTTATGTTTACACTTTCCCCGACGTTTCGGTTGCTTTTCAGCAGCCATGGTCACGGGGAGACTAAGATGGTAGTTGTCTCAATGTTCCAGTGTAGTTTTAATTAATAATATAATTAATAGTAATAGTAATGTAACAGTTTTCAAAATTTTGTAATAATGTGTAAAATAAACAACGCGATAAAATCCGTATATAGTAGTTTAATTTCTATATATACTTAGAATTAAGAGCACTCAGACAAAAATAACAAATTTAAATGTAATGACCGGTAAATTTAAGCCCAGTTCGGCAAAATTGTAATTCCGTTTACATTAAGAGACTTTGCATTTAATCCCCGTGGCAAATGTTGCCATGATTAAATGAGTTTGGTCTATTAAATTGAAATGGTAATACCAATATTTGAGCTAGCAACACTGTAACACGATTCTATTTCATTCCAAAACATCGACTATGAATAATTCTATAAGAAATATTTGATATCGATTCGTTTTCCATTGATTGATTTTGATTAAGCGTCTTGGCTGAATACTGAAGAATTCTCTAGCAATCTTGGCTAGTGATCAATTAAAATTAAAAAGAAGAACAGTGCTATTTGACATATTGATATTGATATCTATTGCTGCGGAGGTCAGGCGGCAGTAATTTCATAGCAACTGACTATAGAGTTTTGGTAATAAAACTGGGTGGAAAATAAGACAAAACTACGACTAATTCAAAAAAGCTGACGGAGACTGCTTAGTGTTCAAAATGTTACTATGGCAGAGCGTAGTCGAATAGTCGAAAACGCCAGACACTAAACTATGTTTATAGATTTTATTGTTGATATACGTTGTTTATATTTAGTAAAATTTTATACAGTGCTTTTTTCTGGATAAAAGGTACCCTACGTTCTTTTATGTACACCTGACAACGTGAATGCGCAATTTCATGATGATCAGCCAAGTAGTTAGGGCTTGAAAGCTTAACAAACAAACAACCTCGCACACACATTTATAATATTAGTTAGGTTGTACGAAACAATCTACAAGCGAAATCCATTACAACAACCAATTTAGATTCCCTTAGCAAGTTCTGACGTCATCTTCACCCTCAACGTAATAGCTTTACTGAAATCAATTGTATCCTGTAAACGACTGACTTACACAACTAAAGAACGTTCTCAACTAGGGCCAAGTTAAATACGCAATTTGGAATTACGTCAAAAGCAAAATGGCAGAACTGTAACTGTTGTGGTCGAAACTCCATATCGTAAGGTAACCACCGTTTACGTAAACGGGTTTGTTTACGTTTGAATATTCAATTTTAGGATGTTATTGTAAGTTTAATAACCTTATAGTAACGTTGTGGTTTTATAAGAAAAGCTAAATAAATGTAGGTTAATTATAAACTGGCTGGCTTTGCACTCTGTAGGACAATCTCTTTGTTTGTAAGTCTAAGATGACATATTGACAGATTAGCATATTATAGCTTTAGTCAACAGTTATCGTAGCTACTGATGCTTGTGCATAGCGCAAGTAGCAAGCGTGGGATATATGTGCATGATACTGGCATCTACTTGTTAATCTCACGCACACTTTCAGACACACTCACACGCCCACATACACACACACACGCTCACATAAACACACACACACACACACACTTTAATTATACACTCTCATCCTCCCACTTTTTGCTAATTTACCTAATCGATTGCCTTACTTTTTCTTGTATACTTGAAGTACATATTGTTTCTGACACGTTCTACAATCTCTAGCTGCATATTTTTACTAAAGGAGAGAGCCTGGAGATTTGTCACACAGGTTTCGTACCTAGTACAAACTCCAGCTCTCACTAAGGTTTTGTTCATGCTGTACCTAATAATGTAACATATCTATGTACTTACCTTTTTGAGAGAAAATAAACAATATTATTATTATTAATCATGCAGGCTATTTGGATCGTTGACTTGCTTCGGTAGCTTATACGATGCCTGAGGCGTAAGTGCCTCAACTTTTTTATGCCAGCTCTGGGAATGAATCATGTATCGTAGAGCACTTCAACATCAAATAAAAAATAATAATAAAAAAAATTGTTCCGATTCTGGGTGTTCTTGGTGTCCGGCAAATAATACCCAGACCCGGAACAAATTTTTTTTGATCGCACAAATTCTTGGCTTGTGTTGGATTCGAAACCACTTCACTTGGTATCATAGTGGCTGTGACGAGGCAACAACTTAAACCATAACGTTATCCGTGCAGTAATGAGCAACTTGAGCATTTCCGAAAATATAGAAATCTCATACCCAGAAAAACAATGATCTTTTGCAAGGTACACTCACAGACAGTATGCTGGTTCAGCAACAAGCGATGCGAAGAAAGATCAAATCCTATAGGTATAGTATCTTTAGGTTCAGTCGGTTTTTAAGAATACTTATAATTTTTGTATGCTGTAACAGTTTTTGTGAGTTTTAACGTTTTTGTGCCTTACCTGATACGTTTACGACAGTCAGACTGTCGCACTTCACTAGTAAGCTCCCTCTAAGCGTTAAAACACCTAATTTGATCCAAGTGTCATTGGTCGTTAGATATATTTTGCAACACTTTTTTTTTTGACGTGACAACGTCTAATAAGTCAATGAACGCCGGCTGCACGCACGAAAAAGGATGACTCATTGTCCCGTTACGCTCATTGTCCCTTTACGATCGGAGCGAGAGCGCTACACGAGTGAGCGAAAGGCACGATCGGCTTGTATGACGTTGTCACGTTAAACTATCGTCCGTAAACCGACTTTACAGACAACCAATTTTTACGTGATGGAATGCTGTGACTCATACCCCTCCGCGGGGATTAGCGGAGGGGCTATGTCGGGCTCACCCGGGGAATGATCCAAAGTCCCGAGTCCTACCGACTATACCTACCACGGTGTTCCTTCACACGGTCTATGGCCGGGGCGCAGGGATCGCTCCCGCATTCATCCTGCAGCAATATTTTGCCACCCTACCGCCACTTCGACTTGCTTATTGCCGAACTATGAAGGTCTCTTTAGTTCTTTATTTGACAACTTCGTTCGAAGGTTTGAAAGAATTCCGAGCTTAAGAAAAGCTTTAAAAGCTCGCTACATGACTAGCCTAATACACATTATGGGTCATAGCATGTAGAACGCATAATATACTTATATTTGACTTTCCAATAGTAAATACAGTTGCGGTGCTTATCGTTAAATCTAACTATATAGGACTAGTTTTAATGTTAATATTAATATTTGAACAAGAAACAGAATCGCTCGTATTTCTATATAGGTAGTTTACGATCTTCCCAAGTGTTCGAGCGAGTTTGTCGAACTTTCACAATATAACGTTGTTTGGTACTTTCCGCTAAGAAACCATAAAACTTTCATTGTAACACTATTTCTATTTGACGTAAGAAGGATTTTATACTTGAGTTATGTTCCAAAAGCGCGTTAAAAGTTCTTTTATAACCATTGAGC
Source organism: Catocala sponsa (assembly GCA_963564715.1). Taxonomy (NCBI): domain Eukaryota; kingdom Metazoa; phylum Arthropoda; class Insecta; order Lepidoptera; family Erebidae; genus Catocala; species Catocala sponsa. Next base: position 6,690,869 of record OY751346.1, on the reverse strand, counting down.
TAATGTATATTACGTACAAGAAGAGACATCTAAAGGAAATATTTTTTGTAACACAAGTATACATTCACTTAAAGTCGTTTTAGCGACATTTCAATTCTGACATATTTTTCATACAATATGTGTCAACAATTAATTGTTCGTAGGAAAAACGACTCTCTACTTCATATAGGAACCGAACCTTAGTCGATTATTGCAACGACATTACAGTGCAATTTTTAAAACATATAAAACACGTCACTATGATTGTGTATTACGCAACATATTATGGTCGTTCCAGTAATCTCTTGGCTCAAATTGAGTTAGAGAACAATTGCAAATAGTTATTTTTTATATTTGTGTCAATGTTTGTTTATCTGATGTTTTATTTTGGTTGTTTGTTTTTATGTTTTGTTTGAGTATTTAAAATGTTGTTAGTAGTGTAGTATTTTTAGCCTTTATCTCGTGCACTAAAATATATTTAGGTAATTAATTATTTTTAAGTTGTCTGTCTCGTGCATAAAAACAATTATTTTATATATAATTAATCTAGTAATAAGTTTAATAACGTTTAATTTCTAGTTTCTTTGATGTCTCGTGCATTCAAATATAATTTTTGTACGCCACAAGTGGCAAAACATGCAGATCTTTATTTTAAAACTGACCACTATGTACCTACTAAATTGTTACTCATGTTTTACAAAATAAATATCTTTATCTTTATCTTTAGAACATGCACTCTGACACATCTTAAAAAAATACTTGAGATGTCACTTCCAGTACATAGTAATTTATTTATTTATTTATTTGGATCGCCAACAAATGATACACATTTCTTACTTCTAAATAATAATTTACAGACATGCCTTGTGCTCATTCACTTACAGGCAACCACATCTAATAAAAAATAAAAAATTCCGCCACAAAAACTAAGTAAAAAACTCTAAATACATTAACATAATATTAAAATTAAAATTATATTAAAATTAAAAAGAAAGAAGAAATAGAAAAGTTATATACATTACTATGTACTGGAAGCGACATATTTAAATAATGTTTTATTTAAATAAATATTATCACTATTAGGAATGATCCGTGTAGGCCTTTACAAATATGGAAAAACGGTAAATCTACGTTACGTATTTTCAATATTTTTATTTCGCTCGACACACGCGGCGCATCGCATCACTAACAGCTGGTGACTATTTAAACAACTGCGCCATAAATTCAGTCGTCTATGAATTTTGACATTTTACGTTTATAACATTTTACGTAGTTGCAAAATGCAGCGGTTACTAAGGCAGCCAGTCGGAACATCAATTATTTCCAATACAATTATCCCATCAGTTCCGCGTTGGATAAATACTCTTCCACATCACATCTTCGACTATCCTTATTCAAAGAGCAGCCATTAAACATTTATAAAACCCAATAAATATTAAATCCTGAAGTCTAACTGTAATATAATCTACCAATGATTGGAAAACCACTTCAATCTCGGTAAGTGCTGCATAAAAACGTGAATGAAAAATTTCCTCGACATCACGAAGAAGCTTTCTTTTTAAAAGCCATAAACCTCGCTGAAACGTGTCAGATATCGAAGTATTACATTCATTACGTCAGTGTTCTAGTTAAGAAATGGGAATAGACGCGTTTGTGTGGGGGAATGAACCTTCAGTTGTTCAAGGATACGACTAAAGGGTATTTTCGTACATCACGAGTTGTGGACCGTATCTACTTACAGTCTGAATTATTTGTTGAGCGAAAAATTTTGGAGTGAAGCCCAATATTATAAGGATCTGATATCGTAAAAGTTTTTGGTACCGTTTACGTATAATATAATGCTTTGAGATCTATATTGTTAGGATATTGTAGTGGTTTTGTATTGCATAGTCAGAAAATCAAATAAACTTTTCAAATTAAAAAATAAACACTAATACAATACATACTATCAATCTACAGAATCTTAACGTGTTACAATAAACTCCTAAAGAAGCTGTAAGTTTGGTGAAATATACTGGTTTTGTGTATCTTTGTTCCAATATTATTGGTAAAATAAATCATTGGAAAATAATGAACTTTTTTTAAACAATATTGAAAACGATAACAAGCATTTGTGTATCGGACGGGCGAACTCGGGGCTGAGGTTACTATATGATGGTTACAAAACAACCGTCGAGTCGCTGACGTCCTATACACGATGTGTAGACTGTACTATAGCGATTACTGGTTACGATGTCGGAGGCTCTGAAAGGCGTGTTGTTGCGGGTTCGATGTGCGGGTCAGGATCAGGACTTCAAATAAAAACAAGCTTCATTGTTCAGTTGGTTGAAGGCTTCTGGCTGGCTCCGTTTGGTTCTTGAGGCTTGAAGATAAGGTTTCTTGAGCACCTATGGTCGATCGATACTGTGCCGCTTAAGTACCTCTAATCTTTACCGTAACGAGAGCCGGCCAGAAACCTCGGTCAACAAGTTTATTTTTAACTATATAATGTACATATTTCTGCTTATAACTACGGAACTATACTAGCTAGCGTGATGATATAAGAGGTGCCGTGTAGGGCACGAAAAGACCTACCTATTAATATCTGTTTTATCTATTGGAAGTTAGGTCTAGATATAGTTATTCTATGTTTTAGGCTAAAAATCTATTTTGCGGTAACATTTATATCAAAAAAAGTGTAATAACTTTTTAACTATACTATGTAGGAATATGATTCCTTCAGTATCTTGTAGTGCTTTTAGTAGTGTACAAAATAAAATACACAAGTGAAACCTTTTATTAAAACCTTAAGACCTAGGAACCCTAACATACCTAACTTGAGGTAAAAATGCATTTTATTGGCAATATTTATGCTTTAAACATGATATTCTTATAAACTATATAAAAAGAAACGTAATATTATGTTATTTACACTATTTATCTACACTATTTAGGTCTATATATGACCTAATTCGGCACTACTGTAACGATAAACTTTATTGATACGTTATATTTATGTACATTTACACTCATAATAATACGATTCAAGCTAATATTAACGTTGTCGCGAACAATTTGGTACTTTTAAAATTCAATTGTTTGGCTCCAAACATCAAAATTATGGATAAAAGTTCTCTTCGCCTCCTTGGGTCACCAGTCTTTGAAGAAGCTTTTAATTCCTTCATAGATGAGAAGATACAAAATTTTTGTGAAATTTCAGATCGCCTCCTCAAAATTAATATTCATTCGGCTTTTACAATTATTCGATATTGCCTTTTTGTTCCCAAATTTACGCATGAGCTAAGATCATCACAGTTTTGGAAAAATTTAGTACCTTTAGAAAAAATTGATAAAATCATCCAAAATACTTTAAAAATATTTTAAATGTGGATTTGAACGAGCGAGCTTGGCTACAGGCTTTTCTGCCTGTTCGTCTTGGTGGGCTCGGCGTTCGCAAAATTTCCGATGTTAGTTTACCGGCGTTCCTGTCCTCGGGTCGCAGCACGGAAGATTTAACCAGGAAAATTTTAGCACCCACACTCGTTAATTCAGAAGTGCTGTGTAAAACTGACGCTGTGAACGCCTGGAAAATGGCTTGTCCGAATTCTGTTTTGCCAACCAACCTATTCTCCCAGCGGCTGTGGGACGGGCCGCTTAGCAACTCTGTTAGAGAAAAGCTTTTTTCTACATCTTCCAATGCTGCTGAGCGTGCTCGATTGCTGGCTGTGGGAGAATGGGAATCTGGTCTTTGGCTTCAGGCGCTTCCATCGTCCAATATAGATACCATGTTGGACGATACCACTTTCCGCCTCGCCACTTGCCTCCGTTTAGGTATTTCGTGTGTTTCTCCGCATTGCTGTCACTGTGGAGAAGCTGTCGATAGCCTCGGACACCATGGACTCTCTTGTAGCAGAAGCGCTGGTTGAATTTCTCGCCATGCTAATCTTAACGACATAATACGTCGTGCTCTTGTCACTGCTGGCGTTCCAACTGTACTTGAACCCAATGGCTTGGTACGCGACGATGGGAAGAGACCGGACGGAATGTCATTGTTGCCTTGGAAGATGGGCAGGCCTTTGGTGTGGGACGCAACGTGCGTTGACACCCTTGCGCCATCACATCTTCTAAGCACTGAGGGATGTGCCAGCGCTGCTGCTGCAACCGCGGAAACCCTCAAACGGCGCAAATATAGTAATTTAGTCGGAAATTACATTTTTGAGTCGTTTGGGGTGGAAACCCTAGAGATCGCAAAACGCCTGATCGACGTTTCGCGTGATCAGAAGGCTGGTCTTTTTTTGGCCCAAAGAATCAGCATTGCCATTCAACGTGGCAATGCTGCCAGTCTTCTGGGCACGTTACCAGTTGACAGCGATGCTGAAGAATTCTACGATACCTAAACCTTTTCTGTAAATATTTAGTAGTATAAATATTTGTGTTTTTGTAATTATGTTACCTTTTTTAATACGTTTGTAAATATTAGGTTAATTCGTTTTAAAATTAATAATGTAAATATTTGAAGCACCGAAATAAAAATACTTAAATTGGAAAATTCACTAAGGAGCTTAACGTCATATTGTAGGTCTGCAGCTTGAAAGGAAGTTTTAACTTAGGTTATTATTATTAGTAATTCTGTTCAAAACTATTGTCTTGCTTTTATGTCGTCGGTAAAGAGCTATCCTAACTATAATATTATACATGCGAATGTGAGTTTGTTTGTTACGCTTACACGCCATAACTACTCGACCGATCATCATAAATATCCTAAACACAAAAAACACAGACGGTACAGAAAAGTACTGTTTCCGTGGGTTAGCTAGTAGTCATATAAATACCAGACGGTCATTTTTATATATCTAAATTTTATTAAATGGTTAAGACTGCGCCGACCGAAATATGCCAAAACAGGCGGTCACAGTTAAGTGAATAAAATCAACACTTTTTGTTTAATACAAATATAAAATATACATTTACCATAACAATGAATGTGTTTACAATTACTCCGTGTAAAAGTCATAAAATAATTAATATTTTCGCCTACAAAATTACGTAAATTTGCACGAAAAATGCAAAAACGTAAGCTCGTGTTACGTGATTTTTAGATTATAACAGTAGAAATCTATCCCATTTTACAACTTAAACGAAACATAAATAGTTATATTACAATTTGTCCGTCCCAAATATTTAAGTTATTGGTTAAAAAAGCACTTTAAATCCTCCATACAATTTTATTATAGCGGCCGCGCGCCGATTTGTATATGCGCCGCACGAGCTCAGTCATTATACTCATTATCTGTCTTACGCTCGGCGCAGTCTTAAGAATGACACTTATGCAGTAGTCTGTTGATATACTTAGCTCCTTTGATACATTGATAATGATTTGATATCCTTATTATCCATTAATACTATGCTTATCCTTATTTGTAAATATCATAGTTCAGTACGATAAATTGCCAATAAGTGGGTGCCTAGTTTATGATATATTGTCCTAGACATTTATATCTGTTTTCCTAGAATACTAAAGACTATCAAATCATTTATATGTATCCATTTAGTTTTCGCGATGATGACATATGTCATTTATCTTTTTATTAATGACTGGTGTTGTGTATTAGCATGTAATTTTTATGGGGAAGTCGTAAATGCCACGTGTAAGACATAATATTGCTTCATAACTGATACAAATAGATCTGAAGGCGTAACTGCTGATTAGTGAATGGCATTGATGTCTTCTTGCGGGTAGTAAGTTTCCTAACATGCTGATTTTATGATGTGGTCATTTCCACCATGTCATTTCCACCATGGCCTATATGTATCATTATACATACAGGCCCTATACGTTGTCAAAGAAACACCAAAATGAGAGACAAGTCATGAGGATCCGTAAGTGCATTATTCTTTTTTATATATTTTGTTTACACTACTAAGGTGGCAAACAAGCTTACGGCCCACCTGATGGTAAGTGGTCACCGTAGCCTATGGACGCCTAAAACACCAGAGGCATCGCTTGCGCGTTGCCGACTCTTTAGGAAAGGAAGTCGGAAGAAAAAGGGGCGGGAAGAGGGAAAGGGGATGATTGGGCCTCCGGCACTCTTACTCACCGAAAGAATCACAACAGTAGGAATACTGGTATTTCACGTCGATATTCTGTGAGAGGGTAGTCCTTCCCCGGTCGAGCCGGCCCATTCATGCTGCAATGAGCGAGGCTCTACTACTCTAATGATCGTGTTATATTATACCCAACTTTGTTTTAATATTCAGCGCTGTGTTTAAACTGTTCTATGGATGTACAAGAACTTATTTTAGAATAAAAGATATTCAAGCATTAAATACCCTACACAAGAGCAGGTTTCTAATTCTGCATACCTTCAAGACCGTTATAGAAAGTTTTTAGTGACTTGTCTAAGAGGAAAGTTATCACAGAAAGCGAGCGAGAGAAGCTACTTTGCAACTTTGCTTTTACCAACCCTTCTCAGATATAATCTTGTTAAATATAAGTTTGTAATTTAAAAAAATATCGCATGTGTTATCCACCTTACAGTTCACTACAAAAGATGATGCGTTCAAAAATACATGTGTTTATAAATGTCAGTAGGTATACTCTCGGTGCAGCCCTCTTCCCGCTTACGTCATAACTCGTATTCAGTACACCAACCAATGTAATCTAGGTTACACCAATCAATTGCACGATATCATTCCTGGTAGTGCTTACATCAATTACTCAGAACTGTTATACGAAGACAAATTGTTATTGGGTTTTCTGAAAGAACAGTTCGGTTCTCAGTAGCTGCATGGAGTCATGGGCTGAGCTTGGTGGAAGATTTTAGTATTAAGTTTATGCGTAGTGGTTAAAGTGGTCGTCTTGCCACTGCTACCACGTGAATGTTGGTAGTGCCGTCCCCACACAGGACTAAAAACTGTGTGATAAACAACGGAAACAAATAACACTCAAACTCAGAACAAGTTGCGAATTCGGATGTGTTATGTATCCGTATGTTTAAATTTATATAAAGATTTTGCGGTACTGACTAATTTTTTAAGAACCTCTCCCTCTCTGGTATACTGAAGTATACCAGAGCGGGAGAAGTTCTTAAAAAAAGTCTTTGGGGACTGCCGATAGAAGTGAAAACTTTAATCCTTGATTATAAACACTTCTTTATAAACCAAAAATAATTTAAAAATGGAAAGCATTCAGTGACAATGACGCGAGTTCCATGATTTTTGTTCACCCAAGAAGTGCTCAACGCGCCTAAAGAAGTTTTCACTTCAAAAATTGTCAGTCTTTGGGGACTGCCGATAGAAGTGAAAACTTTAATCCTTGATCATAAACACTTCTTTATAAACCAAAAATAATTCAAAAATGGAAAGCGTTCGGTGACGATAACGCGAGTTCCATGATTTTTGTTCACCCAAGAAGTGCTCAACGCGCCTAAAGAAGTTTTCACTTCAAAAATTGTCAGTCTTTGGGGACTGCCGATAGAAGTGAAAACTTTAATCCTTGATGATAAACACTTCTTTATAAACGAAAAATAATTAAAAAATGGAAAGCGTTCGGTGACGATAACGCGAGTTCCATGATTTTTGTTCACCCAAGAACTGCTCAACGCGCCTAAAGAAGTTTTCACTTAAAAAATTGGCTGTCTTTGGATCTGCCGATAGTAGTGAAAACTTTAATCCTTGATCATAAAAACTTCTTTATAAACCAAAAATAAATCAAAAATGGAAAGCGTTCGGTGACGATGACGCGGTTCTATGATTTTTGTTCACCCAACACAAGAAGTGCTCAACGCGCCTAAAGAAGTTTTCACTTCAAAAACTGTTGGCGAATTGAACATGTTGTGCGCTTCTGGATCACACAAATGTAAGTCCTGTGTTGAGATTAAACCTTCAACACTGGGCGCTGTGGAAGAGATGAGACCACCTTAACAACTACGTCATCTTAAGCCCTGCATCCATCTTCAACAGCAGGATAAGGACTACAAAAGACAATCAAAAAGCTCTCTTCCTTCCAAATTCAATTTATCCCAATTGTCTTCAACGGGATCACTAAATTTGGATCGCACGAGTATTCGACAAAAAAGTCGAAGGGTCCACCTACGCATTATCTGGGATGCTATGCCGTCACAGTTACGTGCGTATATCGTCATTATAAATGTGTATTATCCAATCCTTTAGTTCCTCAATCATAAAAATAGCATACAATGTCCCGATATAACTCTCGCAAATGTAAGGCCCTGTGTTCACTGCGAAACAAGTTGTCTGTAGTTTTTAAAACATCAGATAGACATATTTAATAATCGCATAAGCATCTGCAGAGACGTGTTCATATCATCGTCATAGGGTAATGGGGTATTACACCAGTCACCGGCATATCTCATAAAAGCTGGGCTGGCCATACGGGGGTTCGAAGATTCCTAAAGTGGATACTGAAAATTGGTAACTGTACGTCGATGACAGCTTTCGATCAAGTCAACCGTGGATTTAAGGCTCATTCTCAGTACAGTAGTCCAAAGGAGACTATACCATATCACTGGTCAAAGTATCGATACACTTGCACTCTTTACTACCTGACAGACACAACTCAGCTGCGGTTAAAAGACAATCTACTGAGCCCTATGGAATAACTACCATCGACACGAAAAGAAGAAGATTACATACAAACTTTGTAAGTGAGTGAATTACTTACAAAATTTGTAATAAGATTTGGGAAGCGTGCATTAATTCAACACCATACATTGCAAAATGTGTCGCATTGGATGTAGATCTGAAATCGTTCGTTAGGCGTTGACGACGCTTTAAGTTGGTACATTATCTAATTATATTTTCTACTAGCTGTTACCTGCGACTTCGTTCGCGTAGATTTTAACTAAAAAGTGTTTGTCTCCGCGTAACCCTATTTTTTTTCTAAAATCAAAGTACTCCTTATAATATCAGCTATCTACCAGTGAAAGGTCCCGTCAAAATCGGTTCAGCCGTTTCGGAGATTAGCCGGAACAAACAGACAGACAGACAGACAAAAATTTTAAAAATAGTTTTCCTATAAGTACCTTATATACTTTCATATGCATTAGATAAAAAGCTGTTATTTTGACATTACAAACAGACACTTCAATTTTATTTATTTGTATAGATATAGAATATGTTCGCGACAACGTTAATATTGACTTGAATCGTGTTATTGTGAGTGTGACGTATAAAGTTTATCGTTATAATAGTGCCGAATTACGTCATATATAGACTTGAAAAGTATAGATAAATAGTGTAAGTAATATAATATTATGTTTCTTTTATATAGTTTAAAGAATATCATGTTTAAAGCATAAATATTGCCAATAAAATGCATTTTTACCTCAAGTTAGGTATGTTAGGGTTCCTAGGTCTTAAGTTTTTAATAAAAGGTTTCACTTGTGTATTTTATTTTGTACACTACTAAAAGCACTACAAGATACTGAAGGAATCATATTCCTACATAATATAGTAAAAAAGTTATTACACTTTTTCTGATATAAATGTTACAGTAAAATAGATTTTTAGCCTAAAACCTAGAATAACTATATCTAGACCTAATTTCCGATAGATAAAACAGATACCAATAGATAGGTCTCATCGTGCCCTACGCGGCAGTTTTTGTACCATCACACTAGCTAGTATAGATCCGTAGATATAAGCAGAAATATGTACCATATATAATTAAAAATAAACTTGTGGACCGAGGTTTCTGGCCGGCTCTCGTTACGGTAAAGATTAGAGGTACTTAAGCGGTACAGTATCGATCGACCGCAGGTGCTCAAGAAACCTCATCTTCAAGCCTCAAGAACCAAACGGAGCCAGCCAGAAGCCTTCAACCAACTGAACTATGAAGCTTGTTTCTATTCATTTAAAGTCCTGATCCTGACCCGCACATCGAACCCGCAACTACACGCCTTTCAGAGCCTCCGATATAGTAACCAGTCATCGCCATATAGTACAGTCTACACATCGTGTACAGGACGTCAGCGACTCGACGGTTGTTTTGTAACCATCATCATATAGTAACGAAGCCCCGAGTTCGCCCGTCCGGTACAGAATAGATATGAGTTTATGTGTGTAAAACATTTATGCTTACCCCATTGCCTACATGAAGACGTGAGTGTATGTTAATAGAGTCTTCCAAACAATTCTTAAGATGATCTTAATAACAACTGATGTAATCATTACCAAATTAACATCGAGAAAAAAACATGAATGCATATAGTATCATCGACTACTTGGGTCGAGTCTTATGTCAGTGTCCTTCAGACTATGACTTCAGCAATACGTAATTAATCATATCTCAAATAAAGCTCAATAATACGGATTGTATGTCGTGATGATTTAGAGTTCCGTTGACCATAATAATGTCCTCCAGGCCGAATTACGGTTGGCCAATCTTAATGGAGATTAGCCATCTGTATAGATATTTATATTATTGTCTTTGTATAAAACAAATACAAGTGAACACTTGGCTTTAATGTTGAGTACCACCCTCTTTCCGCTTGCGTCAGCAATCGTTTTAACACAAGTAACTAGGTTAATCCATTTAGGTTACAGCTTTGTTTTCATCTATTTTCTGCAAAATGTTTCATGTAACCCCCTTTTGATGTGCAGTTGTTATTACGCTTGTTAACTCAACGATTGTGGCATATTGCATAAGTTTTAGTGTCATTGTTAATAGGGCTAGCACTCCTATTATTCGGTATTGTGGCTGTGCTATTTCAAAAGGAGGTTTATTATAGGTATTACTTTTTGGTAATGTCAGCTGTGGAGCCAATTCGTTTTTATAAAGAGCTATCACGCTCTAGAAATAATTCTTGTGTCGTGACTTTGCAAACAATCAAATCAGGTACACAAAGAACACCAATAGTATCGGGACAGGTATATGTGGATCGCACTTTTTGTCTCGTTTCCACAACAGTCACCGCAATAGCAGTTGGGAAGTGATTTTATTTAAATTATAACGCCATCCGTAGTCATAGACAGGCTAGTAAAATCATATATTTTTAAACGTCTCCCTAGCTGGGATTCATTATTTTTTTGCTGTTCTAAGGTTGAAAGTAAACGATAGATACGTATGATATATGGCTGTTTGCGATATCATAGATATGTATTTACATATACCGCTAATAAAATAAATCCTTCTATTATGTAAAGAGTGAATATGACTCTGAACACTGAAATAGGCATCCTGATCAGAACGCAAGGCATCAGAACACCTCTTTATAAAACCTGAAAACTTTGTGAAGTCTAATGTCTAGATCTTATGTAGATGTATGTCCTATAGGCGAGTATTAATCATCTAGACTCCTGGCCGCTAAACGGCCATAGGCTGATCCTATTACACGACTCCTTAAACTGATTAAGTATGGGTATGATACAATGACGTGACGCAGCGGTAGAGATTGTGACTGTCGTGCAAGAAGACTTGAATTCATTTCTCGGGTCGAGCATAGTGCTGTGCTGCGGGGAACTTTATAAATTTTCAAACAACGGACATAAATGCATCAAGTCTTATTGGGATTATTTTCAAGATAATCTCAGATAATCTCGCACAGAGTCTGGAATTGCATCCGGTAGTCAGCAATGCCGCTTTTACGTGGAATCCAAAATCTAGCTGGCGAAATATGAATGTAATAAAGCTCTTCATTTCAGTTTCAATAAGATTTTAAAAAGACAACTCCATACTAGGATTAATTCGTGTGTGGGTGTTTTACAAACAACGGACACTAAGTACACCCAACAAACATACAATACTCGACACACTAGCAGTGGCGAGGCAACCATTTAAACCCCTACCGACTACCCTTTCAGGTCTAAGGCGTGAGACTAAATATGTACCTGCGTATTACCCTATGAGTAAACAGGAATGATGTAATGTTATACTAGACCAACCTACTTACAAATAAAGTAGCCCCGTTCGATGTTATCGCTTGTCTGCCATTCACGAAATGATGGTTCTACTTTTTCATTCATATTTTGTTTGTCTGGCCTACTTTTCTCTACAATTTATTACCTCCATTTCTTTCGATAACACGTTACGTTTATGCTTACTGTCTAGGAATAGTATGACTATAAAAGATGGATAGCTTGTTAAGTATACTTTATATCTACGTTTAAATAGAAATCTGTTTTTTATAACAAAGGTGGCAAATAAAGATATTGGTGCCAATTCTGTTGTCATAAAATTCTCTAAACTTAACTAAAAATCACTAAACTTTTTTATGGGCCTGTCGCTTTTAACGATTCCAGAATACGAAATGTCATTTGAGAGGACTAAACTAAATTTTAGTGATTTTTAGTTAAGCTTAGAGAATTTTGTGACAACAGAATTGGCACCAATATCCCTCCTAATGGTAAGTAGTAAGACTATGATCGCTTGCCATACCTTGGGTATCAATATTGCTAAGAATATTATTTATCTTGCCAGAATTTAATCATTATTAACGTCATTATAGTGATAATGAATCAATGATATAGTGAGTGTTCTATTTATTTTTGATTTTTATTTGGTATCTCAAAATTATTCAAAAATCTAATGACAATAACCTGCATTGATGTGAATAGCCCTTAACATTACCTATGCTTAAAAACTAGGATAGATTATATTGATGCTGAGGTGTCACTGGTAGAATAACCGCTAACTCCCAAACGAGGTGTTCCTGTGACTTGGAAGTTAGTGTTATGCAGGCAAGTCTTATTTTTTATTTTTATCAATTTATAAATTTATTTATTTATAAATTGATAAAATAATTATAAATTTTTTATAATTTTCTTTTTAATTTTTTTATTACTGTTGCACATTAATTTTGTTATAAAATAGCTTTGATTGTGTGTTGCAATGTTACATTAAAATAAAATATTTCTTTCTTTCTTTCTATACACATACATATATTGTTACAGTTTTATAAAAACCTGAAACTACTTTAAATTGTTTTGTATTTTAAGGTCACGCATTTGCCCATCCACCCCTTGGTAAATTCACCTTGTGTAAATAAATACATACTTATACTATTCTACATAGAGCAGAAGAGTAACTTTTTTTGTTATATGTGGATGTACGGTTAATTTCGATCACTACTTTATAAAGATATCGAATATTCGACCACAAAATGGTGGCATGGAATAAATATACGACGTCATCACCTCGTTACTCAACATGACCAAGTTAAGTAGTTTTAATTACATGGTATCAGTTCTAATTCGTATCATTATTGTCTATGGCCGTCTGGCGATATCCAGATATCAAACGCTCTTGGAATCCGGCCCACACCGGTTCAGACTGGTCATAATCTTTATAAGCAATTGTTTGATTTGGTACAAACTTCGTTATATAAATGCAGCTTGCGTCTGTCGTGTGTAGGATAAAATAACTAGGTGTGTAGGGTTGGCAGAAACTGGATAGTAAAGAAGGTTTTGCAAAGATAGAGTTTTAGATGGTTATAGGGCGTTAGGGGACAAATTGAATTAATTATTCGTATTCGTCTCCGTAAGAGTATAGGAGAGGGACAGCCTGGATATAATAAGTTCCTCCTCATAGATAAAAGGGGTGCAGATAGTACTTTTATTTCCTGTTTGTCACCCTGGACTGTCCTGCTTGGGGGACAGTCAGAAATAATCCGCTTTATACAACTTTTTGTCCATAGTCGCCTTAGTAACTAAAGAAAAATAGGAGACGGTCCCAATGTTTAAACAGTTATTTTTTAAAAAGCACCACAACCAATTTAATTTGGTGCACGGGGACGGTTACTCTAGTATTTTACAGATAACCTGATACCGGAACTAATTCTTAAAGAAACCCCAAGGACACTAAATCCAGGTCTTTTAACGTGTACTATATCAGTATAGGTCATCGTTCCAGTTGCTCCAATCTTTAAACTTTTACGATCGATGTATACTTATTTCCAATTTATTATCGCCATTCATATCACTCTGAATCTCCCAAATATATTATCTTTTATTATTGGAGTTTCCCATTTTATCTGGAATATTACTACGCAGCCAGATTTAATGATAAGATGCATATCAGCGCACATATTTATGTTTTTATTTGCACGTTTTATTCATTGATATGTATTTGTAGGATAACCTACAAAAACATCCATTTTTGATATAAAGCACGTTACTATATTGTTATCGAGGTTATTGGTACAAAGAATTTAGCTAAAAAAATGCTATAATGATTTTGTTTGTCCATAAATACATACATACATACATAGATTCACGCCTGTTTCCCAGAGGGGAAGGCAGAGACTACGGATTTCCATTTGCTACGATCCTGACACACTTCTCTGGCTTCATTCACTTTCATCACATTCCTCATACACGCCCGTCGGTTCAAGAAGCTCTTAACCTGGCCTTTGTCCAGAACGCCTCCGATCTGGTCGAGAAACGTTCGCCTAGGTTTTCCTCTTGCGACTGTTCCATTCACACTAGCCATAAAAGATACATCAAATAAGCTAAGATAAGATAAGATAAGCTTGTTCATAAAAGATACATCTCTCGCATTTAGAATAATTTCTATGTCGCGGGAGACTTTACAAATATTCCACACAAAGAACACTTAGACAGCTATTTGTAAAGTACACAACTTTTGACCTGTGTGGGGTTCAAACCTACACACTCAATATCCAGGCAACCAGTTAAACCACCTACGCCATCCGAGCAGTATTTATACCTACCTATATTTTGATACAGGTGGACAGCCAAAACTACAGAGTGAAAAGTGCCACAAGGAAAAAGAAGAGTAGGCAGACCGAAGAGAAGATGAGCTGAAGACATAAAAAAGAAAATACAGCAGGAAATGACTGACAGAAAATTGCAAATGACAGGGATAAATGGAAGAGACTGGAAGAGGCCTTCACCTGAGGAAGTTCCCATATTCAAAAGTAAAACCTACTAACGTACTAACAACTTAGAACCAGTATACACATTATATTGTTATTAAAGGGTAATGAGAAATAAAGGCCTTTTTATTTTTATTATTATTATTTTTTGTATTATTAGACCTACATACTGGCTCTAATGCCGTCAAGGTCATCGTACATCGTACGTTTAGAATTTTACCTCACAAAAGTCAGTAACACTTTAACCAATCCGGGACTTAAATACAAGACCTCACAATCTGTCGAAACATATGTCTGCTATCTATTACTACAACGAAATCTAATTAGTTCAGTCTTCTTACGGTTGGTTGCACTAAAATTGTCCCGCGGCTATAACTGAGCCAAGCACCGTGTAAAAGTTTGATTAGCCGGTTCTTTCTGCCACCTGTCAATGATGGTTGACAGTTTATAACAGACTGTATGGATAAGCATTATTTACAATGTCTTAATTTGTTACATGATGAAACGTGTCCGTCATATTAAAGAAAAACAAACACACATAAATTGTATGTGGGCGTTGTCTTTTTAAAGATAATTGAAGTAATTAGCAGAAGACAATAATTCTGCCGTCATAAGGAAAAAAGACGTATCTAACAGATTCTTTCGAAATTAAGATTGTTACATATTTGGGATCAGTAAAACAAGACGAATCTGTCAGTATATTTATAAAAATGCCTTTTTTTTGGCAGATACGTCTTTTTTCAGTAGTTAGTTACAAGTTTAATATAAAGTTGTTATTGTTGAAAAATAACAAGTAAGTTTAGAACTATTTAAGGCACGTTCCAGAACATAATTATGTTTATGGTATACATATATATATCAATGTAGGTAAAATAATATATGCACTATGGTATGCCTGACGCGGACGCGCGGACGGTATAAAATGTGACTACTGCGCATTAATTTCGGGTCGGATTTCCGGATCGGCAAAGTTATTAGGTTTTTATGTAAAGACATTCTGAATAACTGCCCAGTGACCTGATACCGGGCAGTTATTGCACGCCCCGTACCTCGGAAAGCTCCAAGGCTTTCCGAGATAGGGAGGGTGTGCGGCTCAATTCCCCGTACCTCGACAAACACGTAAATAAGTTTTTCTTGCTCCTGATTTCTCTCCGCTAGTGTCGGGTTGCCATCTTATCGGTCTATGAGAGAGAGGGAATAGAGAGTGAACTTGTGTTTGCGCACATACTAGTACCATATTATATTAAGATGGGCTGTAGTGATCAAAATTCGGTCTGCAGTACATTATGTATCACACACTATAATACAATAACTACTCACATACTCACAACAAAAGAATGTGTCATCGAATTTTAGGAGCGTTGCCAACGTATATTGTTTTGCACTTTTTAGACATTCGACATACAATAAAAGCCGAACAATTTCACCCACAAGCAAGGTGTGTAAGCAGAGGCGTAGTAATGTGTATCCACGTGATGTCAAAGACACGTGGTCTCATAAATACAGCTCACATTCAACCGAACAATATCACGTGAAATGAACAAAAAGTTTTTTACGCAGTCAGTTTATTTCGAACGCAATATGTTAGTCATGTGCGCATTTCCTACGCATTTTAGATTTTATGTGCATTTCATACATAGGAAATGAAATTGATTTCTAATCTATTGTTGTTTTATATTTTGTGTTCTGAGTGATTCGATTATTTAAATAATCAATTCAATTCAATCTATCTGTAATATTTCTATACACTTATGTCCTTGTACCGCGTAAGTAACTTGTAGGTATCTGTGTTTGTAATATAAGTTAGATCAGGATGTAGAAAGCTCGGTGAGATCGTTTCAAAGGAAAACTTTTTGATCATCTAATAATATGACACGAAAAGTTAATGGAAGGCTTCAGGAAAAAGATCGATAAAGTGATTTAGTGTCTCACTTACCAGTCAGTCATTAAATCAATTGATCATAACGAGAATCAAAAAGTCAGGCTTACTACTGACTTTTTTATTGTAGTTATGTTATTTTATAGCTAGGCTTTATAGTTGTTTTTTTTTGTAGTATTTACTTATAATTTTACGGCTTTTCTCGGTGCAATCAACTTGCCTTATGTTCTGTTTTGTTTTTATTTAATTTCATATTATCTACTTATTTATTTGTACTTTTTTTAGTATATTATATTTAAGCAGTAACCTATTTACTAAAATTTTACTCGCCTTTTCTTGATTACTATTTTAGAGTCAATATATTTCAATGTTATTATTGCTACATTTTGATTTTGTATGCAATACAGGTTTGGGTATTGTTAGTAGCCAGTCACGTTATCTTCTTGGCTCTATAAAACACAACAGATGCGTCATCCTAAACCGAACTACATTATTTTCAGGGTTCTTAACAGATATATTACCACGTGAACCATTAAATTAATTTAGTACCATGTTCCATTAAATGGCACATCTACCTAATGCGCGTAGGCTTTTACAATTATATTTATCTTTGTATTGAAGCAATCGTTTTAATCTAGATTTATAATAAATACTAGCCTTTGACCGCAACCTCATTCGCTTGAGGTACGATCCGCTTGCTACGCCATTGAAGTAGATCACGCTATGCACAACATTGACCTCCTAACATATAGACCCTGAGCAAACACTTTTGAAAACAGTGTCCACGGTTGTCATATACATTCGTAGATATTATTATAAACGTCTACAATGTAATTTTAACCCTACATCTTAATACATAATGCTTAATATTGCTTGCATTATAATAAGGTCCTGCAGGCCCAATTTCAGTTACAGCGGCCAATCATAGCCGAGACTGGCCATCTGCGCAGGATATATTATAGTACACAAGTGTGTGCGCAAATACTAGCGCACTCTCGGTTCACTAACTCTCATAATCCGACAGGATGGTAATGCGACACGACGGGAGAGAAATCAGGCGCAGGAGCAACGGCTTTTAGTGCTTGCCAAGGCACGGGTGTATGTAGCACCGCAAATTTCTCAATTTCGGGCTAGTACTGAGAATTTATCTAAGAAAACCCAGTAACTCTTTACCTTACTTACTGATGGGATTGGCATATCCAAACCCTGAAGACTTCAGGCTTCTCCCTCTGAATTGTACACTGCGGCTAATGCAGTACATTCATAAGGAGATAGCTAAGGGATGAATCTTGGGGCTGACACAAAAGATCCCACTGGGTCGAAGTGTCGCCGGTCTGTACTGACTGGCCCCCACACACAAGATAAGATAAGATAATTCTTTACCTTACCTTACCTAAACATCATGTACAGTCAATGTAGCCGTATTCACTACATTTGCGCCACTGAAACAGTTTAGGTTTAGAACGGTTTAATTAAGGTAATATTGCAAACAAATTGAACAATCTGGTAGATTTATTACCATATTTGTTTGCATGGGACAAAAACTCCTGCTGAATGCTCCTTTAATTCCGTGAATACTTTTTTGTAGTCATTGTTCGTCCGTAAATCTGTCACTAATGAGAAGTTCGTGTCACTAATACTAATCACGCGTAAAGCAGTTTCAAGTTCAATCAATAATACGTATCCTCATCTATACATCAATACAAATAAATGAAATTGAAGTGTCTGTTTGTAATGTCAAAATAACAGCTTTTTATCTAATTATAAGAAATCATCTATTTTGAAATTTTTTGTCTGTCTGTCTGTTTGTTCCGGCTAATCTCCGAAACGGCTGAACCAATTTTGACGGGACTTTCACTGGCAGATAGCTGATGTTATAAGAAGTAACTTAGGCTACTTTAATTTTAGAAAAAATAGCATTCCGCGGAGACAAACACTTTTTAGTTAAAATCTACGCGGACGAAGTCGCAGGTAACAGCTAGTCAAAATATAAATCAGATGCGAGTTTGTTTGTTACAACTTCACGCTTTAACTACTCGAGCGATAATCATGAAATTTGGCGTGTACGTCGTCACAGTTTATAGAAAGGACATATTATTTCATCTAGGAAAAAATTGATGTTAACGCTAATAAATCCTAGTATCATCAATATCACTACATATTATAAAATAAAGTACCCCACCGCGTCTGTCTGTTCGCGATAAACTCAAAAACTACTGAATGGATTTTCATGGGGTTTTCACCAATAGACAGAGTGATTCATGAGGAAGGTGTAGGTGTATCATTTGTTAAGGTTACCCGTGCGTAGCCGGGACGGGTCGCTAGTTTTTTATAAATATACCTAGAGTCACTTTGTGGGTAGACAGGTGGTCAGTGTCAGTTTATCCAGAAAAAATACTGTTCCCGAGTGCAACCGCTGGCAAAAGTTAGTAGTTACATTATAAACACAATCAACTAGCTTTTGCCCGCGGCTTAGCTCGCGTTAATTTAGAATTTGACAATCAATTCGGGTCGTACTCTGCTTGTAATAATATGATTCAATCATGATTCGAAAGACACGTGGCGCCATCTATTATCATAAGAACGTTATTGTTGTTTTCCTCGGGAACAGTAATTTTTTTCGGGATGAAAGGTAGGCTATGTCCGTTTCTGTACACCTGACAACGTATATGCAAAATTTCAGGATGATCGGTTCAGTGGTTTAGGCGTGAAAAGGTAACAAACAAACAAACAATCTCATCATCGCTTTTATAATATTAGTTAGGATTAGGATTATCAGGCTCAGGTCACATACGACATATAACTTATGTTAATTTCATCATTAATATGACATTGTTGACATGTCGTATTAGTATTTGAAGCCGCAGGTATGTTCCTGAATTGTTACTACATATTTTACATACATATGATATACACATCCGTGTACTAACTAATTATGTATGAGTTACAATACAAGGAAACGTAAATAATTCTTTTAACACTACACTGTTTTAAGTCAAATGCGCTCGCGCCCAATATCCGGTACCTAAGCGCGTATGCCGATTGTTAGCAGTTTTCCGACCAAGTCTATTATAATTTTACAAGGTATTAGATTTTGCTCGCGGCTTCAATCGCTTAAATGTAGGTAGGCTTGTAACAGTTCAGTTCCAGAGATCCACCCACCATACAAAGCAGCGAGTTGGCACGCCGCCCGTGGTGGTTTTAGTCAGTAGGCCTGGAGTCTCGGGAGAACCCGACATAGCCCTCTCGCCTCCCCTTATGGCGAGGTGTATGCATCAGGAGCATTATCACAAGTAAAAACAAAATCTAGTAAAAGTAGTTTTCTTTAGACGAAAGGTCTCCTATCTCCTTTTCTATTCCCCTGACAACGTTTATGCGAAATTTTATGATGATCAATCGAGCAGTTAAGGCGTGAAAGCGTAACAAACAAACTCACATTCGCATTTATAATACTAAGTTAGGATGTTCATAGGCTGCTGCTGTTTATTTGGGGCATAAGGGCGCTTATGTTTGTTTGCTAACGTAAGTTAAAGTGTTATTAAGCTTTTCTATTGGATAATTCTCAGTAAAAGAATGGCGTCCGAAAATCTGCCTGGCTAAAGGCTCATTCCTATTATGAGGAAGCAAGATACATAGCTAGATGTGGCTATTATACTATATATCCTTTCGAAAATATACATGTGTAAATTTTTGTTGTGTGTTCAGATATTTTGATTGCTGTACTCTGCCGACTCTTATAACACTTAGCGTATCAATTGCGCGGTGCGAATCTACCTTGGCAATATACACTGAGTTATTAGTGTAAGGATCGAGCATTACTCATTTGCTGACTGAGAAATCTTTCTCTTCCTCTTTAAAAATACAACTTCCGCTCTAGGATCAATTACTGTCTTGCGAGGGACTTTATAAACATTCATATAACAGACAAATAGTACAGCCAGACTTTTGCACCGCACAGAATTTTGCACCGTGTGGTATTCGAACCCACAACCCTCGGCACAACTACTACGCCATTCGTAAACCGTAATCTAGTAATTCTAGATCAAAATCACAGGGAGCTCTAAAAGTACTATTACTTATCACTAAACAACACAATTCTACTTAGCTTAAATTTTCAGCAGTGTGAGAGACTTAATCAATAATCGGATGGCGTTTAAATAGTCGCCTCGCCACTGTCATTGCGCCGAGTGTAGTGGGTTCGAGTCCCGCACGGTGCAGAAATTTGTGTGATCCACAAATGGTTGTTCTGAGGCTGGATGTCCTTTGCGTCCGTTGTTTGAGTGTTTGTAACGTCCCGCGCGATACAGGAATTATTCCTTAGTGACGTAGATGTCTTTCTTTAAAGAAAAAACAAAACTGCACCTGTTTCATACTGGCTGCAATTGTGTTACGAGGTAAAACACAATTGAATCCAGTACAAATCTGGTGCAGTTGATTGAGTAAGCCTCTGTGTTATTCGCTATTTAGGTCAGACAATTCTTTATAAGGTCAGACATTCAGCACAGATTCTATAAATGAATACGTAGAGTAGATCAATAGGTAGAGGCCAAAAGGCCAACCTCCTACACTAAATTCAATGTGGGACATAAACATGGAATTGTATTAAATAAATGGGGTGAGGTACAGCGGTAGCCTTTCTACTAACAGATTTAACCACTTTGATAGAAAGTAACTTCATGGTAAATAATAATAAGATATAATATAATATTCTATCACATACAAGCAACACCATCTAGCCCCATCGATCATTTGATCGATGTCTAGCCCAAACTAAGCAGAGCTTATACTAGGGGTACTAGACAATGAAAAAACATACAAATATACTTCTTTTTTGTAAATACATACATATTATACATAGAAACATCCAGACCAAGATAAAAATCCATGTTCATGCACACAAATGTTTGACTTGTGCGGGAATCGAATACGCGACCTCAGTCGTGGCAGTCGGTTACACTAACCACTACAAATGTAGATACCTATATTGTTAACTAGCCGTTCCTCGCGGTTTCACCCACGTTTACGATTACTGTTTCGGTTCCGTGGCTTGGAGCTTCATGTTATATAGCCTATATTACTTATGGATAAAATAGCTTTCTAATTGTAAAATAATTATTAATATTGGTTTAGTATTTTTAGAGTGGATCCTTTGCAAACAAAAAAGAAATATTACCTCTTTATAATCTATTTATATAAAAATCTCGTGTCACGGTGTTTGAAACGGCTCGACCGATACTCTTGTTTTTTTTATTTATATTTGGTAGGTATGGTAATTATTAATAGGTCGTATATTTCATACCGCTAAGAAATAATTTATATAGTAGAACAACGTTTGCCGGGTCCGCTTGTATTAGTAGGTAAATATTTTCTTTTCAAAGTAAGTTATATTTTAGCAGAAACTGAGGAAAATTTTATGCACCTGGCAACCCAAAGGTTTTGAATAAAGAACTGGGCTGAAACAAAATACCCTCATATACCCTTTACAGGAATTATATACATTTATTATAAAGTATAAATAAAACATGGCTTGTGTGTCTGAGCCTTTAGTTAAGGAAATGTTTAGCAAGTATTTTAACAATAGTGCACGCGATGAGAATAGTTTATCTTTCATGTGTCCTTGCCTTATGATAATTGTGGTCTATATAGAGCGGAACAAGGGACGGACTTGGGTCGTAAAAATATATTATAGCTGATATAATTTGTTGGTTTGTTTTTTGCAAATGCAATTTTCGTAAAAAACAGAAAGCTAACTCTTCTAATAAAATATTAGAAATAGAGAGTCCTTTCGCTCGAAAATATTGTTTAATAAATGTCAAATGTTGACTGAAATGCAATATAAGTGAACACTTGATGTAGCATAGAAGATAAAATATTGGCTGTATAGTTAGGCACAGGACAAAGTTAAATTACGGAAATGTATCACTTTGCCAGGAGACCAATATTCATACTATGTATATTTCGCATAAGTGCTTTTAATACTTGAAGTATTCGTAGAGGTATATTTTTATGTAATTATTATAGCCTCTTATCGGGCACATTTCCAGCCCCATGGTGTCGTATGTGATTTCTTTTTTATTAAATTTTTTTACGTGTGGGAATTCATTGAAGCATACTCCTCCGCGGGGGCGGGCGGAGGGGTTATGTCGGACTCACCGGGGTAAAAGAGAAAGATGGTAATGAAGATAATAATGGACCTCCCAGAATACCGACTAAACCTACCACGGTGTTCCTCGACAAAACCGCAATCAGCGCCGGCGAGGCAGTTTTGGTCTAAAATGTTCCTTATTTTTATGCCGCCGGCATTTTTTTGGATGTGAATAGTATACCGTCGTTATTGTCTACACATTGCGTATTATTACTGTTTTTATTTCAACGCGATTAACCATCTGGTTCAAAAGTTACAAGGTTTTCTTGGTACAAGGTCCATAACTACTAAAGAAAAAATATAAATAGGTATAAATCCAAGAATATTATTTTTTTTTTCCTAGCGATAAAATGATATCTAGTTTCACTCATTTTCATATGTGCACTTTATGAAAACTCACACTGTATATTGTACTAGTTTTTGCCCACACTTTGTTCTTGAACAGTACACAGATGAAAGCTTAAGGGAAAGAAAGGTAAACCTTATATTCTTTTCTGTCGTCGTCACACTTATATTTACATTTATAATATTAAGTTAGGATTTAGTATTATTGCTTTTGATACCCGAAGTATCGTAGAGGTGTATTGTCATCTACTATATTAGGATTGAGACTATTCTTGTAGCCCTCTGCCGGACATATTACGATCCCTGCGTTGTTGTTTATGACAGAACAACCAATTATACCAGTGTGTCAGCATTAGTGGTAACGTAAACCATAGAACATACGAGACAGTGTCAATTTTTACAAGGTCGGCAACGCGCAAGTGATTCCTCTGGTGTTGAAGCCGTCCATAAGCTACGGTGACCACTTACCATCAGGTGAAGAGCAGCGATAGCTCAGTGGGGAGACCAACAGACTGCAATGCAGAGGGTCACGGGTTCGAACCCACGTCGCGCACTTCTGACTTTCGGAAGTTATATGACTTTTCGAAATGATGTGCGTATTGATTGACAATTATCGCCTGCTCCGTGCCTCGGCAAGCACGTTAAGCCGTTGGTCCCGGCTGCCATGAACATCTATGGCAGTCGTTATTGGGAGAGTGTCGACACAAAAGATCCTACTGGGTCGAAGTGTCGCCGGTCTGCACTGACCCCCACATAAGATAAGATAAGGTACCATCAGGTGGGCCGTATGCTAGTTTGCCACTTTAGTAGTATAAAAGAAAATACAAAATAAAATGACTACTAGATACTATATAGCAAATTGTAATCAAATATAAAAATACAATCCATCCCTGTTACAGAGATGACAATACCATTCTAAATTTATAAACTGGTTAAAAATAGTTGTCATTGGTAATACGCACATGTTGGCATGGTAAACAAGACAATCGCAATAAGTTTAACACAATTATTCGTAAGGAAACACGAGTGCAAACTGTACACCATCCTTGAATGTATTCTTACGACGCAAAAAGTAAAAACAACACGTAAATTCGCATTATTTTGCGTCTCTAAGTGACATACAATATTAAAATGAAATAGAGACATTGTCTAAAATTTGTTAATAGGATTGTAGCTGAAATGACAGCTAAAGCGTTTCAAATGGCATTGCAAGTGCGTTGCCAATTATTTAATTATTTCATCTTAACTCAGACTGGTCACCTACGTAAGAGATACTATAGTGCACAAGTGTGTGCGCAAACATAAGTGCACTATCTGTTCCCTACCTCTTAAAATCTGATGGGAAGGTAATTTGAAACGACTGGAGAGAGATCAGGTGCATAACTAACGGCTTTAGGTATCTTCTGGTGCGCGGGGGTGTCTATCTCGCCAACTGCTAATGAGATTTCTTGGCAGAAAAATCCAATAACTTTTTGTTGGCCCGACCCGGGATTCAAAACCGATACCTCATACACAGCAGCCGCATTTACTACCGCTGCGCCAAAAACGCAGTCTGGCAATTATTTAGTGACAGTCGAATGAGCCGGCTCTCTCAGGCAGCTGCCTCTTACAAGAAACCACCAAGAATACTCGGCTACAGCTACTGCGGTTTTGTTTCCGTGTGCAAAAGTTTTGGAAGCTTACTTTCTCACCTCGCCCATTCCTCTCTTTTCATCCCATCTTTAATTCCTTTTCCTATTAAGAGTAACCGCTTACCAAACATAAATACACGGAATTAGTAGCAGTACTTTTTTCTGGATGGAAGGTTGTGGTATCCTATGTCCTTTTCTGTTCCCCTGTGACAACGTGTATGCAAAATTATTGGAGTATTCCGCCTTCGGCACCAATTTTTTGGCACCTATGGTTTCGGAAATAAAAAGTGGATTAGCTTAGGTGCCAAAACCATAGGTGCTGAAAAAATTGGTGCCGAAAGCGTAATACTCCAAATTATTTTATAATCGGTCTAGTAGGTAGTTAAAGCGTTATAGCGTAACAAACAAACTCATATTAATATTAGTTACGATTGCGACAAGTTATAACACTTTTCTTTTTTTTATACGTCTGTAGTGGCAAACAAGCATACGGCCCACATGATGGTAGGTGGTCACGGTAGCCTATGGATGCCTGCATTGCGCGTTGCCGACTCTTTAGGAAAGGAAGTGGGAAGGAGACGGAGCGGGAAAGGGGAAAGAGGGTGATTGGGCCGCCGGCACTCTCACTCACCGAACGAAACACAACAGTAAGAAAATTGCTATTTCAGGTCGACTTTAAATCGACTCAATTAGTCATATTGCTATATCTGCCAATATAAGTTTGATAACGCCTATTTTAGGTGCTACAATAAACAAATAAATAGTTTTATTTTACATTTATGATGTATATGACAATGACAGTTCTTATAAATAAAAATAATAATCGTGCATTACTGTTGAGACTCAAATGTCGTGATAATGACATTTTTATTTTGTTATCTCTATTTATTTCAACACTCCTTATAACCGGAATCAATATCGTGGCCTGCTAAATAGATATGAACCAATAAAACAAACAAAATTAAGATTAGATACGATAGAAACGCCGCCATTTTATTTTACGTAGGCGATTAAATAAATTTTCTAGATTCACAGCGTAAAGATTAAATAAAGAGATAACAAAAAACAAAAATAGTCATCGAAATTAATGGGTAGACTTTATACGAATTTATTGAGTTGGAAGAATTATAACGATCTTTTAGGTATGCGCATTTATATATTTCAATTGATGCAGTCAATATTATTCATTTGGAACAGTTAGACAACCTAAAGCTGGGATTTAGTTCAATCAGCAATCTTGAAATATCTAAATGGTGATGTTCTGTCAGGTTTGTATGCTGACGTGGTACAACAAATGATATCTTTACATCTAATATGTTCTAAGAAAACTGACAATATTACCTGTACTATGACCATAAATGTGTTTGCCTTTGTAAACTTGTCAATTGTCGGAATGCGAGACATAGCTGGAAACCGCTTGTGCCTGTCCGTGGTGTGCTTCTAAATCAATAGGTTAAATAAAAGCGATGTATATGTTTTCAAAACGAAATTTGTAAATTTAATCTCCGAAAATTCTTCTAGTTAATGATTGTTGTCTAAAATCATGCCCTTCGGTCATTTATTTATTTTTATTAAGAAAACCAACAGCGATACAGTTTGTTTAACAAATCGAGTATAGTACAATTTTATATGGCCAATAACAGGTTTCCCTAAATAACTTAATATACTTAAACAAATTCAGCGTATAAAGGTCACTACTTACAACCTCTTATATAAACATGGAATATAATACAAACTTTGTGAGTTTAGAAATATAAAAAATAAACACACTGGTCATACACATAAGAATAGCAGGAGATGAAATTAAGTTGGGCGTAGTTGCCTATCTTTTAATATCTTTATTAATTGTGATTTCAAAGATTTCTTAGAACAGCAGAAGGGATCAACCTCTCATAATAATTACTCCCTTTTGGTATGCACCTGCAATCACTTGCCACAACATTTTCAAGACTTATCTAATTATAACTTGAAAATAAACAGTTTAAATACTTTAACCAAAAACGTTTTAAATGCTTGGATATTATGTCAACATAGTAACGAAGTCAGCTGTGTCACTAACGAAGATCGCAGTTGAACGATCTAGTGTTCTGTTCCTATGTCGATAAGGATTACCAGGTTTCTAAAGCAGTGCTGTACTGTTAGTACGTACTGATAGCATAAATGCCAAAAAACAACATAATGTCTATTAAGGGATTAGAGCCGGGGCGTGGCGCCATCACGCTCGACTGGAAGTGCAAGCATAAACCTATGGAAATGGATGTTAATCGTATTAAATACGTCACATGTATACTTGTATTAGATTTGGGCTGCAGCTGTGCTCGCGTAAATGTGGGTCAGGTAAGTACCAATACATTTTTCTAGATAAAAGGTAGGTTCCCTATGTCCTTATCGGTATTCCTGATAGCGTGTATGCGAGATGTCATGATGAGCGGTCGAGTAGTTATGGTGTGAAAGCATAACAAACAAACAAACTCACTTTCGCATTTATAATATTAGTTAGGATGTATATAATATCTTATCCCTTATTGTAATTATTCATAATACACAAAGATATTACTAAAAAAAATCCTACGCAATAAATACTTTTTTAATGAAATGATGCAAACTTTTTTCATTTCATTCAACTGGAATGAATGTTGGCAGTTTTTAATATCTGTATTGTTTAAAATGCTTTGTTTTTTATGAGTTTCCAAGCTTTGATGTATTTTTCTTTATTTCAATTTAGAAACAAGAATGTTTCTTTGCAAGTTTGTACTTGTAATGATTTTGTAATTAGAAACGCGCTGGTACTTTGTAGTAACTTTTATTAAAATGTATGTAATTTGCAGTTAAAATACATTTAGTTAAAGATGGATTCTGCCATAAGTATAGTTTTAGGGTTTTCTATTAAAATCGTAAAAACCGGCACGCTTATACCTTGTCTGTCTGTTGTTCCGTAAATGTACTTAGTAACAAATAATTAGTCATTTTGGTTTGAGAGAGGCTTTCAATGTTGCCTGTATAAATTTTAGTGATCATGTTCATTATCCTTTCCTCTCTATAGTTTATGAAGTTTATGAAAAATATAACGATACAATCAAAATTTTTATAAAAAGCTATACAATTTTATTTTGCATCTATGTTGACAGAGCACGAATCACACTGGCTTCCTATTTGAGACAATATACTTACATGGTATATAAAGAAAAGAAAATATAATTTGTCGGCCTCGAGCCTGATGTCGCGGGTTCGATTCCCGCACAAGTCAAACATTTGTGTGCATGAACATAGATGTTTGTCTTGTTCTGGGTGTTTCTATGTATAATATGTATGTATGTATTTAAAAAAAAATTGTATATAGGTAATATGTATTGTATGTTTATCCATTGTCTAGTACCCATAGTACAAGCTCTGCTTAGTTTGGACTAGATGGTGTTGTGTGAATAGAATATTATTATTATTATACTTACTACGGAATGAAAAACATAACTTGTGTTGTGTGTGTATAATATACAGTATGTACACCCTTTCAGGTATAAAACAGCAAGACTATGTATGCTTGTATGAATTAATGGTGATCTGCGCTTAGCGCCACCTAGTTAGTAACTCAACAGAATTACTAACTTCATCACTCATAGAACCGTGGCGTATTGCATGTTCTAAGCCTAAGTACCACAATAATTAACGTCATCATGACGTCACTGTGTATCTACCACACCTCACTCACTATACACAGAATATCAATTAGCGCCGAAATTCTATGAAACCATGACCCCATAGCACAAATTCCGAGTAATGATAGAACAAGTGAATGAAATGTGTCCCACCTCTAATTAGAGAGGTGCTCGCGTCATCTGGGAGTGAACAATTTACACCGAATTGTCATTATTTTAATTAAACTGCGTAATTTGTTACATAGTCTATATGGTCGCCTTGACCTAGTTTGATAAAATAAAAGCAATGCGTAGTCTGCGTAAATATTTATGAACGTTTTTTTTAAATGCTCATGAGATTTTTTTGTTAAAATGATTGATAGCATGTCGGTTTTTTCGACTGGGTTTTTTTTAAGAATACTGGCTGTTTCTTTATCATTTAAATAACAGATCGGTTTATTGATTTAAAATTGCTTTTTTATATAAAGTGTTACCATAATATGGAATTGCGTTTTTTGAAATAAATATATCACGTGTTCGAAGTTTATGTAATATTGATACAGCTTTGCCTAGCCATCATAATATTATATACCCTCATTTCGCTAACTGTTACTAGCTGCAATAATTCAGATAAGTACTGCATATTATGACAACCCTTTTTAATATTTTAATATTTTGAATGCTATCTATACATGTATATCTGAACTTGACTT
The DNA here is from genome assembly GCA_963564715.1 of Catocala sponsa. NCBI lineage: Eukaryota > Metazoa > Arthropoda > Insecta > Lepidoptera > Erebidae > Catocala > Catocala sponsa. Next base: position 6,661,711 of record OY751346.1, on the reverse strand, counting down.
ATTTTCTTTACTCAACCAGTCCACTTTATTCGCCTAATAAATAATATGTACGACTGAATTGTTTATATCTCTCTGCAATTGAAAGATTTTATGAAAATCTAATCCGATTTTCACAATTACGATTCAATAGTGACTTACATCTTAAGCTAACACAGGAAGGCATAGGCAGACAATTTTTAATTCTAAATTTGGAATACTACTTTGCTTCAGTGGAATTGCGTCGCGTCGGTCTAAGCGTAATTATTGCTCATCGTGATGTTTTCTAAACTACTAGCGATTCGCCCCGGCTTCGCACGGGTGCAATGCTGATACTAAATATACTACAGAATGTCTTTATATACAACGTTCACAGCTTTTTTGTCTTTAGACAATACAAACATGTTTTCTTAGGCACGCGCCGTCGGCCCTCCGGCCGGTACCGCCGCAACCGCTATGTCCCTGCATTTTAAATCTGTAATATCTACGAAAATATTCATTTAAATTACATGCTGTAAAGGGCCATATTGATCTACATTAAATGCACAATGTATTTAAGGTACTTAGTAAATAAGCCATTATTTCTCGTAAAAAGTAAAGGATTGTTTTGTTATATAAAGGGTTATTGTGGGTTATCCCTAAGAGATAGACATATACCATCGCGGATATTTTTGTAGACCTTTTTAAGGTGTACAATACTGTAGTACATTATGTGATCTATCTCGTAGGGTTCAGCCAGCGTTTGCAAAGTAAGCGCAAAAAAATTTGTTTATTTACGATATCACATTAGCAACCTCCAAAATGATCAGTGTTTCTCAACTATATTATGCATGTATTATACATATAAACCTTCCTCTTGAATCACTCTATCTATTAAAATAAAAGCAACAATATTCGTTGCGTAGTTTTAAAGATCTAAGCATACATAGGGACAGACAGACAGCGGAAAGCGACTTCGTTTTATACTATGTAGTGATTTCTGGGTCGAACTAATTTAAGTTTAGTATTTGTTGGGTGTCAAAATAATTATTTGTCATCATGTTTACATTAAATAGATTTTACAAGTGTAACCAAAATGTTTACAAATGTGAGAATTTGTTTACATTTTGTATCATCGACGTACTCTTGGCATAACGTTTGTTTTTGGCACACGTCACTTATGTGCAGTCGTCGTAAGAATATTCAGCAAAATGGCGGTCTTTAGATTACAAGCCTGCGACTAAAGCCTTCGAGAAATCATAAAACCAAATTGAGTGAAAGGGTGAATGTTTTGTTGCGTATTAAATAGAGTAGAAATAATCTGAGGGTTGGCAGTCTACCAAAACACATAACGACATATAACATTGTATGTGATAAACATTTTCTATTTTTTTATACAACTACGGTGGCAAACAAGCATACGGTCCACCTGATGGTAAGTGGTCACCGTAGCCTATGGACGCCTGCAACACCAAAGGCATCACTTACGCGTTGCCGACCCTTTAGGAAAGGAAGTGGGAAGAAGGAGCGGGATGGCGGACAGGGGGTGATTGGGCCTCCGGCGTCCTCTTTTCCTGAACATTACAAACCCAAACTTGTAACTGTATAACACTGAACATTATAATATAATTATAATTAATAGATATATATATTACTAGATTATGCCCACGGTTTCACTCGCGTTACTCAATAAATTCCTATCCCTCGAAAATAGGACTTTTCCTGGATGAAAAATACCTTATGTTTGTTTCTGTACCCCTAACAACATGTACGCGAAATTTCATGTTGATAGGTCGAGTAGTTACGGCGTGAAAGCGCAACAAACAAACTCACATTCGCATTTATAATATTATTAAGGATTATTTTATAATATATTGTGCTGTATATTCATGTGTCCATAAATAAATTATTACAATCATTATTGCAATAAGATAGTTAGTTTAATGTCATATATCGTCTATTTTGTTCCGTAATGTATTTACACTAAACTTAAACATCACTTTGACATTAATTTTTATTAATCACAGAGCACATAACATACTGACTACTGTGCATTACTGCTGTGGTAATCGAAAGGGCAGTAAGTCAGAAAAGTCAGTTTTATAAAACAGCGCGCAAAGACTTAGAATTTTAGCGTTTGTGATAAAACTATACCTATACTCGATTTTTATGTTCTGTATGTCAAAAGAAAGGGAAAAAAATGTTGTTTACAGTAGCGAAGCATTCCAAATCAGTAATTTAAAAACATGGCCGTATTTGACTTACGGCAGCTGTAAGTCAAAGATGGCCATTTTTTCTTTTTTTCTCATTTTTTCTTTCTCTCGATTACAACGGCAGATTACAAGAGCAAAATTTTAATATTAATAGCTAGTAAAGCTTAGACATGGTAAATCTAATGATAGGCGGTTATTCTAGCGTAGAGACACTATAAGAAAGTCGCTTATATGAAAAAGCAGCCATATTGCTAACGTTACGAATAAAGATCTTTCCTCGGTCAGAATCAGAATATTTATTAGCAAGAATATGGTATAAAAGGTGGTAGATAATATATACAGCATACAGGTTCCTGCCAGATCTTCTCATTGGCTCTACGTCCTTGCCTTGCTGAACATGGCAACAGGTAAACGTAAATTCACCTTAATAAGTGTTACTTAGACGTTCATATGTGTTACTTTGTGACCTACATGAATCAACATATTTTTGATTTTGATTTTCACCATAATTATACTACCAAGTATGGCAGCGATAGCTCAGTAGGGAGACCAACAGACTGCAATGCAGAAGGTCTTGGGTTCGAACCCACGTCGCGCACCTCTGACTTTCGGAAGTTATACGACTTTTCGAAATTATGTGCGTATTGATTGACAATTATCGCCTGCTACATGCCTCGGAAAGCACGTTAAGCCGTCGGTCCCGGCTACCATGAATATCTATGGCAGTCGTTATTGGGAAGTCAGTGCCCTATAATATCCTGACACTGGTCTAGCCCTAGGGTATCGTTAGCCTTCGGGTTGCGGAGGTCAGGTGGCAGCCGCTCTGTATAAAAACTGATATCCGGTCAAATCCGGTTAGACCAGAAAAGGCGACCCCAAGTGACTTGGGAATAATAAAGGCTAGGGAGAAGACTACCAAGTATGGCAAGAGTGTCCTTCTGATTGGAGATCAAGGCCTTTAACATATTAGGCTCTCTAAGGAACTAGAAAAACTCAATTCACAACAGGAACAGCCCAAGGATACTTTTGTTGCACGCTTCTGGTAGTATATCCCATTTGGATAGCTTAAGATTCCGGAAAATTTCAAGACCTCCATCATGCTTTACCTTTGATAAATACCTACTTAAATATAAAGGCAAATATTTTTCTCCAATACATGCATATTATCAACAGGTGACGAAATTTTTCGTAGGTAACATTATGATATGTAAAACCGATTATTATTTGCAGATATCGTTACCACCTGTCATTATCATGGCGTGATGTTATGATGCCTAATCATGGCCGACCAGAAATAATCATTACGACGTGACATCATTATCAACCTTACTCAGTATTTGCTTTTCCACTGACGTTGCAAACAGCAAATAAAAATCGAAAAACAAATTTCATCTGATGATTTATATATAGAGATATACGTACCTAAATGAGTTGGGTCTCGTAATAAATATTTATTTACAATAACAGATTACAGTTCCTTTACACAATAACATAATTTATATTCAATACGAGAACTTGCTTGTATGTCTAAAGGCTCAGCCTGTCCTGTAGCTTTTATGCACAAGTTACCAGTATCTGTAATAGTAACGATATGTAGCTAATTCCAACAATCTTTATTTTCATTTCGTTAAATATTTAAAGAAATAATACAAAGAATTTATGGTACCTGTTCGATATTCGCGTATCTAATCAATTATAGTTAATTGTTTGGTATTATTGAAATTGAAGTATATTGTGTGTCTCAGCTTATCTTAATATTACCTGTTATACAGACACTGTTATTAATAGCTATGAGATAATATGCAATAAGCTATTGTATTAGGTTAAGACCTGTGATAATAGTTGTATGTGAGAATAAATAAATAAATAAATAAAATATTTTTGTTTCATCCCCATCGGTTAATTGAAGCCGCTTTATTGGAATTATACTTGCCGCCTAACACATAGGCACATAATAATATACATCTATACTAATATTATAAAGCTGAAGAGTTTGTTTGTTTGAACGCGCTAATCTCAGGAACTACTGATTTGAATTGAAAAAATATTCTAGTGTTGGATAGCCTATTTATTGACGAAGGCTATAGGTTATATAACATCACGCTACGACCCACGGGGGCGGCGCAGTAACGATAAACGCGGGTGAAACCACGGGAACATCTAGTATAACATAATTATCGACATCTATGTAGGTATTACTCTGCATACTCTTTTTAGAATATAAAGAATAGTATATTATATACCTACGTACGAATCAAAAACTAGGAATGTTACTTGAAGTTTGCGAATCCCAGGCTCGCCAGTTTTAAGTGCAAAGGTACGCTGCAGATAGCACAACGCCTCTTTAAAACAATTCCGCTGTACTCTAATAATATATCTTATGTAAAAAATTCCTAAATAAATAACATCTATTTAATGCTCCATTAACGCAATAACATACTGAAAATAGGCTGAATGGCACATATACCGTTGTTAAAAAAACAAAAACTGTCTCTAGTACGCGAATACTAATTTATAGCACATTTAAAATCACTTTATACAATTTATATAACATGTTGCTAATTTTATCTAACGATGTTATTGTCATTGCTCCTAAGACACTGTTACATTATTTTAACACATTGTTTTTATAAACATTACTGCTATTTTTCATTGTAAGTATTGATCAAAAGCGATGTGTTTTCTGATCTGTTATAAGATAAAATATAAGGTGTGGCATTTGTTTATTTGGGTCTTGTTTATGAGCACTTTCATATACATATACGAAAACAAAGAAAATTTACATTTATTTATATTAGTTTAGAGTTCATTTTACGATTTAAAAGTACATTTCAGCGTTTAACCATATAGATTTTAAATTTTATACTTTTAGATTCCTGTTTTTCGGCGCAATACATCGCGTGGTAATCCTCGTGCGCATTGCATAGTTGCTGATACCTACTTATTAGTATGACTGCGTGCACACCTGCTTACCATGAAGTTCTAATAACCAGGTTAGACGTAATTACTGAGTTTTTTCTGTCAAGTAGTTAAACTGGTAGGATATAGATAGTATAGCAGATGGTTGTACACTTGTGGTGAACACTTGTTCATCTCATGCATAACCATGGCCTTACGCACTATCTGACGCACGCAGCAGATATAAAGGGCTTATGATACCTGATCAGTCGGTCTAGGGAGGTCGGCAGGTCGGTATAGGAAATCCTTAAGGACGTAATATTCTGATGACCAGCTAGTAGTAAGAGGCCTACGGGCAGCTTGAAGATGTCTGTCTGCCATTTAAGTACTATGTCCACGCCTAAAGCATAATATGTAGTATTAAATTCCAAAAGAATTAAAATGTCTATTTAGCCGTAATTTTCGGCTCTATGAACTATATACAACAAATTCTGGAAATCATAACAAAATTGATGACTTCTAAAGTAGACGCCTTAAAACTCAGCTTTCGTATGTTAGTGTACGCAAAAGTCGAAATGAATTGACTTGAATTTTTTAAACTACTATGATTTTCTATATTAGAACATTTTTATTTACCATTATTCCAGAATGAAAGGGAACAGACAATTAAATATATTAGACTGAGCCAGAACGGAGCCGGGCCGACCCCAACTAAATTCGGATATTAATAGAAGAATGACAATCTTTAATTATTATTGTAGCGCCATAGTTTGCTGTTATACTTACACTGTATCAGTATAGATAATAATCATAATTAAATAATGATGTACATACTTAACATGTAATCGTAGCATCCGATTAAGGGTCATCCGATTAAGAGTGAAATGTGTATCTTTTCGTGTAGTAAATAAAGTATATTTTGAGTCGCTCTATTAAAATGTGCGCGCAGCGTCGCGCCGCGTCACGTCTCGGTGTGAACTGACCCTAATGTGATATAAATCACATTAAACGGATGCTACGATTATAATTAAATTTTCTCGGAATCCACTGATAGTTATCCATTTACAGCCAAAATTGACTCATTGATGAGTGAATCATTTGCCTTGTATTATCATATTTTTCTACTTAACTTACTACAGTAGGTAATACTGCCTTCATAAGGAAAAAAACGTACCAATTTTTTTTCGAAACTGATTTCTTGGGTTTGGATTCAGTAACAAAAGACGAATCTTCCATTATTTTTATGTGTATACTTACTAATATTATAAAGCTAAAGAGTTTGTTTGTTTGGTTGAAAGCGCTAATCTCAGGAACTACTGGTTCGAAATGAAAATTCTTTTAGTTTTGGATAGCCCATTTATCGAGGAAGGTAATACGTTATAGGAAGAGCAGCATCAATGAAAAATATATATATAAACCGGACAGTAATCCTAATATAGTGTACACAACATGTACATATTAGAGCAGATTACTCATGCAAAACAAAAAACATTATTAAAATCTTAAATTCGTTAGCGTAGGATACAAGCGGATAATTGTAAGTAGGTTTTTACTTAATAACTGTAATTTTATATTGTGACTAGATTTGGAACTTTTCGGAACTAAGCACACCTGATACCATATTTTTATATCTATTGAAATTTATGTTAAAAATGTGAAGCAGACGAAGTTGCGCGGGTTAGCTAGTTTAATATAAAAATACTAGCAGATACGTCTTTTTTACGTATGATGGCAAAATAGCGAGTCATCATTTTCATTTACCAATACGTAACACGGATGTAGAGTTATCTCGCTAGATAAAATAAGCTGCCCATCAAACAATGTGCATTTACATTTAAATTTGACTAGACGTGTGGAAAATACATTGACATTTTGTGTTTTAAGGTCAAACTTTAAAATGGTCGCAACGTGATCCAGGTTTGTATGAGTTTGTGGCCATTGCTGTTTTGGACATTATGTATTAAATATAAAGATTGAATTTTGTTTGTTTGTGTTTAATAATAAAAGTGCCTAATATCTACAATACTAAAACTTTGAATAGTTTTATAATTATTCTTTTTTAAAGTTTGACAATTATGTGATAGGAAACTGGAATACCTGATCATATTAGGTTTGCTAGATATTCAGACAAATTGTTTATAGGTGTCATCAAATACTGATTTTAACTTTATTGGTTGAGTTCTTGATAGCTATTTTTATAAAAACCTTTAATAAATAGTAATTGTTTTTGGCGATGTTATTAAAGGCTGTTTAAACAGCTTTACGGAAATTTGTATTTGTTCAAAATAAAAGCAGTTTTCTTTAAAAATTAACTTTATCATAAACGTCTAAAATATTTTGTTTTCAAGTGGCATGTTATTAAGAAATACATTATACTCAACACCGTGAATTCTAATTTTGGAACCATATAACTGTAGATATAACAGATTGACCAAGTATACGACTTTTTACTAGGACTTACCTTGAGCATTTGTTTGCAAAAACGCAAAAACAATTAATCACATTCTTGAGTGCAGAACCAATTATTCGCTGAGAAAGTGCGTCGTCTATTTACTGAAATGTTACGTAAATAAGCGACATTGAAGATTTCCGGCTTGAAAAACGCTGTGGAAAATAATAAGCGTGTGAAATAAGGAAGTCTGTGAACGGTTGTGTTACGAGTAAATGAAAAACGAAACGCAACACTTAGCGAGTTGGATATTTTGTAAACACATGACGGTTTTTGTTTGGTTTTGAAAATAACCTGACGCCTCGTGTAATTTGTATACGTTCAGCTGTTACTAGGCCAGACTAGTTGTGGAAACTGTATGAGTATAATAGCCAAAATAATGGCATGTTTACTTAGTTGACGCGCTGAGAGCTAATTCCTTTGGATTGATTTTAATTAGTGTTGTCACGTTTTGTTGTTTTGGTGATGGGAAACACGTGTGTGATATGATCTGATGCATGATATTATCTCGTGCGTTGCCGTTTTTGTTCGAAAGGGGTTGCTGTACTGCTAATGCAAGGGAATGCAAATACCTGAATGTTTTGCCTGTATGAATCAAATAGAGAACTCACTACAGAAACATCTCACAACTTTATTCAACCAAGGGCGGGCTGCTTAAGGATCGATACTGCTGCGGCCTAGGTACTCCTGTTTGAAAGTTAGCAGTAATCATTTCTTAAGGACAGGGCTGTTTATAAAATTGTAAAAGCAATGCTATGTAAACAGTGGCGCCATAGTTACTATAAGGGAAGGGGAAACTGAATCAGAATGCGCTCTTTAAGAGGCACGCAAATCTGCTTGGTGACCAAAATGATACCAGCTCGCTGGAAAATGCACAAAGTGGGTTCCAAATGATAAAGCACCCTACCTACTACTGATGAGATGGGGAAGGGATAGAAGTAACAAACAAATATCGGATACGAGTCATGGTGTATGGCATCCATGGCTTTAGAAGCCGAGGTGGTATATCCAAGTGACCAAGGCCCTTACCATAATCTCTAAAAGCAATGTCATGGCATGTGCGATAATACAACAGCGCGTAACAGAGTGTATAGTTTTGTCTCGTTTTGGCGCATGTATTGACATGTTTTAGAAGATGGTGGTGGCTCTTGTATTGCTAGACTGATTGCAATCAGAATAACCCTTTGATTTAAAGCGTTTATTTATTATAATAATAAGCATGTCATGTTCATTGTCTTACAATAAACAACTACGCATAAAGTATATTCGTGTGTATGGCCATCTGAAGTCCAAAAATAAACAACAACCAGCAATGCCGAAGTTCAGTGTTCTAATTGACATGAAACAAAGATATTATGTACATATTAAAGGAATATGTACACAAAAGGAAACAATAAGGAAGTAATATTGGTTTAAATAATAATAATAATAATAAATTATAATAAATTATTTATTTCCATAGTATACATAACTAGTACATGACGTTCCGTTGGTCCCAAACTAGGCTGAGCCTGTGTCTTGGGCACCATTACAAAATTATGCAGGTTGTTTATAACTTATAGTATCCAGTGAATAATTAACTAACAATAGAATTTTAATAAAATAAAAGTATAAAAAATTAAAAATTTGTAAAGAGTACATATGTGTGGTTGTGTATTGTACATATTTGCGTGTAAGTATGTGTGTGTCAGGGTGTGTATGTGTGTGTATGTGAATGTATGTTAAATTTTGCCTCCTTTTGTATTATTTAACAATTTTTAAAATGTTCAAAATGTTTTAAAATCTATATATTCAGACAACCTCTTTGTCTTAACAACTTAATTACTATACTTATAGATTACCTTCAAACTGTATGCTTGTCTTAAACTTTATGAAACTTGATTTTCCGAAACGCAATTTTTCCTATATATGTCATGAGTTCTAATGCAGTGTAATTTTTCTTCGAACTGCACGAGTCAAAAGTAGAACATTTTCATAATCACTGCTGCAGATCCTGGCTAGACAGGTGTTTCTGTAGTGGGAATTAGAGTGAGGATTAACCAACATAATACTAACATTTTCTAGTTAGCTAACCACGGACTTTGAAAATAATAGAGGTCGCTGATTTTTGCCCCAGGTTCACCGCCTTAGACGACCACGACAACCAGATCAGCCAAAAGATTCTTATGTTTTACTGCTAGCTTTCAGCAGCATGAACAGTAGTATAAGTCTGTAGAAGCCCGACAAAACGCAATAGACAAGCTTTCTAATTCGTAGGACTTAAAACATAGCTGGTAAAATCTAGGTGTTATACTCTCACACTTGATGTACCTCGTGACACCGACTGACTATATTTTATCGTATTATGAAGAAGCATGTGAAGTTTTTAAAGCCTTGCCGTTGCTATAAAAACTAAATAAAATACGAACACATTTAATTCAGTTTATTACAACACAATGTTACGTCAATGTTTTTTCAAATCATTTTATGGCTAGAGACAATGACACATAATCACCGGCACACACTCGTTTGTCCATATGAAGTACCTATTTGATGTGTCATAAGTGCCATTACAAACGCAGCAACCTCTAGTCTCGCTCGGGAATTGAACCCGACCTTGAACGCTGAGTCAAAGTCAATGTCGTTGAACTATTTAGGTCGCCAAACTCGCTACTACGCAGGACTGTTAGCTTTGTACGATGTAATAATATATTATTTAAAGCGTTTTAGGTACTTGGAGTCTGTGAGATACATCTGGGAGTCGTAAAAGATTATTTGTGTGAATTGATCTTTTTTGGGAAATGTTATTGACTCTGTTTGGAAGAAATATACAAGAAGATATTTAAAGATTCCAGAAGCCTAGACAGTTTTCCACTTGGTAAGATCTTGATATCTTATATCTTTTATTCCGTTCCCCTTATGCACGGTCGTCTATTCAGAGTGCCTTAACCTAGCTATTCTCTAGATAGGTGTGGAATATGAGAGCGGATTGATAGAAGTTTGTGCTTCCTACTGTAAAGATGTTAGACGAGTTGTAAGAACAATTTTGGATGAATCTGGCCCTCTTACGGATTTGTGCTCTATCAAACTTGTTACCATGTATGTATATGAGATATACATTATATACACGTGGTACCTAGTTTATATGTGTACATATACATGACTATGTATCCAAAAGGGATTACAAAATCCTTTTTTGTTACCCGTCAATTGATTTAATTAGACGCTTAATATAAATACATACTTTTAAGTGATAAAGTGTAATATCAATTATATATAATTAAACCATCAAAAGAGATTCAACGTATGATTATGTGCGTCCAAGTTAGACTTCAATCCTAATGTGTTGATGTTTCATTTCATATGTATATAGTGGTGCTCACGGTTTAAATAGCATCTTGATTGCGACGATAATTGCTATTACGAATTCAAATCCAAGCTACGTACGAGTATAATAATGTTGCATCAATGTCATTTTTTACTATTCAATGGAATAAGCTTAACGTGACAGTGTTCTCACAAAGTTGTATACAGCCTCGATGGCGTAGTGGTTAGTGTAACCGACTGCCACGCCTGAGGTCGCGGGCTCGATTCCCACACAAGTCAAATATTTGTGTGCATGAAAATAGATGTCTTGTCTTGGTCTGGGTGTTTCTATGTATGATATGTATGTATTTACAAAAAAAAAGTATATATGTACCTATGTTTATCCATTGTCTAGTACGCATAATACAAGCTCTGCTTAGTTTGGGCTAGACGCTGTTGTGTGTATATGATAGAATATTATTATTATTATTGGAACGTAGCATCTATGCATATTATAAAAAGGCAACAAAATTAATGCCTTGGTGACTGAGCGATAGTGATTATGACTACTATGTTCGAGTCCCAAATCAGACACGGTTGGTTGGTCCCCTGCTCACAGCACATAGAATTGCCAGTTTCCTTCAAGAGCCGCTCTTTAATGGAGTTAAAATCCCTTTTCGCCCCACTTTGTTCTAACAAGACAACAACACAAAGTAAGTACTTTCCCAATCGTTCTGCAATGCTTGTAAATGCATTGCATTCTTTATCATTAATTAGGATTACTAAAAGTTATAAATGTATGTTCTAAATTTTATACGCAGTCTAGAGATGAATTACGTTTGACATGGGTGAGCAGCGAAGCTTCCTTATCACAAAGTTGATCAATTCAGAACTTTCTATAAAATAACATGAATACAAATTTGCTTTTTCATTTGACCTTTTGTCCTACATAACGGGTAAGATAACAAATATCGTCTTTCACCTTTAAGTCCTAGACCGGAGACAGTCTTGGAACAAAATCCTTCCCATTTGAGTAAATACGACACTTGGCACCAACTCCAGACGTACCTTATTCGCCGGAAAGTAGTAAATAAGGAGGCATTTACCTTCAGGAGCAGCTTCGGTTTTTGGCAGCGAGCCAGCTTTTATACTCCAATATTATGATGATGAAGAAAATGGAATTAGGGCTTGTGGATTTAGTAATGTTATTAAGTAAATAGTCTTTTTGTCGGCCTCGTTGGCGTAGTGGTTAGTGTAACCGACTGCCACGCCTGAGGTCGCGGGTTCGATTCCCGCACAAGTCAAACATTTGTGTGCATGAACATGGATGTTTGTCTTGGTCTGGGTGTTTCTATGTATAATATGTATGTACATATTTACAAAAAAAAAGTATATATGTATGTTTATCCATTGTCTAGTACCCATGGTACAAGCTCTGCTTAGTTTGGGCTAGATGGTGTTGTGTGTATGTGATAGAATATTATTATAAAAAAAAAAAAAAAAAAAAAATACAGCCGAGTCTAGCCCTCAGCCCTGTATATGTTTATACATGTCTCCTTGCTGGGCACGGGTTTCTTCTCAGCGTAAGAAGAAGGCCATTGACCACCACGCTGGCCCAGTGCGGATTGGCAAGCTTCACATATCTTTCAAGAACATTATGGAGGACTCTCGGACAAGCAGATTTCCTCACTGTATGTTTTTTTACTGTTGAAGCGTGTGATTGATCATTAAATATAATACGCACATAACTTCGAAAAGCCAATGATCATACTTGAGACCTCTGTGTGGCAGTCCATGCACTGCTACTATGCTATAGCTGCTTTTAATATGGATTTAAAAACACGAAAGAACGATCTATTTGGTTTTTTCATTTCAACTCAAGTTCATTCAATCTAACTTAATATTTTAAATGCCAATGTAAGTTTGTATGTTTTATTTTCTTTTTGCTCGTCAAAATGACCACACACCTGATGGTAAGCAGTCGTGTGGTCTAAGAGCAGTGGCCTCCACACCGCCCTCATAGCAGCCGAGGCGATGTTGAGGTCTCTACTTTGACGGCCTGAGAAGATGCTTTTTCACGCCCCGCTTAAAGGACCCAGGATTGAAGGAAGAAGGAAACACGTGCCTTGGCAGAGAATTCCATGCCTTGGACGTTCGGCAGAGGTATGAGGACCCAAACTTTTTGGTACGCGCTCTACGCTTGTGACGCTTTCACGCCTTAACTACGCCACCGATAGTCATGAAATTTCGCATTCACACTGTCAGGGATACAATAAAGGAGAAATAATACCTTTCACCCAGAAAAACAATACCTACTGTTTCTGAGCGAGCAAAGCTGTGGGCCAATTATAATGTACTAGCTTTTGCCCGCGGCTTCGCTCGCGTTAATTTAGAATTTGACAATCAATTCGGGTTGTACTCTGCTTGTAATAATATATTTCAATCATGATTCGAAAGACACGTGGCGCCATCTATTATCATAAGAACGTTATTATTGTTTTCGTCGGGAACAGTAATTTTTTTCGGGATGAAAGATAGTCTATGTCCGTTTCTGTACACCTGACAACGTATATGCAAAATTTCAGGATGATCGGTTTCAGTGGCTTAGGCTCGAAAAGGTAACAAACAAACAAACTCATTTTCGCTTTTATAATATTAGTTAGGATTAGGATTACATAAATTCTTGTTTCGCATATCGTTTCAAAGAATCAGAGATGTCTCTCGTGAATTTGTATTCACAATCGCTGGCTAGATAATTCAAGTCTCTGTATTGAAGCACATTAATTATCATATGTGTCACATAAAACGCGCTGGTTTAAAATAGGGATCTATATAGTAATATTATATTGCGTATATACTTCTGTCAGTCTGTCTGTTTTTATATTTTCACAGCTATACCGTTGATTCGATTAAAATAAATCAATTGTTATAGAAGCTTGAAAACTAGGTTCAAATCTCTTTAAAAGTACGCGTGGGTACATAACATAATATATAATATCAACGGCATATTCTTCATATTAACATCTAGCAAGTATTTTACATTACGTAACGTACACAAAATAAAAAGTATTTTCAGTCCAAAAGTCCAGTGTTTTCGTTGGTTCTTTATATGTATATGAAGATAATCATTTCCAACAAAGTACCGTTATTCACACTGAAAATATAATTAGTAATGTACCGAGCATAATAATAATTTTATTTAAATTCATACAATTTACCAACTTCCTTAACGAAAATATGCGTTTCACGACATTTACCTGGAAATACAGCAATAACATCGATTGGTAGAGATTTTTAAACGAAAAGCCCTAGACTTTTTATATAATAAACCTTAAAAGCAAACTCTAAGATGTATATGGTGTGTAAAATTCGGGTACCTAACTGAATTTTACATGCCAAAGGTATTTTAGACCAGATTCTATTTCGATTAGCATAATAAGGTCGAGATACTCCACGTAATATTTGCGATCTTAAAGTAAGCAGACAAGCCAGGTAAAAGTCAGCAAAACAACTCCCTAAAAAACGTAACAAAAATTCAGGAAATAATCTTATTTAAATGACAACCCTGAGACGACTGTCAAACTTTTTACGCTGTCTTTTTCTTACCGTTGTAACTGCGCAATATCTGAATGAGAGGTAAGATGGTCCGGAATTATCGCTGGCTTAAAACTATATAATATGAAAATAGGGTTTCAAGAATTTCTGTTTGTTCGTTGAGGTGCTTTTGGTTTCACCAAGATGCACCTCAACTACTACATACTACTTCGGGATAATAGGCTCACGTGATTTAAGGTTAGTCGAGCCTTGGACGAGCCATACTTGCGTAGTTCCAGACGGCACTCTATTCAAAATTTCTTGCCAACTAACCCAATATAATTTGCGCTCAACACGGACATCAAGTCCAAGATGCATAGCATTCGCATTCATTACCGCTTCGCCATCGAGACGGGTACCAAAAACAATCATGGATATATCGACCATACCACTCGAAACTAATTGCAGCTCATATCGACACTTTGTTCGTCGATATACCTATTTAATTTTGATTAGTACAGTTACATTTCCAGCAGAGGTAATAATATCAGCCCTCTTTAAAACTATCCCGCTGTCCGCAGCGCACCCTTCTCATACTGAGAAGATGCCCGTGCTCCGGCACGGGCATCTTCTCAGTATGAGAAGGGTTATACGATAACCCACTACGCTGGCGTAGTGCAGGTTGGCAGACTTCACACTTCTTCGAGATTATTTAGGCAGAGGTAATAGATCAGCGATAGCTCAGTGGGGCGGCCAATAGACTGCAATGCCGAGGGTCTCGGGTTCGAACCCACGTCACGCACCTCTGACTTTCGGAAGTTATATTTAGACTTTTCGAAATGATGTGCGTATTGATTGACAATTATCGCCTGCTCCGTGCCTCGGAAAGCACGTTAACCTGTTGGTCCCAGCTGCCATGTACATCTATGGCAGTCGTTATTGGGCGAGTGTCGACACAAAAGATCGCACTGGGTCGAAGTGTCGCCGGTCTGCACTGACTGGCCCCCACATAAGATAAGATAATATAGGCAGAGGTACGTTTAGAAATTGTATGAAAACACACGCTAACGCCAGAGAGCTGTTATCTTATCTTATCTTATGTGGAGGCCAGTCAGTGCAGACCGGCGACACTTCGACCCAGTGGGATCTTTTGTGTCGACATTCTCCCAATAACGACTGCCATAGATGATCATGGCAGCCGGGACCAACGGCTTAACGTGCTTTCCGAGGCACGGAGCAGGCGATAATTGTCAATCAATACGCACATAATAGAGACAAGAGAAGTACAACTTCAAACTTTTAGGTAACGTGATCGACTAGAAAAGGTTTATCTAATTTGACGTGATCGTAGTACTTCCGAGATAGGGACGTATCACTAATAAAGGTTTGTTTGAGTTGCTTGAGATCATATTTACTCCTAACAATGAGTAGAGTTTCACGTGTAACTTATACGCAATAATTTTAGTTTCATAGCCTCGATTTTATAATAATAATGAACTCAAGATTAGTGTTTAACATGTACTTACGTCTGTATATACCCATGGGAATAGGCAGTGATATAATACGTTTATATTTCGCCATCTATATTTTAGGGACTCCGTGCTACTATTGAGAACTTCCTGACAGAAATACCAAATAAAAGTTTGGCCGACCTAGGATTCCTACTCGGGGCATCTCGTTAGCACGCAAAAGTATGCTTTGTATTTTTCTTCTTCAATTTAAGAGCCAAGCTCTTGTCGGTGGAGTCTCTTCCATAATGTCCTATCTTCAGCCAGCGCTTAGACTTATTATACGACTTTTTACTTCTTTTTCTTCTATGCTTTGTATTACCGATCTTTATTCGGGAAAACGTTTTGTAATCAAATTCACGTTTTGTTTGCTAAGTTTAGGTATAACTGCAATATCAAATCTACACTGACACTACTACAGATGAAGACGAGATAACCATTTAATCTACTACGCCATTCATGCAAAAGATAGACACTTCCACACTACCCAACAAACATGCGAATTAGTGGCCGCAATAATTCAGCAGTCCACAGAAGCAAAGCTGCGGTCAAAACACTAGCATAAATAAACATTTATAAATAGTATATGTCGACGAGGGCGTGCCGTCTGTCTGTCACTGCGATGGCGTGGTCTTGGCTCGGCTCACCGCACACATTTCGTCACCAGATATTATTGACACAGTATTGACATTTTCACATGTGAGTATATTTATTTTGCGCGGGCGATTATTTTATCTGCTAAAGGTCAGATGTGTTTGAAATAAGAATTAAATGATAGGTCATTTTTAAGATTGGGTATCCCTTTATTACATGACCTTTTTGACATATTACTTCTTGAATAACTATAGTATTACATCCTACGTTATAAGGGCGAGCCTTTTAGCTTCAGAGTCCGTGCTAGTAATGAACTTTTCTCAGCAGAATAACCTAATAATTTTGCTGTAATTTAGTGTCTATGTACTAAGTTAAGAAGTCATATGTCAAGTAATCCCAGAAATGCATGAAATCATGTATTTTAGGTGGTTTTTGCAGTGTATAGTTATTTCTGTCAAGGACTTAACTAGTGGCATGATATTTGCAACTGTGTTCAGCTCCTATGATGAGGGAATTAGCTCAAGTAATGTAGTTGCAATATAGCTTTGCTTACTCCTTCAAGGACAGAGGCGTATATATATAGATGTATGTGTTTACTACAAATTGTTCTTATTTCAACGCTTAACCGTAAATGCTTTTATTTCAGCTTGTAATAATTCTATTGCAATTAAAATGTATTTTTAAGAGTTGCTATTTATTTATTACGTAAGACGATTTAAGGGGGGAGGGGCGTTCAACCATTTCTTATATATTTTACAAGGGGGTGATAATTAAAACCAAAGTTTATTACTACCAAAAAATGCTAATTACGAGTACTTTTGTAGGTACAAATAAACATTCCTTAAAATTGTTACTTTGAAAAATAAACATTAAAAGAAACCAAACGTATTAATGGCGCCAGAACTACAACAATAATAATAATTGTAATGTAATGGCGATTTAAATAGATTAAAAGAAAACTTAAGAGATGTCGTGAGTTTCTTGCGTTTTGTGAGTTATGTATTTTGCCTGAACCTAGCAACTGACGTACTCGTAAATGTAAATTCTGGAGCATGGTAAACTCAGTCTAAGCATTCATAAGTGTTACTTTGTGACCTAAATGACTTTGACTAATAAACTGGCCACGTGTGCGGCTATTTGCACTACTCCAACTTCTTGTTTGTTCGAATTCTAAATTCATTCAGTTACTACTTGTGTAAGCGACATCCGCATAACGTTTTATGAACATGAACTAGTTTTATGAATTACCCGCGACTTCGCTCGCATAAATGTAGGTCAAATTAGGTAAGTAAAAGTATTTTTCTGGATTAAAGGTACCCTATGTCCTTTTCTGTTACCCTGACAACGTGTATGCGAAATTTCATGATGATCGGCCGAGTAGTTTAGGCGTGAAAGCGTAACAAACAAACAAACTCACATTCGCATTTACAATATTAGTTAGGATACTCACTCCCTCTATCCATACAATAGATTGACACCTAGTCTTTTTTCGCAGTCCACAAGGACAGTGAAGATACCATGACTTATAATTGGGTATTGCGTGAGGATATTTGTATCGTGAAGTCATGCGTTGGCAGCTGTTGGCTCAGCGCACTGACATTTTGTTGCCGCTGGTTATTATTGACTGGTATTGCCAATTGTATTTATTGTATTTAGAATTGCACTTTTGCAATGTTACACACATTACGATGTTGGGTTTTTCGAGAAAATAATAGAATGTTTCGAAAATTCTGAAGAGTTGCTACATCTTTATTTTACACCTCGAAAGTGGGTGGATTAAGATTCTTAGAAAATTTTCCACGTATATATGTATACTGCAAAGTTTAGGTCAACTGCTCGGATGTGATGATGTGTGATGTTTTCAAGGTAGTAGATCCTCGCTGGTTTCAGCATGAATGGGCCGGATCGACCGGAGTAGTACTACCCTCTCACAGAAAACCGGCGTGAATTAACGGTACCCGTACTGTTGCGTTTCGTGTCGGTGAGTGAGAGAGCCGGAGGCCCAGTTACCCCGATCCTTTTCCTATCCTTTCCTTTGTCCTTTCCCTCCTTCATTTCTTTTTAAAGGGCTGGCAACGCACTTGTAACTCTTTTGGGGTTGCGGGTGTCCATGGGCGGCGGTAATCGCTTACCATCAGGCGATCTGTCTCCTCGTTTGCCGCCCTATGCAATAAAAAGAATAAAAAAATGTTGAAGTGGTTTAAATGGTCGCCTCACCACTGCACCGAGTGTTGTGTATTCGAATCCCATACAAGATAAAACTTTGTATGATCCACAAAAGGTTCTTCCGAGTCTGGATGTTCTTTGAAACCGTTGTTTGAATGTTTGTAAAGTCCCACGCGACAATTAATTTTTTCTTTTTTAATATTCTATCACATACATACAACGTCATCTAGCCCTAACTAAGCAGAGCTTGTACTATGGGTACTAGACAATGGATAAACATACATATATACATTTTATTTTTTGTAAATACCTACATATTATACATAGAGACACCCAGACCAAGACAAACATCCATGTTTATGCACACAAATGTTTAACTTGTGCCGGGAATCGAACTCGCGACCTCAGGCGTGGCAGTCGGTTACACTAACCATTACGCCATCGAGGCCGTCGAAATTACTAAATTATTAAAAAATATATTCTATGGAAATATGTTAACTATAGTCTATGGACATTTGTAATAACACATCTGTGTTACCGATCCTTTTAAATAACTACAAGGGTACAAAGATTATAAGTCCTTTGACTATAGCATAGCCTTCGTCCTTACAAGGAACCTGAAAACACTTTTCATTGCAGAAACTCAATATACAGTTATTTCACTAGAGTGTTCTACAGAGTGGAAATACTATTCCGGTCACTATGCTACATATGATGGCAAAAGTTGTTTTAAGTATCTAGCGATCTCTTTATTTTATATTGTGTTCGAAACATTATTACCTACATTTAAATTTTGATATATAAACCAGTCTCTATAGTCAAGCCTGGATCAGTCCCACTAGACGAAAAATGTCACGATATAGTTAATTTCCGGAACTCCTTAAGGCGACGTTGTGCGTTTTACAAAAGCTATAATATTTCTTGATTGCACAAGCAACACAACGTTTCATATATGGTCATCCACGTGCAGGTGATATCCCAGTGATGCAAATGTCTGTAATATAAGCTTACTATTAGACCGGAAAAATGCTAGATTTTCACCTTAGCGTTGTTATAAAAGAAAACGTTTTTATATCCAGTTGTAGGTAGGACAAAAATTTCGGGCTTAGAGTAATATAAAATTATTACCGGCCATTTTGTGTTAACAATAACCGGTTAATGGCTTGGAAGATATCGTTTTCTACATAATAAACGATCAAAGAAAACGTTGAATAACATCCCATTACCTTTCTTTCAATAACAAACGCACAGAAGATTTACATAAGTTTACATAACAACAACAAAGCTTGGAATAATGCTTGTTTTTATTCGAAGTAGTTATACAATCATGTCTAGGTACTGACTCAATGTAATTATCGTCTGAAGTAGACAAGTGACATGTATTGTCGGCCTCGGTGGCGTTGTGGTTAGTGTAACCGACTGCCACGCCTGAGGTCGCGGGTTCGATTCCCGCACAAGTCAAACATTTGTGTGCATGAACATGGATGTTTGTCTTGGTCTGGGTGTTTCTATGTATAATATGTATGTATTTACAAAAAAAAAAAAAGTATATAATATGTATGTTTATCCATTGTCTAGTACCCATAGTACAAGCTCTGCTTAGTTTGGGCTAGATGGTGTTGTGTGTATGTGATAGAATATTATTATAGAATATTATTTTTATCAGTATTCACAAACATATTATAAAAGTACGTATCCACTTAATTCGTGAACCAGCAATCCTAATCCTAATCCTAACTAATATTATAAAAGCGAAAATGAGTTTGTTTGTTTGTTACCTTTTCACGCCTAAAGCACTAACCGATCATCCTGAAATTTTGCATATACGTTGACAGGTGTACAGAAACGGACATAGGCTATATATATATATATGTATGTATGTATGTATATCGGCATTCACGTGTACAATGGAAGTTACTGAAGCAAGTTCAAACAGACCAAGAAGTTACACGACAAGATGTGCACTACCGTTTACTGTCTTGAGGTCTCGTTTTCGATTTCTGGGTTACCTAAGGTGCATTTCGATTTTTGCCAGAGGACAGTTATGAACAACGGCAACTTTATTGCAAGTTTTTAATTTTCCTGAAGTTTCGGAGAGACACTTTCAAGGTAGAACTACAGGACATCAGGGCAGGCATGGATGCCGCGGTTACGGAGACAGTTACGAGGACGTTGGCCTGCCCGTAATAAACCCATCTGCTCAGTAGATAGCAATGGGCTTGCTTTGTTTTATGTAAGACGTTAATATAGGAATGGCTATTCCAAGCTTCCTCCTAACTAATAGAGAGTGTTACACCCTCGTGTAATGTACCTAACTGTTTTAGTAAGCCATCCTAACTGGTAATTAAAAATGCGAATGTGAGTTTGTTTGTTTGTTACGCTTTCACGCCTTAACTACTTCACCGATCATCATGGAATTTTGCATACACGTTGTCAGGGGTACAGAAAAGGACATAGGGTACCTTTCATCCAGTAAAGATACAGATACTATAACCAGGCATAAACTTGTAAGAAAATAGAAATTAATACGTTGGCACAAGCTCTACAAACACAGCAAATTCTACAATATCCAAAATACTATTTTAATTATACCATTCATTACAAAATCTATATCAGTTACTTGCCTATTATCAAGGGTTTCCTCGTTCCTCGTTCAAATAGGGCTAATTGCGTAGAAATACAAGATGGAATATTAATAAGCAGAATATTTTCCTTAGTACGTGGAGCAAGTTGAAGCCTTGCTGTAAGTTCATTTGTAGTCAGTAAGGAGGGCCTGTGGCAATGAGCTAGTCATAGAACCGTTAGACATTGGTTATGGAATGTTCTTGAGTAATCCGAGGCAAGCCCAGGATAATTATTAATGGGTAGATAAACAAACACGATTTTGGATGCAAGCGTTCGCTGTAGAAGAAGTACAATAGATGATAATAATTATGATGATTCAGACACATTTACAAAACATTATACTTTTCTCAATTTACATTTATATCTCTCATTAAAACTTTGGGATCAATAATATTATTCATATTAAAAAATCAAAAAAATCTAAATCAAAAATAAATTTATTCAAGTTAGGTTACAAGGTAACACTTATGAATGTCAAAGTTACACTAAATTTTTTTTGTGAATTTACATTTACTGCCACGTTCAGCAAAGCAAGGGTGTAGGGCTCATGAGAAGAACGGGCAAGAAACTCATGGCCTTTTTTTTTAATCGCCAAGTTTACAATAAAATTTTGTTTACAAAAAAAAATACTTATACACAAATATCGTATGTTGAAATTCCTTTATTCCTTTGCTTTTTTTCATTATATACGGGTACGATAGTCGGCTATAGACATTGACTTGTTAAAAATATAAACTTTCATCAAAATCGCCACCGAGATTCGTTTCAGTATTTTCTTTTTGCTTATTTATATGTTTATGGCAAATGCTGGATGTGGCAAGCTGAGGACAGGACGCTATGGCGCTCTTTAGGGGAAGGCTATGTCCAGCAGTGGACTATTATAGCCTGATGATGATGATGTTTCGAATGTGGCCCATCCTGTATATACTCTTAATCTTTGGAATGTTCGATGACTCATATAAAAAAAAAATGCTTCCTTTGCGCGTCCTGACCCCTACGGGGGAGCCAAGAGAACTCGTTGTGATTGGTCGCGAAAAAGATACCAAATATTTTCTTGGCTTGGGTCACGGACGCGTAACGGACTCAACGTCCATGACTCAACCGTAGGAGTCATGGACGTTTGAGAGGTTAAGCTCAATCTGAAGCTCAAAAATACATACTAACAACAAACTTTCATTGACCATATATGATACATATCTCGCTTGCTTCATTCTCCTTCATTACATTTTTGATGCATGCATTTCGATTGAACTGATTTCCTCTAGATTGTATTTGCCCTAGTTAGCTATTCTGTTATTACAAATGACTATTTTCTGTAACCATTTCCTATTGGAGTCTTGTAATTTTTTGCATAAAAACGTACACTATATCTATACTTATATTATAAAGCTGAAGAGTTTGTTTGATTGTTTGTTTGAACGCGCTAATCTCAGGAACTACAGGTTCGATTTGAAAAATAATTTTAGTGTTGGATAGCCTATTTATCGAGGAAGGCTATAGGCTATACAACATCACGCTACGACCCATGGAAGCGGCGCAGTAACGATAAACGCGGGTGAAACCGCGGGAACATCTAGTAACTTTATATTATGAACTGACTTTTCAAAGTTATGTGCGTATTAAATAGTTAATTATCGCTTGCGTTAACGGTGAAAGAAAACATCGTGAGGAAACCAGCATATCTGAGAGTTCTCCATAACGTTCTTGACGTTATGTGAAGTCTGTCAACCCGCACTGGGCCAGCGTGGTGGACCATGGCCTTACCATTCTCACACTGAAAAGAGGCACTTGCGTTGCAGTGGGACAGTTTAATACAGGGCTGATGTTATATTATTGAACTATTATATTAAATTTTGCGGCCTCCATGGCGTAGTGGTTAGTGGAACCGACTGCCACGCCTGAGGTCGCGGGTTCGATTCCCGCACAAGTCAAACATTTATGTGCATGAACATGGATGTTTGTCTTGGTCTGGGTATTTCTATGAATAATATGTATATATTTCCAAAAATATATTATATATATGAATGTTTATCCATTGTCTAGTACCTATAATACTACCCTAATAGATGGTGTTGTGTGTATGTGATAGAATATTATTAATATTAAATACTTCACAGTTAAGTGCCTATTAGCTCTTGAGAGTTATCACAAAGGCGTATATTTTTAGACGTATTGTTTTGTTCAGTAAACACGGCTAGTGTTTATATTATACCCAATAACATGAGCAGTTGCTATGTAACATTATCAGCTATATTATTCATGTTTTATGTGTAACAACAGCCGTTATCTTCGAGAAAGTATTGACTTAGCACTCTGTTTATTGACCTTGCGTTATATCCTATTTGGGTGTTTTTTTTTTGCTGTGGTGTTACTAAAAGTGGAGCTTTTATATATGGCATTTGGAAGGTTAAGGGAAAGGTCTTCAGCATCGTAACTAGTGGCTTTGTATAGACTTATGTTTAACTTATCACCAGATATACTTAGTAAAATATAACAGTCAAAAATAGTAAATGATCACCATATTACACAGCAAAATATATTTAAAGAGATCAAAATACCGTCGACTTATTTTGATCTCTTTTTGATCTCTTCTTAATCTCTTTTTGATCTCTTTTTGATAATTATTTTGATCTCTTTTTGATCTCTATTTTTGGGTGGGTTAAAGAAGGAAACTAACATAACCTAACCCTTCCGAGACGGAATGCAGTGATTTGAGGCGTACAGGTGCTCGTTATGATATATTTTAGTAAGCATATTTTGCTGCGCAATTACTATTTTTGGTGGTCATTATATTTAATCCCCTTTGTATTTGGCATTAGGAGTTTTGTGTTGACTTTTTGCAGCACCTATAAAATACTCATAATTTTTATACTACCGTAGCATATGATCACCTATTATACCGGGGTATTATGGCCACGTTGCAGACCTTGGAGTAAAGGAATTAAAGACAGTATGAAAGTAAATTAATGGGAGGAGTAGGTGAGTGTCCGGTGTTCTTACAGACCGGGCGAAACACAAAACACCGTAGCAGCGATACTATATGCCAGCTTCCTGTTTGTTGATAGCGCTTTAGCGGCCATTCGGCTCATTGATATTGTCATCAAATCCTTGGCGAATGCCGCTTTTAATTAGAATTTGGACAAGCTGTCGGGTATAAGGGCTTCCAATGTATATTAATACGTGAAGATTAACCTTCGTACACCGTTTTAGGTATGTTGTGCTCACGGAACAGTGTAAGTTTTGGCAGAGTAAACGTTTATATAGAGAAGGAGTGCAAAAAGGTAAAGTTTATAAAAATGTTGATGGTCGAATTTGACACTGAGCGACTACTCACTAACATTATAAATGTTGATGGTCGAATTTGACACTGAGCGACTACTCACTAACATTATAAATGTTGATGGTCGAATTTGACACTGAGCGACTACTCACTAACATTATAAATGTTGATGGTCGAATTTGACACTGAGCGACTACTCACTAACATTATAAATGTTGATGGTCGAATTTGACACTGAGCGACTACTCACTAACATTATAAATGTTGATGGTCGAATTTGACACTGAGCGACTACTCACTAACATTATAAATGTTGATGGTCGAATTTGACACTGAGCGACTACTCACTAACATTATAAATGTTGATGGTCGAATTTGACACTGAGCGACTACTCACTAACATTATAAATGTTGATGGTCGAATTTGACACTGAGCGACTACTCACTAACATTATAAATGTTGATGGTCGAATTTGACACTGAGCGACTACTCACTAACATTATAAATGTTGATGGTCGAATTTGACACTGAGCGACTACTCACTAACATTATAAATGTTGATGGTCGAATTTGACACTGAGCGACTACTCACTAACATTATAAATGTTGATGGTCGAATTTGACACTGAGCGACTACTCACTAACATTATAAATGCGAATGTGCATTAGTTTGTTACGCTTTTAAGCCTAAACTACTCGAAAGATCATCACAACTCGAAGAACGATTATCGAAATTGCGCATACTCGTTGTCAGGGGTCAAGAAATGGATATAGGGTGCCTTTCATCTAGAAAGAAAATACTGTTCCCGAGGGATTACATTTATTGATTAAAACTAGATTAACGCGAGCGAAGCCGTGGGCAAACTCTAGCATATTATAAATAAGCATTAGGCATATAAGAATGTACACGATATTGTTCATAGTTCAAATCACAGACCGTGTATGTGTTCTGTGGCTCAAATTATCGTCTCATGTGCCCACTATATTAAAATAATCATATGATATTACTAGCTTTTGCGTGCGGCTCTGCCCGCGTGTTACCTACATCAATAAAAAGTAGCCTATGTCCTTCCCCAGGTTTTAAACTATGTCTGAACCAACCGATTTAGATGAACTAAATCGGTTGAGTGGTTTAGCCGTGAAAAGGTAACAGACAGACAGACAGATAGACAGACAGAGTTACTTTCGATTGTATAATATTAAATAAGAATTTACGATATTTTCCATCTTAACCCATTCACAGTCCCGTGATAGACACAATAGTAAATCAATTGTTATGTACCATATGTGGTTCATCGGACAGGGAACGTGTTAAAAATATTGCACACATAGAATTTCTTTGGATATTTATTCTTTGTTTTTTGAAGTTATTGTTAAAACATCACATGTGCGGTTGCTACGCGGAACTGTTGGCGCCACTTATCGATAAACACGATTACAATAACAAAACAATATCAACAGACATCATAAAAAAGTATTACATTATACTGTCAAAATATATGTTGTTTTTATCTTTCGATAATACTTATCTCACTTCGTCTGTATCCAGGTAAATGTAATCTATCGGATTTATATGTAAGTTATTACTGCTCTATGCGGATATTTATTTTCTATTATTTACATCTACAAAATATGCAATAAACATAATATACAACTCAACTAGATAATATTAACAAATCTATCTACTAAAGAATTAGCATTGCCATTTAACATATTATAATCTGTATCAAATCTGTACATGAAATGGATCGAATCTAACATTGTTTATAGTTTTGCGCAGTGTAACTTTAATCTACATTCAAAATCAAAAAAAATCTAATCCTAACTATCCTAACTAATATTATAAAAGCGACAATGAGTTTGTTTGTTTGTTTGTTACCTTTTCACGCCTAAACCACTGAACCGATCATACTGAAATTTTGCATACACGTTGTCAGGTGTACAGAAACGAACATAGGCTACCTTTCATCCCGAAAAGAAATACTGTTCCCGAGGAAAACAACAAAAACTTTCTTATGATAATAGATAGCGCCACGTTTCTTTCGAATCATGATTGAATTGTATTATTACAAGCAGAGTACAACCTGAATTCGTTGTCAAATTCTAAATTAACGCGAGTGAAGCCGGGGGCAAAAGCTAGCAAAAATAAAAATTATTTCTAAATTTGTTGTAGTTTATACAAACACAGTGTTGTTATATTTAAGCTAAGTGAATGCGACGACGGATATTGAAATTTTATTATTTTTCTTTATTAGTTATGTTATCACATAAGTGACGAATTGTCTTAGTGATAATCAAGATCTTTAATCTTAAACCATTCAACGCGACAATACTACCAGTCTTCTGGGTAGCTTTCCGGTCGACAGCGATGGTAAGGAATTTTACGACGCTGGCTAAACCAGCTTACTTACTTTTACTTCCATTTTTTAATTTACAGTTCTATATTTTAAACAGACTTAAATGTATATAGCCCTGCGTTAGACAAGGTGTGATATACCCACATATTCATTGCTAGGTATTTACGTAATAGGTGGTGACCTTATTACTCTCTATGGTACATATTTTTATTAGTTGGTAGAAGGACTTCACTAACAGGTCAACTGCCAGAAACTTTTTCTGACTCTGTTGTTATTGAATTTCCTAACAGAAAAGACCTATAACATTTTACCGACCCAAGATCGAGCTCGGTACCTGACAATTTCACGTATATAATAGTACAAACTTATATCTTATCTTATCTTATGTGGGGGCCAGTCAGTGCAGACCGGCGACACTTCGACCCAGTGGGATCTTTTGTGTCGACACTCTCCCAATAACGACTGCCATAGATGTTCATGGCAGCCGGGACCAACGGCATAACGTGCTTTCCGAGGCACGGAGCAGGCGATAATTGTCAATCAATACGCACATAATTTCGAAAAGTCATATAACTTCCGAAAGTCAGAGGTGCGCGACGTGGGTTCGAACCCGAGACCCTCTGCATTGCAGTCTGTTGGTCTCCCCATTGAGCTATCGCTACTCTTAACAAACTTATATCACGGGACGAACAACAATACGAATGGATGGTATGATAGAGATAACGGTTATGTGGTCCCAGCCACGTATGATTATCGTTGTTAAAGATTGATGATACAGAAAATTTGGCGACTAAGTAGACCAAATACCTTTGGATAGCGATCATGTATTAGTTCGTTTACACGAAAGGTGGCAAATGACATTACATCCCCACTTATTATAAGCTACTGTAATATATAAACCCATGCTATACCGGACGAATATTGCACATTGTCGACTCTCAGTATAAGAAATAAAAGAAGAGTTTAATCAAATTATAATAAAACTAGCTGTCCCAACAGACGTTATCCTGTACAAAGGAGAAAAAAAAACAAAAAAAAGCGTATCTAAACCATCCTCGAATCCACTTAAACACACAAAAAGTTTCATTCAAATCGGTCCAGCCGTTTAGGAGGAGTTCACTTTTAAAATTCAAGATATGTTTACATTGTTCACAATTTTCTGAATCAATTAAATTTCCCGCACTAGGCTTAGCCTGTCCTGCGCGAAATTGTTGGATAAGGCCGATTCATCCAAAAGCAATTTTTACATAGAGCGGTTTTAAAGGAAAGGAAGTTTATATATAAGCTTTCAATCCTCGTAGTTACCGGTCGAAACGCAGTAGGTATTACTATTCTCACTCCCGACGATTTACCACTTTAGTTTTTTCTTCATACTAGTCAGGGGTAGAACATCCTCGGGTGAATATGATCATTTGTACCGCTGTCAAGCAATCGCCAATGGTCCCTTCCGCTCAAATTTAGTTTGTATAAATAATTCTAAGTGCATTCTCAAAATGTTTGCAGAAACGTATAATATATGTTCACGATTGATTTCAATAAGAAAATCTAGTAACACGTTGCGTGTTGATTCTTTATAAACAAAAACGCTTCTAACTGGAATAAATAAAAACTGTTATGTTACAGACTTTTTGTTTGTTTCCACTTTTTTACTCTAAAACGCTGTTAAATCAGCAAGGGGCTTAGAGGCCACCTTTGTTAGTAAATACCTAAGGAAAACTACAAAAACAATGTGGGCGATCTTTCAAATGTTTTGTGCGAAATTGTGTATAGAAAGTTTTAAATAAATATTTACTCACCAGCTGTCTTTATAACAATACGAATGTACTATTATAAGATAGTGACGAGTTTGATTGTACTATATAGTATAGCAGTATTTGACTAACCTGTCAATTGTTGAAATGCGTAGTGGTTTGTGTAACCGGCTGCCAAGCCTGATATCGCGGATTCGATTCCCGCACAAGTCAAACATTTGTGTGCATGAACATTGATGTTTGTCTTGGTCTGGGTGTTTCTATGTATAATATGTACGTATTTACAAAAAAAAAGTATATATGTATGTTTATCCATCGTCTAGTACCTATCGTACAAGCTCTGCTTAGTTTGGGCTAGATGGTGTTGTGTGTATGTGGTAGAATATTATATTATAATTTTAAAACCGTGTTTGGCCGCTAGTGTGCCGCTACGACTCAAACGGTTAAAAGCAAAATCCAAATACCATATTGCACGAACCGGGATTTAAAACAAGATATCATGCACAGTGGTCGTATTCACTACCGCTGCGCCGCTGAGGTAAACTGAAAAGAAGTAATAATAATATCAGCCCTGTATTAAACTGCCCCACTGTTGGGCTCGGGCATCTCCTCAGAGTAAGAAGGGTTAGGCCATAGTCTAACACGCTGGCCCAGTGCGGGTTGGCAGACTACACATATCTTAGAAAACGTTATGAGCTCTCAGACATGGCGGTTTCCTCATGATGTTTTACTTCATCGTTAAAACGAGCGATAATTTTTATATTTTATTTGTTTTCAAACCGAAGTCTGCATATTCTAGATGTTAAGCGACTAATGTATAACGTGTGGTTACCGCGATACAAGCCTCGAGCTTAGTGCGGAAGCCGCTGCCAGTTATAAAAATGTGTAATGTAGTAAATAGATAAATAAATAAATTAATTAATTAACTATTTAATACGCGCGTAACTTCCTAAAAGACAGAGGTGCCTTGCGTGCCTTGGGAAAATATCGTAAAGTACTCCTATTTACGATATAGACGATTGCCTGATAGCGGCTAATGATCTAATAGGTACCCGATTGCTTCCATGGTGAATGTAAAATACCTTATTTTTTGCCCATCTATTCAATATCATTCGAAATAGACTGCGTATATCGTCTGAGGTGATTCACACAGTGAAACGTGTGTAAAAGTACTTAGAACCTTGAACCATCAATGGTTATGAAAGTGGTGACATACATGTGTCAATAGAACGATGGCAGTAAATTATTGAATGGCAAAAAGACTACTAAAAATAAATTTGACTAGCGGAACCCACAGACATTGTCCTATCCGAACGAATCGATTGCAGCGATAACTAATGGATTCTTTCCATGGTTCATCGTCCACATAGAGTATCTATGACATCCAGGGAGGTCCCTGCTGGCTGGAAATTTTATGCTTTATAAACATCAGGCTGTTTATAAAGCACAAGATTTCTTTAAAATAGAGCTAGCCGCTTAGAAGGCTTGACACGTAACACGTTTAGAACACTTATAGCGAAGTGGTTTAAGTGATCACCTATCTACTTCCGGTGCACCGACAACACATTGTGTGATCTACAAACAGTTGTACCGAGCCACGGCATTCTTTGTGTATATTTTTTTTTAATTTTGTCGCGGCACGGGAATTATGCAAAGTGCATGAGTATTTATTTAACTATCTCTTTAAAGGAAGTACAATTCAACCAATCTGGATTTTCCTGTGCTCGCTAACTCAAATGTTGGACTTTACATAGTGCTCTTCGTGGACTAATCGATGAAGATTTCTTTCTTTTAATATATTTATGATGCACGTTGTTATTATATTCATAATAGTATGTAAGACCTGAATGTGTATTTTTAATGAAAAATTTTATTTTTGTGTTTTGATATAAGTGTACATAGATTAAGACCACTCTATCGCATTAGGTGTAAGCCTGTAATGATAGGGAGATAAAAATATATAAATAAATAAATAAGAAGGAAATTTTTTTTTGAAATGTAACTAGGATTTACAAACGAACTTCTAATTTTCTTGTTATCCTTTGCAGCTAAGCTAGAATATCTATATATTAATACGTGAAGCAAAAACATTATACCCCTTTTTACAAAAATTGCGCGGGCGGAGGAGTATGAAATTTGGCACAGTTAAAGTTTATATGGAGAAGGAGTGCCGAATCCTAATATTTATATAAAATATGCATTAGAAATACATTAAATTATTGAAAAAACACTACACGCACACAACCATGCATTTGATACACGCAGTCGAAGCGCGTAACTATGGTTACATATATGACATAATAATGTCAATATATATTATTATATCAGCAATATCTTACAGGCAAACTTTGGTCGAATTTCGAGCACTAGGCGACCGCTAGTTTCTATTATTAGCCCTCAGGTCGTGTAATGGGTAGGATTTGAATACTCCTCTCGATAGCAAGTGCTTAGCCTTATCTATTGCTAATTATATCCCTAATACCAGAAGATAGAGGAAACAATAATTCAGTTTTAACTTTGACCCCAAACCTCGAATTTGGATCTACAACAATCGCCCATCTTGTTATAACGGCTGGTTTATATAAATGACTCACTTTATAAGCGTTACATTTCAAAACTTGATTGCAGAACGTGTTAAAGCGTATTTTCCTCAAGGCAAGACGCTAACCAATACAAACATTGATGACTCAGTCGTTTTAAATTCTGCCATTGACTATAGGCTCCTAAATAGGTAAACGATTGAATATTAATGAATCCTATTATGTAAGTGATGTATAATTTATGGTTTTACGTCCGGTAGGTCAGGCCCAGGGGGAAAACACTGGGTAATGAGAATTGTGAGGCATTTTGCATTAGCATTGTAAATATTTGGCTAATGCTTGGACTATTTGCTTGGTTGACAGGTTAGTTAAATAATGCAGGTGGAAATATTATGTTGTATTTACCTGTAGTCGTTTAATGACTGTTTTGTGATTTGTTGTGATTTTAACTTTGTTTAAGTATATTTGAAATAGGTTAATAATGCTGTTTAATGGAGTCATTGCTGAATTATAAAACAAAAAAAATGGCTTATTGTCTGGTATTTCGTCACATTTAGTTAATATCTTCTAGGTACTAGATACCTATCGGATATCCATCGGGTAGGATCAGATATGATCGGTAGATCAGACACGATCATACAAAAACGATACGATATATGTAAAATATATAGGTAGTTAACAAACTTATGTATGTTATGTTTGACAGCCTCGATGGCGTAGTGGTTAGTGTAACCGACTGCCACGCCTGAGATCGCGGGTTCGATTCCTGCACAATTCAAACATTTATATGCATGAACATGGATGTTTGTCTTGGTCTGGGTGTTTCTATGTACAATATGTATTTATTTACAAAAAAAGTATATATGTATGTATGTTTATCCATTGTCTAGTACCCATAGTACAAGCTCTGCATAGTTTGGGCTAGATGATGTTGTGTGTATGTGATAGAATATTATTATTATAATATTGATAACATAAGCTACCAAGTGCGACTAGCCCCCGGTTTCTGAATTGAGAAAAGTAGTAAAATGAGTATTCTCAAATGTTTTTTACAGAATGGAATTTTATCAAACCGCTATGAATTGAACATTTACTTAAGTATATATAGTATCTTAAGATGTTCAAATACCTAGTCAAATTTTATATCAGTTTAAGAAACCTAGATATAGGAACATAAAAATATGTTTAAAGTAGAGTTTGAATCTTTCCCAACTTGTAATTCTCATTTCAGAACTGTAACTTCGCTCACATGATTAGCCCATCCACTTACTACCCTGCAATACAAAACATTGCTTTATCTACTCTCAACACAGTGTTATTCGTTTCTTTAAAGTGTAATTTTTCTGAATAAACTTTTAGAAAACGTGCGCAGATATAAATAATAATTTTCTTAATTGCTTTTTATATAAACTTTAACTATGCCAAATCAAACGCTCCGTGCGCGAAATATGCTTTAAAATAGGTACAAATTTTTATCTTCCCTTATAATATAAGTATATAGATTAGAATAATAGTTTGAGGAAAAACATGTTCAAATAATAATTTAATGGATATATAGCTACAGATAACAACAGGAAAACAAATAACCAGGTATTTGTAAATACAAATATTTAATATTCATTTGAGGAAAATTATTTATTATTGTAAGAGGTATGTTTCTAAATGCCTCCTTTACCTTCCTCCATTTATCCTTAGCTAATCCTATCCTTATTTTTTCCTTAAGTAAAGTGTTTGCTTCATTGCGATCACAGTGTCTTGTTATGTTTCCGTGATCACTGGTTATCTAGGGAGGAAGGAAAATAGAAAAGATAAACTTAGCTAAGGCTTGACATCGTCCAAGATCAATGAAACAATGTCTCAGGGCTGATTTCTTAAAGGTTTATTAAATATTTAGTTAATCGTTCTCTGTTTACGTTTTATAAGTTTACAACGGCATGATGCCAAACGAATTAGTCTTAATGAGTTGCTGCCGCTTTTTTTTATGGTTCCGTTTGGAAATCGATTTTATGAATACGCTAGATTGTTATAAAGGTAAATGATCGAATCAGGAATGAGGAGATCCGCAGGCAAACTAAAGTTGCCGACATACATAGCTCTCCGGATAGCCAAGCTAAAGTGGCAGTGGGCAAGGCACATAGCGCGCAGAACCGATGGCCACGGCCATCGGAAGACGCAGCAGGATGTGGCGTAGTTTTTGGATGTTACACTAATTTGTACAATATACCAATGTTATAGGTAAGCGTTTTTGTATTAATGTATATAGGAAAGCGCTTCTGTTTTTTAAAACAAGCTTTTCCATTATTTATTGGTAGGCTCACAAGGTGGATCGACGACCTGATAAGAGTCGGCAGGCAGTTGAATGCGACAGGTCTAAAACTGTGTTCCAGTGGACGTCTTTCGGCTGAGATGATGATAATATAAAGGCTTACAATAAATAGGTTTTAAAGAAACTAAGTAAGAAGAAAAGGTGATTACCTGCTACAATAAGATCATTTCTGTAAGACTAAAAAGTAAAGTATGAGTAAATAAATACTACCCCAGTTTTGAAGAAGTATTATGTAAAAAATAATAAATAAGTAGATAGATACATGAATTGTAAATTATTTCAGATTTGCATCTGATAAAAATGCAAAGTCAATGTCATGTTGAGTTTAAATTTGTTCTTACAAATGTGAATAAAACCATGAAAGACTGCGTTAACACGAACAGAGTAAGTCTAAAATTTAAATTTCAGGCGAGCCATCCGCGCCTTTGCCCGTTTGATTAACACGTATATTTGCAAGTAGTCTGTGCATATAGACTGCGTCAGCTACTTATGTTGTGTACAAGCACCGTTAGGATCGACATGGTAAAAAAATTAAACAATTACTGAAGTAACATTTACAGAGTTATTGAAGTGGTTGAGCTTACAAGAAGATGTTTGTACAAAAGTCAAGAACCGATCAAATGATAAACAAAATACTCAAAAGATAAGATGAAATTAAAAAACATGTAAACAGATCTCATAATGACCACGAAATACATACAGACACATACAGATATCTTTACGACAAAATTTCCCGAGGGTAAAAAGCGGTGTATTACAACTATATTTTGGCAACTAATGAGTTAGATCCTATGTAATAGGGGACCAAAAAGAAAGAAAGTACAGTGCCAGCTTGTATATTTATATGGTGCTGGCACTGAAAATGTCTTAATATGAAAAATAATATAATTATGCCCTTTTTAATTTTAACGTGGGAGAAAGCGTTGACGCATAGCTCTCTGCTGAAAAGGGGAGCGGAGAGGTTATGTCGGGCTCACCCGGGAAAACCTACCATGGTGTGCCAACTCGCTGCCTTGAATATAATTATGCCTGGTCTAAGCATCGAATCCGAGGGCTTATGTACACCACTGAGGCAGTGGACGTACATTTCTTACAAAATTCTCCACATCATTCTAAAGTGCACGCACCACAAGAGTGCAAAAAACTAAACCGTTAATTTGAATCTCTTGAAAAAACAAACATGATATTTTTGTATTTGCATCATTAATTAAACAATTTGTCAGTTTGTTCCAGGAAATCCTTTTCAACGAAGAGTTCTTGGGCAACCAATGTTTTCGAGAATACGTTTAATTTTACTTACGGTTTCACTCGTGTTTTTATGAAAAGGGTCTTCGCTTATACATATTATTACGCTATCGATTTTACAGCGTATTGCCAATTTGCCTTATTGCCAACAATTGGGCATTGCAATAGAAATAAGACAAGTAAGGAGTTGGGAAAATACATGAATTATACAGTTTTACACCTGGTTTCTCAAATACTGATAAAAAGATTTAAAAAATCAAGGTACAGGCTCGTGATTTTCTCCCTTTATTTAAGGATCTTTAGGATCGGGTTCGGGATCGGGAAGGGAAACGAGATTGCGAATGTTATTGGGATTGAGAACTAATTGGAAATATACCTAGTAACAATCATGTTTATAAACTGTGGCTCAGCGAGGGTCAGCAGACTTCACACATCTTCGAAAACATTATTATATAGTGACAGAGCTATTCAATTAACATGAAGAATTGTGGGTCAAACGCTGTTTCGGTATTCCCGAACGTATGTTATTTACTAATCATAAATTATGTAGTTCAGAACAAACGTTGTGAGAGTTATAGACTATTCTACTATCAAATGGTTTGTTGTTTAAATTACTTTAAATATCTTATTATTTCTTACTAGCTTTTGCCCGCGGCTTCGCTCGCGTTAATTTACAATTTGACAATCAATTCGGGTTGTACTCTGCTTGTAATAATATAATTCAATCATGATTTGAACGACACGTGGCGCCATCTATTATCATAAGAACGTTATTGTTGTTTTCCTCGGGAACAGTAATTTTTTTTGGGATGAAAGGTAGTCTATTTCCGTTTCTGTACATCTGAAAAGTATATGCAAAATTTCAGGATAATCGGTTCAGTTGTTTAGGCGTGAAAAGGTAACAAACAAACAAACTCATTTTCGTATTTATAATATTAGTTAGGATTAGGATAGTTAGGATAGGATTGGGAATGAGATCCTGTCATTATGTTATTGGCTTGATAATGTAATGCTATTATAATAACAATTATCAAGCATTGCAAAATAAATAAGTTGATATCACCTAAATGTATAATAATATCAGCCCTGTAGTAAATTGTCTCACTGCTAGGCACGGGCCTCTTCTCAGTGTGAAAAGAGTTAGGCTATAGTCCACCACACTGGCTATGTGCGGGTTGAGAGACTTCACATATCTTCGATCTTGGATCATGGAGAACTCTCAGACATGCAGGTTTCCTCACGATGGTTTCCTTCACCGCATAATACCGTTAGTCTCAGTTATTGGCTCGAAAATCATAGTCTTAAAAGGACTACGGCAATTACTACATATTTTAGACGCTTAAGGTGCTCATATCCGAATTATAATATAACAAAGAGCCACACCTATGTTTTCCAAATTGACTAGGAAGGCGGAAATTACACTAATGTTCCGCCAGGTATATATTTTTAAGTCTCCCGTAATAGTGAGCGAGCCCATTGCTGTCCACCTGGTACATTACCAGAATCTGTTTTGTTAGAGAGGACTTTTCAGGAAAGACCAATAATACAATTTTTTTTTTCATGCAACTAAAGTGGCAAAAAGCATTCGGCCCACCTGATAGTAAGTGGTTACCGTAGCCTATGGATGCCTGCAACATCAGAGTCTTTAGGAAAGGAATTGGGAAGGACAAGGAGCGGGAAGGGGAAAGACGATGATTGGGCCTCCGGCACTCTCACTCACCGAATGAAACACAACACTAGGAATACTAATATTTCACGTCGATATTCTGTGACAGGGTAGTCCTTCCCCGGTTGAGCCGGCCCATTAATGCTGAAATCAGCGAGGCTTTTCTACTCAAAAAATCCTTAGTCTTTGCCGGACTTGAGAAAGATCAAACTAAAACCGAACCCAAACGAAAGAGAGTAACAAGACAGTTGCTGGAATTATTATCTTCTCTAACATTGCTTCTTTCGGTTGCTAACATATATAGCTAAGCTGAATGCTTTTATCATAAGCGATTTTCTTGCCATAATACGACGTAATCAAAAACATTACTTTTTGATCCGTCTGCTGCTGCTTAATGACAGCTTTGACTCGTTCACTCCAATGTTTAAAAATGCTTTAAAATATGATGGTACGGCACCAAAGAAGGAAGAAATAAATAGGTAGCGCCAAGACGGTGTACAAGGTCCTTTCCTTTAGCATTTTATTGTAGTATGATTCATATATGTCATTATCATTAATCATCCTGTTGCAGCCAACTGCCGGACTGGGTCCTATCCTAGTTTACGCTACATAAACTACTAGATGTTCAGATTCACCCGTGTTTATCGTTACTGCGCCGCCCCCGTGGGTCATAGCGTGATGTTATATAGCCTATAGCCTTCCTCAATAAATATGCTATCCAACACTAAAAGAATTTTTCAAATCGAACCAGTAGTTCCTGAGATTAGCGCGTTTAAACAAACAAACAAACTCTTCAGCTTTATAATATTAGTATAGATATTATGTCGTAACTTATACACAGTAACGCGAAGTAATCTAGGTACCTAGCAACTAGCGAAATAATATCTGCAAATCAATTGTAGAAAATTTCCTACTTTCTTAGATTAACCCGCACAAACAAACTTTTTATTTTTTATATTATTAGTATATAAGAGAACATTGCAGAGTTTTTTGACAGTATATAAATCAGTTAGTCAGAGATCAAAGGTACCCTTGCCGGGTTGTGTTTAATGCTCCTGTTGAGTTACTGGTTGGCAGACCGCCATCGATGCATGTACCAAAGACATGGTGGCTACACGCAGATCCAGGAAAAAGTGTAAAAATAAATGTGATCATGTTCGTTTTTGGATGTTAAACTAATTTGTACAATATATGTACATACGTAAGCGTGGTTGTGTATATAGGAAAATGCTTCTGTAGTTTTTAAAGTAAGCTTTAATTTATTTTTGAGCACCAGTTGTAGGCCGTTGAACCGACGACCTGATAAGTGTCGCAAGAAGCAGTTGGATGCGGGCGGCCCAAGATCGGTCTGGGTGGAGAATCTTAAGGGAGGCCTATGTCAAAAAGTGGACGTCTTTTGGCTGTGTTTTGGACTATGTTTTGGAAGCACCTTTAAAGCTATGATGTGTGTAATTGTGGTCAAGTATTTGAGTGTCGCTATGGATTTCTCATCGTCTGTGATCTTTATTCGACTTATCCAAAAAAAGCAGTAATCGTGTAGTAGAGAGTCTGTTAGAGATCTCGAGTTTGATCCTCAGGCAAAACTAGTTTCAGGGTTAACGGTAAAGGAAAATATCTCA
This sequence comes from Catocala sponsa, assembly GCA_963564715.1. NCBI lineage: Eukaryota > Metazoa > Arthropoda > Insecta > Lepidoptera > Erebidae > Catocala > Catocala sponsa. The sequence continues at coordinate 6,623,699 of OY751346.1, read as the reverse complement.
AATAAAACCTAAGTGTCTGTGAGTTGTCTACATAATATTCTCTTCTGTATGTATGAGTGTTTATTTGGCACGCACTATAGCCTAAATGGCTCGATAGATTTTAATAAAAGGGATGTCGTTGGAATCGTCTTTATAGTGGGAACTAGTTTTTCGTGTGGTTGCGCGGGCCGCATGCGGCCCGCGAACAGTTTGATTTAATAAAAAAAAACCCCAAAGCCAAAAATTACCGATGACTCCGGTGACCTTGAAAATTACCTTTTATGGAAACATCTCGTCGACCTCTATGACATTTATTCGAACACACCCCGCCTATCTCTAACCGTTTAGGAGATGACATAAGGTATCATTAATTTTAGGAAAATATTTAAATATGACCGCCGTTCGTGATATTTTTTCGCGTTCATTTATCGTTGTTCGGTAATCGGGATTTGTGTTTTAAATAATTTACTGCTTGATGGGTATTAGATTAATCATATTTTTATATAAATAAACAACATAGTTCTGTTATTGTACCATCAGTTTCAAACTGGAACGTCTCATCTAGATGCCGAGGATGTTGATGAGACGTTCCATTTTTACGAACGGGTAAATAACATCAGCATTGCTTTTAAAGTAATTATTTAAATGTGTTTAAATTTATAAATCTATATTCTTAATAAAAAAAACCCATTTGATACAGATTTCCGCATTTAATTTATTATTCTATATACATCAAGTGTGGTAAACAAGCAAATGATTTTATAAGTTACATAGTGTATGATTACTTGCAATACCTTTCTATAGCGATACTACGAATTAAATAAAGAAAATTGGGTAAAAAAAGAAATGGAGGAAGTAGAGGATAGATATGTAAGCTACAAGAACTTTAGAACTCTTGGAGTCTTCAAAACGGTCTTCAATATTGTCCACGCCTTTCTAGTACAATGCAATGCAATCTTGAAGTAATAGATATATTATGTATCTCTTCGATAAATATCAGGATTTTGCGCAGTCTGCATCATGCACAAAATATCTTGCATATATTTATTTAAGTAGCGTAACCGGTATTGGTTATTTGATAAAAACGATAAATGCTTATAAGATGATTCACAGTCTGAAACCTTGAACGACGACTTGAATATTGCACGACCATGTCAATTGATTATAAAAATGGCTTTACCGATTATCCAAACAAAAAGTATTGTTACCTATTTTTACATTAAAAACGTTCACCGGAAAATACTAGTTAAGATAAAAATAGCAAAACTTGAGAAGTTAATAATACAGGTTTAACAGCGAGTAATATTAAGGTGTGGCCACATTCAGTTATCATTTTTTTTTTTCAATATAACATGCAGTTTGGGTTAAAAATGACTGGCAATTGTAAACCCAATGACATATTTAATTACAGCTTATGTTTAATTTATCACCAGATATAGTAAAATATAACAGTCAAAAATAGTAAATGATCACCAAATTGCACAGCAAAATATATTTAAAGAGATCAAAATAAGTCGACGGAGCCCCGCTTCGCTCATATTTTTGGGTGGGTTTAAGAAGGAACCTAACATAAACTAACCCTTCCGACACGAAATGCAGTGATTTGAGGCGTATAGGTGCTCGTTATGATATATTTTAGTAAGCATATTTTGCTGCGCAATTACTATTTTTGGTGGTCATTATATTTAATCCCTTTAATTACTAGTTACAGTATTTATAATAATATCCGCCCAATTAAAACTGTTCTACTGCTAGGTACTATCTACTTCTCAGTATGGGAAATCTTAGGTTAGTCCACCAAGATCCCGTGCGGGTTGGCCAACTACACAATCATATTTGAGTACATTGTGGCAAAATTTCGGAACGTTCGTTACCATTTTGCCATTAAAGCGAATGATAATCTATATATTAGTATATGAAGCAAAATCTTTGTACCCCTTTTTACGAAAATTCCGCGGACGGAGGAGTATGAAACACACACACGCACAGTTAAAGTTTATATGGAGAAGGAGGGGCGAATCCTATTATTTTTATAAAATATGCATTAGAAACACATTAAATTAATGAAAAACTACTACACATGGTTGTATACCATACATTTGACTCAAGCAGTCGAATCGCGTTCGTAGTATTTCGGCACAATTCGTCTGACGTCGTACAATTCTTTGCAACAAGTTTTCTTTATTACAATAAATAGTACCTTATTTATATGTGATAAAGAAAAAAGAAAACAAACTAGCAACCTTAGGAGTTTTGGTCGAATTTTGACCACTAGGCGACCGCTAATTAACTATTTAATGCGCGGATAACTTCGAAACTCCAGTGGTGCGTGCCGCCTTTACGCGGCAGTCTAAAGATCTTATACTAAGGCTATCACTGTTGTGCTAATTATTTACTTTATTGATAGCTACAAGTCATTATATTGTGACATAACAATGTTTACTGATAAGTATAAATATACTTAGACTTCTCATGGAAAATATATGTAAAATGTGTCCAAGCTTATCACTTTATCTCACTAATAGATTTCGCCTGCGGCTTTGGTCGCGTAAATGTAGGTTGGTTTAGTTTTGGTTTGTAAAATTTCTGGATGAAAGGAACCCTATGTCCTATTCTGAACTCCCGACAACGTGCATGCAAAATTAAATTTTACGTTGATCGGTTGAGTAGTTAAGGCGTGAAAGCGCCGCGCCACAAACAAACTCACATTCGTCTTTATAATATTAAGTAAGGATTTATTTTTTTCACAAAACATGTGATGTTTTTACTCCGTTCTCTATCTCTCTTCCGCGGTGATCATTTACAACCTTATCGTTTCAAGTTGTAGGTTGGGTTTTAACCTCTTGAGAATAATCTTTCAACTCGTTGCATCTGGTTGGGTGTGTCTTGATTATCTCTTCTAACGTCACTCGACTATTTGTTTATTATATGATAGCGTGATATTTATATTTCAAAATAGTAGTAGCTATAGGCTAGGCGATAACCTACCCTACAGCTTTTTCTAGAATATAGACGGCTGAAAATCCAACCTTAGATCTTCCCCTCTGAGTTTTCAATTATACGTGTAAAAACGCCGAAATATTTATGAAAACCTACCTACCTAACAATAATTTCAAAGTCAATAACTTTAACTTTGATTTTTGACCTTGAATCGTGAATTAAAGAGCGAAGTAAAACATCTTCATAGAAATCTACTTACCTAACAATGGACTTCTACGCCGGCGACGGACTTGATCAGGGTGGTAAGCTATCAAAAATAATTCTGTGAGGAACCGTATATTAGTAATATTATATTAGTTATAGTTGTATAAACACACATTGATGGCGACATATTATTGTATTGCGTCGTGGTGTCGATCAGCCACCCATAGGCCACATTACACAGTACTACAAGATCCGAAAGAATCGCTTTTATGTAAAGTTTCAACGGAACAAATACCGATATTAAGTTTGTCTTGTTAATATAGACTTATAATTTTCCACTACCAGTTTGAACTCAAACGGTTAACGGACAATTTTCTCATCTACTATTTTCTACATGAAAATACTTCTTTTATTATTGAAAACATGGATGATCTAGTTTTAAAAGTAATGATGAAAATGGCAGTGTGGGAGTTTCTTTATAGCGTTGGTTTTTTATCGAATAAATAAGTTGTTTTTCTATTCGTACTGACAAGTTTATTATCGGTATATTAGTCTTTTTTCTACTATAGCATGACGATTCGTGTTTACTAGGATTTCAATGTTATTATTATTATAAGTTATACTAATGGTCAGAACTGGAAAACTCTCTTCTTGACATGATTTAGTATTGTTTACCTTTGTGCTAGTGAACATAAATCTAAAGAACTTTCTAGAACAAATATTTACTAGAATAATATTGGTGATATTTTGTAGCTTTGGTTCACAGTACAATTATTTGCGATAGAGTATCTTTGAATAAATTTATTTTTAACTTTGTTCGGTTTCGAGACTGTATGTCTTCTTTGGCTAGCCTTAACACATCCAAAGAAGTATACATGTAGTCTTCTTCCACCCTAAACAAAACTTACTACGGTCTAAACCGATCCGGACCAGACACCAGTGATCCTGATCAAGCAAGAAGAGCGTTCCAAACCCTTAACATTGCGCTCGTGGTGATATTACGAAATAAGGTTCTTATTTTAGTTTCATTACTAGTCTTCTACCTGAACGCATAGCCCTCCAATAAAGCCCAAAGCGCCGTCGCAATTTTTAACAGAACAAACAATATATTTTCAATTATATCTGTTCTACGGCTTCAAATATCGTAAAGAACTTATGAAAGTTTACGAGCCGGAAAATTTAAGTACAAGGTTACTGAATTTGCTTTTGTTTGAGGGAGTATATTGTTCCCACTTGCAATGTGTGCCGCTTCAAAGTGTAGAGATCTCGTGCCCCTCCTAAGCTACTTGTGCTACCGGCGACGATCAGTGAAGAGCGAGATGAGGTAGAAACGAGTCGTCGAGCTACGAGAAGTGTTAGCTTTTCCGCTGCGCCATGAGTGAATGTGCGAGTGTGTCGGGTGATTATTTATTCGCGTCGGTCGCCAACTGTCCAATCACTTGTCTTTTGAACCTAGCGAGCTTTTCAGCGAGTGTTCTGTATATTATTTCAAACTCTTGTTTTCCTTCTGTCGTTTTTTAAAGACAACTCACGCACTGGGTATAGATCCAGACTCGGAGCAACAATTTATTGATCACACATATTTTTGACCCGTGTGGGATTCGAACCCATAACACTCAGCGTAGTAGCAGCGGCGAGACGATCACTTAAACCACTACGCTATCCGAGCATTGTTGTTACAACGTGCTAGAGATAAGGTAGTTCTCTCTGTCATTATAAACAGTCAGTGGTCAACTATTATCTATTTCGCTGTGCATAGGCACCACAGAAAATCTATTGTTATTTTTTACATATATTCATCGCACAGGAAACCTTTATTATATATAATATAATATAATATTCTACACACAACACCATCTAGCCCAAACTAAGCAGAGCTTGTACTATGGGTACTAGACAATGGATAAACATACATATATACTTTTTTTTTGTAAATACATACATATTATACATAGAAATACCCAGACCAAGACAAACATCCATGTTCATGCACACAAATGTTTGACTTGTGCGGGAATCGAACCCGCGACCTCAGGCGTGGCAGTCGATTACACTAACCACTACGCCATCGAGGCCGACTATATCTTATATAAATACATAAGAAATCTAATATTAGTTATATGTTTCTTAAGCGAGAAAATAGTCGATCGCTAGTAGCTTCCTTATTGTTGAAGTGAAAAAAGGCTTAATAGTTGTTACAATAAAGAAGTACAGGTATATGTGAAAAGAGAGAGGGATTGTTTTTTTAAATAGACAACTCTCGCCCTAGACGTACGTCCTGTATTACGGAGGATTTTAAAGACGTTCAAATAACGGAACAGAACACCCCGAACCGGAACAGCTAGCTATGTGAGAATCACATAAATTTTTATCCCGATTCGAACCCACAATACTCGGCACAGTGCCGAGACTAACACTTAAAACAATACGCCACCTGTGAAATACATTTAATAGTTCAATTTACATTTGAAAAAAAAGACAGCCATACTTTCAGTATTTTATTTCCATTAACCATCACAGTCAATGCCCCAATTATAAATATTATAATACGACTCACGTGATCCGCAATAAAGTAAAATAAATTGGCGTATCCGTATATACGCGTGACGGGAGCAGACAACGTTCGCGCTTCAAGAAATTTCTTCACACACGCACCGAGGTGTTGATTTCAAAGTAATCCGGATTTATATTAAAGTGTGTTTATTATACTAACCTTTCATGTTTGATGATTTAGGGAATGAGTGAGACTTTTTGCTGGAAACTGTGATATAAAAAGAATATGAGTGGTGAATTGGATATGACTCTTTGGTTTAATCGTGACCCACTCTGAGGCATACACTACTATTAACATAAATCATTTATAATTTACAAGTTTATTATGAACCTTCTGTAGATAGGTAGCTAATCTCATGTTAGAATTTATTAAGACACTTTAGATTTAGCTACCTGCGGCTTATCTTATCTTATCTTATGTGGGGGCCAGTCAGTGCAGATCGGCGACACTTCGACCCAGTGGGATCTTTTGTGTCGACACTCTCCCAATAACGACTGCCATAGATGTTCATGGCAGCCGGGACCAACGGCTTAGCGTGCTTTCCGAGGCACGGAGCAGGCGATAATTGTCAATCAATACGCACATAATTTCGAAAAGTCATATAACATCCGAAAGTCAAAGGTGCGCGACGTGGGTTCGAACCCGAGACCGTCTGCATTGCAGTCTGTTGGTCTCCCCACTGAGCTATCGCTGCTCTTACCTGCGGCTTAGACCAGTCACCAGATATAGGTACCATCATATCTAGTCAAGCAAACGGTTTAACTTCGAGTACTAATTACATCTTGTCTGCCGGATTCTCAGACATACAGAAAAAGGTATTGTGCCTCAATTAAATCTGTGCTACAGCACATGACAGATTAAACATTGAAAATTAAATTGAAAGCTGACTGCAGCACCAACGGCATTTAAAAATGAAAAATGTATGAAAATGTTGGGTGCTCAATCGAGCGAAAACTGTAAAATCAATTACCAAAATTTGACATACAGATAAACCACATTTTGGATTAACACATAGAATACCTATCCCGTGTACATACACGCGGGGGAACAGCAGCAACTCTTTATACTAGATTCGGCAAGTATCACTTTACCCATCATCACATCACATAAAACCATCAAGATGTGTGATTATCATTATCGCGACAGGGTCTTAAAATAGTGTCGGGTCTGAGACAGCGCGGCGTCCGCGTGACCTTTTCAATATATTTTTTTAGACGTTTTACAGTGACGCAAATCCACATTTATTCCCGTGGCAATATTTCAGCTGTCTATTCTAAAATTGTATCGAGGACGCCTGGTGACAATCATAATGTAGACTCGTAGAGATTATATTCGCTTGATTTAATATCTGTTCTTTTTAACCGACTTCAAAAAAGGAGGAGGTTTCTCAATTCGACCGTATATTTATTTTTTATTTGTATTAAAAGTTAAAAAATAATTGCGTATTCTTGTGAATAATTAAATTATTGTTATTTTTGGAGTCGGTGTCAGCCCCCCGCGCCGTGTGCTGCGTCTATGTGTGTAATTGTGCATGCCAATGTTATGTTATGATTATAGTAAGACATCTCATGTTTAAGTAGTTACAAATCTACATTGGCTGACACCGACTCCATTAATAACAATAATTTAATTATTCACAAGAATACGCAATTATTTTGTTAACTTTTTAGTGCATTTTTTGTTCCAAAATATCCGTTTTTGAGGTCATTTGTTTTTTGTTAAAATATTGTTTTAGATCTAGCGTATCCCAGGCAGACAACAAGAGAGTAGATAAGGCCTTATTTAAACATGGTGAACATGTCTAGATAGCTTTTAGAAACGAGTGATAAAACAAAACATACCTATGCATCAATAAATTAATTTTACCATGCTTATCCAACATCGTAAAATTTCGTAGTTTATAAAACCAGTAGTAATTGCGACTTCTCTGGATTTGGCTATCGAATCCGATAGATATAATGTTATTGTGTTTTTGATTGGCAAAGTGCTATTGGTTTTGGTAATATTTTCAGTAGTTGCTCGTAGAACTGTACATTGTATACAGCAATAGGGTATTATGTAAAATCTATAACCATAGCTGAAACCATGTGTGTGTAATTCACCTCTGCGTATATTCTGGGGAATAATAAAAGCACAGAACTCAAATAATGTTATATAACAATTAATTATGAACAATATGATGTTAGAATACAGCTCATTTATAATACGATACGACACTTATTTTATTATTTATATTTTTTTATAAAATGTAATAGTAGTCATTGAAAAATGTACGTAAGTTTCGTGCCAGTACTTTTTACATTGTTAGCTCAATTAATTAGCAGCTGTCGCTTATATCTTACGACATCCTCAATTGTCTAGTTAGTCTTAAATAAAATGATACTTTATACAATCAAGGTAGTAAATAATCATGCGGCCTGTCAAATCTCTCGCATGATTCCCTGTAACGACATTTTGCAAACATAAAAACAACGGACACACAAATATAACCCAAACTTTGTACAGATATATGAGGATCATATATTATAATTTTATGCTCCATATGAGGATCGAACCAACAACATACAGCGCGGTGTTGACCACTTAAACTACTGCGCCACCACCAGCTTGCAACTGTTCCAGACACCAATTTTTTGTGACGTCGAAATTCATCTAAGTACATCACTCTAGTTAGGAGGATTAGGATGCGATAAGTTTAGCAGGCAAGTATCTATGCTAGTTCCTCTACCATGTAAAGCAATTCTTTTCTTTTTTGTAACGAGAGGCAATGTGATTACGCATATCACTCCGCGTAAAAGGGGAGCGGAGAGGTTATGTCGGGCTCACCCGGAAAAACATGGAACGTCTTGGGGTCTACCGACTAAACCAACCACGCTGTGCCAATTGCCTTGAATGGTGGGTGAGTCGCTGAAACTGAAACTACATCAGTTTCCCACCCAGCGGTGCCCGACGCAGGCAAGAAATTGCTTAACATGTAATCAAAAAGTAACTAACTAATTATATTTAAGAGTTGAACGCATAAATCTGTAGTTTATTTTCTGTTTGAAATAAGTTCGTTTATGTTAGTTGTTTTACTTTTACTATTCGTGTTAATTGTTTTCTGTGTTACAAAGTTCAAGGTTCTCTTTGAAGTTGATTCTATGAAATGTGACTATGAATAGATGTTGATACTATGCTTACATAGTGTTTTCCTACAATGTATCATCAACATTGTAGGTAACATTTTGTATTTTGCTTTAAATAAATTTATTCTTAAAAAGACAAAGTAACTTGCATGAGAACATTTGATAACATCCTTATCCTTACTAATATTATAAAATTTGTATGTATGTATGACTGCAGGCAGATGCTGGATGCGGCAAGCTGAAGACAGGGCGCTATGGCGGTCTTTGGGGGAGGGCTATGTCCAGCAGTGGACTATTATAGCCTGATGATGATGATGATGATGATGATGATGGATGTATGGATGTTTGTTACTCTTTCACGTAAAAGCTACTGGACCGATTGCGATGAAACTTGGTATGTAGATAGCTGGAGATCTGGATTCACATAGGCTATTTTTTATCCCGAAATTCCCACGGGAACGGGACTTACGCGGGTGAAACCGCGGGGTAAAACTAGTTGTGTATACATTTCAAATGGTCGTCACACGATAGGTATTTTGGTGGTCACCTAACATATTATATTTATTTGGTAATTTGGTTGTTTTTTATTTATTTATTTTGTTTAGAAGTCATTTTGTTTAATATAATTATTATTATAATAATTTTCTTTTGTATATGTTAAATGAGCTCACATTTTTTATATCGGATGGTAACTTATTGTAAAGTTATACTCCTTCAAAACTTATTTTTTGCCATAATTGGTTCGTACCCTAGGTAAAACAAGCAACCTTGGTCGGCGAGTGCTGCGTTTCTTAATTTGTGATTTCTTTATAAAGGATAATTTTATATTTACATATAATACATGTATTATATGGGTTCACTACGCCAATTCGAATCACATTCCATCATTTTACATTTTAACTATGACTACTGGTCGATCATTCATTTGTGCGAGCCCGTCAAGTGTCGAGCGGACATACGCTGTCCGCAAAAATGAGTCATCAAAATTAAAAATAAAAAAAACTACTAATGCATGTCCGCTGCACACTTGACTCGTTAATGAGTCAAGTGTCGAGCGCACATACATTTGTCCGTTTGTGTATTGTTTGCACAATTAATTTTTAATTATTTTTTATGTATTTCCACTCGACATTCAAGAAGTTAAATAAATTACATTACATTGATGGTTCATTTCACCTATAGCCAAGCCTTTAATTACCTTAGTTAAGGTAATTAAAGGCTTGGTAGTTAACATGTATCGATGATATCTTAACGTCTATACGCAGCTACTGTTATTACTATTAACTACGAGTAAAAAGCTTACTTCCTGTATAACGACACTGGTTTCTGAAACATGGTTCACGCTTGCTCAGAAGCCAGGGTATGTATGATAAGCAGTGTACGGTGTGATGGTTACCGTACAGAGAGATTTATGTATGGTTCATAAATAAGTGAAAGATAGAGTTACATAAGCACAACTTGGTTTATTGACTTAACTTAATCTAATATGGTATGATGATAATTATGTGAGTACACGCGAACCGATTGGTGACTGAACGCGAACTAGTAAATTAATTAGTTGCGACAGGGCGCGTCTGCGTAAACGCTGACTACGCGCAACGTGATGTACGATGTAAAGAATCGTACAAGCAGCATCGAATTTAGAAATGAATAATCAATGTAAATTTGAATATTAATAATGATGTTTAATCTGTCTAGTCTTAGAATACCAAACATAATTAAAACTCTATGTGTCTGGCAACCGGTGTGCCGCTGTAATTCAATAGATTAATTGGACGTTACTGTAGTCCTTGCATGTTCGCAACATTAAAATAGCACGCGAGCATGGGAGATCTTGTTATACGTGGAGCTGATGCCAGCATATGGCGTAAGAAAACTGGTCCTTGGTACAATACAGCACTTCATTTATTAATTTGGGTTCCAAAGATATTTGGTTCCAATCTTATAACATATATTTATCACGACGCCTGTGATAATATGGAGCTAGTTATTTTATTCTGGAAAGCGTGGATATCAATCTGTGTTACATACATACATACATAGATTCACGCCTGTTTCCCAGAGGGGTAGGCAGAGACTACGGATTTCCGTTTGCTACGATTCTGACACACTTCTCTGGCTTCATTCACTTTCATCACATTCCTCATACACGCCCGTCGGTTCAAGGTGCTCTTAACCTGGCCTTTGTCCAGAACGCCTCGGATCTGATCGAGAAACGTTCGCCTAGGTTTTCCTCTTGCGACTGTTTCATTCACACTAGCCTTATAAACTTTTTTAGTCAGTCTTCCCTCGTGCATTCTTTTTACATGTCCAAACCAGCTTAACATACCCTTTTTTATTTTCGTTACAAATGACGAATATTCTTGTTAAAGCCCGCCACACACAGACAGCGAAGTCGGAGCGGTACTGGTGTAGAAATATTACATACAAGATTGCTCCGGGTCGTGTGTGTAATATTTTATACTAATTTGAACTATACAACAAAACTGCTAGCGATACTGCTCCGCCTCTGTTGTCTCTGTGTGACGACCCTAATACCTAAGCTGCTAGAATGAAAAAATATTATTAGAGCCTTATGGTGGATATTGCAATAGGTAGGATTGGAACCAACGATCGCATGTCCAATGCCTTTGTACATACAAAAATGCGAATGTAGACATCTGTCTGTTTGTCGCTTTGTTGATAAAATGTTTAGTATGAAGGTAACGTAAACGAGAGCCTCGCTGATTTCAGCATAAATAGGCCGGCTCGACCGGGGAAGGACTACCCTCTCACAGAATATCGACGTGAAATAGCAGTATTCTCAATGTTGTGTTTCGTTCGGTGAGTGAGAGTGCCGGAGCCCCAATCACCCCTTTCCCCTTTCCCGCTCCTTCTCCTTCCCACTTCCTTTCCTAAAGGGTCGGCAACGCGCAAGTGATGCCTCTGCTGTTGCAGGCGTCCATAGGCTACGGTGACCACTTACCATCAGGTGGGCCGTATGCTTGTTTGCCACTTTAGTTGTATAAAAAAAAACTGAAAGAAACAAAATATCGCAAAAAACGGATGGATGAAACCTATTCTACTATAAAACAAATATGTCTATATAGGAACGGGAAATTTGTGTTGAAAGATCTTTGTAGTAGGAAACGCGTGATTGATGAGCTTGCGTATAAAGCAGACGCCAGAGTGTCTGTCCGTCCATCAGCATGACTTTTAATAATCCCAAGTACTTGATGTATCAACGCTTTTCGCAGTACTCGACTGAAAAGCTTTTATTCCATTAAAAATATAGTGTACCTATCTATTAAAAGGATTTATCATTTTGGTATCTGATAGTGTATGATTAATTTATCATGATTTCCATGCGGAAGATGTGAAGGTCTTTTTTTTAATAATAATATTCTATCACATACATACAACACCAACTAGCCCAAACTAAGCAGAGCTTGTACTATGGATACTAGACAATGGAAAAACATACAAATATATATTTTTTTGTAAATACATACATATTATACATAGAAACATCCAGACCAAGACAAATATCCATGTTCATGCACACAAATGTTTAACTACTCGACCGATTATCATGTACTTTTGCATACTAGTTGTCAGGGATACAGAAAAGGACATAGGGTACCTATTATCCAGAATAAAGGTACTGTTCCCGAGGAATATAAATTTATCGACAAAATTTACACTAACGCGAGCAATACGCGTGCATCTATGTACCATACTATCGCATTAAGGTTCCTTGTAATGATAGTGTTGTGTATGTGGAAAAATAAATGTAGTTAGGAATAAACGCTGAACTTTAAGTGTATAAACACTTCTGCATAATCTTTAAATACCTATCAATAGCCGTGATTCAATGTTATGTCATTATTTGAACGAGCAGAGTACCCGATACGCAAAAATGGCCGCGGAGACTTACGGCAACAGTAATTCCATCAGAGCGCTTATATTTATTGACCTGATACTTTGTATTTATAAACTCCAAAAAATATTGATCACAATTTTTCTTCTTAAGATCTTAAGACTTTCCTGACCTCGATATAGAAATGGGTCAAGTGCGAGTGTTACACGTCTTGTCCTGTGAAACGGAAATTTAATTTGTAAACATACAATTTCTGTGTCTAAATCTGAGTTTTGTTCTGATTTTCCTGTACTTTACCTTGGCAATCGTTTTTAAATGTTTTGGTTGTTTTTAATCCTTCGCAGTGATAAATGCCTAAACACAATAATCAATCTGGACCAAATTTGAAGATACGAAGATTATAAAATAATAGACAACTTCCTTGTTCTGTAGATGGCACGCTTATTGCATTCTTGATGACCTTTTCAATACAGCTAGACTTATGCTAGAAATGAGTTTGTTATTAATAGACCCGAGATGTGGAAACGTGCGTTTCCTTATAAATTTCATCACACTTTAAAGTAGAAGCCTAGCTCTTCAGACTACATTCACCCTCGTGGATCTCCAGGAAAGTGTTGGTGGGGGACACATAGTGAAAGAAACATGTTCAGCTTTTAATCAAGCGATTTTTTTGTTTTTGATATGCATATGTAACTTCGGTGTGAGGAATAATATCTGTATAGCGAGGACTTCATAAATATTCAAGCAACTGACACAAAATACCCAAACTATTTGAGAACCACACGTAATTTTTTCTCACATAACCATTCTGTAATCCGTGCAATCCAAAAGTATATCCATTTACATGTTCACTTCTTTATGATAATGAACACACATTAAGTGTGATTTGAATCTAAATTGCAATACCCTACAACCGCTTACACTGATTTCAAAGCAAGATGTACACTATCAAATCATTTTACACACATTAATATAATTTTATGACACAACAATTTTAATCTCAAAATTGCAAAGTGTTAATAATTTTACCTTTAACATTAAAGATATTGTTTGAAAATTAACATCAAATACCTTCATACCGGAACATATTTGTTCGTAGTTGCCCTAACGACCTTTCGCAACAATTAACTGCAGAATGTACCTCACCATAGCTATCTTTGTTTCGCACATTGTATAGAGAGAGACGGAGGCTGTGTTACAGACGAGAATATCGATTAAAACGGCTCATAACAAGTTCAGTGTTGGAATAAATCAACTGGGGTAGCGAGATTGTAATTTTCGTTTGATGCAGTCAGATTTTAGAGGGCTAACTCAACTAGGGAACTCTGTGAATATTAAAAACGTTACAACTTTTTGTTTTTCCTTTTAAAGGAAAAACAAAAAAAGGCAATTTTTCAATTTCAATTATTATGAAATCGTCATGTTGTTAAATCTATACTACCGACCCATTATAAAGCTGAAGAGTTTGTTTGAAAGCGCTTATCTCAGAAACTACTGGTTCGATATAACATCACGCTACAACCTACGGGGGCGGCGCAGTAACGATTAACGCGGGTGAAACTGCGGGAACATCTAGTGTACAATATACCGCGTGTTATAGGCATCCCGCGAAATGATTGCTTTTCAAATGCATTAAAAATTTTCGGTGAACTTTTGGTTCCTTTAAAAGGTCTAACAGCGTCGTAGCCGTATTCAAATGTGTAGGTCATCCGTAACATCTAAACAAGGTTTTTAATAAAACAATTAAGTTATATTAATTATAATTGGAGGTACTTTCTGAAAAACGTTCCAACCCACAAAGTTAACATTTTGAGATAATCGTGGACGAAGTTCAATCCCGTATTGCTTCTTCATACATGTGGGTTGGGCTACTAAGTCATGATTTCATATTTAGAGTGATAGTAGAGCTACCACATTTTTCCTGCTAGTAAATAGTAACCCCGTGACTAATTTGCTAATAATAACTCGATTTTGACTCGAGTGTGGGTTGGAACGTTTTTCAGAAAGTACGGCGAATTATAGGTTATATTAACTATATTTATATATTTCCATAAATTTTCCAGTTTACATTGACGGTGATTACACTAGATCGGCAATCTATTTTGAACAGGTTTTATTATGAAAATCATACCTCTGTTTAAAGGACGGTAGGTCTTACGAGATATTGTAGGCTTCCTTGCGTAGAGAGTATTCAAAATATAGCTATAAATGGCTTAATTCACGTGGCAAAACCGCAAGGTTGTATTGATTTTAATAGTCACGATGAAGTAAAAATACATCTGCATTTCTTCGTGACTAGCAATATTAGCTAAGTCAATAGTTGTTTATATATTTATGCAAAGAATCACAAGGACATTTGTGTTTACAAGTTGTGACATTATGTATCCTATCCTATATATATATATATATATATATATATCCTATATATATATATATGCCTACCTCTCTGGAAAACAGGCGTGAATCTATGTATGTATGTATATATGTATATTATATATGTATGCATGTATACTCAATTATTTATTAGTATTAAACACAAATAAACAACAACTTTTATCTAAATTTTATGTTACATTATATTTTATTATCATTATAGATACTATAAAAACAAAAAATATGATTTCCATAACCTTCTTACATAAAAAATTAAAAAAAACCTAACTAAACATCCATCATCTCACAAAACCTCAAACAACTACGACACACATCCATCCATCCCAAAGCAAACAGATCACACTGTGATTCTTATGTCAGGTGCATATCTAGACACGCGGCAGCGTGTCAAGCCAAGTTAAAGCAAAGGAACTGGCTAGCCAGCGCCGAGTGTAATATTACATGAACCACTTGGTGCCACTTTTGACCCGTCTATAACTCAAAACCTTTTTAACGTAAACACATAAAACTACGTGTGTTTAATTATATCCATAAGGACATCTAGAAGCCCAAATTTCATGAAGCTATCTCAAACAGTTATGAAGATATGAAGGTCAAAAAGTCGTAAATTTTAGCACTGACTGACTGACTGACATACAGTACCTAAATCTAACCTACTTCCAGATGACCTAGAAGGATGCAATTTGGAATCCAGCTCGGTAATTGTGTGTAAGCGTAGGAAAAATCTAAAAATAAATAAAGATAAAAAATAATAGGGTCCCCATACAAAAAATAATTTTAATTGTAGCGTTGGAACCGTTACCATCAGATATTTGAAACTATTATATCAGTCATTTTATAAAGTTATTCAACATATATATATTTTTTTTAATTCTGATAAAAACTGGCCAAGTCAAATCTAACCTACTTTAAGATCTCACATTTTTAAATAACAGCAATTGTTATAGGTATCCAATAAAGCAAAGAAATAGAGTTTAATACTTGTTCATAATGTTATTTTGTTCCTATAAATACATATTTGGATTTTGCATAGAACTTGGCACTCATTTAGATCTCCATTCTTTTTGCGGCGAAGCCCACAGCCAAGCATAATTTTTGTATTGAACTTGGCTCTCCTTTTTTACATTTATGTTTTTGGTGGGATTTACCATACCCACATACCCGGTGCTCTAACGAGGGGCGAGTTGGAATGCGCTACAATACGTGCATAAGGTGTAACTAATAACTGCAGTTCTTATATTAAAGTATGTGCATATTATAATACATATCCTTATGCCTATATAGTAGATGAGTTTACCTACATTTCGCCAATTATGGTTTTCGGTCGTGCTACTGGGAATTTCGTAACCTATACTATTAATATAAAACTGAAGAGTTTGTTTGTTTGAACGCGCTAATCTCAGGAACTACTGGCTCGAATTGAAAAATTATTTTAATGTTGGATAGCCTATTTATCGAGGAAGGTTATAGGCTATATAACATCACGCTACGACCCACGGGGGTGGTGCAGTAACTATAAACGCGGGTGAAACCGCGGGCGCATCAAGTACAATAATACAGTAGCATTTTATTCGTCCCGGGAATCAAAGTCAAAAATAATTTGCTCATGTAGTTCAGAAAGTAACAATTATGAACGATCAATATACAAATCAAACCCTTGACCTCGCCTATACCACCACTGCGCTCAAAAGTTAATTTACTCACTTTAGCAAATGTAACACATTGAAATTGAACTACGTTTCAGTCTTATTCTATATAAACATACGTGACCATGGCTGCTGAAAAATACTCAGAACATGTGGATCAGTATAAATAAAAAGTTGTTAACAAAATAAACTTCGATAAAATGCATAAAACGTGATTTAATATTGCGGCGAGTAGTTTTCCGTGTTTATATTGACACGTGTGTTATATCTGAGTATGCTCTCAGATACTCTACGACCACACAAGATGATTCAATGAGAAGATTCTGGAACCGATTGTGCAACGACGCTTCATCGATCAATTAAAACCAATCGCCGTCTTGTTGCGGAGCCTTTTTGTCACCTAACATCGGGACGTTAGGACATTAGAAATTAAATTAGTAATAAGAACACCTTATTGTAACTTTAACATTTAATTAAATCACTTTTAAAAGTAATTTGGTTTTTTTTGGACTCCACTGCTGCCCATCGTGTAATTGGCGCAGTCGGTAGGATTGTCGAGTCAGTGCGCGTATTCGATTCCACGATCGTGTTGGACACCCGCGCGCGCTGTCCACGTCTCAACGTGCGTCATCGATGATCTGAAGGTGAACCGAGAGCAGCCGTTGGAGAGCCCTGAGTATCCAGACATCGATACTACTAGAAGCCACCGATATGTACATGTGAGTTGCACAATTTTTGACAGTCGGTAGTTACTCCTCTTCCAAAATTTTCCACCCACGATCATCGCGATCACCCAGGGGTATCGAACCCCAAAACCCACGAATTTCCTCCCGCATCGTGCAGAGGGACGCTTTTCGTGATTTAGGTAGTTTAAGCGAATTAGATATAACAATGCCGGTCGAACCGGTAGTCGTCAATCAGGACGAAATAATTAATAAAATCCTCAAAGCCTTAAGATTGGTACCTGGGTTTGACGGTAACTGTAGTACTTTAATTAGATTTCTAGCAATATGTGACCGCTTGGTTGTTAATTATGTCAACCCAGCGCCCGGATATGAATTGTCTAATTTGGCCTTATTAAATGGCATATTAAATAAAATAACCGGAGCCGCCGCTAGAACTCTAGCGACGAACGGTATTCCGAGAGATTGGAGTGGCATAAGAACCACATTAATTCATAATTTTTCAGATCATAGGAATGAGTCAGCATTATATAGTGACTTGTCATTACTAGCCCAAGGATCAGATACACCTCAAGTATTTTACGAGCACGTAAAAAATATGCTAGGTACAATAATGACGTACGTAGAATTACACGATAATGTTGAGACTACAGTGGAAACTAAGCACTCGCTATATAAAAAGTTAGCGCTTCAAACGTATTTAAAAGGTTTGATGGAACCATTAGGGTCTAGAATTAGGTGTATGCGTCCACCTTCATTAGAAAAAGCTTTAGAGTATGCACAGGAGGAAATGAATATCGTTTATCTCCAGCAAAAACTTTCATATCAGAATCCTAGAAAAACATTTTCAAACCCAGCCGCATCCACTTTACAGCAAGTACCTAAAAATACATCGCCAATGCTTCCCTATCAGTTTAAAGGTCATTTTATGCATCAACCTAATATGCAACAACCTCGACCATTCCAGGGACCGTCCAGAACGCAACAAATGTTTAAAGCTTTACCGCGATCTAATATGTCCACCGGTTTCAAGATTACTCCGCGACAACCAACTTTACCGCCGTCTTTTAATAATCAACCTCGGCCTATGAGTGGTGTTAGTCACCCTGTTGCACGTCCTTTACCTCCGACTAGACATGACTGGAGAACACACGGTAATCCGGTACCAAATAATTATTTTAAGACCCGCGAAATAAATAGTAATGAAATCTACGAAGACGGTTACGAAAATTATGACCACAGCTCCAATAACTATTACTATTGCGACTATGACTATGGACTATAAACCTCGGAGACTACTGAAAGTATGTGTTCTAATGACGATACGAGCAACGACCCTCAAAATTTTTCCCAAGTCCGCCTGAAAAATGCCCCCGAATAGAGCTAAATATTCATACGAAGAGGCAGTTACCTTATGTAGAATTATGTATAAGGCCTGACATCCGGCCATTACATTTTTTAGTAGATATAGGGGCTAATGAATCTTTTATTAACCCTGAAATCTTACAACAGTATTTTCCTAATGTTAGTCTTAACCCTGACCCATTTGTAGTTACGAACTTTAATTCCTCATCAAAGAACGAATACTCTATTACTATTCCCGGTTTTAAAGAATTTAACGATAATAATCCGATTAAATTATATGTGTACAAGTTTCACGAATACTTCGACGGATTAATAGAGTGCGATCTTCTTACGCGTTGGTTAGCAAGAGTAGATTTAGGTTCGTATGTACTCAATACGGAATCCTCGAGTAACCCTATACATATGTATGCGTGACCATATCTTAATGTACATGAGAGCATTATTCCGGCCCAATCTTCAAAATCTATATGTGTGCCTACTGATGTCAGCCAAGGCGAAAGCAAATTATATGCAATTGCCACATAAGTGGCTGTTTAACAGTAGCTAACAGTATTAATCCAACAAATAACAATATCATATTTTCCTTGTCCGAACCAATTCGTGCACACATATTTAGCGAACGAACAATACCTGTATCGAAATCTGACACTTTAAATAACAATGCTCGGACCCGAGACGTCTTATCGCGATTGCGAATAGACCATTAAAATGCAGAGGAGACAGCTAACTTAATTAATTGATGTACTGAGTACGCGGATGTATTTTACTTAGAAGATGAACCTCTGACATTCACTAATAAGATTAAGCATAGTATTAATACCGCAGATGCGTTGCCAATTCATAGCAAAACTTGTAGATACCCTTATGTACATAGAGAGGAGGTACAAACTCAGATTAGGAAAATGTTAGAATCAGGTATAATTAGGCCTTCCACCTCTGCTTGGAGTGCGCCAATATGGGTCGTACCAAAGAAAAGTGATGCGTCTGGTAAAACTAAGTGGCGCTTAGTCATTGACTACCGTAAGTTAAACGAGAAGACAATTAATGACAAGTACCCCATTCCGAACGTCACCGATATATTAGACAAGTTAGGGAAATGCCAATACTTTGCTACGCTAGATTTAACTAGTGGATTTTATCAGGTAGAACTAGACCCTAAGGATATTCATAAAACAGCGTTTAGTGTAGAACATGGTCATTATGAGTTTTTAAGAATGCCCATGGGTTTAAAAAATTCGCCATTGACTTTCCAGAGGCTAATGGATAATGTACTTCGAGGCCTATTGAATAAAATATGCGTAGTCTACCTAGACGATATTCTTATTTTCGGGACTTCATTACAAGAGAAAATTTGTAACATTCATAGCGTACTTCAGCGATTAA
The DNA here is from genome assembly GCA_963564715.1 of Catocala sponsa. Taxonomy (NCBI): domain Eukaryota; kingdom Metazoa; phylum Arthropoda; class Insecta; order Lepidoptera; family Erebidae; genus Catocala; species Catocala sponsa. The sequence goes on along the minus strand of OY751346.1, from coordinate 6,603,567 downwards.
GAGAATCAAATTTTAAAGTCCAAATGGACAAATCGGAATTCCTAAAACGAGAAACACCATATTTAGGTCATATTATTACTTCAGAGGGCGTATAACCAAATCCAGATAAAATTTCCGCAATATTAAATTATCCGATACCCAAAACTACCAAACAAATTAAATCCTTTTTAGGACTGTTACTATAGGAGACTTATACCTGACTTTGCACGTACGACAAAATTTTTAACGATATGTCTGAAAAAAGGTGCCATAATTAATTTAACGCCTGACTACATACGATGGTTCGAACACTGTAAAACCCTTTTGACCAATGATCCTATTCTACAATACCCTGACTTCTCGAAGGAATTTATTCTGACCACTGACGCATCTAAATTTTGTAAGGTAGTAGAGCCAAGCTGGTTACAGCAGGAATGGGCCGGCTCGACCGGGGAAGTACTACCCTCTCACAGAAAATCGACGTGAAACAACAGTGTTTCACTGCTGTGTTTCGTTCGGTGAATGAGAGCGCCGGAGGCCTAAGCATGAGGTGACGATTCTCGCAGCTTATGAGGGACCTGCAGAGTATCCGTAGAGTCATTGTGTGGGTGGCGCGAGTCGACCCGGCGGCCAGGGAGAGCCGTAGAAACGGTGCTCTGCTGGCCGCCCGCGGTATAGTCCAGAGGCCCAACCGAGTCTAACCAACTAGGTTGGCTGCCTTATCATGCCGCGCATAATCTCGAGGTGGCTCGTCGTGCCGGATGGTGACCGGAGGGTGGGTCCCGGCGTCCACTTTCGGGAGGGTACGGGGGTCCTTCCGTCCGTCGGATCGGCTATCGCCATACCATACAGTTATATGACAAAACTTGCTCTGCGCCTTGCCCCACTTTGCTGCGAGTATAGCCGCCTCTTTTTTTTCACGCTTCCCCTTCCTTTCACTCTATGGCAGTACGAACAAAGCATTGTCGTTCAACAGCAGCCAATCGCCGTAACCCCACTGCTGCTTCCTGTGTCGTGGAGTTTATTAACATCAGAGGACTCCACGCTAACCTTAATGCCGTCCATCACCACCTGGAGACGGCTCGGCCGGCAATGCTTTTTCTAACGGAGACAAAAATACGCCGTCCTGCAGACACGAACTACCTGCAATATTCCGGCTACGTGCTAGAGGAGTGTTTCCTCGCGAAAGCCGGGGTATGCTTGTTTGTTAGGACGGATATTTGCTGTCACCGTCTACAATGCCTAGAGGACCCTTTCTTCTCTGTCCTTTGGGTACACGTAGATCATGGCTCTTTCAGCCAAATCTACATGTGCCTCTACCGATCCCATTCAGGAGACGCTGAGACAACTCGACTCTTCAATTACCTGAGTCAGGCGGCAGACGACGCGCAGGAGCGGTTTCCGAACGCTGAGTTGGTGTTCTTGGGAGATTTCAACGCCCACCATGAGACCTGGTTGGGTTCTCCCAAAACAGACCACGCGGGACGAACTGCCCATGCGTTCGCTCTCACGCATGACCTGTCTCAACTGGTACTCCAGCCCACCCGGATACCAGATATTGCAGGTCAGGCGCCCTCTCTGCTCGATCTGCTGCTGACGAGTAACCCAAACCGGTACAGTGTGTCGATTCGTGCTCCTTTGGGCACCTCAGACCACTGTCTGGTTTGTGCCACAGCTGTTGTTGTTACGCCCCCACGACCCGAGGAGGCAAGACGACGACTGTGGCACTACTCGTCGGCAGACTGGGATGGAATGCAGGAATACTTCGCATCCATCCCTTGGGCTCAACGCTGCTTTGAGAACAGGGATCCATCAGAGAGCGCTACTGCTGTCGCTGGTGAAATCATCCTGGGTATGGAATATTATATTCCATACAGTGATGTCACGAGCGGCGGCAGGAAAAGGCCCTGGTTCGGGCGGGAATGCGCCGATGCTGTTGAACGCAAACAGACGGCGTATCGCGCTTGGACCAGGGCTCGCACTCTCCACGACCCTAACGTGGATCACCTGAAGGCAGCATTCAACCAAGCCACAAAGGTCTGCAAGAGGGCATACTTAAGAGCGGATGCCCAGCGCGTCGCACGGTTCGGCCAGGAACTAATGGCGCATCCTACGGGCAGTCGTAGCTATTGGCGCCTGGCCAAAGCCGTGCAGTCCAACTTCTGCCAGACCATGCTGCCCCCTCTGAGGTATCCGAATGGATCACTGGCTCATTGGCCGCAGGAGAAAGCAGATCTGCTTGCAAATCTCTTTGCGGCCAACTCCCGAATCGATGACTGCGGTTCGCAGCCGCCTAACATTGCCAACTGCGGCTACACCATGCCTGATATATGTATCAGGCAACGAACCGTTCGTGCGATACTGCAGTCTCTCGATGTTCGGAAAGCCAGTGGACCTGACGGCATCCCAATTGTGGTTCTTAAAAAATGTGCAGCGGAGTTGTCTCCCACACTTACGCGCCTATACCGGACGTCTTACGTCGCAGGCATTGTGCCTGAGGCTTGGAAGGAAGCGAACGTTCAACCGATTCCCAAAAAGGGGGACCGTTCCGAGCCAAGCAACTATCGACCCATAGCTATCACCTCGGTGCTTTCCAAGGTGTTCGAGCGGATTATAAACATCCAAATTGTCCGCTACCTGGAGGATCAATCGTTGATCAATGATCGCCAATACGGCTTTCGGTCTAAACGATCAACGGGTGATCTTCTAGCGTTCGTCACGCACCTCTGGGGTGAGGCTATGGACAAGCACGGCGAGTCTTTGGCTATCAGCCTTGACAGAGCCAAAGCTTTTGACAGAGTCTGGCACCGGTCTCTTCTTTCCAAGCTTCCGGCCTATGGCTTGCCCCCTCAACTGTGCACCTGGATTGCAAGTTTCCTGCAGAAGCGTCGTATTCGGGTCCTTTGCGACGGTCGCGCTCCCAAATTTATGCAGGTCAATGCAGGAGTGCCTCAGGGTTCTGTCTTATCCCCTACGCTCTTTCTTCTGCATATCAATGATATGTTGAATCTCGGCAACATACATTGTTATGCGGACGACAGTACCGTGCATGGGCGATATCTCGGACATCCTGGGGCCAAACAGGCTGAAGTTGAGGGGAAAAGGCAGAATCTTGTCGTTGAACTTGACCGGACCTTGGACCGCATCTATGAATGGGGTGCCAAGAACTTGGTCGAGTTCAATGCCAAGAAGACCCAGGCATGCGCGTTCTCTACAAAAAAGTCTCCGTTCCTTCCCCTCCCTTCTCTGAAGAACACTCCACTGGTGATACGTGACAGTCTCTCCATCTTAGGTATGGATCTTTGCCGCTCCCTTAATCAGAAAACCTATATCGAAAGCGTCATTAAGCAAGCTTCGCGAAAACTCGGAATTCTTAACAGGGTGAGGCGGTTCTTCACGCCTGGGCAACTGTGCCTATTGTATTAAGCACAAGTGCGCCCTTGCGTGGAGTACTGTTCTCATCTTTGGGATGGCTCCGCGCAGTACTTGCTGGACGCTCTCGACCGGTTACAGCGGCGGGCTGTCCGTATCATCGGAGATCCAGAGGTCACGAGTTCACTGGAACCTCTGCAACTCCGTAGAGACATTGCCTCATTGGCATGTTTCTACAGAATATACCACGGGGAGTACTCTGAAGAGTTATTCCACCTTATCCCGCCCTCCCCTTTCCTACCCAGAACAACGCGTGCTGGGCTCAGATGCCATCCTTACACGGTAGAGTCGATTAGAGCGCGTACCAAAAAGTTTGGGTCCTCATATCTCTGCCGAACGACCAAGGCATGGAATTCTCTGCCAAGGCACGTGTTTCCTTCTTCCTTCAATCCTGGGTTCTTTAAGCGGGGCGTGAAAAAGCATCTTCTCAGGCCGTCAAAGTAGAGACCTCAACATCGCCTCGGCTACTGTGGGGGCGATGTGGAAGCCACTGCTCTTAGACCACACGACTGCTTACCATCAGGTGGAGTGTGGTCATTTTGACGAGCAAAATAAAAAAATAAAAAAAATAAAAACACTTGGGGCTGTGTTATCCCAGGGCCCTATAGTAGGCCATACCTTTTTGGACGCAATTTCAAGGTAGTTACTGACCACAAGCCTTTACAGTGGCTTATGAATTTAAAAGAGCCCAACTCGGGTCTTACTAGGTGGAGATTAAAATTAGCTGAATACGATTTTACAGTTATATATAAAAAGGGCAGTTGTAACACGAACGCAGATGCGTTGTCGCGTATTGAAATCCACAAGGTTGAAACTATTTCAATGATAGTTAACCCATCTGAATCACCAAGACGTCGCCATAATTCATCATCAACTATGACCGCGCCTGAAACTATAGAAATTCCTGGACGACATAGTTCATCGACGTTAACGGCACCAGATGTAATAGCAACGGAAACCATACATACTATCGCAGAAAACCCAATACTCAATATACCTATAAGTGATAACCCTCTAAATAAGTATCGCAAGCAGATTATCATTAATATAGTTAATTATCCTTCTAGATCTACCCCAAAAGTAACAAAACCTTTTGATACTTATCTTAGAGTTGTAACCGATGCATGCGAAGATAACCTGGACCAGGACGTTGTAAATATTATTAAAAAACACGTCGACCCCAAAGTCTGCACAGCCATCCTAGTTCAACCTATTGACAAAATGTACCAAATAGTTCCTATAATTCAGAGATCATTCAAAAATTCTTCTATGAAATTATTTCTCGTCAAAAAGCAGATTGATAACGTATCCGAATATCTAAATCAACAGGATATTATAAGAAAATACCATGAGGGAAAGACCAATCATCGTGGCATAAATGCAACCTATTTATCAAATTATACAATGACATTTAAACAAATTTATATTATTATTATTATACAATTTTAATTTAATTTACAATTTATTCTTTTGCTTTGGTTATAATAGCCGGACATCTATTAATTATTCATCCATTAATTGCTATTTTTATTCTACAATTGACTATATTTTAATTATATGACATTGTATTTAATTTTTCTGAATTTTGATATAAAATGACTTATTTTTCGACTTTACATAATTAATTTATTATACTTTTATCAATGTTTGCATGCCACTACTATGGTCCAAATACTTGCACCTTTAATGCCATCATTTGTAACACCATTTGTCACAGTATTTCTGTAAATAAATATGATTTTGATTTTGATTTTGATTTTGATTTATCCTTATCTCAGCGGTACTTTTGGCCCAAAATGAAAACCGATATAACTAAGTATATAAATGAGTGTGTTATATGCAGTTGCGCTAAATATGACCGTAACCCAATTCGCCAACAATTTAGAATAGTTCCACCACCGACAAAACCGTTCGAAATTATTCATGCTGATGTCTTAACATTAGAGCAAGAAAAATACCTAACACTTATAGACTCATTCTCTAAATACGCACAGGCTTATCGTATGTCTGATTGTACTGCTCCAAATATTGTAAAATGTCTCTTAAATTTTAGTACTCATCATGGTTACCCTATGACACTCATAACTGATCAAGGCACAGAATTTACAAATCAAGTCGTCAGTGAATTTTTACGGTTACATAAAATACACCATCGAACTACTGCTGCTCATGCCCCGAATGAAAACGGTATGATAGAGCGTTTCCACAACACACTTATTGAGCACTTACGTATATTAAAACTGCAGCATAAAAATGAATCAGCAGTTAACTTAGTGCCTTATGCACTCTTAGCTTACAATAGTTCCTTACATAGTCTGACTAAATGTAGGCCTTATGATGCCATCACTGGACATTTTGACCCACGGGATCCGACAGACACCAATATGACCGAACGACTATTACAGCAGTACATACAAGACCACCGGAGTAGAATGAAAACAGTATATACACTTTTGCATGAATCATCACTTGCCGAACGCGAATCTCTTATGACGCAACGTAACAGCAGTAGGGAACGCCCAACATTGTTACAGGTACCTGGTGATAGTAGTAACGAGCCTGGCCCAAGCTCAAGAGATCCAACTTGACTCCTTAGACAACGGACCGGGAATATTACCTTATGACTTAGGTGCTACTAAAATTGTATCCCATCACCATACCTTTCTACAAGATATTAACCTAGTACAGTTGAGAGACAGATTTATGACTTACAGTCGTAATTGATTGAAACCGTGAACACTTTATCTAATAATAGCCTATCTTCATTTAATATTCAAATAAAATATTTGCATACCAAGTGTAATAGAATTTTGCTGCAATTAGAGACAATGCAGCCTACTAGGGTTAAACGAGGTATATTTAATCCACTGGGCACTTTGATCAAATCGATTTCAGGCAACTTAGATTATAACGATGCCGTAAAATTCGAAGGCGTCATAAAAACCTTAAAGAAAGATGAAAGACTCATTTCTAACAAGTTAATCGAACATATAACGTTATTTAAAGAATTTACCTCTCAGCAAACTCAGTTACTGAACAATTTGACAGTAAATCAGCTTAAATTAGACAAAACTCTCAAGTACGTCATTAATATGACTACCTCAGAGAGCGAGCGAGCGTTAAGATACGCACATCTTGCGCAACTCTTTGTTTAACTTAGCGATAACATATGGAGTTAGCAAGCGAGATAAATAGAATAGAAAACATATTAGCTTTTAGTCGTACCAGATCATTGCAGCATTCTATATTATCTGTTAGAGATTTAAGAATTATGATAAGCAAATTACTGCACCTATATAACGCAGATCAAATTATGGACTTAGATATTCGGTATTATTACGATATAATTAGTTTAGGTTCTTATTACATTGATAAAAAGATCGTGGTTGTCCTGAAATTCCCTATAACGCTCCCTACTACATTCAAATTATATAGACTCTGTCCCGTACCAAACAAAGAAAATAAGGTTATCCTTCCACCCTATCCTTACGTAGCAACCAACTTGAAAGAATTTGTGTACACTGAGGCAGAATGCCCGAAGATAGATAGTTGGCATATATGCGAGCAGAAAATCAGTCAAATTCGCTCCCGATTAGATTGCATAGATAAACTAATTACATTTCAGGAGATAGATGAAACGTGTCAAATCACGCCTATCTCTCTGACTAAGGAGGCACTACTGGAGCTCGACAGCAGACATTACATCATTTTCGTTCCCGAAGCCTACCAAAGTTCAACTAGCCTGTGGACGAGAAAAGCATCAAGTACTACAAGGCAGCTTCCTCGCCACCATACCCAAATCCTGCAAGTTAAAAACACCTGAAATACCATTGCCTAATATCGACAACAAGGTCAACGGAATTATCGTCGAAATCACAGCGTTCCCACAGATGACTAAGTATACTCGGAAGATTGAGCCAAGCTACCGCCTGTCTTCAATCGACTTAAATTCATTGAGCAATATTCAACGACAAATTACTAAGGAGACTGCCGTCGAGACCGATTCTGCGAATTCTTCAAGCATTTACCACACAACAATCCCGCTGTACGTGATAACGATTGCAATGTTTAGTGCAGGCGCACTTATTAGCGCTTATTTTATGCAACGAACAAAGTCGATGAGGATCAAAAGCAATAAGGAAATCATTGAATTATTGGAACAAGATAAGAGAGCCGCAACTTTTGCTCTCGATATTGGCAAATAGTTGCTCAACTTACGGGGGAGGTGTTATATCTGAGTATGCTCTCAGATACTCTACGACCACGCAAGATGATTCAATGAGAAGATTCTGGAACCGATTGTGCAACGACGCTTGATCGATCGATTAAAACCAATCGCCGTCTTGTTGCGGAGCCTTTTTGTCACCTAACATCGGGACGTTAGAAATTAAATTAGTAATAAGAACACCTTATTGTAACTTTAACATTTAATTAAATCACTTTTAAAAGTAATTTGGTTTTTTTTGGACTCCACTGCTGCCCATCGTGTAATTCGTGTCTTCGTACATTTTACAGTTTAATAGCTTTTTAAGATACTATGACTGAATGTATAAAAAAATAAACTGACTGACAGATATCTTATTTTTATTTTATAAATCAACATCCCCTTTAGGAGTGAATAAGAATGCCGAATTTCGGTCACGGCGGCCTTTCTTAACGGAGACTGGCCATCTGCGCAGGATATATTATAGTGCACAAGTGTGTGCGCAAACACAAGTGCACTCTCTGTTCCCTAACTCTCATGATCCGATGGGACGGTAATCCGACACGACCGGAGAGAGATCAGGCACAGGACCAACGGCTTTACGTGCTTTCCGAGGCACGGGAGTGTCTAACACCGCCAACTTCCTAACTCCGGGCTGCTATTGAGATTTCTTAACAGGAAAACCCAATAACTTTTTCTTAGCCCGACCCGGAATCCAGACCTAAGACCTCATGCACATTCGTCGCATTCAGTATCGCTGCGCCACGGAGGCAGTTAAAAAGGCAGAGTGAATACTGTATCACGGGGACAAGCATTTAAACATCGCATGCGCATCTCGCCAACAAGCTGTGTAGCTTGGCGAGGAAATTTATATGTTGTACTATTATTATAACAAGTGAATAAATGACTTAAAAAAAAAAAAAAAAAAAAAAACAAGAGACGCAAAGAACACAGTCTCAGAACAATAATTATTTGTGGATCATAAAGTTTTTGCCCGTGTGGGGATCGCACCCACTTGGCGCAGTGTCAATAGCTAGGCTTTTTGCTTAAGTGGTCACTTAAGCAAAAACTTAGCTCAAATCCCTGACGAACCAATGATGATCGGTCGTGTAGTTAAGGCGTGAAAGCATAACAAACAAACAAACTCAATATTGTCTTCTGTTTACGCGAATGTTATTAATTGAAATTAAACCACTATAGGTGTACAGATTTTATCGCGTTGTTTATTTGACACTTTATTACATAATTTAGAAACTGTTATATTACTATTACTATTAAACGAAACGTCGCGCGTCGGGGAAAGTGTAAACATAAATATAAATAGGGTAGTATTTAACTTCACAGCAAAAAAATACTAATTGCACAGCAAAATATATTTAAAGAGATCAAACTAAGTCGACGGACGACGGGGCTCCTATTTTTGAGTGGGTTTAAGAAGGAACCTAACATAACCTAACCCTTCCGAGACGGAATGCAGTGATTTGAGGCGTATAGGTGCTCGTATGATATATTGTAGTAAGCATATTTTGCTGCGCAATTACTATTTTGGTGGTCATTATATGTGTATTTAAACCCATATAAATAGTTTTAATAGTTTGAATAATTTAATTAGCTTAAAAATTTGTAAAGTTTAATAGTAATAATAGTGTAACAGTTTCTAAATTACCTATGTAATAAAGTGTCAAATAAACAACGCAATAAAATTCGTATATAGTAGTTTAATTTCAATGAACAAACTCAAATTCGCATTTATAATTTTAGCTAGGATAGTATTATCTGTTGTTAGGATTAATATGACTCACGTGTTTGCCACCGTGTCTGGAAGATCGGCTAGTCATACACACGAGATTAACGATCTCACTAAGAGTAAATATCTAAAAATTGACTCGAATCCAACACATTAACGTATTAAATGTACGGACACACTAGACTAACGCGTAATTCAAGAGTGAAATTAAAATAACCTTTTAACTATTTATCTACTAGTTTTCACCCGCGGCTTCGCTCGCGTAAATGTAGGTTAGGTTAGGTTAGGTTTGCAACAGTTATTTTTTCTGGATGAAAGGTACCCTATGTCCTATTCTGTACCCCTGACAACGTGTATGCAAAATTTAATGTTGATCGGTTGAGTAGTTAAGGCGTGAAAGCGTAACAAACAAATAAACAAACAAACTCATTTTCGCATTTATAATATTAGTTAGGAAGTTAGGATTAGGATACTATCTATCTATGTATACTAATATTATAAAGCCGAAGAGTTTGTTTGGTTGAACGCGCTAATCTCAGGAGTTACTGGTCCGAATTGAAAAAACTTTTAGTGTTCTATAGCCCATTTATCGAGGCAGTATATAGGCTATATAACTTCACGCTACGACCAATAGGAGCGGAGCATCAATGAAAAATGTTGCAAAAACGGGGAAAACTCACTTATGTGAAGCAGACGAAGTTGCGATTTTGGAATAGAGCTAGAATATAAGTGGATCGATGGATATAGAATTGCATTCAAAATCCCCAATGTTATTTTAATTTGTAGTATTCACAATCTCGATATTTTCTTCAGTTATTTGAGTTATACATATTTTTGTATCACGAAGGTTTGACAGATATGCCAGGATTGTTGTAAGTGGAAATCCTTAGACTCTGCAATCGTAAATCCATGTTCACGTACGACTACTGATGGAAAAGAAAAAGCGCTTTACTTTTGGCCATAAAGAAGGCGAGAAGACTAGCAAAATAGATGAAGTATTTCTTCATGTAGTATAATAATATCAGCTCTATTTATGAACTGTGCCATAGCATAGAAAGAGAATTCTAAAGATTTTAAAACCTATTTTACAATATAATATTGCACAATGTAAAATAAAATGGGGTAAATACTGAATTTGCATTTACTTATACTTTATCTTATATTATGTGGGGGCCAGTCAGTGCAGACCGGCGACACTTCGACCCAGTGGGATCTTTTGTGTCGACACTCTCCCAATAACGACTGCCATAGATGTTCATGGCAGCCGGGACCGACGGCTTAACGTGCTCTCCGAGGCACGGAGCAGGCGATAATTGTCGTACATAATTTCGAAAAGTCATATAACTTCCGAAATTCAGAGGTGCGCGACGTGGGTTCGAACCCGAGACCCTCTGCATTGCAGTCTATTGGTCTCCCCACTGAGCTATTGCTGCTCTTACTTTGTCTTAACAAAAGTTAATATTATTTTAAGATAGACATTAGTGCCATGCCTAAAAGTTTCTCATTTGAGACATGTGTCATTATCGTCTGGTGTGTCGATACACTTAAAAACTACGCGATGATGTTCAGGAAGCATACGTGAAGAACGTATAAAAACATCGATTTCTTGGCAAAGAGTTCATTGGCTATGACTTGTAAACATTCATTGGTACATATGATACCGATTTGCAGCACTTGTTATGTCATAATCTGAAGTATTATCTTGTTGACAGTCTGATGGTCTGTTTCTGGTTGTGTACGAATATGTAATTGTGCGTAGAAGATGAATGGGAGATAGGAAGAGACGAGGTCATGCCAGTATTTACGAGACGAATCGGAGACCAGTATGTTTTGTATTAAAATGTAATGTCACATTAGATCGTGGTTCTCGGAGCTGTGTGTTAATATTATTAGGTATTAATAATAATTAATAGTGTATGATTAGATCTTATCATACTCTACTAACTATAAACGTTTATAGACTATCACGATTTATACACACTAGCGGTCGCCTAGTGCTTGAAATTGGACCAAAGTTAGCCTGTAAGATATTGCTGAAATATGTCATTATACTCGTATATTGATATATGTAACCATAGTTACGCCTTTCAACTGCGTGTGTCAAATGCATGGTTGTGTGCGTGTAGTGTTTTTTCATTAATTTAATGTATTTATTATACATATTTTATATAAATATTAGCATTCGTCTTCTCTGTATAAACTATAAGTGTGCGAAATTTCATATTCCTCCATCCGCCCAATTTTCGTAAAAAGGGATCCAAAGTTTTCGCTTCACGTATTAATATATAGATACTTCATATAATGCTAGGTATCGGGTCTTACTCGCGATTTACAAAAAAGAAAACCGACTTCAACTAGATAACAACTAGACTAGACAAGTAATAAAATGATAACATCATCAATGTAGTCGCAGTCAATCAAATACGCATTAATAAGGATAACTGAAAAATTACAGGTGGATCTTATTCACATTTTAATAAGGCCATATGGAAAACACAAGCTTTCAAAAATAATAAAAGAATAATGAAAAACGGTTCGACTAAAAAAAAAAGTTTTGAGGTAACACACAAAAAATAAAAATACAGTCGAATTGAGAGGCTCCTTCTTTTTTGAAGTGGGATAATAAAGTATTTGAAAGGTAATAAATACCTATCTTCGTAGCCAAATCAGTTTGGCGAAATAGTTTGGCGACGAGGAAGTCCCCGATTCCCCGACGTTTTGATCGATTTGTATCGATTGTGACGGGTGGATTGGTGTGTGCTCAGCGGCGCCTTCGTGAAGTGCGGTTTCGGCAACTACCCTCACTTTGTTATTATTTTTTATATTATAGCACTGTCGGTATTTTGACACACAACAGCAAAATTTTGGCACGTTGTTTGTATTGGTATAAATAATATCGTTTTAATGAGGTTTCCGTGTTTGTAGTAAGTATGCATTTCCAATGTCTATCGCTTAAAATTTGTAACGAGAAGCGGTGTTTTTTATATTTGAGATTATCTACTCTATGATGTAACCTTGCATCTACTGCGCAGTGGTTTTTAAACGGCCATCTTGGTACTATTATAGATCCATGTGGTACATGTATAGGCATATATCTTGGTTCTACTATAGTGTACTATCAAGATGAACGTTAATTGTTAGAAACTTGGCGGTATTTCATCCATGCCTTGACAGCACGAAAAGTCTCTGGTAAAGCGCCTGATCTCCGTTCGGTCTCGTCGAATTGCCTTCTATCGGCTTTTAAGAGTTAGGCAACAGAGAGCACAACTTTATGCGCAGCCACGATCCTGATGATTCCTATCTGGTACCTACACTACTAATGTCATCAGACTCCTAATACAATCTCAGTTTAGTTAGAACAGTAAAGAGAGCGATAGTAATTTATGACTTACGACCGTTTTTAATATCCTATCTATCTGTGGATTTGTTTACTGGAGACAGACTTTTGACGTATCTGGTATGGAGCTAATGTCAAATACTTATCACTAGTAACAGATAGATGAGATAGATAGGATATTGAAAACGGACGTTAAACTACTAGAAATAAATATTACATGTATGTATACGTCATTGTGCATGTACACACTGACATTTACATATTCCTTAATTTTACTACAAGCCTTCAATTGCCGCTATTAATTTCCCACATCTACCAAATTTTGCTTTTATTCAAGATTTTTGCTTAGATATTCATCGAATGATGATTAGATATAATATTGCATAATATAATCCTGATTTTTTTTATTTTTATTTATTTTGCTCGTCAAAATGACCACACTCCACCTGATGGTAAGCAGTCGTGTGGTCTAAGAGCAGTGGCCTCCACATCGCCCCCACAGTAGCCGAGGCGATGTTGAGGTCTCTACTTTGACGGCCTGAGAAGATGCTTTTTCACGCCCCGCTTAGTAGTTGTTGCACTGTTTATCTATGTATTTGTAGTATATACGTAATACATAGATAAACAGAAACATTACAATAGTTATTTGCTTAGGTATAATGAAGTTTAATATTGACAGTGCTGTGAAAATACTCATGAGGAAGTTTCAATTTGGAGGTTGCAAAAAAGTAGCAATTTCTTTAATAAACTGGTTACATATTTCATTAAATAAATCTAGTAAAATATCCATCAATGATTATTTCAGGTCTGGGTGCAGTTTATGTCCATTAATCGTATGCTTGGAAGTCTCTTGTCACGCTGGGTTGATCGCTAGGATTGTTGTTGTCTTTTTAAAGAAAAGAAAAGACTTTTCCACCTAGATACAGACTATCTATACTTAGCTAGTTAGATGACGATACGACAGGTTCTACGGCCAGGTTCTAAAATTTGATATCATCACAAAATGATAAGAGCTTCCAAAATAGCGCTTCGTGCATTTCTAAGCATCCGTCTGCAGAAAAGAAGTGTGATATAGCTCCATACTATAGAGTATGGAGCTATATCACACTTCTTTTCTGCAGACGGACAACTAACAACCTACTCTCATATTAAATAAATTACTTTTTTTCATAGGAACAAAAGTAATTTATTTAATATGAGAGTAGGTTTTACTCGCTTCGCAACCGTAATTTCACTTTAAACTAATCTCCTCATATTAGATACGTCGTGCAATTCCTGGAATGAAAAGCCTATTTCACTCTCTATTTCAAAATCATATTAATTTGTGTCACCGTTATTGAGTAGACTAACTAGTTTCTACCCTTAGCTTCGCCAGCACGAGTTACCGGGAGAGAAAGTTCTATGTATTAATTCAGGATATGATCTATCTCTTTGCCAAGTTTCATCCAAATCTGTTCAACGGTTAACACATGATTGCGTAACAAAAATTTTTAACATCTTCAGAGTTTTACATTTATAATATTAGTACGACAACATCCTTATCGTAGTATGATAATGATGCAAAAACTAGAGATTCATCTTGTTGACAGCCAGTTTCTTATAAGCGTCACAAAGCTGATGAGGTTATATGTATAATGATTGCACAAGTGACAAGCATTCTTCGCCAAGCTTTTTGTAGTTAAAGTCTGACTAATTATTATACACGGTCGCCGCTCAGTAATATAATAACAGTCACGCGTTTTAAACACGTGTGAATACTTTTGTTGTTGTTGTGTAGTTTGTAAATTAAGAAGCTAATGCTAGCTGTAATATAAACTGTGTAAGGTTGGACATAATCTTGAAAACTAATAGGCATTGACTATTAGAGTAAGAAACCAATATTGTGTTTTCCAGAAGATTTCATTTGTTTGTCTACTTGTTTTTTTATTTATTTTTTTATACTACTTAGGTGGCAAACAAGCATACAGCGCACCTGATGGTAAGTGGTCACCGTAGCCTGTCACCAATACCAGAGGCATCACTAGCGTGTTGCCGACCCTTTAGGAAAAAAAAGGAAGTGGGAAGGAGACGGAGCGGGAAGGGGGAAAGGGGGTGATTGGGCCTCCGGCACTCTCACTCACCAAACGAAACACAACAGTAGGAAGACGCTATCTCACGTCGATATTCTGTGAGAGGGTAGTACTTCCCTCTACTTAGAATCAAATTTCTATATAATATAACATACATATATGATTCTACATTATGTAGATGCATGCCAATATATTCCCGAAAGGGTCGCCTGTAATGGCTTAATAGGTACTGAAGGTATATAAGCGTGCGAGCTATGACTTTAATTACTCATCTGGTCATTTCCCTCGTTTAAAGAAGTGTTAGATTTAGTTCTCTGTATATCTTATGGTAGGGCCACCGTATTGGTATTGTTCTCATAGCTCTACCTTAATTCAACGCAGTCACTAAACCTTATCGTTTGCTAGTTGCTATCCATCTATAGCTGGCAATAAAATAGAATATTCTTCTTCCTTTCTTTAAAAAAAAAATATCTCCCGCACTAGGGATATTTACCGTATCGCGAACTTTACAAGCATTCAAACAACAAATACAAGGAACACCCAGACAAAAAACAACTTCATATGGATCACACAAGTTTTTTGTCTCGTGTGGAAATCGAACCGACAAAACTCAGCACAGGGTCAATGGCAAGGCGATTGTTTAACTTACTACGTATCAAAAAATTATAAAAATAGCACATAAATACTTAACAAACAGATTAACAGCGTCCGGGATCGTGTCCGCATTAATCTTCAGGTTATCGGGTACAAGGCAATGTTGTCGGATATTATTAACTAGCTTTTGCGCGCGGCTCCGCCCACGTGGTACCTACATCAATAAAAAGTAGCCTATGTCCTTCCCCAGGTTTTAAATTATATCTGTACCAAATTTTATCTAAATCGGTTGAGTGGTTTAGCCGTGAAAAGGTAACAGACAGACAGACAGACAGATAGACAGAGAGAGTTACTTTCGAATTAATAATATTAGTAAGGCAAGTAAGAATTAGTGTTAAATAGCCAAATGTGTGCATTGCATTAAAAAAAAAACAGTTAGAGTTCTGATAAAACAATTATGCAGTGAAGCTTGTCGACAGGATTTTGATAAGATTGACACAAAACAAATGTAGAGGGTGAAAATTGGTGGACCCTACAGTTTGATAAGTGTTGGTAGAACTCAGATAAGATAGACACAAAACAGGAGGAGGGATGGTTGGTGAAAACAGAACAGAGCAGATTATGGGAATACATTGGTTTCAAAAGATTACGATGATGAACAACATCTAGTGACTGGAAGAGACCGTTTTTTTAAATAAAATTTGGTGACGAGTAAATGAGCCGGCAAGCCGGCCAAAGAGCCCTTTAGAAAACTACCGTAAGAGTATAAACACTTTTACTGCGTGCGCTCAGTAAGTAGGACTTTCGGAGGCTCATAAACCTATTTTAGCCTAGTACCCATAGCACAAGCTCAATCTTAGCTTGAGTACCAGTATTTATCAAGTGGAATGTAAAATTATATGTATAATGTTTATGTGTTCAAATGACTGTCTTTTTAATGCCATTCAATATACCCCATAGCTCGACTCCATAGTGCTCATTCTCTGACTTTTCAAAGTTATGTGCGTATTAAATAGTTAATTATTATTTATTATATTTTTTTATTTAGAAACAGCAATATTTCACTTGCTTTAACGGTGAAGGAAAACATTGTCCATGTCTGAGAGTTCTCCATAATGTTCCCGAAGATACTCGTATGTGAAGTCTGCCAACCCACACTGTGCCAGCGTGGTGGACTATGGCCTAACCCTTTTCACATTGAGAAGAGGCCCGTGCCCAACAGTGGGACAGTTTAATAAAGGGCTGATATTATTATTATTATCAATTGCAATAAACGTTATGATTATTAATTATTATTACTTTTAGGAGTACCGTAACTATGTATTCTTGGCGACGCGCTAGTTTGAATTCCAGCAGAAGAACAATTTATAAACATTACTGATATTTTTATGATAAGATTGTGCTGTTATACTATTGTGATACTAACACTCGAGCGAACCCGAGGCGAAAACTAGTATTAAAAAAAAACAGGAAACTGAAACATTACCACATTTAACTCGTCTGTAAACTAAACGATCCTCTGTTAACCAATTAGTTATACTATGGCATGAGTCCAAACTCACCAGACTTCCTCATATTCGGCACATCGCTGGTCATAAACCAGTGCTAACAGACATAATTATGAACCCTCCTGTGTGATATATAGACATTTTGATTAGAAAAACAGTGTTCTAAGTGTAGTTAGTGAAATATAATATCGTTTGATATATCATCTCATTAGTAATGAGTTATTTTTATATACCCTTTTTTAACTTTAGATTTTGGCCGCGGTTTCGCTCGCCTAAATGTATTTTCTAAATGAAAGGTAGCCTATGTCCTTTTCATTTCCCCTGACTATATGTATGTGGAATTTCATGATGATCGGTCGAGTGGTTAAGGCGTGAAAGCTTAACAAACAAACTCGCATTCGCATTTATAATATTAGTTAGGATTAGGTATTTGTGCAGTCGGGCAGATCGAGTAAAAGCTAAAGGCAGCGCACTCCGACCTAAACATTTCAACATCTTTTAATCAAAGTCAATCGACAGCCACCACTGATACTTATATTGACAAAAGTTTCAAATTTTTTTTTTTTGTGTTTTTATTTTTCAAAATATAGGTACACAAAATACAGACAAATATTATAACACGGCAAAAAACAAAAAAGAATTCAATCATACTTTTACAACAAGATTATTTCATTAATAGCAACAAGTAATTACTAACATCACTTTCATAAGGTGCACCAGTTTCTTCTAGATAATTTTATCTGGCATCAAGAAAAGTTTTCCAGTGAAAACTGGTCCGGTATATACAGCTTTGACGGTTAAACATGATTTGATTAAAAACTAGACTGGCATAATATATCGAACAAATATTAGAGTTCAGTGGAAAAACGGCGATAGCATAGGTCTCTATTACGTGGAGTTCTAAGACAAAGCTAGCGAAATCTCGGTGTTGTATGCAACATCGAGAGAGGCAGTTCAGTCTACACTTTGAGAGGGCAGCGCTAGCAACATTTTGATTTGATTAATCTTTACCTGTGTAAGCATTAATCTATGTACATGTTATGTATGTATAATCAAAGTCAACACGTTCGATATGATTTAATTAATTAAGTAAAAGTCAAAGTCAAAAATCATTTATTTATTTAGGTCACAAAGTAACACTTATGAACGAATTAAGGTTTCTACAGTCGGAGGTTGCAATAAACACCAAATGAGCTTTACTTAAGATTTAATTAAAATTTGGAAATTACAATTATACTTTATAGATCACTAAACTAACATGATTACCATTCGAAGTGTGAAATAATGTATTTAGAATTTTCCATTCCCGTTTCCCACAGTCGAGTATCACTGGACTGTCGTCAATCATGACGTCATGCGCCTAGGGTTTCGCTGACGGTGCTTCGTACGTCGGGAGCCTCGGGCTGCGTTGAGCATGGAGACCGCTATCGATGCATTATTTGATAAACGATTAGGATTCCATAACAAACGTCAAAATATATAGGTTAGTGAGTTTACCAAATTACTGAAGCTACATTGAGGTTAGTTGCTAGGTTGCTAGGTTCAGGCAAAGGGTTGAGCCTATGAGAAGAAATCTGCAAGAAATTAAAGGGCCACTCTT
The DNA here is from genome assembly GCA_963564715.1 of Catocala sponsa. Classification (NCBI taxonomy): domain Eukaryota; kingdom Metazoa; phylum Arthropoda; class Insecta; order Lepidoptera; family Erebidae; genus Catocala; species Catocala sponsa. Next base: position 6,585,097 of record OY751346.1, on the reverse strand, counting down.
TTAAATTGGCAATTAAATATAATTTCAGTACTTTACAACTCATGTCGAAAAGGTGTTGCAGCCATTATACCATACATTACTGACTATAAAAAAAATCTATTAGGTTTGGAAAATTTATTTAATATTAATCTAAATAGACAGTAGGATGGCATGAGGGCGCATACACTTTGTGACAATGCCTACCAATACAACTATACCTTCTTTATAAGCTGATATGACAGCAATGTCAGCTCTGTTTATAACTCACCCCACTGCTGGGCACAAGCCCTTACAAACACAACATTACATTATCCCTCTGTTATCTGATTATACGGCATAACAAAAAGCGACAAAGCAATTTATTCTTACTACCAAAAGGAACAAAGAAAGAGACGGCATTTTCCCTTTTATCCTGTTATCGCGTAAAGGACAGTTTGTCGTAAATAAGCGACGTCACCTTGATAAGCTGACATAGAGAAACTCTGGACGGGGAAATTCTGACGTCACCGCAATCCTTGTGGAATAACTGTGAGAGACTGCGACAAAAGGCTTTTATGTACACAGTTATGTTTCTGTGTTCGTTTATGATTTGTGATATGGGTTGGATAAGGATACATACATAGTCTCACGCCATTATTCCCGAAGAAGTAGTCAGAGTTGTATTACGCCTACATGTGAAAATTGTAATTGCAAATCTATATATTAATACGTGAAGCAAAAACTGAAAATTGCGCGGACGGAGGAGTATGAAATTTGACACACTTAAAGTTTATAATATGGAGAAGGAGGGGCGAATCCTAATATTTTTATAAAATATGCATTAGAAATACATTAAATTAATGAAAAAACACTACACGCACACAACTATGCATTTGATATATGCAGTCGAAGCGCGTAACTATGGTTACAATGACATAATATCAGCAATATCTTACAGGCAAACTTTGGTCAAATTTCGAGCACTAGGCGACCGCTAGTTAAATTTAAATGCCTCCCACGTAATAGAAGACGAGAGTATTGCTTTATACCGTGAACAGCCCCAAAATCTCTGCTGTGTCTAAGAATTTTTTAACAGAAAACGAAAATAATACTTAGACTGACTTTAGAATCGAACCCGAGACCTTATATGTACACTGTAGTCGCATTCACTACCGCTGCGTTACCGAGGCTGTCAACTATATATATGATATACTTAAATTAAATTAAATCTTAAGTACACCTGTCATGAATAAATTTCACGCGGTAGACCTTGAATAGATGATGGAAAATCTCAATTCGTCATTAAATAAACGAGTGATTAAAATTTATGTAAACTATTAAACCACTTTATTTGGATTTGTGTTTCCTTAACATATAAAATATATAAAAAACCTATTTAATTTTTTTTAGGTTAGCTAGAATATTTACCATGTAATTATAAATTTTACGAGCCGTTAATATGATGGTTTCAAAACTCTCATAAACGTTTTACCAATGAATCATAATCATAAATTAATGATATTAACGATTCGAGTAAAGACTGCGTGGCACTGATTTTTTGAAGATGTTTAGTTGTGCCAAGAGAAGAAAGGCCTAAGCACATTTTTGTGTGACCCACACTTACATATATAAACTAACTAGTACGCTCATTAGTCCAGCAAACGGTGATTTGTCCCTTTGCTGTCGGAGTCCAGACGACATAAATTCTTGCAGAAGCTTTCTTCTCCCAATTATTTCCTTTCACCAGAACGAGAGTGATATTGCAAAAGATCATAAGAAGCAATTACTGCAACTAATAACGCTTGCAATCAGTCGAATAGTCAGTAAGTTTGCCATTTTGTCGTATAAAAAATATGGCACTTCTGTAGACGGTATAGAGCTACAATGAGGAGCTTTGGAACTTCACTCAACAGAGCGAAATTGTTTACCTGTGATGTTCTATAAGATTATTAATGTACTTTACCAGTCGGACTGATCCAGCTTCGAGAGAGAAATTCTCTGGGTGCGGCCTACTATGTACCGCAATAGAGACGCGTCATAACAAGGGTTCTACACATAGCAGGCGAAAATATTTCTTTAAGCATATGTTGCTTAAGTCACTCTGTCTTTTGGCTCGTGATATGATTACTACAAGATATTTACAACTCGTCCCACTTTCAACAAATTTATAAGGAAAGACATTTTTTTTTTGACGAATTCAACGAATCGTGGATGTGTGTGAGTTTTTAGGTCATTGCTTCGGGAAATTCTCGGAAAATTGTGTTGTACGGAGCACGAGTGACGCTGTTTGTCAATAGATCATGATGTGATTACTAACAAGAAATGATTTCGATATGTCAATGTCGTGTTTTCAAACGAGAAAAGCGTTTCATTGAAATATGTATTTGCGAATGTAGTTAAGTCGATGAAAAGTTGATGGGGGTTTAGTTTTGAATAGGACTAGATAGAGGCTAATGGGCTATGTTTGATGAATCATCATATATATATGTCTAAATGTCACTTGTTAGTATGAAAAATAGGCGTTGTCGTTAACCTGTTTGGTCTAACAGGTATAATGTGTGACAGGCATGGGTGTAAGTAACAAATTTATTTTATTCACAGATTCGTCATCGGAAAAAATTCGCTGATGAATCTAAAAATAAAAATACTTACTTAAAACACGTTTCATCGAAATTAACAACATTTCGGTTGGTTTGCAGCAGCCGTTTGACGGACGGTCTCTTTACGACCATGGCTCGTCATTGTAGTCTAATTTCAATGCATAATAATTCATGTAAACGTAAGACAATACTATTGTAAGTCTGGTATTGAGGTAGAGCCGGTACAGAGAGCATATACATATTTAGTTACAGTAGTTACAGTATTTTCTAAATGGATGTACTTTCTGAAAAACGTTCCAACCCACAAAGAAAACGTTCCAACCCACAAAGTTAACATTTTGAGATAATCGTGATTGAAGTTCAATCCCGTATTGCTTCTTCATACATGTGGGTTGTGGGCTACTATGTCATGATTTCATATTTAGAGTGATAGTAGAGCTACCAAATTTTTCCAGCTAGTAAATAGTAACCCCGTGACTAATTTGCTAATTATAACTCGATTTTGACCCGAGTGTGGGTTGGAACGTTTTTCAGAAAGTACGTCCAAATATTCTCACAAAGGATCGGGCTTAAAATCCTAAAAGGACTTTAGAAATTTGAGAATTCTTACATACATATATATCTAATATTAGGTACTAGCTTTATAAATGGAAAATACTCTTGAGGTATGAAAAAAAATAATTTAAGTCTTTAGATCTGAGAGAAGAAAATTCTTGGTGGAACTGATTTAAGTAGTTGGATTTTCTTTGTAGTGAACAGGGTAGGTGTCTATGATCCGATCTCATACTTAATCTATTAAATCGCAGCTGCACACTAGTGGCTAGACACAGTAGGTTTTAATTGTCTGGCATTCCAAGATCTGACAGGTTAAAGAAACTGTCAAATATTGGGGCAGAGAATTTCTCGAATAGCGATTGCGGGTATTCGATAATCAGACGTTCTGGACAAAATGGCGACAAGCCATTACATACAATCGTTCCGGAAGCTACCAATATGAGATGTGTTTAACAGGGTGCGTTATATGATAGCTGAGCTATGTATGTCATGAGTTTGATTATTATTGTGTTTCTAAGATAACAGAGAAGTAAACTCTGTCTAATGGTGGCGTAAGTATTGAGTCTATGTCTGTTGAGTTTACCAAGTACTTAGGTCACGAACTTACGATGCGACTCTTAGAAAATTAAGTCGCTAAGCTATACGCCTAAGTAATATTTGATAAGAATATACGCTTAACTAAGAAATTCATAGACAAGGGTTATCTATGAACTTCTTAATTAACTGTTTTTACTTATACTTATAATTTATTTTGTTAATAGGGACTAACCGTAGTAATTGTAGACACACATAATAATGTCCTTCAGACCGAATTTCGGTCACGGCGGCCAGTCTTAACGGAGACTGACCTTCTGCGCAGGAGATATTATAATGTACAAGTGTGTGCGCAAACACAACAGCACTCTCTGTTCCCAAACTCTCATGATCCGATGGGATGGTAATCCGACCCGATCGGAGAGAGATCAGGCGCAGGACCTACGGCTTTACGTGCTTTCCAAGGCACGGGGGTGTCTAACACCGCCAACTTCCTAACTCCGAACTGCTATTAAGATTTCTTAACATCTTCGGCGCCAGTGTATCATTTTTGCAAAATGATACACCGTGCCCATTGAAATGTATCTGAAACAAACTAAAAACACCACTAAAAGTTAAAATATTATGTGTATCACAAATGATACACGTGGCCCTGGAGATATGAGAACACACAAAAGTATTTTGTAGGCCAGTGTATCATTTTTGATACACACACTGAAAAAGCTGAAAAATAGAGAAAAAAGCTTGGAACTCATGTTTGCCGCTTTTTGTTGGCCCAGCCCGGTATTCGAACCCAAGACCTCATGCACAGCAGTCACATTCACTACCGCTGTGCCACGAAGGCACACACACATATACTGATATTGTACCGGAAAGACGGCATTACGCTCGCCCTATTACGTGGAGTTTAAAAATATAGTAAGCGAAATGAGCGAGTAATATAGGTCTGAAAGCAGAGGTCTGCTTACCCTTTCAGGGATAAAGGCGTAAGACTATATATTTAAAAGATTTTTTTGATTTTAGCATTTAATTCACCATACAAAAATACTTTAATTATATCTGTTATCTACAATTGTAACCTTTTCTAACCCTTTTAACACTTAAATTGTACATTTTAAACTCTTTATTTGATGTGCGTATACAGGACCATCGCACTTAGATAACCAGAGCTGAAGAGTTACATATGGACCAGAACACTTGACACGGAGAGCCAACGCCAAAATGTCTGCGATGCTCATGCGTCATAACTGACGCCACGCAGGTTATTGAACTCTATAATTTATGAACATTTTGTAATTTGAATTTCTTAATGTACCTATATCACTTTCCGTTTGATGTTCATGATATATTCTTATATTACTTATTGTAATTGTAGAGAATTTTCCTGATGTACTACAGATTGTTGAGTAAGTGCTGTCGCACACTGTGCAAACAGTGGCACATTACGGCCACAAGTTGTGGATGAAGCTTTCCATAAATTTTGTAAGCTAGCGACGCACATCGAGTGAGTTACGAACTGCTAGAGTCATCGGCGCTAATTGTAACTGCGTTTAGTAGCTCGTAATCCGCGCAAACAGTCGATCCCCGAATACTGAGGAAAAATCATTTTTAGACTTTCGCGATTCGAAGACATGCTTTATATAATATTAGACAACAGGTCTTAATCGCGTTGTTTATTATTTAAAGGTACCTAGGCTAATTTATATTAAAAACGCGAATGTGAGTTTGTTTGTTTGTTACACTTTCACGAGTTAACTACTCGACCGATCATCGTGAAAATTCGCATACACGTTTTCAGGAGAACAGAAAAGGACATAGGGTATATTTCATCCAGAAAAAATATGAGTATAATTTAAAAATTGCGTTGGTAATTACTAAAAGTTTATCAAAGTTTAGACCAAATTGCATTTATCGTGGTGAGGAATTGTTGGGTTTACCAACGCGATTAAGATCGGTTGTCTAATATTATACTAAGTAAAAATATGAATACCTTCAGCCACTAGTGGCTACGACTACTGGCCGCTACCAGCTACGAGTGGCTGCAACTGGTAGTTGGGTCCAATTCTACGTCTTGGCTACCGATCGCAGTGACTAATGACTCAGCTTGCGACTGTTTAGTAAGGCTCATGTTTAACTTATCACCAGATATAGTAAAATATAACAGTCAAAAATAGTAAATGATCATTAAAATGAAAACCGCATTTTAATACCAAAAATATTAATTGTACAGCAAAGAGATCAAAATAAGTCGACGAGCCCCGCTTCGCAGGACTCCTATTTTTGGGTGGGTTTAAGAAGGAACCTAACATAACCTAACCCTTCCGAGACGGATTGCAGTGATTTGAGGCGTATAGGTGCTCGTTATGATATATTTTAGTAAGCATATTTTGGTGTGCAATTACTATTTTTGGTGGTCATTATATTTAATCCCGTTTAGTAATATAGTGTAGGTAATGTGTGTTCTACGTAAACGACGTCGCAAGCGAACCAATTTGGACCCTATATCGTTTAGGTAACAAGGAAATTATCCTAGTCCAGTGGTTGCCACCATTAATATCCCAGTGTGCGAGAGCATTTAATGTGATATTTGTCAGTTATTATGTATGGTTGATATCGTATGTTCCGTCGTTAGTGAAGAAAATGGTTGTCGGGGAATGCAAATCATTTTTATTGTTTAGGTGAATGATAGCGGTATGTTATTGTGTAGGTGAATGAAGCGGTATGTTAATAGATTATAAATTATAAAAAATGTAGCTTGTGGTGTCTAGTATGTATTTCTTTAAAATATGTATTTTTTTGTGTTGCTATTCCACAGAAACATAAATACAGATAAATAAATGTAGACAAATTATATTTTATATTGCTAAATAATATATTTTTGTCCCGTGTAGGATTCGAACCCACTACATTCGGCGCAGGGCAGCGGCGAGGCGACCGTTTAAACCATTAATGGTCCGGCAAAGCGGCAATATCAAAACTGTATATATTTTTAAAACATAATGTTTGTCGTAAACATAATAATAATAAAGCTAAAAATAATAATTAATTACTGTGCTACTTAAATGTTATTACTGAGTTAAACAGCTATGGAGCAGTAAAAGCAAAACTGGTTCATGCTGACATTTTATTTATTTAAAAATACATTTAATTTAATTGAGGATATACATACATACATACATAGATTCACGCCTGTTTCCCAGAGGGGTAGGCAGAGACTACGGATTTCCATTTGCTACGATCCTGACACACTTCTCTGGCTTCAATCACTTTCATCACATTCCGCCATCACATTCTCATACACGCCCGTCGGTTCAAGGAGCTCTTAACCTGGCCTTTGTCCAGAACGCCTCCGATCTGATCGAGAAACGTTCGCCTAGGTTTTCCTCTTGCGACTGTTCCATTCACATTAGCCTTATAAACCTTATTGAGGATATATGACTAATAAATGGATCATTTATTATTAGATTTACTTAGTTATATTTAGTAACAATATAATATACATTATTTATTTATGTGTATTTAGATACACGTGTATTAAAAAGACAATTAATAATAATTGAAAAATTACAATACTAAATATTTACAAAACCAATTTAGGCGTCGTAGATTCGTCAGCATTGCTGGCAACCGGTAACGTGCCCAGAAGGATGGCAGCGTTGACATGGTGATACAGTTATTAACTACACATACTTAATTATAATCAAACAAACGGCATTTCTAATTATATGTAGATAAAGTGAATGTTGCTCTCGTATGATAATCGAATTCACAACAATCCGTGCATTGGAAGTGGAGAGTCAACAACTTAACCTACAGCGCCATCTAATTATTAATTAATGTTATCACCGTTCATCTCCGTTCATAGTTCTTATAAATAATCTATACTAATATTATAAAGCTGAAGAGTTTGTTTGTTTGTTTGTTTGAACGCGCTAATCTCAGGAACTACTGGTTCGAATTGAAAAATTATTTTATTGTTGGATAGCCTATTTATCGAGGAAGGCTATAGGCTATATAACATCACGCTACGACCCACGGGGCCTCGCAGTAATGATAAACGCGGGTGAAACCGCGGGAACATCTAGTTATATATATTAGCCATTATTAAATTTGTTTACTAAGGCTATCTAGACTAGCATAATATTTGCCCGCGTCTTCATTTCGTAGACTTTATCCTGAAAGAATCACAATATTATAGATAATTATATTATTTTCTCTAGTCCTTATCAAAAATATTGGAAAATATAGCTTAAATTTTTCGATTTAAAATTTATGAATACCAAACTATTAAAGCATAAAAATGTTTAGAGTGATAAAAATTGAAAAACTTTGATTTAGATTTAGACCCCTCCAAATCCTATCCAATCGCGGAAACTCGTTACAGTGTTGTAATAGCATGTATAAAATAAAACTACAATCCATCATTATACTTTTATCACTTATACAATACCTAATGAACTAAAAACCGATAGCCAATTATAATTATCAAAACATAACATATTAAGCGAGTATTGTAAATACAGTTATATGTTTAAAACTTTTCCATTACGTATATCGAGAGCTGTATGTTGTGAAACATAAATAAATCATATGGCCTATTTAGTTGTCGGTTATGTTGCACCGTTGTTGACACGTGCGTTGTTTTGACTTAAACCTGTTGTGTAGAGAAGCATGTGGAATATTTTTTCTTTCTAGTGTGACAAGACACGTGTGATACACGACTGTAAACATTGACCTGGTTAACAGTGTTTCTATTAAATTGTTTTTGTATTAGATGCCTATTGTTGCGTCGAGTTGCTTTGTTCGCCGTTGGTTCGATTCTAAGCGAGACAAAAGATTATAAGATACATAAGCTGTTTTTGATAGAGTTTAATAATTATTTTATGGATAAGTAGAAACTTTATTATTACTGCACGGATGGTGCAGATACTGGTGGTCTTTTCGCCAAAGCCGCTGTGCTGAGCCAATCTATATTTTAAAGCTGAAGAGTTTGTTTGTTTGTTTGAACGCGCTAATCTCAGGAACTACTGGTTCGAATTGAAAAAATATTTTAGTGTTGGATAGCACATTTATCGAGGAAGGCTGTAGGCTATATAACATCACGCTACGACCAATAGGAGAGGCGCAGCTATGAAAAATGTTGCAAAAACGGGAAAAATCTCTTATATGAAGCAGACGAAGTTGCGCGGATCAGCTAATAAATAAATAAAATGAAGTACTTATTTGTTGTTCACGGGGAGACTGATGACATGGTTGCTCAAAAGCAACCAAAATGTAGTGGAAATTTTTAGGAGAGCTTTAATAATTCAAATAGCTTAATTTTAATCTAGTCAAGTTTAACAATAGTTTCGTAATCGTTTCTTCGTTCTTCGTAAATAAAATGTTTAAGATGAAAAACGCGTTAAAATCCGTATAACGTAATTTAATTTATTGAGGAAGGCTTATAGGCTATATAACATTACGTTACGACCCACGGGGGCGGTGCAGTAACGATAAACGCGGGTGAAACCGCGGGAACATCTAGTAATTATATAAAAGGTAATATAGTTTAAACAATTGGTTTACATTAGATTCGCTGTCGACTGATAATGTGCCCAGACAGCTGGCAGCATTGCCACGTTAAATAGTACCTAATGCTAATTCTTTGGGCCAAGAAAAGACCTGTCTTTTGATCACGCAAAGTCCCTATCAGATATTTTACAAGCTTTCCGTAAAGGAAACGGGCCTATATCCTAACTAATCCTAACTAATATATGTATTATAAATGCGAATGTGAGTTTGTTTGTTTGTTACGCTTTCACGCCTTAACTAGTCGACCGGTCATTACGAAAGGAGACCGACCACCTTGTATGGGATCCTGGCCTGGGCGTGAACAATTTTATATTGTAATAACAATTTTAATGTTGAGTAGAAAACATTATTCTTTGAAGTTTAGTATCAAGTTCGTTAAATAATAAAATAAAACACATTGTTTAAAATAAACATTGTTTTCATGTGTCACCATCACCTTCATAAGTTATTTAAATATTTTGCAAAAACTGGGCTGGTAGAGTGACATTTTCCTATCTTGCCCAGCTTAGGCACCATATTACAGACATTATGTGAGCACAGTAAACAGCAGTCCTTCGGCCGACTATGCAGTTGCAGTAATACTGCCTTATTGCTTCCAGGCTGTGCGTTTTTTTTTGATATAATAGATAAATAAAATAAGTCAATTTCATACTACTGGATGGTAACCAATATTTTTTATATATTAAAACAAAGCTTTTAATATTTTACTTTGTTTATAAAACGGTTGTCCCCGTGCAAGCCGAACATGGATGCTCACATAATGTCTGTAATATGGTGCCTAAGCTGGGCAAGATAGGAAAATGTCACTCTACCAGCCCAGTTTTTGCAAAATATTTAAATAACTTATGAAGGTGATGGTGACACATGAAAACAATGTTTATTTTAAACAATGTGTTTTATTTTATTATTTAACGAACTTGATACTAAACTTCAAAGAATAATGTTTTCTACTCAACATTAAAATTGTCCATCATACTCGTTGCCATGGGTACAAAAAAGGACATAGGGTACCTTTCATGCAAAAAAATACTGTTACAAATCTAACCTAATCTTATCTACATTCACGCGAGCGAAGCCGCGGGCAAATCTAGTAGTATATACATAAAAATAGTTGGTACGAGTGTTGGTTTTCTGTGTCCTTTGTTTTAATATTTGCAAAGTTCTTCGTGATACAGTAATTATGCCTAGTGCGTGTAGCTGTACTTTTGAATTATTTATGTTATTTGTAAGAACACAATTACCGGTAATTCCATCCGATTAGATATGTGATCAACTGATCAAAGATATATTGCAATATGTTGATGTATCTACGTAAAAAATAACATCTGATACCTACGATAACCAAACTGAATCATATAATATTTACTGATAGATATAACTCACCACATTACTTATAGATAAATAGAACTTAGAGTAGCATCAAAACGATATTGAACTAGCTTTCGTCCGTGGCTTCCCTGCCATTAAAGTAGATTATGTTAGAAACAGTACATTTCGGTGAAAATATAGCTTACGAATGGTGAAAGAATTTAAAAAATCGGTGAAGTAGTTTTTGATTTAAATCCTTACAAATAAACGAACAACTATACAAACATACAGAAAATTAAATTTTTCCTCTTTATAATATTGTAGTATAAATAACCTTCAAAAAAATCTAATTTAAATTAAACTCCCGAACTTAAAATCTGACCGAATTCTTTTTCTGCATTCCAATCTATACTAATATTATAAAGCTGAAGAGTTTGTTTGTTTGTCTGAACGCGCTAATCTCAAGAACTACTGGTTCGATTTGAAAATTATTTTTGTGTTGGATAGTATATTTACCGAGGAAGGTTATAGGCTACATAACATCACGCTACGACCCACGGGGGCGACGCAGTAACCATAAAGGCGGGTGAAACCGCGGGCACATCTAGTTCCATATAAACTCTAATAACGTCAAATATTACACTTCTCCGTGCGCGCAGTATGCTTAAAAAGGTTACAAATTGTCTCTCTCTATATAATAATATATAGATTTATATTGTCCCTTACCTTTTTGACGTTTCAGCTTTATTAAATATGAAACATCCGAATATAGTAATTTAAAGAGTAGCAGTTGCGTAATTACAATTGAATGAACTACTGTTCAATAGTGCTCACAGCCTATTTTAATTAAAAATTATATTTATAAACTTCAATGATAATAAATCTATGTAATAATAATGATTTAATCCTTCGTCCACGCATAAGGATAATATTATGTTTACAAAACAAATCGTAGGAATTCCCCTACAATATTTAGGTAATACAATACTAACACAGGATAAACTGGCTTATTATAAAATAATATTATTACAGTTATATATTATTATTATAGTCATATAGTGTGGGAAAACCTTTGTTATCGAAATTCGAAGGCAAATAAACAAACATTGTGGGTTTTTAGGATCTCGATGTTGACAATTAGTTGACGGATTTAATAATGAATAATAGACATAATAATAAACCACTCAGGGTCAGACGTTATCGCTTCACATTCCGAGACAATACATCAGCTTTATAAACATTATCTGATATAAATAATATACTATAATATATACTATCACATACACACAACACCATCTAGCTCAAACTAAGCAGAGCTTGTACTATGGGTACTAGACAATGGATAAACATACATATATACTTTCTTTTTTGTAAATACATACATATTATACATAGAAATACCCAGATCAAGACAAACATCAATGTTCAAGCACACAAATGTTTGACTTGTGCGGGAATCGAACCCGCGACCTCAGGCGTGGCAGTCGGTTACACTAACCACTACGCTATCGAGGCCGTCAAAATAGTATCACTAAGTTAACTAAGTACTAGCTCACAAATCGCAAGACAACTTGTGGAGAGCTGTAGGTGAGTGTGGGGGCTGTGATCTCAGGAGAAACTAATTCCACTTATATTGCAACGTTCAGGTCCTCATCTCTACCTCTTTTATTGGGAGGATGTGATTGGATCTCAAAAAGGACCTGAACCTGACTTGGATTGGTCAATCCACAGAAAAGCCCGGAGCATATGCCCAGGTAACATTTTCTAGGACATAACTAAGAGACATGAATGTGAATGAAGGCAGAGAAGTGTGTCAGGATCGTAGCAAATGGAAAAGCGTAGTCTCTTCCTATTCCTTTGGGAAACAGGCGTGAATTTATGTATATATAATATATTTAACTAAGAGACACTGCGTTCCATTGAGAAACCTAGTTTATTGAGTCGATCAGGCTCTTGTCTTCAGATATTCTATTAGAAGGCTAGGATGGACGCTCAAGAGAACACTTTCATCTCTGAGTTGTCATAGAGATGGGCCGTAACTATATTATTATGCTCTGAGCTGGACATATAATTTTCTAGACATAACTATGGAGAAACCGACGCCGCATTAGTGATACCCTCAGCTATTATTATGATAATCTATACGATTTGTATGACGCCAATAGCTAAAAAAGAACAGACCTATAGACCTATACATTTCTTACTGGAACCGAGAACCCTTAAGTTACTTGCATTTAACGGCTGTGACTTATTTTTACCTAGACAGTAGGTAATTTTCGATCTCTCACACTGCTTTGTTTGTACTCCGTTGACATTCAAGATCTTTTCTTTGCCGGCAGTTCCTGCTTCACCGGATTATATGCCACTTGCTGACATATAGGACTTGTCGATTACTTTAGTCGCCATTCAAGGACCTAAAGAAAAATGTTTAGAACCTTCTAGAGAATAAAAATATCTTATAACCTTGTTAACTAGCGTAAATTGCAAACCAATCACGCACGAATGCCCAACAAATTATGCATATCTAGTTGCAATTAAGTATAATAAAATAAATAAATAAAACAATTTTTATCCGCTCGCTTATCTATCGAATATAAAAACTAAACACGTCACGATATAGTAACGTAAGAGTGATGTATTTCTTACATAATAGTCTGTATCGACGTGCAAACAAAACGCATAATACGTCAATGCTGATACGATTGGGTGATAGCGATATTCGTTTCAAAACTGTGATTTTATTGTATGGTTGTAACGACCTTCGAATATATTTTATAAGAGTATGACATAATATATAATCATATTAAATAATCATAAGTCATATAAAATTAAGAAGCAAAACAGAAATAATTTCAAGTAAAATTTAACAAGCTTTGATAGATGATATTACTTAGAATTTTGCCCATCAGGATCCAAGCCATGCATGTCTTTGTGTTATGTCATAACCTTCAATCATCCGATGATCGAGTTCTGGGCTCAGCAAAAGTGTATATCAGACTTGTACCACGCCTGAGTTTCTTCTCTTGTCCATTACTTTCCTGCACACTCAGGTGTATCCTTCCGTCAAATCCGATGCCGGAACCGCACGAAAGAACCGTTTCCAGTGGAAAGTGAGGACGCAATGCCAAGACATCAGCCACTCCCCGGGATTTGCATTCCCGTCTCAATGACGGCGTGCACTGGCAGCACTGGTTCACAATAGACGTGGCTTCGGTGCTATAAAAGCCGATTTAAGATAAAAATATTTCCTTTTTGTCTATTTTTGTCTATTTATGAGGAGTAGAGCCTCGCTGATTTCAGCATGAATGGGCCGACTCGACCGCGGAAGGACTACCCTCTCACAGAATATCAACGTGAAATACCAGTATTCCTACTGGTGTGTTTCGTTTGGTGAGTGAGAGTGCCGGAGGCCCAATCACCCCCTTTCCCCCTTCCCACTTCCTTTCCTTAAGGGTCGGCAACGCGCAAGTGATGCCTCTGGTGTCGCAGGCGTCTATAGGCTACGGTGACCACTTGCCATCAGGTGGGCCGTATGCTTGTTTGCTACGATAGCTGTATAAAAAAAAAAGGTAACTCTCTTACTAGGAATTATCCTTGTGTCACAGGGGACTTTACAAACATTCAAACAACGGTCACTGATAAGACCCAGACTCAGCAAAACTATATTTTGTGAGTCACACAAATGCTTGTCCTATGTGAAAACTATATTTTGTGGGTCACACAAATGTTTGTCCTATGTGAAAACTATATTTTGTGGGTCACACAAATGTTTTTCCTATGTGAAAACTATATTTTGTGGGTCACACAAATGTTTGTCCTATGTGAAAACTATATTTTGTGGGTCACACAAATGTTTGTCCTATGTGAAAACTATATTTTGTGGGTCACACAAATGTTTGTCCTATGTGAAAACCAACAACACTCGGCGCAGTGGCAATGGCAAGGCGTCTTCTTAATAAACCAGGGCCGTCAAAATATTTGAAAAAGAGGGTTTTCTTCTAAAATGTAGAGTTTACCATAACCTTCCGCGCAGTACGACCGGTATAAGTACCTATACCTTACTTATTAAAAATTTGCAGGGGAAAGAACCATTTGTTATTCCTAAATGAGTTGAGTTATAAGAGTTCTATAAGGAGACGTTGTGCTGTTTGGGGTCTAGGCTTCTGAAGCGCCAACGCGGCGACCGTGTCCCTTGTATGTATTTGTATTCAATCTTAGACAGGCCACCATAAAAAGGGTAGTGTATGTTGTTGTGTAAAATGCATTAATTTATTGATTACTAGCTTTTGCCTGCAGCTTCGCTCGCGTTAATTTAGAATTTGACAGTCAATTCGGATTGTACTCTGCTTGTAATAATATAATTAAATCATGATTCGAAAGACACGTGGCGCCATTTATTATCATAAGCACGTTATTATTGTTTTCCTCGGGAACAGTATTTTTTTCGGGATGAAAGGTAGCCTATGTCCGTTTCTGTATACCTGTCAACGTATATGCAAAATTTCGGGATGATCGGTTCAGTGGTTTAGGCGTGAAAAAGTAACAAACAAACTCATTTTCGCTTTTATAATATTAGTTAGGATTAGGATTATTGATGAAAGCTGCATATTGTTTAAATGATGCTAATCTGAAATTTGATTGCTGAAACTGGTTATCAAGCGAATTTGGGATACATTTACGTCTTATTTATATTTTTATCAAACAAATGATATACAGCTATTTTATTTGAAAAGACACCAGGATGGCTACAATGTTTATATACAATTAATATATTGAATATAAAGCTTGATTATTGATTTTGTTGATGTTTTATGTGTATTTCCAACACGCTGACCCAGTGCGGGTTGGTAGACTTCATACATCTTCAAGTACATTATAGAGAACTATTAGACATGCAGGTTTCCCCACGACGTTCTTCTTCACCCTCAAGGCAAGCAATAATAATTAATAATGTTATACACACATAACTTCGTTCGCTGCTTATAGGATTTGGACGAAATTAAATACACAGGTAGAATATATCCGGAATGTGTGTTAATTAGAATACTTTACACATTATATGCGTTCTCGTACGTTTCACACGGGCAACGCCATGGGCAGAAACTAACAAAAAATGTATCACGACCAAAATTGCCTAGACATTTATTATAGAAGTGGAGTATGAAATATGCTTATATAAACATTTTTTTAAATTATCAAATGTAATATCTTGACACTGAAGAAATAAAATTTATTTAATAAATAAAAAATAATAAAAATATTTTTTTATAAACTAATTCTTCCTTTTAAAAACTGTTTCAGAAGGCTTTCTATATAGAGGCTGTGCTTTTATCTTTAAGGTTTCTATTGTTCGTGTAGGCGAAGCCATAAATTAGTCGTGAATTGACATACTTACTAGCTTATAGGTCAACCGTTTCACGTGTATTACAAAAAGAACACAACCTAGAAAAAATTATGACATCATAACAATGAAATGTAATTATTTCTTAAGACAATAACTGATACAAACGTGAGCAGAATCCCATATTACGTGATCTGGTACAATCCAATTATTACATTTACGCAAACGTCAGCACGATAAGTGTTTCTCGATTATGTGTAATTCGAAGCCAGACATGCGCAGGACTTGAAGTTACGGTCGACAAATGATTGATTGTCTGTCTGTACGTGTAACTTTAGTATCTAGATCTATTAGATTTCCTGATAGTGATAGCACCTTAGTTCTAGAGTCTAGTCAAATAGTTTAAGTTTATACTCATTTCGCCCCCCCTAAAAGTTGCCACGGTTTTAGGGAAGATTTTGATCGAGAACGACTACCGTAGATATCACCGTTTTCGAGATCCGATGGGGTACCACCACCAAGAGCTGACCTCCCGAAGATTAGGCATTTTTCCGGGCCTTCTGAACGATTCTCTATAAGACGCTATATTTACTTTTTTCCTACGACTCCCCCTTGTATGGCTTTTATTTCTCTAAGTGAGTGAGTCAGTAAGTGATAATTTAAGATTATATAATAGGAATAATGCCTTCTGACTTATCAAAATTATGTTTTGTTTATACAGCTGAAAAGTTAGTAGATACCGTAGCCTATCGCTGATCGCTTGGAATAACAGAGGCTACCTAGGAAAAGAAGTTCGGTGCACGGATGACGTAGTAGTTTAACAAATACCCTCGTCACTGCCACTGGGACGAATGTTGTGGGTGCGGTACACAGGACAATTAGTCCAGTCATCTTAGTCAAAATTAGGTAAGTATTTCGGAATTTGAGATACCCAGCTATAAACTCGTATAAACTTGTATTTTGACATCCTAAAAGTTGTCTCAAAACCTACATATGGTAGGGTGTACGCGATTATTAAAATCTAAGGTCACACGCGTACACCCTACCATAATGTAGGTTTTGAGACAACTTTTAGGATATCAAAATACAAGTTTATACGAGTTTATAACTGGGTATATCAAATTCCGAGGTGAACTTACGAAACTTACGAAGATTACTAACTAAATAATTTGTGTGATCCATAAATAGTTTTCTGAGTCTGAGTGTTCTGGTACAGAATTTCTGCACAGTGTAGGAGCTGCCTTTTAAAAAATATGTGAGCATAAAGGAAAATTTGGGACAGCTAGACGAACCTCCGGCTCTCCGACTTACCAATTGAAACACAGTAAATTATTACTACACCTATGTCGATTTCCTGTAAAAGGGTACTCCTTCCCCGAGTAAGCCAACTGATTCATACAATGGTTCACAACACCAAGCAATGGTTCACAACAGGCTCTTGCGCTCATGATATGCGTATTAAACGCACTGAGCCTTTTGTGAAATTAGCTTTATCTTGAATTAATTTGAAGAAACGAGATACAAAGGGACAGTAGTTATACAATTTGATGTCAAAAATAAATTAAGCATTCAAGCATACCCTAAGAATCTCCCTAGTATGTTGACCAATAAAACTAATAACAGATTAATTAAACAAAATCAGACACATCAGCAAATATTTCCGATAGGTGCCTATAATTTCAATGATGTTGTACGACATTGCAAGTCAGCAGTATCGATTTTATTATGTGAGCATTCGATACCACTGCGCCGGCGCATGTCTCATATTACGCACGCACGTGTAAACTAACTGAGATAATTGTTTTCGTAACGGTTCGTACTTATGCCGAAAAAGTGTTTTATATGTAGAAAAATTTGTTTGTCTAATTGTTTACCCACTGTTTTTCAATTGCGTTCAATTCAAGGTTTGGTTCCTCGGTAGGACAAAGCTTTATTGGCATTTTTTGTTAGAATATTCTTGGGGCAGACTATGAAGATGTGATCGATAGATAAATTCCTATCCACCCTTACATATTGTATTATTACAATAGATTGCCGCTAAGTACTACCATCTTAGTCTCCCCGTGACCATGGCTGCTAAAAACCAACTGAAACGTCGGGGAATGTGTAAACATAAATATAAATAGTATAATAGTATAGTAATAGTATAAATAGTTTTAATAGTTTAAATAATTTAATTAGCTTAAAAATTAGTAAAGTTTAATAGTAATAGTAGTGTAACAGTTTCTAAATTTTGTAATAAAGTGTCAAAGAAACAATGCGATAAAATCCGTATATAGTAGTTTAATTTCAATGAATAACATTCGCGTAAACAGAAGACAATCTTATTCATTCTAACAGGAATACCTGCATGTCTGAGAATTTGACATAATTTTCTCGAAGATATATGAAGTCTACCAACGCGCACTGAGCCAGCGTGTTGGACCATGATCTAACTATTATCATCTCTCGCACTAGGAATAATTCCTGTATCCCCAAGGTCTTTACAAACATTTAAACAACGGACACAACGAACTCCCAGACTCGAAACAGCCATTTGTGGATCACACAAATTTTTGTCCCGTGTGGGGATCGAACCCACAACACTCAGCGTGGCGGCAGTGGCGAGGCGACCACTTAAACCACTAGGTACGCCATTTGTACAGTCAAGAAATTCTCCATTTATTAATTCTCCAAAAACAGCTAACCTAACCTAATCCTAAAGTCTTTAGTTTCATTTCTAGTCATACAAAACGTTACAGTAATTTTCTATTAGGAAATTATGTGTTCGGTGGCAATAGACTCGACACTATTACATGAAACATAGAAAACATATAGTCTCGCCTACTATTACATAATAGACCTCCCGTCTCCTAAGAAGTCAAAAACATCGCCGACGAAAATACACAATCGCAAAACAATTTCACATAGAGAGACAGTCTGTCTGAATCTATGTACAACAATTTTCAGGCGAGCAGTACCCGTTTTACGCATGACCAAGTACACCTGCGTGTCAAACCTAGTGAACCAATTAACACCGTTTTCTGACACGTGTCGGCCACGGCTTACTGCACTCCACACGTGGAAAGCCGTCCACAATCGTGCACGGTTTACGATCATTTTATAGCGACGACTTGCATCAAACTAATTGGTTTCTGTTATCAGTCAAACCAAGGACGCAGTAATTGCCCCCCGCGAAAATGTTGATTGCGTAAGATATGTTATTGATATGTTGTGTTCTGATTGATAACTTAGGTTAATCTGTATGACGTTCCATAGTAAAGATGTGTTTAGGTATACGTATTTATTCTAACTAGCAGTCGCCTAGTGGTCAAAATTCGACCAATATTCTTAAACTGGCTACTTTGTTTTCTGTTTTTCTTTATTACATATAAATAAGGTATAAGTAACCATAGTTACAAAGAATTGTACGACGTCAGACGAACAATGCCGAAATACTACGAACGCGATTCGACTGCGTGTGTCAAATGAATGGTTGTGTTTGTGTAGTGTTTTTTCATTAATTTAATGTATTTCTAATACATATTAATTTATAAAAATATCAGGATTCGCCCCTCCTTCTCCATATAAACTTTAACTGTGCCAAATTTCATACTCCTCCGTCCACGCAATTTTCGTAAATAGGGGTACAAAGTTTTAGCTTCACGTATTAATATATAGATTATAACGCTAGTAATTATAATAAATAAATACATTACAAACAGCTAACAATTTAAAATGTAATAGTAAAGATAAAACAGGAAAAGAAAATGTGCAACTACAATAAGGATGACTGCCTGGATAACACAATGATAGCAAGCTATGCATTAGGTGTTTGGTTCGGGTCAGATAAAGAGTTACTGAATTTTTATATGTAATTATTTTATTTATTTATTTTTATATGTAATTATTTTATTTATTTATTTTTAAAAACCCAACTCCTGCCGTTCGCGTTGGTATAATACCTGTATCGCGGATGACTTTACAAAAATTCAAACAACGGGAAAAAGAAAATCCAGACTCGGATCAACCTCGATGGCATAGTGTTTAGTGTAACTGACTATCACGCCTGAGGTCGCGGGTTCGATTCCCGCACAAGTCAAACATTTGTGTGCATAAACATGGATGTTTGTCTTGGTCTGGGTGTTTCTATGTATAATATGTATGTATTTACAAAAAAGTATATAATATGTATTTTTATCTATTGTTTAGTACCCATAGTACAAGCTCTACTTAGTTTGGACTAGATGGTGTTGTGTGTATGTGATAGAATATTATTATGAAAAAAAAAACAACCATTTGTGGATTACACAAAATTTTGTCCCGTGTGGGATTCGAACCCACAACACTCGGCGCAGTAGCAGTGGCGCGGCGATCACCTTAACCACTACGCCATCCGTGCAGTCAAGACTCAGTCGAGGTCTGGAACCGAGCCTGGTAGATAGGTCCCATGTTTTTAGAAACAATATAGACTCTATTGGCCAATATTGTTTCTAAAAACATGAGACCTAGAGCGATGGCTGAGGAAATGTGGCTGTTATACACTTCTGCCTATGCCTCTTAGATATAGTTGTGAGACTATGTATGTGTAAAATAAAGAGAAACATAAAATTAAACACGGGCATCCATCCTTTTTACGGAAACACTTTAGCAATATATTTGGCCATCAAACCGCAAACATGTCATAGTCAGCATGAACTCCATGGCATATACTTCTACCATTCTATGATTCGACTAACTACCTAGATGGTTTAATGGCTACTGTATACGGCTATAGATCACGAAGGCCCTGGTAGGAATCCTGAGTCGTATCAACAACAAAATGTAGATTTACAGTTCAAAACATCACAAAAAATGTATATTGTATAAATTGCAGCAAAGATTGAACGTATTATGTACCGAAATTTAGCAAATATTTTAATAAATAAAGCATAGCCAGCGGAATTTCAAAAATGTGCAACAATATTGATGGTGTGTAGAAAGATTATATGTATAGAGTGTGCCAAAAAATATATAGAAACTATGCATTAAAAGAAATTCATGAAGTGTATCAAAGCCGCAACATGTCATTCATTCATTTATTTATTTGCAAACTAACTGTACATACATTATTAGGTCTTAATTATTTTATAATAGTTACTTAAAACTTTTATAGCCATGGCAAATTAGAGGGCACTGCAAAATATTATTTATTTATAGCTAATTGACATAAAACAGAAAGCATTCTAACAAATCCATATATAGTTATAAAGCATGTTTGTATTCTTGTAGATCCCCATATTAGGTTCAAATCAATATCACATTCGAATTAAATATAGCAAAAATACTGTAGAAACAGCAAATAAAAGCGTCATCATGACATCTTGACAAAACTTACAGCAAATAAAAGCATCATCATGACATCTTGACCGTCATCACATCTCGCTAACTGCGTTTTTATTAATCGTTATCAATATGCGTCAATGCAAAAAACGCGATTACTACATTATACAGTATTATTTGCGACATAACAGTCGAGAATAATGCTGAAGGTTAAATACATTGCGGTTGTGATGAATGAATATCACTGTATCGCCGTATAACTGACGCCGGCTTGGCGTCGGCTGCGACTCGGTGACATCGACAACTCTAGGTCGATAAGTCGCGAGACTATTTATCTAAGATGTGATAGGTATGATATTTGTCGTTAAGTTGATTGCCTGGATCGTAATCTGACTGAATTGAGTGAGTAGATTTTAGACTACACGGATGATAGTGGTTTAAGTAGTCGCCTCGCCGCTGCCATTGCGTCGAGTGTTGTGGGTTCGAATCCCACACGGGACAAAACTTTGTTTGAACCACAAATGGTTGTTGCGAGTCTGGGTGTTCTATGTGTCCGTCGTCTGAATGTTTGTATAGTCTCCCGCGATACAGTCAGTATTCCATGTGCAGGAGCTGTATTAAAAAAAAAGGAAAATTATTGTTCCGAGTCTAGGTTAATATCAGTTTTTTTTTTGATGGAAGGTACCCTATCTCCTTTTCTGTACCCCTGACAATGTGTATGCAAAATTTCATGATGATCAGTCGAGTTGTTAAGGCATGAAAGCGGAGCAAACTGACATTCGCAATTATAATATTACAGTGATAGGGATATATCGCAATCGCCCAAGATCTGTAAACCGGTTTGTATGTGAGCGAATCGATTTTTAATAGATTGATGTATAAAATCCTATGATAATACGTAATTCTTAAGTTATCGAGTGAAAACAAAATCAATTTTACTTGTTGAAGTTATGTACGATCTCTGATGCCAACATTTTTAAATGCAATTTGATTGAAAGGGGACCACCTTTTAATTATATTGTTTGATCAAACTGGCAGACGAATTGACGGAGCATCGTTTTGATAGTACCTGCCCGCTAGCATATCATATACACCAGCTCAACATACTACGTTAAATTGCATCTCGTACTAGGTATGTCCCTTCATCGCAGGGGACAAACATTGAAACACTCAGAAACGGAACAGTTGCGTAGGCTCAAAACCGCAATATACGATACAGTAAACTGTCGAAATAACCATTTAACTCATTGCGTCATACACCTCTAACCTTTTAACAAAATAAAGCCCGAGTCATTGCGTAATTATCATCATGAAATCACGCCTCTAACTAATGATACATGTTATTTTCTATTTACCTAAAAATACGTCATATCTCTACTAAGTGATATACTTATCAGTCTAAATCGTTATCAGAGATTACAATTTTAATTCCGATAATCACCTGTAGTTAATTCTTGTGTTACCTTTTTTGCGACGCAGTTATAGATTGCTTACGTCACGAAAAAATCTAACTTATCAGTAGCACCAATTATTTATTGTAGTGAAACATATAGTCCTAATCGAATATGATTGATTATATAATAAAACACGCGTGGTTTTATTGCGTTGTTACTTATTGTTAAACTCTAGACTTTTCGGTAGTATTTGTGACTGCTCGAGGACTTGGATAAGATTTTCAGGACTAGTGAAGTTTTATTTAGTTTTTTGTTTGGAAATTCCTATGGCCAGTTTCGCAGCTATCAAGTAAAAGTTATCTGAAAGATGAATCGCATGCTGTCTCACCCTTGTTAGTTTAAAGAAGAGAGGTGGCTAGACTTTTATCTTATAGATAAATGCTATCTGGACTTCTGGAGGTGGTGGAACAGGCCTTTAGTATCACAATGGAATCTGAAGCTTTGACGGTAAGCGACAATATGAACGTATTGCCGTTTACGACTCTACAAACACAAAAAACACATACAGTACCGTCAAGACTAGAGTTTTACGTGTTGTTTCAGGCCAATTGCCGTTTGGCCTAGGGATTTAAAACCATAGCTGTAGTAATATGGGAGAATTGAATCGAAGTAGGCGTTACTCGGCTGAAGTCCATTATAATAAAATTATTGGGAAGAGATCCGCCACGCAGCCTCGGATTGCTCACCCCAACTATAGCAATAGAAAAAGGTTCACAATACCAAACTCAACGAATGAGCTCATTCATTGCCAAACGGTCCTGAAGCACCCCCTTTCGCCCTTCTCGCTCCTTCTCCTTCCCACTTCCTTTCCTAAAGGGTCGGCAACGTGCAGGTGATGCCTCTGGTGTTGCAGGCGTCCATAGGCTACGGTAACCACTTACCATCAGGTGGGCCGTATGCTTGTTCGCCAACTAAGCGTTAAAAAAAAAGATGCCTCACGCTGAGACGAAACACGTGTCGACGCATATTTTGTGCTCGAAACGGAATACTGCAAGTTGTAGTACGCCCACTATCCCGATCCAGAGGAGTTCGGTATTGTCAACCTCTTCGTTCTATTCAGGTTTCTCTCTTCCCAATAATTTTATTACAATGGACTTCCGCCGAGTAACGCATACTTCAATTCAATACTCCCATATTACTACAACTATGGTTTTAAATCCCTAGGCCAAACGGCAATAGGCGTGGAACAACACGTAAAACTCTAGTCGTGACGGTAGTGTATTTATTTATTTATTTATTGATATATAAAACAATATAAGCTTACAGTTACAAACCAAATCGCTTATATGCTAAGTGAAGCTATACAATTCTAAAACTACCTATAGAAAATACACAACAGAATTTGAACATTAAAAACAGATTACAAATTAAATAAGACATTACACAATTATATTTGTTTATTAATATTTACATGTCATGTTTAGAAATAGAAATATTGAATTGGATAATTTACTTAATTTATCATAAAATATGTCAGCATTAGGATCAGCTTGTAAAAACTTATTAATTAATTGAATTGCTCTAGCCGTTGGACTATATATGTATGTTATTGCTGTGTTTGTAGAATCAAGCAGAGGGGGTACTATATCTCTGCTTACTCTTTCTGCGTAATATTGTGTATGTATTGCTATCAGAACATTTATCGGGACTGCCTTATTTTCAATTCTTAGACACGTTATACATATATGTATGTTAGTATAGCCAGATAATAGCTACCCTAAATAAAAGATACTAAAACAATTAAAACATACGATTTCTTAATAAAGAACCGAATGTCTAGACGTCTAGTTTTAAACATAACGACATCTAAATTACTCAGTTAAAGACCTAAATATAAAATGTATTACATGGCCTTTTATAGGATACAAAGGCATCACTAGCGCGTTGCCGGCACTTTAAAAAGATCAGTGTGCTATTGCTGCAAAATACTAAGAATTCTGGTCTTCTGCTAAGAAAATAGCGTCTCTTCAAGGGCGCACTGCATATACACAACACAAAGTTAATTAGTTGCGCTCCTGAGCCGGGCTGTTCTCTCATTCTCAGTTGTGACGCTGTGGTTGGCTATAAAGTAAATAAATAAATCATAGTATGATCCCTATCCTGCTATGCCCCCTTCTCATTATAATAATAATAATAGTCTATCACATACATACAACACCATATAGCCCAAACTAAGCAGAGCTTGTACTATGGATACTAGACAATGGGTAAACATACATATATTCTTTTTTTTGTAAATACATACATATTATACATAGAAACACCCAGACCAAGACAAACATCCATGTCCATGCACAAAAATGTTTGACTTGTGCGGGAATCGAACCCGCGATCTCAGGCGTGGCAGTCGGTTACACTAACCACTACGCCATCGAGGCCGACAAACACGACGACATTCTTTAGTATGTGTAATTTTTTAATAGGTTACTAGTATTTCGGTTTACTAAATATAAATCTTGTTAACTATTCCCGTTAGGGTAGAATGCTTGTGTTATTATGAGTGGGTTCACACCATTAGTGTAAAGGTTGGGATGGCAAGATCGCAATGCCTTACTCATTGACCTATCACCGTTACAAAGAAAATCGTTAGAATCTTCCGTGGAGTAAAATTTAAGTTTTAACTGATTATATTTAAGTACCGTATAAACTTTATGTGTAAGGATATTTCTTATACTGAAACACTTACCACGCTGAGAGTGTTACCGCAGTGTCGCCCTTGCATTATCGATTTGGCAGAAATACATTGTACTGCTGGCGCCAGGGACAACGGTCATTGAACCGTCTCCAGACAGCACGATGCCTCTTTACTCAGGAGGCCTTCCTCATCGCAGGGATAGAATACAATATTGTATAGCTGCGAAGTTTTGTATCTTTAGTCATGTTGCTTCAGAACTCTGTTTGTTTTTGTTACTTAAATATTGAACAGTCGCATTATGATGAAGGTCGAAGAAAGTTGGAAAAGAACTCTAATATATTGGTTCTGTCATATACGTATCTGTTAATTGTGAACACTACTGATCTTACTAATATTGTAAGTATGAAAGTCTGTGAGGATGTTTGGATTGAGTACTCGATCACAAAATCGTTGAACAGATTTGCATGACACTTGGCACATTGAATGACCATGTACTGGGTTGAAACACATTAAATACTTTCAACCCACGGGATTTACACGGGCGTAGGTCCGGGCAGTAATTAGTCGTACCGGAGTAATTACATTATTCCGGGTTCCATGTTTATTAAATCGACTATTGTTAAAGACGTTTTCCTGTACTTCGAAAATGTAATCACTCAAGCGGTTTTAAGAATTCTGATACATTATTAATTACCGGCTACTCGAAATATGTGGCAGCCTGTTGTGAAAGTAATTTCTAAGAAAATTTCTTCGTATGCCAACACTTCAGGCCAAGGCCTCTCGATGAACAGAATATTTTGGCAGAAAATTGGCACAATTTCGTAACAAGCATATGCATAATGCGGACAAAAAGAGAACTACAACATTTTGGAACACTTTAAAGCTGATGACGTAGACAGTGGCGCCACACCGAAAGTGCCGCTTAAGTTGGTCACACGATACTTTATATAATTTAACTCACACATAAATATGGACTTTATTCATGTAGAATAAGGAGTACAATTGCTTAAACTAGTTTTATTTATTGTTTTCCTTGTTTTTACGTCGCCTTGTGACCGACTGAAGTAATGTGAAAAATGTTTTGAATGAGTCTAACCCATTGTTTAATACAAAAACAGAATGCAAGAAAATGTGTAAACAACTGTCTATTAATATTTACTGCGGCGGAAAGCCATTCGAATAACAATCAAACGTACCTATTCAATGATAATTGTTTATACTGTTTTAAAGCGGACGAAACAGTGATATTAATTATAGGCATTTATTAATCATTAAGTGGACTTCTTACGGATACAACGTTGCTAAATATCTACATATACGCTAGACTTTACCTGATGCGAGGCTAAGATCTGACTGAAGAACATCACAGTGGCTTTCTCAAATATTCTCTAAGCTCGAATAAGTTCTTCGCCTGGTATAGGTACATACATGAGACATTTACAAAACTAAAAAGTGATTCGGATATAATTACATACACATAATATCATCTGTATCCCTGAACGGTACCCAGAGTTCTATTACACATCCACACTGCCGTCAAAGTAAATGTGCATATACTGATCTTTGCAATATTGAGTCGAGTTGAGTCTAAATATTTAGTTACAGAAAAGGCACACAGAACTTTTTAAAAAAGCCCAATATTTAGCTAAAGTAATCCCATAGAATCAACTGTTGACCCGTCCCGGAATTCAAAGAAGAGATTTTAGAAGGCTTGAATTTCGGTTCCGATCAATCAAGTCAAGTCATGACAGCATGATCAACATCCATATACTATAGCCAAAAAACCAGCGAAGCTATCCAAGTAAGTCCAGCACATTTAGCAATTAAAACCCTTCAACAAATCAGGTCCATTTTATTCTGTTTATTGCCCTTGTCCATACATATAGCAGAGGTTATTAGGACGTGAACCTATTGTATTCATTGGTGCGATACATATGAACTGCGTAGACGAATTTGAAGGCCAGGTAAAACATTTAAGTTCAGGACTTTGACTCAGTAATTTGGAGGTCGTTGTGCTTAATACCAGACGTCTAGACTTCGGGTTCTTTATTACGAAGTGGAATGTTTTAATTGTTCCACTTTTTTGCATTTGGGATAGCCATTCGGTACCTACTGAGTAAGGTAGCAATTGTGTGGTTAGCAAAATATACCTATATAACTGCAATGCCTTATTTTACAGAGAGAAGCATGATATATATTTATATATATCATGCTTAAAATAATTGATGGAAACCCATTTTGTTGATGAGCTCACCTAAGCATATTAAAACTATGCTAGATTGAAAGTACTTAGGTCTTAGCAATAAAACTATGGTTTTCTTCCTACATCTGATTTTGTAATTACAATAGAATATTTAATTATTCTTTTAAAATCCCATTTTTATTTCGATAAATGACTATCATCATCATCATAGCCGAAATACGTCTAATTCTGGAAATAGGCCTCCACCAAGTTATATATATTATTAATAAAATATTTTATATAATTGTCTACAATAATATATTTTTATACAATTTTTGTTCAAAGTTAAGTCGTTTACTGTGTTGACGGATTTGTTGCTTCAATTCACAATTAAGTTCTTCTCAATAACACTTTCTTCTAATCGAGTATCGTATCGAAGATCTCGCAAGGCAATAATGCCATTCGGTTATCGATCAAGTAAGCTATTTAAGACGCATGGACACAAAGATAATATATTAAAAAATCTGTTGAAAATAGGAAGCATGCCACCCAAACAGAAGCAAAAGAAATTTTCAGATAGAAAAACCTTCTAATACTTTAGCCGATCCGCAAATTGAATCTGAGACCTACCGATCGACGGAAAACGTAACGTCAATCTTATTCTACGAAGCCCTAGTTTCACGCCAGTTCAAATTTATGAATATTGGCGACCATATATTATGTTGCAAAACAATCTTACAATACACAGATATAAAACAAAATAAATAAATATTATAGTTGAATTTATTAAGAACCATGGAGACCCAGACGAAAGGTCTTTGAATGTCAAGTGTCGATACTTTGACATTGAAGCGAGATGAACTAATAGTGGGCAAAACCTGTTCACTGACCATTTTAACTGAAGGATCACATTATAATATTACGATATCTATCGCCTTGTTGAGCCGAAAATGCATGCGATTGACGATCTACTGAGCCTCGGATTCGATAATCGGAACCGACTCTTTTATTGAAACAAACAAAACAACACTCCACGTCATGATCAATGGCAACCGTTGTTCGTATACTTTGGCAAAGGCTAGAGAATATATACATACAGCAAAGTTGCTGTCTGCCGTGATAGTAATATCAATCCTTATCTTAAGAAAGATAAATCATAGAGCTCTTGGAATACCGTAGCATGTAGTTAATGGCCGAGAACCCGTATGAAGGCAGAAAATGTTGCGGATGGATACTGTGTCGAACGGGCAATTTTCCAGGTTGAATGGGTATAACATGCTACAGTGTGGAGTATGTTATACCCATGTATATTAGATATCGCACCCTGATATAATTCTCACCAATATAATATATGCAAATGTCAGTTCGTTTATTTGTTTGTTATGCCTACACGCCCTAACTACGCGACCGATCATCATGAAATACCGCACAGACGTTGTCAGGTGTGTAAAAAGGACATGGGAATTTATCTTGACAAAATGTACTGTTACCAAGCGAAACCGCGGGCAAAAGCTAGTCTCGATATACAATCGACAAGCCTGTAGCGTGATGTTTTATAGCCCATATCACTTATAGATAAAGTAGCTTTCTAATGGTGATAGTATTATTAAAATCGGTCCAGTAATTTTGTCGATTACAAACAAATAAATAAATATTTTCCTTTTATAATATTAGTATGAGTATATCGATATAAACGGCAATGACTTAATATATGGAATACTCCAATTTCGTAGTTTCTAACCATAACTAGGTAAATGCCAACAGTTCCATATTAGCCGTAACATGATGTCGTGTATCGGCGACCTAGTCTGTATTTGAGTAAAATTGTCTGCTATTTGACGAACGAGGCAAATTTTACGTTATTTAAGTCTTGGAGAAACAAACTAAAGGGATACATTTATTATCAAAATTATAAAATCTACTAGATTTTAAGAAAAGGCAACTGCCATACTATTTTCTTGCCTTAAATCTACAGGGAGACATTCAAATAACAGACACAAAAAAATAACTAGGCTCATAAAATTTTTTTGGTACACATTTATTTGTATCTAAATATCTGTAATCATAAAACAGAAATGGTCCCTATTGTCGCAATCGAAATGGAAGGCATCATCATCATTAGCCTTGTATCACCATTTTTACTCTAAATTCCAGATCGATTAGTATAATAAAAAAGGCTATGTAATGAGAATGAAGAAAACAAGAAAGATAGTTATATTAATATGTAACGGGTATAAACGCGATCATGCATAATGTTTACCTTTTATAGGCTTGACGTTTCGACCAGGTTACACCGGCCGTGGTCACAAGCAGTTTGTGACCATGGTCTGGTTTGACGGCCTCGATGGCGTAGTGGTTAGTGTAACCGACTGCCACGCCTAAGGTCGCGGGTTCGATTCCCGCACAAGTCAAACATTTGTGTGCATGAACATGGATGTTTGTCTTGGTCTGGGTGTTTCTATGTATAATATGTATGTATTTACAAAAAAAAATAGTATATATGTATGTTTATCCATTGTCTAGTACCCATATTACAAGCTCTGCTTAGTTTGGGCTAGACGGTGTTGTGTGTATGTGATACAATATTATTATTATTATTATTATACCCGTTACATATTATATATATATCATGCAACGCGAAAGTTTATAAGTTATTATAGTTATATTAATATCGTAACTAGTGGATCGTAACTCATAGTCTCTATCTACCCTTTTAGGAAACAGGCATGTGTCTACGCTTGTATCATGTAATAATGCACTATAAACTAATAATAATCTTAGTGTATGAAAAATATATGTGGGAGTGTTGAAATATGCGCTGTGACCAGCTCAGCGTGGATCGAAACATTTTGAACACTTAATATCCTTAATGTTATTACTAGCTGTCCCTCGCGGTTTAGTCCACGTTTAATTTTACTGCTGCGCTTTTTTGGTTCATAGCGCAATGTTGTATAATTATAGCATCACGCTACCAGCCAAGGGAGTGAAGCAGTAAGCCCCAATTCTTGAGGAAGAATTGGGCCTTATTGCTTGACTCCCGTGGCTGGCCTCAAAAATAGGAATTGCAACCGCAAAATGTTTTTAATTCCGTCTAATACTTTCAGAGATCAGCGCGTCCAAACAAAATGTAGGCAGTTTTATCATATTATATTCAAAGATATTAAAATATTATATATAAATAATTGCAACCTAATGTATCAAAGACAATTTTAGATGTTTAATAAACAACAAATTATTTCCTTCTTCTGGTAAATAGTTGCTGTAGTAGAGCCTCGCTAATTTCAGCATGAATGGCCGGCTCGACCGGGGAAGAACTACCCTCTCACAGAATATCGACGTGAAATAGCAGTATTCCTACTGTTGTGTTTCGTTCGGTGAGTGAGAGTACCGGAGGCCCAATCACCCTCTTACCCACTTCCCGCTCCTTCTAATTCCCACTTCCTTTCCTAAAGGGTCGGCAACGCGCTAGTGATGCCTCTGATGTTTCAAGCGTCCATAGGCTACGGTGACCACTTACCATCAGGTGGGCCGCATGCTTGTTTGCCACCTAAGTTGTATAAACAAAACTACACTCATAGACGGCGTAATAGTGATATACGCCTTCTATCTATACTTTATATAGCTGACAGTGGCCGCAGTACATCTACGTAACCTTTGAAATGACAGCGACACGACAATAATTCGCTCACTCAAGGCGACAGTTTTCCCAGCACAACCGACTCACTACTATGTCTTCTGTATACCAGCATCCTGCAACGCATCCTTGTGGTTATAACTCAGAGCTGACACACCCTCGAACAGTCGCCGGTCCTGATTGGGTCAGTGCCGCGACGCAAATAGCACGAGGATTTCCATAGCCTTGATAACTCCTTAGGGCTGGCAACTCGATGAGAAACTTTAATATAAATTAATATTATGTATTTTATTGCTAACTAGCTTTTGCCCGCGGCTTCGCTCGCGTTAATTTAGAATTTGACAATCAATTCGGGTCGTACTCTGCTCGTAATAATATAATTCAATTATGGTTCGAAAGACACGTGGCGCCATCTATTATCATAAGAACGTTATTGTTGTTTTCCTCGGGAACAGTATTTTTTTCGGGATAAAATGTAGCCTATATCCATTTCTGTACACCTGACAACGTATATGCAAAATTTCAGGATGATCGGTTCAGTAGTTTAGGCGTGAAAAGGTAACAAACAAACAAACTCATTTTCGCTTTTATAATATTAGTTATGATTACGATATTATGTATTTTATTGCAGTTAAAGCTCAGTTAATTAGATATGATTGTAATAAATAACTGCACGGAGGGCGTGTGGTTGAAGTGACTGCTTCATCACTGCTAGTGTGCCAAGTGTTTTGGGTTCAATCAACATATGGGCAAAAAATGTGTTATCTACAAATATTTGTCCCGATTCTGGGAGAACTTCCAGACTTTCAAGTTTGAGTTACACCTATCAAATTCGTCGCGTCATATTGTCGCCACGTACATATTATTAACCATTTAGCCCTGCGTGCACTCAATTTGTATAAGCTATCCATGTGTATAATGCAATAAGCTTGCTCGATATTATGTGGGACATACATATAACTATAGCAGGCAAAGTATTTATACTAATACTTATCTTCCCGGGATATGCTTCACGCTGTAAGGCGCCTCACGCCACGTGAGCCTCCACATGTATATAATATCAGCTCTGTCCCACTACTGGGTATCGGCCTCTTATCTGTGAAGGGTAAAGTCACAGTCCACCACGCTGTCCCACTATGTGTTGGCAGACTTCACATATCTTCGTAAACATTATAAAGTACTCTCAGACATGAAGATACCTTCGCCATTAAAGCAAACGATAATGAACTACATAATCTATATATTAATACGTGAAGCAAAAACTTTGTACCCCTTTTTACGAAAATTGCGCGGACGGAGGAGTATGAAATATGGCACAGTTAAAGTTTATATGGAGAAGGAGGGGCGAATCCTAATATTTATATAAAATATGCATTAGAAATACATTAAATTAATGAAAAAACACTACACGCATACAACCATGCATTTGACACACGCAGTCGAAGCGCGTAACTATGGTTACATATATCAATATATAATGACATATATCAGCAATATATTACAGGCAAACTTTGGTCGAATTTCGAGCACTAGGCGACCGCTAGTAATATTTAATACGTAATACGGCACATCATTTCGAAAAGTCAGAAATGAGCTCCTTGGGGTCGAACTCAAAACCTCTACGTGGCAGCCCGATGGTATTCCACTATGCTGTCGCTGTTATGGCGTATGTATGAATGATAAATATTATTGGTTTATTTTTATATAAAATATACCATTGCATTTTATAGCGATTTTATTCTATTAACAATAATTTATCTATAATTTTTATCATTTAGCAATTCTAATTTCTTTTCAGTATTCACGCTGACCGTATGACTAACAAATTAACTGTCTCAACATCCTAAAAATACCTCTAGACATTGAAACATTTGACATTTCACTTTATAAACGTACCACATATTATAAATACAATAACATTCCTTCACTCACAAATGTTCCTACATCGATATACAGTAACACTACTACATAGACAAAAGAAATTTTCATAAAATACATTTTCTTCAAACATATGTTAGATAACCTTCATGGAGTAATAAAAACACTGTAAACCCATTAACGGGACAGAGATAACGGGTTAGTCTAATCTTGAAATATTCCCGCAAGACCCCATTACATGAATTTGAAAATTGATAAAACAAAGATGGCGATACACATAGCACACGTCACGTGTCCAGTCACCTATTTTCGGGCTTAAGTAACTGTCCCTGAGTCTGTGAAGAGATCGCGCGAACTTTTACAACCTTATTCGTTGTGCATAACCGTGTTTTTAATGTTTGTAGATGTACAATAATAGTCCTTCATATTTTTTGTTTGGTTAAATGGTTTGATCTAGTGTCGTAAGAGTACCGGTTTTGATTTCTATGCTATGCTTATTTTTGATGATTTATTCTCAATTTATCAGAGAAGCAAGATACACATAACACGCACAAGACAAGTATACAAGTGGCTACGCGGGCTACATGCGCAAGTTACTTGCGCGGAGTACATGCGCGAGTTATTTATATGGGTTACTTGCGCGGTTACCTCGCGTCGGTTGAGTACGCGACGCATATAATCCTTTGGCCCTAATATGCTCATGTTGAAGTATTAAGGAATCGGAATAAAGATATCACATAATTAATATATTTTACATAATTAGCAAACCAAAACTATGAACACAATAATTTTGACTTTACTTGGACAGTGAAGCAAATTTTCCATTGGTTTTCTAACATATACACAGTTTAAACGGTATTTCTATATTTAATACAAGTAATTAGTGTATTTATAGCACAAGTAACATATTATTTTAACCTTTAGTTACTAAAGGAATACATAACATAATTTATACTGCTTCGTTTCTGCAGTTTTTTAAATAGGTCATGTCACACACCGTCGCCAATAACGTCATATCGCAACGGAACCTAAAACTGTCACTACTTAGAGTTTGCTAAAGTTTTCAAAATGGCGTTCAATAATACATTATCGTGACGGTAGCATCGATACATAATACTATCTGTTGTGACTCAATAAGAACAGTAATATTTCGTGTGTATTTGTTTGTGAACCGTTCAGCCATATCCGACCAGTTCCGCTGAAGTAATGCATGAATCTTAGATTTATACACAATAGCTCATTCATGAATGTTAGATGCTTGTTTATACAGCTAGGTTCCGTGGGATGTCCTGTCAAATCACGTGTTCAATGAGGCGAGCTATTTCATAATCATAGCGAGACTGGCTTTCAGGAAGATGAATATATTTAATATGTTTATAAAAGGATACCTAGTTATCTATCACAGTCTTATTATGAATGGATGAAAAATATGCATTCAAATAAGCCTTTTTTATAAACTCCATTCTCATATCATCCCACTGAGAGAGCGTGAGGCTTGTAGTAAGAGAAGGGTAAGGCAGCGTGAATTGGTAGACTCGTACATATTCGTATACATTTTTGTGAACTCTCAAACATGCAGTGTTCCTCACGACTTTTACCTTCACCGTTAAAGCAAGTGATGAGAATCTATTAAACATGCATTTTTTAAAAGGTCAGTAGAACGTGCCGAGATATTGCACCTAAATCTCTGCGGGACTACCAGAAGATCTTTCAACTAAGCTAGTGCTAAAAATTACTTTTTGGTATCAATACCGACCATGTACCTAGCTTACCTAGGTAGGATGGGGTGAGGAAAGGCTAGGCAGGTGCCTAGCTATACCTCACCTCATAATTTTTTAATCACCTGGTACTTATTACCTACCTATGACAAAAAAAATGTTTTCTATTATGGGGAACTGACTCAAGTACTTACACTATTACTGCATACTATTAACACCGATTACTAATAGATTGGCAACACACGTTGGTTAACCAAATGCGTGTTGCCAACCACTTACGAAACTAAAACACAGCCCTTGACTACTGATCTTACTTAAGATATATGAATTAGTAGATTAGTTGAAACATTTACGTTTTAAAATCCTAAAGAAAAGTACGTACATAGATACATAGGGTCAGTTCACACCGAGACGCGACGCGGCGCGACGCTGCGCGCACATTTAAATAGATCGACTCAAAATATACTTTATTTACTACACGAAAAGATACACATTTCATTGTGAGAATTCAAAATACGTTGCACCACGCAGCACTACGCCTTGAGGTGCCTCGCGGCGTAGCGCGACATATCGCGACGCAGCGGTGCATCGCCGGTATGCGCGGCGTGCAAGAGCGGTGCTGCGTCTCGCGATGCCGCGCGACGCAGCGCGACGCCGCGAGAGGTCGCGAGGTGCAGCCTGAGGCCGCTGTGGCGCGCTTGCAAATGGTAGACTGCGGGTGGGCGCGGGCGGGGCGGTCGCCCGCGGCGAGTAGACACGTTCCGCTGCGCCCCGCAGCGTCTCGCTGCGCAGCGAGGCATCGTGCTGCTACGATTTTACGATGCGCCTCGCGACGTTGCGATGCGTCTCGCGGCAGTGCGCGGCGCAGCGCGAAATCATTGGTCTCTTCGAGTGTCGTCGCGTCGCGTCGCGTCTCGGTGTGAACTGACCCTTACTCTTCTCTATCCCCAATAGGGTAGGCAGCGATGTATTACATTCGCTCCTCTATGATTTAAGGTCCAGAAAGCTATCTGCTGATATTGAGAAATTCTTCAATCAAACCTAAGACCTGATGCACAGCTGTCACATTCACTACAGCTGCAGTACCAAGGCAACCTTTTTTTTACATGGAAAAATGCTCCTTTTGCAAACTCCTTCGTCACAAGGGGAGGGGTGAGGGTTATGTCGGGCTTTCTCGAGACTTGAGGCCTACCGACTAAAACCACTACGGTGTCCCAGCTCGCTGCTTTGTATAGTGGGGGCGTCGCTGGAACTGAAACTACATCAGCGACCCACCCAGCAGTGTCCAATGCAGAGATGTTGTGTCTGCGGGCGATGACTCCTGGACAACACCCTGACACAACAGACCAAGACAACCTAGGATAACTAGAATGTACATAAACCTGGTCAATTATTGAAGGGAGTACGCCAGTATACATTTTTGTACGGTACGAAACGGCCTGCCTGGACCTAATAGGGTAGGAAGTGGGTACCCTCATACAGGAAACTGGCGCAAGAATTTCTGCATTTCGGTCGGTAAGTAAAATTTCTAGAGACACATATTTACCTCTTCCATTACTTTCCTTTCATCACACGTTTCGAATACTTAGAGTTGTGAAAATCATACAAGCGGTTAGAAGCGAAGAAACAGTAAGCGCTTACCATCATGCGGGCCATACAAAAAGACTGCATAGGATATATTAGTTCAGTAATACCATTCAAACGATGATGACTAATATATAATATTGTCTTCTGTTTACGCGAATATTATTCATTGAAATTAAACTACTATATACGTGACCATATCTGCTGAAAAGCAACCGAAAAGTCGAGGAAAGTGTAAACATAAATATAAATAGTATAATAGTATAAATAGTTTAATGGTTTCAATAATTTAATTAGCTTAAAAATTAGTAAAGTTTGATAGTAATAGTAGTGCGACAGTTTTCAAAATTTTGTAATAAAGTGTCAAATATACAACGCGATAAAATCCGTATATAGTAGTTTAATTTCGATAATGACTAATATTGATCGCTATTTGTAATGATACAACATTGAGTTTACACAAAATACACATTTTAAGATAGGATGTCAAACTATACTCGTAACATGACACACACACAAAAAGATTATATTTGTAAATTTCAACTTGATAAGATATCTAAATCTACAAAAAATCTTTTGATTGATTGCAACGTTGACTCAGTGGCATAATAACTTTATCACGTGCCTTCATCATGACCTGGATTCTATTACCGGATCAGAACATAACTATGTGATTTATGTCATGTAGTTCTCAATACTGAAATGCAGAAATTATGCTTGTCAATAGATTTACCGGTGTACCAAAATATATTTGGCAAAACTTGAGTATTTTACACTTAGGCTCAAATCTGTATAACTCCGAAGAAGTGAAGATGAGAAACAGATACATCTCTGATACATCATGCAAGCGTTTTACTAGTTATATGAAGATATACGCTATCACGCTGGACCGGGTCAGTTGCTTAAGAAGTTAAGCAACTGACCCGGTCCAGCGTGCACATATTTTGTACACTTCTAGCGGCTGTTGAGAATTTTATAACAGAAGAATACAATACAAAATTTCTGACTCTACTATCCTAACTGACCCTGAAACCTGGCAATTAGCTATAAATATAAGCATAAATCAACTGCCCAAAGAGGCAATCTATAAGTATTTAGTAGTAATCTACCATTTTTAACGTGTGAGAAAGCCATTTACGCATCTTTCTCTGCGAAAAAAGGAGAGCGGGCTCAACCGGGGAAAGATGGAGAGTCCTGGATCCTACCGTTACAAAACCTGCCTAAACTAACCCTTCAGATATGTCCACATAACATGCTAGGTTACACAAGACTTCTTCTAATGCGAAATCGCTTCAAGAAACCCTGACCTAGCACTTGATAAAAAAATTAATTGATACTATATCAATATATTGAAGGCCAGACATAATTGTCATGGGACAAATTGAGACAATTACAGCTTCGAAGTCACTGTCCTGTACGTGACTTCGTTTTGAAGTCATTGTCCTACTATTATCGTGTTCTATAACCCGTTACTATACTTCTTTGGTGTTACGCTTTCATTTCCTCTGATTAGGATCAAGGAAATAATCGACGGTACATTTGGGCCGTTGTCGTTTTGTAAAGCCATTTATAGAGGACTTTGGTGCGGTTGCTAAAATCTAAAATATAGAAGGTAACCAACTATTAATTATATTATTTATATATTAATACGTGAAGCAAAAACTTTGTGCCCCTTTTTACGAAAATTGCGCGGACGGAGGAGTACGAAATTTGGCACAGTTAAAGTTTATATGGAGAAGGAGGGGCGAATCCTAATATTTATATAAAATATGCATTAGAAATACATTAAATTAATGAAAAAACACTACACGCACACAACCATGCATTTGACACACGCAGTCCAAGCGCGTAACTATGGTTACATATATCAATATATATGTATAATGATATATATTAGCAATATCTTACAGGCAAACTTTGGTCGAATTTCGAATACTAGGCGACCGCTAGTATAAGTAAATAAATAGCCTGCCTTGGTATCACAGCGGTAATATTTGAGGTCTGCTGTGTATGAGGTCTTAAGGGCGAGTCCCGGGTTGGCTACCCTTGGTAGCTGCGTCTAGTGCTTCTCTTAGTCACCGATTGGTCGCCACTCGTTGCCAAGTAGAAGTACGAATTTGTGCTGCTTCAATGAATTCCTGAATGCGAAAGACTGCAGGCAGATGCTGGATGCGGCAAGCTGAAGCCAGGGCGCTATGGCGCTCTTTGGGGAGGGCTATGTCCAGCAGTGGACTATTATAGCCTGATGATGATGATGATGATGAATGAATGAATTCCTATACAATATGTATTATGTTGTTAGATTAGTAAATTGGTTTTAATTGAGTTCGAAATATTTAGTTTGCTCGCTACGAACGAACTATTTTGGTCCCTATATCATTTAGTTTACAAGGAAATTACCCCAGTTTTCCCATGTCCATATTTGACCACGATAACGATACATGGGTTATACCACATTTGACCATGATAACCATATTAAATGCGATACGTATGTAGTTAATTGTTACAGTGACCGGAAAATAACGACAATCAGTTAGATAACACCGACCTTCATGGGTCTGTAAAACCCGATGTTTTTATCAATCATTTACAGTCGTACTACGACTAAAGTACGTATGTAGATAATCAAATCCCTTATACGCTTATAGGAAGTCATGGTCCTATATTTTTGTCGAAGAATTTGTTCTCATGTTTTATATATTACTAGATGTTTTCGCGGTTTAATCCGCGTTTATATATATTACGTATATATTCCGAGATACTTGCCCTAATTTGACTAATATTCTTGGACTATAACTAATTTTTGAATCTTGCAAATACTTATACGGCAGCAGATTTTTTTAAGCTGGATCTAACGCAACGGAGACCGTCCATATTCGGCTTGCACGTGGACAATCGTTTTATAAACAAAGTAAAATATTAAAAGTTTTGTTTTAATATATAAAAAATATTGGTTACCATCCAGTAGTATGAAATTGACTTATTTAATTTATATATTACATCAAAATAAAACACACAGCCTGGAAGCAATAAGGCAGTATTACTGCAACTGCATAGTCGGCCGAAGTAGTGTTGGTTGCTGTGCTCACATAATGTCTGTAATATGGTACCTAAGTTGGTTAAGATATGAAAATGTCACTCCACCAGCCCACTTTTTGGAAAATATTTTAATAACTTATGAAGGTGATGGTGACACATGAAAACAAATATTTATTTTAAATAATGTGTTTTATTTTATTATTTAACGAACTTGATACTAAACTTCAAAGAATAATGTTTTCTACTTAGTTTAGGCTACTCAAAATTAATATTGTTATTACAATATAAAATTGTTCACGCCCAGGCCAGGGTCCATACAAGGTGGTCGGTCTCCTTTGTCTTTAGGAACAATAGTTATACTTACAACATATTATTTTCGGTTTTACTAAACAGAATAACATAAAACGTAACTTACATTTTAGATGTATGATGCCGAAACAAGCACGCCGGAAGATGGAAAGATAAAAATCTGAATCCCTTTTTTTCGCATTGATACCCTGAAAAATAATCGAACTCGTTAGTTTTATAAAATATTTGCAAAGTAAATGCGTATAGCGACACTGAGGAACAGCCTGCTTAGACTCTTAAAATAGTACTAGCTGTTGCCTGTAGGCAAGGTTGACACCCTAATCACCTAGCGGTATGAAATGCACTTTACGACCTATTCCCATACGAACTATCAAATATACCTACATAACAAATTTCATAAAAATCGGGTGAGCCGTTTCGGACGTGTGCGACCATAAACACCGTGACACGAGATTTTTATATCATCATCATCAGGCTATAATAGTCCACTGCTGGACATAGCCCTCCCCCAAAGAGCGCCATAGCGCCCTGTCTTCAGCTTGCCGCATCTAGCATCTGCCTGCAGTCTTTCGCAGATCGTCATCCCACCTGGTCGGAGGGCGTCCTACACTACGTTTGCCGAGTCGCGGTCTCCATTCAAGAACACGCTTACCCCAGCGGTTGTCTGTTCTTCGCGCGATATGGCCAGCCCACTGCCACTTCAGCTTGCTAATTCTCTGAGCTATGTCGATGACTTTGATTTTTATATACATAGATAGATCTAGATATAATGTCAGAACATTATGTAAGCATTTCTACTCCGAGTAGGTATGTAACAGATTGACATATTATTTTAAAAACATCATTCGGAACACCTATCTGTGGATCTCCTGTAGTGGACTGGCAGTAGCAAGCCAACCACTTAAAGCATCACGGAAGCCATGCTATCTTCATGATATAATCCTGACCTCATAATACTTACGTAACTGATGATATCTTCGACAACCCTATCCATTCTCTAAGAACAATCTCCATCTATATTTAGCACATCCTATTTTTATAACAATTGAATGATTATTCTTTTAACCGTTACTGATAACATCCTGCCTAACAAAGCGGTTTCGTTGCTTAACTACGTGACGTCAAGACAACTGTTCAATTCTGTTCGCACTGCGTAGTTCGGGGATTGAATGGACTACAGTCTTAAGGCCTGTTCAAACCTAAGCTGTATTCGCTACCGTCTGCGGTAGAGAAAACCGAGTGGGTATGCGGTAATATTACTGTTCACACCAAAGCGGATTTCGCTATTCTTGTGGGTAGAGTTGATACTAAATACCTGAGCGAAACCCGCGCGGCAGGCACTTCTACCTACAGCGGCAGCGAATACCGCTCAGGTCGCTTTAGCCGCGGAACTTGACTAAATACCTGAGCGAAATCCGCGCGGTATATACCTCTACCCACAGCGGCAGCAAATACCGCTCAGGTTTGAATAGGCCTTTATGCGGAAAGGGCTATTTAGTTTTGGTAAGAGAGAGCTTCGTATTGGCAACACGTTTGAGCATATTTTTACTGTGTTTGCAAGTGCAAGCATTTCCCTAGTTTTAGGTATTTACATTATTGTTTACTATCAATATGGTAACGCCGAGTATGTGTGTTCAAGGTTCTCGGACTGGTTGTTTCGAATCAGGGAGTTCTTTGTTTCTTTTTTCTCCCGTGATACAGAAATACATGCTAGTAACGCTTTTTACCAAAATTGGGTTTTAATCTACTGGCGATTTGGTTAAGCTTCTATAATAATAATATAATATTCTGCCACATACACACAACACCATCTAGCCCAAACTAAGCAGAACTTGTACTATGGGTCCTAGACAATGGATAAACATACATATATACTTTTTTTTGTAAATACTTACATATTATACATAGAAACACCCAGACCAAGACAAACATTCATGTTCATGCACACAAATGTTTGACTTGTGCGGGAATCGAACCCGCGACCTCAGGCGTGGCAGTCGGTTACACTAACCACTACGCCATCGAGGCCGACAATAATGTTAGGTGTTGGTTAATTTCAGCTCAGTATGCAATGAACGGAGATCGAACCTACTACCTCTACACCGTAAGACCTATCCTTTAAAATTCAATAAAAACAAAGTGACAAAACCACTATCACTTCTAATTCTAGTATAAGTAACGACTGCCAATTCAATTCGTACATAGGCTTTTTTTCTGATGAAGTCTTTCTTGCGGAGGTCATAGTGTTGGTACAATTTTATTTATTAATAATTTGCGAACAGCTTATTCCAACCTTAACCCATCTTAGGGTTAAACTGCTTTAAAGTTGACAACTTACAAAACAACATTAAGTCGTCGACCAAAAGTACTTATCAATATGGATTACGTTGCAAATTGTGAAGTTTGTGTTTAAATCCTGGTATTGCCCCAATCTTTACTACTAAGCTTCTGTTTAAAGAAACTTTGTCTTGGAAGTTTTGTAGGTGATCAAATATTTGTTGTCCCAATAGCAGCACACAGTTTGGCAATGTGTCTCGTAGCCAGCAATAGCCACCCGTGCCACCTGTATTACCTAGGACCTAAAATCATAGCTAGAGAAATGTGGATGTAACAGGTCTGCGTACTCCTTCGAGTACATTAATTAGAAGAACTTAAAAGTCGATCGCGCGTGACGTGCATTCTCCATGGAGGTATAGATAAACAATGATTATCTATACCTTCATGGAAGTCTCGTAGCGTAAGCGGATTTTGATTTGAAACGTGGCATTTGTGGCGCAGGGCTGTCACTTTAATTTATGTTTATTTATTATTGTGTATATGTGTGTTCTAGATATTGTGAAAGATTTAGATATTGTGAAAGATTTCGTGATTTTAGAAATAAATATGTTTTCTTTCTTTCTTTTCTACATGTATGCGTAAGTTTATGTATGTATTGTATGATGACCTCTGCTGGATACCATTAGATTTTCCACGTGCTCCCGCGCTCACGCGATTTCGAAGCTCCACGTACGGCATGAACTATTAAAAAATATCCTGCAAATATATTCTACTAGCTTTTGCCTGCGGTTTCGCTCGCGTTAATTTAGAATTTGACAATCAATTTGGGTTGTACTCTGCTTGTAATAATATAATTCAATCATGATTCGAGAAACAAAATTGTAACAAAAAAGAAAACCGACTTCATATAACAATATTCTAAACTTAAAATGCATTAAAAAGTTAATCAATAATTGCATATTCTTGTGAATAATTAAATTATTGTTACTTTTTTAGTCGGTGTCAGCCGCCCGCGCAGCGTGCTGCGTCTATGTGTGCAATTGTGCATGCCAATGTTATGTTATGATTATATGTAGTAAGACATCTCATGTTTAATTAGTTACAAACCTACCTTGGCTGACACCGACTCTAATAATAACAATAATTTAGTTATTCACAAGAATATGCAATTATTTATTAACTTTTTAGTGCATTTTAAGTTTTAAAATATTGTTATATAAAGTCGGTTTTCTTTTTTGTTAAAATTTTGTTTATTTCTTGGTTTTTAGTGAACCTTGCCAAATATGAGAACATCATCAATGTAGTCAAATACGCATTATTAAGTATAACTCGAAAACAAATGGTCAAATCTTGATCAAAATTAAATGGGACCACACGGGAAGCACCAGCTTTCAAATAAACAAGAATCATCAAAATCGGTTCACCCAGTCGAAAGTAACGAGGTAACAAACATACAAAAAAAAAAAAA
Source organism: Catocala sponsa (assembly GCA_963564715.1). Lineage (NCBI taxonomy): Eukaryota > Metazoa > Arthropoda > Insecta > Lepidoptera > Erebidae > Catocala > Catocala sponsa. The sequence goes on along the minus strand of OY751346.1, from coordinate 6,541,751 downwards.
TACAGACGAATTGAATACCTCCTCTTTTTTTTGAAGTCGGTAAAAACACGTGGCGCTATCTATTATCATAAGAACGTTATTATTGTTTTCCTCGGGAACAGTAACTTTTTCGGGGTGAAAGGTAGTCTATGTCCGTTTCTGTACACCTGTCAACGTATATGCAAAATTTCAGGATGATCGGTTCAGTGGTGTAGGCGTGAAAAGGTAACAAACAAAAAAACTCATTTTCGCTTTTATAATACTAGCTTTTGCGCGCGGCTCCGCCCGCGTGGTACCTACATCAATAAAAAGTAGCCTATATCCTTCTCCAGGTTTTAAACTATATCTGTACTAAATTTCATCTAAATCGGTTGAGTGAATTAGCCGTGAAAAGGTAACAGACAGACAGACAGATATACAGACAGAGTTACTTTCAAATTTATAATATTAGTAAGGATTAGTTAGGATTGTCTCTAGGAATTATCTCGGTAAAATATGCCATACGAAATATCAAATTGCTGTAATAACAGAAATAAAATCATTTAATTTAGTTATGTGTGTTGTGTAGCCTATTTTTAGCCGGCAGCAATAGTTCACCGGGTTTGAACCCGGCTGACCTTTATCGGGTACCGTAACCAATGGGCTATTTAAATGTACGTGAACATCCACGTAGAACATTATTTGTATATACATTATTTGTGATAGTTATTGAATTTATTTTATCAACTGGGATATCAGTCACAATAATATAGTTGTCAATAGGCATATCCTAATATTTTATATACAATTGAATTTAGGAATCATTTAAAGGAAATCTTTTACACGTGGAATGAATGGCTTTAAAAATATATATGTATATTATTTATTATTAAATATTTTTTTTTTATCCGTTGATAATTTTTTGACCAGTTCTTATTATAGCCCATATTTAAAATAATGCTTCTATCTCAAATATATCTATTATATTACATTGGATTAGTAAGTGTTTTAGAGAACATTCGTCTACTTTCGTCTACTATGTCAGAGTAATGCTAAGAAAATAAAGGTTAAGGGAACTCTAAGCCAAATAAATAAAACAAACCATAATTGTCATAAGGCTCGATAAAGTTGTGGCGACTCCGCACAGACGAAGAAGTTCAGCCTACATTTAACAGATGGCGATACAATCGCATTTCACATGACGTCATACTATTCTGCATCTCACAAGTGGAGTTTACAAAGCGACTAAGTATACAAAGTGGCACAAATGTTATCATATTAATTGATACCATATAATAATATACTACATGGTATTCTTTGACGATTTATAAATTATGAATCAAATGTATTCAGTAGTTTAGCCACAGGACATTTTCTTTTGTTTTCATAATTTAGAAATTTTAGAACATCATGTATGTAATGCAGAGATACTTAGGTGTCAAAGACCTTAAGCAGCGATATTAAAACAAACGTTACCCCGCTTTAAAAAAAACGTCGTATTGTATTATTGTATTATCGGGTCCGGGAATTTCCGGATCTTAGCGAGTTGATAAAGACGATTTCTCGGAACCTAAGACCTTTAACGAGCTGGCTACTGCACAAGATTGTTACAATGCTGTTACAATTTGTGTCTAATTTTATAGTATTTATTTTGTTAAAAAAAAACATTTCTTAATTTCTGCGAAAATAGGTTTTTTGTTTATGTTAACCGTCTTATTTCAACCAGCTTAAGGCAGTATATCATTTAATGTGATAACATTGGCGCCATCTTGTATACAGGATAATTTTGAAATCGTGTAATTCCTTTTAACCACGCATTCTACTGGTGGTATAGAATAACCCTGACCATATATTTTTTTATTAGAATTGTTTTTTGAGAAATTAATGTACCGATTTTTTTCGTGATATATACGTGAATGTTTTGTTACAAGCATTCTTCTATGACGTTAAGAAATGATCAATTATTGAAGTGAAAACTTCTTTAGCGGCGTTGTGCACTTTTTTGTGATGGGTAAAAAATGTTAAACTCGCGTCAGGACACGTGACCTGATCGAAAATTCGTAAGGCGGAGGGAGAATTGTCATGTTTGTGTACGATAGCGCAATAAATGAATATTGTATTTTACCACATAAATGATAGTACTTTTATACTGATAATTAAAGCAATTCGTGCAAAATTATTCCCTAACTATTCCAAAATATCAAAAAAGCACAACGTTAATATTCAAGTTTTCACTTCTGCCGGCACTCCCGGAGTGCAACCCGTTGTTTTTTTTAATCTACTGTTACCTAGTATCGAGGTAACAATTGAATCCATTTTATGCAGTTCCTTACGTCAACTTAATAAACTGTTATAAAAACCGATAAAAAGTAGTTTTATTTGAAACTTATGCATGTGGTTGCGTAAGCCTGAATACATAGTTCATTTTTCTACATGACTTCGTTTCCAACTATAAATTATATACAATCGGAAAAATCACCGTATAAATGCAATCAACAAAATTAACCTATTTCTGTCCACAGATACTTGTACAGAGTCTGGCCGTCGATTGAATCTGGTGTGTCAATGGTAAAGCATTAGGTACGTAACAAGAAAACCATCAAAAAATAATAATAATATAATAATATTCTACCACATACACACAACACCATCTAGCCCAAACTAAGCAGAGCTTGTACTATGGGTACTAGGCAATGAATAAACATAAATATTTTTTTTGTAAATACATACATATTATACATAGAAACACCCAGACCAAGACAAATATCTATGTTCACACACACAAATGTTTGACTTGTGTGGGAATTGAACATACACTAACCACTACGCCATACATGACCTTATTGCCGTCAATTCGTCCACTAATTTCACTTTTGACTAGGGAAATATGTATATGCCTATGATGACTTTGATGATTCTCGTAATCCATACATGCTGCATGCACATATCCAGAACCAAGTCGAATCGGATTGTGTTTTGTGTTCAGTGTTTTAATTAATTATTGTATAGTCAAAGATAAAGTTAAAAATTACATATTCATTTAGGTCGCAAACTAACACTTATGAACTTTAAAGGGGCAAGTGAGTTGACTGAATTTACATTTATGTTAGTTCAGAAAAAAGCTTGAGCCCATGAGAAGATCCCTGTAAAAACTGACGGCCACTCTTTTAAATCGCCATCAAATTATAAGTTCATCGATTAATGCCATGTATGGCTGTCCAAACAAAACAATAAACTAAAATTAAAGAAATGAAATTTCGTACACACGTTGTCAGGGGTACCTACAGAAAATGAGAGTCAAAAAAACCGCGGGCAAAAGCTAGTTTATTCTACCACTGAGATATTCCTTATCTGTCAGTATCAGACAGCTAACGTATATTATTTCCTCATTCAAAACACCTAACGCATAAAAAACTTCGTATCAATGACGTATTTAATCTAATTATACGTAAATGTAGTGCGTGGGTGTCGGTGCACATAATCGTGGGCAACAATATCGTGTCGTAGTCAGGTACAATAATAAACATCGCGCCACCTTACGCGTATAGTAAAAAAAAACGAACGTAAGCGGCTGGAAGGTTCCGGATAGCAAATTAAAAAAACGTGACCGAAAAATATATGTTGCTATCTTTAATATATTCTAATACTAGGTTTTGCTCGCGGCTTCGCACGCGTTAATTTAGAATTTGACAATCAATTCGGGTTGTACTCTGCTTGTAATAATATAATTCAATCATGATTCGAAAGACAAGTGGCGCCATCTATTATCATAAGAACGTTATTATTGTTTTCCTCAGGAATAGTAATTTTTTTTGGGATGAAAGTAGCCTATGTCCGTTTCTGTACACCTGACACCGTATATGCAAAATTTCAGGATGATCCGTTCAGTGGATTAGGCGTGAAAAGGTAACAAACAAACAAACTCATTTTCGCTTTTATAATATTAGTTAGGAAGTTAGGATTACTCGTAAAATAAAATCAAGCAGGTACATATATGTGGTGTGTCTTAGAATGCATAAAATATACGAGTTGTGGCAATAAAGAACATATAGACACATTGCAGACTGTACCCGTCACCTCTTGCACGACTGAACACTGTTTCCCAAGATACAGGCAATTGCCTAGTTTGGGTTTTCAGTTTCAGTACATATCCTAAAAAAACTTGTAAACGAATTGTATTTACCTTTAAGACCGATGTATGTAATTCTTGTGTCCAACAAATGTTTTTTGTTTTATAATAATAAGAAATCAAAAGTACAGTCACGGCAATGTTAAGTATTACCGTGGTACAGTAATATAACTATTATGTAGAAAAATTTACGACTAATGATTAACTAAGAAGGTTTATAAGGCATATGTAAATGATGACTATGACATACTATGACTCTGAAAGATAGAATAAGGAATAGTGTGATTAGAGAGAGATGCGGCATGAAAGTGGATAATTATAGTGACAAGAATAGAAAAGGGTGTTAAGCTGGTTTGGACATGTAGAAAGAATGGATGAGGAAAGACTGACTAAAAAAGTTTATAAGGCTAGTGTGAATGAAACAGTCGCAAGAGGAAAACCTAGGCGAACGTTTCTCGATCAGATCGGAGGCGTCCTGGACAAAGGCCAGGTTAAGAGCTCCTTGAACCGACGGGCGTGCATGAGGAATGTGATGAAAGTGAATGAAGCCAGAGAAGTGTGTCAGGAACGTAGCAAATGGAAATCCGTAGTCTCTGCCTACCCCTCTGGGAAACAGGTGTGAATCTATGTATGTATGTATGTATGTAAATGATACGGCAAATTTTTAACAAGATAGCAGACTAGAGAGAGCCGAGAATAAGCATAGGTACTCTAAACCGAAAAACTGGCTTGATGAATGTGATGAGGTTAGGTGAAGCAAGTTTATACCAGGATGGCAGCAACTGTAAATCTGTAACCTCTGCCTGCCCCTCCGATAAACAGTCGTGAATCTATGTATTTATAAATAAATGAATTTATGTAACACGGCAATAATGTCACACGTGTATTCATCCGCGTGAACATTTAAAATCGAATATTTTATTTTTATTACATTTTATTAGAATACAAATCTTGTTATGAGCATAGTGTTAAATCCTCTGATATTCTAGATTTACAATTTAATTCACGAGTCTTGTTCACAAACACATTGACAGATAGAGATGCTTCCAGGTCCTAAAATGATCTAGAAGAATTACATTTACACTCACCAAAATTCGCATAACAACATATTCGAATTATTCTATCTAGGTATATGGATGGCCGCCACGTGGCCGCTTTACCGCCACTAATGCGTTAATCTTTCTTGTGGGTTCTAATTCTACAGGATAATTATATCGTATAATCGTTTTGAGTTTAGGTAAACTTTGAAGCCGACAGACCTTGATACCAAATGCGGGTGTAGTATAAGCTCACCTCTCCGATGGAGCAGCTTACTATGAAATAGAAATAGAAATCTTTATTCGCTTGAGACATGGTATACAATGAAGGTGTTATAAGGGTTCGAACACATCTCGCCCTCAGTAGACATATGGAAATTTGTTTTAAGATCATATATACATCTATACAAATAAATAAAATTGAAGTGTCTGTTTGTAATGTCAAAATAACAGCTTTTTATCTAATTTATAATAATATGAAAGTATATATGTAGAAAGTATATATAATAATATGAAAGTATGGAAATTTGTTTTAAGATCATATATACATCTATACAAATAAATAAAATTGAAGTGTCTGTTTGTAATATCAAAATAACATCTATTTTTATAATTTTTGTCTGTTTGTCTGTCTATCTGTTTGTTCCGGCTAATCTCCGGAACGGCTAAACCGATTTTGACGGGACTTTCACTAGCAGATAGCTGATATTATGAGGAGTAACTTAGGCTACCTTGATTTTAGAAAAAAAATAGGGTTCCGCGGAAACAAATACTTTTTAGTTAAAATCTACGCGGACGAGTCGCAGGTAACAACTAGTCTATACTAATATTATAAAGCTGAAGAGTTTGTTTGTTTGGTTGAAAACGCTAATCTCACGAACTACTGGTTCGAATTGAAAAATTGTTTTAGTGTTGCATAGCCTATTTCTCGAGGAAAGCTATAGGCTATATAACATCACGCTACGACCCACAGGGGCAGCGCAGTAACCATAAACGCGAGTGAAACCGCTTGCACATCTAGTCATACATAATAGTAGGCGAGTCTACTGTCATCTCCCAAGCATTACAAAAGTTTTAAATAAAGGATTTAACTAGATATAAATGTGTCCAAACATTGATGGAAGTTTTCAATACATAATAGTATATTTGGACTGCACTGGATGGCGTAGTAGCTTAAGTGTTGCTACTAGATGGACAATAGTTTGTGCGATTCCAGTGGCGTAACTATAGGGCGGCAGGGCTGGAAAAATGCCACGGGCCTCCGACCCGAGTGGGCACCGGCCCAAGAGGCCGCGAGCTCAGAAATAACCTAACACTTTTAACTACATTTTGTAACTACCTAAGTACATACTTAAAATTAGAATTATTTTAAAGTAATTACATTTATTTTGTTTTAAGTACGTTTTTGTATGGTTTTTGTTCCAATTAAACAATATTATTATATTATTACATTACTCGACCTTGGACACAGACCTCACGATCACGATCGCACGCAAACATTACCGCAAACCTATCCCACGGGACCGTTAAATATTTTGCGCTTACAAGTAAAAAAAACTCGTCTGACAGTTCCCATCCCTTTTATTTTTAAACAGCTGTTCGGCGATACCATTGTTCGGGGTCCCTATAGCTGATTGTATACACACAGTGCCTAAGGTCTGCCATTGACGTCAGACCCCTTGAGACCTCTTTATAATATCACGTCAAGGCGAATGAAATAACTCGGTACAGCACGAAGTTGCATCTATGTAGATACAAAATGCTGATGATAAGATTATGAATCAAGTTTCGACACGTTCGTGTGTAGTCGTTAGAATCGTGGTGGAAAGAAGACATTTTTAACGTATACCTACATAAATATAAAGTGACGTCATCAAGCCTCTTCATTGTAGAATTCACCTATTCACCACTTTCACCTACATATTGCCAGCTTTGTTTAGGTTAAATCGATTAAATAAATTGTGTTTATACTTATTTATTTATTTATTTAAAAACTTCACGCACAAAACAATACATTGGCGGACTTAATGCCAAGGGCATTCTCTACCAGTTAACCGTAGAGTAATGCAGAGATAAAAAGATAAAAGAAGTGGAAAGAGATGCAGTCATCATCATCATCATCATCATGTCAGCCAAAAGACGTCCACTGCTGGACATAGGCCTCCCCTAAGGTTTTCCACACAGACCGGTCTTGGGCCACCCGCATCCAACCGCTTCCCGCGACCTTTACCAGGTCGTCGGTCCACCTTGTGGGAGGCCTACCCCTGATGATGATGAGATGCAGTACTTTAGGAGATATAAAATATATTAGGCCACCACCAGCTATGATTTGAGATCTTAAGTAATAGGGGCGTATTGTTCCCTGTCTGCATATTACCTGAAAACACATTGTTAATATTACAACCCATAATTTTCCTGTAATTAAATCCAATTTCTTACAAGAAAGAAAGACATAAAAGACTTCTTACATTACCAAAGCCAGAAACCGGACACTTTCGAACAGCCGTTACGAAATACGCACAAAAAAACAATTATTATGTAAAGTTTTAGAATCAATGATATTGGTGCCAATTCTGTTGTCACAAAATTCTCTAAGCTTAACTAAAAATCACAAAAATTTTGTTTAGTCCTGTCAAACGACATTTCGTATTCTGAAATCGTTAAAAGTGACAGGACTAAACTAAATTTTAGTGATTTTTAGTTAAGCTTAGAGAATTTTGTGACAGCAGAATTGGCACCATTGTTATTTATGTATGTCCAGCAGGTTTTGGTAATAGCAGCCAGTAACCAGGAATTGATGCTATTTAGAATATATTAATTTGTGGTTGGCAGCCTTGCTGAGTAACCAGGAATTGATGCTATAACTTTACAATAAAAATAATGAGACAGTGCGTTACAGAATGTATAGCATTGTCTTGTTCTCATAATCTATGGTAATGCTTTGAGGGATGATGGTTCGGCCTCAGATCAACGGAACATTATTACACTAAGATAATTACTATATCTATATATTAATACGTGAAGCAAAAACTTTGTACGACTTTTTACGAAAATTGCGCGGACGGAGGAGTTTAAAATTTGGCACAGTTAAAGTTTATATGGAGAAGGAGGGGCGAATCCTAATATTTATATAAAATATGCATTAGAAATACATAAAATTAATAAAAAAACACTACATGCACACAACCATGCATTTGACACACGCAGTCGAAGCGCGTAACTATGGTTACATATATCAATATATAATGACATATATCAGCAATATCTTACAGGTAAACTTTGGTCGAATTTCGAGCACTAGGCGACCGCTAGTATAGTTTATGAACTCAAATAAAAATAGATTGGCTTCTGGCCTAACTGGTCACTTTCCTTAGCGGTGTTGTGACGAGTTAACATTGCACAACTATATCCATAGGACCTTAAAAAGTAGTTTACCTATAAACGCGTTGTCCTTACGTATAAGAATCTTACTACAATAACATCACGATGTCAAGTCTCGGTTGTGTAGCATTAGTGAATGTGACAACAGTCGCAAGTTTGGACTCGAGGTGATTCCCGGGTCGGAAAAAGTGATATTAAGTAATCTTGTCAAAAAATTCTCAGTCCACGCTCCGTACGGACTCCATGATGTTACTAAGCATATTTTACTTAAAATCCAATAATTTGTCCAATCCGCTTATTAGTAGTAAGCGAATGTGCAAATTTTAAATGCGATAATTTCCACCAGCCAATTAAAATCCAATTCGTAGAAACTTTCACAAAAAGGTATTGCAAAACTGTAACAACACTATTTCTGAACATTGGAGATTGTTTTTAAGGACTTATTTAAGATCATTTAGCACAAAACTATATTTTTTATTTTTTATTGAATGTGTCTTTCTGTATGTTTGTTTTGTGATTGCGAAAAAATCTACTGACTGGATTAAATTGCGGCTCTCATAGCTTGTACTTGGGCTTTTACTTAACATTTAAGCCGAGTTTCATCTAATTCATTTTCATAATGACATAGATAACTGACTCACTGAATTAAAATGACGTCACAAGCGAGCTGTAGTCAATGCGGAAGGAATAACAGACAAAATGAAGTAAATAAATAACAAAGTAATTGTTTACCAAATACCTACCTTAAAACTACAAGATGAATTTTCAAGGAAGGTATTAACGATAAAACTGATTACCTTTTCATATATGGTTAAGTTTATAATCATAATTATGTATTAATGAGTACTCGTAACATTGATAAGATCAATCAAATTATGAGTGCGCTGTGCGCGTGCGCAGCCGTCCAAGTTGTTGGACAACGAAGGGAAGGTCAAGTTCGAAACGACGGCATCGGAACATGACTTTATACGGCAATAGCGTGAGATTTGTTGTTTCATACATAGACACGCCTTTTTACGGAAGGATAGGCGGAGACTATAGATTTGCCATGCCTCTGTCAAAAAGATTAAGATCGCTATACTAATAGATGCTTACATTGATATGACTAGATTAGCAAATATATAACCTATAGAATATTATTCGAGTGCACAGATGACGTTGTGGTTTATTTAGTCGCCTCGCAATTGCCCCCTTTTTCTTAGGTACATGTTTTCCGCCAAATAATAATAATATTTTATTTCCAAAATCAATGGTTACAAATATTCTGTAAAGGTATACATATTTAAATTATAAGTACCAAATGATTAAACTAGTAGAAAGGATACCCATCCCTGTACTAGTTAAGAACTGTATCACAGGTGACGGGACCTTCCAATAGGTACAACACATTCAGTAAACTAACCCAAGGAACACATATATAATACACTAGATGTTCCCGCGGTTTCACCCGCGTTTAACGTTACTGCGCTGCCCCCGTGGGTCGTAGCGTGATGTTATATAGCCTATAGCCTTCCTCCACAAATAGGCTAACCAACACTAAAAGAATTTTTCAAATCGAACCAGTAGTAATCACGCAGAATAAACCAGGAGAAACATCGTTTGTACTATGTCTGTAATGGGTAATTATTTTGCTGCGATGTTATTTTAAAACTGCTATATCTCCTAAGATATTCATTGAAATCGAATGAAGTAAAGGGAAATTTTGTTTTAAATTAAATACTTGTGATGATTAACGTATTTATTTGGATAAGGATTAATATCATGTTTATAAAAATACCTTCGCAAATAATGCATTATTTTAGAACAAATTTCGTTAGCATAAAAATGGTTATAGTGAGCCAACCTTAAAAGATAGACATATGCTGTCGCGGACTTTTTTTAGAACTTTTAAAGGGGAACAATTCTGTCATACATGATTTTTGCGAAACTTTAACTGTTTACGCAGCGCACGCAGCGGAAGCTCTCAAAAGGAAAAAATACTCTCCGATTTTGAAACATTCTTCATTGGTGCTCCGCTCCTATTGATCTTAGCGTGATGATATATAGCCTATAGCCTTCCTCGATAAATGGGCTATCTAATACTGAAATAATTTTTCAAATCGGGCCAGTAGTTCCTGAGATTAGCGCGTTCAAGTAAACAAACAAACAAACAAACAAACAAACTCTTCAGCTTTATAATATTAGTATAGATTCAGTAAACAAACCCAAACAGACTTAAGATATATTCAAATATAGCACTATTTTATATATACATAGGTAAAAACTTAAATACTAAATTAAATTAAACACATCGCCAAAATAAAATGTTGTAGGTTCGACTAAAACTCGGAGTAAAAAAATTGTGAGCTTCACGTGTAATTGTTGCGATTCTGGGTATACATCGAATCCATTATTTAGATACTACGAGGCAGTCCACTGCGAGGCAGGAATCATTTCTAGTGCGAGAATTGTCTTTTTTAAAGCCTGAATAATATAATAAATGCCAATTTACTATGTAGAATACTACTGTTATTGAGCCTGTTTCCCTAAGTGATAGCTAGTAAATAAAATCCTAACTAATATTATAAAAGCGAAAATGAGTTTGTTTGTTACCTTTTCACGCCTAAACCACTGAACCGATCATCCTGAAATTTTGCATATACGTTGTCAAGTGTACAGAAACGGACATAGGCTATATTTTATCCCGAAAAAAATTACTGTTCCCAAGGAAAACAACAAAAACGTTCTTATTATAATAGATGGCGCGACTTTCGAATCATGATTGAATTATATTATTACAAGCAGAGTACAACCCGAATTGATTGTCAAATTCTAAATTAACGCGAGCGAAGCCGCTGGCAAAAGCTAGTGTTAAATAAAAACAAAATAACAATAATAATATAGATAATAATATTCTATCACATATAGGTCATATAGGTACACAACACCATCTAGCCCAAACTAAGCAGAGCTTGTACTATGGGTACTAGACAATGGATACACATACATATATGTATATACTTTTCTTTGTAAATACTTACATATTATACATAGAAATATCCAGACCAAGACAAACATCCATATCCATGCACAGAAATGTTCAACTTGTGCGGGAATCTAACTCGCGACCTCAGGCGTGGCAGTCGGTTACACTAACCACTACGCCATCGAGGCCGACAATAATAATTATAGAATATGGTTATCTTGAACATTTTATGTCAGTATTTTTTAAAATGTTAAATCATTATTTTATGATGAAGTGACTATATTAATGCAATATGACAACACCGGTTATGTTACACGTTGTATAATAATTAAAAATATCATTAAAGACAGATAACAATAAGCATCGTGCTCTCAAATATTATTTAGTTCCGTGCTCTGAATCTGTAATCTCAGTTATTGAGATTGTCATCTTTAATCTCTTACGTAACCTATGGCTAGACGAAACCAATATACCTACTGTTCTATATCTTATCTGGTTAAACAATAAAATATCTTACAATATCTTTAGTTTTATATTATGTAATATAAGTAACGTTGTCAAGAAGCTGTAAAAACAATAGCTCATTTTTCATTATCAATACAATGGTGTACGAATCAAAAAGTTTTTTTTTTTTCGCTTGATGGATGCTTGTTTGTTTGTTTGTACTACACGTAAAAATCAATAAAAAGATTTTGAAGCGGTTCTTACAGTTTAGTAATATAGAGTTTAAGTTAAAATCTAAGCTATTTTTCGTATAATTCAGTTAAGAAGAACAGAAGTTATGAAGCGTAATGCGATTCACGATTCTGACGCAGAGGAAATCGGAGCCATAATTTAGCGTATAACTAAAAAATTACCCAAAAATAACAATTAAAACGATAAAATACATATCGGTTCAATGTACAACATGCTACACGATACAAATCCTAACAATTTTAACTAATATTATAAATGCGAATGTAAGTTTGTTTGTTTCGTTTTCACGGATTAACTATTCGATTGATTATCAAGAAATTTCGTACACACGTTGTCAGAGGTACAGAAAAGCATATATATTTTCTGGATGAATGGTACTCACCATAAGTACTGTTTTCGAGCAAGCTAAGCTGCGGGCAAAACCTAGTCATTTATAATACTCAAATCCTGCTACACATAACTTTAAATTCTCATCACTATGCAATAAAGCCGGGGCCGACAAGACAATTGAAAACAAAACGAAATTCTATCTCCCAATGTTACCAATATCGTATGAATAATTAAAATGGAGTTCTTTAATAAACAAGTCTTGTCGTCCATGCTTGATATTACGGTTAACAGTTAGGATATTTTATTCATGCGTTTCATTGTCCCACGACTCGAATATACTCGAATATGAACACCTGGGCGAAATTCGACCGTTTGATTTTTTTGATAGCCTTTCATTGCATGTCTTTGTGTGAACGCAGCTTCCTTTTTGTATGAATGAGACTTGGAAAGATCAATGGAATTTCGAAAGGGAATCTGCAGTAAATTTTGCAATTCAAAATAATTTAATTGTTGATGATGTACCTTGCGTACCTAAAACTTTTGAAGTAATAATAATATCAGGCTTTTAAGGTCAAAGTCCACCACCCTGGCCCAGTGCGGGTTGGAAAACTTAACATACCTTTGCTATCTTTATGGAAAACTCTCACACATCCAAGTTACCTCACGATGTTCTTCGTAGTTAAGGCTGTAATAACTACACTAATGAATCTAATAATTATTAGATTAATTAGTGTAGGTAATTATAATGAATAACGTAAAATGTTTTAGATAACTAATTTACAGGCAAGTAAAACTTGGACGCCTGGGATAAGAATATAACGAGCTCTTAAGCAAATTAGCACAGAGAGATTCTCAAAAAAGTTCTCCTATATATTATTATGTAAAATATATTAATTTGTGCTTGGTAACCTTGTTGTTTAATTAGAACGTACATTACATTTCTCTATTATGAAAGTGTGGACATTGTTACCTTCAACAATATTTAGGCTAGATTGCCTAAAACATATTTATGTACTAACTTTCGATTTATATATAAGTAAATACAATTTTACAAGTAACGCGTAAAAAATGTAGCACACAGTATGTCGGCAGCCAAGGCTCAACTTGCTCAAAAACACAAAAATAATGATGTATTTATTCAATATTCCGCCGGCCCGCTACCTAAATAATCTGAAAAACAAAACAACAATTTGAATACATTATACCACAAGAGCAAAAAATATACAACAAACATTCGAAACGGTCGCACGTTTTTCTCGACACTAACATTAGAATAAAATAAATATATTGAATATTACCATATGTATAAAAACAAAGAATAGAGAATATAACACGCAATTATAACAACAATTCAGCACATTTAAGATCTCATTCAAGTTTTTTTTTTGATTGTATAAAAAATAACGCTAGGCAATAGAAATAATTTGAAATGTCATTGCTTTAAGTAGTTTAAGCTAGTTATATTAGCGTATAATGTTTTCAAAGGATTTAATTAGATCCACTATTAAGCGGATTTTGCCGGTTTTAAATGGACTGTTCATTATACTCAACATTGAATTCGCATTGAAAATATAAATTGTGAAATTAAAATCTTTTATCCATCTTATAACTTTAGTAGCTACTAAAATTATAAGATGAGAACTTTAAAAAGCTTCTTTCCCATACGTGAGCAAGAAACATATTGTATGTCTATTAAAATAAACCAAACGCCTTAAAACTCTCTGGTCCTATCAGTACCGGACTATCCATATGTATGAGCCTCCCCTAGGATTCGAGCAAAAATAAAGAATAACTTGGCAAGCTTTTTTTTATAGAATAGGGGGCAAACGAGCAGACGGATTGCCTGATGGTAAGCGATTACTGCCACCCATGGACACCTGCAACACCAGAGAAGTTACAAGTGCGTTGCCGGCCTTTTAAAAAAGAGTACGCTCTTTTCTTGAAGTGTTGAAGGTCGTATTGGTCTGGAAATACCGTAGGCGACAGCTCATTCCACAGTTTTGTTGTGCGAGGCAGAAAATTCCTGGAGAAACGCACAGTTGTGGACTGCCAACCATCTAAATGATGGTTATTCAGCATATTCATCACAAATACTGGTGAAAATTTTGAAGTATTACATTCTATATTACAACTATTTCTCAAAAGACATAAAAAGACATGAGTTGCTTATACTGCCGTCATAAGCAAAATGCCGCTATATTTTTCCGAAATATTACATATTTGGGATCAGTAAAAACAGATACACGTCATCTACCAGTATTTTTGTAAAAAAATACTGGTAGATACGCCTTTTTTCCTCATGACGGCAGTATTGCCACCACGATGCCCTAATTCCACACTAGAACCGTTACATGAACCAAAAATTAACACCTTTATTCCTTTTTATCAAACTTCTATAACCTCATTTAAATGTGACATTAAAATGGCCGCTTAAATCTACCTCTTGTGATTCATAATGAGGCGTTTATTGTGAGACTACAATAATATCTCATTACATGGTCTAGCGGGCTGTGCAAACGTCTATGAAATATAGGTTAGACATAATTTGATGATTAAATAGTTGACGGATGATGGAACTTTTATAATATCATGGTTTTAGTTCAAGGTGAGTTGGCAAGGAGATTTCGTTTATATAGGGGAGCTAGACCTCGAAGTGCAACGCTATTACTGGACATTGGAAATGATGATAAGCGAGTTAATATACTCGATTCGTGTACATAAATACTTGGCCAAATTAAAGCATAATATAGCATACACGAGTCTAATCAATAACCAGCAACTTTGCGCACCGTGGTAGGTTTAGTCAATAGGATTCGGCACGTTCCATCTTTACTCGAGTGAGCCCGATATAACCTCTCCGCTCCTCTTTTATGGTATGCGCAAATGCAATCCAAAATAAAAAAGTAAAGATAATCAATAACGAGGATGCCTAGATAAAAGTAAGGTTACAATACCTATGTATAATCAGTAGTTAACCATAGAAATGTAGGTACTAACATTAACAATGTATCAATATCTTCAAATGTATTTCTTATTCGTGAAAAACATGTTTCATTACAGAAAATTTACCCGCTTTTACATGATTTCAGCATAAGACTGGTATTGCCCTTGACAGGTGAATGAAAACGCCGAATAATTGCGTACCTTCCTCTCCCATTCCTTTCCTTCCAAATTCAAATCTTTATCGCTTTGCCACAATGTAGTAAGTATATAATAGATGGTAGACTTATAGCAATTGTGGACCCTATCGGGCATCCTAACTTCCTAACTAATATTATAAAAGCGAAAATGAGTTTGTTTGTTACCTTTTCAAGCCTAAACCACTGAACCGATCATTCTGAAATTTTGCATATACGTTGACAGGTGTACAGAAACGGACATAGGCTACCTTTCATCCCGAAAAAAAGTACTGTTTCCGAGGAAAACAATAATAACGTTCTTATGATAATAGATGGCGCCACGTGTCTTTCGAATCATGATTGAATTATATTATTACAAGCAGAGTACAACCCGAATTGATTGTCAAATTCTAAATTAACGCGAGCGAAGCCGCGGGCAAAAGCTATTACTAAATATATTCCTCTAAGTTAATAGGCACATATATTAATTGTCGACTTGAGAGAGAAGGCTGTCTAAAGTCGACCACGTGCATGTGATAGCTCCGGTATTGCAATCGGTTACGTTACAGTAACCGCTTATAAAACAGACATGTGATATTCGACCAAAAAAATGGCGATAGTTTATTGAGTCCCGCCGTAAAGAGAACTTCTTAATGACATTATATTAAAGGAAATCTTGTAAACATTGTCACATGATGTCGCTTTTATTAATCTCTGGTACAAAATTTGGCCAGGAATCAAATGCGTGATACATTGTATGGTATCATTTTTATTCGGAGATATATACCTATTATTATTTTTGGACCAGCTGCAAAATGACTCGATCATTCTTGATGTGAAACGTGTGTTATTTCTGGTTCGACTAGACAAGTTTTATCGATTTTAATTTTATATCAAACGTCAATAGTTGGAGTGCAAAAGATACGAGAATAGAAATAGGTATATCTGATTCGTGATAGAAATAGAAATAATAATACACATCCTTACCTATTGACTGCTCCTGGTATGCCTTATTTTTAATTATTTATTTATTAACCTCTGAGTTTTCTTCGAAGAGGTTAATGAAAACACTTTGTGGGTCTGTGTGTCTGTCGGATAGTGACAAGCATAGCTCCGGAAACACTGGACCGATTGACTTGTAACTTGGTGTGCAGACACCTTGGGGTCATCCCTCGGTCGAGTTTGAATATGGGCTCTGGGGTCAAAAGACCCGCGAGATATAGGGGTCACAAGGTCACATGAAGACGAAGAGGTTGAAACCTGTGTTTTTACACTCATCTCGTTTAATAGGTCATAAAACAAATGGTGAAATTAAGGCCCAAATTAATTTGTAAATTAGAGCTGAATTGTGTAACAAATTTGTTTATTAATAAATTGGAAATACCAATTAAGAATTAAACAATTAAATTGTAATATCTATTATACTAATGGTATCACATAGTTATTAACAAATATCCAAAACTTGTTTATATTTTGGTAAATGACTTTGTTATTCATATTACTTATTACTCTATAATGAAAGATTCAATATAAACAAATACTATCCATTTATTATTATCAGTAAAACTATACAAAGTAATGTTTGTCCGCACGGGAATCAAACCAACAACACTGGGCGCACTGGCAGTGGTGGCGAAATACTCAAATATATAAAAAAATAAATGCGAGAGATATATTTCAGTATTACGGTAACCGAATCATCAGGAATCCTCCTGCACTCTAGACCTCCCTTCTGGCCAGAGCGTAAGGCTTTTCTTTCCCTCAAGCATTTCCACTCCTTCTTCCCTCAAGCATTTTTATTCCTTCTTTATCACCACCTTGCTAGAGGAGTCTTCGCTCCGCCCAGAGAAGAGTACATTATTTGATGATATCCTAACATAAAAACGTATTTCACCGTCGGAACTCTTACTCACAGCATGAAAGGTAGCAACACTATTCTTACGCAAGTTTTCTATATAAGGGTAGTCTTTCCCCAAAGCAACTTATATACCTTCAACGACTTAAATCAACGACCACAACTTTCAGTTACATCAATTTACCATACACGTGTACCGTAAGCCTCCACGTGGACTATAGTGCACTGACTTCTATAAACAATAATAATTAAAACTGTTAAACAATACAATCGGTAATAAAATACCTCATTATTGTGTTACAGTGTCATGATATTAAAGTGGCACAGCAAATAATGATGGCTTATGTTTAACTTACCACCAGACATAGTAAAATATAACAGTCAAAAATAGTAAATGATCACCAAAATTAAAACCGTATTTTAATACCAGAAATATTAATTGCACAGCAAAGAGAACCTCCGGCTCCGTCGACTTTATTTTTGGGTGGGTTTAAGAAGGAACCTAACATAAACTAACCCTTCCGAGACGGAATGCAGTGATTTGAGGCGTTTCGGGACGTTTCGACACCAAAATATGCTTACTAAAATATATCATAACGAACACGTTATGATATATTTTAGTAAGCATATTTTGGTGTGCAATACTATTTTTGGTGGTCATTATATTTAACACGTTCCCTGTCCGATGAACCACATATGGTACATAACAATTGATTTTCTATTGTGTCTATCACGGGACTATGAATGGGTTAATCCCAATAATTATGTATACATTTTTTTTTCGTTCTGTTTGCATTGACGCGTATCCCACCGCGGGGGCGGGCAGAAGGGTTATGTCGAACTCACCGGGGTAAAACAGAAAGATGGTAATGATGATAATAATATGGACCTCCCGGAATACCGACTAAACCTACCACGGTGTTCCTCGACAAAACCGCAATCGGCGGGGCCGCGCGAATCACTTTCACACGCGGTCGCGACCCCGCCGAGATTGCGGCTCGCCGTATGAACTGGCAGGCCACTACACAATAAGACTAGGTTTTGGTCACCACTAGATTTAAACCCTACTGTCCCCCCTTGTGGGGGAGGGGAGGAACACACGACACAGGCGCGCTTGGGAACACGCACGCCGCCTATGGGACCTGGTGCTTATCAGGTGGCGGGCAGGCCCACGAAGCCCACCACTCCCAGGTCAAACCTCAGGGTAGCTGGCGGTCATCTCGCGCCCTCCGGCGCCCGGTTCTGCGGTTGGGGAGAGGGTTTAAGTGCTCCCTCTCCCGGTCCGCCGCCTCCTTGATGGACATGACTTCCTCACAGAAGGAGGCGACGGCGTTTCGCGACCTTTCGCTCCGGGCCATAGATTGAACCACAGCCGGAAGTGAGAGGGCAACCATACCGACTGCCGCGACCAACTCACGGCGCTGCGATATACTTAATTAATTATACTTTAAATAATATCAACTATTTATTTCTGTTGTCATCTTCTAGCTAATTCGACAGACATGCGACCAGAAGCTCAATTATATAATTCTTTTTTATACCGACACAGACTAACGCATTCTGGAGGTATAAGCAGAAGCGAATGCCTGGTATACTCATACTTAGTATACTGTGTTAGGTTGCAGATAGTGGGGTGGCTATTGTTGTGTACCGGACAGATTTCAAGACCATGTTGTCTTTTCCTAAAAGACAAAAACCAAGGAACCCACCCTCATGTTTAAGAATTTCAGTTGACATCGAAACTAATAGGGCAAAGTTTTTATAGATAACATAAGGAGTTGTCTTTCTTTTACTAGTTTTTGCCTGCGATATCATTTACATGGACTACACTTGGTGCCATAATTCCTGCAAATCCTCAAATAAAAGTTTTTAAATTTATTCTTAGGCTAATCAACTATGATACCGTATTAAAAGCCGTTCAGTAATGCTTGCGTGATGTCGAAACATATAGGCAGACAGACGGACAAAAAATCGAAAGGTCATTGTTATGCGTTAAGATCCCAGTTAGTATTTTAAAGTGATCTGCGATGTTTTTTGCAGTTTTAGATTAGTAGATGAGATTTAACTCTCATACCTTCAACTTCAAAATTATTAAATCGAGCATATTGTTATTATTAAATTATAGCGTAAACCAAATAAAATAAAATTTATCAATATGGTAACACAAAAAGAATTTAAATGAAAATTACGTAGATAAGTCTACCAGAACACATCTCGTTAAAACAATGAGCAATAAAAACTTTATTTATCTGTGGTTACATTAAAAGATTTTTTTTCCGGTCATACATGATTTAACATAATTATAATGAGACTTTTTGTATTTTCTCACTACGTTGTATTTATAGAATGTAATAAAATGTGTATGAAGGTTACATTTTATGATAAACCTAGTTAAAGTTGATGAGTTTTTGCTTTATGTGGTTTTAATATATGAAGTAGATAGTATATGTTTGTTCTTTATATACGTACAAGGCGTCAGGCAAACATACAGTCAGGTAAACGGTTATAGCAGTCTCCTGAAGACTGTGACATTTATGGCACCTGTCCGATCCTTCAAAAAATAGGGGCGTTATGTTGGCAGCTTGAAGGACAAGGATTCCAACTTAAAAATCCTTTACATCGAATGAATACATCGCAAAGCTGTGGCTTTCTGTAGATTGAATTTATTTAGTTTTGTGTAAACATATTATTATAGTACAACGAAATTTCACGACTAAAAAATCTTTAGTATGTAAACAATATGCAGCGTATTAAGGCACTTTTAGTTGAGAAAAACTTCTTGTGCATTTAAACCTTTCTTAAATAATACAACTCTTTTATACGAGTACAAAGCATAGATGAGCATAGGGATAATCCTCATGTCAAAAGATTTTATGAACATTAAAACAATGGACACAAATAATAACCAGAGAGAGAGTGAGATTCACTTTTTCTTTTTACTCACACAATTCCTATTGGACCACATAAATTTACCCGGTGTGAAGATAACACCCGCAATGCTTCACGTGACGACAGTATCGAGGCGACCAAAGGCACTGCGCCATTTGCACAGCCATACAGGCTATACAATCGCGTATAGGTAATACGGTACTGTATTTTAATATGTATATGTGTGAGTAAGACCAACACAATTAATTTGCTTAAGTATTTATAGAGAACTAGATGTTTCCGCGGTTTCACCCGCGATTATCGTTACTGCGCCGCCCCCGTGGGTCATAGCGTGATATTATATAGCCTATAGCCTTCCTCGATAAATAGGCTATCCAACACTAAAATCATTTTTCAAATCGAACCTGTAGTTCATGAGATTAGCGCGTTCAAACAAACAAACAAACTCTTCAGCTTTATTATATTAGTATAGATTATAATGTAGGTAGGCACGTTGTTTATACAAGGTTGATTATACAGTGAGGTTTTATTTCTATCTACATATATGTATGTGATACATACTATAGTATGTTCCACATACAAGCTCTACACCAGATTTCAGTTCAATAGGAGCAGTAGTGTAGCGACAGGATAGATTTTTAGTTTTTACTAAACTGCAACGGGTTTTATCTACCCTAACAGCTGACCAAGACTCTAAGCATAGGTATCTAAGGTCATGCACCTTAAAGCGACAAAAATGTAAGAGACTTTGCCGCTCTGATACTTAGTATACATTATTACTGTAGCCAACAATCACGCCAAAGTGAGTCTTAATCTAAGCGTAATAAGAACGAAAACACAAGCATATGTTATGCTTGTGTTTTTAGTTTTTACTACTAGTTTATACCATTAGTTTGTAACACAAACAAGGAAGCAATAAATCAACCCGTGACAACAATGAAACAAAGAAAGAAAAACAACAATGAAACAATGACAGACAACAGATGTTTATAAAATATGGTGTTTCCGTACATATTAAATTGATTTAATTTATTTGAAAAAAGTGATTTTCTATTTTTATCTTTATCGATTTTTTAACCTTTTCGAATTACACTAAGCCCATATAGAATACTCTGTTCAATTTAATGCCCATGGGTCATAGCAACCTTGTATAATGTAAATGTAGATAGGATTGCCCAACCTAACTATTGCAATAGAAAAAGGTTTACAATTTACAATACCGAACTCCTCTGGGTAGGGACAACCGCGTCGTCGTGGGACCCGGGCGTACTCGAACTTGCAGTATTCCGCTTCGAGCACAAAATATGCGTCGACACGTGTTTCGTTTCAGCACGAGGCAACTTCAAGACCGTTTGGCAACAAATGAGCGATGAGTAGCAGTTCGATGATAAGTACTAATGCAAAATGAGGGCTTAGATTGCTAAGCCCCCATTGGGGGTCACATTTAAGTCCATTAATTACCTTATACATTCGATTCAATATAATGTAGATAGTCTTACTATACCTTAAGTAAAGTCAAAATTAAAGTATGGAAACTGACCAACGAGCATCTAAGCACCAAAGTATTGAGCTCTAACTAATAGCCAAGTCTATACTAATGTGAGGTCAACTTCCACTGGTTAGTACACGCTAGTCGATAAAGAAAATCTCTTCCAGTAACTAATATTCAGACTGAGTAACTAATCATGTTATCCTCCTATAAGTATGTTGAGGTCAGCCTCTAATCAAGTCTAACGCGGCCAGCTATAAATAAACGAATTATGTGCTAACTAATAGTTATTAAATAATATTATAGCGTTAATTAACACCTTCACACATCTTTTGAGCTGAAAGGACATTATCTTGACACGATAATAAATCGTTTCGCCGCATTGTAACGTTACGCGATTATTATTAACAAACATGACGAATGAATTAAAATTTGAATGACTATTCGAATGTAAATGAGTTGTCATTGTTAATTCGAATACAGATCGAATAATCAAATTAAAATATGATAAAGTTTTCTTTTGTTATGGAAATTCGTAGTAATGTTTATACTACTTGTGTATATGACCATAATTATTCGGTACCTACTTGGACATTTGAATGATTATTGGATAAACGCACATGGAGCTTGCTTACTATGTTGTAGTAAATTGTAAACGGTGACTATAAGGATTATCGGGCATAAACATAGAGACTCCAAGTTACTTTCACTTGTTTAATACCTGAAAGTTAGCCAGCAAGGTAAAAATCTACGATGATAATTATATTCTAAGATTTGCTGTCATAGTAAGATGTGCTAGAATATATTATTATATCTAGTGTATTATTGTATTAAACGGAAGAAATGAAGATTTTATTTCTAAGCAAGTTAAGTAATTTAATTGTAACCGCACGCGGTGTGAATTCCGATTACCTTATATTTTATGAAAACCTAGACATAACTGCCGAATCTTCGTGTAATACGCTAACATTATCTAAATCATTAGTTCGCAAAGTGGTCCAGGTGGACCCTCAGGGGTCCACGAGAGACTCGACGGAGGTCTACGTTGGCGTGACAAAAAAATGGGGGTTCACAAGTAAGTGGAGGTCCACGACTGTCCGACAAGCTCAGCGACTGTTACTTGTAAAAACTTGCATTTCCAGTGGTTTTTCGATTTTCCGGTACAGAATTACTAAAAAAGAAAAGTTCAGCCTCTAGAGATTTCATGAAATTTTAAAGTGGTCTATGAGAAAAAAAGGCTGGGAACCTCTGTCTAAATAAATAGCAATCGTGATAAAAAATCTACACTTTTTAACTTATTATAACGCACTGGTGGCCAGAAACAATAGATTTTTAATGATGTCTGTTATTCTAAGACTGGACAGATGAATACTCAAATACACATCCTCAGGAACTACTGATCCGAATTGAAAAATTTATTTTAGTGTTGGATAGCTCATTTATCGAGGAAGGCATAGGCACGCTACGACCCACGGAAGCGGTGCATTAATTATAAACGCGGGTGAAACCGCGGGCACATCTAGTCTATTATATTTCGTGTTACGATCAACTACATTTAATTAGTCCACGGGTGGTTACGTGAGCACCGGAACATAGGGCTTACCGTGCTCTCTAATCCATGGCACATAGCTCGTTAACTATATATGTAACACGTGAATCAATATACTCAGTAAGCCCGTTCACATGTTATGTACTATCATTAGTATATGAGAGCAGCGATAGCTCAGTGGGGAGACCAACAGACTGCAATGCAGAGGGGCTCGGGTTCGAACCCACGTCGCGCACCTCTGACTTTCGGAAGTTACTTATATGACTTTTCGAAATTATGTGCGTATTGATTGACGATTATTGCCTGCTCCGTGCCTCGAAAAGCACGTTAAGCCGTTGGTCCCGGCTGCCATGAACAGTCAGTCAGGCAGTCGTTATTAGGAGAGTGTCGACACAAAAGATCCCACTGGGTCGAGGTGTCGCCGGTCTGCACTGACTGGCCACCACATAAGATAAGATAAAATAAGATCATTAGTATATGAGACTATACGTCTATATGCAGTATAAATATGATAGAATTAATTTCCGTTTGGGGCTTCACCTACGTAAATCCCCTATTTATTTGTGTTTTTGATTGATTATTATAACAGAAACTTACACTTACAAACACAGACATTCGGCTGTATATGTGTGACCTACAATACGCCACCAACATTTTAATTCACATGCAAATACGGAGCGAACTTATAATTGTCTACTGGTCATTTTACAGACTCCTTTCTACTACTGATAACTTCATACCAGGAAAATTCAATAACATATATTATATCCTGATTAGGGTAATTGCTCAGATCTTGAGAAAACAGCAACAAAATTAGTTAAAACTGAAAAGGGAGCATATTGCTATCTCCCTCGCACACGTGCACTCAAGTAGCAGTTACGTCACAATGAAGTACGTACGCCCTTTACCTTTTATTTGACAACTAGCCCTTTTACCAGATTTTAAATTTTACCTTATTTTTTTCTAAGTGGATTGAAAACCAATTTTCGTCCAAAATCTTTATAACATAAATTCTTAATCATAGTAATTAAAAAAATATATTTATGCTTTATTCTATACTAACACATGCATAAAATTACGCCGGGAACCAAGCAGATATCCTAAATTTAATCTATACTAATATTATAAAGTTTGTTTGTTTGGTTGAACGCGATGATCTCAGAAACTACTGGTTCGAATTGAAAAATTCTTTTAATGTTGGATAGCGTATTTATCGAGGAAGGCTATAGTCCATATAACATCACGACCTACGAGAGCGGCGCAGTTATCATTAACGCCGGTGAAACCGCGGGCACAGCTAGTTTAATTATAATATAATTAGCTATTATAATAAGCGGCCCATCCTGCATATATAACTGATATGATTATTGAGTGCTATTTGTCGTTATGTGATGTGTCAGTTAATATATCACTACATTTATCAGTTGGATGAAGAAAACAAAATAAGGTCAATGTACCGCACTCACACATGTGCGGCTAAGTAAGACGTAGAATCATCTAGAAGTATATAAGTACAAAACATTAAAAACGCCCCTAAGAATAAATCTATACTTCTATACTAATATATTATAAAGCTGAAGAGTTTGTTTGTTAGTTTGTTTGTTTGGTTGGACGTGCTAATCTTAGGAACTACTGGTACGAATTTAAAAATTCTTTCAGTTTTGGATAGCACATTTATCGAGGAAAGCTATAGGCTATATTAAATCACGCTAAGACGAATACGACGAAACGGAGCATTAATGACAAATGTTGCAAAAGCGAGCAAAATTCTCTTATGTGAAGCGGACGAAGTTGCACGGTAGATACATATCTGTATATGTCCTTGAGTATGTATAAATTACATACTTAGGTTCATGCTTATATTGTGAAAGGGTAGACAGGAGTATATAACACTAATATTTCGCCACCTATTGTTTTTGGACCCCACGAAATAGGAGGCGACAATTATTGTCGTCTACAAAGCAATGACTTTGACTGCACGGATGACGTAGTGCTTTAAGAGGTCGCCTCGCCACTGCCGCTATGCCGAGTATTGTGGGTTCGAATCCCACACGGGACAAAAAATTGTGGGACCCACAAATAATTGTTCCGAGTCTGGGTGTTCTTTATGTCCGTTGTTTGAATGTTTGTAAAGTCCCACGTGACGCAGGATGTTTACCTAGAGCAGGAGTTGTCTTATTTAGAAGAAAATGAAAAGAATGGTCTGGAGCCACTGAAAAAGCAAGTAACCATTTTCCCAACGCAGGAAACGAACCAAAAACCGTATACACCGCTAGATATAACGCTTATAACTATACAATACCATAACCATCGAAAAAATATAATATAACTAGATTTTGCCCGCGGCTTCGCTCGCATAAAATATGTATGTTATGTTAAGTTACAGGAGTAACAGTACATTTTTCTCATCGATAAGTCCTTATGTCCTTTTTTGTTCCCCTCACAACGTGTATGCTAAATTTCATGATGATCGATTGAGTAGTTGAGGCGTGAAAGCGTAACAAACAAACTCACATTTACATTTATAATACTAAGTCGGGATTATTTTCTCATTAGTAACAAACATTTCTACTATGTAATTATTTCGTATTTATAATGAGCAAACAAGTGATAAATATTATAACTGTCCTTGACGCGCGACTAGGCTATAGAAAGAGATGTCAAATGTTATCATACTGTGCAACACCCATTTAAGTTACACAAACAAATATAATGAATTAAACAACGCTTACTTAGGAATCATAATCTATGTGGATAAAGTTGTACTAGACACTGTTGAATGAAGAAGTTCAGTATGTCGAAACGTAAAATATACAAACATTTAATAAGTTCCTCCAGACCAAATGTCGGTCATGGTGGCCAATCTCAACGAAGACTGGCAATCATAGACAAAATTATTGTGCACAACAAGTTATACTATCTATTCTCTCACTCTTGTAGTCCAATAGGAGGTTTATCCGACACGACAGGAAAGAGATCAAGCGAGCGCAAACAAAACGGCCTTATGTGCTTTCCAAGAATTCAAAGAACGGATTCATAAAACAAACAGACCTGGAATAAACAACACAATATTTATTATTGATAAATATCATAGTTCTTGCTATTTTAAATGTTTTTATTCATTAAAAATAACACAGAAGTATTTATTGCTCGTTGACAATTCGATAGAGAACTGGGTCCAGTTCTCTATGAAATTGTCAACGAGGCAATTAAATTATGGTAAAAAATACATTACGCCATTCGTTTGTCTCACTTTATCTATACTAATATTATAAAGCTGAAGAGTTTGTTTGTTTGTTTGAACGCGCTAATCTCAGGAATTACTGGTTCGATTTGAAAAATTATTTTAGTGTTGGATAGCCTATTTATCAAGGAAGGAAGAACATCACGCTACGACCCGCAGAGGTACCGCAGTAACGATAAACGCAGGTGAAACCGCGGGAACATCTAGTATTTTATACAGCTGGCTTAAACGTACTTCGAATATAGACGCATATGGACTAAATTGCATAAAAATACGAGATATGGATAATGGGTGGTCCCCTACAAGAAATTATTGATGATGATTCTATCAAAGCTTTTAATATTTGCTCTATCGTAAAAATATTAATACATGCAAGTATTACCTTGGAGTAATTATAAAATAAACTTTAAAAAAGAACAAAAGAAAACAGGCGAGTGTGAGTACGTAATAGTGCCTCCATTGTGTATTCATAATATGTTAGACTCGGTGAGCCGTTAACCCGTTTATTCTGCACCACGTGCGTTTTCAACAAATACCTTTGACGACAACAAAAAAACTAAGCGCCATTTTCTTGTAAACGGTTTAACCGTCATTGTGGAATGAAGGGTAAACGGAATAGGGTTGATGAACCGACCTAACTCGACCGATCAACATGAAATTTTGCATACACGTTATCGGGGTTACAGAGTAGGACATAGGGTACCTTTCATCCAAAAAACGTATTGTTAAAAACCTAACATAACCTACATTTACGTGAGTGAAGCTGCGGGCAAAGTTTATTGCGAAATATATACAGTTTGATGTTAGAAATTATGTAGTAATCTGTCATCATATACAGCCTTGCGGCATGCAATTATTCATAATTAATTACATTAATTAAAACTAATTTTAAATAATCATACATTGACAGGCAATCTAATAATATCTCTTTATACGTCTCTCACTTCTGAATACCAATCAACGTGGTTGCACTTACTCGAGCTCCGGCTTATCTGCTGGGGACGAGGTCCCTCACCGACTCTCTGACGCATTCAGGACCGCAGTGTCGCCACTCACATTCAGCTCGCCACAAGCTGCCCTGCGGTTTGTGCGCTTTTATTTAACATAGTGATACGTTTTTTGTTTATATCACAAGGCGAAGGTGGTAATTTAAAAGCTAGTGTACTATGCCCTCCGGCATCGCGTTAGTCTCATGAGGAGATAACGACTGTCCCAGAGGGATTAATTATTAAATAAAAAATAAACAAAAATTTTCTAATAATCCAGTATCATTAATAACATTATAATAATAATTAAAATAACGTTTGTGAATAGTTTTTTTTTATTTCATCATGTCAGCCAAAAGTTTTCCACACAGACCGATTTGATAGCCACTTATTACTTGTAAATAATTTTCTATCTCATTGTCATATAGCATTCTTCATCCTGTAGAGGATCCAGGGGCAAAAACAGCGCTGCGGAGGGTGACTGTGGCTAAATCTAGTGTTGAACCAGTGTCACGGAGAAGAAGAAGACACGTAGATGAATAAGATGGCATCCCTTTACACATACGCTTATAGCAGCACATAAGGTCTCAAGTTCAATCTGTGATTTTCAATAGTGAATGATTATGAGACGGAGATAAGTCGTGATTATGTTCTACGATGTTTCGTATAGCATTAAACGCTAACTTACCGGTGTATTTTTAGGTTTTCTTTATCTCATTATACCGCGTGAATAATTCGAAACCGCGGTAGCTGCATTTGCATTATTTGTTGAGCAAATACGTTATCAAATCCTTACTAATATTATAAATGCGAAAATGAGTTTGTTTGTTTCGCTTAACTACTCAACCGATCAACATGAAATTTTGCATACACTTTGTCAGGGGTACAGAATAGGACATAGGGTACCTTTCAACTAGAAAAAAAGAACTGTTGCAAACCTAACCTAACCTAACCTACATTTACGCGAGCGAAGCCGCGGGTGAAAACTAGTCATTCATAAATAACGAAGTTGCTTTCGAATATTTATCAAAGTTTCGAATATTACAATTTACTTGAACATTCAAATAATTCGATATTTTTATTGAAGACCCGTCGCTTAGTTGTTACTCGTGGTACCTATTTGCAAAGAATGGGATTGCGTCACAAGTTTTACGAGCATCCCAGATATTTTCCTTATTGACAGATTACCGTTTTATAACAAACAATACCAGTTATATTATTGTTTGTCATAAAACGGTAAGAGATTCAGTATTTCCCCTATTATTCTTTACAAACATGATGACATAAGGGATATGACTGAATATGCTTTACGTCATCAAACGCCAGGTGAAGGTAAGTATTAAGTAAAATACTTTTGCCTCGTCTGATAATGAGTAGAGGACCATGATTTTTATTTATTTATTTGATTCACCAACAGTTATATACAAAAAATTATTTACACATAATACAAATACAATTGATAGGTTTACAACTAATTGCATAACTAATAATATGTGAATACAGCATGCATTTCAATGTTTATTAAAAACTATAATATATTTAATAGTAATTAGTCAAAATTGTGATCAGCAATGAAACAGTTTATAAATAGGATTAAGAAACCTTTAGGTATTTTCAAAGAGGCCTGTAAGCAGTAACCGTAGCCTATGATCGCCTAGTATTTATTCTATTCTATTCTATCACATACACACAACACCATCTAGCCCAAACTAAGCAGAGCTTGTACTATGGGTACTAGACAATGGATAAACATACATATATACTATTTTTTTGTAAATACATACATATTATACATAGAAACACCCAGACCAAGACAAACATCCAAGTTCATGCACACAAATTTTTGACTTGTGTGGGAATCGAACCCGCGACCTCAGCTCTGGCAGTCGGTTACACTAAACACTACGCCATCGAGTCGTCCAAATATTGACAACCTGATGGCAGATAAATTAAAGACCGGATGAAACGCAAATGTAAAAGTATTTTCCTTGGAGAGCTGGATCATTTGTACCAAATAATTGGCTATGGCGGCTATATTTTTTATTATGTATCTATTGTTAATATAATTATTTATACTACTTAGTAGTACATACATACTTATATTATTATATTATTAGTCCTTGTATTTATTTCCATTTTGTTGTTCATTTAAATGCATGTTTTTATTTTTTATTTTATTTATTCTATATGTAGTTAAAATAAAAAAGTTTGAAATGTCTGCTTACTGACTTCAATCGAGCAGAAAGAGAGAGAGAGAGAGCTAAATTGTCAACTGTAATAATCGCAAACATTGGCATCCACAAGACAAGCCATTGGCTTGCCTAGTTTTGAGCCATTGAATATTATTTGTATGTACTATTTTTGGTAATAAATATATTTTGAATTTTTATTTAAAATTTATATCAGCATATGGTTGACCTTTGACACTTGTTACTGACCTCCCTCAATTTAAAGTAATAAACTAAACTAAACTAAAAACTAAAGATACCCGATAGTTTTCATTGTACATTCGAGAAATGACGTTTCAGGATAAAATCTTTCAGAATGGAACATATTGTCGGCCTCGATGGCGTAGTGGTTAATGTAACCGAATGCCACGCCTGAGGTCGCGGGTTCGATTCCCGCACAAGTCAAACATTTGTGTGCATGAACATGGATGTTTGTCTTGGTCTGGGTGTTTCTATGTATAATATGTATGTATTTCCAAAAAAAAAAGTATATATGTATGTTTATCCATTGTCTAGTACCCATAGTACAAGCTCTGCTTAGTTTGGGCTAGATGGTGTTGTGTGTATGTGGTAGAATATTATATTATTATTATTATTATATACAGAACCGAGTTTTAGAGAATTGATATCGTAGCCTCTACCTACGGCCGGATTTTAAGGTTTGAATGCTCTGGACAACAAAAATGTTTCAAACCGAAATATTTTTTTGAAACAGTCTGAATAAGAATCCAGCTCTTAATAAATATAAAATGTAATCATCTGTGCAGGCTGCCCCCCGAGTAGGTAAACAGGGCTTGAATTCCGCTGCCTTCTTTTGTGGAGTACCTGGATTGAAGCACTTTTCGACCTACCTTAATCCATACTTCATCTATCAGCGTCCTTTATGTAATGATAAGCTTGCGAGACGTCAATACTACTATTATTCCAAAAAGCGTCCTCAGGCTTAACGCCTTTCCATTTCTTGTTTCTGACTTTGATATTTGAATCACAGTCTTTACATAAAGTTATTTATATTTTTATAAAACCAGTTTGTTGTTGTATGTACATTTGTAGACAGGTATTTATAGGTGTAACTGTGACTAATACGAACAAATATATTATTAAATAAATATGTTTGTGAACAATACAATTAAAAAAGGCATTTTTAAAAACGTGACTGTCTTGCTATGTGACGAATTTACGACAGCGAGCAATAAGAACGTAGATTTCTATTTCTTATTTTATTTTATTCTGCATACCTTATGTAGGTATGCTGAATAAACATATACCTGTTTACTTATATCTGTTTTCCGGTGGTGAAAATTTGAGCCTTTTGCCGTGCTACTGAGAATATATGATTGAAAAACCTAATAAAACTTTATTCGACACAATCGCCTACAAAACCGCGGTGGTCACCAATTTGGCAAGCAAGAAAACCTAAATATTTTTCTTAGAAAGACAACTCTTGCACTAGCCTAACCTGTGTAGCGGGTCGTTACAAAAGACATTTAAACAACTGACCAAAAAAAACTAGACTTGAAACAATTGTCTGTGAACCTCAACTTTTTTTATCCCAAATGGGGTTCGAACACTCAGAGCACTGGCTGACAATGCGATCACTTAATCCATTCTTGACCTTTCAATCAAAACTACATAATACAAGCCATAATGATTATTACCACGACATACTACTATACTATTATGTAACAACATAATACATTAAACCTTAAGTACGTCTGTATCAAAAATAAAACTCAAGCGTCGCGACTCGGCGTCGCCTGTCGCACCGAACTGGCGACGTAAAGTCTACCGCTTGTCCTCCATAACTAGGACATGTCGTGCCTAGACAATGTTCTATCTAGCAAACTTAGTGCGACCAACATTCATAAATATTTAACCGACGGAAAAGGATCTTCTGGTTTCCTTTAAAGATTTATGAAGTTCGTTGATTTATTTTTTGAGAATCTTGCATGAATTTTAAGTTTTAAGTGCTACTGATAGAGAATTATAATAATAATAATAATATTCTACCACATACACACAACACCATCTAGCCCAAACTAAGCAGAGCTTGTACTATGGGTACTAGACAATGGTTAAACATACATATATAATGTTTTATTTTGTAAATACATACATATTATACATAGAAACACCCAGACCAAGACAAACATCCATGTTCATGCACACAAATGTTTGACTTGTGCGGGAATCGAACCCGCGACCTCATGCGTGGCAGTCGGTTACACTAACCACTACGCCATCGAGGCTGACAATTTTTCAAATTTATTGATGAGAAGCTGTATAATTAATTATTCACGATTATAATCCTTAAATGTACCAACAAAGGCTTCTTACAACAAAATCTTAAGTAATATTATGAATGCGAATGTGAGATTGTTTGTTTGTTACCTTTACACGCATACTCGTTTTCAAGGTTACCGAAGAGGACATAGGCTACATTTTATCCAGAAAAAAATACAATTCTCGAGGGATAGACACAAATTGTCTATCCCTCGGGAATAGTACTTCTTTCTGGATAAAATGTAGCCTATGTCCTTATTGACATAACCTACTTTTACACGAGCGAAGCCGCATGCAAAATCTAGTTATAAATAATACTAAGTCTGTTAATATGCTTCATAGTGAACAATAGGTGTGTCCCCTATTACGCGTTACTAAGCATAGCTATGCATAGTTTTATTGCTGGCATTTATACTCTACACCATATGTAAATTGACGTGAAATACCAGTATTCCTACTGTTGTGTTTCGTTCGGTGAGTGAGAGTGCCGGAGGCTCAATCACCCCCTTTCCCCCAACCCGCTCCTTTTGCTACCCACTTCCTTTCCTAAAGGGTCGGCAACGCATAAGTGATGCCTCTGGTGTCGCAGGCGTCTATAGGCTACGGTGATCACTTACCATCAGGTGGGCCGTATGCTTGTTTGCCACATTAGTCGTATAAAAAAAATAAAAGAAATAAATGTAAAGGTTTTCTTATACATACCTATGTCATGGAGCCAGTGTTGTCAGACAATTGAAATTGTAGTATTATATGAATGTAGCTTAGAAAACTCGCCCCCATTACGTAGAACCTTTAACTAAGCAACAGACGCGATAGCCTAGTGGGAGACCGATGGAATGCCGCGCAGAGGTCTCGAGTTCGATCCCAAGGCGCGCATCTCTGACTTTTCGAAGTCATGTGCGTACTAAATAGTTAATTACTGCTCAATATAACGGGGAAGGAAAATATCGTAAGGAAAACCTGCATCTCTGATATTTCTCCATAAAGTTGTCGAAGATATGTGAAGTCTGCCGACCCGCACTTGACCAGTGTGGTGGACTATGGCCTAACCCTTCTCACACAATACAGGGCTGATAATATACACTCGAGAGCAATGTATAACAAAACTGGCGAAATGTGTCCAAATTACACTTCTGCTTACCCCTTGTGACGCACCTCTCTCGTACCCCACCGCGCGGCAATATAAATAGGGCAGAGAAGGCTTTGAAAGCGTTTTTAACTTAAATGCTAAACAAATAACAAAAAATATTTTAGGTTTCACGTGTCAAATAATGTGTAGAACAAGTCATGGTGATGCTAATATTTGTTGTTATAAAAACTGTATAGAACCAGTCCAAGTCGACCACATTACAATACACGTGCTTGCCGTCCTTTTTTATCTAACAAAAATATACATATTTATGTTTATGGCGGTTGCTACGCGATGGACGTGACATTTTATTTTATTTGACAATAATGCTCAATTCACTCAGGGTTATCTCTAAGCCGCGGAAAACTTAGACTCTGGGATAACGCATGGGTTTATGATTTTTGAGGCTTACGGCATTACTTTGCCGTCGTGTCGGGTTAATTCCTGGATCAGGCAAAAGCTTATTGGTTTCCTCTGATTGAAAATAGTCAGCTTGGAGACTTTGATTTTGAGAGATTGGAAATACCTACCTACTTTCAAAGAATTTCCGAAATCAAAAAAAAATTATCTACCGAGAACTGAAAACATAACTGTTCAAATACACCACTGCTTCCTCCTTCAAAGATATAAGGCGTGATTACCATGGATATGTATCCATGGTAATCACGCCTTCAATAATTATCATGTGATAATTATTGACTTCAGCCAGTCAATAATTATCATGTGATAATTATTGACTTTCAATATTAATAGTCATTCATTTTGACTTGATTTTTTAGTAGGTACTCAACTTAAAGGCACAACCCATTTCAAACTGAGGCAATCCCTTGCACTGCAGGAGTATTCCGCTTTCGGCACCAATTTTTTCGGCACCTATGGTTTCGGCACCTAAGCTATTCCACTTTCAGCACCAATAGGTATTTTTGCTTAGTGCCGAATGTGGAATAAAATACCTATTGGTGCTGAAAGTGGAATAGCTTAGGTGCCGAAACCATAGGTGCCGAAAAACTTGGTGCCGAAAGCGGAATACTCCGCACTGCAGTGTGACACTTTATATACAGAGCTGATATTATTCCTTCATTATCTTATCATTATATTCATTCTTTAAATATTAACACATATTTTTATTATTTTATTATCCCGAAGGGGTAAATAGAGTTTTATCATCTACCGTCATATACAACTTAAATTAAAATCTTATGTACTTATTACGAAACATATAATAAAAATACGCAATAACTAGTCTCTTCTATTTAGCCTACATTTGTAGCGACACATATCCGTACATACATTCATTTAAATGAGCTCATACAATATTAAAACATAAGATTATATCACGCCAGCACCTTCCCGATGATGTATTCAGAACTGTATCACACCCACAAATTCCAAATAATGTTTAATTCTACGTAATATCGGAAACCATTGACTCATATCAAGCAAAGTCCAGAATCTACGCTGTGACTGAAAATGGTTTGTCTATCCAAGTAAAGCTGGCTGATAGCCAGATCTATACAATTATCAGTCATGCTTGCTTTGACACTAATGTATCTAGGTCTATTAGGTAGTCACTGAGATGAATAGATATATACATACATACTATTACACCTACGTATGTAATACACACCCACATTTCACTAGATATATTATTAGGTCATACGTCATAGTGGGCGAGTCTATTGCCGTTAACTGGGTGCAGTTGCAGATTCAATTCAGTGCTTCTACTAAGAATTTGTTTACTAAAAATAATATGTAGAACACTAATCTAATATAATCATGGTCTTCAAGAACTAAACACAAAGACACACTAATAACGAATATAAATATATATTAGAGCGTCGCTGATTTCAGCATGAATGGGCCAGCTCTACCGGGGATGGACTATCCTCTCACAGAATATCGACGTCAAATAGCAGTATTCTTACTGTTGTGTTTCGTTCGGGGAGTGAGAGTGCCGTAGGCCCAATCACCCTCTTTCCCCCTTTCCACTCCTTCTCCTTCCCACTTCCTTTCCTAAAGGGTCGGTAACGCATAAGTGATGCCTCTGGTGTAGCAAGCGTCCATAGGCTACGATGACCACTTACCATCAGGTAGGCCGTATGCTTGTTTGCCACCTAAGTTATATAAAAAAAAGAATACGTTTCGTTATGTGTACCTCTATATATTGGATGTATTTAAGTCTGGACATAGCTGAACACTTGTATATTTTCATCAGTCTCTATAACTATGGACCAAAATTAACAGATTTTAATTAAAACCGAAAGAGCTAATGAAGCATAGGCAAATAAATTTCATAAATATTAGGTTTGGTTTTGTTTATTATGTTAGTAGTTCTAATGGGGTTTTAAGGCTCGTAATATAATGAATAAAACCTTAAGGAGAGCCTAACCTTTTTATATTAAAGTAGTTATTCTAGTTTGCGATAGGAACAAGGTATGCTTGTTTACCAAACACCTCTTCAACATTGGTATCACCGACACCCTACTATGCAGATGTCACACGGCTAAGAAACACCAGCTCATGAGTTCTTACGCAGCCTAAGCGTAGGCTTTCAACCAACAAAGCTCCTGAACTATCCTGATTTGATAAAGAAACTATTGAGCAACATCGATCACCTTCTGTATATCTGGTCAGAGCTAAGGCGGTTTAAATAACCGACTATGCTCACATAAGTTACTTAGATACAATAGCCTCCTTGCATGGCTAAAATACACGCCCAACTTATAACATAACAAACTGCGATACCAGAAGTTGTACCTTTGAAGTTAAATTATGATTGGTATCACGACAACGCCAGGATATAAAGAAAAAAATTTGCTGGCTCTCAAACGGATTGTCAGCTGCTGCTTAACAACAGCTAATCAAATCCATTGCCATGAATTTGTTTTTGATACGTCATTGATTAGTTTTTCTGAAAGCAAGTGTAGTCATGGTATTCATACATCTTCTGCTATTACGAAGGTTTTGGTAAAAGTCACACAGTACACGTGTGATATTTTATCTCTTAGCAACAAGTGTAATACTATATATTATACATTATGTTATACTTTCTTGCTTACCCAACTGCTGGTATCGATATACAGCTATATAATATTTATTATTATCGAAATCCCTATGCGGTTTGATGAATTTTCCACTATCGACTTGTTTGCGCTTGCGATAAGAACTTGTTCGTGTTTTTGTTTCGATATCAGAACGGGAACGTAACGAAATACCTACCTACGCTTTATAACGTCAATATATACCTATACCTATTGATAGCAATTTGCAAATAAGACTCACGTTATATAATTGTATCCATTTATTTCGTATAAAACTTTCCATAGATTTTAAGTGATTTTTGCTTCTTATTTTATGGGTTTACTGTTTTTATATAGATTAATAGCATTGTCCGTCCCATGCTGCCTGTGTCAATGATGCTATTGTTAAGAATTCCATGTAAGGTGAAGCTAAGAGTTCATGGTAGTAGCACAATGGTTTGAATACCGAGACATTTCTATTGCAAGACTGGTCGGTTTAAATCTTGTAATCGGGCAATCTAAAATCGAATTTCTTACTTTGTGTTACTAAGCTAAATTTTTAAGCACCTGTTCGACAGCGTCGATAATCTTTTTAGATATAAATGTTATGTGCGTTTGTTTGTAATTTAACTCCTCCTAAACGGCTGGACCGATTTTGATGAAATTTTTGTGTGCGTTCAAGTGGATTCGAGAATGGTTTAGATTTGTATTTTTTTTTTTTCGTGTATATAGGACAATGTCTGTCGGGACAGCTAGTACCTATTATAATATAATATTCGTCCATAATATTTATTAACAGTCATATGTCCATAGATTATACCTACCACTAAGAGTTTTAACTTGCCATTGAAGATTTAAAATGTTAACCTTCACTCATATACAATAAAATTTTCTTATGTGGTTTTGTCTAGCATGTCTTAGATAGAGCTAACCCATAGATCTGCCTACATCAATACAATATCAACCGTCAAGTAATGCTTGATGTTTATATCCAAAGTTATCAAAACAAACTAATAGGTATTATAAACCTTAAACTACGATCATAAAATTTCGTTAACACCTTGTCAAGTAAGCAGAAAAGGACATAGGAAACATTTCATCCGGAAAAAATATAACCCAGCCTACATTTATGCAAGCGAACCTGTGTGCAAAATCTAGTAATCTATAAACAAATGCATGTATTGTGGTCCAAACATATCAATCAATGTCCTGTTATCCAAATTCGGCTCCAGTCAAAGATACTACTTGACATTCGCGTCTAACTTGTAGTTTTGACTATACAGGTGTCCCAGAATATATGAATCAAATTTTAACGGGAGATTCCTTAGGTTAGGACCTTACAAATGTGCTAAATAAAAAAATATAAAAAATATGACCGTTGTATAAAAAAAACAAAGTTTTTAAAAAAGGACGACTTTTTCCTGACTTTCAACTACAGGTGCTTCGTTTATGGCAATTTTTTTTTTCCTCTATTATTATTTGTGAAGGATTGATTCGTCAAACTACAAACGATTATCTATACACTAGTGTTAGTCAAATCGAATAAAATGTACTTATAACGATTTGTCTGTACAAGATCGTCGTGTCTTCAAGTATTATGTAAATGAAACTTGATTGTGATGTATAGATATAATACATATGTGCTTGCGTAGTAACAGACTTGGTTATACAATGAAACATAAAAACAATAGAATTATCATATAGATGTTCGAAGAACATTGAAAATTGCTTGGTACATCTTTAACGAAAATCACCGGCATGTTGCTATGACTTTATAATAATTTATTTATTTCAGTATAAATTCTTAGTTTTACAATTGCATCTTAACAATAACTTTATTGACAACTAGCTTCCTGCCGCGACTTCGCTCGCGTATGTTAATTAAACATCCTATATTAAACAAAGATAGCGTAGCTTCATATTAGTCAAAGAATGATTAGAATCCGTTCAGTAGTTCCAGAGATAATCCCTTACAAACAATCGAATAAATTTTACAGCTTCAATAAATTAGTATTCAATGATCTAGAAATATTTTAAATGCTCTTAATGTATCTTTTTAATAATGTCTACTCCACATAAATGAATACTGAAAACGATTTAATTGATAACAGACGAACAGACAAACATTGTTTTACGACTGCACTGACCTATAATACGAATCTAGATTAACATCATCAAAACACAGACACTCTAAGATGTCATAATAAAAGCACTATCTCATGTGTTCAAAGGATGTTTCTGATGCAAGACTACGACACGACCTACACTTTGAGGTATCGATGCACTCCCTGTTTGTAGATGTAATATTAAAGTGACGTCGCGGTCGGTATGTGAAGATCTACTATGTATTTTGTCTCATAATGTTGACAATATTAGCTTGTTTGATTTGTTAAGCGTTTAAGTGATTGAAGATTGTTGTTTGCTCAATAGTATCATTATGGTATATCCAATAACTGTACTTAGACTTTAATAGGTGATCATGGGCGCCGGCATCAGGGTGCAAGGGGGTGGACCCGCACCCCCTGTCTGGAAAAGAAATACATAGAATGTTTTCTTTTTTGATATGCGAAATTCATTCAATAATATACTCGCATTTGAATTTGACATTTCATTTATCTACATAATATACATATACAATTCTATATTAAATTTTATATCAATTAAATAGTGTAATGTTTAGATGCAGATGCACCTCCCTGAAAGTAATTCTGGCGGCGCTCATGTAGGTGATTATATTGGTTTACTAGTTCTGGGTCTAATTGATGAAGTGGTTTGTGTAATCAGTAATCACTAACATAATATTAGTGTTATAGTATGATAAGTTGATAACTTTGTTATCTATGTTTGATTTTCTACTTTTTGTCACAACTCAAGTCAAATGTTTAGCAACCTTGTTTAAAAATAACTGCGTAATGCAGTTGTGTTCTCTTTAGTACTACTTAGCGAGCGAAAAAGGAAACTGCCCTTGGTTTTATTCAATGTTTGTGAATTATGTCAAGGTGTACTTACGTTACCATTAAAGTAAACACGTAAATCAGATAAAAACACATTTATTCCTCAAAACAACTTATTCTAACTTACACCTATATTGGCATAGACTTTGGCTTTACAACATTATTTTGGTTTCACTTCACAAATTGTTCCGACACTATTTCCGGGAGCGTCAAGTTCACTAAACTTCTCCTGGCGGTTCCAACTTCACGATCCACCATTCAAGCCTTCAAGGCTCGAGGGTTGAAGCTGAACAGCCGGCCGGGGCTTCATAACTTCATCCGTGCTTCAGCAGCGAGTTGATCAAGGCTCCTCGTCCTCAGACAAAGACGGCAGAGCCAGTGTTCGGCGCAGCTTCTCACGGCGTTGCGGGGAGTTGGACTTCTGACGGCGCAGGCCCTCCGTGTGCAGCACATAGGAGCGCTGCTCCGGCTCGAAGACTTCCTCAGAGTCGTCTTCAACCAGCGCGGGTAAAGCCGTGCCGCGAAGCTTCTGCCTCCTCGGGCAGTCCGTGGCCATGGTGTCCATCTCACGGTGCTTCAGCGACGGGTACACATCAGCGTACAAAGCGGCAACAGATTCTAGTTTCACAACCATGTTGATGACTTAGTGTAATTTGTATTGTAGGTAAGAGGTTGATAGATCGCGACGTGCTCTCTGTGAGTGCTCGTGGCAGAGTGCGGGGCGGCGGAGCGGCGCGCGTATTTATAGCCCCGCGAACCGTGATAAATTGGTTTGTGTGCACTCCGGCGGGCGTCACACCGCGTCTATGTGTTTACTCTAAGGTTCGCGTTCACTGGAGTCGTGTAAAAACCGACCGTACTACATAGAACACACCTTTGTAAGATTTTATTTCACAATATAAACAAGTGGTTCCTTGATTACTTTTTGCTGTAACTTCCAAGAATATCTACGTCAACGTTGTACTTTCATGGACGCAAATAATTATGCTCGACGAGGATGTTGGGCAATCCGTCCACTATGAATTCGTTCATGCCACTAACGTTTGTTTAGTACGCACCTCAACACATTTTGGACGGCATTATAAAACAAATAATGTTATATCCTATTCCTGATTCAATTCCAACGAAACCGGTACTGTTTTCAGAAATTAAAAGTGGTTCATTATACATTTATGTAAAATAATAGGTACCATGCATTTTTTTCGGTCTAGCAAATCTGTGCCTATATGCATCTATCCTTACAAGTAAATGGAGATAGGCAGCCATCACTGCATAATGTACTGAGCTTGACCCGCTTAGCTTGAAGCTGCACAAGTGAGGATAAAAATCCACCGGCTTTCTGACCTTCGAATACAAATAGACGACATACGAATGCGATGGATCCTTGCACATTGCAAATTAATGTAGCGTATTGATGTAGGCAGATGTTTCTCGAAATCGTTTGGCCTATATAATGTTTAGCGTACGCATAAATGTTTCTGTGTATTGTGTGACGTCAAATGCGTTTATATATTTGTATATCTATATATCGACGTCCCAAATTATGCAATGGGGCGGCCTTCCGTGTTGGGGACGCCATTTTCCTCCCCGCGGGAGTTATACAGTATAAGTATATATAAGTAGGTATATACACAAACGTCCGTGTACTATACCTATGTATGTTTTGTGAATATATAGTAAGTTTGAATGTTGTACTGTGTTTATCTGGTGGAAGGAAATTATGTAGAGCATTTGTCACGTTTTATATTCTAGAATTATTATTATAAACAAACGGTGAACGACGTTAAGAAAATAAATACTTGTTTTAATGCTACGAGAAAAGATAAGCTGAGTGCATCCTAAACTGTTAAATGTGCTTATTACGTAAAAATCGTAAATTGGACCAAAAGTCAACCTAGATCGTTGCATGTGGCACTGTTAGAGCAATGATTAAGATGAAACACAAGGGCCGTTTTTCCATACAAACGGTCCCCTGTTTCTTCCCTGGATAATGCCAGTAGAGCAATAGTTTTTCCAAAAAATGTATGGGCTCTATTAGCATGTCCCTATGTTTTCCTGTTTTTTATAAATTAATTAGGTATTAAAAGAGACATGAGCCTTCAAAAACCTCAAAAATTAACCCGATTTTCCGCTGTGTTCAAACATCCAGTAACCAAATTTGACTAGATTATATAAAAAAGGAAAACATAGGAACACGGCCAAAGTTTTCTTTAATTTTTAATAAAAAAAGTAGTTAAATCCGTCAAGTTTTGGAGAAGGAATCAGGGGACTACGAAACGTTGATTTTGTGTACTTTTAATAGGTATTTTCGGTCCAAGCTGCAGTTGTCTCTATCGCGCTCATGATACTATACATGGCACTGCGCGACAGCAATAGATTTTACAAATACCTATTTTTGAATTCTCTCGCCCTTAGTGTTTCCTCTTAAGTGGTTGTCTTGCCACTGCGAACACGGAGAGTGTAGTAGTTTCAGTCTTTATAATGTGACAATATTTTTTGTAGCCCATTAATAGTTATTCTGATTCTGGGTGTTGTTTGTGTCTGTTGTTTAAAAGTTTGTAAAGCCCTATGCGCAAAAGGAATTAGTCCAAGCTTGAGCGTTACCTTCTTGAAACCAAAACTAAAAAATTCTACAATCTCTCTTCGGTTAAAAATAGGTGAGTGCCGTAAACCTCTAAATTAAAATGATGTAGAAATAATAATGACCCTTATAAAATAGATTTTGACTTAATATGATAGATGAAGAAGAGGTAAAAAACTATATAGTTTTATTTTCCAGGAACGAAGATACAAGAAAAATATTTTCTAATAGCGGAAACATAAATTTGTCGGCCTCGTTGGCGTAGTGGTTAGTGTAACCGACTGCCACGCCTGAGGTCGCGGGTTCGATTCCCGCACAAGTCAAACATTTGTGTGCATGAACATGGATGTTTGTCTTGGTCTGGGTGTTTCTATATATAATATGTATGTATTTCCTAAAAAAAAAAAGTATATATGTATGTTTATCCATTGTCTAGTACCCATGGTACAAGCTCTGCTTAGTTTGGGCTAGATGGTGTTGTGTGTATGTGATAGAATATTATTATATTATTATTAAAACAATAAATGCATCATGAGCCAGCATATCGTGTATCTTTCGGAAAATTCTCCTTGTCACTCATCTGCTTCTAAGTAAACCAGTCGCAGATTTTATTAATATTTACTTACCCGAAAAGTAAAATATTTATGCGATATACTTTTTTATTATTTTTCCGTGCTAGCTGTTTCTCGCGATTTCTTCCTCGTTTATGATGACTGCTACTCTCCAGTGGCTCGTAGCATGATGTTATATAGTCTATGTTACTTTTGGATACAGTAGCTTTTGAAGCTTATGATGTAAGTATTTTTTAAATCGGTTCTTTAGTTTCTTTATCAGAAACAAAACTACAAATGATTCCGCTTTATTTATCTATTCTTCTATACTAATATTATAGAGATGAAGAGTTTGTTTGGTTAAACGCACTAATCTCAAGAACTATGGATTCGAATTGAAAAATTATTTTGGATAGCTTATTTATCGCGGCTATATAACATCACGCTACGATTCACAGAGGCGGCGCAGTATCTATAAACGCGGGTGAAACTGCGGGCACAGCTCGTTTATTAATTATAAATCACAATATATTAGATCACAGCGTATATAATTAGAACTTTTATCATAAAATCTTAGATACTAAGGTAATATTTGTATAAATATAGACTAGTATAGACAAATAAGCTTATTATTTGTATTGACGAGTCAATTTCAATATCATTTTTCTTTAATTCACAAGGCAAATACGTACGTCAACATTTTCGAGGTTTGTTTCAAATGGGTAATTCATGTCAGCTTATTTCGGAAGCATGTTTTCTGTTATGTCATAATAAAAATGATTTTATTTATGTAGTATAAACAAAAATATCTTTATTATGACATAAATAATTTTCAAGGTGGGTAAGAACATGAAGAATCGTCACGTCTGATGGGGTAAAAGTTTATAGTAGTCTTAGAGTGCTTACAACACCAGAAGTATTACTTGTGCTGCCAGCTCTAAAAACTAGGGATTAATAATTCTCAAAGGGAAAGGAATAAGAGAGGTAGATATATGAGATGCCGAAGCTCTTATTCACCGGGAGATACGGAGTAAAAGTTTTATTACTGGCACGTCGTCGTCGGTTTACTGGGCAGAACTATCCCCAGGGAACTTGCTCGGTCGTACCGTCACCAAATAATTGACAACGTCTACATAAATGCTGACATTGTGATCTTTAGGTATCTAGTCT
Organism: Catocala sponsa; assembly: GCA_963564715.1. Classification (NCBI taxonomy): domain Eukaryota; kingdom Metazoa; phylum Arthropoda; class Insecta; order Lepidoptera; family Erebidae; genus Catocala; species Catocala sponsa. The sequence goes on along the minus strand of OY751346.1, from coordinate 6,498,208 downwards.
AATTCTGCTACTAAGCATACTTAATATAATAATAAAGCTCTTATTCTCTGGACTAGATAAGTCATGTCATAAAATTGCAAAAGTTTGTTATTTACTAAAAATATACTCCCAAATTATAAAAATCAAATATAATTATTTTCTTTATTTTTAAGTTCCTAAAGAAAAGTTTTTGTATACTTAAATTAATGTATAGATACAGCAACTTTTGTTTGTGAGAAACTCAATTGTGTGCGATCTGGATTGGGTTCGATTCCCGGGTTGGGTAAATCGTTAATGAGTTTCTCTTATGAAATTCTTAGTAACATCACTGTAGTTTGTAAATGCGACAAATACTCTGCAATAGGCTCACCCATTACGTTGGACCTAAGCCAGATGGCGAGATAAGAGTGCAGTGCACCTCTTATTACATTCTAGGGGACTTACAGGCATGATTATAATATATGAATATTATTTAATTATGCATGAGTAATCGCTGAGTAACGATCCCACAATCGCCGGTCAGTCTGCCAACGTTCTCTGGGAAAACCCGTCTCTGTTTTGTATTATTATTATCTATGTATTGTTTTCGTTATATACTGGCCTTGTTACATATACAGAATGTAACAGAAAGGTGTGGTCATATTTAAGGGTCACATATTAAAGCCCATATACAATGGAAAACCGCGAAAATTAAATTTGTACCTATACATCATTTTCATGAAGATATTGAATTTTCTTTTTTATCGACTTATAATTAATATCAGCATATTCTACTCGTATATTATACGATACGTAAACAACACTATACTGCATGCACGCGTATTTGTTTCTAAGAATTACAAAAGAGTTTTTTAAAGTTTTTGTTCAATTTTGCTATTTGACCATTACCTCAGATGTGGATACTGTTACCTATTCATTGTTTACAATACAGGGCGTTCTAACATAGATCGGTGACCCACAGATGTTGCACAGTTGTTGTAACTCGTTTTGTATCAATATTTAAATAACAAATAAATAAAATAATAGAAATTGTCATAAAATTTAAAATTCGATATTTTTATAAGGGGTTTGAGCACATAGGTTATTTATCAGATATACATAGCGACCCTTAAATATGACCACACCTCTCTGTTACAACCTGTATTTATGTTATTATTTGATCTATACAAACATATACATTTGTTAGATAATAATCTTATCATCGTAAATGACCTCAAAAATGTCAGAATAGAGATCAAAATATTTATGTACTGTTTTGGTCGATATTTCGATTACATAGATAATCTGCATTTAATCATTATGTTTATCTATACTAATATTAAATGTAACAAGGTTGTATCCTTAATATTTACATGGAAGATAATTAATTATTGCAGAATTATTTCAGTTCCCAAAACAATGATTTACAGAATTATTAAATCTGTGTTTGTTTGTTTTAGCAACACACGAACAACAATAATTTTATTGCGGTTTTCACAGCTTAGTACATCAGTATTGTTAAGCTATCCACTGCTATTAATAACTAATATTATACATGCGGATGTAAGTTTGTTTGTTACGCTTTAACGCTTTAACATGTAGGTGTGCGAAATTGCATGAGGATTGGTCGAGGGACCAATTCTCATGAAATTTCGTATACATGTTGTCAGGTTATAGAAAAGGACAATGGGTACCTTTCATCGTGAAAAACCTACCTTTTCTTGAGGCATAGTAATTTACTGGCAAAATTTACATAGACGCGAGCGAAGCCGCAGGCAGAATATAGTTAGAAATAATTCCTAAATCGCGATGAACTTTACAACATAGAAACACCGTAATTTTACCAAAAATTACGCGCAGTCTTGACACAACTATAAATGAATCACGCAACATTTTGTCCGAGATAAAAATTGAACCCATACCACTCGACACAGTAATAATAATAATAAGTCTCTAATGCAGAAGGCCGTATTGCTTGACACGGCACGCATCGTGAGGAGGTTCCTCTCGCTGGAGCCCGGACCACTGGTAGCTTGGACCCAGTTCCCGATGCCGGTGGGTCTTCATAGTTTTTATATTTTTGATAAATACGGGACAGACGGCGTAGACACACGCACACATACATAACATACGTAACAATTTTAAAACGTGTTTTTTTTATATATATGTATATTTAAAAATGTAATTATTATTGAAAAATGTATCAATAAAGAGAATAATAATAATATAATAACAGTAGCAGTACTCAACTTAAACCATGCAGTACAACTTGATACCAGCTAACGTAAATAAAAAAATTACTTCGTAAGATCAACGTCAATCGAAGTCAAGTTTATTTTCGTCACGACGAGACGAACACAAATACACAAAGAAGTATTACGTAGGTTATTATAACACGCAAATTGTACGTGTAAGGAACCTGTTACCGATTTGTAAAGCGGTGCCAATCACCTCTACTTTACAAACAAGCTTGACAAACAATAAGCTATCTAATTCAAAAGACATGTAGATAAATATGAACAAGGATCGATTGGTGCACGAGGTTAAAACATGGTTATGCATATCGAGAACAGACTGCATAGATATTTTTTTTTTTTTTAATCTTATTTTCTTTGGGAGCTTTTAGCCACACACGGCCATGTCAGCTCCATTATATCCTAAACTGCATAGATGGCGTAGTGATTTAAATATCGAATACGCCACTGCTAGGGAAAGGGTTCAATCACTGGGACAAAAATGACCAGCAACGTTTTAAACTAGGTGTTCTTTAAATCATAGACTAGACCAGAGCGGAATTATAGACTAGAGCGGTATACATATTTAAAAATCTATTGTTAAACGATTTAATTTAGCTTGTCCCGTTTGGTGATGTTTTTTGGGTCAATAGTAATTGATTTTTTTTAAGCTTCCTTTGCTTTGTTTAAATTCTGTGTCCCAGAGATATTTGCAAACATACAATTAACAAATATAAAATTAAACTCAGATACAAAACAATTATATTAGGATTCATAAAAATTAAATATCAGTGCCGTCTTACTTGGGGATTCGAACCAAACACACTGAGCACGCTAACAACTGAGGTGACTGTTTACCCGCTGCGCTATACGTGCAATGTAGGGATTGGCTTCAGGGATGTTGTTGGCGTTCTGGACAAAGGCCGGGTTAAGAGCTCCTTGAATCGACGGGCGTGTATGAGGAATGTGATGAAAGTGAATGAAGCCAGAGAAGTGTGTCAGGATCGTAGCAAATGGAAATCCGTAGTCTCTGCCTACCCCTCTAGGAAACAGGCGTGAATCTATATATGTATCTATGTATGTCGTTACAGATAAGGATATGGGTTTTTCTTCTCGCACATGTGTTCCCTCCCTTCTATGACATTGGGTCCTTCAAACGTAGTGTGAAGAAGCATCTGGTCAGAGCGGCTTGACACTGGCGACGGCTAGAAGACATCTATCTTCTCCTCGTCGTCACTGTCTCTGGACTGTAATTGGGCTTTCCATCAGGTCCGTAACAATCAGTTTGCCGTGTCACTTTAAAAAAAAAACATACTGTTAATGCGGATGTAGACTGCTTGACGTTTGCAAATCTCGACACGGATACGGCTCTGTTTTAATTAAAGGTAGAATTGATAATTATTCTTATTAATCAATTTATATATAAATACGTGGACAAAAAACATTGTACTCTTTTTAAAGCATACTGCGTGCACTAAGGAGTGTAACATTTGGCATAGTTCAACTTTTTACCTATATGGTCGTTCTCCATATAAACTTGAAAACTTGACCACCCACCGCACGCATGTGAAAGAAGATACAATGAATAAAAAAAAAATTAATATAAAAAAAATAATATATTATAATCGAATTTCGACGCATGCCCAATCACTAGTAATAATTAATGGTTCGATAGTGGTTGGTAATATACAGTATAAATATTGATTTCTTCCAAATTCCTATATTTATGACGTTGTCTTTGTATTATATAATAATGGAAATCCGAATAACTTTAAACGTTTCCATAATAAAACTGCCGTTTTACATAATATTGTTTTACAATCGCACCGTAAATCAAATCAAACAAAAATGAATAAAACTGAAATTTACCGTGTGTAACCAAAAGGTACATGTTCAAAACCACTAATATTAAAATAACAATTTTTAGTTTAAATCTAAATCATTTTAATAAATTACAAGTATGAGATTCTGTGATTGGGCTGTCACGCAGTCATCTCAAAGTTCATAGGGAACTTACCTCTTAGTTTTTGAAATTGTGTATGTATTTATTATTATTTATTTTAATGGTAAAGAAAAACATCATGATGAATTCCACCACGATGGCCTAATGCAAACTTACGCATTACACAGTCCAGCTCTTTTTATACTGAGAAGATGCCCAGCACTGAGGCAGTATATTAACGGAGCTGATATTATAATTTTTATTATTTTAAGATAAAAAATCGACCAAGTGCGAGTCGCACTCGCGCACGACGGGTTCCGTACCATTATCTAAAAAAACGGCAAAAAAAATCATGTCTTTTGTATGGGAGCCCCCTTAAATATTTGTTTTATTTTAATTTAATTATTTATTTTTAAAGTGAATATATAATTAAATATTCTGTAAATATTTCAAGCGTCTACCTGTTGCCGTTATCAATATCAAGCAAAAACAAAAAATCACGTTTGTTGTATGGGAGCCTCTTAAATATTTATTTTATTTTGTTGTTATGGCGGCAACAGAAATACATAATCTGTGAAAATTTCAACTGTCTAACTATCACGGTACATGAGATACAGCCTGGTGACAGACGGACAGATAGACGGACAGCGGAATCTTAGTAATAGGGTCCCGTTTTACCCTTTGGGTACGGAACCCTAAAAAAGATTTAACGCAGATGCTAACGCGTTCTTTTGGTTAACAAAGTCTAGAATTTATGTAGTAAGTAGCAATCCTATAATATATGCTTTCTAAAGTAAGCCGACCAAAAAATAAAGCCTAGGATATCCTAGTCAGCATTGACATAGACTTACTTACCAAAACAATGAGACGATCGATACATCTCTCCAACCTCATCTATTATTGATTTCATCATACATTAACTCTGAACCAATATAGTACGACACAAAATAGCTGCAATAAAATGCGGGGTAACCCCCAGAGTATCTTAAAGTAACCCCAAGGAACCGCCCTAAAACCCCTTTGATAGAGGGGAGGGAAAATTTACGACGATGCGAGGCGCATCGAGGGATTACTTGCCAAGTTTTTGTGGGAGAAGTGAAAAAGGGATCTAAGAGTATAAAACTATGTGGTTTTAGTATTCGACTGGAAAGAATCGTAATCCTCTATTACGATTCTTTTAAAGTTCGTTTTGATGTGTGAATAGGATTTGAAACTGCCGGATATACTTTCTAATACTAGCTTTTGCCCGCGGCTTAGCTCGCGTTAATTTAGAATTTGACAATCAATTCGGATTTTACTCTGCTTGTAATAATATAATTCAATCATTATTCGAAAGACACGTGGCGCCATCTATTATCGTAAGAACGTTATTGTTGTTTTCCTCACGAATAGTAATTTTTTTCGGGATGAAAAGTAGCCTATGTCCGTTTCTGTACACCTGACAACGTATATGCAAAATGTAAGAATGATCGGTTCAGTGGTTTAAGCGTGAAAAGGTAACAAACAAACAAACTCATTTTCGCTTTTATAATATTAGTTAGGATGTACATTTTTTTTAAAGCGATGGCAATATATGTGTTCGAATACACAACTGAAGATATTCTGTTAGCCTGAAAGTTTTCAGCGCTTAAACTTAAGTTTTGCTTAAATTGGTATGGTGTAAGATTATACGGTAAAGTTACTCACAATAACATCCAAAGTACTGAAGCTTGCAGCCAAACAATCTTCTATTGTGTTTCTGCGAGTTACACAGTTTCCAGGTTCCTTAACCTGACAGTTTGCCTGGACGTCATCCTAATGATGGTTGATCAGTTAAGCAAATGCTGTGCTATCAGTAAGAGTGATCTCTGGACTGACAGCACAGCAACCAGTTTCTGAAAGATCACCAAACTTTAATGCCTTTATGGTAAACGCTTATAAAGTTAAAATCAATGTCAAAAATAATTTATTCATTTAGGTCACAAAGTAACATTTACATATGAACGTTAAGAGGTGTTTCAGGCAAAAGGTTGAGCCTTTGAGAAGATAAATAATTGTCTGTAAAAATAATCTGTAAGAAACTCAAGGGCACTCTTTTAAATCGCGATCAAAATATAATTTCAATATTTTACAACGGGATTAAATATAATGACCCCCAAAAATATTAATTGCGCAGCAAAATATGCTTACTAAAATATATCATAACGAGCACCTACACGCCTCAAATCACTGCATTCCGTCTCGGAAGGGTTAGGTTATGTTAGGTTCCTTTTTTAAACCCACTTAAAAATAGGAACCCCGCGAAGCGGGGCTCCGTCGACTTAGTTTGATCTCTTTAAATATTTTTGGTGTGCAATTAGTATTTTTGGTAAGCATATTTTGCTGTGCAATTAGTATTTTTTTGCTGTGCAGTTAAATACTACCCTTTTACAACTCATTTATGTACCAGGTGTTGCAGTCATTGTGCCATATATTACTGTTATGTGTAAGATAAAATGAATGCATAAAAATAAACAAGGATAACTGTATTAGTTATACATGAGCACAACTACCTGTAATATACAATATAATAATAATTAATGAATGTCCTCCAGACCGAATTTCGGTCACGGCGGCCAATCTTAATAAAGACTGACCATCTGCACAGGCGATATTATAGTGCACAAGTGTGTGTGCAAACACAAGTGTACTCTCTGTTCCCTAACTGTCATGATCCGATGGGACGGTAAACCTACATGACCAGAGAGAGATCAGGCCCACGACCAACGGCTTTACGTGCTTTCCGAGGCACGGGTTGTCTAACACCGCCAACTTTCTAACTCCGGGCTGCTATTGAGATTTCTTAACAGAAAACGCAATAACTTAGTTTGGCCCGACCCGGGGTTCGAACCCGAGACACAGCAGTCGCATTCACTACCGCTGTGCCACGGAGGCAGTTAAAACATACAGTATAAGTAACACGTGTAATAACCTCAGTTATTTGCTTAGATACACGTTTAACGCTCTTCCTTGAACCCGCACATCCAGTTTAAGCGACAACGTCTGCCAAACAAATTGAATACATCCACTAAACATCACTTTTTATACAAATAATTGTCTGTAATAATTAATAATAGACTTGTATTTAAAAACGATGAGCAAAAACTTACTTACACCTCATTAATCTTGATAGAAGAGCTAATGATTTCTTTAAAGTGTTTATATTTTACATTTGTCGTGTTGTTGAACTTCTGTCAGTTTATGTTTCTGTTTATTTATATTTATGTAAATACTATGTATAATATGTTATCAATTATCATACTTATCATACATCATAATCCTAACTAATATCCTTTTCTGTGCCCCTGACTACGTAGTCAGAGGCATAAAAAAGGGACATAGGGTATTTTTCTTCTAGAAAAAAGTACTGCTCCCAGGAATAGAAATCTAATCACACAATGTAGATTACCGCGACCGACACCGCGGGCAAAATCTCGTTTTATATATAGAGAAATGTCTGCTTATTAGTTTCAGCATGATGAGGTCTGGCACGGCCTAATAAATACTGTCTTCTCACAGAATATTTATTTTTTATTTTTTTTTATTTTGCTCGTCAAAATGACCACACTCCACCTGATGGTAAGCAGTCGTGTGGTCTAAGAGCAGTGACCTCCACATCGCCCCCACAGTAGCCGAGGCGATGTTGAGGTCTCTACTTTGACGGCCTGAGAAGATGCTTTTTCACGCCCCTCTTAAAGAACCCAGGATTGAAGGAAGTAGGAAACATGTGCCTTGGCAGAGAATTCCATGCCTTGGTCGTTCGGCAGAGGTTCGGCAGAGGTATTCGGCAGAGATATCAAAGTAAGTGGCAGTATGCGTATTGTTACGTTTGGTTCAATGAGTAAGTACTAGTGCCAGAGCCCCGATCAACTTCGATCCCTTCCTTCCCTGGCTACTCCCGCGTCCACTCGTATCCTTCACATAGGCTATGGTATCTGCTTATCAGGCAGACAGTGTGTTCGTTTGCTACCTTTGTGTAGATTTATAGTAGGCAACGACTTGCTTGTCTTTCCTTGGAGTTGCTTTTGTCAGGTCTAGAAAACACGGCCATATACATCAGTGGTGGCTACCACTTAGCACCAGGTACTACTTATACTTATCTGCTATTAATAGCCACAAAAAACAACATGTCTACAACAAGCCACAATTGTGGATATACAGATGGCATTACTCAGAACGCCGTTTCATGCAAGAAGCACTCCTTCGACAGTAATAGATTTTTGTGGAGGTGGATGTGAAGCCTCTATTGATCGAATTGAGGCATGACATAGGTCCCTTAGTCTTACTGCAGAACAACTCCTTTTCTTCGATTTTCATCATTTCATTGTAACTACGTTTGCAACAACTAAGCTTGAATTATCAAAATTTATTTATTTTATTTCACTTAATTACCATAGGTATACAGAAATATTATTCAGGTACTACGGTAACCAAATTAATAAAGACATCACAAATCAGTAATACCAAAATGCTATCAAAAGATTGCGAAGGTATTTTTATAAGATAGATGTTCTTAAATTTAGTAAACAAGTCAAAACAATGCCTCTGATTTTATCTTTATCTGGTTATCTCTACAAACTCGTGAATATTATCAGATGTGCACAACCTACTAGATGTCCATATGAGATATTCCATAAAGTATCTTATTCTTATACCTACCTGATACCTATATCTTTTTTAAGATAACTTATCACGGATGACGTAGTGGTTTAAGTGGTCGCTCGCCGCTGTCATTGTGCCGAGTGTGGTACGTTCGATCACCACGCGAGACAAAAATTGTTTGAGATCCATAGATAGTTGTTCCAAATCTGGTAATCTTTGTGTCCGTTATTTGAATGTTGGTAAAATCCCCCGCGACACAGGAGTGAACCTAGTGCAGGAGTTTTAAAAAAGATATCCTTGTGAACACCTCCACCTAATCTAATATACTTATGTTAGTGGGTTTACGTGGCTGGTGCATTGGGTAGAATTCCAACTCATGACCCTCGATTGCAAGTCGAGGTCTTATCGACTGAGCTATTGCCGTTTTGTTCATAATTATAAAAGAGATGTAGGTATGGCACAGAATACATAGCAGTATGCTATGTTTTCTCTATCTTCAACGAACTTCATTTTGTCTATGGCAGTAATAGAAGTACTTCTTAGTATAACTTCTAAGAAACATAAATAAACTTATGCTGTATTTATGCAGTGAATAGGGTTTCTAGAGTTATTTAATATGTTAAGAACGAGTTGTGCATCAACTATTATTGTTTGTGTTTGTTAAAAGAAATTATTCTTACGAAATGCTAATGGAGACTGTAAACAAAATATTTTCCATCTATAGTATTCACACAATGATTCATAAAATACTTGACGCAGTAACCCAGATTTCTTAAGTGCCATATTTAACATACTACCTACCGTGGCCAGTCCATGGTTGTATTTAACAGAGATACGTAAATACATAGATTCCCGCCTGTTTCTCAGAGGGGTAGGCAGGGACTGCGGGTTTCCATTCGCTACGATCCTGACACACTTCTCATTTAACAGAGAAGTTGGGCTATATAATAATAATCATTTTTTTTATTTCTCTCTCACACAGAAATTGTTACAACAATCAGATGACTTAAATGTAAATTATTTAACAAGTAGTCAGTAAAAACTGTGCGAGAGACTGGTCTCTGTACTAGGTAGACCTGTATGACAGATGACCAGAAAGACCATTAAGCAACAGAATCCTGTCAATAAATCTATAAACAATGTATTTTCGTTGACTAACGCGGTGGCGCAGCGGTACTGAATGCGACTTCCGTGCATGAGATTTCGGGTTCGATACTGCGCTAAGAGTGATTGTGTTGTTTTGGTTAACATAGAACCTTTTAGTAGCAGCACTGAATCTTTGGTCGGTAGATGGCAATTGGCTCACCCTCTATTACCCCTTGGAATGTCACATGACTCATAAAAAAAAATCTTCCGTTGCGCGTCCGTGACCCCTACGGGGGAGTCAATAATATTTGGTATTTTTTTCGCGACTAATGACAACGAGTTTTCTCAACGTCTATGACCCACCGTACGAGTCATGGACGTTTCAGAAAAGTTACATTAGACCTACACGCTAGTAAAAAGAAAATGTTGACCTCTGCTTACCTTTCCTGAATATAGGCATGAGACTATCTATATATTTTTGACTCACCCGTGAGATTAGAACTCTTTAAGGGCCTTCGCAAACTGGACAGATACCTCCGTGTAGGCCTTTCAAAGGGCCGGGTATTTTCTAAAGCAGGTGCTATATTACATACATACATAGATTCACGCCTGTTTCTCAGAGAGGTAGGCAGAGACTGCGGATTTCCATTGCTATGATCCTGACACACTTCTCACTTCACTTCTCACCCGCACTAGGAATAAATCCTGTGTCGCAGGGGACTTTACACACATTCAAACAACGGATACATAGAACATCCACACTCAGAACAACCATGTATGGATCATACAAAGTTTTATGTTAGGGTAAAACCCGTGAAGGATATAAAATAAACGTCTGCGTTAAACTAGGGCATGCGATAAATGTGTTGAGTCATGAACAAACACACAACTAATAAGGAGTATGTGCAAATTAAAATCATCGTTGTTGACTTGTTACTCACGATTTTTGTAACATTTTACAAATGAGGCCAGAGTAATTGGCAACATAGTTTTCTGAGACCTACATCTGTGTATGTAGGTTCTAGAAAACTGTGTTGCCAATTACTCTGGCAATTACTCAAGCCTCTACGTCCTCAAAAGGTAGCCAGAGGTAGAGGGTATTTTTGTTTGTATTTTAAAAATACTACTCTCGCACTACGAGTCATTCCTGTGTCGCAGGGGACAAACATTCAAATTCAAAACGGTCACAAAGAACACCCAGACTCTTAAGAGGAAACACAAAGGCCGTTTTTCCATACAAACATAGTCCCCTGTTTCTTCCCTGGATAATGTCAGTAGAGCAATAATTTTTTCCAAAAAATGTATGGGCTCTATTGGCATGTCCCTATGTTTTCCTTTTTCTCATAAATTAATTATTAAAAGAGACATGAGCCTTCATAAACCTCAAAAATTGGCCAGATTATCCGCTGTGGTCAAACATCTAGAAAACAAATTTGACTAGATTATATAAAAAAGGAAAACATAGGAACACGGCCAAAGCCTTTCTTTAATTTTTAATGAAAATAGTAGTTAAATCGGTCAAGTTTTGGAGAAGGAATCAGGGGACTACGAAACGTTGATTTTGTGTACTTTTACAGTAGGTATTTTCGGTCTAAGCTGCAGTTGTCTCTATCGCGCTCATGATAATATACACGGCACTGCGCGACAGCAATAGATTTTACAAATACCTATTTTCAATTCTCTCGCCCTTAGTGTTTCCTCTTAACAATTCTTTGTCACAGATTTTTTGTCCCGTGTGGGATTGGACCTACAAGACTTGGCGCGCCAGCAGTGGCGAGGCAGCCACTTAAACCACAATGCCGTCCATGGAGTCAAGGAAAGTCTAGGTATATTACAGCCACATATCATTAGGTAGTGATGTACATATTTTCTCTCCGTAGGCTTTATTATTCCCAAGTCACTTGGGGTCGGCTTTCTAGTATAACCGGATTTGATTGGATATCAGTTTTGACCTCCGCAACCCGAAGGCTAACGATACCATAAGGCTAGACTAGTGTCAGGATATTAGAGGGCACTAACTGCCCAATAACGACTGCCATAAATGTTCATGGCAGCCGGGACCGACGGCTTAACGTGCTCTCCAAGGCACGGAGCAGGCGATAATTGTCAATCAGTAAGCACATAATTTCGAAAAGTCATATAGCTTCCGAAAGTCAGAGGTGCGCGACGTGGGTTCGAAGCCGAGACTCTCTGCATTGCAGTCTGTTGGTTTCCCCACTGAGCTATCACTGCTTAGGTAGTTATGTATTTAAATCCCGCATAATAAGTAAGTATACGGTTTACCGGGTATATTTATGACCGAAAGGGTGGGCAGCTGGCTAAGTAAAACCTTCATTTTTCTTTTTGTTTTTTAAAAGTTACTAGCAATTCGGGTTACTAGTATTTTATAGATTACTAGTTATTTGGATTGTAATTTACTAGTACTAATCTTTCTAACCTATCCAGCTAAGCTTATATGCTCTTGAGTCTTGTGTCGGTAGTGCATTGGTTACTATTCGAACCCGCGACGCTCCATTACCGTATACATATTGAGCCAAAGATCGGGCCAATTCGAGCCTTTCTATAAGAATTACCTAACAAATCTATACTAATATGAAAAAGCTGAAGAGTTTGTTTGTTTGTTTGAACGGGCTAATCTCAGGAACTACTGGTTCGATTTGAAAAATTCTGTTAATAATAATAATAATAATGATTTATTTCTGTAAGTAGGTTTGTAGAAACACTTTTACATGTCAATCACATTTTAAAAACTAGATGAGGCTTGATTAGTTGATTACTTGATTAGTGTTGGATAGCCTATTTATCGAGGAATGCTATAGGCTATATAACATCACGCTACGACCCACGGGGGCGGCGCAGTAACGATAAACGCGGGTGAAACCGCAGGAACATCTAGTACCTAATAACGCTTTACCTACACCAAACGTCGAATCTGGGATGTTAAGCAAATATAATCACAAGCTTATAGCGCAGGACTAACTAGGCAATCATACAAACGATACAAACATTACATTTAAAAATAAAACTATATCTATACTAATATTATAAAGCTGAAGAGTTTGTTTGTTTGTTTCTTTATTTGTTTGTTTGGTTGAACGTGCTAATCTCAGGAACAGCTAGTTCGAATTTAAAAATTCTTTCAGTGTTAAATTGCTCATTTATCGAGGAAGGCTATGGGGTATATAACATCACGCTATGACCAATAGAAGCGGAGCAACAATAAAAAATGTTACATAAACGGGAAAAAAACCTCTTATGTGAAGCAGACGGCGTTGCGCGGGTCAGCTAGTATTAAATAATTGTACCAAAAATAGTACAATAAATACTTAAACAATATTATTGATTAAATATTTCGCTTATGCAGATAAATACCTAACATATTATCTCGCAAACCAATAGCCCAATAATATCATATACAGATACGTCTGAACACAACCGATGATATTATCTGAACAGACAGACATTGAGACAACGGAAACGTCGCAATAATATGCCTAACTGGTACCCTGTATTGTTGTAAAGATAATACGGACAGACAGACAGACAGATCTAAGATCACTGAGACATCTTTGTGAGGTATAGACCTATATGCTGGTGTGTATTTCATATTTAATATCATATTGAATCGAATTAGACGTTACTTGGCGGCAATCCATTGTAATAAATTTATTAGGGTGAGAGATCCCAAATTGAAAAATTCTATAATTAATGCAGAAACCCTTAATTTAAAAAGATTTCTGTTCTAATTAAGAGTTACTGTATAAGAACAGAAATCTTTATAAATTAACTATCGTATTAGCCTTATTTCTAAAAAATCCCACTGTTGGGCATAGGCCTCTACTCAGTGTAAGCAGGATCAAGTCATACACCACCACGCCGACCCAGCATAGGTTAGTAGCCTTCAAATATCTTTGAGATTATCACAGAAAACTCTCAATCAAGCAGATTTCTTCACGATGTTTTTTTCGACGCTATACCAAGATTCCCTTTGTGAGGCTCTGTGCGACTTTTGAGAATCACCTAACAGAAAAACTCAACTATACTTCGCTCACGAAACGTTCTCACCTGAACATAAGCACAAATTTTCACCAGACCGAAGATCCAGGCATATGTAATTATACCTATATATACGAAATAAAACTTACCACCTTAATTTGCTCATTAAACTAATATCTACCCGCGCTCAGAGGATCAACGTGTAGTGTACTGAAGCTTGTGTAATGTCTTATTATGTCTCTTATAACGACAATACAGATACGCCCACCTAAAAAGCTTCTTCAGTAAAATATACACATTATAATTCCACTCATATTAAAAGCAAACTTTTAAAATAGCAGCGATAGCTCAGTGGGGAGATCAACAGACTGCAATGCAGAGGGTCTCGGGTTCGAACCCACATCGCGCACCTCTGACTTTCGGAAGTTATATGACTTTTCGAAATTATGTGCGTATTGATTGACAATTATCGCCTGCTCCATGCCTCGGAGAGCACGTTAAGCCGTCGGTCCCGGCTGCCATGAACATCTATGGCAGTCATTATTGGGAAGTCAGTGCCCTCTAATATCCTGACAGTGGTCTAGCCTTGGGGTATCGTTAGCCTTGGGGTTGCGTAGGTCAGATGACAGCTGGTCCGTGTAAAAACTAATATCCAGTCAAATCCGATTATACTAGAAAGCCGACCCCAAGTGACGTGGGAATAATAAAAGCTAGGGAGAAGAAGATTATAAGCAAACTTTTGCTCGCAGCTTAGTTCGCGTGAATCCCATAGGAAAGCACTACTAGCAGAATTAAGTATGCTATGTGTGAATCCAGAAACGACTGTATGAATGGCGTAGTGGTTTTAGTCGTCGCATCGCCACTTTCAGGGCGCCGAAAGTTGTGGGTTCAATAAAGAATTGTACCCGTTGTTTGAATATTTGTAAAATTCCCCGCGACATAGAAATGACATGCAGCGCGTCTTTTTACTAAAAAGAAAAGTGAAGTAAGGGTCTATGTTAGTGCCCGTTTATTCCATATCCAATAGACGGTTCACACAATGCTTACTAATATTATAAATTCGAAATTAACTCTGTCTGTCTATCTGTCTGTCTGTCTGTGTGTCTGTTATCTTTTCACGGCTAAACCACTCAACCGATTTAGATGAAATTTGGTACAGATATAGTTTAAAACCTGGGGAAGGACATAGGCTACTTTTTATTGATGTAGGTACCACGCGGGCGAAGCCGCGCGCAAAAGCTAGTCTAGTATAAAAAGAAAATAGTTTGTAAAGTAATTTGTATGTCTGTTAATTAATCACGCATAGTAGCTAAACGATTTTAGATGAAACTTTGCAGCCAAACAAGACTGTTAAACGAAGCTAAAATAGAATTGCTACATGTATGTTTATAGTAATAATGATACAATTAATTTCATATCAGTCTCCATTAAAAGTTACAAATATAGTATTCGATATAATAGAAACACCAAATATAGTATTAGTTAAACGCGTAATTAAAACCGCAAACAATATATAACTAAACATCCAAGTAATTACTTTCCCAATTAATTGTAATTTACCTCATGATACACACCCACGTAACTCGTTAATAAATGAATGTATTTATTGTTATCCCTATATAATACCATTGTCACCTAGTTTATGATATTAAAATACCTAATAAATATTAACGAATGTTCCATACTAATGATTCACTATAGCTGTACACGACGACAAAAATGCCTGAAAGTTGACTTTTGAGCGATGATTTAGGAATGAAACTAACAGTAAATAAATACGTCTGGAATAAAACTAAATGGAAAACAAATTTTAATTAAACATTACGAATACATCGCTAAATAAGCGCTAATTTCGCTAAGTACATGTCCTTACTAATATTATAAATGCGAATATGTTTGTTTGTTTGTTAGGTACGCTTTCATGCCTTTAACTATTCGACCGACCATCATGAAATTTGAAAAAGGTGTCAGCAGTACAGAAAAGGACATTCATTATAATCACAGTTTATATTTTACTAGTTTTCACCCGCGGCTTCGCTCGCGTAAATGTAGGTTAGGTTAGGTTAGTTTTGCAAGTGCCCGGCGTGGGCCGCGGAGTGCTGTGCCCTGGTCGCTACGATTGGCCCCGACCTCTCGTTGCCGACCGTCGCATCCAAGATGGTCGGCGATGACAGGTGCTGGGGCGCAATGAGGTCCTTCTGCGAATCTGTCATCTCGCAGAAGGAGGCGGCGGAGCGGGGGCGTGAGGAAGATCCTTACGCCCCGGAAGTCCGCCGCCGGAGGAGGGGGCGCAGGAGACGCGCTTATGTCGCTCTCTTGCCCCCCACGTAAGGGTTCCGGGTGGCAAGGCTCAGGGGGGCCTGCCACCCACAAATTAAGAACCCCGAGAGGGCGCGCGCGGTGCTCCCGCGCGCCTTCCAATGTCGAAAGGGGAGAGCGGTGAGGCTCTCCCCTGGGGACGAGAGGTGGTCGGGTCCGTTTGACCCGGCCCGCACCCACACGGGGGGGCCTGTTATGGATGACTCAATTTCTGGATGAAAGGTACCCTATGTCCTATTCTGTACCCCTGACAACGTGTGTATGCAAAATTTCATGTTGATCGGTTGAGTAGTTAAGGCGTGAAAGCATAACAAACAAACAAACTCATTTTCGCATTTATAATATTAGTTAGGATGGTCATAACATCGAGTTTATTTCAATTGCATGTGGCCCTGGAGGTGCGATAAGGATTCTAACTTGGTCGCAACGCTCGGCGCTCCGTAAACTCAGATTAGGAGCAAGTTTGACGTAGCTTGACCCATGGGTGAGGAATCGTGGTGGATGTGGCATAGAACTGTTACACACGTGCCACAATTCTAGACAAATGACCATGAGTTGACGGGCGATTTTGGACTACAAGCAAATACCATACCTATTGGCGACTGAATACAATACAATTAGGAGTTTTAGAATCAATAGTGCCATTTAGCGACGAAAAGACGATTTAGCACGGATGGTGTAGTAGTTTAAGTGGTCGCCTCGCACTGCCACTGCGCCGAGAGTTGTGGGTACGAATCCCACACGGAACAAAACTTTGTGTGATTCACAAATGGTTCTTCTAGGTCTGGGTGTGCTTTGTGGACATTGTTTGAATGTTTGTAAAGCCCCGCGCGACAAAGGCATTATTACCAGAGCAGGAATTGCCCTTTTAAAAAAAGATAATCTATACTTATAATAAAAGTGTAGAGAGGTCAATTCTGTACATTGAATATATATTCAAAATTAATATTGGAGGATGAATGGTGATCGATACTGATGACAAAAATGCAATCAGTAAATTTTTTGTCTGTCTGTCTGTCTGTCTGTATGTGCACGCATGGGTCAAAAACTACTGAAGGGATTTTAACCAAACTTGGTACGATTGTAGTCCATACTCCTGGGCAGGTTATAGGCTATATAACATAACGCTAAGATACATAGGAGCTGAGCAGTGATGATAAATTTGAAGCAAGTCGGACGAAAATGCGCTTTCGAGCTCTTATCCTCGTATACGTTGATCATACACCAAAAGTATGTATTACAAAGATGATGGTCTTCAAAAGATCTATAAAAAAGTCCTTAGTAGTATATATCTATCTTTTATAAATTAGCCACAATAACGTGTTTAATCGTTAGGCATTTCTTCAAAGTGTATTAAAATACATAAATATATTGTATTTCACATAGATATATCTTTATCAAACTCCCATATTCAAAAAGTACACTTTAATATTTATATTATAAAAAAATATATAGGAATCGGCTTATAAACACACAAGATATAGATGAAATAAAACTTCCAAATCTCGCCGCGCCAGTATGGGTACGGCTATACGGTTGATTGTTGTTTAACGCGCGAAACGGCCATCCGCTGCATTTATAAAAAGGCGGGGGCGCTCACGCGCCGACTTCACTCACATTTTGTTTGTTTGGTTGAACGCGGTAATCTAAGGAACTACGGGTAAAAATTAGAAAAATATTTCAGTGTTGGATAGCCCATTTATAGAGGAAGGCTATAGGCTATATAACATCACGCTACGACCAATAGGAGCGGAGCATAAATGAAAAATATTGCAAAAACTAGGAAAATTCTCTTATGTGAAGCAGACGAAGTTGCGCGGGTCAGCTAGTATATACATATATTTTAAAGTAAAAAGTTTTTGAGTGGTTACAGCATGAATGGGCCGGCTCGACCGGGGAAGTACCACCTTCTCACAGAAGATCGACGTAAAACAACAGTATCTGTTATGTTTCGTTCGGTGAGTGTGAGCGCCGGAGGCCCAATCACCCATCCCTCCCCAAACCTCATCCTGCTCCATTTCCCTTTTCCTTCCGGTAGGCAGCGACTTGGTTGTGTTTTTTTGACATTGCTTCTGTAATGCTAAGAAAACAAAACCATGTGTATGAGCCACGGTTCTCGCTTACTATCAGGTGGCCTGGCTCGTCTGTCACCGATAAACGCAATAAAAAAATAATCTGTAAAATAAAGGACTTCCTCAGTGATGTCCCGAAAATGTATGCGACTGTTATGCATACAATACTTTGTGCCCAGTTAAGAAAAGTATTACTGGGTTTTCTAAGAAATTGTAAAGGGCAATAGCCCCCTCCTCCCTTGTATACTTCCCAACATAACCTAAACTCATATTTGTAATACTTTAATGCTTATCTTTTTAGATATATAGGTGTGAGACTATGTATGTATGGATTTTATTCAAACACGCGTAAACCGATGCACAGATTAGGATGAAACTTGGCACACCGTTGGACCATGTGCTGGACTAACATATGAGATATTTTTAATCATGGTGTGCTATTCCATGGGGAGGGGATACCGCGGGTATGAACTAGTGTTTCATGATAATAATCGTTTTTTGAATGTTTGAAATAACAAAATACGCAAACTTGGGTAAATCAGATAAAATATGTTTATTTTAGATTATTAGATCTGCATCAAGTTATATTAACTTTACTTTTTATGACTGTTTCGTTGGTCCCGTGGCATAAGGTTGCGTGCGATCGTAAGGTACCGCGTTCGATTCCCTAGTGTGTTCAATCTTTCTGTTAGGAATTTGATTAGCAGATTGAGACAGGTAGTCAATATCACTCGTGACCTAAAAATTGCTGATAAAATGTGGATATAATAAAGTTCTGCCCGCCCAAACAGAGATTTGCAGATTGAGTCTTAGTATGTTCTAACTTCTTTTATGAATTTACATAACAATTATGTTATGATAAAAAATTATAACTGGTCACACCGCAAAGTGGCAAAGATATAATTAAGGCTGGCACCAGTCAGATATACCTATAACCTGAAGAAGTTCACTGCCATAAACTGAATACGGCAGACAGATGACCGTGTATGGTGGTACCATTACACCCACTAAAATTAAGTATACCGCCTTCAACATTACTATTAAAAATAAATAAAAGAATTCAGCTAAAATGTCATACAAAAGTCATCCTCTTTTTTCAACTTCTTAAGGTACCTTACCCAAAGTGTACCTTCTAATTCGTTCTTTGCCTCTTGATTGTTCTTTCTTTGGTTATTCTTTATTGATCAGTCAATCAGTATCTGATATTCCATTTGATGCAAACCTCAGTCCTAACAGGCAGGGCCTGAGGCTTCTCACTCCCACAACCGTGCCGCTTCTACCTTTACCGTCACCATCATCACCATCTCGCAAAAAGACAAGCCTTCTCGCTCCGGAACATAGACTGAACCAAAGAACATTGCTGCTAATCGCCGTCGTAAGGGGATACCGCTGTTCCACCTCCATCGATTACTGCTCCATGACCTCTAGGCAATTCTCGCATGCATAATCCCTAGGCATGTCTTCTCGCCGAATCCGAAGCCTAAAGCCACCTGAAATAACCTTGGCCCATAATAACCTACATAAGGTGGAAGGAGAAGGCAGCTCACGAATCACTCCTAATAGCTAAACCACAAGCCTCCAAAAAACCACCTCAGTAAAGAATTGCCAGCACGAGATCAGTAGTCACTATTTCTATACCATGAGATCCCGGTCGGGGTTCTTGATGCCGCAATGAAGCTTCGCCCTTGGACAATTAAAGAGTTCCCCTATCGCAAAGCTTACACTGTATATAAATGTTATTGGTTTAATTTCTTACAGAATATGTATTCTTTAAATAACAAACAGTAACTAAAGATTTATGGGGACAAGAAACATGCATGTTTTTGTGATATCGTAATACATACTATCTTTAAATTTGGAATGATTGTAATGTAAACTCTAAAGTAAAACACTAAATGAACGAGTGTGAGTTGACCGAGTCCGACTCTAACTTGACCAATATTTTAAGGTACCTACTTAAATTGTTTATTGACATTTCAAATTTAATAGAAGACAGAAATAATTTTATTGAACAATAAAGTTTTTATTATACTGCTTTTCTGTAACTATTTTATTTTGTATAAATTAAAAAACTAGCAATTATTTTAATGTGGCATAAAAAGATATTATTTTAAAATAAAATCAGGTCAAATAAGACAAGCTAAAATGTTAAGTTATTTCAAAATTTTTGTGATTTTTATGAACTTACCATTTGACACTTGATTCTAGGGTTGCCAACCATATTGATAAAATTATTCACATTAGTTCGCTCTATCTAAATGGTACAAACTTTTTGTGATCCACAAATAGTTGTGTCGAGTCTGGGTGCTCCTTGAGTCCATTGTTTGAATGTTTGTTAGACCCCGCGACACATTATTTACTCCTAGTGCAGGAGTTGTTTGTTTCAAAGAAAGGAATGGAAGAGATGTATAGCTATTGTATAAGATATTGATAAAAAGAGTATTCTTTTTATCAATAACATAGGCTATGCTATCAATAGCCATTTTATGTGGAGTATTCCGCTTTCGGCACCAATTTTTTCGGCATCTATGGTTTCGGCACCTAAGCTATTCCACTTTCAGCACCAATGAGTATTTTATTCCACATTCGACAGTTTCGACACCAAGCAAAAATACCTATTGGTGCTGAAAGTGGAATAGCTTAGGTACGGAAACGATAGGTGCCGAAAAAATTGGTGCCGAAAGCGGAATATGTTACCTAGTTGATCTTGCGATGTACGATTCCATTCTCGGGTCAGCTGTGTCAATAATAATATCAGCCCTGTTTTAACTGTCCCACTGCTGGGCACGGGTCTCCTCTCAGTGTGAGAAGGATTAGGCCATAGTCCACCACGCTGGCCTAGTGTGTGTTGGTGGACTTCCCATATCTTCAAAAACATTATACAGAACTCTCAGACATGCAGGTTTCCTCACGATGTTTTCCTTCACCGTTAGAGCAAGCGATAATTAACTATTAATACGCATATAACTTCGAAAAGTCAGAGATGCGCGCCTTGGGTTCGAACTCGAGATCTCTGGGTAGCAGTCCAACGGTTTCCCGCTAAGCTATCGCTGCTGATATGTCAATTAGATACTCTGATCTGTTAAGACAAAGGAAAATGATAAAGAAATGAAGTAATTAACTTTAAAATTGCCCTCCGTCTGTTAGTTAAAAATGTTCCTATTAAAATCCGCTTTGTCGAAATAGATAGTTATTATATATCTATTTCTTTGCATGTAAGACCGAGAGTATTTTTCGTAACTGTATACTCATGTTTTTACAAATAAGTGATTATTATTATTATCGAGACAAGGGTTCAAAGGTGCTTTAGAGAGTACCAATAATATTTCTGGAGCTACAATAAAAAACGAAAATGACTTTTCATCTTGTGAAAAGTAGTTAAAAGCTGCTTCTAGGTGCAATAATACGCGAGATATACAATCTCTATATTTATGTATCCTCTAAGTTCAATACAAATGGCCACTAGTTCTAGGAATAAAAGTAATCTGGGTCACCAAAACGTTGGCTAACTATCCAGTGACGTCATCGCAATGGATTTACGTCTACCATCCACGAGTTGCACCATTTTCGGAGGGAGGAGGACTTAACTACGTCACAGCAATCCTCCTACTGCCCCACCCCTTAGTAAGTACGCATTAAAATATTTTATGGCTAGGTCTTTATGTTTTTCTTTGCGAATTTAGATGGAAGTGGATTGTTTGGAGTGCGTATTATCACGGTAATGTCGTCATTTGGGGTGAGTAGAATTATGAGTGCTTAGCGTTGTCCTTTTATGAGAATTTACATAAAGTAGAATAGAGATGGTTTTAGTTATTACACATATTTTGGCAGCCATGTTTTGGTCCTGAGAAATATAGGTCAAGTGGTGTAGTGTGTTGCAGTATAGCGTTGCAACGCTTATAGTTTTCCATGATATTACTTTTCTTTTAAGTTTTTTTGTCTTGTTGCAAAGAGGCTGAACGCATAGTTTAGTTTTTTTATTGTTTATCTGATAAAGCATACTTACTTCTAATAATTCACTACCATCTTAGTTCTTCACAGATCGTGAGGCGCCGGGTTTGATTCCTGGGTGAAGTGTTACTTTTTTTTCTATGTGGCAATTTTCAGTAGCGGCATGGAGTCCAGAAATATGTATGCAGATTAATTACGTAATTACGATGGGCTAAACGAGCCAAGAAAATATGCGTCTTTATAGTTGGTACTTATAGAATAAAAATAATTTATTATTTCTAGAAAAACAAGTTATTATATAACTAGAAAAACAAGTTATTATATAAAAAAAGAAATATATAATTAAACGATATCAACATAAGGTGAAACATATAAGGTCAAGCTAAGCATAATATACTCGTAAACATTAAAACTATTTTAATCTTATACCTATATGCACTTTAATCCTAATCCTAATCCTAATCAATATTATAAAAGCGAAAATGAGTTGTTTGTTTGTTTGTTCCCGAGGAAAACAACAATAACGTTCTTATGACAATAGATGGCGCCACGTGTCTTTCGAATCATGATTGAATTATATTAAAAGCAGAGTTCAACCCGAATTGATTGTCAAATTCTGAATTAACGCGAGCGAAGCCGCGGGCAAAAGCTAGTTATAAATAAATAATTCAATTAATAAATACATTCATACACCTCGCACCTATATCTCCTAAGAGGTAAGCAATAGGGTATAAGACCCACATTTTGTCCAATAAGGTTAAGGTTCTACGTGAAAGGGAGAGCCTGAATACGTCTGGGAGATACAACTCTAGACTCCGTGCTGCCTCTGATAAATTCTTAACAAAAATGCCTTTAATCTCAATACTTTTGGCCGACTCAGGAATCGAACGCGATACCTCCACAGTATTCGCATTCATCGTCGCAGCATTATCGAGACCTATTCAATATTTAATCAATATTATTTATATTATTTATTAATTATTTTATTTTATTTTTATTTTTTTATTTTTATTTAATACCTATTTATTTTGTCCTTATACTAATTAACTACTAAATATATATACTTGTAAAATTTGTAAAATTCCAGGATTAGCCTAATGCTAAGCCTGGTTATGCTAAAATTATATGTTTAAGCAACGTGTGAATAAGTGTTAACTCCAACAATTATTGTAAAATTACTTTAAAGCAATAATTTTTTTAAGTGAAAACTTCTTTAGCGGCGTTGTGCACTTTTTTTGTGATGGGTAAAAAATGTTAAACTCACGTCAGGACACGTGCCCTGATCGAAAATTCGTAAGACGGAGGGAGAATTGTCATGTTTGTGTACGATAGCGCAATAAATGACTATTGTATTTTACCACATAAGTTATAGTACTTTTATACTGATAATTAAAGCAATTCGTGCAAAATTATTCCCTAACCATTCCAAAATATCAAAAATGCACAAAGTTAATATTCAAGTTTTCGCTTCTGCCGGCATTCCCGGACAGCAATGCGTTGATTTTTTTTGTGAAGTTCTTCATAGTTATAATACATCTGCCATACAGGCCATACTAGGGACAAATCCTGTGTCGCGGGTGACTTAACAAATATTCAAACAACGGTCACAAAGAACACCCAGACTCGGAACAACTAATTAGGTATGCATCACATAAATTTTAATCGCGTGTGGGGGTCGAACTCACAACATAAATTTTAATCCCGTGTGGGGGTCGAACTCACAACATAAATTTTAATCCCGTGTGGGGGTCGAACTCACAACATAAATTTTAATCCCGTGTGGGGGTCGAACTCACAACATAAATTTTAATCCCGTGTGGGGGTCGAACTCACAACATAAATTTTAATCCCGTGTGGGGGTCGAACCCACAACATAAATTTTAATCCCGTGTGGTGGGGGGGTCGAACCCACAACATTCTGCCTAGTTGCAATGGTAACGTGACTACTTAAACCACTACGCCATCCATCAGTCGTATATTAATGACATTTATAATAGTACCTATTAGTGTTTGAAAGTTAACGACTACTGTATATAATGACGATGACAATCAGCTTTAACTTCATAATGAGTACGCGCCATAGTTGTTTACCTAATCACGCTCATCAATGTTTGTAACCTTAATTAATTGAATTTACCATGTTTATTATAAACTAGATTATGCCCGCGGCTTCGTTCTCATAAATATAGGTTATGTATATTTTTTTACCCTCGAAAACAGAATTTTTCTGGATTAAAGGTACCCTATGTCCTTTTCTATACCCCTGACAA
Source organism: Catocala sponsa (assembly GCA_963564715.1). Lineage (NCBI taxonomy): Eukaryota > Metazoa > Arthropoda > Insecta > Lepidoptera > Erebidae > Catocala > Catocala sponsa. Next base: position 6,473,760 of record OY751346.1, on the reverse strand, counting down.
ATTGTTAAAACGATGTTTACAAAAATGTTTATTAATAAATATAAATTGAAAAGTGAAAAGGACACACACTATTTAGCAAACGCAGAATAACTCAGGGGTAGTAATCCTAATTCTAACTAATATTATAATTAAAGTTTGTTTGTTACGCTTTCAAGCCTCAACTACTCGACCGATCATCATGAAATTTCTCATACAAAGACAAAGAGTACTTCACCCAGAAATAGTACTATTCCTGAGCAAGCGACCTTTCACTCAGAAAAATAATACTGTTACTAACGAAAAGTACTGTTCCCAAGCGAAGAAAATTTACATAACCTATATATTAACGAGCGACGCCGCGGGCAAAATCTTGTAGACAATATTTTACCATTCCATTACCTGAGGCCATCTAAAAGTATGGCGGCTAAGAGCCTCCTGGGGAATGAGGTGGTTTATAACCAAGAAGGGTGGTAGATATTTTATTTCTATCTGTCGTATGTTTCTACATTCTCCTGGGGATACTTCTGTATACATTATGGAATGTAAATATCAGCTTGAGTAGGAGATTATGTGTCTTAAAAATTTTATGGATGTTTATATGTCATTATTCTGATGCAGTTTGAGTTAGAGTTTGAGAGTTCGAATCCCGGGGGGACCTGATACTTTTCCCCGAAATTTACAATTATAACTTCTCTGTCTTCCTCTGCATCTCTGATAATACTGAAGCGATACCATATTAAGGCCGGGACTCTACCAAAGCGGAGACGAGACGAGCGGAGAGGAGATGTTTTTTAAACAACCAATAGAATTGTGTTATTGACACATCTCCTCTCCGCTCAGCTTCAGTGGAGTTCGCTGTGCGGAGATGTGTAATATTTGTATGGCGCGATATAAGCGGAGATGTGAGCGGCGTGCAGTGAGCGATGTCACACAACGCCTCGCACCCGAGCTGAAGAACATCTCTTCTCGCACAGCACACAGCACACCGCACATATCTCCGCCTTGGTGGAGTCCCGGCCTAATCATTATTTTACTAATAGAAAGATCCGCTAACCCTGGGTGACATAAGATATGTCACAAAGGCATCATTATTCCACACGCGAATCCGACGTAAGCTACATATTATTATGTATGTATGCTTACTATTGATCGTAAATTTTCTTCGTAAATATTAGCTGCCTGCACTCCTTCTCCATATAAATTTTCAGTATTGCATATCCCACACTACTTGGTGAGCGCAATGTTCTTAAAAAGGGATAGAAATTTTCTTCGTTTATTAATAGAGATATTATAAAGTGAAACTTTTTTTGTTGGCTCATCCTTTTTAACGTGGTATCAGAGTAATGGATCGATATGATTTGATTTTAAAGGCCGGAGAGTGCTACACGCTACAATATAGTTGCGTGGTTTTTAGAAGATAACCCTTTACAGCCACGATAGTGCAGCTGCAGGTAAATATTTGTGTTCTATAGAAGTAATTTTACTTTATTTCAAATTAACGTTATTTGCATAATATAGTCTTCTGTTTACGCGAATGTTATTCATTACAATTAAACTACTATATTATTCTGCGTAAATAGAAGACATAATTAAATTATATTCGGGTACTTTGAAATAACTACACTGGAACATTGGGACAACTATCATCTTAGTCTCCCCGTGACCATGGCTGCGGAAAAGCAACCGAAACGTCGGGGAAAATGTAAACATAAATATAAATAGTTTTAATAGTTTCAATGATTTAATTAGCTTATAAATTAGTAAAGTTTGATAGTAATAGTAGTGTAACAGTTTCTAAGTTATGTAATAAAGTGTCAAATAAACAACGCGATAAAATCCGTATATAGTTGTTTAATTTCAATAACGTAGTTTACGTTCATTTGGCGACTATAAATAACAAATTGCTCATTAATGTTTAATACGCCTTTTTTATACTTATAACAACATACAATTGGTTATGAATTTTATTTTACGAACCACTTTTATTTCAAAATTATATGTACTCGTGCTATAAGTTTTTGCTTATGTTAATGGCATATGACTATGACCCGTGTTCGATCAAACCGCTAAACAGATAATATACATTGACGAATTTGATATAGAGATAGCTTGGCCATTGGGCAAAGTCATTATGATATACTAGTTTCTCAATGAATGCGCACTAAGTCGCAATCAAAAATAAATAAACATTTAAACAATGTCCTTCGTTTCGAAGAAACGCAATAATTATTGAAAAATTTCCGTTAAATAAAGAACCTTTACCGTAACACACTTCCTCACTTGATATTTTATCAGATTAACAACATATTTATATAAAAAATGAGTTAAAATGGCGTCAGTTATCTTGGCGTCCATTATCTTAATTGTTCGGCGCAATAACGCCAGCGTAAACGTGGAAAATCACTGGTCAAACGATACAAAAGTACACACTGATTAAAAGAATTGTACAAATAAAATGCACATCAACGCCTTGTGATATTCCGATGCGGAATTTCCCATCCGCTATCAATTTAATATCAATAATAAACACAACATCCATTCTAATACCATTTGTATATAAAAAAATAAGTGTAACTGATTTTCTCACCGAGACCTTTGAGTAAATCGGACTAAAGTTATTTATTATCCCTCACAATAGTCTACCAGACAAAGTTTTAGTCACCGTGCAGCTAATATGAAATTATTTTACAGCAAATCCAATAATAATGTTTTGCCTGATTGGAAATTGAACCTAAGACCTCATGCACAGCACCACCACGGAAAACTACCAAGGCTGTCTTTTTTAACCCTTACTAATATTATAAATGCGAAAATGAGTTTGTTTGTTTATTTGTTACGCTTTCACGCCTTAACTACTCAACCGATCAACATGAAATTTTGCATACACTTTGTCAGGGGTACAGAATAGGACATAGGGTACCTTTCATCCAGAAAAAGAACTGTTGCAAAAACAAAATTTTATAACATACCTTCACACAACACTACAGACTCACCCTATACACTTGATTATAAAATTGAATATCCTTACACTCTTGTATACAGTAGCCGATTATAGCGTTATACTCGTATACCCATTCACTATCTCCTTCACCTCGTTAGATTTCGCCTGCTTTTACTACCCTTATCAACATTCGATAACAATATTAATGTAATAAACGGCCTCCTAGACCACTTCCAAGTAGCACAATCATCGACCTGTGAAATAGACGAGTGCTCGCAATTAATTCAGGATCCTCATTTGAGTCTGAAGGTTATCCATCAAAACATTCGCAGCGTAAACCGTAACATTACTAGCCTTTTAACACTCCTGGTAAGATCTAATATTGACTGGGATTTCATTGTGGTTACAGAGTGTTGGCTGCGTCACACTCACTGTATCCCGCAAATAGATGGTTATAACTCTATACAAAGCGAAAATAACCTTACACAAAATGAAGGAGTAATTATATACTACAAAAATTTAATACAAGTAACCGTACTAGAGGTCTCGATACAAGATGCTAATTGTACAATATTAAAGCTGGATTGTAGTACCACCCTACATACAGACCACCCGGCTATAAAAACATTCAACCGTTTCTTCAATCACTCGATAAATTACTCAATAATTTACAATGCTCTAATATTATCATTATAGGTGACATAAACATAGACATTATGCCAAATAGTAAAGACCCCAATTCATCTACATACCTAAACCTACTGGCTTCACACAATATTTTACCTGCACATCAATTGCCAACACATAGCAAAACCTGTTTGGACCACGTTATGCTTAAGAGTACACTATCTGCTTTTTGTTACGTTGCGGAGACCTCAGTGACTGATCATGACTGTGTCATTATTGTACTTAAACGACCGGTACCAAGAAAAAAGTCTTACTCTATTAGGAAAATCGAATACAAAACACTTGATACTGATATGAATAACATGCGTTTTGATTCTATTTACAACACAACTGACGCCAATGTAGCTGCTTCACTACTTATATCTAATTTAAACTCTGCGATTGTGACTAATACTCAATCTACTACTGTCTCTAATCGTAGGCGCATTAAAAAACCGTGGATAACGATTGGTCTACTAAAATGTATGAAAAACTACATATTAAATATAAAAAACATCCTGCTAATGAAACTATCAAAATTACTTACCTGAGATATAGAAATTTTTGCAATTGGCTACTAAGAAAAGTAAAGAGAGATTACGAAAGAAACTTATTAAACAAGGCAGCTAAAACAAATAATAAAACACTGTGGGATACAATTAGAAAGGTAACATACTCCAACAAAAATACGAACCCAGCAGCAGATCTTTTGACTTCTTCTAACCCCATTTCCTCGGTTAATAATATAAATAGCTTTTTCACATCTATTGGTAAAGACTTGGCTGATAACATTAACAAACATAACTTACCCAAAATTCCAAACATTGACTACTGCCCCTTTTCATTCGTTCTGGCCCCGACAACTGAATCTGAAGTTCGCAGTCATATATTGAGTATAAAAAAGGCCAATTCTACTGGACGTGACAACATCTCAGGCTATTTTTTAAAACGTTACCACCACATTTTAGTACCTCCACTTACATACATATTTAACCTTATGTTTACCTCCGGTGTCTACCCTAACGAATTTAAACTTGCTGAAGTTATTCCTATCCATAAGAGTGGTGACAGAGCCTGTGTCAATAACTATAGGCCTATCTCTATTTTGCCTACCATTTCTAAATTAGTAGAAAAATTATTAAATAAACGCTTGATTAACTATCTTGAAACTAAACACCTCCTATCAAAATCACAGTTTGGCTTTAGAGCTAACACCTCAACTAGTGATGCTGTTCACGAATTGACAGATCATATTGTACGCAAACTTGATGAAAAGAAAAAAGTAATCGCTATATTTTTGGACTTAGCCAAGGCATTTGACACGGTCTCTGTCCCACTCCTATTGGACAAGCTGGAAAGATTGGGTATCCGTGACACACAAAATAAATTATTCACAGACTATCTTACCGGCAGATACCAAAGGGTTAGGGTTGGTGATATCGTTAGTGACGACATGCCCATTGTCTTTGGTGTGCCACAGGGCAGTGTGTTAGGCCCGACACTCTTTCTTTGCTACATTAATGACCTGTGTAATCTAAAACTAAGGAATGGAAAAGTTGTAACCTTTGCCGATGACACCGCATTGATATTTCATGGTGATACCTGGGATGATACCCTTAACATTGCACAATCTGGCTTCAATGCGGTGTCCTCATGGCTAAGAAATAACGGATTGACACTTAATGTTGGTAAAACTAAATATGTACCCTTCTCAATAAAAACAATTCCGTCAAATACACTTGGTGATCGCGCTATTATAGCTCATACCTGTCTAACATATGATTCTTGTAACTGCAATAACCTTGAAGCTACTTCCAACATAAAATATCTTGGCGTAATAATAGATAGCACTCTAAGCTTCAATTACCATTTAGATCTACTGTCATCCAGAATTTGTAAACTATTATACGTCTTTAAAAATCTACGTCACATTGCTGATAAAAAAATAATCAAAATGGTTTATGTGTCTTTATGCCAGCCTATTTTGTCTTACTGCGTCACAGTGTGGGGTGGTGCCTGTAAAACTAGTTTAATTAAGGGGGAAAGAGCACAGAGCAGTTCTTAAGGTTAGCCTTTCACTCCCTTTCCTACATCCAACCAGTGATCTTTACCAACTCGCTGATGTCCTGACGGTGCGCCAACTATATATCTTAAATACCATTCTTAAACAGCATTCACATCTCCCATACAATCGCTCGATTTCAAATAAACGACTAAAATATAAAGTTTGTCCTTTAACTGGGAATCGGTGGTCAACAATGTTCTCTGGCAAGTTTTTCGGCTTTCTGGGAAAATATCTATATAATAAAGTAAATGAAAAGTTACAAATTTACTCACGTACAAAATATGATTGTAAAAGAACAATCTGTTGCTGGTTAAAATCCCTCAGCTATGAGGAAACGGAAAATCTTCTATATATTCCCTCATAATTACTGTTTCCATAAGATATTTCCTACTCCACATTCATATCTGCTACACTGCTAACAGATCTGCAAGCCTGCTAGTAGAATCTGATCCCAAGATAACTTATTGTCGTAGGGTTAGCGCATACAGACAATTACATGCATGTACTTAAACCCACACACTCATACACACACGCCTTCACGCATACACACACACACACACTCACACACACACACATACACACACACGCATAGACACACACACACACGCACACACACACACACAAGCACACACACACACACAAGCACACACACACACACAAGCACACACACACACACACACGCACACGTCACACTCACACAAAATACATCATACGGTACTAATTTCCTAACCACACACACTAATATCACATAAGCACATACCAAAATCACCTACTTGAACTCTGGCTGTCCGGAGTTAGGAGAGGCTGGTAATCTGTCATACAGGTGCATCCTAGTACAGATACCAGTCTCTCACGCAGATTTCACTTTATAAGAAATGTTAATCTTAGCCTAAGATATATATACTTTTTTCTGTAAATTTCTGTGTGAGAGAGGAAAAATAAATGCTTTATTATTATTATTATTACTTCGGCCGACTATGCAGTTGCAGTAATACTGCCTTATTGCTTCCAGGCTGTGTGCTTTATTTTGATATAATATATAAATAAAATAAGTCAATTTCATACTACTGGATGGTAACCAATATTTTTTATATATTAAAACAAAGCTTTTAATATTTTACTCTGTTTACAAAACGATTGTCCACGTGCTAGCCGAATATGGACGGTCTCCTTTGAGTATGAATGAGGGCTGAAATGTTAATCATTCACCTCTTACCCCTTTTATTTACGTCATACTGTTTCGTAACTTACAAATAAATTGTAAAGCCGGTTAAGTATCTATTACTCTAAATAAAAAAAAAACTTCGAGAAAATTTGTAGTACGTATTTTCTCTGATTCACTATTATTTTTAATAAACTTTATGATATAGAGAAACAGATACAAAATTTACTGCATGCATGGTTTAGATGACGAATAGTGTAGTGGTTTAAATGGACATCTCATCACTGCTACTGCATCAAAAGTTGGTTCGATTCCCATACGGAACAAAAATTATATGCACCACAAGGGTTAGTGCGTATTATTAATTAACAACTGAAATACTTATTTAATCTAATCTGAAATTCATAGATAGAAGACATGGTGTTGGCAATACAAGGCGTAATATATAATGATATATGTATATATAGATAGATATGATAGTAACGTATATCAATACATTTTTATATATTATACAAGGTTTTGCTCGAAGCTTCGCTCGCGTAAAAATAGGTTAAGTTAGGTGTAATAGTTTTTTTTTTAAATAAAATATACTCTATGTTACTTGGTGATTATACAGGTTGATTGTGAAATCGTGTAATTCCTTAAAGCACGCACTCTACTGGTGATAGACTATATAATTTCTTTTTATTAGAATTATATTTTTGGAGAAATTAATGTACCGATTTTTTTCGTGAAATGGTTTCAGATAGTCACACAATTTTAATATCTAACTAATTTAAAAAAATAACGTAACAATAACTGATGTCGTAAATAATAAGGGGCAATAAAAAGGACCGCCCGTTATTATTTACGACATTGATTATTGACAAATTATTTTTTTTAAATTAGTAGCAGTATTAGTTTCCCAACTGAGCTATCGCTGCTACACAAGAAATGTAAGAAAATATCCTTTAAATAATAAAGACTACTGGTCGAAAATTGACATAATACATTACGGTGCTATATTTAGATTTGTTTATCAACAAATCCTTCGGCAATTTATTATTACGTTGGATGCAAACTACGCAGCACATATTCGTGTTAACTTTAATTATCAATGAAGTGACGGTTTCGTGACTAACTCACTGCGACGCAGATGTATCTACGTTGTTAAGGAAAGGCCTAATGAGGTCTATGACCTTAAAGTGTCCACAGGTAAGACGTAGACCCCAGGTATCAGACGTAGATAATAATAATTATATTCCAACTTACGGTTAAAACTAAAATAAGTTAAATCAATAGACTGCACGAATGACGTAGTGGTCTAAGTGGTCGCCTCGCCAGTGTTGTGGGTTCGAATCCCATATGGTACAAAACTTTGTGACCCGCAAATGGTTGTCTTCTCGGTGTTCTATGTGTCCGTTGTTTGTATGTTTGTAAAGTCCCCCGCGACAAAGAAATTATTTGACAAGTAGAGCGGGAGTTGACTTTTTAAATTATAACAAAATCCTTACTTCCTTACTATATTATTTTTATTATTAATATTATAAATTCGAAAGTAACTCTGTCTGTCTATCTTTCTGTCTGTCTGTTACCTTTTCACGGCTAAACCTCTCAACCGATTTAGATGAAATTTGGTACAGATATAGTTTAAAACCTGGGGAAGGACATGGCCTACTTTTTATTGATGTAGGTACCACGCGGGCGGAGCCGCGCGCCAAAGCTAGTATAGAATAATTTCCTTAGGACAGTTTATTTTACATATAGCCTTATCTGTTGTTGTTGCTTGTTTCCTGTATGGGTCGATATAAACTACTATTTTATATGTGGTAAAATTATATATAAGAAAGGTATAAATGTGATCCTATGGAACTCATATTTCTGGGCTAAATGCAGTTACAGTGTCACTAGGGACTTTAAAAACATTTCAACACCGGATACTTAGAACACCCAAACTTTGAACAATCATTTGTGGACCACACAGGTTTGAACCTGGCTGGATGATACATAATATCACTATTATATAAACTGACAATGTGTATGAAAAACTTTATAATAATCGGTCGAGTAATTAAGGCATGCAAGCGTAACAAATAAACACACATTCGCATTTATAGTATAAGTTAGGATTAGGATAGGATGTTCAGACATTGAACATTCAATTTATTATAATTATGTGTAGATATGATCCTACAGCGCTATAAACAATTATTTACACCTAGTTGTAACATTTTACGAGTACATTATAATGCCAGAAACTTATAGTTTATGGCATAGATCATCTCGTTCTAAATCAAGTGTAACGGCTTTGGGAAGCGAGATAAATATAATGCTGACCAGTATTACCGTGAAGCATCGTCATTCAAGCGTCTCGATTTTATTCGGGAAATTATATATTCAAGGAAATATAAAGAAGTGTTTATATTAAGTAATAGTTTGTGGCAGATTCTTCGCTACTTTTGACGTCATTTGTGATAGTATGTATACAGGTTGCAGAATAAATGGTAGGTAATTATAGTTTGATATTTTTGTGGCAAAACTATAAGATCTTAACCTTGCACTGTCCACGTAATTTTGTCTTAGAGAAAGCCAAAAGAGATGAAAATGTTAAAATATATTAATTAAATAAAAAAATATTTTTACGAAATACCAGAAGAATGAGTTATTAATACATATTTTTATAAATAGTATGTTATTAGATTATGAAACAATATTATTATTTTAGGGAAAAGGCGTAATGTTCATATCTTTTTTTGATTGGATCAACATAATGCAATACATCGACAATCATCCATTAAATCAGATCAGAAATTTAAGTAAAAAAAGAAAAATGTTTATTTTTAGCAACAAAAAGTAATTTTACAATTTAGGTAGTTGGAGTCACCTGTTAAGCAAACAATATGCTTGTGATCCAATCCAATATGTGTGGCTCCGCTCCTCAGAAGAACCGACGACGGGTACTTATATAATTAACAAATTAGAGCTTTAATCATTTATAAAATAAAAGTAATTAAAATTAAAATAAAATAAAAAAGGAAATAAAATAAATAATTTTGAAACAAAGTGTATCTATAATACGAGTAGTTATGTGTTAGTGGAGAAGGAGAAAATCGTATCTTATAAAAGCGAGTTGTAAACAAGGATGGAAATTGCTTCGACAAGAATCGCAGCAAATGCAAGCAGACAAAAACACAAGAAACAAGGAACACAAAAAAAAGGAAAAAGGCACAAGGAACATACCAACATCCCTAGAAATATTTAAACAAGGCATACATTCTGTTATTATAAAGATATATTGCTAGCAAATTTTCTAGATACATATTTTGTTACAAACCATTTGCCAAGTCCAATTGTCTCCTTACCGTGAGTAACCTCGGTTGGCGATCGACCAAATCATACCTGAGGATAACGCTCTCTGGTTTTTACGATACAACGGTTTTCATGCGAAATATTCTTTAAATAAACATCTTACTGGTGACCTGGTGCCATTTTATAATAATAGATAATACTTAGGTACGTTGAACATAACATTTCAGGGAGTTGTTTGATTGCGTAGACATGTTGATGGCTTCTTCGCGGAATACATGGTGATCATTTAGATTTACCTGACAGCTCAGACATGTGTTTTTGACCACAGACATTGTGCCGCAAGGGACTTTGGAAGCTGGCGAATATCATGGTTCTTGTATACGACACAAGTAGTAGCGTAGGCTACATGCACGAGCTATTCTCGAGGGATACATGCAATACGTGTCATTAATAAAAAGATACATATGGCTTACTTGAAGGTCAGAACAAACGCGATGACCGTTTGCATGATGCATGCTATCCGTGCAAGTGTTTCAATTCATGCATGTAACCAAGACTAGTACATGAGGCAATAGGAATATATGTTACTTAGAAAATACTTTTTGGTCTATCTCCTGCGTAATATGAACTGACAATAAAATGACTGAAAGATGGCACCGGCATTAGTCCACATGTTATCGCCATCCGAGAGTAGAAAAATAAAAAGAGTTTTAACAAAGTGGCCCCTCACACCACACGCATATTATCCACACATACAAACACGGATTATCCTACAGACTGTAAAAGAATTTAAAGTAAATATCTTGAATGTAAGTACACATGATGCACACTATTATAGAAAATCACGTAAATGTCATTTAAATGTCACTGTAATTAATGAAACTAATACATGATTAAAATAGTGATTTCTGGGATGGCCGTTCACCTATAGGCAGTCTCTATAATATTTTTTGTTGTGTTTATAATTGTTAGGACAAGGTTTGTATGAACAAAAAATTTGCGAAAATTACGCGGGAAATGACGAAAATTTTAATTATATTTTTATATGAAAATAAATTAATTGACGTTTTGATATTGATTTTAATTACGTAAAATGTATTTTTGTATAGATTGGTGCTATCAATCTACAATATGAACATAAACAACAAAATTCAACAACGCGTCAGCTGGGCTATGTATTAATTAGTAGGTTTTTCTTTAGTTGACGGTTTTTCTGTCTAATAATTCTCACTAGTTGATAAATCCCGCTTCCCGCGTCAGCTGGTAAAATTTGAGTAGTACAACTATACCCACCTATCTTCAGAGATATGTAACATATACATGTGCATTATATATTATGATATCATGATGTATATCATTATACATATACACTCAGTGAGTGTATATGTATAATGCAATAAGCTGATATTAAACTACATTGACAATGTCATTTATAAAGTACTCTTTGCCACACGATACTTCGTAATCTGTAAAAATCTACATAAGCGAATGCATTCGAGTGCATGAACCTTATTTATTTTAATACACACATATGGAAAGGGTCAGTGACCAGACACACTCAACCCTCTCTGTTGACACACTTGACAGTTATTTCCCGAGGGCTACAACGTTATGCACTACATTTTTACATCACAAGAATTAATAATGAGAAGCGTAATACATTTTTTTAAATACCATTCATTTTTTATCGAGTGCAGCTAATCTAAGTAATTTAAAAGACATTGACAATGAGTGTGTCTCCTACACTTTTAAATAATTGGTAGCCTTAAATAAAATACAAATTAAAAATACAAATTTAACAATGTCGGCCTCGATGGCGTGTTAGTGTAACCGACTGTCACGCATGAGGTCGCGGGTTCGATTCCCGCACAAGTCAAACATTTGTGTGCATGAACATGGATGATTGTCTTGGTCTAGGTGTTTCTATGTATAATTTTTATGTATTTACAAAAAAAGAAGTATATATGTATGTTTATCCATTATCTAATACCCATAGTACAAGCTCTGCTTAGTTTGGGCTAGATGGTGTTGTGTGTATGTAATAGAATATTATATTATATTATTATTATAATTGTATAATAGTATTGAGAGTATGTGATCTAAGGATATGATATGATAACGTTCAAGCTACAAATACACTTCCAACCTTAAAATTATAATTCTTAGTAATCTTTTTTCTAACGGCGTCTCATAAACTTAGTCAAATTATTCACTTTAAGTATAATATAGCATCATTCAGCAAACAATATAACAAATTTACCACTACTTTATTCATAAAGTTTTCTACCGAGTTTCCATAGTTAAATTAGGTTTGGCCTACTTTGCGCCAATTTGAAATGTCACGCGCTATAACGGGAGACATTATTTAAACTTTAGTTTTTAAAACACTGTATCATTTTATGTAAGTGATTGATATTTGCTTACAAATGCAATTTTATGTCTTTTTCTCATTCGTATGTTATTCTTAACATTGTCAACTATTTTTACAATTATCCTGGCATATCATCGAATACATTTTGTCTGTTAAAGACAAATTTTATAAAATTATCAAAATAAGTAAGTTTCAACAAGTTTTTGCTACATCAAGCTAGCAAATAATTATATAAGCTGGCAAATAGATTCGTCGCTTCTGCTTCAAAAACGCCATATTGACTTCTCTTTCAAAACTATTGTCATTCGATAATAGGATTCTCCGAATCAAAATACTGAAAAGTATTCGAAACGTTAGCTTCAAGTAATCTCAATCAAATAAAGTAAATTTATTAGTAAATGATTAGCATTTATTCATGATTTGCAGGCTATCTAGCAAATTAAAGCGCGACAATTTATTAGGAGCAATTTTGTTGTATAATCGTGCAAACCCTAAAAACAAATTAAATACTAAGCTACTTGGCTATGGAGACAAAGAATCTCCTGTCTACGTGAGTGAGCACCTTACCCCTGCGAATAAGGCATTGCATGCTGCTACCAGGATCGCGGCAAAAGAGAAGAACTACAAATTTATTTGGGTACGAAACGGCAAGATTTTTATAAGAAAAGAAGAAAGTGAGCCTGCTCAAATTGTTACAAGTATGGACACTATAAAAGCGCTCAAATAGCCTTAAGAATTGGTATAGATATTTTCATTACTTTAATTTTTACTCTTTTAGTGATTAATGATAATGTTTATGTATTTTTAGCTTTTTACATTCAATAGTCTCAATATATATTATCAGAATACGAGAAGTATCCGAGGCAAATTGCAAACTGTATTTACAAACGTTCTCAGTATGACATATCATGTTATTGTTCTAACAGAAACTTGGCTAAATGATACAATACTGGATGGGGAGATATTTGACGGCCGATACCAAATTTTTAGAAGAGATAGGCAGTCAGGAACTTTCTCTGCAGGTAAAGAAGGAGGGGGTGTGCTCATCGCAATTTTAAAGTCTTTTAGAGCCTACCGAAACTATTCATTTGAATCAAATTGTGAGGATTTATGGGTGACAATAGACCTAAATATGCAGTTAAACAAAACGAAAAAAATACATTTATGCTCTACCTACATTGCTCTCCCGGTTAAAGCTGATGTTCTGTCGTGCTACACTAATAAAGTAAGCAACGTAATTAGTAATTCTGATACTGTAATAATCTTAGGCGATTTTAATCTGAGTTTTATTACTTGGATGAAACAGCCATCTTTATCGTATGTTAAAGCAGACTTACAGTTGGGCACTTTGGGTAGATTATTTTTAAATTTCCTGTGCAGCAATGTTTTAAAACAATACAATTATATTAAAAATATTCATAATAAAATTTTAGATTTGGTAATTTCTTACTTGGATGAAACAGCCATCTTTATCGTATGTTAAAGCAGACTTACAGTTGGGCACTTTGGGTAGATTATTTTTAAATTTCCTGTGCAGCAATGGTTTAAAACAATACAATTATATTAAAAATATTCATAATAAAATTTTAGATTTGGTAATTTCTAATACATCGAACTCTATACAAGTTTCGGCTGCTAATGACATAATCTCTAACATCGATAGTTTCCATCCACCTTTAGAAATTAACATACAACTTAAGCTTCCGTCTATGCTTCCTAATTTGTATAATCCCAAATACCAATATTATAAAGCTAATTATGATAAAATTCGAAAACGTATCGCCGATATTGATTGGAACCAGGAACTATCGTGTACATTATCCGTTAATGAGGCTTTAAATAGATTTTATGTAATCTTAAATAGTATTATTTGTGAATTAGTTCCATTACAAAATTCTAAAAAAGGTGCATATCCTTGTTGGTACAGTAAGAATTTGATTATGCTTTTAAAAGAGAAAGAAAAATGTAGGCGTGTTATGAAAAAATACAGTAATAAACGTGACGAATATGAATATACCATACTTAAAGATAGGACCAGTAAAATGATTAAATCTTTATACCATAATTACATAGAGAACATCCAAAAAAATCTAACACAGAACCCTAAATACTTCTGGAAATATATTAAAGATAAACGTAATAGTCATTCTACAATTCCCAGGCAAATGTCGCTCAGTAATCAAACTGCAAACGATGGAGAATGTATTGCTAATCTATTTGCAAAACACTTCGCATCAGTATACAACTTAAAATCGTATAGCAGTCAGTTTTCACCTCCAGATGTGTATATTTCCTGTAACAACAACTTACATCATGTATATATTGACGAATGTAGTATTGAAAAAAAACTAAAACAGCTGGATATATCAAAAGGATCAGGATGTGATGGTATACCGCCCCTATTTTTAAAGAGTGTGCCGATCAATTAACAAAGCCTCTTCATATTCTTTATAACAGATCCCTCTCTGAAGGAATATTTCCGGAATATTGGAAGGAAGCCATAGTTGTACCCATACCCAAGTCTGGCAACAAGGCTGATATTAGTAATTATAGGCCAATAAGTAAACTACCTATAGTAGCTAAAGTGTTTGAATCCTTAGTATGTCCTTATATAACTTGGCACGTCAAGAATATAATTTCTGATAATCAGCATGGTTTCATCAAAAATAAATCCACTTTAACTAATTTAATTGATTTTGTTGAAAATACCCTAACTGATATTAGTAATGGCAATGAGATTGATGCAATATATAGTGACTTCAGTAAAGCGTTTGATAAAGTGGATCATAGCATATTACTTCATAAGCTTTCTACAATATTTAACATTCATGGATCTCTCTGGAGTTGGTTGAAAACATATTTAGTAAATCGCAGAGCTAAAGTGGTTGTGAATGGGTACTCATCTAACATTTTTATGCCTTCGTCTGGTGTTCCTCAGGGATCCCATCTCGGCCCGATATTGTTTACAATATTTATAGACGATATAAAGTATTGTTTTGTCAATTCATGCTTCCAAATGTATGCCGATGACTTAAAACTTTTCAGAATAGTTAAATCTAAATCGGATCAGGATACCTTCTACAAGAGGATATTGATAGACTTTGCAACTGGTGTGACAATAATGCCATGGAATTAAACATCAATAAATGCAATCACATTAAGTTTTCACGAAAACGACTAAAGTTCGGTACTGCTTATACCATGAAAGGCAAGACTTTAAAGATCGTCAGTGAGGTGAAGGATTTGGGTATTACGATTGACTTTGAAATGCGGTTTCTTAAACATATAGACAACACGATCGACAAATGTAATAAAATGGTAGCTTTCATAAATCGTAATACTCGACAATTTAAATGCATAAAAGCTCTGAAAACGTTGTATTACGCCTTAGTACGCAGTAATATAGAATACTGTTCTATAGTGTGGTACCCTATGTATCAAAACAATATCCAACGCATTGAAAGCAAACAAAAAAAGTTTGTAAGGAGGCTATCTATGGTATCCGGTATTCGGCGTACGGTCAAAGATTATAATGAGAGGCTTAATTATTTTAATATGAAACCATTATATTGGAGGAGAGACTATTTGGGTTTATTGTTTTTACATAAGATATGTAATCATGGTGTTGACTGTACGCCATTAATATCAAAAATAAATATTAACATACCCAGACCATCTGCTAGGTTAGTAAACTATAAACCGTTTGTTATCAAAACTAGTCGCAACAAATATGGGAGCAACACACCTCTATCCTATATCCTCGGCAAATGTAATGCTATTTATAATAAAGTAGATATAGACATTTTCTCCGAAAAAATTGTTACATTTAAAAAAACATTATTTAGTCTATTATAGTATAATTTAGGTTAGTATGATATAGTTTTAATTTAATCTTTAATATAGCCTTAATTTTATTGTGTAGTTTATATAACTTAGAAATTAAATTGTAACCTTACATGTATGTACACTTTAGATATAGTCAATGCTGTGCTCACCTTTAATTTAAAAGCATACACATAATATATATTTTTATGAATGTTTTGATGTAAATGTTTAGTATGTATTTTAGTTGGTAAGCCTTATATTAAATAAATAAATAAATAAATTATTCATAAAGCCATAAAATCTTTAATAATATACAATATTTCCAGATCGTTTTATTATTATTTCTGACTTATATATCTAGAGTTTCCATTTATGTTTTACTAGGTTTATTAGTCTTCGAAAAAGACCCAATTTCTAGTACCTTCCATCTACATAACATAATCTATGTCGAAACGCGGATGTTTTTAACCTGCATTACCGTAAGACAATACCGTGAAATTTGTTTAATATCAAAAGAAAACTTTCCTAAGATGTTACAGATATGCCTGTACATCATAATTAGTTAACAGATTTATAGCTTTCTAACCAAAACAATAATATTTCTTTGTTGTCTGTAGTTTAGTCTAGCGTAAATTACTCTCAAGGAGAGTTTACAAAGCTCTATAGATTATAATCAATTCACACTAGTTCCTGGTTCTTATCTACTAAGAATTATAAGGAACACATTGGAATATAGCCAAGTGACGTACATCTGAAAACAATGGATATATGTTACGTATGTAGCTCAGAGCGAAAGGGAATGAAAGCAAATATAAATAGGAGCAAAGTTCTACATTTATTTATTAAAAAAAGATAAGAATTAATGTGATTGGCTCCTTGTTAATTTAGACTTGTTCCGTTCCGCAATGTTATTGGATTATTACCTATCAGATCTTCGGGTTATTGAACCAAACAAGATAGTCATTATTAATCGTATACTACCATAAAAAAAGGAAAACAATTCCACTGCCATCACCGTTCGATAGATGACCGGTCACGGTCAAATAACATACTTAATTATTCACATAAATACATGTTCCAACGTCTAACGATACTAATTATTCAAATACTAATAAACAAATTTATTATGCGTACAAGTTTACATGACATTGGATTGGGTCAACAACGTCTATATGGCATCTCGACAACCTTCATTCGCGCAAACATCAACCAGCAGTTATGACGTTCGAGAACATATTTGAATGTATAATGACTGGTTGCATGAGACTACGATTCTGCTTACGTATCAATTCATCAATAGGTCACTGTTAATTATTTCTATTTATGGACTGCCGCGGTGACGCAGCGGTAATAAAATCGACTGGTGTGCAATGTGGTGCGTTTAATTCAAGCAAAGTTTTATTGGGTTTTTCTGTCAGGAAATTCTCAGTAGCACCACAGTGTAAGGTACTGGTTATAATCAGGAATAGGTTGGTCCTATATTACGTAGGACCTAATACTATAGACAAAATATGTGTGTAACACACCTTTGCCTCCTTAGGTTACCTATGAACAAGGAACAAACTATATATATTAACTTTATTCATTTGCTCTTAAGTTCACAGTAAATTGTGAGGTACAGTTCTATTACGGGTTCGGAAAATATATTATTGTGGTTTCCTGATTCGAACCCATTTCGCCAAGTATACTTTCAGGGTGATGCACCGAGTCATTGGAATTTACTGTCGTAAATTTATAGTAGCTGCACTGAAAACCAATAAGCCCGTCGGGTAAAACATGCAAATTGATTTCAAAAGATTTCTTGTTTATTTGGCTTAAAATAACTACATTTATATACTTGTCTAACCCTCTTCTTAAGCTCCCCTTCCATTCTGATTACAAGGCGTAATAGAAATGGTCTATATTGAGATTGCCTTCAGTAAAGATTGAATCCAAACCTATCGATCGAAAATTCAATGACTGACTCTTACTTTTGGGTTATAACTGTTCACTTATGTATACTTACTTATGCTACGTATTGTAGCTATTATATACCTACATAATCGCGAATGTATGTATAAAACGTTGTTCTTTATGCCATAATTATTGTCAAAGGTTACAAGTGCAGTTTGCTTGAATTGCAATTGCTTTCTATCTTGCTCACTCATACCAGGCCACTCGTATATATATATATATATATATCCTCAAAACAGTATACCAAGAAATTGCTTATTTTCGCGATACAAAAAGAGATGTTCTCAATTAATCAAACCTGCACTGCAGCACAGATCTATCTATGCGCACACGATGTTTTTCACTTCATGTGAGATTCCTACAAACTGCTAAAGATTTCTGCTGCGTATAAATTACATTTTTTATTTAATTTATTTTGTTTATTTATTTATTATTTTTTTATTTGTTTGACTGCTGCACGCATTCTGTTGTTTTAGACTTAAACTAACATTACACATTAGAATAGACAGTTCTATTTTTGGTACTTTTGGTAACTAGAAAGATCTTTTGTATTTAAGTATGATTTGTATATGTATGTATTTATATACAATATATGCGTAATTAACTGGTAGAATGGTGTATATATTATTGTAAAAAGTTGTATATACACAGATACATAAACATACGCCTCTATACTCGAAGAGATACGTATGTATATATGTATAATAATATGTATTTTGCATATTGCAGTATTCGATACCACGAAGGTTCTATTACCGTCTCCTGGGCTCAGTTGCAGTATCCGTATTGCTACTAAAAATGTTCTCTAGGAAAACCTAGCGATCGAATATGGCTGACATACATAAATGGCAACTCTGGGACCAACGAAGCAGTCTTCCGCTTTTTTATTATTTTCATTTTCGTCTTAGTTTCAATTTCACACTTTTTATTGTGATATTGCACACCTCCATGCCATCTGGAAACACCTGCTTAATGCGAAAAATATCTATCTGTGTCTTAGGTTGTACTATAATGATAAAGGCACAAAACGTAGAACACACAAGCGACTAATAAAACACATGAGGGCTTGAAAGTAACAAGCAATAAAGTCAATAAAAGTACTAGTTTGAACAAGTACAGATAAAATCTCCAGTTACATATTAAAATGAGTCAGTCACTTAGTATTTTTATTCGTTCGTTCGTGTAGAAAAGTAGCAATCACGTGGAGACACATTCTTTATTGCCACGTGATTGCCACTTCAATCGAATCATAAGACGCTAATCAAGAAAGCGTGTCCAGCCAAAACTAATAAAATTATAATTATTGCTTTCATAATATATAATATAATTTTTGATAACTACGCAATTCGTCTCCGATGATATTGAGATATTTTTAAAGCGTTGACTAATGGTTGAATGTTCTTTTAATATGCAGTATTACGCTTCTATACTGACATGTATATCTTCTCTCTAGCCTCTATTATTCCCAAGTCACTTGGGGTCGGCTTTCTAGTCTAACCGGATTTGACTGGATATCAGTTTCTATACGGAGCGACTGCAATCTGACCCCCGCAACCCGAAGGCTAACGATACCCTAAGGCTAGACCAGTGTCATGATATTAGAGGGCACTGACTTCCCAATAACGACTGCCATAGATGTTCATGGCAGCCGGGACCGATAGCTTAACATGCTAGGCGATAATTGTCAATCAATACGCACATAATTTCGAAAAGTCATATAACTTCCGAAAGTCAGAGGGTGCGCGACGTCGTTCAAACCCGAGACCCTCTGCATTGCAGTCTGTTGGTCTCCCCACTGAGCTATAGCTGCTATATTATACCGACATTTATATATAATGTATCATTTACGAGCGAGCCTTTCCCTCTCTCAAAATCACTCAAAATGTCCTTGCAGAAAGTTCAATATCCTTTATAACCCGATTACTTATATAGTTTTCTAATCCATATCCTTACCTTGACTTAATCAATGTTTTCGCTAGACAAGAATCTATTAAGTTATCTTTGGAGTTATCTATGTATATTATAGCCTGGGTCGGGCTATCTACCTTTTATATCGGGATTTTTGTTAAAATTCTGAGAAGCAGTACGCCGCTACTTACGATACTCACTGCGGGTTCCTTGATAGCCTTAGATACTATGGCACGATAAACGGCATTTTTCGTAACACGACTATAGGCTAGGAGTTTATTGCCGTTTACAGGACATTGCGAGCAATGTTTTTTTGGTCTTTCGAAAGAGAGGGTGTATCGCGGATTCTCTCTCTTACACCAGGTCTTTGGTACCCTTAAATCTAACCGCCTCGATGGAGCAGCGGTACTGAATGCCACTACTTTTTTTTTTTATTTTATACAGCTGATGTGGCTAACAAGCATACGGCCCACCTGATGGTAAGTGGTCACCGTAGCCTATGGACGCCTGCAACACCAGAGGCATCACTTGCGCGTTGCCGACCCTTTAGGAAAGGACGTGGGAAGGAAAGGAAGCGGGCTGGGGGAAAGGGGTGATTGGGCCGCACGTACTCTCACTCACAGAACGAAACACAACAGTAGGACTACTGCTATTCCACGTCGATATTCTGTGAGAGGGTAGTCCTTCCCCGGTCGAGCCGGCCCATTCATACTGAAATCAGCGAGGCTCTACTACTCAAAATACTGTGCATACGTTCTCAGGTTCGTTGCTAGGTCAAGTTTAATGCTATTGCTAGGGAATGGCATATTGCGGCACGGAGTTTGGGACTTTACCCGGTAGACAAGAATAGCCTTGTCCGTCGTTCGTCTTAAAACCATAACTAGTGTTTTCATAAGGCTTATGTTTAACTATATCACCAGATATAGTAAAATATAACAGTCAAAAATAGTAAATGATCACCAAATGACACAGCAAAATATATTTAAAGAGATCAAGATAAGTCGACGGAGCTTCGCTGCGTGGGGCTCCTATTTTTGAGTGGGTTTAAGAAGGAACCTAACATAACCTAACCCTTCCGAGACGGCATGCAGTGATTTGAGGCGTATAGGTGCTCGTTATGATATATTTTAGTAAGCATATTTTGCTGCGCAATTACTACTTTTAGTGGTCATTATAGTTAATCTCTTTTCTTAAAACCCCGCTACCTACGATTTCAGAGATATAGGCGTGAGAATATATATTTGTTACTATTTTTATGTTTTACTATTGTTACGGTGGAATCAACATGTGCATTTTTAACAACAATTTAGTTCACGATTCACACGGGACACAACGCCGGTTTCGTTTTTTGCGAACAAATATTTCGTGTTGTCTTATTACAGTGCGAGGACTATTATTATTTCACACGGTCTATGCTCTCTACGTAGGTACTTAAGGATCTTTTAAACAGGATCTTGATATACTTAATTGCAGTATGGCGTCTAGTTTGTGGCTTGTAATAATCGTAAACAACAACGGTATTTATGAGATAACGGTGTAATAAATGCTTGAATGAATGTCTTATTCCATCCTACTGCATGAGACTGAATTTTGTGTTTTGCCTACTATATGAGACTTTTAGATGACAATAGCTAACCTCTGTCTAATTCTTCTAAGAACCAGGCGTAAGGCTTTGTATGCGTAACTTCTCTTCTTAGGCCGGGACTCCACCAAAGCGGAGACGAGACGAGCGGAGAGGAGATGTTTTTTAAACAACCAATAGAATTATGTTATTGACACATCTCCTCTCCGCTCAGCTTTAGTGGAGTTCGCTGTGCGAAGATGTGTAATATTTGTATGGCGCGATGGAAGCGGAGATGTGAGCGGCGTGCAGTGAGCGATGTCACACAACGCCTCGCACCCGAACTGAAAAACATCTCTTCTCGCACAGCACACAGTACACCGCACACATCTCCGCTTTGGTGGAGTCCCTCGAGCTGAAAAACATCTCTTCTCGCACAGCACACCGCACACATCTCCCCTTTGGTGGAGTCCCGGCCTTATCCATTGAAAAATCCAATGATTATGTTTTTGCAGTCGAACTCGGACAGAAATAGTTTTCAGATCTAATTTGACTATGAGTCAAAATTACCAGAGATCTTGAGTTTAATCCCCATAGCTTTGATTTTCGACTTGTCAATGTTCGCTTCTTATGGTGAAGGAAAACATGGTCCTTTTCAATGCGATAATAAAATCCATAAAAAGTTGTAGGAAAGTTTTACAACACGCTCGATATTATATGTTAAACAGTGAACTATTTAAACTATCGTTTGCATCAATGGTAGTCCACGGTAACCCTTAAATCTACGCTTGCATTGCTATTGATCTGATGGTAACCCATGATAACCCTGTAATCAACTAGTACTCTTATTTGCTGAGGTCATTCTGGTACCTAAACATACCTACCCAAATTCAGGCATAACACATCTCCTGCATAACCCTTAGAAGTCAAACAGCCGTGAATATATACGGTAATCTTCGCTTTCTTTGCATCGATGATAGTCCATGGTAACTCTGACATCAACTAGAGCTTCACGAGTTAATTTTCGTACATAAACCTACCCGAATACAGGTGTAACCCACCTCTGCATATCCTTAAATGCACGGATGGTGTACTGGTTACAGTGGCCGCCTTCATAAAAGAAAACCTTACTTTCATACGAAGGAAACGAAATTTCACTGCTCGGAAGGACAATGGTTTAAGTGGTCACCGCCATGGCACGAAAAGTCGTGGATTCGAATCCCACACGGGACAAAAATTTGTGTGATCCACAAATGTTTGTTCCGAGTTTGGATATTTTTTGTGTCCGTTGTTTGAATGTTTGTAAAGGCCCTGCAACCTGTGGGGGCAGTGGAGGCCACTGCTCTTAGACCACACGACTGCTTACCATCAGGTGGAGTGTGGTCATTTTGACGAGCAAAATGAAAAAATAAAAAATAAAAAAAAGGAATTACTCCAAGAGCAGGTGTTGTCTTTTTAAAAGATAAAGATAATATATTTCCATGAATTTATACGGTAATAACGTACATTTTCCCAGTGGGATCTTTTGACACAAAAGATCTCACTGGGTCGACGTGTCGCCGGTCTGTACTGACTGGCCCCCACACACAAGATAACATACATTTGACCTAAAACGTATCAAAATAGAAACAATATAGAGTTTATACAACTTTCATATCAAGACCAGACTATAGTAGTTGGTCCGGTGTCTCAAGGCCGGCAGGGCAGGTCTGAATCAGATGTGAACTTATATATAACTTGTTGCCATTACCACCGCCTGTTATGGTCAGTTCCCATAGGTACCATTACAGTTATTATGTAGGCTATGGTAAAATATGGTACCTATGTTAATTAGCCCGTTATTGTATACAGGCTGTTCGATTCGTTCACCAAATTGATTGTTTTATCTAAGATTTAAATTGTGCTGATTTATAGATGTGTCGTTACCCTACTTTGCTTGAACTCATACATAATGTACAATCTATACTAATATTATAAAGCTGAAGAGATTGTTTGTTTGAACGCGCTAATCTCAGAAACTACTGGTTCGATTTGAAAAATTATTTTAGTGTTGGATAACCTATTTATCGAGGAAGGCTATAGGCTATATAACATCACGCTACGACCCACGGGGACGGCGCAGTAACGATAACGCGGATGAAACCGCGGGAACATCTAGTTTTTTATATTATTGATAATACTATATTTCTAATTGAGATGTCACGTTAGCATTAGATTTGTATGTGTCAGATGACAACATCAAGAAAGGAAATATGGCGAAAATGGTCACATTTGATGACTCGATGGCGTAGTGGTTAGTGTAACCGACTGCCACGCCTGAGGTCGCGGGATAGATTCCCGCACAAGTCTAACATTTGTGTGCATGAACATGGATGTTTGTCTTGGTCTGGATGTTTCTATGTATAATATGAATGTATTTACAAAAAAAAGTATATATGTATGTATGTTTATCCATTGTCTAGTACCCATAGTACAAGCTCTGCTTAGTTTGGGCTATATGGTGTTGTGTGTATGTGATAGAATATTATTATTATTACTATTTGAACGTAGCATCTATGCATATTATAAAAAGGCAACAAAAATAATGCCTTGGTGACTGAGCGGTAGTGATTACGACTGCTATGTGTAAGGTTCGAGTCCCAAGTCAGACACGGTTGGTTGGTCCCCTGCTCACAGCACATAGAATTGCCAGTTTCCTTCAAGAGTCGCTGTTTAATGGAGTTGAAATCCCTTTCCTCCCCACTTAGTTCTAACAAGACAACAACAAAAAGTAAGTACTGTCCCAACCGTTCTGCAATGCTTTGCATTGCATTCTTTATCATTAACTAGAATTACTAAAAGTTATTAAAGTTTGTTCTACATTTTATACGCAAAGTCTAGATATGAATTACGTTAAAGACTGCGCCGAGCGAAATGTGCCAAAATAGGCGGTCACAGTTAAGTGAATAAAATCAACACTTTTTGTTTAATACAAAATATACATTTAGGTACCATAAAACAATGAATAAGTAAATTTGCACGAAAAATGCAAAAACGTAAGCTCGTGTTACTTTATTTTAGATTATAACAGTAGAAATCTATCCTATTTAACAGCTTAAACGAAACATAAATAGTTATATTACAATTTGTCCGTCCCAAATATTTAAGTTATTGGTTGATAATAAAGATACATATTTATAAAAAAAAGCACTTCAAATCGTCCATAGAATTTTACTAAGGCGGCCGCGCGCCGATTTGAATATGCACCGCACGAGCTCTGTCATTATCTGTCTTACGCTCGGCGCAGTTTTAATGTTATTTAACGCTCAGTAAGTCTACTATGAAAATGTCTATCCGAAAGTTCGGTATTTAAATTTCATGGTAAGCCTACTGATTACGAGAGTAGATGGTAAGCCTACCGATCAGTGAGCACTCACTGATCGGTAAACAATTAGCGGGTTTAAGCAACGTTGGGTGCGGTCAGTCTATAGATGGGTGACCGCTTAGTGGTATTTCGTCTGAGCGTCTCCGTGCTTCGGAGGGCACGTAAAAGTCGGCCCCGGTTGTTGTCAAATTGACAGCAGTCGTTAAGCCATGTTAGAGGCCTACGGGCGGCCTGAACTTACTATTGACAACAGGTTGGCCATTAACCACACGAAAAAAAAAAGGCGAGAATGCAGTGATATAGTCATATCCATAATTTAGCATTCTAATCCCTTTTTATATGTACTGCAAGTGTGATAACATACTGTATACTTACAGGCATTCCTGAACTGCATAACTCCTTAACAGACTAGAGTAACAATTTGGAATAATAATTAAGTGTATAATGAACCTCGGGACAGCTTGGGAATTAATTCCCACGACTATTTTATGTAACACAGGAACAGTCATAATTCATAAGTTATCTTTGTAGGTACGTAGTCTACGAATAGCACAGTGGGCGCAGAAGGTAAAGATCGGATTGGAACCTACGTTCGAATCTCACACAGTACAATGATGTAATAATTACCTAACACTTCTGTTCAACCCTTCATGGATGGACAGGCGTATGTATTAGGTCTTTCACTATGAAATTGCCGTTCATGTCCTACCTCTAATTCCGTGATTTTCGTCTAAAATGCAATGGGTATTTTAAAGATTAATTTATATTTTGAGAAAAGACAATTATTTTTATAGATATATTATATCTATACAAATAAATAAAATTGAAGTGTCTGTTTGTAATGTCAAAATAACAGCTTTTTATCTAATGCATATGAAAGTATATAAGGTACCTATACGAAAACAGCTATTTTAAAATTTTTGTCTGTGTCTGTCTGTTTGTTCTGGGTAATCTCCGAAATGGCTGAACCGATTTTGACGGGATTTTCACTGGCAGATAGCTGATGTTATAAGGAATAACATAGGCTACTTTGATTTTAGAAAAAAAAATAGGGTTCCGCGGAGACAAACACTTTTTAGTTAAAATCTACGCGGACGAAGTCGCAGGTAACAGCTAGTATAATATATATATATTATTAATAACATGCCTTATTAATAATATATATTAATAACCTGTTGCATAATTTGTATTAAAAGTTATATCGCTTAGTCTCTGACCGTATTCGTTTCTTCAATTCACCATAATTACATGATTTTTTATATACGCAACTACTTATACATGAATAAAAAAAAGAACTCCAATGGGGCACCAAAAAAATACTAATGAAATAGTTCGTATGAAAACATAGCTTTACCGGTTTTCTTTATACAAAGCGGCATCTTCATAATACATATTGTTACAGTACAATATCTTTGTGCTGTAACAGTACACCCCCCTTTAAAAAATACCCCTACTAGTTTTCACCCGCGGCTTCGCTCGCGTAAATGTAGGTTAGGTTAGGTTAGGATTGCAACAGTTATTTTTTCTGGATGAAAGGCACCCTATGTCCTATTCTGTACCCCTGTCAACGTGTATGCAAAATTTCATGTTGATCGGTCGAGTAGTTAAGGCGTGAAAGCGTAACAAACAAACAAACTCATTTTCACATTTATAATATTAGTTAGAATTATGTTACGTAAATATGACCATACCTTTCTGTAACATACCATGTTTACTACAACGGATGCTGCCCACCCATCCTAATCACCACTCACAGAGTTACACAGCAGGAAAAATTCTAAAAGTCTATTCTTAGCTGTAGAACTCGAATTAAAGTGATTGAACAGATGTAGATACGGAATATTTCCTCATTAGATTCACCATTACGTGTTACTGCGATTTAAGTGGGTACATGTATTTGTTTTTATGAACAGTCGAAATGTATCCGAAAAGTCGTTACGTTTGGCTGTTCATAGAGGACTATTAGTGCCTACACTTATGTATTGAAGTGAAAGTTGGGTATGGTAAAAGAAGCATGAGAGCAGAATAAATGCTGTAGAAATGAGAGCGCTGAGAAATATATGTGGTGTGACTCTGAAAGATAGAATAAGGAATAGTGTGATTAGAGAGAGAAACGGCATGAAAGTGGATATAGTGACAAGAATAGAAAAGGGTATGTTAAACTGGTTTGGACATGTAGAAAGAATGGACGAGGAAAGACTGACTAAGAAAGTTTATAAGGCTAGTGTGAATGAAACAGTCGCAAGAGGAAAACCTAGGCGAACGTTTCTCATTCAGATCGGAGGCGTTCTGGACAAAGGCCAGGTTAAGAGCACCTTGAACCGACGGGCGTGTATGAGGAATGTGATGAAAGTGAATGAAGCCAGAGAAGTGTGTCAGGATCGTAGCTAATGGAAATCCGTAGTCTCTGCCTACCCCTCTGGAAACAGGCGTGAATCTATGTATGTATTTGTTTGTATAGCGTATTATAACTACCACGACATATACACTAAGTCATGATGCTTGTAAGTAAATATGCTCGGCGTGGTAAGGATGATAGTCGAATATTTTAGACTGCTCGTATGGCACAGCAGGGAACGAGTCGCCGGCGCTGCCGCCACGCTGAATGTTTTGGGTTCAAATCCCACACACGAGACTTATTTGGGTGATCGTAAAGTAGGTAACGTAGGTTTGGGTGTACTTGGTGTACACACAAACGTACGCTACCTACTTTATTATGTCCGATTATCGTAAGTTTGTCCCTCGCAATACAAGTCTTGTGGGCCCTATTGCAGACGTTATGAAAAAACATATAAAACCCATCTAGGTTGAATGGATATAAACCATAACTTTATATTTAACATTCTACTGTATCTAACTCGTCGATTTAAATATTCATTAATTCATTCACTAATCCTTACTAATAGGTATTATAAATGCGAAAGTAACTCTGTCTGTCTGTTGGTCTGTCTGTCTGTCTGATACCTTTTTACGCTCAATCCGCTGAACCGATTTAGATGAAATTTGGAATGAAGATAGCAAGAGACCTTTGGAAGGACATAGGCTATATAACATCACGCTACGACTCACGGGAGCGGCGCAGTAACCACAAATACCACTGACGCGGGTGAGACCGCGGGCACAGCTATAAAACAAGCGGATTATAATATGAGTAATCTAATTTTATATGTATAACCGATATTGTTATATACAGGGTATCCCAGAAGATGTGAATCAAATTGTAACGGGAGATTCCTTAGGTAGGGACCTTTCAAATGTGCTAAATAAAAAATTATGACCTTTGTGTAAAAATAAAAAAAAACAAAGTTTTTCAAAAAAGTACGACTTTTTTGAGACTTCCAACTACAGATGCTCCGTTTATGGATAATTTTAATTTTTTCCACTATTATTATTTGTGAAGGATTGATTCGTCAAACTACAAAAGATTTGTTTTTAAACTGACGTGTTTTTGAAATCGCTGTATTATTTTGGTGTATTTTTTTTGCACCAAAGAAAATCTTGTAAATTTGACCAATAACACACACATATTTTGTGCTAATAGAATATTATATTCTATCGGATGAGTTATTGTATGACGGAAAAAGTAATTAACACTCTTTTATTGTATACTCGTTTTCACCCGCGGCTTCGCTCGCGTAAATGTTAGTTAGGTTAAGTTAGGTTTGCAACAGTTATTTTTTCTGGATGAAAGATACCCTATGTCCTATTCTGTACCCCTGACAACGTGAATGCAAAATTTCATGTTGATCGGATGAGTAGTTAAGGCGTGAAAGCGTAACAAACAAACAAACTCATTTTCACATTTATAATATTAGTTAGAATTATGTTACGTAAATATGACCATACCTTTCTGTAACATACCATGTTTACTACAACGGATGCTGCCCACCCATCCTAATCACCACTCACAGAGTTACACAGCAGGAAAAATTCTAAAAGTCTATTCTTAGCTGTAGAACTCGAATTAAAGTGATTGAACAGATGTAGATACTGGATGAAAGATACCCTATGTCCTATTCTGTACCCCTGACAACGTGTATGCAAAATTTCATGTTGATCGGATGAGTAGTTAAGGCGTGAAAGCGTAACAAACAAACAAACTCATTTTCGCATTTATAATATTAGTTAGGATTAGGATTAGATTTCGTCGTCACGAGCGTTAATGTAGATTTTCTCAATTAATTTCCATCTCGCGGGACCAAATTTTTTCTTCTTGATAGGTACCTACCATATGTCGTTTTCGGTACCCCTGACAACATGTATGCAAAATTTCATGGTGATTGGTTTAAGGCTTGAAAGCGCAACAAACAAACTCACATTCGCATTGACATAAGTTAGGACTCAGCCTTTCAGAAACGTTAGAACCCTTTTACGGCAGGAATACAAGGTACGGTGACACGGCAAACTCCTCTATGGCGGAGGTATTTTCCCAACAAAGCTGTCCTCAGTTTAAGCGTAGTTTCTATTGTATATTTAACGTCAAAAAACGGACTTTAATGCCTTACTCATTTACTAACACTCAACTTTGCGTCATTACATGATGAACAAGTACCTACAAATCTGTTTGTGTTTTCAACAATTGCAATAAAAACATATTATTATTGTTTAATGTTTTATTTACTCGCTTTGAAGAAACACATCGGTCTGTAGTTATGTACGTAATAATAAAGGAAAAATATAATTTATATGCAATAACAATAACGCAGAATCGTTATAATTGCAACAAATGCTAGTTATTTACTTTGTATTTTAATAGTAGTTGTTATTTATTTACATATTGTATGTGATGTTCGCTAAATTCACCTACAAGTTGTACTTATTGAAAATATTGTTGTTGTAATTTAGTTACGATTGATGTAAAAGAAAATGATGATGTTAAATAGCATCATGAGCTAAAAATATTATAAACTAGATGTTCCCGCGGATTCACCCGCGTTTATCGTTACTGCGAGGCTCCCGTGGGTCGTAGCGTGATGTTATATAGCTTATAGCCTTCCTCGATAAATAGGCTATCTAACACTAAAATGATTTTTCAAATCGAACCAGTAGTTCCGGAGATTTGCGCATTCAAACAAACAAACTCTTCAGCTTTATAATATTAGTATAGATTTGTTTTCCTTTAAAGATATACAATTCTAAAGACAGTTTATTAGTATTGTTTATGAGAAATGTAGCTTTAAATTGTTTTATCGGACATTTCCGGACATAATTGGACTTGACATCAGCACCTAGATAAAGTCATTGTTACATACAGTTCATTTCAATTAGTTCATTTACTTGACGAGAAATTCATTCAAATTTGGATTTTATTTGATACCAATTTTACTTAAAATAAAATCTACCCTAACTAATATTATAAAAGCGAAAATGAGTTTGTTTGTTTGTTTGTTACCTTTTCACGCCTAAACCACTGAACTGATCATCCAGAAATTTTGCATATACATTATCAGGTGTACATAAACGGACATAGGCTACCTTTCATCCCGAAAAAAATTACTGTTCCCGAGGAAAACAACAGTAACGTTCTTATGATAATAGATGGCGCCACGTGTATTTGAATTATATTATTACAAGCAGAGTACAACCCGAATTGATTGTCAAATTCTAAATGAACGCGAGCGAAGCCGCGGGCAAAAGCTAGTAAATAATAATTAAAACTTTAAAATTTTACTTTATGCTATGGATTTACCTGAAAATTTTATCACTCTTTGTTGTAACGCACTTTATTTGCACATAATAACAAAATGATATTATCAATACCAATGTACTGAGCAGTACTTACAAGAATCTAACAGCATTGTAGGTACCTTAACTGGAGCGATAAATAAGAATCTTCTCCCTAGCCTTTATTATTCCCAAGTCACTTGGGGTCGGCTTTCTAGTCTAACCTGATTTACTGGATACTAGTAGACTGGATATTAGTTTTTACACGGAGCGACTGCCATCTGACCTCCACTACCCGAAGGCTAACGATACCCTAAGGCTAGACCAGTGTCAGGATATTAGAGGGCGCTGACTTCCCAATAACGACTGCCATAGATGTTCACGGCAGCCGGGACCGACGGCTTCACGTGCTCTCCGAGGCACGGAGCAGGCGATAATTGTCAATCAACGCACATAATTTCGAAAAGTATATCTTCCGAAAGTCAGAGGTGCGCGACGTGGGTTCGAACCCGAGACCCTCTGCATTGCAGTCTGTTGGTCTCCCCACTGAGCTATCGCTATAATATAAACAAGAATACCTACTATTAATTTGTAACCCAAATTGGAGTATTCCGCTTTCGGCACCAATTTTTTCGGCACCTAAGCTATTCCACTTTCAGCACCAATAGGTATTTTATTCGACATTCAGCACCAAGCAAAAATACCTATTGGTGCTAAAAGTGGAATAGCTTAGGTGCCGAAACCATAGATGCCGAAAAAATTGGTGCTGAAAGCGGAATACTCCCCCAAATTGCTACTAGCCTAATAACTATTTTTAAAAAGTAACTTTCCGATCATAATTTCTCAGAACTTAAACTAAACAGGTGTAATAAGTTAATAACAAACAACAAAATATTATTGTATTACATTCGTTATCTTCATCAATGTTGCTATTACTACTGATTATATGAACGTTAATTGCGATTGCGATTAATTGTTTATCTCTTGATAATAACGTGTAGCTGTATACTCAGTTAGGCTAATATTTGGAATTAATTTAATTGCGTCTTATTTATATACTACCTACGTATAACTAAAAGGTGTGGCAATATATACATGTGATGTATATGTACCTATGTCTAATTGGGTACTTTATCAATCAAACTAGCTAAATTCAATGAAGCGTCGTTGGGTTCAATCTGATGTAAGTAAATAAGATTAGGTACTAAGTTACCTATACCGTGGAAACTTCAAAATAAGGAGTAGGTATATAAAAACAGTCTTATATAATATAGATGTTCCCGCGGTTTCACCCGCGTTTATCGTTACTGCGCCACCCCCGTGGGTCGTAGCATAATGTTATATAGCATATAGTCTTCCTCAATAAATAGGCTATCCAACACTAAAAGAATTTTTAAATTCGAACCAGTACCTAGTTCCTGAGATTAGCGCGTTCAAACAAACAAACAAACTCTTCAGCTTTATAATATTAGTATAGATAGAAATGCATAGTTGTGTAAAAATTTCAAATCGATCCATTAATATTTTTCGAATTTTACATTCAAGCTGCAATTTTATATAAATATTTAAGTATAATATTTATAAATTAAGAACTTGCACCTTTAAATATACTACGCAGTTGAAATTATTAATATCTTCATAAATTGATTTTATGGATAGCGCAGTAGTTTAAGTGACCGACTCGCCAATGCAAGTGCACCGAGTGTTATGGATTCAAACCCGATACGGAACAAAAATACTAATGTTTATAAAGTCACCTGTGACATACGTATTGCTTCTTTAAACAAAAAGGAAATGGAAAGTAGATACTGTTAATAATTTGTTAAGTAGTGCACCAATATGCATATATGCCATTTTAATAACTCGTTTAAAAATAACTCAGTCTTAAAGATTTCTTGTGTAAAAAATAAGACAATTCAAAAATAATTTATTAATTTAGGTCTCACAACACAAGTAGATAACACTTATGAACATCGACGTCATTAGTATTCTATAAAAATAGAGTAGATTCTTTAATATACCAATAATTTCTTACTAAAGCTACATTTAGGTTGGTTGCTAAGTTCAGGCAACCGGTTAAGCCTATGAAAAGATACCTGCAAGAACATTGTTCTTACCTACTAATACAGATGATGCAGTTATTTATATAAATTTCTTCTTGCTAGCCTTTATTATTCCCAAATCACTTGGGGTCGGCTTTCGAGTCTAACCGGATTTGACTGGATATCAGTTTTTACACGGAGCGGCTCCCACCTGACCTCCGCAACCCGAAGGCTAACGATACCCTAAGGCTAGACCAGTGTCAGGATATTAGAGGGCACTGACTTCCCAATAACGACTGCCATAGATGTTCAAGGCAGCCGGGACCGACGGTTTAACGAGCTCTCCGAGGCACGGAGCAGGCGATAATTGTCAATCAATACGCATATAATTTCGAAAAGTCATATAACTTCCGAAAGTCAGAGGTGCGCGACGTGGGTTCGTACCCGAGACCATCTGCATTGCAGTCTGTTGGTCTCTCCACTGAGCTATCGCTGCTCAGTGAGTTATTTATATAAATTAAAGTATAAAAAATAAATAATATGAGACGGACGGACAAAAATAGTCTAGCGAATCAGATTATTATACTAATTAGTATACCTATAACATTAGGTACTAAACGTATCTATTTCAAAATATTTAGATAATATTGAGAAATATACATCGGTAATATATCCAATTTATAAAACTTGTTTATTAATTGAATTAATTTGTCAACAAGCTCGATAAAATTCTATATCAAGAACATTATAGAAATTGGACTAAAAAAACTTGTGTAATAAAATATCAACTGCAAAAAGAAACATCTGGGACATTAGTTAATTATTAAATACCAAACTTCATATTGCAGTTATGCGCGGCGCCACTGTCTATGTTGGTGTTCACAGATTTAGTAGTTCCTTATTTTGTCACGCGCAAAGTTAATTTGCTAAAATATGTTATTTGCCTGCAAATCATGAAATCATTATTTGTTCCGCAATATCTGACTTGTATATCAATTCTAAGAATAAAATATAACGAAATTACTAAAATAAGTTTAGGTACCTACTATAATAATAAAATAATAAACCGCTATCAGCCCTGTATTAAACAGTTCCACGGCATGGGCCTCTTCAACCATTTGTGGATCACACAAAGTTTTGTCCGGTTTGGGATTCGAACCCACAACACTCGACGTAGTGGCAGTGGTGACCACTTAAACCACTACGTCATCCGTGCAGCCTACTATTTAATACGCACATAACTTTGAATAGTCAGAAATGCGCGCTTTGTGATCGAACTCAAGATCTCTGTGTGGCAGTCCAACGACTCCTAGGCAATAGCGTAGCCTTAAAACATTACCTATTAGGTTTAACTGGTGTACATACATACAAAGTCACGCTCCTGTATCTCCGAGGACAAAGGCAGAGTTGTGATATTTACATTTCTTTGCAGACTATGCCTTTAAATTCCATGCATTTGGGGATGAGCTCACTGCCGTCAAACGGATACAATTCCAGACTCCATGCTGCAACTGGTTAAATCCTTGATCGAAATACTCAAAAACACATGCCGAGGTAATCACTCATCTTCCCACTTCCTTTCCTAAAGGGTCGGCAACGCGCTAGTGATGCCTCTGGTGTTGCTGGCGTGCATAGGTTACGGTGTCCACTTACCATCAGGTGGACCGTATGTTTATTTACCATCTTAGTTGTATAAAAAAATAAAATAACATCGACCCCGAGACTTCATGCACAGTAGTCGTATTCACTTCAGCTGCACCAAGGCAGGCCCTGTTTAGTGTACGTAGTAATAATAATAATAATAATAATCATTTATTTCAGATTCATCCTAAGATTAAATCCATATTTGTTAGTAAAATTGCGAGCTTACAAACTAATGTTAGTAATAAATAATGGAATTAAGTACACACTAGTGGCAGGTCCGGGTGGACTCCGCGGCGATAGTAGCAAATCACTAAACGACTGCGTGCAGTCGTATCCAGCGAGCCAGTATCGGAGAGTGCCACCGGTTCGGTAGTGTAAATATAGTTTTTTTAAAAGGCTACGCCCGTACTAGTTATAATTCCTGTGTCGCAGGGGACTTAACAAACAACATGCTTTTTAAAAATATAAATTTACTTACTTCAAACAAATGTAATCCGCTGTACAGCAACATTAATAATAATAATAATTTATTTTATTTCTCTCTCACACAGAATGGTTACAAACAATAAAATCAGGTCATAAACTATGTTTTACATGATCGATTTGGTGAGTCTGTGTGAGAGACTGGTATCTGCAATAGGAGGACCTGTGTGACAGATTACCAGCCTCTCCTAACTCTAGATAAGCCGGAGTTCGAGTAAATGCAACCACGTTGATTTGTATTCAGAGGTGCGAGATGTATAACGAGAGACTAAATAAAAAAAAAAAAAAAACTTTAACGTCTTAATCGAAATATATACTTTAATATCAATTACCACGACTGAACACTGTCAGCCAAAATACAGGCTCTTGCCTAGTTTGATAAACAGTCTCAGTACCTTTTAATGAAATACATGTTGTATAGTTAGTGTTTAATAACCATATACCCACAGTGAATGTATTCTTTTTTGTGTCAAATAAATTTTTTTTTATTTTTTGTTTTATTCCTACAAACGACCCAGACTCGGAACAACAATTTGTGGATCACAAAATTTTGTCCCGTGTGGGATTCGAACCCACAACACTCGGCGTAGTGGCAGCGTCGAGGCGACCACTTAAACCACTACACTATCCGTGCAATCAAAGCTAAAAATATTTATAATAACGCATATGAAAACGTCTGGCAGTAATAGTTAGTATTAGGGTCGTAATGTCATCATCAAGGTAATCCTTACAAATAATACAATTAGATAATACATTAATTCATTATTTATGTCATAGCACAAGGTACATGTTAGATAACAAAAATATATATGTCATACTATAAATCTGCTGATAAATAAAAATCATTAGTTATACTTACTTAATTTCATAAATACATTTCATTTTTATTTACATTTTTAAAAGAATTCGCGACGCCGATTGCTTTTTTAAAACAGCATAATTATCTATACTGATATTATAAAACTGAAGAGTTTGTTTGTTTGTTTGTACGCGCTAATCTCAGGAACTACTGGTTCTATTTGAAAAATTATTTTAGTGTTGGATAGCCTATTTATCGAGGAAGGCTATAGGCTATATAACATGACGCTATGACCCACGGGGGCGACGCAGTAATGATAAACGCGGGTGAAACCGCGGGAACATCTGGTTTTTAATAATAATAATAAAGTTTATTGACATTAAAAAAGATACAGTCATTTGAACACATAAAAAGTGTACAAATAATTTTACAGTCCACTTGTTAGACACTGGTACCCAAGCTAAGATTGAACTTGTGGTATGGGTACCAGGGCTCTCGTAATTAATACATTTTATTTATCTATGTAGTGTATCTTATATTGGCAACATGAATAGATGACAGCTGTGGGTCATTGTGTGTATGCGACTGTGAGGGTTTGTATTCGTAAGTGTGTGAGTGTTGTGTGTGAGGGTATGTGTATGTGTGTGTGTGGATATAGAAATACTTGCGTTTAAATAATAATAGACTATACAACATACATGAGTACAGTGCCATCTATCAGATAGATGGCACTGTACTCATGAATGTTGTATAGTCTACTAGAAGTAGAATTGACGTCACATCATGATTATACACGGTCTTACTTCTACGAAAGAGTAGGTAGATGTGTATTTAACCTATATTTCGCCACTGCGTACACTTCCACGATGCCCACTGCTACAGAGAATTTATTAAGAGAAAAACTCAATAAAACTTACTCCAACTCGAGAATGGAACTTAAGACCTCATGCACAGCAGTCGCTATCATTACTGCTACGCTGCCGAGGCAGTCAAAACATTGACACGAACGCAGTCATTTTGTGGTGTAATCCTTACTTAATTAATATTATAAATTCGAAAGTAGCTCTGTCTGTCTATCTGTCTGTCTGTTACCTTTTCACGGCTCAACCACTCAACCGAAATTTGGTACAGATATAATTTAAAATCTGGGGAAGGACATAGGCTACTTTTTATTGATGTAGGTACCACGCGGGCGGAGCCGCGCGCAAAAGCTAGTACTTAATAAGTAATTTCCGTTGTAAGTAAGTACTTAGTAATCCCACAAGTTTAAATCAATGTACCTATTGCATTCAAATACATTTTCATCAAAACAAAAACATAATTCAAATATTTTTACATAAGTATCTAATTTGAAACAAATATAAGGAAAATATGGAAATTAACTTGTCAACTTTCCAAAACAAAATAATATTCATAGGTGTCTTATAAATATTCATATTGTAACCTATTTTTAGATACAATAACAATTAATATACAAAATTCCTTTCCAGTATAAATTTTAATTTTTATCGACACCTAGGTAGGGTACCTATCAAGCTAGCAATGTAGCATTCTTGACATTTTTATTTTGCACATCAAAATGACCGCACTCCGCCTAATGGTAAGCGATCATGTGGTCCAAACAGCCAACCATCCTCATAGCAGCTGAGGCGATGTTGAGATCCCTACTTTGACGGCCCGAGAAGGTGCTTTTTCACGCGCCGAGTAAAGAACTGACTGGTTTAAATTTTGTAATGTCAAAATTATAGCTTTTTATCTAATGCATATGAAAGTATATAAGGTACCTATACGAAATCATCTATTTTTGAAATTTTTGTATGTCTGTCTGTCTGTCTGTTTGTTCCGGCTAATCTCCGAAACGGCTGAACCGATTTTGACGGGAGTTTCACTGGCAGATAGCTGATGTTATAAGGAGTAACTTAGGCTACTTTGACTTTAGAAAAAAAGGTAGGGTTCTGCGGAGACAAACACTTTTTAGTTAAAATGTACGCGGATGAAGTCGCAAGTGACAGCTAGTTAGAAATAGATTTGACCTATGCCTTCTACTATAGGCAAATTAAATTATCTATTATTTTTTATAATATCATTTAGCATCGAAAGCATAGTGGGAGACTGTTGCACTGTCCCGCAAAGGTCTCGAGTCGAGAGCCCAAATCACGCATTTCTGACTTTTGAAGTTATGTGCGCATTAAATTAACTATTTATCACTCACTATAATACAACAAGGAAAAACTTGCATGTCTGCAGTTCTACATAATGTTCTCGAAGATATGTGAAGTCTGTCAACCCGCACTGGGCCAGCGTGGTGGACTATGGTCTAACCTTGAGCAGCGATAGCTCAGTGGGGAGACCAACAGACTGCAATGCAGAGGGTCTCGGGTTCGAACCCACGTCGCGCACCTCTAACTTTCGGAAGTTATATGACTTTTCGAAATTGTGCGTATTGATTCACAATTATCGCCTGCTCCGTGCCTCGGACAGCACGTTAAGCCGTTGGTCCCGGCTGCCATGAACGTCTATGGCAGTCGTTAGTGGGAGAGTGTCAACACAAAAGATCCCACTGGGTCGAAGTGTCGCCGGTCTGCACTGACTAGCCTGCACATAAGATAAGATGGTCTAACCTTTCTCACCTGAAAAGAGGCCCGTGCGCAGCAGTGGGGCAGTTCGTATACAGCCCTGATATTATTATTAGACCTTCGTTAGCAGCCATTACTACCAGTGTACATGGTGGATATACCACAGTTACACACGAAGCGCTTTGCTTCCACTTTTATAATGCGTACCGCAAAGGAGTGGAACTCACTACCTAAGTCTGTGTCGCCCGATGAATACAATCTCGGTGTCTTCAAGTCACGAGTGAATAGGTATCTTCTAGGCAAGTGTGCTCCATCGTTAACTGCAACTGCACTTAGCATCAGGGGAAATCGTGGTCAAACGCAAGCCTATTACAATATAAAAAAGTGGACTAGTGGACCAGCACTGCTGGATATAAGGCTCTTTAACTGCACACCATTGAGCATGATCCACAGCCACTCTAATCCATCTCTTACCAGTGACTTCACCTAGTATAAAAACCGCGTGTCTATACCTAATCTATACAAATAAATAAAATTGAAGTGTCTGTTTGTAATTTTAAAATATCAGCTTTTTATCTAATGCATATGAAAGTATATAAGGTAACTATACGAAACAATCTATTTTTAAAATTTTTGTCTTTCTGTCTGTTTGTTCCGGGTAATCTCCGAAACGGCTGAACCGATTTTGAAATCTATGCGGACGAAGTCGCAGGTAACAGCTAGTAAATACATACTATAAATAAGCAAAGACAAAACAGATCAGTACTATATTCTCCTCTGTTAGTTACCTGATTTTATTTAAAAATTTTTGTTACATAGCTGTTGACGTGCTTCACCGCTGTAATTTTTTTTTGGTTTTCTTTTTCGGTAGATACCTATTCTCCTCTACTTGTGAACCGATTTGATTGTTTTTGGTTTGTTTTATCGCTATAGACGAGCAAGTTTTTTGTTACAAAAATATTGGAAGTGGTAATTTTTTTATTAAGTATTGGAATTTGTAATTTTACTGTTTTCTCGTAGGCATTAAAATCCTATAAACTTCGCTGTTATATCTACTGATAATTGTTATTAATTAATATAACTAATAATACTGGATCAATTTTTTTTCCAGTGTGGTGATTGAATATACAAAACTCGCATTGCAAGTGACGAGCCGACTATTTGAAATACGCCATGTATAAAAATTAACATCATTAAAAATAGGATTTTTTGTTAACGATGATGATTTACGTTCATGACGAGTTAACACGCATCAATTTTACCACGTCACAACAAAACTACACAACTTTTATCACCAATAAACATGATGGAATCCCAAT
This sequence comes from Catocala sponsa, assembly GCA_963564715.1. Classification (NCBI taxonomy): domain Eukaryota; kingdom Metazoa; phylum Arthropoda; class Insecta; order Lepidoptera; family Erebidae; genus Catocala; species Catocala sponsa. Next base: position 6,434,150 of record OY751346.1, on the reverse strand, counting down.
TCCACATCATTAAACAGCCTACGTAAACAATCAAAACGGTTGACGTATATTTACGTCACTCTCGTAAAAATCCTAACATCCGTAACACTCGTGACGTTATCGTTCAAACGTGGGTGTTATCAGTGATGGCATTAGTCAGTTGTTAACCGGGTTATGACGTCACATGCACGTAGAAGGAGCTACGCATAAGTGATTTTGATTGTGATAGTTAGTCTTTGTTTATGTTGATTTCTCCTAATGTCTAAGTTCTTTAAGTATAACATTGCCGGTAATGTAATGCCTACATCGAATATCGTGGTACACAAAATTCAATGGTTGTTTAGAAATTATCGTTCGCTGTAGGCTTCGATCAAATATACCATAGATGCACATTCTCATACAAAAACCGCGTCAATATGTGGCACTGACCAGTGCTACTTACTTATAAGTGTCTGCATTTATTATGCAATCCAGGAAATAAACCGGAATAACCATTGAATGCCCACTGAGAAACATTTTGTAATAGTTTAGTTAAAACGCGTCAATGTAAAGCGTCCTAAGTGTGTTACTCGCGATACGCAAGCGTAATACCTAAGTATATGGTACGGTCTCCACCGTAGTAGTGGTGTCGATTCGCTCTCGCTTACGGACAGCGCACGCAAGAGTGAGTGGGACAGGTGCATAATATAGCGCATACGAGTGATTTATGCACAGTTTTGTTGGGGCCGTTTTCGAGCGACGATCGTGCATCTATAGTATATTTGATCGATAGCTATATACGAGAACGACAACAACATTATTCGACTACTACTTATCAATCGCGTCAATCAACTAAATGTTCGAATACGAATTTTATAATAATATCAGCCCTGTATTAAACTGTCCTACTTCTGGGCACGAGCCTCATCCCAGTGTTAGAAGGGTTAAGCCATAGTCCACCACGCTGACTCAGTGCGGGTTGGCAGTCATAACATATGTATTTGCAAGAACATCTATACGTACTAATATTATAAAGCTGAAGAGTTTGTTTGTTTGAACGCGCTAATCTCAGGAACTACTGATTCGATTTGAAAAATTATTTCAGTGTTAGATAGCCTATTTATCGAGGAAGGCTATAGGTTATATAACATCACGCTACGACCCACGGGGCGGCGCAGTAACGAAAAACGCGGGTGAAACCGCGGCAACATCTAGTTAATTATAAATATCAATAACCTTTTATACAATTTGTATTTAAAGTTACTTCGCTTAATGTCTGCCCGTATTCGTTGTTTTTATTCGCCATAATTACATTTTAATTAATGTTCTTAATATTTTGAAATAAACCATAGCGGCCTAAATACAAGTAACTATACATGAAAAAGAAAACACAGAATACGAACTGGCCATAATATTGTCTTCTGTTTACGTGAATGTTATTCATTGAAATCACTCCCCGTGACCATGGCTGCTGAAAAGCAACCGAAACGTCGGGGAAAGTGTAAATATAGATAGTATAATAGTATAGTAATAGTATAAATAGTTTTAATAGTTTCCATAATTTAATTAGCTTAAAAATTAGTAAAGTTTAATAGTAATAGTAGTGTAACAGTTTTCAAAATTTTGTAATCAAGTGTCAAATAAACAACACGATAAAATCTGTATATAGTAGTTTAATTTCAACGAACTAGCCATTCAAAAAATATTGATGAAATAGTATGAATACCACAACGTTACCGATATTCTTAATACAAAGCGTCAATTTCATATTTAACCCTCTATTATATGGTTCTGGAATAAATTACTGCCTGTTTTCCGACCATTCATTGAATAAATGACGACACCTTTGCATGAGTGCAATTTCCGATTCGCGGAAAGTATTATTATTCATAGTAATTATTGTATTAATAATATTGCATTGAAACACGTAGGTACGCGCACATATCATACATGTGTAAACACGTGTACACACACACAAACACACTCCCATTCACGTATTTACTCATCATAACAAATTCTAAGCTAACACTTTAAATACGAATGTGAGTTTGTTTGTTATGCTTCCACGCCTTAACCACTCGACTTAGCATTGTAAGTTTTCAGGGGTACAGAAAAGGACATTAGGTACCTTTCATGCAGAAAGTAAAGTAGGTACCATTTCCAGGCGAGCGAAACCTTAAGCAAAAGCTAGTTAAATTATAAATCAAATTTTATATCAATCACCATTTTATTAATTAAATTAAAACATAAGCTTAATGTTGAGCTTTTGCACGTATACTATCTCCTAACACTGGTAAATCTAAATATTAATACGTTTTTTACGAAAATTGCGCGGACGGAGGAGTATGAAATTTGGCACAGTTAAAGTTTATATGGAGAAGGAGGGGCGACTCCTAATATTTTTATAAAATATGCATTAGAAATACATTAAATTAATGAAAAAACACGCACACAACCATGCATTTGACACAAGCAGTCGAATCGTGTTCGTAGTATTTCAACTGTTCGGTTGACTTCTTAGAATGCTTCGTAACTATGGTTACATACATGTATGTGGAGTAGGTGACTAAATGAAATGTGATTATAAGAGTATATATAGTTATAGACAATAAAATTTAAATAAATTATGGGCGAATTTCGACCACTTGGCGACCGCTAGTACTTATAAAGAGTACCTCAGCTACTGCTTAATTATCAAATAGCATATTTTTAATAATCAGTAGTCATAAGAAAATGATAATAAATCTTGCAGTATATACGCAGAAGAATTAAGCTGGTAAGGTGATGTTTATTTTTAATCAAATCGCTGGTAGGAACCCGAATTAAAAAGCTGTGGGAGTGATCGATGACGGTATCCATCAATTTCATTCTATAGCCGTGTGCGTCGTAATACTTATGACGTCACAAATGAGAATAAACTAGCCGTAATTGATTTTTAATTGTGTATACGGAATAGTTATTTCCATCGATTGGAAAAGATCGTGGTTATGTTTGGAACCGTTCGTTGTTGCCATGTCGAGCAAAGAGTTTATGGTTTTTTGACCGACCTAGACAGTTCTCAGTAGCATGTGTTGCGTCTGAAAATGTGTTCGGGATCCTGCAATTACTAGTACATGGACGAGTATACTGTTGCGTTGAGCTTACGGGCCGACTTATCCGGGGAAGTATTACTATTACAGGTTACTTGGCTCCAAGGTTTGTGGTAAGGTAAACTGTTAGTACTTTTCAACTATTAAAAGCTGGATGTGTCATATACTTACCTACCTCATACATATATACCTTATTATGCCTCCGTGGCGCAGCGGCAGTGAATGCGACTGCTGTGCATGAGGTCTCGGGTTTGAATCCCGGGTCGGGCCAACAAAAAGTTATTGGGTTTTTCTGTTAAGAAAGCTCAATAGCAGCCCGGAGTTAGGAAGTTGGCGGTGTTAGACACCTCCGTGCCTTGGAGAGCACGTAAAGCCGTTGGTCCTGCGCCCTATCTCTCTCCGGTCGTGTCGGATTACCATCCCATCGGATCATGACAGTTAGGGAACAGAGAGTGCACTTGTGTTTGCACACACACTTGTGTACTTTAATATCGCCTGCGTAGATTGCCAGTCGCCGGTAAGACTGGCTGCCGAGGCCGAAATTCGGTCTAGAGGACATTATTATTATTATATTTAATTTTTTCAAAGGTTTATCCCTATTCCCTAAAAGCGATAACGCACGCGTTCGCTCTTGGCAAAGAATGATACCTAATACTACATAAAGGAGCGACATATTCTTACGTAGCAGTACGACTGGCAGTACTGCAGCGCCCGCATCAAATATTTAGGATTTATCAATCATATATTTAGGATTTCATTTAATCTATCGAGTCTTAGAATACTTCTTCAATTGGGGTCAGCTTTTTAGTCTAACTGGATTTGACTAGATATCAGTTTTTACACGGAGCGGCTGCCATCTGACCTCCGCAAACAAGGCTAACGATACCCTAAGGGTAGACCAGTGTTAGGATATTAGAGGGCACTGACTTTTCCCAATAACGACTGCCATAGATGTTCATGGCAGCCGGGACCGACAGCTTAACGTGCTCTCCGAGGCACGGAGCAGGCGATAATTGTCAATCAATACGCACATAATTTCGAAAAGTCATATAACTTCCGAAAATCAGAGGTGCGCGACGTGGGTTCGAACTCGAGACCCTCTTCATTGCAGTCTGTTGGTCTCCCCACTGAGCTGCTACAAACATATGTAATTAAAAATCTATTGTCTGGCCACCAGTACGATGCTGCGGCTTCATAGGTTAAAAGTACCCAATGTTTCTATCAGTTTTTAACAGTAGATAGATAAAAACTAATCTCAAGAAAACAAAACGACTTTGTATACAGAAGCGATCGTTTAATGCGGAGTTACCTCTCTTTGAAAGAAATTGTTTGTAGCACGTGAAACGCACATAAATAACCATTAAACAATGCAATACTTCAACATTTAGCTTGCTTCACATTCAGTGCACCATGGAACTTACAAAATGAAAGCACTCGGGTAACTCGGTCAGTGCTGACGTACTTGCATTGAGGCAAGTGCACACCGAAATGCGAAACATAGCTACTAAAGCGCTACGCATCGCTTCAAAAACGTAGCGTTAGAGTCCTCATAAATAAAATAAACATGTTTTATTTTGTTATCTTGTATATGAGTACTTATATCTTAGGATCCTTTTATGTATAAAATTATACCTGTGCTGGGTAATCCCGCTATTTCAAAACAATTTTCTATGCCAATCAGTGGCAATACATATAGATCAATACTCTATTCCTGGCAAATTGCTGTTTAAAATAAACAACATTTTAACAAAAAGAAAACCGACTTCAAAAACGAATATTCAAAAACTTAAAATGCACTAAACAGTTAATAAACAATTGCATATTCTTGTGAATAATTTCAATTATTGTTATTAATGGAGTCGGCGTCAGCCAAGGTAGGTACCTAATTAAACATGAGATGTCTTACTATAATCATAACATAACATTGGCATGCACAATTACACACATAGACGCAGCACGCGGCGCAGGCGGCTGACACCGACTCCAAAAATAACAATACTTTAAATTATTCACAAGAATATGCAATTATTTATTAACTTTTTAGTGCATTTTAAGTTTTAGAATATTCGTTTTTGAAGACGGTTTTCTTTTTTGTTAAAATTTTGTTTATTTCTCGGTTTTTAGTGAACCTTGCCAAACATGAGAACATCATCAATATAGCCAAATACGCATTATTAAGAATAATTCGAAAAACGAATAGTCAAATCTTGATTAAAATTATATGGGACCACACGGAAAGCACCAGCTTTCAAATAAAAAAAGAATCATCAAAATCGGTTCACCCAGTCGAAAGTTATGAGGTAACAAACATAAAAAAATAAGAAAATACAGACGAATTGAGTACCTCCGCCATTTTTTTAAGTCGGTTAAAAAAATTAACAATGATCTAAAATGATGATTTATGATCAGGTTAATGCGGAATGATGTGGTGTATAAAGTAATAAAACACTGCCTCGGCGACGCAGTGTTAATACATATGTGATTGCTATACATGCGGTCTCTCCGATTCCCGCGCCAGGCAATGTGTTATTGGGTTTTCTCTTAAATAATTATTTTAGTTATAGCACAGAAGAAAAGTAAAAGCTCTGTGTCCGGAAAACGGCTATAAGTTCATCCTCTATAATGGGAACCAAAACCACAACTGGCGAAATAGGGTGTATTACACCCCTGCCTAAACCTTCGATATATGCGTAGGACTATATATGTATCAAGTACTTGTGAGTAATAAATATGAGGTCAACCATATTACTTTATTCAGAAGTTTCACAATTTCACCGAAAAATTACTATTTATGTCATTATATTTCTGTAACAGACTACTTCGGCACTAAGGCTAAAGCCTTGTTCTGCGTGGCGACTTAAAAAAATATAATTAACCAACATAAAGTACAACCAAATAGTAAATATTCAAATTATTGTCCCTTGCAGCGGGCAAGCGCCCTGCCATTACCGTAGCGCTGTGTTTTAAATCCCAGACGGGACAATAATCTTTGTGATCCACAAATTGTTTTAATCTGGATCTACATTGAGTCCTTTAATTATTTATTTATATATTTATTATACATTTATAAAGTCCCTGCTACACAGGAATTGAACACAATACGGGAATCGTCTTTTTTTTAAAGAAAATAGAAACTTACTAAACTTACACAATAATATGCTATGCGATGCATCGCCTCCAAGTAAGCACAAGCCTTACCTGTCGATATTTCAAAGCGCTCTCTTTAAACTATCTTAGATTTACATAAACCATTTGAATTCTCGCTTTTCTAGGAAAATCTAAATTGTATACAATATACAAGGTTATTCTTAGTAAAGTGAAAATCTCTCAGGGGGTGATTATACTTGTTATTATGAACAGCTTTTGTTCTGGGACATTGCCGAAATCGCGATAAAAAACCAGCTGTTCCATACATTTTGGTAGTCAAAGTCCAATTTTGTATGGAACAGCAGATTTTTTTAAAAGGTAACCTTGTATATTGTCTCACAGCTATAGAAATGGGTGGTCTGGTAGACATTATAACAAGAGATCCGATATTACTACGCTTATACAACCAGCTTTAAGCCTGCGTATAGAAGTATTACTATTTATTTCAGGTACTACAACGTTATCACAAACAATATAAATCTCGTTGACTAGACTAGATCTCGTTGACTGTTGTTGTTTTTTGTTTTTTTTTTTTTTACCTTTCTATTTTGTAAATAATAATTATGTCTTGTTAAATTTGTATTAAGTTCTTAATTTGTGTTTAATTTTTATTTTTTATAATTCTGTACAGAAAATGTTGTGTACATCTATAACAGATATACATACATATAAGTTTTTATTTTCAGCTTCTTATGTGAACCGATTTTGTATATGTATATTGTTGATATACCTTAAAATAAATAAATAAATAACAGTTCTTAATAATCTTTTTGAAGATTTTTGAATACTGCCAACCCGCACTGGGCTAGTGTGATGGACAATGGCGGAACCCTTCTCAAACTGAGAAGAGGGCCATGCCCAGTAGTGGGACAGTTTTATACGCGGCTGATATTATATTACTATAAACTACAACGTTACACTTTGTAAAACTATGTAATCCTAATCCTAACTTAATATTATAAAAGCGAAAATGAGTTTGTTTGTTTGTTTGTTACCTTTTCACGCCTAAACCATTGAACCGATCATCTTGAAATTTTGCATATACGTTGTGAGGTGTACAGAAACGGACATGGCTACCTTTCATCCCGAAAAAAATTACTGTTCCCGAGGAAAATAACAATAACTTTCTTATGATAATAGATGGCGCCACGTGTCTTTCAAATCATGATTGAATTATATTATTACAAGCAGAGTACAACCCGAATTGATTGTCCAATTCTAAATTAACGCGAGCGAAGCTGCGGGCAAAAGCTAGTTAGAAATAAACTGTCACATAACGATCTCATACATCGTGAACTTCACCTACATATTTACAAACCTTGTGATATTAATAATTATGTGATAACATAATAAATAATACCTATTTCATAATGTAAAGCACGCGATACGTTGTCAGTGATCGGACGATGCAATGTCGATGATTATCTCGACAACTAATAGGTACATCATCAGATTAATTACATTGGCGATGTTGCTGATCCATTCGTTTGCTTTGGAAATATTGTGCGTATTTAGTCCGTATAGCGTTAAACTTGAAGTTTCCTTTACTCTAAAGCATGGTTTCTTATGGTATCCCATTTCGGGGTCCGCAGACCCCAGGTTGGAATCTATCTTCAGAAATTATCTCAGGTCTATAATGGCGTGGCCGAACGTGATAGAAACATACGATGACAAAAGAAAAAAGCAAGCAACATCACCCATCATATTGAAATTAATATTATCATACATACATGTTAATAAATCAGATCCATGTGAGTTTTGCGAATAAAAGTATGAGAGCAATTTGTTTGTTTTATTTATAGGGGTCCGCGAATCATACCAAGGTAGTGGTAAGGGTTCGCTCTAGAGTAAAGGTAGGGAATCTTTGCTTTAAAGCATCTATCAAATAAAATTAGTTGCAGCAAAAAAATTGGCGGACTCGATGGCGTAATGGTTAGTATAACCGACTACCACGCCTAAGGTCGCAAACATTTGTGTGCATGAACATGAATGTTTGTCTTGGTCTAGTCACTCTGCGTGCTTCTATGTATAATATGTATGTATTTACAAAAAAAAGAAGTATATATGTATGTTTATCCATCGTCTAGTACCCATAGTACAAGCTCTGCTTAGTTTGGGCTAGATGGCGTTGTGTGTATGTGGTAGAATAAAAAAATATATACATATATTGCGACGGCCAAGTAGAGGACAGTTAATTTTCGCTCGCTTTAAATGTGAAGGATAACATCGGGAGAAAACCTGGACGACTAAGAGTTCTCCATAATGGTGTCAGGGATATGTGAACTCTGCCAACCCGTACTGTAGGTTTCCGGAAAGTAAATCTCTCAACCCTTACAAAATACGTGGTGTTTCTTCTTCATGACGTCCCTGCGCCTGATCTTTTTCCAGTCGTGTCTAATTGCCATTCCATCGAGCTACGATAATGAGAAAATAGAGAGTGCAATTATCTTTACAACCACACATGCACGCTATAATATATCCTACCCAGATGACGATTTCTCGTTAACTTTGGTCGTAACCGAAATTCGTTCTAGAACATATTAGTATAGATTAGAACTATAAGCGTGTTTACACTTGGCTACTAGCTAACGTTATTGTCATTAAATCCGTGGAAACTAATCGACGGACCGTCAGCAAAACGAAAACAAACCCTATTATTTATTGTAAGAAATAAAACAAATACGTAACATAAATTTATGTTTTGCGTAAGCCGTAGAAACAACAAAAGCTATACCAACCAGTAGCTGTTAATGGCCAATTTGCCCGCATAGTTACGTAAACAACGCATTTAAACAACGCAATTTATATGTAATCAGATGTACGTGGAACTTCAAAGTACTGATAGACTAGTACCTATATTGAACTGAAAAGTCTCGTTCTGTTCCGAAGCGATTTATTTCCGAGTTCTTTTGTTACCAAGGCAACTTGTTAAAGACGGTGGGCTGAGTATAAACTACGAGGGGAGGTCCAAAAGTTTGCGGAATGGCGGGGTTAGCGAGGGTGAGTTTACTTATCCATGTAGGCGCTAATTGAGTGACTCATTGTTAGTACATATACCGAGTTTCAGCCTAATCGGGTCATTAGCTTTGAGTTTTCAACGAGTAAACAAGTCAATTGGGAAGAAACTAGCCACTATGGAGAAAAGTGTCCGTGCACACAAGCCATGTTGCGACGGCTGCTATTCACCGGTGCGGTTTTGAAAAACTGCGCCACCCACCCTACAGCCTAGACCTGGCCCCAAGCGATCATTTTGGAAAAAAATGAAGAAAGAATTGCGTGGAAAAAATTTTGCGACGATGATGAAGTGAAGTCGGTAATTTCGGCCTATTTAGACGCCCAAGACAAATCTTTTTTTTTCGACGTTATTAATAAGTTATTTGACAGATTTAATAAATGTATGTATTATAGGGTTAAGGGAGAATACATTGAAAAGGAAAAATAGTTTGATGTTTCATTTCATTATCCTTCCCTGTCATTCCGCGAACTTTTGGACCTCCCCTCGTATATCTAGATCATCTTGGCTTTGTATCTTTTATTAAACTAACTAGTACAGTATCTGCAGACTAACTAACCACTTATCCATTCATTACTAAAATGTAAGTATATATGCTTAAACCGGCGAGCGTGTATGAGGAATGTTATGAAAGTGAATGAAGCCAGAGAAGTGTGTCAGGATCGTAGCAAATGGAAATCCGTAGTCTCTGCCTTCCCCTCTGGGAAACAGGCGTGAATCTATGTATGTATGTATATATAATAATAATAATAATAATAATATTCTACCACATACACACAACACCATCTAGCCCAAACTAAGCAGAGCTTGTACTATGGGTACTAGACAATGGATAAATATACATACATATATACTTTTTTTTTTTTTTTTGTAAATACATACATATTATACATAGAAACACCCAGACCAAGACAAACATCCATGTTCATGCACATAAATGTTTGACTTGTGCGGGAATCGAACCCGCGACCTCAGGCGTGGCAGTCGGTTACACTAACCACTATGCCGTAGGACTTATCATATTTGTTGTTGTGGATGCTCAAATGAAATTCTTCGTTGGATATGGTCGTTAGATACGATTATATATATATATTTACTGGTACCAGGTATAAATACATATTGAGTTATATGACCTAACTTAGTGCTTGCAGGGAGACGACTGCCACGCGAATCTACTGCATACCTAAAGAGTCAGCAGTGTCGCTACATATGCTATGGGCTTACCCCTATAAATATACAAATAAAAGGTTTACGAATTTGATATAATATATTGATAAATATATAATTCATTCGAAATTCTTCTTATTATCACCGGCTCAGCATAAATCTTCTATTGTTTACTTCTATTTCCCTACCCGTCGGTAGGGAATAATATGAATGAATGAAATATTTGTTGAATAACTAGCGGTTGCCCGCGGCTTCGCTCGCGTTAATTTAGAATTTGACAATCAATTCGGGTTGTACTCTGCTTGTAGGTAATAATATAATTTAATCATGATTCGAAAGACACGTAGCGCCATCTATTATCATAAGAACGTTATTGTTGTTTTCCTCGGGAACAGTAATTTTTTTCGGGATGAAATTATGTCCGTTTCTGTACATCTGACAACGTATATGCCAAATTTCAGGATGATCGGTTCAGTGGTTTAGGCGTGAAAAGGTAACAAACAAACGAACTCATTTTCGCATTTATAATATTTAGTTAGGATAGGGCAGAATTCACCTCAAAGCTTCAGTATTTAATGTAAGAGCCCTACAGCCAGTAGCTTTATCCTGAAACAGACGCGACGCCGCCGGTTCCCTCATTATAAGATCGAATAGAGCAACCCTCGTGTCTAGACACCGACTAACTTTTTTATTTTTATCCTTAGTTAGCGTTTTTGTTGACAAATCTTCTATAGCCACACTATTACCTAGGATATGTTTGTAGGGGCTTTTCTAAAAACTCAATATGCTTTTCTAATATATTAAAGAACACAATCAAATTGTTGGTCAATGTAGCAATCCTATAGACGTAAATAGACCGATCTTTCAAATTTTTTAGGTATTTGAAGAGTCGTGCGGTTTTGTGCTTAACGGCGGAAGATCTTTGTACGACCAATGTGGCAAACAAGATTATCTTCCCTACCCGTGACTCGACTGAAGGCGGTTACTGTATGATATAGAGGCCAACAACACCACTTGCGTTTTGACAACCGTTGGAAACAAAAGTAGCTTTGTTCTCAACTCAGGCCAGGTTCACTTAATTATTGACACATATTTTATGGCAAAATTAAGGTCTTGAGGAACAAACATTACCGCCGATATCGATTTAGGTTTAAAAAAGGTTCTTTGTATAGATGTCACAAAAATCTGTAGTCTATTGCTTGAACAGCATGTAGGTTTTCATTTGAAGAGAACATCTTTTTTTTATTGTAACTAATTAATATAACTACACTCTGCCTGATAGTAACCAGTCGTGTAGTCCACAAGCAGAGACCCCACGTTACGCTCTCATAACAGCTAAAGTGGTGCCCTCTACCTTGACAGGCTAAGAAGTTGCTTTTACACGGCCCGCTTGATGGACCCGAAGGAAGAAGGAAACACGCATTTCAGCAGAGAATACCAAGTTTACATCTGTCTCATTTTGTTAATCTTTAAACCGTTTTGTTATACATTTGAATTGGACTGACGCAAGTTGTTTTTCTTATACGCCACATCCTCTTCAGTCAACGCGAGATAAACTTTTACACGATATCCAACTCAATAGTTCAAAAAATACAGACGAGAATCGTATAAACTTTTCCATTGTTAAATGTTTGTTGATGGAAATTCGTACATCATTAGTATTCGAACAGTAACACATAATAATGAAAGTGCGAAATTCTTTAAAACACAAAAGAGATCGATCCGTAGTTTTACATGTACGTCAAAACATAAATTAAATCAGCAATGACAATACTTCACATTCAAAATACACAAGTATTGTGAATTTGAAGTATTGTCGCTTTTATTAACTACATTGGTTTGACGTAATTAGGCTGGTGGACGACCACATTTATACGGTGCGTCGTTAAACTATATTTAGCAGAAACAACATTACCTGTAATCGATCCGATCTCTGAAGGGCTAGGCCGAGGTCTATTATACCCACATTTCTCCGTAATGGTGGACAAACCTATACACCGAGTTAAAGCGAGCACACACACTGCTAATTCCTAACGAGTAAACCCAAGAACGCTTTGCTTGGCCTAGAAACAAAACGCGAGACCACAATGACATGCTGCACATCAGTCGCATTCAATAGCTGATTTGACATCGAGGCAGTCATACTTATTGATATCTATAACACAGTATAGACACCACATTCGACGTATCGAGAATAATTAAGCAATTACTGTGCTACGCTTTTTTACGCAGGTGCATGCGTAATCAATATAAACATGGTACTTATTAACGAGTTTGGAAATTTAATGCACCAAAATGTAATATGAAATGACGTATTTGGTGAGTCAGGTAGGCTATTGTGCGGTTCATTCAAGATTTGTGTTGACGTCACTAATTTTGTTTTGTTTGCTGGTTAAACGGTACTACGGTTGTTTTGCTCGTTTTGTGACATAAATGAAATAAGTCACTTTCAGACTTTTTATTACGAGACTAAATACAATTTCCGTTTTCAATAAACCTGTCCAATGCAAAGTTTCTTGACAACAAATGAGGTTTACGTACTGTATACGTAACGCATTTGAGAGGTTAAGGTCGAAGGCTTTGTTTATCTTTTTAGAATGACGTACCAATTTATATATTATATTCAATAATAAATACATTGGTACGTCATAATAACATAATTTATATAAATAAAAATCAATTTCACGCGAATGAAGTCGCGGGCAAAAGCTAGTGCATATCTAGTAGATATACATATATATTTATGAATTTGTAATCTAAAAGCTGAAGAGTTTGTTTGTTTGGTTGAACGCGCTAATCTCAGGAACTACTGGTTCGAAGGCTATGGCTATATAACATCACGCTACGACCCACAGGGGCGGCGCAGTAACGATAAACGCGGGTGAAACCACAGGCACATCTAGTACAACATAAAATGATTACTTAATGACTTAAATTCGCATTCATAAGCAATATTCACCTCATAATAGAGACGCCTGGCAGTATTAACGTATATGTAAGCAAATTTACCAAAAACTAGAATTTGCTCGCGGCTTTGATCGCGTTAATCTACAGTTTGTCAATAATTTTCTGTCCGTCGGGGCCAGTGCATTTTTCTGAATTGAAGGTACTCCCTACTTTTTTGTACCCCGGACAACATGTATGTAAATTTCATGATGATCTGTCAAGGCATTAGTTAAGGCGTGAAAGTATAAAAAACAAACTCTCATTCGCATTTGTAATATTAATAAATAATAATAAATAAATAAAAATGTTTATTTCTTTTTCTACAATAAATAACAAATTGCATTCGGAGTTTCCTTTTAAGCTAAAATTATGCTTGTGATAGGAAACTCCGCTAAATAAAATTGCCTCAAATACAATTATTTGAGAATAGCAAAATCAAATGTGTGAATGTAATTGTAACATATATGCAGATTAAATGAAACGTGACAGAAATATAAAAGGACATGTTTAATTAAATGTATAATATTTTCTCTCCTCGTTTTGCATTAATCTGACCTTAGATAAACGTGAGTATAATTTCAATTTATTGTGTTTACAAAGCTGTGTAAACATCGTTGAGGGCTTCGATGTTTTTGTTATTCTTAGTAAAGCAAAGCTATAAGTACTTACTTGTGACGTTTTAAATAAAACTTGTGCCCGTACATATACATACTCGTACATAAGCGAAAATATGTATCACCTACGTATAACTGTATACATTTTATAATAGACTTAAAGTTTTGTATTTGTCAACCCATATATCTAAATTGATTCAGCCATAGTCGAGATAAACAGGTGCAGAAAAACAAGCAAACAGACAACAAAATAAATGTATGAAATATGCATAATTGAAGATTGTAAAATAAATTTTCAAATTGATGACTATTATTTCAAACGTATATTCATATACGTTGAAACAATAGTCATATTATTTTTTAATGGCTCATTCTTACAACGTTCGCAACTGCGATATATGTATGTATGTCGCAACTGCTGGATAGGATATGATGTTCTGGAATACAAGAGGCTGGGGCGAACTAAGCATTTTTAATTTTACCAATAACTGCTAGGCTTAATGTGTGTTGTTTTTAATCTGTCACAGGTGTTTTGGTATAAGCGAGATTCTCAAGTATCAGTCGCTAAGCACCTTACAAATTATCCAATAGCAAGCAGTGCATAAATTGTTTTGGGTCAGAAACATTATTGTAAGCTAAACGTCTTTAGAGAACTTGTGGCTTTAGAAAGATAAATCCCTTTGAAATTAAGATAATTCAAAGAGTAAAACCTTTTCAATGATCTTAATTCCAAATAGAGTAAAAGCAAACAACACCAAGAAGTCAGTCTCGAAGTGACTTTTATTCCACGGATGTCGCAGTGATTAAGTAATCACCTTCACTGTTGACCTGAGTATTGTAAGTTCTATTACTAAAGATGATAACTCAAGCCGTTCTCAATTAACTATTAATAGACATATTTGTTTATAAAAACCCTTGATTAGAATAGTTTAACGTCAAAAACCTTTGTGCAAATAAATAATAATGTGACGTAACGATAGTTATTTATAGAGTTTAAATATTTTCCAGCAAATTATGTTAATCTATTTATTTACGGTTACTTTGATATCGTGACGCTTATTTATTATTATAATATATTCAAATATAACTAAGATCTTATACAAATAGTTAAAGATATAATCTAATAAGCAAACCATGATTTCAGCCGGATCTACAGTGTTGTTAAAACGTCATCGTGGTCACTGGTGACTGCAGACAAATCAAACTATCTATACTAATCTATAGTAATATTATAAAGCTGAATTATTTGTCTACATTGTGATGCATTTATAGTCTTTTATTTATGTTTTTATTTATTTATTTATTGGAACAAACAAACAGTTATACAGTGTAAGTTTAGGTTAGTAGGTATTACAGCTACGGCTAACGAATGTACAACCAACGACGTTGTCCACATATTACATTCTACAGGTTTTCTTAATGCTAGGTGATGCTTAACTAAAATACATTACAATTGTTAACACTATGTCACATAAATATGATTTAATTTAATTTCA
The DNA here is from genome assembly GCA_963564715.1 of Catocala sponsa. Lineage (NCBI taxonomy): Eukaryota > Metazoa > Arthropoda > Insecta > Lepidoptera > Erebidae > Catocala > Catocala sponsa. The sequence continues at coordinate 6,418,720 of OY751346.1, read as the reverse complement.
GTGTAATACGGCTTATTATTGTTTTTTTGAAATTTTGTGGTGTCATGGCAAATATATCAATATCTTCAAACTTTTTATTATAAATATCAACAATACGTCGCAAAGGTGATCTCAGACCGGCGTTAGTTCTGCACTTAGTCGCAAAAAAGAGGCGTCGTTGTCTAACCTCACGGATATGCATGGTTCTTGGCACAATATAGCAGATTCTGTTTGTCAGTGTGTTACAGTCGAAAGCATTGTTACATAATCGGTAAAGAATTAATGTCTGTACAAGAAGTCTTCTAGATTCTAGGGTAGGTAGTTTATAAGTTGTTAATAACTGTTCATATGTTAAATGACCTCGGTGAGTTCTAAAATGCAGAGCACTCAGGAACTTCCGTTGTACCTTCTCTATTCTGTCTTTATATTTGTTGTAAAAAGGATCCCAAACAGAGACTGCGTATTCTAATTGCGGACGAATTAAAGATTTGAAAAGATGGACGTAGGTTTCAGGCAGCTTGAAGTCTTTGGTTGCTCTCATTACGAATCCAAAGTGTTGAAAGGCTTTATTTACGATGTTTTCAACTTGTGAATCTAAGTGCAGCTTTGAGTCCAGAATTACACCCAGGTCTTTAATTTCATTTACTTTAGCTAGACTGGTATTACTAAGTGTGAGTAAGTAAATATGTTAAATTTTCATTTTTTTACAGATAATTTATAGCAACTCATCAGCAGGGTTCTGGAACTCGAAATTAAGCCATAAGCTGCTTAACAAATAATAAAAGGGCTTCTGAGCCACTTATCGAATGCAGAGCTTCTTACTGTCACATACACTTCAAATCACGAAGTTTTCAACCGAAATAAGTACCAGTAACCGGTGGCCACACAGAGACAGATTAACAACTGCTTAAATATACATTGTAAAGATCTCAGCTATGGGTCTGTCGGACTGTAAGAAAGGAAGTCATTTCAATAATTCTGTTGAGTCAAACATCAACACTCGATAAACAAGAATATCAGGAATTTGGTGTAAAATTGCACTGTCCCAATTCCAGCTACTTGCGTCTTTACAAGCACCATGAGAGGAAAACTATCCTTAACCGTTGAGCGTACCTACATGAAAAATGTGATTAGAATATACCAGAATCGTATCAAATTGAATATCCTGGTGAATGCAATTTGTTTTCTGTTGGAGTAGGTAAGAAGATACTCACCTACCACAAAATTAATTTAACCTAGGTAGGTAGATACTTACATACACCAACGAAAAACAGTTGTGAATACCTCACGTATTGGTAACTTCGTATGACTTTAGCCCTGAAGGGTGACATTGGCCCTAAATTGGAAAAAGCTGTTTAATTGGAAGAAGCTGTTTTACTGACAGTTTATAGTGCTTCTATTGATTTCCACGTGTATTTTTTCGGCAAAAAGTATGATAGTAGTCTGGTGGGAACTTCAAACTTTTTCCAGTTAAGGGCCAATGTCACCCTTCAGTGCTAAAGTCATACGAAGTTACGGTACCTATGTACAAGTAGTAGGTACGCTGTCTCATGCTTCGTTAAACACAAACATAAAACAAAACCAATTTTTACCACGCCGCCGTTATGAAGTATTATTACATTTATTATACAATGATTTACAAAGTTTCATAACATCTCAGACGTTGTGTGTTTAGGTGTCACTTGAACTGTGTTACGGGCAGGTTTCCCACTCACATTATATTAAATAAACTTGATTATATTCTATTGTTTTTCAGTTAAACTTGTGTCTGCCGTGACCTTCTGTACACTGTAGGTATTATCGTCTTTTAAATTACCAGTATGTATAATTTGACAACCTTGATGCGCAATAGCAGTAGATACAAATGCGTAAAAATCACGGGCAAACACAAAGTTATTAGATTTCTCTGTCAAGAAATTCTCAATAGCAACTGCGAGGAAGATGGCAGTTTTGCACAACTCCGTACCTCAGTAAGCACGTACAGCCATTTGTCCTGTGCATGATTTCTCTCCGCTTGTGTCGGATTGCCGTCCCATCGAACTATGAGAGATAAAGAATGAAGATTGCACTTGTGTTTGAGTGCAAACCGCTGGTCTCTGTTAATTGTGACCGCTATGACCAAAACTTGGTCTGAAGGATCTTATGTATAGTGTACTCTACTACCTAATACCTATAGACGTATGCACATAACACTAAATTCTATTTCGTTTTGAATGTTCAAAACATAGTCTGTAGATTTTTATAAATTTTCCCTAAGTACTTACAGTTAGAGTTGCCGCTCACGATTATTTTGTCGTTGCGTCTTAAATCTAAACTAATACAATATCAATCACTAATACAATGTTTGAACGCGCCTATCTGTGGAACGACCAGCCAGATTAGAAAAATCTTTTAAGATCTATTCTTGATAAAGATGTTAAACTAAGAAACATCACTTTACGACCCACGAGAGCAGAGCAGTATGATTACAGCTCTGCTTTTCACCCACATAGCAAAGTATAGTTTTGCCATTATCTTACCGAAGCGAAGGTGCGAATTATGATTAATTCGCATCATTGCTTCGGTAAGATAATGGCAAAACTGTACTCTTTGTAATTTTACAGGCAAGCTATTTGAATGTCTTTTGTATTATATTGCTCATACTGTTAAGTAATTGTTCTTGGCATGAAATAGTCGGGCGTTTCTCTGTAAACTGGGCAACTCATTGCTCAAGCTAATATTGTTTAGAAAAATAACATCATACATATTTCGTAGATAAATTCAAAAGATAATTAACCTAATCTACCTATGCTCAACATTCAAAATCCAATTAAATAAACTTTAATGTATCAAAATCGTTTTTATAGTCCTTAAAAACCAGTCCCCTGAGGTGTCACCAAAGCAAAATGGTCACTTCATACTAAATTAATTAAAGACAGTAACTATTGGAATCAACCAAATTGTTTAATTATTCAACCAATATTGTTTGATTGTTACTGAGACTTCTTTATTTTTTATAATTATTATTTTGTAATTCTAAAAAAGTCATCAAAGCTTTGTCTCCGGATTTTATAAGCAGTCCACCTGTCTATATTTAAAACACGCGCCAAGTAGTATTAAGTTTAAACAACGTCGTTTGTACGTGTAACAAAACGCAAACCACCTAAAGTTTACGCGGTTGCCGCTATTGGGGCGCGAACGCTATCTTGTTTAGTACTATGGGAGCGTCCTTCCGTGGAAAACACGTTGTAACCTAACAGCCCACAGTCCACTGGTAAGAATTATTTGTAATTCAGTTTACGTATTTTAATGATTCCTTAAATAGTTTAAAATTGTTACAATAGATACATATTTTCTATGTACAGCAAAATATGATAGATCAATTACATTTTGTGCTACTCTTTAATGAAATCAAATTAAACATTCCCCTGGGAAAAGTCCCCCGTCTATCCACACGACAGGGGACTGTTTCGACGTCCAGGGTACTGTCTAAATTAAGTATCTTCTTCTCCCTGCTCCTTTTCCACATTATGTGGGGTCGGCGCAACATGTCTTCTTCACTCTAACTAACTCTAAATAACAACAAATATACCTTATTTGTTATTATTTTAGTTACATCTGTGTTTTGAGTATGACGCCAAAGAAGAAAAAACTCATTAAAGAAAAGATTTTACAAAGAAAACGGGAAGTCGAGCGAAAGAGATATGGGCGTATTAAAAATGACCCTCAAAAAAGAGAAGAGCTAAGAGAAAAAGAATGCCTCAAATATCTTAAATAAAAAAAGAACAGGGAACTCGAAAGCTTGTTGAGAATATGACTCCACGAGAACACCGGGATGCAAAGAAGAAGTGGAAGGAGCATTGCACTAAGTAACCTAATAAAAAAAAATATTAGCAAATATTACTAACTCATTTATACTCATTTATATAGTGATGAAAAGTCGAAGCTATTTTTGCGACAATGATTGTCTATACTTTAATATCGTGAAGATAAATTATGATCACAAGCTATCTTATCTTATCTTATGTGAGGGCCAGTCATTGCAGACCGGTGACACTTCGACCCAGTGAGATATTTTGTGTCAACACTGTCCCAATAACGACTGCCATAGATGTTCATGGCAGCCGGGACCAACGGCTAGGCGGCTTAACGTGCTTTCCGAGGCACAGAGCAGGCGATAATTGTCAATCAATACGCACATAATTTCGAAAAGTCATACAACTTTCGAAAATCAGAGGTGCGCGACGTGGGTTCGAACCCGAGGCCCTCTGCATTGCAGTCTGTTGGTCTCCCCATTGAGCTATCGCTGCTCTTGATCACAAGCTTAAACTTAATATGGAAGATGTGTTCACTGATTCAGAATCTGAGAATGAAGCTGGTCCTAGCTGTGCTGTAGTACAAGTTTATAATACTGGCAATTATATTGTTGTGAAATTACTTAGTAAAATAAATATGGAAAACAGATATGTGAGCGTTATTGACAAGATTGATGAAGAAGATGGCGAAATCCGAGTCACATTCTTAAAGCTCTGTGATAATAAAGGCTAATTATTCAGATATGATCAAGACGATGTAGCAGACATTACAATTGACCAAGTGGTACAGAACTTGCCTAATTCAAATATAGTTTTAAAAGACAATAGAATATTCTACAAATTTGATTCCCCTGTAGATATTTTTGAAAAAACAATAAGAATCATGATACTATTTCCGAACCTCTCTCTGCTATATTTAAGTAATAACTAATTATTATATTTGAATGAGACTGATTCTATAGTGTAAGATTCAAAGTACAAGACGTTCCGTCCTTTCAATATGTGATTTTGTATGATTTTAATGTAAGTAAATATTAAGAGTTCTCAGTGAAAATTTGAGTATTACAAAAAGGTTGTTGATATTGTTTCTATTGTTCGGTTGCTTAATTCTTAAGCACCAAAGTTTAATGATAGTAAAAAGCATTTAATATTAGTACTAAATTGTATTTTTCGTTATAATTCACAATCCCCTGACATAGGTAACAGTCCCCTGTATAGATTTTTCAGAAAATGGTCAATATTTTCCAAATTAATAGGAATATTTGTGGTTCACCTACCGTATATTAATAAATAGACGGATATTTATTCCTCGAATAACATTTATTAAATATATAACAAAAAAAGTTGCCTAGACAGCTTTCTTAGCTCAAGTTGCCCAGTTTACAGAGAAACGCCCCCCTATAATTTTGTCATTCGGTGCATGTTCTATACTCCTGTATAAATATTTGTTATTATTTGGGATTAAATACAATGATCAGCAAAAATACTAATTGGTCAGCAAATATTGAACAGCATAACGAGCATCTATACGCCTCAAATCACTGCATTCTGTCTCGGAAGTGTTAGGTTATGTTAGGTTCCTTTTTTTAAACCCACCCAAAAATAGGAGCCCCGCCAAGCGGGGCTCCGTCGACTTAGTTTGATCTCTTTAAAGTATACTGGCCATGAGTTGCTGATCAATTAGCTATTTTTGCTGCGCAATTAGGATTTTTTTTGCTGTGCAGTTAAATACTATCTACCCTTATTATTTTTGTCTTTTATGCCCTTATCTTACCGAATAAGTACTGTGTGGGTGAAACTACGAGGTAAAGCTAGTACAATAATATAGTCAGTTGTTGTTCATCAAAAAAACTGTCATAACATTAACATGCAATCATTATGTTCGCTGATGGTGATGAATGATGATACATAATTTAGCAAAAACATTAATTACATTTGAACGACAAATTCGTCCTTGTTATTGTTGTGTTGATCTTCAAACTCGTGTTTTGTGAGGCTAAGCAGAATGTGTGTCAATGACAACATCAAAAACAATTAAATAATTTACTTAATATATTATATACTAGCTTTTGCTCGCGGCTTCGTTAGGGTTAATTTAGAATTTGACAATCAATTCGGGTTGTACTATGCTTGTAATAATATAATTCAATCATGATTCAAAAGACACGTGGCGCCATCTATGATCATAAGAACGTTATTGTTGTTTTCCTCGGGAACAGTAATTTTTTTCGGGATGAAAGGTAGCTTATATCCGTTTCTGTAAACTTGAAAACGCATAAGCAAAATTTCAGGATGACCGGTTCAGTGGTTTAGGCGTGAAAAGGTAACAAACAAACAAACTCATTTTCGCTTTTATAATATTAATTAGGAAGTATTATTTTTCTGTTTTTTGATCAATATTACCATTGTTAAAAATAGACAACTCTCGCACTAGGAATAATTCCTATTTCGCGGGGGATTGGACAAACATTTATACAACGGACACAAAGAGCATCCTGACGGGGAACAACTATTTGTGGATTACACAAATTTTTGTCCCGTATGGAGATCGAACCCTGGACGCGGCGGTAGTGGCTAGGCGACCACTTTAATAACTACACCAGCCCTGCAGTCTTAACATAACCAACTTATTATTCTTACTAACGGTCGCCTAGTGGTCAAAATTCGACCAAAATTCCTAAGCTTGCTACTTTGTTTTCTGTTTTTCTCTATTACATATAAATAAGGTATAGGTAACCATAGTTACAAAGAATTGTACGACGTCGGACGAATAATGTCGAAATACTACGAACGCGATTCGACTGCGTGTGCCAAATGTATGCTTGTGTGCGTGTAGTGCTTTTTCATTAATTTAATGTATTTCTAATGCATATTTTATAAAAATATTACGAGTCGCCCCTCCTTCTCCATATAAACTTTAACTGTGCTAAATTACATATTCCTCCGTCCGCGCAATTTTCGTAAAAAGGGCTACAAAGTTTTTGCTTCACGTATTAATATATAGATTTCCATTTCTGAGCTTCATTAATTAGTTTAAGATATTAATACTAAAATCATCAAGTTAACTAGTAAATTTACTGACGGCCTCGATGGCGTAGTGGTTAGTGTAACCGACTGCTACGCCTGAGGTCGCAGGTTCGATTCCCGCACAAGTCAAACATTTGTGTGCTTGAACATGGATGTTTGTCATGGTCTGGGTGTTACTATGTATAATATGTATGTATTTACAAAAAAAATAATATATATATGTATGTTTATCTATTGTCTAGTACCCATAGTACAAGCTCTGTTTAGTTTGGGCTAGATGGTGTTGTGTGTATGTGGTAGAATATTATATTATATTATTCACAACATATTTATCATGAATCACTTGTGCGATGCTATTATTGATGTATATTAACTTGAACTGTGGAATATGCTTTTATGTAATATATTTATCTCCTTATATTGCTACTAGCTGTTACCTGCGACTTCGTCCGCGTAGATTTTAACTAAAAAGTGTTTGTCACCGCGAAACCCAACTATATTTCTCTGCCCAAGTTACTTAAATGGCGTAGTTTTTATAGTGTAAAGCTGGATAATAGCATGGCTTACTCAAAAACAACATTTAAATATGCGTCGTTAGATTACACGCTGTCACAGAATACGTAAGAAAAATAAAGATTCACAGCTCCTCCCCCGTAGGTGATAGCGTGATAATATGTAGCCTATATGTTGACCCGACCTGTTAGTAATATTCATGCAAAATTTGAAGTAAACCCATGCAGTACTTTTTGAGTTTAGCCCTGACATACATACAGACAAACAGACAAAAATTCTAAAAACTATATTTTTGGCTTCGATATCGATTGTAGATCACGCCTCAAGTATTCTTTTAAAAAAATATTCAATGTACAGTTTTGACTTTCCTACGATTTTATTATATGTATAGATTTGTGGGGTAAATGAGATTACGAGTTGCTTGTTAGATGCTTAAATAATGATATGTATAATTGTATTCGAATGATACTACATTACTAATGCAGTTGGGCACATATAATTAATTCAAATATAATTCTAATTTTATTATGCACATTACCTACTTTACATTGTTCTCAGGAATTAGATGAAAGTGATAGTTTTATTGGACATTATATCAAAACATATCACAATCAGAATTTATTTTTTGTTACGTAAACAGTTAATAAATCTACATTGCATTATATTCTATATAATCTAAATTTCCCAAATCTTTATATATGTTCTGTGGGTGTGTTTGTAATTAAACTCCTCCTAAACGGCTGGACCGATATCGATGTTTCTTGCCCGTTCTTCTCATGAGCCCTACACCCTTGCTTTGCTGAGCGTGGCAGTAAATGTAAATTCACAGAAAATTTAATGTAACTTTGACATTCATAAGTGTTACCTTGTAACCTAACTTGAATAAATTTATTTTTGATTTTGATTTTGATGAAATTTTTTGTGTGTGTTCAAGTGGCTTCGAGAATAGTTTAAATTTGTTTTTTTATTTGTTTTTTCGTGTGTACAGGACGTCTGTCAGGACAGCTAGTTTTCTATATTAATCTAAATATTCCTTCAGGCTGTTAATGTTATTGTTTATATAAATTAGTCTCTGCCTACCCCTCTGGGAAACAGGCGTGAATCTATGTATGTATGTATGTAAATTACTCATACTTATTGTATTCAATTCTCGTAGGTAGATTATTTGCAAGTTATTGGGTTTTCTGTCGAGAAATTCTCTGTAATATACCCAGAATAACAAAGTCGGCGTTTATTCATCAACTTTACCTGAAAGTTACGATAACGCAGACAAGCCTTATGCGTGTGTGTTATAAAAAGCTTACTAAACTAAGTTACTATAATAGAATCTAACGAACTACGTGATTTCTAAAGAGCTTCAATCTAAACTAATATTATAAATGCAAATGTAAGTTTATTTGTTACGCTTTCACGCCGTAACTACTCGACCGATCATCATGAAATAACGCATACACGTTGTCAGGGGTACAAAATAGGCTATAGAGTAACTATACTTATATAAAAAATAAGCGAAGTCGCGGGCAAAAGCTAGTATTTAATAATGTTTAGATAAAGGTATATGAACCACATTGACCTTGTTCGTATATACGCAACTGTTATATCGATAGTTCTATAGGTAATGATCATGACCCCATTAATCATCCTTGATCACCATTGTCATACCCACCTGAGTCAACATCATTGATGACGTAATGATAATACACATACATACTTGTATCATCATATAAAGAAAACTGATACAAAGTACAGAATAACTTCATATTATCAATCATTGCTACACTAAGCCCGTGGCAGCGTTTACAATTTTATTGCATTCAACATTTAGGTGGGTACACTGCGTCCTTGACCATGGAAACTAGGTACTTCTTCTTCTTTTTCTTTTCTTTTCGTGTGGTTAGTGGCCAACCTGTTGTCAAGAGTTGTTCAAACCGCCCGTAGGCCTCTGACATGGCTTAACGACTGCTGTCAATTTGACAGCAACCGGGACCGACTTTTAACGTGCCCTCCGAAGCACGGAGACATTCAGATGAAATACCACTAAGCGGTCACCCATCTATAGACTGACCGCACCCAACGCTAATCGTTTACCGATCAGTGAGTGCAACTGGCTATGAGCGCCTAGGTACTGTGTGGACACAATTGTATTCGAATATCATTTGAGAATAATTATGTGCGTTACCAGTTTACGAGTGATATGTTTTTGAGATATTTTATTAGGCAATTCTCAGTAGCTGCATGGAGTCTGGAAATATGGTCAGCAGGCGAAATAAGTTTATTCCTTTCGTCTTCCAGGAGATTAAGTCTAATCTAGGATGAAAATAAAATTTATTCTACAAGCTGGGTAGTATTGGTTTATATACCACACTCTAAAATTTCCTGACGGGAAACTCAACAAGAAGTTTCATGTTAACCCTGTTTTTCCAGGAGGAATATAATAGGAATTTCTACTTGATACTGTTCTGATACATCTTTTTTGCTTCTCATCACATTCTTCACACCCTCATCAGTTAAGAGAACTCTTTAGCTGGAATTTCTATAGAACGGCTCCAATCTTATTAAATTGGCCTGGTCTTTTCATTCGATAATCCCATAATAATTTGCTTAAAAGTATAATCTATGAATTATTTGTTACTACTTTGTACTAGGTTCGAGCTACCAAAACTTGAACAGTAGCCCAGAATGATCAACATGCCTATTTCACATTTGTAACGCTGTTATTCCCGCGACTGATCCCTCTTCTTTTTTCCATCGACTATGAGAGTCAGGGGATCGAGGGTACACTTGTGTTCGCACACTTGTACACTATAATACCCCTGAAAAGATTGCTATTCTATGTTAACATCGGGCGAGGTCATTAAAACACACCTTATAGTCAATATCTAAATATGCAGTGCACCTGTGCTACACACACTCTGCACACGCTTCTACCAAATGTACGAAAATTGGAAAATAAATAGGATTTTTAGTCAAGAAATCTGCCGCAGCACTATTCCTGATAAACGGCTAGAGGCTCGGCCCTTGTTACGTGTTGCCCAAAACCATAGCTGTACCACCAGCTTGGGATCCAGTAATTCAAATAGTCAAACCCAAGAAGAAGCAAACCAGAGCTTGACTTCATGATACTTTGAGCTCATTCTGCGTAAATAGAAACACCCATGATTAAATTATGTTCGGGTACTTTGAAATAACTACAATGGAACGTTGAGACAACTACCATCTTAGTCTCCCCGTGACCATGGCTGCTGAAAAGCAACCGAATCGTCGGGGAAAGTGTAAACATAAATATAAATAGTATAATAGTATAGTAATAGTATAAATAGTTTTAATAGTTTCAATAATTTAATTAGCTTAAAAATTAGTAAAGTCTAATAGTAATAATAGTGTAACAGTTTTCAAAATTTTGTAATAAAGTGTCAAATAAACAACGCGATAAAATCCGTATATAGTAGTTTAATTTCAATGAAATAAGGATTTTAGGACCTGTGCCTACCCTTTTGGGTATATAGGCAATGAGGGTATATACCTAGTATATTATCACTTAGCTCGCCCACAACTGCACAGACCCTAGCGTGAGGCATCACGCCACAGTGTTATCAGTTAAGCGGTCACGCGATTAGCACCCCTTATCAGTGTGGACACGGACCAATAAACAAACGCTACTACCTAACATTAACGTACTATCTACGGATGCAATATATTTAAATGCGCCATTAAATGTCGGCTAAAAATAGCATCGCATACATTCATACCTACATATCCTCGAATGAGGTATGCAAAGGTACAACTTTGCCTCACACAGACTTTAAACACTCTGCTACCTCCGTTTGGTGAAATGTATTCACCAACATTACGCAATAGATTCTTCACGAGTTTTCTAAGTGTTATTGTGTTATTGAGGTTCTGTCAAGAAATTTTCTATAGCAGAATGGCGTCTGGAAATGTGCTCGGTAGAGAGCAGTTGGCTTGCCCTTATTCCATAACTGGTGAAATGTGGGTGCAAGCTACCGCTTCATTCTTTCAGGTATACAGACATGATACTACATATGTACTTCTCCAGCTATGATTTAGAGCCCGAGCAATAAACAGACAGACTTTGCTGTCTACCGGACTCATTTTTAAAAGTCGCGTGTTGTTTATAAGATTTTTCCATAGAAATCCCAGTACGCCTTTATCCGAGCGGAATATCGATCCAGAAACCTCACGATAGACCTCAAATAATTAGTAACGCCAGATCGAATACCAAATATGGACAAATAAAATAAAATTAATTCTTTACTGGAGTGTAGGCTAGTAAAATAATAATCATACTAAAGTTGCATGACTAACATACCTAGATGAAACTAAAAATATATCAACCACAAATTGGATCATGGGACAAAGGGAAACGTCATGTCAACCGTATGATACTTATTCACTTATAACCTACTAACCCTAACTAATATAATAAATGTGAATGAGAGTTTGTTTGTGTGTTACGATTTCACGCCTTATTTTCTCGACCAATCATCATGAAATTTTGCATACACGTTTTCAGAGGAACAGAAAAGGACGTAGGGTACCTTCCATCCAGGAAAAAACACTTTTTCCGAGAGTTGGCAATTTAATGACATTACCTACAAACATGACCTATTAAAGCGAGTAAAGAAGCGGGAAAAATCTAGTACTGTTTATTTTGTATATTTTATCACTTTAGTAAGGGTATTTAACTGCACAGAAAAATAATACTAATTCCACAGCAAAATATGCTTACCAAAAATACTAATTGCACAGCAAAATATATTTAAAGAGATCAAACTTCGCGGGGCTCCTATTTTTATGTAGGTTTAAGAAGGAACCTAACATAACCTAACCCTTCCGAGACGGAATACATTGATTTGAGGCGTATAGGTGCCCGTTATGCTGTGCAATATTTGCTGTGCAATTATTATTTTTGATGGTCATTATATTTAATCCCGTTTAGTAATAACTGTGATGAATTTCCGAATAGCAGCACGGAGTCTGGAACTGTGCCCTGTAAAGTAATTATAGGTTCGCCCCCGATTATACGGAACCTACAAATAGTTGGTGACATGTGGGTGTGTTATATACCTCATATTTGGGAATAAAGTAGTGAGACTATGTATGTATGCTTTAGGTATACAAAATATTTATCCTGTCTGAAGTGACTTCCATTATACTAGTCGTATAACTACCTCTTTAAGTTAGATAGACTATTTCATAGACCATTTATCTTATTTGGTTAACACAAAATCATCTATTACAGCTTTTAAAGTTTTTAAACTATACTAGTTATTTTCCAATAATCTTCCTCGCCTTTTCCCGACTTTGCTTTTCATGACAACATGACAATCAAAGCTACTGAAAACGCCTGTGACGTCACACAGTACACGCGGGCTCTTACGTCACAATACTGTATAATGAGTCCTACTGTCCACCGGATGTTGTTTCACACAGATATGGTTGCAGATAAGTTCATAGATACTATCGTTTGAATAATAGAGATAGTGGGGTTTATTTTTATTACTTTATCTGTAGACTCACTGTGACAATTTCGCATATTTTATTTTTAGCTACACCTTGGACAATTAATTAGTCATGTCGTGTTTGTCTAAGTGGCGGAAGAAGAGGCTTATTATTTAATCTTACAATTTTGTCATGTGCTTATTAAAATAGTTTGGGATATGAGACACAAATTATTTAGCAAAGAGTACCTAATATTTTATTCTAACAAAGAGTTATTGGGGTTCGCTGACAATTAATTTTCTGTAGTAGCATATAGTGTGCATCAGTAGGTACACGTTAAATAGAAATATATTTGATACAACGTAGAACCTAAAAGCATAAGTGGCAAAATGTGGTTTTGTAAAATACAAATCTGCCCCTTTGGAATTCTACTTGGTAAAATTGCCTCCGTAAGCAGTAACCCAAAGGCGAGAATTATGAGAATCGGCTCCATTGAGAACGAGGTCCGTGCACACCACAGAAACATATGATATTTACCTCAGGATATTATGTATAACTCCAAATTGTTGGCCATAATAATTGTTTATGGGCTCCTTCTGAAAAATAACTCTAGATACGCGTTACTACGCATATTACTATGCATAACTGTCTTCGTGACGCAGCCGTAGTGAATGCGACTGCTGTGTATGAGGTTTCGGGTTCTAATCCCGAGTCGAACCTACAAAAAATTATTGGGTTTTTCTGTTAAGAGAACTCAATAGCAGGCCGGAGTTAGGAAGTTAGCGGTGGACACCCCAGTGCCTCGGAAAGCACATGAAGCCGATGATCCTGCGCCTATCGCGCTAATCCGACACGGCCGGAGAGAGGTACTGAACGACCGTGTCGGATTACCGTCCCATCGGGTCACGAGAGTTGGGGAACAGGGGCACTTGTGTTTGCACATACGCTTTTGCACTATAATATCACCTGGGCAGACGACCGGTCTCTGTTAAAACTGGCCGTCGTGACCGAAATTCGATTTAGAGGACATATGTTTTATACTATACATATACTAAGCTCGATAATTAATATAAATTTCAAACCAACTAATTATTTATAAATTGTATTCCATATTATCTTCATTGCGCATCGATGAGCTCATCCGCGACATACAAATGGAGTCTAATGGCTTATTGCTAATTGTTGGGACGGTCACCAAAACCATTATTGCACAGCATTGAGAGTGTTTCGTTAATAAGACAGTTTATATAAATAACATAGAACAAACAAGACCGAACAGCGATAGCTCAATATGTAGACTGTTGGCTTGCTTAGATCTTATGTTCGATCATATGACACGCATTTCTGACTCTAGGATTCGTATTCAATAGAAGCACTTGCTGAATCGGTCCAGGAATTCATGGTGGGGAGACATGTATATCTGAGAGTTATCTACAGTAAACTTGAAGATGTCTAATGCATATTCTAACACTTATATCTGTAGCTCATTTTTATTAATTAGCTATTTACGGATTGATAGCATAATGAGCAGCGATAGCTCAATGGGGAGACCAACAGACTGCAATGCAGAGTGTCTCAGGTTCGAACCCACGTCGCGCACCTCTGACTTTCGGAAGTTATATGACTTTTCGAAATTATGTGCTTATTGATTGACAATTATCGCCTGCTCCGTGTCTCGGAGAGCACGTTAAGCCGTCGGTCCCGGCTGCCATGAACATCTTTGGCAGTCGTTATTGGGAAGTCAGTGCCCTCTAATATCCTGACACTTGTCTAGCTTTAGGGTATCGTTAGCCTTCGGGTTGCGGAGGTCAGATAGTAGTCGCTCCGTGTAAAAACTGATATCCAGTCAAATCCGATTAGACTAGAAAGCCGACCCTAAGTGACTTGGGAATAATAAAGCCTAGAGAGAAGAGAAGCTATTTACGGATTGGAGTCTTAAATGTGTTCTTTAGAAAGTGTTAAACAAAAGTATATTCTTGAAAAGCGATGTTATTATTTATCTCTTAGCAACATATCTATACTAATATTATAAAGCTAGAGTTTGTTTGTTTGTTTGGTTGAACGCGCTAATCTCAGGAACTACTGGTTCGAATTGCAAATTCTTTTAGTGTTTTTTTTTTATTTTTTTTTTATTTAGGTACAATATAGTGGTAATTTAGTAACATTATACATAATACTCGCCAAACGTTAAGTTTAACGGCGAGACACGCTCTTAAATTCTAGTACAAATTATCACCATACATTAAAAAATAGCTCAGCTCACAATAGTTTTAAAAAAAAGGAAACAATATTTAAAGTTAAAAACAAAATAACATATGACATACTTTACATACAATTTATATATTTTATATATACTGACTGAAAGTTGCACTGCTAGACGACACATACACCATCCAGCAAAACATCCATTAGTCTTTTCTTGAGAGTATTAATACTTATTTTAGGTGTTTTTCTTAATTCATCTATATCATTAAAAATCTTGGGAACTACATACCTATTTGTTCTTTGACCGTAGTAGTTCTTTACTTTTGGTTGAATTAGCTTTTGTTCTCTAACCCTTCTAGTGTTGTATATATTATCTATAGCATATTTGTATGTTGGATAGCCCATTTGTCGAGGAAGGCTATAAGCTATATAAGATCACGCTACGACCAATGGGCGCGAAGCAGCAATGACAAGTATTGCAAAAACTGGGAAAAATCTCTTATATGAAGCATACGAAGTTGCGCGGGTCAGCTAGTTTTATATAGGTGTGAGACTATGTATGTCGCATGAATTTTTTTTTCCATTTAAAAATACAACTCTCATTCTAGGAAGAATTCCTGTATCGCGGTGGACTTTACAAACATTCAAACAACGGACAAAAAGGACACCCAGACTCAGAACAACCATTTGTGGATCACACAAATGGTTGTCTTGTGTGGGATTCGAACCCACAACACTCGGCGCAATGGCAGTGGCGAGGCGACCACTTAAACCACCACGCCATCTGTGCAATCGAGTCCGTGTATGTTTATAAACTGATGCATCTACAGATATCTCCAAAGAGGTAGGTGTCCTATCCACATCTCGTCAGTAATCTATACTTAATATTATAAAGCTGAAGATTTTGTTTGTTTGCTTGAACGCGCTAATCTCAGGACCTACTCGTTCGATTTGAAAAATTATTTTAGTGTTTGATAGCCTATTTATCGAGGAAGGCTATAGGCTATATGACATCACGCAACGACCCACGGGAGTAGCGCAGTAACTATAAACGCGGGTGAATAAATAATGAAAAAATAAAATAAAACTAACTTAATTAAAACTACTTCACATTACAATATGTCTTACAACTATCATTGTGTGAAGTAGTTTTAATGGTGTATTGATGTAAAGGTGTTAGATCTTCTGTAATAGAAGGCCAGCCTATTGGTGTTTACTGGGCACAATACCGGACTTCGTACTGCTACTGAGTTTCATGGCAGAAAAACTAATTTCGTTTTACCCGACACGAAACTTCATACGCATTGATCATAAACTACCTCTGCACAGTCATAAACCACGTTGATACTATATTAAAACACATATTAAGAAATAATACTGCGTACAGAAACTGAATATGAGTCACAGTAGTAAAAACAAGAACGCATTGGTATAATATTCTACGCTTTACTTGACAATCTAATAAGTAAATATTGTATAACGTGCACGTGCAGCCGGCACCTTCACCACGCGTCTCGTCACCACGTGTCATGCGTGTCTAATGAGCGAACATCTACTGAACCTCTAGCTAATTATATTAGTGCCTCGGAGAGCACGTTAGCACGTAGCACGCAGTCGTTATTGAGAAGTCAGTGCCCTCTAATATCCTGACACTGGTCTAGCCTTAGGGTATCGTTAGCCTGCGGGTTGCGGAAGTCAGATGGCAGTCGCTCCGTGTAAAAACTGATATCCAGTCAAATCCGGTTAGACTAGAAAGCCGATCCCAAGTGATCTGGGAATAATAAAGGCTAGAGAGAAGAAGAATGAAGTACTAATATTTAACATGATTTATTATCCTAATCCTCCTATATCTAATAAAAGGTAAGCTGTATAGGTGCTGTTGGAACAGTGCGTATTGTTGCTGTCAAAACAGTGTGTAGAATTACTGAACTATACATACAACTATATAAATTATTTACAAGACATATTAACTAAAGAGAAAAATAAAACAACAAAATTAAAAAGCGTCATAATATTCCTCCGCATCGTCATCAATTGGCAACGTGCCCAGAAGACTGGCAGCATTGCCACGTTGAATGGCAATACTTATTCTTTGTGCAAATAAAATACCAGCCCTCTGGTCACGTGAAGCGTCGATCAGCCGTTTAGCTAGGTCTCTATAAACAGACCTAATACTTGGACCCCATGGCCCCAGCGTTTCGACACCAAACGGCTCAAATATGTACTCACCTATAAGGTTTTGATATTTGCGCCATTTGAGCCTCTCCGCTGATGCAGCAGCAGCACCAGCACAACCCGCTGTGCTAGAAAGATGTGATGGCGCAAGGGTATCGACACAAGTTGCATCCCACACCAAAGGCCTACCTATTTTCCATGGCAGTGATGACATACCATCTGGTCTCTTGCCATAAATAAATAAATTGCTATATAAATTGCTAGTCAAATTTGCATATTTTTATATTTAAAGTAATTGAAACTAAAAACCATACATGAAGAACTAGCGAATAATGAACAAATTATCAACGTTGGCCTTTATCGATGCCTACTCATCTGATAAACATTTACAAAAATCTCATGTCTCCATGTTTGGGAGAAGGCTTACGTCAAGGCTTACGTTCTGGCTGTTATGAATACCTTAGGCAGTTGACATCAGTAATCTCAATTATGCCAAATACCAGATGCTTTGGTTTATATTACGAATGTTTACCGATGTGCAGTTCGACTTGCTACGAATCCGGAATAGCTACATTGTTTCATTCGCACTTATTCATTCTTCATGCACTCTCATTGGTTTGGAGTACTGTTAACCTGACTTTTCTCCAGAATATTTCCAATCTAGTCAGAGGAACGTTCTCTAACCAGATCGAAGAAATTCTAGAGAAAGATTTGGTTAGGTTTGGGTCTTATATTCAGCTAGTACCTATACTTTCTCTTTCAATATTTTGTTCCCCTTTTTATACATGCTTAGTATGTGTAACAAATAATTACGCCTTAGCAATCTTAACCTATTGAACGTCGGCAGCACACTGTCGGCCTGACACTATAGGTATTCAATTGTCTGGCATTCCAACAATTGACAGGTTAATACATATTTCTTGATTCTTGTCACTATACTTTTATAACCTATACGTAAAATCAATCTAACTGTCGTAAAAGTCATGTACCAGTTATAAACATAACATAAACTGCCAACTAAAATACACATGTGCAGAAATTCATGGCTCTCATATTTTATTAATATTGCCCTCTGTCATCTTGATACTTAAATCGCCACCATCTTTGTATTACACATTGTATACAGACAGACAAAGGCCTGAAAATGATAAACCATAAGATTTATAAATGATCGGCATGATGCTTCTCGGTAGTTTCATTTTTCATCTTCAAGCACGACAATGCCATTGTGTAACTAAAGACGTTGTGTTTCAAAGTCTTTGGATGAATCCCCATGGTTTTAATAAAAATGTTTACATACCATTGCTACGCAAAGCAGGCTTCTACAGAAATGCACGTATTAAAAATAAAATAAGTCAACATGCCTATTACATTACCATTCTTGGCCACTGTGACAATTTGGGAACAATTATGAAATTACATTTAAATAAAGATATATGTAGCCACCCACTTATTTTCTCGTTGTGCAGTTAAGATTGTGTTGGCTTAGCAGAATAATGTTTATAAATATTCGTTTTTTAATTGTTAAAGTTTGTTATTGTTACGACAGCGGAGGTAAGTGTACTCTTTTTAGTACGTATTTAATAACATTGATAAGTAATTATTTTATTATTGCTTACGTTATTATAAGATAACCAAATTACCTAGCATATAAAAGTATTCTGATGCAGTTAGTTTATCTACATAAAAAAATATAGTTACCTACACATAGATGTACCATTATTGGCACAGTGGCTACAAGTGTACTAAATATATTTTCTTTTACAGAATCAAAATGAGTCGCAAGCAATATTTTAGTTGCAGCAATATAATAAGCCGGAGATAATGACAACGATTTAGAATATGATTTGGCCATAATTGCACTGTTACTGATGAAGAAGAAGGTGACGATGATATGGCGCCTCGCTGTTTACCTAACGAAGTCTCTGGCAATATTGGAATTTTTTCGTGATATTGGTACACTCTCGTCATTCCATAGAAGTGATGATGAACCTTTGGCTGCTAAAAGACAACGAGTCATTTTGGCCTAATCAGTGCTGTCTACTATCTGCCAACGTTCATTCGATGTCCCATTATAGCGAAAATGCTCACCGACATATTCTACAAACTGTCAGCTTTTAGAGAATGAATCTCTTATCAAGCAAGAGTTGATAGATTTGACACCAGTTCAAATATTTGAAATACTATTCGATAATGAAGTACACGCAATAATTGTCGACTTTAGCAACTTGTATACTAGCCAAAATAATCGTAACAATATTTGCACAATAGCAACCGACCGTGACTCTCATAAACCTTTATGACTGAAAACATATGGTGAACAGAATAAAAAGAGAAAGTTGAGGTGCATATTCCACACTTATTTCAAAATTATAATCAAGAAGTGGTGGTGGGTACTATTTACTTAAATGATTCACATGGTTATGGTAAACTCATGGAGATTGCAAGTGATCGCCAAAGAAGAACCGATGGATCAACTGCTATTTCGATAAAGCGTCGCCAGATTTTACCTCAGATTATAAAAGGATTGCGATTAGATGGCATTGACCAGGCACCTGAAAAGCTCCCAACACGAGTGAGGTGTTTTATGTCATATTAGAGATCGCTGGGGCTATAAAAACTGCAATAAAATACTTTGCCTTGAAAATAAAATACTTTTACTTTGCACTCATATGTAGCCATTGTGCCAGCCTGGGAACATCCCAGTAATTTTCTGAAAAATTTTCATTTTGGATTTTTTTTTTGTTTTATTTATTACGTTACTTCTTAATTTTCTACTAATAAAACAATTTAAAAAATATCTTTTGTAATTTTGGCTTTAAATGGATTAACATAAGTTGTATTCTCACTGATAATAATAAAAAGGTGTAATCTATATCTACCAGTGCATATACCCATAATCCTCAAGAATTGCAATATTTTGTTAAGTTATTACTTTTGCAAATTGACATTTCGTTCGGGCCCCGTTTGATTGCGATGGATGCGATAAAAACCTTTTCTTTAAATGTTTTGAGGTCCGTCGTGGTCCGTACCGTCTTTTCACGGTGGTCAACGGGCGAGAAGCTGCAGTTTTATGCAAAACATAAACCCACAGTTTCTTGCCCGCTAACCTGAAAAAAGGCGTGAGTTTATGTAATGTACGTATGTATGAAACAAGATTAATACACTATAAGCTTAGTACTTTTAATGCACTTATTATTGATTTACAGCAGATATTATTTATTTTTATGGTTTGTTTTATAGTATTATGTAATTGTATATTTCAGTTATCAAAGATCTCGAAATAATAAGGTGATACTATTATTTTCTTCAGATAATGCAGAAATCCAATTAACTATACTTATTTGTTTACAACACTATGTTATAGTTCAAGTTCAGTAAGTTTTCAAGTAAACTCTTTTATTTACTAGAAGTTTATTCGCCGCGTTTGTTTATTAAAGGTTTTCTGTCAGGATATTCTCCGTGGTAGAACACAATCTAGAACTTTACCCAGTAGACGTCAATATTTTACTACGTGGGACCCTCAAATATACCTAGACAGTGAAATGTGGATGGAATATATTTCTGCCTAGTTCAGGGGAATACATCATATCACGCCTTTTATTCACGAAAGAGCACGCAGAGATGTATTAGATCCAAATTCGCTAGATATAATTATAAGGTCCCACGCAATAAAGGCCAATCTATGGCCGTCTACTGGGCATCGTGCCTGACTCCTTCACAGAACAACCCAATAACACTTTGCTGGGTATCGACCCGAACACTAATACACAGCCATCGTTTACTACAGCCGTGCCACTACGCAGTACCCCACTGTAATAATAATATCAGCCCTGTATTAAACTGTCCCACTGCTGGGCACGGGCCTCTTCTCAGTGTTAGAAAGATTAGGCCATAGTCCACCACGCTGGCCCAGTGCAGGTTGGCAGACTTTACATACCTTCTAGAACATGACGGAGAACTCTTAGACATGCAGGTTTCCTCACGATGTTTTCCAGCACCGATAAAGCAAGCGATAAATTAACTTTTAAATGTCATAAATGTGCACCTTGGGATCGAACTCGAGACCTCTACGTGGCAATTTAGGAGTATTCCACAAGGTTATCGCTGCTACGCTACTACGCAAAAAATAATATCTGACCGTGTCGTTCTACAATATAAATCAGCACGTTTTCAACCGCGTCGTATTTTCCCAGGTGTGCGTTTGTTTTACGATGTTCTTTAACGCAAATACAATGTTTATTCGTATTAACAACATGTTTATGTGCGTATTGCGTCTGTCTGTGTATTATTTCAAACAGCTGAGCTTTGGAAGGACTGTAGTATACGCAAGTCTTTCAGTATTGTTTTGATCTTGAAATAGAATGAGCACAACAAAGAAAGATAAAGATCTGTTGATAGATTTTACGTTAAATTGCAGAATATGTCTTAAAACTATGATATGACTGTGAAGTATAAACTGCTTTGTGAATAAGTGACCGATACACGCTAATAGGCTCGCCTAGCCAAAGACAGACAGACAAAAAAATATTTGTTAGTCTGCCAAGATTGGCTACCCCTTGAAGCGACAGCTGCTATTCATTAGCGGCTCTGAAGCTGAGGCTTGAGGCTGGTTCATGAGGTATAAGTTAATGGTAACCATCTGTCAAGTACCAACTACCTTTACTCTGAACTCAAATCCATTGGTCAAGCCAACAGACGCATAAGAATCCGTACAAAAGAAGATAGTGTAGCATAGTGACTATTACTACTAAACTTTACTAATTTTTAAGCTAATTAAATTATTGAAACTATTAAAATTTCAACATTTTGTAATAAGGTGTAATAAACAACGCGATAAAATCCGTATATAGTAGTTTAATTTCAATGAATAACATTCGCGTAAACAGAAGACAATATTATGTAAACGATATATTCTCACAGAATTAATTTCTGCCAAAGATGCTCCGCATAGAGAATATATGTAGTTGGATTGTATGACCAGCTTGAGATCCAGTGATTCATTTAGTCAAGCCCAAGAATAAGCAAAGCACAGCAAAACTTCGTGATATTTTGAAGTCAATCTACGTAAAAATAAACACCAAAATTTAAACATACTATTTTCTATTACTTTAAAACAAGTTCGCAGTTCAAGATTCAAAGAAACACCACTCTAGTGCTCCCGTGTCAATGATCCTTCTAAAAAGCAGTCAGAACCATGAGGCAAGTAAGTAAGTATGTAAGTACCTATAAATAGTTTAAAATTAATATTAAAATATAACAGTTAATCGCGATAAAAGCCGTAAGCAGTAGTTCGGCTTCCGTAAGAGTAAGAGCAGTTTAATTTAAAACTTAAGACAATATTTTAGTCGAAGTTATCAACAGACATGGGTTATAATACTTATTATCCAATCTCATTAACGAGCGTTATGATATAGACCACCGGAAAACGGAGTATTCCCACACACATCTGACCTTAGGTGATGTTTAGAATATCAGTCAATTGTTAATTATCAATTAGAAACGGAATAATTCGCTTATCACTTGTTACGATAACCCCGGTTATATTATCTATAATTTGCGGGACAGCTGTTCTTAAAAGGCTTTTGTTAAAATTGTGTCAATGTATTATTGGTATAAGTACCTAGTTATATGAGTAATCATATGTTCGAAAAATAAATATAAATACTAATTAATAATCGGAGAAATCATAAAAGTAATTTTGTACTACATTCAGTTAAAATACAAACTAAATTCTGCCCGCGACTTCTCTTGCTCGGAAACTTTATTCTATTGCTGGATGTAAGGTACTCTATGTTCTTTTTTGGACCCCTAATAACATGTATGCTTTCATGATGATCGTTCGAGTAGTTATGACTTTAAGTAGAACAAACAAACTCAAATTCGCATTTATAACATTACTAGCTTTTGCCTGCAGCTTCGCTCGCGTTAATTTAGAATTAGGCAATCAATTCGGGTTGTACTCTGCTTGTAATAATATAATTCAATCATAATTCGAAAGACACGTGGCGCCATCTATTATCATAAGAACGTTATTGTCGTTTTCCTCAGGAACAGTAATTTTTTTCGGGATGAAAGGTAGCCTATGTCCGTTTCCGTACACCTGACAACGTATATGAAAAATTTCAGGATGATCGGTTCAGTGGTTTAGGCGTGAAAGGTAACAAACAAACAAACAAACTCATTTTCGCTTTTATAATATTAGTTAGGATTAGGATTACTTTAAGTACTTAGGATTAGCGCATTACATATTTTACATGTGAAGTTATATATAAATAAATAAATTCCAAGATTTCCAAGTCAACGTTGGTTTGAGGAAGCTACAGCTACCTCAATGGCTTTCCACGCAATACGGGGGGTTCTCAAGAAAGGGAGAGGATTTCGCTGGAACTACTTCGTAAGCTGGATTTTTGACCAAAAACACAATTAGCGAAATGTAAATAAAACCTCAGCCCTTCGTGACTAAAAACCGTATGTTTCTGCAGTTTTTAAAAAAAACTTCTCGGGCACTTGGAATGAATCCTCTGTCGCGGGGGACTTTACAACCATTCAAACAACAGACACAACATATACCAAAACTAGGCACAAATAGTTGTGAATCACACAATTTTTTATCCCGTGTTGAAGTCAACCTGCACGGATGGCGTAGTGGTTTAAATGTTCGCCTTTTCGCTGCCACTGCGCTGAGTGTTGTGGGTTCAATCACCACACGAGACAAAAAATTGTGTGATTCATAAATGGTTGTTCAAAGTCTGGTTGATCTTTGCGTCTATCGTTTGAATGTTTGTACAGTTCCCCGCGACACAGGAATGATTCGTAATGCGTGAGCTGTCATTTTCAGAAAAAAAAACTCACAACACTCGGCAGTGGCGAGGCGAGCACTTGAACCATCACAGTGCAGTCATCGCACTTAGCCTAAGGCAAGGCTTACTGAAATGATGTTTGCGTAGAAAACTAATTAATTAAACAGTATTTCAATACACATGAAAGCATAGGTTGAATATTAAAATGTTGCACTCAAATGTGTCATTATAATAAGTCTTCTTCTCCCTAGCCTTTATTATTCTCAAGTCAAGTGGGGTCGGCTTTCTAGTCTAACCGGATTTGACTGGATATCAGTTTTTACACGGAGCGACTGCCATCTGACCTCCGCAACCCGAAGACTAACGATACCCTAAGGCTAGACCAGTGTAATTTCGACAAGTCATATAACTTCCGAAAGTCAGAGGTGCGCTACATGGGTTCGTACCCGAGACCCTCTGCATTGCAGTCTGTTGGTCTCCCCACTGAGCTATCGCTGCTTATATGTCATTATAATAAGTGCTAGACTAAATAAACATGCACTTTAACGCATGTTATTAATAATGTAGTTGAATTGTCTTCTCTAGTACATACTGCATATTTATGTAATGACATCAATGTACTTTAAATTTGATATGACTTAGCAGGCATTTCGATTGTTGTTGTTTCAGCCGAAACCGAAACTTATTTAGATGTTAAATTTTAGTTTTATAACTAACTAGATGTGCCCGCTGTTTCACCCGCGTTTATCGTTACTGCGCCACCCCCGTGGGTCGTAGCATGATGTTATATAGTCTATAGCCTTCCGCGATAAATAGGCTATCCAACACTAAAATAATTTAGGACCAGTAGCTCCTGAGATGTCAACAAACTCTTCAGCTTTATAATATTAGTATAGATATAATTTTTACACCAGGTGTTAGTAAACAATACTAATATGGCTTATGTTTAACTTATCACCAGATATATAATAACAGTCAAAAAATATATATATAACAGTCAAAAATAATTAATGATCACCAAATCGCACAGCAAAATATATTTAAAGAGATCAAAATAGGTCGACGGAGACTCGCTTCGCGGAGCTCCTATTTTTGGGTGGGATTAAGAAGGAACCAAACATAACCTAACCCTTCCGAGACGGAATGCAGTGATTTGAGGCATATAGGTGCTTGTTATGATATATTTTAGTAAGCATATTTTTCTGCACAATTACTATTTTTGGTGATCATTATATTTAATTCCATTTAATATTACAACATCGACTTCAGTGGAATAGAGATACCTATTTATATTTAAATCTTGGGTCCACTATAGCCGCTATCAACGAAGAATAAAGCTGCCAACCAGCGAAACTGAAACTCTGGCCGAAACCAAGTTCGAATCTTCGATCGGTCACTAAATAGGTATAATTAGGTAGTTTGTCTTGCGTAAATACTTAACTCAATATACATTTGTTATCTACTACAAATAGAGTTATTTGTTGAGATGACTTGTTTATAAACCAAAGGATATTACGCCATATGCACTTGTATGTAAATCATAAAACGCAAATTATTGTACTTTGATAACAAATATGACTAAACGTATTTGTATTAAGTTTCATAATAATAACAATATGAATCATGAGTTCATTCATTTATGTCATTAAATATTTACACGGTGTTGGATATGTGAAATACGGTGATTCAATTGCTTTTACACATTATATATAATATTATGTCGAATAATGGCGGGTAAAACTAAATGCGAAGACTGGGTTACGTTTTGGTGTTACCAACGTAAATGTGTAGTAGAGCCTCGCTGATTTCAGCATAAATGGGCCGGCTCGACCGGGGAAGTACTACCCTCTCACAGAATATCGACGTGAAATAGTAGTATTCCTACTGTTGTGTTTCGTTCGGTGAGTGAGAGTGCCGGAGGCCCAATTACCCCCTTCCTGCTCCTTCTCCTTCCCACTTCCTTTTTCTCCCAAAGGATCGGCAACGCGCAAGTGGTGTTGCAAACGTCCATAGGCTACGGTGACCACTTACCATCAGGTGGGCCGTATGCTTGTTTGTCATCTTAGTCGTATAAAAAAAGAAAATTAATGATTGATTGAATATGATGGTAGGGAAATGCTACGGTAGAAAAATCGAATATGGTAGAAAAAAGCCTCATTCGAATAATATAATTGTGATATTCGAATTCATTTTCAAGTCACGGATTCATGATGCTGTCTTGTAATTGTACGACTAAACATTCGAATGATCCAAGAAAGAATGTGTGTATTGCTAGCATTGAGAGCAAAGAACTTTATCAGATCGGGATCATCCTGGCCGGCTTATAGCGCAGCGTTTCTTCAATGAGCTTAAAAACCTTAGAACTCGTGGTTGCCACTGTTTGTTCCCAATGATCTGTAAAGAACAGTTGGTACACAGAAAATAAGTCCGATAAATCACATACGTTATACTGCAATATAACAGCATACTGACCCATATTACAATATCAATAAACAGAAATGTTTTTCGTCCTCAGACGAAGGAAAACGCAATATTGAGACTCGCGTCAAAACAAACGTATGAGGAATAAACAAGCGAAGAGATGAATAATAAAGTATAATGAAAACGATATGCCTTCTGGTAAACAAGTAAAGGTCAAAATGCAAAGACTAGCCACAAAACAGTTAGGTACAGAACAACGCCTCAATGCAATTCCTTCATGATATTTGCAAAGAGAGTTTCCACACCATGTTTCAAGCCATACGTAGCGGAGGACTTTACAAACATATACCTATTTAACGGACATAAAGTCAGACACCTAAACACATAACAATAATTTCTGGATCTAATAATCGTCTCGGGGGTCTCAAAACCACATCACTCAATTAATCTTTGGCAATGTTGAGGCGATCGTTAGTCAGCTGCGTTGTCCGTGCAGTCATACAATGCCCGAAAACACACGCACTAACGCTCATGCGTGCGCAGAACGATTGTAATAATTGACATTCGCATAACTTTTTCGAAATCACTCACTGCACTGTGTGCATATAATAATATTATATAAATTCTATTAAACCGATGTTCTGTGACTATGTATTTTCTAAAATATATATAATGTAATGCAGGATTGTTATTCGAGAGAAAAACTGAATGGATCGCGTCAAATTTGATTAGTATTATGTGCCACCAAAGAAAACTCACCACCGTAAATTCCCGAATTGATCGGCAGGGATTATATAGTAGTGGGCGTTTAAACGAAAAGCTTTAAACACAATCTGCTTATCAACATAAGCATAAGCGTTCGTTTATAAGTACACGCTGATTTCGTTTAAACGGAAAGCAACTTCATAAACTGTAACGTTGTCGCAGCCGCTAGGCGCTATATTGGGCGCTAGCGACTGGCGCGGCGCGTTGGACGACAACGAAATGACAACGGTTCGCGAACGTTAAGTTGGCCGCACTGCTCACTGCTTTTTTAAAGTAATATTGAAAATGAACTCAATACGCGAGGACATAAAGACTAATATACAAACAAACATGTCAACATTAGGATTAAGCTACTAAATTACGAGTTGTTTGTTTTCGTAATAATATTTATAACTAGTAAAAAGATTTTTGTTTTAGTTGCATAAACTTTCGTTTAAAGTACGCAGTTTTAACGTTTAATACAGCAATACCTAATAAAACGATTTGAGAAGCGGGTAGCGGCTTTCACAACGTATTACAAAAAGCGTTTTAAGTGAAATCTTTTTCAAAAGCGCGCTTTTCAATATAAACACAACGTTGTAAGCGTTGTCGAAATTAAGCCGTTTATCACACCACTAATTATATTACCGGGCGTAGCCAGCACCGTCAGCTTATTAATATAATTGTCATATTTTGTACTACTACATACACACTTGGATTCTATAGAATATGACAAGTCTCTAGGAGAAAACTAATGTTTGCCGTGTTCTTTGTTGTCTCAACTAATTCGTAAGTTAACATAGTTACAATTTATGACAGTAGATGGTTGCTAAAAGAAATAAGAATCGAAGACGACTAATACATAGAACTCAATCAACTCAATATTCATATTAACACAAAAATTCCCACTCACTAAAGACATTAAAAGTATTTGCTACTCAAACACTTCGTTAAAAAGCATTAGTATCGCTCCACACTTCATTTAAGCAATAGTTCTAGTATGAGTGAATCATTAATTTATTTACTTGACGATTCTGTGAAGCACCGCTGAAGATTGTGGAATGATTCAATGAGTCAAGGACTTCTGAAAAGTGTGTAATATATTAGTACAAATACTTAACGTCCGCGCTGGCATCACGTTAAAATAATGGATGTTATACTATTAAGCAGGGATCCAAAGCGGTATACATACCACTATCATGCAAAACATACAAAACAAGTTTCAAAATTTCCATCTTTCCAAAGTACTGCCGGTCAATTCTGTTAGATCTCACTACCAAACTCACTTGAAATCATGGAATAAATTATCGTAGCATATGTTGAAGTCATTATTTGTGTCCATGAAAAGCGTTTCATCTTATTAATAAACTATTTCAACATTGACTAAAAGCATTGTTCGTCAAGGTGCTATGCTACTAGCAGCTACATAGTACAAGCTACATGTGCAAGTAATTAACGCGGTAAATGTTACGAGTTACCCAAACATAATAAAATCAATAGCTTGCGTATGTACTAAAGCCAATTAATTTGATTCTGGATATTCAGAGCCCGGTTCAGAATGTTTGTAAAATCCTATTAAAATTAAAATACGAATTATTTGGATATAATTAATATTTGCCAATTTAAATTCACATTTCCCCAGACTACGTATGTTGGACGTATGTCGATGTATTATCCGCACTTAGCCTGACAACTTGGCCATTGTGCGTAAATCTATACTAATATTATAAAGCTGAAGAGTTTGTTTGTTTGTTTGAACCCGCTAATCTCAGGAACTACTGGTTCGAATTGAAAATTATTTTAGTGTTGGGTAACCCATTTATCGAGGAAGGCTATAGGCTATATAACATCACGTTACGACCCACAGGGGCGGCGCAGTAACTATAAACGCGTGTGAAACCGCGAGCACATCTAGTCCTATATAGTCTTGGGGTGTGCAGCCATTGGAGTATATAAGGAAAGGTCAGGTAGGCCGTTTACACTTCGAGATTATCTGGTAGACCCCAAAATGTTAGTTTGTTTCAACTGAAACTTCTAGCATTGTGCTTTGAACATAAACGGTAAAAGGGTATATTTATTTTATAGGTGTAATGTGTGCAGCGATGATGGCTCGACGAATCGATGTCAAATATTGTAGTCACCATCTATCAAAACCTGTAAGTTATAACCCGGAAGAAGCTTTTACTGTCTTTGTAAAAGCGTCATTAGGCCTAGAATCTTAACTTGTTACATAATATAAATGTCGAAACGAACATAAAATAGATGTGTTTTTGAAATGTTATTCAATATATAGCTAATTAATATTCTATAGCATATAGACTTTGTGTTTCCGAACACCACAATGACAACCCGTACCTACCTTATACTTTCAGAACAAAACAATACTACTTATTGACGTCATGACTGGCACAAAAATAAACATTTTCAATCAGCTTCCATTATTCGATGGTTAATACAATACCGACCTGATTTTAATGTCAAGAATAGAATTGTGTTGGTATTTTTATTTCCAGAGTTCCGTACCTGAATATTTAAATCCCTTGACGTTGTATCTATCAGTCTGTTTTTTTAAAGCTTCGTCTGTACTTATTGTGCTATCTGTATCATGGAGGAATTTACAAACATGTAAACGCCTCTCTGACTCTTCTGCTTATCTCAACAACTATTAATGTTTATTATAAGAAAATTTAGAATTGCCTTGAATATGTATAATTATTGCCCAACTTTACCGCAAATAAAAACATTTATTTTTTGTTATTTACGTACATACCTACATAGATAGATTCACGCCTGTTATTTAAGGCTTCAAAATGGGCAATGTGTGGGTCTGTTAAGTTAGGTAAGGTAAGGTCTGTTTTTTAAAAGGGGTTACAGTTGTGAAACTTACAACATTTGTGGAACACACACATTTTATTCTGCGCTGTGGTTAATAACCAACGCATTTCTTCCAATTCCAATAAAATCATGATATACATACCTATATATATCTATGGATTAGCAAGAACAACCCAAATACTCTTTTTATACATGACTGTTTACATGATGCCGACGCGGACAACTGTTGAGAATATTTTAACTCAAAATGTAGGTAGGTATATCATAAATTAGATATTCGTTGAAGATGGCAGTATGCGATCATCGCACAACGCCACCTTCAACGAACATATTGACACTACCAGTGCATCAAGGCTTTAATTGTCGCACGGGAGAAAATGTGAATCTTTATTTTTACTTTTTCTGCGTTTGTTGCTTCAATGTCTGTACCTGCTCAAGGGTCTTGCTTTCGACAAGAATTATCTCCAGTGTATAGGTAGTCTTATAAAATTGCTATCTTGAGCTTATACATTCCTTATTAAATATACCTCGTATCTATATTGAATGTTCACCATATTATATGAGGAAAAGTTTCTACCTTTTGTACATGTAGCGCCATCTATTGGTACTGTAACGAAATATCAAAGCCTTAAGGTTTTCTTAGGCAGAAATATGACGACAGTGCTAAAGTATGTTCACATTCGTGTAGGTTCTATTAGTTTTGCCGCTAACATAATTTTGGAAAGTAGTTCAACAATTAATTAATTTTATACTAATCCGCATAATTATGTACTATTTTTTTATTTTATGGTGATGGAATCTATATCATCATCAGTCCTGTGTAAAAAGTGACGCGTTCTACAAGTTCGCATTAATATTTTTTTTATATATCTCAAGGAGTTAGACTCTGTGTCGAGGTTGCTTAACAAACATGCAATTAACGGACTAGTAACTTACTAAGTTTACCCAGACTAAGAACACACTACTTAATCATTGTACCTACCTAACTTTTAAACTGCATTTGCATTTCATAACTTAGCTCTCGAACTGTTCTAGTCACAGTATGTAGGTACCTGCCGCAAGGTACACACTGAAATCCGACTAAAATAAAGTACTTAAGACTTAGAACTTCTGAATAGCTACTATTAGATCCTTGTTAAAACCACAACCGTACAATTATTCAATGCAGCAAATGGGTATATTATTTATACCCATTTGACTACAAATTGGTACATTTAATAACTACCATCAGCCACCAGCATCAAATATCACAGAGGCAGCGATAGCCTTGGAGACCGTTGGACTGCTACACGGAGGTCTCGAGTTTCATCTCTGACATTTTTATAATTATGTGCGTATTAAATAGCTACTCGCTATATAACGGTGAAGGAAAACATCGTGAGGAAACATGCATGTCTGAGAGAGTTCTCCATAATGTTATTGAAGATTTATGTCAAGTCTGCCAATCCGCACTGGGCCAGTGTGGTGGACTATGGCGTAACCTTTTTCACAACGAAGAAGAGGCCCGTGCCAAGCAGTGAGGCAGTTTAAATCAGGGCTCATATTATTATTATAACGCTTATATATTTATGTGGATGGGTGAGGTAGA
The DNA here is from genome assembly GCA_963564715.1 of Catocala sponsa. Classification (NCBI taxonomy): domain Eukaryota; kingdom Metazoa; phylum Arthropoda; class Insecta; order Lepidoptera; family Erebidae; genus Catocala; species Catocala sponsa. The sequence goes on along the minus strand of OY751346.1, from coordinate 6,387,173 downwards.
GATACATCTGAGCTATTCACATATTGTCAATGTCAGCTTATAGGTTCCAAGCTTTTGACCAAAACCTAATAGCTAACAATCGTCGGATATCAATCTTCAGGACCTTACGATCTTATGCGTCCGTGATCCATACACCTATCTGCTTCACCCACCCGTGGATGCTAGGGAAATTCCTGATATTTCGCATACCCATTTCCCATACATTCAATCGATAGTAAAATGGTTAGCACCTTATTAATTACTAGATATTGCGCCGGCTTCACCAGCGTTTATCGTTACTGCGCCGCCCCCGTGGGTCGTAGCGTGATGTTATATACCCTATAGCCTTCCTCGATAAATAGGCTTTCCAACACAGAATTTTTCAAATCGAACCAGTACTTCCTGAGATTAGCGCATTCAAACATACAAACAAACTCTTCAGCTTTATAATATTAGTATAGATTCGAAAGAAAAGGAAGGAAAGGTTCGAAAATATAGGTGTTTGGGTTTCCGACACTCGCACTCACTAAACGGAACGAAACAGTCCGTGTATTTACCTCGATTTTCGATCGAGAGGAGTACTCTGATCGAGCCAACCTATTCATACCGAAACGAGCAAAGCCCTAAAAAGGCCGCAATGGACCTCCTTAACTCATCAGCCATCGTTCATACGCCGTCGACAACTGTTAAAAGACCAGAAAAATAAAACATTGATGTGTAAAAATTCGTATAATAAATTTACTATCAAGTACATTAACATAGGATTTCGTAAGGTATAATAGTTGGCATTCGGCTGCGCCCGCGGCCCGCGCGGCGGACGCCATTCTATATCAACGGCGGACGCTATAAGCCGACGATTTCGCGCACTGGATCTTCTTTAACAGAATCTGGAAAATAACATGTTTTAGTAGCCTAGTATCAATAGGTAAGTGATCAAAGTGTTAGCTAAATATAGTCAGCTAATAACTACCTAATATTAAAATGCCTGCAAGGTAAAAAGGTAAAAAGAAAATACGGTAAACTGCTTTATAAGGAGCCTACGTCACCTGTAACAGCAGTTTACAGACCTCAGCCAATTGTATGGGAACAGCTTAGGAAAAGCCTAACAGTGTTAAGGTTGAGAGACCCGGTGTCTCCAATGGTTGTTTAAGAGGAAACACAAAGGCCGTTTTTCCATACAAACGTATGGATAATGGATAATGCCAGTAGACCAATATCCTGATGATCCTGGATAATGCCAGTAGACTAATAATTTTTTCCAAAAAATGTATGGGCTCTATTAGCATGTCCCTATGTTTTCCTGTGTTTTATAAATTAACTAGCTGTTACCTGCGACGTCATCCGCGTAGATTTTAACTAAAAAGTGTTTGTCGCCGCGGGACCCAACTATATTTCTCTGCCCAAGTTACTTAAATGGCGTAGTTTTTATAGTGTAAAGCTAGATAATAGCATGGCTTACTCAAAAACAACATTTAAATATGCGTCGTTAGATTACACGCTGTCACAGAATGCGTAAGAAAAATAAAGATGCACAGCTCCTCCCCCGTAGGTGATAGCGTGATAATATGTAGCCTATATGTTGACCCGACCTGTTAGTAATATTCATGCAAAATTTGAAGTAAATCCATGCAGTACTTTTTGAGTGTAGCCCGTACATACATACAAACAGACAAAAATTCTAAAAACTATATTTTTGGCTTCGATATCGATTGTAGATCACGCCCCAAGTATTCTTTTAAAAAAATATTCAATGTACTGTTTTGACTTTCCTACGATTTTATTATATGTATAGATTATTAAAAGAGACATGAGCCTTCAAAAACCTCAAGAATTGACCAGACCACTGTGTTCAAACATCCAGAAAACAAATTTGACTAGATTATATAAAAAAAGGAAACCATAGAAACACGGCCAACGTCTTTCTTTAATTTTTAATGAAAAAGTAGTTAAATCAGTCAAGTATTGGAGAAGGAATCAGGTGACTACAAAACGTTGATTTTGTGTACATTTAATAGGTATTTTCAGTCCAAGCTGCAGTTGTCTCTATCGCGCTCATAATACTATACCATGGCACTGCGCGACAGCAATAGATTTTACAAATACCTATTTTTCAATTCTCTCACCCTCAGTGTTTCCTCTTAAGATTTTTCTTTACGGCCGGCTAGATGTATTTTGAAAAAGGTTTCTCTTACTTGTTACAGGTCTGTGCTTTGGCACAGGTTGTGGGAAACGTTACTCAGATTAAAACAACAAAAATAACACAATGGCTTAGAGCAACGTTGCCTCGAGTACGAATCAAATTTACAAAGATTTGTAAATTCGATAATGACACCCAGATGGGTGCAACGTCAGTGCCGACGCATAATTATAATAAATAATTATTTATAGTTAAGGCCGACGCCACTAATAGTTTATGCCATCCGTGCAGTGAAACCATAGATTATATTATGCTTTTCTTTAGATTTTCAAGTCCTGCTATTTTACATATATATGTAGATATAGTAGATCTCACCATATTATCATGGTCGATCTGCCGCTGCTGATTTCTCCGACAAACAGCGGCAGCTGGCACAGGTTTCCTAGAAGGCTGTTCTTTTGGCGGTATGGAAGACTTCCTCGTGTTCCTGGCGCTCAGGATCTTTGACAACAGTATGTGGTTGTGCCTCTCGATTTCACGTAGGCGTTCGTTTGTGAAAGACATGTTGTTTCGACGAGTTGGAGGGACGGACACTGAACTGAAAATTAAATAAGTTATCCTTTTAAAGAAGACTTTTCTGCATAGCATGTTGAAAAGGTAGCCCGTTCTACATAGGTCTTCGATCAACATTGTTTTCCTTCTTTGTGTCTAGGTATAATTAGAATCAGCTTACTTACCATGACGCAACTAAGCTCAATCTCGATAGGACTACTTTCATCAAAAACTCATGTTATATTAATATTATATTGTCAACGAGAAAATATAATTGTACCAGCGTAAATTCAGGATGGCCGGACGATCGGCATATAGGAACCTTGTGCTTTAGGATTATATCAGAAACTGCACAGCAATCCTTACTTCCTTACTAATATTATAAATTCGAAAGTAACTCTGTCTGTTACCTTTTCACGGTTAAACCACTCAACCGATTTAGATGAAATTTGTTACAGATATAGTTTAAATCCTGGGGAAGGACATAAGCTACTTTTATTGATGTAGGTACCACGCGGGCGAAGACGCGCGCAAAAGCTATTTGAATATAAACTAATCGATATAATGCCCGATTATGTTAATGAGACCGTGGAAGACCACAGCTGGTTGCCTCCATCTTCTCCCCAATAGCATGTTACTGAGCAATTCTGACATTTTCAACTGGCCCTATCGTATATATATAGTTCTTTCAACATATCTTATGCAAACTGAACTAACCGCCCATTGTCAAAGAATACCTAACTAGCTAATGCTGAAGGTGCGTCAAATATTTTGTCGTGTCATAATTATGAACTCAATTTGAACTTTATTATTTAGTCAACGAAACAATGACTTAGCAATGTGCATGTGCTGTATCATATATAATTCCGTATATCCGTAATATGCAATATAAGTTTAGTAACCATCTGTCTCACAGTCTTGGAATTTATTTGGGTTATTAACTGAAGCAGCGATAGCCTAGCGGGAGACCGTTGGATTGCCACGCGAGATCGCGAGTTCGATCCCAAGGCGCGCATCTCTGACTTCGAAGTCATGTGCATATTAAATAGTTAACTATCGCTCGCTTTAACGGTGAAGAAAAACATCGTGAGGAAACCTTGCATGTCTGAAAGTTCTCCATAATGTTCTTAAAGATATGTCAAGACTGCCAACCCGCACTAGGCCAACGTGGTGGACTATGGCCTAACCCTTCTTACACTGAGAAGAGGCCCGTACCTAGCAGTGAGACAGTTTAATACAGAGCCGATATTATTATTATTATTAACTGATTACCTACTGAGAAACTTATCTATAGTAGGAAGTGGCGAACATTACACATTTTTTATCATATTACTTACATGGATACAACAATCATAATCATAACTGATTACTAACTGACAATGCATTCACGCCAAGGACAGAATGTATAGCTAATTAGCTAACAACGTAATTCTTTCGGATGCACTCTCCGCGAATAAAGTGTACACAATGAAGAGTGTACACATAGAATACTACGTGTGAGTCATCAATAACATACACCTAATAATAGGTCAATAGGCGAAGTATCGAAATTGACTTCCCGTAATTACTCAGACAAAGTCGAGATAAGTCACTTGAAAAGAGTCAATTCCATGTTGAGTGCATTGAACTGTAGCCACATAAAAATCTAAAGAAACAATGGGTACGATGTCGTATGTAAAGATGTGGTTTTATAACAAACTCCAACTTACCCAAAACTAGTGGACCTCCCAGAATCAGACCCTGGTGGCTTATGACTAGACATAGAAATCTGACTCTTCAACAACTTTACAGAAGACTTGGCGCTTATTTCTTCACTAATTATATCACTCATAGCTGACTTGGTCGCAGTCTTAACGGACTCCGTCTCCTCTTCCTCACACTTATCTTCCTCTAATTCCTCACTCTTATCTTCCTCAAATTCGTCAGAGTACGCATCTTCCTCAGCATAAGCCTCGGTTTTCTCATCTTCAGACTCGTAAACACAAGTCTCGACGCATATGTTGGGAGGTCTCTTCACCGGCTCCACTATGCAGCCCATCTCGGACAGGCTCTTCGAGAGCTCATCCACCTCGTTATTATTTTCCTCCTGGTACCGTTTGGATTTCATGTTTTTAGAGTCTCCAGATGAATACTCGCTCTCGATATATTTCACGTCTACGTTGTCTCGCTGAGACATACTGCGGAAGCGTGCATATACTGTGGACTGCTGCTAGAAGAAAATAATTACCTAGTAGCTACTGGTGCTTCATAACAATCATAACTACGGAGAGGAAGAATACGTGCGCCACTTGGTCTGCCCCTTCTAATTACAAAGTTAACCTTCATGGGTTTATTCCAAAGGTTTACACCCGTACATAAAGCTGTAAATATTTACATTATGTCTTCACGGTGATGCGTTGCGAACGTAAAAAGCTATTACTTGGTTTGATGGCTCGCATGTATCATCGAGACCACCGGACGCCCGAATGGCTTCCGCGGTATACCTACAATATTTACGTTACACGTCAGAATATATAATGTTTCACACGTGTCGCTGGCACTTATTCGTCTGCTATAGGTAGGCGTATTGATCTGTTAGAACCTCAAAATACGATGTAGGTACCATGGCGTTGCTGGAACGGCCATGGACTTTAGTGACTTTATAAAATATACATGCGTACCTACCTATTGATGGATTACTTTAAGCTCGTTCAAACTTACGTAGGTAAGTTACCAAATCTATGTTTAGTTATGTGTTCGTTTTGTTTTTGATGTTGATGTTGATAATTGTAAAATATGTATTTGGTTTCGTAATATTATATTTTATTAAATTACATTGCGTGGAAACAAATACAAATCAGCTGACTGATCATCACATCAACTTATAATAATCTGTTTGTTTATTGTTTTGTTATATTTCATACAAACACATAAGTAATTATATTGTAATCTAACTACATGCAAAATATTATACTTAGCTATAATTATATTCTTACCACGTGCTATTTGACAGAAAAGGTAATGCGCCTACAAATATACTTGTAGCAAAAATAGTTATCTAGCTTTGCTTGATGTATTATGTAAGGTATTGTAAATATTGTAATGTAAGTAATTATAGTAAAGAAGCACAAAATTAAATGCAAACTAAGCTTCAAAAACATCTACAATAGACTTTGTGTCAAAAAATTAAATTTGTTTTAAGAATCTTACAAGTGCCTGTTCAGGAACCATAAACGGCCAGTATTGTCCAAGTTATATATTTAATGATAAGTGTGTTTTCCAAATAAATTAGATTTATTTATTGCGTTACATATTGTAGTATTGTGAATAAAAAGAAAACTTTCAGGAAAATCAATATTGCACTTAGCGACAGCTAAACAAAAGTCGCGCGGTTACTGAGTTTGCGTTTCGTTTCCATGTGAATACATGTGATCGATCCGATTTACGCAGCGTATGTATTAAAAGAAATATAATCATTTTAGTACATACCAATATATAAATTGATATTGTTAAGATAAATTTGGCATATTAATTATTTACTACAGAAATAACAATATTTTTGATAATACGAATGGCATTGAGTACCTATGTTATCGGTCGATTCGGTGTTGACATTTCGTCGGTCGGTACGAAACGGAGCGAATCATTCACTCATTCGTTCACATGAAAAGTACCTTTGGTTGAATTGGATGTAAGATTCGTGTGTTCAAGATAATGATTTTTTGATAAATTCTGTGTTATTTAGTTAGATTTTAACAAATTTATCATTAAATATGGTGACTATTATAAAGAACCAATTACTTAAACATCTATCGAGGTACGTTCTTACTCTAAAATAACTGAATACGTCTCAGGTTTCTATAGATTTATAACACTGATATTTTAATTAAATTAATTTTCTGTGATTAAGAGTTTTATTTAGATATTTAAATGATTTGACTCATATCTGCTCGTGGTCATGATTAATCATTATAACTTGGCAAACGTGTCGTGCTTTGTTTGATACCTATATTTATATATTTGTTATTATACTTACGTATCAATTGTTTTAATAAAAAAATGATTTTGATGTATAATCAGATGATAGACACAAACTTATTATTAGTTATTAATGTGCATAATTGCCTTCTAACTGGTCACATTCCTTGTTACAAGTATAAAGAACAATCGCAAACAAAACAAACAGCTGAGAACATTCATATTAAAATTAAATTTTGAACACACGCAGTGATATGACGTATATTCTTTTATCGTTTGTACCAATTTGAGTATTGTTAGTGTTATATTATAATTTAACACATGTATTGGTTCCAAGGAAAATGTATAGCCTTGGAAGAATAAACAGCACTTAAAACTGTTCTCTGAATAGTACTTATAATCTACATACATAATTGTTACTTAGTCATACCATGTAATAAAACTGATAAATAATTAATATTAATTTGAGTATGTACACAAAAGATTATACAAATTACACTTGCTTTTCCAATAACAATCATTAGCATACACCACATAACTTTATTTTTTTATACTACTAAAGTGGCAAACAAGCATATGGCCCACCTGATAGTAAGTGGTCACCGTAGGCCACCACCAGAGGCATCACTTGCGCGTTGCCAATGTTTTAACACCCTTTTTGAAAAACTGGGGTACTGTAGTCTTCTGGGAAAACCTGAGCACGGAGTTTATTCCACAACCTGAGCGTCCGCGGGAGAAGCACTAAAATAATTATTCAATTCGAACCAGTAGTTCCTGAGATTATTGCATTCAACCAAACAATCAAACAAACTCTTCAGTTTTATAATATTAGTATAGATTGTTTATACACACATACTAACAATATTTCCCAATAACCAATCTACCTGTGGTTTTCCATAATAGAGTGATAAATTGAACATAAGCTCCATACAAATTCAGCTTATTGATAGCAAGGAAAATAAATGGCTTATTGGAAACTACTGTAAATGGAGTCGGTCCACCATTAGTATTCACACATGCCAAATGTTGGTAGTAAATCCATATACAGACTATGAGCTATTTATATCTGGACTATATTGGAAATAACAAAGTCTTTTGTTTAACATTTATCATACAATATATATATTATATAAATATAATTATATATAAAATTGTAAACATATATAAAATATTAAGTATATAAAATTGTATGATTTATCATATGATTGAAGAAGCTACATTAATCTCAATTTGGGAAGTTGCATTCAAAGCAATTTATATCATCTTACTCAAATTATTGTTACCTAAATGTAGTTCAAATAACTTAGTAAACTCACTAACCTATATATTTTAACATTCATAAATGTAACTTTGTGACGTCAATAAGTAAATGATTTTTGACTTTTAATTTTTATTAATAATAATAAGATATCATAATTTTGTTCTTCCATTAGGTTCACAAAGAATCTGTCACCAGAACAGATCTCCCTCTCAGCATTGAGAGGCTCTGGTGAGCTGCAAGACTTGACGTTAGATGAGGAACTACTGACGGACCTACTGGAGCTACCGGGATGGGTGCGATTAACTTCTGCGAAGTGCAACAGAGCCTCATTCAGAATACAATGGACCAAGCTGAAGACTGTCCCTATAGTTCTGGTAAGTGATATCATACATTTATCAATCTGTCAAGTCTTAGAACAACAGAAATAATTTCAAATCTATTGTATCTGGACCCCAGGGTGCTGCAGTGACTCAATAGGAATGTCTTATTAATAAAAAATTGGCAACCGTCACATGTGATCTTTGTCCTGTTATGACATCCACATACTGGAAAAATAATATAAAGATAGCATAAGCAAAATACTATTAATAAAATAAAATTATTCATTCAAATAAGATGACCTAATTCATTGGCTTATAACTGAGTTCTTCATTCATACTCACTGGTTATGACTTATGAGTATTAAAGGCGAGTGTATTTTGATATTAGACATTATTGGATTGTTGAAATTAAACTACTATATACGGATCTTATTGTGTTTTTTATTTGACACATTATTACAAAATTTTGAAAAAGTGTTACTCTACTATTACTATTAAACACCCATGATTAAATTATGTTCGGGTACTTTGAAATAACTGCACTGGAACATTGAGACAACTACCATCTTAGTCTCCCCTGAAAAGCAACCGACACGTAGGGGAAAGTGTAAACATAAATATAAATAGTATAATAGTATAGTAATAGTATAAATAGTTTTAATAGTTTCAATAATTTAATTAGCTTAAAAATGAGTAAAGTTTAATAGTAATAGTAGTGTAACAGTTTTTCAAAATGTTGTAATAAAGTGTCAAATAAACAACGCGATAAAATCCGTTTAAAGTAGTTTAATTTCAATGAATAACATTCGCGTAAACAGAAGACAATATTATTATTGGATTGTGTCAAAATTAATACCCCTTTATTCACATGGGTCACAAAGTGACACTTATGAACGTCAAAGTTACACTTATTAATGTAAATCGCTATTTACATTTACCTGTTGCCATGTTGCCAGTCATGGGTACAGGCAAAAACCTAAGCTATAATATTCCATTTAAATATAGGTACCTACCTACTGTTTTGTAAACCGTTTACTTGTGAATTTAACCTCATCTATACTTTAATATTATAAAGCTGAAGAGTTTATTTGTTTGGTTGAACGCGCTAATCTCAGGAACCACTGGTACGAATTGAAAAATTATTTTAGTATTGGAAGCTACTTTATCCAGAAGTAACATAGACTATATAACATCACGCCATGACACACGGGGCGATGCAGTAACCATAAACGCGGGTGAAACCGCGGGCATAGCTAGACTATTATAAAACCATAATTTTTAATTAAAAGCCAGATGTAAAACCTTTAGAACAACTGATTAGTGACTAAGTATACATAGGTAGACTGATACCTAAATATCCCCAAAACTGTAGTCAGAGATGTTCTTCATAATCTCACCAACACGATAGTGGGCGAATCTATCGTCGTCTGTGTGACACAGAAATTGATAATATTGTTACTGAACATTTTCAGTTTTAATAGAATAACCTAGCACATTGCCTGACTCAGGGATTACACGAACTACACGGGATCATGAGCCGCAAGACCACCGAGGCACTACTAAATTCTACACTAAGTTTAATAAATAATGTTAAACTTCACAATAAAACATTTAATACACAATCGGGTCGTCATACTATTGACCCCTAAGAACGTCACCAATTGTTTATTTTGACGAAGTTATGACTTTTTAATATGAACGAATGTTTTGTTTACTAGTAAAAATAACAAAATATTTATCAAGTATAAAGTCGTTCACTCATTGAGTTGTTATCAACGCGGCTGTTATCGCCGCAACAGTTAGTGTTGTCCGACATTTTTTTATCGATAAAAATTAATTGACTATGTTGGTAGTAATAGCATATATATATTTTTATATGTAGAGAGAATACACAATGAATAAGTTCTCGGGTTAAATGCCCGAATAAAGTATTATTGGGATATCTTTCAACAAATTTTCAGTAGTTGAACGGAGTCTGCGTCTGTGCACGGTTAGTTAGTTAGTTGGACGTGTGTTATCCGCACTTAGCTCCACAATTGGGCCATTATGCGTAAGTAACCGACGCGAAAATTGTTCGGTTACTCATACCACCTCAGCTCAGTACTTCCTTCATCGTTTTTAGACTGTTTTGGTAGTTTCGCCCGTTGGTTGCTCACGCTTTTACAATGTAGGAGCACGTGAGCCGGTGTCTCCTCGGTCTCAATGCAGCCTCTACGTAAAGGGGCTTTCAGTGATGCCGATGTTGGATAGGTGTCTGTTGAGTGAGCAGTGGCCTGTTATTATATACTCTAGGTAGATGTTTGTCTTTGGATAGAAGGGCTGCCGTCGTTTGTCTATATTCCTTTGTTTCCGTCCACTGTTTTTGGTGTAGTTTCGTGGTTCTGTTGCATAACTATGTTTTGAGTTGGCAGAAGGGTATCGGGATAATTGGTTAACTCGATCCTCCCTTTGCCAGTTAGTCTGCAGCATTATTTCCAGAAGAGTTGCTGTGATCGCGTATCCACTGCAATGTTACCCGATTTTTTGTTGCAATCCTGCGCAGCTCACGGTGACACTCCAGGATGAGCCCACTGTTGAAGTAGTTGTTCTTAAGAGGTTGTAGTGCCGCGGCACTATCCGAGATAATGCGTATCTACTCACCGCTTATACCCTTTCATGTAACCGCTGTTGCAGCTCGGGTGATTCCAACACATTCTGACTGGAAGATAGAGGTGAGGGTTCTCAGTGTCGTTGAGTAATTGATGTTTAGGTCGTGGGAGAAGACTCCGACTCCTGTTCCCGTTTTTGTTTTGGATCCATCCGTGTATATTCTCACTTTATGTATAGCATGACTATTTTTAATTTCTTCATGAAGGTGGATGTGGAATGTGGACTGTGAACTGTGCACGGTAGACAGTAGGTAATAAACTTGCCCTTTATTACAAAGGAACTAAACACGGCTTTATTGTTAAAATACAACTCCCGCACTAGGAATGAATCCTGTGTCGCGAGGAACTTTACAAACATTCAAACAATGGACAGAAAGAACACCCAGACTCGTAACATTAAAAATGTGTGGATCACACAATTTTTGTCCCGTGTGGGGATCAAACCCACAACACTTGCGCAGTTGCAGTGGCGAGGCAACCATTTAAACCACTACGTCATCTGTGCAGTCACAGAGCTGCCGTATTGTGGATGTAAATCACCTCTGCCCGCCCCTTCACGGATACTAAGTTGCTATGTACGTATGCACAGTACATACTGTAAGGCTGGTTTTACAGTGCCGCTGTGTGAATGTGACGCGTTGGCTGGACTTAGGATGGGTCTGATGGGATTGGCATATCCAAACCCTGAAGACTTCAGGCTTCTCCCTCTGAATTATACACTGCGGCTAATGCAGTACCTACATTCATAAGGAGATAGCTAAGGGATAAATTTTGGGGATGACACAAAAGATCCCCCTGGGTCGAAGTGTCGCCGGTCTGTACTGACTGGCCCCCACACACAAGATAAGATAAGATACAGTGCCGCTTTCGCCAGCGCTGTTAGTAAACGTCGCGGACTACGAGCTTTGAGTGTCTTAGATCGTTACATAGTAAAACCAATCCGCGCGGATGGCCCGCGCTGTCTGCAACTCGGCCGCGCGTTTCAATCATCATCAGCAATCTAGTGGCATTGTAAAGATGTACTGTTATACGCCGTCGCCGTCGCCTTTTTTTCCAAAGGTCTCATCGCGACTGTTCGAGTTGGCAAACCGCGCGGCGCTAAACTCGTTTTATTGTTTCGAGCTGGTCATCCGCGCGCATACGGGCCGCGCTTACCACCCGCGCAGACGGTAAGCGTCACTATAAAACCAGCCTAAAGTGTACATTGTTTTTGTTTGTTTTATAATAAGAACCCAGACTTTGAACTGTTGTTCGTGGATAAACCTACAACACACGGTTAGGTCAAGGCCGAACATACAACAGTCGGTGGTGTGGCAGCGGCGAGGCGATCTTATAAACCACTACGGCAACCGTGCAGTCAAAATCTATACTAACTAATATTATAAAGCTGAATAGTTTGTTTGTTTAGTTGGTTGAACGCGCTAATCTCAGGAAGTACTGGTTCGATTTGAAAAATTATTTTAGTGTTGGATAGCTTATTTATCGAGAAAGGCTATAGACTATGTAACATCACGCTACGACCCACGGGGGCGAGGCAGTAACTATAAACACGGGTGAAACCGCGGGCACATCTAGTTGTTAATATAGTTTAAGAAATAGTACATAACTTTACGGTAGACAGCGTCTTTGCTGTGTCCTGTCCTGACATTGCTGAAGTCCATGAGCAGCGGTTACCATTTCCCATCAGGTGGGCTCGATCGTCTGCTACCAAAGACAATAAAAAAACTTTAGAATAATAACTGAATTACTAACATAGCTCATATATAGATAATGTTTAATAAGTTAGTGTAGTAATACCTCACTGTATGTCTCCTTAATGAGTAGTAATATGTGAAAACGCAGTGGATTGTACATTTAGCTATTGTCATACTTATATCTCTTCGTAATATAAATTGTACAATTGTTTGTTTTCCTATGAAACAACAAAAAAAAATCAATAAAACTATTGTCTCAACGGATTTACGTATTAAGCAAGAATTAGGCCTTGTGTCGTGCTTCAAAACAATAGTCTCTCTTGCTTGCCTTTAATCTTATAAGTAAATACAGTTAACTAGGACACTGGAGTAGCTTTCTAAGAGCCATTAACATTTACAATTCTCTGAAGGTACAAGCACTGCACTTAAAGATAACACAACAAACCATTTTCTTATTCGTCTATTTCGAACGCGACGCTATAAAAATAAGAGATCTTTCAAACACGTATTTCGTAATGAATGGCGCATTTACAAAAACCTTGCGGCACAAAAAGTTGTTATGGAGGTAAATCTCATAGCTTATAATATAAGCAATCGATCGTATGGGTTTTGCCTTATACGATATTATTAGCTGTCTCCCCGCGGTTTCACTCACATTTATGATTACTGCCCCACTCTCGTAGATGATGTTATAATATAACCTATATTTTTTTTTGGATCCAGCTTTTGTTTGTAATCAATCAAACATGCAAAAATACAAATGTTACCTCTTTATCTATATATATATATAAAGGAAGATGTCCTGACTGACTTGACTTAGGGACAACGCACAGCCTAAACCGCTGGTCTTAGGAACTTGAAATTTATAATAATAATAATAATATTCTACCACATACACACAACACCATCTAGCCCAAACTAAGCAGAGCTTGTAATATGGGTACTAGACTATGGATAAACATACATATATACCTTTTTTTTTGTAAATACATACATATTATACATAGAAACACCCAGACCAAGACAAACATCCATGTTCATGCACACAAATGTTTGACTTGTGCGGGAATCGAACCCGCGACCTCAGACGTGGCAGTCGGTTACACTAACCACTACGCCATCGAGGCCGTCAGTTGGAGAGCATATGTGTTTTAATTTGTAGAGGTGTACTAAGAAAGGACCTTTTGAAATTCCATCCCTAAGGGGGTGAAGTTTATATGGAATTTGCTCATTTCTGGACTTATAAGTATAAAAATAGGTATACCAGTTATTGATTATAATTAAAAATGACCTGTGTAGGTAAAATGGACAAAACTCCCCCTAAAAAGGTAAAATGGAGGGATAAAGTTTGTATGGAAATTTTCTCATTTCTCGATTTAGAAGTATGAAAATTGGTATATTGGGTCCTGATTACAAACAAAAATGATCTATGTAAGTGGAATGGACAAAATTCCTTCCTAGGGGAGTAAAGTTTGTAACGAAATTTTCTCATTTCTGGACTGGAGCTGGACTGGAGCAGTATGAAAATATTATTATAAGCAGAGTAAAACCCGAATTGATTTTCAAATTCCAAATTAACGCGAGCGAAGCCGCGGGCAAAAGCTAGTAATATTATATAGATGAAAAAAAAAAACCCGACCGTTCTATGAATATTTAGCAAGAAAATATTAAAGCAGAAACGAGTTATAGGTATAATTACGATGCTCATAAAATTCTCACCATACTAAAAAAATGTTGCTTAGTTCTGACCTTATAGATACAAATATTATGTACCAACTAAACTTTGCTTTCGGCTTTGGCTATGTGCGTGTGAACCTTATTTATATAGATAAACTATACACCATATGTATTTCATCTTCTTCTGAATACTTCATCTAGTTTCAAGATGAACAATGGCTGAGTTTGTTTGTTGAAGCTAGGCTACCAAACTGTAGATCGCTTTATTGTTTTTTCGTGATGTTCAAAAACCAGATACACAAAAGAGTCGAAATTCATAGTCGTCTGATCGATCTTTTTAAATACTCTAATATGCAGTCACATGTCATTTATAATTTTAAAATAATATAGACTCGAAATTGAATCTGTTTACTTGCTTCGTTTTCACGGCTATATCGTTAATGCGATATGGATATCAACTAGTATGATCTTCATACTAGCTGATATCCATGTCGCTTGAAGGGCTGCATTTTAAATAAACGACCAAATGTTGCTAGTACCAGATACTACGTAAGTATATATATATATTGTGAAAATAAAAACAACTTTATTAATTTAGGTCACAAAGTAACAATTATCTTGTCACGCTCAGCAAAGCAAGGAAATGTAAACGTTAACTTAAACTTAACCAATGAGAAGAACGGACAAGAAGCTCATGGTCGCTCTTTTTAATCGCCAATTTTTACAATACTCCTTATTTTAATGATAGGTAAAATAAGGAGTATTGTAAAAATTGGCGATAAATTTACAGAAAGTAGGAGTTGTATCCTTAATACCAGTTACCTACTATCGAACATAGTCAGGCATTAAAAATAATATACTATCGAACATAGTCAGGCATTAAAAATAATATACTATCGAACATAGTCAGGCATTAAAAATAATAACAACAAGAATAATGTTAGTTTCAGCTAGTAACGGGCGTTGATTACAAAATGCGTCGTGAAAAATCTTATCACGTGTATATAATTTCACCAGTCCGCTGCTTGTCGGGGTCAAGAAACCTTATGTAACCAAAGTATGATAAGATATTTTTTTATGACTGTTATAAAACATATTATAATATTCTAGCCATGTTGGTTTGTAAGCGTGTCCACAACCGTCGAATTGTTTGGGGCTCCTTATTTAGAAAATATAGTATTATTGCCAGGCATCCTCAGTACCAATATCGAATCTTGTAGCGATAAGAGAGCAATAGTAATCCTATAAATTATGTGAAACCTTGAAGAAACATGGGTGTTATGCAACTCTGACTACCATTCGACAAGCTATTTGTTTTTATTGTTATTGTATTGCTTTTATTGTTATTCTTTTGCAACTAGAAAAAAGTACTTTACATGATATGTGTTAATTTAATGACATAAAATAATTTGTAACTTCTAATAGGGGGAAGACACTGGCTCCTGCAACACAGTTTTTACTAGTGCAGGGGTCAGAGAATTCTAAATTATTGTAGCTTAATTTGTGTCAATAAAGAATTATTATTATTATTATTATTCGAATTCGAATGAGGTAGTTCAGGCTCCTGCCACATGAGTAGATCTACTCATGTGCTCCTGCTGTCAGCTGAAGAATAGTACTCCTTGTACCTTGTGCTAGCTATACAGCAACTCTTTTTTAAAGAGTCTGTGACGTACTGGGATCGCATAAGGCTCGCCATATGATAAGCGGTTACTGTAGCCTACAATAACTGCTTACTATCTGGCAGTATGACCGTTTTTAAGCTCTATAAAAAATGGAAGGTATTTGAATGAGTCGCATCGGCACGACCGGCATATGGCCGTCTATTTCCTTTATTGTATTAAAAAATAGAAGGTGCACTGATTGAAAGGATCTGGCGTTATCAATCTAGAAAATGTTTTAGTGTTGTTCTTCGTTCGTAATATAATAATAATAATAGTTTTATTGTCTCATAAAAACAAGCAATACATGGATTGAGGCCCTAGACCCACACTAGGATTCCCTGTGTTGTGGGATCTAGCCTCTTTCGTTCAATTACAATAATTCGACAATAGAATAAAATGAGATGAAAGTACAAAAATAAAAAAATTATATGTGATGTAATTTGTGTAGTACCTATGGTTAGTGAGAATTGGTAACAAGGGGTGAGATGTGGAGAGGAGTGGTATGGTGTAAAAGTTGTGATGTGGGGTGTTTTGGTGTTATGTGGTGTGATATGATGTGGTGTGATGTGTTATGGCTGTGTTGAAGTGTGGTGTGGTAATATGTAATATGGTACTGGGAATCTATATATTAATACGTGAAGCAAAAACTTTGTACCCCTTTTTACGAAAATTGCGCGGACGGAGGAGTTTGAAATTTGGCACAGTTTAAAGTTTATATGAAGAAGGACGGGCGAATCCTAATATTTATATGAAATATGCATTAGAAATACATTAAATTAATGAAAAGGCACTACACGCACACAACCATGCATTTGACACACGCAGTCGAGGCGCGTAACTATGGTTACATATATCAATATATAATGACATACATCAGCAATATCTTACAGACAAACTTTTCGAGCACTAAGCGACCGCTAGTAACATTAATTAGGTGTCTTTAGGACCCTTGAGTTTGTTGCTTTAAAGTTTCTTAAGTCCCGCGAGAAATAAAAGAAAATAAGACCAATTTCAGTGAGAGAAATAATTAATTCTAATTTCCTAGATAAAATCTAAGGTCGTTTGTAGTACCTATACAGTTTTATACCCTAGAGAGAAACGTTCGTGTTGAGTAATATTAATTAATAAACATGAAACCTCAATTAAAACATATAAATGAATTTGTACTACGAAACAATTTTTATTTATTTATTTATTTTCATACATACTTACATCTATCATTACAGTAATAGAAATACCAATGCGATAGAGAAGTTACACAATTATACACTTAATATACTAAAACTAAAGAGTCTTACCCGGACCGTGATCGCGATAACACACGTGCAGTCATATTTTATTATAAATAAAAAATTAAATTCATTCGTAAAATAAAAATTCAATTCATTTCCTGGAATTCCGCGCGCACCTGCATCGCTACGTCAGTCATATTTTATTATAAATAAAAAATTAAATTAATTCGTAAAATAAAAATTAAATTAATTTCCTGGAATTCCGCGCGCACCTGCATCGCTACGTCATTGTGCACGTGCAACTATAACGCTTGCAAAACTATCTTGCTAAAAACTATCTAAACTAATTTAACAATATATTGCAATTAAATGTGGACTACATACGAAACTACCTATGTGACATTGTTAGTGACTGAAACCAATGTACACAAACGAAGATATAACAGTGATTTTTAGACAGTGAACAAAATTGTGAAATGTTATTTAAAAACAGACGTTATTACACAAAGATATATATTTAGACAATTTTTAAACAGTAAGAACTTGTTTTTATATCTTTTGTGGAGTGAAAAGTTATTAATAGTGAAGATCTACAAATATTCTTCTATATGAGTTTCGTTATTACAAGTGATTTATTTAAAAATTGAACTTTGTACTGCCACTAACGCTTCCTGGTGGTGAGTAGCTGAACTTAATACGACAGATGACATTAATACCAGTGTTGCTACTGCAGAATAAACTATATTTTATCTCCTAGTATAGTGATTAACGCCATCTAGTAGCGAGCAGACTAAGATATTTGACATATAAATGACATTGACAATAGTGTTGCTACATGAAAAAAAACAGACCATAAATTAGTAATACCACAGAAATAAAATAAAATTAGTAGAAATATATACTCGAAATTACGGACTGTTAAATATTTATTGTAATTATGGATTCTACTATTAACAATATAACTTATCGTAAGCCATGCAGAACAAGCTCATTAAATGACTTAACTACAATGACGAATGAAAAAACCATATTGGACACCACTATATTGAGTATTCCGGAGAGCCTACATGATAATAGCGACACTATTAATGAACACTTAATAGAACAAAATAAAGCACTTACACGAGAGTTAAATAGTGCGCATCAAGAAATTGAAAATTTAAACACTGAAAACACTCGGTTAAAATACGAACTTCAACAAATGATAAAAAAAATGAATACATATAAAAAAATTTGTTCAACCCCTACTAAAAAGAACACCACACCGCATAGAAATAAAAGTTTGCCACAGAAGAACACACTAACAACCAATTGTTCTGAAAGTGTGCCTTTGATGCAAAATAAAGAAACGCAAACTCTTGATACTTATTCTCATAAAATACCTAAGCAAACTTCATTTATTTACAAGGAATGTAAAAATACTAGTGACAAACGTAAAAATAAATTGTGCATAATCAACACCACCGAAAACAAAGAATGTTTGCCTTTAATAGAACAAATTTACTCAGACCATTTTAATTATTGTCACTATATATTGCCAAATAGACCAACAACAGATATAATAAGCAACGCCGAACAAATGGTAGAAAAATTTACTTTGAATGACTATTGTATACTAATTTTAGGTCAAAATGTTATAAAAGATGATTGCAACTACATATCTGTGGTAGATACAATAAAAACATCTTTGAAAAAATTCACACATACAAATTTAGTAATATGCACGCCTACATATGTAACAGGAGCACCAATATATAATTTTAAAGTCGAAATGTTCAATAACATTTTATACTATGGCCTACAAAATATTGATGGTGCGTATATTTTCGATAGTAATAGAGACCTCTCATTAGATATGTTTTCTTATATGACTGGCAAAATCAACAAGAAAGGAATACGAAATATATTTAAAGGAATTATGGAGAATATATTGGTGGACCTAAGTATATTTGGACACACAAACTCAGATAGACATAGAGAGACAAGTACGGGAAGTGAATCTTGTGACCAACTAGAAAACGACAATAAAAGTGCAAGCTTTTTTCGTTAGTAAAAATATTTATATCCTGCATCAAAATATTGCTGGCCTAATAAATAAGTTAGATGGGTTGTCAATTTGTTTACAAGAACTTATCGATAAGAAAATACATGTAGCAGTTTTATGCATTACGGAGCATTTCATGATGGCTGGTTATGAAAACTTACTAGTGATGCCAAACTATTCATTAGCTGCATGCTTCAGTAGAAATAACACCAAACGAGGTGGTGCATGTATACTTGTGAAGCATGACCATCAATGGAAAGAACTCCCAGAGGTAAAGAAACACTCCATTTCGGGTATGTGCGAATGCTGTGCTATAGAACTTACAAGATACAAAATTGTGATAGTTTGTATATACCGGATACCTAAAGCGAATAATTTAAATACGTTTTTATGTAAGTTAGAATCTATACTTCATTTGTTGGGTAAAAGAAGTTATAAAAATGTAATAATTGCAGGAGATTTTAATATTGATATTTTGAAACAAAATAGTGTTACTATAGATTTTGAAAATTTATTGTTAAGTTATAATATGACCTTAGCTATTAAGAAACCAACGAGACTTACTAGTAAATCATGTATAGATAATTTTGCTCATAATTTTCCTAAACCATGTAAAACGGAGGTGTTGGAATTTGGCTTGTCAGACCATACTTCACAATTATTGAAATTGCCAATCCAAACTATTACAATTAAAGCGTGGAGTAGACAAATACGAGATTTTTGTGCTGAAAATATAAAAAAATTCAAAGAATGCCTACATAAATTTTCTTTTCAAGATATGTATCGGGAATGTGATCCCAATAAAGCTTATAATTATTTTATTGAAAACTTTAAACTTTTTTACGATCTTTGTTTTCCCTATAAAATAATAAACGTTCGAGTGAATAGAAAGATTAAATGGATATCGCGTGGACTTAAGAAATGCAGTGCTAAGAAAAGACAGTTGTTATGGCATTTAAGATTCAAGCCATCAGATAGAAACAAGATGTTGTATGTCACCTATTCCAAATTGTTTAAAAAGATTATAAAACTTACTCAACGCGCTCAAAATAATTACAAAATTAAAACATCCGACAATAAATCGAAAGCTACTTGGCATATAATAAATAACTCTAGACTAAACATCCCACGTGACAATATTACTAGAATAAAAGTTGACGATAATATAATTACTGACCCAAGCAACATAGCTAATGCCTTTAATAATTTTTTTATTGACAAAATCCAGCCCATATTAGACCGCGGTAAAAATGTGACATCGAAAATAGGAAATACAGTTAATTCTATTTTCGTAACTCCGAGCATTCCAGATGACATACAGAAAATCATAGTTAGTTTAAAAAATACCAATTGTGTAGGATCTGATGACATATCGACTAAAATAATCAAAATAGTTTCTAGCCTTATAAGTGGACATTTAAGTTATATCCTGAACTTATGCATCAGTAATGGTACTTATCCTGACCATCTAAAGTCAACAATGATAAAACCTTTGTTCAAAAAAGAAAATAGAGAATTGATGGAATATTACAGACCGATTGCCTTTGTATCAATATTTTCTAAGATTTTTGAAAAGTATATACATAATAAAATTTATACTTACTTTGAATCCCACAAATTACTTTGTCAAGAACAAAAAGGCTTCAGACAAAATAAGTCAATTAACTTAGCTATATATGACTTTTATAAAAATATTATTACTCAGATGGATAATAGAGGCCCTATTTCTGCAATATACCTTGACATGACGCAGGCTTTTGACTATGTTGACCACAATATACTGCTAAATAAACTAGAGTCTTACGGAATAAGAGGTAATATTTTAAATTTAATTAAATCATATCTTTCTAATAGGACACAAATTACCATTATATCCAGAGTGAATATGAAAACCAAGAGTCAATTAATTTATAAATCGAAGTCACGATCTGTTACGTATGGCGTGCCGCAAGGCAGCGTATTAGGACCTCTGTTGTTCATTATATACATAAATGACTTACCCAAATCTACAAAACATCCAATGACACTGTTTGCAGACGACAGTACAGTATCTATTCCATGTGTAGATAAAGAAAATTATGAAAACGACATTAATGAAACTTTAGCTTCCATTGTCCACTGGTTAGATAATAATAACTTGAAAATCAATTTAATAAAAACATATGTAATGCACTTCAGTCAAAGGCCACGTCCGTACAATTTAAATATTTTCTATAACAATCATTCAATAACAGATACACATACGACAAAATTTTTAGGTTTAACTATTGATAAACAATTAAATTGGAAAGATCATACAATAGAATTATGCAAAAGGATTAGTAGCTCTGCATATGCATTGTATAAATTAGCTTCAATCGTAAGTATTGAGGCCGTACTCACTGCTTACTATGGTATTGCGGCATCTCTGCTACGGTACGGTATCATTTTTTGGGGTAATTCAACGAATAGGGAAATTGTATTCAAAGCACAAAAAAGGTGTATCCGAGCCATGTTTGGTCTTCAGACAGATGAAAGCTGTAAACCATATTTCATCAAGCACAAAATTCTAACGCTACCGTGTTTGTATATTCTCGAAGTTGCAGTATTTGTACATAGCAATCCTCAATTATTCCCGCACTTATCAGATTTTGTGAAGCGTAATAGGCGCAACAATAATAAATTGTGTTTACAAAAGGCAAAAACCAGCCTTATGAGCAAAAGTTTATTATGTATAGCACCTAAAATCTATAATAAAATACCTGTTGACATAAAATCTTTAAATATTAATTTGTTTAAAAATAAAGTAAAAAATAATCTATTAAGAAAATGTTATTATAGCTTGAATGACTTTTTTTGTGATAATAATTTCTGTATTTGCTAAAGTATTGATTATAATTTACCTCTATTTTATATTACTTTGACATTAACCTATATTTGTGTTTTTTCCGCTCTTTGAAATGTTGCATCTTAATTTATTAATGTAATCTTGATGACTTTGTAATACAATTTATCTTAAAAACAAACTTAATTCATACACCTCTTCAGGTAAATTTTGGTGAAACTTATTTATATTATATCATCATGTAACACCCAAAATTTTATGAATAAATGATTTTGATTTGATTTTGATTTGATTTGATTTGATTAAAGATTATTTTGATGATCAGAACTAGCTATCCAGTAAGTGGCTTTTGTGAATTCATTTATTGAACACGAAAACAAGTCAATGCGCTCAGCTACGTTAAGTGTGCGCAATGCTCGCGTCAGTGGCGCTTGTTGCAGTAAGTTTGTACGCGCTGTCGGTACCGCCAGCAGCCGCGGTCGCCGCCGCCGTCCCACGTAGTCATCCGGAACGCTAAACCTAAGCTCACCCAGTACTGTCGGATGGTGAATTTTCCCTTGCAACACTTTGAAGAGATACGTAGCAAGGGCCACTTCCCGTCTCACTTCCAGCTTGTAATACCCTACCATGCCAAGCACAAACAATGTTGGATAGATTAATGGATTATTTTGATTTATACCAGAAACTACATTTCGTCGGTGGCATGGCTCTACTGGTGTTTCATAAAACTCATTCTGAATACCTCTAAAACTTAGTAAGTCATTATATTTAATTTGAATGTATTTCTGGGAGACTACCCCAGTTTCCCGGTGGCAGCCGTTGTGACGTTAACATTGCCACGCCCACCGGTGCGCCGACAACGGAACGTATTCAAGAGGAGTTTCCTAGCGATTACGAACCGCTTTGCTCTCCTCATAGATTCGATTCGCTTCCAATTTCCGCTAAAAATGTATTCGCAGAGGAATATAATGGCCTCGCTCCTTCTCACTGGAAAATAAAATCGCTCTCATGAGAGAAGAAAAGGAGAGAAATGGGTGACATGCTTTTTTAGCTTGCTGATGTTCGATTAAATAAGATGACTAAATTAGTATTTGGAAGCTGTGTGATAGCATTTTCATTATTTTGATAGTCATAATCATTATCATCATCATCATCAGGCTATAATAGTCCACTGCTGGACATAGCCCTCCCCCAAAGAGCGCCATAGCGCCCTGTCTTCAGCTTGCCGCATCCAGCATCTGCCTGCAGTCTTTCGCAGATCGTCATCGCACCTGGTCGGAGGGCGTCCTACACTACGTTTGCCGAGTCGCGGTCTCCACTCAAGAACACGCTTACCCCAGCGGTTGTCGGTTCTTCGCGCGATATGGTCAGCCCACTGCCACACCAGCTTGCTAATTCTCTGAGCTATGTCGATGACAATGATAGTGTAATCTGCGATTAGTAAGATTTTCGTATCTCCTTGTTGTGCTGTCGGCGAGTAGGATTCTAGTTCTTTTTTCCTATATACATCTACCAGACTATTATTATTGTTCATATAACGCCACCGAGTTCACAAACTTTAAAGCGAACGAAACGAGTGTTTTTGGGTTGCTAACGCAAAAACACTCTGAATAACTATTTTTGTTAGATACAAATCTTTTCAGATGAGTAGGGTGCCGACGACCAATTAAACCATTGCTTCATCATCATTAAAATTTATCAATTACTAGCTTTTGCCCGCGGCTTCGCTCGCGTTAATTTAGAATTTGACGATCAATTCGGGTTGTACTCTGCTTGTAATAATACCTATAATTCAATCATGATTCTAAAAACAAGTGGCGCACTCTATTATCATAAGAACGTTATTATTGTTTTCCTCGGGAACAGTAATATTTTTCGGGATGAAAGGTAGCCTATGTCCGTTTCTGTACACCTGTCAACGTATATGCAAAATTTCAGAATGATCGGTTCAGTGGTTTAGGCGTGAAAAGGTAACAAACAAAAAACTCATTTTCGCTTTTATAATATTAGTTAGGATTAGGATTAATCTGTGTGCTTTAGCCTGACAGCGCGAGGATTCCTCGTCGAGGTACTAATCGTGCTTCAAATTTCTATCCCCGCAAGCCCTTTCTATCCCTCGGAAACAATACTTTGCCTAAATGAAAGTTACTTGTCCTTTTCTGTACCCCTGACAACGTGTATGCGTTATTTCATGATGATCAGTCGAGTAGTTACGGCTGAAAGCGTAACAAGCAAACTCACATTTATCATATTACTTAGTATTTACCAAAAGGCCTTTGTTCATCAACAGGACTAGTGTATACATATAAACTGAATATTAAGCCATTTATCAGCGGATTTTCAGGATATCGAGCTACCTTGTTCATTGACTACCAAATCGGATCAAACGATAATAACATATATGTACATAACCAGTTTGTATTATATAAAAAACTGGTTAGTTAGCATTTAAATTATGCCTTTCGTCATGCCATTATATGACAAAGTTTATCGCGTTCGTTTACCTATACATTACAATGTTTTGCTTGCACCTTCGCTCAGGAACATTACTTTACAGGATGCAACAACTTGATCGATCAGCATGAAATTTCATGTTGTCAGGCGTTCCTTTATCCAGGAAAAGTACTGTTACTAATCTAAACTACATTTATGCGAGCAAAGTCGCGGCCAAAGTCTAGTATATAAATAAATCATTGCAACATTTGAAGAACACCATTACAATTCACACAAACACATCACAACGTAAACATACAGTCCATTAACTTTTATTTTTAATTAAAAGGCGAGATAGTCGCTTTGTTAACAAGGATTAGTCCATCTCTATCCCGGCTTTGCCTCTTAATCGCCTTTGTTATACTAAACCTCTGTTTGTACCCGTATTTAGCACTAAAGCAAAACGTCTGAAACATTTTTACATTTAGGTATATTGAGCAATAGCTTTTGCCCGCGGCTTCGCTTGCGTCATAGAAGGTTAGGCAAAAAAGTGCTGTTACACCTAAGTGTAACAGTACTTTTTAAATAAAATATAGTCTATGTTACTCAGTGATAACATAGCTTTCTAATGGTGAAAGAATTTTTTGTATCGGTTGAGTAGTTTTTGAGTTAAATCCTTACAAACAGACAAACAAAAGATCAAATCTTTCGTTTTTATAACATTAGTATAGTCTATAGATTTATTTATATTATTACAGGTATTTTTCTAATATATTAGAAAAATACCTGGCCTTTTGGGGGACCTTACACGGGGTTATGGATCCAACGTGAAAAGGACCTTCGAGAGTTTTAATCTAAAATGAGATGGAACACCTAAGGTGGCACTAGCCGTAGCAGACGTAGGACTATTGCTACGTATGAACTCTAATATGTCTGGGCTATGGGGATGGGTGTTTGATGGACCGGTATATTGATAACTACAGATAAAAAACGGCGTCTGCCATTAAATACTCTAATAGCATCAATCAGATGGGCAGACGGTGACTCGCCAACTCATATCTATAGATTATAATTATTGTACACTAGCTGTTACCTGCGACTTCGTCCGCGTAGATTTTAACTAAAAAGTTTGTCTCCGCGGAAACCTATTTTTTCTAAAATCCAAGTAGCCTAAGTTACTCCCTATAACATCATCTATCTGCCAGTGAAAGTCCCGTCAAAATCGGTTCAGCCGTTTCGGAGATTAGCCGGAACAAACAGACAGACAGACAACAATTTTCAAAATATCTGTTTTCGTATAGGTACCTTATATACTTTCATATTATTATAAATTAAATAAAAAGCTGTTATTTTGACATTACAAACAGACACTTCAATTTTGTTTATTTGTATAGATAAGTAAAGCGAGCACGTTCTTTGCATATACAAACAAATATTGTATGAACGAATTTTTAATTGGAATATTAATTGGACCGTCTCGCATGCAAATATTGAAGTTTTGATTTGTTTTATGTGAAACAAACTCCCAAGTTTAGATTGTTTTGGCTTACTGTTGAAGTTTATTTTACGTGATAGAAACTACTCCTTGTCTATATTCTATGTTGCTGTATACCAGAGATTCCCAGACTTTTTTCTCAAAGAGCACTTTCAAAATTTTGCTGGTTCCGGTGGACCCCTGCAGCTACATTTCTACCATATTCCTTGGCATTCGTATTTATATTGGTGAAGAAGAACAAGTTCATGATATTAAAAAAAATATCAGAACTCTACGGGCGGACCTATTTTTTTTTAAATTCTTTTGACTGAACCTATCACGGTAGGCGGGCAGACCTATTTTTGTAACATGCAAGTTTTTACAAGTAACAGTCGCTGTTTCTTAAAATATTATCTGCCTACATTGATGGTTGAAGTCAAGCCAACATTTAGTTCTTCACTATCGAAAGCAAATAAACTTTCGTGGACCGCCGCTTATGAATTGTGAACCCCATTTTTTTTGTCACGCCAACGTAGACCTCCGTCGGGTCTCCCGTGGACCCCTGGGTGTCCACCTAGACAACTTTGGGAATTAAGGCTGTATACGAACGATAACATAATAATGGGTTCATTTTATGATAATTATTGCAAATGTAAGCAGTAGAGCCTTGCTGGTTTCAGCATGAATGCACCTGCTCGATTGTAGTCAGTTTCTAACTGCAGACAGAATACCCCTACCCTGTCTATTCGAACCTTGTTATACAGGCATGTAATAACAAAATCGATAAATTGGTGTGGTTTTATATTGTTTTGTAAACTCTATTGTAGTTTTCACCTAGTCTATACTAATTATAATCCTAATCCTAACTAATATTATAAAAGCGAAAATGAGTTTGTTTGTTTGTTTGTTACCTTTTCACGCCTAAACCACTAAACCGATCAGTCTGAAATTTTGCATGTACGTTGTCAGGTATACAGAAACGGACATAGGCTACCTTTCATCCCGAAAAAGTTACTGTTTCCGAGGAAAACTACAATGGCGCCACGTGTCTTTCGAATCATGATTGAATTATATTATTACAAGCAGAGTACAACTCGAATTGACTGTCAAATTCTAAATTAACGCGAGCGAAGCCGCGGGCAAAAGCTAGTATATAGATAAAGCCTGAATGCCTTAGAGAGTCGGGTCTGGGCTAGTCCCCGGTTTGCCTTTACTGGCTGGCGGGGATGGAACTTCAAGAGAGCCCGTAGGACTGTCAACCCTGGCTTGCCTTGGTCGGCCGGTCAGAAGTGGGCCGCTAGCTCTAAATTAAAACTTTCGAAGGGCCTCTGCATATTGGACTCATGTCTCCTTGTAAGCCACCCAAAGGCACTAGGAAAATACCCGTGAAAAAGAAACACATACCTATATATAAAGAGAAAATATTTGCATTGTGTTTTGTAATGAACTCAGAAACTACCCGACTGATTTAAAATTCTTCGTCATTAGCCCCGTGACTCGTAGCCTAGTTATATACTCTGTATTATATCTGGATAAAGTTAAAGATTATTTATTGCTCCACTCCTAAGGAGAAATAATCATAAACGTGGATGATATCTGGGGAATGACTGCTAATCCATACTAATATTATAAAACTGAAGAGTTTGTTTGTTTGGTTGAACGCGCTAATCTCAGGAACTACTGGTTCGAATTGAAAAATTATTTTATTGTTGGATAGCTTATTTATCGAGGATGGCTATAGGCTATATAACATCACGGTACGACCCACGGGAGCGGAGCAATAATCAAAAACGTGGATGCAAACTGCGGCATGATTGCTAATCTATAATAAAGCAGTATTCTTGAATTACAGTATCGCTACACAATTGTGCAATAACATGCCGATATAATTATTACTACATATCATTCATCGTATAGCATTGAGCAAGCGATGTGTGTATTAATATTATCTCCATAACTAGACTAATTAGTCTCATTAGCGACCCAGAACACGTTAGTTTGACTTGTGTTCCGATATGAGCATGTATTACGTGTGTAATTATTATGTAAATTTAATGTTAGGAGCGTGTTTGATCATGTGTGTAGGGAGTACGTTCAGTATGTTAATTGTAACACAAATACAAAGTAAACAAGATGGGTGTAAAAACCCAGGATTCAACCTCTTCGTCTTCATGTGACCTTGTGACCTAGGGGTCACAAGGTCACATGAAGACCCTCGAGATATAGGTATCTCGAGGGTCTTTTGACCCACAGGGCCCATATTCAAACTCAACTGAGGTATGACCCCAAGGTGTCTGCACACCAAGTTACAAGTCAATATTTTTCATTTAAAATATGTGACCCTTATATCTCGGGGGTCTTTTGACCCCCAGGGCTCTTCGAAGACGACTCAGAGGTTAATAATTGTGATAATGTATCTATACTTACTATTTTATTTTATTTTATTAAGGAAAACAAACAGTAGTATATTATGTATTAACAATCGATGCTTAAAAATACATTTAAAACTAAAAAATACACTACCCATAACGTTATCCACAGATTACATAAAAGACTTGCTTACTGTAAGGATCAAACAGAATTTAATTTTAGACTATCTACTACATATCAATACAAAAAGAGAAAATGTACATAAAGTTATGTTGCCAGAGTCAATAAATAAAATCTAATGCTGTTTTTGGAGTACCTTGAAAACATCATTTCTGAATGTGTGCTTATAAAGAACAATATATTAGTATAAATAGATTTTGCCCGCAGCTTCCCTCGCGTTAATGTAGCTTAGTCAGGTAAGTAACAGTAGATACTTTTTTCTGGATAAAAGGTACCCTATGTCCTGTTCTGTAACACTGACGTGTATACAAAATTTCATGATGATCGATCGAGCAAGTAAGGCGTGAAAGCGTAACAAACAAACTCACATTCGCATTTGGAATATTAGTTAGGCTATAATTAAACTGACGAGTTTGTTTGTTTGAACACGCTTATCTCTGGAACTACCATTCGGATTTGAAAATTCTTTTTGCATTTGATAGCCCAATTCTTAAGAAAGGTTATATGCTATCACATGCGAGTCATTAGAGCGGAGCTGTCATCATAAACTTAGGTAAAACCGGTATTAGAGTAATACGTATGAATAGATACGTATACAATGTACGTGTGTGCTATTAGATACTAATATACACTTATAGGCCCAGGACTTCACTCGCTTAAAAGTAGGTTATGTCAATTTATAGTTGAAAGGTACCGTATGTCGTTTTCTGTTCCCCTGTCAACGCGTATGCGAAATCCTAACTAATATTATAAAAGTGAAAATGAGTTTGTTTGTTTGTTACCTTTTCACGCCTAAACCACTGAATCGATCATCCTGAAATTTTGCATATACATTGACAGGTGTACAGAAACGGACATAGGCTACCTTTCATCCCGAAAAAAATGGCTGTTCCCGAGGTACACAACAATAACGTTCTTATGATAATAGATGGCGCCACATGTCTTTCGAATCATGATTGAATTATATTATTACAAGCAGAGTTCAACCCGAATTGATTGTCAAATTCTAAATGAACGCGAGCGAAGCCGTGGTCAAAAGCTAGTTTTATGATAATCAGTCGAGTAGTTAAGCCGTGAATGCGTAACAAACTCATATTCGCATTTATTATATTAGTTAGGATGGGTTATGCAGAAATGTAAATACAGACATTCATATCTGAAGAAAGAAAGTATGTAATTTATTTGCTTATTGTTATGCGTTATAGGGGATATTTTCATATCAAATCCAGCATTCATGAACTAGGGCACGGTTCCAGGCCCTTAAAAATATACGTGAACTGATAATATGACTGCATTGGTCCCAGCATGAAGGCAGTTATTGCATTTTTCATGAGTAGAGTCGGTAGTAGAATTTAATAACAATAAACAAGCCCCTAGTATATCTATTGGCAGCATAGTATTCACATAGATTTAATATAGGTTAGTATATATTAAAACTATGTATTTTATCTGAAAATTAGAAAAAATAATCAATTTCCTTTTCCCTGTGATAGTATTTATGTATTTTATGAAATTAATCGTAGTAAGCTTGTAATTGAATCGATAATATTTTAAAATCTCAATCACTGGGTACATATTATAACACAAAGTCCCCCGCCGCGTCTGTCTGCCTGTCTGTCTGTTCGCAATAAACTCAAAAACTACTGGACGGATTTTCATGCGGTTTTCACCAATAGACAGAGTGATTCAGGAGAAAGGTTTAGGTGTATAATTTGTTAAGGTTTTGTACTACGCGTGCTAAGCCAGAGCGGATCGCCAGTTATATTATAAAAATGAAATCCATTTAACCTATCGAGTCGCAGCGGTACACCGATGGCCAGCCACAATATATTATTAACTAGTTTTCACCCGCGGCTTCGCCCGCATAAATGTAGGTTAGGTTAGGTTTGCAACAGTTATTTTTTCTGGATGAAAGGTACCCTATGTCCTATTCTGTACCCCTGACAACGTGTATGCAAAATTTCATGTTGATCGGTTGAGTAGTTAAGGCGTGAAAGCTTAACAAACAAACAAACTCATTTTCGCATTTATAATATTAGTTAGGATTATGTCTAGTATTCTAAGACTTGACAGTTTAACTTATTTACATTACAGTTTTGCCATAGTTAATGGCAGTGTTGTACCATCCATCTTTTTAATGAATACGAACAAAACTGACACAATCGGATTGTCGGCGCTGCATACAAAGTATGAATGTCTGTGACGTCAGATCCGTCAAATTATGGTCATCTGCTCAGACGTATGTATATAACAGCTTTATGCTACTTCCTTAGTCTAAACAATTGTTATCAAACGCATGAGCCGAATAACGACAGTCGCATCACAAATTATACAATTCCAAATGGCAGAATCAATAGCGTGTATGTATAGGAATATCGGAAGCAATGCCTGATTTTTCTATTTAGGAATATTTCTCTATTCGGATATGACAATTCCATCGTACCCTATTATCCCTAGTCTTCTTCTCCCTAGCCTTTATTATTCCTAAGTCACTTGGGTCGGCTTTCTAGTCTAAACGGATTTGAATGGATATCAGTTTTTACACGGAGCGACTACCATCTGACCTCCGCAACCCGAAGGCTAACGATACCCTAAGGCTAGATCAGTGTCAGGATGTTAGAAGGCACTGCCTTTCCCAATAACGACTGCCATAGATATTCATGGCAGCCGGGACCGACGGCTTAACGAGCACTGCGAGGCACGGAGCAGGCGATAATTGTCAATCAATACGCACATAATTTCGAAAATTCATATAACTTCCGAAAGTCGAGAGGTGGGCGATGTGGGTTCGAACCCGAGACCGTCTGCATTGCAGTCTGTTGCTCTCCCCACTGAGCTATTATCTCTAGTGCCTATTATTATAATGCGTGTATCTATTTTCTGACATTGTTTTGGACCGTCCATAAAAACGACGTGGGAAATCATTACGAACGTACGTGCGAAAACCCGCCGCAAGACTCATAGATGCACAAGATTCTATGAATGTTTTGGCGATTTGTATGTACCGAATATGTAAGGCTTAATTTAATTATATTAGGAATACATAAAACTCGTAATTACAAAGGTAATTATGAGTTTTTTACTACACAAGTGATTAATATTAGTGTAGCTATAGGAGAGACTGGTCCAAGCCAGCGCATAATAGAGAGACATGGAAAAGAGAGAGTAAGGCCTTTGTCCTGTATTGGCAGATATAATACATATTTGCTGTAAACATGGATAGTCTCCTCCATCCCATGGCATTAGATTCTGCTTATTTTTACATGCGATTATGAGGCCTCGGATCGGAATCAGTCAACAGGTAAGGGTATGTATGAAAATTTTCAGTAGCAGCTCGGATTCTGGTAATGTGCCTAGTAGAGAACAATAGGTTGCCCTTTATATGGAACCTAAAATAAAAACTGGCGAAATGTCGGTACCTACCTCTCTGCCTACGCTTTCTGGATTATCCAGTAATCTTTATATTAACACTAGAGCGACTAGAGCGCGTACCAACAAGTTTGGGTCCTCATACCTCTGCCGAACGACCAAGGCATGGAATTCTCTGCCAAGGCACGTGTTTCCTTCTTCCTTCAATCCTGGGTGCTTTAAGCGGGGCGTGAAAAAGCACCTTCTCAGACCGTCAAAGTAGAGACCTCAACATCGTCTCGGCTGCTATGAGGATGGTGTGGAGGCCACTGCTCTTAGACCACACGACTGTTACCATCAGGTGGAGTGTGGTTATATTGAAGAGCAAAATAAGAAAATAAAAAACTAGGCTATGCAACACTAAAAGAATTTTTCAAATCGAACCTGTAGCTCCTGAGATTAGCGCGTTCAAACAAACCAACAAACTCTTCATCTTATAATATTAGTATAGATAGATAATGTCGAGATTAGCATATTTTGAAATAGGTACGCTATTACATAAGTTTAAACTGTATTCGTAGTAACTTTAAGTTATATTGCGGGCCTTAAACAAATAAAACTTCCGTATTTTCAACTGCACGTTCGAAGTTAGCCATGTTTGCAGCGTGACAGCTGAGTAATCAGTTCAGCTGGCTAATCTGTTCAACCTTAATTAAGTTAACCCAGTTTCATTGAATACTTATTCAATACAGTCAACAAACGGTTTAGTTTTAATACCTGTGGATATCATTATTATGCATTTTTATTCAATTTTGCACGTGACAGACTTTATTTTTGGAATTGATATTGTAGTTTCGTGATTTACAAGTAAACAAAACAGGGCGGACCTCTTATAACGTCATAAACAGAAATATTTTTAGAAGTTAGAAGGTAAACTAATTTATTTTATCGCGTTGTTTATTCATGTCATTATTGTATGCTCACATGGCTGAATAGAAGTAAACAGTAACTATTAAACCAGTGTTTATATAGTCGTTTTAAGTTTACAAATTATGTAATAATAGTGTTTTAAAGATAAACAACGCGATTATCTTTACTATCCTTACTAATATTATAAATGCGAAAGTAACTCTGTCTGTCTGTCTGTTACCTTTTTACGGTTAAACCAATCAACCAAATTAGGTAGATGAAATTTGGTACAGTTATAGTTTAAAACCTAGGGAAGGACATAGGCTACTTTTGATTGATGTAGGTACCACGTGGGCGGAGCCGCGCGCAAAAGCTAGTATCCTATAAAGTAGTTTAATTTAAATGTATAACATTTGAGTACCTAAACGTTAGACCATAATATATTTTAGAAGATTTGTCTTTAGAGTAAGCATAGGTGTGCAATTAAAAGATTTCAAAGGTGACTCTTAAATCTGTCAAGTATTAGAATACCAGATATAATTAAAAATCTATTGTATCTGGCCACCGGTGTGCCGCTGCGACGGAATAGCTTAAAGGTATTAAATTTATAAAATAACATTGTGTGGTTATTGAAATATGCGTTATGTTAATGTAACTGCTTATCAAGCCGTCGGAAATGTTTAGAAGCATGGTTTATCACAGTATTTTAATTACGATTTTATTTGTTACTTACTAAATTATGCCCGTGGCTTTGCTCGCGTTAATGTCGATTTTGTTATACCTTTATATCGAACAGTATATCTGGATGAAAGGTATGTCCTTTTGTGTAACCCTGACAACGTGTATACAAAATTTCATGATGATCGGTTTTTTTTATACTACCTACTTAGGTGGCAAACAAGCATACGGGCCACCTGATGGTAAGTGGTCACCGTAGCCTATGGACGCCTGCAACACCAGAGGCATCACTTGCGCGTTGCCGACCCTTTAAGAAAGGAAGTGGGAAGGATAAGGAGCGGGAAGGGGGAAAGTGAGTGATTGGGCTTCCGGTACTCTCACTCACCGAACGAAGCACAACAGTAGGATTACTTTTATTTCACGTCGATATTCTGTGAGAGGGTAGTCCTTCCCAGGTCGAGCCGGCCCATTCTTGCTGAAATCAGCGAGGCTCTACTAAAACTTTGTTACGCTTTTATGTCAAACAAACTCACATTCATATTTATTATATCAGTTAGGATGTATTTAATTCTACTTCTGGTCGCCTCGTGGTCGAATTTCGATAGTAACAATTTTTTTATATATTTCTAACCAGAAGGAGTTTAGAAAGACATCCCTGTAAATTTTAATTGAATCAAATATGCTTAAAACAGGTTTCAATGTTTTCTCATCCGTATTATTAATATATAAATGTTCTGTTTCTTGTAAGTATTGATTAAATAAATAAGGTGTCTTACAAATTGTCATTATGTAAGACACCGGGTAATGTGAACTTCCTACTATCAGTTTTTCCGCTAATGAGATTACGAAGGTCAACTGTACCACCAGCGGTTCAAGTTCCGTGTACGAGGTAAATGCAATTTGATTAGATTAAAGTCGTACTCAATACGAAAAAAGCTTCTTCAATACATATGTACATATTCTCAACTCTCATCTATACTAATATTATAAAGCTGAAGAGTTTGTATGGTTGAACGCGCTAATCTCAGGAACTACTGGTTCGAATTGAAAAATTATTTTAGTGTTGGATAGCCTATTTATCGAGGAAGGCTATAAGCTATATAACATCACGCTACGACCCACGGGGGCGTCGCAGTAACGATAAACGCGGGTGAAACCGCGGGCATATCTCGTGCGTCTATATACAGCTAGGTGGTTAAAGAACACCTATGCTTATCCTTTCGCCATATATAATTTCAAATTTTTAAGTCCCACAGAATATGGGACGAGCCTATTGCTTCATTCAATATACTTAAATATAAGTAGCTTTTGCCCCCGGCTTCGCTCGCGTTAATTTAGAATTTGACAATCAATTCGGGTTGTACTTTGATTGTAATAATATAATTCAATCATGATTGGAAAGACACGTGGTGCCATCTATTATCATAAGAACGTTATTGTTGTTATCCTCGGGAACAGTAATTTTTTTAGGGATGAAAGGTAGCCTATGTCCGTTTCTGTACACCTGACAATGTATATGCAAAATTTCAAAATGATCGGTTCAGTGGTTTAGGCGTGAAAAGGTAACAAACAAACAAACTCATTTTCGCTTTTATAATATTAGTTAGGATTAGGATTTCAATTAAGTTATTCATGGAATATAACGACTACGGGGTTACACGTCCCTGTTATCGAGAGAACAATTTATCTCGCATTGGCAGCTTGGATTCGAGCATATTGGCGTCTATCGGTATTTTGCTCTTGCTTTTACCGAGAAGTTTAAACCTGAACAATGAATAATACTGTTTGAACAATAAATTGAGACGATATAATAAATCCACCAAAAGCGTAAAGACCAAATGAAGTAATGAAAACGGCAGTTTGATAGCAATAAAAACATTGCTTGTCCGACTTATGTATAACAAGCAACTATTATAGTTACCGCGAAACGTTTTGTAGTTTATTCAACAAAATGCAACAATTTTAATGTCACTCGTTTGCTTCATTTGTAAAATATAAAGAGTAGTTCGGCTTAAAGTTTTACTGAGAGAACGTTGGAGCAATAAAACCACAATAACAACTTATATTTCGCAGAATAATCTCATCATTTTGCCAGTGGCATTCTGTGCATGGCCGTGATGCCTGTATTTTTTGTTTTATGAATGTTATGATGTAACTCTGACTATTATAAAACTTTAACAGTTATGTTAGTGCGTACGACATGTTTTTAATAAAATAACTAAGATTGAGTATTTAGAGGACAGTGAAGGCAAACATTGTTAGGAAACCTGCATGTCTGAGAGTTATCCATAATGTTCGCGAAGATATGTGGAGCCTACCAACCCGCACTGGGCCAGCGTAGTAGACTATGGCCTAACTCTTCTCACAATGAGAAGAAGCCCGTGCCTGTTATTATATTATATTATTTAGAGGAGTACGAATTTGAAACTGTCGGTCTATTTGCTGCGGCATCACGCAATAACCACTGAATGATATTAATGCGACATCACACTTCGGTAGCTTGAGCTTCAACTTAAGATCTTAGCTACATTTTATTTGGTTCTGATCAGTAGAACTGAAGAGATATATACATTATACTAATATTATAAAGAGGATATTTTATAATTTAGTTTGTAATTAATAAGTGAACTCAACAACTACTGGACCGATTTTAATCATTCTTACACTACTAGAATGCTACTTTAACCAAAGTAACATAGGGTATATAACATCACGCTACGTACCACGGCAGAGGAACAGTAATCATAAACGTGGGTGAAACCGCGGTGGACATCTAGTGTTAATCGTTGGGAATAAACATATTTGTTTGATTTGTTATTTAATTTACTAGCTAATTAACTCGGTGATTTAGTGGCGTTATCATGAAAAGCTATAATATAGGTAGCGGTATGTATTTCAGAAGGATATGTCACGCTTGACTGAGCGGACACCGCCGGTCCTAATTTTTAACTAACTATTTAAACTTGTACTACCGTCGATATTTGGAGGGTTCACCTTCATAAATAAAATCAATACCATCAATTATTTTGAGGCTTTGTTACCAAGTAGCTATCTCGGGTATTGAAATTCTCAGAAACTGCTGCTTGGGGGAAATCATGGTGGCCTGATTCATCCAATATTCACCCAAGAATCTCGCAAAACCATCTATTTATCACTTTTTTTATATCCTCCTTGTTCAAGTTTGCCTATAACCTGCCTCAAAAATTGGAGTATCAATCGAAAAAGTATTTTCAAATCCGACTAGTAGTTCCGGAGATTAGCGCGTCCAAACAAAAACAAACAAACTATTCAGCTTTAGTAGCTTTGTTCTACTTTTTTCTGGATGAAAGGTTCCTTGTTGTTATCATGTTAATATGTTGTGTTTATATTAATGGTGTGTCTAATAAATTACTTTTCTTTCTTTCTTTCATAATTATGTCATTTACAGTTTTCAGTACCCCTGAAATGACATAAGGAACCTTTCAATGACAATGACGTGTATGCAAAATTTCATGATGATCAGTAGAATATTTAAAGCGTGAAAGTGTAACAAACAAACTCACATTCGCGTTTATAATATTAGTTAGGGAATACATACAATACACAGCGAACAGAACCGAATCATGAATACAGCATACTCGTATCGAAGTTATAGACAAGGCTCTTTGAATGGTCCTGCAATGTTCCTAATATATCGGCAGTTCGTGCCAACGCCGTCCATCGGCACACGTTATTGAAACAATACCTACTTAAACTACTTCGGCTGCATGTACTGCGAAAACTGTAAAACTCCATGTTGCATTATCATTTGGTACACGTGTGTAACGTAATGAGGTCAGTTTCTTATGAACATCTTCGGGTTTTATTCTAAGGGCAACCATTTTAACCTTTTTTTTTTCTTTTACGTGGGGCATAATGCATTGGCGCATACACCTCCGCGGGGGCGGGCGGAGGGGTTATGTCGGACTCACCTGGAAAAAGATGGAATATCCCAGTAATACCGACTAAACCTACCACGGTGTTCCTTCTCACAATCTATGGCCATACATCCTGCATAACCATGCAGGGAATACTCGCGCATACATCCTGCATAACCATTTTAACCTGTCAATTGTTAGGATGCCAGATATATTTGAAAACCTATTGTGTCTGTGTGCCGCAGGTGTTCGGCTGCGACTCAATAGGATAAGTAAAAGCTATGATACGTAGGATTATCAGATCTACTTGAAGAGCTGTTGTGTTGTTACTACTGCTGGTGTTTATGATGTCGAACTGACGACACAACGGTTAGCTTTTATACAGAGTCGGCAACGCGCAGGTGATTCTTAGTCAAGTGCACAATTGTATTCGAAACATATTCGAACGTATTTACATTATTTTAATTCTTGTGATGCGTGGTTAACTATTGGTTTTCGGTATCGAGACCTGTACCATATACTGTTTGGACAATCATGTGAATAGAATGCAATTATGTGCATCGCTTGGTGATAGTCCTGAAGACTAAACAGTGACCATTCGTTTTAATTAATCTACCTTAATATAGTATCAGACTTGGAACAAATACATTTAGTAGATTTTAGTTTTTCCGAGTCTGGGTGCTTTTTATGTCCGAATGTTTAAATGTTTGTCGTTGTTTGAAAATCTCCCGCGACACAAGAATTATGCCTAGGTCGAGCGTATTCTGCTTAAAATTAAAATATTAGGTACCTAATTAGTTTTATAAATAGTATTAAGCCAAATGCATGTGTATCTACGCTAATTATAAACTGTATTATGTTATAGACTAATCGTTCGATTGTGTGATCTGGAACTACTACTACCAGTAACGGTATACATATTTTTATGAATAAAACTGAATCTTTACAATGTAAACATATTTTACGGATCTTGATTTAGCTGACTGTTTAGTTTTGGTAAGCGGGTCGGGTACAAGGTCTTACGGTTCACTAACTTTACACAAAGTCAGTTTACTAACTTCGGAAAGGTCATTGCATAGAAAGTTTCTTTGAATCCGTTTTAATCCAATTCCTTCAATGGTCATGTACTACATATATCCTCAATTCTCAGTTAATTCATTAAATATATTAGTAGGCATGTGTCTTATAATAGCTGGGCTAACTTTCGAAACTAATTTTGGTAGAAGTATTTAGTTGTCCCATTAAGTAGTTTAGGCGGTAATATTTATTAATGACCAATGCCGCTGGAGGGTATTTTCTCATATGGGTCTAGCCCTAGTCCCTTCTTTTGGAGGTTCAATTAGATTGGTTTTGCTCTTAGGTAGCTGTTCCAGTTATGAAAGACATGACTTTTCCAACATTTTAATATGACTCTTTTGTGAACTGACAACATGTTATGTGTTTGGAAAAGATCACTATGTTTTGAATGCTGTCAGTAAAAATTTACAGCATATTAACAAACCTCATAAGCCTAAATAGATTATTATCTACAGCCGATATTCCAAAATCTCATACAACTAGACAAATGGTTCCATTATAGGTGATGTTTAGAAACCTAAACATTTAAATGGATGTTCCAATATTGTTGTCTAAAATGTCTAAATAATCAGCGTAGGCGTCATCGTTTAGTTTCTAGTATTTAATTGGTTATCCAACACTCCAATCCATTTTTTTTATATTCTTGTTTGAGTTAGATTCTGGGTGTTGGATGTGTAGGTTTGATTAGTGGATCCGATTAACTCGGCCACCTGTATAGTTGAATTTTCAAAATATGTATATTGTATATGTGTGACTGGATGAGGACTGGCTTTGAAGTTAAATTACGTTAGACGTGATTTTATCGCGGTTTATTTTGTTTACACTTTTATTATTTTTTGTACTTTCCTCGACGTGTCGTACATTTCACCAGCCTTGTTTACGAGTAACGGGTAATACCTAAGTTGAAAAATAATTGGAGCTCACATATAGGGTTAGGTAAAGATGAATTGCACCCCAATTTCGCGAACAATTTCTTTTAACTCCTACTTAATTTCTATACGAGACTATTTCCATAGGCTAGGCTATAAGTCTAGAAGTAAGTTTTTGTTGTTTATTGTAAGGACGGTAGTCCTGACACATTTCCAGGATCCCCTCAGGTATTGAAAATTTAATAGCACAAGATCCTAATAATAGCATAAATTTAAACTACGGCCTAGCAAAGAAATCTTTCATCTAAAATCAAGACTCTTCAAAGATTCCGACAGATAATATGTTAACACGAAACATCTCATCTATTGTTCAAGAAAAACTAGCAAAACGCAAAAAGTGCGAGTGTTTCAGTGGCAGCCGAAATGTCGAATGAATAATGCATCGGCGTGCCGGTCGACTGGCCGCTCTAACCTTGATCTTAGCTGCGGTGGTAATGTTCGCGTATCCTGTTGCCGACGCTGTTTTTGTATAATAACATTGTTTATACTATTTATCGGGTGATATAATATACTTGTTATGCGCGGCTTCGTCCGTGTTCGTTAAGAAGTGTCCTACGTTCATTCCCGTGGATAAATTCTCGGGTTTGAGCGTAATTGCGTCGCAAAATTTTCACACATGTTATCAATATGTTGGGTTATGAGGATAATGTTTTATCATTAAGCGGCCATTAACCCATCGTCTGTAATTTTATAGACACAATAAAAATCTATTGTTATGTATCTCCTGGAGATTGAGTAACGGTTAAGCTATTAAATATCATTTTAAAGAAAATGCTCTTATATCTTACATAATATATTATATTATAAATAACTGCTAAAGTCTGCTAGTTTGTCTTTTTTTACGTAGCAATGGAAAGACGGTTCAACATGAATTTTGCCTAGAAATAGTTAAGTGAACAGAGAGTGATATAGGCTATTTACATACAGAAAATCGCGAGAGAGTCCTGTGGGATCGCTCTTTTTAATTAAAACCATAGAAGCGAAGGAAAGGCGCGATTAACAGTAGTATTATACATACAGAACGTCTATTATTGTAGAATTTCAATGTAACATAAATAAAATAATATCAGCACGGGCCTTTTCTCTGTGTGAGAAGGGTTAACCATAGTCGACCACGATAGAGTATACGATAGACTTCATATATCTTCATATTTCTTACTGTCGTAGTCATGCTAACTGTGATTTGTTGTCGTTCCCACATGCAAAGAGTTTCAACAAGATTATATCTTTTGTGTACCTATATTATTAAGCTACAATTTAATGTCCGA
Source organism: Catocala sponsa (assembly GCA_963564715.1). Taxonomy (NCBI): domain Eukaryota; kingdom Metazoa; phylum Arthropoda; class Insecta; order Lepidoptera; family Erebidae; genus Catocala; species Catocala sponsa. Next base: position 6,346,622 of record OY751346.1, on the reverse strand, counting down.
ATGTCGAAGTTTTATACTAGTGTTTATATATAAGTGTAAAGGTGTTCTCATGTAAGTGAAATGTAAATTTATTTATGAGAAAATGAAGTCTTTAACCAGAATATTATACAAATCTCTGAGACATGCAGTTTCCTCACGATGTTTTCCTTCACCGGTAAAACGAGCGATAATTAACATAAATGGTAATATTTTATTGAAAACATTTTTGGTGGCTTTCCTCCTATACATACTTATACCTACAATAACACTGGTAATGTTCTGTTGGCTTTTAGCTATGTATTGATATAAGCCGGGATCAAAGCCATCGGTTCCCTGAAAGGTTAACCTTTGTGATTTGATTGGTTGCGGATAATTCAGTTAGTAAATCCCAACAGTTGACATACGTTTGACCGTCTGTTAACAAGTATTGGTGTTGATCTTTCAGAAACCGGGGTTGTCAATGTCACTCATCGTATCGCCGCGATGAAATCGCTGCCGCGCTGTGTAGAGATATATTCATAGAGTTACTATTGAATTTGATGGCATAGCGAGACTATCGTCGCGATACACTCGACCGTGTAGGTGACGCCTTACTGTGCCATCGGACCGGCCCACACGAAGATGACGAGACAAACTAGACTCCTTTAAAAAATATTGGTCCTTAGCGGCTTTAGGTAGAGATAGCCGGATAGAAGGTGGGAAGGACTGACTTACAGTGTGACATTATAATAATAACTGTATGATAATGTCAATTTTCTCAACGCACGCAATAGTATGCCAAGCATTATCCATATATCTACAACAACAAAATTGCTCTGCCTCTAACAACACAATAAGTTCATAGTTACCGGTGACAGGCCGTAACATCATAACTTTGCATAATGTATAAGTGAATAGCAACATTGCGAGCATTGTCTTTCTCGAGAACATTACTGTGAAAGGAAAGTTTCGTCTGGACTAAAGTTTAGCTAGTTATAAAACTGAATCGCGCTCCTGAGACTTGACTGAATCCTACGTACAAATGTCACTATTGCAGCTTATTTCTATATATTATACGCAAAAGGAAAACTTTGTACTTACTCTTTATTTGATGCAGAAAACAAGTTACAATTGAACAATTTTACCTATATTGCGCGTCCGGAAGAGTGTACGATTTGCATTTTTGCTTTAGTTTGGATAAGCCGTGATTATTGAAATCTAATTATCTGTTCTGTATTAAATAACGCTCACAAATTGGTCTTTCTACGTCACTTCAATGTTATACTTTTAACCTACCTATTATATAGAGGGGGAAAGGAGGGGTTGGAGCATCTTCAATACTTGTTATTAGGTTATTCTAGTGCATGTGCTAGTAAAACCACTACCATTCATATATGTATGTTTCTCGTAACACGATTTTTTTCTAACATGTTACATAAGTAAAATATCTAGCCATTTAGGAGGCGTTCACGGAGACAGGTCCAAAGAGAAGAGGCCATGTACACAACGATTTATTTTAAACTAATATAGATTTATTATTAGATATAGATGCGTTAAAGTACGTTTAATAGTTTGTCGTTCTATTTAAGGGTGACAAGCACTTATGTCAGATAGTTTATGCACTAAAGGATAACATAGGCTTATTAGGCAGGCAAATGCAACGTTTAATTATATTCCCTTAGAACCATGGGAGCGAAGCGCGGCTAAAAGCTAGAATTACTTAAATAAACGATGTTGTCGTGAAACGTGCACATGTGATACATAAGGAAAATGTTTGCCAAGAAATCCTTACTGTTTATTTACTAGCACATCATTGTTGTTAGGGAAAACCTGTTGAGTAATTAGAAGTACAAGGTAGTTAATGTTATGTTTAAAACCTTTTTTTGCTTACCTTCATTTTTATATCACTGTATCGTTGATACAATGTTCACGCGCATGTCGGCCTAGGCGCAACTGCCAATCAAGAGTTTAGGCGCAAGCCACACAGAAATGGCGTGTGGTGTTAAGGTCGCAACCGACTTATACAACACCGCTCCCACACGGCAAAATAATGTTTATAGAAATTTAAGCTTTAGGGAGCTCCTCTGTAGACATAATTTATATTGATATCACAAATTAGCAAACAGCTCGCTGTAAGCGAGCTTACCGCCATCGTCCTACTCAATAGTTGATGCTACGGCCACGCTTACGCGCTTACTTTAGCGTGCGGCTTCAAGCGGGTGGCCCGCGCGCTTCAAGCGGGCGGCCTGCGCGATGTACGCACGCGCGGATAGTAGTAGCTAGTCGACTGCTAGCTGTCGGTGCGTGGACAGCGGGTAGTGGCCTCTCTGTTTGGCTTAGCTGTGCGAGAGCGGTGTTGTATAAGTCGGCTGCGACCTTTAGCGTGGCGCGGGCATTTTGTTATCCCTTTCTTATTTTGAACAAAACATGTGTGAGCGAAGTAAAATGCATGTTATGGTGTGAATGCTCCTACGGCGTATCCTCGTACTTCACGCCAGAGTCAGACGCTATTATAATGTGGCTTGGACCTTAGATTCAAACACATATACAGATTTAATGGTTGGTACATTAGGTATGCTATTTCATACAAACAACGTATAGGACTGTGTATTCCCGAAAGCAGAGATTATTGGTAGGGAGGGACTAAGTGGACCATTCCTGACCCAAAAAATCTGGCGTGGATGAGATCTTAGGTTTTAAATCAAAATTCTAGGATTGCATGTAAGCCAAGTTTATGAGCCAGGTCTCTCCTAAAGAAAACCCTAAATACTTTAATGACAGAGGTCAAACATATATAGTTATCTCATGTCACAAGATAATGTGACTCTCGAAGAAGAGCTAGACACTCACGAAATGCGATGTTATACCCACATTTCACCAGTTAACTATAGTATTAGTAAGTGCCATGTAATAGGAGGCGAGAAAATTTCCGTCTACCGGACATATGACCAGGCGTCGTCCTTACTACTGAGAATTTCCAAACAGAAAAACTCAGTAACATTTCTCTGGACTCGGTTATTAACCTCTGAGTCTTCTTCGAAGAGGTTAATGAAAACAGTATGTGGGTCTGTGTGTCGGTCTGCTAGTGACAGACATAACTCCGGAACCACTAGACCGATTGACTTGTAACTTGGTGTGCAGACACCTTGGGGGACATATCTCGGTCGAGTTTGAATATGGGCTCTGTGGGTCAAAAGACCTCCGAGATATATGAATCATTTCTTTTCATTACTTTTACATTTAAGACGAAGAGGTTGAATCCTGGGTTTGTACACCCATCTCGTTAAAACCGAATCGCTCACGATTAGCCACAAACAACCGCATATATCATGGAAGCTAGGATGCGAAGCTATTTTACGTTATTAGTAATCTACATCGAAAATCAATGTGTTGTTAAAATCCCTAACGTCCCGACCCTATTTTATTCTACATTCTTTGTAACATTATTTCCTACTATTGTGACCCCGTAACCCATTTACCATAATCATCTTGGGGCTTCAGCGACAATGAAGCGATTGTTCCATGCGATATATCACTCTATTTATAGAACAAGTTTTGTTTTGTTTGGTCCCCCTGAAATATAAAAATGGATGACGCCAACTATGTTTTCGTCTAGACGTTTTTTTTTATTGTAGCTTTTAATGGTGCCTGGCAACTCGTACGCTGTCAAATAAATTTTATGAGTAAGTCTCCGTGTACACTAATACTTTTGGATTATATGCCGAAAGTTAAACCGTGTGGAAAATATGTACTTGATTACAGAATATTGTCTTACGTTTACGCGAATGATACATTTACTCTAGGCAACAAGTGCTTTAGATAAACTTTTTTCAGCAGTCTCGGAAAAATATGAACGCGGTGTCATTCGATTCGGAATGGAGAGTAGATGATTTTTGAAAAAAATCCAGTTCTGCTTGCAAAAATTGCAAAAGTTATAAACAATTAACTAAAAAGAAAACAAAGAGATTTTGTTTTTTGCAAATATCTCAAAAACTAATTGAGATTTTTAAATCTAAAAAAGATTCAAAAGGAGGAAGAAATTTCCCAAGAAAACGTCTCGACTTCCGATATTGTAGGACCAACATTTATAACTTTCCCAGAGGGATGAAAATACGGCCGAAAACGGGTACTCTGGCTTGCGCAAGCGACGCCTACTTCGGACACTTTATCAATAAAAATTATTTAAACGTATTAAATATAAAATTTAAGAAACGAAAAAATTAAGGGGCCTAAAATGCCTAAAAAGGCTTCAGAATAGATCCTCTTTGGAAAAATTAATTATTACATACATATTCGACGGTTATGATTTTAGGGGACCTAGCCAAAGCCGTCAAATGTGGGGTGAATAGGCAAATACAGGTTTTGCTTCGCTTCAAAAACACAACAGCAACAGTTATGAGTTTAGGGGTCTTCACAAACATTCAAACAACGGACACAAAGAAAAGACAGACTCGGAACTAATTTTATTGTGGTCACACATGTTCTGTTATTTTAGGAGATGTAAGGATATGTTAACCGTTTCATTTGTATAATTCAACATTTTATTGGTTTCAGAACCTCGACGAGGTGCACATAGCACTTGAAGTATGTCAGGAGCCGCGAGTCATGAACCCGAATGCGGGCGGGGCGCTACCAGTTCCTGGAAAGTACAGCTATATACATAAGGTAAGCTTAGAACTGTTCTATCATAGACACAAAACGTTTTAATTTTCCATTCTTACTGATTACTGGTATGAGTCTGACACTTACCTGGATTGTGTACAATAAGACATTTTGCTTGAATCTGGAGATCCTTGATTAAGGAAGTATCTCCATCCTACAGAATCAATTAGAACAGATTGCAGCTGGATAACTTGTTTTCTTGAATAAGATTACCAGAACTCCATATCCGGAAACAATGTTATTAGCAGGGATTTCGGTAACATTTACTGGTAGTGTAGCGACACTGGATCGGTTGCACATCGGTTACCGTAATCAACCGGCTATATATATGATAATTTGCTACCAAAATAATATAAAAAGGTACATACTAATTAATACTCGTAAAACATGGACAGTAGGTATCTTTGTTAGACGTTAAACACAAAATATATATTTTGCGAAAGAATCCAATTAAATAGAATATCGATTTTTTGACGGTTATTGATTATATAGACATCAATAAATACTGTATTACTAACCATTAGCAACTTTAAACAGGGCATTTCTTGGGATACACGTCATATCAGATTAAATGTTTAATAAGTTCTTAAACCAATTTGATCAACGTTGATGTCTGAATTCAAGCTTTAAGTTGTTAGTGGCAAATGAGACATTTAACTACTGTCTAAGCTCCCTAGCCAGGGGCGCCAGATACAAAGCAATGAATCCAAATTAGAAGACCCTTGAACTGCAACGCAAAGCTCCCGAGTTAGCGCCTCTGACTTTCCGAAATGATGTGCCTAGTATAGGACCCGTCACGTAAAAAGAACGCTGAGCGACAGTGGAGGGGATGTGTCTGCGCATGGGTCAACTGAGGAACCAATAGCGTGCGCGCATAGACATACTGCCGGACCTTCCCCCTGTCTCGCGCCTTCATACCATATACAATTTGATCCATAAATCGCTCAGTGCGCAGGTAAACGGCCAGCGTTCTTTTTATGTGGCGGTCAATATAATTAGTTAATCACTGCATGCTTTAACGCTTCAGAAAAATATCGAGCATAAACCTTAGGGCCACTTGCACAACAACTCACAAAATACGTTTAGATCTAAATAGATTTAAAACATCGTGCTGTCGCAGTCATCCGTGTGAAAGTAACTGAGATGCTACGTTTTTTCAAATATATTTAGTGCTAAACGTATTTTGTGAGTTGTCGTACAAGTGGGCCTTAATGTCGGATTCTTCTTAATGTTTTTGAAGATATTGCGGTGCGCATTAGTCCAGCGTGGCTCAGCGATAACGCTTCTTAAATTGACAAGAGCCCCGCCCAGCACTGGGCAGTTTAAAAACAATACTGATACTATGATTATGTTTTCCAGGTAATAGATGGAATTTCAGTGGCGGTGAACCATGTGCAAATAGACTTTAGGTGCGAAGCTTTCACCAGCAGTGTTCAGGTAAGACTACAGCTGATTTCTATTTCGCAATGATTGTGTTTAAGCGCATCTAATCGAGGATTGTCATTTGACTGCATGGGTAGCGCAAATAATAAGAATAATTAAATGCATAATAGAACCTCGATTCCATTTGGGTATTATTGAAATATTTATGTATCACTGGTACATTCATACCTGAGGTAATTTGTTCCGAAGCCCTATTTTAATTGTTGAGGATTAGAATCCCACACGCCATTATTATTGTGTTATTGACTGATTTGATTTTTATTTTGGTTTTACGTTGTCACCGTTAATTGCATATTTGTAAAGTCTAAAACAATACAGAGGCTTGGACCCTTTTAAAAAATACAAGAAGGCAGAAATTGCCTCTTCTATCAATCCTAGTTATTCAGATATTGTCTTTGGAAGAATGAAATGTTGTTGATGTCGGCTATGTTTGAAGTGAAAACTTATTTAGGCGCGTTGAGTACTTTTTGGGTGAACAAAAATCATAGAACTCGCGTCACGCTTCCACGCTTTCTATTTTTGAATTATACGCAAAAAATAACGAAACTTTGATCCCCTTAATAACCTCTAAGAGAGTATCAGGAATCCGACCCGCCCCTTTTTCTTTTGTTTTTTTTTTTGTTTATAAAGAAGAGTTTATGATCAAGGATTAAAGTTTTCACTTCTATCGACAGTCCCCGAAGACTGCCCTAATCTTTTTTTAACAGCCAACATCAACATCATTCAATTCTTCAAAGCACAATATCTGAATAACATATGGTAACAACGATTTTACTTGACTTATTTCCAGATCTCAAGAGTGACAGTTGAGTCCCGCACGCCAGAGGGTCGGAAAGGAGATCTAAGACTGACTAGAATCAAATCACCTGACACGGGACAGCTTCTTATATTTAAGGTAAATAGCTCTGTTTGCGTAGAAGGATTAATCCTTCCAGCATCCAACTCCATCCAGTTGTCTATATAATTATGTAGGTATTAATGCGGTAGTTTGTTGGGTTTTGAGGTGTGAATAGAGAGTATACTAAACGTTTACAAAGAAATATGACGTGCTAATAATTATTTATTCACTTGAATGTAGGTATAACCATATCTTATTTATCTGTGTGTTAAAAAATATCGATATCTGATAAGGTTTTATAAATGTTTATGTTTTCATAATTTTAGTTATTTCATGAGAAATTATATTTCTTTGATAGATTTTGTATCGATATGATATTCAAAAATACCGATATTTTGCTATTCTAGCTTGCGTGATTAAAGTTGTGCATTCTAGCATTGAAGATTTACGTATTCGTTATTGTCTATAATGCTAAATGCATACATATCTATATGTCTTGACTAAATGTTCCCGCGGTTTCACCCTCGTTTATCGTTACTGCACGCCCCCGTGGGTCGTAGCGTGATGTTATATAGCCTATAGCCTTCCTCGATAAATAGGCAATCCAACACTAAAAGAATGTTTCAAGTCGAACCAGTAGTTCCTGAGATTAGCGCTTTCAAACAAACAAACTCTTCACCTTTATAATCTTTATACATATAAATCTTCTGTACGTGTGTTTGTAATTAAACTCTTCCTAAACGGCTGGACCGATTTTGATGAAATTTTTTGTGTGTGTTCAAGTGGATTCGAGAATGGTTTAGATTTGGTTTTTTTTCGTGTGTACAGGACAACGTCTGTCAGGACATCTAGTATTAGTATAGATATGCAATACATTTTTGTAATTATTATTTCTAGGAATTAGAATGGCAAAGTGCGCGTATAGAGGCGAAAGCACACGGCGCTTCCGCTGTCAACTTACCGCCGCTGAGGTTGTTGCTCGGGAATACACACTGTCGTATCGTCATCAAGAAGAGATTATCAGGTATGGAACAAGATATATCAATTGAGTAGAACTGGTAAGACAAGCTTTGTAGTTATCAGTTAGTTCATTATGTTGGAGAAAGAACTTTTAGTGTAATGATTATTTCTATTATATAATAATATAATATTAGCTCTGTATTAAACTGTCCACTGCTGGGCACGGGCCTGTTCTCTCTGTAAGAGGGGTTACGCGATAATCCACCACGCTGGTCCAGTGCGGGTTGGCTGACTTCACATATTTTCGACAACATTATGGATTACTCTTACTGTTAAAGCAAGCGATAATTAACAGTTTAATACGTACATCATTTTGAAAAGTCAGATATGCGCGTCTTGGGATCGAACAACTAGGCTATCACTGCTTGTAGTTGTATATATGCTGCTGAAAATAATTATTATATTTATAATATTGTTAACCAGAATGGCCAATCCCAAATCGTGTTCCTTTGGCGAATGTGGGCATTATTTTTATGTTTATGGAGGTTATGCGATATGAGTTTTCTTTTAAATTCAGTTTTCTATCTTCACGTTTTGTAAATATAAAGATATGTTTCCGTCTCTGTTTTATGATAGAAATGAATGTTGGTCACGTCACAGTAAATATTGTTGTGTTGTGTCAGACTGCGCCGTGGTGGGTTCCCGACTGGCGATTTGCCCCGAGCCGCTGGCGTGGGCGCTGACAGACGGACAGCTGCGCGCCGCGCTTGCCTGCGCCGCCGCGCTGTCTCAACCAGTGCGCCGCGCCACCGCCGCCGCCACACGCGCCAAGGCGCTGAGGAAGGTAAGCGCCATGCCACTGTAGCGACACCACACAAACATACGGACGGACAGCAACGCGCCGCGCTCACCTGCGCCGCCGCGCTGTCTCAACACGTGCGGAGAGCTACCGCCGCTGCCATCAGGGCCAAGGCGCTGAGGAAGGTAAGCGCCTTGCCACTGTAGCGATACCACACATACAAAGAAGTACGAACGACAGCAACAGTACTCTGTTGTCTGTCGTTCGCACTTCGTCTGTCTGGTATAACTGTCTGTTGTAAAACAAATTCGCACTAGACTTTCCTAGTGCGAATTTGTTTTACGTTAACGTGATCGACACGTTTATGACGTCCGGCGCTCTGATTAGTCCGCATCAAGCTCTTAAACAATCAGAAAGCCAAACGCAGTAAACGTTTCGATCGCGGTAACGTAAAAACATCTCGCACTAGGTAGGTACCCAGATGGCGCTGTACACAATAGCCGCTTATAATCACGCTCGCCATACAATCCTGAATCACGCAGGTGAAGTTTACACAGCGACTAAGTATATATACAAGTTCTCGATAACAACAGTCGGACCGCGGCCGCAGACACGATCACCAAGCCTAGTTGTAAGATCCTCCTTTTTTGTTGGAGGTACATACACATCCTGTTACTCCACAGTCTCCACACCACCATCTACAAACAAATAGCTACTTCACCTGGCCATAGTCGCTAAATTAAATAATTACTAGCGGTCGCCTAGTGGTCAAAATTCGACCAAAATTCCTAAGCTTGCTACTTTGTTTTCTTTATTATATATAAATAAGGTGTAGGCAACCAACGTTACAAAAAATTGTACGACGTCAGACGAACAATGCCGAAATACTACGAACGCGATTCGACTGCGTGTGCCAAATGCATGGATGTGTGCGTGTAGTGTTTTTTCATTATTTTAATGTAGGTATTTCTAATGCATATTTTATAAAAATATTAGGATTCGCCCCTCCTTCTCCATATAAACTTTAACTGTGCCAAATTTCATACTCCTCCGAGAATTCACGCATTTGCAGGTATTTGCGCATTAGTTATGCCCGCAGACAATGCAATGTGACCTAAACGCCAAACATTCCAAAAAAGTAGGTACATAATAAAATCGTCGTCAATCATAAATACCTACCTGTACCATTATCATAATCTAATAAGTTTTCGGGCAGGCAGGTCCACCAGTAATTCAATTAATGAATTTATCAATTTTGTCATTAACAACCTAGACAAAAATAAAAAAATTATTGCTATATTTATGGACCTAGCGAAAGCCTTCGGACACAGTGTCCGTTCCGTTGCTCCTAAAGAAACTGGAGTGCCTTGGAATAAGGCATAATCAAAACAAACTCTTCGTAGATTACCTTAGTAACCGTCTCCAACGAGTAAAAGTGGGAGATCGGATCAGTCACGATCTTCCAATTGCACACGGAGTTCTGCAGGGCAATATTCGAGGACCCACATTATTTTTGAGCTACATATCATATAAATGATCTCTGCAATATTAATATGACTACTGGAAGAATAATAAGTTTCGCGGATGATATAGTGATTATGTTTGAGGGAGACTCATGGTCACAAGTCTACACTTAAGCGCAAATGGGTTTTAATAATGTCCTGGCTAGCGTGTAACAAGCTCTCACTAAATGTAGGCATAACAAAATATATTACGAGATTCTCGATAAAAAACGCCTCACTATCGTTCGCCGATTTAAACTTAATTGCCCATTCCAGTTCGTGTCCTATTTCTCACAATACTACTTGTTCTTGCCCCATCCTACAACATGTCAAATATAATAAATATCTTGGAATTCCCGTAGATGATAAGCTCAGCTTCTAACCTCACATTAACCAATTAGCAAGTAGAGCTCGAAAGTATTTTAAAAAATTGCGCTTTTATAACTAACTAAATATATGACGAACTTTCTGACGAATTTGATTTTGATTTGTTTGGGTTCAGTGTTACTCAACTTAAAGGCAGTGATATAAGAAGATACTTTGAATTTACCTTGTTTTTATACCATTTTGTAATGATAAATATATAACTGACGTTCCATGTTAAACAATAAATTTGTGGTGGTGAAAACTTGTAAATGGCCTTAAATTGTTAAGATTTTAATATTGATATGCTAGCTGTAAGTTTTCCGAAAACAATAAAATAAAGTCTTTATTTTTCTCCAGATCGAGGAGCCTCAAGAGCCGATCCCGACCAAGTCATCGACAGGCGAGCGCGACATCCTCGCGCGAATGTTCGCCAAGCACGACGTGCGGGAGACCTCGTACCATTTGCTCGCGCCCAGGATCGACCTGCATCTGTGCGATGACCCGGGACGTTAGTACAACTTACACTAGAGGAACTTATTATACTATTCAAAACGCGAGACAAAACATTGCATCTCTTGCTAGGCATATTGCGCGCAAGAAAAATGAGCGTAGGGAGACAAATTTTCTCAATTGTATTTAAATTATATTCGAATAAATGGTTTTAGACTATCGCTATTTGTACATGTACTTAATATAATGCTAGGTAACGGATTTTACTTGCATCAATCGTGGTCACGGGTTGACTTGACGATAGTCTACCCGTGACCACGATCGATGCAAGTCGGTCGAAACATCGGGCAATCAATAGATATTTATTATCTTTTAAATACTTTGTTGCGAATAAGACCCGTTACTATATTATACTATACTTTATTATATTATATTCGAATGTATTACAACACTATACATATAATAATATAATGACACTACTGTGGACAAGTGTATTCAAATATTCGAACGCAACTATACACATCACTAACACATACACTTATATATCTTATGTAATTTATCAATTTGTTTCTCTCACATAGGAGAAATAAACTGTTATTCAAATACTTATACATTATCAATATTAGACGGAGAGTCTTAATCCGCATCCACAGTAGTCGAGATTAAGACTCGTTGCTTAATATTGTATTATGGACGCAAATAGCGAAAGTCTAAACAGTTAAACATGTATGCATAATTATCAGAGGTCGGAATTAGGTAGAGTTATTTATGCACTTATACTGATTTCATACAGCGAAAGAATAAAGTGGATATGCCTATCCCGAGATTAATTTTAAAGAGCAGAAAAATCCAGTGATTTATTAAATTGTTGCCACATTTGTAGTTCGCACAACATAGCTTGTGAGAACAAAAGAAAGCAATAGCGGAAATGCGGAACACTCCCCGCTTAACGAAATGTACTAGATTTTGTCTCTTTCTACCGCATTCAAACTCTATTAGCAATAAATTGGTTAACTCATTCACACAGCTCATTCACTTACCTCGGTTCGTAGAATGCGCTCGCTATCTATCTCTGAGGTTTTTATTATTATTTATTTGTAATATTGTTGGCCACACGGGATTGTCTATAAGAAATCCCGGGAAGATCCATATTAATATCAACATTTCGATGCAAGTACATAAATAAATCTACCTAATTTCGACCTCTGATAATTATTGCATATCCAATCTAATAAAATTATATTGTTTCATAAGAGTTTGTGTTTTTACAGTGGGCAGATCAGAAAAGCCATCGTTATCGAACGGCGGCGCGCTACAAGTCACTCTAGTGAGCATGCAGGCCGATCTGTTCCCCTATCATAAAGCGTCTGATGATAGGAGGCATTGGAGAGGATACAGGTTAGTGACACCATTTCAACATAGGTGCTATTTACGTTGCTGTAGTTTTTCATTATATATCAAACTCACTCTAGTTTATCAGAAGGTTGCAAAAAGTATTTTTGAAGAAATCTCTAAAACATAGGTGTTTTAAGAGAGAGATTCCCCGGGGAGATGGGCCTCGTTAGCATTGGTTTGCAACCTGTCTAGGAGAAGGAAAACTCCGAAGTCAAACCAATTTTCAGGGAGCAGACCCGAGAATAAACCCCGATCCAAGGTGTTAACCGACCCGTGCTGATGGATTCGTGGCCAGAGGGAAAGCAGGTCGTGAACGGAGGGTGCCTGTGTTGGTGGTCACAGGGCACAGGATGGATCCACCTTACCTCTGTAAAGGGCTCTGCGGAGGTGGACAGTATTTTCCCTAACAATCGTGGGAACGCATATGGACTTTGATTTTATTAATAATCCGCATGGCGGCGACGCGGTCCGCCACCCGTCACGTCTCGTTTCTCGCGAGGGCGAAAAGAATTAAATGTTGGAGGAGGGATGGATAGAAAATTGAATGAAGTATGTCAGATGATATGAGACGAAAAGGAAAGGCTGTAATACCACTAGGCATGGACCCTACACGGCGTATTGGTCCGGCGTGCCTAGCAATACCAGAGCCTGTCAGGGAGTTGGTGTTATTCTGTCTGCTAGAATGAATGAGTGTGTAAAAGAATTCGAATATGTGAATGCTAGGTTACTATGGATGAGAATGAAAGTAGGGATTACTCGTGTGTTTATGGTAGGGGTCTATGCACCCGTAAACATAGCAACGGGTATGTCTCAGAGTGCACGGGAAGAAAGAGAAGAATTTTGGAAGTGTTTAAGAGATGTCTTGAGGAAATGCAAGGAACACGAGAGGTTGATAATGTTAGGGGATTTTAATGGTTGGGTGGGAGTAAAGCGTGAAGGATACGAAAGGGTTTTAGGCAAGTATGGGGACGAAAGCGTGAATGAGAATGGAAAAAGGTTGCTTGAGCTATGTTTGGAGTGGAATCTCTGTGTGACAAACACTATGTTTGCCCACAAAAGAATCCACCAGTATACAAGAGAAGCGAAGAATGTAAGAAGTAGTATGATTGACTTTGTTGTAGTGGATGAAAGATTGAGAAAGAATGTCCTAGACACTCGGGTATACAGAGGTATTGGTGTCCATACCGACCATTTTTTGATTATGAGCCGGATACGTGGCCTTTTCAAAGGATGGCGACACCGTATACCTACCCGAACAAGTGTCCAAGAACGAATAAAAGTAGAAAATTTGCAAGATGAACTATTGAAAGACGAGTATAAAAATCAATTGAGGAAAAGATTTGAAAGATTTTGTGACACTGATGATAAAGAAGAATTATGGCAGTCGTTTAAGCATGAAGTGGTTGTTGTAGCGTCAGAAATATGCGGTGTGAGCAAGAAGAGGAAAGCTATAAAATCGAAGAATGCGTGGTGGGATAAAGATGTGCAAGGGGTAGTACGTGAGAAGAAGCAGGCATGGTTGGACTGGCTATCTGTCAGAGCCAATGAAAGAATGCAAGAAGCAACGAATGAGGATGTGAATGAAGCTAGGAATAAGTTTATAAGAATGAATAAGGTAGTGAAAGATATAATTAAAAGGAAAAAAGAGGAATTGAAAGACGAGTTTGATAGAAGATTATCTGAAGATTTCCGGACCAACGCGAAGTTCTTCTGGAAATCCATTCGCTCGGTTCGAGGTAAAACCGTAACCACAGAGCTAAAATCAATCAGAGATAAGAATGGAAGTTTACTGAATGAAGAAAAGAGCGTACTGAAGAGATGGAAAGAATATTTTGAAAGTTTATTTGAAAGAGAGGAATGGCAAGGGCAAAGTTTCGAAATTAATGATAATGATAGTAGTGATGAAAGATCTATTAGTATGGATGAAATAATGAAAGCATTGAAAAGCATGAAATCAGGAAAGGCTGGTGGGTATGATAGGATTACAGTCGAAATGCTGACAGCTGGACAGGGTCTTATAGCAACTCAGTTGTCCCGCCTTTTTAACTTGTGCTGGAATACCGGCCGTGTACCAAGTGCAAGGCCGTCATAGTACCTTTATACAAGGGAAAAGGCTCACAGCAAGAGTGCAAAAGCTATAGAGGCATTAGCTTGCTCAGCGTCGTCGGTAAATTGTATGCAAAAGTGTTAATTGAAAGGATTGTGAAAGTAACCGACAAGAAAATATGGGATGCACAAACGGGATTTCGAAAGGGTATGGGATGTACGGATCAGGTCTTTTCCTTACGGAGCATAGCCGAAAAAGTTTTGGCCAAAGGTCAAAAGGTCTATTGCGCATTCGTGGATCTGGATAAGGCTTATGATAAAGTGGTGAGGAATGAACTTTGGTCGGCATTGTCCATGTATGGAGTGAATAGCAACCTCACGCGAGCTCTGAAATCTCTTTATGATGATTCCAGAGCTTGTGTTAGGATAAATGGGACCTACACAGAGTGGTTTAGCATCGATAAAGGTGTTAGACAAGGATGTGTAGCGTCACCTTGGCTGTTTAACCTATACATGGACAATTGTTTGAAAGATTTAAAAGATTGTGAATGGGGATTAAGAATGAATGAGTTACTTGTCAAATGTCTTCTTTATGCCGATGACCAAGCAATACTTGCGTCATCAGCGGAAGAGTTGCAGGCGATGGTAACTATTATGCATGGTGCTTTTGAGAGTAAAGGAATGAAAATAAATGTAAGCAAGACGAAAGTAATGGTATTTGAAAAGGAAGAGTGTGTGACGATGTGTAATATTATGATTGATGGAGAAAAAGTGGAGCAAGTGAAAGAGTTTGTATATTTGGGTACTTTGTTTACAAGGGATGGTAAACATGACGGAGATATTGAAAGGAGAACGATTGCGGGCAACAAAGTGAATGGAGCCCTACGCGCTTTTATGAACAGTCGAAATGTATCCGAAAAGGCACGTTTGGCTGTTCATAGAGGACTATTAGTGCCCACACTTATGTATGGAAGTGAAAGTTGGGTATGGCAAAAATAGCATGAGAGCAGAATAAATGCTGTAGAAATGAGAGCGTTGAGAAGCATATGTGGTGTGACTCTGAAAGATAGAATAAGAAATAGTGTGATTAGAGAGAGATGCGGCATGAAAGTGGATATAGTTACAAGAATAGAAAAGGGTATGTTAAGCTGGTTTGGACATGTAGAAAGAATGGACGAGGAAAGTCTGACTAAGAAAGTTTATAAGGCTAGTGTGAATGGAACAGTCGCAAGAGGAAGACCTAGGCGAACGTTTCTCGATCAGATCGGAGGCATTCTCGACAAAGGCCAGGTTAAGAGCTCCTTGAACCGACGGGCGTGTATGAGGAATGTGATGAAAGTGAATGAAGCCATTGAAGTGTGTCAGGATCGTAGCAAATGGAAATCCGTAGTCTCTGCCTACCCCTCTGGGAAACAGGCGTGAATCTATGTATGTGTGTATGTATGTTTTAAGATTATTTAACATGTTGCTCAAATCACAATTTTAACATCCTATTTTTCTTTTTAAAGACTGCTGACTTATATTTTCACACACAACAATTTGTGGATCACACAAAGTTTTGTCCCGTGTGAGATACGAACCCACAACACTCGACGCAGTGGCTGTGGCGAGGCGACCACTTAAACCACTACGCCATCCGTGCAGTCAGCAGTCACCCCGTAATGTATGAAGATTGTGAACTGATATAGAGCAATGTTTGTATTGCAGGGAAGCAGCGACGCCGCACAGTCAGTGGTTGTCCCAAGCACTGTCCTCCTTTTGTACAACGTTACTCGACTCGCTGGACCCTAGACCCCTCACTCCGAGCAGTAAAGTAAGTTATATTATAAACTACGGAATAGTAAGGCCAATCTAAGGCAGTTGTCCGATCGCCGACGATGAACGAGAAACGAGTAGAACTAGAAACTATAAACGAGTTGACGATCAGCGAGAAGCGAGTGTGTAGTTCCGATAGTTTTGTCGCCGGGCTATAAGCGAGTGTGCAAGTGCGACGAGCGATTACTCGCGCTACTCGCCCGCGGTCGCTCAGTCCTGTGCAAACCTGCGCGCGCGACGAGCGAGCATCGCTGAACGAGTATCGCTGAGCGAGTTTATTTTTGAAAGCTCTTGTCGCTCAGCGACAAAACTAGTAAAGCGAGTCATCGCCGGCAGTGTGAACAGTCAGAGAGCAACTTTTAATATATGCATCTCTTACGTTTACACGGAATGTATATTAATTGTGCGTTTCTTGAGAGAGAAAATCGCTGATAGTTAGTCGTTTTCTCGCCGGCGGTCGGACCACTGCATAAGTTTACTATCAAGGGGCAAACAAGCCGTCAGGAAACGATCCAAAAGAAATCCTGTGGCCCTGGAACACAAAAGGCTAGAGAAGGAACACGAGTGTGGTTTTAGTAGAAGTCTCCAGAACGAAGGGAATCATTTGATGACTACCCACAGTACAATATAAATGGGGTGGCAAGCAAACCTACGGTCTACCTGCGGTTTACCGTAGATTATAATGTCTCTCAATACCATGGGTCATACTCGCAAATTTTCGATCGTTGTAATAACTGTCTATATGTGGGATTTTGGCATAGGAATGAAAAACGTTGGTTTATGAGCCGATAAAAGCTTCCGGAACATACCTTACAACCAAAACCATTTAAAACTTATTCGTCCTAAGGAGATACACAATAATTATTCTAAACACCGTTTATTATGTGTGAATATCAATCTATACTAATATTATAAAGCTGAAGAGTTTGTTTGTTTGTTTGAACGCGCTAATCTCAAGAACTACTGGTTCGATTTGAAAAATTCTTATAGTGTTGGATAGCCTATTTATCGAAGAAGGCTATAGGCTACATAACATCACGCTACGACCCACGGGGCCGGCGCAGTAACGTTAAACGCGGGTCAAACCGCGGGAACATCTAGTACCTATCTGATAAATTTGGATATGTCCCCACCAAGATCGCTTCGCGTTATTGTGCATAGTTAATTGGGAATTTGGTGTAGGCATTGGCATTTACATACTCAGTTTCAAAATATTTGAAATTAATATTTGGTAGATGCAATAGTGTGTTATCTAAACCTGTTTCAGAGCTAGCTAGGTCCTTATATAATATGTATAACAAAGTTATGAAATGTCTGTTATAATACATCCGGTGACTATGATGGAGCGACATAGTCACATTGTCACAAAGCTCCTTACATAAAGAAAAAAAAAATATTTGTGTAGAAATGTATTATTATTAAACAAATGAATCTTACGTTAATCGACTACACGATATTGAATATGATCACATCGTTTACTATTACACGCTGTATATCATCATATCGCTATATCTTATTTGTATTATTTCAGACAAGTCAACCAGAAAAAGTCGAGGAGCCAGTATCGAACGGCATCAAACACAAACAACCTTCGACACAACAAAGCGCTTCCACCGCTCCGTCCACTAACTCAACTACCTCACAAGGTAACTCAAACAACATACAGCATATATAACCGAACACCGTACGCTTTAGACGATGGCAGATGCTGCCGACATATGACGTGATACAAATATACAAGCCCATCTCTTCCAAACAACTGACATGAACATACATATCTATATATTAATACGCTAAATTTGTACCCCTTTTTACGAAAATTGCGCGGACAGAGGAGTATGAAATTTGGCACAGTTAAAGTTTTGGAGAAGGAGGGGCGAATCCTAATATTTATATAAAATATGCATTAGAAATACATTAAATTAATGAAAAAACACTACACGCACTCATCCATGCATTTGGCACACGCAGTCGAATCGCGTTCGTAGTATTTCGGCATTGTTCGTCTGACGTCGTACAATTATTATTCTTTGTAACTATGGTTACCTATAGGTAACCATAGTTACAAGTTTTCTTTATTACAATAAATAGTACCTTCAATCAATTAATCAGCCCACCGCAGTCCACTGCTGGACATAGGCCTCTCCCATTTTTCGCCACAACATCCGGTCTTCCGCCTTCTTAATAGTACCTTATTTTTACGTAATAAAGAAAAAAAGTAAACAAACTAGCAAGCTTAGGAGCTTTGGTCGAATTTTGACCACTAGGCGACCGCTAATACTTATGAATATATATAAATTACACCCATATTAAGCCAGCCAGGTTTCAGGTAATGCATTTCACGCTATCATCAACTACCTGTCACATTGTCATGCTACTTGTTTCTACTAAGCATTTTCGTTTAATTGCCGAGTTAAGGAAAGTGCGCGTTGCCTCTTCACGGTTGACCCTAACTTCGTAACTTTGTTTCACAAGACCAACAAGCCTGTATATCCTTGAGCAGGGATAACCTATAACAAAGATATTTAGGACCAACTCCTTTATTATAATAGCTTATGATTAATTTTCTATTTTACTTAAAATTTCAACTCTCGCAAGCTGGCCATGTATCACGTAGGACTTAACAAACATACAATTAACAGACACAAAGAAAACCCAGTATCAAAAAAAGTATTTGTAGACATCACAAATAGTATTCCCAAGGAAGATTAAAGCCCACAACATGTAGCGCAATGACTATCGACTCGCTACGTCATCATAACTCATTTTTAGTCATTACATGTTACAGATATGTTCAATAAATATAAAATAGTGTTGTTTGTTTGTTGACAGCATCGCCGACGAGAACGCGCATATTGCAGCAACTCGGCAAACTGATGACCACGTGTCTAGTACTTAGGATAGATGACTTCACTGTTTATAAGGTAAGCACATACTTGGTATACCACCATTATTAGTATTAGTTGATATTTTATACCTTTATTTCCATTGTCTTTTTTTCCAAAAACTACATATAAATAATGAAATAGAGAAAGTCCACTCCCGCCCTAAGTTGTGTGTGTCCAAATGAGTCCGCACTACGAGTATGTGGTAAGAATATCACGGGAGACTTTACAGACATTTAATCAATAGACATGGAACAACCAGACATGGAACAACTATTTGTCGGCACACTGGCAGTGGCAAGATTGCCACTGAAACCACTTTCTTAAATCCAAATTTACAACAATTTCTATGTTAATAAACATTCCTGATTTGATTTATTTCTGTAACCAAAGTTATAAATCTAAAATACATTTTATTATAGGTATCAACAGGGTCCAAATCCCGGGAAGCGCCGCGCCCTCTAGTGAGCGCGGAGAAGGCGACGCTCCCGGGCGACGCTGGCCTCCTGCACGCTGAACTGACTTTCTTCTATTATCCTGGCGATGTGTGCTTCCCTGGTAAGTCGTATCACACTGACAACAAGATAAAAAGTTAGTTGCAATGTTATATTTGTAAATAGGCATTCTTAATGTGACTACCATGACACTAGCTTAGTTGTAACTTGTAACAGACTATAAGGGTACTAAGAATATTACGATTTTACTCAGAACAATTTAAAACATTAGTTTTAACGTCGTTTGTTTCAGAATTTTGTAAAGAAAGAAACAACATGAAACTCTCTACTTTAAAGAGCTATCTATGTGTATTACAAAAAAAAACTATATAGGATCGAACACAAAATCACAAAACCTTAAGTCTCGTGATGCCTAAGGGCCTCATTGCGCTGTTCGCGCAGTCTGATATTTCATCTATTCTCAGTTTGCGGTCAGTATATAGATGGGTGACCGCTTAGTGGTATTTTATCTGAGCGTCTCCGTGCTTCGGAGGGCACGTTAAAAGTCGGTCCCGGTTGTCAAATTGACAGCAGTCGTTAAGCCATGTCAGAGGCCTACGGGCTTAGCTTGAACAACTCTTGACAACAGGTTGGCCACTAACCACACGAAAAGAAAAGAAAAAAAAAGAAAGAAAAAGAAAATGTTGTTTACGTCTAAGTCTAAACATCTTCACAAAGTAAGCTATTGGAAGCTTGTAAAGAGACACCGGGCTTCAATCAATATAACTTAAAGCAGTCACACTGGTAAAATTTATTTTTAGAAGACGCACTGGTCTAATGCGTACGTCACGTCATAGAGGACTTTACAAGCATTCAAACAACTAACACACAGACTTGGTGCAACTATGCATCATAAATAATAATTCATGCTAAGTACATACTATTGTCACTATGTCATAGGCCTTAATAAACATGGGTTTGTATTGTACTAACAAACGTTTACCTGAGTCCCGATGCGCGGTCGCGCTAAAATGAACACTTTTTCTAAATATACCTACATATTATCATTTATTACTAACAATACGACGATCGGCCTGTAACTTTTAGTAATTACATTTGTAATTTCTTTATTGTATTTTCTCTGTAAGTGATTGTAAATCTTTTGAGAAAATAAATGTCTTTAACCGTAACTATGTGTGGAACACAAATCTTTGTCCCGCATGGTGATTGAACTCAGTGGCGAGGCGACCAAAAAGAAACATAACAAAGATATTTTCGTTATGTTCCGCAGCAGAATGAGATTCCCAGTGCTTAAAAAGAATTTTCGCCGTTGGCACGGAACCAATAGTATTTTCCGTAAATCTTCTTTAATAGGTTTTATAAGATACGGCAAGTGCTTATCATCAGACAGTCCATAAGCTTGCTTGCCACCACAATGATATAAGTAACCCTTGAGTCATCTTCTTTCCAGTGCCAGCTCCCAAAATGTACGTCCAGCTGTCTCCAGTCCGCATATCCGTGGACGTCCCCAGCGTGGTGTGGCTGGGAGCCTTCTTGCCTCACGTGGCAAGGGCGCTGAAGCAAGGGGAGGTAGACCAGGACGATGTGCCGCCGCCTCCGTATATGGATGTCAGGATGGAGGCGATCATGCCCAAGGTATCGTGATGTAGCTGACAGCTGGTTTAATGGAGAATATGTATCATCGTCAATGTATGCTATGGTCCCGTTTTGAAGCTATTCTTTTGTTGTAATCACTATTATCCGGTTGCGAGAATCCTACACGAATATTGGGATCCAAAGTATGCTACGTGTGACTCGACGAAATGATCTATATCGTCTGCTTGCGGCTACACCCTCGTGAACTACTTAATATTCCTATTAAGCGAAGTATCCTATGATTACGACATGACAGATTTAGATACAATTTTGTACACAGATAGACCATATCAAAGACATGAGTCTTTGATATGGTCTATATGTGTACATTTTTGTAAATTCCTATAACTTTAGCTATTTTAAGTTGACCAGGGAAGATGGCCTGGTCAAAACATGCATTGTAAAATGTACTTAGGGGCTCTGCTAATATGTCTAACTTATTCTAAATGACTGATACGGGCTTTGAGCGGGCCAATCAGAGCGCCGAACGTCACAAAATGAGCTATCTATGGAGATTGCGTTCAAAAAGTTTATGTATTTTTTTTAATCACTAAAGATGTAAGCCATGATTGTGTTGTTTGGTTTGCCCGAATATTTGGAGAACATGTTAAATATATAATCAAGACTTTTAGTTAATATGTAAAATAAGTAGGCAAATTCAGAATAGGCCATGTCAATTCAATAACAACATGTAAGAATCAAATTTGCACTGACTGTTCCGCTGTCTGTTGACGAGCAGAATTACCGGCCAGTAACCGAGTGGTGCTGAGTGATGCTATATCATTGCAGATCGTTTTAGAAGCAGGTGCCGAGCACGTATCGCAGCAGCGCGACCGGCCCAAGGAGCTGCACGTGTGCACCGCGCGGGCCATGCTCACTAACGTCCGGGAGTCGCCCAGAGCCAGTGAGTGATCCTTACAGTCTCTAGGGTAACGCTATCTTAGCTCTGCGGAAAAAAAGTAATGATGCATTCGTAAGATATTCGAAAACAGTTGTGCACGACGCGTTGCTTTAGTTTCATGAGCGAGCAATCCGGCACACGCACTTATGTATAGTATGTTGTTATATTCGAATATAAAAATTAATTCGGAACAATTATGCACATCGCCATCATGAGGCCTGCCGATGCATTTGAATATGTACCTAATGATATCTGCAATAATAGTTTACCTTATCTCTTACTTTTTAATTTACAAAGAAAGTAGCAACGTAATATAATTTTTAAAAAGTATTTCTATATCTACTAAGACCCGTTCCCGTCTTGTTTTAGATTCAGCCGGTACCAGAGCCGACCTGGCTTCTATCATAGCCGCGCTGCGACGTTCAGCGCCACCTCTAGGACAGTTCCCCTGTGCTGTCGACGACATGGACCCCATACATGAACAATTCATACTTCATGCTGACAGTAAGTTTAACACTTAACATACGCATATTTATTAGAATAATAGGTAATCATAACTTACCAATTGAAAACTAGTTATTCTAAACGAACCTTAAAATTAAATTCCTTCCATTCCTAACTAAATTAGTCCCTCCACTTATGTCTACAAAAATATTTTACAGACTGGAAAAGTATTTACTATGGATGGGCCAAATATTCTTCTAAACCACGGAATGTTTGGCAAAATGGTACACAATGTTTTCATTGAAAATATCTGTGGGTATTGCTTCATTAATGTAATATCTTATATAGTGTTAAATGTGTTGATTATTAGGTAAGTAATTCACTACTACTTACTGTGCAAATTACCCATTTTAGGTATCAAGATACTAAAAATTTTTGAAAATATTGTCAGGTCTTTTTTGTATCAAATTACGCTTATTTTAATGTCTTAGTTTATAAAAGAGCTGCTTAATTAAATTATTTGTGTAGTTTCTACCTCGTTTAGATACATATGATCAAAGTAATTAAGTACATATCCCAGCTGACTAGGAATCATCAATTATGCCAAATACTCAGTATAATTAAAGCTTTGCTGAACATAAGAGGGACTCCATATCTAACAGCAATATTCAAAAATTGATCTTTAATATCGTCAAAGAACTTCGTTTGACGTATCATAAAACCAGCTAAGCGCGGTCCTTTGCTTATGATACTGTCTATATGTTCGCGAAAGTCCAATTTAGTATCAACCACAACACTTAGACCTCTTATGTTTGAGACTTCATTAAATTAAATATTTGCGTGTAATAAGTGGCAAGCGTAGGATTTCGTTTTCGTGTGAATTTAATATGGTAGCATTTAGAAGTTCAATAGCTCATTCCATTTAAAGAGCACCAATGGTTGTTTATATCAGTTTGCAGCGAATTTATATCATTATGATTAGAGATAGTTCTATATAACTTAAGATCGTCTGCGAATATTTGGTAGCTGAATGATATGGCAGAGATAGGTCATTGGATCATCCAGTGCAATGCCAATTCTTAGCCAATGTCAATACATTGAGAAATAAGAATAGGGGTCCTAGGTGTGAGCCCTGGTGTACTCCTGACAGGACCATTTTAGCTATAGATTTGTAGCATCTGATGTTCACGAGATGTGATCTATTCGTGAGGTAGGATTCACACCATCTAAGTAGCGAGCCACAAATCCGTGCGTGAGCCAATTTTTGTATAAGAATACTATGATCAACCACGTCAAACGCCCTTGAGAAATCGGTATAGATTGCATTTACTCCTGTACTCTTTTCCATTGCTTCATAAATATACGTGTCGTAATCAAAAGATTCGTAGTAAAAAAGGTGCGACGTAGTTTACCTGCCTGATAGGTACTCGAGCTGCTTATTATTTAATATGGACTTCAGATAAAAATAATTTTAATTTTAATTATCTTTTCAAACACCTTTCCTATCGCGGATAGGATTGAGATGGGTCTGTAATTCATTGCAGGTTGCTAACCTTATTCCGGGTTCCCAATTTTTGTGAATCGGAGTAATGTGTGCGATCTTTCATTTATGTATTTAGTTTTAAGTATTGCTAAAAAGAGACTTGTTAAAAATGGGGGAAAGTGGGTCAACAAGCTGATCCGCACAATTATGGAATTTTAATGCTAGTGGTTGCACTTTAAGAGAAAAACTACATAAGACGTTACACTTTAGCATCATTAACATGAATTTATATATTGCTAGTTGGGTTGGGCGGTTTAATCTGCGTTAAATAACTTTTATGAAGAGTTCTCCTGTTGTCTCCAGACCTGGACGACATAGAGCGCGGCACAGCCATCAGCCCCGAGCTGCTGTGGCGCGAGAACAGGTCGGTGTGGTGCGCGCGCGTCGAGCCGCTGTGGGCCGACTTCTGCGGCGCGCGCGCCACCAACTACAAGCCCGCGCCCCTACTAGACGCCACGCCTTTGACTGCCTGGGTGAGTATATAATCAGCCCCGAGCTGCTGTGGCGCGAGAACAATAGGTCCACGATGAAAACGACTCACCGAAATTTCGCGCCGATAAAACTCACAAAGAAGTTTCTTTGGATTTAGGATCTTTGTTTTAAATGACATTACTCCGTTGTTGGGGATACTTCATGAAAAGTTTTAGGTCAATCTAAAGGTGACGCACCAAAATTCAGGACGTATTTTAAAATAAATGTGTTTTACGGACCAAGCATTCGGCCCAAAACATCGCAATTTACGTGTCATAGTAGACCTACATGTCGGTGTGTGACAGATTTGTTCTGCGCAAAACATACTATACTCGGGGCACGAGACTATTCAATCGACAGTTTATTGTACAATCCTGCAATCGAATGTCGAATCGAAATCTAATGTCAAAACATTTCAATTGTAATGCAACTTAATAATCATTCGAATACTCGTGCAATTCGAATAATTCGATTGTTTTGGTAACAAATCGCCTTTCGTTTCTTCTTCAGTCCGAATCTACTGCACCAATCAATCCTAATGACACTACAAGTTTCCTTAAAATCCTTCTATTAGTATTGAAATGGAAAGAAAGCAATACCTACTTCATTATTTTTCCTCCAGATATGTTTCGATGACAACATGTCCCGGATATGGGTTGTGGCTCGAACCTGCGGCCTGGCTGGTCTCCAGCTCAATCACTACCAGATGTTGTTCCTCATGAGACAGTTGGAGAGGATCTCCGAGATGAGCGCGTGGCTGGCACATGACGCGGAACGGCAGCCGGATGCGGAAGAAGGGTAAGTTTCCATAATATAGAAATTATAGATATTTCGAAAATAAACCTATTGATGTCATCGGATTCATTTCGAAACACTGCTACTTAGAATTTCTGATAAAACTCCAATTACACTTACACTTTGCATTAAAACATGGTTCCTCACAATCGCACGCAAACATATGCCATGGAGCAACGAGACACTAAGTTACAGTGATCAACCTTATAAACATGGAGTTAATCAAACACACCTTTTGACTATGATAGAGATAATGGGTGTCTATTGTAGACACCCATTATCTCTTCAGAATCAGATGAATATTTAGTATCAATATATTTCAATCTGTATAATTACTCCAACAGGTCGATAGTAATAGGTGTAGTGGTCCCAGCAGTGGAGTTAACGTTCGTTCTTCCATCCAACTGCCCCGGACAAGAGTCTTCCAGAGATCTAGACAGTGTACCTCTAGACTCATCTAGCTTACAGGATCTTAAAATGGGTGAGTTCGATTGACCCATATACTGTTCCTAACTTCCAAAGCATGTTCCAATAATTGTAAGGTCAGTGACATAAGTAGCTTAACATTTAGTAGTAGCCAGTTGCAGTCCCATGCTGGACATAAATTTGTGTGATCTACAAATGGTTGTCAGTACAACCATCCAGAATCGGTACTCTTCATGCTCTTTAAGTCCGTTGTTTGAATGTTTGTAAAATTCCCCGGGATATAGGAATTATTCCTAGTGCAGAAGTTGACTTGATTTATTCAATAAGAAATTACAATATAACATCTCACGCACAATATACAATCAGACTTATTATATAGTTATGTAGAATTTTTTTATTACTTCTTTTTAGAAAATTAAGATCATTGTTTTGTATGATACATAAAATCTAAATCTTCCATTGCTAATCGACTAATGTCGCTGACCGTACGTGCCTTGATACTTAATCTCAGACCTTTCATTTTTATAAAGGTGTTTTTAATATTGACCTACGAGTAATAAAAATGCCTTTTGGTTAAACTACAACTAACCTTGAACCAAATTTAACTTAGAATCTATAATTAATCTGTCTTCAAATTAGATATATTTCCAAAGATTCTACATTGAATTTGACGTGAATATAGGTACACACGCTATACAGTCTTATCAGTCATCACTCATCAGTCTTATAGTTATGCGTACGCATTGGACAGACGCGAGTACGCAATTTCTATTAGCTGGGTGGTCTAAGGATGGTCATATCTTTTTTTTAACCTTACCATGAATTTTCCATTGACGGAAAAATGGTATTTGTACATACTTCTTGAATTTTCTCCCGATTCTATCCAAAGGCTTCCTAACTAATTTATGAAATATTTGAATTACACTTATTATTTTGTTTACTAATACAATATTTTTTATAAAGTATAAGTTTAAATTGGTTATATATTTATTTCTTTCTTGGTTCTTCCCGCCTTCTCTTGGGTGTAGAGCATCAAGCGATATCTACTTTAGAGGCATCGACACCAATCGAAGATAACTGCTGTAAGTGTCAGGTTCCATAGATTTGTAATTACAATAATATTGAAATAATGCTTTTCATTGACTAGTTTTTAAATGTGACAAAATGTCATATTAACAGAAATTGTGCTTAGAAATATTTTAATATAGGTAAGGTTTGTACTCCATTGAGCTTTGTCGTTTAAATATAAATAAAGGTTTTCTCCATTGAGCACATTTGTTGTAATATTGATAAGGCATCGGCTAGAAGCGGCAATCATGCACCAAAGCTTAGATATTTATTCCAGATATGTTTATTTGAACTTAACAAAGTAGATGCAGCTGTATACTACACGCGCGGAGTAAGCACATCACGTAATGAAAACACTAGCAGGTCTTTTGTATGTTCAGTTTAGTCGACATATTTTCATTTGTTTGTTTCGTTTTCTAAAGCTATGTTATTGTAATAAGAACATGGTTGATCTATAATAAACTAAATACTGTATTTCATTTATTTTATTAACTGTATTTAGTATCTCACGCTTATCTGCTGTTTTTCTACTTGAGTAAATATGTTCTAATAATTACGCGATGTAACGCAATTTCTGAAAAACTTTAATCACGTAATAACACATCATCGCACCTTTTTATCATCTAATCAGAATTTGGTAATCGGTAGTAGACCAAGATTGATCGACACATAAGTCCCTCTTTCCAGTTACCTCTACTTCTCGCCATTCCCTTCGCAAGTCGCCTTTCTTCTCTGCTATTATCTTCTCTCGCGTATGTACAGTCAACAACATAAGCCCATTGACATCTGCGAGTTCAACAATGAACATTTATATTTTTACAGTAAAATAATCAGTAAATTTAATTCAATTAGATTTGGAACTTTGATTAATGTTCAACTACTTATTTTGTTGACTGTAGATACACATACTTTATCAACATGGTCTTCTTATTTAAATTGCGTGATTTTCGGCTAAGCAATGTCGTTACTTACTAATTACTGTCAAAAGTCACCTACTGTTACTTCAAAGTAGAATAAACTGCAAGATGGAATAAAGAAACCTTACCAGAAGGCATCTCTCTTAATTTGCATCTAAATGCAGCTGATATCTATCTACCTCTTAAGAAGTATGCGGCTGTAATGTTGCTAATTATTCCAATTTCCAGTAGGTTCAGAAGCAACAATGGCGCCGTCCATGGTGGATCGCGACAGCGGTGTGTTGGCTACGACGTCGGTGGAAGTCTGTCAGGCGATCCCTATAGAAGAGCCACCTCCACCTAGTCCTGGTCTGAGCTTTGGAGGTAAGTAGCTCGGAAAACATACTTTTATATAACGTGTTACAGTTAAATAGGGGTGTGAAGTATTACTCATAAATAGCATTGTGAGCTTTATAAAATACTAGCTTTTGCGCGCAGCTCACCCCGCGTGGTACCTACATGAATAAAAAGTAGCCTATGTTCTTCCCCAGGTTTTAAACTATATCTGTACCAAATTTCATCTAAATCGGTTGAGTGGTTTAGCCGTGAAAAGATAAAAGACAGACAGACAGATAGACAGACAGAGTTACTTTCGAATTTGTAATATTAATAAGGATGTATTTGGTGCCCATTTACGACCACATTCAAGTTCAAGTGTGCAGTGTCTTCGTCGGTCATTCTGGTAATAGTCGCGCGTGCCATCAGCAATCGAGTGAGTCAAGAGTACAGTTAGTTTAGATCAGTTTATATAATTATGTAATCTATATAAATGGAGAAATAGGCGATAGTAAAATAAAAAAACAGATGACAGACACTTTTCTAACACATTTTTCTATATTTAAATTAGGCTTGTTTCATCTCACGTAGCCCCTAAATCATAGTTAAACGAATTGTGGCTATAATACACTTTTGCCTACCTTTTCGAAGAATAGGCATCAGAATACGTATGAACGTCTTAAAACTTACGATTTCTCTTAAAATTTAGGAGGTTAAGGTTAGTGATAGGATATGACCACATTTCACTGTGACATGTTATAAAACTTCCTAAATTGTTAAAAGTTAACGTTAAGTTTAGTCACAGGATATGACTACACTTTACCGTTACATCTTAAAGATTTTCTTCTACTTTCTAGTTAGTAAATTCGAGGATCATGATACGAAAAAGAAGGGGAAGATTGTCTAGCTGTAAACCTTTTAATTATTTATGTTAATCTTGTGTTTTCAAACAAATTAATGTATATTCTTATGAGAAATTAATAAGTTAAACCAGAAAAATTTATGGTCAACAGAATAGAACTCATTATTGTATATAATATTATCTGACAGGGTTCTCATCAATGCGTCGTGGGCTGACGTCACTGGTGACGTCGATCGACAGCGCGTTGACGCGCGACGATACTCGCAGTGACGCGGCGTCTACGGCCAGCTCGGATAGTGACCGCTACATCGTCGTAGGACTCGCCGCTGAGTCGCCTGATGACGCCGACGTCGCCTTCAGGTTAGAACTGCTATCACTTTTTCTATTGTCGTAGTAGCAGATGTGGTAGCTGCCCCTTAGTAGTAATTGGTGACGACTGTTCAAGTACTTCTGCATGCAAAATATACAACGAAGACGCTGCTTGAAGTCATCGTAATATTTTCTTAAAACTTTGTTAGCTAGAAACGTGTTTGTTTTGATAATTCTTAGAGCTTAGAGTTTCTTAGAGAGATTCTTAGAGTTGAGAACTCAAGCCGCAGCGGTAAGTAAGATCAGGTTATTCCAGCTTAGTTAGTACCTGGAAGCAATTATCACGACATTGTACTGTGCAAAACTCAAATGTTATAGGAGAGAAGGATGAACCATGTTGTCTGGTACAATGGTTTGAATGATGTTTGAACCATATGATACTAGTTTTCGAATCTTAGTCGTATTTATGTGACAATAGTATCAACTTTAAAATAATTTTTGGAGTACTAGCTAGCAAAATCTTCAAAAATAATATATAATATAATATTCTATCACATACACACAACACCATCTAGCCCAAACTAAGCAGAGCTTATACTAAGGGGACTAGAAAATGGATAAACATATATATACTTTTTTTGTAAATACATTCATATTATACATAGAAACACCCAGTCCAAGACAAACATCCATGTTCATGCACACAAATGTTTGACTTGTGCGGGAATCGAACCCGGGACCTCATGCGTGGCAGTCGGTTACACTAAACACTACGCCATCGAGGCCGACAATAATGTATATTTAAGCTGCATTTAGACGAATATTGAGTCTACCTCATAAACAAACCAACAATAAATAGAATTCAAATGTGTTGTATATTCGAATTCAATAACAAATAGTGTAATTAAATTGTTTATCATTTTCCGCATTCGAATACAATTGCTTTTTAGAACTGTTAATATATTTATATCCTCAGTAAATGTCACAAGTTGAACTAATCACTCTAATACACCGTTATTATATACTAATATTATAAAGCTGAAGAGTTTGTTTGTTTGTTTGAACGCGCTAATCTCAGGAACTACTGGTCCGAATTATAAGTTTACTAGTTTTCACCCGCGGCTTCGCTCGCGTAAATGTAGGTTAGGTTAGGTTTGCAACAGTTATTTTTTATGGATGAAAGGTACCCTATATCCTATTCTGTACCCCTGACATCGTGTATGCAAAATTTCATGTTGATCGGTTGAGTAGTTAAGGCGTGAAAGCGTAACAAATAAACGAACAAACAAACTCATTTTCGCATTTATAATATTAGTTAGGATTTATTTCTTATTATGACATTCAAACATTTGATCTTAAAATTTAAATACATGTATATATCCATATTATACCTTTGTGAGAGTTTAGTGTTGGATAGCACATTTATCGAGGAAGGCTATAGGCTATATATAACATCATGATACGACCCACGGGGGAGGCGCAGTAATCATAAACGCGGGTGAAACCGCGGGAACATCTAGTTAATAATAAAACTCCATGTCCGCAGAGAATTCGAGCACGGTCGCGTATCAAGCGGAGTGGAGGTAGCCGCAGAAGTGGTGGAGCGATCGTCGTCACCCAGCGATCACTCCGTCACCAGCTCCTGTAGGAGACGAGATGTGGTATGTGCATGTACTGCTCCTATAAATATAGTGTAACAAGTATCTGGGGACTGGATAGTTGGATACACAATAAATAGTAGTAGAGCGTCGCTGATTTCAGCATAAATGGCTTGACCGGGGCAGGACTACCCTCTCACAGAATATCGACGTGAAATAGCAGTATTCCTACTGTTGTGTTTTGTTCGGTGAGTGAGAGTGCGGGAGGCCCAATCACCCCCTTTCTCCCATCCCGCTCCTTCTCCTTCTCACTTCCTTTCCTAAAGAGTCGGCAACGCGCAAGTGATGCTTCTGATGTCGCAGGCGTCCATAGGCTACGGTGACCACTTACTATCAGGTGGGCCGTATGCTTGTTTGCCACCTTAGTAGTAAATAAAAAAACTTCTGTTTCGAGACTTGTGTTGGTTTAAAGGGCATATATGTATGTACATGGTTATGTAACCTCCCCCTTACTTGTCCACCTAATTACAAATACAATCAAAATGCATTTGCATGTGTGCATCATGATTCATGACCAGAGGTCTGAATTTGGTAGAGTTATTTATGTACTTGCATCGAAATGTTGATATTAATATGGATGTTCCCGGGATTTCTAATATACAATCCCGTGTGGCCAACAATATTACAAATAAATAATAATAAAAACCTCAGAGATAGATAGCGAGCGCATTCTACGAACCGAGGTAAGTGAATGAGCTGTGTGAGTTTACCGATTTATTGGTAATAGAAAGTTTGAATGTGGTAGAAAGAGACAAAATACATTTCGTTAAGCGGGGAGTGCTCCGCATTTCCGCTTTTTGTTTTCTTTTGTTCTCACAAGCTATGTTGTGCGAACTACAAATGTGGCAACATCGCGCGTGTGCGCATTGGGATTTTGCAACTTCGGACATCCGATGTCGTTGATGTAACTTTAGCAACGTCGCGCGTGCAGTGGTTTAAATTGTGTAAAAGTAAATAACTTTTTTATTTTATAAATCACGGGATTTTTCTGCTCTTTAAAATTAATCTCGGGATTTGAGGCATACCCCCTTTATTCTTTCGCTGTATGAAATCAGTGTAAGTGCATAAATAACTCTACCTAATTCCGACCTCTGGTCATGACCAGAGGTATATACCATACTCAGCGATATATTATCGTGGGTAGAATAATTAATATCACACAATTTTTTATGATACCTAAGGTTGACCAAAATTCTAGTCGATTTCAGTTCGTATAAATAAATACTACTACCAATTTGGTTTGCCAATTATTGTACCGTGGTGAAGGTGGTCCTTCCTGCTAAGTACAGTGCTTATATTTATTAGGAGTAAGTAAGTTCTCGTCAGTGAATAGTCTTAAACTGAAATAACGAATGCATCCTATGTTATAACCATTTAGCTACCGCTGATTCCAGACAATTTTCTACCTTTCTTTTACAAAGAAGTTTGTTGAGTTGTATACTCCTAAGCAGTTATCGGTGCCCTATTAACTATACAACTACCGACTCAGCAGTGTAATACACCAATCCTTCTCTTCTCCTCGGAAGGTTATTGTGGATTATATTCTACACTGCTACAGCTCAGCAGTATACTGCTACAACACCAATCACTAACTCCCTTCGCCATACTAATTCCCAACAATTTGGAATGAAATAAAACTTTTGCATCAGCATTTATTTCCACCTTCTCCAAGATATCGACGAGCACATGGAGACTGAACAACATTCACATAGTACACCAGACTGGGAGTGGCAAAACCTCTTTAAGGCTTGCAGCCGATGATCTGAAGAGTGATGAATGTGCCGCTATACCATGGGACGAGTTCCAGGTATGTGTTTATATTGATGTATCGCTGTTTTGTTCGTGTTGATATGTATTTGGGACTGTTCAATTTACATTCTATAGAATAGATTTAAAATCTTACTTTCTTTTTGTTGCATTAGGAATGATTTCCTAGTAACTTCTACACGAGCATTTATGAGTTACACATATTTACGAACTAACACAAAACATACACATACCCAACAGGATATGTTCCCCTGAAACCTTTACACTTACCACGCCATGCAAAAATGTTGGTCCAGGCAGTCAGAAAGAAAATCCAACAAACTTGTTAATAGCTGCTGTGGTTATCTAATCGGCTTTTTGTCAGTCATGAATTGACATACATTTTTATTCACCATGCACTAATGTCTTAACCTCATAAAATGCCGATACAACCGCAATTGTGGTTACTATATATATACTTATATATTTAATTATTCTTCCGAACCACGCATTGTTTTCATTTGTGTCTATTGTTTAATTATTTGAAACGTCACTGCGGCACCGAATGGTCCTTGACTCTTTAAACGTTGAGAAAATCGATTTTTTAAGGTATCCTGTGACGGCTCACAATAGATATTAAGCCATACGGCGCTTAAAGTGTTAATGTTGAATATGTTTAAAATAATATGCCTTATAAATACATACTACCCTAATATGCCACGTTCGTTCTCTGTGCCAATCCATGAATTGATGAATGAATACTGGTTAGGCTTTGTGCTTGGGCCCAAGATTCCTACATTACTATTAGACATTATATTTTGATATTAAATATGTTGCCTCGAAACAGAACTACTTTGAACAGTCACAAATAACATTTGTTTTCATTTTACTGGAGCAGATTGTATTAAAATATATTCCCATATATATTTTTGTAGGTAGCCTTTATACATCTCTGATATTTATAATTATACCTTTTCAATATAACATCGAATATTTTTCAATACAATCAACATTAAAACAATAATCATACACGTTCACCTTTTTAGAACATTTTTTTTACACCACAAACTCAATATTTTCTAAAAAAATCATATTTCGATCTAGCAATCTGACAGAGTAATTTTTCAATTAAAAAGTTTGGTTTAATATAAGATTCACTGAACACGATCGTTGGTACAGTAAGGCAGAGTGTTTTGTTATAATACGAAGCATGAGTCGATATAACAGTCCTATCTTTTATTTATTTTTCTGACGAACATTTTGATTATGATAGTCATTGATATAGGAAGAGGCAGTGTCATTGCTTTTGTTTATTATATGATCTGGTACCTATTGCATTCTCTTTTACTTTGTTTAAAACTATAAAATAGTTTCTTATTAATTAAAAGTTGAATACTTCTACGCGTTATTTTCTGATGGCACTTTTCGAGAATTTCGAGAAAGAAGTCGTATATTCATTCAAAGATAAAATATTCTCCAATCTTCCGAAGGTAAAACGGAATGTATCACTAGTTGGAACAATAATAAAAACAGCTGTAGAGGTTTTAACAAATGTTTTATCTTTTTATGTATATGGTCGTGATTATATTGCAATTATGTAAAAAATCTAAAGATATTTGACAAAAAACTGTACTTTAAATTCAATGACATTGACTTACCTTACTCTCGAAGTCAATTCTGTCATGCTATTAAGTTTTGATTATAGTTTTTGATAATGTGTTAAGTGTGGACATATTGAAGGATCGTAAAATACATATAACAAATAATATTCATCAGACCAAAGAATTAAAAAACTCTGTTCTTTGAACCTCCTAAAAAGATTTAGTCATTTCCAAGTAAAATAGAGCACTTTTAAACATCAATGTAAATTTTCTGCACTCGTATCTCAAATATTTTCTTACATGTAAATTACATAAAATATATAATATAGTTTATTTCTTACTACATATGTTCTATTATTTTTTGATTTTGTAGGACATGTTATTACTTTATATGTTCCATTATGATTGGATACAGCCTTAACAGGAATCGATAAGGTTCAAATCGATAAAATTATCCATCTTATAAACCAATTTTTTTACCAGTTAATTGGATTTTATATAACGTACCTATACTATTCTTAAATATGACCACGTATTCATATTACCTACAAATTCTACATTTTAAACAAACAACAAGTCAGAATTGTCTTCGAGAGTGAGCCCAAAGGTGTGCATGATCGTATCATACCATAACCATCGTATATCGTACCCAGTAAGGTGTATCGCTGTAATACTGAAACAATGTTGATAAGGGCTTAGGGTTTAGAAGCGATTGACCGCCGAGCAGCCATTTTTATTTATCAGCTTAAATAATTTCGATTGACAAGCATTGTAGCTTAAGTTCTAAAGGAAGCGAAATTGAAATAATCCTATCGGGTACAGTTATAGTGATTACTAAGGACCCGTCACAATTTCTACTTCTAGCATTGGCGATAGAGACTTAAAATACTTTTTCGTCTCAGAGAAGTCAACAAGGGCCAAGACTGAAATAAATTATTGACTTGATACTTCGAGTTTTTAAAACAAGTGTCACTAAAAGCAATGCAATTGCTCAATTGCTGACTCGCTCATGTTAGAAACAACATGTCAATTTCTGTCAAATCATCCGTGGGACCATGCCACAAACCAAATTAGGTATCACCATTGTCGAAGTTGTGCTGCGTAACTCAAAACCTATTCTATTGCTTATATCCTAAAATTGAATATCAAAAACCCATTTGCACTATTAGAGTATGCCAAAAATAGCGGCGACTTGACAAATATAAAACCGGAATATTATTCATAGAATTTTCAAAACATATTATTTTATATAATAACTGTGAAAAAAAAAGGAAATTCCTACATTTTATTGATTTATTTAAAATATGGTTATTATAAATAATAATAAAGTTTATTGTTTTTTTTTTAATAGAATGACATTAGAACTTAACCTACGATATACTTCTCTTATCTATAAAGCCTACAATTAACTTTTTTAAGCTGAAATTATTTTTAAGTTTAGGCAATATTTCTCTGTTTTCGCTTAACAGTCGTTCGCTTCTAAGCCCTCCCTAAACTGGAATGCATCCATTTTATCTCTAACTATATGTGTCTATGTGTGTTTTTTCCTCTATGGCAATTCCCGCCCGCTCGGCTATCGTGAAACGAAAGAACCGTCTCAAGGTATTTAACATAGATCTTATAGATCACGATCTATGGATCATTTGACACGATGTAGTGGTATCATTATGTTGAGTGCCCATAGTTGTAGAGGTTATGTGTCGTAGCCAAGGGGGTTTGTCTGTGTAAGAATGAGTGAGCCAAAAGATGTTTCTGTCACTGTCTTATGTTGTGTAACCAGTAAAGCTATACATGTATGTATATGTGACTATAGCTAATTGTCTAAGAGTCCTAAGACAAATAAATTAAATTTAAGCAGAATTACGAACTGAACAATAACTATAATAATTTAGGTTCATAGTAATTCCTAGGGAAAGTATATTATACATACCGCATTCTTATTAAAACAGCGACATAACTCGAAATTTAGAAGTAAGGCAATTTGAACTCTAGTTTGTGACTACAAGTTCTAATATTATATTTGTGTTAAGGAATTGCAACAGAGCTTAAATTTGTTTAATACAAAATACTTAGGTAGGTCTCTGTTTTATTAAGAGCGCGATATATACCTATTTATATTAATGTAAATACTGTAATATGTGTGAATATGATTTGAAAAGTGATAATATCTAACGTTAGATATGAGAATAATTATTCTTCAACTATCTAAAAACACGCACCATTGCTTATACCTAAATCAAATATCTATCTTTAAGTACAGATTGTATATAAATACAACAAACTTAATGTTATAATTAAAACAATAAATTTAGAAACAAATTTTACAATGTATGTATGTGACAAGAAACATCTTTGCAACCGCTTCATTGCTATCTGTTTCACGTCCGCCATTTTAGCCACAGTAACGCCATCTGACGGAGAAGGTAGGAAGCATTCCGCTGCCAACACGCAAACGAATTACGTTTAACCTATTAATAGACAAGTGCTTAACAAGACAATTTATTTTTCTTGTCGTTAATGCATGTTAAATAATAATATTATTATTTAAACACATTCTATATATAATTAATAAATGATTCCCTAATTTAGTCAGGATATGAGATTTTCAGAAACATTTAGATATTACATCATCTGGTTAATTTGCCAGATTAATTATAGTCAAGATTAGACAATCCTGACAATTTTATAGTGAAGTAAATCGCAAGTCAATGTTTACAAAAGAATCTAAGCAAAATGTCTAATTCTAAAATAGTATTATCCGTTTAAATTGCTGAGTTTAGACATCAGTCGCGCCATAGAATAATTACAATACTACAATATTTGATTATAATAGAAAACGATCCCAATACGCTTGGGATCGTAAATTTAAAAAGTTAATATTGTATTATCCGTTTAAATTAAGAAGATTACATTTCAGTCGCGTAGAATAACTACTATACAACAGTATAGGTGGTAATAGAAATTGATCAAGTAAAGTTAGGAGGTACACAAACGTGTTATACTTGCATGCTCCACACATTGTTGTCGCATGTCGTCGCATGCGCACATCCCTTCATCTTCATCCCGCACTAGTGATACGTCAGTCAAGTGTTTGTTGTTGTGATGTTAATACACCTTGTCTAACGCCCTTACTTCCGAACGAATTATAACTTGTAAAAATATCGAGGCCGCAAATATTGTTATAGATATTAGAGGCTGCTAAAATTTACTAGGATATCGTATTTTATCTATACTAATATTATAAAGCTGAAGAATTTGTTTGTTTGAACGCGCTAATCTCAGGAACTACTGGTTCGATTTGAAAAATTATTTTAGTGTTGGATAGCCTATTTATCGAGTAAAACATCACGCTACGACCCACGGGGGCGGCGCAGTAACGATAAACGCGGTTGAAACCGCGGGAACATCTATAATAAGTAAATTTATAGAGTCTGTGGAAATTAGAACTAGCAAAAACTGTTTAATTATTAGAATACTCTATTTTGTCTAGAAACCGTTTTATAGGTATTAAATAGGCTAAATATAGGAGACACTCAAGCTATTATAGAAATCATGGAAATGTTATTTATTAAAAGTGAATTGCTGTCCTTCACGGTTTCAGTCAGGTTAATGATTACTGATTTGCTCTCGTGGCTCGTAGTGTGATGTAATATAGCCTACTCCTTACTCAAAAATTGGGTTATCAAATGCGATAAGAATTTTCAAATCCAGACTGGTCGTGCCTGACATTAGCGCGACCAAACAATATTTTCAGCTTTGTTATTTTAGTATATAGATTACTAGATGTTCCCGCGGTTCCACACGCGTTTATCGTTATTGCGCCGTCCCCGTGGGTCGTAGCGTTATGTTATATAGCCTATAGCCTTCCTCGATAAATAGGCTATCCAACACTAAAAAAATTTTCAACTCGAACCAGTAGTTACTGAGATTAGCGCGTTCAAACAAACAAACAAACTCTTCAGCTTTATAATAATAGTATAGATACCGACCGTCAAACCGACGATTCTGTAATATGACCTTCTAATCACACAGATATATGACACTTATTGACACGATTTTTTTATCATGTAGAAACAAAAGCCGCTGTGTCGTTGGCAACCGGTATATTAGTTCACATAGTTATAAAACTAAATATAAAAGTATAATTTTTTATTAGTTATAGTTTTAAATTTGTAACTTAAGCATCACAATAGTATGTAAATAACTTACAAAATGGGCAATTAAATAGATTTGTACTACTAAAATTCAAATATAACGGCTATTGATTGAAATGAATTAAAACTTTTCTATTTCTATAATGTAACTATTAGGTACTCACAATTATAACAATAATACTAACACACCGTTCGGCAGTACCGGCTAAACAAACCCCCCCCCCCCCCTGTACAACGTGTCTCCCCCCTTCCCCCTTTAACACGAACATTTGAACACAGAACAAGTTTTCGATGCGCGCTCGCGCATGGTCCGAGCCGACGTTCGAGAGCGACGAGTTGTCGACGCGGGCGGCGCCGAATGTCGCGGCTAGACTTGTGAGGACACAGCTGCCGAGAGTGCCAGATGAAAAGGTAGGAGGTTTATAGGTGTTAAGCATTTCGACTGGTAAAACAAGGTTTAAGGGGTCTTCTTGTGAGTGTCCAAATAAAATACTTCATGGTAGATAATGTAGATATGGATATACAAATATATATCCATCCATGTATTTATAACTGGTACCAGTAAATACTGGTACCAGTTATAAATACATATTGGACTACGACATAATTGAGTGGTTGCGGGGAGACGAGTGCCGCGCGGCGCTACTGTATACTTGCGCCTGACTACACATAACTAACGCGTCAACAGTGTCGCTACACAAGGTATCAAAATAATTTAAATATATTTTATTTTGATACCCTAAACTAAAAGTTAATGTTGATTAATGTACAAAGCAAAATTCAGCTATGAGCCATCCCGCTATGGCTAAGAAACAAGAACTCATTCTATGATTTCTTTTTATTCTTATTAACCTACAGGACAATCCCAACAAAGTCTATTGGAATATTAATTATAAATGAAGAAAACGACTATTATTTTATGAACAAGATTAGTGACCAAGACTTCTTACTTCTTCATGGAATGTCTTTTTCCTCATTTATAATTTCAATTCTTGCTGCGAAATACAATAAATAATTGTTACTCTATATAAGAATATCATAAAATTTGAGGTAGATGTAAATTTTTTTCATCATATTACACACGTATTTATTTATTAAAATACTTTAATATTTTATTCAGGGAGAGGAATCAGGTCTGGCACCTTTCGAAGAGTTACTAGAAGCTCGAGTGCGAGACTTGAGCATAGCTCTGAATATGAGCACTGCTCTGGCGCTCGCTGAACTTATTGAAGATGAAGTAGTAGCGCCACCTATGCCGTTGGAGGTAAAGTATTTATTATTCCTGTCAACATATCTATACTAATATTATAAAGGTGAAAAGTTTGTTTGTTTGAACACGCTAATCTCAGGAACTACTGGTTCGAATTGAAAAATTCTTTTAGTGTTGGATAGCCTATTTATCGAGGAAGGCTATAGGCTATATAACATCACGCTACGGCCCACGGGGGCGCGCAGTAACCATAAACGCGGGTGAAACCGCGGGAACATCTAGTAGAAAAATAAACTACATAGACTTTAGATTTTAATCATGAAACTATTAAGCAGCCATGTAAACTCTAAATTAAATACTTTAAAATGCCATCTGTAAATGAATGCAGCATAAGATACATTCAAAACTGTACCTTTTTGATCGTATAGTTATTCAGGTATAGATAGTACTAGCGAACAGCTTGCAATTATTTAAAAACATACTTAATGTGGAATAACATATAGCTTATTGCAACGCCAAGGTATGCAGACGTCAAAGATTTAAATCCCAAATCATGATCAAAATGATTCAATACTTTGGTTTTGGTGTTTCGGTCAAAAATTTCAGCAGCGGCACAAACTCCACTTTTATGCCCGGCAGACGGCATAAGTGCCAGTCGCCCGCTATCACCTACGTACCTAATACCATACTTGGTTAATGTAAGCTTTCTGCCTCTGCCTATCCTTTTGGGGACATAGGCATATGATTTTGTATGCATATGTACATATATGAAAATGGAGCACCACTAATTTCACATTCTAACATCTATTTCAGGTACTAATAGAAAACGTGAAACTCCACCTAATAGAAGACCGTGCCACCCGCTCAATTTCCTCCCCACCCCCTCAACCTTTGGACGTAGACCTTACGACCCTCCGGCTGACCCGCGACACAGCGGGGGTCGTGCGACTGGGACCTCCTATCTCGACACCTTCAACAATAGCGTCACCTGCCACTCCTCAACCGATGCCAGAATTGGATGAAGCCAAAGAGAAGATAGACAGACTTCATAGAGAGAATGAGGAGTTGAGAAAGAGATTGGTCACGTTGGCCAGGATAGCGGAGGATAATAGAGAGTTGAGAGCGTAAGTTCTATTTATTTAAATATATAACAAATTTATAAAGTAGTTATAATATAATAATATAATATAATATTCTACCACATTCACACAACACCATCTAGCCCAAACTAAGCAGAGCTTGTACTATGGGTACTAGACAATGGATAAACATATATATATTACTTTTTTTTGTTGTAAATACATACATATTATACATAGAAACACCCAGACCAAGACAAACATCCATGTTTATGCACACAAATGTTTGACTTGTGCGGGAATCGAACCCGCGACCTCAGGCGTGGCAGTCGGTTACACTAACCACTACGCCATCGAGGCCGATATAAGAGTATACCTATAGATTAGGGAACGGGATAATTTAAAAGTTGTAAAAGTAATGAATTATTATTAATGGGAGACTGTTGGACTACCACACAGTGGTCAAGAGTCCGATACCAAGCCACGCATTCCGACTTTTGGAAGTTATGCAGATATGAATAGTTACTTATCGCTCGTTTTAACGGTGAAGGTAAACATCATGCCTCACCTGCATATCATAGAATTCTCCATAGTGTTGTCGAAGATATGTGATGTCAGCCAACCCGCACTGGGCCAACGTGGTGAAATGCGTTCTAACCCTTATCACACTGAGAAGAGACCTGTGCTCAGCAGTGGAACAGTTAATATATAGGGCTGATATTTTTTTTATACTGCTAAGGTGGCAAACAAGCATACGGCCCACCTGATGGTAAGTGGTCACCGTAGCCTATGGACGCCTGCGACATCAGAGGCATCACGTGCGCGTTGCCGACCCCTTAGGAAGTGGGAAGAAGGAGTGGGAATGGGGTAAGGGGGTGATTGGGCCTCCGGTACGGTATTATACTGCTAAGGTGGCAAACAAGCATACGGCCCACCTGATGGTAAGTGGTCACCGTAGCCTATGGACGCCTGCAACACCAGAGGCATCACGTGCGCGTTGCCGACCCCTTAGGAAGTGGGAAGAAGGAGTGGGAATGGGGTAAGGGGGTGATTGGGCCTCCGGTACGGTATTATATACGCTCACCCTTTACACCAACGAAGACTTTAAACCTAGTAACCTGCCAATCTATTCACATTACAGTAAAGTGGAGGAGGCGTCCGTGTTACGTCAGTGTGTCCACGCGGCGCAGCAGGAAGCGGCCACCTTGTTAGCTGACAAACAGGAACTGTTGGAAGCCATGCGTATTTTACAGGTAACGAGAATTGACTAAATTTAATTTATAAGTATTTTCCATGCTAAGGTAAGAGGTCGATAACAGCGGAGAAAGACAATAGCTGAAACAAGAGTTGAACCGTCGAAAAACCGTGTCCTCGCTTTGCAACGTCGAAAAATCGTGTCCCCGCTTTGCAACGTCGAAAAATCGTGTCCTCGCTTTGCAACGTCGAAAAATCGTGTCCTCGCTTTGCAACGTCGAAAAACCGTGTCCTCGCTTTGCAACGTCGAAAAATCGTGTCCTCGCTTTGCAACGTCGAAAAACCGTGTCCTCGCTTTGCAACGTCGAAAAATCGTGTCCTCGCTTTGCAACGTCGAAAAACCGTGTCCTCGCTTTGCCAACTAAGCTATTTATGGTTGGTCGTCTGGGATTAAATTTGCCT
Source organism: Catocala sponsa (assembly GCA_963564715.1). Classification (NCBI taxonomy): domain Eukaryota; kingdom Metazoa; phylum Arthropoda; class Insecta; order Lepidoptera; family Erebidae; genus Catocala; species Catocala sponsa. The sequence goes on along the minus strand of OY751346.1, from coordinate 6,304,258 downwards.
CTGTGTCTGTGTTTTGCATCTAAAGCGATACCATGCATATTTAAGCGAACATCCTGTCTGTTAGTAATTGGTTGTGGTTGTAATACTTATGATTTCTCGAATCTAGACATAGAGTATTGAATATGATATAAAAAGGTATGGGATAGGTAAGTGTGCTAGCTTTTAAAACTGGTGATGCGCAATGTATCCAAATGTCTTAACAAAAATTATACCTATTAAGACTGCGCCGAGCGAAATGTGCCAAAACAGGCGGTCATAGTTAAGTGAATAAAATCAACACTTTTTGTTTAATACAAATATAAAATATACATTTACCTTAACAATGAATGTGTTTACAATCACTCCGTATAAAAACTTAAAATAATTAATATTTTCGCCTACAAAATTACGTAATTTGCACGAAAAATACAAAAACGTAATATCGTGTTACGTGATTTTTGATTATAACAGTAGAAATTCTTATTATTTTACAGCTTAAACGATACATAAATAGTTATATTACAATTTGTCCGTCCCAAATATTTAAGTTGGTTGACAATAAAGATACATATTTATCAAAAAAGCACTTCAAATTCTCCATACAATTTTACTACGGCGGCCGCGCGCCGATTTGAATATGCGCCCGCACGAGCTCTATCATTATCTGTCTTACGCTCGGCGCAGTCTTAAGCATGGATCGCGTTGTAATAATTTCATTTTAATAGAAAATACACCTTGGAATAATTCTTGTGTCGCTTACAAAATATGTAACTTCGATTTTTTTTCTGGTAGCTTTACTTAGTCTGTTAACTGATTCTGCCTTGACGTCGTCTTCTGCGACATTCTGTATAATAATAGTAATCAGGCAGCTGTTTGAGGAGTATTCTTCTTTGTTTGGCAATAGAATCATGGTGTAATCACTATATATCACTGTATAACACCCATTATCTGATTTTCCAGGAGCAGATATCGGGTGGGTGTCGCGGGAAAAGATAGCGGTCGCGAGGCGGTCCGCCGCAGGGCTGCCTCGACTGCACGGCGTGCTGCGGAGACCAGCACACCTAGGCGCGCGCGTCACGACCCCAGCCCCTGTACATACTACGTGTAGCCCCTTATACGGTATAGCTGTTAAACTATATATGTGCTATTCTACGGGGACGGTAGCCCTATGAAAGGAAATATTCCAGTTTCTAAGGTAGATGCACAGAAATGAACTTAACTGACAAGGCACGTCCATTGCTTTGATTGGATGACTGAATTAGCAACAGCCAATGAAATGATTTGATTTGAGTTTGATTTTGACATGTCGTTGTCGTTCAGAAATCGTATGTTCGATATTAATTCAATCGCGCGTTGGATATACGGTAGTAATGAGCCATAAATAGAATTTAATAAACTGGTTCGTACAATTGCATGTTCTTCACTAGCCGAAAATTAATATTGTATCATGTTACTCAATCAGCCTTTTGCTTTGTGCAATGTATAATATCATAATTTAACAATGAAAGTAAATGGAGCAAGCAAACAAGCTAGCAAGGTGTTATTGGAATTTTCTGTCAAGGAATTCAGGATCTTTACCACTATCCCCCTATAACGACAGGATACGTTGTGAATGTAGTGTGTAATAAACCATTACCTATCCCTTCGAGAAATGCGTGATACATACATATATTAGATGTCCCCGCGGTTTCACCCGCGTTTATCGTTACTGCGCCGGCCCTGTCGGTCGTAGCGTGATGTTATATAGTAAAGCCTTCTTCGATAAATAAGCTATCCAACACTAAAATAATTTTTCAGTTCGAACCTGTAGTTCCTGATATTAGCGCGATCAACCAAACAAACTCTTCAGCTTTATAATATTAGTATAAATAGATATATCTGTATATGTCACAAACTATAGGATATGTTTTTATATATAATGGTAGTAAAAGATTTTTATTGTTGTAATGAAAGTCACTCGCGTAGCCAAAATGTTGGACCCAAAACTTACTCAGAAGGGTCTTGTTATTCGTCTAACGTTCCCGTTGAATAGCAATACTATTTGTATTAAGATGCCAATGAATTGTCAAGTATTAAGATATTGAAACTAAGTTCGAGGATTCGCTCGTATTTGTATGCGTAACAGATTATCTGATATACGCGAAATCGTTCTTTTAAAAAGCTGTCTCAATTATTTTTAGGACTAATATCATCCGAATACCTATCACCTGGGTAGCCAAGTTCAGCAGTGGTGACCATAGAAAACATTAAAAATGTTGAGACTCCTGCAGTCCTAATTTTATTAGAAGTACATATACATATAGAAGGAATTATAAGAAGAATTCCTCTTCAGCTAACGCACCTACATATTGTATGTTTTATCTCTTAATCAATGCAAGACAGAGCCAACATATCACGTTTAAAATACGGTGTTGCAATGATACTGATACGCTTTCGTAAAAATGAATCATAGATGGCGCTGAAATAAATAGTAAACAAATTGTCAACTAACCTAAAACATTTTTACCTCATGGAATTGAAAAATCTGCTTTATAAACTGACTGGATTAGCTACAAAAATTGTATCATTTTTATTTTCCTACGTATTTATACTGTTTATAACACAGTGGCGCCTCTATCGAGGGAAATCAGCATTGACATTTTACATTTACGAAAGCATACACGGTTAACAATGGTGTTTAACATTGAGTTAATTTTCGTCTACATTTACAATTGTGATCACATTGGTCATCACTAGGGTTGCAAGGAGACGTAGATATCGATATAAACATCGATATTTATATCGAAGGCCTGAAAATATCGATGATCGATAATATCGACAGTTTCAATGCGATATTATCGATAATTCAGAACTTTCAAGTTAGTAGTAGAAGTGGGTAAATAAAAAGCAAATAATAAATATTACCAAATATTATTTTAATATCGATAAATATATCGATATTTTTAGGGTCGATACTATCGAATATTCGATATATCGTTCATCGCTAGTCATCACCAATGTGACCAGTGATCACAATTGTAAGTGTCACACTCTTCCACATAGGTATTGAACATGAATGAATTTCTATCATACTAGTACTACAGACTAGCTAGAGCAAATCCGCCCGATTATTTTAGAGCAATTGAAATATGCACGGCCCGAGACACCGCATGGGGTGTATCGGGCCGAGGTAGGCATTTGCTTACTTAGCCTGTACATATGTAACCTGCCTACGATCGTTAACAGGCTATGGATTCGTTAGACTGTACTAAAGAATATTTTTTTCCTAAATCATGGATCATAATGCAATATGCAAATACAATTAAATCTTTTTTTATGCGTATTTCTTACACATTTAGAATTTGATACTAATTATTGCGTGCATTTATATTTAATTTTTAGGCAACAAAGTCAATAGTGTGTGACACTTGGCAATGTCTTAACCCTGTAACTGCTATGGACAACTCAAATCGATACTAGTTTAGTAATTGGACACAAAATTCAGTCTTCTAAAGTAAAAAACGAGTCGTTTTAGCTACGGACAGTTAAATATTGACATATTTTTTTATAAAATATTGGCTTTTGCTCGCGGCTTCGCCCGCGTAAAAGTAGGTTATGTTAGGTTATGTACAAGTAACAGTACGTTTTTTTTAAATAAACTATGACCTATGTTATTCGGTGATAATATAATATAGCTTTCTAATGGTGAAAGAATATTTTAAATCGGTTGATTAGTTTTTGAGTTAAATCCTTACAAACAAGCAAACAAAAATAAATTGTCGATCCGTAGCTAAAATACACTTTTCTTGATATAGGAATCGGGCCATAGTGAAAAAAGAATATGAATGCGTGACTAACATAAATTCGAAATTGAACTATGACCACAATGCAACTTTGCTGTAATTTAAATCACATGTAGGACCGAGTTCATTTTTGTACTTCCCGGCTTTGCATGGGTAGTACAAAACCTTAAAAGATTATACACCTAAACCTTCCTTATGAATCACTCTGTCTATTGGTGAAGACCGTATAAAAACTCGTTTAGTAATTTTTGAGTTTATCGCAAACAGACAGACGCGGCGGGCGACTTTGTTTTATAATATATAGTGATAGATATATGAAAACATTATTGTTGATATGTTTACCATATCATATCGTACTAAAAAGTGATTAAAGTATACATTGCCAAAAACATCTCAATACGCTATATTTTTTACGATATCTTTATTTTTATATATTTTTCAAATTATTTACTTAAATATTTTTTTCCATGTTTTTAAAAGAAATGAATTGATTCAAGTGATCTTATATTTATATGTACATATAATGTATATTATTAAATCGGTATATACTTATGATATGTTCAAATTGAATGGAGTGAAATTGGCTAAGTGATTACTTAATCAAATAATTACTTAGTGTAAGACTAGCTTTTGGGAATAATGTGGCAAGTTTTTAATAAGGATTTATTAAAGTATATAGAATGTTTATAATATGTATTACCTAATGTATTTTTTGTCCAGTAGCGTAATAGCCTAAAACTACGCTTAGTCTAGCGGTCGTAAGCCTCCGGATCGGACAAAGTGATATTGAATTTTATTTTAATCTATTGAACCGCAGCGGCACACCGGCGGCCAGACACAATAAGTTTTCAATTTTGTCTGGCATTTCAAGCACGGACAGTTTGAGAAGTTCTTAGAGGCATGGTGTTTACTTTGCTTGGCAGATAAAAAACGACTAGTCCTAACTATTAGGTGGTTCTAACATAACTGACTAAATTAGTGATGTGCACATCACATTCGAATTATTATACGAATGTGTTGACAACACTGTGATAAATACGTTCGCTGCGTCCTTGACCATACAAAGTAGGTATCGCGTTGTACTTAGCTGTATTCGAATATTAATCAAATACACACTACTATATTAAATATAGACGATACATATTTGCCTTTCCCTTCAAATAAGTACAAGCGTGATGCTATGTTTACTTTCAACTGTCAAAATTGTAAAACCAGTATTTAAATTGTTAAATTACAAGTACATCATAATAATCATAGTCTATAAAATATACAGACACAATTAAATTGGCCATATTTCATGTATTAAAAATGTAAATAATTTTTAAGAATTTTAAAATGGTTTATATTTTATTCCAAATCCTATCCATTGTAATATTGACCTTAAATTATGAAAACGTTCAATATACAATAATACCTATTAGAAATGATTAAGTAAAAATACCGTAGAAATTATTGCAAATTAGCAAAATGAGGTTATAATTATTGTAATTCCTTCTAAAAGCCCGGTTTACCGAGGTATAACAAAAAAATATAGAAAACAGAAGACTTACTTAGTATTGCATAATTCTTTTAGACAAACATGAGATATGGAAGCCAGAGAGAATGCCTTTCCAATACCCCAGCTCCCAAGGATTAAGTGATAGGAAACTACGGTAAAAACACATGTAATGTCACATTAGATTATCGACATCTCAATATTTAAACAAACAAGTATGTATCCAATAACAGCTAAAGTGTATTCGATGTTAAGCAATAATATTAGCGAACAATTATTTATAACGCTGTTGTATCGTTACCGTTTAATTAGCTAATATTGTTGTAAAGATAAACATAAATCAGACTGTCTAACTTATTCGAGTCTCAACACTATTTATTACAATAAAAATGTTACGCTACTTTCATGGAACCTACATATAACTTATATAATATGTGTTATTCCAATTTAATAAACTATCAAATAATTGATTTGTATAATATAATGCCGTGGCCACACATTGGTTATATTTGCATCAATGTAGCTTATTGCGGCCAATACTCTAATGTATGGATCAGTCTTTGACACAATGTGAACATTGCCGTCTTGTGTCCAACACCGACGCGCAAAGAGTCGGTTTTTCCAACAAGTTCAAAGGCGAGGGGAATGGAAGGGGAGTGCGCACGGGCATCTAGGACAGAAAATATGGTGCAAAGTTGGTATTGAAACCAATGTGTGGTGCAGTAGTTTGATTGGCCATTCCAAATTAGAGCAGAACTTGGACGCAAAGTTCAATCCAATGTGTAGCCGCGGTATAATTGTCGGCATTGGATTGTCGTTTTGTTTGTTGTCAAATCGAATAACCGATATTATACATCGTGATCGATTCAAAGTCGATTGTTATTCTAATATAATTGAATTGTCGGCACAATTTGATCATCCGATTTCAATCACAATCCTGCATTGTTATTGTGACTGGGTATTACAGATCTGCCTACACTTAACGTGATAGAGACGTGTTTATATGGTGTGTGAACCTAAAACATTAGCCGTAACTGTTATATAAATATGTTACAAGCAGCATTAAGAGGCTTTTGATGTACACTCTCGTGTTTATACATATGTGTATGATATACTAATGTGTAATGTAATCGTTCAATATTGTTTTGGTGCCAAAAGCGCGGACTGTATTTAATGTAGAACCATAGATTTAGTTCTTTGTACATGTAAATTATTATATTTTTATTCCAACATTTAGTATACCTATATATGTGACTATATTATTGTCTGCGTCTTAATTATTATAGCGAGAAGTCCAAATAGGAATGGAAAACGTATTCTAAATCGCTATAGCTTTGATCCAAAATATTTTTTCTTGTAATGCGGTCCAAAGAACTTAATTTATGTGTTATATTTTAATTTTAAAGAGGTTGTTGTATATAAAAGCGTTTTTATATTTTTTTCGAATGATGTAATTATTTTTTTATTTTAGTAATTTTAATGCATTGTACATAATTTATCAAGGTAATGTGATGTAGCTATTTTTTCAGATCTTTTTACTGTTTTATAATAGACGTTAGATCCACTGGGGGAAATTCCATTTGTATTATTTGTGTATGGTCTTGTTTATGTGGATTTCACTATTTTGATGCTAGCAACATCTCGTATATCCCCAAGCACAGTGGGGTATAATGGGATGTGTGAATTCTATCTGAACACGACCAAATATCTACTTATTATAAATAAAAAAATCTACTATATCTTTCAAAACTTCAGTGAGAAAATTTTAGAAGTAAACTTTTGATAGTGTAATAGGTATTCATATAATATTGTAACGTTAGCCCAGTTCAAACGTTCGTATACAGCGTGAGGTTGAATTTGAGTCTTGACTCTTGAGAACATGCTGCGTTGTCATGAATGAATGTATCGCTAAATGTGTTAGTATTATAGCGAGACATACATATATGCAGGACTAGCATTGGATGTATACGTTACAACTAAATTTTTACGTCAAAAAGACACTTCTGGCTACTAATTTGGTCAAGCATGGATTAAATTGTGTTAAAGCTATTGCGTTTCTTGGCCGTCTAGTAATTTTTCAATATTAATCCGGCTGTTGTCCGCGTATAAATAACACAGCCGTGTCACGAGAGTACTCGACAAGCTATTTATTGTTTGCCCTCGTCTTATATAATAGGTATATGATTGCCATAAAATTAACACAAACAAAAGTTCTAAACTGCCGATTATCTTTATCCCAATACTAATAGTATTTTGTTTTGGGCCAAAGAAACATTCGAATCACAAAAACATTCATGGAGTTATATAAAAATATAAATGTGTTGCCCAATAAAAATACTTGTTGCTAAAATACTAACACAGAACGCGACTAATATATCACTTGTTAAAATGCAATGTATTACATTCGGGGTAGCTCTATATATCTTACTATACATTTATCTCTTTTACTATGTGTTAGGATTAAAAACAAACTTGTGCCTGTAATAATTAGGTACATAATATATCTGCTTGATGGTCGTCGCTGCCTTTTTATACTCTCATCTATTTAATCAATGTAACTTTAAGAGAGAAAATTGTCCTAATTTGTCTGTATCATGTACTCTATAATTTAAATGGACATTTAGTACAATACAAAACGTTTGTTATCTGTCAAAATAACGGGTGTTGCCCCTTCATTATTTAATTATTGTATTTAACTAAATGTCGTTTTAAATTTAATATTTTCTATGGTTTTGTAAATGTTGATTGGTGCCGTCTGTCCATTGGTATGTTGATTCTTCGATGAATTTTAGTGTTTCGTACAAAATCATTCAGAAACATGTACCATAATGTTGTTGCGATTTGTTTAGTTATGAAGAAATTGTTAAAATTAAATTCAATATTCTATACATCTGTGTTTTATTTGTTTCATAAAAAAAAGTATTTTTCCCAATGCATATAGGAATTTATTTGATTTTCTTGGTAAGTATATACTTTTGTCTTTTTCAACGTTCAACGAATATCAGAGTCATGTTACCTTGCTGCGCAACAAGGTAATGTGTGCAATTACTTTGTTCTTTTTTCTAAAATGGTATGATATGTTTTGTGAACCTCTTACAAGCACTGGTAAACATTGAACAGAATATTCTGAATCTTTTATGTCCATTGTTACAATGTTTGTAAAGTCTTCCGCGGTACAGGTTATTCACAATCAGCTACCATCGTATTCTATATCTAAAAATGTCTGCAAATTATCCACAAGGCACTATATGTTATGTGTTTAGATTGCCGGTGCGACACTTAAGCAACCAGTATTGAAAGAAGGAAACGCGTTAGCTAGTAATACGTTCCAGGTTTTCATCGTACGACATAGGTAAGAGGCATCGTCGGAACGTTTGGTTCATTGTGCTGTATATGGATTACAAGCTTCACCATAGCACGTGTTTTTCTAGAGGGGAAGGTTGAGAATAAAATTAGTTAAAACTCTTCGGTCTCACTATTACGTAAACAGTTAAAAATGTGGAACTACAGTAGTACCTGAATTTCTAGATTTCCACTGGTCTATTATACCTATACTGCGCCTTTCCGGATGAGATCGTTCTGGACTTAGAACATTTCTAAATTAAGTTGCGCAAACCATGTATATCATGAGTCAATAGTTTAATATTTCGTAAGGAATGAGAGGGTAAGAGTTAAGACAGTGGGATTCCTTAAATAAGAACGTGCAGTCCTGTGTTTTACTGTTAGTAAACTCGAACAGGTTCTCAACACCCAACGACAAATGTATTCCGGAATATTCAGAACTACAAGAAAAACAACCTTCTTGTTATTAAACTTGAGTTCAAGCTAAATGACATGACTTGTTGATTATTCTTAATTTCGGTCTGGTACTTAGCCGAAGGTGACCAATGGCGCATGCATGCACCGTGTAATCATATTATTATGTATGCAGTTATCATTTCCATTATATAATTGAAATGATTATTATCACCTACCCTCTTTCTTGCGCATGCACAAGAAAAAGGGTAAGTAGGTGATAATACGGTCAAATGGATGCCAGCAATGACCTGCAAAAAATTTCAAACCGACCATCGCAAAGGATTCGAAAACCGGGATAATAGTCCAAAAGTACATAGTAGGTATATACAAAAAGTACCTAGAACAGTAATAATAATAATAATAATATATTCTACCACATACACACAACACCATCTTACCCAAACTAAGCAGAGCTTGTACTATGGGTACTAGACAATGGATAAACATACATATATACTTCTTTTTTGTAAATATATACATATTATACATAGAAACACCCAGACCAAGACAAACACCCATGTTCATGCACACAAATGTTTGACTTGTGCGGGAATCGAACCCGCGACCTCGGGCGTGGCAGTCGGTTACACCAACCACTACGCCATCGAGGCCGACAGTAGCTATGTAGGCTTAATAGATAATGTTAGCGGTAGGTACATAAAAGATAATTTACATAAAAAGGTACTTATCTTATACTAGGCTAGGTATAAGAAAGATTTATGCAAATCAATACCTATACCTAGTTAACTTTCTGCTAACGTAAAAACAGTTACATTATATGCAGGTGAAATGTTATATTAAAAATAAAAAGCATACATATCTTTTTTTGTAAAATAGTAGCTGTAAATGAACATAATTATGTATTTAATATATTTTTACTCTGTGGTGCAAAACAAAAGCATGTGTGACAGCTGACTGACAAAAACTACGACTATCTTTGTTAGGAGAGTAAACTATAGATGGCTTGGCGCTACTATCTATGCCGCAGTTTAGTTGATGTTCATAATTTAGAGTAGTTTCTATTTTCGCCACTGTAATTTATATCAATTGATGAAATAAACGTCTATATTGACGGATTATTGTCGATGTTGCAAGTAACATAATTTTTTCCTCTGAATAGTGTAAAAATGTTAAATTATATTATTTTCAATCTTGTTCTATGTCATACGTAAACTGTTAAATGATAGTAAGACAAAAGACTGACAATAAATTAACTGTGTTTGAAAAGTTTTACAGTATGCGATTAATTGTATTACAATAGTTTCAACGCAAGTAATATAACTTGAGATGTGACCCAAATAATGTTGTTATTGTCTTATGTTTACGCGAATGTTTTGAAATTAAACAAACTTTATATGGCTTTTTCACGTTGTTTAGTTTTTATAAAACACTATTATTACATAATTTTGAAACTTTTAACTACTATTGTTAAACACTTTTACTAGTTACTGTTTACTTAAATTTTACCTATTTAAATTATAGAACTATTTAGATTTAATTTTACACTTTCTTCAACGTTCCGGTTGCTTTTCAGCAGCCATGGCCACGGGGACACTCTCCCCGTGACCATGGGTGCTGAAAAGCGATAAAATCTGTATAAAGTTTGTTTAATTTCAATGTGTCCCAAATGACTTTTAAGAATAATAACTATTATGTACCTATACGTACGCTTCACATAACTAATAATAGTGTTTATTTCACGTTACAGCAAATAATCTCATCATGTTATATTATTTTAAGTAAAAAGATTTATAAAGTCCTGTTTCTTATTTACTAAGAATTTAGCTTATAAATTTTTAGTTTTCTTGTAACTCCCCCAGCCAAGCTAAAATATTTATGTTAGGAGAGGATTCACGTCAATAATGTAATGGGGGAGATTGGAATCCTCAATCACAAGTCCTCAATCAAATATAAAAAAAGGATATACCGGAATATTAATTTTTATATTTATAAAGACGTATTTACATTTACTCATCCAGTCAATCAACAACAACAACAATATTTTACAAAAGACTTTAAATGTTTTACTACACTATTGTTTATACATTAATAAATTATCCATTTAACATAAATAAATTATCCAATAATAAACTAGGGAAAATAGTATTATGCTATGGTAATAAAAATACACGTGAGAGAAGTGGGAATAACGTGACTTTCAAATTGTGGCAACATTTTTAGTGATGGCCGATGGTTCAAGTTGAACGGAATGCCAACGACTGTCGCCGACTTTTAGTGTTGAAATTATTCAAGTTTCTCATAATTCGGTGTTTTTATGTGAATATTTTAAATTCATTTAACATTTAGTGTGTTATTGTGTGTTTGATAGTGACTTAATCTTTAGTGTTGTTCGGTAAAGAATGTTTGTTGTGCCCTCGGTGTAACAGGATCACTGGATAATAAAATATTGGATTACGGTTTTTTGTTTATTTCATTGTTGTGGACAAAAGGTGAGTAAAGTTTTTTTATTTATGCTATACTTGTATTATTTAAGACTTTGATATCGGTTTTTTATGCCACGAAAGCTGTACGCGTGATAGCGACAAGCGTTTGGTTGGGCTCTAGATAACGGAAGATTATAGTAGATTGCAAAGATTCTGATAAGATTCCTCGTTTCACGGCATTGCGGAGCCTTGAGCACAGACCATGGGTGATGGCTTACACATTTAACATCGCTTGTCTATATAGAAACTTGTTTGAACGTATCAAACACTGAATTGAACATGCTTCATGCTCTATTTCCCACTGAAAACTTTGATATAAATTGAGAAATCGCAGTGAGAGGTATTTACGTACCCATTAGTTATTTCGCGCAACAAATTCCAGTTAGTTTCCTATCACAAAAGTTGTTATAAAGAGCTGTCTTGTGATAACCTATGTAAGAAAACTATTTTTGAACATTCAAATTAATATAAAACTTTCAGTGTGGAAACTCCAAAGTATTAGTTTTGCCTGTATAAATATCTTCACACTTTTAATGATTCATACAGCTCTAAAACAAATGTGACATTTAATCTATGACACATGTCTATTTATTATCTTAGAAAAAGGCTTCTATTAGTCACTTAAAATTACTGAAGAAGTATGTTTTAATTATTTTACCATTGAACATGGGGCGGTATCTGATTGACAATTATAATTTTTTCTTATGTTTACCTGTTGTAATTTTTTTGTATACAATTTTCTCACAATTAAGTATGTAGGCATACTTATTTCAAGATAATAAAGAAAATCATCACAATTATTTAAAACATTAGTTTATTTAATGGTATGTAATTAATCCATTTTTATTCCACTAATATTACTTATAAATATATCAATTAATGCCAGAAATGGTTGAAAACAATAATTGTGTTGCGTCTGACCATCAGTGGGCCACTGCAGCTGAACAGCTCAATTAATCTTCATAGCCATAAGAGGTATTAATGAGAATTAATCCTGAGAATTCATTACTGGTCTATCTCATGGTAATGATAAAATAAATAATAAATGTCCTAGCACTTGCTTCCTAGTCTTTGATGTGTATAAACACTTACAAATTGTATTTAACGTAATTAGTAACTATTTAAATGAAATATTATTGCTTGTTATGTATGTTTATTTCAATTGGTAACACTGTTTATAATTGCTCCAATGTCCTCATAATCACACCTGCCAAAGCTTTCAAAAGTTGTATAATTGTGAGATATGTATTTACACATGCAATCTAATATAAACATTATACTTTGATATACATTATGTAAAATTGTTTTCTCATAAAACTGTTCACAGCAACCTTGCAGAATACAAATTGATGATAATTTTGAATATGTTTTACAATATGTGCACATGTTTGAATATTGATATGATAATGCTCATGTTAGCTAAGATCAGTGTTTGTGCTCATGACATCACTCACATATGGCACCTTCACAAGGACATTGTCGGCTAATTGTATATTTACTTAATAAGAATGTTGGCTAAAAGTTTATAAATTTCATAATGATCAGCCAATTTTTGTGATATTTGAAATTAATTTAAAATGTTAACTAGCTGGACTACATTATTTTGTAACAAAGCTGTTTTTAACAGATTTTCTTTGAAATGCTTTAAGTACTTATCTAATTAAATACATAGGTGATGATTTATGTACACATTGAAGTGTAGACTTCAATAGCATATTGTTTACTGCTTATTAATTATGTAACAAGGCAAGATGGCTGGATAAAGACCTATCACCTTAAAAATGTATTTAACTATAGGTACTCCATTTGGTTAGGTACTTAACTAAAGATAAACAATATTGATGTGACTTTTTACACAAACACATAATATTAGACAAATAAACTACTACTTAAACTAATGGTACAATCGATTTAGTAATTGTTATTGTTGTATTTACATTGATATTTAGCAGCATTTTATTTTTAAACTGAGTTTTCAGATAAAAAGACACATCATTAGTTAAGTACCCAACCAAATGGAGTATAGTCATTAATTTTATCTATTACATAAATTTATAGGTATCCAAATAATATCATCATTACTATCACTAGCCATTTTATATCATAACTAATGAATTTTGTGCAATTAGGTATCTAAACTGGATTAGATCTTTAAATCATACCTAGTAACAGAGTCATATATAAATTATTACAAATAACAGAACATAGTCCTTGAGAGTCAGTATCACAGTGCTGTCAAATATAATTATTAGTAATATGAATAAAACTTAACATTTAGTATGACTGTTGCACAACAATTAGCTTGAACAATATTTGATCATATATTGTTGACATGCAGCCGTTTAGGTATTTTGAGAACCATAAACAAGGAAAAAGCAATACATATAACAGACTTGTATACTTGGAGTATATTATTCCACATGTAAAAAGCTTAAGAAATATTCTGTATGTACATTTTTCTAAAGTATCCTATGCCACTACATTGATGGAATAATGCAATAGATACTAATATAAAAGTTCCATTTTTTAATTGCTTCATTGGATTACCATCCTGAAAACAAACAGACTTGTGCCTTGTATTAAGTATTATACATAAAATAATTATTTGTCATTTGGTATAGAAACACTTTAAATAGTGGGGAAGTACACATCCTTGACTGCCAAACCTATATTAGTTATAAATATTATTATGTTGTTGAAGCAGATGTATTATTTACTCCATTATCAACTGTTTCAATATAATTAACTCATATATTTTCTCCAAGTGCTGTAAATGGGAGGATGACTTTGATCACCAAATATGGGGTACTAGGTTTGATGTTCAGCAAGGAAAATGTGTTTCTGGTGTTGATGTTGACAATTAAAACTCAGAACCTGACATTCTTATTATAAAAATATAATTTGCAATTTATTGAGTACTCCTTTTATGGTAAACATTCTCATAATAGAAATACACCTTTACCCATAAATATATTTCATGGATTCTGAAGTTATTTACATTAAAATGTTAATTCTAGTCTCTCATATCAGTTAGCTAAACTGAGCAGTCACCTATTTGGCAAAGATCCATGTTTACCAATCATAATTTTACTACTCTTGTAGTTTTTTACATAAACCTAGATAACATTTCGGTCTGAGATCTAATTATTATCTCTTCCAATGACGTAAAAAAACTGCTCTAAATGAAGCCTGGTACTCACTGACGAAATGTTAAATGCACGTTATTTTTTACGACTCGTAATAAAATTTGCTTATACTTCCAATAAATAATGTTTTACCATTGATAAAGTTATTATCATAAATTTTATGAATCATTAATTTTATGTCAAATTTTTGATGACATTTTTTCCGCAGATACAAAAATATTTTATTGTGTTATAAATTTTATATCATTTTAGTATTTAACGTAGTTCACAATGAAAATATTAAACAACCAAATATAAATTAATGTTGATGGTTTTTTTAGTCCAATGTCATTACCAGCTTAAAAAACTAATTACATTCCAGTTATTTCGCACTACTAAGCACGCGAGTGTGTACTCTGCTTAAGTGCAACCGAAAAAAAAAGACCAGGTATGATTATAATCATCTTTAATAATTTATTAAAGTCGGCACACATATGATTCTTCTAAAAAAGTAATTAAAACTTAATATTTGGAACGTACAATGATAACGGTAGAACAAATAGCGTATCACTCGTTTTTCTGAGCTGTTTCAAAATAAACCTACTTGTATTAATGACGCATAGAAGTCTAGTACTCGTATGGAAAGTGAAACCAGGTAAATTGTGCCATAGATGACATGTCCGTGTTGATATACGTAATGACATGTTACCGATGAACAGATTAATGTCACTACTTAGCAGAGGTTGGATTCTTGGTTTGTCAACATTTATATACCTACATAATAGTTTTAAAGAGAGGATTTTTATCAAAATCGAGTAGCCTAGCTGGAAAGGTAGAAAGAAAGAATAATATTAGAACCAAATTGCAACAGAAAAGTTACATAAAATTAAATAAGCATGATAGAAATAGCAACTATTAGTATAAATTGAGCCAAAGCGAGACCGTAAAAGGCTCGTATATCTAGAATGTTAGCAGCGCTGCTATTCTGATATGCCCTAGCGAAACAACAGACACTACCACATCGTAATAATATATAAATAACTAACGAGGCTTTAAAAAAAAGTACCTTATTGAAGATTGCAGTCAAATGATTTTTTAAGATTTTCCTATGCTTCTTGTGAAATTGCTGCGTTTAGACTAAAAATCATAAGCTTCGAAATATTAAGCATAGTATATTGAGAAAGAAGAAATGACCTGCAAACTAGTCTAACCTTAGACTAAAAAGGATTGTTGATTAAAATGCTGATTTGGTTGCGAGGATGAGATGCTAACCGTGTGATTAGACATAATCGATCGCGGCAGGTACTTACCTTACGGACTTCGGTAAGCTGGCCTGGTGTAGGCACACCTGGTCTACCAGGCGGTAGACTGCTTTAAGCGTGCTCGTATTAGTTATATAGCGATATAATGCAATATAAGCAAGAAATGCACCTCTATCTACCCTGTCCGGAGATAACTAGGTGTAAGATATTCTCATGCGGCACTGTTAAAGTAGTTTTGCCATTCAAAGTTTTAATGAGTGTAACATAAACTATGATGTCATCCCTTTTTCCTTCACATGCGAATTACCAAAATGTATTTTGGCATGCTATGCACTATATTATTTTTGGAATTAATAATAATTATAATTAATATATTATAATGGAGGAAAAGACTAATATTAGATATTATATATCATCACATAAAAGGAATATAGTATTATATTTGTTAATATATGTATATATCAATTGACATATATTTAATGTAGTTTTTAGACGATCTCGGAAATATAATATAATATGCTTAATAATTTACTTTTATCAAGTGACAACATGAAATATCATTAGCCTTTTATGACGATAACTTTAACGTAAAAAGTTTCAAATATATGCGTTTTTTTTTTAGGTACATAATATGTAAATTAGTTATATACATTAAAAACGGCTTTTTGGAACTAAATTTTGAAGGTGAACAGGCTGTAACCATCATCTTACGTTAAGATTTTCGTCATAAAAGGCTTAATAGTTAAGAACGGGGGGATTTAATAACGCGTTGACTAATCTTGAAGGCCTAAAAGTTTGTCGACCACTCGTGTTAATACCGATCAAATATGTTTAAGATTTCGGTTCATTTTGCGTTGACTAGGGATGAATAACTTACCTTAACTTTTCTTCTTAGCCTAAACCTTTACATCTGAGAGTTCTTCTTGTAGGCTTGAAGGTTCCCAAATGGTTAACGTATAGATCAGATTGATAGATTTGCAGATTCGAATGGGACTCCTTATTTTAGATTTAATTCAGTCACTTTATTTCGTAAGAAAGTATCTCAAAATACTGATTATTAAACCAATAAAGCTAAGAACCATTGAAAACTATTTTAAATGAGTGCCAACTCGTATTAAGTCAATCAGCCCGGAGCCTACTCATGAAAAGAGGTGCGTCAATCTGCCAATCGAAAAAAGCCTGTGTCAAGTTTATGAAACAGACCTCACTTGTTTTCCATTCATAACTCGCCAAGTAAGAAATAAATCAAACGATACATCACCTAAATTATGCATAACTGTCAATGGAAGAAAGTATTCATAACTGGTATATATGATTAATATTGTCATGCCATAGACAGGTGCGTGTGTTTGGCTCGTTCCGGTTTTTAATTTCACCGTTATAATCTGCGATTAGAATTACACTTTGTACTGTACTAGGCTTGTCTCATATCAATTAACCCAAAACCGTCAGAACTCATGATCACTTTAAGTCTAATGTGATGCCTGGGCACGGTAATGATATCTATACAGTATTGTAACTCGGTCCTGTCTTTGAAATAATTACTTACAACAGCGCGGTTCGTAGACACGCGTTAAGGCTGCCCGCCTACAGTATTTTAATTTTATCTACCTACTTAAGTTTCTTTCTAGTTTAGTGATTGTAAATATTATATGTATATTATATTATAAAAATGAAATTCATAGTAAATGAAATAGAAAGTGTTCAATAAAATCAAATCATCACAAATCGCACGCTTACTGCTTACAAAACAATTACACCATTCGTTCGGCATTGCGGCGCATTCGTGACTGGATGCAAACCAAGCGCATACCAACGCTGAGGCGCATAGGTATGACTCGAGTTCCGACCGTTTGTATGAAGATAGAATACTGTTAATAAAATTACCGTGGCCTGGAGGCCTGGGCACTTTGAATACTCCAGATTAGCTAAAAGAATTGGCATCAGACATGACTATAAATGCATTTTAAATCGATACGGCAATTCTCTTAAAGTGATAGGACTAGGATTATCGAAATGTCTGGCTTCATACACATGCGATAACGAAGACCATACAACATCCAATTTAGGATATTTTCTTTGCCACTGCTATTTAAATAAAAACATGTCTAATTAAAACATGCTTTATGCTTAGGCATGTTTTTTATTTATATGGCGTACAGTTAATAATGTACGGTAATGAATAAAACAGGTAACACCTTCTCGTGTCATCTTAATATAATGGCATTTCCCAGCAGCTGAGTAAATGCACATAAAATACACATCTGCCTAACCTTTTAGGGGCATACATTAATTAAGCTATTAGCTTTTCTACAGATAATGAAGTAGTATTTATTCAACATCATGCCCACAAAATAACATTCATACCGAAAACTTGTGGCCATTCACAAAAGCGCCAAATATTTGTTAATCCGTCCTAGATGAAAGGCCTCGGTGGAATTTGGGAATGGGATAACGGGCGATTCGCTGTGAGCACTTGGCGGACTCAAGACAAGGTCGTTGTGCCTGTCGCCGGACCTGTTCTTACTAACCGCTTTGCTAGCAAACGAACAAATATTCAATGTAGCCATTGCTTTTTAGAATGCTGCGTTTGAAGCTAACGCGATCTTGTGAAGGCCTTATTTACTTTTTTTATGGGCTACAGTCAGTGGTTTAATGCTCTAGGCGTTGTAAAACGAGTCTAGTTTGTGTCGTTTTTAGATGACTCCCATGTTGTTTTAGACCACGTCATGCTTTCCATAATTACAAAGAAAAAGGCCCCCATCCAGAGGTCAGATTAATTATTGTTTTCGGGATAAAAAAGCCGTGTGATCTGTACTACAAATTCTGTAGTATACTAAGAAACACAATAATCAATACATATATTTCCGTAACGTATGTTGAAAATATTTATAAATGAAATGCCGGTTACTTCGCTTAGTTTTTCTTTCGTTATGATTTATTTAAGTATTTATTACACATACAGAACACTATCGTTACAACTGTTACAAGGAACCTTAATGCGATAGCCGTGGAGATAGTGTGGTTCACTATTATCAAATTAATTATGTTATCTATTTATATTACACACTAAGGTGTTTGCAAATAAGTATTTGAATCAACCATTCCATTTTAAACATATAGACTAAAGAGTTACCTAGAGTTCTCAAATGCTCATATAAAAAAAAACATATCTATCAAGCATTTAATCATAAAGTTTTCAAACTATCTATTCTTTCAAACATATCAACAAAACAGAATGCCAGCGCGTTAAATTCAAAACAAGTCCGTGCGACATTTCTTTTTACTTACTACTTAGTACAGAGTATAGAATCGTGCATCAGAAGCCACGACTACTTTACTTTTATTGCTGTTTTATTGTTACTAAGTAACCAGTGACTCACTCGAGGACCAGCGACACATTTCTGACATAGTTCTTGTAATAACCAATATTGTTTATCATGGTATTATTTACTGCAGCTGTGGGTAAAAGACAATTATGGTCTATGCATGCACATTTATCATATTAACGATGTGAAACTTTGTACAATATGCCTTTTTTAATAGAGTGGATATCACGTATACCATAAGTGCCGATTGTAGTAGAATGAATTAAGAAATGTTTTCGAAAGATATGCCAAAATGTATGAGGCAATTGAAAGGAGTTCATCTCGATGACATCAGAGATGTTTTTGAGAGAAAAGCCGGGTTTAATATATATATGGCCTACTTCAACATGCATGCGTATAAAATGTGGACTGAAAGTCAACGAAGCAAAATCAGTGTATTATATAAAGCTTCTATTCCATCCTCCGTAATGTTGGCCTGCGTCGAAGTATGTATCTAATATTTCGCTTAATAGGTACCACTTACTGTACTTTCCGGAGTTCAGTTTACCCCGAATAAGGAAACGTCGTAAGCTTTGCTTGACACATTTGAGGTCGTTACTCCATATTACAGAGGACATCCTTACGGCATTTGCTTACACAATGCTGGCCTTGATACGAGAACGATGAACTTTGTCAAAGTGAATAATATCGATCGCCAAATCGTTGGTCACCGCCTCGCCTTTTTTCTGTACTGGTACTTTGATATTTCGACATGAATGGACCAACCCACTAAAACTTTGTGATTGAAACAATGATTTCTAGTAATTCAATATAAGAATAATCCAGAGTTAGTAATAACTATCTATGTTGTACGTTTTAGTCGTAAAACATTACTAAATACCTAACAACGTCTACAAAAATAAAATAAATAATACTAAGTTTTATAGTTCAGTGAAATGGAAAAGTCACTAGTAGCCACAACTTCACTAGCAAGACAAAAGAATATCTGAACGAAAAGACTGACCCAATTTCGACGTTATATTTTTAGAGCAACCTCTTTTAAAATAAAATTGCCGTGCTAAAAACAATTTAGCAAAACATCTCGAATATTTTAAATTTGTTTACCTTCATCGTGGCTTAGAAGCTGAGATTTAATAAACAGAAACGTTCAAGCTCAAGGCGTTGTTTCACGAGGATCGTTTGTCATTGGAGCGAAATGTCAACGACTCGAGAAGCTCGGAATGGAACTTCCTAATTATTTGGTTGTCTAGAATGGTAGTTAGGACCGCTACTCACCCGACACGGCAAAAAACATCGTGTCTGACTCATTTTGCAACGCTAATATCTAAACTGGTTATGGCGTACGATTGGGGGAGTTCCACGCGCCTAACGCATATGATTACAAATGGTAATATTCCTTTTGAATCGATCGAGTAGACTTGATGTTAAATTCCATTTACGTACTTCAATTTGATACGCCGCTTGAGAAATTATATTGGATCTGTACAACAGCGCTCTTATTATTGCGAAATTCCTTACATTTTCTGTTGAAGGCCGCGCGCATATATTATTTCTCTTTTTGCTCCAGCTTTTTCACTGTCCTAGTGTATTCTCTCATGAGAATTTGAAATTAAGATGAATAGCTTCGCTTTCCTGGTTGACTTCATCGTGCATTCTCATGATTATCGTAATCATCCCGAGTGCAACTAGGCCAGCTCATCTATTATAACTCGCATCATCATGAGGCTGTCAAAATTGTGCACGCTATTGTCATATTAAGTAACTGCGTGGAAGACTAGTGGCCAGAAACCTCGTCGCCGTGTGTATTTCATTACCTTGGTGAAATTGTTTAATTTTGAAATTGCAGTGATTCTATGGCCGTCGAATAACTAATGATAGTGGAAGCACGCTCCAACGCGCGTATGTTGCAACACGAGCAGCCGGGTTATTTCCGGAAGCGCTTAGAAATTGGACCGTGTGCGGTTAGTCCGTCCGTCCGACGGTTTCTGCAATAAGACCTTGGCTCGCGATTTCTGAATGTTGTATTTAAAAGTTTCGTTTCCTTGATTTTGTTTCCCTTCCCGATTGTTTCGGATACCGTTATTAATTTAACTGTCCAAGAACAGTTTGTTGGGAGATTGTCTTCCTTTAATTATAGATTCTAATACGAGCGGATAGAAACTAAACTCGGCCATTAAAGCTGTTAAACTTTCGGGGTTGGGTCTCGGTGTCCTTTATATATCGTTTCCATAATAATTAGTTTGTGAGGTTTAAATTTCATTAAGTGGATTAGCTTATATCGATGGTGTATTTGAAGCTATGAATGAACGCAAGTCGTGATTGGATTTTTATGGTGCCATTGAAACCGCGGCCGCACCTCGCGGCTTAGTATGCGTGAAGTTGGCCAGATTAAAATAGCCCAATTTGTGGTAGAAGCACACTTATTTTGATTTGGCCTAGATGCTTTAGCTTTTCTTTTGAAGTTCCTTTTTTGTTATGCGTTTTATCAACCAGATTATTCAACTTTATGTGGCTATTTAGACGATATCATTCATTATTTTAGAGATTTTTGTCTGTTTTTATCACCATGGTTAACTTGGTGATTTAGGTTAATTCTTTATGAGTTTTGGTACTGAAATAATTAACTTTTCCTTTAAAAGCAAAAAAAGAGATATGCTTGATATTTCTTATTTTTTGTATTATTATACATATATCATTATGAAATCTTTATTATAGTTATACGCAGGTATTAAATTGGTAGTATTGATATCAACTGCAGAACCTAGAATATTATATTAACACATAATATGAACCGCACTAATATAGATTCGAAATCAACTTTACTAATCTGAATTATCTTAATTATAATGTAACTATTAAGCTCATTCATTAATTGCCTAACTTACTACTGATTACCTAACATCATTAATTTGCCAAGCAAATTCTTTGACTAATGAACTACATTAATTTATTAACAGAATAAATACTTCGCCATTTAATCAAATGAATGAAACCTATGTTCTTTACTTACTTACAGTAGGCTAAGTATTGATTCACATATTTTGTACTAGACTTTTCCCGCGGCTTCGCTCGCATAAATGTAAGTTAGATTAGTAGCAGTACTTTTCTGGTTAAACAGTACCGTATGTCCTTTTCTCTTCTTCTGACAACGTGTATTTCATGATCGGTCGAGTAGTTAATGCGTGAAGTGTAACAAACAAACAAACTCACATTCGCATTTATAATATTAGTTAGGATTACATCAAAGTTATTTGTATTAGTGAGTAAGTATCCAAGTGGTCTGTGGGTAGGTGGTATGTGCAGGATTGTAGCTCAGGTCACCACAACGTTTGTGGTCAGACGAATCAAGAGAAATGTTTGTTATTTGAGATGTGTGGTTTTGTACATTTGTTGTGTTTACTACTTAATGTAAAACTATAGTCAACACAGTTTTCAATCTATTGTTTTATAGGATACAAATATAGGAACATTAAGTAGGTACCTACTTACTTATGAATTTTCTTATCATTAGTAAGGATTATATATTTTATTGTATACTAGCTGTGCCCGCGATTTCACTCGCGTTTATGGTTACTGCGCCGCCCCCGTGGGTCGTAGCTTGATGTTATATAGCCTATAGCCCTCCTCGATAACTAGGCTATCCAACACTAAAATAATTTTTCAATTCGTGCCAGTAGTTCCTGAGATGAGCGCGTTCAACCAAACAAACAAACAAACTCTTCAGCTTTATAATATTAGTATAATAGATATTGTAAATGCAAAAGTGGGTTTCTCTGTATGTCCAACTTTAACATATTGAGTCGCAGCAGCACACTGGCGGACAGACACAAGAGTTTTTCAATTATGTCTGGCATTCCAATAAATGACAGGGTAACGCAGCAACATACCTACAAGATTTGCATAAGATGCTTTAAGGTTGATAGTTATACTTATAAGTCTTACTTACTGGTACTTTTAATTCCGGAAAATGGGAGCGAAGCGGGTTTAAGCTAAGTAGTTGTTTGCTAACTAAATGTATAATACAGCTATAGTTTTTAATGTATCTTATGTAATTTCTTTTTCCGTGTCTTTTTTATAACAGTCGTTCGTAGTAACTAAATTCCAGATGTTTGTGGCATATCACATTAGGATCAGCAGTGATCTGCCGTACGCCTGTTACTTAGTTTTCTTATCTTGTGTGTGGGGGCCAGTCAGTACAGACCGGCGACACTTCGACCCAGTGGGATCTTTTGTGTCAGTCCCAAGATTTAACCCTTAGCTATCTCCTTATGAATGTACTGCATTAGCCGCAGTGTACAATTCAGAGGGAGAAGCCTGAAGTCCTCAGGGTTTGGATATGCCAATCCCATCAGACCCATCCTAAGTCCAGCTAACTCGTCGCATTCACACATTAGATGCGATATGGACTCGTCCTGTTCACCACAGGCTCTGCAGATGGAATCGTCGCCTGTTAGTTACTTCAGCAGAATAAGAACAATAAAATATCAACTAGCTGAAACACAACATTAAACTTGAAACACCGGTATTGTAATACGAATGAAGTAACAATCATAGATAAAGATTTATCGATGTACTAACCTACTTCTATCTATTTCTATAAGCTTATAATCAACAATGCTAACTGCTGCATTATAAAAAAGACGAAATGGCATGTTGTAATTTTATGTTTAACATATCAAATGTTTTGTTTGTCTGGTATATTATCAGTCTAGCTGGTGGCCGCGAATCCTTTAGCGTGAAATATTATCCCGTAAATATATTAAATGCGAGAGTATGTTTGTTTGTCCATAAAAGGAGTGATGATATTGTCTGATTCCTAAAAGTAAAATAGATACAATTTATTTGGAAATACTTAAATACCAGCGGATCAAAAAAAAAATATACATAAGCAGGACTTCTTATACGGCAGCAATTATCATGTTCGTAAATCAGAAAAAATATGTGTAATTGACCTTACTGGCTGATCAAAACTTGTAACAAAACAGTAAACAGAGACAAGAACGAATCCAGAAGCATAATACTAAACTTCATAAGAAAAATAATGATCTCAATAAAATCTATACAGATCGCTGGTTATATTGATTTTACCTCACAAACAACTATTCCATAACTAATGATGACTTTCCAGGCTTGTTGTCTAATACATAGTTTTTCTCTATAACAAGTTTGATTATTACTCTTTCAAGTAGGCTGCCAACAGTGCTAACTCTTGTATAGCGGCAAGTAGTATGTATTACATAAAAGTAATGTCTAAGCATAGTGTTAAAAAATGCTTGGTAATAAAAGTTGCCAACCCTACACCCTAGTTGGACATAACAACACGGTAACATGTTTTACGTGACTGTTTTATTTTTCCAAACAACATATCATCAGAGGTCTAAAAAGTCGTTTACCTCTCTCAAAAGCATGCTCCAAGGTCTCTAATACAATCAAAACAGCAATAAAACTTTAAAACTTCTTCCTTTATCCATAAAATTCATACTTGTTAATGGTGTATATTATGGTCTATGCTCGGATCTGCTTTTCCAACACCTATTCATAGGAAATTAAACCACTTTCTTGTAACTTTTAAGAATTATATTTGCTTGTGGCTAGACATGCCGGTCTGTGAAGACGTTTTGGGGAAATGGAACTTTACGTAAACGAGTTAAAGTTTACTTTCCCTCGTTTTAGGTTTTGTAGGCTCTGAATGCGTGGGACGACGGTATTTTAATGGGACCGCGGCCCGTCAGACATGTTATTTTAGTTACTTCACGTTTCGCTTTCCGTTGGTAAGCTGCAGGAAAGAGATTAAGTACAAGCAAATTGAATAATTGGCGACTGTTTGACGTCGAATTAAGATGTATTTCGGGGCTTGAGAATGTAATATAATAACGTTTGAATAACCGTTCTTTTAGTTCATGTTATTGCCACATTGGACGATAGCTTTATATCACGTTATGCTAATTTTAATACTTAGTAAACGTTAAAACTTTATATACGATAAATTTATGTAAAGCTTCTTAAATCGGTCAAATAGTAGGATGACATTGGAATACATGAAGTAAACAAAACTTGCATTTGAAATTTGATATCTTCTATCTCGATAATTTGGTAAACATTATTACTAATTTGCCCGTCAGTTGATTTGAAAAGGTCGTTCATTTCGCAGTTGAGGCAAGTGTTCGGGCCTTTCCGTATCAATCATCTGGATTGATACGGATTTTTCGATGATGTTTAGTTTTAGCGAAAAATTTCAGTAACAACAACACATGAATGGTAAAATATGAATGTAGTGTCCCTCTGTTTAGCCGATTAGTGGTGTACGAATATGCATCATCAATCATCATTTTATATAGTAAGTAATAATAAACTGCCCGATATCAAATCGAATCAGTCGACAACACTGATCTGAATTGAACAGCCGGTTTAGCAAAATAAATACTTCTACGATATTAAGGCAGGCTAAACCAATAATCTTGTTCCAATGCTCAGCTTACACTAATCCAATTGACCTTAAGATATCCGCTTACCTTGGCGAACAAACAGCAAACTTTAAAACCTATATAAATATGCTTAATGAACTGTTTCGTACGGTTAATCTTTCGTCAACATTGTGTTGAAATACCACTTCGTAAACACCTTTTGGAATGTCGAAACCGCAGTATTAAATTATGTTGTTGGTGATAAAGAGGAGTTGTTCGTGTAAATGACTGTAAATGGTCTTGTACATTATTAATGGACTGACGCAGCAAATATTACATCAATCTATCATATTTATAGTGATATAATCAACTTGACGAAAATTGAGTGCTAGGGTTCCTCACGCACTTCTAAAGAACCCCACGAATCAACAGGTTTTACAGAGTCTATACCCCTGATATGAGTATGGTTATTGACTACGGTAACAAGCGATCAAGCAGACTGAATGGTTGCTTGCTAACTTAAATAAAAGCGATTCTATTTTGATATGCGAAACCCTTAGGTTATTCGTACCTTAAGCCAATGAGAAAATATTCCATTTTTCAAGTAAGAATCGTAAATAATGTTAAATATATTAGGCGGTATACTTGAACCCAGACCCAAATGCCCACGTTTAAAAGGACTGGAATCAACACTAAGCTTTATCTCATCCCGAAAGTTATTTGTCCTAGTTTTGGGACTCTATTTTCAAGATAAATGCGATTTTAAGCTCGCCTTACTTAACCCTTGCTATAGTTAGATGATTACGCCCTGGATTAAAAGTCCAGTGGAATACTGGTATAGATGTGCAATCATTATTTAAGGGGTCTTTATAGAGACGCTGTGATGTTAGCAGATATATAGGTCTTTGCCTCTTGCATTGTTAACTCGTGGAATAATTTTTTTGGTAGGTTACTCCTTAATGGTACAACTTACCCTTTATTTACTCACCTGAATAAACGAAAGAAATAATCTATACTAATATTTATAAAGCTGAAGAGTTTGTTTGTTTGTTTGAACGCGCTAATCTGAGGAACTACTGGTTCGATTTGAAAATTATTTTAGTGTTGGATAGCCTATTTATCGAGGAAGGCTATATGCTATATAACATCACGCTAAGGCCCACGGAGGCTGCGTAGTAACAATAAACGCGGGTGAAGCCGCGGGCACATCTAGTTGTATTATATAATTAGCAAGCAATTTCATCGTAAAAGGAACCATAAGCGTATAAAATTTTCTTTTCTAAATTGAGAAATTAATAAACATAATAAGTACTTAATATATCAATTATAGACTCTAGTTTTTAATTAGCTTGCTCTCGTTAAAATATAACTTGTCAACAATAGTTACCAGGTAATTAACATAATTAATATTTGTTTAATAGCTTTTACGTCAACGAACTTTTAACATTTACTTAATGTTTTTGACACTTTGATAACCTATGATAATGACAATCCTGTTTTTGCTTATCATCAATGGCTTTATTTTAAATACGGTCTGATAATAATATGTACGGCTTGCCTGACTATATTCTATCTTAATTCGGCCTCTATCGCATGTTTTGTTACAAGGAATGTAATTTCGTCCCTTTTACCTACAATATAATATTAAGCGTAAAAATTTACAAAAAAAGAAGATACGTAAAAAAATATGTTATAAAGAATATTTTACAAACAAAAATGAAGAATTTTGGTCCTTCGAAGTAAGGTGTAGAGTTCATTCTGGTTTTTGTAATTGATTCTTCGCATTGGTTGCGTGGCAAAGTATTATTGGGATTTCTGTTAGAATTCTTTAAGCTCGTAGTGTAAAAAGTGTTTAGTAGACTGTAATCTCGTGTAGGCTCGTCCCCTCGTACGTGATTAATACTGCTTGTTCCTCTTTGATTATACAGACGTGAGTCTATATTATATGACTTGACTGCACGAAAGCTCACTGGCTTAAGCACGGCAGACGCGTATTTTTATGACAAAAATAATTATGCATGAAATTGTAACAGTACTATTTTAACAGTATTATATCATAGATCGCATATTATAATAAAGTCATATGTAATTGTATAGATAACGATTATAATATCAGTCATTAATATACATATTTGTGATATTTAGCTATTTTTAATATTGGCCTATATTCCATATCAAACAGGTAATTAATATCAGTTAGCTTCTTTAGATAAAATACTTATATTTGACAATTAGTGACGACGCTATCTATAAGTCATAATTAAAAATTATGCAGCTCTACTTAAATCTTGTATTTTTGTAAACATTTTATACAATTACTTTCATCCAATTAAGTATATCGCGAAATAGCATTTAAATGATGCCAAACCTTGTGTATATATACATACATACATAAATTCACGCCTGTTTCCCAGAGGGGTAGGCAGAGACTACGGATTTCCATTTGCTACGATCCTGACACACTTCTCTGGCTTCATTCACTTTCATCTCATTCCTCATACACGCCCGTCGGTTCAAGGAGCTCTTAACCTGGCCTTTGTCCAGAACGCCTCCGATCTGATCGAGAAACGTTCGCCTAGGTTTTCCTCTTGCGACTGTTCCATTCACACTAGCCTTATAAACTTTCTTAGTATTTTTTTGTGTATGTATATATATATATTATGATAGATTCGGAACAACTATTTGCTGCGGTTCGTACGTCTTTTTGTTCTGCCCAAAGACTCGCAACACTTGCTACTGGTAATGTGACCTAGCGGAGGCGGCACTGCGCCATATTTTATTCAAAATTAATTACTTTTCATCAATAATGTTCTACCACCTTTAATCAATATCTAATAATAAAGAAATCAATTTTACAACATGTCTACTTCCGATTTTACCACAATGATAGAGTATAATTGAAAATTATTTTACTATACAGGTGTCCAACCTCGGATTTTAATTAAATATCTATCAAATACTGACATAAGGCTGTACTAACAACCTTGGAGTATAGCTCATAATAACGGCATTCTTTTGACAGATCACAATGAGTAGACCACTCACAGCAGGACGCCAAACTGATGACCTCTGAATAACAAATGTGTGTGTGTACCAGAGTACACAGGTAAGAAGTGAAACTTCTTTACGACATATCATTTTTCTACTATTTGCAACTTCACGAAAATGGGGTAGATAAGGCTTAAGCCTTAAGAAAAACAATTTTTTCCGTATTAAATTAAAGCTATTTTATTATTATAGACATGCATACAATTAATGAGTAATTTATTTTATCATTGTTCTTATTATAATATCATTGCTATTGTTGTATTTCATCAATAATGATAGCATCATTATTACTATTGTTTTGTTTTATTTTTAAATTATTATTTAATTTATATTGTTTATTGTTTTTAGAATTAATAATGTTCACTAGATTTACAGTCATATTTATTAATACTTGCTAATTTTAACAGATTTATATACATTCACTGATACTTACAATCAAAAAGTGAGGTTAATCTCAAATAAATATTAAAATCATGCTCATACGTGTTGAATTTATAAAACGAAATATATAATCACTCTCACTTTTCTTGTAAATTCACTTAAATTTGAATAAGTCTTTTTATTTTATCACTTTCAAATTAATATATTGTTATTCTTATTTCAAACCAAACTTCAAAACTAATATATTGTTGTTATTATTATAATATATTACATTATATTATTTACGTCACTATACTAAACTTTGATAAAAAAAGCAACATGGCGCGTAACCGAAAAACGTGACGATTTTTTTTACACTGCTACAAAATTTCTCCCATACGTCGATAAAGAAGTTTCACTTCAAAAACAGTCCAGGGTTAATAACTTAATTATTTTATTCTACTATAGGAAACAAGCGGTCAGTCCGCTGGATGGTAGGCTGTAAACGTAGCCGATTGACGCTTGTAATACTAATGTCAAGTCGCAGATTACAACTGCGTGGAATCTGAAAAATAAATTGCTGTGCCGCCAGCGCGAAATACCACTGGTCTATTAACGATAATACAACGTCCTCTTTCGAATTTCTCGATATATCCCAATCATGACTGGAATACGATACAGGATTATTTAGTTGCGATTTTCTAGTGGAATTTTCCAAGTCGGCCTGTCCAATGTAAAAGCGGAATGAATACGCCGCAGCTTGTTATTAAAACATTACTTTGTTAGAATCCATTATACAGCAATGTTAGAATAGGGGAGTGTGCTCCTCTCCCCTCCTATTTTATCCTTAACAACTTTAGCCATATAATATAATAGTGAAGTAAGAGCATTTCCTCAATATTGTAATTCATGCATCACGGAGGCTTTATAAGCACAATATCACTATTAAGACTAAAGTTCATAGATATGGCATCACACAAACATGTGCTATAATCCAACAGGCACATTGGACACATTGTATGTATGTACCCCTTAAACCATTTCGCAATCCTTGTAACCGTTAATAGTTTACTTTCAAATGTATTGCTGGCTTATATTCCCCCTAAACAACAACTGCACGTGCCATGATTACTTGATTTACGTTGGTACGATGAATGACACGTTCTTCCGTTGAACGCCACTCTTCTCGCCAATTTGTAGATCTTTACAGAAATAATTGCCAACCTCGATCCACATCTGTCTGTCAAAATTTGCCAGCGAAGATAAGAGCTGGCTTTTTATCTCAAGTGTCTACAATTGCTATGCAGGGATATTGATATAGGGATTTGTGTGGAACCCTGTTTCATTGTATCAAAACATTTTTCCTTTTCTGTCTGTTGTCTTATCAAGTAGATGTGTTTTATAGGGTACACAATTTGGTTCGCGTGGGTTTCGAAATTGTTTCAGCTAGATAAAGCCGTCTCAAAAATCCTTTCCGGAGGGTGACTTCACATAAAATCGTAGTAGGTTTTTTTACTATACTGACATATTCAGTGGCGGATTCAGCGATATCTGCGTGAGTAACGCACTCAACTAAGTATCTATTGGGAGATCCCGAGCTAACTAAAGTGTAATTAAGTATGCTGTCTGAAAATTCTCCATACGAACGACAAACGACGTTAGATTCGCTGATTTGATATACCTAATTGAATGATTCAGGCGTTACTCAATTGTTTGAAAGAAATGAATCAGAATATTATGGGTGGTAAGGGTAACAAACCACCTCCAGATGGCTAATTATGATAAGTAACAATAGAAAAGGTTGCCTTAATGTTGATGCACCGGATATCTGCATTGGTAGATAAAGATGATGAATGGTACTTTCAATTTCACTAAATCTTAGTACAATCACTGCTTTTAAAGATATATTTTAATAGAGCTAGCGTAATTCACTTCTGCCCTATCCTTCGCCGATAAATCATCGTGATACTATATTATGTTAATAGTATTCTTTCCACTCGAGTGTTGTAACTTGTAGCTTACAATACATTGTTCCAGCTCACGCTATGGACAACAGTTAGCTATCGAGGTACTTAATCATATCCGTGTTCTGATTTAGGTACACCGTCACGAGTTAAACGACCGGAAAAGTGGCGTTCATGTGGAGTATTTACCATCAGAATTTATGGGATCCAACCATGTTACTGTACTTTATCATTTTAGACTAAGACCTTCGTGTTTTGGTCTTTGAGCACTAGTTGTTTTATTATTGGTATACGACTGAAGTTTTTGCACGACAGCGATTAATAAAGCACTTTACAGAAGACATTTTAAATATAATTTATAGGAATTGCTTTCTCTTTTACGTTCCTATTCATATTACATATTTGTTTTGAAGTATCAAATGATTTATACATTAGAATGATTTTATTTGAAACAAAATATTTTTCTATCTTTCACGTTAAAGATAAATCTTTATTGGACAGTATATATTCGGCTTTACTAGCCAACAGGAACTTCATATTTGAAATTGCATTTAGCCAATAGAGACGAATAATACACTTGAATCGTTTGCCCGTTTATCCACAGTTGGCTGGTGATGAAAGGAAAAAGTATAAGTAATCCAACAAGGCTGGAATGTCATGTTGTTCCTTTGAATAGAAAAAGTTTATTACATGTGGACAACTGGACACCTTACACTTCGCAATTTTATCCGGTAACAATATTTTAGATTGTTGAGATATTATTTATCTTTAAACGAGATTTACTTGCTATGCCTCTACATTACATCACTAAGAGACCCCTATTAGTGAGTGAGTGTTGAGGAGTCAACCAAATATTGCTTGCCAACCAATGTCTCGTCATTTTCTATGCGAATCATAGCAGCTGTTCTCTGGAAAGTGACATGTTTTAGTTATACATTTGTTTGTAAATCCATCTACCGTTTTAACCAACGTATCCCGCTTGTTCTTTGCCAACGACATTAATAAAGCCTTGGGTGACGTTTGCATTCGATAAACCATACAGATACACCTAAGGCTACACTAGTTTGGTCTGTCCATCAGATAACTGTATTTCAATCAATCAATCGGCCTGTTTCAGTCCGCTTTTGGATATCCTCTCAATTTGTGTCTTAATATTTGGTCCTCTTTGAGAACTCTCCCAATTTGTGTCACAGTATTTGGTCTTGCGTTTTCCACATGCAGCCTATCCTACAGTCTAGTCTACCTTCATTGCGATAGCTTTAAACCGTAAGTAAACATTTACATAATACGGCGTTAAACCACAATATATACTCATAGACATTCGAACCCGTTGTTCGCTCGTGGCAACACCACAACTGACACAGTCAGCGTTAATACAATTTAGAGGATTGCGGTCGACACCGACTTAGCACTCTTGGCCTCGGCCAACTCGCCACTCTGATCCGTTTGCTTACAAAACAGGTCGCGGGAAGTTTTGCATTATTATATTTTCTTTAGCTTTATGTAATGTTCCTTCATGTACTTGGGTATATTAATTACGTTGACGTCGAGAGTTCAACCATCATAACCGTTTTAAACCTTATCCGAATTTGTTGGTAATTCGTTCGCCGGATCATTCGATTGTCAAATTGACCTGCCTTTTAATCCAATAGCTAAGTACACGTTTAGAACCAGACGGTGTGACCTGTTTAAGAAGCCATATAGTATGTTTGTATGATTAACTATTTGATATCTACAAACATAACAAATTAGGAGTTATCATGTATGTACTTTTAGGCGATTTTCGAATTCGAAACACTATAATTATGAATAATTTTCATTGGGTGCATTGTATTTGTGTAAATCTCAGTGGAATGATTCGTATTGAAGTGTGTGATATTTTAGCGCGACCTTTATATTAACTGGTCTTTGATGTCACGATTGGAGAAGCCTTGTAATTATTAGAAAAATATTTGAAATGCACTCAAACATTTAAAGTTCAAGGCTATTTCTTTTGTTTATTTTTTTTTGTTTTTATATATTGTGTATTAAATGATCCTATTGGATAGCTAATTGTGGAGGCTTGTAATTAGCAACATTGTTACATATATGTATAATTAATGAAAATTTAAAAATGTTATTAGTCTGTAAGCCTTCTTCCAAAATCAATAAATAATAAATATAACAAAATAATAGAAAGTGTGTCAAAGGCTGAATCTATAGATTCTTCTTTTCACATTAATTCATGATTCTTCTCAATTGCAAATATATTTGCTATCGCTGTAGTATGTTCTTTCCTGCCATTCAAGTCTATATACCGTTATCACAATGAATGCCTTATATATAATACCTTTACCCATAGTATCTTTAAAACAATCTCCGTTGCCAGATTTATTTATCTATTTTGAAATAAACGTCATGTTATGTCTCGACGTTGACACATTATGAAACAACAAAATTCTACGAAATGATCACCAGCACACTGAAAAAAATTATATAAGTACTTCACGGACTGAAATACGTCGGACTCTACATATATGTACCTAATACCTTACCATAAATCCGCGCGTAAAGACTTTCAAACCGGCTAAAGACACACCTGCCTTTTAAAATATTCAACTACCCTTTTGCTCTATCCATAACAAATAAGACACACAACATTATAGTACCAACACCGCGGGAATTCTCCAAACGAAGTGCCTATTTCGTTGCTTCCCCTAATCATTAAAACCACCACATTTCTATATCCAAAACGATCCAAGTATAAAAGAATCCCTTGAAAATTCCACCTTATTTTTGTGTAAAGTAAAGTTGCATTTTGGTTGGTGGTGCTCTGTTATATAAGGTATGTGATGGATGGAACATGAGACGAGGGTAGGCCAAGGACGCCCATTGTCAAGATCTGGCCCTGTTTGCGGGATGAACTGGCTCCCAGAATTATACTACTTATGTTTTGGATAGAGGTCAGCTTTCGTGGTTGGATTAAAACGGTATTACGTAGACCAGGTGGCTTTACCAACGATTTTATAAAATATACGTCTCTATGTATAAACTTAGTGTAATGGAGAATTTGGTTCAAAACGTTTACCATGTCGTTCTAAATAATAAACAAACATCATTGATGAAATTATTTATGTATGTTTTTATTTGTTAAGAAATTTCTATATATTGTTGATATTGCTTTTATTATTTTCATGCTTTGACGACATTTTTTGTACCGATACCTTAAGTTCTCTTACTGTGCCCTACCATGGAAGGGCCAAGCCTTAGCCGCCATACAACATGCATCACATGCGAATTAATTATTCTGACAGTTCTAGAAATGTTCAATGCTTTCTCTGTTGCTTGTAATTCGAAATAAAGTGTGTTTCGAAATAAAATTAGTTTAATTAGTAAACTAATTTTATTTATATTGCTTCGTTAACGGAATCGTTAGGTTTTGATTTTTGATTATCAAGTCGAGTAGGGTTATTGAGATTCTCTAACAGAATATTTTCAGTAACCCCACGGCGTTTGGAATTATATCCCGCAGTCGGTATTGGGCACATGTCCTTTTACGGTAGATCATTAGCTAGCGACACTGGTGTATTTAGAATGTACTGACGTTCTGATAAACTCTACCTTTGTTTTCATAGATATACAGTTCCGAAGTATGTAGGTTGAATAAAATATGGATTACGCTTTTACTGGGCCTTCTTATTAACTCACATTTTAACATTGAATATAACAGGATCGTTAGATAGGCCTAATGTTTTATAATATAGTCTATGCAAACTAATTAAGAGTTATTTCAGACGCATTAGCCTTAGTCTTAACTGCTTTTAAATTGTCGTCTGTAATGATTTCCGTCTAATTATAATAAGTAAAGTTCAAAAAACTCGTAAGTAATTGTTTTTAGTTATATCGACGAGTAATGAAGCTACAAAAATAGTAGGCACTTAGCCTAATGTCATCTATTGGACACATAGAACGATGCTACTTGGAATTTCCTAGCAGGAAAATGCACGACTAAACCAAACAAAAATGTAATCTTTTTCCACATGATCAACGAAGCTGTCGTAGCAACTTTGACATTAAATATATATGTAGACTTTAAAGAAAGCGATGCTGCGGAGCAATTGTTTAAATGATTTTGGTTTCGGGCTCGAAAGTACAGACGTCATACAAACTCAAAATGTCTCTCACATATGTATACAATAGTTCATATTATATAAATGTTAGTGAATCTTAGTAATTAAGTCAATTCAATAAATCATCCTATAAAATCGATACAGTGATAAGGTGCTTACAGAAATAGCTACCGATACTAAAACGACTAGGTGTAATTCAAGGCGAAATTCCTTTTGTCGGACAAACAAAAGTTTTTCGATTCCTGATTTACCTGTAGAGATACATCGATATTAAAATGTGTTTGTCCATTGCGATGTATAATAGAATAACCAGAATCTGTTAGCATATTTTCTTGCACGTATCACAAAAGTTAATCTAATTCAATAGACTCTCAAGAAACATGTCTATAGATGATGTTCATAAATGATCCGATCATAAGTTTATTGTGTGCAAATGTGCTGCGGGTAATAGGAATAGAGACTTTACGTGCTCTGGTACTGAACCAAATGATATTACCATTCGAGTCTGGTAAGAGCGTTCATAAACCTTGTGCCATTGCTCTTTGCTATTTATAATTTGTAATATCATTTTGATATCATTTAAAATCAGAACCTATAATAATAACATTTTATTGTCTATGGAATAATTGCTACTATTCCAATTTTCATTACCTTATTCAGAATCTCAATAAATTCTAATGCCTTTTAGAAGAGATTTTGTTTAATAAGTACGTATCAGCATATCCTAGGTGCCTATGTAATAGATGTAGATATACTGTAGTATCAAGGGCCGGACATCACGCTTAAGTTGGTCCCAAAACGACAGATCTTTTGATCCCGCTCA
This sequence comes from Catocala sponsa, assembly GCA_963564715.1. Classification (NCBI taxonomy): domain Eukaryota; kingdom Metazoa; phylum Arthropoda; class Insecta; order Lepidoptera; family Erebidae; genus Catocala; species Catocala sponsa. The sequence continues at coordinate 6,268,336 of OY751346.1, read as the reverse complement.
GGTACATCACGAAACACGCACCGCTGGGCACTTTAATATTTTATCCCACAGTTACAATGGACTAAAACCTTTAAAAGGTATATACGCGTTTTCCGTTGAAATTTTCTTGCAAACTTCGCCCATTCTCTTTATAACACTTATGTAAGCCTAAACTGGAGATTATGGCTATATTTTAGGCATTTTTTATTCCTCAAGGGTACAAGGGAACTTTTGTTCCTTACCACACACAATGATAAAGTTTTTTAAGAGACACTTTACTTGACTTGTGAAAAATATTACTTACGTGTTACTTTTGACGTGTAAAGCCTGCAGAGAATAGAGAAAGTTTGATGCATTTTATGATATGGTTTCGTCGTTCAATTATGGTATTTGCTTTTTAAATAGGAGCTGATGGTTTAGCAACCCATTTCTCTCGCGATTTTTATTAAAACGCGTCAATATTCTGATGCCAAAGAAGCCAAAACGAGGCATAAAATAATTACTCCAAATCTAGATGTACTTCTTGTACAGGTTTCACTGCATTGCATACAGGTACTTTCAGATTTTAATGTATGTAAAACATAATACACTAATCAAGTATTAGTATAGCAGTTGATCGTTTTAGTCAAGTGAACGAATACTAATAGGGAACGGTTCGATTTCTTCTACAACCTTGAATATAAACAATGTTGTGTAACAAATCAAACAATATATGATTATAGGAAATAGCAGATCCTTTGATTACAGAAGGAAGGATGCAAAAAACCTTTTTAAATATTTTACAGTGTAAACGATTACATGTCCGGTGACCTGCCGGGTTGGATCCTATACGTTTTCGACAGTTGCAATAAATCAGTGCTAACGAACGGACGTGGAGTTTCTGTGCTAATTACTTAAAAATGGAATAACATTTTTATTATATCAAAGTTTCCGTCTATTCCTGGAATATTTTGGTGTTCACTAGTGCTCTTCTACAAAACGGGTGCGTCTATCTATAATATTTTTATGTCGGTTTCTAACTGCCCCAAACGGGTACAATTAAGTAGTACGTACTTATGAAATTATAAGCACATACCAATGGCTGTCTACTGACGGATAAGAGAGTACATTTGTCATGTCTGTGTTTAAAATTATTTATGCAAACTTGCGCGTTTGTCTGTTCGTTCGTATCCGTTTTTAAATATAGTAACGAGATATAATGCCGCGATAATTTTCACAAAAAATAGCTAAATTAATTGACCGTAAGTATCAGTAGAAACAGATTGTCATTATGATTGTTTGTATGCTGTGCTCCTGGCTTACGGCCAGAGCTGAAATACAATTGTGATATTGACACCTACACTTTCTTCTAAACGTGTTTGTTTATTAATCGCGATCACTGAAAGTGATACTAAAGTATTCAATCTAGTCTGACTGGAAAATGGCAACAGTTTTTCCCATCAATCAAGAACAAGTATTATCACCTGTTCAGCAACTATTAATATACTCAAACCGATGTCATCGCCCATCCTTTTCTCTGAAAAAGTAAGACTAGCTCTTTTTTTTAGCATACTAAAGTGTTGTTTGTTTTGTTTACAGATTTAGTGCAAAAAAGTGAAGTGATCATCGATGACACTTGACAAGGTCTTTTAAGAAACCAATCGTCGCCACGCTGCCCGGTTTACTTACATGTAAGTGTTACAACTTGATGTTTATATAATATACTAGCTTTTGCACCCAGCTACGCCTGCGTGGTACCTACATCAATAAAAAGTAGCCCATGTCCTTCGCCAGGTTTTAAATAATATCTGTACCAAATTTTATCTAAATCGGTTGAGTGGTTTAGCCGTGAAAAGGTAACAGACAGTTACTTTCGAATTTATAATATTAGTAAGGATTAGTAAGGACGTAAGGATTTTATGTTCCTATAAAATATACTCCAGGTTTTGTCCGATGATTATAAATCCAACTTGATTGGAAGTGGCATCAATTCTGGAAACCTTATTGTTACCTTTATTTTAAGCAAACTTGCTTCTGCAGGCAGGTGCTGTGTGCTAATTCTCACAAGGTAAGCATTTTTGTCTAATAAACGTTGGTTAAAATAAATGGCAGATGTCGTCTAAAGCTTCAACAAAATTCGCCATTTTAATTTGACATTACGTCTATTATTCAATAATATTTACTTTTTGACAATTAGCTTTTTAATCACTGCCGAATCTTCTTCACCGAAGTTTACCATATTCGAACTGTCTGGGTTGTTTTCGTTACTATTTTACCCTCTTCCTGAGGCGTAGAAATGATTTCCTGCCTGTTTATATTATTGATTTAAATAAAACTTGGTTAGTATAAGATAAGGCGAATTAAACGCTACACTATAGATAAAATAGATATACTAAAGGTAAACAATGCAATAAAGAGAGCCAATTATAACAATCGTGTAGGCTGTCTGTTCTTTATGCATAAGAAATAGATGAATGTCGCGATCTTGAACTTGACCTTAGCTTCACACTGCTTAATATAATCCTAGTCGTGTATTAATATAATCTATGTTTTTACTTTACTTTTTTATTGTTACCAGCCAAGTGACTTTTTAGGAATGGCAACACGCGAATAATAGATACAGTATTGCAAAGCTGCATGGATTAGGTTAATGAGCCAATATAACTAAATCTAGACACTAAAAAAGCATTGTGTGTATGCGCCGGCGTCAGGACATAGCTTAGAAATTAAGGGCTTAAAATGATGCTGACTGTATGCTTATTTCAGCGTTAGTTTTATTTATATTAGTAATATAAAAGCTCTATGTTGCCTGGTACTAAACAGTTCGAAGATTCATTACTACTAAGTTGTTATTATGACATAGCAACAGTTTGAAGCCTCTCCTAGGGATATTTATACAATTAAGCGTAAGTGCATCAGCCATACATTTCGCCAGCTATGATTAGGCCCACGTAATTAGACTGCCTAGTAGTAGACAGATTCCTAGGTATCAAGTTGACAACTACTAAGATTTTTTGTAGAAAATCAGTAGCGCTATCTTATATACAAAACCATCCCACTTCCACCTACTGGGTACCATACCTCAAGGTCACCAAAATAATCTTTTAAAATGTGTTTTTTTATTACATTGTTTGTGACTTTAACTTTAAGAAAACAGCTTTTATTATTAAAAAGGTCTAATCACTTGATTGTGTGATTGTGTGATTATGCGTGTTTAAAACGCAAATGTGTAAAGTATAGGTGTGTAAATGGTAAAATGACGTTAAGAAGGAAGTGGCCTTTAAAGCCGCTTGGCTGATATTTTTAGCACATTTATGCTAAAGTGTCACTGTCCTTAACGGTATATTAATTATTTAATCATATTATTTATTTTGCATATAAACTTATATTTTATATGTAAAGTTATTTATGACGTAGGCACAGTATGGACTTGCATTTTTTAAATTTATAGTTATAGGTAGGTATACGTTTTCGTGTTTCGATTAATATCTCGAGATTTTATATTTATATTATAAATGTGGATGTTTTGAAATACGTGATATATTATAAAACATATCGATTTTCGATCAGTCTGTTGCAGTCCACAGTTCGGTATAAATTTAAAGTAGTTTATTTAAAGTAGTAGAACATCATAAGATAAAACATAGAGCATCTAGCAAAAATGTGTAGGTGCCTGCCTAACATTACGAGGATACACGACATATGTGGGTATGATCCTGTCAAGTTTTGTAGTTTAAAATCACACACACATCAATAAAACTAAGAGAGTTATAGCACATAGTCCGTAACGGTACACTTGGTCGGTGCTTGCGGCCGCCAAATTGGGCGTCCTACCCATAATTTGTACGACCAATTGTAGTCACCCCCAATCATGTAATAAAGCACGGTCGTTGCACCCGGCGTCGCCTGCGCCCGCGCCGCCGCGTTGCGACAATTTACGACGGCTCGTTTTGTTGTCTGCCCGTCGTGGATGGACGGAGATGCATTCAGCGGATGTTGCGCGTGCGCAGGGTTGACGCATACATGACAGCTGACTAGTTGTTTTTTCAATTTTAGCTTAATATTCTTAACAGGTTCCCTGTCCGATGAATCACATATGACACATAACAATAGATTTTCTATTGTGTCTATCGCGGGACAGCGAATAAGTTAATATTAACACACCGGTGGCCAGATAATAGATTTTAAATTATGTCTCGTATTCCTTAGATTACATTACCACAGTCAAGTCTTAATTTGACAGACTACTTTACCTTACGTTTGTTGCATTGATGAGGCATTGGAAGTAAGTGGTCACTTCGACTTAACTAATACGACAAGTATTGCAAGTTTGAATCCAGTACGAAACAAAACAGCTGTCTTCAACTAAATATTTTCCCTCCTGTTATTGAAAACTAAACGGAAGCAACTGATTACGGCTACATATATAACGGTGGCGGAAATACTCCGTTCTAAACGCAATCATGGCGATATAAGCAATTTTTTAACGCGTAAATTATTATAAATCAATTCATATAGTTTCTTTTTAAATAAACGTAGAGCCAACTTTCAGGTGTGTCTAGTGGGTATTAAGTAGACTCACGCCTTACAGTTGGTTAGGGAGACTGAGGTGAATGACCTACATTTTGCCAGAGATAATTTTCTGACAACCGTCTCCTATTACATGAGATCATGGTACTGATCTGACTGCACATATACACTGATCTGGCGTAGTGGTTTAAGTGGGATTGAAACCCACAACACTCGGTGGAGTGTAGTGGATTCCAATCCCCACAGGACAGTGTATTCCACAAAGGTTGTTCCGAGTCTGGATGTTCGTTGTGTCCGTTGTTCGAATGTCCCCCGCGATACAGGAATTATTGGACTGGACAGGAAACCTATTTTAAAAAAAAATCGCAATCGCCAAGCATTGTGCTACTACAGAAATATTCCTAAAAGATAAACCCAGTGACACTTCACAGGGACAAACGACCCACTCAAGTACTAGAAATTGTGTAATCTATTATATTACGTTACAATATTACGCTTCCATTAAACATGTAAGGTATGTGTACCACTCCAATAGAAATTGCACTTAAGATAGAGAAAAACTAGTAGCTAATTTTTATCGCTTCTGATTAGTAGAAATTGTAGGTACTTCAGTTTAAGGACGTTCTATTTTAAAGATATAAGTGGTTTACAGTAATTCTGTTACGCCCTTTATGAATCAGATACTCTGAAGCGCGATATAGCGAACGTCTTTTACACATACCTATGCTAGATGAAGTATAAAGCGAAAGAACGAGCATGATGCGTATTATGGTAATGATCATTAAGTGTCCTGTTAAACATTTATCGTGTCATATATATAAAGTATATCGTATCTGATCGCCACCGCGAACGCCACCGTTGCATGCACTGTGAATGACTGTGATCTTTTCAGTATGTGTAGCATTTTGCTGAATTTTAAGTATTGTTAAAAACAAGTCATTTAAAAGATAGATTTTTACTATGACTATATCCTTACTAATATTATAAATGCGAAAGTAACTCTGTCTGTCGGTCTGTCTGTCAGTCTGTCTGTCAGTCTGTCTGTTACCTTTTCACGCTCAATCCGCTGAACCGATTTAGATGAAATTTGGAATGAAGATAGCCTGAGACCCTGGGAAGCACATAGGCGATATAACATCACGCTACGGCTCACGGGGGCGGCGCAGTAACCACAAATACCAATGACGCGGGTGAGACCGCGGGCACAGCTAGTTTAGTATATATAAATGCATAAGAAACTTACTTTCTTAAAAAATATAGGTTGAAGACTATATTTTCTAATATTACTATTCAGTTGGATTGTCAGTAACCATAATGTTTACTATTCCTACGAGCAGCAACAAGCTCATTATTTGTGTTATAATATTATTATGTCAATTCTTGATGGAACAATGGAAATTAAACCCACGACCTCTACATAGCAGGATTCATGTATCCAAGCTATCGACACTAATCATATTGTTCAGTTAGATGCGTAAATTTAGTTTAAAAGGATGTTAGTGACTATGTGCCAAACTCATTCATTGACACACAGATAACTCATTTCAAGTGATTTGATTACCTGTTGCTAATTCAGTCAACCACAGCAACTGACATAAGTTTGAAAGTCTGTTAATGATTTTTTATGTTGCACTGCCTTTTAGTAATCAGAGATTTAGTATATTGGACTCTTGCCATCAATCAAAAGAAGATTAAAGAGAGAATCGTCATCTAAATGTGATATTGTACGATCTTAATAACCTACCTCCTTATACTCTATCTGCGCTTAACTAAGCTTAGTCAACATCAATTAATAATTAATATCGTATAATAAAGACATATGTTTATTCAGTAGTTATGTCAATTAGTATGCTCTGAACGTATTGTTTACGATAAAGACGCGGGCGCACGATCCTCGCTCTACGAACGTGTCATTTGAGCCTACGTGCACATATGTCGCGATTATCATACATACACTCACGCATGTTGCCTCGAAAACTGGCCAGAGATTACGGATTGCCACTTGCTATGAACTTGACTTTCTTATGCTTTATTTCCTATCATCACTATAATTTTATTTTTAGAGAACATCTACATTAGGTATAATGTAACCTTAACTTAAACATACATTACCATATTTTAGAAACGTAAGCGTATTTTAAGTTTGTCTGTTTCTGACAGAGATAGTTCATGGTACAAAGAGAAATATATTTAATTACTTAGCTTATCTTGTGCATTACCAAATGTGCTTGCGGGCTGTAGAATTTCAAGTCCGTAGTCCTACTTAATTCTTACCGCTCAAATCTAATTAACACTTTTTAATTAGCATCAGTCTTAGTTTTGCTACCTAGGAGACATACTCTAGAATCCATATGAAATAAGGCGATGCTTTCTGGTTGTCAATGATATACTGCAATCTGGTGGAATTTGTTCGCCGAACGATTATGATAATGAATTGAAATGCGGGCCTCACGCAAATAGTTTAAAGAATTATCTTAATTGAGATGTATACGGGATACATCTCAATTAAGATAATTATAAGCTGAATGGATTTTGGTCTAGTTAATGGTGGATGAGACAATCGCATTCAGATGTTGAAAGAAAAGAAGCGGCGCTAAGCTAGGCTTTCGAATTTGGCGATCGGAAAGCTCCGGGCACAATTACAAGCCTTAAGAATTTTACCGTAGACAGTTAGACACAGACTTGTTCACCCATTATTTCTGTTTTATTCTTTAGTAAAAAAGTAAAAAGTCTCCATTTCACTTCACTTTGCTTACGCAAAGAAAGCACATACAAACCCTTTCGTAATATTAGGTACAAAATAACATGCAAAACGTTTGTTTTATATATCGATTAGTCAAGATTACATACTTTACGTAATAAAACGTTCAATACTAGTAGTGATATCTAACAACAGAAATATACAAATACAGAATACCTATTTATTTCTCGTCGTTTCTACCGACTTGTATCGATCGTGATCATGTATTGACTAGTGTGAGGCGGCACCTTCGCGAAGAACTGTCTTATATTGTATTTTACGTGCAAAACGCGTAAGTTTTGCACGTAATAATGTTTTAACATAGTTGAAGTGTGGAGTGAGAAATCACCAATAAAATTATATTATTACGCGTGCTAATACGTAGGTAATGATTGCATTCTGTAACAGCACGAACGTGTATTATATTATTAATACCTATTTGTTCCGGCCATACATTCTGCATTATTGGCTCGTTGGCCAAGTGCCGTCAGCGCGTACGCAGCTGCCAAAGAAGAGGCTTAGGTTTCGATTTCTGGGTATTGGTTTTTGCGGAAGATCAGAAATTTCCTGATTACCTCAGGAAATTTCAGGGCAGGTTAAAAGTAACTTGCCTTAAACAAAAATGTGCTTGCATATGATAAAAATAAATACAATTAAAAATATATTATTCTAGGATCTCTGAATAACGAAACTGGGAAAGAAGAGACCACGTCAGCCGTGTACCTACCTAATAATGCCCACTCAACATTATTACCATAATAAGTTGTCACACCTCTGCCTAACCCTAACAGTTACTGCAACCGTAATATTAAGTTGTGAACACACTTAAAACGTATTTACAAAATAGATTAAAACCGACATCATTGTTTATACACATTTAGTGTAAACGTTCTGTGTTTATGATAACATGTGACCGTTGTACTGGCGGAATAATTTAACAAACCATTTATTATTAATGGTTACGTGTTCGGTTTCCGTGTCGAAGAGCACGTAAAGTTTCACTAATTGAGCTGTTGTGAACATCTAGATATACTCGACACGGGGTAAGCATAGTCTCGGATACGAGAATTAATCAACTTGCCACATGATATTGCTAGCTAATATTATAAAATAGTAAAAAGGCGATTTAACAATAATACTATTTGTATAAATAGACTAAGTTCTGGCATTCTGGGATTCTGCCTGAAGTAGGCGGCAGGAGTAACGCACCCACATTTCGTCATCTACGGTTTTAAGATCCGCATTATAGGAAGCGAACTTCATAACATTTCAGCTTTCCTATGTTGCTATGGAGAATTGGCGAGAAATAACTATTGCCACTTTCAAATAGTCGATTTTTAATGCTTTCGCGTTAAAGTTGTAAAATCAGTCATCATACAGTATCCCTGTATGGTAACTAATTTTAGAAACATTCCCATGACGACTAGTTAAACACCCCATAAACGGGTTAACCATTTGTCTATTGTATAAACTTTTGTTATGTGTGTCAATTAAACCATTACTATATCCGTGCAGTCAATTGAAATATATTGAGATTGGAAGAGGGGTGGGGTTCGGTTAGGGCAGCTTTGATTTTGTACATAATACGTTTAGTGTTCTATATAGTGGTAAGCAGATGTCGTATCTGTTTAGTCGAAAATTTGACTGTGATATTTTTGAGATAAGGATATAATGAGCAGCTGCTCTTCAGCAGATGTTGTAGGACAATGCCAGCTGCATGCCTTTACCGGTGTTGCGCCCTATGTTGTTACACGTTCCTGTGAACGCACACACACACACATACATACACAGAGCTATTAATATTTTTATATTAATAGCTCTGTGAACTGGATGAATAACGTACCTAGTGGTTTAAGTGGTAGTCTCGCCACCATGTCGGCTCGATACCCCACACGGGACAAAAATTGTGTAATCCATATAAGTAGTTCCGAGTCTGTTGTGTCTTTGTGTCTGTTGTTTGGATGTTTGTAAGGCCCTCCGCGGCATAGGATTTACTTACAGTGCGTGAGTTGTCTTTTAAATCAATCTAAACTTACATATATGTTCTAATTATAAGAAAACTAAAATAAATAAAATAAAACTTTTCTTTTCGAATGAACATACGTGTGAAAATATTATGACATTATTATTTAATTACGTACCTAATATGTAAATAGAGCTCTCTCTATCTAATTAGTAATTTAAAAAACCTACAGTTTATCATTTTAAAGGGATTTAAATATTGCTGTCACTTTTTTGCATATTAGGTAATTTAACTGTTATATGTGGAAGTAAATAATAAAGATAACATTATTCAAAATTAAATATACCTATCATCATTTCAACACTTTACCAGGAACTGTATTTCACTGTAACAGCAAGTAATCTAAAATATTATCTAGATGACGGGAATAGCATCGACTCTTACATATGTCCTAAACAAATTGACGCAATATGAGTTTAACACACTTCTGCCTAACCTCTTAAAACAAAGAGGCGTGATACTATAACAAGAATTATACTAATTCGCTGAAACATATCATCTGTTTATTAAACTGTATTTCGAAAATGTTCGCAATTTCGTTTCGGTTCAATACGCACACCTATAAACCTGCCTACCCATTACAAATCGGATCGTTAAAATATTTAACACACTAAAACAAATGTGCTACCGACTCAAGCGTGAAGTAAAACAAACACCAAATTAGTTTTCTCCTTCGCTGTTGTTAACATTAGCGAGATTATTTCTTTACGGTCAAGTACTTCAGTAGTATTGTTACGTAACAAATATAATATTAGTATAAATATCCAGTAATACTAATATTCTATCTGACTGCACATATGGCCTAGTAGTATAAGTGTTAGTGGTATATGTGGCCACTGCCGCCGCGCCGATTGTTGTGGGTTCGATCCCCATACGGAACAAAAATTTGTGTGATCCACAAATGGTTGTTCCGAGTCTGGGTGTTCTTTGCGTCCGTTGTTTGAATGTTTGTAAAATCCCCCACGACACAGGAATTATACCTAAGGCGGGAGTTGTCTTAAAATAAAAGGACAAATGCATAAGACGGGTCAATTCCTATTACCAGACACAAAGACTCCGTCACAGAAAGTTTTGTTGGCAGAAATAGTTGACGTAACTCTGACTTGAATTTCATTAATTTCACACACCTTCGTAATAGTTAAAGTCAAACATAGTGTCTTAACTTTGCTCACAAAATAATGAACGTCAAAGGTTATCGGTTAGCGACTTTACTAAATTTACATTTATGTTAGTTGCTAGGTTCGAGCAAAGGTTGAGCCTCTGAGAAGATACATGCAAGAAAGTCTTCACTCTTTTAAATCGTGATTAAATTATAATATCAGTATTTTACAACACAATTATATTTATTTAACACATTCATATTCATGGCATATTTATCCAGATGGTTAAAAGTACCATGCACCTCTATGATCCTTCCAAAATTAAGTGAAAATTAAATACTAGAAAGACGAAAGGTTTCGGTGTAGTAAATCTTAGTAATAGGATTCCGTGGCTACGGAAACCTAAAAGTTAAATGCTACACCGAAAATAAATTAAACTGTCAGTTCTAATAAACATTGAAGGAGATTTCGTTAACACCAACACAATATAACGGTACAAAAAAGGAGACATGAACATAACTACAGTCTAAATTAAGCCTCGTTAATAGTTACTTGCGTACACGCATTCATTCGATTGACATCTTCGACACTGCTATAATTAAATGGAGTGTCAATTCACGCGATGTTATACAATTTTCTAGTTTAACAGTCGCGATTAATGAACGCCTCGTATTGGCGCGTTGTTACGCATGCGCGTTACGTGAGCACTCACGCGCATGGCGGTGGACTAGTGGAGCGCGCGGTGAAGATTGCTTTTTTGTGTGTGCTGTTGTAGGGCTGTGGGAATATGTGGAGAAATTATCGTGATATATGTCTGGCTGAGGAGTAAATGTTGATTGAGAAAGAGAGTAATGATTTGGCACTTATATATGTATTATGGTTTTACTTTCATTGTTTTGATTCGTGTGCCAGTAAAATGAAATGATTGTTTGAATAATGATTTGTATTTAATTAAGAGGTTTTGCGTTGCAGATAATCCCTAAAAGTAACTAGTTAAATATTTTAAATACAACCCGGTGATATGTATCAAACCCTTTAAAGACATTTATAAGCTCGATCTCCGAGCCAGACAGTGTTTGACTTAAAATATATGAAGCAAATCAAATGTGGTTGTAATACAATCCTGCCTTCTTTTTAAGGAATATACTAGCGTGAGTTCAGTTATGTATGTGGGTCAACATAAAATAATCAGGTGTATGACTCTCAAACATCTTTTTTGTAACACTTGCAGACTTTATCATTTTCACAATCACTTTTGTATACTTTCACTTTCTTCAGCAAAAGCTAATTAAACATTCAAATTCAATCTGTTACTAAGTCATATGATTCAGTATAACCAATATTAATACCGTCTTAGATTAGCAACCTGTAGTTAAATACTAACAAACGCTATTTTACAACATGCCCCATTAATGTTTTATGAGGAATCGAATGTTAACGAAACGCTTAAGTAATAAGGCGCCCATTTTATTATCATATTCCTGTTTATGACGCCATGTCTATGAAATAAACGTCTAAGAAAACATACGTTTGACTTTTTATCTATTTCTGTGAGCAATATTTACAACTAGATTTTAACCGCGGCTTCACACGCGTAGTTTTTAATAATACATTTCTGTTGCTCGTGAACAATAGTATTTTCCTGGATGAAACCTTATCTGCCTCTGATAAGGTGTACTTATGCAAAATTTCATAATGATCAGTCAAGTAGTTAAGGTGTGCAAGCATAATAGACAAACAAACTCAAATTCGCATTTTTAATCATTATTAGTTAGGATTATTGCTGCCTTGCTGCTGAAACTAGCTATTGTGTGCTACTAAGTTCGGTTTTAGGATATAACTTATAGTAAGACACAGAAGTCATCGATTTTTCACAAGCTATGTCTATGCATGACTTGGGAAGTGCATCCAACGTCATATATGTAGGTATATATTGGTCGTCCAAAATTCATTCCTATAGTTATGTGCTCGCAAATAAACTTATAATTCTTATACCCTACGACGGTACATTATATTTACCTACAACAAGATCTCAAACAATTTTACTAACTTGTTAATTCTCTTCAAACTAATTTACTAATTAAAATAACTTAGTGTATTAATCTACAGAAGATCGCAAACAGATAACCTTATAAAATACTCAATGCTAAGGCTTCCAAGTATCCCTTAGGAGAAAGAATCCAGGTAAATCCAGCCAGGTATCCGTAACTGTAGCAACAAACAAATCTTCATACACACAAACAATTTTTCACGCATCATATCTGAACACACATCAATATAATGACAATGAGTATATTTTTCATTGCCACTTGTTAAATAAAAAGGTGCATAGATTTCTATTTGCGCATACGACCACGCAACAATGGCGTGTGGTAACATCAAGCTGTTAAAGGGCGTGCCATTATATTTGTGAGTTGTAAACCTGCTTATTATGTTATATCATTATGTTGACACCAAAGTACCAAAGTGAACGCTGGTTTCTCTTCCACGTACCATAGCTTACTTATAAGTTAATATTATGGATGACCTCGTGGGCACAATTTCTTTGAATATATTTTAGTAAACGCCGACCACGACTTTCTTTGCTTGACAAGTAGCTTCGTTCGAGGTATCAATCTAGCTCCATTAAAATTCTTATTTTATTTTTGCAGTACTTACATTCTAGACAGCTCTAGACTATCAACAGGTATCACGTCACTTTTTGCTAGAAGTAAATACTCTGTTATATTTATATTGCATTGGAGTATTATTGTTTTATTTTATGAGCGGACTGTGGTGTTTATAAGTTAATTCTTAAGAATATAATAATAAGTTCGATTTAATTATCTTTATTAAATCTTTTCAAGGTACATGTGGTGTAGATATTATTTCTGATATTAATATAATTAACATCAAAATAACTTTTATCAACATTTTTACACCCAACTATATTTACCGTTAATCCCACAAAAATATAATATCAAGTGAAAGTCCGTTTTCTCGATATCAACGTCGGCGTTTACAATTAAAACAATTAACCGTTTCCTTCCGTAATAAAATCACAACAGTCTCGGATACGCCATCATGCTAAGTTTCGGCAATATTTCAACAATGTTACGGCTTCCTAAGCCTCGTATGTAGTGTTCCCACGTCGAATTATTATTTGACACGCTAATACTGAGTTACTCGCCGGATAAATATTGTTTTACAACTTTCGCTGTCGCTATTTTCATAATTCATTCATATTCTTCCTGAGGCGATGTCATAGAATTGCATTGTATGTTCTTGCTTTAGAAGCTTTGACTTACATTGTTGGTCTGTATTGGAATTCTGATGCTCTCATTTCTTTTTGAAGGCTTGTTTTGTAGCAGGTATTGCCGTATCAACCTGTACTTTATAGACATTGACGCAACCAAAATTAGTTTGCGAGTCTCACAAGCATTCTACTGTTAATGGGGATCGATATTGGCGAGGTGAGCCGTCAAATTATTTCGCTATACCTCAAGCTCCCAATAAGGTGGGTGTATAAATTACTCTTGATATAGCATCCATGCTAGTATGAAAAATCTAAACTAACTCTGTTTGTTGCTTACGATTCCATGACTAAACAGTTGAGCCGTATTTAATAAAACTTAATATGAAGATAGCTTGTAACCTGGAAAAGGACATAGGCCACTTTCAATATAAAGAAGTGACGAAGTTGCTGATAACAACAAGTTAACTGCAGGGCCGTCATATTAGAGTAAACAATTTTAATTTGCAATAAAATCGACGTGTCATGTTGTATGTCCACAAAATTTATCGCGTATATAATGTATGTTTATAACACATCACATTGTCTTTGTCAGTGCTATTAAGATACGCTTTTAATATCGTTGCAAACCTTGATACAGGTCAAAAAGTGTGTTTTTGGCTGCGGGAACTTTCATATTGAGGCACTGCTATCACATTTTTGTACTCTCTCTAGTATAAAATTAATTGGTATTGGAACTCAGTTTTAATTAATGAATGTATACACCTCGAATCGATTAGTACAAACCATTTGGTCCCAATCCGTGAGAACTAATCGAATACAAGAGATTTTTATACGTCAAATTACGACTTTTAAATTATTTCTCAGCAATGGTGTCCTCAATACCTGACCTCACCTACTTTATCATATTAATATTTGAGATTCTTATTGAATTCTTGATTGGTACGAGTGCCATGTTGTCCCAGTAACATAAGTGTAAGCGTTTATGCAACTGCACTGGATTCTATTTCTGAGGCAGTCACAATTTTATTGGGGTGTGTAAGGCTCTTTCGGCCTTCGGTGTTGAAGGTCCCATCCACCTCGTTCCTCGATTAGCTTGGAAATGTCGCTGACCGAACGGAACACCAAAGTATCCCAGTCACAAACGTCGATCAATAAATAATCCATATCGTTAAACCAGTCAGAAGCCTCAGATTTCTTGAGTAACCCTGGAAGTAGGTTAGCTTCGAATATATTTGATGTTCTTCTTGAATAATGGTTTTGCGCAAGAATAACGAAGATTTAGAACTTATTCAGCGAACCAAAGTTGTTTTCGAGAGGGACGGCCGTAAAAATAATAATCGTTGGTTATGACGCCGTCAAATATTATTGGTTTTCTTTATAATGGTCGAATTACTCAATGTAGCGCAATGCGACATGTTTCTTGGAATACGAATCTGTTTTACATGTTTTCATATAATTTTAATGCATTAAAGTTTCTGCGAATTATAATAGTGGTGCAATTTTTTTTTTTGTGTAACTTCATTGCGTATATTTGTGGTATCTAGTATCTACAATCACGGCTCTATGCTCTTGGAGGGTTAGGCAGAAGGGTACACATACTTTTAATCGGAGATCGGTTCATATATGGCACAAGTATGTTACTAACATATATTGTAATTAGTTCTGTAATCTGTACTGCATGCTATGGTTTCTACAAACTTGAAATAAGTAGTCGAGAGTAAGCTTTTATTAAAAGATAACAGCAAAGACAAATAGTTTTTTTAATATAGGAATAATTTATGTGCCTTAGGCAACTTATTAACATTGAAACAACGGACACAGGCGCCATTTTTTTATGGATTACACAATATTTTAAACGTTTTTGTGATCGCAACCACAGCACAAGCCGCTTTGTATGAACATCTAAGTAAACATTGCACGAGTCATAGGTACCGATTAATCAAAGATACACGATGAATATTACCTCGACTAGAACTTACCATTTTGCATCATCCAATTGGAAACCAGCACTAAATATATAATTAAATACACCAAGGCTTTTTATTTGTCATTTAAGCGTTGTCATAAGAATCTCAACTTATATCCTTATTGCTTTATTCTCACATCAATAGCCACTCGAGAATCCTTGATCTTTTATAAGTAAAAAATGCGCAGTACGCGTAACAGCGTCGTTATTAATAAAATACCACAAATATTACGTAAACTATGTGCTCGACCCAATTCAATACCAGTTCATTATTGCTGAATATTTTTTAATTGCATCCCATTAAATGTATATTGCAGTTCTATGAAAACGCCATAGTAGTGCTTAATAGTGAACGCACGTGATTAAATGTAATGTAATAGTAATGGATTGTGGAACTAATGATGTATCATGAACACACTATATACCATGTCGTGTTTGCAATAACTTAGGTAATACTTTCGATATAACGGTTTTCTTGCTAAGTTTATTATTGTACTTTTATTATAGGTAATATGAATACTTGTAATCGATGAGAGCAATTCAACAATATACAAAACTATAACAAAATTATTGGGCGAAGTAGAACACGCCACGCATCCATCCATCCACTTAGGCATTTTAACGTTCCTGAAGATGCCTGAGGCGAAACACGTGTCCACGCATATTTTATACTTGAACCGTAATACTGCAAGTTGTAGTACGCCCGGGTTCCACATCGTGGCTGTCCCTATTCAAAGGATTTCGATATTGTCAACCGTATTCTATTGAAATGTGGGCAATTCGAGGATGCATGGCGGGTTCCTCTCTTCCCCATAATTATATTTGGAGCAAAGGCGGCTCATTTCATTTCTGAAGTAAGACTATAATTTCTATTTTACGACGGCCGCTGTACCACTAGATGGCCCGCAACTAAGCTCTAAGAGCACTTATCTGCGGTTAATCTTTACTACCGCCTAATTGTATTCTGTAATTAAGACATATTAATGTTATGTTTACATAATAACTGCAGTCACCTACTGATGAAGATATCGCCAATTGTTGGCATATGGCATGTTCAACAGGCCGCAGTCGCCCGCGTGTCTGGGATTCGGTGTTGTTATAATTCGTTAATGTTATAATAATAATGTATTTATTAAACAAGTTACAAAGACTCACATATTAAATTAAAAATTAAAAATGATACTTATTCGAAAAATGATTATTAAATTAGTTACTATTGTTGTAGACGACATGCAAGTCACTACAACGTGTAAATAAACGGACAGTCCAGTCTGTCCGATATCATAGCAATAGCGCTGTTTGTGCTATGATATATGACGGTCAGTATATTTTACTCATAATATTGTAGTTCACTTTACAATTTAAGTAAGCTTTCATGTTAGGAACAATCCCTGTGTCTTAGTAAAATTGAATCCGCTGAAACATACTATACCCAGATTGGTAATGAGCATGCGGATCACTTCATCGAAGTCGCATTCGTAATTCTTTAAAATACTTACGCATACGTGCGTGTAGTAATTTTAGAACACGAATATCGAAGGTCAACCTTTTTATTCGGTCGACTTGCTCCCAAATCACTGTAATCACCATCCATGTTTTCTTACTCTATGTAGAGCCAAGCCAATTAGTAAACATAAAACCAATATAAGTAATAGCCTCTTCTATAAAACATTTAAGTTCTATTTAATACGGCCATAACTCAATTTATTTACATTTCAATTGTGCAACTCGGCGTGAAAATAATTACGTGTTTGACAAGTTCCCTTTCACATACGAATATGTTTATTACTGTTCTCTTTGAACTGCTCATATTTTGTTGTTAAGTCAGCAGAATACACGCATGATACACACAAATGTTTCTTTGTAGTGACTTACTAATTGACAGATTGATCGTAATGAGAAGTAAGCTTGCCAATTATTTGGTGATGGTTCGAATGAGCTGCCGCTCTCAAAGAAGCATCAGCCTCTTATCGTCGTAAGAAATGATAGTGATAGTGTTACTGCGTTTAGTTCGATAAATAACCATTCCGTTGACTTATGTATCTCATTTTTCTTTTAATATCTAATAGGAATGCGTTTATTATTGTCTTCTGTTTATGCAAATGTTATTCATTGAAATTAAACTACTATATACGGATTTTATCGCGTTGTTTATTTGACACTTTATTGAATTATTGAAACTATTAAAACTATACTATTATACTATTTAGTGTTGTGTGTATAAGTGTAAACACAACACAAACACAATAAATAGTATAATAGTATAGTAATAGTATAGTTTTAATAGTTTCAATAATTTAATTAGCTTAAAAATTTGTCAAGTTTGATAGTAATAGTAGTGTAACAGTTTTCTAAATTTTGTAATAAAGTGTCAAATAAACAATGCGATAAAATCCGTATATAGTAGTTTAATTTCAAGGAATGCGTTTGACCACGATCTGAACTGCTAAGCAATTATGTGGTCGACGATGGAGTACACTTGCCTTAAAGGTACCTATTCACTCCCAACTTGAAGATACCCAGATTGTACACTTCAGGGAACAGATAGTATATAATAATAATATTTAATTGTCACAAAAAATAGTGGCAAAGACTCCTCTATGTTTAAATTTTATTTCCAAGGCTCAGACCTATTCTTCTGGTATTGCGAACGATCGTAGGCTACGGTACTCGCGTATCATCAGACAGGCCATATGCCCGTTTGCGACCTTTGTGCATAAAAAAGAGTACAGATTGCGTAATCAATTTTGTTGTGAACACTTTAGTTTGTAAATCACAGTGTTTAGTGTCGAAATAACTCAATTTTCTTTGTGTTGCCTTTATGGATGTGCTCTAAAGTGTAATAGTGTTAATAGCTAAATCGTACTGTGGAGGTGTATTCTCACGGCTATCGTGATTATAGACCAGATGTGTTATTATTGTGTGGGACTCTTATCTGTTAAAACAGGGAATGTTATTCACAAAATGCTATTTCATTAATTGTAGTCATTGTACATGATATTGTGTGTAATTAAGTCGAGATAGAATACCAGCGCGCTAATTGTTAGATAAACGCAATTTCTAAGTAACAAATTTATGTCTGACGACTTTGTTGTATAGTTACTTTAAATCTATACTAATATTATATAGCTGAAGAGTTTGTTTGTTTGTTTGAACGCGCTAATCCCAGGAACTACTGGTTCGAATTGAAAAATTCTTTTAGTGTTGGATAGCCTATTTATCGAGAAAGGCTATAGCCTATATAACATCACGCTACGACCCACGGGAGCGGCGCAGTAACCATAAACGCGGGTGAAACCGCGGGAACATCTAGTGTATAATAAATGACGGCGGCGTCTACGACTTTTACACAAAGATTTTAGCATGTTAAGCAGGTACAGTATAGTTTAGTTGGCATCGCAATGACACAATGCGCTGAATTCGCACGTTCAGTTCCTTCCTTACGTATGAAATTGTTAATTATAAAGTTTTTTTTATTATATAATAAGTGCTTTTTAAATAATATAAAATTTGCAGCTTTATTATAATATGTTACAACTTTTGTTCTGCTAAAAGTAAGCTGCATTATTACTGTAAAAAAGTATCTATACATATAATAAAATCGTAAACAGAATTTTGTTTGTGCGTTTGTGCATGCTAATCTAAACAATATCTGGTCTAGATTTAATGAGGTTTTTAAACAAATAAAACATGTATGACTATGTTTAAGATATTAGGATCCGTAAATGATTTATGTTTATCTACGAAAAAAAAAAAACCGAAAATTAAAACGTTTCTCGGACCACGAATCGAATTTTACACGTCATTAGTCACATATTTGCATCTTCTCTTGCCCTCCTTATAATATTACTGTTTTGATGAATCAGCGGTATTCTGTCAGAAGCACCGCATTTTATAACAACTTGTAATAATTAGTAGATATGTCAACACGTGCGTGATTCATCGATAGTTGATCTGATACGATACCCAGTCAAGGTAAAAGTGCCGCCGCGCGTCGTCGTGAACGGTGACTAATCACCATTCAATACATATTGTGTGTTATGTATTGTTTGAGCATGTGGTACTCTTTTGATTGTTAAATCACGGCATTGTTTTACTTTTACGCGAATGTTATACTTTGAAAGCACCTATAAAATACCTATGTTTTGATATTGGCTGACCTTATTGCTTTTGAGGCATATCCGCGCTTACGCTTGGGTTGTTCCTAAAGTTCTTAGTTAAGCAACGATAGCTCAGTGGGGAGACCAACAGACTGCAATGCAGAGGGTCTCGGGTTCGAACCCACGTCGGGCACCTCTGACTTTCGGCAGTTATATGACTTTTCGAAATTATGTGCGTATTGATTGACAATTATCGCCTGCTCTGTGCCTCGGCAAGCACGTTAAGCCGTTGGTCCCGGCTGCTATGTACATCTATGGCAATCGTTATTGGGAGAGTGTCGACACAAAACATCCCACTGGGTCGAAGGGTCGCCGGTCTGCACTGACTGGCCCCCACATAAGATAAGATAAGGTTTCTAGTTGCTCAAAGTGTTATGAAGTTATTATAAGGGAGGTTGTACGTATTTTGGCAGTGTCCTCGGTAAATAGCAATAGCCTCACCCTCTAATACGTGGCACATCCAATATAGAAACATATCTTGCGAGATGTAGACCCATAACACTCCCTACACATCTGCCTATTTCTTTATCAATAGTAATACATACATACATAGTATACCGTCTATATATTTCTTGAGTAGTAGAGCCTTGCTGATTTCAGCATGAATGGGCCGGCTCGACCGGGGAAGGACTACCCTCTCACAGAATATCGACGTGAAATACCAGTATTCCAACTGTTGTGTTTCGTTCAGTGAATGAGAGTACCGGAGGCACAATCACCCCCTTTCTCCCATCCCGCTCCTTCTCCTTTCCTAAAGGGTCGGCAACGCGCAAGTGATGCCTCTAGTGTTGCAGGCGTCTATAGGCTACGGTGACCACTTACCATCAGGTGGGCCGTATGATTGTTTGCCACCTTAGATGTACAAAAAAAAAAAAAGGGTTAGGCAGAGGTGTATTAAAACCACATTTCGGCCAGCTATGGTTCTAATTCTCACGTTAACGTAAGAGACGAGCCTATTGTCGTCTACTGGCCACAATTATTCCAGACTACGCGCTGCTACTGAAAAGTTCTTAACATAACAATCCAGTAACTCAGTAATTTTATCCAGTAAATTTAATATAACTGATAAACTGATAAATTATATGATATTCCACCTTGCAAATAATATTTTACTAATACTTACATTGTTTTAGGGGGCCTGGTAATCTGTGTGACAGGGTTGCCTAGTGCAGATACCAGTCTCCCACAAGGGTCTTTTGTTTTTATTTAAGTATTTTAATTATATTTTAAGTTACCTTTGTTTAAGAGAAAAATAAATCATTATTATTATTATTCTCTTTATTTGTACATTTTCCAATAATTATTACATTTTTAAATATATAAAAAAAAACACATTTAAAAGTATAAAAACTATGAAGACCCACCGGCATCGGCAACTGGGTCCAAGCTACCGGTGGTTAGGGCTCCAGCGAGAGAAACCTCCTCACGATGCGTGCCGTATCGAGGAGGACTGCCTTTTGCATCTGACCCTTGACCCAAGCACCTAACGCGAGCCTCTTAAGATGTTGGTCGAGGCTCTTGGCTATTAGACCGTTCACTGTAACGACTATCGGTACAACGATTGCCGAGTCCACATCCCACATATCGACAACCTCGTGTGCTAAGTCCAAATATTTTAACTGTTTTTCTTTCTCAGCTTTCACGAGGTTGCCATCACGAGGGATGGTAATATCGACAATCATTGCACGGCGCTCTGATCGATCTATTACCACAATATCAGGCTTGTTGGCAACAACAGTCCTGTCCGTGATAATAGATCGATCCCAGTACAGTGTGATATGGCCCTTTTCGAGAACTGGTTCTGCTACATACCTATAGTAAGGCACCTCGAGCTCTACAAGTTTGTATTTCAGAGCAAGATGCTGATGGATAATTCTGGCTACTTGGTTATGTCTGTGCAAGTACTCGCCGTTAGCAAGACGAGAACAACCGGAGACTATTATATGCCTGAGGGATTCACCGGGTTGGTGGCACGCCCGACGTGTCAATCGTACCATTCCTCAGGATATATCTCCGGTAGTTATTCGTCTTGATAACTTCGTCCATAATTGCACAGACAAACCCTTCGGTTTCCCCAAAGAGGTCACCGAAGCGTAGCCAGTTCACGGAAGCGAGAAGGTCTACATCGGCTCCATATAGGGCCTGGTAGAACCTACCGTGAAGCTCCTTGCTCTGCCATACACTCTTGCGGTCGTCAATGCTCAGTACTATAGGCACGCGCCAGTTCTCTTTAGCCAGATTAAGCGGGGTGAGTCCGTTATCCACTATGACAACATCACGATGCATACCCACGTTCACCTGAAGAAAATACTCTCTAAGGTTGCACACCTCACGGTTATGGAGGGTTTTGGCATTTAGAAAACCTCGACCCCACATTTCCGTGGGATGTACAACCTCATCACAGATGAACGAGGATGATGCATTCGGTATGCCGTCAACAGTGTACGGACTTTCCTGTCCAGGGCATCTAACTCAGTCTGAGTCCACTTGAGTATGCCAAAGGAGTATAAAAGAAGCGGCATGACCCAACCGTTAAAAGCGCGCACCTTGTTGCCGCCAGATAAAAGACTGTTAATTACTTTTTTCAGGCGACCAAAGAAGCGCTCTTTCAACGATTGTTTCATGTCCGCTTCATGTATACCTAAAGCTTGTGACATACCCAAGTATTTGTAGGTATCAGTAATGAGAAGCGATCTAAGGTTAATGGAATCTGAAAGTTGAATGCACTCAGATTCCACCATCCTTCCTTGCTTTACATGCATGACTGCACATTTATCCACACCAAACTGCATATTGATAGATTTACTAAAGCAATCAGTTACTCTTAGTAAGTCTATCAATTGTGAATTAGTGTGGGCAAACAGCTTTAAATCATCCATGTATAGCAAGTGTGATACGACCTGACCGCCTCTCTTTAACTTGTAACCTAGCCCTGAACTCTCTAGTAATGTACTAAGAGGGTTCAACGCTAGGCAAAACCAAAGAGGACTCAGACTGTCGCCCTGAAATATACCTCGCTTAATCTGTATTAGGTCGCTGTTCGCCTGGGTCTGTCGACACGCTGGATAGTAAAGAACTGTTTTCCATTGCCCCATACACAACTTCAAGAAGGTGCATAGAGTTGTATTTACTTTATACAACTCCAGCACCCTCAAGAGCCATGTATGCGGCACTGAATCATAGGCTTTCTTGTAGTCTATCTAACATGTCGCCAGACCCCTGCGATTACAGCGAACCTGCTGGTTAATGGCATTATCAATGAGGGGGAGTTCCTTCGTACCACGAGCCCCTTTCCTACAACCATTCTGAGAAGCCAACATAATAGAATTGATTTCGATATGTTTCGAAATTTTGGCTCTCAGAATAGATATAAGAAGCTTATAGACCGACGGTAAACAAGTGATTGGTCTATAATTTCCAGGCTCGTGAGTACTACCTGCTCTGTGGAGCAGGTGCGTAACTCCTGTGGTCATAAAATCAGGCAACGACCCAGATTCTATGGATGATTGAAATTGCGATGCCAAGCGAGCATGCGAACTACGTAGCCACTTCAGCCAGAAGTTATGCAGCCAGTCCGGACCTGGAGATTTCCAATTTGATAACGAACGGACTGCACTAGTAACATCTTGGCCATCAATGACTACGTCTTCCATCTGTGGGATTTGTTCAGCAGCTCGCTTGACATCACGGATCCAATCGCCCTCTGTGTGGCCCATGGGCACCGACCAGATGCTACGCCAAAAGGTGTTTGTGGTATCAGCATCCGGGAGCCGCCCATCTGTCACACATTGATCCAGTCGTTCCCATCTTCTATAAACACATCTTTGGTCTCTTTGAAATGCGCAATTCACGGTATACCGGTCCACGCGTTTTTTGTATCTGCGCAAACGGTTTGCTCACGCATAAACTTTCTGCTTCAGGAAGTCAATGCGCTCTGTGACCCGAGATGTGTAATCTTGTGGGCTGATGTCAGTTCCCAAGAAAGCTCGGCTCACAAAGCGCATCACTCTAGGGCGAGTATTGCCCTCCCTGAAGCATATTAGCTTACCAATAAGTGCCCTTGCCTCAGCGATACGATTGCTCAATCCTGCATTGCCATGCCGGAGCAGCTTTTCGCCATACAGCAGTGTCATTCAGAGGGAACTGGACGCCTGCTGTACGACATGCTGCCACAGCAGCACAATACAGGATTGAATGTGTATCACTGAGATTCTCGCTATTGTCTAAATAACTAGGCAATAGCGAGTCAAGGGCACCTACCAATGCCATATTTTGCCTATGCGTAGGCAACCGCGGCAGTCGAGGCCTAATGGTATGAGGTATGTACCGATATTCCCGAATCGCACATTCCAAAGCTACCCTTACCTCATCATTGCACTGGATGCTTACATTATTAGTCATGTCATCCTCATCCTCGCTGGCAATGTTGTGGGGCAACGTAACCCCACTCGTTATTACATCAGGTTGGACGTGAAAGGCACGAGTCGTACGTAAACACTCCGAGCGAAGCCGATCAAGTACGTTATCATCCAGCATCCGACTGCGCTGGATAACTCGCACTTGATCCGATAGTCGTTGTGCCGTGACGTTGAAGCTTGGTTCAAGAGCCTGAAACAAAGGCAGCATTCGATTACGATACGCACTGAGGTTGGTTCCTCCCTCTGTAGCCACATAATATGCCCGCATGACGTTTTCGTTTATCGATCTTGTCCATCTCATGCGGCGCACATTACCACCGACAGTGGGGGCCCTGTTCGAGGCCGGCGGGCCTCGGGGTCCCAAGCAGGACGATGGCCGGCGTCTCCTCTGCCGACGTACAGGTGTTGGCGACGTCGGCGGGGAGAAATACTCGTCGCTTGATGAGCTCGACGCCTCACTGCCCGTCGGAGTCGCGGGTGCAGGTGCCGACGGCTGCGAGGCGGAGCTGAGCAACGAGTCCGGGGGTCTTCCTTGTGCTGCTGCCCTGGCTCTTGTTAGCATTCGTGTATCACATTACTATTGCATTATAAATTTTTATTATTATTACTATATAGCTAAACTGAAATTTTAAAGATTTACCTCAAACATGTTATATTTCTAAATTTTATAAGTTTTTAGTATTAAGTTTATAATTGTAACGTTTAATTTTAAGTATTATTTATGTTTACACTCATTAGTCATTACATTACAAACAAATAAGTTTTTGTAAAGTTACCTTTGTATTAACCGTCTAATACCTAAGCATGTTGTGTTCACTGACACAGGGTTGACAAAGGCAAGATATATTTTTTTTGTTTTGATTTTTTTGTATATTCTTCTGTCACATCCAAAAAACGCTTTGCTCTACCCAGGAATCATACTCGGCGGGTCCTCATACTCAACAGTTGCATTCAGCTGTGCCACCGGCAATTTAAATACATATTCAGCCAAACCTTCATTTATCATATTTTACAATCACTATTTATATAGTATGACTGTTTAATAGTTCGGCATGATGAAGATAAACATCACACAAATTATATACTTGTAATAATGAACCGCGAACGTTGCGCGCGCACACCTTTCACGTTCAATATAAACAAGTGGTTCAGTAGCAATGCGCAAGAGCACATTGACAAGTATTTGCTATATTAGTCGTTTATTCTTTCGTCTTACATATTAAAACTAAAGGACTGATTTTTTTATATGGAATACCTCCATTCCATTTTTTGTATTTGATATAAAAGTATGGTACGGTGAGTTTGTATGGTAGATAATTTGATAAAACATTTTATTTTATATGTCCATATCTCTATGTTAACACAAAACAATTGAATATATAAAGAGAATCTTGGTGCTTTTTCAATTGTTATAAGGAAAAAGTAAGCCCGCTTTTTATTGTTATACCTATGTATATTTTATTAATTGTAACTACAAACGTGAGCAAAAGATTACAGATCTATACATAATTAACCAACGCAACATTTTCTTTTCTAACTTGCATTAAAATTGACACAGCGAGTATTCATACCAAAGTTTGTGCATCCAAAGTCCACAGTACAAAGCCCGCTATGGCACGGCGCAGCGGAAACAGGCGAATGTTGCCGATTTGGACTGCATGCGCGTGCGCAGCACGACCCCATGTTACCGTTAGAAGCGTCATAACCAACTCGCTAGCATTGTACTGCGAGGTTTTATGTTAATCAGAGGGTAAGCAATAGATTTAACGTCGTGATTGAACAGTAAACATGCAAACATGTCATATTTTACGCTTGTAATGTCGGTAATGTTCTATATAAAAATTTAATACGATTCTGATATGTTGTCTGTTATTATTGTTACATAGTGTAATATAGGTACTTAACGTTTGAGTAACCCGGGATTTACTTGATTGCATGACTCGTATGGAATGACCACTCATCAATCACCATCAATTAAGTCATACTTCTGTTAGTGACTTATTGTTGTATTTTGTTTAAAGAGTATAAAGTGAACAAAGAATAAGTTGCAATAACAGGACTTAAATTTGAAAGTATTATACCTTATGAATTAGTAGAGCCTCTTATTAAGAAGCATAGAAAGCAGGAAATGAAATCTAATTTCATTAATACTATACTGAGAGAAAAATAAAGGAAAGAAATGTGTTATGCTACTAAACAAAAATACATCGTATCGTAAGAAAAAATTGATGGGAAGGCGAAGTGTAGAAACACTGAACTTCACTGACAAGAACAGTATTCTTTGATGAAAGAAGAAGAAATTGTATGTTATATTATTATACTATCTAAACTCAAGTTAGAGCACCACGTTGTGAAGGAATTACGGATGACCCTCTAAGAAACAATTAAAACGTATCAGACACAGTGTTACATCAAGTATCAATTAAAAATCTTCCATTCACTTGATGTCGATCATAACCGAGCGTAATAAAGCTAATTTGTATGCACAAAACTGCGGTAGATCACCATTTATGAGTCATATACTAGACGTATGACGGGTGTATGTATGTATTAATGGCATATACTAAGAAACGTTATAACCTATCGTGGGTATATCCAGTTATATGGGAAGAGTGAAAGTGTGCGCGATAAATTTATAGTGTGTTGTGCAGTTTGTACATGTTATGAAATTGATTATTATCGTGTATAAATTGTTGGTGATGGGAAATGTGATAAACGGCTTTCGATTAAAGGTCAATAATGTGGTTTGTAGGTATATTTTATTCTACAGCAGTAGGTTCTTAATGTCTACGTACAGGGTTCTTTCTTATTTTGCTATTTATAGACTCACGTCGGTTTCGGCACCTAAGCTATTCCACTTTTTATTTCCGAAACCGTAGGTCCGGAAAAAATTGGTGCCGAAAGCGGTATACTCCCTCACGTCTGCTTGCTAGATGGCTTTTATTATGTATGCTTAGGATGGTTATAAGATTTTTACTATTATCATGACAAATGAATGTGTTTGTTTCTTCCGTCTAAAGTTGTTTGAAATAGTTGGTACTAACTAGCGATCGTGCAAGCGGGCAGATTACAGGCAGAACGTAAAGCTTAGTCTTCGTGATATTTTCGCTTACATTTTGTACATTTATTTAGAGTTTAAGCGAGGTAGTTGTTTGAAGAGATATCCTATACTTGTTATAATTCGTGTATCACGTTTGAAACTTTCCGTATTTTAAAAATACCAGAGAAAGTGATAGCCGCCTGTAAAAACATCTATATATAGACCACAATAATTAGATGGTTGACACGAACTGTACTAGAGATATTTTGGTTTAGAAAAGAGAGCCAGTCCGCTAAGCCATTAGTTTCCAATATCGTATTGTAACGACAAACAACAATTGAACGCTTACCTCATCAGACTAATAAGGGAGTCAACATTCAAGAAATTCACGTTAAAATTACGATGTACCATGAAAACAACTTAGAATGTTGAGTCATCTATGTCGGTTGTTCGACCTTGCGGCCACTTTACAAAATTCACGTCTATAAAAACGGATATTCGGCCTACGCCCTTGCTCGACCATTGGCCCATGACGCCAACACAATACCTTCGGATTATACCTTCCACTGTGACAAATACCTATATATTGATTAAACTGTACCGGGATTTTTCATTTCGTTTTAAATACTTACGTGCCTTTTGTAAGACTGTCTCGTTTGGTTAATGACTTGACGCGTAATAGTGAGGCTCTTGTACAACTGCAAATCGTGAGGTGAAGGATGATCAGTTTGGTAACATGTAGTAGAGTTTTCTGTCTCGTAATTCTCAGTACCAGCTATAATTAAGTTCAGCAGTAGGCTTACTAAAAGATAGCTTGCCATATTTAACCGTTATATAGGTTATACTTAGCTAACTTTTCGCGATATACTACCCGCAAGCGTAATTTTATGCATGCCAAAAAATATTTTTTTAGATAACTTGTTAGTAGAGAGGGAGCCTGTTGAATGGATTTCGAATGCAAGCTGGTCGAACCAATGATGAAATGAACCTACTCAGATGGGTATTTACGTCAGGTCCTAAACTGAACTTAAGGAAATGTATTAAAAAATACAAACAATAGATCACATTAAATTAAGCCTTGCTTACTCTGATACACGTTAGGTTAGGATCTCATAGGCACTGCAGAACTTGCTTAGTATATATACTTGTAGCTGTACTCTGAGTTGACACAAGTTAGATGGCCATTGATGCGCTACGTAGAGTATACCTAATATCAAAATTAAAGACATAAAATACTTGGAGTTTGTTCTACAGTTAGAAGACATTGCGGTTTTGGTGACTAAAAAAATGAGTGATTTTTACGGAATTCCCTAAGAACGAAGTAAACCCAAACGTCACAAAAAATCCAGTTTTCACTAGTCCGCTGCCTTTTATTTTACTTAATTATTATATACATATCATAATATATTATTGCCGTTGTGACAGGATATTTTATAAATTGATAATAACAACCATTGTTTAGTTAAAATAGGTTTCTATTAATAAATGTTATCTATTAATGGGGTATATAGTTGGTTTATTCTACTTTTATAGGTACTATGACTTTTTATAATCCATTTAACGCTGATACTGAAATAAATAGATATTCAGCTACATCGGTGCTTCAATTTTATTTTAGATCATCGTAGTTGTGGGTTAATCCTACTTCCGATACAAATAAACTACCAACAGAACCAGGTAACGGGATCTACTATAACTTTAGGGTCTTGAGTAAGCTTGAGCGAAGCCTTCACATTCCTGAAGTCCATTACTGGTGGTACATCACTTACCTCCAGGTGAAATGGCTCTAGCATCAGGGTCTATGGTTAATCTAGATATTCTTCTTCAATTGTTCATTGACTTCGTGCTATTAAATTTATATTATTAGACTGCACTAATGGCGTAGTGGTTTAAGTGGTCGGTCGCCTCGCCATTATAGCTACGCCCGAGTGCCGTGGGTTCGGTCCCCACGAGACAAAAATTTGTGTGATCTACAAATAGTTGTTTCCAGGGTGTTCCATGTGTCTGTTGAAAGTATAGTAAAGTTCCCGCGATACGGGATTCATTCTTACAGCGGGAGTTGCCCTTTTGGAAAGAAAGAAAGAAAACCACTATGAAATTATTCAGTGAAAATAAACGCAATGTCAAGTTGAATATACCGTTGAATAAAACGAAGCCATTGACTGAATAAAAAGTTATAAAGTGACCTAGATCGGACCAATTTCCGTCGCGGACTCTAACAATAACAGCGATATTTATAGGGAGATAGATATCGCTTTATTGTTGACTTATTTATTTTTGTATCACTGTTAAACTAACAATAACTCTACGAAATTTAAACGATAGGTATACAAAATAAATATATATTTGTATTTTTAATATAATAATAATAATATTCTACCACATACACACAACACCATCTAGCCCAAACTAAGCAGAGCTTGTACTATGGGTACTAGACAATGGATAAACATACATATATACTTTTTTTTTTGTAAATACATACATATTATACATAGAAACACCCAGACCAAGACAAACATCCATGTTCATGCACACAAATGTTTGACTTAATAATATCTATCCTTTAAATAATTTACAAATAGTGCGAGGTTTGTCGATTTAGCTAAATTCTGATGCTTGTGTGTATTTTAGCTCATTCCTTGTCAAAATGTTCTGAGAATGCGTTACGCAGAGGCAAATCAGTGTCGATACATATTTTGTGTTCAAAGCGGAATACTCACTGCAAGCTGGAAAAACATTTTCTATTTTAATAGTTGGGGTGGACAAACCGAGGGCGTGTGGTTTCTCTCTTGCCATTTTTTTATACTATTTTGTTAAAAGAAAAACCAACATCAGTGTGGCTATACTCACATCGACAGTAAGAAACGCCTGCGTCAACTATTGTTGCAGATGAAACTGCAACGCTGGTATTTTCGCAGGACCTTTACAGTAGTTTGAGTAACCATCTATTTTATCTGTGGTTGTTATAAAAAGGCTCTAATTTTTACTAAGTTGAGATTTTACAGGAAAAACAACGATTTAAACTTTCTTTGCAGCTACTTCAGCTTAAATATATCACTGAAACTGGGCGTGAAATAAAAGGTCTTACCTTATTATTTTTGTTATTCGAAGATAGTATTCCTAACTAAAAAATCCTAATCCTAACTAAGTAAAGGCCAAAATGAGTTTGTTTGTTTGTTTGTTACCTTTTCATGCCTAAACCACTGAACCGATCATCTTGAAATTTTGCATATACGTTGTCAGGTGTACAGAAACGGACATGGGCGGTAGCCCATCCTGAATGGTAATTCATCATCATGAATGGTAATTCATCCCGAAAAAAATACTGTTCCCGAGGAAAACAATACTAACGTTCTTATGATAATAGATGGCGCCACGTGTCTTTTGAATCATGATTGAATTATATTATCATAAGCTGAGTACAACCTGAATTGATTGTCAAATTCTAAATTAACGCGAGCGAAGCCGTGGGCAAAAGCTGGTATTAAATATATTAAACTTAATGGTGCATATTTTTGTATGTGCACAGAAAATTTACAGTTTCGACGTTCCGCGTCATTAGCGCTAACTTTACAAGTGTAGGTACACGGTTAATCTTGTACCGAAAACTGCATAAACCCTGTATCACTTCTACCTTATTTTTATAGGTATATAACGCGAGAAACGAGTTTCGTTTCGGTGTGTACTATCATCGTAAATAACGTGCTTATGTAAACCCATATGGCATTATGTTACATAACCGGAGTGCGGCCTCCACTGCTCTGATAGTGAGTACTAGTGACTTATTATCGGCCGTGTGTCGTATATTAAATATAATGCACCAGTATTTAATATTCTAGGTGTAGCGGAGTTACCTAGAACATGCGTTGAGCGCAGGTGTCTTAACTCTGATGGAATTTAAAGTAGGCTTCCTAGGGTGGTGCCACCATATGTTGTAGCTTTTTATTGCATGCGCTAAAGCAAAACAACGATGTAGGCTTTATGACGCGATGGCTTGTTCTATCATAATAGTTGTATTAAGGCAGGTTTAGGAAGATTAGGTTAGGACAACAGTATTAGTATTACCGGGGTATGCGTCAAAGCATTCACCCACGTAAAAAAAAAGAAATTCATATCAACTAGAAGTCCAGGTTTTGTTTTTGTAATGTTTTATACCCTTGCAGTGGTGATGGTTTAGGCCGCAGTTTGAATGCACTCTGTTCATTTGTAATATTATATCAGAAACATAAATAATATATATCCCATGTACATTTCACGCCCTTCATATAAATGCTATTGCTGTTTACTGGTCTCATTTGCAGAATAAGAATTTTCCCCACAGACAATTCTAATAACACTATCCAACCCAGGAATCGAGCCCGGGACCTTATCTTATCCTGCAAACTGCGATGGTAATACTATATTTAAACCTTATTAAAAGAGCAAGCCAGTTATAGTAATTAAGAAACACATCTCTCACGTTCCCACATTAGACGAGCGTAATATATTTTTCAGTACCAAGTTCAACTGTTTTATTACTCCCCGAAGACAAGTTATAATGTTTAAATCATGAAAACACATTAACCAGCGTTTACCAGTTAAACCGCAAATATGAAAGCCTGACAGTTGGCCGTGGCCCGTGAGTCGCAGAGAAAGGTGTATAATCTCATTAGAGGGAGGAGGTAATTCTTTTAGCAGTGATGGCCCTTGTTAACTGTGTACTGGTGTAAGAATATAAGCGGAGCGGGGAATGTAGTTTAAATTTGTTATTATTTGATTGCGAATTCGGCTCGCCCGGCGAAGATCTCTTACGGGAACCAGCGTAATACTACTATCACTGTTAGGTTATTTCTCTCATAAGTAATGAATATTTTCATACCACCTTTAATTTCTTAATTCTTAGAGCTGGCAACGTAATGTCCTTAGTATTAAAAGTGAGCATAAGCAGCGTCAATGTTTGCAACAGTAGGTAGTAGTAATAAAAAAGCACATATGTTTCCTTTGAAAATTACCGCAGCAATAGGTATTGTGAATTTTGCCGTCACTTTGACTAGATCCCTTGTTTTTGTATGTACAGACAGAAGAACCTGTCAAATTTCGATAGTGTGATCCACTAGTTAAAACTATCTCATTAGTCCCTTAGCCTAACCTTGACCTTACACGCGTGAGAACGCAGTGTTGCTGTAGATCTTTCTTACAAATTCATAATTTTTATACTCGGCAATCTGTAAATACAGTCGGTCCCCTACCGACTAACCCAATTACTGTGACGTGGTAACTAAAAAGGTGTGTTTGATGTAATGGGATTAAATATAATGATCAGCAAAAATACTAAGCAAATATATGTCGGCCTCGATGGCGTAGTGGTTAGTGTAACCGACTGCCACGCCTGAGGTCGCGGGTTCGATTCCCGTACAAGTCAAACATTTGTGTGCATGAACATGGGTGTTTGTCTTGGTCTAGGTGTTTCTATGTATAATATGCATGTATTTACAAACAAAAAGTATATACCTATGTATGTATGTTTATCCATTGTCTAGTACCTATGTATAGTACAAGCTCTGCTTAGTTTGGGCTAGATGGTGTTATGTGTATGTGATAGAATATAATATATTATTGCACAGCATAACGAGCATCTATACGCCTCAAATCACTGCATTCCGTCTCGGAAGTGTTAGGTTATGTTAGATTCCTTTTTTTAAACCCACCCAAAAATAGGATCCCGCGAAGCGGGGCTCCGTCGACTTAGTTTGATCTCTTTAAAGTTTGCTGGCCATGAGTTGCTGATCAATTAGCTTTTTTTGCTGCGCAATTAGTATTTTTTTGCTGTGCAGTTAAATACTACCCAATGATAATGATAAAATTTATTTTAAACATACCTGGACCGATGGCATGTTATTCAAGCACACCATTGTTACGAATATTGTTTGAATATCAACAATAAACCATTAATATCTGTTACTAAATACTTTAATTAAAATTGTATTAACTGTAGTTTGCGTACTATGCATTGTATATTTTAAGTGACGATATTTCATAGATGCCAGTCAAATTAATGAACTGTGTAATACGATTTCATATTGAATTCTTTGCTGTCAGCAACTTATCAATTTTGATGTGTACAGCCATTTTAATTATTCAAATCTTGCAATAATTATAATTACTGTGTCACGAAGGCTTTTCAGATATTGTAAAGACAATACCATCAAGTCTCGGTATAATTATTCGTAAAGAACTTAGTTCTATATTTAGTGTTTTGCCTTACATAGATACCAATACCAAAGTTTATTGACCTCAGTTTATAACCATGGAAAGCATGTAAAAGAGCCAAAATAGTAATTACATATAACTTAGAAATATAAACGATATTAAAATGCATGTAGGTATATCCTCACTCAAATTATTTACTTTAGTTTAGTTACTATTTGTTCAGATAAATGTTTTCAGCCAGTACTAGATAACGAAAACCTATACATACCTATACATACTGGTATGATTATATTTCGAATTTGATTAAGCTGATGGTTTTTCATAAATAAATAAAATGTCGTGCCCGCTGTCTCTTAAGCTTCGACCTACAATCAATACACGAACAATAAACCGTAGCGTCGAGCTGCGCACGCGCATTGTGAATAAAGCCGCACAATACTAATGTGTTGACACTAAGTGATTCTGTTACATAGTTACGCACGGTTACCACTTCGGTTACCATCGCCATTGTTCATTAACGCTTTAGAATAGTTATTAATTGGTGTTTCGTCTAAATGTTGAATGGAAGTCTTTGGCAATGTTATGAGTCAAGTGAATTCCGTGACGTAAGAATGTCATTAAAATAACATTTATTTCTTAATATCACCAAGTGTGCGAATACTTTGAAACCATTAAGTTGACTGTTTACGAAATGTTGCCCATGGTAACGGTTATTGCTGTGTTGAGGTTTCGATACTTGCGATGCTATTCTGTAAACAACTTAATATAACGTAAAAAATTAGGGCCGTCTTTGGGAACTGCCGATAGAAGTGAAAAGTTTAATCCTTGATCATAAACACTTCTTTATAAACCAAAAATAATTCAAAAATGGAAAGCTTTCGGTGAAGATGACACGAGTTCCACTTAAAAAAAAGGGGCGCGTCGGATGCTAGTTCCTGATACTAGTTAGGGGTTATTAAGAGGGTCAAAATTTCGTTATTTTTTGCGTAAGACGCACCATTTTTGAGATATTGTAAATATTCTAAAATAATTCAAAAATGGAAAGCGTGGAACCGTGCCGATGACGCGAGTTCTATAAATTTTGTTCACCCAAGAAGTGCTCAACGCGCCTAAAGAAATTTTCACTTCAATAGTATAAATGTGTACACGACTGTACGTGTAGAGTCGCCTGTTTCCCGAATGACTAGTCACATGTTCCACTTGTTAGGACCTAACATACTCTCTTGCTTAACGCTCGTCAGTAAAGAGTATTTATAATCTGTCCTTTTTCCAGAATATCTTCGAGGTTTGGTCGGAACGATCGCTGTATATACATACTACCTTGGTCGAATCTTTAATGCATATTGGCTTCGTAAGAATAGATTTTGCTATGAACATTAAAACATTCGTAACGGCCAGATAAGAACGAGGCAAGAATATGTACGACAACCGCGATATCGTAGGCCTTAATACTCGTTAGGACAAGAATTCCTTCAGCATTGGCTCTAGCTAGCTTTAGGTAACATAAGTTTCACTATAGAGCTAATGGTATTTCAGATCGAAAGATAACAAACTTGCATCTTGTAATATGTAAATCCACCAGGCCATCTTCCCAGTAATGATTCTAACCATTTCTCCTATTAAGTTTTACGATATCTGCTATAATAAGCAGGTTATGTTACCGCAGCGACGGTCTTGGAGACTGCAGCGTTTGAAATCAAAATGGTTGTTGGAATTCCGTTTCACTTAATTGGAATCTCGCTCTAAATATCTCTTAGGCCGGGACTCCACCAAAGCGGAGATGTGTGCGGTGTGCTGTGTGCTGTGCGAGAAGAGATGTTTTTCAGCTCGAGGGACTCCACCAAAGCGGAGATGTGTGCGGTGTGCTGTGTGCTGTGCGAGAAGAGATGTTCTTCAGCTCGGGTCCGAGGCGTTGAGTGACATCGCTCACTGCACGCCGCTCACATCTCCGCTTCCATCGCGTCATACAAATATTACACATTTCCGCACAGCGAACTTCACGAAGCTGAGCGGAGAGGAGATGTGTCAATAACACAATTCTATTGGTTGTTTAAAAAACATCTCCTCTCCGCTCGTCTCGTCTCCGCTTTGGTGGAGTCCCGGCCTTATGACCAATGAAAATTTGTCCATCTTAACATAATGAGAGGCCATGCTTCCAATGCATTTAATCATTAAAACGCCACCATATTTTGTGTTTATAATGCTTAGTTGCATGTTCTACAACGTCTTAAACATTTTTATTCAGATAAGAGCTGACGTATCGTTGGCTCTACCTGTCATATTGTGTTACAGGCTAGGTTATCGATTTAAAATTACAAAAAATGCTGTCTGTTATTAGTCGATTTGAAGACGAAGCGTAATATTTATTATTAAGGAATTATGCAATAAAAATGCACCTGTTTCAACTTCATTGCGTAGCATTGCCAGAATTCCAAAAGAACGATGGCGAGGTTGGACCCACAAAATGGAAAAAATAACGAAGTTCAAGTTAAAATATACGTTAGTTATAACTACAGGTTTATAAGATTTTTATATTAAATATATTATTATTGTGTCATTATAAGAAGGGAATTAAAAATTATGATTGATATTAATTTATTAAAAAATGAGTCATTGTGCACTTACAAAATGCAACTTTGTGGGATTACGTTCGAATCTACAATACTTTATATTTGTTTTTACTTTAGATATGATCTTAAATAATTATGGGGTTTTCTATTTTTAATAAAAAAAAAAAACTCACTTTCGACAGTAAAAAGATGAATATTACATATGTAAATATGTATTATACGAGTAAAACATCTACAAAAATATTAAATTATAAAGTAAATTATAAACTATTACTATACTCATGGTATAACGTAAACGGAACGTTTAGCTGGCAATACTGTCTGTCAGTTGTTAATTATAATCTGTCTTATTTATTCCTATAATATTGTATCTTTTTTCTCCCAACTTCTATAAATTACTTTCTATTTGATTTTTTGTTAGACTTATATTGTTCTACAACTATCAATGAGTTATCTTAAGGCACGTTATCTATAAGATTGGGTCTCAAAAGACATGAAATCCGCCATTGTTTAAATTAGAACAGTGTTCTTTCTTTCGTGGAGACTACGCAAGGATTGGCATGGTTTTGCTTAAATAAAACATCAATCAGAATAGTATGTGTACTGCACTTTTGTTAAAGCATAGAAAATGTAACTGTACATAATGTGTTCGAAAACGAAAGCTTTGTCCGATCAAAATATTTTAATTACGTATCCACTACGACCATTGATGTTTATAATTGCGGCCTCTTCGAACTATGATTATAGAGAGGCCGTTTTAATGGTCCACCGCCACATCCAACTAGTGGTTATGTGAAAAGAACTTCTTAATGTAATGCCAGTTATTTTTAGTATTGAAAAGCTGTAGTTAGCGGTGCAGTGTTGTTAAAGTCCTTATACCTACATGGTGTGGTTGGTGGATACTGAAGGTTGGACTTAACATACCGATAGGAGTCGTATCGGTGCTATGTATACATGTCTTAGTTTCGGTCGTAAGGAAAGTAGGATGACACGAGTTTGTCCGATTAGGAAGTCCGATTTATTTATTTATCAACATAAACGATTCATTCTTTCTCTACAAATTTAAAATCAATTAAGCTAAATTTCTGTATATTTCTTTATTAGCTTAATTGAATAGCACCAGCTGTGTAAGGGGAAAATACTCAAGCACGCTTTAAAAAGTTATTCGATTAGGGGACGAATTTTCCAAAATTAGACCTTTCAGTCTTTATTTTATTATACAACTTATAAACGAATCAGTATTATATATTTTAACACCAAATAAGTCTTACCAGTGCTTGTTCCAGTAATCGGGTAGCCGGTACCGGTAAGTAGTAGTATAGCAGGGCTGAAACATGGATACTTACGTCATGACCAGTTCTAGAATATAGTAGTTTACTGAAACTGCTTAGGGCCGTTTCGCCTAAAGTATCTTTTATAGAATTAAAAATAAAATGGTTTACAGAGGAACAAACTTAGACTAATGGTCTAGAGGTCGTGGGCTATATTTCTACCATATCTATTACGTTTTAAGCACTATGGTACTGCTACCATAGCTATTATTATCTATACTAATATTATAAAGCAGAAGAGTTTGTTTGTTTGTTTGAACGCGCTAATCTCAGGAAACACTGGTTCGAATTGAAAAAATATTTTAGTGTTGGATAGTCCATTTATCGAGGAAGGCTATAGGCTATATAACATCACGCTACGACCAATACGAGCGGAGCAGCAATGAAAAATGTTGCGAACACAGGGAAAATTGTCCTATATGAAGCAGATGAAGTTGCGCGGGACAGTTAGTCCCATATATGCACCAATGACGTAAAACAGACCGTGAAATTAGAATTTTTAAACTAAGCTATATGTTAGCCTTATGCTAACATACAACATAGTTTAAAAAATCTAATTTAAAGAACACTAAGCGACGTGGTAAAACCGCTAGCTAAAGCGACAGAGAGCTATAAAGTGTACGGAATTACACCGAC
Organism: Catocala sponsa; assembly: GCA_963564715.1. Classification (NCBI taxonomy): domain Eukaryota; kingdom Metazoa; phylum Arthropoda; class Insecta; order Lepidoptera; family Erebidae; genus Catocala; species Catocala sponsa. Next base: position 6,230,437 of record OY751346.1, on the reverse strand, counting down.
AACCATTGAAGCATACGAGTTCTCAAATGAAGATTGTAACTTCAAGTACAAGTACGGGACACCCTCAAGCTAGATGGAGTTACGGTATAAGTAAAGAAGCTGGCAGTAGTTCTAGGAAACAACGTAGATCGGCGTCGGTGGCGTGATAGCGTGCTTCGCGAAATGTGAACTTATCACGAGTAACAAGCGACGGCATAGTGACCTTAATACCTCTACCACAGATAATATCATACTATACTAGTATAAAGCCTCTACAGAGAAACTGCTATTATTTTACACTAGCAATCCACTCCGGTTATGCACGGGTAGTACAAAACCTTAACAAATTATACACCTAAACCTTCCTCATGAATCACTCTGTCTATTAGTGAAAACCGCGTGAAAATCCGTTTAGTTTTTGAGTTTATCGCGAACAGATAGACAGGTGTGGAGTGGGACTTTGTTTTATAATATGTAATGATTAAACTTATATTGACACGCCAAAGATTACATACACTCGTAAATTTCTAATAACAAACTATTAAAGCATTCGAATAGAAATTATAACTGGTTCGTAGTAAGAACTCGCGGTGTTAAAATATTGATAGAAAGTGTTCAATTTAATTATCTGTGCTAAGTTACTAAGCCCTCTGCCACGCTGTAGTGTTGGTTACGCAGCTAGCAAACAAGCTCTTCAAATGATGTTTATATACCTTCGAATTGTATGCTGGAGAAACAACCTCGGGTGTACCACAAAGTATTAGCGTAAACCTTTTTAGACTACCTAATTTGTACACATACTTGATATAATATTAGATAACATGGTAATTATTTAGAGGATTCACACCAGTCAATCCGTGTCCACGATCGACGCAAGTCGACCGTCTTGAAAACATCGCAAGAAAGAAAGTTTAACTTTACATCATTATTAACTTTACATAATAATATTGTCCTCCAGACCGAATTTCGGTCACGGCGGCCAATCCTAACGGAGACTAGTCATCTGCGCAGGAGATATTATAGTGCAGAAGTGCACTCTCTGTTCCCTAACTCTCGTGATCCGATGGGACGGTAATCTGAAACGACCGGAGAGAGATCAGTCGCAGGATAAACGGCTTTACGTGCTTGCCGGGGCACGGGGTGTCTAACACCACGAACTTCCTTACTCCGGTCTGCTATTGTAATTTCTTAACAGAAAAACCCAATAACTTTTTTGTTGGCCCGACCCGGATTCGGATCCAAAACCCCATGCACAGCAGTCGCATTCACTACCGCTGCGCCACGAAGGCAGTAACTTTACATAATTAATTATTAACGCAATTAATACTCGTTGTCTAAAATTATCTTAAGATCCATAAAAGGGTGAATGTATGATTTAAATAATTGACTCTATCGAACCTACACTATAGTATGGCCGAGGTGTTTAACTATTTATTTCAAGTCATTGAGCGCACACGTATAATTAGTTAGTTTAGTGCCTGTTCACCGTTTAACTATAATTAATTACTTTCATTCAGATGTTCAGATACACAGCTTAGGAGCTGTGTATGTATGTATGTGTATTTGCCTTAGTAATAATATTAATTTTCTCGTTACATTGCAATATAACATTAATGGAACTAGTCGTTAAATTTGCCCTACTAAAAAACGATAACATCTCAATTAACTATTTAGAATACGTCGATAAATGGCAGTTATTTTAATTGACATTACAATTAAATTTATATGTTTTTGTGTTTCAATTTTACTAAAATACACAAGGACGATTTATGTTAAGTTTGATATATTATATAATACTAAGTGTTATGTGTGTGTTTATTTATGTGATTAAAATCGATAAGCAATGAACTACTTACGAAATACTTAAAGCTATGTATGATTAACTTTTTGGGTCTGCCTCGCTACTGCAGCGCTTCGGTTATGTTCGCATGGGCGCACACGGACTGCTTCTATGCGAGCATGCGGAAGCGCTGCGCGTCTCTTGTACGCAGAGTGCGGGCCAGCTCCGATACCGTTCTGAAAATGATAGCAAATAGGTTTGACTGTCCTTATGTGCGGCACTGTTGTGACAGACAAGTTACATATAGTGTCGCACGTAAGAGACTACTGTAATTAATTAATTATGTGAATGAATTTTAATTAATATTGTGGATTATCTTATTTATATGTTGTATTTATTTGTGTATGATGTAAGATATAATATGGGTTATGAACCTGAAATAAATGAATTTTAATTTTTAATTAACTACCAATTTTAATTATCAGCTTATTTAGTCCATCACTGGATGTAGTTTTCCCTTATTTTATATTTGTAATCTTAACCTTCTTTCTTTTCTCATTGTTGGCCGCGGGACACTGTTATGATTTTTATTTTGAGTAGGCATTCAATTTAACATATACCTTTCATAGACGTGGTTCTTGACCGTGGCATTTGATATTAACTTCATTCTCATGAAAGATCAACCTGAACAAGATAATTTATTGATTTACAGACACGACTCATCCTATAAAGAAGCCTTAATATTTTTATGGTACTCTTATAGTAGTTTTATAAGAGTTCAAATAGGTGATGTGCCTTTACGGCAGGCGGTATCGTAATAAATAAATTAAAGTAAGGCCGCTGGTTGGTCGCGCATCGCCATAAATCGGCCGTTACGTACGAAGCGTCCCTTCCTTGAGGCAGGTCCAAACGACATTCCATGGAGGTCATAGAGCAAGATATACTCGCCGATAGGTCAGCATCACTTTAATGCCTATTGTCGTTTTCAAATGATTTGTTTTTATTCAAAAAGGTTACAAACGAGCTTATAACGACTTGGTGGTTAGTGGTTACCGTAGCTTGCGATGTTTTCCTATACCCGAGGTATAACCTGCGCGTTGCTGATCTTAAGAAAGGGCACTACAGATGAGATCAAAGGACAGAGGAATGAGAGAGGTTGATGTGTGGGCCTTCAAAAACCAAAATATTCGAATGTGTCGCTTTTAAAAGTACGAGCCATATCAAAGTATAATTACAGAATCGTAATTTTACACTTTATTTTATTGTTTAATTTAAAACTACGTAATTTTATACTTCTTTGTTTTATTTATTCAATACAAAACTATTAAGAATTGTACAAGTACATAAATCATTTGAGGCGTCTAAAGAAAAAAGACTAAATTACATTTCAACCCGTTTTGAGAGTTTTGGATGGATTAATTAGTTAAAGATAATTAACTCATCAAATATAACTAGCTAGTAATTTTTTATATTAAATCTATCTTTAATACATATTTAATTGTTGGGATTACTTTATAAAAATTACCTAGTCTATAATTAACCTCAAATACTGATAGAAACATTAGCCTCCTTAAACATTCGTTGTTTAACAAATTAGTTAATAGAACTTTCTAAGCAATGCTTTAATGTATTGAATGATAAATGCACAACTATAAATTAGTACGCAACCTGTTCGATTCGTACTTGTCAAGTTTGAAGCAAAAGTCGCTTATAGATTAAAAAGAAAAAAGAAAATAGAAACCATTAAAAAGATTAGTAGTTCAACTATTTAACAAATGTTTTGCCTTCCCAGTCAGATAATGTCAAATTTCAAAGGTGGAACTCTGCTCACCATTAGCAATGTTGTGAAGTATAGGACAACGATAAGGCATAAAAATAAACCTATTCATTATATTAATACGTGAAGCGAAAACTTTGGATCCCTTTTTACGAAAATTGGGCGGACGGAGGAGTATGAAATTTCGCACACTTATAGTTTATACAGAGAAGAAGTGAAATATTTTTTTAAAATTATGCGTAAAAATACATTAAATTAATGAAAAAACACTACACGCACACAACCATGCATTTGACACACGCAGTTGAAGCGCGTAACTATGGTTACATATATCAATATACGAGTATAATGACATATTTCAGCAATATCTTACAAGCTAACTTTGGTCGAATTTCGAGCACTAGGCGACCGCTAGTCTTTATTTAATCTTTGCCAAGTGAAGAGCTTGTATAATAGTCCGGGTACAGGTTGGGTGCATTAATTAGATGGTATGGGATCCCGCAATTTGCTGCCTAGGCGAGTCTTGAGCTTAAAGGTCTCGCTTTGTATGCGTGACGGTAACTGGGAAGAGGCTTCTGTGCTGTCACGGTTATTGATAGTGATAGCTTCGTGGACCACGCAAAAAGCTAGCCTTATTAAATATGCTTTTTTTCTGAATTTATCTGATAAAATAAATACACTACTTTATTTCGTTATCAACAGGTTAAAACACAAACGTTATCTGACAGAGGTACTTCTATACGTAAAAAATGTTTTTTCACGTATAGAAGTACCTGTGTCAGGCGATAAGTATGCCCTTAACATATAAGTTTGAAATACTAGATGTATTCATTCATAAGATGCTAGATAGAAAGTCCGATATGACCCAATTGAGCTAATATTAATGCCTACCTAAAATTATAGATAGAATTATTACAAGCAAACATTTTTTTGTTTCTATCGCCAGCTAATTTCACAATAAATAATATCAAGATTGTCTGTTGGCCCCTTAATAAACTGCTGGGCTTTACAAAAGGGTTGCTGAATTTACTGCGTTCTTTGCATGCAACATTATCCTTCTCATATAGAGATGGCCGTGACAACAACCGTGACATTTTATGAACATGACTGATATTAAAACTTGTCGCTTGTCACAGCTTAAAATTTATTTTTCTTTATTATTTTTTTTTAAAGGCAACTTCTGCACTAGGAATAATTCCTGTGTCGTGGGGCACTTTACAAACATTCAAACAATCCTTACTAACCTTAGTTATTTAAAATATATTCGTATGTGGGCGTTAATGGCTACGACACAGTTTATACTACTGTAGTCATTATCGTTTAATTATTGTGAAAATGTAACAAGGTTTTCAATAAAAATAATTATTATTAACGGACACAAAAGAACATCCAGACTCGGAACAACCGTTTGTGGATCACACAACTTTTTGTCCCCTGTGGGATTCGAACCCACAACACTCGGCGCAGCAGCAGTGGCGAGGTGACCACTTAAACCACTACGCCTTCCGTGCAATATTGATAAGGTCTTCGATGTACTTAATGGTGGATGGAATGCAAAAAATTGGCAGCAAACTATTGTTTTTAACAAAATGATTATTTTGATTGTAACAGTCTATTATTTTAGCTTTATTTTCTAACAAAATTGTTGTTTATTAAGTCAGGTATCCATCCATGTTTATAAAAAGTTTGTCCTATTGTGTAAGCACCTCTTAACAGTATGTGTATATTAAATAAACAAAACATTTATTTTTTTGACCATCCAATGGCCAATGATGTGCTCTGCTCATCAACGCATTCCTCATTGGTCGTATATAACCGATATTATGAATACAAATGTCTGACCTACACAATTGATGTTCTTGTTTTTACATACGTGACGCAATGAACTATGATTTGATTACTAATAATACGATAAGTATCTGTTGTTGTTTGTATGTGACTTGGCTGTAAGGGATTTGTATATTACTTGTTGTTGCCTGCGGCTTCGTCCGCTTAAATTGCACGGTTACGCATGCTTACGTATAAAAGCATGCTGATCCAGGATATGGTAAGTATGCAAATGTGCCAAGTTTCACTCAAATCGGGTGAACGGTTTCCGCGTTATTGACAATCAAATACTGAAACAACTTTACAAACTATAACATTTATAATATCCTAACTAATACTATAAAGTAAAAAATAACGCGATTGTAAGTTTGTTTGTTACGCTTTTGTGCTTTAACTATATACTTGACTAATCATCATGCAGTTCGCACACATGTTGCCAGAGGAACAGCCTTTTTTTTTTGTTACCCAGGAAAAATGCTTGATGCACTATCCGCCGGCTAGGGGACGGCACCGGCGGGGCGTGTGGGACTCCCCATTCTTGGTATACCCACTAAAAAATCTGGGGTGTTCCCTCTCTCACCCAATGGAGGGGCCTGTTGGGAGCTCTTAAAAGAATTGAGTCATCCATAGCAGGCCCCCCCGTGTGGATGCGGGGCGGGTCAAACGGACCCGACCACCTCTCGTCCCCAGGGGAGAGCTGTTCCTCTGGCCCCGAGAGGGCGCGCGCGGGAACACCGCGCGCGCCCTCTCGGGGCCAGAGGAACAGCCTAACCTAACCTACATTTACGCAAACGACACCGCAGGCAAAATTTAGTAAGTTTATCTTTTAAGCGCACACGGCGAAGATACTTTAATATTTTATGTTAAGATAAAATATCGCTCACTATACAGTTTGTATGAGCTATCACAAACGACTAAAATATTATAGTATCTTCGCCGTGTGTGACGCCCTTTAATTATCGTTAATTTCATGAATTAAAAGCTTCATTATCTGTAACTGCGTATGTAAGAAGATTTGAAAACCTTACCTTCGCTGTTTTCTTGCAATCTACTAGATTGCAAGAAAACAGTTTCTTAGTGGCAGCATAAAGTTTGGCATTTTGCGGGCACACCGTCTTATTTCGTGAAATGTAAGCTTATATGGGTTCTTGTCCTTTTTATTTGCGCCTATTGGCAGTAAGCCAGCAAGAGTCAATCACCTGATAGTAAATGGTTCATGGACTTCGGCAATGCCAACTAGTCAGCTGGGTTGCTATTTACCACGGTAAGCAGAGGCAGGTGATAACTCGTGCTTAAGACTTTAGATACAGGGCAGGATCCTATACATATGTAGTCACACGTGTATATCTGGGAGGAGGTTGCCAAAGATTTATCATACCCACAATTCGCTGAATAAGGTTTTACGTCCCACATAACGGGGCTATTGCCCTTTATTTAGTCTAGACTCCGTGCTGACGATTTGTTGAGAGAAACTCCCAATAACACTTTGCCCCGGGATCGAAAAGTCGCGATGCCACCGGGACGTTCATGTCTTTGAAATATATTAATCAAAATCAAATTTTATGTCTTCATTGTACAGATTTGGGCTGAGATAATTTATTAATCTCGGTGGTAAGTGTTCAACGTTACAGCTACAAACGATGTGCGAACGATAAAGAGCGCGTATGTGCGCGTGTTGTATTTAATTACAAGCTGTACGGCTGTACGTGTGGCAGTCGGTTAACAGGATTAGTGCGCGCGTTAATTGTGCGCTTACGATAATTGAATTGTGGAGCGTAAACACTCGTTGGACCTACTTTTGAAACGTTTCGACGTGTGCTGGCTGTAGACTATGTTGTTGGGATTTTTACACTTGAGATTATAGAATATTTTGAATAGTCCAATATTTATGAAATATCAATAGATTGATTTTGTGAACTGCCTGTTTAAAGATATTATAGAAATCTGTAAGCTTTCGCCGAAACAACAAGGTTGATTGATTACAAGTTGAACATTGTGGAAATTGTTCATATGATTATAAAACACTTTGAAGGTTGATCACCGGCATCATATCGGCAAAAAACATCTATAAATATTTGTGACAAAACAACAACTGTAAAATTAGGATGGATTAAATATTGGTGATGAAAGTATTTAAGCAAACCTATCTGAATTATTATTATGTGGCTTAAATTATGATATACAAAATTTCGATAAACATTACATCTACACAAAACATTGACGCGTTAGTTATTAAACTTATAAAAATGCCGTTACTAAGAATAAAATAGAGCGTGTTTCTTGTTAAGAAGTTTGTAAAATGTGTCCCGGCGGGCATGCTCGATTGGACACCAAATTAATATTTTGTGCGAATCATGCACAAATACCCTGTAAATACCCGGCGGCAATTTATATCATATTTATTTAAATGTAGGTACTTTCGATAATGTCTGTCAAGAATGGCGAATTATATTGTTGCTAAGTACTGCTTATAAATGTATATTTTTTTAATTCATCGTTATGCTTGTATAAAAGACATATTGTCACGACAAAATTATTAGTTAAACCCTTTAATTTCTTAACACAATTTTTTTTTAAATGATAGATGTATCTATGTGATCCAATTATCTGATTTAGATGAATATGATTATGTTCACTAAAAAAATAATGCAATATCCAGTCGATGTAGATTTAGGTATTTGTTCTAAAAAGGACCTACATTGTCGTAGCTGATTGTTTATGCTTAATTGTTATTAATTCTTGGTTCATTTATACATCACACGGTGCGTATGACGCGTGCGGCAAATACACTCCCATTGACGCGTCTGCGTTGCTCAAGATGACAGCGTCTCACGATGCGATAGGCAAAGCGTTCAACGCAAAATCAATACGCAGCAATTGCTTTATATGCGATGAGTATGACTCGACAAGCACACGAATCAAGCGCTTTAAACCATTCGCAGAGATATCAATTATTGTTATAACCAGACTTAGAGTTTTGCAAACCATACATAATCTAGTCACACATACACAAACATTGAACTTACAGTTTAAGACCGATGTATAAACGCTCAGAAGTCTTTATACTTAATCAATCAGAAGGAAAAACCCATTAGCCTCAATAAATTTGTAACTGCTAATACTAGTTATGTATATAATAAGTTGCCTAATCGTCTCGATAGAGTGCGTAGGCGTGTATTTGTTCCGGATTGATCGAGTTCCGTAGGGAAAATCGCATTAGTGCCTTCACGTCACCGTGACCGTTCCGATCTCTAGTTTCACTATTGAACCCCAACCTTGGTTCTATTAATCGGCTGTCCATTTAGAAGATAAGGTTCGCTGCCCATGGTTTTATAAAAGAAAAGTATGTAACTTGTTTTTACTTTGAAAGTAGCCTACTCAATTATATTGTATAATGAAAAGAAACAGATAAGCAAGTAGCGCGAGAAGTCAATACTTATAAAAGTCCCAATAATTGTACTGGTCTCAAAATAAGCGGTTTAACAAAATCCCTTTCGCAATTTGTATTATGACTTATTTACACGTATGAATTTTCTTTCCATATCTATAGAGCTACTTATTAGTTATTAATATTTATTATAATATATTTATAATCATTACAAATGTTATCTATACATCTATACAAATAAATAAAATTGAAGTGTCTGTTTCTAATGTCAAAATAACAGATTTTTATCTAATGCATATGAAACTATATAAGGTACCTACCTATACGGAAACATCTATTTTTTTAATTTTTGTCTGTCTGTCTGTTTGTTCCGGCTAATCTCCGAAACGGCTGAACCGATTTTGACGGGACTTTCATTGGCAGATAGGTGATGTTATAAGGAGTAATTTAGGCTACTTTGATTTTAGAAAAAAAATTGGGCTCCGCAGAAACAAACTCTTTTTAGTTAAAGTCTACGCGGATGAAGTCGCAGGTAAGAGCTAGTTAATAATAAAATAGATGAGCACCAAATTTTTAACATCCATTACTATGAAAGTAATATCTTTAGTTCAAATTATCATTGAACTTGCTATAATGGATATAGTTAGGTTCATTGGCCCTGGACCGTAAGTTTACAATAAATTTTTCACCAACTGTAGGGTCTATGTTTGGTCCATGGGCCGGACAAATACTCTGTAGCAACACTAATCTATACTAATATTATAAAGCTGAATAGTTTGTTTGTTTATTGGAATGGAATGGCACTACTAGCTGGAATTGAAAAATTCTTTCAGTGTTGGATAGTCCATTTATCGAGGAAGGCTATAGGCTATATAACATCACGCTACGACCAATAGGAGCAGAGCATAATGGAAAAATGTTGCAAAAACGGGGAAAATTCTTTTTTGTGAAGCAGACAAAGTTGCGCATGTCAGCTAGTTCTGAATATGTGCCTGATAGATGGCAATAGACTTGCCTCAAATTAATAGGGATTCAAAAGAGCTCGAGACATTTAGGTTTTATATACCCTTTCATAGGTTATGATCGAGGCACCGATTCTTCACGACAATGTTGCAGATTGTTTGTGCCTAACAACTATTGTCGTGGTAGAAAGCACCGATTGCTGGCGGTACCAGCGGGCCGTACTGTGGCACGCTGTAACTCATACCATACCCATACCTCGGCCACTATGCTTTAGTGGCCGAGCTTAGGAGGCTTAACGCTCTCTTGGACTTTAACCCAGAGGTTGATATTTTTGCGGATGAATGGAAAGTATTATTATTAGAGTGTATGAGGTACTGTGAGCAGAATGCATGAATGCTAAATTTTAAATTTATATATTATATTATTAAATAGTGTAATTGGCGCAAGTCGTTCTATTTGATGTAAATAAATAAATAAGTAGTTATAAGTGTGATACTATGCATAGCATTCTTATACACATGTAACAGCTACGTTTATTCGAAGACTAAAAATGTAAATTCATTCACGAATTTCACAAAGTTGGAGCCTAGTTAATTAAGTACAAGTTTCAATTAGGTTTCAACGCGTATTCAAAGCTTTTACATAACACAAGAGTATTCAAATAGCTACGAAGTTTCTCGTAATTTGAAAATACTTGGGACTGAATACGCGAAAGTGTATTATTACTTGTGTTAATATAATTATGACTATGCTTTCGTGGAGCAGTGTTAGTGGATACGACATATGTGCATGACATGACATGACACGACATATGGCTTGGCTTCAATTCCCGGGTCGAATAAAGTGTTAGATTTTCCTGTCGAGAAATTTTCTATAACATTTTGCCGTTGTAGTTATAAAGTTGTAGGTGTTTAATTTCTGTGCCTCGGAAAGCACGAAAAACAGTTGTTTCGATCTTTGTCTGGTGTTCAATTGCCGTACCATCTAACTACATATGAGAGTGATGCTATAGAGAGAGAACTTGTGTTTCCGCACACATAATTTGTGCACTGTGCAGATGGCTAGTTGCGTTAAGATTGGACACCATAACCGAAATCCAGTTAAAAAATGTAACTTGTTACGTCATTTCACATGCCATATCCATAAGGAACGGCAAGCGTAAAATTATTTTATCATTAGGAAAAGACATTTTCCGCAGCTTTTTATAAAATGATTGCGTTTATCTCATAAGCCATAAAGATTACACACAATAGAAGGCAGATAATGAACAGACAAAAGATATTTTCGCATTAAAAAAGTATGGTTGACATTAAAGTGTTTCGATGCTAAAAAGTTTACAAAACGTCGAGATAAATATCAGGATAATCCTATACAGGCTTGAGTGTATGAAAATGCATGGGATAAGTGATTACTTATCCCTGAAAAGTACAGGCATGTATATTTACACCCCTTTTTCGCCAGCCATGTTTAGATCCAATGTAATAGGGAGTAAAACTATTGACTTCTTTTGTGCATATTTATGATCTGCGTTTCTCCTGAGTACTGCATGAAAGAAAACTTTGTAAAACTTTGCTCGACTCGATATTATATACGACAGCTTGCAATTGGCCATTAGTGTACGTGAAAACTATAATGCAGCAGTAAAAAAGCATATAAAATCTGCAAAAGCTTTATTGAATACAGTCATAATTTCAGCAAGTCAGAGTTACGTGCCGTGGCGTCACAATCGTGTCTTAAACTGGGCAATACAATGGTCTCCCTATCGCTATAGGGACTGTATCTAAATCCATCAGTCAGAAAACTCTGACAGTGTAATCCCCGGTCTCCCTTATCTTTCGGACACAGTTGGTTTGTTCACGTCTCCCCTCCGGGCCTCACGGCCTCTCAGCGCTTCTGTGTACTTACCTTACAATGTCGTGATACAGTCTGGAGTAACACGTGACTATTTACTTACCGAAGCCTGTGGGCTTTACGTAAATATGTGTGAAGGATTTCGTAGCGTCAGCAATAGGTAACTGTTCAATATTTGCTGGATCGTATTAAAAGGGATTAGGTCGATCGAATATAAAATTATGTTCTAATCATGCAATGTGGCTTAAGGTTTAGGTAGCTGTTTATTTCTTGTGATGTGTGTGTAATATCCTAGCCTCATCTATACTAATATTATAAAGCTGAAGACTTTGTTTGTGTTTGAACGCGCTAATCTCAGGAACTACTAGTTCGGTTTGAAAAATAATTATTTTAGTGTTGGATAGCCTATTTCTCGAGGAAGGCTATAGGCTATATAACATCACGCTACGACCCACGGGGGCGCCGCAGTAACGATAAACGCAAGTGAAACCGCAGGCACATTTAGTGTTTTTATAATTCATTATGGTAAGCTATCATAAGCTACCGGAACCATATACCATCGTTATTTGTTTGTTAAGATGACATTACCTATTTTTTAACTGTCGTATCCGTAATCCCAAATTCAATATAAGTTCGTTAGGTACTAAGTCTACATGTCTCGGAGGGCAAATAGTTACCTTTCCATAATAATGTTTGTATTGAATACATAATACTGTCGATATGGAGAATCAGTACTTATAATTACTCTGTTTACAGGGTGCATATTGCGAATCGTTTTTACGTTAACGCGAACGAAACGTTTACCGTCTTTGGCTCTCTGATAGGTTAAGAGCTTGGAGCGGGCCAATCGGAGCGCCGAACGTCATAAACGTGTCGATCGCGTTAACGTGAAACAGATTTGCACTAAGCACTCTGAAAATTGAATCTAAAGTATCGTTCTTTTGTGTTGTGATCGTCTGGTAGCTTCCTTTTGATAGGCTATTTTGTATAATATCCACACCCGAATGGCGAATTGCACTAGCAGTACCTCAACGCTGCCTCCGCGCCGAGTGCGTCAGAATTGCACTAGCAGTAGCTCAACGCTGCCTCCGCGCCGAGTGCGTCAGAATTGCACTAGCAGTAGCTCAACGCTGCCTCCGCGCCGAGTGCGTCAGAATTGCACTAGCAGTAGCGCAACGCTGCCTCCGCGCCGAGTGCGTCAGAATTGCACTAGCAGTAGCTCAACGCTGCCTCCGCGCCGAGTGCGTCAGAATTGCACTAGCAGTAGCTCAACGCTGCCTCCGCGCCGAGTGCGTCAGAATTGCACTAACAGTAGCTCAACGCTGCCTCCGCGCCGAGTGCGTCAGAATTGCACTAACAGTAGCTCAACGCTGCCTCCGCGCCGAGTGCTTCAGAATTTCCTACAGAACAATTTTTTGTGTGATCTGTGTGTTGTTTGAATTCATTGCATGTTTGTAGTCTCTCGCGACATAGAACTTGATGCCTAAGGAAACAAATAATTAAAAAAAAAATATAAACGTATTATTTTTTAATTGTATCTAATATCAAATTACTACTTAAGTTTTGTTTTATCTATATATTAATATGTGAAGCGAAAACTTTGGATTCCTTTTTACGAAAATTGGGCGGACGGAGGAGTATGAAAATTCGCACACTTATAGTTTATACAGAGAAGAAGTGACGAATGCTAATATTTTTATAAAATATGCATTAGAAATACATAAAATTAATGAAAAAACACTACACGCACACAACCATGCATTTGACACACGCAGTCGAAGCGCGTAACTATGGTTACATATATGACATAATAATGTCAATATATATTATTATATCAGCAATATCTTACAGGCAAACTTGGTCGAATTTCGAGCACTAGGCGACCGCTAGTATTCTTTAATACACATACAAATGTGATATATAAAAAGAACCGCTCCGTTAACCGTCACATTGGTCGGGACGTGCTCATGACGTGTCTCTTATCTTGCATGGACACAGTAGTTCCCCCACTGCCTCCCCCTCCCACCCCCTCCCATAACGTCTGGTTATGTTGTCACGCGGTCTGCCATCGTCGACAGTGTTGATAGATTTATTTAATGCTTCATTGTGATTTGCGGACAGACATTGCACATGTTGTACATTATAATCAACTCTACATAATGGGTGTTTGTAAATCATTTGCACATACACTTACATATTTAGCTTAATGGAAGTCAACTTTGGCGTTGAGTGTTGTGGGTTTGAATCCCACACGGGACAAATACTTGTGAGGTCAACAAATAATTGTGTGGATTTGCTATATTCTTGTTTCCTTTAATTGTATGTTGCAAAATCTCCAGTGACAAATAGCTTGATCCTTAATGCGGTATTTGTCTCTTCTTAGAGGCAAATAAAATTTATTAAGCTAGTTGGACCCGTGAAACAAACATAATATTCATAGAGTTGTGCCTAATACAGACATTGTCATAACCTGTAAATTCTTGGATAGGTTAATCGAAAATGTTTTGTTTGGCCGCCGCCGTGCCACTGCGACTCAACAGGTTAAAATGAATTTATAATAACAACAGCTTTTCATCCCGATATAATTAATTACCACTACCACACATAATTCTATTAGTAACGTAATAATTTACTCAGATAACGATCACTACTAGCTCATAGCTCATTCCCGATAAGCTTCTCATTGGCATACCTCAGCCCGGTTCCAATTATGCGCGGCATTCCTATTACTGGCTGATATGAGAGCTGTTAGATAAATCTACACGTACCTAGTTAAGTACATGCTTAGTGAAATCTGACATTGATGGAAAAAGGCCTATGTGACTGTTATTATTTTGACTGCGTGGCGTCGCTGCCTCAATCAAGCCTCAAGTGTTGTGGGTTCCATCGGGATAAAAATTTGTGGGATCCAAAAATGTTTGTTTCGATTCTAGGTGGTTTTTGAGTCCGTTGTTTGTTGTTTGAAAAATCACAGGAAATATTCTTAGTGTGAGAGTTGTACATATATGTATAATATGTTAGTAAATTGGACGTAAAAATGGTGTAGTAATAGTTAGATACATACAATATTCTATCCTAATTCTAACTATAATATTATCAAAGCGAAAATAAGTTTGTTACTTTTTCACGCCTGAACTACTGTACCGATCATTTTGAAATTTTGCATATACATTGTCAGGTGTACAGAAACGGACATATACCTTTCATCCCGAAAAATATTAATCCCGAGGAAAGCAACAATAACGTTCTTATGATAATAGATGGCGCCACGAGTCTTTCGAATCATGATTGAATTATATTATTACAAGCAGATCACAACCCGAATTGATTGTCAAATTCTAAATTAACGCGAGCGGAGCCGCGGGCAAAAGCTAGTACTACATAAATATTCTTACAACTGTATTAAGAACTAGATTTGGCCCGCGGCTTCGCTTGCGTAAATATAGGTTAGGTTAGTAGCTGTACTTTTTTCCCCTGACAACGTGTATGCGAAATTTCATGATGTGCGGTTGAGTAGTAAAGGCGAGAAAGCGTAACAAACAAAAAAACTTACATTCGCATTTATAATATTAGTTAGGATTGTAGAACTAATGCTCTAACCAAACGAACTGACATATGTTTGTACTGTATAATAATAATAATATATTCTACCACATACACACAACATCATCTAGCCCAAACTAAGCAGAGCTTGTACTATGGGTACTAGATAATAGATAAACATACATTTATACATTTCTTTTTGTAAATACATACATATTGTACATAGAAACACCCAGACCAAGACAAGCATTCATGTTCATGCACACAAATATTTGACTTGTGCGGGAATCGAACCCGCGACCTCAGGCGTTGCAGCCGGTTATACTAACCACTACGCCATCGAGGCGTATATAGTTTTCTTGTATCTTATTAGTCTTTATTAAATTCAAAGTAAAGATCACAGAGTTTGGCTTTGTATATGAAGTAGACCCTTTTTGTAAATATGTTTGGTAGACGGCAATAATATTTCCCCCTATTATGTCGTAAAACTACAAAACATTCGTTGTTTTACACTACTCAGTATTTTATGTCCAGCTTTACATCCGTCTCTATCACTCAAAGAAAGTGAGAGAGAAACAGAACAAGCTATACATTGAACTGGTCGCTCTTCTCATGGGAAATGGCTTTATGAGTTTTAACGCACTCATGTGCTGTTTATGGGTTTAGTGCGAGAATGCAGCTGGGCAAACATTAGCTGTAATGGCGTCTGTGCGTTGCTATGAATGCGGAACAATGAGAAACCATCCGCTGGACACGGTATTCAATATAGTTAGTACCTAATGACCTACGAAACTGGTGTCGACAACAAATACATGGCAAAATTGTATCAAAATGTTTAGTAGATACACTAATTCCTAAACCGTATACGTCATCTTTGATAACATTATAGTTAGAATTAAATTGTATTAATTGTATATATGTATTTCAATTTGTAAGTTTTGTGAATGGGTTTTTGATCGCAATACCAGGGTTACTACCATTCACCACCCCCAGCATTGCCCCCTCCGGTGGCAAATGGGACATTTTTCAAAAAATATCCTATTCGCCACCGGGGTCGACGCCTGACGAATGCTGGGGCTGGCGAATGGGACTAATCCCAATACCATACCATTGCCGTAATATTTAAAATAATTTCAATTAAATAACTCTATCTACAGATTTACAGTGCACTATTGTAGCAGAGTAAACATTTGCCAAATATTCAGAAAACAATAATAATGTATCAATTTATTTATTTAAACATTTACATTTATACGTCGGTTTAAAGAACCGTGTTTTAAGCATTGCATCAGTGCCATCAAATCATGTGCATCTGAGCAGCATTGAGACACTAGCGCGGCAACTGTGTGCCTCTTCCTTCGTTCTTTATATTCTGTGGCAACGAACATGGTTCTGCCTTCCGCGTTGTAATTTTAGTCCAGAATCCTATGTACCGACACGTTTTCGACATGTAATAGTGGAGTAAATCCTTCGTTTTAACTTTATTTGATACAAACTTATTGAATCGGTTTCAATGTGTATCAGGGAGAACTGGTTATATTTTAGAGTAAGATCTTTGGCGATACTTTCTTATAAACGTGAAATTGTGGTATGTCCTTTAAGTAAAATATATTATATAATTTATTTTCTTTTTAGCAGATTATAATGGCAATGGCAAACGCATTTATATTATACACATTCTCAAAAGCAACTTCGATACATAGTCATGCAATAGGTAATTATTGATATTAGGCCGATTTGTTCCTAGATCACTGCATGTGTGTACTTTTCTATACGTATCCCTCAGGGTTTGCGTGTTATATTCATCTATTAACCGTACATAAATTAAATATAACTATTTACTTACATACATACTCTCATGAGATATCTATCATCAAGAGTGTGAGGACATGTGATTTACTACCACATTTCTCCAACGAGGATTGTAGGTTCCACGTAATTGGACAGCGCCAAACTCCGTGCTACCACGGATAATTTTTTGACAGAAAATCAAATAACACTTCGGCCGCTCCGGGAATCGAACCCCAGAAGGCACAGCTGTCACATATACTACCACTACACTAAGGCACTCAGTATTTCCATAACTTGTTATGTAGTTATCAAGACAACGATTAGAAGATGATACCAGATGTACAACAGCCGGGCGGAAGCGTTCCACAGATGTTTATCTATGAGTAGAAACTTGTATGTTAATATCAGCCATCTGTCTCTTTAACGTAGATTAAGAAAAAAACGTAACCAAACGAGGAGAAAACGTTGACCACACACGGAAATATGTAGGTTGTACGTTTAACTTTTTATACTTTACTAATGTTTGCCAGTGGTAGAAACTTGAAATTTGTCTACCTATAGCTGATCATTAAAGAATAAAAAAGTCTTTATATTTAAAATTTTTCCTATCAAGAAATCCGTTTTTGTTGTCTGTCTTTTGATAATCCAGCGCTTGGGACGAATCCTTGATAACCAGGCAACAACCTTTTCTTAAAAAATATTTTTTTTTAATAAAAATGGCAGCTCCCGCACTAGGAATAATTCCTGTGTCGCCGGGACTTTACAAACATACCATACCCAGACTATGAACAAGTATTTGTGGATCACACAAATGTTTGTCCCGTGTGGGATTCGAACCCACAACACTCGACGCAGCGGCAGCGGCGAGGCGACCACTTAAACCACTTCGCCATCCGTGCAGTCAAAATCATACACACTAACATTTTAAACCGGATCAATTAATCGCCCGTTGAACGAAAACTATCATCGTACAGAAATCAAATCCGCTGCATATACAGTAGCGCAATAATGACATAAACTAATGCACCATCCGGCATCTAAATGATGTCATATGACTTCGAGGAAAACCGAGAACATCTTATTTACGTGTAATTTCCAGTAGTATATAAGCGGTTTTATTATAAATGTACAGTAATCGATACACATCACGAACATAATACTTAGTCTTGTAAGAGCCATTCTTGTTGCAAATTCACAATTAACTAAAACAATGGCTCGTGTGAAACGAGTTAACTTGCATGAATCAAGTCTAACATTCAAGGCCGTCTATTTACAAATTGATTTGTACACTAGAAAAATGTAGCTCTACACTTATTTTGAAAGCGTTAGAGTACATTTTTGATTGTGTTTCAGCTCCGCGAGTTAAGTAATTGGTGGTTTTCGGTGTTTTAGAGTTTCTGAGATACCATTCGACGTCTGTGCGTTCGGTTGATACGTTTAGTCTTATGTTTGAAGGCTTGGGGACTTATTGAATTGTGCGTGTATGTGTGTGTGATTAGTGTTTGTTTATACACATGTGTGGACTATGTGATATTTGGTTGGATTTGCGTCAAAGTATTTTAAGTTTGTTTTTATTTTGTACTAGTTACGACCGCGTGGTCATAAGTAAAAACACAATATCTAGCTAAACGTATTTTAGTCTATTCGGTTTATTAATGGTAGCCAATGTCACCTCTCAGACTTCAATGATTTCTTACTCCATGTGGTTTATAGAGAGTTTTAATAAACACGCCTCAATATCTGATGGGCGTCATCGTTATTGATTTGCGTGTCTGTCTTATAGTCATAACCTTGGTGGTTTATGCTCATTTCCTTTTCCTTTCATTGCACTTAGTAGCAGATAAGCTAACGGCACACTGGGTGGTAATTGGCAACCGCCACTTAAGAACTTTGGCAAAGCGCAGGGTATATAGAACCTAGTCTAGCCTAGTCTACTGTAATAGTAATGCTCTGTTTTAACGAGGACAAGCCATAGCACCTGGTAAACATAACAGTATATGGTTCATTAGGTTTTGTGTATTGAGCAGAGCGCATTAGCTGAAGCTTTCCCTTTCCAAAATCTCATACACATTTTACACTTTTCATAATTCCCCTTAGGACTTATTTTAGTACAGTTTAAAATGATACACTTATGATTACTGTCGGTTTTGTAACGCTCGCAATTACATGTACTGATGTAAGTAACATATGTTACGATTGAGTTAATCTCAGTGCGTCAATTTGTGGTTAGCAAAGCCGGTTGCTTAACCGTTGTAATTCGTATAGTATGACACAATCGTTTAATATCAGCCCTGTATTTAAATTGCCCACTGGTGGGCACAAGCCTCCTCTTACTCGACTACCTTATTGGCCAAGTGTGGATTGGCAGTTTGTAAAACTTTCAGACATGCAGTCTTCCTTACGAAGATTTTGTACACCCTTAAAACAAGCTATAATTCAACTCAAGTATGGATCAGGATTAGTACTAAAGACCTGTAATATATGACCTACTCCATCAAACACCTCACGACAATCGCTGCTTATGGTATGTATTACGATTGAATTCATCGCTGCCTCAATCGCTGGTGCCCGAAGTGTTTCTTAACCGTTGTTACTTGTATCGAGTGATGTAATGATTGCTTCCATATGAAAACAGGATGTTATATATTTACTGTTAAGTGTTCGTTATACATTTTATAAAAAAGCAAGAAATAGTGATCGTATATAAGAATAATTTAGTGTAATATTTAGAGCAAACACAACAACAAATGCATATGTTCAAACATTAACATTGTACGCGGTAGTCATTTCGCTTAATTGCGGGGTATTCCATAAGCTTTAAAATAGCGGTTACAATAACATCTAAATTCGAAACTATGGCTTGTTGACACAATTGTTTATAACGTAATATTCTTCGTCATTTTCTCAAAATCGGACACAGATGATTCAAAATATTTCTGCCTGCACCTTTACGCATGAATTCTATTTGCTGTTACATGCGGCTTTCTTAAAATCCTATTAATAGTCATTCAAGTGTAAATTAAGAGTCACAAAGCAAGCTTTCAATTTCACTGAGCAATGTTTGAACCCGAAACGTATTTGAGAATTTCTTTTTGTCAAAAATTGAAAATGGGTCAACACCCATTTTCAACTTTTAATTTCACGGCCTTTGCTAACGTCGTCCTGTGTTTAACAATTCTTTATAAAACTCAACTGTAAGTACTTCAAAACATGAATAAAGTAATTATGGAAGACAACCTTGTAAACATTTTTTTTATATCTGAAATGTTTCATATTATTTAAAACAACCATTTCCTGATGAAATACGAGAACGGTATATATTCTTTGTCACTCCCAAATAAATTGTATGGCATTGTATCTCTCTTTTACAAGAACAA
This sequence comes from Catocala sponsa, assembly GCA_963564715.1. NCBI lineage: Eukaryota > Metazoa > Arthropoda > Insecta > Lepidoptera > Erebidae > Catocala > Catocala sponsa. The sequence goes on along the minus strand of OY751346.1, from coordinate 6,210,161 downwards.
CAAGGAAGATTTTTCGTGAAATAGGGTATAGCCCGACTGGTGATGATGTCAATAAACCATACGAAATATTGGTATATTTACTAGTCCTTGTTTTGCCATAAGACTAGTAGAGTCTGCTTTTCCCTTCTTGGAAACAAGCCTCAATAATGTAACCAAAGACAATTATTATAAGTTTGTTGTGTGTTGCCTAGTACTGGTGACATTATCCTAAAATACACTAAATAAGCCAATGGTAATGCATAAGTCACGATATGTTGCGAAATATATGCTAAATAGTGAAGCATACAAATATTTCGCACCCAGTAATCATTTATAGTAAGAATGTCTATGTAGAAGACTGGTATTCTAATCAAGATTTCGATGGGAAATTTCATGATTGACCATTGGAGTCTGTCTGTTATTTATAAAAACTAGCTAAGTTCTGCAGGCTCATCTGTGTTTAAAAAAATTTAAGTTTAGGTACTGCTTGCTCTGTTTCGGTAATAGATATGTATTAATATTCGTGTTTAATGCTTGCGGCTATTCTACTTGCGTAGCAGTACTTAGTACTTTTTGTTTGCCGAATAAATAGGTTTCACTTTTATGCTGTTGCCTATAAAAATGCATTTAATCAGGATACTCTCTTGGATACGGTTATAGCCTTTTACGCGGTTATCTTACTGACCTATGTTTCGCCTGGATTATTTTCCTTGCAGCAACTTTTACAATTTTCTTTTCGTATAATCCGTCTGTCGGTGTAGGCTTTCTGAAATGATGCGCTTACTAAAGAACAGCAATTATTTTTTTCAGGATAGTTTTCTTATAATCCCAGTTTCGCTTTAAGTTTTCGTGGTTTTTCTTATCCTGTGCCTGGAAGATGGAGGATTTACCATGGTATAATTAATCAAGTAAATACCACATATAGCTAACGAGATTCATACTTGCGTTGCTCTTACCTACTATCTTCTTGTCCGTTATTATAACTACTCTTATACTATGATATAAGCTATCGAAATGTGATAATTATCTACCTCCTACTTGAGGCTTCTGTCTCCAAAAAACAATTTGACACTTGGCGAATCAATTCAACATTCGCTATAGACATTTAAGCTATTACATTTTTGTTTCCGCCCTTGTACCAGTTTCCAACAAAAGTGTGAAAGGTTGCTGAAAGGTTTTCAATCGATTTCTAAAGGAATTTTATTTAGTTGATGTATTATTATGTAATTTGTTATTCATTACATTAACATTATTTAGTGATTTTGTTGACTGTATATGTTTGTAGCTAGCTGAAACTGCTGTGCCATTGGTAATTTTCAAAATTGTTTCAATATTATTTCATACTAGCTGTGCCCGCGGTCTCAGCCGCGTCAGTGGTATTTATGGTTACTGCGCTGCTCCCGTGAGCTGTAGCGTGATGTTATATAGCCTATGTCCTTCCCAGGGTCTCAGGCTATCTCCATTCCAAATTTCATCTAAATTGGTTCAGCGGATTGAGCGTGAAAAGGTAACAGACAGACAGAGTTACTTTCGCATTTATAATATTAGTAAGGAAGTAAGGATTGTTCTCTTCTGCAGATAATCGATTTTTCAGAAATCTGTTTGCTTTACTCATTTATCAAACAAGCATGTAGTGTGCTTGCTGTTACCGTATCCTTTGAACGAGTAGTAGTTGCACTACTAGTGCGAGGTAAAGTACTTCTATTCTGTTTGTATGGTGATGTACGCCAGGCAAACAACACAAGGTTCTTTGGCTGCGATCTTCTGTCTATTTGTCAGTGAACCGTATATACGAATGGTTCTGGCTACTCTAAAACTTATAAGTAGATGGCGATTATAGACTAATATAATATATTAGACATATATTTATTGTTTCTGCGTCATTAGAACATTATGTTTCTAAGCCATTAAACAGCTTGTGTCTTCTTCGAACTTCAAGGTTTCATGTTTTATTCTTATCGTCTAAAGATTCTATTACATCATACTCATTCTAACATTTTTATTCAGTGACACAAAGCTCAAGAATCAGTGGGTACATATAGTCGGTCGTTTGTTTATTAGTTCAAAAAGTTTTATTAAGATATCTATATCTATTTAAATTGAGTGTTTAGGCCATTAGCATGTTCCAAATCTGTTGTATTTGTTAACATAAGATACCCAATTAGTTGAACATTAGGTATGTATGTGTATATGTACTCAAATCAAAATACCGAAATTATCTAAAATATCCAACTTACCGAACAACACAAGGTTTTTACCTGAGCATTTGTAAACTAATATCGCGTTACAGTGTAATTTTATCGCAATTTGACCGGTGCAAGTTTTTATTCATACCTATTAAATAATCTTCCACAGAGATCAGATATTCATTCACAATTCTTTTTGTTGCTCAAAGATACGATAAAAAATATTATTCTGTGACCACAAAGGTCACAGAATAATATTTTTTATTCATAAATCGGTGTTAAGTTTTATATTTTATAATGCTGTCGTTTATTAGTTTTATCATCTCATTATAAAATACTGGAACTGATATGGCCGAATATCGTTCCTTTGTTGGAAAAAATAAAAATATTGTACTCTCTTAAAACAGTGACGTTCTCGTGAAGATAAATTAATTCGAATATTATAAATTGGGAGTATAAATATGTCTTAAAAGTAGCGCCATTTTGGGATACATAGCAAACTTATCTCTATGTGTACCTACATTATTTTAGGTTTGTTTCAATTTGCCTTCCAACATAGAATAGTTTGTCGTTAAGATCTAACAGATAATTTACCAAATCGGCACTTTAGTGTATAATTTTTGTACTACAGATATTTATTTTGATCAGTTTTTATTATCGATTCCACTATTGCATAATTTAAAAATGATTGTCGTCATAATTATCGCAATTTATATTATATAACTTAACTATCGTTATTATCTGAGATGCCCTTTGGCTTTGACATAGCGTAATATCATTCAAGCTTTATTTATTGGTATACAGTACATACTACTTACAGATATTAGAATATTGGATCGTTTATACTGCAATTGTCAATTGCACTATAGCAGTATTCGTAGTTCCACCACGTTAGCCATATGCTTATGCCAGAAGACTGGCCACGTTAATAGTCCAATAGCCCATCCGATATGCGTGATTCGAACCACCAGGCCAAACACATCTAGATACCAAGCCCTTATTCTTTTGCATGAGGCTATCATCACTTCACTTGTTTGATTATTAATTTAGTCAATCCGCACTTGAATAGGATACTTCTCTCATTCTGATTCGAGGCGTGTGCCTAACACTGAGGCAGTCTATAAACAGGGCTAATGTAATCTTTTTATGATATGTACGGTTCACTGATTTGTTAAGTGTGATCGAACGTTCCTCGCCAAGATCGGTTATCTTAGTCATTTGTGAGCATAGAACGCGTCGCGTAGCCGAAAACGGCTTATCTAATATATCACAATATAATAGCGCCAGCATCGGCATCCGCGTACGACTAAAGGCGGCTCTACCGTGATTATTCTATTCACAAAATAAATACAAACCTAACAATAAACCCGGCATTCCAAGAATCCTTAGTCGCAGTAAAAACGGCTGTAACATAACATCACCTGATCGATTGTGAAGTTTGTATGGGCGTTTGTTTACCATTGTCGTGCGAAAACTCAGTGTTCGTCGCGTGCGCACCGCGCCATGACCGGAGTAAGAAACAGACGGTGTAGGGGAAAAATGCATCATGTTCTACAGTTTTTTAGGTAATGTTATTTATATTTATTTTGTATAATATATAGTGTTATATATTTTAAGGTTTAATATCACGTATTTAGGCTATTCCTTTAAGTTGAATCTGTGTGTATATCTGTGTATTTTCATTACAACATACTCAGATTTTACATTTTCTAATCATCCCATTTTGTTTCTCTCTCAACATTATCTAAGATTGATTGACGATTAATGTCACTAACATTTTAGTAGCATATGTATTTTGTGTAATAACTGATATCGTATACGTAAAGTAGAATTATTGAAGTAATGTACTTCTATCTATGCTTGATGACAGAATAAATTCTTACTAATTCCATAGTTTCCTTATTAATATTATAAATTCGAAAGTAACTCTGTGTATCTGTCTGTCTGTCTGTTACCTTTTCACGGCTAAATCACTCAACCGATTTAGATGAAATTTGGTATAGATATATTTTAAACCCTGGGGAAGGACATAGGCTACTTTTCATTCATGTAGGTACCACGCGGGCGGAGCCGCGCGCAAAAGCTAGTTTAGAACATAATAAGTAATTTGTAATAAACTCGTTTTAGTGGTGTGATGCAGACTCTAGCGAGTATCTATTGAGTGTGAATATTTATAGTTAGACATGATATCGTTTCTTAAATACTCGTGTTTGTTTTTGTAATTACTACTTTTGTGAATCATGATTACAATTCGGATAGTGGGCAACATTCATTGTGAACTTAAAGTTACTCTTTCGTGTTCAACTATAGATTAGTTAAAGAATTTTCTCTTAATTAGAAACTTAATTAAAATTGATCAGGTTAGTCTAGCTCGTTAGGGATGAATGTAAACGAATAAATGTCGATTGTAATCCTGGGATTGATACATATGTAGGTCAAACAAAATCTTGTTGCTTTCTTTTGTGAAGTATATCTTAATAAGGGCACGGTGTCTGTTGCCCTGTGGATGAAAATTAACTTGCCTACTATTAAGTAAGTTCGTAACTTTAAGTACGCCTTGCGTATGTATATTCTGCTTCAGATATTTCATTCTTACTTAACCATTTAAATACAAAACTATTCATAAAACTTAAGCTTCTAAAAGATGCATTCTTTTTAAGTTGCTAAAATATTTGTACAAAATGAAAATAAACTTCCATTAGTTCATATATCGTTTAACTCAATTGAAGTTATCGCTCGTTGTTATGGTCCAAGATCGTAAGGTATGCACAACCTTGCACCTAACATTCAGAATTGAATCATCGCGTCGGTCGCGGCGCAGCCATATGTGCACTTGTTTGTTTTTCATAACGATAATTATGTTAGTAGACTCGCATCTGTGATAATTATCGTGTTTTTGTACCCACCACATCGTGTAGTATGACAACTTTGTGTTTATTATTAGGTAATGATCATGAATGTATAAAACATAGCTGGTCTTAAATGCTGCGTAGCTAGTTTCAATTTTATGTGGATTAGCTTCATATCTCCGACAAGTCCTTAGACAACAGACTCATTCACGGACCAACTATGAAAAAACACACAAATTGAGGATGTGTTACATGTACCTATATCACAAATTAGTACCAAATTTACCAAGTTTGGAAACCAAAGTGACCTCAAAACCGATCAACCACCTTACCAAGGTCGCGTTGATTCAGTTGGATTATTAATTCTGCCATATAGGCTGAAATTTTTGATGAATATAATACAGCTGCTTTAACTTATAACTGCTAATCGAGACAACAGATTCGTCTACTGTTCTCATAATGAAGATATCTCCTCTGAGACTTATTCTTTAAAACATATTACAGCTGCATCTCCAGTGAAAACTTGGACGAACTAATATCGACCGTAGAGAAATCTGCGAGAATATTATGTCTAGTCATCCTTTTCTAACTTAATATACACGTAAGCTCCGGTTTCCAGTCAGATCTGAATCAGCTGATTACTTGTATTTACGTCGCGGTCAGACCACAGCAATTCAACTAGATAACATCTAAGTGCTTAGTTTATTGGATTGCCGGCTAGAATCTCTGCAGCTTAGTAAGGAATTAAACGTGTTACTACGCCTACATTAGCCTGATGTCTTAACTAGGATAATGTTACATCACTATGTCGCTGGCTCACTATTACAATGTTCTATGTTATTTTTTTTAACTTTGTGGAAATGAGGTTTGAAATTTGCATATCAGTAAAAATAACTTAAAAAGTAACTTAGAACTGGAACACTCCAAGAAGTTCATTGCAAAGGGAGCCACAGGCTTCACCCGGAAGTTATGTGGATATAGCAAGAGCCAAATGCGCCTGCTCACAGGAGCGTTCACTGGCCATATTGGCACCAACGACTTCCTGTGCAGATTGAGATTGGCACACAATTTGATCTGCAGGGCCTGTGGTGAACAGGACGAGTCCATATCGCACCTATTGTGTGAATGCGACGCGTTGGCTGGACTGAGGACGGGTCTGATGGGGGTGGCATATCCAAGCCCTGAAGACTTCAGGCTTCTCCCTCTGAATTGTACACTGCGGCTTATGCAGTACATTCATAAGGAGATAGCTAAGGGTTAAATCTTGGGGCCGACACAAAAGATCCCACTGGGTCGAAGTGTCGCCGGTCTGCACTGACTGGCCCCCCACACATAACATAACATAACTTAGAACTATTTGCGATTTAATATTGTGAGGTGGTAAGTGCTTCCATCTATTACTATATTAGTCTAAACAAAAAGGAATGACATATAGAACCATGCAATATTAATAACTAATTTTTTTCAAAATTGTAACATAGAACCTTGTAATATTGGACCAGCGATGTGTAAACTAAGATGCAATTCTATCAGAATAATGACGTTTCTAATTGCAGATGTGTTAAGTACAATTGAACGTACTTTCTGTAAAATGTTCCAACCCACACTCGGGTCAAAATCGAGTTATTATTAGCAAATCAGTCACGGGGTTACTATTTACTAGCTGGAAAAATTTGGTAGCTCTACTATCAATAAATATGAAATCATGACTTACTAGCCCAATCCACATGTATGAATAAGCAATACGGGATTGAACTTCAATCACGATTATCTCAAAATGTTAACTTTGTGGGTTGGAACGTTTTTCAGAAAGTACGGCCAATTTTAAATGCAATCGTTACGGTTGCAAAATATAGCTCGCTGATGGGTGCCTTTTCGCAATTATTCGATCATAGTAATGAAGTACTTTAAAACAATGGATTAAGTCATGCTTCATTCAATGTATGAATTGAAAAAAATATATACAATCGGGCATATCGGGCCTTGTGGCGCACCCTGGGGGAGGCTTATGTCCAGCAGTGGACTGCAATAGGCTGAAATGATGATGATGATGATAAAATGATATTGTTGGATAGAAAATGTAATATTAGTAACAGTGGTAGACTATTGATTCGCATTGAATACGTTTACCCAGTGACCGACGAAAGGTCGTGTAAAAATAGCTTTTGATAATGAATAATTTCGATCCCGAAATAAATAGAAATTCAACCAAGAAATAGTCGCACTTGAACATTATTATAACGATCGGTTAGTAGTATATTCAAGTGCTAGAACCTATTTCCTTTCTATAATATAAATGGAATAACAATTGATCAGAAGAATTTATATCAAAGATTTATACGATGAAGGCATAGTTTTTGATACAGTTTTACGCAAAAGCTAATTTACATAGATATTATATTATCAGTTAATCCTAACATGCCATTCGTCATTCAGGATGTGTGTTTGCACAAACACGCTCATCTTTATTACACCCTGGTATACTGTATGCGTTGAGACTTAGCTCATCGCGAGATGAGGGCCTCTGTTATCTTGGATCTTGAACCGTAACATTTTTAAATTAATCCGTTTTTGCGTAATGTTTAATGTTGCTATGCGTAAGCGTACTATCATGATTCTTGTCCTAATCTCATATTTCTATGTGCCTATTCATTAGTATTAGTTTCTTTATAAGACGCCATCTTGCCTCTCCGTGTTATCTTTTATTTAACCGTTGCGTCGTCTGTTCTTAGATCGCTCTTTGGCATTATGCTCAGCTGCATCTATGATAAAATTTCTCACTCTTTTATTTTATATTTAAATGTTAACTATATATTACTATAGTTCCTACAATAGTATTAACCAGTTTTTGGTTGACTATCAGTCTTCCAGAACGACAGGTACTAAAGCTATCATACTCCACCAGCATTACCTGACTAAATACATAGTAGGTATATGCATATTACAGCTTTTTTATAGAATAATTCAGTAAGCCAATTTCTTTTAAGCTCAGGCGTTACTTGCTACTGAATTTAATATCTTTGCGCTAGAATCTCGTTTACTGACGGTACAGTTTAATACCACAGTTTTATAGCATTCTTGTTCTGCACAAGGCATACGTCTTCAAGGCCATTGCGTTGTAAAAATAATGGATTTTAAATATTAAATAAGTAGTATAAATAAATACCTTTTGAACAATAAACATTTCTATTCAAGAGCCGCACTTGAATGCGATAGAATCTGTTCTATGTAAATTGAAGCTAATTACGTAGACGTCTCTACACTTAAAAAAAAAGTAGTATAAAACAACTTAGCATGTCATCGATAATAAGCTAATCGATTCTTCATAATTGACTCGGATGTCCTGAATTAATAAACATGAGATATCGTAGCGGTTGCATTACATTATGTAATAAGAGATAGATCCAAGAAGGGCTTTATCGAAAGTGAACCTATTTATGTGTCTGATGATGTAAGCATCTATAGTACTAGTACCTACCAGTGGTCCAGTTAGACTGGTTCTTGTATTATCGATATTCCACAGGAATAGTCGGTCCAGTGTTTCATAATTTAGTCCTCGTATCACAAATCACGAACAAACTAGAAACTAATATATTCATACACCATGAATACCTTATCATTATAATTTAAAATGCACATAGCTATGGGATGAGGCAATGTATAAACGTGGCTGACGTAAGATTTGCTGTTTAGAATACCTACGTTGTTTGATAATATTGTTTAGTATAGAAGATGTCCCTTAGTGTATAATTATGTTGTCTTGTGGCAGCCATTAGTTGTAATGTGTGTGGCAAGTTTGAGGTCAAGGTTGTCAAGGCTACCTGTACCGGCAGGTAATAATATGGTAATTGGTTTTAATGTCTTATAAAAATAAATAATCTTACTATAATAATAATATATTATTATGAGGTTTATAAAATATTTAGATCACATGTATACTGCTAGGAATATATTCAACATGAGCCCTGCATTAGGTATTTGAGACGATTTTTATGCAACAAAGAATTAGTATTCTTGGCTAAAATACAATATACATTAAAAAATCTCATAAGCTCAATGATTTACAATCAACAACCAACCTAAATTTTACATCGCTTTAGGTAAACTGAGCAACCACTAAAATTTTACATCGCTTTAAGTAAACTCACCAACCAGTAAAATTTTACACCGCTTTAGGTAAACTCACCAACCACTAAAATTTTACATCGCTTTAGGTAAACTCACCAACCATCAAAATTTTACATCGCTTTAGGTAAACTCACCAACCACTAAAATTTTATATCGCTTTAGGTAAACTCACCAACCACTAAAATTTTACATCGCTTCAGGTAAACTGACCAACCACTAAAATTTTACATTCACAAGTGGTACTTTGTGACTACGTGGTAAATGATTTTGGACTTTGACTTATATATTTAATAATCTTGTTGGTCAATAATGTGTGCTGTCTTTAAACTTAAAATTACTTACTATCTTAACAAAACAATCTTCTCTAAGCGATATATAAAATAATTATTTATCGGTACCGCGTCAGTGCGGTCCATGTATTTTAAAATAAGTCTATGATATTAGTCCAAAACCATTACCTATTCTCTCAAAAATCCTTGAGGGAATAGTTAGTAGTTTTGTACTAAAAAAACTAACTAAACTAAAATACTAACTACTTAAATATACACTACCTTGAATGAACTATTTACCTTTAACGTATTCCCCGGAGTACTTGTAATAGCTAGCGTTGTTTTGCTCCAATATACCCAAGATTAAATAACGCACCTTAGCATAATGACAGTGATGGATATCCCTAAGGAACTGTCCGCGATTCGTTATTTAGACAGACATTTATTAAAGACTATACTATATGGCCTAAGAACACACAAGTAGTGGATTAATTAGTGGTAATTTCGATTAGGTTGATAAAAGTCATTGAACTACGTCGTGATCGTATCCACTGCATACTATACGTTCTGATGCCAGAAGCATTTTTTACCAGTTGATAACCAGCGGTATACCATACGTGCTTCTTCATAGATATCCCAATGATATTGGTTACTTAGACGCAACACGATGCCTTGCATCAACGCTATGCAGTAATGGATTCGGTGATAACAGTCACGCACTTAGCTCATAGCTGTTTTGTGTGTGATTAGCGGTCTGCGTCTAGCAGTATTGTTCAATATTATCAACTAAAGTTTCGTCGGTATTTCGTATTTTATGGGTACCAAAACTTATAAATTAAAAATACTAAACGTATGGCTTAGTCTATATCATTATATCTCAATTATATATTTGTTTATTACTGGTAATACCAACGACATTCATTTGTATAAAGATACTGAAATCATACCCGTTTCCTTGCTCTTTCAATATTCATGTACAAAATAGCTATATAGTATGTGTATATGTTATAAATTATTTAATTTCGAAATGGAAGTATGTTATTTCGCTTGTATTTTAATCGGTTGTATTCGTTCATAATTTATGTGAGAATGAAAGAATTTCTTATGAAGTGTTTGAATCCTTAATGAGACATCAATAGGTCACGCCATGACTTATTGACGTGTAACTAGAATGTAACATTTTATTGAATATACTATGGCAATAAACTTAAAGTAACTGTAATCTTTTGGTGTATAAAGCTACGGTTTCCGATGATAGGTGTACCGTCACATAGCGGCTGTAAAATTGCAGCCGTAAAAATTGAGTTCAGATTTAAAATCTTCTGTGAACTATTTAAGCACCGCGAAGTGGTCATGATGTATTTATATTAACAGTTTTAGTGCCGTCATCGAACGCAATATAACGACCTCGCTATCCTAGGAAATAGATTTTATAAGGAACTAAGTTTTTTTTTTAAACCAACTAACTATTTTTGGTCGGCTTTATGCCGTGTCGTCAAGACCCGATTGCTATTAAAATACAATGACAATATCAAAGCTTTCTGTTTTTGGATAGAAATGTCATGCGTTCCGTTGCTACCCTTCCCACAGGCATTAGTGCTACTTAAAGGATTCGGCCTTCTGTAGTGTCGTAACAGGCGTTGAACTGATGTTCTATATTATATAGTATTTGCATTCAATGTAATTGATAGTTATATGATGCTAAATATAGTTTTCTCTTGTCCACAGAGGGGCGGTGTGTGAGTGTCGCACCGCCATGTCCCACCACAGCGACGAGCAGGCGCTCCTCACAGTCACCTCCGACTCGTTCTGGGAGCCTGGTAACTACAAGCGCACCACACGCCGAGTGGACGATGGACACAGACTCTGCGGAGAGCTCCAGGCCTTGGTGCAAGAGAGGGCGGATATAGAAAAGACTTACGCGAAGAGTTTGAGAGGATGGGCGAAGAAATGGAACGACCTTATCGAGAAAGGTAAGTTCACTCTTTATGTTTTATGATAGCTTGGTACCTCCAAGGCCACTGGACTATATGTAGACTAAAGAATCTTTTTGTCTTGCATTCTAGGACATTATGGATACCCCCTGGACTTGGCTATGCATGCTAAAATATGAGTATCCGAGTAATTTAATGCTTGAATCGAATATAAGAGACACATTTTTTTAAAATAAATGTATCACGTATCTAAATGTAGCAAGATTTCTAGCCCTATCTATCTCTTCCTTTCCAATAGATGTTAGAGGCCTTACGACAAACAAATAATAAAGTAGTTGAAAACATTACATATCTATTCGGCCAAAGTTTTGATATATGTCATTATATATTGATATGTGTAACCATAGTTACGCGCTTTCACTGCGTGTGTCAAATGCATGGTTGTGTGTGTAACGTGTAATTTATTGAAAATATGTATCTTTCAGCATAGTTTAAAAAAAATATTAGCATTCGTCACTTTTTCTCTGTATAAACTATAAGTGTGCGAAATTTTATACTCCTCCGTCCGCCCAATTTTCGTAAAAAGGCATCCAAAGTTTTCGCTTCACGTATTAATATATAGATATTATAAAGATGAAGAGTGTCTTTGGTTGAACGCGCTAATCTCAAAAACTACTGGTTCGAATTGAAAAATTATTTTAGTGTTGGATAGCTCATTTATCGAGGAAGGCTATATAGGCTATATAACATCACGCTACGACCAATAAGATGCGGAGCAGCAATTAAAAATGTTGAAAAAGGGGAAAATTCTCTTATCTTATACGAAGCAGACGAAGTTGCGCGGGTCAGCTAGTATATTATAACCTTTCTGCCTTAGGTATGTTTTAGCATTATAAAGGCGTGATGTATCTATCAAATCCAGAATAACAAAGTTCATTAAACAATCAATACCCGTCTCACGCAAGCAAAATTCCTCGTACATTATTCAGATATTCAGACGACAGAAATATGAATGAATACCGCCTTTGTCATTGACGCGATAAGCTTAACCATCCACAATCAATCTCTCTTGTATCGTCCCAATAACCGTGGATAGCTTGTACCATTGTGTTTTTACCCCGATCAGTATAACAGGACCGCGGTATCAATGGCATGCTATTGTTGGAACGTATAAATATATCTATAATAATCTGTGTTTATAATTCCATGGCAATGACCTGTATTTACTTGGGTTTGTGCACTGGGAATAGTTTAATTTCTAGTAGGTTTTAGATTGGATGGATTTTAGATAACCTATTGGAGTTTAAAAGTAACCTAATTTCAATATTTTGCTCGGGTAGTGTACAGAGTATCAGAAAGAATATAATTTTTGTTTGTAGAAACATACATATCATCTTCTTCCTAGCCTTTATTATTCCAAAGTCACTTGGTCGGCTTTCTAGTCTAACCGGATTTGACTGGAAATCAGTTTTTACACGGAGCGACTGCCATCTGACCTCCGCAACCCGAAAGCTAACGATACCTTAAGGCAAGACCAGTGTCAGGATATTAGAAGGCACTGACTTCCCAATAACGACTGCTATAGATGTTCACGGCAGCCGGGACCGACGGCTTAACGTGCTCTCCGAGGCACGGAGCAGGCGATAATTGACAATCAATACGCACATAATTTCAAAAAGTCATATAACTTCCGAAAGTCATAGGTGCGCGACATGGGTTTGAACCCGAGACCCTCTGTATTGCAGTCTGTTAGTTTCCTATATATGCGTCTTTAAATCCGTCCTTGTATTGTGCAACGACAATATAAAGCATGCATGAATTTTAGCCTTAAAGAAATATAAAGCAGCAATGATATTTAGAGATCTATGTAGATTTAGAAGGAAGTGTTTCTACACTATTGGAACATTGATAGTTACTACATCATAATAGTAATCGAATCATACATGTACGTAGGACCAAAATATATATTTGTAAATGTAGTTTCAGCATTCAATCCAGCGGGTATCTAATCTACAAATAAGTAAAATTGAAGTGTCTGTTTGTAATATCAAAATAATCCTATCCTAATCCTAACTAATATTATAAAAGCGAAAATGAGTTTGTTTGTTTGTTACCTTTTCACTCCTAAACCACTGAACCGATCATCCTGAAATTTTGCATATACGTTTACAGGTGTACAGAAACGGACATAGGCTACCTTTCATCCCGAAAAAAATTATTGTTCCTAAGGAAAACAATAATAACGTTCTTATGATAAAATAGATGGCGCGACGTGTCTTTCGAATCATGATTGAATTATATTATTACAAGCAGAATACAACCCGAATTGATTGTCAAATTCTAAATTAACGCGAGCGAAGCCGCGGGCAAAAGCTAGTATATAATAAATATCAAAACAACTTTGTACTTAATGCGTATGAAAGTATAATATACGGTACTTATATAAAAAAATAATGTTTGTTCGTGTGTCTGTCTGTTTGTTCCGGCTAATCTCTGGAACGGCTGGACCGATTTTGACGGAACTTTTACTGGTAGATAGCTGACGTTAAAACGTTTTTCACATTCCACGCGGAGGAAGTCGCGGGTAACAGCTAGTATAATATAAAGTACGTTTAAATATTAGATACACATAATTATGTAATTAGATAGGCAGTGTTTAAACATAAGATTGAACGTTAATTGATCCAATTAAACTAATTGCCGTTATGTTGGCAGTGCGTACTTGTGCTCTCCGGTGCCAACATAAAGAATTAAAGTAACGATTTTATTATCTGAGCTCCGTACTACATATTAATTTAAAAGCTTAATTAGTCCAGATTCAAAATTGGATACCTTTTGTTTAATTACACTGTTTGTTCTTAACCAATTTGAAGCAGACTTTAAACAATGGTATTTCGTTATGAAAATTAGGACAAAGGGTTTAACAGAACTGTTATACTTCAAATAAGAACCAGTTTATTACTGCCTGTGTCTTGCTGGTGGAGGATTAGATTTTTGAGTTGAATAGATAAAATCCAGTATATAGCAATACGATGATCATAACCAAGTAAGCAAGACAGCCTAATCGCTAAGAGTAGAATACCTACTATCACAATTAGATCTCTTACTTGGAACATTCTGTGCACATATAGTTAAAGCTATTATCTGACTTTATACATATGTACTTCTCTATGTAGTAACTTGGTTTGTTAGCCAAATAAGTAGTCATATCTAAGGCAGCCTCGGTGTAAACTAAGATGTACGTTACCTTCATCATATCAGTTTTTGATCCTGATTTTACAAACGATATTGTTTTCTAAAGTATTAATATACAAACAGAAGGCAAATATGTTAATCCAGCAATGTGTCAATAGAACAAATTACAGCCCAGCGTTTACGATCCTTTTACTAAAGCAGTCACTTTAGTTTTAATACGTATCTGTAATAGTATCGATCATAATCAATTAATTGATCCTAAACAAGATATCAAACCGGTTTCGAACAAGTAGCATATTATGTTGAATTCATACATTCACAAACAAGTAGTCCACACAATTAAGTATTGCACAGTGACACACTCACAATGCCGTGGGAATGTTCTCTCTTCATGAGAAATACCAGCGATACAGCCGTTCCATTATATTTGTGCTGAGCATCTTGTAAATAGCGTGATGGTATGAATAGAATTTATATATTCAAGTTATGAATCATGGCCGAGTTTACCAATGGTTCTGCAGAAATTATTATTTAACATATGGATTTAAGGAAGTCATCATCTAAACTCAATATAGGTTACTCTAAAATTTTAGTCCTTGGATAAATAAATAGGCATGACACTTTTACTCTACAAAATTTTCTAAGTCAGACTTGCAGAACGTAATAAATTATCGCTTGTTTATGGATAGACTAAAAATTTCGAGATAACAAGTAGTATGCCGGTCCTCTGGAAGTTCCTCTCTAGAAGGCTAATGAGCATAGAATGAGGACAACTCCTCTAATTTGAGAAATACAGTGTTGCCACCAATTGTCCAGGTTTTTTAACGTGGTTTATTCTACTGCAGGGTAAACAATTCTCCATAATATATATTACATATACAGAAACTGACAGTATAGTTGTCAGAAACAACCTGATTTTCTATCTAATTGTTGGCCACAAAGACTTAAAGACTATCTATCTGTCAATGCGATTATTCTCGTTAACTTGTCATCATTGATGTAGCTATCATTAAGTAAACATAAAGCAGTAGCCCCCTAACGCCATATACATGCGACGACTCAAAATCCGATCTAGGTCGGAGCCCCCTACAACGATATACAATATGATAACATTTCCAATAAAAGATAAGACCCCCATTAAATCCCCTGTCTGACAAACACCTGGCCTGATCTATTGTAGACCCTTACCCTAATTTTACATTGTATTATCTGTAGCTTCTCATTTGGCTTACACACGTGACACGCTAATATCGTATTAACATAATTCCTACGGTTCCCTTTATCTATTTATTGCGGACCCCTACCTCCCGCTACGTAATACGACGCTCTTCTTAAAACCGGAAATTTATTCATATATTCTTCATTGATTAATCAAAGGATCCAAGATGTCGGCATTATGAAATGAATGCGTAATGTTCGCATCAAAAGCTACGGAGAATATGGCTGTTCAACTGTTCATTAATGTGGAACATTTTTATGCTTATTGGTAAGTACCAGTAGCATGGCTAGGGTTTCAGACCAATTTGTGTGCATACAGATTTACATACATAGTAGTCTATAGGCTTCATTCCCGGACGCAGATGTATTACACCCACTCCTCGCCAACTATGATTTTAGGGCTCATGTACAAGAGGGCGAACTTATTGTCGTCTACCGGGTATATATTGAACATTTCTTGACAAAATAACACGTTGCTTGTCCCGGGAATCGAAACCGCGACCTCAATAGTCGTATTCACTACCGGTTTACCACCGAGGCAAATTTTAACAGTAAGTGTGTTGTGTATCTATTTTATTCTCTAAGAGGGAATAAAATAAATTTCAACACATTTACTGTGTTCTTCATTGTTGTGGATTCATTCATTCATCACTTTAATAGGACAAGCCTGGCTTTTGTGCTTGTTTGTTTTACAGTAAATCTTATTTTAAACCAATTCTTTGCAGTATATAAAGATTTATATCGTTGTTAAATATGATATATTGGCTATTGATTATATATGGAACGCTTTATTCTAGAATGTACAATTTCTATGCAAATGCGTGGCGTTAATAGACTGTTGTGTAAATAAATCACCAGAGGGCTAACCCTTTAGCCATATATTGCCAGTTATGTTAAGGACCCTTGTAATACAAGATGGATCTTTTGCTGGTATATCGAGCGAAATGTAAGACACCTAGTTTTAGATGGGATTATTTAGCAATAGTTACCCAATTATGTTACCAAATCGAAATGCTAAAGTTAAACTGAACATGGTTACACTAATCTACTCAGTACAAAAACTACTGGACAGCTTTAGTTAGCCCGTTTTTTATGAAAGTTATAGGCTATACAATCATCACGCTGTAATCCAACAAGTGAGAGCAGCGATAGCTCAGTGGGGAGACCAACAGACTGCAATGCAGAGGGTCTCGGGTTCGAACCCACGTCGCGCACCTCTGACTTTAGAAAGTTATATGACTTTTCGAAAATTATGTGCGTATTGATTGACAATTATTATCGCCTGCTCCGTGTCTCGGAAAGCACGTTAAGCCGTTGGTCCCGGCTGCCATGAACATCTATGGCAGTCGTTATTGGGAGAGTGTCGACACAAAAGATCGCATTGGGTCGAAGTGTCGCCGGTCTGCACTGACTGGCCCCCACATAAGATAAGATAAGATAATCCAACAAGTGGTGAGGTAATCATCAACATCATCTCAAGCGACTGAAACCGCGTGACATAACTAGATAACAACGTACGTACTGATCATACCACAACAGACATAACTGTGTTGAGGAAAAAGGGCTACTGTTGTCCAACTTGATTGCCGATAAGCTTGCGTCCTGTCACCACGTAACAAGCTTTGTTTATACTTCTCCATCTGTCCTTGTACATAACATAATTATGTACATACATGTATGTATGATGTATATATAAGTATGATAAGTACGACTTGATAGTCGCATTCTTCTTTTTTTCGTGTGGTTAGTGGCTAACCTGTTGTCAAGAGTTGTTCAAGCCGCCCGTAGGCCTCTGACATGGCTTATAGTCGCATTTATTGACAATACTTCTTATAATATTATTCTTATAGCAGCGATAGCTCAGTGGGGAGACCAATAGACTGCAATGCAGAGGGTCTCGGGTTCGAACCCACGTCGCGCATCTCTGAAAATTATCGCCTACTCCGTGCCTCGGAGAGCACGTTAAGGCGTCGGTCCCGGCTGCCATGTGCATCTATGGCAGTCATTATTAGAAAGTCAGTGCCCTCTAATATCCTGACACTGATCTAGCCTTAGGGTATCGTTAGCCTTCGAGTTGCGGAGGTCAGATGGCAGTCGCTCCGTGTAAGAACTGATATCCAGTCAAATCCGGTTAGACTTAGAAAGCCGACTTGGGAATAATAAAGGCTAGGGAGAAGACTTCTTATAGTACCTATTAGTAGTTTTATAAATAATCGTTACTTGACTTAATAACACAAACATTATGTGTGTCATTCTCACGCTATGCATTTCACGTGTATGGTGGATCGGGTTCGCTGGGGACCCGAAACAATTTATTATCTATCTGTCAGAGATTTAGTGATTTATGTAGAGACCATTAAACACTTATTAAAAAACCAAACTACTTTATTACGAGAATGAATGAATATTTGTATGATTATAGTTTTCTTTGACCAAGATTCTCCTCGGTGTCATGTGTTGAACTTATAGTGTCGCAACATTCACTATCTACTAATTATAGTTTTACGCTTATAATCCCCCAAGCGGTTAGGCTGAGATTTATTAGAGTCACATGTATTGCACTAGTTATAGTCCAAGAATATTAGTCAAATTAAGGTCAAGTATCTCGGAATGAGAGATAGTCAGCTATAAACTTGTATAAACCTTTATCTTGGCACCTTAAAACTTGTCTCAAAACCTACTTATCGTAGTGCGTCCGCGTCTACAGAAATTTCAAGGTCAAAGGTCAAAAAATCTATGTTTTACACATTTATTGCAAATATCTCGATTCCTATGGGTTTTATGCTATTTGTATTGTTATAAATATTGTAGAGGATTAAATTCTCTACAACTTTTATTTAAACACTTTTTTTATATCTTGAACCATTTTCGAGATAGAGGGCAGAGCGCGCGCAGTGTTTTACTATTTAGAGTATCATTCGAGGTAAAACTGTAGTCCCGATTAAAAACACGCCGTATAAAGTTTATAAATTATTGATAAATATATAATTCTAAATAATTTGCATTTTTTATTAACTATTACATACAAAGATTCACGCCTGTTTCCTAGAGGGGTAGGCAGAGACTACGGATTTCCATAACTATTACGTTATAATTAATATTTTTTTCAATAATTCAGTATCTATTCTTTCTTTCTATCGAACCTTGATGGCAATCTATAATACTCCAAAATCTGTATCGATCGTCTTCGCTAAGCACAGTCATCAAGTTAACAAAACTGAATAAACCTGTGCAGTTATCAAATCTTCCACCAACGAGTGCAGCAGCTCACCAACATTTCAACCGTGTTTATTATCAAGTTCAGACTTGGTTAGGGCATGATTTAGAACCCCAGAATTGGGGTTGGATAATGCGTGATGAATTCCTGGAACCTGTTATGACAGTGAATCCACCAGCACCGGAGGAATTGCTTAACACGATATTCTGCAACTGCAAGAATGGTTGTGGTTCGCGATGTGGATGCAGGAAAGCAGGGTTACAGTGCTCTTTAGCTTGCGGCCAATGTAATGGGCAAGCTTGTCTTAATGCTTCACCATATCAGAGTGATATCAATGAAGACGGTACTTTTGACCCCGAAATCCTGGAAGAACTGGAGACAAATGTCTTTAAAGACGAGAACACAGAGGAATTTGAAATTTTACAGCGACTGGAAGACGATGATGAAGAAGAAGAAAATTGAAATTAGAACTTGTAGCCCATCAATTTTTAAATTTCAGCGTTCATTAATGTATGAAATGGTTTTTCAATAAAAACATTAATAAAAAATTTAATTATTTTCTTTTTATTTAGTTAGGAAGTAATTAGTATAAATAAGATTAGAATTAAAAAATAATTAAAGTATTTCTCTTAATAACTTTATAATTACACGAGTAGGTAAGTGTTAAAAAAATAGATACTGAATTATTGAAAAAATATTAATTATAAGGTAATAGTTAAGAAATCCGTAGTCTCTGCCTACCCCTCTAGGAAACAGGCGTGAATCTATGTACGTAATAGTTAATTAAAAATACAAATTATTTAGAATTATATATTTATCAATAATTATAAACTTTATACGGCGTGTTTTTAATCGGGACTACAGTTTTACCTCGAATGTATCATTTCTAAATAGTGCACTGCGCGCGCTCTGCCCTCTATCTCGAAAATGGTTCAAGATATAAAAAAAATGTTTAAACAAAAGTTGTAGAGAATTTAATCCTCTACAATATTTATAACAATACAAATAGCATAAAACCCATAGGAAACGAGATATTTGCAATAAATGTGTAAAACATCGTTTTTTTACCTTTGACCTTGGAATATCTGTAGACGTGGACGCCCTACGATAAGTAGATTTTGAGATAAGTTTTAGGGTGCCAAAATAAAGGTTTATACAAGTTTATAGCTGACTATCTCTCATTCCGAGGTGAAACCCCTAATATTCCTGGACTATTAGTTAAATTGAGTCTAGATTCGTCTTACCTATTTAAAAACAAGCTCCATTTTTAGAGCGCAGACTCTAGTCGTCCCTAATACTACAATAGTATAATATTTAATCCCTTATACTAGCAGTGTTTCTTTGTCTAACATTACGTTGAAGTGGAGCATCAAGCAAAAGCTGGCTCTAATTCCCAGTACATAAATATCATTACTTATGTATTCATTAAATGCTAGAAGCATTTGCCGTAGCGTTAATCTCGGCAGCGCTGACTTACTCCTTAGGGAATGATCGGGCGATTTTCTTAAGGCTGCTTGACGCTGTGCGCCTGAATATTTAATTTTCAATTCCACGCGGCAAACGTGTAGAGGAATACTAGCTTAAAAACTACGTATTGAAAGAGTTTTACTCCGTAGTAAAAGATTCATGCAGTAAGTGTGAAATAAACGCTTAGCCAAATACTCTCGTTTGCTGATGATTGAAAGTCTGCATACTGCTAAAGTTTATATGATTTTCTCACTGTTATCGTTGAGCTGCATATAAAAAGTCCTATTATGGCCTAAGATAGTAGGTACTCTTTTAAAGTCGTTACGTTATATTTTGTCATATGAAAAATAACAGGCATTATTGTTCAGTTGTTTTATATAATAGATTTGGATCTGTTCAGAGATTTTGTTGTGGCGGTACTTACCTCGCGATTGATATCTATGATTACTAAGATAGACGAGTCATTTTATCATGTGATTAATTTAAAGGTAGCTTGTAAATTACTTTAGTTGCTGAAAAAATATTCGATAGACCAATGAAATGGTGAGGAAAAATATTCTCAATATTATAGAGCTGTAGAGCCTGTTGTTAAAAAGCGAATGACAATTGGTGCAGACAGCGGAGTGAGTGAAGGAATGCCAGGGTTACCAGTGCAAGATAAAACATTACCTTAAAAATAAAAAAGAGTAATCTTTCAACTATAGCGTATGAACGGTAGCACCTCGAGCGTTACTACATTGTGTATATAATATATTTATTTCAGGATACTTATCTCTTCGGACGTGGTGCTTCGTATAATTATGATAGAACTTCACTTGGTAAGTTCGTTTAATCATCAATTATAGGGCCTGTTGTTGTGCCAGCTAACTTTGCCTTTTCATACAGTTAAAGTGGCAAACGAAAACGTAACGCGTGCGGTCTACCTGATGCTCAACGGCTTCAGTAGCGGCCGAGCCCGTATAGTCTTAAGAAAGGAGTTGGCTGTGTTACCCGCGTAATGGTCAAAAGTACTTGAGTTCTTCTAAAAGAATAGATTATTTTTAAGGCCTGGCGACTAACATCACAATACATTGCAATATCACATCACAAAAATTTAGTAGAGTTATAAACCGGCAGATCTAAACATAGATTAAAAACAATTATTACTCAATTTGTTACGATAGCCACAATTAACCCTAATTAGTCAGTAACCTCTGTGTACACAAGAAGTTGTATACTGTAAAACCACTAAGGAATTACCCAAGCAATATCAATAGGAACGATAGTCCTTAGAAATGTATTCGACTGGTTCTAAAGCCAGGCCATTTGTGGAAATATTTGAGCATTAACGTGGATGCGAGGAAGCACGTACCATACCGGTTGAATACCAGGAAACGAGAGCTCTGGACGTTGTGACGTAATACACCTGTATCGCTTAAATATGTGTTTATTTAAATACTGACTGCTTCTTACCAAATGGATATTGTACAAGTTACAAGCGTAAAGAAGCTACTTTATGATAGCTGGTTAGCATCCAGTAAAAGCTCAATCTATTTAAGCTTTGCTTCGTAAAGTACGTTTTGCAGCAAACGGTTTAATCGTTTATAAAGCCTACTAGCCTTTAGATGGAATACCAGCATATTAAAAACTAAATTGTTGATAACAAAAAGCAATGTCGATTTGGGCTTCAATTTAATCGGCTTGTTGCTGTTTACTTTTAGACGTAAGCCTTTCCCAATTTTCGCTGTAATACCCGGTTGTTTGCCTGCAAAATCTAGTCTAATCTGCTTTAGGGTGTCGATCCACTTGGCCGGGTGCTGTCCTTGCCTATAGCTATATAGATAGTTCCATATTATAAAGATAGCCTCAAGCCTGTTTCCTATAGGAGAAGTTTACGCTTGTGGCATTGCTTTTTTAATTTATCCAATCTAAACACATTCTTTATGAACGCTCCGCTTAGGGTAGTCTAACCCTAAACTTTTTTCAGAATGTCTCTCTGAGATCTGATTTTATTTATAAAGATTACAATTTCACAACGGTAGGTAATATGCGTTTTACAGTTGCAACTGGAGCGCTAAGTGTGCACAACGCATATACCGCTACGTAAACTTTATTCTCAGAAAACGTCGCACTTTATTCTAGACACGCACGCAAATAACTTACTGTTGCATCATAAATGTTTAATGTCTTATGTAGCTAAAGTGACATATTTCAAGTAGAAGAAGCATTAAAAAATAAGTCTGTGTGTTCTTTGTGTAAGCCCATTAACGTAACTGATTGCAGTTGTACTGAATATCAGCAATTATATATTAAATTCTTGAAGCATAAGCTGTACTCTTTTAAATAGATTAGTCAATTGGCTCTTGATAGAGAGTGATAGAAGAAATAAGGTCCTTGTCATGCAGTGGGATAATATTATTATAGATTAAAATGAATCGTTGGCTTAGCAGCGATAGGAAAGCGTTAAACTACCTAATACGTTGGTTCGTAATTATGTGCGTCTTAAGTTGTCAATTAACGCTTGTTTTAATGGTCAATGTAAATGCCATTAGGAAACTTCACAGCTAAGAGTTTTCCGTAAGATTTAAAGAAGTTTAATAAACTGATCATTCTAATACTGAGAAGAATGAATTATCCAGCAATGCCACAGTTAATAAATAGGGCTGATATTATCTGTACTAATTATTATGGCTTTTATAACTATAAAAAATCCTAACTAATATTATAATTGCGAAAGTCTGTTTGTTCGTTTGCTTTAACGCCATAAATACACAACCGATCATTATCAAATTTTGCATACACGTTGTCAGAGATACAGAAAATGATACAAAACCAGAGAAATATGTCTTCTCATAGAGATAGAAGTTCATTGCAAGCGAGCGAAGCCGCGAACAAAATCTAATAAATATATAAAGTTGAGGAGTTTGTTCGAACACGCTAATCGTTGGAAGAACCAGTCTGAAAGAGCCTATTTATTGAAGGTATAGGCTATCTAACATCACGCTACGACCAGGGTCAGAGGCAAGAAGACCGCGTGACTCAGCTAGTTATACATAACTAGCGACCTGCCTCGTCTTCGCACGGGTAGTACAAAGCCTTAACAAATTATACACCTAAACCTTCCTCATTAATCACTGTCTATTCGTGAAAACCGCATAAAAATCAGTTCAGTAGTTTTTGAGTTTATCGCGAACAGACAGACAGACAGACGCGGCGGGAGACTTTGTTTTATAATATATAGTGATAGTGATTGTAGTGATAACAACAGTCCAATGTTGACGTTGCTCTAATAAGAATTTTCCACGTAAAAGATTATTATATATGATTTTACAGTAACGGTCGATGAACCGACAAAATGTTGGCACTGCACATTTATCTTTATGACATAGATTTACAGCTTTGTGTAACTGCTCTTATTAACCCGTTACACATCTTATAACAGATCTTAAAACTACATACTTCACGGTACCGACCTAAATTACCTAAGAATTTATAGACTATTTCGATAGCCCCGTGCAAAGATTGCGCTTGTTTGCAGTCTATAACGAGTTAGATACCGGGTTAAGCAAAGTGCTGTAGAAAATGCTTAGTAACAATTTCAAAATCTAGTAATATGCCAAATAGACGACAATTAGCTTGCCCTTTATTACGTGAATCCAAATTTTATTTTATTTCTACTTTTAAAATAAGGACTCCGTTCTTGGTACAGTAACATAAATTTGCTTTCATGATTGCGGCTAATCGTGAGCTCTTAGGTACGATCTCGAGTCGGGCATATTGTTATTGAGTTTTCTGATTGAAAATTCTCATGCTGTTAACTGTAGCAGCAAACCAAAGTTGGTGAATTGTAAATGTCAAACACCTCTGCCTGGTCCTTTTGCAACATCCAGGCGACCATATGAATCAATCAATCAATCAGCCCACCGCAGTCCACTGCTGGACATAGGCCTCTGCCATTTTACGCCACAACATCCGGTCTTCCGCCTACCATATGAATAAGTATGTAAAATTAGTTATATTACGCGTGCGAACCATAAGCAATGGCTATTTTGTTGCAGAGAGGGATTAAAAAACCCCGTCCTTGATATCATATTGTCTCCTAGATAATATAATCTTATTTGAATCGCTTATCAGTGTTATATTACAAATAAAAATGCATAAAGACCTTGTTCCAAATTCGCAGACGATAATAACATAGTTTTCAAAGCATTTTTAATCTACACTTGCACAATTATTCCGAATTTAAAAGTAGATTGTCGAATCGATTATAATAATTATTCTTCATTCGATATCTTGTTATCGATTGATCGATAAACGGTTTAAATCTTTTGATAATAGGTTGCTTCGGTAGCTATTATTAATCGATTTAACCTACATATCGGCACAACCAGAATCTAGATTATTGTTAATCAATAATATACATAATTATGTACATAGATAATCTCACACGTATATCCCAGTAGAAGCAGGCAGAGGTATTTAAAACGCCCATTTTAATAGCTATGGTTTTAGTCCTACCTTATGTAGACCTATTGCTGTCTATCAGCAACAGTTCTAAACTCTAGAAAAACCCAGTAATGCGTTGCTGGATTCGAGAATTGAACCGGATATTATCGGTGTTGGTCTAATGGAATAAAGTTTACGTTAAGTTTTCTATTAAAATTGTTTGATAGCATCAGAGTATCTGGAACTATAGATACTTAGTACACAGTAATATGCCTACTCGTCCGTATTAATATGACCGGATCTAACTTTTGAAATGAAATAGTGTACGATACCCATGGGTTAACTTATATATGATGACAACTTATTCAGAATTTAAGCAATCTTTATACCCAATTTCATCAAAAACGCTGCAGTAGTTTAGCCACAAACATAGCAAACTAGAGTTAAAAAAGCCTCATTCCATTAGTATGTATATAAACGTATTACTCAATAACGAAAGTACTAACATTCACTTATACAAAGAAGTTCGCCCGATGAAAACAAATTTTCTTCTCCGTTGTGCAATAATACGTATCGTGAATAAATATGTTCACATCGAAATGGAAAGTTTATCACAATTTCAAGGATCGATAACGACCATCGAGTATTCGGCTCACGGGCAACAATTGGTTGGTTGACGCGTGTGCACAGCGTACGTGCTGAAAGCGCGATTTTAAGGTTTGTGCGCATTTAGGCGAGCACAAGAAGGTGACATTATATTATACGTTTTATCTACTAACTTTTGTCCACAGCTTTGGTCACAGTTTTAATTTGTCCCACAATCGAGCATTTGCCGAGTAAAAAGTATTTTATGTCAATCTCAGGTCAACAGGCGATGTTAAGTAAAAAGTCATCGTTGATCCGTTACTATATTTCTGGTTGATAGAAAGCAATAAAAACTGTTTTCCAGTAGGGATAAGGTTATTGTCATACTGTTAAACAATCATATCTCTATTATAATACAATTTTTATAATTTTTCTGGCTTTGACCTTATTTTGAAGGCATTCAGATTTCACTGTAACATTATCTGGATCGCTTCTTTGATCAATATTATGTCGATCACGATAATGTTAGTAGGTTAGCTCATTCTGCGACTTTGCCTCCAATGACAGATAAATTAAAACCCACAACGAACACTAGACCTTCATAGAACACCCATGGATATCCCCGAATTGGTACATTCAGGACCCACATAATAAGTGGCTAACTACTACCTTGCCAATGCCATTTACAAAATCAGTGCTGCTAATGAATATTCCTCAACATACAACATGTCTTTACCCGGCCCTTTACTCGAACCCGGGTTCCATAGCTCGGCCGAGGAAATTATACTTCACGTCGGGACCAGCATGACAATATTCTTAAATCGTACTTAAAACAATTGCGAAACCCCAATAAGGCTTTGCCGAACCCGGAAATTGAATTAGGGTCTTCAAATTTAGCCGAGGAAGTAATGCATTGGGACTAACACAGTGGTCTCGTTAAATGGTATCCTAAAGAATTCCATTGTTTATTTCTCCATGTGGACATAAAGAGATAATAAACAAACGCATTTATCAATGAACAAACACACTTTCATGGTACATTGAAAACTCGTCAACTAGCCAGACGCGGTACACTCTGGGTTTGTTTGTTTTAGTAAACCTATTTGAATAGACAGAAAGATTTTTTAAACAGGGATATATTTGGTAGATATTGACAATCTTCATAAAAATACAAAATTCTTCCGTCATAATGAAATAGTAGGTATTTATGCATCTCTATCAACAATTTTGAGTCGTGTGTATGAATCCGAATATCAAATTATCAACAAGTCTAAAATCTAATTGATTTTATTTATGTGAGCTTTAAGTGCAGGCTGTATTTTAAGAATCTCTAATTTATCCTTTTCGCTGAACACGTCGTAAACAATTATGGCATTTATCAAAGAGATTTCTTATAAAAATATACCTGTACATATAAGATAGTGATTCAGGGTATAAATGTGTAATTTGTGTCTATAATTGCTATATTATAAATACTATATACGTTAGCAAAATAGACCGAATTTAAAAGCGATTTATTGCGTGCGCCCGCGCCGATGTACAAGAACCTTATCATATCTCATTGGCCGATTTAAATATCGAAAGTGTCGCGATTGGCGCTATTGAATTTAGAATGGTATGCGAATGGGTCATCGAGTCGGTGTACCGTTACGTCACAGTAAATCTTGTTGTTATGAAATGCACTTGCGAAAACGGCTCGGGCCTTCAGGCCGATGATACTGGTTCTTTATTGCGTGCTTTATACTATACTTATATCTCTTTCACTAGCGAAAGCAAAGCGAACTGGACGGCTGGTGGCATAATTACGTTTATATGCATATACAACTGGCACAGCACTACTTGTCACAGGTTTAAGAACGAGGTCTGAACATTTTGAGCATGTGTGAGTGATTCTCGTGTATGTGTGCGTTTTTCTTTGTGAAGTATTATGATAAATTAATTAAAACGTTATTTAAAGCCTTCATCTTCTCATTGGATTTTATTGAAAATGATGATGATTTTCCCCTAATATACTAGCACATGCTCACATTTCTACATCACAGAGAGTATAGGTCAGAGATAGCATAGGTAGATAGGCTGATGAGCGCTCATATCCTCATTACCGAAATGGTAATGAGAACTGTAATGGGCAGAGAATTTCCTAACAGAAAATAACACTCTGATGACCCGGGATCTCATGAACTTACGCAAACTTAACCGCAAAAAACAGGCTATGCCATAAGACCAACAAGGAAATATATCTATTAATATTCTAAATATGGAGAGTGGAATAATAGTTAATTGATGTCAATAATAACATCAGGCTCAGCTTACGTAACATTACAGCTGTGCCTGACTGCAATATCACTGCCCGACTCGATAATCGAACCTCTTACGCCACTGTGTTAACAAGAAAGTTGTAAATAAAAACATTAGTCATGATTATATTACTAAGTATGGATAATTGTATACCTTACTGTTTACAAAAACAGAGTGACACTTACAGACTATTGCACCGCGCGTGAGCAGATTTTGCTATTTTATACCAAAATAATAAATTTTAATTTTTCTTTTATTTTGCTTCTAAATATCATTTTTGATTAACTATACTAGCTTTTGCGCGGCTTTGTTTGCTTGGGTACACTACTTCTTTTCTTGATTAAAAGTACGCTATGTCCTGTTCCTTACAGCGTGTACGCGAAATTTCATGATGCTCGGCCGAGTAGTTAAAGCATGAAAGCGTAACAAATAAACAAACTCTTATTCGCATTTATAATATTAGAAGAAGATAGATAGGATTGTATGTTTAATTTTCGTCTCGTTATAAAAAATGGGCGTTTTAAATAAATACTTACTTGGAGGGTTTTGAGTGTTTACAGTGACCACTTTTACATACGAGCGCTAGTTTACCTTTATCTCTAAGGTATTTGTTGCCATTAATTAAAGCTGATAGAACCTTCAATCTAGAATAATACTGTTTATTTCTTCAGTCACATAAACTTATTTCTTGATGAACATAACGTGAAGTTGTAACATGTTTATTTTATCACTTTGTTTACTACGAACTCGAAAAAAAAAAACGATTGCAATGTATACAGTTTTTCCTTAAAGCAGGTCACAAAGCGAAACGGCAACGTTGCGTATTGCGGTGGCGTTCAGATACCTTTTAAAACTTATATGCGGGTTCACAGATAGATGCGATCAGCTAGGGCTAAGCTATGAACACTGATATATGCAGGAGGGTAGCCAAACCACCTGAAAGAGCATGTATTAAACTTCACAAAAGTCGGTACGAGTATCGCCATAAATACATTCATAGCAAAAACAAAATTCGGAATTGACGTTTTAAAAATCGAAATCCCCTTCGAAATCGAATTTTTGTTTCAAATCAATAAATGGAAGAGCTCACCAATTTGTCCATTATCTGGTAACAGTACTATTGAGCCTACTCGTTTGGGGAATTATTATCACCCTCTAGCAAAAAATCTGAAAGAAAACTTATTGCTTCCATTCCTGTACATTTATTTTATTTCGGTTGGCGAAGTGACATACTACGTATTTCTGGTATAGCAAGCGTTTCAAGTGGGTCGTGTGCTTGATTGCCACCTATGTTGTATACAGTGGACCTTCCCTCTAAATGCATATGATCTATGATTGACCACACTTATTTAATCTTTTTAGACTTTCGCGATTTGTACACATACTTAATGTAATATTAGACAAGAGGCCTATTCGCGATTAGGTAGTTAAATTAAAGGTTAATGTTAGTAAATATCTAATATTGATTGCCCGACGTTTCGACCGACTTGCATCCATCGTAGTCACAGCACGGCGGGACTGCAGACAACCCGTCACCATGATCGATGCATGTTTTATTTATGTACGTTTAAACACTCAATTTCTAATATTATATGAGGTACACACGATTTTAAGTTCGTTCCATATACATTTGCACTATTTGCTGTCACATAAAGTTTTATATCAAACTTAATTCATAGCATCGTATGTTGTGACAGTTTTACGAGCGTAAATCATACTATGCAGAAATATAATAATTGAATACATTCGCATAACTTTTTCCGAGCTTAATGGAATGGAGAACGTAAATATAACGTGAAACAGTTAATTCTCATTAATTCGGTCAAGCACGGTAATAAAAAAACGCCAAATTGTAGCGCTGTGGTTTTAAAAAAGAATGGTCGTGAAATAACAGTGTACTTTCATAAATGTCTTGTTGTGCTTTGCAAACCTGGTAACTGTATCTACCATGAATAGCAAATACCAGTAGCTGGGGAAATATGGATTATATATCTCTGTGTACGTTTTCTGGGGGATATACAGCCGTGGATTTTTGTATGTATCATCATCATCATCATCAGGCTATAATAGTCCACTGCTGGACATAGCACTCCCCTAAAGAGCGCCATAGCGCCCTGTCTTCAGCTTGCCGCATCCAGCATCTGCCTGCAGTCTTGTATGTATAGATATAACTTTAACAATAAAATCTCTTTCTAACTTAGGAACACAAATTGTTTATAAATAAGACGATAATGATTTTCTTTTTTTTTTGGACTACGTATCGTGACAGAGATGACAGCTTGTATTTCTATAATACTTGCTTGAAATGGTTTCACCATTTATAAGCGCTTCATGAATGCTTACTGCTATTAGCGAAAACCTAGACTATATTTTTTTCACACTCATATAACACCCTTTATGACCTAATGAACGAAACGGGATCCCTTCGTTGACGGCCAAGGGTTATTTTATTAGGAAATTCTTAGCCGCAGTTGCAGCTCCTGTGCTTTCATTACTGTTTCCCAACAGAAAACTTTGTGCCCAACTCAGACATTCTGTCGGCATACGATCAGACCATCACATTACATTACTGAACGCATAAGGCAGTAAATTAACCCAGCCAGAAAAAATAATATTGTCATCAAGAAATAATCAACAACCGCTGCTGTCAACCGGTTTCACAAGCAATTGCAGCTCGTTTATAACCACTGCAAGTGCAACGAAAGTTATTACGAGATCACCCAAAATGGTACCGCAGTCAGCGCATGGACTGGTTGAGCAATCCTCGCGTGTATCACATTCTGATTAAATGTTTATGGAAAGTGTAATGAAAGTGTTTCCATGTTATAATTGTGTTTGGTCATGTAGTCCACGATTTACTATAATTTCAATTATTCAATCAAAGTTTATATTTGAATCAGTACTGTTTCTTTCGTTTTCTATCCGTCTGTTTGATGTGATAGCATTACGTCAATGTTTAGTTTGGCTAGCGAATGATAAAATATTCTTTCTTAATCTTCTTTTCTTTTTTTATAAACTAAGATGGCAGAAAACAAGCATACTACCCGCCTGCTTGAAAGCATTCTATCTTTTATGAAAACTTGCTACGCTAGGTGAATTACTAGAGCTTTATCAAGCCTGTAAACGTAACTCGGTACGCTGACAAAGCCACTAAGCCACTGAGTTCTAGTATTCTATTGTCTGCGTAACGCCTTCTTGTTTAAATCGATAACTCACTGTCCAAAGTGTCTAGAACCCAAACACCCGTAACTAAAAAGTACGTATTCACGCTCATTTGCGCCGGAAGGCCGATACAGTAAAAGAATAGATATGTACATCTATGTATTCATTCTTTATATAGAAATATAATGATAGAAACATAGTGCCTGGACTCTCCCAACGCCAATGAACGAATTAATCAACATCATAGCTTCCATAAAGAACTTGGCGAACGTCCTTTGACCAGCCTGGACACATTCTGGCGAAAGGCCAGTCTAAGCGTGCCTACCCTAAAACTACGAACGTGCATGAATGTAATGCGACTGAATGAAGCAAGACCATGTCCATAACCTCTCTGAGAAACAGGCGCGATTCCATTTTTATATGTAGGTATTATAACTGAAACAGTATCTGCATAAATAGATACACCAATTTCGGCAATTTTAGTATAAACCCTATGGCGAATAAGTCTATTTAAAACCATTAATCGCGAATAAGTCTACTTAAGGGCATTTTTCGAATAGGTCCTATCTCTCATAACTAACTCAATTAACTCTATAAAATAATATTCGGTAACTTTAAAACAACTTCTATACCTTAGGACATGGAGTCGACCAGCACGTCAGTCGTGCAGTCTCGCCGTGAATGTGGCTAGTAAAAAGCAACCGAAACGTCGGCAAATCGAAAATAAACTAAATTAATTATAGCATGTTGTCTATTTAAAAATAAACAATAAGTTTAATTTCAACGTATAACATTCGCGAAAATGTATATTACGTCGGGCAAGTTGTAAATATCTATATATTAATACGTGAAGCGAAAACTTTGGATCCCTTTTTACGAAAATTGGGCGGACGGAGGAGTATGAAATTTGCTACAGTTAAAGTTTATATGGAGAAGGAGTGACGAATCCTAATATTTATATAAAATATGCATTAGAAATACATTAAAGTATTGAAAAAACACTACACGCAGACAACCATGCATTTGACACACGCAGTCGGAGCGCGTAACTATGGTTACATAATAATATATCAATATATAATGACATATATCAGCAATATCTTACAGGCAAACTTTGGTCGAATTTCGAGCACTAGGCGACCGCTAGTAAATATTAATTCATGAATAATATTAACCATACGTTTCTTCTCGAATCTAAAGTGTAATAAGTAAACCACAGTTGGAACGAAGTCAAAGTTGTGTGACATGTTCTGGTTAAAAGCTTTGCATATTCTAAATCTGGCGGAGATTTGGCCGCGCAACGTAACCGCTAGCTTGTAATACCGAACTTACTTGTTGTTCTGCAAACTTGTTACCAGAGTTATTACATCGGTTTCATGCGATATTGTAGAACAAGACCGGCCAAGTGCGAGTCGGACTCGTGCACAAAAGGTTCCGTACTATTATATATAGAAACGGCAAAAATCACGTTTGTTGTATAGGAGCCTCCCTTAAATATTTGTTTTATTTTAATTTAATTATTTATTTTTAAAGTGAATATATAAAAATATTCTGTGAATATTTCAAGCGTCTACCTGTTGCCGTTATCAATATAGAGCAAAAATGAGCAAAAAAATCACGTTTGTTGTATAGGAGCCCGGGGTTAATATTTATTTTATTCTGTTTTTTAGTATTTAGTGTTGTTATAGCGGCAACAGAAATACATAATCTGTGAAAGTTTCAACTGTCTAACTATCATGGTTCATGAGATACAGCCTGGTGACAGACGGACAGCGGAGTCTTAGTAATAGTGTCCCGTTTTACCCTTTGGGTACGGAACCCTAAAAATTGGCTGTACGAAATATATATGTGTAGTATGTGTCTTATTAAAATACAGCGATTTTCACTGTGCGCGATGTAACGGGTTCGTTTCTTCGCTCAAAGTTTTATTAAAGTTTTATGTGAAGATTTTCTCAATAGCTGCATGCAAGTCTGCAACTGTGGCCAGACAACGGCAATAGACTTGTTGAATGTTAAAACAAGAATTAGCGAAATGTGAATGTAATATTGAAAACGTGGTTAAGAAAACAATTGTTCTTGACGACAGTTAGTCGTCTACACTCTACATCATAAAATAATGATTTCTTTTTTATACGTTTTGTCTAAACAACTTTTTTCAATCAAGGTAAAAGGACAATATTACGACATTTTGAATTCTATTCAATCCAAGTTACTAAATCTATTCTTTCGTTCACAGGGCCAGAATACGGCACAATGGAAGCGGCGTGGAAGGGCGGCATGGTGGAGGCTGAGCGTCTCTCAGACTTGCACCTGAGTGTGCGTGACCGGCTCGTCAATGACGTCATGGCACAGATCAAGAACTGGCAGAAGGACACCTACCACAAGGTCAGTCGAATACCATACGTATAGGTCGTTAGGCTATATTAGCATCAGCTGCAGTCGATACCCCATCTAGAGTTACAATGTAATTGAATGGGCCCAAGTTCGAAGAAATCCTTATCGGT
Source organism: Catocala sponsa (assembly GCA_963564715.1). NCBI lineage: Eukaryota > Metazoa > Arthropoda > Insecta > Lepidoptera > Erebidae > Catocala > Catocala sponsa. Next base: position 6,176,745 of record OY751346.1, on the reverse strand, counting down.
TGTAAAAATAATCATCAAAATCGGAGTAATCTACCAAAAGTAATGCGTATGTATGTGTGGCGTAATAAAAGACCTTATTACCTATATTTACTCTATTTTATCAATCTACTAAAATGTGCTAAGCTAAAATGGAAGAACGAGCATAGTAATCCAAACGCTCTTCCTTCCACTCATAAAATAATAATAATATTCTATCACATACACACAACACCATCTAGCCCAAACTAAGCAGAGCTTGTACTATGGGTACTAGACAATGGATAAACATACATATATACTATTTCTCTTTTGTAAATACCTACATATACATATACATAGAAACACCCAGACCAAGAAAAACATCCATGTTCATGCACACAAATGTTTGACTTGTGCGGGAATCGAACCCGCGACCTCATGCGTAGCAGTCGGTTACACTAACCACTACGCCATCGAGGCTGACAAATGTTTGAAACTTGCTTCTAATCTATCAAGAGGACTTAAAAATATGACGCAGCGCTACTCCTGCCAAACCTTTATAATTTGCCGGTAAAAGTATCCAAATTGTTGCAGAAGTTTGGTGTTACACGTGTAACATACAGATATACGCTTATGTATTCAAACGTCCACAAAATAAAAGCTTTTGGTGCAAACAATAACTCTGATTTTCCCAACCCTGCAACAGACAACATAAACACACTCGAAAAGGAAACAATTTCCGAGCAATTGCAAGTTTACGATGTCAATTTAGCGGGTTTGCGTTATTTTTTGTGAAGGCCTACATTCGCGTGCAGCCTGCAGCGTGCTAAATGGCCCAAGAGAGAACAGTCCTCGCTCTAACTTGTGTTTACGTGTCATTTACCGTTTCCAGGCTTCGCTGTGGGATTTGCAGCGATTATTTACTTTACGACTATTTTTCATCGTTTTAAATTACAGTAGAAAGATTCTATCTGCTTCATATTAAGTAATATGTAGAGTATTACTCATATCAAATGTATGTATGTAAGATACATTCACATATCACGAATAGAATAGTTGTTTATCTTAAAGTCAAGCTGTTAAAATATCTTTATTTTCCATGGCTAGTTAGTAAAAGTAATGTAAAAATGTCAATATATGACATTTTGATGTCCAAAGTAGGAAGCATTTTATTCTAAAATAGAAAATAGCCCCTACATTCAATTGACATATTGATCAGATGCATTGAGATAATGACAATAAATATATGATTGCAAAGCAATAGGATTATACAACAATCAATGCTTTCTACATGACTGGCATGAATACGAAGAAGAGTTACGGTCAAAGTACATATATAAAGAGAATTGCTCTTTTGTTAAAAACGACAATACCTGCATTAGGGATAATTATTGTGTCACGAATATTTACAAACATATAAGCAACGGACACAAAGAACGCCGAGACTCGGAATAATTATTTAAAGAACACCGAGACTCGGAATAATTATTTGTGGATCACACAATTTTTTTATCCATGTCGAACGCACACCCCTCGGCGCGGCGGTAGGGCGAGGCGACCACTTAAACCACTACGCCATGCGTGCATCCACAAATCATTGTTCTGAGTTTGGTTTTGTTATGTTTCCATTAGTTATATGCTCAATGCCTAGTGGCAGTTCATTAACGAACAAAATTACTAATATTTTACAGCTACACACACATATTTGACGTAACAAATATCTATCTGGCAGGATAGGTGAATAAAGAAATTCCTATTAGCGAATTGTTGATGTAGCCGGCCATATCATCTGACGTCCCGGCTACGGACCAGCAAGAAATCTCCAATTATAAATTAATTACCCATTTTGATCATGGTTAACGATAACGCCATAGTTAAAATTAATTATCGTTATTATATTGTTTTATAGAAATCAAACACGAGGCTGTAGAATCGAAGGGCGTGTCCCAGATATTAATTTTAATCATTTGGCCAACATTCATTAATATTTTATTACGATCCAACTTGAAAAGGTCATGTATGTGCCTTTGTTGGATCAAATATGGGTGTAAGTTGGCCAGGTTTCATACCAACATGTTCACTAAGGTTGGGTCATAACGCTTGACTTATGATTGCTGTCGGTGACAGCCTGGCGACGTGCCAAGCAGATAAGGATTGGAATACGTCGATAGGTGTTCTATGTGTGACGGCATTGAGGACCGTATTTAGTTTAACCTATTAAGTAACTAGCAAGCATTTATGGTTCTAAAGAAAGAACGAACCAGTTTCTTCTAATCTCAGAAGACTATTACTAAATATAAGAATGGCGATGGTGGGGCCAAGATTTAAAGGGAGGTTAGATAATCTAATAATTATCATGTGTAAATGTCTTCAACAAATCGATATTAACCCAAAACTTTACTAGTCGACCAAATTCCTTATGCTAAATTTTTCGTATCATCAAGGATCCGTAACCTCAAGTATCATACTCATAGCTCGATAATCTACCCAATTGAACTAATTGACTGTTCGCTTAACGTATGGTCGCACCACGTAAAATGTATCAGCAAACCTTACGCCATATTTCCAATCCAGACGCAAATGCAAAACCATTTAATATCACTGAATAACTGCGAGTGCTCTCAATCATAGCATATAATTACGACACCTCACTCGCTCATCTGCTTCTTACAACCAGCGCGATGTAGTAAACTTTTATTACATACCTACTTTCATTTTCCTTTTATTTATTAATCAATAGGAACTATAGTTATGATGGAAAGTTACATGTGTACATTAATGAAGTTTTGATATATTATGGGACTCATTCCTATTTCCCGGGGGGATAAACTGGTTTACGGATTTCCACTGGTTTGATTGTATATTATTATCTATTAGTTTTTGCACACGGCTCGATGCGCATGATTTTATTTTCCAGGAAACTGTTCATTATTCCAAGTGGGGTCTATATTTATCCCTGTCTAAGTACCTACTATCTGCACCATTAATATGCCTCGATCAGCGCTTGTCTCAATTTCATCTCGCACAATGCGGTATTATCTAGGATAATTACGCAAATTATACCTATGTCGATGATGTCTTAATAGATAATTACGAACTCACAGAATCGAACCCGTTATTTGAGCATCACAAATTTGTGCGTCAAATTATCTAGAGAAAATTTTGCCTATAAATAGCTAGGAGACCAACCGGTAAGGTAAACATCATAGATATAAGTAAACATCAGTAGTTATTATGGTAACAACATCTCAAAGGTATCAGTTGGTAACTGCCAAAATAGTCACCATAGACTTTTTTATAGAATGTATCTTTTGCTTAACTTGGACTGGCCAGCATCAAATATAACTAACATTTTTATTTTATATAAAACTTTCACCTTTATAGTGCCCAAAAGTAAAAAATATTTGGCATTGGTAAATACGTGCTATCAAAAATGATTAAGACTAAGGCGAGTCTATCATACTGACACAGCTTCGAGAACTTACCTAATTAACGGATTTAATCGATGTTCTAAAGCTCATATGAGGTCAATAGTCGACAATAAATCCACTTTCTCCGAAGATTTTCCTCGTAACTATTTATTACCGTGGCTAAATACGATTGCTCTCTACAATAAATATGCATGTCCGTCCGTGTTCGAATACAAATCTAGATGAAAACGCCTTTCTAACGCTAAGGCCTGACTTAGAATTGTTTTGCTAATGTGCTTTAAGTTATTTCCATCACGTAATGTTTCGGTGTGTTGTTGATATGTTATGTGCATTTTATGTGTAGCTAAATTGTGTTTAGCATATGAATGTGTCTATTCCATTACTGATAAAATGTCTTAATCATTTAGATGATTGCGGCGGTAAAATATACTCATTTTATCTGCTAATCTGTAACAAAAATGAATGTGACAATCGTAAGAAGAAGCTCTAGGCAAATTATTACTACATTTAGCGTTTTAACAGTGAGGTGTGTTTACATCTACTCCACTCCTTCGAATTCCGATAGTTGCATTACCTTCGTAAGTTTTTCACGCTAGATCTAACTCACCAAAAAATATTGTTCGCCTTGGGTTGCGTATCATCGTAATCCCTTTTGGCGTACGTTTATCGCGATAATCCCTCCCACTATCTATGCATGTATAGTGGTTCTTGTAGATAAACCATTAGTTCATTTACATATTAATCGAAACATAGTTATAACAGAGGCAGAGAGGTGGTCAAGAGGCCAAACACGTACTGGTCGATCCGTAATTTGTTTCTATGATGTAGAAGAAAAGTGTATGTATTTTCTTGTGCAACAATTTTGCTGATATTTTATTTTAGAAGAATACGATATCTAAAAAAACAAGAATTAGAAGTCGTTTCCGTTTTAGTGAAAAGCTTACTGGGACAGTGGTATAAAATAACAATATACACACTATTCCTGGAAAAGTTTCCAAGCTGCCTTTGTAGCTATTTGAAATCGTAAAGGCTGTCTGCTCTTTTTCTAGCTAAGCCTTCGGAGTGTTACTCCTAGAGCCTGGTATATAGCATACCTGGAAATAGATCTTTCTTTAATTCGGCTTTTATGCCTTCATATTTGCACTCTGCTTCTTTGATTAGGACCTATCTGGGAAAGCACCTTTTCAACTTGCAAAAAAGCTAGTATTGTGTTTCTGCGACTAAGGTTTTCAAGATCCTTAAGAAGGCGCTGTGCAAATACTAATAATTTTGTTTGATGTCAAAGCCATGGGCAAAATCTAGATTTTGCTCGCTCGGAAACTACCTTTCTGGATAAAAGATACCTTATGTTTGTTACGCTTTCACGTCTACTTCTCTACCGATCATCATGAGATTCCACATACACGTTGTCAGGGGTACAGTTGCCTGTACCCCTGACAACGTGTTAGACGTGAAAGTGTAACAAATAAACTCACATTCGCATTTATATTAATAGTTAGGATAAAAAACGTACACCATCTCTGAAACGTCACGTCACGCAATAAACATTTGGGAAGAAAATTATGGTAAAACTACGTATAGAAGGCTGTCTGTAGATTCATTACCTGTATTAAGTTTATTCACAAAGCAAAATGCCAAAGTACTAGCTAGAGTGGTAGCAAACTTGAAGCAAACAGAATATAATATTGTATCTACTTTGCTAATAGTCTTATCTTGATGTTGCTCATAGGTACATACTGCCCGAGGGAGCGTGGCCCTCCAACTAAAATTTCAAGGATACATCCCCCTTGAAAACTTTGCCCGGGAAGCGCCCGGGTATTCAATAACGCCCGGACTTTGGAGGCTAATTAAATAAACATTGAGTCTTAACGTTGAACTGTTCAAAATAATTAAATTTTATTAGGTGACTACTCTTTATTTCTTAGGGCTTGGTACCTTCGATACATGTTTAAGGTAACTGAATACGTTTATGTGTCTAGGTAATAAATTCGTAGTGTTCGTCTATCCGCTCTGGAAATGGATTTCAGTGAAATACAATTTCAAGTTCAGCTTTTTTACTGTTGGTTAACAACAATAAAAGTTGATGAGTTCTGGCCTTTCGCAAATACAGCTATGACTGACTGACTTTGCCACTGGCACTACGCCGAGTGTTGCGGTGTCGCAAACTACTTAGGAAAATAAATTGTGTGATCCTGAGACAGCTGTTCCGGCTCTCGGTGTGTCCGTTGTTTAACTGTTTCCAAAATAATTATCTGTGATAAGTATTGAAATTCATTTTATAAAAATATATTTTATTAACAATCTTTATAATCATCTGGTATCAGTCCAGTGCACTTGATACAGGCCACTCCTAATGACATTTTACAGATATGCCATAATCCCTCGATTGTGGCATATGTGTGACTTATAGTTGACTCTGATGAGCGGATTATCTCGTTTCAAGTCTGAGTAGGACTAACATTTTTCATAGGACAAGCGGCGCTACGTAGCTAACTATCCATAACATTACTTTTTCTCGAGGTATGAAATGACTGATGTGCAAGTATAGAGCAAAAATACACTGCTTCTTGAAGAAACGAGATAAAAGCCTGTTTCGCCTTATACCTGCTATATTTGAGCTTCCAACACACATTTGATCCTAGAAGCACGCACCGGAATCATTACTCTAAAACACTTCTACTGTATAATATTTTCGCTCTCACTACCTAACATGTCTGACAACCCTGCTCCGTATATAGCATCTTATGAATAAACCAGGTAGTGATGTAGTCCCTAGTCCGGTCGCGTACGTCCGTGACAGACGGACGGAAGCACGCGTTTATGTAATACGTACGTGTAATACACGCACTTATTTATTGATAAATCGACGAGAAAATTGACCGGTGCTTTCTTTTGGATCATATTGTTTGTAACATTGATAATGTTTGGTTGTTTAAGTAGTGGTTTAAGCAGCCACTGCAAAAGTATCGCCGCTTAGAATAGTTTCATACCGAGATAAAAAGTATCCTGTGTTAATCCAGGGCAGGTTTTCTCTCTGTGCCAAGTTTTATCCAAATCTGTTCATGGTGCGCATCGCGTAAATGAAGAAGTCCAGATTTAAAGTAATCTTAAGATCTAATCCTTACTAATATTATAAATTCGAAAGTAACTCTGTCTGGCTGTCTGTCACCTTTTCACGGCTAAACCACTCAACCGATTTAGATGAAATTTGGTACAGATATAGTTTAAAACCTGGGGAAGGACATAGCTAGTATTATATATGTGAAAGGTTCTAAAGATGTTTGAATATTTGCATCCAACCATCTTAACGTTTTGATTTATACCAAGATATTAAGATTCATAGGTTATGAACCAGTGTAACCATCCAGGAACTATTACAAGTGCGAAAATGGTTTTTATTAAAAACAATCAAGTATGTTTACCTTGTGATTCTTCTTGCAAAAAAACAATTCAGAAATGTTCGTGCAATATTTTACTTTAGTGTCAAGAAAATCTCTAACATATTCTATCTAGAGTAGTGAATGAAGTTGCTGCATTGTTATTTATTTATTTACTAGCTTCTGCGCGCGGCTCCGCCCGCGTGGTACCTACATCGATAAAAAGTAGCCTATGTCCTTCCCCAGGTCTTAAATTATATCTGTACCAAATTTAATTTAAATCGGTTGAGTGGTTTAGCCGTGAAAAGGTAACAGACAGACAGATAGACAGACAGAGTTACTTTCGAATTTATAATATTAGTAAGGATTTATTTATAGTTTAAGCATCCCAACTGTAAAATTACAATGTTTTGTAGTTGAGACATACTTAATTTAACATTGTCAGAGTAATTAAACCAATCACAGGCATGCATGACATTTCAATCACATTATATATTAAAGAGTAGGTACCTGTTTATGGTGAAAATATTATAATCTATGATTAAGGCTGTGACACACGTGGTGGAAGGTGGCCGGCCACTTATGTTGTTGACCCACCCATACTGCCGTAAAACTAAAGCCCTAAAGTTAAATCCTAATTACACAATTCAAATTGCGTTGTAATTAGCTGACTGGTAGCTGAAACGGTGACTGATCATTTATTTATACTGCTAAACCACCTTCCATTAAATACTGGACTTTAAAGTAAGTAAGTAAGTAAGTAATCATTTATTTGTATAGAATGTAGGTGTTTACAATTGGTGTTATAGATATATACAGAATCCTTGTACATTCTGCCTACTCGGGCATACAAACATTTATGAGCGACATTTGCTCACGATAACCTTAAAACTAATATAACGTTAGTAACATAAACTTTAATTTACTATTGTTGGTTTAAGTCCTGTTTTGTATTGGAAATAGTTTTCTTTCTATATTTACTTACTATGCTAGCCCAACTACCAAAGTAGGTTTAACAATATTTTTAATTTCTAATAATTCAAAAATAATGTATTTCTATAATAACTTTTAAACTTTCTCGTTGCATGATATATAAGTAATATCTATTTCTACAAATCAAAATTTTACACTTGGTTTTTCGAGTACAGCGATGACGCAAAAAGCGGGCGCTATAGGCTTATGTAAAAAAAATGTATTACTAACCATTTGGGTTGCAAATTAATAGCATTCTTGTTAACAGAGGATAACAAGAATGTAAGCTTAAGAGCCAGCTAAAACTACTATGCGTATATTAGGAGTGGGTTCACGTTGGTCTTGGTGCAATTTGGACCCACGTTCTCTTGAATGCGAGTGTAATGCCTTTTAGTCCAAAAAGATAAATCCTGCTACATGGTGAAATCTTTTTATAATATCATTATATATCTATTTCTTATTGTCACGTCATATTATTAATATTGTCCTATGATAGAGTAGGACGGAGTAGTAGAGCGTCGCTATTTTCAGCATGAATGGGCCGGATCGACCGGGGAAGGACTACCCTCTCACAGAATATCGACGTGAAATAGCAGTATTCCTACTGTTGTGTTTCGTTTGGTGAGTGAGATGTTTATTGCCAGACGAAACATTCGAACTTTGAACATGTATGACGTGCCTAGCTTATTTTTCGTACAAAAACGCGTAGCTCAACAATGGTATGTCCCATGCAAATTCCTACATACATTACTACAATGGGACATGAAACAAAGTGCAATATATTTACATAAGTACCCGGTGCTACCATAAAGTTCGATGTCGATGGCTGCCAGTAACGCAATACTAATATTAAAACGTACTGCATTATGACTTGAGATGTGTACACAAGGAATACCTTATACCTGAACTTGTTAATGTATTAAAGTTTATTATTTCAAGTATGACCAATTATAGCGAGTGCATTCATGGCGTTTTGGTTTAAGTAGTCGTTTCACTACTGCTAGTGCTTAGCTTAGCTTAGTTTATACCCACACCGGACAGTTCGCGCGCACAGAAGCAACTCGGTTCAAAAATGTGTGTGCTCCACAAATATGTACATAGGTAATAATAATAGTGTTAATTATGTTCCTTATCAAAATTTTTGTAAAATTACCGAAATATAGGGATGTTCCCTAAAGCTCAAAATGTCTTTAAAAAAGCAAAAAGAAATTGGGGCAGTCTTTGGGGACTGCCGATAGAAGTGAAAACATTAATCCTTGATCATAAACACTTCTTTATAAACCAAAAATAATTCAAAAATGGAAGGCGCGAGTTTCATGATTTTTGTTCACCTAACAAGTGCTCAACGCGCCTAAAGAAGTTTTCACTTCAATAAGGTTTTAGAAAAATTTCATCGATTGACATTGATTGAAGTGATAGCTAGAGACTTAGCTTCTCAACAGCAGTGGTAATATTGACTATGTTAGATTGCTGTTTGATCTGTACGTGCTCTGTGCCACAAAACAGATATTTACAGAATGCCCGCCTGATTCAACGCTATAAAACAGGCTTACTCACATGTACACGAGTATCTACATAACAAGACGAGTGAAATTAGTACAAATGGGTGTGTGTGAGTGCATTCGCTACTACACATCCCAATGCGCTGTACCTGTATTTATGTAATTTGTGTCTTTGCTTATGAGTCCACAAACATTATTAGGCTTAAAGTAGAAGCTTCATACTGTACCTACTATTTGAAGAGATTAGATCTAGATATGATACCGTGGAACAATTGTGTCAGATGTCAGATTTTTGCATAGATATCGCACGATTAGATAATTATACCTCGAAACTGAATTGGCTCTTAGCGAACTTTGTAATTTTTATATTACGTAAAAATATACATGTGCTTATAACATGTCTATAATTATGTCTGCTTTTTTGAATTGCTTGCATTTACTTCTAACATAATTTAAACATTTTCACACATTTAAACAAAAACTATCCAGACCCGGAACAAACAACTATCTGTGGATCACGTCACTTTTGATACTGTATGAGAATCGAAAACAACACTCTCGAAAACGCGTCTAGTGAGTAGCAAGAGAAGAAGCTACTTGAACAGCTACCCTATAGTAACTGTCATTAATGTCATTATTAGTTCTCTTATCGTACGCTATCTCGCTAGTATCTTTGCCGTATGCAAAGTCGTATCTCTACAAAAGAAAAAGACCGGATAATGCACAGTGTGACCTGGTCCTATCGTTGTATAAAGATGTCCACGGCCGGCCATTGTTTCCTAACCTGCACGTACACATGTACATTATGATGTAATAAGCAGCGTTATTTTATTATGCTTAAAACCCTGACGCATAAACTTCAATCAAAACGTGCTGACAACGTAATTGTTTGTTTTGTATATTATATGATAGCTGCTAAGTTGCCTAAACCGCTACTATATTCGTGAACCTAAACGTGCTTAAGTCTTATAGTCGATTTTATAATACGAATATGTGGTGTTCCTTCAACTCAGATAAAGTTACGATTGACATATTATAACCTTACGCGGCTAAAGTAAGTCAAACATTTGTGTGCATGAACATGGATGTTTGTCTTGGTCTGGGTGTTTCTATATATAATATGTATGTATGTATTTATTTACAAACAAAAAAGTATATAGGTAAAGTATGTATGTTTATCCATTGTCTAGTACCCATAGTACAAGCTCTGCTTAGTTTGGGCTAGATGGTGTTGTGTGTATGTGATAGAATATTACATTATATTATTAAGCGATTAATCCTAACTAATATTATAAAAGCGAAAATGAGTTTGTTTGTTTGTTACTTTTTCACGCCTAAACCACTGAACCAATCATCCTGAAAATTTTCATATACGTTTTCAAGTGTACAGAAACGGACATAGGCTACCTTTCATCCCGAAAAAAATTACTGTTCCCGCGGAAAACAACAATAACGTTCTTATGATAATAGATGGCGCCACGTGTCTTTCGAATCATGATTGAATTATATTATTACAAACATAATACAACCCGAATTGATTGTCAAATTCTAAATTATCGCGATCGAAGCCGCGGGCAAAAGCTAGTACTTTATAAATGCAAAGATTTACGCTTTCTTTCAAAAAGTCAGGACTCGCATATTTTGGTACATTCACTATCGGTTTTTTTCTCATGCATGATCACAAATTTTTGCCCTGGACCGCAGAATGCCATTGATATGGACTGCGACGAAACATTTCCAACTATCGTATTCCCGTACCGAGTACGAGAGATGTATTTGTAGAGAAAATAAGTTAATTCCCTTATTAAAACATCTCAATTCAATCATAATATACAATGCTTAAGTTATGCATTAGTTTCATTTTTGCCGAAAACAACTCTTATAATAAAATCTAAGTAAAAAAGTGGTGCTTATTTTAAGATCAATTTGTGCACTTAGTGCAAGATTTTCACACATTAATCTCGAAAGTCAGTAACAAAAGTAGTGCTCTATTATCAAACCTGCTACGATACACTAAACACACAATTGAGTTATATAATCCTTTCTACCTGATACCATGATACTCCGATATAATGAGACCTCTCGAATCTGAGCCGGCTCGTTTCCTCAACGTACCCTTATACAAGTACTTACTTGTTCAGAAATATACCGGTAAATTGCCTATTGGGATTGCTGCCTATTTTATTTGAGAAGTTTTTTGGTCGTGTTGGCGTCGTTGCTTTAGTGATGTAGGTAATTTATTTATTTATTTACATAAAATAGAACGACTTGCGCCAATTACACTATTTAATAATATAATCTAAAATCTAGCATTCATGCATTCTGCTCACAGTACCTCATACATTCTAATAATAATACTTTCCTTTCATCCGCAAAAATATCAACTTCTGAGAGAGATAATCTGCTTTAGTGACCGAGGTATGGGTGAACTACAGCGTGCCACAGTACGTCACGCTGGAACCGCCAGCAATCGGTGCTTTCTACCACGACAACAGTTGTTAAGCACAAACAATCAGCAACATTTGACGTGAAGAATAGGTGCCTCGATCATACCCTTTAAAAATTTTGCAGGTTTCAACCATTTGATAAGTGTATAAGGATGCGCAGTTGGGTTCGATTTTCGGGTCGTGTAAAAAATATAACGCCGTATATCATGTAACAGAATGGTAAGGGTATAATATAGTAGGCAATATAGAGAATAACTAAATTTGATAATCAAGAATTGGATTTTGACTGCGCGGATGGCGTAGTGGTTTAAGAGGATACACTGATAAAATGCACTAACTTTCATCGAATAGTATAGGACTATGAGAAGACCAATTAATCTAGAATTTTGATATAGGTAAATTGATGTCTTTAACTAGGATTTCCTAGCTCAAAAACACGATATTGTGATTTTGGCTCGATCATAATTATTTTCGAAAACACCTCTGAGAAATTACTATTTTTGAAATTACAAGGCAGTTACACTATCATTATGCTTAGGAATTACTCAAATATATTCGTAACATCAATATTAGTAATTTTCTAGCTCATTATTTCCATAACTAAAACCAATCATTTTTAAATAATATTTTAGGATTTTAACAAACAATTTCTAAGCGCTCTCGATCATTGCGGGCGCATCGCAATTTTAGACCTTATGACCGCTCTTTAACGATTGATACACAATGAGTGTCAATGAGTACGGGCGTCGCGTTTCGCGGTGTCCCTTTAAGGGGTCGCCTCGCTACTGATACTGCGCCTAGTGTTATAGGTTCGAATCCCGAATGGAGCAAAAATTTGTGTGAACCCTAAATGGTTGTTCCAAATCCGAATATTCTTTGTGTCCTGTGTTTGAATGTTTGTAAAGTCTCCCGTATACAGGTAATAAACCAACTGCGGAAGCTATCTTTAAAAGAATCAATTGTACACAAATCAAAAAATTTGATTTGCTTTGAACAAACTTGCCATCATTGGTAATTTCCTGTGGAATTATATATATATAATTAATCAAATAGGTATATGATTTCCTACTTTTCTTACACTAAGGGTTCCATATTCGGTGAAATGCCTTCAGGTATCCCTATGACGCAACAACTGCTGACGTCACCCATTACCCCAATATGGGTAATGTATTGATTATTCTGGGCAGTGCCTATAGAGCTTGTTCCATGTTATCCTGTAGAGGCAGATTGTTTGTTGGTATGTAGACGGGAGTTTAACATGTAGTTTCTGAAAGGCTAATTAACAACGTGTAGAAATTAAACTCTTCTGAATTGATTTGATTGGCTATAGGTAATTCAGTTAGACCATTACAGAAATTGACATGCAATTGTCCGTTTATTTACTAATTTGTTTTGTTGATCTGTCTTTTAAAAACCTTGCTTGAAACACTTAAATATTTAAAGTAATATAAATCTTACTTCCTGTAACATTGTCTTTTTTTGGTGAGAGATAAAATACTGAATAACCCGTCAACTGTCGAGCGGACATACGCTGTCCGCAAAAATGAGTAATCAAAAAAAAAGAAATAAAACGACAAATGTATGTCCGCTGCACACTTGACTCGTTAATGAGTCAAGTGTCGAGCGCACATACATTTGTCCGTTTGTGTATTGTTTGCACAATTAATTTTTAATTATTTTTACGTATTTCCCCTAGAAGTTCAAGAAGATAAAGACTGTTGACAATTTTCAAGTCTTTGTATGTTTCAAGTTATTTGTTTATAATGACAACAATTACAATATTAGTTTCACCGATAGTAGGTACAAGTATCCTTCTAGTCTTTACCGTCATACAGTTATATTTCCAAGAAGGTGTTAACCTATATTCCGCTTGCTTTGTATTAAGTACCATGTAACAAGAAATGGACTTATTGCCGGGCATATTGCCGGACTACGTGCTACTACTAAGATGTTACTGACCGAAAATCCCAGTAGGGATGTTGCGGATGCAGATATTTTGACATCCTTGGACGCGGATACGGATATTTGAAATCTCACATCCGCGGATGCGGATACGGATGCAGATGTCCAAATCGATGCTAAAGCTCCGTAATTGCGGATATGGATGTTGATGAAAATTGTTCATCTTATTTAATAAAAAGTATCTAATATCACCGCCTTTGCAGGTTCCAGCCTGTTTTGCAAAGGTTCATAAATGAAACACGTACTACTGAACAACTGATTTCTTTCTTACCGTAACCTACGCTGTATCTGGATCTCCATTAAAATCCGCGTTGATTATTGCGGATGCGGATGCAGATGTCCAAATCGATGCGAAAGCTCCGCGATTGCGGATGCGGATGCGGATGCGAATATTCGCAACATCACTGGTAGGTACCACTATGCTTGACACGGAACTCGTACCCCGGAATACAAACTTATGTCTTAATAACATAATTATCGGATGACTATTTACATTCCGATTATGATAGCTTACCTTTGAATGAAATCTCTCTGAGCAGTCTCCCGGAGCCCAACTTTAATAAAGTCGGTTATCTCACAGAACAACTTCATTAATGAGCCATGTTATACCCAGCGCGTTCGGCTGAATGTAGCCCCTTAGATATGAACTCGTAACATATAATTGCATTACTCCCGTGAACATTATATTACTGATTACACTAATGCAAAATACAGTAATTATATTTGGCTTTTCACTCGATGGGTTTTGAGTCCTTATTATACAGCCACGTGCAAAAGTATTAGGCACCCTATAGTAATGTCAGTTTTAGGGTGATTGAGCATAGGGAATGTAAAGAAAACAAAACATATGATTACTAAGATTTATTTTAATAAAATAATTAATATTTTGTCGGTCCACCTTTGGATTTAATGACAGCAGCCACTCTTTTTGGCATTGACTCTACCAGCTTAAAACATTTCTCTTGGGATATCTTTTGCCACTCATGCTTTAACGCGGCGAGTAGTGTTTGCTTGTTGCTTATCGAGTGTCTACGGATAGTTTTCTTCAAGATAGACCAAATATGTTCAATAGGATTGAGGTCCGGTGATTGTGGCGGCCAGTCCAAAAGATCTATTCCATTTTGAGCCATCCATGCCATAGTGTGTGCTGACTTGTGGCAAGTGGCGTTGTCCTGCTGGAATTTTACGCCGTCGGTGTTTGTATCACCAAAAATCTGTGTAACAGACGGTGCTAGAGCTGTTTCCAGAACTTCTGTGTATTTGGTGCTATTCATTCGCCCCTCACACAACATCATTTCGCCCACTCCATCGGCAGCCATGCAACCCCAGATCATTATTGAGCCTCCACCGTGTTTAACAGTGGGCACTACACAATCTGGGTTGTACTCTTCGCCCACCCTTCGCCTGACGTAAGTAACACCGGGTGTTCCAAACACCTATGGAACAAGCAAAAAAATAACTTAATTCAAGATTGCATATTTCCCTCGCAGGACGTGATTTCAAAGACGGCTATGTGTTTTGGTATAATACATAAATTAAATAACAATACCTCAAAGTTAGATTCGTCTGACCACAGTACGTTGGACCAATCCTCCACTGTCCAATCTCTATGTCTGAGGGCCCACTGCAACCGATTTTTCTTGTTGTGCTCCGATAGCCACGGCTTCTTTCTTGCCTTGCAACCTTTTAACCCAGCTGCAATAAGCCTTCTTCTCACAGTACACGCGCTCACTGATCTGCTTTTTCCTTCAGATAAAGCTGCAGCGAGCTCCAAAGCAGTTTTTTTACGGTCCTGTAGAGACTGCCTAATTAACAATCGGTCTTCACGATCTGTAGTTATTTTTCTTCTGCCTGTTCTTGGCCTATTCTCATGAGTACCGATCTCTTTGAAGCGATTTAGTGCATATTGCACTGCACAACGCGAGCACTTCACTTCTCGGGCTATTTTCACTTGAGACATGCCTTGTTCATGTAAAATTTTAATTTTTAGGCGCTGCTCTGCACTAAGTTCTGCTTTTTTAGGCATTATTAACTCGATGAATATTAGTCTTCAGGAATATGGTAGCAACAATTGCGTACGATATGTGTCTGTTCACTGCAAGCACTGATAACACACTAAAAGAGTAAACTTTAAAATTGCAAATTTGTAAAAACATTGTTTTAAACTGCACCTGGGTGTCATAAATATTTGTTATTGTTTTATTTTTGTTTAAAAATGCCGCCGATGCAATAGTAAGACCATAAAACCCTTATCCGAGCGCTCATTGTTGAGATAGAGACAAACGATAGGGGTGCCTAATACTTTTGCACGTGGCTGTATTATGTAGAATTTTAGTTACTACATAGGGCCATGACGTTCATATAAAATGAATACCCCGTTGTTTGTACTCTTGATTTAAAGAGTAGGATCTGTTTAAATGTATAGAGAGCAATGACAAGAACTTGACAGCTACAAAATGGCGATTGATTTTGGTTCTTTGTGGATATGAACCAGCGATCCAACAGTCGTTAATTATACATTCTTACCTCTTAGACTCGGGACATGACCCTTTATTCTTACCACAAATATTTGCAAGAGAGCTTACCAAGAATATTAATAACTAGATGTTCCCGCGGTTTCACCCGCGTTTATCGTTATTGCGCCGCCCCGTGGGTCGTAGCGTGATGTTATATAGCCTATAGCCTTCCTCGATAAATAGGCTATCCAACAAAAATATATTTTTTCAAATCGAACCAGTAGTTCCTGAGATTAGCGCGTTCAAACAAACTCTTCAGCTTTATAATATTAGTATAGATTTGGTACGTAAAAGGCTAGTATTCATTTTTACAAATTATATTATTATACGTTAATTACAGTCTTGCATTGAACCCAAACATTCAGCCAAAATGGGAAAGATGTGTGATGTGATATGTCAACTAACCACAAATATTGAAGGAACACAGTCTCGTAGCAGACTTCACAATCGTAGAAAACATTTGGGATCTTCAAAACTACGTTAGTACCTATATAATTAAAATATAGCCATCTCGGGACTTATAAAAGTTAGAAGTTGGATTATAAAAAAGTAAAGCACTTAGTTGCTTTATAACAAAACTTTGAAACAAGTACTTTCTCTATGTGATAAGAAGAGTTTCTCGCCATTTATGAAAACAATTATGTGTCGTAGGTGTACCTGAAAGTTTGCTAGCTAACGACCCAATCGTAACTTTGTCCGAAGTAGACAGTGAATTTAATATCCTTTGCAGTGTCTCTCTAGAACAAAGCTGGTTATGCGCTAAGACTAACTTCAGATAATACTTTTAAGTTGTCAGAAACAGTTGATTGCTCGAAACTACTGCAGTTCGAGCGTAAAGGACAAAGGCATGTAGTTTGTCCTTTGTGATGGCGGTACAGTCAATGCTTTTAGTGACTTTAGTATTACAAATATCCAAAACCTACGTGCAGCGATAGCCTAGTAGGTCTCGAGTTCAATCCGAAAGCACACAGCTCTGACTTTTCAAATTTATATTAAATAATTAATAATGGCTCGCTTTAACGGTAAAGGAAAACATCGGGAGAAAATCTTCGTGTCTAAGAGTACTCTATAATGTTCTCGGAGATATGTCAAGTGTACCACCGCAATGGGACTAGCGAGGTGAACTATAGCCTTACCATTCTCACATAGAGGAGAGGCCCGTGCCTAGCAATGAAATAGTTAATATACAGGACTGATAATATAAAGCCTACGTGAAGTGCAAATCATGCCACAAAAAATTATTAATGTTGACATAATCTCTTATTTGTATTATTAATTTTCAATATTTAATATTGTTTCCTATGACAGACAATTTAACATTTACCATGATATCACACTTATGAGCTAAGAATTTTCGGACAAAGTTCTCGTAATGGCTCGTAGCACAATCTCTCTTTTTGTACGCCACTGTATGAAGCTGAATATGTACGAACTAAACACTATTTGTCATAATATCTTCAATCTCTAAATCCATTCAATCTATCAATGTATGTATACCATGTTCAAACAAATAATTGAATTCTTATTCTTAGACTTGCACTTTAGTAGTAGGAAAAAGGTAGGTACTAGATAAATTATGATCTCGCAAATGCCCGTGTCGTGTCCATATTTATGAACTCAGTACAGTGTAAGAGACATCTCCCACGCGATACTAAAGCACGTACGGGCCCACAGTTTTAGTGATATATGAGTTTGACGTCAGTAGAATATAGAGCGCTGTATTGTTCCACAAGTTTATACTTTTTAATTGGATGAACTCTGTTTTTGGATAATAGTGTCATACTTCTTCAATTTAAGAGCCTAGCTCTTGTGGGTGGAGTTTCTTCCATAATGTCCTACCTTCAGCCAGCCCTTTGACTTCTTAATTCTAATAGTGTCATAATGGCAGAAAAATAACTGTCAAATTTTGAAGCATTGGTTGAAACTATCTATCTGTATTTGTGTGCGAAGAATCAATAAATTATATTTTTGACTTTGCATAGTAAAGCACGTAAAATTTTACTTTCAAAGTCTCTCACTATTCCGCTGGAAGAAGTGAATAAAAAAATCCTTGTTCAGTTTGTGTGATGCATTGTTAATTATAATTAACAAGCTGCCTCCCGTGGTTTCATCCACGTTCATGATTACTGCTACTTTGCTCCCATAGCTATATGCCAGCTAATGTTAATATAGCCTATAACCTGCCTCGAGAAAAGGACTATCAATTACAAAAAATATTTTAAATCCGACCGGTAGTCAGTTCCACAGATTAGCGCGTTCAAAGAAAAAGCAAACAAACTCTATAATATTTTAGATTCTTCCGAGTCTGCATTTTCGTCTTGTCAATTAGTCCAATGTTTGTAAAAGCCGTTGAGACACAGCGATTACTACTAATGAGTTCTCTATTGAAGTTAAAGGAACTCATAGCCAAGTAAATGCCCTTTTACTATCAATTATCCACAGCTTGCATAATACATGCTAGTTAGAATAATAACGTGTGTTAATGTTGATTGTTAGTTGTCGTTTTCCGGTATAATGGTGCTATTTTCTATGTAGGGACTGTACCAGGATTTAAACCATATTTATGAATTGACGCAATATCATAGAACTAGCCTTTGCGAAATACTTCGTCCGGGTAAACTACAGTACGCTGTGACGCCATTAGTGGATCCCACTATAAAAAATATAATCATCTGTTAAGTAAAATTGGTAGCTAGTAATCAGTCTAAGAAAACCGCATCAAAATCTCTTCCGTGTTTCTTATAATACATAATGCCAAAGCAAACCATTTGCCTCGACAACATATATTTCGAAAATGAAATATGTATAGTAAGAAGTATTTTTATAAATGCGCAAATACGCTGCATGCATACTGAACAAAGCTGCATCATACACACTTTTCGCTTGCTATAATTTTAAGTCTTATATAATAGTAGATTGCCGCCTAGCGGATAGGTACATTATCAGACTGTTACCGGGGTGTTATTGAAATTTTCCTAACAGAATAACACATTGTCCTACCCCAGTATCGATTTTAAGGTCAAATTTAGTTTTATTGCCGGATCATCGGCGATTATGCTTTCTTATCTGTGTGAATGGAGATCAACGAATCACCATATATTTGTGGTTAACCTGTTACTAATTACCTAAACTCACAAGGTAAAACAATTTTTATATCACTAATAAAATTAAGTTTGTTGACAAACTGCCCAAATAATAATATTCAAACATGGTGGGAAAATAGTTCTTAATGATAGAACATTAAGTGTTATGTTTGATAGTATTTGGATTGAAGCCAAATGACATTGAAATTTGTAATGGCTCGATCATAGTGTGGCTATACGTGTGATGTATATTTATTTGGTGACGTTTGTATGAATGGGATGACATCCATGTGTATCTCAAACAGTCGATGATGTGTGAGTGTGTGAGTAATTTTTGAGGCTGTGTGAAGATTTAAGCATGTGTGTTGTAATGACAATGAGTTAGTGTGTAATAAAATAAAATATCATTGAAAACGTGTCTTGCTGTTTGTCAATAATGTTTACTACATGTTTATTAAGTAAAGGTTTTCCATGGCAAGGCAATTTCATGTATTGAAATATAATCAACGAAAAGTAAAATAAAGACAGGCCTTTACTTTTACATTTAAATGTATCTAACATATTTATGTACCCTACAGCACCTACACCGCAAACCGCATCACGACTTAAAGCATTGTGCTTGCTCCAATCAAGTATTTGCTATGAGGTTACAAATAGTTTTCAGGGTTCGCCGAACATTACCATGCCTGATAATATTAAATAACATCAATTTTATGTTTATTGTTGTGAGCTAGTTAATAATAGCCTGCAGCTGCGAAGCTTAAATATTACAGACATTTTACAACTTGCTGGAAAACGTAATCACCATAATATAGTCTCAACGAGACCACCATGAAAGCCAACCTATTTAATATACACTTGAAACCTATTAGAAAACAACAACATCTAGTTCAGGTTATAGCATCGAACCAGTTGTAGTCTTATTTATAGAATAAGGCTTATGCCGTAGAAGCATCGAAGTGACATTAATTTAGTAAACCTGTTTCTTATCTGACCTGAAAGAGTTCAACTACTAATAACTTAATATTAAACGGTTTATATGAATATGCTGATTTAAAATTAAGTAATATCGTATCTTTCCTTTGCACATTGGACTGAAGAAATTGAAATCGAAGTGTACAGAAAAGAAATATTTGAAACATATCCCTTTACACGTTTAAGAGCCAGTTCTGGCCGAAATCATTGTACTAAAATATGCAGAATTCTTTGATGCATAGTTTAATAATACTCAAGGTTTTCTCCATAAATATTATAGTTTCTTTCTTTTGCTCTTATCTACGCTAAAATGTATGGCGTTAATTTTCCTTTGCGCGGAGACGAACACAAAGTGCCCGATGATATACAAAGATACAGTTCAATCTATATTGAACCCTATTTTCACAATGAAAAGCTGCATAATTGACTGCTCTGCTACGACCATCTATCTCTCTTGCTAAGATTATGTCGACCGTTTGGTGTCAAATTGATTGACCAATAGCGGACTAGAATTTTAACTGCGGGACTACGGGTACTGCGTAGTCAGGCACATGGGCTAGCCGTATAAATGTGGTGTTACTTATAGGCATTTTTAAGCTATTATCCTGAGAAGAATAAATATACTCCAGATGCCAATAAAACGAAATGTTTAATTCATAGTTCATCTGTTGCTTTGCGCTAATCGTTTATTGATGATGTTTGATTTTTGTTTCATACTTGTTGCTGATCTCGTGGTCTAAGTTGCGCTTATGTTGTGCTGTCGTGATGTTCTGGGTTCAAATTCCGGGTGGCAATGTTAGGGAATTCTCAATAGCAGCACACGCGGAGATATATACTTCATAAGCAGCGTAGATTCGCCTTCTATTTCATAGGACTTATGGATAATAGCTGGGGAATGTGGATGCTATAACAAAGAAAAGAAAAGAAGAGGTATCTTCTTTTCTTTTCTTTCTCGAAGTTGAAGGCGTGAGACTACGCATGTATGTATTTTAGTTGATAGTTCTCGCAAAGATTAAGAAATAATATTAAAGACTTCATGATACTTTGAGCTCATTCTGCGTAAATAGAAAGAACAAAGATTAAATAATTTTCGGGTACTTTGAAATAACTACATTTCAGAACGTTGAGACAACTACCATCTTAGTCTCTACGTGAACATGGCTGCTGTAAAGTAACCGAAACGTCAGGGCAAAGTGTAAACTTAAATATAAATAGTTTTAATTAATTTAAATAGCCTAAATTGTAGTAAAGGTCCATAATAGTAGTGTTAGAGTTTCAAAATTATGTAATGAAAGTTTTTTTTAAATAAACAACTCGACAAAATCCGTATAAAGTAGTTTAATTTGAATGCATAATGCACAGTAATTTCTATTGTACATTACTACGCTAAAATAGACGTTAATTTAAGCAACATTTAACTCGTAAAGATATACACATTAAATAACAATAAGGAACACACCATACAGATTCTACGCTAAAGCACTTTTGAATTGATGTCCTTTTAATTGTATAGGTACCGTTTAAGTACCATAAAATGACTTAATATTACCATATACGGTAAAGACCAACTACGTACCATGCGATGACAAAACCAATCATTATTAACGGCAGTATCACACATGCAGTCACGCCTATGTTTTTTAAGGGGTAGGCAGATGTGTGGGCTGTTTAAAGCTTCACTTGATAGCAGGCGCGCCTTTGGCATCTATCGGGCACGTTGCCAGACTACCTGTTGCTATTTCGAATTTCCTGAAAGAAACGGTATCTACCGAAGTGAGAGGTCAATGTGTACCAATTGTGATTGACTTACATAATGTCCTTTTGGATTCGTTTGCTAGACAATCCGTATTTAAAAGGGGTGTTATTTAAATGGTTAGCATAGTATTGGTATTTTTGTGAGCAGAAAAATATAATCTGTGAGCAGAAATAGCTAATTGATCAGCAACTCATGGCCAGCAAACTTTAAAAAGATCAATCTAAGTCGACGGAGCCCCGCTTCGCAGGGCTCCTATTTTTGGGTGGGTTTAAAAAAAGGAACCTAACATAACCTAACACTTCCAAGACGCAATACAGTGATTTGATGCGTATAGATGCTCGTTATGCTGTGCAATATTTGCTGACCAATTAGTATTTTTGATGATCATTATATTTAATCCCATTTAAAAGCTTTGGGAGCCAACTTAACTCGATATGAAAACGACAAAGATTAGTATGTTAAAGCTATGGAAGTGCAACCAAAACTGAACCGACCGAATTTTGTCACGGCGGCCAATCTTAACGGAGACTGGCCATCTGCGCACATCTGATATAGTGCACAAGAGTGTGCGCAAACACGTGCACTCGCTGCTCCCTAAAAATTATTTGTGTGATACCTAAAATAATTTTTATGCGACCGTAAGTTGTCAGGAGTACAGAAGAGGACATAGGTCACTTTTCGTCCAGAAAAGAAGTTCTGTTCCCTAGCGAAACCGCGGTCAAGAGCTAGTCCCGAACAAAAAAGAACGAAATAAGCATTACACAAGACGCAAAATATTGCACTCGATCAATGTTCGTTCATAACGAAAATGTTCCCTTTAATTGTTATCGCAATTTGCACAGTCTAATAAACGAACTTGCTATATTTACCAACAAAATACTTTAGTTAATTTATTAGCCGGGCCAACGTGCTTTTAATTAAGGCAATTAATACATTTCGTAAGTTACTTTAATTAATTACACCTATAACTGGCGTAATGGACTAAGGTTGATCAATAGACTGATAATAAAAAATTATTGTGAAGTTACCGTTTTAGTGGATACGTTTTGTAAACTCTCTTTAACATATATTATAGTAATATCAGCTCTGTATATAAATTGTCCCACTGCTGGGCAAGGGCTTCTTCTCAGTCTTAGAAGGGTGAGGCTATAGTCCACTACGCTGGCCTGCGTGTTGGCAGTCTTCACATGCCTTCTAGAACATTGTGGAAAACTCTCAAACATGCAGATTCTCTTACGATGTTTACCTTTACCGTTACACTAAGCGTAGATATTTAAGACGCACACAACTTCCAAAAGTCAAAGGTCCGTGCATTCAGATGGAACTCGAGACCTCAGCGTAGTAGTCTAACAGTCTTCCACTACGCTATCGCTGAAATTAAACTACTATATACGGATTTTATCGCATTGTTTATTTGACACTTTCTTACAAAGTTTTGAAAAACTGTTACACTACTATTACTATTAAACTTTACTAAAATTAGTAAAGTTTAATAGTAATAGTAAGCTAATTAAATTATATAATATTGTCTTCTGTTTACGCGAATGTTATTCATTGAAATTAAACTACTATATACGGATTTTATCGCGTTGTTTATTTGACACTATTACAAAATATTTTGTAATAGTGTCAAATAAACAACGCGATAAAATCCGTATATAGTAGTTTAATTTCAATAATTAAATTATTAAAACTATTTATAGGTACTATTATAATTTATGTTTACACGCTGTTAATAGCAGCGCAGTATATTATTACTGACATATCTACGTATATATATATACATATATGTATAGACTCACGCCTGTTTCCAAGAGTATTAGGAAGAGACTACAGATTTCCACTTGCTATGTTTCTAGTGTCTATATACTCACTTTCATATATCATGACTGATCGGTTTTGGGTAATCATAACCTTACTTGTCTCTAATCTGAACACACGACCATTTTCACCTGTCATTATAATTTAATTATATTACAATGTAATTACCGTAAATAATAACAGAATATTAATTAGCGCGATTGGCTCTCCTCCCACGAGCAAGGCCACAGTGTAACGTAAATAGCAAGTTAAAACGAGTTGGTTTAATCTAGAAAAGTGCCTCTCACGATACTAAGAGTTTAATAACGAGAAAGTTTGTTTTGTAAAATTGCGCACGTTCAGTGATAACAGACGATAAACAAACGTACACACAGCGTTTTATATAAGTACAGATATTTACTACAGATACCGTGTAAACATTTTCTCACTGGATCTAGGTACTAGGTACATATTCATTCTATTCGTATCATATGTGGGTAGTCGCTGTTTTTTCTGTTTTTACATAATCTTTCGACTATTTCCCTGAGCGGGTAGGCGGAATTGTATTACATCCATATATCGACAACTAAGGGTCAGGTCCCACGTCTGGTGCAAAAACCTATTGCGTAAGCCTATTGCTGTCTTGCTGCTACTACGAATTTAGTGACAACCGTGAAAATCCTAATTATACTTTTGATCGTCCCGGGAATTGGTAACTAGACCTCATGCACAATACTATAACTGTACCACCAAGGAAGTCTTTCTGTTCTCAGACCAGCAATATAAAATTAGAGCATTGATTATAGAGATCTATGAAAAATTTAATTTCGTCTGTACAATGAAGTAGCATTTTTAGTGGGCACCCGGGTAATTAAAAAGCTTGCGCTTATATACATACTAGCACAGTCTGACTGGGAAAGCGTGCTTCCTACAATAGATTATAGTCAAACAACCTTGCGTTTAATTTCTGCAGTGACTAGGGATTCCAGGTTCCTAAAGAGCGCTGTGGCACAGCGGACAAATAATATTTGTCCGCTGTTCTGGCAACGCGAAAACAAACTCATTTTAAAAGAATGTTACTGATGTTGTCTTCTGTTTACGCGAATGTTATTCATTGAAATTAAACTACTATATACGGATTTTATCGCGTTGTTTATTTGACACTTTATTACAAAATTTTGAAAACTGTTACACTACTATTACTACTAAACTTTACTAATTTTTAAGCTAATTAAATTATTGAAACTATTAAAACTATTACTATACTATTATACTATTTATATTTGTGTTTAAACTTTCCCCGACGTTTCGGTTGCTTTTCAGCAGCCATATCCCCGTGACCATGGCTGAAAATCCATCTGATTAGAAAAAGTAGGTACTGTTGCTAACCTACATTTACGTGAGCGAAGCTACGGTCAAAATCTAGTCTTTGATGTATGTGATCACATGTTTAATGCTACGCGACATATCTTCGGTTTTAGATTAAATTCTACGATACCGAAATACTTACTGTTCCATGCAGTGTAAGGTACGACATTAGTCTAAACAAAATAATAAAAGCTAATAGAATTACAGAATCAGTGAATAAATCATTCCGTACATGAGCTAACAAGCTGGACAATGGTATACTTGCCGCGATTTAGTTCAACTGAGCTCGTAAATCACATAAAATTGAACACCCACTACACTCGTAATAGAAACTCTCTGTATCTGATTAGACAATTGTTTTATTTACAGTACAACGCGGATTTGTTTGTTGTTACGTTGTCACTGCGACGTTGGTAGTAAAAAATAGTGTGCGATCGTAAGATTTGGAGTTCGATTCCCAACTTGGGCAAAATATTATTGGGTTTTTCTGTGAGGGGATTCTCAATAGTAGTCTATTGAGAATCCCCTCACAGAAAAACATCTCCACTCCAAATCCGATGACCGGCCACATGACCAAAGGCTGTACTGACTGCATTTGGTTATGTGGCCAGTCGTCGGCAACAAAATTACCCCCTATTGAATGGAAGCCAAAAAGGTGGTTAAATGTGAGCGTAATAATAAAAGACCTCTAGTTACTCCGTGCAAGGAACTTGGTTTGTTATCATTTAGGTTGGTGTAGTTTAGTTGAGATTGAGATTAACGTTGGACTGCAAAGTCCCAGGATTAAACGTACAGTATGTACCAGGAGGCAGATTGCAGAAGATATGACACAGTAGATGAGCTCACACCCCCTTTTAGATAGGAGTGAGAACTTATGTTCTCAATCGGTAGCGCACCCTAAACTGGCAAAGTGCGAACTTAATATCTACAACTCTGCCTACCCATGCAGAGACAAGCGTAAGTCTATGCTACTGTCTCAGAAATGACTTTACGACCTAAAACATAAAACTTGCGGCGTTAAAGTAATATTAGATGTATTTTAAACGAGTTAGCGCTTCACGATTGTGTCCCTAGGCACGTAGTTTATACCTAACTCTGCATTATTCAATAGTTCGTCCGTTCTATTCTGACGGTGTCGCGAAACGAGAACTTACGAAACTGTGTGACTATATGACTACACATCGAGTTATATTAAGCACTACGGAGTTCCATTTGCTATGATCCTGACATATTTTATTAATTGCTCTATGATCACTCGTCGGTAGGCTAAACTCTTGATCAATGGGCTTATACCCACGAAAAGTTTTGTATAGCCCACTTGATTTTGCTCCGAAATCGCTTACGTTAATGTATATTTTGCCAATAAATTTCTATTACTCGGGAACAGAACTTTTACTGGATGAAATGTACCCTATGTCCTTTTTTGTACCCCTGACGACGTGTATGCCAAATTACATGGTGATCATTAGAGCAGCGATAGCTCAGTGGGGAGACCAACAGACTGCAATGCAGAGGGTCTCGGGTTCAAACCCACGTCGCGCACCTCTGACTTTTGAAACGTATATGTCTTTTCGAAAATTATGTGCGTATTGATTGACAATTATCGCCTGCTCCGTGCCTCGGAAAGCACGTTAAGCCGTTGGTCCCGGCTGCCATGAACATCTATGGCAGTCGTTATTGGGAGAATGTCGACACAAAAGATCCCACTGGGTCGAAGTGTCGCTGGTCTGAACTGACTGGCCCCCACATAAGATAAGATAAGATACATGGTGATCGGTCGAGTAGTTAAGGCGTGAAATCGTAACAAACACACATTCGCATTTATAATATTAGTTAGGATGTCAAAACGTTAGTTAAAGTAGTATTTCTGTTTAAAAGTACCGCATTACCCATCAAGACATATTCTGGACATTAACATTTTGGATTCTAACGCGTCATCATCATCATCATCATCATGTCAGCCAAAAGACGTCCACTGCTGGACATAGGCCTCCCCCAAGGTTAACGCGTATTACAAGTAATATATGTAGTTGAGTTGTCTCTTCTTGCACGTACTACATTTTAATTCAATCGCCTGAAATTACTTGTGCTCGTTTCAAACCTCTAATATGACCACACCTTATTATCTTATACGCTTGTAATTTGTATTAAATCAATTAATAATATCTACAGTTGTCGAACCAAACCCCTGACCTTACTGAGCACGCAATCATGAGGTCAAACTTAGCCACGAAACCAATCAGTTTACTTTAATCTAGTTCTTATTTACGAAAAGGACTATGTTTTATATCTTATAATCTATATCTATAATTCTATACTAATAAAGGGGAAAAGATTTAACTCAAAAACCACTAAACCGATTTTGAAAATTCATTCACCATTAGAAAGCTACCTATATTATCACTGAGTAACATAGGCTAAATTTTATTTAAAAAAGAAGGCACTGTTACTGACATATCCTAACCTACTTTTACGCGAGCGAAGCCGCGGACAAAATCTAGTACATAATTATATTTTAAAGATGATAGAAAAGCAATACCTTTCATCAATCAAACATCGAGCCAACATCTTGAAACTCAACTGTTCGATGACCTGCAACACAACAACAAAACTGTTTTCTACTTATTTTTGTGAATTATTTATCGCGACGCCTCTTCAAAGTTAGCTCTGGCACTTGGCCAGGTATCAGGGGAAAGAGTGAAAATAACGCCAGTGACCTTTACACGACGGGCCTGCCTCACCTTGTCAGAACAAAAGATAGGTGTGTGGTATATGGGTAGTAGGTGAATGATATAGCTAGGGAGGGGCATCGTTTTTACTTCTAGGTTTATGGTTTTTTATAGCATACTAGCTGCGACTTCGTCCGCGTAGATTTTAACTAAAAAGTATTTGTCTCCGCGGAACCCTATTCTTTTTCTAAAATCAAAGTAGCCTATATTACTCTTTATAACATCAGCTATCTGCCAGTGAAAGTCTCGTCAAAATCGGTTCAGCCGTTTCGGAGATTAGCCGGAAGAAACAGACAGACAGACAGACAGAGAGACAAAATTTAAAAAATATATGTTTTCGTATAGGTACCTTATGTACTTTCATATGCATTAGATAAAAAGCTGTTATTTTGACATTACAAACAGATACTTCAATTTTATTTATTTGTATAGATGTATACTGTTTAAAAGTATTGTATGTAAGAAGCTTTACTTGAGCCGAGTAATGTTATCGAATGTTTCTGACGGAATCCTCAATAGTAGGAAAGCCGGCAATTTGTTTGGTTGACGGTTAGTTTTGCCACGTATTACATAAATTCAATACATTTTTATACTAGAAATAGATACTTGCATTTTTACACCTGACATGTTGTGACGTTGCCACATAGCTGGCAAGCTACATTAAAAGGAAATTAACATGAGGGGGTCTACATATGTACATACGTATGTATGTACAACACAGCTATTTCTTTAATTAAGATGCAGTATAATATATTCCCTTCTCTATCTTGTTAAGGACTGAATAATTTAGTTATCATCTCATCTATAATGGAAGGCGATATTGTAATTAGCAGTTTAATAAGTCTTGAGCTATCGCTATTCTTTTTCGTGAGAAGAACTTTGATTAATTAAATAAAGCTTACATATACGAAAGCCTAGTGGGAAACCGTTGGACTGCCACGCAGAGGTCTCGAGTTCGAACCCAAGGCGCGCATCTCTGACTTTTCGAAGTTATATGCGTATTAAATAGTTGATTATCGCTTGCTTTAACGGTGAAGAAAAACATCGTGAAGAAACCTGCATGTCTGAGAGCTCTCCATAATGTTCTCGAAGATATGTGAAGTCTGCCAACCCGCACTAGGCCAGCGTGGTGGACTATGGCCTAAGCCTTCTCATAGTGAGAAGAAGCCCGTGCCCAGCAGTGGGACAATTTAATACAAGGCTGATATTATTATTATTATGATATTTTAATTTGATTTTAAATAACCTTACTATTTATTCATTCGAGTAAGTAACTTATTTAACCTTACATTTGAAATATCCAACTCCTCGACAAACTCACATTTAAATTTTCACATTGATGGTAAACTACTCTAAATGGATTTTCGATAGCGGTTTATTTGATTAACATATGTAGGTAAATGAAATATTTATGTATCCATTGTCCTTGACGTTTTGGTTACCTTTAAGCGGTAATAGACATGGCGAGACAAAGAAGAATATAAAATAATAGCGCCATTTATATGTGAAGCATGTTAGGTATATTATAAATAGCTAGATTTTGCCCGTTGCTTCGCTCGCTTAAATGTAGGTTAAGTTGCATTAGTAAACGAACTTAATTCTAGATTAAAGGTACCCATAAAAATGTCTGTTTCCCTGACAACGTGTATGCAAATTTTAATCATGATCGCTCGAGTAGTTAAGGCATGAAATCCGTTACAAACAAATTCACATTCGCATTTATAATATTAGTTAGGATAAGTATAGAGGAACAAAATCTAAAACTACATACATATATCTAGAAAATGGTCGCTTCGGTACTGCCAGAATGTCAAGGAATGATGCTTCTATCCCCATATGAGACAAAACTAGCTTTACTGATTACAAAATCCTCCGCGGCCAGAAAGAATTCCTAGTGCAGAAGTTGTATCTTTAACCCGCAAAATCTGAGGTAGTACTGTCATCTTAGTTGGTGAATTATGTTTGTATCTCTACTGAACCCTTTAGTTAATACATGTCGTAAAGTTATATACCTGCAGTAAACAAAGTGTTGGACGTAAATGAAACTGCCCATCATTACAATCGACTTACGGTTCGAACTGAAATAATCACGTCGATTGGAAAGCATCAAATGATTTCGATGATTTGGTTAATGGATTGCTTTGTATTTGGCTCTTAACAGATTGATATATGCTTTGTATGACGTTGCAACACACCTATACCCCCTAAAGGGTAAGACAGCCATTACTTACACGTGTATTTTGCCTGCTGTTAAATGTAAAGTCAATGTTTACAAAGGGTATAATTTCAGTTCCCAAAAACATTTTTTTAACAGAATGTGCTTTACACATACATAGACCTGGACATGGATCGTCACTTACAACGATCCTGGCGTATACCCTTGCTTTTTTACTGTCACTAGAGGCATGCGCATTGGTTTAGGTCTTTTTATATAATATTTATCCAGAAAGTCTCCGATGATTCAGATTAGAGAGAACGTGTAGGGGTAAACTAAGTCTACGCTAATTGCTATCCCTCTGTCGTAGAAGAATTTGTAATAATTAAAATAATGAATTCAAGACAGATTCGATACAAATATTAGTCGATGAAATAGTCTCGGACGGAAATCGACTTTATGAATTCTAAACGTATTTCTAACGACAAAGTTACCAAACCATTAGGTACGCAATCAACTCAGTCAAGAATAAATCGTGTTGAAATTAAACTTCCCTTTAACTCCAACCATCTTAAAATCTAATTCACACACACCTAATCAAGGTATCATTAGCACATGAACTTGTTTAAAGCCGCGTGTACACATAGCGATGCGTAATTTGCGCGTATTACGCGATAACTGGACGCAAAAGCGCAAATATGCGGAACTTGCGCTCATCGCGCTAATCGTACATCAAATATGACGCATGCGTTAAGAGGCACTTGTAGTTTGTGTCTGAAGTATTAGTGTCTATGTTAAAGTGATGTTTTTGTGCTAAATTCTTTGAATTATGAAGTAATGATGTACCTACATACATACATAGGTACAATAACTCACTGTACAGTGTATACACATAAAAGGTTAGGCATTATTACACTTTAAGTTTGCAAGCCGTACAGGGTTAAATAAAAAATATTAATAAGCATATACACATGTCTTCTTTATATCATACTTAATTATGGGATTAAATATAATGATCAGCAAAAATACTAATTGGTCAGCAAATATTGCACAGCATAACGAGCATCTATACGCCTCAAATCACTGTATTCCGTCTCGGAAGTGTTAGGTTATGTTAGGTTCCTTTTTTAAACCCACTCAAAAATAGGAGCCCCGCCAAGCGGGGTTCCGTCGACTTAGTTTGATCTCTTTAAAATTTGCTGGCCATGAGTTGCTGATCAATTAGCTTTTTTTGCTGCGCAATTAGTATTTTTTTGCTGTACAGTTAAATACTACCCCTTAATTAATACGAGACAGACTCACTTTGGCAATCAGTGCATAGGTATATGATCATAATAATAATAATATTCTATCACATACACACAACACCATCTAGCCCAAACTAAGCAGAGCTTGTATTATGAGTACTAGACAATGGATAAACATACATATATACTTTTTTTTTGTAAATAATAATAATAATAATAATAATAAATTCTTTATTGCAACAAAAAGTTAATAGATACATATTATACATAGAAACACCCAGACCAATGCAAACATCTATGTTCATGCACACAAATGTTTGACTTGTGCGGGAAGCGAACCCGCGACCTCATGCGTGGCAGTCGGTTACACTAACCACTACGCCATCGAGATGATCATGATCAAACAATGTACAAATACTGTGTTGATTATTACGTGTGTGTATATAATATATGTAATTGTTACAAATGTAAATGTACTTGCTTTCTTTCTTTTTCAATAAATATTATCTATATATTAATACGTGAAGCGAAAACTTTGGATCCCTTTTTACGAAAATTGGGCGGACGGACGAGTATGAAATTTCGCACACTTATAGTTTATACAGAGAAGAAGTGACGAATGCTAATATTTTTATAAAATATGCGTTAGAAATACATAAAATTAAGGAAAAAACACTACACGCACACAACCATGCATTTGACACACGCAGTCGAAGCGCGTAACTATGGTTACATATATCAATATATAATGGCATAATATATATTAGCAATATCTTAAAACTTTGGTCGAATTTCGAGCACTAGGCGACCGCTAGTTATTATTATTACTTACCAACGTTTGTTCCTCCTCTTTTTACAAAACTCAAGACTTTTAACCAAAAGACATATTTTAAGTCTTAAGTCTTAGTCGTGCGATTCTGATATTTGTATTATTGCATGATAAAATGTAATAATGAAGATGGTCGAGGTCGCGGGTTCGATTCTCGCACAAGTCAAACATTTGTGTGCATGAACATGGATGTTTGTCTTGGTCTGGGTGTTTCTATGTATAATATGTATGTATTTACAAAAAAAAAAGTATATATGTATGTTTATCCATCGTCTAGTACCCATAGTACAAGCTCTGCTTAGTTTGGACTAGATGGTGTTGTGTGTATGTGGTAGAATATTATTATTATTATTATAATTATGAAAAGTGATAGAATGAAAGTTGTTAAGTAAGATATACATTAGTCACAAGTAAAAGGTTTTTCATAAATAAACCTGTATAAGGTGGCTATTTGCAACCCTTTTTGGTTTCTACTGCGCATTGAAACTACGTTCTGCTATTGAGGAATTCGTAATAGGTAATCACTATAACACTGTGTCGGACATCGAACCGACAATGTTAGACCAAGCCACTTTTTGAATATCGTAACAGAATAATCCAATAACACTGCCCAATCTGGGAATAGAACCAGACGTGACCTAATGCACAACAGTCGCATACACTGTTGCTGCGCCACCGACGAAGTAATCTATACTAATATTATAAAGCTGAAGAGTTTGTTTGTTTGTTTGTTTGTTTGCTTGCTTGAACGCGCTAATCTCAGGAACTATTGGTCCGATTTAAAAAATCTTTCAGTGTTAGATAGCCCATTTATCGAGGTAGGCTATAGGCTATATATCATCACGCTAAGATCAATAGGAGCGGAGCACCAATAAATAATGTTTCAAAATCGGAGGATATTTTTTCCTTTTGAGAGCTTCCGCTGCGTGCGCTACGTAAACAGTTAAAGTTTCGCAAAAATAATGTATGACAGAATTGTTCCTCTTTAAAAGTTCTAAAAAAAAGTCCGCGACAGCATATGTCTATCTTTTAAGGTTGGCTCACTATAACCATTTTTATGCTAACGAAATTTGTTCTAAAATAATGCATTATTTGCCAAGGTATTTTTATAAACATGATATTAATCCTTATCCAAATAAATACGTTATTCATCACAAGTATTTAATTTAAAACAAAATTGCCCTTTACATCATTCGATTTCAATAAATATCTTAGGAGATATAGCAGTTTTAAAATAACATCGCAGCAAAATAATTACCCATTACAGACATAGTACAAACGATGTTTCTCCTGGTTTATTCTGCGTGATTACTACTGGTTCGATTTGAAAAATTCTTTTAGTGTTGGATGGCCTATTTGTCGAGGAAGGCTATAGGCTATATAACATCACGCTACGACCCACGGGGGCGGCGCAGTGACGATAAACGCGGGTGAAACCGCGGGAACATCTAGTCTATAATAATATTATAAAGCTGAAGAGTTTGTTTGTTTGATTGAACGCGCTAATCTCAGAAAGTACTGGTTCGATTTGAAAAATTCTTTTAGTGTTGGATAGCTTATTTATCGAGGAAGTCTATAGGCTTTATAACATTACGCTACGACCCACGGGGGCGGCGCAGAAACGCGATAAACGCGGGTGAAACCGCGGAAACATTTCGTAATATAATATTAGTAGCACAAAAATTGTCGGCCTCGTTGGCGTAATGGTTAGTGTAACCGACTGCAACGCCTGAGGTCGCGGGTTAGATTGCGCCCAAGTCAAACATTTGTGTGCATAAACATGAATGTTTGTCTTGGTCTAGGTGGTTCTAGTATTTACAAAAAAATTGTATATATGTATGTATGTTTATCCATTGTCTAGTGCCCACAGTACAAGCTCTGCTTAGTTTGGCCTAGATGGTGTTGTGTGTTTGTGGTAGAATATTATTATTATAAATATCATATCTTACAACCCAATTTCCCTTTTCTCTATATTAAAAAGAAAATAACAATATGGGTGCATACTGATACGCGGTATTAAAATATTATACTGTACAATGGTAACATATCGGTATATTATCGGTATCGGTCTGCATTCTGATATCAATCACGTGTTATCAGCGATAATGTCCGACTATCGACGTATTTATATGTGATAATGTATCGTAAGAGTAACATTTAAAATGGCTTGCTAACCTATTCATATAATATTTATATATAACGTGTTACAGAGAGGTGTGGTCAAAATTAAGCGTCACGTAATGAAGCCTCTGTACAATGGAAAATCGACAAATGAATTCGAAAAATAATGTATTTTTTTCACTAAGATATAGCATTTTATTTTTTAACGACTTATCAATATCAGCCCATTCTAGTCCACACTAACAACTGCCACGTTGACCTCTGTTAGAAAATGTATCCGGCAAACCCGGTTTTAATTAAACTCGATTGATCAGCTTCTCGTAGGTCACTGTTGGTCATCAGGCTTAGCTATTTG
The DNA here is from genome assembly GCA_963564715.1 of Catocala sponsa. NCBI lineage: Eukaryota > Metazoa > Arthropoda > Insecta > Lepidoptera > Erebidae > Catocala > Catocala sponsa. The sequence continues at coordinate 6,142,162 of OY751346.1, read as the reverse complement.
CGCTACAACATCCACTCTTTCGTCTACCGCCTGTTTATTTCAGCCACCGTCACACCACGTTCTTTACAATCACTATATGCTAAGTTTACTGTAAAGACATTATAAGTTTTAGTAAGAGGAATCAGTTGAAACTAAATAATGAACCAGTGTAAGAACAAAGAGACAAAAAATTAGTTTTTTACTAGAAGTTTCTGCCTATCTATCTTACCTAGGGTTGCCAACATATTTTCGACGAAATATAGTATTTTTAAAATAAGCTATAACAAAATATAGTACATTTATAAAACTATAGTATTTTATGGAAAACATTTATTTGTTATCTACGGTTTTTTTTTAATATGATCGACCTTGTTAATTTGACATCACGAACAGGTTCGAAACGGATTATGTACGGATATATGCTTCCGCATCAGTAGTAAAGAAGCGTCGATAGTTTTTTGAATAAAGGTTTTGGTTTGTTGTTTTTCGTTGTTGAAATATAGTATTTTAGCATACTATATATTTCTTCAACAGTATATAGTACGCAGACCCGAAATATAGTAAAATACTATATATTATTTTACGGTTTGTAACCCTAATCTTACCTGAACTATAAATATACAGCCGTGAAATTTTGTAATGACTGTAAATTCACGTATTGTGTTGCAAATCGCCCTTTAAGAGCCCGCACATTTATTTAAAGAATTATCACTATCAAATTATCTAATGATTATAGATGCGACTGCGGTATCGTAATCCTATCTGGATTATAAATTATTTATATAACACTGAACGCTGGCAATGGCTTTGAAATATAGTGCTCTCTCAGCTATTATTTTTATAAAAGAGATCCAGATTAAAGGCTACTATGGATCCAGAAAAAGGTATTTTTATTTAAAATTCCATTATGTATTGTATCTAGACTAAAATACTTGTAAATATTCTTCTTTGTAAGGTACTATTAAAAAAATCTATTGCAATACTTGCGTAGATACATTACTTTGTAAAATCAATATTTTCGCCCAAACGTTGGTATCTCTTTGCAAATAATATAGATAAGGTTTTAACAAGTAAAGAATGCGTGTTGAAATAAAATAGTTTTTAAAATGCGTTTTATGATATAGATAAACAGTGTTTTTCTATTAAATCAGCGCCTCAATCCCATTTAAACAAGTGAGAAACGACAATGAATTGCTGTAAATCTTAGAGTTAGAAAAATGGTTCAAGTAATATGCAAAGGTCAGAGGTCAAAGGCCATAATCATTTCGGGGGTATATCGACTATGGTGAGTCGAACGGCGTTGACCGCGAGTCTTTAGCTCTTACGGTTCTTGAGTTGAAAGTTGTATAACAGACAGACGGATGGATAAAGCTGTTGCATAAGAGTTTTTCGAACTCTAAAAAGCCAATATTACTTTTTTCATTTTGATGACTTCATACATGCATAGTCAAGCATGTGTCACGAAAGAGCTGAGTAAAATTGTGGTTTTAGGTACCACATACTAGGGGCATACCTTTTGCAGTGAACCGGGCACAGTTCCTGACATCGTACTATAATTCTGAAGAAAAAAACCCAATAACACTTCGCCCAACCCTATTTTCACTACCGTTGCACCGCCGTGGCAGTGAAGCAGTATACTATAAGTAATCGCATTTCTTGGAACCTATAATAGATATGAAAGAGGAATTTCACTTTCATATATTATTATATAGATACCTAGAAATATGAGTATGACATTGACTGACTCATTTATTATGAAATCTTTGACTCTATAAACTTGTAAAAAAGAAAAAAGGATATTGCAGCTTTTGGTAACCATAATGAAAACTTTAAAACATTGGTACACTCGATTCCTTCTTTTCGTAATTTGCTTAAATAGACTGCGGCTAAAATAACTTTAATAAAAGTTTCATCAATACCATTATATGTCTAGTTATACCGGTTATGGTTTATCTTATGAACCTAGTTCTAATTAAACTAACTACCATTGTTTGATAAATACAGTAATTTAATTATCATGATAAAGGCAGTTTGATAAGTACTATAAAAAAAGCAGTTTCGCTTTGTGCATTTTATCCTAAACCGTGCATCGGAATATATTAATTATGAATGTGGGTTACAAATAATTTGCATACGATAGTGATAAGCCATGTATATTGAATAGAAAATATATAGAAATAAAATGAATTCATCAATTTCGTTTAAATGTAATTTACAGCTATCTAATTTATTGGACATTATTTATGGTTTGACAAGATTAGGAATGTTTATCTTTAGCTGTTCGAACTAACGTAATATTATGTATAATACATGGCCTGCGATAATATGAATATATATTTATTCATGTTCGAATTTAGTAATAGTGTGCCTATTTAAAATGCTCGTAAGGAAACATAGATTTGTGAAGCGGGATTGTACTTAGCATTCTTAGCAATTTTGATGTATAGCATTTTATTTTATGCCGGGTAGAAATAGGGTAAATCATTTGCTGTCTAGAACTTACTTTATTATAATGTAAAACGGTAGTACAGTTTTAGTAAGCAGTTTATATAGTTTATGTGTCATCTTTCCGGGATAATAGCACCACACGTGAATAAAGAAGCAGCAATGACTCAGATAAACGTTCAACAGCAATATTCAAATCATGCAAAATAACATATCTGCACTTACGGATAGTCCAGCTATTTATACAGCAAATATCGTAATAATTGCTAACATAAATACTCGCTCACGATTGTTAGAGTACATCAATGACAACCCATCATTTCTCGCAAGGTTGTCCTCACAATAGGACCAATACATGTCCAACACGAACTGCTCATAATATAGGTATCCATTATTACAACCATATTGTCTCGAAACACTGGCAGAAATGTCTTTACGTGTCCGTTTTATTAAGGCAATATTTCTTAAAGAAAAATACATCAATACCAAGATTCAAGAAGATTTTCAACGTATTTGGATGAGAAATAAAAAACTGCTGGCGTTTTAGGAACATGTATTTTGGAGAGGATATTTTCGGACATGGTCGCGGCCAATGCTGTCTGAAACTAATAATGAACCGAAGTGTTTAGTTTATTTATACAAGAGTAACAGGATGTAGACATTTTATAAAAGCGTTATTTAAAAGAGAAATCGTACTAATACATCATATATTATATATTTGTAGTTCGGTTTTGACATGACAACATCACTCTTCGTTGATTTATTTAACTAAAAAGATGCCAGTGCTATCTCTTGGCGGTCTACATAAAATCTTACCAAATTTCATTATTAGTTGCGGCATTAGTAGCCCATCGGTAGATTAGTCTACATCCCATTAAACTCCCTAATTAATGATAATAATTAATGGTTATTCATAAGTGCATAAACTGCGTGGCTTTGAGTTGTTTATAGTGTTTTCAAATGTGTGTTAACTTTACCAATCGGTACCCTTCTCATTCAATTATCGAGATATTGTAAAGTTTTAAGGGTATTAATACATTATGTCTCTAGTTATTGTGATCATCCGATCAGAACTAGACTTAGTACATATTAGTTTGTGAACGGTAGGGATTATTATGTTTAAACGCCCTACAGACTGAAAATTAATAAAAAGTATTAGTTATTGTAGATGGTAGGTGATTTCATACAACAAGATACTTTTATATTATAGTTGTTTGTGACGGCATAGTGGGCACAAACCGTAATGGAATACCTGCGTCTAGACAACATACTGATAATTTAATACCTGACATTTCAATTCAGTTACTATAAAGACAACTATTAATCGTCTTATAACTGAAATACTCAACTAGTCTTACTCATCTTTTACGCAAACACCCAAAACGTTATCGAATCATATAACCTCCGTAATAGGTCCCTTGCCTAACATTCGTCTCGAGCGATGTACTAACATTTGTTAGTCTAGCCTAGACATCAGAACAAGTTAATCTACGCAACTAATGACACAATGTAATTACGCAACCGCTGCATAGATGAGATAGGAGGCAAGCGCGCGTGACGACCCATTACTGAGAACAAAGATTATCGTTATATCATTAAATGGTATACTGGTTGATCATTATTAATATTGGTATATATAGGCGGCGCGTTTAATTATGCCTTTGGTCTAGTACCTACTAAGCGATGCAGGTGACGTCTCTCGTGGTTTGGATCGATACGCCATGAGATGCATTACAGAAGCTACAATAATACATGCCTGCAGTAAGCATAAAGCGTATAAGATGACGCTGTTTGCGATCTTTAGGTAGGAGTATTGATAGGAGATGTAAGTAAAATAAAAGTAAAATCTGGTGTCTCTAAAAAGCGGGTCTCAGAATGAATATTTGCCTGGATAACACGACGTCTCATCTTATCTTATGTGGGGGCCAGTCAGTGCAGACAGGCGACACTTCGACCCAGTGGGATCTTTTATGTCGACACTCTCCAAATAACGACCGCCATAGATGGTCATGGCAGCCGGGACCAACGGCTTAACGTGCTCTCCGAGCCGAGGTACGGAGCAGGCGATAATAATTGTCAATCAATACGCACATAATTTCGAAAAGTCATATAACTTTCGAAAGTCAGAGGTGCATGACGTGGGTTCGAACCCGAGACCCTCTGCATTGCAGTCTGTTGGTCTCCCCACTGAGCTATCGCTGCTCGTGTCATCTTAGTCGCCCCGTGAACATGACTGCTGAAAAGTAACCGAAACGGCGAAGATAGTGTAAAATTAAATCTAAGTAGCTTTTATAATTTAAATAGCTTAGATATAAGTAAACAGTAACTAGTAAAAGTGTTTAACAATAGTAGTTTCAAGTTTCAAATTTAAGTTAAAATAATATTTTATCCATATTTAAAATTTCTTGTTCTGCTATTTAAGTATTTGTAAAAAATACCCAAGTTATCGTATAAACTATAAAGTGCTCATCGCAAGTTTCATCACCTTGACATTGGAAACACTTGCTCAATATAAGCACTTCATTACCTAACGTGAATTCTGAAACCCAAAAAGCAGCTTTTAACGCCGCACACCATGTACAATATCGTATCTCTTAAAACTTTTATGTGCGAACACTCCACACGTCCCGCAAAACGATTAAAACTTACCGCCACACGCCGCGCCGCCTGTTTTCGGTTAACGCTCGCGCCTCTTCTAAACATTTTTTTAATGCAAAAATACGAAAACATCATGTTTTAATGTTTTCATTGCAAAGCAAACGTAGGTTTTCATGTTAATCTGTAAAAGAAGAAAAGAGAAACATTAAAAAGTGTGGTTGTTTACTTTTTTCGTACAAACTGTTGCTGTGTTTTGAATTTTACGTGTGTGTCTTAAAGAGAGATACCTACTGCCCGCAATTGCCTTCGATTTTTACATGGCTGCGTTGCCAACATTGCAGCGCTGTTTGTTTTTTATTGGACAGTTGGTAGCTGCTATACTATTTTTATATTGCCATAATTACCTGTAGGTATGCGCTCTTTTAAATTAAACTACTTTATACAGATTTAACCGCGTGAGTTATTTGAAAATAATTTATAAATTGGTTTAAATAATTTTGAAACTATTAAACTACTACTATTGAAATGATTAAGTGCTGAAACAATATTATATAGGTATACGTCCTTTCATTCTATTCCTACTTTACGTGTATGAGGAATGTGATGAAAGTGAATAAAGCCAGAGAAGTGTGTCAGGATCGTAGCAAATGGAAATCCGTAGTCTCTGCCGATCCCTCTGGGAAACAGGCGTGAATCTATGTATGTATGTATGTATGTACGTACTTTCATTAAGCGATCCAATTTATTCATTTAACAGAAAGCGTAGTGAAAATCAGCAACATTTTTATAACGGATGTGGTGAGTGTGATACAGAGATTAAAGCGAGAGATATTTTCATGTTATGAAATAAATGCTGTGCATAATATTGATCAGATGGAAAATGAACATCTGCGATAAGTATTATTCTCTGTATTGCAATGCATAGATTAATTCCTAGCGCGATAGATCGATTATAAATATTGCCTTCTTTTTTCGTATCAAATCTGTGTACGATACTAATTTAGCTGTAAGTTTTCCTAAAATTGTAAAATAAAATAAAAATAAAATAAAATAAATATTCAGACTACGGAGAGAATATAAAAACAGTTATTTGTTAACCATATAACTAGTTTTCCTTTGTTGCGAAATTCGTATCCTAACTAATATAATAAACTAGATGTTGCTGCGGTTTCACCCACGTTTATCGTAACTGCGCTGCCCCCGTGGGTCGTAGAGGGATGTTATAATATAATTATAGCCTATAGCCTTCCTCGATAAATAGGCTATCCAAAACTTACAGATTTTTCAAATCGAACCAGTGGTTCCCGAGATTAGCGCGTTCAAACAAACAAACTCTTCAGCTTTATAATATTAGCATAGATGCGAAAGTGAGTTTGTTTGTTTGTTACACTTTGACGCCTTAACTACTCAACCGATCATCATGAAATTTCGCATACACGTTGTTTGGGATGCAGAAAAAGACATAAGGTAATTTTCATTCCAGAAAAAAACACTATACTTAACTTAACTTAACATACATTTATGCAACCGAATCGGACAAAATCTAGTTCTAATATAATATTGGTAGGTAACTCATGGAGGTGCTCGCAGCTACATCAGCAGCCATGCATAAAACTTATTAGATCGGATGATGTGCAACGAAACAACGTTTCTATCACGACCCTTTTATCTCGTGATTTATCTTCTTAAGTACAACATTCTAAAATAACCGCTGCCATCAATTTGTCTGATGCTCACGTCCCTGACACCTTCATGTAATTCAATTAATGTAAAGCGTTGACATGCGTGCCTCCGCATACGCCTCGCACTTAAGTCTCCACGGTCGAAAGTTATTTGTCGCTACACGTTCCACTCACTTGGACAGCATTGTAAGCAGATGGCGTCTGCTTCCTCATTACTGGTGCATGTATTAGATGTTATTTATTAGCTGTCTTGTCTTTAGAGAAGCAAAATATGTGTATTTGAATTATATATACCTACTACCTAAAACCACGCTTCACTCTGACTCAGTCTGATACTTTAAATGCCTGTACCAATGAGAGCTTCGGCTTAAAAAGTATATAAGAACACGCTTATAAAGAAGGCAACGTTGTGTAAAATCTACACTACGAGTTTTGCAGACACATATACATATACACCGGTCTTTTATGAAAAGTTTTATATATATTTTTAGTTTAGTTTTATTTATATATATATAAAACTTTTCATAACAGACCGGTGTCTTTTGACTATACAAGAGAGGTATCGCGTCGTGTATTCGGTCGTGTTTTAATATGATTCGAATTATATTGCGTATCACTAAGATCTACATACATAGACACACGCATTTTTCCCGGAGGGATAGCAGAGGCTGAGAATTTCCACTTGATACACTCCTGATATATCTCTCTTTCTTTATTCACTGTCATTATATTAATATCGTCGATCTATGGTACTCTTAAACTAACCTGAAATATATATGATCCTTTTATTGGCCTTAGTGTATTACACTTAGTTGGGTCAGCACTTTCGATCCTGTTTTTAATTCAACTAATCTGAAGCGATGAGTCCGCAATTTGTTTGACTTTCAGCATCACCGCATTTTAGGCTGATCGGCTTATGTCGACAGTCCCTAGAGTCGGGAATGCGGGGAATATTTCTGGTATTACAAGAGATTATAGGCTTCGGTAACGGTTTACCGTCACATGGGTCATTTGTTTGTCTACCGACTTTGTTGATTAAATATCATCAATTTCTTTATACAACGTGTAACAGAAAGGTGTGGTCATATTTAAGTGTCACATAATATTATATCATATTTAAGTCATATTGCTCTGGTCTGGTATTGGTCATAATTAAGTACAATGGAAAACCGCCACAAATAACTTCATAGACATTATTTTCATTAATATATACATTTTAGTCAATATTTGTGTAAGTATCGACTAGAATTTATTGACATCAATAAATGACCGGGCGCAATTATGATAGTGATGTAATGCAATTATTGTTTGTGTTTAAATAATAAATAAGATAAATGATTGAAAAAAAGAAACACAAAGATATATTTATTTATACTTTATTCCGGTATAGGGCACGTGTAGGTTATATTACGGCCCAAAAGTATAACCACATCTTTCTGTTACACGCTGTATACTACCAACATATTTATTATTAATATCATTCATGAGTACCATGCAAAAAAGTCATTCACAAATATACGTCTTTTGAAGCATATAAGGAAATAGAATTCAATAATTTCTGCTTGTATATCAAGTGTCATAGAACTGACAGCTGACAGCTTGATGTGTTAACGTAAGATCCATCTTGAACTTGACCGCAACAACCTCATTTAACTTTACTAAGAAAATTTGCGTATATTTAAGTATTGCTGTGGCTAAACTGACGTTATATCTATACAAGATTTATAGCTAGTGCAGCAGACTACAAAGATTTGATATAATTTTTACTATACATATATTTTGGTTGATTGAACCATTTTTCGAATTTTACCTTTGAAAACCGAGGAAAACTGGAAACAGCGATCTCTTAAATGTCGTCACATTGCCAACAAAGCTATTCATGGTCCTACGTCAAAAATTGAAATTTATTTATACATTTTTCAGTACGTTCAATCTCTGCTTGTCTTTTTCCTCAATTATAATCTAGGTTGTATCTTAAAGTAATTATAATATGAAAATTTAATTATAGGTATCTTAAGATAATTATAATAATTAAGTAATTTAAAATATAATTGAGGAAATAAAATACAAATATTGTTTTCAATGTTCTAACATTTCATTTCTCTTGTCCACAGTCAATGATACAACTAAAAGAACGCAAGGAAATGGACGAGGCGTTCAAAAAGGCGCAGAAGCCTTGGGCCAAGCTGCTGCAGAAGGTGGAACGAACCAGGCTGGAGTACCACACGGCGTGCAAGCAAGAACGGACCGCGCAGAACCAGGAGAGGAATGCAAGTGGCGACAGCTCACTTAGTCCAGATCAGGTCAGTTTTCTATACCAATACCTGACTCGTCTTACTACAAAGGCCAGTTAACATGCTACTTTTAAGAAACTATATTTGGTACGATAACGTTATTTATCAATTTAATAACATTATATTGTCATTTTAATAAGTTATCGTTATATTACCTATGTCGTTACATTAACGTAAAGGTCAGTTTTTACCAATACCTGAGTCGTGTTACTACAGAGTGATTACACGTTACGTTTAAGAAACTATGTTCGGTACGATAACGTTAAGTTATCGGCATAATAACGTTTTATTCATCATAATCATCTTAGCTGAAAGACGTTTATTGCTGGATATAGACCTTCCTCAAAGTTTTCCGCACAAAAGAAAGTGATTGGATGCGGGTAGCCCAAGATGACCGGTCTTGACCTACCCGCGTCCAACCGCTTGCCGCGACACTTACTAGATCGTACGTTATATTATTATTATTTTATTATCATTACTTCGTCGTTACAATAACGTAAACGTTTCGTCATTATTATTATATTACCTTTACGGTAACGTTAATATACTGTTACAGTAACGTTATTTCCTAGTTAAAATAACATGCAGTTAATGTTACAATTACGGTAATAACGTAATTGTAACAATAAATTAAAGTTATTTATAGCTGACTTTATCGATACAATTTCGTACCGTAATATATAAAATTCTTATTTGTGTATTCTAGTAACGAATATTGGAGGTTCTTTCGAAACCAATCACGTTTTTTATTGCCAAACAATACAATGTTTTGCTTTAATTACGACAATGTTTGTACTATATATTTCTACCAAGTCCCAATTTATTCAATACTCATCATTATACATACATACTAGCTGTCCCGACAGACGTCGCCCTGTACACAAGAGAAAAAAAAAACCATATCTACACCATTGTCGAATCCACTTGAACACACACAAAAAGTTTCATCAAAATCGGTCCAGCCGTTTAGGAGGAGTTCAGTGACATACACACGTACAGTAGTATTATATATATAAAGATATGTATTACTAGCTGTCTCCCGCAGTTTCACTTATGTTTGTGATTACTGCTTTGCTGCCGTGACTCGTAGTGTGATGTTATAGAGCCAATAATCTTCCTTAAGAATCGAAATATCAAATGCAGAAGGAATTTCCAAATATATAGTGTGATAGTACCAGAGATTAGCGCGTTCAAACAAAGAACAAAGAAACCCAGCTTTAGTTTATTACTCACTTCGCTCGATAGGGAATAGTATTTTTTCTAGATAAGAGGAGTATCAAGTATAAAGTAGAAAGTACTTAGTATCTTTCTGTACCGCTGACAACGTGTATGCCAAATTTCATAATGATCAGTCGGGTAGGTAAGGGCGCCTTCAAATTTGCCGCAATGTACAGCGCGGCTTCAGTGCTGTGGCCTCGCTGCTTTTTAAATTCATATAAATACAAACGCGCGACTGGAGCGCTGCATCCGCGCTACTGCTGCGCATTAGATCATCGATAGACTAGTGACGGCTGCGTGGCGGCAGCGTTGCAGCCGCGCTGCAAATTTGAAGGCGCCCTAAGACGTGAAAGAGTAACAAATAAACAAACTCACATTCGCATCCCAATAAATATTATAAATGCGAATGTGAGTCATCATTAACATGAAATTTCGTATAGGTACCGAACAACACGTTGTCAGGGGTACAGAGAAAGACATAAGGTAGATACCCTTCATCTAAAAAATCGTACGCAGGGATTGAAAATTGACACCTACATTTATGCGAGCGGAGCCGCGGACAAAATGTAATTTATAATATTAGTTAGGATGGGTATAGATAATGAATGCCGTAAAATAATTACACCAAAAACAATACCTCAAATAACCAGTATTCAAATTCCAAACAGAAATATGTATATTGTTTGTTTGTGGTATTAATGTTGAATCACGTTTCACAAACGGTTATTAATGTTGGTAACATCGGTTATAAACACGGTGCATTTATAGTTGCCCTATATAGTGATTAATGTATTCAGCGCTTCGTAGGTTCTGTATTATCTCATTGTGCTGCCTCGATGGCGCAGTGATCGTGAATGCATTCTGCGTGAGGTGTGTAGTTCGATTCCGGATCGGCCAAAGTGTTATCTTTTGGGGAATTTACACTTACTATACTACATACTTACTATTTCAAAACTACAAGCTGCTTCATAGAATGTTGTAATAGGCAACCTAAAACAACCTTGACCGGGAATTGAATTCGGGGTGCCCACGGTTTCAAGCAAACATAAACGCAAAGAAAATTTATGCCGCAGTCTCACACAATATCTCCAAATAAATTCTATTAAAACTTTTTATTGTGACATCAATCACAGGAAGAGTAAGTCTTGTAAAACCGCTCCACCTAGTTACTCAGTGCTGAGTAAAATAAGTTTAGTATAAGTGGACTTAATCAGCTGACAGGATTTAAAACAGAGAAGCCTATTTGGTCCGGCCCAGCCAAGATAAAATGTACTACTTAGCCCGATCCACGATCACAAAAACGCAAAATGTATTAATAGAAACAAAATACATACAACTTATAAATTTCTTGAGATCTAAAACAGAATTGTTCACTAATTCAGCAATGTGCGTTTGAAATTTGAGTCCAGTTACTGAAAACTGACCGAATGCGAGTAATTTGTTTGACAGTTTCCTATAGGGAAATTGTTATGTATTGTGATCTATCTAGTACCAATAAAAAAATATTATGATCATTAAAGTTTAAAAAGGCTTGTGCTATATACATTACAGAATGTCGCATTAATATTTAAAAATTGAGTTACAAACTATGTTTCATTGCCAATTTTAAAATTTTATTTTTATTTTCATATTCTATTTAATAATAAATTATTTATTAAAATATTCTATATCTTTTCACAACACATTTAATTATGAAATATTATTATAATATATTAACATCGTTAAATCAAAATGGCCGATGTTTATGCGTATCCGCGTCAGGTAAAAAAGATAAGGAATAAGATGTTTCATTAGAAATATATTCTCTCCACAGTTATCAGTTATCATACGTTATCAAATGATTGACTTATCATATTTTATCACAACAAGACGGTTGCCGCCAAAGCAATATGATACACCGACGCCATAGCGTATTTGACCTGCAATATCATAATATTGCAGGGGCACACCGGTGGACAGGCACAATAGATTTTTAATTATGTCTGCTATTCTAAGACTTGACAGACATTTACGCAACTGTTATACACTGAAATTATACTACTTTATACGGCTTTATTATGTCGTTTATTTTAAAACACTATAAGCTGCACTTTTTGTGCGAAACCATGCTCACGGGATGACTCTCTGCCCGTGAACATGGCTGCTGAAAAGCAACCGAAACGTCGAGGCAAGTGTTAATATAAATATAAATGATTTTAATAATTTGTTTAATAGTACCTAGGTTTAACAATAGTAGTGTAATAGTTTTAAAATTAGCTAACAAAAGAGTTTTAAAATAAACAACGTGATAAAATCTGTATAACGCAATTTATTTTAAATCCCCTTGACTCATTCACGAAAATTCACAATGTAATGACTAATGTGTAACAGCCTATTACATATTTAACAGTTTCGCGTAAACCAATACGAAAGATATGATGACGTGTGCCCATTTCGTTATGTTCTGAGTCTCGTTGCGGACTGGCGGGTATTCGTGAATCATTGGCCACTTCGCTCTCGGCTCGGCTCGCAATATCGCCTGCATTACGATACCGGAATGTCGGTGCGATGACCTGTTTTGTTCATTTTCTAACGAATACCGATACGAAATAGGTCAATGCGTGTTTGATGTTGATTTTAGGATACTAGGAAATTAACTTTTGATCTATAACGTAGCTGTAAGGTGTGGTCTTTAGGAGCGTTTGGAAAAGCGTATTAACTAGTTAAACTTTGGAAACTACATGGTTAGACAGGGTTTCTGGTTAGAATTATATACTCTCAAGAAGTTTTGAGTTGCAGCCCAAAACCCAGAAATTATTGCGGTGCTTCGTTTCCAAAGAACTAAAATCGCTAGAAAGGTTATATATAATGTGCTTGTATACATTTCATATACTTATTAAGGAAAATGTGTCCAACTAATGTCTTCCAAATATAGTAACTATTTATAAGTGACGCACTTAGTTCATAATAACATACGACGCACGCCTAAATTTTTGGGGAGGCAGGATTGTTTAAACCAAATTTTACCAGTTATGTTTACAGATCCCGCGTACTAAGGGGCGAAGTTATTGCCATATGTTGAACAGTTTGCCAGATCCTGCTCTGATAGTGATAATTTCATAACGTGAAAACCTAACCTTACACTATGTCCCTGGCATCCAATTCGGGAGGAGTACACGTACGCATGCCACGAAAAATAAGTACAGGAATACTGAAGTAGTTACATCAATATCAAGCTATATTCTGTCTTACCATTTAAACTATACACAGCTACTATTTCCTATCTAAACACAAGCACAAAACAACAAAAGTTAAAACTAAACGCTTCACCATTAAAACAACAAAAACATTTCAACTTTTCGTTAACCATTAACTATCAGACAGAACCGCGTACGGCCATTATAAATCCTTCGATAAAACACATTTGGGAACTCGCTACTAATAACTTTAACAAAAACAACCAAACAATTATAACGTCGTAAAATTAGAAGCTACGAGATGAATAGATAACATTCCTTAAATTAGTAGTTATAAATAGAATTAATTAAAACAATACTATATAGGTATTAGACTTTTGAGTTTGTTATCGTAAGACTTTTTTTATTTTTAAGCCTGCGGCAATTCATGAGTGTTTGTTAAATAACCTTGGGTTCGACACTAATGTTTAGTAAGTACTGATTTTTAAATTTCTCTTTTATCCATCGGGTGTGCGACAGCCGATCGAGAGGTACCGCATTCAATGCCCATTCAGTGGTTTTTTATTTAGTCAGGATATTTGCAGTAGCAGAACGGTGTCGTTAAGCGGCAATAGACTCTTGCTTTTACACGTTCAATAAAGTTGAACAAATGTGTGCTTTACACCTGTTCTTAAAGTAGCAGACACACTGCTGCTACTTTCATACAATCTTAAAAAATCACTATTAAACATTTAAATTTAAATATATTAGGTATATAAATATGATTTTATCTTATATTTAATAAATAAACATGATCTAAAAATTCGATATGTCCCTGACTAGATAAACATATCTAGTGATGGGTTTTATTACTAAAAACGTGTAACGCCATCTATTGGACTGTTATGACAAATACAGCCAAAGAAAATCAAACCGAGCTTTTTATCGCCTTAATAAACTCATTAACTATTAAAGCTTTGACGTTCATAAACGTTACATTGTGACCTAAATGAATAAATGATGTTGAGTTAGATTCATCGATCGATGTCACAGCCTACATTTTTAATTGCCCCATTACTGAATCGTCGTTAAAGTTTGTAAACCAGAAACCCACACACAAATTATTATCTTTAATCATTCATATATATAATTAAACCATTGTTGGGCATAACATCTTTAAGTATACGATAATACATAGTCTGATGCCTATATATTTATTTATTGAGAAGAAGTAGGCTTATATTTAATATCTACATTTTGCTAGGTATGATTTTAGGTCTCATAATAGGGGCCACCCTATTGCTATTTACGGGCCGTCCCCAGGAACCTCATAGTACATTTTTTAACTTTTCGAACAGAGACACCTTTCTTGACTCAAAAACTAAAATCGAAGCCTAACAGTCGCCTTTAAACTTAAAAGTAAACAAGGCCTGCGACCATCAAGGCTCTCTGATTCTACAAATACTCAATACACAAGATGAGGACTACAACGTTTTTGACGTAAAAATCAATGAATCCGCAACTATTATGCGAAAATCTCTCAAAGTTACAAACAATAATACCGACGGAAGCTCAATAAAGGTTACAACATAACAACTTTGATTTTAACAATGTCAGTTTTCCGAGAATTTTATTTAGTTCTCTATAATTTTTTTTGTTTCGTTTTCTTGACAAGAGAAACAACGGACGGCTTGCCACTTTTAAATTATTTTTTTTCGATCTCTTCTTCGGTTTCGTATAAGTAACACGCTAAAATATATAGTTCTTATGGTTCAAAACAAAAAACCAATTTGAAAATTAGGGATATGTTTTATATTGTAGGCGCTTGTTGTTTTTAAATACCGCTTTCGACCGGTGTGATGCAATATCGATTTACATGCGTGTATATTATTTACGCGTACTACATGGTTTGTGATCACCAAATTTAGTGATCTCTGTTTTTTACCGCTAAGATAAAATAGACAAATATTTTACGCAATTTAATATTAGGACCACTTTATCTCGATTCCAACCGTGTCTACAAGACCATCAATTTGTACAGTTCAAAAGAAAAGTTTGACTTCATTAAGAGAGTACACAAAGGCACAAGACAAATTGGAAAAGTGTTGACTTTTTTTAATACGCCCTGGACAGTTTTTGAGATGGGTCTTGTTAGGTTTGGATGGAGGAGGTCAAACTTAGGGAGTATAAGGGTTGAACCTTCACTTGAAGAGTGAAATGTAAGCTGGAAGTGATCGCTATATGATTAGATTTTGAATTCTTTGGGTCAAGATTGATTTGATTTCATTTGATTCATCAAAATGGAAATCCGTAGTTTCTGCCTACGTGTAACCTATATAATTATAGTTATACAATAAAAATATTGAACGTATTGTATTATCGATATCTAGCTTATTTTGACAGCACCGATGGCGTAATGGATTACTTAAACCACTACGCCATCACTTGGTCGCCTTGCCACTGCCAATAAGCCGAGTTTTTTGTGTTCGAATCCCACACGGGATTACACTTGAATCTATGTAATTCTGATCTTCGATCTCTAAAGACCCGCGACACAGGAATAGCTCCAAGTAAAAGAAAATGTTCTTGGAACAAATTTACAATACCTAAACATGGTCTAGTTTGGATCTAACTTAATAGCTTTATTACAGACATACTTCCTACTATTATAAATGGAATTTTTGCAATTATCCGAACAGTTAATCAAGCAACAAATGATTACTTATTACCCACAAACATTACGAGTGCTGTAGGTAACACTTGAAACTGGTTCATTTAATTGGATTCACTTTACGAAACGAATTATTTTACTTTGTAGCGAACATAACCATATCTTGAGAATAAGTGGTTTTGTAAGGACATTCTAGCTAGCGTTATGCAAAAAGTATGCGGCTGACTGTATGCACGTTAACGCTGAGTCATTCAACTTGACAGTTCGTATTTTCGTTTAGTTATATCAAAGTTATACACTAATGGCTTATCGAAAATGAAATAAGATTCAAAAATAAAAATGACAGCTGAGAAGTTTTGAGTTTAAAACTGAAGTATACATCCTTGAACACCAGTTGACAACTCGAAAGCATAAGTTAAACTCGAGCCTTTTTGTTAATAAATTAAAGTTTTAGCGTTGATAAAAATGTATGAAAGAAACGCACCCTGTTTTTGAACATGTTTGTTAATCTGACAACGTACACCTGCCCAGTCTGATTGGCTTTGAAAGTCCCTTTAACCTCCTAACAAGAGTTCTTTCAGCGTTAATCAGACGAATTTGCAATAAACAAAAACAAATTTTAAATGCGAAGCTGACTCTGAGTGGCAAACTATTAGCCAACCACGTTGATGTCTTAAAATTCAGTGTGTATGTAAATAGGACAAAGTTAGATGGTCCCCGCGGCCGTTATCGATCCCTGCCCATCTGAAGTTATTTCACATCGTTTGTAAAACTACACTTCGTTTATTTTCTTGTCAAGGACTTCTTTATGTAGCCAGTGGTCGGCTGGTCACTAGGGACCGTTAGATAGTCATAGAGTGGTCACAGAAAACCGTTTATATTCATTTTCTTAGTTTCTAACTTAACTTTTGCCTGGTCTCTGGCCATTAGTCTTCTTAGTAACTGAACTTCGAAAAGAGTAGTTATTTTTGATTGGGTCTACTTTCTAATCTTTGTCTATCTCCTGACTATCATTTTGAGCTTTTAGATACGAGTGGCAGTTTACCGAGCGGATTTCTAGTAGGAAGAGTACCTTCTTTCTATAAAAGATTGCAGCCAAACAATCTTATGTTGTTTCTGTGGTAAGAAGGATTTTGGCATTGACCTCTTAACTAACGGTAGGACGCCGGCATCCGAGCTTAACCAGGCTATTTAAAACGTAAATTTTGTTATAATAGTCTTCTTTTGTTTGAAGAACTTTTTTTGTATTTTTGATAAAAGGGTTGGTTGAGAAATGAAAGAAGCATTGCGCTACTATCAACAGACAGCCTAATTTATTTACGATTGCGCTGACAGCACAGTATCTCTATGTTTGGAAGGTAGGTAGTCAAATGGTACCGCTGGTGTTGTCGGCGGTCATGCATCACGGTAGCTGTTTACTAGAATGGTCGCTAATCAATTTGAAAAGTTTCATTACTAACAACCAGTTTAGTTATCTAAAGATTAGCCCGTACGAAGAATAAACAAGCATGCATAGATTCACATTCATTTTATAATCTAAGGATTTTAGATACCTATTTATGATTTTTTACATGAAGCTTAAACTATCACGAGAACTGCAGGCGGTCAGATTAAACTATAAATGATTAATATGGTATCAGCAGGTATCGGCAAATGTAATTAAATGTGGCTAACAAATACATACATAGATTGTGTGGTCACTGCGCTTTCGATTAATACACTAGCTAGCGAGTATAATGAAACTCACTTGTCTAAAATATTATGTGACTATATTACCAAATTCACAGCAATTACACGGACTATTGAGAACGTCTTACTCAGTTGAATGCTAGTTCCTCACTGCTAAGAGTGCTAAGTGATCTTTCGCCGAGAGACCAGTTACTTTTTCCCTTCCACAATAACCCCACTATTTAAAAATGATGGTTGGCTGTGTTGCCTGTTGGGTAAATAAAAACTCCCGAACAGAATTATTAACAAAAATAAGAAAGCATGACACGAGTATCAAAATATATGTGAGATAATAAAAACATCTTATTTCCCAAATGTCTTTTTCCAGAGTTCCTTTGGTTTAAAGTAATTAAATACATGTCTCACACCTATACCCCGAAGAAGTTGGCAGATGTATAGTGCTCTTACATTTAGCCAAGCATGGTTTTAGTTTCCACGTAAAGATATTGCCTTCCATCAGACCTTATGCAGAACAGGCACATCTACTACCGCCGCGCCACCGGGGCAGTCTAAAGGCAGTCAGAACATCACAACATAATACTTATGGCTTATCTTTAACTTATCACCAGATGTAGTCAAATATAACAGTCAAAAATAGTAAATGATCACCAAATTGCACAGCAAAATATATTTAAAGAGATCAAAATAAGTAGACGGAGCGCTGCTTCGCGAGGCTCCTATTTTTGGGTGGGTTTAAGAAGTAACCAAACATAACCTAACCCTACCGAGACGGAATTCAGTGATTTGAGGCGTATAGGTGCTCGTTATGATATATTTTAGTAAGCATATTTTGCTGCGCAATTACTATTTTTGGTGGTCATTATATTTAATCCCAATACTAATTCTGTTTAGTAGTTCGGTAGATACAGAATACAAAACGCAACGATCAATAGAGCTACCAGGGTTTCTTGACCAGTGCCCTCATTCGGCAGAATATCGACCTACACACTAAACAAATTATTTACATGCCACTAGTATTGATTCTAGCGGCACTTCTTGTAGTACCTATTGTTTTATTTATGTTAGGTGTGACATCGGCAATTACAGTATAGTCACATAGAATAACTCATGTGTATACTGGTAGATAAGCAGAAAAGTATCGCTATTCGCCAGCTATGAGCGTTAAGATTCCACGTCGGAAAAACTGTGTTGAATTTTCCTGTATTGCATATGCCTAACAATATGATTGATGCAGTGGTAAAAGGTATCATCTCGCTGATCAGAGAAGAGTTGTTCATTTGAACATTCGTATCATGAGACTGATATAATCACGAAGGGTTAGGCACTGGTTAAATGATTGCATAAGACAAAAATAATGTGGGATCTAGTATAATAAGTTACATTTTAAAAGTATATTGAGTTTTTTCAATTTTTTTAAACTTTAGAGCATTAGGGTTCTACGTTGGCGTGACAAAAAAATGGATGTCCACATTTCGTAAGCGAGGGTCCACGAGAAAATTGGAAAAAAGTCTGAGAGCCTCTGATTTAGAGTGACACGGGAGATACATGCGAAGCCGGGACCTTGTATTTAAGTAAAGAATATAAATTTCAAATTGATTGCATTAATGGCTGCTGAGATAAGTAATTGCTATAGACATACAGACAAAGTCGCACTATAAACGTCCCGCTTTTGCTATTTTGGACCCTAAAAATAAAGTCCTTTATTTAGTTTTAACATATTACGCAATCCTCAACAAACAAGTTCACGTTTCCAGTGACATAAATTCTTTTACATATGACATGGTATAATATTTTTCACGAAAACCGTTACCTTATCAGATAAAATGACATCATAAGTTACTCTTATCACTAAACACTAAGGTACGTAATCGTTCACCTGCGAGATATTCAGTTCGGTTAAAATAGAGATATGTAATCGATTTTCGAGTTATATAATGCTGTTCGAAACTACATGTAAATATTTTAACTGAACGTTTATTGGGCGGGACAGATAGCCTGCCATAGCGAGTACGGCGATCCAATTAAGTATGCGTGTTCCACATTAGATAGTATTGTCGCGTCTAAGTGTACTTTATGTAGAATCATCGGTAAGCGATACATCTATTTTTGTTCGTCCATCGGCACATGGACGCAGATTGCCAAACACAATGCTTTTATCGTTGTGTCGATATGATTAAGCTGATTGACCCTAAGGAGTTGTCATCGAAAGGAGACCGTCCATATTCGGCCTGCACGTGGACAATCGTCTTATAAACAAATTAAAATATTAAAAGTTTTGTTTTAATATAATAAATATTGGTTACCATCCAGTAGTATGAAATTGACGTATTTTATTTATATAATATATATTTAAATAATACACACAGCCTGGAAGCAATATGGCAGTATTACTGCAACTGCATAGTCGGCCGAAAGACTGCTGGTTACTGTGCTCACATAATGTCTGTAATATGGTGCCTAAGCTGGGCAAGATAGGAAAATGTCACTCTACCAGCCCAGTTTTTGGAAAATATTTTAATAACTTATAAAGAATGTATTTTATTTTATTATTTAACGAACTTGATACTAAACTTCATAGAATAATATTTTCTACTTAGTTTAGGCTACTCAAAATTAATATTGTTATTAGTATTACAATATAAAATTGTTCACGCCCAGGCCAGGGTCCCATACTAGGTGGTCGGTCTCTTTGGAGTATTAGCATTATTTTATTTAAAACTCTTGTCGATATACCGATAGTGTTATGATAAGGAACTTACTGTTTTCAGTTTTAAAATACGATGCATTCTATTGACATACTGGTTTAAGTATGAACTTTGTCACGATACATATTTTTGACAGACATATTTTTTTATAGGCCTTATGTATTTAGCAACCACGTAATGACACATTTAAATAATGCCTAATTGTATAAGTTTTAATTAATTATTATTCTAAGATGTAATTTACCTTTTGACATTTAAGTGTATTATATTTTCTTGCTAATTGTATTCTATTATTTTTGTATATTATTAATTTGTATTTTAATGAAATAATACTGTAAATCCCTGTTTGACATAACATATAAGCGCCTTAGTGTTACACTGTAAGCTTGTGTTGTTTTCTAAATAAATAAATGAATATGTAGTAAATTCGATCCCCACGAGATGAAAAATTGTGTTACCTACTCATAAATAAACTTGTTTCACGTGTGGGTGTGAGTTCGTCTACGGTTTTAAGTTCTTTAAGTTGTGTACTGTGTGACTGCACAGTTTACGAGCATAATGAAACGGGAATTCAAAAGAAAACTACTTTGGCTCAGTGCAATTTAATTCCTTCAATCAAATAGCCGCAATGTAATCGGATGAAAACGTTGCCTACGAAGCCTTTGCAACAGCAATATTTTTTTTTTTATAAACTCGCTACTTTCCTGTTAATAAAATACAAAAACCGCATTTATCAGATGTTCATATAGTTTTCATCAGTGCACAGAGTAAATAAATAATCGGCGTCTGGTTATCTCCCGAAATAAAACACTCGCCGATGAGTGCTTACGTCATACGCCCACGCAGTGAGCTCGCCGTGTACCGTACCTTACAAGATATTAGTAAATATGAGAAGGAATCAGCCGAGCTTTTCTTGTATTACAAAATTATTTTTGCTACATTGGACTTAATTACTAACTAGCCAGTGAAGTACTGGCCTAGTATAGGCAAAAGGCGAGCATCAGGCAGTGTTTTTACTTTTTACAAATTAAATTTATCCATTTTAAAGCCATAACATTAGTCCTGTATATAAACTGACCCACTGCTGGGCATCGGAGTCTTCTCAGTATGAAAAGGGTTCGGCCATAGTCAACCATGCTTTCTTAGGGCGGGTTAGCAAACTTTACATATATTTGAGAACTTTTTGGAACACCCAGCGTGCTGGTTTTCTCAGGCTATTGCTCGTTTACTGTTAAAGCAAGCGATAATTAACTATTTAACCTGTCAACTGTTCGAATGCCGTACTTAATAAAAATCTTATTGTGTATGGCCGCCAGTGTGCCGTTGCGACTCAATAGGTTAATCCGCACATAGCTTCGAAAACTCAGAGATGCGTGCCTTTCCTTCGAACTCTAGTCATCTGCATGGCAGTCAAATAGGCTTCTACACTTATCTAGAATAAAATACCTTTAATTTCAAGATACAACTTAACAGCGACAAACATAAACAGAACCTTCATATATCAGGATATTAGTAAGATTAGAAGGATATTGTATCGTCTAAGCTCCCCCCGGGGTATCATAGAAGACGATTAAAAGATTATATCAAGTAAATGGGTGATATTTTTCGCCAGTAGCGTGAGGTTGAGCGCTAGGTGTTATTTATTTGAGATAATCTTGCAAGTTTTAAGATCGAGGGTTATTTCTTTACCTTTATATTATTTGATTAGTTTACTCGTGATTTAAAAAGTTGTCTAAGGCACATAAAATAAAGAAAATGTGTCAGGATCGTAGCAAATGGAAATCCGTAGTCTCTGCCTACCCCTCTGGGAAACAGGCGTGAATCTATGTATGTATGTACGTAAAATAAGGAATTTCAAAATTCTTCTATAATGCATGTTAATACCGACCAATATTTAAGTTACTAGACTAGCGGACCAGAATGACATTGTTCATTCCGAACGAAAAATACATCCTAGAACTAGAAAGCAATGCCAACCGCCAGGTATAATTGTGAATCTAAACTATCCAAACACAAAATTTCATCGAAGTCGATCCAGCCATTTAAGAGTTAAGTTACATACACACGCTCAGAAGATTTATATATATAAAGATAAAAATAGTTGTTTATATATGGGAATAGTTTCGTGAACTACTAAGTCAGGTAATTGTCACGGGGACTCCATGCAATTTTCCTACCCCATGAGATATGCCTACATGCCGCTAAACTGAAACTGCACTAAAAGATAGTTTGTTTGACAAATATTGAAACAAGTCCTTAAATTTATGTCCTGAAAATGTGTTTATCAGATATACCAAACATAATATAGACAACCATATATTTTTATTGGAAAAAGCTTCGATAGGAACACGAGCGTCGCCGCGTCACGCGTCGTTACGGAGACAACTCAGTGCACTCGAGCACCCATTCATGTTATAAAAATATAATATAATAATAAGTCATGTCACTCCGTAAACGTTGACATAACATAATTTATATATTAATACGTGAAGCGAAAACTTTGGATCCCTTTTTACGAAAATTGGGCGGACGGAGGAGTATGAAATTTCGCACACTTATAGTTTATACAGAGAAGAAGTGACGAATGCTAATATTTATATAAAATATGCATTAGAAATACATTAAATTAATGAAAAAACACTACACGCACACAACCATGCATTTGACACACGCAGTCGAAGTGCGTAACTATGGTTACATATATAATATATAATGACATTTATATCAGCAATATCTCACAGGCAAACTTTGGTCGAATTTCGAGCACAAGGCGACCGCTAGTATATAGTAATTGTATGTTCCTTTCGTTGACATAAAAAGTAAAAATGTCTTACCAAAGAAACGCTGCAACTTTTCATTCCATTTTTGCTAGAACAGTCGTCTCTGTCATTCCTTAGTATATACTGTATTTTTAAAAATAATCTTGTTCTAGCTTAATGTGAAGAAATAACATTGTAAGACTTACGTCTTTTTATAATAAGAATCTAATAACAAACAGCAATGTAAACTATGTATAAGACCGAACATGAAATAGCAGATATAATTATCTAAGTTTATACGCTGCTTTTTTTATATAGAAGATTAAACATAGATGGTTATGATGTACTGCAAATATTCCTATCGGAATGCTCCGCGACCCCGGGAACCAGACCTGACTCTGTCGATGTATATGTATAATATATCTATGTATGCTCTAACACAGAAAAGTTTCTATCGTCAGAGAAAATATCTGAATAGACTGTGCAAATCAAACTATACTCTGTCGTCGAACTCGAAAAAAAGCTTGTTAGAATATTTTATCTTCGCAAAGGCAAAATTCGAGCATAAGTTGTCACTTAATATTCTTCATCGCACCGCCCTCGCTTTGAACCTGTGAAACATCGCGTCAACAGCGGAATCGTGAACGAAAATATGAATTATTTAACCCGAGTCGACCCATTTACTATAGGTGTTTAGGCGTTTTGATTTTGGTAGTTTCATACACTTATATTTGTAATGTTTTGTGTTCCATACCTAGATTGGGCGCAGTATTCCTATGATGTGGACCTAAAACATACATAACAAAGAGGGAACAAATTATTTCTATGAGGTACCGTTCAGTTCCAGACAACATGCCGTTACTGTGAATTTTGCTCTGAAGACTGGTTATTCGGGCAAATTTGTTATAGGGGCAATTTGTTAATACGCTGAGTAGTTCGAGTTTGGTCACTAAACGAGACGTACAATTTTTATACACAATACTCAAATCTTTATAATTACGAGTCTTCGTGACCGTTGTTTCAACATTTATAACATCCATGACACTGGCTGTTATCAAAAAACTTATTTCACTGTCTGACTCAGTTACCGAACCTCACAATCGATTGCGCCTGTTACTAATATAACACTGGAATATAAGGAAAATAGATACATTACAAATACTTACCATATCAAGTAATATTAAATGCAGAAACTTCTGTACTATACCTACGTCTTATTACGAAAGTTAGCAACGCATACGCAAATGAGAAACAAGTTTGTATGTTATAGTTTAATTTTGAAATGAGTTACATATGTATATAACTGATCCTGTATATAACTTTAGTTTTAAACTAAGGTTTCTGGTATGTTGGCTTGTTGGTCTCATGGCATAAGTTTGCGTCCGTAAAGTTCTGGTTTTAATAGACGGATGGCTTAGTGGTTTAAGTGGTCGCTTCGCCACAGCCATTGCGCCGAATGTTGTGAGTTCGAATCCCACACGAGACAAAACTTAGTGTGATCCACAAATGGTTGTTCCGAGTCTGGGTGTATTTTGTGTCCGTTGTTTGAATGTTTGTATAGTCCCCCGCGACACAGGAGTTATTCCTGGAGCTATTAATGAAGTTATTTTGGATTATTTTGTTAGGAAATTCTCTGTAGCAACAACCGATTCTGGTAATTTGCCTGTTAGAAGACAAAAGGTTTGATCCTGTATTTACGTGTGATGCGCAGAAACAAATCGCTATTTGTTTCTACGCATCACACGTAAAAGCTAGTCAAATATGGGTGTAATATATACATGTTAGGCTACCCATTTAAGGGATATATTATTATTGTTATGCAACGATCTTATCTTATCTTATCTTATGTGGGGGCCAGTCAGTGCAGACCGGCGACACTTCGACCCAGTGGGATCTTTTGTGTCGACACTCTCCCAATAACGACTGCCATAGATGTTCATGGCAGCCGGGTCCGACGGCTTAACGTGTTCTCCGAGGCACGGAGCAGGCGATAATTGTCAAACAATACGCACATAATTTCGAAAAGTCATATAACTTCTGAAAATCAGAGGTGCGCGACGTGGATTCGAACCCGAGACCCACTGCATTGCAGTCTGTTGGTCTCCCCACTGAGCTATCGCTGCTCGTTATGCAACGATACTTGTATATCTAAAAGCTAAACTACAACAAAATGCGCGCGCTTTCTTCAAAAATATGTGTCTTACACGCCGAGAATTTATTAATTCAAACCGCACATTTTCACTCGTGATTTGCGACGAATCTTGAACAGAAATGCTAAGCTAAATATTCAGCCGCACTCCATTATTACAAGCTAGTTATCTGCTACTGATTTATTCAATACGCTTGTCCAATAGCATCTCAACACGAAGATGCAATCACGCCATCACAGCCCTGACACAATAATAAATCTTATAGAAACACGGCACTTGATTGTAAAATCTAGTAACCTGTCTTATGTGTTATCAGACTTACGTATATCGTTGACAAACAAAGTAAATGATTACACAACTGGTATTGTTTATACATAAGTAAACTCAGGTCTGTTTCCTGGAGAGGTAAGCAGAGATTACGGATTTCACTTGTTACGATCCTAGCATACTACACATATACGTACATCGCTTTGTACACTTTCATTATATTCTTCATGCACGCTTTTTGGTTTAGATTACTGTAAAACGGGACTTTCTCCAGAATTTCTAAAGTCTCCGATCTGTAATCAGAGTTGTTCGCCGAGATTTTCCCCTTCCAGCTGTCGAATTCGCATTGGTCTTATATAATTTTGTTGTCCATACTTTTTACATTCTTTATTGCATTTGTTTGTTATTTTTTGTTTATATTATTATTAATCTTGACGGTCACAACATAATGCTTATGTTTGCGTACGATCGGTTTCGAGTTTGATGATCGCGTCGGGTCGATCTATCAAGTACGAAATCTAGCCTGTGCCTGATACAAGAAATACAAACATTCCCTATTGCGTGGCAGTTTTAAACATAACTGGCGATCTGTAGGTATAATAATATACCTTTACCCTTTGGGAATATACATATTTTTCTATGTAATAAATTTGTTGGATATTCGATAAGAGAACAAATGTTTATTCACAGAAAGTATAGTGACTAAGCTACGAGTAATATTTAAAAAAAATCTTAGTAGATTTGCTTAAACCCAAATCTTCAGTCTATAGTTTAACCTCTCTCATTACTGATAACTCATCAAGCTACTTGTCTTGCAGCAGGATAGCTGAAAAACTGGGCTGATTTTCAAACACCATTATTAATATTTACTTGAATATAAAATCTATAAATTTTATTTTAAAACGTATATATTCTACCGTTAATCTGGATAAGCTTTGCAGTATCGCATGCAATTTCTATTTGAATTTAATTTATTTCCGCCGCCATATTGAGTCGATCACGTTTTTATTATAACAGCATTTACCTTCAATCGAAGAGATGACTATGTAGTACTCCAATCAATTACTAGAGCAAACTGCACAAAATGTCGTTAAGCCACGGTATAGAGAAGGACCAAAGCATTGGAAACCGGTGTCATCAAAAATACATATTTTGCTCGTGTCTTCGCTCATGTCAATGTACGTTAGCTTAATAGCATTACTTTTTTTTCTGGATATAATATACCCAATATCCTTTTCGGTACACCTGACAACGTGTATGCGTAATTTCATGATGATCCGTACGAGGTCCGATCAGACGAAGTAGTTAAGGCTTGAAAGAATAACAAACGAACAAATAAACTCACATTCGTATTTATAATCTCAGTTAGGATGTATATTTTTGATGACATCGGTTTACATAGTATTGTCTTCTGTTTACGCGAATGTTATTAATTGAAATTAAACTACTATATACGGATTTTATCGCGTTGTTTATTTGACACTTTATTACAACATTTTTGAAAACTGTTACACTACTATTACTATTAAACTTTACTAATTTCATCGGTTTCTACATAATATAGTCTCACGCTAATATCCTAGAAAGCGTAAGGAGAGGTGCATTACGACTAGATTTCGCCAAGGGTGATTTTGGTCAGTCTACATATTAGTATAACTCACATCCAAGACGACTGCTATAGTTTAAGATTTCTTACATCATAGGTCGGGAACAGTCGGTTGCTATGGTTACTGACGAAGCGACAATCGAGTTCGAGATGGTTTTTAGCAGAATAGCACGACTATTTAAGTCATCTTCATTCACTTTTCGTCATTACCCTATTAGTAACCATTACAATTGGTGCTATTTTACCTTGCGGATGAAACTGATCGTCCGTTGCCTTTGTACGCGAGTACCTAACGCAATGTCACAGGAAAATAGTTATTATCCAAAGGGCAACACAAGCCATGTGAGACGGCTAAATTGCTGAAATCGACCTTTCAATGACATAGTATAAAAATATCTGCATTATGTTCAGGTAGAGTTTATGGTTTATGGCTGGAACATAATGATTGTATTATAGGAATCGTATAGTATGTATAATAATTGTATTATGGCGCAGTGGCTCGTCATTGCTACAGCGTACTTCGTCGAGCTATAGTAGTGAATACGACTGTTGTGCATGAGGTCTTGGACTCGATTCCCGGATCGGGCAGTGTTAATGAGTTTTTCTGTCAAGAAATTCTCAGTAGCTGCACGGTGTAAGCAGTGCCCGGCAGACGGGAATAGGCTCATCCTGTTTTACTCGAGACTCTCGGAGATAAGGGCTTGTATGTGTGTTGTTTCTTTTTGAAACAGTTACGCATTTGTCGACTAAGCCGTACTTATATGGGTTAGTGTGTAAGTCACTGTTAATGAGGGCACGTTCAGCTTCACCAAACTACCCACATAATCGCACCGGAGTCGTATATTTTAACTGCACGAATGGCATAGGGGTTTAAGTGCTCGACTCGCCACTGCTGCTAAGCTGAGTGTTGTAGGTTCGAATCCCACATGGGACAAAAATTTGTGTGATCCACATTCAGACTCGGAACGACCAGTTCCGAGCCTGAATGTTCTTTGTGTTCGTTTTTTGGATGTTTGTAAAACCTCCCGCGACACAGGATTTATTTCTAGAGCGGGAGTTGACTAAACAATATTTTTTTAATTCTCAACTTCTTGGTAACGGTATCAGTCCACCGGCAAAAATAGCGAAATTCGCTATCTATATTTCACTCAAAACTATGTACTCAACAGAATAATACATTTCTCTACATAAAATATTTAACTGAAACGGAATATAATTTACTTTCGTAGAAATAACTTTATCGAAGTTGATTACATCAAGAATTTTCTTATTAAGTGTCTTGCCGTCTCTACTTCTGAGAATAACAAACTTGTGCTAATTATCACAAGAATAAGTTATTCAATATTCTTGAGCTATATCTATACATACATAATATAATATTTTTTGTGTTAGGTTTCTGCTTTGATATTATTTAATAGTGCAATTGCAATAGCGCAACATTATATAAATGTTATATGAAAAGCGTCTTCAAATAGCAAAATTTTTTAGGCAAATCGACATTAGTAAAACACATATAGTATATTCAGGAAAATTGTAATGTTTTGCTTTATTTTATTATACATAGAATTTGAGATTGATTTTTCACTTACATATAATCATTTAAAATCCTATGTGTGAAAGTCTCAAATCCACGTCTTCTTCTTTATTGAAAACATGGTTTTATGCGTTTCGATGTTATTATACATATGTACCTATAACTAGATTTTTCCCGCGGCTTTGCTCGCTTTAATGTAGATTTCGTGAATAGATTTCTATCCCTCGGGAACACTATTTTTTCCCTGGATGAAAGGTATGTTCTTCTGAACCTCTGAGAATGTGTATGCGAAATTTTACAAACAAACAAACTCAAATTTGCATTTATAATATCGAATTGCTGGATGGCATTAATAACCACTTGCGTAAGTACCTACTTATTCATTTCATGCTCTGGCCATAGTCACGGTTCAACTTGTGACAATCAAAGGTCTATAATTATTCTAAGATGTGCAGTACCTTCACAGTAGTATGCTGATCTCGCCATCGCGTGTTATTTATGGCCATTGAAGCCATGACACACAATATAAGTTATTGCGTTGGGATTCATCACGGAGATGCGATTGTTTACGTTTTACAACTAATTATACTAGATGCCATCATCAACGTTACCTGTAATTGTTTTGAGACGGCGCAACTGCAACATATTAAGTATTGAATCGGCAATGAATCGCAATTGACGTCTTTTTATTATATAGGATTCTTCTCTATTTTATCCTGTCTTTTTCTACTGAAATATAAATGGCTATTTTCCGCTTGTGTTATTATTATCTAGTCTGTGCTACGCAGCAATTAGTATTCTCGTTGTTTTTATCTCGTCACGCGCAATGTGCAGTGAGTAAGATTTATTCCTAAACTTAGTCTAAAGTTTGAAATAAAGACTCCCTTAATTTTGGACCAAACTCATGCGACAAAAAATTTAAAATGCTTCGTTCGAAAATTGTTTTTTATTTTTTTGTGCGAATGTATGTTGCTGGTTTTTTTCTTAATCATCGCTTTTCGTCCAATCTCGACGTCTAAATCAATTATTTTACAAACACCAACCTAGATGGTATTGTTAGCTGTAACCAAAACATTACCTTTAAGTATTTTCGTTCATTTTATCAAGAAATCAATAAGTAAAGAGAAAACTTGTACAGCGGTTGGTCATTCCACAATGATTACTAGTTATTATTAAATGAAGTTGTCACGAACACTAACACATTAATTATCGTTCGACCAGTCGCGCTGGGGGGACGCTATTCATCCAACACTAACTTATAACTTTGCTATCATAATATAGGTAAATGTTCAGAAGCTTTACTATATTTATTGAAAAAAAGAAGCTTATCTTTTTCTATACATATTATGTATTAAGATTGACGCTTGTTTCC
This sequence comes from Catocala sponsa, assembly GCA_963564715.1. Lineage (NCBI taxonomy): Eukaryota > Metazoa > Arthropoda > Insecta > Lepidoptera > Erebidae > Catocala > Catocala sponsa. Next base: position 6,112,038 of record OY751346.1, on the reverse strand, counting down.
TAGGATAGGATTTGCATTTGCTACGCTTGCTCCTAACATATACATATCTTATCCACTTTCTTTTAAGGATTAGAATGTTATGCAGATGCATAACATCTAAATCTTTAAAAGCAAGGTATTTATTTGCAACAGGATTTTTAATTAATACGAACATGCGATAAATGGCTTATAACACAGCTATAAGATCCTCATAAGATAATTATATATGAGGCAATTCTATTGATAGCTTAGTTAACGAAGTAACGCAAGCTTTAGGTATTTCGAATCTAGGCCCTATAATAAATGAACTAGTCAACTCATCCCGCGGGTACAGCTTAGAGCGGGATCAGTTAACTAAAGAGCCAATAGTGGATTCGTTCTTTCTGTATTTGGAATATAAATTAAACTAAAAGATACTACATGACCTTAGCTGATTGAGTCCTCTTCTGAATATAGCTTCTCAAAAAACATCACACCGCGATGAATTATAAGTCGCCTGCTTCTAACGGTTTACGGATACTTGATAGGGAAACAACAAAGCAAAGATTTAATTCTGTTTTAATAAGTTCGGCCTCGATGGCGTAGTGGTTAATGTTACCGACCGCCACGCCTGAGGTCGCGGGTTCGATTCCCGCACAAGTCAAACATTTGTGTGCATGAACATGGATGTTTGTCTTGGTCTGGGTGTTTTTATGTATAATATGTATGTATTTACAAGAAAAAATATATACGTATGTTTATCCATTGTCTAGTACCCATAGTACAAGCTCTGCTTAGTTTGGGCTAGATGGTGTTGTGTGTATATGATAGAATATTATTATATTATATTATTTGGACTTCTGTTATGCAGTTTATGTTGACAAGCACAAAAGAGTCGCAATAGTTTGGCAGTTCTGCTTATGTTTTTGACGCGTCCAGCCGTGAAACTCTTTGAACGTCGCCGTCGTCACCCCGTTTAATATGCACATGGAAAAATACGCAGGCCCGATTCAGTTTCAATGCTTTGTAGTTCAAAAGGAACATTTAACCCGTATGTTTTAAACAAAGAAGTGCTCTCAAATCTACTTTCACAAATTTTATTTTGTAAAGTCATCTCCAGCATTGGGGAATAGCAGTAGGTAGTATCGGAGCGCGTTTAGGATATTGAACTACATAAAATAGTATGTTCATCACGCAATTTTTTGTCCCGTCTGGAGATCGAACTTCAACACTACGCGCATTGGTAAAAGTAAGATTTTCTGTTTTGAAATTTCTCAGTAGCGGCACGGAGTCTGGTCGTATGCCCAGACTTTAGACATAGCTAGCAGAGAGTGAATGTAATATGTATATTTGTACCTCTACGTACCCTTTCGGAGTTAATCGTGAGCCCATGTTTTTCATTTAATTTATTTGGGTAACAAACAATACCACAAATAAATAAAATATAAAAGTTTGATTAGTTCATTAAAATGACTTATACTTACCTGTTTGAAAATGTTGAAATCGATACGTTCTTGTTGGACGTATCGATTTTAAAATTTTAGACGAAATTCAACTTCTGACATATTTATTATACCCCGCTTTCCAGCTTTCAGTTAACACCTAAAATAACATGTTAAAAAGAATAATGAATAGCAGACAAGTTATGCCCCGCAGTTTCATCGATATACGATGTTTATAAGTACCGGCCTCTTTGGTTCATAGCGTGCTGTTTATAGCCAACATTTTACGCGTTCAAACATTTCAACTCCATATATTAGATAAGTATATGGATACATAAAAAAGTCTGCTATGTCCATACTGTCAATGATCTGAAAGTCAGACATCAGTAATTCGTGTTGTTCAACATATGCCTTGTATAATGATTCGAATTCCAACGCATGGCATCAGCTTACGTGATTTGTAAAAACTCGCGATTAGCTCGCGTGCTCCAATTACAGACATGCATAAGGTACATGTCTCACTGCTAGCGAACATGTATAAAGCGATTATGTTACTGGAATATGTATCTGCAATGTTTTAACTAAGCCCGACCAGATCTAAAATCATTTAAATGCACTATTTAAATTATTCTTTGGATAGCCATATGCAAAACAAAACAAGCCTTACGCAAAGCAAAACATTAATAGGTAAGTACTTTGTAGTATGGCTGTTATTGCTGGCCAGTATTTTGCAACATAAATAATGCCCAATGAAAACAAGCATTAGTGATACATGACAAATAGCTCTTCCATACCAGATATTTTTGTTTAGATTTTACGTTAAGTGGTTTTAGATTTCTTATGAAAGCAAAGATTATAAATTGTCTTTCTCGATCCTATTCAACTTTACTTGTTGAAGGATACATTAAGTTATAATTTCTATATCGCGGCAATTCGACTGTTTAAGCTCTTGAACATCGGGTGTAAAAATCTATCTATGAATAACATATCGCTGGTCCAATATTACAAGGTTCTATGGTACATTTTTGAAAAAAAGTTAGTTATGAGTATTGCATGGTTCTATATGTCATTCCATTTTGTTTAGACTAATATAGTAATAGATGGAACCATTCCATCTTACCACCTCACAATATTAAATCGCAAATAGTGCTAAGTTACTTTTAAGTTATTTTTACTGATATGCAAATTTTAAATCTCATTTTCCCAAAGTTAAAAAAAAAAAAACATAGAACCTTGTAATAGTGAGCCAGCGATTTGTTGCTCGGAGTCATGGCGCACACCGCCAAATTTTCGAAGTTATATGCAAACTAAATATTGGAAAAATAATTGTGTACCGTTTAACAATTGAGGACCAGCATGGTAGACTATAGCTAATTCTTATCGTGCTAAGACAAAACCTGGGCAGAAATTAGATACAGACATAAATATCGTGACAGCAATATCATCCATCGTAAAACTTGTTACACGCTAACAGTGAGACACGCACCTAACGTGCGCATACGCATCTCATCTATTAACATGTCTATTCCAGCGTTCCTCGCCTACAACTAAGTGTTTAGATTTACGAGCCAATTATGATATAGTCTTGTGGCGGCAGTTTTAGTACTGCATTTATACATGCTTTTACGTAGCGTAAAAAACGGAAAGTATCAGTTTCACATCACTGAACATTAATATTGTAAGTTGAACTTGGTTACTGTGCAAGAAAAGCGAGAAGGAAAACGGTTGATTAAACGTATGACCTCTATATTCAGTTTAATATTTGACTGCAGTGTACCTATTGGTTTAGTTGTATAGTCTTTTGGGTTCGACCCACGCAAAAAGAGAAGATTTAAATTTGTTGTTCTGAAAGGTCATGCCAGAGTTTTTACTGTAGTGCGTAGGTGGCAATAGTTACCTTATGTGGAGCTAAAATGTATGTGGCGAGATGAGGGTATTATGCATCTCTGTAAATTATGCAGACATATTAGCAGTGGCCGAATTTATAAATATAATAAAACATTTTTTTTGTATCAACATGAATACGATCAAAACACATCAGTCTTGAAACATCATACATTCGAAAATAAACAATATTGTACTTTTCGGATAATATCATATAATATGTCAAATATATGATTATGTAAAACTAGATTTTGCCGGCGGCTTCGCTCGCGTATATGTAGACTAGGTTAGTAACAGTACCTACTTTTCTGGCATGAAAGGTACCCTATATCGTTTTCGTTTCCCTTGACAACATGTATGCGAAATTTGATAATGATTGGTCGAGTAGTTAAGGCGTAAAAGCGTAACAAACAAACAAACTCACATTCGCATTTATAATATTAGTAAGTGTATCATTCTTTACCTCTGTATCGATTTACGCGCAACTCGCAAAATATTCATACTCTTACGTAACACATTTAACAATAAGAGCGCACACGTCACGATAACGCTGTCATTACTGACACAATCACCTCGTTCAACACACGATAGCGCTTCATACCCCTTTAACGACAATAATACTTTCATTTTATGATTTCTATATGAAACTCGATACTGTGCTCAAATTAAAGACGCTAAGCCAGAAAAATTAAGAATACATACATACCTCTATATTCACTCCAACATTTCGCCAGCTAAGGTTTTGAGGTGCAACTTAGTAAGTGTTTAGACCAGATTCCATGCTGGTATTTCTTAATAGGTTAGGTGTTTCTGTCCCCTTGGGTTGTTGACAGAAAATCCTCTATAACACATTGCCAGACCCGGGAATCTAACCCCAGACCTCTTGCTGAGCAATCGCATACACTTACGCTTCGCCACCGAGAATCATCATCATCATCATCATCAGGCTATAATAGTCCTACTGCTGGACATAGCCCTCCCCCAAAGAGCGCCATAGCGAATATTATTATTTAATTGTAATTCTTTATAGAAGTATAAACACGGTAGGAGTCGTTTTATGGTATACTTGGTATTACTTATCCAAGTGTCGATGAGCGTCTTACCGCTAACTAGGTATCCGGTAATTTATTACTTATAGACATCGACATAGACATATATTTATTGCATAAAACTGTGTGTACAATGGTGTTACATAATTTTCGTCTCATAAAGCATTGTCACACATCGCGAAATAAAGTGTAAAGCTGTGTCTCGTTCTAACGAAATAATACCGCATGTTTCAAATTTTTCGTACTTATAACAAAATTAAATATTATATTTTCCTTATACATATAACCTGTTGTCAAGTTAGATGTAAGGATCATAATTCGTATTTCCTATTACAAATATACTAAATTTATGACGATATTAACCTAAATTATCCCTAACGCTCTTTACTTAAATATTTTATGGAAAACTATCTGAGATATAGATTAGAAGATTGAGAATATAAATAATAGAAGATTGAGAATAGATTTAAAACTTCGTGTCATCTCAGTCACCTTCACACGGTTGACTGCGACAGCACGATGTTTTAAATCTATTTAGTTCTAAACGTATTTTGTGAGTTATCGTGCAAGTGGCCCTGAGTCTTGCATAACACACCCCTCTTATAATAAAAAAAAATGCTCAATTCAATCATTTACAACCAGGCAATTTCATTCGTTGGCTAGTTTTATCTTCCATCATTCTTATCTTTACTATTTTATTCATAGATAAATATTATAAAAATTCTTGTCTAGCTGATAAATCTCGGAGTACAGCAACATTGCTATGCGGGTATCTCTAGCAATGTAAGGCTATCGTCTAAACAAGCAAGCCTTCAATATCATTCTCAAACATTTGTTCAACCTTCGTTAGCGGTATTTAGCGCAACGTTAATTACACAACAGACATACTTCTCTTAGATATAGAAACAAAACCTCATTAAATGTAGGTCAGTCTATCGCTAGCCCATCTGCGAAACGTGAATTCAAAGGAAAGGTTTATTTTAAGTTATTAAATTTATTTTATAAGCTGAAGGATCCTATACCCTTTGGCAATATGTTACATATACTGCTTTTTATAAAGTTTACTAATAAAACAAATGATTAACTATTTCTTACCTAAGCTAAAATACTTAGTTGTGTTTAGAGTGGATTCGAACCTATGACCTCATAATCGCAAGCCCAATACCCTTTTGCATTGAGCTACCGCCGCACTGAACTAGAAATGAAATATATGCATTATGTTTATAACAAATATCAGTCTTGCCCTAACCATGATAGAAATAGGCCATAGGCCCCGGAATAAACAGTAATGCCTGCGCAAGTATTGTATTCTCCTCCTCCTCAGTATGTGTGAATTAAAGTCAGAATGTGGCTTCAATCATTAATAAATCAATTACAAATAAACCGAGTGCTAAAATACTTCCAATATGTAAATTATTATCAAAATCAAAGTTATGAGTATAGTGATTCAATCTCAGACCTTTCAATTAGCAGTTTTATAATGCTCTCACTACTCATCTACAAGCAATACGAAAAGCTATTTGTAATATAACTACGAGTACATATTAACTCCCTTGCTCTTTATAGTAACGGCCTGTTTAAGGCGAGTCTTCATGGCCATAAAGTGTAGCGGCCACCGTTTACAAACCATTTTAGCGACCATGACAATTTAATGGGACAGCTTCTGGGGATTCGCGGTGCGGCATAGTACACTTCGGCATATTTCGCTAGCTTTCGGGTATACGAAGAGTACTATTTGTCAATAACTTGTTTGCTACAACTATTGCATTATCTATTAATACCTGTTTTGCATTAAATTAATATAATCTACGTAATAGAGAAGGCGATGCAATTAGATTGTTTGTAATCCGTGTTAGAGTGCATGCTCTCTTACTCCGTCTAACTCTCTTAGGGCCACTTGCACGACAAGTCACAAAATACGTTTAGCACTAAATAGATTTAAAACATCGTGGCATCTCAGTCACTCTTATACGGATGACTGACGACAGCACGATGTTTTAAATCGGGTAGTATTTAACTACACAGCAAAAAAATACTAATTGCGCAGCAAAAAAAGCTAATTGATCAGCAACTCATGGCCAGCAAACTTTAAAGAGATCAAAGTAAGTCGACGGAGCCCCGCTTCGCGGGGCTCCTATTTTTGGGTGAGTTTAAAAAAAGGAACCTAACATAAGCTAACACTTCCGAGACGGAATGCAGTGATTTGAGGCGTATAGATGCTCGTTATGCTGTGCAATATTTGCTGACCAATTAGTATTTTTGATGATCATTATATTTAATCCCTTTTAAATCTATGTAGTGCTAAACGTATTTTGTGAGTTGTCGTGCAAGTGGCCCTTAGTCTTAGCCATCCTCTTACTGCGACGACACATTTGAGTGCAAAATTTTAATATTTTTATATGCCTTCATGTGTCTTGCGGTACAGCTTAATTAATTTTGCACTCCAGCATGACATGACTGGACGTATGGCGTAGTGTTTTAAGTGACGTGAAGTTTTACACGCTAAGAACTTTATTATTGCTTTATAATGTATGTTATTGTATTATCCTTTGTTGGAAATCCTTAAATGAATAAATAAGTGGTCGCCTCGCCACTGCTATTGCGCCGAGTGTTTAGGGTTCGAATCTCACACGAGACAAAAAAGAAGTGTGATCCACAAATGGTTGTTCCAAGTCTGGGTGTTCCTTGTGTCCGTTGATTGAATGTTTGTAAGGGTGTTACCAGACCAATCGATCGATCGTCGATCGACGGCATTGATCGATGGCAGAAAGGATTAGTCGACGTCGATAGATAGTTTCTACTAGATCGATCGACGTCAACTAATCCATTCTACCATCGAACGATCGTCGATCGATAGCAGAATGGATTAGTCGACGTCGATTGATAGTTTCTACTATATCGATCGACGTCAACTAATCCATTCTACCATCGATCAATCGTCTATCGACGATCGATCGATTGGTCTGGTAACACCCTAAACTCCCCCGCGACACAGGAATTATTCCTAGCGCGTCATTTTCTAGTAAGCGACTCGATCAGACTAAGTGAGTTAGACTGCATGCACCCTAATGCGTGTTACAAACAATCTATAATTAATAGTCGACTAGTCTTCTCTAGTATGTACAGATTAATTTAATGGTTTGGCCGAAGTTTTCAATACCTCAGTACCGTATGGCAGAACTAAGTGAAAGTAAAGCATTGAGAATTTAATCGTGCGGTGCCATATTCGATTCCGGGGTAGGTCAAAGTGTTATTCTGTTGTATTACCTGCTTTGTGAAATATAGCTGTGCCATAATTTCTAAAATTTATGTAAACTTAACTTGTTCCAAATAAACGTAACTTATTTTATACAGTATTTAAATTATAGCTGACTAAACTTAGTTGAATGCACCACTGCTAATCCTGCCACTCGTGAAACTATACTTCTAAATGACTACAAAATAATATATTCGGAACATAAACCTGTTGAATAAAGTGACGTATAACATAAATGATTTTCCGTCTTGAACGCAGACTTTACTAGTTCATTCTTATGCCATGTTCTAGTTGTTAAGCGTAAATAATAATACATTGCATATGTGTAGATAGTATTACGTAAGCGGCACAGTGAATAGTTTCCGATATGGTCACGCATCGCTCACCGTCTCGTGTAATCGTCCAAATTATCGACACTACACTTCCACATGCAACTAAACGGTACAACTTATAGATATATAGACAGTATTACAATAGGGTAGTTGCATATATTTAATTTTGTAAATTCGTTTACTCATAAGAACAAAAAGCCAGGAAAATATATCTTTTTGTGAATACAGTATCAAAATCGGTTACAAAATAAGGTAGGTAGTAATTAAGAAGAAACACAAGGGCCGTTTTTCCATACAAACGTAGTCCCCTGTTTCTTCCCTGGATAAGGCCAGTAGGGCAATTTTTTTTTACCAAAATATGTTTGGGCTCTATTGACATGTCCCTATGTTTTCCTTTTTTTCATAAATTAATTATTAAAAGAGACATGAGCCTTCAAAAACCTCAATAATTGACCAGATTTTCAGCTGTGTTCAAACATCCAGAAAACAAATTTGATTAGATTATATAAAAAAGGAAAACATAGGAACACGGCCAAAGATTCTTTAATTTTTAAAAAAGTAGTTAACTTGGTCAAGTTTTGGAGAAGGAATCAGGGGACTACGAAACGTTGATTTTGTGTACTTTTAATAGATATTTTTAATCCAAGCTGCAGTTGTCTCTATCGCGCTCATGATACTTATACATGGCACTGCGCGACAGCAATAGATTTTACAAATACCTATTTTTCAATTCTCTCGCCCTTAGTGTTTCCTCTTAATATTTTAAATTTGCATATAAGATATCTTGCTATCTTCCTCGGACATCTGCATTTAAATAGCTGTTACTTCACAGTTTGTATCGTGCATCCTTTTTCTGACATTTGACAATTATCCTTACTACCAAATTTGAAACGTTTGTATCTTATTTATTTTTGAATAAATGAAGAAATTCTTTGTAGTTTAGAATTTGGGTAATGTAACTACTTGATACGAACTATAGTATGATTATTCATACATAGAAAATATCATGGCTACATTTCGTCACCTACGCTTTGAAGTTCCATGTAATAGGCATCGAGGATATTGCTGTTTATTCTATTTATCTGTGGTACCATGGCTGCTATTAGCATGTTACAGATGCGATATAATAATGAAGCTATAGCGAAACTAATTAAGCGAATCTATCAGGATAGAAACTCAAAAGATATTTATGTAAGACTCATTCCCTTTGAGCTGCAACAAATTTATTTTTCTTTTTGTATCAGAAAATGTTTTTAAAATCCGAGTAAGTTCTGATAGATTCTAATTTATATGAATGGCATTCAACATTTGACGTAGCTAGGCGCTCCTTAAGATAAATCTAAATATCATATCAGATCAACAGATTAAGTGTTTACACGTTCTTCATATCTTGAGATTATTACAAAAGTTTGGAGAGCACTCGGCACTTGTTGTTCTGTATCTCGTCTATAGTATATTTACCTGTGCTCGGCATTGGAACGATTACGTAACACATATTATATGCCCCACATCCAACAGGCAATTGATGTGTGCCGTATTTGAACGTATTGAGTTAGGAACTGACTAAATATGCCTGATTCTCGTATTAGATAGATGTGCACGTAGTATGTGCATTAAGTTATGCCACTTGTTTTTGTTTTGTATTTATCTTCAAGAATGGCATGTTTTCCAAGTGGGGGCTGATGTTTCAAGAAATTCGCCAGACTATATGTTACCCTAATTACACCTATTTTTTATGGTCGCGCAATGTTTATGAATCTTCAATGTAAATGTGATGTGTATAAAAACACGACAAAACCCGAACAAATATTTTTCTTGAAGTTATTAGTTCTACAACTGTAGGACGGCTGGTGATAGGACTGTCAATTTTTTGCATTTTAATTTGACAGATATATCTGTCAAATTAAAATGTACTGATTAACTATGTTTCGGCACAGCAGCTTTTAGCTGTGCTAACTTACATATATGGACAAGACAACGACACCATTTTACATTAGTCTAGTTAAGTTAATTCATACAGTCTACACAATTGTCGTATTAAATCCTATGGAGAGTTGTAGGGTAGGACGGGTACTGGGTACCCGGTACTATCTATCAACTGTAAGACTGTATAGATTCACTTCAGCTAGACTATGATTATACTGAAAACCAACTGCGTAATCTACAAAGGGTCAAGAAACTTTTAAACTATCTTATAAAGTTTATTACTGTGTAAATCTTCTTTAATAAATATAGCCTCCCTCTCCCTTCTTCTTTATAATTGGCTTAGAATATTTCAAAAATCTTTATAGTACCTGTTTTTCACTATATTTTCCCTTCCAGGGTGAAAACTCCAAGCGAGGACACGAGGTACGTGTGTAGTGTGAAGCCTTCCGCAGCAGTGCTCTTTTAACTATAGACTTCGGCTAAATTCGTTCACCTTCGGCAATATAACGAAGTTACTTTTAAAAATGGAATGATACAATTCCGAAGTTTTACGAAGATAACCGAAGTGTATAGGTAAGAGTGTACGGCTGTGCAAAGTTGTGGGCTTAACAACGATGCTGCATGAATAGACTATTTGTTGCAAATTGTCCAAATCACATGCGCAGCATGTTAAGCGTTGTCACTGTAATTTGCCATCATCAACGACATTACCATCACGTCTGTAATCTCTGTAGAAGCAGGCAGAACTGTAATTACCAGTATATCATACACTTAATTCACCATCACTGTAATACTAGGATCCCATGTAATTTTCAAGTATCTTACAGATTCTATTGATATTTCATACAAACCACGAAAGGTTTTAAAAAAATAACCTTGAGATCGTAATTTGGATTCTAAGGATTACTCCTAAAAGCACAAGCCTCTTGCAGAGTCTCACAAAATCCTTTGTAAAGGAGATGAACACTTTTCTTTCAAAATCGTTTTAGCTTTAATAATAAACAGTGAAAATAACAGCTTATTTTAACAAGATTTGCTTGTACAACCCACAACTATTTAACCAAAAGATCAACGTCAAAGAATATTGGTGCCGTTTCAAATTACTTACTAAACGCTAATTTTAATCCACATTGACGAATAACGTTTGACTATTAACAACGAGCCTTTGGAGAAAATTGTCTTTAATTTTGATAAAGAACATTTTAATATACGGGAAATAATCCTTGTATGGTAGAGAGCTTTTCAAACATAGTAGTCAGTATGACACATATTATGTTTAAGCCCAGCGCAATCTGTGGATGAACTAGTTATCCAAAATTTAATTGAATCAGATCGCATTTTCCGGTCCATTCCTGTACTCATTTTAAATGTTTTGCTGGATAAAGTACGGTAATTTTATGACATTATCACATAACTATTATTACAGAGATGTAATACCCTTACATTTCAGAATACTTATTTTGACGCAATTTGCTTCTGAAAATTTCCTGTGAATAAAACACCTTTGTGAAATCCAGGGCATCTAAGTCACTCTATTGTACCAACGAGCCAATGGTCAATTATCAGAATAAACTGCTTTGAATGCTATACAGCTATCTGTATTATAATTGATAATCTGTTAAACAATGTGATTAACATCTGTGCGCCGGCGGGTGACAGTTTCACAGAACGCTTCCCATGATTGCGCCAATAACACAGTTTCGATGTCGCGGCTTTCTTTCGCCACGATGCGACTGTCGCGCTGCGGTTTGACTAAATCATTATAATATAGATAGAGAGAAAAGTTTTAGCTGTGTCTGTGATAAATAGGCTTCACTGTGGCTTTGCAAATATGTCTTCTAATTCGTGTGTAGACTCGTAAGAGTCATACAACTGATTTTGCATCAATTATGTTTGCCTCTTATTTTTGGCATTTTTCGGTTGTGATAGTTTACGAATAGATTAAAGGCGTCCAAGTCCCAAACGTTCAGGTTAAATTCTTCAAAGTCCAACGACTTCTAGAGAAAGAGAAAGACTGTTTTTGCTATCTAATGAACACAGATGCAGACTCCATCCTGCTGTTACAAAAACCAATAATAATTTGAATTATCTAAGACCTCAAGACTTGCCGATCAGCGCTATAGTAGCTTCAGTAGTCGCAATCTAGACAAAATCAACAAAGTCATTGTGCCTGGACATTGGCATATTGGATAGAATTGCGGAAAATCTTGTGGCATTAAAATTCAGACGTTGAGACCTTGTGAAGATGACACAGACTTGTCTTAGGACTTACAGATGTATAGTGATTTGGATATGCATGGCTTTATATGTTGTAATTGTATATAGGAGACAAGTGGGTATGTATGATGTAAGGTCTATGGTGTATAATATGGTAATATTGTCGAACATAAGAATTACCCGAATTTTCTTTCAACTTTGCTTATGAACGATGAGAATTTGAAGTAACTTACGTGTCAAGTAGGCGTATAGGTCTTCCGATATCTAGCAGTTACCTTTAAAGTAATTAGCCAATCTAACACATACGGAGTCATAGCACAGACTACATAAGAAGAAAAATCACTCTGCTAGCACAACAGCGCCTCGTTAAACTGAAAACTACTCACTTTATGGACCAACGTAAGGTGTATTTTGCTTCGATCTTTTACAAGGTGAGGCTGCTATCCATGAGGTCTTGGGTTCAAATCCCGGACTAAGTCCCATTGAGATTTTATTTTTCAATAGCAACACGGTCTCTGGTGATGCGCCTGGTAGATAGGTAGCCAATAGGCTCGGACCATGTTGTGTAAAACTGCTCATAGCTGTTGTAATACATCGCCCAATCGAGGATATAGGCATAAGCCTATGTATGTATATGTATATACATATATATATATGTATATAATATCAGCCCTATATTAAACTGTCCCACTGTTGGACACGTGCGTATTCTCAGTATGAGAATGATTAGTCCACCACGCCGGCCCAGAGAACGGAGAACATTAATGGGAAACTCTCAGACATGTAGGTTTCCTCACGGTTTTTCCTCCGCTGTTAAAGCAAGCTATAATTACCAATTTAATACGCACGTAACTTTGAAAAGTCAGAAGTGCGCGCCGATTGACCGACTGGGATTGATCTCGAGACCTACGTAGGTATACCTTCCATAATATGTCTATTAACTTGGTCTGTTTATTTTTTGTTTTGATACTGCTATCGTATTTCACTTTAAGGAGAAATTAAATGTTGTATTATTTCTTCCAACTCCCAATTATTGGAGAAATTTGACCTTTCGATAGCAAAAATTTTCCAATATTAGCGAAATCTATTTTGAGCTTGCATCGAAGTGGAATACATTGTACATAAATGTACAGTATGTACAACGTTTCGAAGTAAATGTCAGCCCTTAGGCGTGAAATATGAGAATATTGTATAATTCTGAAGCTTGTCTTGTACCTCATCTGACGTGTATGTATAAAGAATGTGATAAGACTTTTTGCTTCGTTCGAAGTGTAATAGGTATGTCAGTTTTGTAGCAAGCGAAAATCCGTAGTTTGCCAACTGCGGGAAACAGGCGTGAGTGTATGAATGTATGTTGTCATGTGTTGCAGGCGCCCGCTTTCGCGAGATATCACGAAATTGTATTAAACCCGCCCAGCGCCTCTTGCAAAACGTCGACATTATTTATTCAGTTTATATTTGTATTAGATTATTCGTAACTAGATTTAGTCCACGGCTTCGCTCGCGTAAATGTAGTTTAGGTAAATCTTACCTACTAATCAGTATCAGTACTATTTCTGGAGGAAAGGTACTCATCTCACATGTCCTTTTATGTTCTCCTGGCAACGTTTTTGCGAAATTTCGTGATAATCGGTTAACAAGTTAAGGCGTGAAAGCCCAACAAACAAAGTAACTTACATTCGCATTTAGGATGTAAAAAAGAGTATAATATATCTATTTTTCCGTTTAAAATGTTTGTCCAGTGGTCGATACTCGAGCATCATTGATATCAAAAAATTTAGGAAAACAAGACCAAATTAACATTTTCCGAGATTAGGAAAGCTTATCAATAACAACTCAATTAAAAAGTAAAGAAAATTGGCGTTAAAACAGAGGAGAAAATAGTACTGAACAGTTTTTATCTTTTTATTTATATATCATTGTTATTTTGATGGGGAAAATGTTACAATTTCGAGTTTATCACTTAGGGTTGTAAAAACCTAGATTGCCTGAAACCATTAAGTCATTATTATAAAGTAAAATACATACATATACATCCAACTGCGGTTATAGCTTAGATTTATGTTTTGTTTTCCCAGAGTGAATATTTTTTTTTTGTTATTGTTTTGCACATATCGGAGTCAGTCTGTCCATTTTTCATGCTGAAATACTCACAAAGGATTTTTTTACACTGGCAATGTTGATTGTGGCGTGTTTAAAAAACAGCACTATATGTATATTTCAATTCCTGGTAAATATTTTATCAAATATGTATGCAAAATGTGTCACAAAAGGGAATGAATAAATATGTGACGGTTTATAAATTACACATTATTATTTCTCATTGACACTTTCGGCCAAATCCCGAAGAGCTTTAATTAAATATAAATTTAATTAATTAATTAAACCTTATAGTTATTCCGTACAGTGATTTGTTCTAAAAGGTCATCATCATCTGATGATGATGATGACTTTTTAGAACAAATCAATGTGATATGATTATCAGCCCTGTATTAAACTGTCCCACTGTTGGGCATTAGGCTCTACTCAATGTGAGAATGGTTAGGTCATAGTCCAACCACGATGGCTCATTCTGGGCTGGCAGACGTCACATATCGAGAACATTATGGAGAACTCTCAGACATACAGGTTTTCTCACGATGTTTTCCTTCACCGTTAAAGCGATATAATATTATAGTATTATCATCTTCTGGTATGTTGTTTATCTGGTAAGTTAGGCTCTATTAAGAACGCTAAACAAGTGTATTGAAGAGACATATGTAAGTTCAAGAGATACGTAACTAATAGTTATCTCTGCGTAAAAGCCTAACAGATTTTTCTCAGTGTAAATGCTGATAGAAAAATGAGTGTGTGTTCCGTTGTGGTTTTATCTGGTGATTACTTTAACTGTAAGTAACGCGACGGCAATATATGTGTGCGGAATTGAGCGGAAATTGAATCATAACTGTGTGTGTGCGTGTGTGTATGAGGGTGTGTGTGTGTGTGTATGTGTGTATGTGTGCAACTCTACAATGACAATGTACACGATATGCCGTGTTATCTTTAGGTGTGAGAAACGGTAAACGGCTTGTGCATATGAGTTTGTTTTCACAAATTGACCATAAAAGGATTCACATTTAAAATAATGTTTTCTTTAACCTGTTGTGGTGATCACATAATATCAAGGTTTTTGAGTGCATCGTAGATACAGTGTCATTGTCGATACATTGTCTCGGGTTTGAAAATTATGTGGATCAGGTAATTGTAATTGTAGATTTCTTTCTAAAATTGTTAATAGCATCACGGAGCTTAGTTTTGTGTCTTTATACAGGAATAGACTTAATTGGGTGACAAGTATTTGATAGACTAATAACTATTAAATGCCCGCGTGACATGCCATACGTAGTAGGTCAGGTACTCAGAGATATTGTTTTATTGAGGATCTTTCTATTAGTAAAAGAATTATTACAATCGCGTCAGTAGTTTTAGAGGTTTACTCTACATACAAGCAAACAATCCAGTAATTGAAAGTGGTTTTTATATTGGTTTAAATATACAATAACAATTCGGTGACAGTCATATTCAGGTAATTTCCGTTCGCGAGTGAAATATTATCCTCAATTTTTATCGAATAACCTAGTGTCAGATATATATCTTATTTTCTGCTTAATTTTAGCGATCGAAAAGTAGCCAAGTACACGGTACCGTTAGGCTTATTTAAATAAACGTTCAGCAAATAGATTTGCGATGAATGGCGGTGTTTGCGTAGGGCCGCCCGCCGGCGTCGTCACCGTGCGATGTTGACGTCCCGCCGGTCTCGCGCCTCGGTCAACACTGTCAAGTTTGTCCCATCACTGGCTAATATTTGAACAGACTCATTCTTATAACGACAAATCTTGAAGTTGAAAATGATTGAATACTAGGTTTTGCCCGTGGCTTTATTCACTCGGGAACAGTACTTTTTGCCTGAATGAAAGGTACCCTGTATCCTTTTATGTAGCCCTGGAAACGTGTATGCAAAATTTCAGGATGATCGGTCTTACAGAATGAAAGCGTAAAAAGCAAACAAATCCACATTCGTATTTATAATATAACTTAGGAAAGTTAGGATCAGCTATATGGCAATGTAATCCCGTTTCTTAAGAAAGATAGTCTAGTAGGAGACTGTTAGACACGCAGAGGTCTCAATTTAGAGCACAAAGCCGCGACAATCGAAGTCATGTGCGTATTTGATAACGATTGGTGGATGGTCGTTGGACCAATCGTTAAATACGCACATGACTTCGATTGTCGAGGCCTTGTGCCTTGTGTTGTAAAGGAAAACATCGTGAGAAAACTTGCATGTCTGAGAGTTCTCAATAATGTTCTCAAAGACATATCAGACGCACTGGGCTGGATTATAGTCTAACCCTTCTCACACTGAGAAGAGGCTCGTGCCCTGTAGTGGGACAGTTTAATACAGGGCTCATATTATTATATCAGGGGGGCGGACCAACATATCGCCTTTTGGATAATAGGTATTTACCAACTGTTGCCTTTTGCCACTTGCAACACCAGAGTATCTCTAAATGATTACTGACCCTGCAAAATATAAAGTGGAACTGAAATACTTGGCAAAATGTGTGCACTATAAGCCTTTCTTTTCGTCACATTTCTTGAGATATTTTCCTAAAGAATATATGTATTTGTTTGCTATTCGTTTATTATAGATCCCTATCGTTCTGCGTAATTATGATGTAATAAGATCTAAAAACACTCCTTATTTACACATTTTAAATATCGATTTAGTTGATGCTGTATTTTTCTGTTTCGCTCTGTTTACGGACGCGAAACTCCATACCTCATTCTTTATAAAACGAAAAACAGCAACCTTTAATTCCATATTGCATAAAAATATTCCACTAAACAACTTCGTATTATGTGCACAATACATCTATACCTACATAATGGATAACCCTCCCGTCGCTCGTAACTCTACCGTCCGTCGTGATGGACATTTGATTGCCACAATTACTGCTAATCGTATTAAACGCGGTGCACAATCTAGCTCTGATACCTTTTTTATTCCACATGAAGCTGTCATGATTGTTTTTTAATTGGCGCCTGCAATTATGTGGATTGGACACGTGGATTTGTGTAGGCAGGTGGTTTTTATTGCCAACTTGAAGTAAAGAAATTACATACATAGTACACGTTTTGCTACCCAACATTGCCTTACTTAACAGGTCTCCTGTCCGGTGAATCACATATGATACATAACAATAGATTTTCTATTGTGTCTATCCGGGACAGCGAATGGGTAAAAAGATCTGATTGACAAATATGTTTTCTAAGCAGTTATCTTGTACCCAAACCGAGTAAAACAAAAAAATTATTAACGTTTCAGCAAACATTCTATTTTCTTCGCTAAAGGTGACAAATTTACCCACCTTCGCATTATACCTTCAGGGATAGCAATTCCTAGTTTAGTTCTGTTACGAGGAATGCCTGACAATTAGTCCGTAAACCGCTGCCCAACATCGGCATTAATAATTTCCTGGGCTTAAAGCGTGGGACAACAAAGCGCGGCAGTTTAATTATAAATTAAATTATTATATTATAATGAATTTGGCTGAAGTACAGGATCCCACATATGTAACTATAGAAATATTCTTGCTCTGCTGTAAAATTGTTTTAATACACCCCCAGTTTCACGTGCAAATAATTGACTTATGAAATATAGCCACCGTAAATATTTTTAAAGCTCTGAATAATAATGAAATGCTAATATAATTCGCCTAATTATTTCATTAAAAACTCTCATAATCTCGCTCTTAAAAGGCAGGGCTTCCGTCGGACAGTGGATTATAGAAGTTTCTCGGCGAATGTTCTGGCGATAAAAACGCCGGATCAAAATTTTTTCGTCAGTTTCTCTTCTTTTTTAATGTTCTAAAGCTGAACATTTTAGCCAGTAAACGGTAGGGAAATTGTTGCTGAATTGAATTGCAAAGAAAGATGTACTTCATTAAATAACGTGGATTACAGAGACCTAGTTAAGAAGCAGCGAAATAACCTCCATTGCAACTTCAATTTTAACGAATATTTAGGAAAACTAATATCAATTGCCTTAAGATACCAATAAATGCAGATAACAAAGCATGTAAGGTCTTGCATACTTTTAATCTGCGTTATTTTTTTCTTTGTTTGGTTAACATTAGATAGAGATGTATTGTACCTACATTTCGCCAGCAAAAGTTGCACATAATACTGGGCGAGGCTATTGCTGTTTACCGGGCACTGTTGCAGACTCCGGGCTGCTACCTGTGAGTAGTAGAGCCTCGCTGATTTCAGCATGAATGGGCCGGCTCGACAGGGGAAGCACTACCCTCTCACAGAATACCGACGTGAAACAGCAGTATTCCCACTGTTGTGTTTCGTTCGGTGAGTGAGAGTGCCGGAGGCCCAATCATCCTCTTTCCCGCTCTTTCTCCTTACCACTTCCTCCTTTCCTGAAGGGTCGGCAACGCGCAAGTGATCCCTCTGATGTTGCAGGCGTACATAGGCTACGGTGATCACTTACCATCAGGTGGGCTGTATGCTTGTTTGCCACCTTAGTAGTATAAAAAAAACCTTATAATAGTTTGCGCGATCCGGAAATTGAACCCAAGACCTTATGCACAGCCGTCGCATAAGCTCTGCTGCGTCACCGAGTCATAGCAACTGCGTTTTCACGAGAAATACCTATTTGGTTGGAAGCGTCCATATACTAGCTAAGCTACTAAAACCACTTACCATCTAAACCTTAAACTAAAACCTCTAGTTTATCACAGAATCATAATCAAGTTTTTTCCATGCATATGCAAAGTAGTATAATCTAATTCGACGTCCCGTAGGTTTCTTGTGTGACACGCATCGGCATTGTAGCGAACAATCACACGTATTGGCAGCTATTGACCTAGAAAACCTCGCAGTGGCCGCCAGGAAATTAAATGTCATTGCTGGCGTCTCTCCGGCCGTGCGTTATATGTGCCCGCTGGGTATACTGCACGGGGACTGTTTGTTGGAAATGGAGCGAGTGTGTGTTTAGGCGACATCGTGATATATATTGTTAATCAGTGGCACGATTAAGCTTGGATTGAATTATTTGTAATAGCCACACCTATGTTAATGACTTTATCCGTACATACAGCTTCTATTCGCGCATTTCGCTAGCTGTGTAGGTCTCATTTTGGATCCATGGCATAAGTTTGTGCTTATGTCTCTTCTCCCTAGCCTTTATTATTCCCACGTCACTTGGGGTCGCCTTTCTAGTCTAACCGGATTTGACTGGATATCAGTTTTTACACGGAGAGACTGCCATCTGACCTCCGCAACCCGGAGGCTAACGATACCCTAAGGCTAGACCAGTGTCAGGATATTAGAGGGCACTGACTTCCCAATGACGACTGCCATAGATGTTCATGGCAGCCGGGACCGACGTCTTAACGTGCTCTTAGAGGCCGGAGCAGGCGATAATTATCAATCAATACGCACATAATTTCGAAAAGTCATATAACTTCCGAAAGTCAGAGGTGCGCGACGTGGGTTCGAACCCGAGATCCTCTACATTGCAGTCTGTGGTCTCCCCACTAAGTTATCGTTGCTATAGTTAAGTAAGTTTGTGCTTATGTGTGGGTGCCTCTCCTGTGGGTGCCTGCTACGATTTACAATTTTTGCTTTAATCATAATTATATATGCTCGGATCGGTTCAAACTAGCTTAACAAATCTTATTTTCTTAGTATATAATACATATTATAATATTTATGTATACCTATCAAAGTTTATAAACATAATATTACAAGTATACACTTAAGAATTTTTTTCCAGTTTATTAGTGGTTTGCAAATATCAACTACTAGCTCTTGCCCGCGGCTCCGCTCGCGTTAATTTAGAATTTGACAATCAATTCGGGTTGTACTCTGCTTGTAATAATATAATTCAATCATGATTCGAAAGACACGTGGCGCCATCTATTATCATAGGAACATTATTGTGGTTTTCCTCGGGAACAGTAATTTTTTTCGGGATGAATGGTAGCCTATGTCCGTTTCTGTACACCTGACAATGTATATGCAAATTTTCAGGATGATCGGTTCAGTGGTTTAGGCGTGAAAAGGTAACAAATAAACAAACTCATTTTCGCTTTTATAATATTAGTAAGGATTATTAATATTGTTTATGGCTATATAAATTTAATTTACACCTTTACTATTAAACTATTTAATATACACCTTCCAAGACTAGGGATCGGTTTAAAGACCTCTGCGTGGCAGTCTAGCTATCTCTACTCTATGCTGTCACTGCTTATAAATACATATATGTTGATGGATTAAAAGGCATCTTTTGTATTGACAAGAATATAAATAACCTGCTACTAGAATCTCAGTAAGTTTGATGTGTCTATATGTAATGTTTACATACCTAACGAACACAACACATAACTCATTTCTTTATCTTATACGTCATTTTTATTATTGGGAAACCGGAAAAGTGTCTTTGCCATAAAAATATTTGTGCACTCTAGCTGTTCGTAATATTGTTCGATGGGTCGGGTTATAAGGGCCCGAGGCGTAGCACGTAATCCGACCCGCAGGTAACACAGGGGAGCACAGTTTTGTCGCATCATTGATTCGCACCCCTACACGTAAACTGCTCAGGGCTGCCCACCCAACGTCTCATCATAATTATGTAAATACATTTTCGGTACCAAATAGAATGAATCTATACAAATAAATAAAATTGAAGTGTCTGTTTGTAATGTCAAAATAACAGCTTTTTATCTAATGCTTATGAAAGTATATAAGGTACCTATACGAAAACATCTATTTTTTAAATTTTTGTCTGTCTGTCTGTCTGTTTGTTCCGGCTAATCTCCGAAACGGCTGAACCGATTTTGACGGGATTTTCACTGGCAGATAGCTGATGTTATAAGGAGTAACTTAGGCTACTTTGATTTTAGAAAAATAGGGTTCCGCGGAGACAAACACTTTTTATTTAAAATCTACGCGGACGAAGTCGCAGGTAACAGCTAGTTCTATATACGAAATAAGTTAGCTGACCCTCTCGAAAACCCAAAGGATGTTGGGAATACTTTTGACAGCCCTACATAAGGTACTTAGTTAGGGATGTCCCGAAATTATGTAGGTACGACTTCTTGATACCCGTTGCCGACAGGTTAACCACAAACACAACAGTTGTTTTACCCAATTCACTTCATTAAAAAGTCTTTTAACAACCAAATTGAGTTGGTGTATTTAAACTCCAACTCTGTCGCTATTTCGGTGGGTAGTTTAGAATTGCATTGTAGGCATATATGTATTACATCATATACTTAATAGGTTGCTCCAAGTTTCTTGCAACTATCTACCGGAAACTTTACACTCAGCAAGATGTTGGGGAAAATAATAAAAGTTATTTGTTCTTCGGTCATCGAAAGATCATCATCGGTCATCGAAGAAAATAATAGAGTTTAGCAATCAATCAATGAAAGAGTCTATTTAAATATCTAGTTATTATTAAGTATTGTGTCATTGAGAAATACATGAATAATTATTTTGTTACTTGTTTGTCACAGTAGCGACGCGCGACGTTGTTAGCTCCGAGCTCTCTATTTAATTCACAAAATTTTACGTCTCATTTACGACCCAATTTTACGACGTTTTTATAAGCTATAAGTTAGTAAAAATGTCATTAAATCGGCTTAGCTTCTCGACCGTAAGTAAAAACATATTCACGAACAGAAACGCTCAATAAAACTTTGATGATGAAGGTTTGACTATCTACCCTAACCATCAAAGTGGGCTAATGTACTTCAGCAAAAATCTGCCTCAGGCGATGATCAAAAATCAACCTTTCACCTAACTACATTTGCAAGTTTGATTCCATCCCTGTCACACCCCTGTTTGTCGCTGAGGTAGCCATGATGGATGGCCCTCAAGACTTAATGCCGACGTCTAGTCGACGTCCGATACAGACCTCTTGTCGTAGCCCGCTGATTTTGTGGTTTTAGTCTATTGATTTCCAAACGTGGATATTGTGAAAGTAGGGAGAATTTTGTTAGTGAATCATAAGCGGATTGATATTTGTGTTATATTTGAAGCTCCACACTTCACACACGTACCTCGTTTTGGTTTTACGTATTCAGGGGGAGTATTGTACGTAAAAGAAGATTTCGATACATTTTGGATTTCTGATATACATTTACATAATATGTAGGTACTAACGAAAACCAATCAAAATGTTATAAAATGATGCAAATTACTCTTGATTTTATTTTCAATTACGTAACAAATAATTATTTAACTTTGATCAGGTATAAAGTGTATTGTTTTCTTCTATTGTATTTAATTTATCATTTATATACCCCTTTCCAACCGGCAGAAAAAGGGCAAAACGCTGTTTATTTTTGGGTCTGTTGAACAACAAAATAATTGCTGCTTCACCATTGATTTAACAGTATTCAGTTTTTGAATTTTAAATGTCTATCATAAATAACTGTTGAAATGCTTAACAAATAATATTTGAAACAAGTATATTGTTGTTCAGTCGTTGTTCACTGCAGGTTTATTTCTATATTTTTTAATTTTTATTTTAATATATTTTTTATTGTTTATTTTTACGCAACCATTAGCGGGTGTTACTGGTAAGGTTACGTGTTTAATTAGCTAGTGTAGTGCTAGTCGATAGCGGTAATAATTGGCCATTATGCGGCGTGTGCGCAGTGCGTGAACACAATGTCCGACAACCGAGCGTTCATGGTCACCCTTCATTTGTGCGTTTATTTGCAAAAACTATTGTTTTTGGATATAGCTATGTGTGTATATAAATATTTTAAATGTATTTGTGAGAAGGTTCTGAAATTAATATAATCATCCAATGACAATGAAATTGTCTGCACGAATAGCGTAGTAGTTTAATTAGTTACCTCGCTACTCGTATTATCAATGTCTAAACAGGGTACGGAACAGGGTAGTTCCGATTGTGCGTTTAATATTTCAATGTGTGTAAACTCTAGCACAGTATGTGTAGTCTACTTAGAGACAAGGCATACATATTGCTCGAAGTAAAAAACGGACCAAAAATATGCCTGACAGTGCGGCAACGTTAACGCATCATCGGAGATCCAGAGGTCACGAGTTCACTGGAACCTCTGCAACTCCGTAGGGACATTGCCTCATTGGCATGTTTCTACAGAATATACCACGGAAAGTGCTCTGAAAAGTTATTCCACCTTATCCCGCCCTCCCCTTTCCTATCCAGAACAACGCGTGCTGGGCTCAGATGCCATCCTTACACAGTAGGGTCGACTAGAGCGCGTACCAACAAGTTTGGGTGCTCATACCTCTGCCGAACGACCAAGGCATGGAATTCTCTGCCAAGGCACGTGTTTCCTTCTTCCTTCAATCCTGGGACCTTTAAGCGGGGCGTGAAAAAGCACCTTCTCAGGCCGTCAAAGTAGAGACCTCAACATCGCCTCGGCTGCTATGAGGGCGGTGTGGAGGCCACTGCTCTTAGACCACACGACTGCTTACCATCAAGTGGAGTGTGGTCATTTTAACGAGCAAAATAAAAATAATTAAAAAATACACGCAGTTCCCAGTTAACATACTGGCTGCTACGCCATTAGGACAGTCGTTTTAACACTACTACTTTATGTAGGTACTCTATCTGAAAGATAATTACGCAGTAATGCTGATCACGAAAGCGTAATCCTTTAGCAGCATCTTCTGATAACATTTAAAACGTCTATATAAAGTGTTGGATGTAACGATTACAAGTAAATTAGCTCGTCGCATCGCTATCGTGGCGCCACGCGGCTTTATCGAATTAGAGGTAACCCTGTCGCCGTAGGGCCATCACGCGTAATAAACGTGCTATTTTATATAAGTATTTTTATTTTTGCTACAGTATTTTTGTTTGCTATAGTATATTGAAGTCTCGATATTTCGTTATACTGTTTGATTTTAGGGTTATATTTTAGATAATATCATCAGATTGCTACAACTCTTTTAACTAATCCACCAAACTCCAATCCTTGTTGTTTTTTTGTTAAAGTCGACTTTGCGTTAACTTATAAGTCAATATAATACAAATAGTTGTGATATTTTATGTTGTTCATTGACTAGAGGATTTGGCCCTTGACCTCGAAATGAAATAGTCTTAGCAAAACATTGTTTATCGGCTGTTGTTGTTAAATTGTCTATCTCTAACATTATTGTCAAAAAAGAGACAGGGTCACATTTAGCTTATTGAGTCGCAGCAGCACACCGGTGTCCTGAAACAATAGATTTTTTATTAATAATTATTAAATATTCAAATAATTTATTCTGACTTCACAGACTACACAGTGTTTTACTTTAGTGATTATTTTCCACTTACAAGTTAAATTAGTAGCCACTGAGAGCCGGTACCATTATGTTTGTGATTTGCATAAATATTTTGTATAATTGACTCATATTTCATATGATCTATAAGAACAGTTAAGAGTAAATTATTTAGTTCCGCGCGCTGTCTGCGCACTTCGCTATAATATCAATTAATGCGAACCCTCGCCGCAGTAGGATTGCCAACCGGTGAAGGTTAATTTATATATTAAAAAAATATATAATATTGTGTTAGTTACTGGGTATTTTCTTTTTGGTTCATAGTGGTTTAAGTGGTTGCCTCGGCACTGCCACTACGCCGTGTATTGTTTTAAAACCCACACGGGTTAAAAAAAATGTGGTCCACAAATAGTTGTTGCGAGTCTGGATATTCTTTGTGTCTGTTGTTTGAAGGTTTGTAAATACCCCTGTGACACAGGAATTAGTTCGAGTATGGGAGGTGTCCTGTCCTTTATTTAATACTTTTTCGTGTGTATATAGATTTTGTTAATACATTTCTATGCCTCGGGGTCAGGCCATTTTATCTGAATGAAAGATATGTCTATGTTTTATTCTGACAACGTGTATTCCCGAAATTTCATGATGATCGGTATAGTAGTTAGGAGTGAAAGCGTAACAAATTAATAAACAATCCCACATTTATAATATGTATTAGGTAGAATTATGCTCACATATATCGATAATTATTGTGCGCTATCGTTCTCTGTCATATAATTAATGTAATGTGTGTGCTCATTCTTCTTATGGTTGACAGTGTTTCATGCGATCTAAGTACGGACACTCCTATGACTATCCTTAATTAAACACGTAAACCTTATCCAAGGTATCGTTTTTTTAATTGAGAAGTATTGTCACAATAGTAGCAGGGTGCTATGCGTCTATTCGTACTGCAGATGTATATATACGTGGCACGTCGCCGGCGGACGCGGCAATTTGCGACGACCCCTCCCCTCTCGCCCCTTCCCTGCCTCGCAATTTTGTAATGTTTATACTGAGGCTACTGCACACACTCATACCCTGTTATATGTACATATATTGTCTTGCGTTTGTATCACGCTTGCGTCGTAAACAACTTGGGGATCAGATTCTTGGACGATCGACGATTATTAAAGATCGGTTTACAGATAGAACTTTGTTTAGTTAGAAACATACAGTGGAAATCTTCTAAGCGTAGTTTGTTGCTGGAGATGGTCTAATCAGTAGCTATAAGAAACAGCAAAAATGTCAAGAGCCTCGGGGCGTTATTGAGGCAAAAGTAAAACATTAAAGATTTTCGACAAATCTATTCTCGTAGGCAGATGAGGTGATTTTGGAAATACCTACAGTCTTACATAGAACGTATTACTGCGCACTCCGATAGTATATCTAAAAAAGAATATGCGCTATACGCCAAACCAAAGGAAAAGTTTGATTATTATTAGTAAACAGATTTAAACTTTCATATATGATTAAGCGACACTAGTTTGCCAAGTGTAGTATCGACTTCATCTTTAAAGAATCGTCAACTGAATCGTTTTGGTAAAATCGCTCCGAATAAAATGTTTGTACATGTCCCAATTGTGTAGGACATACCCTGATTTTGTCTTTTATCTATATTACATTATTTTATATAAATTGTATTATTAAGCTGGTAGGGTTAAATATTTTGGATGGTGCTGGCTTTTGTACTGCACAAGCACCTGTACATGGGCAACCGTTGTTAATTTTGACGTAAATTGTTCTTTAATACAAGTTACACTTAGCACTTATTACCAGAAATAAAAATGGGTGTAAATGCCAAAAGGCATTCAGTTGAAACGTATTCATTATCCCTAATAACCTGACATAGGACTTTGCGTCTAATAGTTGTTCAAAAATAATGCTTCTCGCAAATTCTCCAGCTCGCGTCTTATGTCTTAAAAGGATTGCCATTTTACACAAGGATAGTGTACCTTTTTAGTGGTGACGGAATATTGAAATTAGAAGAGTTTCAGAAGTGCCGTAGATTACTCCCCTACATGCAAACAAATAAATTTACCTCTTTATATTATTAGTAAGCAGCGATAGCCTAGGGGGAAACCGTTGGACTGCCACGCAGAGGTCTCGAGTTCGAACCCAAGGCGCGCATCTCTGACTTTTCGAAGTTATATGCGTATTAAATAGTTAATTATCGCTCGCTTTAACGGTGACGGAAAACATCCTGAGGAAACCTGCGTGTCTGAGAGTTCTCCATAATGTTCTCGAACATATGTGAAGTCTGCCAACCCGCACTAGGCCAGCGTGGTGGACTATGGCCTAACCCTTCTCATAGTGAGAAGAGGTCCGTGCCCAGCAGTGGGACAGTTTAATACAGGGCTGATATTAATATTATTATATATATATATTATTAGTAAAAATCATTTCGACCCTTTAAAGCACTTCGAGCCTTTTTATTTCTGGTTTCCATAAGTCATGTCATTCTTAGCTTAGTTACTTGTTGTTAGTTAGAAACATTCAAAACAGTGACGGCATACATTTTTAACAATTATTTTAATTCCAGGTGAAGAAAATGGCAGAACGTGTCGCCAAATGCCGCGAGGAAGTATCCAAGAGTAGAGAGAAGTACCAAGCGGCGCTGGCAGAGATCACCGCGTACAACCCTCGCTACATCGAGGACATGACGGGGGTGTTCGAGCGCTGTCAGCAGATGGAGGCCCAGCGGCTCAAGTTCTTCAAGGATGTACTCTTCAGCTTCCATAAGTGCCTCAACATTAGCCAGGAACCATCGTGAGTGCATTTTACTTTACTATACTAATGATTTGTCAAGGAAAATTGAATTATCGACGTGAATCACGGCACAAGCATTAAAGCGTAACTGGACAGCAAAAATACTAGTAATTTGCAACCAAATTGTTAGTAAGCTTTTGATAAACTAAAAAGGTATTGCGTGGGGCAGCGCCTTGTGTCTGTTGCTTTGCCTACAGCTTTTGCATCAGAAAGACTATCTCTGGAGATGTATCTTGGTTTTTTTTTATCTGAATAAAATTTACTGCATAGGTAGGTACATATGCGAAGCTAAACAACTTTTTAGTTTCCTAATTTTTACATATGGTTTACCAAGAAGTCGCACATACTACAAAACGTCTTATGTGCCTAACATAACGTTTTAAAATAAAATTTTATCTGTTTCGACAAAACAGTTGGTTTCAGTCATTGCATTCTGATCTACTTCTTCAAGTATGACCATCGAATTTTGCAGATTACCACAAATATACGAAGAATTCCACCACACCATAAACAACGCTGACAGCCAAAAGGACCTGAAATGGTGGGCGAACAACCACGGCATCAACATGGCCATGGCATGGCCTCAGTTCGAGGTAACGCACCATACATCGCTGGCTATACTCCCCGCCTGCAATATTGCCACCCTACCCGTCCCACTGAGCAAGCAATGTATACTTACTCTATACGATACAGTACTCTATGCATCTTATTAACTGTATGCTTTAGGCAGGTTTAGTTATACAATCCTTAGAGCTTAGGTTCGTATGCATTTGTTTACGGATTTTGTTAAACCATGTTTTAAATAAGGATTAATCAGAAAAACAACAACAAGAGTTGAAATTCAGTTACGTAATTGACATACAAAAATAAGTTTATGACAAGTAATCCTTAATACGGCAAAGTCGACTGAACTTAACGAAGAAATTTAAAATATTTGGATGTTCAAGTAATTCGAATGTGTTCGAATATTATTGGTCTTAATTCAAATTCATTTATTGTTGATCGATTATGTATTAGAAATATGCAAGTAGATAAGAAATGTAATCAGTTCGATCGGTAACATCAAAATTTAAACATATTAATGTTTCCGATATTCGATCGTTATTCGTATTCGAATGCGATTAGATTCTCGAATTATTCGATAATTATTCTTACAAAAACATATCACTACAAAAAAATATATTTTCAAACTCTAAGAATGGTTCACGTAATTATTGATGTGGACATGGTTTAATAATAATCTGTGTATTAGTCATATGCGATAGTTTAACTAAGGGCATTAGTCGTATTAGTATGATGAACTAAGCATGCCTAAATAAATAGTAGACTATTCTAAAGTTTCCTTTAAGTAATTTATTATATTAGTACCACTATTATTTATTTATGAACTTTCTTTATAGACTTTAAAATTATCTGTGGCCACACATCGTACGAACAACATTTATTCTTACATAAATATTAACATTAATTATTTTGATAATTATGGACTTGAACATTATTATTAAACTAGATGTTCCCGCGGTTTCACTCGGGTTTATGGTTACTGCGCCGCCCCCGTGGGTCGTAGTTTGATGTTATATAGCCTATAACCTTCCTCAATAAATAGGCTATCCAACACTAAAATAATTTTATCAATTCGAACCAGTAGTTCCTGAGATTAGCTCGTTCAAAGAAACAAACAAACTTCAGCTTTATAATATTAGTATAGATATACCACTACAAAAGCAATTGAATATTATGACATGAAATTAGAGATTGCTCTAATGATATGAAACTTACACATAGGTACATACAAGTTTTTGACATTGCAATCTATACTACAAATAAATAAAATTGAAGTGTCTGTTTGTAATGTCAAAATAACACCTTTTTATCTAATGCATATGAAAGTATATAAGGTACCTATACGAAAACATCTATTTTGTAAATTTTTGTCTGTCTGTCTGTCTGTTTGTTCCGGGTAATCTCCGAAACGGCTGAACCGATTTTGACGGGACTTTCACTGGCAGATAGCTGATGTTATAAGGAGTAACATAGGCTACTTTGATTTTAGAAAAAAAAATTAGGGTTCCGCGAAGACAAACACTTTTTAGTTAAAATCTACGCGGACGAAGTCGCAGGTAACAGCTAGTAATATTATAAAATATACTTAAATCTATCCGATTTGTAACGACCGAAATTGTGATACCGTGAACGATTACAATTGCCTTTTGTTCATTATAAGAAAAACAGCATTTACTTAGTTGATTGTAGGTTAGAGGATAGGTTAAGTGTTAAAATACTTATTACTCCTTTATAAATATGTTTTTACTTTTTGTAATTTTGGGTTATTTTTACATATACTGATGTCAACAAACTTACAGACTCGCAGCTTACCTCTCTTTCTAATCTTGAAATAAATACAAATATTGTAAACTATAGAAAACTATGTGTGGCCACAACGCTTGTAGCAATATAGACCTTCAGTAAAGCCCGGTCACTACAAGGTGCTAACACCTCAACAACCGTTCAATGTGATCAAAACAAGATAGTCACACGTCGACAAACAACGGTTACCTCGCATAACAGACGTTTTGCAACAAAACTACGGATTTCCTTTCGAATATGCAATATTTATAATATATCGTCGACCTCTATTTAAACTATTTTTATTGCTCTGGGTCAAGTTCAACACGCGATTGCATTCATATAAAATTTTAATTAATTTAGCAATCATTGTATTTAGACCGCTTCAATTTATTCATAATATTCTAATTAAATAATATGATTGCGAAATTGTAGTGCACGGCAGTGCGCTCAGCCAAGTTCTCAAAAAATATCAATTATATAACTTACAAAATATATCAGGTTGTTTAGCAGTTAAATCAAAATTAAATACTAAACACAAATACACAAATGTATGATATTCTTATACTTTGAACTAAAAGTGACGTTAATACAAGGACGATGACCCCTCAACGGATCCAATACGTAACAAATACTTGGCGGAAGCGAGCGAACTGGTCGCCCGAGTGATCGCGACCGCCCGACTACCACTCCAGCGACAGTCGACCACACCCTGGTCAGAGACAACCGCGGCCTGGTCCCACTCGTGGTCGCAAGCGATCCAGCGCTTACGGCTCGCCCTGCCAGCGATGTGCTTCGGTGTGGATGAGCGAGGGTCGTGCCGCGTCGCTCCTTCAGTCAGCAGTAGCCAGTACTATGGAGGCAGCAAATTTTACAGCAATCCGCTGATGGTACGACCACGGTGTAGGTTCGGTGGCGATCTGTGCACAGCTAATGATGAGTGTGACCAATTCAATAAGCCTTAAAATATCTTAATCTGACACAGTCATTTAACGCATAGATGCGCAGTCTACTGTGGAACTAAGCGTTACCTGTCGTACATAGCTGCGGTCTATGTCTGCACATAGATCGCACATCTGCCTTGTGCTGCAGTTACTTTAGGATTATTAATATTATATATTTTATCGAATTAATGTATTGATCACACATCGTTATATTCCGTGTGGACAGATGAGTTCTAGCACGGCTTTATGACTAAGTGATATTCAGTGGATTTTGTGGTTAGAAAACTATGGTGACTCGTTGGCTGTGTAATCTTTAGATCATTTGAAATCATTTGAATACAAATAAGATCTCTTTATTTAATCAACACTGGACTCAAAAGACATTTAAAATCTATGAAAACTTCAAATGTTTTTTATATGTTACGAAACAATAGTAAGTATGATTTATTATTACAAAAATGAATATATAATAAATATATCATTCCCACAAAGTGCACTGTAATCGCGTATCATAAAGTCAGCACTCAAGTATCGAATCGACTATTGTCACCAAACGATTCGCAATGTTGCACCGAAGGGTTTTGGTCACTCGAAATTACACCGTGATGGTTGGTGTTAAAGAACAGTTTTGTTCATAGATGATCACTGCACCACTCATGGAGCACTCACACTAAGTCTGAGACGTACGTTCGGCGACCGACCATAAGAAAAGCACTACCGACCAAATTACAAAAATACAATATTGACCAACAAAAATAAAACAAAATCGGCAAAAGTAGCAGTTGCGACTTGGCTGTCAAAATCAAAAAATTAAATTTGACAGTTTCATTTGCTATTTCAAAATTGGAACTATCTGATTGGAGATCAATGCGACATGCACTCATATTCACACTCATCCACACTGAAGTACAGAATGGTAGCAAGACAAAACAGCAATGTTAGCGCACGTAGTATCACGGACATTACGAAAGGCATTCGCCACTCTTACGGTATGAGATTGAATAGTAATTGGTATGACTAGGGTCAAATCCTCAATAAAATATCCAATGTAAATATTGCTGCAAAAATGTATTTAAAATCTTTAACAGGTTGTATACGCGCTTGCGTCCAAAAGCTTATAATATTTTAAAATCTTTAAAACAAAGTGTTGCTTTTAGGAGAAGAAATTACGACCTAATGCCGGATAAACCCTCATTTAGAAAGAGGCGACATGTTCCATGTTTAGTTATTTTTTTCTAATAGCATGTATTTTCTCTCTTTCTTTCTCCCCTCCTACTAGTATTGCAGTTAGCTTCTAACGTACACTGGCTTTCTATGGACGTGTTATTTGTTTATCTAATTTTTAATTACTTTTTTTTACTTTGAGTTTGCATTGTGCGGCGAGACGTTGGGAATATAAAACATGAATTAAATTTAAACTTGAGCTTTTTTTACTTTACAATTTAAATCTTTAATATTCGTTGCTTATCCATTTTATCCTGAAAATATTTTTTATTGTAAGCAATTCATTATTTACAATATCTTTTAATACTTAGTATATAATAAGCATAATGAATGCTTATTATATACTGACACTATAAAATGATGATCGGTTACCTGTGACCGCCGTAGCATACCATATATTTGGTGTTAAATTACTTGTAATGCGCTCATTCCCAACGTATCGTTGCGCTCGCCATGACCGCTTGTGACCGGTGTGTCGGTGACCCAGGAGTACACTGAGGAGTTCCGGGACATCGCGAAGGGCAAGTCCAAGGAGAGCCTGCCCACCGGGCCCATCACGTTGCTCAACCAGCGGCCAGTCAGCGAGGATGTACGTTACACCATCATTTAGTTATCGACGTCGTTTTATGAATCACAGTCATGGTATTACGTCTGACGACCAATAACTCAATGTATAAATCACTCTATAAGATATACCTAGACGTTTAAAATGAGAGTAGGATAGTTGACTAACAATTTTTTGTTATTTAAACTCAAATAGTTACATTATCCAAACTCGAAGAATAAATAAAGACTTTATGAAATCTACTTAATAATAAATAAGATACAAGAGTTTATAATCTGATAGTAGAGGTAATTGTCAAAATGTCAAATGACAGAAAAGGGATGCACGATACACACTGTGACGTAACCGCTATTAAACCGCAGCTGTGCGAGAGAGATAGCGAGATAATGCCACAACACCTCCACTTTTTCTTATATCCAAATTTAAGATATTTACTCCTTTCTTAATCTGCAACAAATTTTGATACTGTTTGCATAAAAAGATTTATTTTGATTGCTATTTGTTACTCTAGGCAACTACCCTATTCTCTCATGGATATGTAATTTGTTAGGGGCTTAGAGCGAGCGTCGACCGTGGCGTCCCGTGAAGTGAGCTGTGGGAAGTTAAGCGCACTGAGCGTTATAGGGGGAAATTACGTGTTTTAATAAAGTTCATAATAGCATTTTATAATCAATGCAGCATAAGCGCTTCTATTAAAAAATCTTATTTGTCTAATTTTTGAGCTTGTTCAAAACAAAGTGTAAATATATTTGTGTTGTCACAAAATAGGTTACGGATTTCAGTTACACCCAACCTTCGTATACAATAGTGTACTGGGATTGGTAAATGTAATAATTTTAATTGCGATCTTCAGTATCCTAGTAACTTACAACTATTATTACAACTGTAATAATATAAATAAATAGTTGTAAGTGATAATAATATAAATAAATAAAAAATAAAAAGTATCTACTTCGCATTGTAAATTGAACTTTTGCTGTTTAAACGAACGGAGTGCACCGTCAAAGATCAAAGTTACATTTCAAATATTCTGCCAAAAAAGAATACTGACTTATTCGACGTAGAACCCACGTAAAGCACGGTACGCTCAACTTACCAGTAGGTTTACAACTCTATACATATTTTAAAATAAATTACGTTTGGATTTTAAACTGTTTGTAATCCAAAGATATAGAACTGAGCGTCAGGTACGTAACCACCATCGCTGTTGTACGTAAAGCGACGTGACGCACGCGCCCGCCGCGTCAGCCTCGATGTGAGCCCTGCACGTGTTCTGTGAGTGAACCCCCGCGTTCAACACACTACACGTTCAGCATACGATTCAAATGAGAATGAAGATCTTATTGCGCTGGGTTGGTCCCTCGTACAAGCTTATTATTTATATTTGTTTTATACTTAGTATAAGCATGATTCGGGTCTAAATGTAGTTTGATTTTAACGGGATGAGTACATTCTCATTTCAATCTATTTTAGATGTAAGTGCTTCATTTTGTTATGTATTGTTTATTTTTGTTATTTTGTTATTCGATGTTGCATGATGGATGTTCGCTTCGATCTACAGTTTATGCATATTGGCATGAATTAACAATTTAACCCACAATAAGTTATTTTAGTGAAATCTATATATTTTGATGAATATCTAAGTAAAGTATATATTTTAAAAATATTGATGAAATAATCCACAAATATAATGTCTATATACCTATTATTAAATAATATTTGGATGGAACGACCAAATCCCAAAAAGTAATAAAAATAGACTGCACTACAGATAGGGTTACATGCCGTACTATACATATATGTGTCATTTACATACTATCTGTACGTCATATTACAGGTGTGTCTCCTATTACCGCCTTGCTAGTAAGATACACATATAACATAACTTATATGTGTATGTTCCCTTTGACATTACATACACATAACATGTTTGTTAGTGTAGCCTGCTACCCTATCTCTTTTGCGGTGTTTACACAAGAAATTTATATTGGTCTTTCTACACAATAAATCAACGAAAACGATATTATTAATGTAGTAAATATATGAATATGCGCATAATTCCAGGAGCTGCCACCAATTAATGCCAACAACAAAGCAACCAAAGCTGCCAACCACACGGATGCGGCGCCGCCGCCAACAACAGTCACCAACAACACCGCCAACACTACAGCTAACAACACCATTGATAAGAAGAGCATCAGCGCACCTATTGCTGTCACGTAAGTAACAAAAATCACATTCTTACGGATTTGCGAATCATTTACACGCAAACAGTAAAAGTACCGAATACGGTTTTACTATACGGTGAGGTGGCTCGTTTGTTGCCGTACTCCATTGGAAACCGCCTAAGGCAATTGTTTCAGTGATAATAACTATTATAAGAACGTTCTCTTATTTAATCTTTTCCTTTTCCAATTTTCTTTGTCCAGTCTTGAGAGACCGTTACTCAAAATATTTATTTATAACACACTTAGTACCATGTAGTATTATTACTCTGTATCTCCGAAATGTAAGTTAAGATATAACTCATCCAAGTTTCTAGAATTATGCTTCGAGCCCATTTAATTAGGGGTAAACTTAGTACTTCAATTGAGCACGATGCGTCAGTCGAGGTGTCGAACCCGAAAGCACACCACTTAGTCGACAAAGAAGTATATCGAGCTTGAATTCACCGCTAGAACCGCTAGAGGATAATAAGTTTTAGATGTGAAACTCTTAAGTCATTTCAACAGTAACTATAGAAACCGTCAATTTTTGCCGCCAAGTACGGCTTTTAACAGCAGCTGTGAAACTGTGAATAAGAATATAAGAATAAGAATAAGAATAATTTATTTGCAAAAAAATGTGGTACATTTATAGTTGTTACATATTATAATATTCGTGAAAGAATTGACAGGACCTTACTCGCTAGTGGCGCCGATTTGTGAGCACAAAAACGATAGCCTTTATTGTAACCGGCTATCGATAAGACGTTCTGCAAACGGTGGGAATGAAATAATTAAGCTTCTCTTCTGTCGACGCAGAGCGTCTATTGGAAAGTTTAGAACCGCTGCTCACTGCAGATACATCTAAAATTATTTGGCTGCGAAGTTCTGTCGATCTGGGCGATATCAATCTATTCGAGCTCCTCCTAGACTGAGCAGCGATTCAGCCCTAATATTAAATGTCCGACTATCCTTACCTATAATATCAGCCCTGTAGTGAATTTATCCCACTGCTGGCACGGGCTTCATCTCTCTTTATGGTTAGGCTATAGTCAATCACGCTGTCCCAGTGTGGGTTGGCAGACTTTACACATCTTCCAAAACATTGCAGAAAACTCACAAATATGCAAAGTTTCTTCCCGATCTTTTCCTTCACGGTTAAAGCGAGCGATAATTGTCTTTTTAACACATGATTTTGAAAAGTCCGAGATACACTTTGGGTTCGGAATGAAGAGCTCTGCGTGGCAGTCCAATGGTCCCCCACTAGGCTATCGCTGCTGTGCCTTATTATCCTTACCTATCCTATCCTTAATCCTTATATAGTATTGAACGCCTGGAGATATTTGCGTGCGGTGCGGGCTGCGATGCGATCGGGGCGCCGGCGTCGTTTGGCGAGCACCTGGTGCGGCTAGCCATGTGTCCTGATACCGGGAACAGGTCGCGGTTCACCATCACTGATATGACCGACTACTTTATTGAAGAGTTAGTTTATACCTCTAGCCTATGTAGACTAGTTGGTTGATTGAATTGCCGTAAGAAACTTGGTCTAATAGGAAACAATGACAATCTGTCTAGATTTTAGGTTAAAGATTATTTAATAATAATACGGACGAAAGAAATACTTCATGTATTATCTTATATCTTAATATTTTTTTAAACACGCAGTCTCGAGAAATCATCTAAGTTATTCTTAATATACTATTAAAATAATTCACATATAGAACTTCTTTTTGGTATGTTTAATTTGGGATATTTCATTATTTTTACTATTAGACATAATATTTGCAGGAATACCAAGTTAAAGTTATTAATGTACCTGCGCAGTAGACGTGTTGTCGTAGATTGACCATTAAAATCGTTTATTTATAATTGTAGAGGTTTTGTACTGTGACACATATATACTAAGCTTGAATTGTTGTCAAAAAAATTGTTGATTATTTTTGTAGTGACGCATTCCCATGAGAAATAAACGATATATTTGTGTTCGTACTATTATAGTGAAGAGGTAGATTCAAAGATATTTATTTGCAAGCTAGAGGTAACCAATAGCTGATCATTTTCTAACTTTGTGTTTTTGTTGTATAGCAACGGCACAGCGCCAGCGCCCAAATCGAACAAGACATCGCCAGCGAAGGACAGCACCAAGGGACAGGACAACCCGTTCGACGAAGACGAGTGGGACGAGGAGTCGGGCGGCGCGCTCACTGACAGCGGCGAGCCCGGCGTGCCCGTGCGCGCGCTCTACGACTACACCGGCGCCGAGAGCGACGAGCTCAGCTTCCGACAGGGTACTGACACACACACACACACACACACACACACTCGCACACACAAATACACTCGCACACACATACACCAACCCACACAAATATACACACAACCCAAATGGGCAGTTTCGGCGCATTTGAATCCCTTTTTGTACTATTTTTATGGCGTTGCAGTTATTAGGAGAAAAAGTAGTTAGTGTTTACTAATACTAACTACTTTTTCTACACTTTTAAACACTAGATTTTAGCGTTTCTTTGTAAAGTATTGATATAATAACTTATATTTTACTGTTCTCTCTGGGTTCATAGCTTTTATATAAAGCTTTTTTTGCCATGTTTAATGTTATTATTTTAATGGGTCATCAATAAATTTCTCTGTATATTTTTATTTCTTACTCTTTCTTTAACTTATTTTATTATTATCTTTTTAGGAGACCTATTCGAAAAACTAGAAGACGAAGATGAGCAAGGCTGGTGCAAGGGACGAAAGGACGGCAGAGTGGGACTCTACCCGGCCAACTACGTAGAGCCCGTGGGCCACTAGCCCAGCGCTGGGACACCAAGCAAACACCGCGTTCCATCGTCAGCGATCGATCCTGACACTGTAAAGTTAGAGTGAAGTAGAGCTGGCCTAGACCTGATTGAACAACCGCTAACTTGTATAAATTATAGTCTACATATGGCAAAACTAGAAGACGTTGTTATTTTCTTGTGGCAACACTGGAAATAATGTTGTCATCAGCAAAAAAATATATGGTGTCTATAGTAAACGATCGAAGAAAATATACTAGACAAAATAGAAAGAGATGGGTACTATGTATAAGGAACTGATAAAAAAAGTATATAATTAATTTGTTTAATAGTAGATAGTGAATAGTCGACTGATGTTTAGCTGGCATACCCGTACATACAATGTATGTATCGCTCACGCTTCCACTCAAGGATCAACCTGCGCATTGGTATTACTTAGTCCACTAAGCGGTACCAATGTGCGGTTATTACGCTTCGTTAAACTGCACCTCATAGAGTAATCATTCTAGCTTCTTCTAGCATGAATCGATGTAAATAAATGAGTTTTGATTGAGTACAGTTAGTGTTGTTCGTTCATTTCTATGTCGATATCGATAAATCAATGATGTATTATGTTATATGTTACGATATCATATTGTGCGCGCTGTTATAAAATTACTTGGTTTTATATTCGCGAGTCACGATGTAGTCATTATAATAGTAACAGGTTTTAAGTACATTCAGCTATAACATATATGTGTTAATCTATATCTATAGCTATAGAAAATTAATTTCACACAGTAAGGGGTAGCCGTCAGCTTTAATACGTCTTATGAATGTCACCCGCGCGACATCGAACCCCAACCCATGTGGTACTAAACACTTTTTGATGTATTTAACGAGACGCTTTTCTAAAGAAAAACTTTAGGACCTAAATTTTTGTACATTTCTATTGTGAAAATTATTTTCTTTTTAATAGTGTTGTGTTATAAGTGAGACGGTTTTGAATATTTTTGGATGGGACTCTTTGTAGGTACAATATGGAAACCAAAAATTGTTTATTTTGTATTTTTGTAGTGACACTGCGCGGCCGCTGTCACAGACATTGCTGTATCTGAGCTGTTTCCTTAGCGCATGCGTGCCGGTGAGCTGTATCGACTACCCGTTTAGACGTAATTTGACTGGTTATTCGACCATTGTTAAATAACAAGGTCAACTTAGTGCATCGGTTGTAAATAAAGAACAAATTGTTGACGTAAGTAACTGTTATTTCGCGATTTCAATCGATAGTTGAACGTAGTCGGTACATCTCTAGTATATCGACGAGGAACTTAGCTAAGCCAAAAAGTGTACGCCAATATAAATATTTAGGTAACGAATACCTTTAGGCGGCAATGGGATTTATATTTTTGTGATATAACGGTACTCGGTGGTGACACTGCACTAGTTATGTTTATGTACATACACGGATGTTATGTATCCTCGTGCTTATAGAATATTTATTTCCCATTGTATATAATGTAAAATGCATTAAAGTGTATGTAAGTTCGCGAGAGGCGCGTAGGACTGATTGGAGGCCTAATTTTGCATAGAGGCCCGTTTTGATAACTTCCGTTTAGTACACCACGTCCCTCGCCTCTCGCATAGGTTAATAATATCGATTACGTTAATATATTACGAGAAATGTTTAATCTTTTCTTTTTCCCTTTTATACCTCGTTTTAAATATTGTTGTATTGTGTGGGGAGTGGTCGCGTCGCCGTCACGTCGTCGTCGCGTGCTCGTCTCAACTCGGCGTCAACAGTCGCCCGTTAGTCGTAGCTGTTTTGTTTTCATTGTTATAGGTTCAGCGACCTTTGTGAGAAATTCTTTGTATTATATAATTATCAAAGAGGGTGGTTTTGGACCACATATGTTAATATATTATGAATATTGGTAAAATAAAATTGTTACATATGGTATTGTTGTGTTTTATTCAGACCTAAAAGATTATAGATAGGTAGATGTATTATCCACAATATTGGTTGGTAAAGTCAGAAGCCAAAGATGGGCTAAAGTTTGCCACCGTCGGTCAACTTTTTTGGATAGCAACAAAGAAATTAAACTTTTTAAACGGATTACATCGCACTGTTTATTATTTTTGTTAATTTTAATAAATAACGCGATCAAATCCGTAAACACTAGTTAAATTTCAATGTATAACATTCAAGTTAATGTAAGAAGTTAACGCTTTGTATAAAGAATATCGGTAACGTATTTGAATAGCTAATAATAATATAGTTGCTTGTATTTAGGTCCGTATGGTTTGTCCTACAGTAGCAAAAACATCAACCATTATGTAATTATTGCGAATTGAAACAACGAATACGGGCATAAACACTAAGCGATATAATTATAAATACAAATTTTATGAAAAGTTATTAATATATATTATACTATTAATATATATAGTCTATTTTCCAAATATAAATTAATTTATATAATAGTTTCACGAAATTATATGCAGGTCATAAACGGCGATTTAGCTAATAAATATACGTTAGAAAAATCGATGATCTCAACGTTATTCGAGCCGTTTTAACTTAAGAGTGTGAGTATAAGTGTTCTGTGCTTAAGAGAGAATAAGAACCAAACGAATTATATTTTATCCTCAAATAAAACTGATTACGTACAGAATTCAAAGAAATAGAAAGAGGCGTTTTGTCGACATTTCGCCAGCTGCGTTATAGAAACTATGATTGTACAAAAGCACGACTCACAACCTCTCCGTAGCAACCTGGTAAATACAACCGCTGTGCAGGTCTCGGATTCAATTGTCGGTCCGGACAGAGGACTTTTGTAAAAAAAATCTCAGTAGAAGCTTAGAACCTGAAACCGTAGGCACGGTTCCTATTTCGGGAGACTTAAAACCATGCCTGGTGAAAAGTTAGTGTACTACAGATCCTCCTGCCCTTTCGAATAGGTATATAGGCGTGAGACGACCTACTGGGCCGTCGCAGTAACGATAAACGCGGGTTAAACCGCGGGCACATCTAGTAGGAAATAAATTCATAAACAAAAAAATACATCAATTGTGTTCGAGTGGACGGATGGCGTCGGCGGCAGCGGCGAGGTGACCACTTCAATCACCAGGTTGAAGTGGTCACCTCGCTCGCCGCTGCCGCCGCGTCGTGTGTGGGTTCGATCCCCGCGCGGGACAAAAATTGGTGTGATCCACAAATAGTTGTTCCAAGTCTGGGTGTTCTTTGTGTCCGTTGTTTGTATGTTTGTAAAGTCAATACAATAGCGGGACTAGTCTTTAAAAAAGAAACTCGTGGAAATGTTTGTTTTTAGAAAATGTCTATGTTCTAAATACGAATAGTTATATTATTTTAATAAAATTTACTGATTAGTAAGTAGTAGGTAGTAAAGTGTTCAGTGTTTTGCTTAGTTTTGTGAACTAGATTTAAAAAGTGAAAAAATATGTGCTCTGCTAGTCACTGCACCAGTGACAAGTAAGACTGATATACCTATAGCACATGAGTGGAACATAAATATTGCTCTTAGTTGCTATTCTAGTAGTAGCAAATATTTCTTTTAAATTCATGATAGATATGGATATTTATATATATAATGAGCTACGACCTAACTCAATGGTTACAGGGAGACGACTGCCGCGCGGCGCTACTGCATACTTGCGCCCGACTATATAAAACTAAAGCATCAGCAATGTCGCTACATAGTTATATATTGTTCAAAGTTTTAACCGATTGCCAATAAGAGATGTTCTAACTTTGATATTATACAAATCAATTTTGACTATTCTACCAGTACCCTACTAGCTATCGCTGGTAGTGGAACAAGTGCAATTTTCAATGCTAGACTATGTGCTCCTATACTTGACTCGGTATCACTGCGATTGGTGATAGCTTGACTTTGTATCACCGCGATCATCACCTTTCTTACTACTTGACACAGGGACAGGCAATGCCGGATTTAGAGGTCTGGAGGCGTCGGGGCAACAAAGGAGTGGAGGCCCCCTGGCCCTAAATTATTATATCAATTAATTTAATATAATCATGTTTGTACAAAGTACTGTAGGTAAAGGTAAAACGCGAAAAAAAATATCAAAGGAAAAGTTGTTTACTAGTCAGAATTTGAATTTTTTCTTTCCAAAGTCTATTGTGGGGGCCTCTCTTTTGTGGAGGCCCCGGGGGTGTAACCCGGGTTGCCCTCGCCTAAATCCAGCCTTGGTCATAGATAGTTAATATACCTACCTGGAAGGACCTTGTGAAACACGTAGGGTTGCACAACAAAACTACAGGTGGCGAAAATAACGTGTAAACTCAAGTAAGTTAGATTTAGTGTTTATTGCAATCAAGCGATAACAAAAGTCAGTCCGATTTTACTGTGACACTCCGTTCTATACCAAAAATTAGTAATGGCGTCACAATAATCAAATAACAGTCTATTACAACCAAAATATATCCTAATAGTATAATATCAGCTCATGGTTAATTAAATAAATAATTAATTATATATCCTATCTTATATTATTATATTTTATATCTTATTTATATGACGTGTTAGAGGAGTGAGCCGGTGCTTGTAACACTTGTTAAGGTGCTTTCTGTTATAGCTTGTACTACACAAATTACTAGAATAGAATAGAATATACTTTATTTGTAAACATAGGTAAATATAACAGTGTGAGAGATGTTACAGAGCTTTCTTAGTAGCACTATGTTTTGCCTGGCGGCGTACAAATGTAGTTTATGTAGATAATTATACAACAATTGTGACACTTTTGCACTTTTATTAATTTAAGTTCAACATTTTCACTACGAAAATTGTCAATAAAAGACTGATATATATCTTTTTTATTTTTTCAACGTGGTGCTATTCTAAAGCCTTTCGAGAATAGCTCCAAGAAAGAAAAAATCTCAAATTTATAGTTTAACAATTATCACACTTGCAATGTTCATGTTCAAGCAGCAAAAAATTATTTATTAACTATTGCATAAATAATTGAAAAAAAAAAATGCAAAAAAAAATTTCTCCGGCGGATTATTGTTCATTTGTCTATCCAGAAGGCCCCTGAATTTTTCCGTTTCTTAAATTTTATATTTAATACGTTTAAATATTTTTTTTTTATTCTTAATTATTTGGAACATTAATATTACACAGATAACTTAATTATTTATAAAAAGTATATAATAACTAATAGCATTAATAATTATTATTCTAGTTATAGCAATAAATTTTAAATGTCAGAATGTTAATTGTGAGTGTCAAAATGTTAATAGTAAATGTAAAATTTATGTAAAAATTATAAATATATATAAAAAAGAATAACAAAATATTAATAATTATTATGCCTTTTCAATGTCATAACCTATCCAATAGAAAATCCGAGATACTATAATAACATTTATCATTTAAAATCATTTTTAATTTTTTCTTAAATAAATTTAAATTTAATTCTTTTATACTTTTTGGTACTTTGTTATATATAACAGCAGCCATATGCATAATGCTTTTATGCATTAGGGCGGTGTTAGTTTTCCGTATACATAGTCGAGTCGTGTCTCTTTGCTGTCGACCAGAAGCTGCAGATGCTAACACAAAATTGTTAGGGTTTGTTTTCACAAAGTTAGCTACTTCTAGTATGTATAGAGAAGGCAGTGTTAGTATGCTATGCTTACGGAAACATGGTACGCAACTGTCGGTCGACTGTAATCCAAACATGGCTCTGATACATCGTTTTTGAGCTTTAAAAATGAGGTCTTTATCAGATGAGTTTCCCCAAAAGATTATACCAAATCTAATTATTGATGCTACCAAACCATGATATGACATAATTAATGTATCAACATTTACAATTTGAGCAAGTTCATGTAGTGCATAGGCGGATTTACTAATTCGTTTACATAGTTGATCGATATGCGGTTTCCAAGTTAGTTTGTGATCTATGATTAACCCAAGAAAATTAGTCGTGTCAACTTGTTTTATAATTTGCCCATTAAAACTTATATTTATGTCATTAGACGTTAGCTTACGCTGGCTGAAATGCATTATCTTAGTTTTCTCTAAGTTTGCTTTAAGGTTATTGATGTCAAGCCATGCCATAATAGAATGCAATGCGTTATTTATATCGCTTTCGTAAGTGTTATTATTATTACATTTGATTGTGATTGTACTGTCATCCGCAAAGAGAGCTACGGGTTTATCTGTGGCTTTTGGTAGGTCATTGATATATAGAATGAACAGTAAAGGACCTAGTACACTGCCTTGTGGGACGCCGTAATCAATCTTTCGCTCATTAGACTTATATGCTTTGTCCCTTTTTGTTATATAATCAATTTTGGTGATCTCAGTGTATTGTATTCGGGTCTTTACGTATGACTCTAATAATTTTAATACGTTTCCCCTTATACCGTATGCATTAAGCTTACCAAGTAGTATATCATGATCAACATATTCAAAAGCTTGCGTCATATCCATGTATATAGAGCAAACAGGTATTCTTTTGTCAACGTTGGATAGCACAAGTTCCAAAAAGTCATAAATTGCCATATTTATAGTTTTTTTACGTCTAAAGCCCTTTTGTTCTGTTACTAAAATATTCTTGTTTTCTAAGTAGTTATTCAGCTCGTTATAGAAGTACTTTTCAAACATTTTTGACTTTATTGGTATGATTGCAATAGGTCTGTAGTTTTCAAACCGATCGTTGCATCCCTTTTTCTTATATATTGGTTTTATGACTGCTTTTTTTAGCTTATCAGGAAATATACCTGTTTCTATACTTAAGTTAATAACGAAGCTAATATGGGCACATATATTTACAGCAACATGTTTAATCACTTGAGTTGATATTTCATCGTAGCCTACACTGTTCGTGTTCTTTAGTTCGTTAGTTATATGTAAAATGTCTTGGGGCTGGCACGGTTTCATGAACATCGAATCTAACTTAC
Organism: Catocala sponsa; assembly: GCA_963564715.1. Taxonomy (NCBI): domain Eukaryota; kingdom Metazoa; phylum Arthropoda; class Insecta; order Lepidoptera; family Erebidae; genus Catocala; species Catocala sponsa. The sequence continues at coordinate 6,067,836 of OY751346.1, read as the reverse complement.
TAGACAAATATGATTTGTATTGAGTATTGTAGGTATTAATCCTAGATTGTATTTTATCAATAAAGTAATCATTAAATGCATTAGAAATTACAAGAGGATCGGTAATAGTTATAAAACTATTACCGATCCTCTTGTAATTTCTAATGCAATCTAAAAATTCTAATATTGTAATAGATAATAAAACTTTATTATCTATTACAATATTAGAACTAGCTTCAATAGGTATATTGTATTTTACTCCATTTATAATCTTCCAGGCAGTTTTTGATTTATTTTTAGACATCTGTATAGAATGGTTATTCTGAGCCCGCTGAGTTAATTTCATTATACGTTTAAACCTTTTGGAATACTGAGTTAATTTTACCTTATTAGCTTCATTGGGTATTCGCCTGTATTGCCACAAAAGTTTACGCTTTATTCCACTACATTTCTTAATGCCCCTTGATATCCATTTACGTTTCTTTGTTAAGAAACGTAAATGGATATCAAGGGGAAATAAATCGATACGGGAAACAAAGATTATAAAAAAGTTTGAAAGTTTCAAAGAAACTGTTATAGGCCATATTTGGATCAGAGGACATATATACTTCTGAAAAAGACAGATTTGTTAAACAATTTTTGAACTTTTCAAGATTTTCCAAACAATAGTCTCTCCGCTCTATTTGCCATTTGTTTATTAAACATATTTTATCAACACAGCAACGAAAAAGTTGAGCTGTGTGATCAGATAAGGCAAATTCTATTTTTGATTTACATTTATTTTTATAATAATTATGCGCAAAGTTATCTATGCAGGTTTGGCTTGATAATCTAGTTGGCTTTCGTGTTGCGAGCTTTAAATTATAATTTAGTAATAAGCATTCAAAGTAAAGTGTAATATTATTTGGTTTTAAAATATTAATGTTAAAATCGCCTGCTATAATAAGTTTATGTTTGTTATATTTATTAGTTATATATCTGAATGTCACATCAAGCCGATCAAAAAACAGATTTAGATTATTAGCTTGTGGGGTTCTATATAGACACATAATAACAATTTTATGCGCAACCAGTTCCACAGCACAGCATTCAAAAGAAGAGCACATAGAAAATTCAGCGGTTTTAGATATTATTTTACATACATAGCCTTTTCTTACAAATATACACGATCCGCCTCTGTTTGAATTTTGTCGACTAAAGTATGCAGCTAAATAAAAATTGGGTATCATACAAAGGTCTTCGTGTCCTGACCTCATAAAATGTTCTGTATCAATATTATTTTCAGTATCCCTTAAATCTTCTAAACAGACAGCCAAAGCATCGGATTTATTCCTCAGGCCGGCTATATTTTGATGCATGATATTTATAAAATTATGCTCGACAAAATGTTTGAGAATTTGTTCCGTTCTGACTGATATTATCAGTTTCTCGATGTGATGTGGTATACATGTTCAGGTTATTTTCCCATATTATGTCAGTGATCAGTTTCTGTAAGTCTTCAAATACTATTTTCATGCCGTAGTTGTTAATTCTGCCGGACCGTCTAAACATACTCGAATCATATTTTAAATTGAGGTTCGTATCCAAAAGGTAGGCATATTCATATGTTATGTTATCCAGGTATAATAGATTATTGTAGGATTCCACTCTGGCATCAAGTAAATTGGTGTAGTTTACTATTCTAAATGTAGGTAGCGTGATAATAATATTAGTGTTTTATTTCTTGTAAGACTTCTCTCATTAATGTTATGAAGTTAACATAATTTTTGGAGATTTTAAAATCTTCGCCAATCATAATTACACAAAAATCGTCCATTGTGAAGCTTTCCAATTTCTTACCTAACTCTAATAAAAGTTGTTCTATCCCAACATTGGGTAATAAATAATGACAGATATCATACTGGTACTACACAAGCAAATCTGTCAATAGTATGAAATTGCTAAAAAGTTGTTCGAATAAAAGTAGACTCTATCACAACATAATTTACGTTTAAAATGGTATGGCTGCCTTCGGCGCCCGAGTTTTGTTTGAGAGGATGTATAGTATTGTCCTCCAGTTATTCATACTTACTTGTAGGGGGTGGATACAAAGAAAACACAATTGACAATTTTAAAAATCTCTTTATTTGATGGAACGCGAGTGCACTGTCACAGGTCAACCGCAGCCTACTGCCGTACATTGTGATCAAACTTAACATTAACACAGAAACTTGAACAATAATCATTTATGCACACAAATAATATATTAATTAAATACAATAATAATTGTGATATCCTGTGACGAGTTATTACAATATATAATATCAGTCGTTATTACTATAATTTCGCGTGATCGGTACTAGCGCTAAACAAGGGTAGATAGCAGGTACACATCTATTAACTTGTATTGCACGGACGACGCTTAACGTACAGCAATAGGCTTGTATTCACATGTTGAGGTTACTTTCGTCTAAGCCAAGCTAAACACTACTAGAGCTATGTGCCCGCGGCCCGCTGTGAGGTGCTTACATAACCTTGTCATACATTTTGGACAGCCTATATAATATTCAACATCAAGTTAACATGGTATAAATAACCTAAAATGAAGTTACAGATTCTAACTTTTATCTTAATATTGGATTATTTGACAGCACCCCTTACATCGCAACACATCAGTACAGTTCCAGCAAAATGTAAGGAGAAACAATATTGCCATCGTACAGTGTTGCGGGCGACAACGCGACATACAGCGACGCGACAACGCGACATACAGCGACGCGACAACGCGACATATCGCAACGTGAGCAATGTTATGTGCACTTTGTGCATATTTGGCACAAGTAATCTCTGACGCGACTACTATATATGGACTCTTTGAATATATAGCAACACTTATATAACATAAAAATAACATTGATGTTGATCTCTCACTCTCACACATAGGTTACGTCCATAACTATGAAAGTAAGGCATATTTGTGAGGCTATATACTCAAGAGGTCCAAAACTGAGGCGCACAAACATTCAATCATAACCCGCCCGTGATAAATGCATTACAGAGAAAATAACGTTTAATATTTACATCTACACGTATGTACATAAACATAGGGGACGCCCCCACCCTGATATGTGAACATAAAACATGTACTTATTTACAAATAATACAAAAATGAGTATGTAACAGTAATGTGGCTCCATTTAAATGAGATTCGTGAACTAATTGTATAAATATATATTTATTTTACATGGAATAAGAACTGTTATAGCGTTCTAACGTCTATTTAGTAGCGATGCGCATTTGTTATTCGAATAAATTCGATATATTTTTTCGAAAATCGAATATCTAAATCTTTTTGTTATTATTCGAATGGACGATTAGTACAATCGTCGTCGATTCTTTCGTTAACAATCGCGTATCGCAGCTATGTACCTAGTGTTGTGGTGTATATCTAAGGAATAATATTTTAATATAAATAGAGGTTATGAGTGAGCTCTCTGAGCACTGTGAGTCGGCGTTTATACAGCGGACATGTTTCCTTACTCTGTGAGGTATAATGTTATATGGCTCATGGCACTTATATTTTATTTAAACGCCTCAATTATACAATAATATACGTTTTTATTTATAACTTTATAGTTACATGTCAGATTTGATGTATTGAATTAAGGAGTTGTTTTTCTGTCAGTCCTGGTTTGCGATTGTTATATTTTTAATCCTTTTTTGCTAACATAAAGAGATTGTGTTTGCAATGGTTTCACAACAGTAAATTTACAGTCCAAGTAATGAGTTCATTTATAAGTTCTGTTAACCGTCGCACTAAAACAATAGTGCAATGGAGCAAAGTCATTGAAGGTCGTCAATAGACTGTATTCCATTATTTAGAGTTTAGACTGATATTCGCAACAGACATTATATTTGCGATCGTAATCTTTAGCGTTACAATGGTCTAAACTATGCCGGGTATGATTTTACATCAATATTCGAAATACATTTATATTATTAAAATATATACAGTAGGAATCATTTTTTAAAATTTTAAAATAACAAGAAAACTATTTGTGAATCACACAGTAAGATAATCAAACCGGCATTTGACACAAGCCAATGCCGAGGCGATCATTCAAACCACAGCACTGCCAGTCTAATGTTCATACAAAATCTTTATAAAATTAAACGTACGAGTATATAACGAACATTATGTTTATAAGTAAAACGCCACAGTCACAATGCCACGCGTCACGTGACACGCAGGTAACGACACAGGAACGAACCGAGCACTTTACACAACAACATCATATTTACAACTGCACGTATACACTGAACAAATATAAATAACATCGCGTCTACCAGAATGATCTTGTGAGATAAATTTTTAGAAATCTTCGGACACATTATTTCGCTCGCATAAATGTATAAGTGCTGTCTATTTTTTATCCTTCGGGAACCGTACTTTTTTCTAGATGTAAGGTACACTACGCCCTTTTCTGTTCTCCTGACAACGTGTATCCGAAATTTTATGATGATCGGTCGAGTAGTTTAGGCGTGAAAGCTTAACAAACAAACTCACATTCGCATTTATAATATTAGTTAGGATATAGCGAACGTGTATATTTCGATTTGTCCTTTCACGTAGCAATAGATAAACGGAGAGATATGTCATTGGATATAGATTTGTTGGGACCGCGACCAGGTATATTACTTTTTTGTAATACAGAGTTTATCCTGGTAAAACTCAAATATTTTTGTGGATAGTTATTTTTCTTAAAATTACCGTTACAGAAAACTAATTATATTTTATCTACAACATAATACATATCTCACTCGGAGAAAATGTGGACGCGTGCCACAGATATATCTAGCTATCGCAATAAGTCTATTAATAATATAATAATAATTACATTCAAGTCAGATTATTAAAACATCAAATTAGTAAACTATACATTAAAACTTTCCGGCATTTCCTATGAAAATAAGAGTTTCAGACTGGTAGAACAAGTCTGATATAAAGTCAATTTCCATTCACAAGAAGTGTTGCAGTAATGAACGTAGTAAAACTCAAGAAATATAAATGTTAAATAATCTCATATATTAGTGTATTAAATATCTCACAAAATCAATCTCTGGATTGCTGCAGAGATCATCCCATACATTCGTTTAAACATCAAAGCATGAACAGCCAACTCGCGGGTACTGTCTGTCAAAAACACAATAACATACATCTATAATTGAAACTAAATTTAATAATTAATCGAATATAAAATAGACTATACTACTTTAGGATCTCATATTTTTATGTCTATTAGATACTTTTAAAGTCAACTCCTGCAATAGAAATCCTTTTGCCGCAGCGAACTTTATAAGCATTCAAACAATGGACATAGAATACTCAGACACGGAACGACTATTAAAAATAGAATAATTAGAGAGATGCGGCGTGATAGTGGATATAGTGACAACAATAGAAAAGGATATGTTAAGCTGGTTTGGGCATGTAGAAAGAATGGACGAGGAAAGACTGACTAAGAAAGTTTATAAGGCTAGTGTGAATGGAGCAGTCGCAAGAGGAAAACCTAGGCGAACGTTTCTCGATCAGATCGGAGGCGTTCTGGACAAAGGCCAGGTTAAAAGCTCCTTGAACCGACGGGCGTGTATGAGGAATGTAATGAAAGTGAATGAAGCCAGAGAAGTGTGTTAGGATCGTAGCAAATGGAAATCCGTAGTCTCTGCCTACCCCTCTGGGAAACAGGCGTGAATCTATGTATGTATGTAAAATTGTATCTAATAGACTTCACTCGACACATTGACGTCAATCTAAACAGGAGTAGTTTCAAATTATTTACAATAGTGCGTGTAATCAGACAGACAGTAGCGACACAGGTTAGACATATACAGATAGCCAGATAGCCGACTGTAAGCTATTATTAATATTTAGTCGACTTTCTTCTGGCTCTCTGTATCTGTCTAATTTGTATTAGTGATGTACTTTACGCGCTTATTGTCTGCAGTTAAAGCTAAAACGATCGAGTCACGCGACGTTGGTATACATGGTAGGTTAGTTCTATGGCCGCATACTATAGAATACAATGTATTATGGATTGTCATCGCGAACGTAATACAAAGCTTGATCGTTTTAATTTACCACTCCAAGCTATAATACGTGGTGGCCATTGTAACTAGAACTGTTCTTGTATACGCTTTTTAAGACTTCAACAGGTCTATTTAAAATAGTTTATGGTCACCACGTTTGACAATAAACGCTTTGCATTTCACACACGCGAGTACGTACCAAATACGAACAATTTATACAAGCTTGGATCAATCTCATTAAATCTAATTATAATAAATAGAAACGTTGGAACAATTGTCTATTGAATGGTTCGTCAGTTTAAGGCTTTTTGTTATCAAATCACGCGGATTTTCTGGTGGCTTGAAAACTTCTGACATAACATATTTAACCGCCTTTTATTCGCGCACTTTGTAAATAAAACTCGCGATCGGTCAAACTCTAGCGCAATAGGAAATAGCTCAACAATCATGAAAAGCTAGATTCAGGATAATTACTATAAGATCATATCTTGATGTTTCAGTTGAAAAGACTCACACTGTTAAAGTTACTTTTATATACCACTATTTTTGCTCGCGGCTCTGCTCACGTAAAATATAGTCTGTTACTCCGTGATAATATAGCTTTCTAATGGTGAAGAAGAGTAGTTATTGAGTTAAAAACAAACAAACGAAAAGTCAAATCTTTCCTCCATTATAATATTAGTATAGATTGATGTAGCAAGCAGACATACAGCCCGCGTGATTGGTAGCCTAGGAATGGCAAACTTTCATTAGTTGATGTGCTATTTTTTACGAAAACAATACGTTACAAACAACGCCATCGAAGAAACAAAAAACATGTTTAGTTTTTCAATCATACATTGCTACATATATTCGTCAATTACTGGCATGCCTGAATTATGTTGTCGTATGTTAGCACTGGCACGCGTGGCATTGGTTCGTCATCTCAGTTGTAGCCTATTGAGGCTTACAATAGCATCAGCATTTTACAGGCGTTCGAACCGCAAACGTAATTCTGTGAAACCCTATGCATTTTAACTTGCACGAAAATGAACATTAAGATTACCGATTTAGGAATGTAAAAAGAAAGAAAAATATTTATATTCTTTAATGATCTTTCTCCTTTAAAACTTCTGAATTAACATATTCATGAAAATTCAAAGTGCCAGTTTTATCTGTAACATAACTACAATGTTCAGTTAAGTCTTATCAGCAAGTCTAGTTCCATCGACATTAAAGATCTGAGCGAAAACTATATTAATTATCTTTTTACAATATATCTATGTATCTATGGCAGCTATAACATAATATATAAAATAGCATGATTTGACAATAAAAAGTAAATTAACGACCTTTCATTAATAACTCACATATAATACCTACCGACATCTATCGATATCGATAAGTTTTGGACGTTAGATTCATCGAGTCGATAAAAAATAGTCGTTATATCTATCGACAGATATATCTTAGTACTGATCGTTCGTTAGCATCGTCTGTCTGTTCATCCTCCGCTTGAGAGATGCCGTCAGTATGTAAGAGTACGAGTGTGGCCCTTGACGTGTTCACTGTAGACAGGCCTGCAGTTTTTCGATCCACTCCTGCGCAGCGTTGGCGTCGCTTGCGCAGAAGTTGTACGTGCGGCGACTCGTGCGCAACTGTGGGGATAGGAAAAAGTGTAAAAAGTGTAAGGTGTTTTACTACCAATAAATTGGGCAATTAATGTGTCAGTCCCAAAATAATATTATTTAATACTAGCTTTTTACCGCGGGTTCGCTTGCTCGGGAACAGTTTTTATCTGGATAAATGGTACTATACTTCTCTGTACCTTTGATAACGTGTAAAGGAAATTTCAAAATGATAGGTCAAGTAGTTAAGGCGTGAAAGCATAACAAGCAAACTTCCATTCGCATTTATAATATAGTTAGGAAATAAGATTTATTTATTATATAAATCTAAAAGCTATAAAGTATACTTTATGAATTTAAATTATAGTCACCAATGGATTATTATTCTGTCAAATATAAATTTAGTACTTACATCGAAAAATGATCTGTCGTCACACTTCTTGGGCGGGCCGGGCGCGGGCGGCGCCTGCGTCACCGTTATCACCTCCGCTAAGTCTGTAATAATAACGAGATGGGTGTAAAAACCCAGGATTCAACCTATTCGTCTTCATTTGACCTTGTGACCCCTATATCTCGGGAGTCTTTTGACCCATAGGACTCATATTCCAACTCGATCGAGGTATGATCCCAAGGTGTCTGTACACCAAGTTACAAGTCAATCGGTCCAGTGGTGCCGGAGTTATGCCTGTCACTAATAGACAGACACACAGACCCACATAGTGTTTTCCATTACCCTCTGAAGAAGACTCAATAAAAAAGTCAATAAATAATAATAATAAAATATATTTATTTCTCACCACATTACATTTCATGAGCTTAGTCTATGGGTATGGTGGTATTGTAATATACATTACAATAGCATCAATATCATAGCTTTTTATATCGAAGTGTATTCGGATCGGCTTTTAATTGGACCAAAAGGCGATTACAAAATGGTTCAATAACTTGGTTGTCGAACGATTCGTTTAATGCTGTCATTCTTTGGAATACCAGATAAAATTAAAAACCTTCATCTGGTCGCAGGTGTGCCGATGCGATTCAATTGATTAATGTTATGTGATATAGAATATTTTTAGTTTAAAGCAATATGTATATAAAGTCAACCTGTTATATCCCATAGCTAATCGATTAAAAATCTTATTGAAGTCTACGGCTGATTGTAATATTAGCACCTGCAATATAGTGAAGATATTTTGTCGGATAGCACGATTAGTTAACTGATAATTTATGAATAGGCCTATAGATTCGGCTGAATATAAATTCGGCCTTCGCCCGCGGCTTGCCTTATCTTATCTTATCTTATGTGGGGGCCAGTCAGTATAGACCGGCGACACTTCGACCCAGTGGGATCTTTTGTATCGACTCTCTCCCAATAACGACTACTATATATGTTCATGGCAGCCGGGACCGACGGCTTAACGTGTTCTCCCGAGGCACGGAGCAGGCGATAATTATTGTCAATCAATACGCACATAATTTCGAAAAGTCATATAACTTCTGAAAGTCAGAGATGCGCGACGTGGGTTCGAACCCGAGACCCTCTGCATTGCAGTCTGTTGGTCTCCCCACTGAGCTATCGCTGCTTAATGGCGGCTTGGCTTCCGGTAATGTAAACTTTGTCAACGATTTTTTTATTTCTTTGGGAACATTCCATAATTTCATCATAATCAGTGGAGTAGTTAGGCGTGAAGGCGTAACAAACAAACAAACTTACATGCGCATTTATAATGTTAGGATTCCAATGACTGAATGATGAGTCTAGTCTAGTCTCACTGACACCTCATACTAATTGTGAAGGGTTTGTAAATATTGTTCAATTATATTAAAGTAATTTATTTACATTACTCACCAATAAAACCTTTGCAGTGGGAGTCTTCCATCGCATCGTAGTACCGCAGTTGATGCTTGATTGAGTCCAATACGAACCATCTGAAAAAGTAAGTAAAACATCGCTACAAAATACTGTAAACATATAAGGATATACAGTACGTTAACTAAAGAAAGGCGTTCCCTTAAACTGGGAATATTATGGCGTGTGTAGATCCTAAAAAAAATGTTCCCATAAAAACAAAAAATATTTTATTTTAATAACTTCAAAAATATTCAATAAAAAATTATAAACAGACACGAAAAAGAAACAACCTTTGTATACGCACAAAAGTACCAATGCAAAACGGCAACGTCACTTTTTACTTAGTTATGAGTTTTTATTTAAAATGACTTTTTAATTAGTTTTACATTTAATTTATTTTTCATACTTGCATTTTTCATGCTTCTTTTTCTTTGCAAATATGTTCATTTGCATCTATTAATGATGTATAATAACCGCTTTAAGGGAACGCCTTTCGTTATTTTACTTACTGTATATAATAGAGATTAGAGAGTATTCATAAGATGGCTTATCCGAGAAAATAAGTTCGATTAAGGGTAACTGGTGTTGGACTAGATAAACTTTTATTGCTTTTCGGCAGGACATGAAAGTTCCAAAGGCTACTTACCTATCCAGCCTTCGGAACTTTCGCTCTCTCGGTGAAATGCAGTAAAAGTAACTACTTCAAAACCTTTTTCTTTTTACTACTTTGAAACTTTTACCCTTGCCTTTCATTGTTTGTTTAATATAGGTTATCTAGAGTGAGCAATATGCGCGTGATACCGCTTACTCTTAAGCAGGTTTTATGACTTGTTTGCTACTTACATACATGCATACACACATAGATTCACGCCTGTTTCCCAGAGGGGTAGGCAGAGACTACGGATTTCTATTTGCTACGAGCCTGACACACTTCTCTGGCTTCATTCACTTTCATAACATTCCTCATACACGCTCGCCGGTTTAAGGTGCTCTTAACCTGGCCTTTATCCAGAAGATCTCCGATCTGATCGAGTAACGTTCGCCTAAGTCTTCCCCTTGCGACTGTTCCATTCACATTAGCCTTATAAACTTTCTTAGTCAGGCTTTTCTCGTCCAATCTTTCTACATGCCCAAACCAGCTTAACATACCCTTTTCTATTCTCGTCACTCTTCTTCTCATCTTTCTCTAATCAAACTATTCCTTATTCTATCTTTCAGAGTCCCACCACATATATTTCTCAGCGCTCTCATTTCTACAGCATTTATTCTGCTCTTATGCTTCTTTTGCCATACTCAACTTTCACTTCCATGCAAAAATGTAGGCGCTAATAGTCCTCTATGAACAGGCAAACGTGCCTTTTCGGATACATTTCGACTGTTCATAAAAGCGCGTAGTGCGCCATTCACTCTAACTTTAAAATTTATATTACATTTCGTTCGGCGAGGCGCGTTTTTGCGAAGAAACATAGTGTGACGTTCCTATAACACAAAGGGTAGATGCTCGTGCTTTGTATACATAGTAACTTATACCGCAATTTTTGCTTGCGCGATTCAAGATCTAGAACAATTTGCGTGGAGTAGTGTGCCATTGAGTTTACCGCCATCTCATGTCAGTTCTTTTCCAAATATGTGGAATCTGATATATTATTATTTTATGTTTCTGGCAGAACATTACTTGTGTGATTAATTTATTTTTCATTTGATTGCTTAAAGGCGGACTTGTTATAGAAATCTTTACATAAATACGAAGAATTCTTTACTTAAATAAATAAAGAATAAAAATGACCTTTGTTTCCATCCTTTCAGCAAGGCTCCTCGCTTGTACAGATGTCCCTCGTGCGTCCTGTTCTCCGCCACGTTAGACGAGAACTGCTCGTAGTACTGCTGCGATGATGACTGGAGAGTCGCTACACCTGTGAATCAGTTACATGTTCGTTCGTTGGATCTAATAGATTTTCAAATCGGTTTGACGGCCATTAAATTTACAAAAATAGTTATTATATATATGTATATAAAATAACTGAGAAGAGAAGGTAACGTTCTGACTAGCCCCAACAACTACTGCAATAGAAAAAGGTTGGCATACTGACTTCCTCTGGATAGAGAATCATTTTCTGATGCATTAGTAGGGGTGGGCAATCTGAGGGTGCGTGACGAGTTCCTATCTGTTCAATAATTTAATAACAATGGATTTTCGCCTGGTAACGTCCAATTCGATTTGTCAAATTTAGCTAGATTTGTCAAAGATAGCGTTGTGTTAACTTTTATGGTTTTATCTGTTTGTTGATATGGTGTAATTGTGTAAGGGCAAACAAATCTGGTCGGTATCAATTTTGAGATATCGTATTTACGATACTTGGATTTAACTAATATTAATGAAACTTTATGAATGTTTTCGTTTAACACGGTGTCGGGTATACAACTAACAAAGATTGTGACTGTGCTTGTTCGAGAGACAGTTGACATTAAATCTAATGGGTATGTGTGTATTTGGTTTTATTGGCATAACTAGATATAGATGCATATTTCCTGTCAAATTATGCCAATGGGTCACGCCCATGGTTCAACAAAAATTGCCGCAGCAATGTATATCATTTTAAACTAAAATTAATATTCTATTCTAATAATATTCTAGCACATACACACAACACCATCTAGCTCAAACTAAGCAGAGCTTGTACTATGGGTACTAGACAATGGATAAACATACATATATACTTTTCTTTTTTTTGTAAATACATACATATTATACATAGAAACACCTAGACCAAGACAAACATCTATGTTCATGCACACAAACGTTTGACTTGTGCGGGAATCGAGCCCGCGACCTCAGGCGTGGCAGTCGGTTATACTAACTACTACGCCATCGATTATTTATTAATATATATATTGATTTTAGATACCTGCGGAGAGTGGCGGGCAGAGCGCGTCGGTGTCGGGCGGCGGCGGCGCCTTGTACTTGGTGCAGGGCGGCGCCCACGCCTCCGCGCAGCGCTCGTGGCACGCCGCGCCGCAGTCCACGCACCGCACGCCCGTCTGCAACACCATGTTACGCATTAGTACGAGTTTACTACTCTCACTTAAACATACAAAAGTCTCCGTTTCTTCCCATTCCTTCTCTGAAGAACACTCCACTGGTGATACGTGACAACCTCTTTATCTTAAGGATGGATCCTTGCCGCACCCTTAATTCAAAAACCTACATCGAGAGCGTCATCAAGCAAGCTTCGCGAAAACTCGGAGTTCTGAACAAGGTGAAGTTTCGCGCCTGGGCAGCTGTGCCTACTGTATAAGGCGCAAGTGCACCCTTGCGTGGAGGACTGTTCATCTTTGGGATGGCTCCGCACAGTACTTGCTGGACGCTGTCGACAGGTTACAGCGGCGAGCTGTCCGTATCATGGGAGATCCAGCGGTCACGAGTTCACTGGAACCTCTGCAACTCTGTAGGGTCATTGCCTCATTAGCAAGTTTCTACAGAATATACCCAAGGAGCGATTTGAAGAGTTATTCCACCTTATCCCGCCCTCCCCTTTCCTATACAGAACAACGCGTGCTGAGCTCAGATGCCATCCTTACATGGTAGAGTCGATTAGAGCGCGCACCAATAAATTTGGGTCCTCATACCTCTGCCAAACGATCAAGAGCTGGAATTCTTTGTCAAGCACGTGTTTCCTTCTTCTTTCAACCCCGGGTCCTTTAAGCCAGGCGAGAAAAACACCTTCTCAGGCCGTCAAAGTAGGGACCTCACCATTGCCTCAGCTGCTATGAGAATGATGAGGGGGCTATTGCTCCTGGATCACATGATCGCTTCCTGCTGACATGGTGGTAAACGATCATGTGGTCCGCCTGATGGCGGAGAGTAGTCTTCTTGTAGAGCAAAATAAAAAAAAATTAGAACACCTCAGGCGGTGAGTCACTCCGGCGCGCTGTGTACACAGACACGGCACGTACCTTGAGCGGGCCCCAGAGCAGGTCCTGGCAGTGGTCGCAGCGCGCGGGCGCGGCGGCGGCGGCGGGCGCCCAGCGGTGCGCGGGCGCGGCGGGCGCGACGGGCGGCGGCGGGGCCGCGGCCTGGCGCCCGCGCACCAGCACCTCCAGCGTGCCGCGCTTGTGCCACGCCAGGGTCGCGCGCCGCACCACTCCCGACGACATTGACGAGTTGCGCTGTGCACGAACATAACATCGCTTACAAATGTGATCACAGAAAATACAAACAACTGGCAATTCAGTACAACAGAACAGAAACATCTGCCATAATAAGTGTTTACCTGCAGTTCCAGTGTATTGGGCAGTTCGAGCTGGTCCCATCTGACTCGCCATTTCTGCGGTAAATGACCCAATTCTAGCTCCAACTGACGAATCCTTTCCAGTAAACCGGTGAAGGCATCCGGCATACAACGGGCTATACTATCGTACCTATGACAAAAATTCAACGTACAATCATTTAAGCTGGATCCACTATACTGCCCTGTGGTACACCGTAATACATAGAAATGTTTTTGTTATTGGAATTATCAATTTTAACCAATCTTGTGCACTAATTAGCATTTAAATCAATTGCACTAAATGAAGGAAGGCATACATTTTTCATAATATTTTGCGTCCAAATCTGTATACAATGCTTTAATTAATTCTAACATATTGTTATAATTTATAAAGGGAAATGATATAACGCACGATATTGGAAAATATTATGATCAATGTCTCACAATGTAGTGTCGTATAAGATCTAGTATATAAGGTGTTATATGTATGTATTTTGTTCTTTCATTAAATATCGTTCTTTCAACTTGAGCGTTTCCTTTCTTTACGATGTCCCACCACCTTACAACGACTTTTTTTACAGACTATCCAATTACATCGTGGTAAAGTCAATTGAATTTTTCTGGGCTTACCCTTGCGCGACAATTCTTCGCTGTGCGGAGGAAGCTAGTACATCGAGCTCGCTGGCTAACACTTCGAGGTCGTAGGGTGCTCCGTGAGATAATTCCTCACTCGTGTAGTATTGCCATACTTCTAGTGCGCTCACGCATGATACAGGCCGGAGGACCTAAATGACATAACACATATTAGTTATACTATTCTGTGGTAATGGTGTTAGCAATAAAAGAAATGGCAAATAATCACGATGCGATGACTGAAAAAATGTAATAGGCATCTAATAGAGTACAAGTATTGAATAAAAAACCATTAGAGTCTGTCAAGCGAGTCGTGTCCCTTGAAAAAGGCGGCAATTTTAAAAAATCGTGGTGTGGTATGCCTGATAGTACTGTAAAAAACCGTCTTGATACTAGAATTCACACTAGAACTAAATTCACGAAAATATATATATTAGTAGTATCAAGACGGTTTTTTACAGTACTATCAGGGATACCACACCACGATTTTTTAAATTTGCCGCCTTTTTCATGGGACATGACTCGCTTGACAGACTCTAGAAGCTTAATTTTTAATATATGTTGTGAATTTCGATTTCTAAAGAAATATATTCAATCTCATATATCATGTAGAATTATAGAATCTTGTGGATCATGATATGGCACCCGATTTGTTCACTATACATACATCTATGGTTAATTTAATTTAGTCTTTCCTATACTGTAGAATATTTCAATCAGTTTCCGTATGGTATTCCAACAATTGACAGGTTATCTGTCTGACACAATGTAACTGACATAATTTAAAACTTATTGTGTCTGGCCGTTGGTGTGCCGCTGCGACTCAACAGGTTAATGAAGCAACCAATAGTAATGAAGTAAATATAGGCCCGGTTCCTTTATCATGAAACGAGTTAAATTTTGACACCTATGGCCAGTTTCACAACTATCAAGTAAAAGATACCTAAAAATATAAATCGCATGCTGCCTTACTCTTGTTAGGTAAAATGTTTATATTTGTATAGATATATGTTATTTGGAGGACAGGCCCGTAATGTCAAAATTGAACCGTCCGTATCAAAAACGAGTCGTTTCTTGATATAGGAACCCATAAAAGTGATGAGTTGGTGGTGAGTACTCACGGGGTTGTCGAGGTCTGGCGTATAGAGGAAATTGTAGAAGACGGGCGCCTTCTGGTGGTGGCGCTCGATGTAGTCGAACAGCGAGTGTCCGAGCTGCGGCGCGCGCGCCTCCTCCTCCGAGCCGCACGCCTCTGCGCCCTGCTCACACAGGTACGCCTTCCACACACACACGCCACGCTTACGAACTTACTCCAAGCGAGCCGCAATCACCGCACTCACTGTGCAGCGCGCGCGACTCACCGTCACGGCAAGAATTTTATTCACTTACGCCCATATTCATAAAACTTATAAGAGTATAACGTTGTAATAACTAAAAATTCTACAAATTATTGTTAATAAGAATGCTAGCTTGCCTAATAACGATGCTGTATATAATGACGGTTTACAAAAAATTAAGAATATATCTTTTTTATAATGCATTTATTAGACATACTAAATATTTTAACTATCCATCGTATTATATTAAGCCTTCGGTAAATTTTTTTTTTATGAATACGGCCTGTTATTAATAAAACTGTATTTGGTCGAGAATATGTATTTCTGCAATAAGCTGCGAAAATCACTCTGCGAAGATTCAATCGAGTATGCTGTGCCATTTAAAATCTCACAGCGACTTAATTATTGATTAGTATTGCAATTAGGAGATTTAATGGATATGTAAAAACTGATATTCAGTCAAATCCGGTTAGACTAGAAAGCCGACCCCAAGTGACTTGGGAATAATATATAAAGGTGAACTATTTTGACAGAAAATGAAAATGGCTTGAAAATTTATTAATCTCGTATTTTTCACTCATTTGATAAATTATCTCTAAATTTTTTTAAAAACAATCGAATATTTTGACCATTCGAATTGATGACCGCTCATTACCTACTAAAAGTAGGTAAAATTCAGTAGACACTAAATTTAATTAGAATTACATTTTACACATAATTTTATGCTAACTAATATTATTAATACAATTATGAGTTACTTTGTTTGTTTGTGAGGCTTTCACGCCTTAACTGCTCGATGGATCATCATGAATGTTGTCAAGAGAACAAAAAAGGACATGAGGCACCTTTTATCCAGAACAAAGTACTGTTACTAAGCTAACCTAAATACCAAAATCTAATCTAATATAAACGTGTGTCTACTAACCATTCTGTTTGTATCGATTCTCTTGTCATCAGCGGCAGTGATGCCTAACTCAGCGCGCTGCGCCTCGTTGTCGAGCAGGAACGTGCGGAAGCGACACGACACCGTGTGGTACGCCACGAAGCGTAAGTAGTACTCGTTGAACTCGAACGCTAGCGGGAACTGTTTCTGGAGCTACAACGAGAACATTCGTTGATTAGATTTAATTCTAATATACTGACAATAAAATTTAAATACACTGCAATCCTCATCATTAATTTGATATAATTATATTGTCTTCTACTCTATACGGCTTTTATCGCGTTTATTATAGACTCATTAATTGCTAAACGGTCTTAACGGTCTTGCGGCGAGGCGAAATACGTGTCGACGTATATTTTATGTTCGCAGCAGTATTCTGCAAATTGGAGTACGCCCGGGTCCCACGACGCGCCTGTCCCTTTCCAGAGGGGCCAACCTTTTTCTATTGCAATAGTTGGGCAATCTGAGGGTGCGTGGTGTGTTCCTCTTCACAATAATTTTATAAGTTTAATTTCTATTAATATTATTATTATGAAAATTCGATAGCATTCTTACAATTAATCTTTTAAATAACGTGGAATTAATTTCTTATAAGCAGATCGCCGATTGGTCGCGTACGTTTAAAATCGTATATTTCCTATTGTAATAAAATGGATCGAGATTATTACAGTATACGCGCCGTTTAGCGCTCTTTGCAGAAATTGGTAATCGCTGTTTGTTTAACTATACCGATTACAGGAGGATTTCTTACCTGATGCACAGAGTCTAGGAACATTAAGAACGTGGGCGTGAAACCCTGCTGAGGCGTGGCTCCAATGTTGGACCTCTGTTGGAACTTGTGACCTAATGCCAGCCATTCCTTCTCGACGAGGATACGAAAACCTTCTAGCGTTCGGTAGTACGGTTCTAGGCAGATTTGTGCTAATGATGATATCTGGAAGGAAACGAAAGCGTTTATTAAACCGTACGTTACAAAGCGATGGCTGGAATCTACACATATATCTCAAGTACTCAAAATATGACAAATTCTCGACAAACCTGTGCAGTGGCGTCCCAGCCATCTTCTAAAGAGATTAACACAGAGGAACCTTGCAGATCCAGTAGGTCTACCACAGCGCCTGACAGCTGGAACAGTTGCCGCAGCTGCCATAGCCAGCCTGATTCTTCTATTAGCCTGTTGAACAGATGAAAGTTATTGATATATTCGTTTTTGTTAAACAGCACCAGCCTTTCTCAGTGTCAGTGGACTACCAGAGTAGAGTAGGTAGTGCGTGGCGGAGCAGTGCCAGTACCTGAGGAAGCCGGGGTGGTCGAGGTTGTTGGGCGCGGAGGGCACGGCGGCACGCATGAGCTTCTTGAAGGCGTGCTTGGTGGCGCGCGCGTCGGGGTACTCCACGGGCACGGGCTCAGCGCCCGCGCACGCGCCCGCGCCCGCTCCTGCCGTGCCCGCGCCCTTCTCGCACACCACGTACAGCGCCGCGCGACGGGCGCTGCCGCTGCCGGCGCCGTAGCACGCGCCCTCACCGCATACTGTCGATACATTAAAGTTTTACATAAAATTCATATTCCAGACAAAAGAATCTACAAAACTAGAATTAATAAACACTAAACTAAGTCATATTTCTGGATTTCAGAAAAGCTTTCGACACTGTTTCATTACCACTTTGCTTAGAAAGCTAAAGCACATTGATACTAAAGCTGTAGCCCTTAATTATTTATATAAAAGTTACCTGAATGATCGCACTCAAACCGCTATCAAATAGGAGTACCGCAAGGTAATGTACTAGGCCCTATCTTCTTACACATACTATTATTTATATTATAAATGCAAAAGTATATCAAGCAAAGATATGTGTTTTTAAAGTCCTTGCAACATCGTAAATTTACTCTATTGTATAATATTTTAGGATCGACACAAGGTCAATTAAATGAAACACTGTCCTGAATGGGTTCAATTAGATCAATTACTAGATGTGTTGCCTGTGTTTTAATAGTTTGTCACTCACCGGAGTCAGCGTCGGCCGTGGAGAGTCTCTGTCGCGGCGCGTAGAGGTCGAGGTGCGAGGGCTGCCGTCGGTCCTTGAGCGAGCCCCAGCGCCCGAAGTGCCGCGCCGTGCCGCCGCCCTTACCGCCGCTGTTGCGACCCAACACACTGGCATATAGTAAGGGTACCGTTTACATGCCATACTCTACATTAATTAATCCCTAATATTTGTTTACTATCTTTGAGAATATTCTAGATATAAACACATAGTGTAACTAAAATTTATCTACAAGGTCAAATAACAAACGCACTGGAAGAATCTTGTGGTTAAAGTAAAAGCCGACAGACTTTATTATTACATCTCCTAAGTTTGGTTATGAACATTAAGAATGTTTACAGCTTGTTACGTGTTCCGAATGGCAACGTCGCAAATAAGTGTCAAACTTTGGGGTTTTAAATGTAATTAATTAATTTGGCCTTATTTTATAAATGTTTTAATACACTCTATACGTTAAGGCAAAAGGGTGTCAAGATAGAATCGACAATTATTGTTTATGCGTTATGTAATTAATTTAGTTGGTGTTTGTTTTCAAAATGTTGTAATATACTCTATAGACTTAGATAAATATAATTATATACCAACTATGATACACTTTTATCTAAGTCTATAGAGTATATTACAACATTTTGAAAACAAACACCAACTAAATTAATTACATTTCAAATCATCAAAATATGATACTTATTTGCGACAGTTAAATGCAGAAAAGGCCACAAGGCGTGAACGCTCTTAACCGACCCTGTGAATTAAGTATACAGAAGCTAATCTAAAGACAAAGACAAAAGAAAACTTTTAAGAATATAGCTAAGTAGTTTTAGTTAATATAGTTAAAAGTTTAAATTACGATAAACAAAGGCATGTAAGATCAGAAAATATATTTACTTAGATGACGTGATAGTTTAAGGCCAATTAAATAATACTTAAATAATGCAAACATGCTTATATGTAGAACGGATTTAAAGACAAGAAGTCTTTTTCTAAATCAGCAGTGTCGCTGGTTTAGCTCATCTAAGCGGGATCAGGATATTTGGTATTCGAAGAAAAAATGGCTGCCGTTCGACGCCAGAAAACGTAAATCTATTAAACATCTGATGAATGCTTACCCAAGTGTGCCAGCAGCCTTGGTCAATAGGGGTGTGTGCGTGGCCTGCTGGTCTTCGCAACAGAGAAGTAATGAGTCCAGACTTAAGCTGGAGTCTTCCAGGTCTCCGCGCGATGCGGGCGTACACGCAACTAATGTAGCGAGGTATCGTTCCTATAAAAAGTAAGTTGTTTACGAACTCGTGTAACATTCTAGTTTGGTATTAGGCTTTTTAATTTTAAGTAGCGGTCGCCTAGTGCTCGAAATTCGACCAAAGTTTGCCTGTAAGATATTGCTCATATATGTCATTATATATTGATATATTTAACCATAGCTACGCGCTTCGACTGCGTCTATCAAATGCATGGTTGTGTGCGTGTAGTGTTTTTTTATTTTTAATGTATTCCTAATGCATATTTTATTTAAATATTAGGATTCGCCCCTCCAATTTGAAATTTGGCACAGTTAAAGTTTATATGGAGAACCATATAAACTTTAACTGTGCCAAATTTCATACTCCTCCGTCCGCGCAATTTTCGTAAAAAGGGACACAAAGTTTTTGCTTAACGTATTAATATATATAGATATCTGTAGGTACATTCACTACTTTTTATCCTATAAGTGGGTAGTACTGTTAGTAACATAAGTAACTAAACATTTAAGTTGTAAAGGTATTTTATGGATTTAAAATCCTTAGGATTATTCTGTATTTTAAACTATTATTAAATCGATTATCTTAAACTATTATCGCTATAAAAAACGATACATTTCAACACATGTATGTAATCAAAGCCATCGTATCAACATTGAATTATTTTCAAAATAAAATTATTTTTGTCATATTATATTACTATCCAAAGAAGTATTTTTTTTTAATTTTATTTATCATACATTTTAGATAGCAGAAATGTATTGTAGATATACGTACTTGCTCTAAGCTGGAAGTGGTTTCAGTACCACTCTGCGTGGTACCCTGGGTCTGGTGACTCGACTTCAGCATTCCAATCACACCTTTATGATGCGGTGCTGCTGATCTGTTGACACAAAATAACTAGTTAATTCTTCAAATAGTAAGTAGTACGCATGATCATAATACACCTAGTAAGGATTAAATAATTGTTGATTTAAACTCTCTATCCAAAACATTTTATTGTTATCTAAATACAAGTACATAATCGAAATAGGATAAAAGCTTTTCGAAGGAATTAATGATAGATATCGTGTCTGCAATGTAAGGACAGATATGGATTAAGGGCAGATGAGAGATATGGCACAATTCCTACTTTTTTCATACTTACATTTATAGTATTATTTGATCCTTGATCTATTTGATTTCCACCCTTGATCTATTTGAACCAATTTAGGTATTGGTTTTAAGAAAATATTTGATTACTGTTACATGTTAAATAACGAACAAAATAAAACATGGCTTTTGTTTTTGAAAATTTTTATAAGAGTTTATTTGGAGTGAAAGGTGTGTATGTACCTGGCGAGTGTGGCGTGTGTCCGAGGGTGTCTCCAGGTGATGACGGGCAGGCGGCCCTGCCGGTAGCAGCGCGCGATGCGCCGCAGGGAGTCGTCGCCGAAACTCTCGGGAACTGGGATTATCGCTGGGTAACTGTAAAATACGTAATAATTAATTTACCTTTGTGGTTGTTCTTGTATGGAATGTATCTATAGCAGTAATACGTACTGATCTGATGAAATACTATGGTAATAGCAATGAGTCAAGATAAAGAATGTAAACAGACGGCCAGGGTTCTAAACATTTTTATTTCACAACTAGATGTTCCCGCGGTTTCACCCGCGTTTATCGTTACTGCGCCGCCCCCGTGGGTCGTAGCGTGATGTTATATAGCCTAGAGCCTTCCTCGATAAATAGGCTATCCAACACTAAAAGAATTTTTCAAATCGAACCAGTAGTAATCACGCAGAATAAACCAGGAGAAACATCGTTTGTACTATGTCTGTAATGGGTAATTATTTTGCTGCAATGTTATTTTAAAACTGCGATATCTCCTAAGATATTCATTGAAATCGAATGATGTAAAGGGCAATCTTGTTTTAAATTAAATACTTGTGATTAATAACGTATTTATTTGGATAAGAATTAATATCATGTTTATAAAAATACCTTTGCAAATAATGCATTATTTTAGAACAAATTTCGTTAGCATAAAAATGGTTATAGTGAGCCAACCTTAAAAGATAGACATATGCTGTCGCGGACTTTTTTTTAGAACTTTTGAAGGGGATCAATTCTGTCATACATTATTTTTGCGAAATTTTAACTGTTTACGCAGCGCACGCAGCGGAAGCTCTCTAAAGGAAAAATACCCTCCGATTTTGAAACATTCTTCATTAGTGCTCCGCTCCTATTGATCTTAGCGTGATGATATATAGCCTATAGCCTTCCTCGATAAATGGGCTATCTAACACTGAAAGAATTTTTCAAATCGGACCAGTAGTTCCTGAGATTAGCGCGTTCAAGCAAACAAACAAAAAATCAAACAAACAAACTCTTCAGCTTTATAATATTAGTATAGATATCATAGGCTTAATTTTACTTTAGTACATGTTATCACTTGCATCCATGTGTAATATAATAAAAGTAATAATATTCAGATTTATAAATAAGAGCTAGTAACATTTTAAAAGTCCGTTACCTAGTTTTTGATGATTATATAATATCAGCCCTGTATTAAACTGTCCCACTGCTTGACACGGGCCTCTTCTCACTGTGAGAAGGGTTAGGCCATAGTCCACCACGCTGGCCTAGTGCGGGTTGGCTGACTTCACATATCTTCGAGAACATTATGGAGAACTCTCAGACATGCAGGTTTCCTCACGATGTTTTCCTTCACCGTTAAACCAAGCGATAATTAACTATTTAATTTGCATATAACTTCAACAAGTCAGAGAGCCTTGGGTTCGAACTCGAGACTTCTGCGTGGCAGTCCAACGGTTTCCCACTAGACTATCGCTGCTTATAATTAATGATTAATTCACCGTAAATAAGATGACATTTCACGTTGAACGATGGTAATTGTTTTTATGAATGGCGTTTAATATTTTTATTTATGAGAATGTCTAATTTCATAAAATCATAAAATAAATGTCAACGTCTCATGGACTGAATGTCGGTATTTAGGATGATGTGACAACGGCCACACTTGTTACTTCTCTTACGTCATTGCGTGTTAGAGTAAATAATAAGCATTATTATAGTGTGCTATCGTAACATACCTTAATAAAAGGATGTATGTTTTCATAATTTCCCTCGTTTCGTTGGCCGTACGATAGTTAAATTTAGTTACTAGTTGTAAAATATTAAATTAATATACAATATAGTTATTATAATCGAGTCGGAAGGGCGCCTGCGCGAGTCCGACGCGCCCCAAGTCGCGCGCGTACACGCGCTCCAGCGTGCGTGAGCGCGTGTACGTATATTTATTATAATCAGTAGTGGCTCACATACCTCCGACAGATGGTGTAGGGCGCGTTGGCATGTGCGAGTCGGAAGGGCGCCTGCGCGAGTCCGACGCGAGCCCAGTCGCGCGCGTACACACGCTCGCGCACGCGCTCCAGCGTGCGCGCCATGGGGCTCTCCGCGCTTTCGCTGCCACCCATCTCCAGCTCCTCCACTACACAAGTACACATACTTATATTATATCACATATACATACAAGTCTAGCCTATAATTGCTGTAAAAGAAAACACGTCATCGACTGCACGGATGGTGTAGTGGTTTAAGAGGTCGCCTCGACACTGCCACTGCGCCGAGTGTTGTGGGTTCGATCCCCACACAAAACAAAACTTTGTGTGATCCACAAATGGTTGTTCCGAGTATGGGTGTTCTTTATGTCTGTTGTTCGAATGTTTGTAAAATTCCTTGCAACGCAGGGTTTATACGTAGTGCCTAGGGAGTTTTCTTTTTATAGAAATTTGTAAAAATACGTCATTACCCTTAAATATGACCGCGTCATTCTGTAAGCGTATGACATATAACCCCGAGAAGTTCGATTTTTGTATAAAAAGTGTAGACGAGACAATCCATAATCAACAGAAGCGCGGTTTTATTAACACAAATTCCAAAAACTATACACATAAATAAGACCCTTATACCCTTAAAAGCATAGTAATCTGTACTCACACGACAACGTGTCCGCAGATAGTGAGGACATGAGCGGCGGCGAGGTGAGCGAGCGCGCGTCAGCGGACGGCAACACGTACTTCTGACGCTTGGACGGCTTCGGTTTCAGCCCCGCTTTACGAGCTGTCTTCAGTAGTGTCTTCTTGGCAAAACCCCTAAAAACATACCATAATGTTGTACAATTTACAGCAGTCATTATAAGACATGCTAATCATTAAGAACATGGGTAATTTTGTTTAACCTTAATAGAAGACGTTGTTCGATTTACTGAATCGCATTATTAAGATTCTGCACAGATCAATTTATAAGCTCCGGTCAAATTAATTAAATTTGTCCTCGCTTAAGCAATTTAAGCATGTGTGTTTCATTTTATTTCTAACCTACATTCCTAAAACGATTTTTGAGATTAGGATTCATATGTAGTCCCTCGAGCCAGATATATGCGTTGAGTTATACGGTTATCCCGCATAATGATATTGATAACAGCAGTACAAGTAACAATGGTTGATCGCGCGAAGTGCAGCAGCGGGTGCTCCGGGTGCCGCAGCCGCGCTACCTGCTTGCGGCACGACTTTGGACCGTGGTACATACTTGAGCGTGTGGTGCTTGGGCTGGCTGTGCTTGGGCGGCGGCTGCGTGCGCGGCGCCAGCGCGAAGTGCAGCAGCGGGTGCTCCGGGTGCCGCAGCCGCGCTACCTGCTTGCGGAACGACTCCACCGCTTCGCTGCTCACTTCCTCGTCCAGGGCCACCTACATGAACACGCGCATTGTCATACGTAGATCGTAGCCATGTAAGATTGTATTGGTACGATTTACATTAGACTTAGAGAGACACCGTGCTATCAACAATAGACACTCTTTGTCTATTAAGCTTTGGTTACCTCCTATAGCGATGCTGTCATTTAGCAGACGCAATATGAGGACCGTAAAAAGACGGACGATGAGACATAGAATGTTCTAGTTCTATGGATGAAAGTGGTTTATAGAAAGTTCGTACTATCGAAGGTGCTTTTGATATTTTTATGCGATGTGCAATGCAATGATAAAAAAAATTTGAATATTTTCTTCATTCACCAGTTTTATTTGGTTATGTCCTAAATCACAAAAATGTTGCTGTAAAATGGGGAAAAATCGAAATTAATAATTTAGAATATTCCCCATTTTACAGCAACATTTTAGTTAGTTAGTTAGCTAGTATAAATATATTTCTAAGGCAGTGGTCCGACCGCCAACGATGAACGAGAAACGAGTAAAACTAGAAACTATAAACGAGTTGACGATCAGCGGGAAGCGAGTGTGTAGTTTCGATAGTTTTGTCGCCGGGCTATAAGCGAGTGTGCAAGTGCGACGAGCGATTACTCGCGCCACTCGCCCGCGGTCGCTGTCCTGTGCAAACCTGCGCGCGCGACGAGCGAGCATCGCTGAACGAGTATCGCTGAGCGAGTTTATTTTTGAAAGCTCTTGTCGCTCAGCGACAAAACTAGTAAAGCGAGTAGTCGCTGGCAGTGTGAACAATCAGCGAGCAACTTTTAATATATGCATCTCTTTCGTTTACACGGAATGTATATTATTTGTGCGTTTCTTGAGAGAGAAAATCGCCGATAGTTAGTCGTTTTCTCGCCGGCGGTCGGACCACTGCATAAATAACCTTTTGCATTTGGTACAGAAACCTCGAAATTATATGTAGGACATAAACAGCAATTTCAAAGACCTAATACAATGATGAGCTCACCTTGATAAGCTGGAACGTAGCGGACCTCAGTTGCAGGCCTTCCTGTAGCGATTGCTCCAGGTGAGGCAAGTAGTGCGTCCGAACTGCTTTCTCGCGCGTTAGCGAGCACAGCGGGAACGAACGGACTACTGTTTGCTCACATGCTGTAAATACACAACAATATTAAAACATATTCTCATTGTAAGATAGTGGTTTCGAAGTCATTTGATTCAAGCAATCATATTTGTATTTGCCTAAATGTGCTTTTAACAACTTGGCACCAATTTATGCCTGTATGAGCTTTACTGATCATCAGTTTGCTGTAAATATGATTTTTAATAATAATATATTGAGTGAAATCAGAGAAACAAGAGTCTGCCGAGCGAAGTATACAGCGTGTAACAGAAAGATGTGGTCATATTTTAGGACAGTAATGTATGTCTCAAAAACACCTATTTGCTCTAACCGCGTATTCAAAACAGAATGCGTTACATCACATTAAATGTGGTAGTAATTTTCAGGTTCACGAAAGTCACCTAGTCAGGTATCAACTAGAATGATGAATGTTGATATTAAAAATCCATAAAATGAAAATGCTATACCTTAAGTCAAAAGAATGTATACGGATTTATTTGTAGCGGTTTTTCATTGTAGAGCAAATATGACCATACCTATCTGTTACACGGTAAATACAATAAATTTATTGATATATCTTTAACCCAAACTGAAGTAACGCCCACTGGTGAAATGCCTTTACCCACAGAAGATCAGACAGTTAAACAATCTTGTGTTGTATTTCTGCCGCTATACTGTTTTAGGCTTCTTTAGAAGTTGTGCTGACAGCAGATGACTGGTAACCGCTATTCTTAGCGGTGTCAGCACCGCGTTAGTGATTCCTCTGGCATTGCTAGCGTCCATATACTACAGTTTATGACTCACGACTGTTTCTCAGAGGAGTAGGCAGAAACTACGTATTTGCTCTTGATAAGATCTCTACATGTCTTCGATATTTCGTTCATTTACATAATATTTTATATCTTCAATCACACGCGTTCATTATTGGACAATTAATGCACGTAACTATATTCGAATAAAATTGTGTTCGACGTGATTCTTATTTTGCATAGGAAAGGACGCAGGACACGCAAGTGCGTGTCGCGAGACTATACGTAAGTACGTATAGTCTTGTCGATAAATTTGAATACAATATGATTCAAATTCAATCAAAAATCAAAACGATCAAAAGTACGCGAATTATATCAACTTTGAATAAAGTAATGAATCTTACCGTATGGATCTGTAGGCGTGCCTTTGAACACAATTCTGTAGTTGGTGAGGAATAAAGCGCCTTCTGCCGGCAACAGCGGCGTATGTCGTCCATCACATACTAGGTACGCCCGCAGTGCTGGTACGGACACTGTCTCGCCTGGCACCAACGCTGGAGCCACTATGCGAGGCTGTGGGACAAATATAACGTGTGTTGATGCTTCGTCTTGCTTTGGTGTAATTATTTTATATGGAATGAAGCGAGATAGCTGTATTGTTGTTTGCTAGTTCGGTGTAGTTTTTAATTATGACTATATTATTTTGTATAGTGAATTTAAACCTTTACAATTAGTAATTTAGAATTGTCTGCAAAATAATAATAATTATAATAAATAATAATAATAAGAAAAAAAAATATTCTACCACATACACACAACACCATCTAGCCCAAACTAAGCAGAGCTTGTACTATAGGTACTAGACAATGGATAAACATACATATATATACTTTCTTTTTTGTAAATACATACATATTATACATAGAAACACCCAGACCAAGACAAACATCAATGTTCATGCACACAAATGTTTGACTTGTGCGGAAATCGAACCCGCGACCTCAGGCGTGGCAGTCGGTTACACTAACCACTACGCCATGAAGGCCGTCTAATATAAATTAAAAAAATGAATGAACAAACCAAATGACTGGACCTAGCGTTGTACAATTGTCTCTTATAGCATGTAGAGACTATGATATACATTCTACAATGCGCTGTGTCATTTATTTACTACGCAATTATAATGTCATAAGAGAAACTAAACTACTGTTTATGGATTTTATCGCAGTTTATTTAAAAAAACACTACCGTCAGATTTTTTTTTAATTCACGGAACAGGTTTACAATCACACTCTATCAAAGAACATAAGCTGAAATACATTTTAGATCGACATCTACTAGATGTGAAAATAGCATGCACATAATATTAAGACAGTAAATAATTAATTACAGTAACAATACTGGAAGATTACAATAACAAAGATTCAATCATAAAAAATACAATACTAAGACAATTTTTAGTTATTGAAAGTTATTAATCAATTGGGATTTGATGGAGGCTATGAAACCAGTGAAGATTTCATAACGGATAGAGTTTGCGAATGACATCATACGGTACAAGGGTGAAAGTAATAATTTAAACATTAAAATAATTAGCATTTAAACTATTTAAATTTAGAATTTTCCTACGTTTCGGTTGCTTATCAGCAGCCATCGTTACAGATAGACTAAGGTGGTGGTTGTCTCGGTCTCAAAGTGTAGTTTTTTAAAGTACCCAAACATAATTTAGTAGTGTTCCGATTTACGCATAATGAGCACAAATTATCATAAAGTGTTGCTGTGTTTTGTAAAATAACAGTTTTTAAAAATCAATCAGGGAAATGTTGTATTTAAAATTTTTATATAATAGTAAAAGTTAAAATTATCTAAAAGTAGTGTTTTCTTTTTTAAATAAACCGCGATAAAATCGGTAAACAGAAGTTTAATTTCAGTGTATAATATTCACGTCAACGTAACACAATATTGCCATAAGAGAAATTGTACGGCGCCATGTGCATTTCGTTTGTACTATTTAAACATTGATGACGATAACATTGAAAACAAACATAAAATGTATAAACATAAAGTACAATTAAAAAATATACGGTTGTACTCACGTGAAGTTTTCAGGTTAGACCGATTAGTTTGTCAATCGCGTCGCTGAAATGCATCTGACGTTGTCAGGTCTCTCTCCATATTAAATAAGGCACTTGTTGATCCATAAGATTGACGTGAGTACAGCCGTATTATTTTTTTATATCTCATTTCATATCTAAGTCGAAAGTTTCTTAGTGCTTAAAATGTTATGAGTATGACTGATTCCTCACACCTGATGTTATTTGATGTGTAAGTTAAGGCATGATTGATTTAATTAGTAAATTTTTCCTACTCGTTTTATTTGGTAAAGAGTTATTATAAATTCATCATTCAGTTACTGCTGTTACTACAATATATATACTTGTTTTTAAATAGAGATGACCGTGAAAATATGTTGTGGTTGCTTAATGTTTGTGGTGCTTATAAACTTAGAACACCGGCGGCAACAGTCATTGATTTATCGATGAATCAATGAGCCGTCTGTTGCCGTCTGCTGCTGGAAAAGGCCTCTGAACATACTAATAAACATAGTATTTAATCTTCCAGAAAACATGACAAGAAATCCTAGCTTATATTGGAATGACGTAATATGTATATCTAATATGTACAGGTGTCATTACATGAACTTTTTTCTTCATATTATAATTTTATGAGTCTCGAGGGACTTTAACATTGCGACGTTTATAACAATGCGACGAAGTAGTAGCAGCTTTTTGGTCGCTGTAACAATCGAAGCTACGAAATAAGTGTATTCAATATGTTACGAATTTAGCGGCAGAATGCTTTGCCCCGTACCAAAAGTGTATAGTGAGCATGATTGCAAATATACGTGTACTATATTAATTGGCTTGACTCCTAATGTGTACGACCTACCAACATTCAATATGCCGATAGTTGTAAAATTAACGTCAACACTTTTACTAGACATTTATTTCGGTAATCTTAATGTCAATCAATACGCACATAATTTCGAAAAGTCATTTAACTTCCGAAAGTCAGGTGTGCGACGTGGGTTCGAACCCGAGACCCTCTGCTTTGCAGTCTGTTGGTCTCCCGACTGAGCTAGCGCTGCTTTATTTCGGTAATCATAGCTAATTATTTCATAATTAGGGCTAAAACGCCTTAAATATCAAGTAAAGGTCACGTGGGCTTTTTATAATACGCAATTGGAAAATAAACATCATGTGCCATTTTACGACTATCGACATCACAGCGAAGCTGCTACAAAGAAGGTTAGGTAAACAACACAACCAAAAAAAAAATAGAAAATGAAAATATAACATATTTATTTTATGACAAAATATGGTCAAATAACAGAAAACAAAAATGTTTCGTCAATGAGCTAGCATGCAATTTTTTAGAAAAACAATGATTTTTCATCAATTATACAAACATGAGTAGGAAATATTATGACATGGCTCGTGCTTATCATAAATAAAAATAATAACAAACAAAAATCGTCAAAAATAACAAAAAAGCAAATAACTAGATAATGACTAATTAATTATTTATGGCTTAGAGATTACAGTCTATCAAAATTATAACATAGACAGAGTATTCTCAAGTATTCAATCATTAAACTAATTAATTAAATCATGAAGCTAATTAAAATTATTATGTTACTTATGTTTCACAAACAAAATAATTTGAATATGAAAATAGCGGCCAGTTTCGACTGGAAATGAAGGAATGCAATATGGCAGACTACCGATAAGGCTAATCAACAATGAATGATTTGATTGACTATTTTTTTCTTATTTTTTATTTAGGAACATTTATACAATAATGTACATATAAGTCCCATTGTGTTCTTTATATAATATCTAAGTTGAATTAGTTTTTGCTTTTTAATAAAACAGAAAGAGTTTCAAGCAATACATTGACTGGCAACCACAAAGAGTTTACCTGCTGCCGCTGATGTTGGATAACTTAACTATTTCTAATTCAGTCTGTCAATCACATGCGTTTGAAGTGAATTATACAGAAGTGGCATAAGGCGAAGGCGCAACGCAGGCGCAGCAGAGGCATGGTCAAAATACCGTGTAAGGAGCACGTCGCTTATTATACGTAACATCTAAAGAATACATGTTATCGCAATAAAATTAATATAATAACACACCTAGCCTATCTTTCTTTGCCTCTTTTGTATAATTTAAATCGCCTCGCCTTAGCTGTATAATCTACGTCATTGACCGCCTGTTATTTAATGTTGGTGATGATCTGCCTTACCATGATCGAGGAAGGCCAAAGAACACATGCAACATCTCTATCACTCGCACATACTCGTATTGCAAGCTTTACATCATTGAATTATATGTTACCACTAAAACAACAATTTACATACATACATACATAGATTAACGTCTGTTTCCCAGAGGGGTAGGCAGAGACTACGACTTCTCTGGCTTCATACAATTTAGAAAAATATTTATGTTTCACTCAACTGCGGTGCACGCACCACACCCCAATCGATTTGATTTGATTCGATTATAGACTAAACATTGCCTAACAAGCAAGTAGGTAAAAACCAGAACGTATAAATGATTGCAGTATAAGAATGGCGCATCTGATGTTTCTTGTATGATGACAGAATATAATAATAATATGAACGTGGAACATTTTATATTTGAACTTGCTTTTCTACTGGTACTGCTGTAGGCACCTGCCTCCAGGGCGTAGCAGTAGTGAATGCGACTGTTGTCCATGAGGTCTTGGATTTGAATCCCAGGTCGGGCCAATAAAAAGTTATTAAGTTTTTTTGTTAAGAAATGGCAATACTAGCCCGGAGTTAGGAATTGGGCGGTGTTTCACACCCTGGTGCCTCGAAAAACACGTAAAGCCGTTGGTCCTGCGCCTGATCTCTCTCCGGTCGTGTCCGATCACCGTCCTATCGGGTCATGAGAATTAGGGATCAGAGAGCACTTGTGTTTGCGAACACACTTGTATACTAGAATATTTTGTTAAATTCGGTCTGTAGGACATTATTATTATTTAGTGGTAACATATAGTTGAATGCTCTACATAGGTGTAATTACTCGAATATGACGTCATCCAGGTTAATTTCGGTGGAGTATATAACAAGGCTATGCTTGCCTACCTTCTGTACGGGCGGCAGGCGGCGACTCTCTCGTGCCACCGCGTCGAGGGTCTCTAGGTGCATGTGTACCACGCCGGGGATCATTTGGTGTAGGCAGCGCACGTGGTCTGCTGTCACGCCACCCTCGGTACACACCTGGGGAAGTAATGATGCTTTATTTATTTATCAGTGCGCCCTGTTGTGGGTTCAATCCTCACACGAGACTTATTAGTCTGATCAACACATTCATGAGGTTTCTTTGTGTCTCTCGTTTGAAGATTGTCCCTCGTGACACTGAAATGAATACTAGTGAAGGACATTATTTTTGTAAAGAAAACTAGATATTTACATTACATTATCTTACATTTATGCAAATGTTATACATTGAAATTAAAGTACTTTATACGGATTTTGTCGCGTTGTCAGCCATGGTCACGGGGAGACTCCCCGTGACCATGGCTGCTGTAAAGCAACCGAACGTCGGGGTTAAGTGTAAATATAAATAGACTAGATATTCCCGCGGTTTCACCCGCGTTTATCATTACTGCGCCGCCCCGTGGGTCGTAGCGTAATGTATAACCTTCCTCGATAAATAGGCTATCCAACACTAAAATAATTTTTCAATTCGAACCAGTAGTTCCTGAGATTAGCACGTTCAAACAAACAAATAAACTCTTCAGTTTATAAAATTAGTATAGATTTGATTAATTTAAATAGCTTAAATTGTAAAAAAGTTTAATAATAGTAGTGTTAAAATTCAATATTATGTAATAAAAGTGTTTTAAGATAATCAACGCTACAAAATCCGTATAAAGTAGTTTAATATCAAAATTAGATATTTCTGTAGACAAACCCTCATACAAGCCTAAAAGTTTGGCTTGTCTTACCAAAATGTTAGATTCTGAATATGCAATAGTTTATTACATTCAATGTAGCACTAGCATACCAGTGCTAGATTGAATCTGCGCAACATCAGTGGCTATTTGATCATTTAAAACACTGCGCTATTTGTGCAGTAAGTAGTCATTAATTGAATTGATTTGATAAAACTGTTTGGTATGTCTAATCTTATTTAATTGAAAATATGTTTTCAGGATTTAATTGATAGAAATTGAGATTAAACACAAATCTTACTTTGTCAACAAATCTGGACACCATTTTGATGACGTTGTTGCCAGCTTCTCCAGGATCCGCCTCTTCAAAGCCTGACTCGGCGTCCACGCTGTCTGACTCTGCCACACTGCACAAAAGATAAAGTATAAGAAAACAAAAAAACTACCACTACTACCAGAATTTGGCAAATCAAGAACTCAATTCAACATTTCACGGCGGCATCGTAGCAGTAAATTGTAAAAAAGAAATATTGCTTTACGTTCAAAGATGTGTACTGTTTTAAGAATAGAATCTTTTTGTCACGTAATCGATTCGTGCGCGACGCGCGAGGAGGTGCCATCTCTAGTTCCACCCCCCCCCCCCCTCCCCGAGCGGCGGCAGCTATATAAATAGATCGCGCCCTGGTGGAGTCTCCTTCCGCAGCGCTGCGCTAACCAAGTTAAATGGTTCATCTGTTTAGAACCACGTAGTGAGCCTTCACGAGCCACGCCCTGTCTATTGTTCGCGTAGAATTTTCTATATAGTGTAATTCACATATAACTTTATTTGTTGTTAATTAAAAGTGTTAATTGTTGTACTATCTTTAAATCATCTCTGCTTAATTTAACCTCGAGACACCACGCCCCTACAGCGTGGCTTGGCCTATTTCTATCATAGTCAGAAGGTGACAGCTTCTATCGGTTATTCATACTTATGTGCACCTATAGACTTTCTTATAACTTCAGGAATCATGAAAATATATTTTATCTCTTCCACCAATTTCTTTATCACCCGGTCAACTCATCCGCTTGCCTACCCTTCCAACCGTTCACCCATCAACACACCAACTCAAACTACATAACAAGGCTCATTAAAGCCATACATAAGCTCACACTTGTATATCGCTGAAGGTTTGGCTAAGTTGTAGTATACCAATCAGCGCTGTTTTAAGTTAAGCGAGCGAGATTATTGTCGCTTGGCGGGCACATTGCCAATCTGTACTACTCTTCTCCCTAGCCTTTATTATTCCGAAGTCACTTGGGGTCGGCTTTCTAGTCTAACCGGATTTGACTGGATATCAGTATTTACACGGAGCGGCTGCCACTTGACCTCTGCAACCCGAAGGCTTACGATACCCTAAGGCTAGACCAGTGTCAGGATATTAGAGGGCACTGCCTTCCCGTTAACAACTGCCATATATGTTCATGGCAGCCGGGACCGACGGCTTAACGTGACGTGCTCTCCGAGGCACGGAGCAGGCGATAATTGTCAATCAATACGCACATAATAAGTGTACTATATTAATTGGCTTGACTCCTAATGTGTACGACCTACCAACATTCAATATGCTGATAGTTGTAAAATTAACGTCAACACTTTTACTAGACATTTATTTCGGTAATCTTAATGTCAATCAATACGCACATAATTTCGAAAAGTCATATAACTTCCGAAAGTCAGAGGTGTGCGACGTGGGTTCGAACCCGAGACCCTCTGCATTGCAGTCTGTTGGTCTCCCCACTGAGCTATCGCTGCGGCCAGTCTGTACTACTGAAACCCAATGACACTGTTTGTTCTAGAAATCGGCTAACTTACGATCGACCCCAGCGGAGACTTTTACAGGTATCTAATAAATGATGACTTAACTTAAATAACTATTATCTTAAGAGTCAAACTAGTATATCAGTTACCTATTAGTAATACTATTACTGGCGCGGTCGGCGTCGTCGCCGCGCGTCTCTGCTCGTCTCCCCGCGCCCTCTAGCGGCAGCAGCAGGTATACCATCCTGTTCGCGTAGTGGATCGCCTGGCTGTACAGCGTCGACTCTTCGCTTTGTATCAACTCGCGTTGTTTCTCTGTAAATAATAATAAAACATTAGCATCAAGTATTTCCAAAACTCAAATTGTTGACGTAGGCCACTCAGCTGCCAAATTAAAGTGGAATTGGACAGGCCACGTTTGTCGTATGCCAGGAGAGTTATGGGCGGGAACAATCACACAGTGGATGCCAAGTAATGGGGCCGGCCCAGGAGGAGATGGCGAGATAAGCTCGATGCCTTTAAAAGGGATTGGCAACTCACAACAAGCGATCAAGATAGATGGAAGTCGGAAGGGGAGGCCTTTGCCCAGCAGTAGGACGCCAATTAAGCGTATAATAATAATAATAATAATAAATAATAATCAAGTCTCAAGTCTTTGCTCCCGAAGGATTAGCAGACATAGAAACACATAACTGGGAAATTGTAAGAACTAGCAAGAATTCCTGTGGATCACACAATGTTTTGTCCCGTGTAGGGATCGAGCCCACAACATTCGATAGTACCTAGTAGCTGGACGACCATATGAACCACTGAGGCATACTTTAAAATGAATGTTCTAACTTAGAGCGCTGTAAACACATTTAGTTTTTGGTACTAATATACGTACTATTATAAAGAGGTATATTTTTTATATTTCATTAGACTAAATGAACCAACTCTGATCATCTTTTACTAAAAGAAAGCTACACCGTACCTGAATAACTTAGGCTTTATTTTAGGTATCCTACATACTAATGGTCCTAAGCGTAAGCTTTCAATAAACGTATGGACAGGATAGACACGGCCTGCAATCTGCAGGATGAATGCGCGAGCGATCCCTGCGCCCTGGCCATAGACCGTGTGAAGGAACACCGTGGCAGGTTTAGTCGGTAGAACTCGGGACTTTCTATCGTTCCCCGGGTGAGCCTGACATAACCCTCCGCCCGCCCCCGTGGAGGGGTATGCGTCACAGCATTCCAACACGTAAAAAAAAGTATAGACGCGGCTTGTTCCAATAATTGTTAAAAAAATAGATACTAACGAGGGAGACTGGTGGAATACTGCTACAATTGTACAAGCCGCTACGCTAACATGCGTCGTGCATTCTTCGTTTACATTCAACGAACGCCTACGAAGAAACACCTCTTAAAAAATAGCTTACGTAAGCGAAATCGCGTGCAAAAGCTATGATAAATAAATATAACAGTCATACCTTGTGGTAAGGTGGGCCATAGCCTCATTTGTTCGGCGGCTATCTCCAACGCACTCGGCTCTTGCGCCTTCAGTAAAGATATGTACTCCTCGTCATCTCTGAAACAACTTCAATAGTCTTAATTATTATATATTTACTAGCTAAACCTGGCCACGCTTCGTCTGATATTTTTAACCCTTTCGCTGTCCCGTGATAGACACAATAGAAAATCTATTGTTATGTATCATATGTGATTCATCGGACAGGGAACCTGTTAATAACGTGTTCTTGTGGGAACGTCAAGACGAAAAGTATATAAAAGCACTCTTACTTCTATATTGCAAGGCAATATTCTGAGAAAATTTCAAGTCAATCCATCAACTACTTGAGTATTGCTGATACTAATATACTCAAGCTGGATTTTCATATATAAAATGAAACGCGCGTTCAATAACGTTTAAGGCTGGTTTCACAGTCGCGCCATTGAGCAGCGCGTTTCAACAGCACGCGCTTGACGCAAGGCGGACCTATGAGAAACGCGGCGCGCTTCAACAGCGTGACTATAAAACGCTACAAGTGAATTTACAAGCGCGCGAAGTGAATATACAAGCGCGCGCGTCTGGCCGGCGCCGCTCGATGGCGCCTTATAAAGCACTTAAGCTTTAAAACCCGTAAGGGTCACGACGATTATATAGGTAGACTACTGCAGGCACTATCGACTTTTGCCTCTTGTTGACAAACGCGTTATGCTGTATGTGTTTCTTATTTGATGTATTGCTTTGACAGTCCTATGCTCTTATCTACCGTTCAGTTCAATACACCTGAAACACGTATTAGAAATACTACACTATTCTCATTACCTCCTCACGGCACAAATTATGGCAGCAACTCAATATAGTGCGACTACATCGAACTTACAACAATAGATGCAGAGAAATTGATGTCTAAAATAGATTTGTCTAGAATAGATAAAAATGTTTGTGCAGCGTGTAAAGGAAAGATGGGGTCATATTAAAAGCTAAATTATTATTAGAATAATTTAAATCTTATTTTACGCAAATATCAACTGAAACATCGAAATTTATACGATATAGCATATGAATGTCAATTTACACAATACGGCATTCGAATGTCAATTGTACGATTCGGCATTAAAATTTTGAATTATTCCAATAATTTATGAACTAGTTTCATTCGTAGGCACTTTAGAACAATTTCAGTACAATGTTATAGACTCTCAATGCTTAGTTAGATTAGCAATTGTATTACCTGGGACTGGGTACCCTCTGGTGTGAGGGGCTGGGTAGATACAGCGCTTTGATGTCCCGCTGCACATCCTGGTAGAAAGCAGCCTCCCAGAACTGCTGGCTCGTCCATACTGGGTGCTCCTGATTACACAATTAAATTGTTAACTTGACTTATATTTGACGATCTTTTGCTTAAAGTGTTAACATCAGCCGATACACACCGATGGTGTTATAATAGAGGTTTGACGTTTCGCGCTACATATGTTTGATAAAACTCAATCTATACTAATATTATAAAGAGGAATGATTTGATTTTTTTAGTTTTCTGCTTGACACTCAAAAACTACTCAACCGATTTGAAAAATTATTTCTTCATTAGAAAGTTTTTTTATTTTTACTAGCTTTTGCCCGCGGCTTCGCTCGCGTTAATTTAGAATTTGACAATCAATTCGGGTTGTACTCTGCTTGTAATAATATAATTCAATCATGATTCGAAAGACACGTGGCGCCATCTATTATCATAAGAACGTTACTGTTGTTTTCCTCGAGAACAGTAATTTTTTTCGGGATGAAAGGTAGTCTATGTCCGTTTCTGTACACCTGACAATGTATATGCAAAATTTCGGAATTATCGGTTCAGTGGTTTAGGCGTGAAAAGGTAACAAACAAACAAACTCATTTTCGCTTTATAATATTAGATGTGTGAAAATTCACTGTCCATAGGTTCAACTACAATTTTTTTATATAGGAATCGAGCCATGGACTAGATAATAGATTACAGATTAAGGCGGCTGTACACATTGGGCCAAGGTAGTGGGCCAGCGTGTTGGGCCAACGTGTAGAGATCTACTTGGCGTTATCAACATACCGCCAAGTAGATCTCTACACGTTGGCCCCACCTACCGCCAAGTAGATCTCTACACGTTGGCCCAACACGCTGGCCCAATGTGTACAGCCGCCTTTAAAAGAAGAATAATGAATTGCCAAAGCCAGACATACCTGTATACACATATAGGCGTATTGTATGACGCCGGTGCACAGCTTGCGGCAGTAAGCCGTGGCGAGCGGCAACATGGCCGCCGCTATTGAGTGCTCGTCCAGTGCGGTTGCTGATTGTAGGGCGCAGTTCATTAGTCTGGGAACAAAAGATTATATTAATTAAATACAGCTCACAAGCTAGTCGTGGTAGAAAGATCATCCAGACTGAAACTAATTATATTATTTATTACAAGTTTTTGTCCCGAATCGGATTCGAATCTACAAGAATCGCATGGATTGTTGTAGATTGCGCCGACCGTGGGAGTTGAACCATCTTAACACTTAGCGTTATGGGTGTGGTCTATTTTATTTATTTTCATATAGTTAATATGTCTGGTATCAAAAAAGTCTTTTTGAGTATACTAAAGCAATCGGGTGTAATATCTTATCTAATCTTATTTATTCCGGTATGCCAATTCAATACCACTATATTAAAATAGAAACGACCGGAAAAGTATGTATAGCAAATTGTCACACACAGTATTTTGAAATATATTCACGTTATTATTTTCAACGTAACTATGAAAATAACTCTATAAAATGCAGAATGTTTGACTAGTATATCGATTAATTATTGGAATAAACTAAAATATTGAATTCAGATTTAGACGTATTTGTGTAGAAGGTATTAATTGGTATCGATGGCGTAGTGGTTAGTGTAACCGACTGTCACGCCTAAGGTCGCGGGTTCGATTCACGCGCATTTGTGTGCATGTACATGGATGTTTGTCTTGGTCTGGGTGTTTCTATGTATAATATGTATGTATTTACAAACAAAAAGTTTATCCATTGTCTAGTACCCACAGTACAAGCTCTGCTTAGTTTAGGCTAGATGGTGTTGTGTGTATGTGATACAATAGAATATTATTAAATATTGTACAGAATATAACATAATCCATAGAAAATGAAGTGTCGTACAGCTTATGCGCCGACGAGACCCTAATGACAGCCGTACTATATATTTTCAGGGCCTCGTGTGTACGCGGAAGCTGCGAGCTGTTATCGTGACATGAAACACATTGTGCGTGTGAGCGCTACTTCCGTACTTGTATTATTTTATATTAAACATCGACAAATAGATTATAAAAACATCCCTTCTCGAATAAGATTTTAACATATTGATGTCGTCCTGTTTGCTAAAGACACTTCTAGTCTAAGTAGGACATAGTCGGCATTCTCTATATTATTAACACGTTCCCTGTCCGATGAACCACATATGGTATATAACAATAGATTTTCTATTGTGTCTATCACGGGACAGCGAATAGGTTAAATATTAAAGTAAAAATATGGTAAAAGATTCACATGATACGTGGAGCAGCTGTCCTGTTCTGCTCTATCCATCACCCTACACTAACAATGCGCATATGTTTTTGAAAGTACGCAGAGAGAAAATCCTGAAAAAAATATTTTGGGATAATATATGCTGTGACGTTAGAAGGACCCGGAAGAAAGATCGAGTGCTCTTTATGTTTTGCATTAGTAATACAGCAATACTTATTGTGTTCCTCTTGCAGCAAGTATCAATAATTAAGGCAGTTTTATTTGCCGCCTAAGTAGGGTAAAAAAGAATAATGTTCTTATCTCCATAATGATGTATGCTATCATATTAACACCACCATAACATGATCAGATATGATACAAACTCACTGCGAACATTTGATACTATATAATCACACACTTACACAACTACTAAGTTATAATTACCATCACAGTAAATATTGAACTGATTGCCTTGGTGGCTCAGTGGTAGTAAATGCGACTGCTGTTCATGAGGTTTCGGGTTCGATTCCCAATTCCAACAGTGGTTTTGGGTTGAACTGTACTGAACTGTATGAAGAACTAACGGACAAGCAGGTTTTCTCCAGATGTTTTCCTTCGCCGTTTAGACGAGCAATGCTTCACTATTTAATACGCACATAACTTGGATAAGTCAGGGCCGCATGTCATAGGATTGAACTCTAACTCTGTGTGGCAGTAGGACGTTCTACCAGGCTGTCACTGCTTTAACTTCTTTAAACCATACTTTTGTAGAATTTTGTACGTCTTTATATATAAAATTCTCGTGTCACGATGTATGTTCGGTATAAACTCTAAAACTATTAAACCGATTTTGACCAAACTTCGAAACTATCTGTAATTTGGCCCAACTTAAAAGAAAGGATAGTTTTATCTTGTTTTTTTTTTTTTCGTGTGTACAGGACAACATCTGTCGGGACAGCCAGCTCATATATAAAACAAAACGACTCAATGGCGTAGTGGTTAATGTAACCTACTGCTACGCATGAGGTCGCGGGTTCGATTCCCGCACAAGTCAAACATTTGTGTGCATGAACATGGATGTTTTTCTTGGTCTGGGCGTTTCTATGTATAATACATATGTATGTTTATCCATTGTCTAGTACCCATAGTACAAGCTCTGCTTAGTTTGGGCTAGATGGTGTTGTGTGTATATGATAGAATATAAAACTATGGCGACTGTATGATCAATAAAATTCAAAAATATTTAAGCGCTCTTGTGTTGGCTTTAGATGCACTTACAACGTCATCAATAGGTATAGGAATAACCAAAACAAAAACAGTTCCGTATCATAATCTGTCGTCACATGGCGATACAATATGTCACCATACAACTATCACACTAACAGATATCATTAAATAGCCAGTGACCATGCTACAGCAAATATATATATACCGACATAAATAACGTTTGTTTGTTCGTGTTTTAGAGGATTTCGCAATCGATATAAATTATATATAGGTATATAATTATGTATATAGTCTCGCACCAAAGAATAGGCATAGATATACTATACCCACTATAATTAAACTCACTCATCTAAAATATTATGGGACTATATTACCAAATTCACAGCAATTACACAGACTGTTGAGACCGTCTTACTAAGTTCAATGCTCGTTCCTCACTGCTGAGCGATCTTTCGCCGAGAGACGAGTTACTTTTGCCCTTCCACAATAACCCCACTATTTAAAAATGACGATTGGCTGTTGGGTAAATAAAAACTCCCGAACAGAATTATTAACAAAAATAAGAAATCATGACACCACATTTCGCCAGTTGTAGTTTTAGAGGCACAATATCACACTCCTTGCTGCTTGACAGAAAAACCCAGTAACACTTTGACCGACCCGATACTCGAACCTTAGACACAGCAGTTGCATTCACAACCGCTGCGATACTAACGCAGACCGACTACGTCGTCTTAGAACCTATACAAAAACTAATGATACCTGAGGGGCGAGAGAAACAAATTAGATATACATTCGACCATTCTACGTTGCCTTTAAAATTTTCTGATAGGCTACCTCATTACTTTTTACGTCTCTATAAACTTTTTCCAAGAGTAGATACATCGGCATTATTAACTGCATATCATGGCCTCATAGAATCGGCATTATTTTCTGGGGCAATTCTGTTGAGAAAGAAACTGCATTTAAGCTCCAAAAGCGGTGTATCAGGGCTATGTTCGGTTTACAAGTCACCGACTTCTGTAAACCATATTTTGAAAAATATAGAGTCTTAACATTGCTATGCCTATTTATCTATGAGACAGCAGTGTTTGTAAAAAGTAATTCACATCTGTTCCCTACACTGTCAGATGTAACTGTTCGCAATCGACGTGACTGTCGTAGCAATAGATTATGTATCCACACTGCTAAGACAACACTCATGAGCAAAATGAGCATGAGCATGAGCATATTCTGTATAGCACCAAAAATCTTAAAGTGCCGAACTCATATAAAACAGTTAATTTAAACTTATTTAAACATTATCTTAAAGCCCTTCTATTATCAAAATGTTATTATAATTATATTATTATTATATTTTTTATTGTTATTCTTGATTATTTAAATTGACATTGATACTATAACTACATTTTTTTTTTACTTTTACATGATTTCCTCATATTCAATTGTTTTAAATACATATGATTTATTAATAGTAAAAAATTAAATATTATTGTTACTTGTTTATTATTATATTTCATTCTTTTAATTATTTATGATTATGTAACAATGCATGGTACATGCTGTTTTTAATTATTATCAATATTTGCATGTCTTTAAATTGACGGAACATGTTGAAACTGTATTATTTTGTAACACCACATTGTACACATGTTATGGCAAATAAATCATCTTTATCTTTATCTTTATCTTTACCCATGGATTGAAACTGTCGAGTT
Source organism: Catocala sponsa (assembly GCA_963564715.1). NCBI lineage: Eukaryota > Metazoa > Arthropoda > Insecta > Lepidoptera > Erebidae > Catocala > Catocala sponsa. Next base: position 6,025,549 of record OY751346.1, on the reverse strand, counting down.
TTCAACACCGAAACAACCAGGCAGTAATATTCCTTTATACATAGCGAACAGACCCGCGGGCTATTATCTAGTAATACGTTATATAATGAGTGTGTTCGAGCGAACAGAATCATTATCGGAGATAGGAAAAGCAAGTAAAATGTTGAGCCTGGTCATATTGTGTGGTGTCTGCTGCGGCCTCGCGTCGGTCAGCTGCAGCGGTGATATGGTAAGAGTATACCTTTACTATACCTCGTTTCTTCCCAAATACCGGGCAATCGAAAACTGTTATAGTTATTTTTTTAAACAGAATATTTTTACTATATCTTATTTTCCATAAATACGGGGCTAGCAAAAGTTGCATAGATCTACCGAAAAGATACATGAGTTAATTTTAAAGGTAACGCGTAAAACATGTGCATTACACATTTTTATATCCTTTTGTTATTTAAAAAGACAACTCTTGTACTAGGAATAATCCCTGTGCGTTAGGCACTTTACAAATATTCAGACAACGGTCACAAAGAACACCCAGACTCAGTACAACAATTTGTGAATAACACACATTGTTGTCCCGTGTGCGGAACGAACACATTTCGACCGGCGCAGTGGCATTAGCGAGGCCACCACTTAAACCCCTTACTAACTTATATTGTACGTTTCAGGGTCCCGGCATATGGAAGGTCAACTACATAAACAAATGCGAGGACAGCACCCACGCGTTTAAGTTTGACGTGACCCAGGAGAAGATCAACCGCACACATGACGGCTTCAACGCGAAGTTTCGACTCGAGGAGCCGTTCACCAATGATTTTGGAGTAAGCTATAATCAAGTGCTCTATTATTATTAAAGTGTAACCGATCTCAATATTGGCTATATAGGCTGTCTCAGCTACGAACAGCCGTCGGAAAGTACGGCCCCAGTAGGGAAATGATTATTCTATCGATAGACGATACAAATACAATATGCTTCGGTCACACTTTAAATATTATGTTATATTTGTTTATCAGTGTTTAAATAAAAATAATTAGGAAGAGAATTCGATCAAATATACCATGGTATATTTGATCGAAGGGAAGAGAGGAACTCGCGACGCAATCACGACCGAAGAACGAACTCCTCTGGTAACGGACCGCCGGGTTGTGGGATAGAAGCGTATTCCGACTTGCCGTATTCCGCTTCGTATAATAAAATACACTGTTACTTCACAGATACTCATGGACATATGCAAGTACGTAGACGGCGGTTGCAAGCAATACCAGGTGATGTCCGACATATGCTTCGCGACCTTCGTCAACAAATACGCCGAAAAAAATGTCAGAACCGGCCTTGAGATAGCCAACGTCGACCCGCCGGAATTTCCTATTCCTGCGGTATGTTTAGGTATAAGACATATACGTATACTCACACGATATATACGTAGTCTCATGACTATGCCTCCAAAGGGTAGACTGAGAAGTATTATTTCGGTAACTATGGTTTAAAGTGCGACGACCTATTTCGTCAGACTTAAACTCAGTGAGCCTATTGCCGTTTTCGAGCACAGTTCTAGACTCCATGAACTTCGTGACAGAAAAACATTTATGCCCGATTCGAATTTTATGCATGGGAAAAATATTATACATCATCGTTGCGCCAGCGAATACTTTTCTTATAGATAAGATAAGATAGAAATTTTTTCTAGATGTCTTGTATGAATAAACTGATGTATGTATATTCTAATCCACGAAATGGCTTCTTATTTAGCCTTTTCGTTTTTGTATTTTAATTGAGACATGTCCGAAAACTTTTACAAATGTTTGTCATAACATATTTTTTTAGAGAAGACTGTAAATACATATATAAAATATTGAAAGTAATGTTCGCATTAAAATTAAAGCAGTTTATACGGATATTGCGTCTCTCTTCCCGCAACCATGGCTGCTGAAAAGGAACCGCAATATCGGGGCAAGTGTAAATAGTGTAAATCTAAATAATGTAATAGTCAAAGTAGCTTAATTCCTAGTTTCAAAACTATCTTGAAGTAGCCAGTTGCACTCACTGATCGGTAATCGATTAGCGAGGTTAAGCATCGTTGGGTGCGGTAAGTCTATAGATGGGTGACCGCTTAGTGGTATTTCATCTGAGCGTCTCCGTGCTTCGGAGGGCACGTAAAAATTCGGTCCCGGTTGCTGTCAAATTGACAGCAGTCGTTAAGCCATGTCAGAGGCCTACGGGCGGCTTGAACAACTCTTGATAACAGGTTGGCCAATAACCACACGAACAAAAAATAAATAAAAAAACAAAGAAACTGCGTTAAAATCCGTATAAAATAGTATATTTTCAATGTAGGTATAACATTCACGTAAACGTAAGATTATATTAAGTAGGTAATGTTTAATATGTTTTAAAGCATGGTACACTTCCAGGGTGAATACGAGGTAAACAAGTTCATATTCGACTACAGCGAGTTGCCGTCGGACTGTGCGTATGGAGAGTACGACGCCCAGATTAATATACTGCGTGGTACCCTCGTGGTCGGCATTGTGGATATTCAAGTAGAATTCGTTGAAGACTAAGAGACTAAGCAGAAGAGGAAAAGTATTTGGGCATCAAATAAAAGTATCAGTATCTATAAATCTGTTGTCAAATTAGTCTGGCCATAAACGTCGTTCAAAAAAGATATTTGTATAAATACGTAGTTAATAGTAAGTCATCATCCTCTTGCCCTGGTCGCAATTTATTTGGGGTCGGCGCAGTATGTCCTTCGCTTCCATACTTCTCTGTCACCCGTCATCTGATCATTTACCCCTTTCCCTTTCATATCCATCCTCACACAGTGCACGACTACTAGTTTTAAACGTCTAATTAATTTTAATTGGCAATTTATTGTATGCAAATAAATGAAAGCTTACCAGTTAAAATATTTTGTATTTTATTTTGTAAAGGAACAAGAAATAGATTTTTTAGTTTATAGTCAAACAAGGTGTAGGTATAAGACTACAAGCTCAAAAAATTTAAAACGGCCTGGCATATAATGAATGTTCAGAGTCTAGCCTCACTTATGGCGTAGTGGTTTAAGTGAGGGCCTCGCCACTGCTGCCGCGCCGACTGTCGTGGGTTCGAACCCTACACAGGGCAAAAATGTGTGTGATCCGCACATAGATGTGCCGAGTCTGGGTGTTCTTTGTGTCCGATAATAGAATGTTGTAAAGTCCCCCGCGACACAGGAAAGACACCTAGTAAGAAAGTTGTCTTTTGTTTTCGGCAGTAAGGTAAACTTATTATCGCTTATGTGGTGATCACTGAATAGGTAAATTGAAATAATCTTTGTGTTTCTTTAAATAAAACAAAATTAATAATATTTTCAAAAAATGTTCACATGTGCGATTTCATTCCGCCCAAGTGTAGTTACGCACAATATTCATTTGGCATAATTGTTTAGGCACAATTTTTTAATAATTAATTACTATAAGCATAGTAACTGTTAAGCATTTGAAGTTTTGTAAATTTTTTGTTTGCATTTAATAAAATACTTTTCGTATATAAAATAAACATGTTGGCGGCTTACGCCGCCGCACCCTAACCTATTGTTACACTATGGTACCCAAGTTATACATACCTTATAACTTTATGCCAATCAAAATTAGGGCAAAAAGCATTAGTCTAAATTATATTTATGCCTACTGAAATAGTATGCCAAAAAACAATTATGTCAAAGTATTATTATGACAAAGAAAATATGCCTAACTCGTTATGGCAAATTAAAATAGGACAAAAAAATTACTCTATTTCTTCTGCATATCAATGACATGCTACCTCTTGGTGGCATTCATTGCTATGCAGACGATAGCACGGTTCATGGATTTTACCATCCACAATCACCTAGCAACCGGCAGGATATTGAGAGTAGGCGGGTAAAGCTTGTCACTGACCTCAACAGGGTGTTAGATGACATATCCGCTTGGGGTTCATCTAACCTGGTTGAATTCAGTGCTAAGAAAACTCAGATGTGCGCATTCAGCTCAAAAAATCCTATTCTCTCCACTTCCCACTGCAGGATAGTCTTAACATCTTAGGCATAGACAACCGCCACGACCTTAATTCTAGGGATTATCGAGAGTGTAATAACCACAACTGCACGCAAACTCGGGATTCTAAACAAGGTGCGGCTTTTCTTTACTCTTGAACAGCGGTATTTGCTGTACAAAGCCGTAGCAGCATGGAGTACTGTTCGCACCTTTGGAATGGTTCCGCTAAGTATCTACTCGATGCCTTAGATAAACTGCAGCGTCATGCCGTACGTATACTCGACAGCCAGGAGGTTGCGAAGGATATCGAACTACAACTTCGTAGGGACATTGCGTCCCTTAGCGTATTCTATCGCCTCTATCATGGCTAATGCTCCGAAGAGATTTGACCTTATCCCACTTTCCCCCTTCCTTTTGAGAACTACACGTGCCGGTCTTCGTAACCACGGATGGACGGTTAGCACAATTCCGTCTCGCACCAAAAGGTTCAGCAAATCCTTCTTATGCCGAACCATACATCTTTGGAACGGTCTTCCGACACATGTGTTCCATCCCTTCTATGACATTGGATCCCTTCAAACGTAGTGTGAAGAAGCATCTGGTCAGACCGGCTTGACTTTGACGACGGCTAGAAGACATCTATCTTCTCCTCGTCGTCACTGTCTCTGGACTGTAATTGGGCTTTCCATCAGGTTCGTTACAATCACTTTGCCGTATCAATATAAAAAAAGAATTCGATGCCAAGGGTTCTTTCTTATTCACACGAACAGAAACATCATTATTTTTGAGGCTTTATTTAAACACGGTTTGGAAAGATTGCGTTGTCTATGTATAAAGAAAGAAGGATAGGGTAAAGTAGTATAGCTGATTGTCGGCTTGAAGCTAAATGCTTGGATATACAATAGATGTAAGTATATATGTTTAAATGTTTGGCTGGTTGGTTATATAGTTGCATGTATGGATGCTTAGATAGCTACAATAACGGATAATAGAATCTATGGATTATTAGACGTACAAATGTATGCTATACCACACATAGAAAGAGAACAAAGAAGAAAAGCTTTCCCCTCTTCCTCTTCTCAGATATGGATAGTTCAATATGTTACACGTAAGTATAATTTCATAAAGAAATCTGAATCCTAATCCTAAGTCCTAAGTAATATTATAAAAGCGAAAATGAGTTTGTTTGTTTATTACCTTTTCACGCCTAAACCACTGAACCGATCATCCTAAAATTTTGCATAAACGTTGTCAGGTGTACAGAAACGGACATAGGCTACCTTATATCCAAAAAAAAAATTACTGTCCCCGAGGAAAACAATAATAACGTTCTTCTGATAATAGATGGCGCCACGTGTCTTTCAAACCATGATTGAATTATATTATTACAAGCAGAGTACAACCCGAATTGATTGTCAAATTCTAAATTAACGTGAGCGAAGCCGCGGCCAAAAGCTAGTAAACCATATAAATTACTTCTTGCACGTGATTGTACAGGCGCCACTTTAAAGGATGAAATCAAAGCGAAGTCCAACATCTCTAAGAAGTGCAATATTTGGCGATTTCCAGTGTCTATATTTATCCTGAGCATCGCTTATACAGCGGTATAAGCGATACTCGTGATATTTTCTGTAAAGCGATACAGTTCCTCAATATGTTACATTGTAATACTATAATTAAGAAATATTGAATCAAACACAAATTATTACCTGTCAGTGTTTCCTTGTAGATACAATCTAGACTTTTATAGCTGTTTCACATGCCACAACGCATTGTCTATATAGACACCAAGCATAGACTTATGAACAAACAAATAGAAATGCGCTTCCAAACTGGCTTTATACCGGCACATCAGCGAGGTTATGATTGTAAGTACAATATTTTGTTATATTATTAAGCTATAGCTGCAGCCAAAAATATTTTTTCATTAGTTCTAGCATGTTAGCAATTAAATTAAGAAATATCTAATAGCACATTTCTATTCAAAATCGCGATGGTGTAGTATTCTCGTTAAGGAAGTGCTCCCTGTGCTGTTTACACTATAGCACCAATAATGTTTGTATCTTAAACTGGAAGCATAGCGACTTTGAACAGTCGACAACGCCATTCTCCTTGTGTGAAATAGTGTTTCAATAGTATGGTATAATAACATTTACAAACGACTAGTTTTCACCCGCGGCTTCACTCGCGTAAATGTAGGTTAGGTTAGGTTTGCAACAGTTCTTTTTTCTGCATGAATGGTACTCTATGTCCTATTCTGTACCCCTGACATGTATGCAAAATTTCATGTTGATCGGTTGAGTAGTTAAGGCGTGAACAAACTCATTTTCGCATTTATAATATTAGTAAGGATACTAATATATAAATCTGAAACTAATTAAGTTACACAAACTTAATTGGAACACACCAGCTTCGTGCTATGACAACACATACATAATTGGATAACTATCGTTCGTATTATGATAACCGACTGAAAACAAAGAGACTTCAAAGACACCAGCTAGGCAGGCCTACGGAAGCTTAAAATCCCTAAAATTGGAATAGTTACTATCTGTATAAACTTAACAAGTTATTTTTTTTCCGTACCTAATGTTCAGGTGGATAGCTTTGACGGAAGACTGAATGAAGTGAAGACTTATAGACGAGATGATAACCAATGTGTTAGAAAAGAAATAGGCACACGGCGGATTACCGATGTACGGTATGTCAAATAAATAGCTCAACATTCATTATTCACACTCATAATTATTCGATTGCCTCGTTCGTTCTGTGGCATAGTACTGCATTTATGTTTGCGCGTGATCGTGAGATCGGTTCGATTGCCAATTAGGCAAATTGTTAATTAATGTTAGGATATTCTTAAGATCAGCCCTGTATCTGCAAATGTGCTCGGTAATAAGCTATCCTACATGGGACTTAAAAACACTGCTTTCGAAATGTGAGTGTAGTACAAATCTGCCTATGCTTTCAGGGATGACTGAATTTGTATCTATATTAATATTATAAAGAGAAAAGATTTGTATTCTTGTATGTAATGTATAAACTCCAAAACCATTAAATCGATTTAAAAATGCTATAAAATATATTCAGCATCCTCCCTTTTAAAAGCCGATTAAAAATTAACAACAGATTCGATAAAAGATTTTGTTATTTTTGACAAACTTCTCGGCTTTATTCAACCCGATGTGAAGCAAAAAGTGGAGTCCAATAGTAGATATTAAAGCCCAGTATCCCAATAGATAACCTTGAAAAATGGCATGGTAGTCCTCACCTTGAATTCGTAGAGATACATATTTACGCTCCGGAAACCGAAACTCATACGCTGGTATAGAATACCCAAAAGAATAAAATAAAACAATAAAGTAATGATTTAAAACATGGCGATAGACTAAAAAGAACAACAATTTGTTGATGAAACAGATTTCTGTAGAGAAGTGAGTGTATTGGGAATCCCACTGTCCAATTTATTTATAAGTAGTAAGCTGATTATCCAGCCCAGCCTAGATAACATCACGAAACTATTCCAAAGAGCCAGCAATGGAATTCGCGGTAATATGACCGGATATAATTATAATGACACGAACTTTTGCGTGACGGTAGTTCTCCAAAAATCTATGCAAATATATGAGAAATACACTCGGCCATATTTTGAAGAAGTTTTAGATCACTTGAAGGTCTGGGTATTAGCTTAGAGTCTCATCCAGTGATTAGATAGGTATTAAAATAACTGAACAATAATAACCAGTGGCGTATCGATGATCTATCGTCACATGGCGATGCTTATCACGATAATTACATATATCACACTATCACTATCAATTGTGATCAGCATGATCACAATTACTTGATCATATCTCTCATTTATATCAGGGAAGAAAATATGTTTGTAAGTTCGTGTTTCAGAGACTTTCTCGAATAACTGATTTAAATTACTCACATTTACAATTATTAATATGTCTGTATCTCATTGACTGATCTTATCTTATCTTGTATGTGGGGGGCCAGACCGTACAGACCGGCGACACTTCGACCCAGTGGGATCTTTTGTGTCGTTGACTGATCTTACTGTGCCTATAAAACACAGAGGTATTCTTTTGGATTTAAATATACCTATTAACTAAATATAGCTGATACAGTTTGAGTACCTAGGTAAGGGTATACGACGACAATACGACTTCATAAGAACCCAGTCGTGTGAAGACTTGTATAATAATAAATTGAAATCGCCGAATGAATAATCAGACGTGTGTTACGCAAATATTTCACCAACTACTGTTTAGATCCTAAGTTATAGGGCTTATTGTCGTTTACAGTTCTAGATTCCAATGAATTTCTTGACAGAAAATACTAACACTGCCCGTCCCTTGATTCGAATCCGACACAATAGCATTTACTACCACAGCGCCAGGTACCTATAATTTATGTAGTAGTCAATGTTAAATAATAATAATATCAGCCCTGTATAATAACTGTCCCACTAGGCACGGGCCTCTATCCATTTTTAAGAAGGACTAGATGTTCCCTACGGTTTCACCCGCGTTTATCGTTACTGCGCCGCCCCCGTGGGTCATAGCGTGATGTTATATAGCCTATAGCCTTCCTCGATAAATAGGCTATTATGAGATTAGCGCGTTCAAACCAACAAACAAACAAACTCTTCAGCTTTATAATATTAGTATAGATAGCCGACCCGCGCAACTTCGTCTGCGTCACATAAGAGAGAGAGTGGGTCGTAGGCACCTATAATACAATTTTAAAGGAGCTGAATCTTTCTTTGTTAAATCCACGAGAACCATTGAACAACATTTTATAAATATACCTACAGTGCTAATATAGCCCATTTATCGAGAAAGGCTATAGACTATATATCATCACGCTAAGATCAATAGGAGCGGAGCACCAATGAAGATTGTTTCAAAATCGGAGGGTTTTTTCCCTTTTGAAAGCTTCCGCTGCGTGCACTGCGTAAACAGTTAAAGTTTCGCAAAAATCATGTATCATTGTTTCTAAAAAAAGTCCGCGACAGCATATGTCTATCTTTTAAGATTGGCTTACTATAACCATTTTTATGCTAACCAAATTTGTTCTAAAATAATGCATTATTTGCGAAGGTGTTTTTATAAACATGATATTAATCCTTATCCAAATAAATACGTTATTCATCACAAGTATTTAATTTAAAACAAAATTGCCCTTTACATCATTCGATTTCAATGAATATCTTAGACGATATCGCAGTTTTAAAATAACATCGCAGCAAACTAATTATAACGAAGTCGCGGGTTAAAGTCAGCGTTAGCCCAAAGTAACTATTCCACGCGGACGAAGTCGCGGGCAGAAGCTAGTATTCAATAATCCTATTGACTATTACCACACTATTACCTAACATGGAATACGGTTTGATTGTTATATTTACATAGTTTTCATGGACACTTAATAATATTATAATCGTATTATCTATCAATATCACGCCTATGAAGAATGCACTAGTGTCACAGCTTAGAAATGTTCTACCCAAACCGAGTTTCAGTATCCCTCTACCCAAAAAAGGCATTGCAAGAAAGCAAATTAAGCTATTAACGTAAAAATTACAAGCAGTCAAAGATCAAAAAAAGTTGACACGGCCGATAATTGGTGCCACCACCCTAGCTACGTCACCGGCACTCGCGAGTAGCATAGCGGCCGACTCATCGTAATTATGGACGTCGGCGTACGCGCGAACCGGTGAAGCGGGGGGCCCCAAAAGCTTTGAGCGCTCGGAAATCCTCGCCTTAAGGAGACGCGGTCCTAATAGAGTTTTACTAATTAATCCTTTGCCGTTTCGAAGATGGCGTGGACTGCACGTCTGCCTCATAGAACCGGGGTACTGCGGGGTCAAGATTAATTCACTTATTCATTTAGATCACAACGTAACACTTATGAACGTAAAGGTTATCGGTTAGTCCACCGCGCCTGGCAAGGTGTAGCTGATGATTGGAGGCTGCGGTGCCTGACATTGAGGCTTGTATTCTCAGGGGCTATGTGGTTACATGGGAAAACATGTTCGTTTCTCGGTAAGCAAGCGCGGCTTGTACGTCCTAGTAACAGTCGTAAAGGGAATGCGCAAGGCACGGCGTAGTAGCGTCGTACAATCTTCTTTTTATATTTTTTCACTTGGGGCAATACTTTTTACGCATCTCTCTTCGCGGGAAACGGGGAGCGGAGATGGTATGTCAATCTCATCCGGGGATAGATGGAAAGTCCCGGGTCCTACTGACTAAACCTAAGGCAGCCTTTAATGATGGGTGGATCGCTAGAATTAATTTAGCGATCCACCCAGTAGTGCCCGATGCAGGCATGAGCCGCCTGTGGGTGACGTCTCCGGCCGACGTGAAACGTGCCTACCACATCTCGGGTACTTGCTTGTTCAGCAAGTAGAGACATAACAAGAATTACTTGAGCATAACCCAAGCTTACGTATTTGAAGTATATTACTATATGGAACGTCGGGAAGTGCAAGCGCCTTACCGCGCCAGTACCATAAAGATAAGGAAGACCGATTCTCTGTCGGCGTCAGCGAAGTTATCGTTACCAACTGACAGAATTGCGGTTGTTCCTTTACTGTTCTAGTACTTATCTGGAAATAGTGTCACTTGGGCTGGAGGTAGCTCGCTACAGAGAGACGAATGCGTAGATTTGGAGTAAGAGCTGTCTTTAATTAGTCGTTGATACAATAATTATTATGTTATAAAATTGATAATTTTGAGTTGTACTCGTAATTACATGCTCAAGTGTGTGCGCTGTGAGTGTGTGTGTGTGTTAGATTAGTATTCTGAATAATTATCTAGGTATTCTTACATATCTACTTTCATGCTTATATGCCTAAAGAGGTCAATGATCAGGCGAAGGGGATCAATGATCTATTTTGTTATATATGTATTTTTTTTTTATTACCATACAGTGATCTAATTCATTGTGAATATGTCATTAGTGAACATTATATTAAGGCTTTACCTATGATATTGCTGTATGATATATTTAATTTGAAAATGAAAATATTAAATATATAAATTACACTTCATCCATTCTGTGAAAAGCGCCATGTCTATGGCACTGAAACAACGAACAAATATTACGATTGCCTACGGACAGAGCCGCGTGCTATATCTAGTAATACGTTATATATTAAGTGTGTTCGAGCAAACACACTCATTATCGGAGACAGAACAAACAAGTAAAATGTTGAGCCTGGTCATATTGTATGGAGTTTGTTGCGGCCTCGCGACGGTCCACTGTGGAAGTGATATGGTAAGTTTAATTTTTACCTATAGACACCGAAAAGATACTTAATATTTTTGTTATAGGTACAGTAAATTATATGATTTTATTTTATAAGACATGCATATACAGATTTACTCCAGTTTCCCTGAGGAATAGGCAATGACTATAGGTATTTTTGCTAAGGTCGCGGTATATTTTTCTCGTGTCAATTCATTATATATTTTTTTAAATTTAAATACAATATAGTGGTAATTCAGTAACATTATACATAATACTCGCCAAACGTTAAGTTTAACGGCGAGACACGCTCTTAAATTCTAGTACAAATTATCACCATACATTAAAAAATAGCTCAGCTCACAATAGTTTTAAAAAAAAGGAAACAATATTTAAAGTTAAAAACAAAATAACATATGACATACTTTACATACAATTTATATATTTTTATATATACTGACTGAAAGTTGCACTGCTAGACGACACATACACCATCCAGCAATACATCCATTAGTCTTTTCTTGAGAGTATTAATACTTATTTTAGGTGTTTTTCTTAATTCATCTATATCATTAAAAATCTTGGGAACTAAATACCTATTTGTTCTTTGACCCTAGTAGTTCTTTACTTTTGGTTGTTTTATCATGCGCTCTGTTCCATTTAGGATACTTCTAACCTGACCTTTCACTATGATATGGTTATATATATAGATACTTACATATATCTCTATTATGTATATCTATGATCTGCTTAGAGAAAATTGTTTATCCTAGGAATCGGGCTTCAAGCATCGACCAAAAGATTAATGATTTATTTATATGAACATATAAACGATCAGTGCCATGGTTTTTGATAAAGACAACTCCTGTACTAGAAATAATTGCCGCGGTAGACTTTATAAAAATTCAATCAACGGTCACAAAGAACATCTAGGATCAGAACAACCATTTGAAAATCACACAACTTGCTGTCCCGTGTGAGGATTAAATGCGGCGCACTGGCAGTACTTAAACCACTACGTCATCCGTGCAGTCGGTGTTTGATGTTAATATTGTAACCAAATATTCCTTATATATCAGGGTCCAGGGCTTTGGAAGGTGAATTATATAAACAAGTGCGAGGAGGCCACCCACATGTTTAAGTTCGACGTAACCCAGGAAAAGATCAACCGCACACACGACGGCTTCCGCGCTAACTTGCACATAGAAGAGCCGTTCACCGAGGAATTTGGGGTAAACAGAACTAAATTGCTCTATAGCTATGGTGTCTATATTTTACTTTTAATTTTCTCTTAAAAAGACTTCTGGTTAAATACGCTGCGAGGACCAAGGCAGTTAAACTTTCCCCGGCACTTCGCGAGTGTCAATAATCCAAGTTTTCCACGGACGCACTGCTGTTCCTGGCTACATAACTATTAGTGTAGTGGTCATCATGATTTCATTCCCAAAAAATCCACTTTTCTATTTACGCACATAACAACGTATTTAACAGATTTTTATATTATAATTATCCAACATCTAAAACACAAAGATTTTTATAAATCCACTCAATTCGAAATTGCCTTTTAGAACTGGTAAAAGAATTGGTTTAATGACGCGATACAAGCCTCGGGCTTAGTACGGAAACCGCTGTTATTTAAAAATGTAAAATGATGCTGTAAGTGGATAAATAAATAAAATTAATGATAGCAAGTTTGGCTTTTGGGCTTATATGAAAATACCACAATGAGACCATCACAATTAAAATACGTTTACTTCTCAGATGCGCGCGGAGATATGCAAGTTCGTAGACGGCGGATGCAAGCAATACCAAGTGATATCCGACGAATCCATGACGAAGTTCATGAACAAATACGCCGAGAATAATGTAAAGACCGTCCTCGAGATGGCGAAGGTCGACCCACCGGAATTCCCTATCGAGGCGGTATGTCTACAATACATACAGTCTTACGCCTAAATACCCGAAGGCAGAGGTGTGACACCCAGATTTCACCAGATATGATTTTAGGTCCCCAGGTAATAAGGAGCAAGCCAGTAGCCGTCAACCAGCCACAGTTTCAGGAACTGATGTGCTGTGCTGGCAAAGTGTTATTGGATTGTTCTGTCACGAAATTCTTAGTAGCTCGAAGTTTGGTAGCTTATAGACGGATTTAGGCACGTCCCCAACTACGTAGGATTTAAAAACATAAGTGGCCAAATGTTAATGTAATGTACCTGTACCTAACTCTATGTGGACATAGGCGTAAGACTATGCATGTAATTATATACAGACACAGAATCGTCCTTAACCTCGCAACCAATGCAAGACAACGCCCGCTTTAACCTGATCACCAATGCAAATGTCAAACTCGGACGCCGGCGCTCGGACAGCTTGGACGCCGGCGAGATTTTGACATTTGCATTGGTGATCAGGTTAAAGCGGGCGTTGTCTTTACTAATTCAATGACACGGCAAAATATCTTCCAGGGTGAATATGAAGTAAAAGACTTCATTTTCGACTACACCGAGCTGCCGTCAGATGCTGTGTATGGCGAGTTCGTTACCAAGTGTTACTTAATGCAAGAGACTTTGGAGGTCGGCTGTCTGGAAATCAATCTAGAATTCTATGAAGACGACGAAGAATGCGACGAATAAATCTGAGTGATGATAATATATATTATAAGAAGGCTACAATACACTCTTTGTACAGCATGTAACAAAAAGGTGTGGTCATATGTTAGCGTCGTATAAAATCTATATACCTACTACAATACGTTAAAACATCGTAACATTTTTAAAATAGCGTGCACGGAAAAGTTTGTGATTTGGCATAGTAAACGTTTATTTATATATATGAAGAAGGTATGCAGAAAGCTAAAATTCACAAAAATTAAAAATCTATTATTATTTAAATTTGATAAATTTATATGATAATTACTGGGCGACCATAATAAATATTACCTATATAAAAATTGCACTTTGCAGGCTTTTTTATGACAAGATTTATTTTTACATGCATATAGACAACTCTAAATATAGTTTATTATGGTGGTAATATTGCTCATTTTCCTCAGTTATTTTTGGACAAATTCTGACATGACATCAACACCCTCGAGAGTATCTAGGGTTAATTCGAATCAAGCTCATCTATTCAGATATATGAGCTGATTCGAATTAACTCACTATATCAGCATTTTAAGTTATTTTTTTATTATTCGAACTATTTGTACTGTATTAAAATTGATGACTTCGTAAAATGAGAGTCGAGTTTTAGTTTTGTCACATAGCCCACTATACGATTAAAAATAACCACACTTTATTGTAACACGCTGTATATAATTGTTTACCTTTACCTTTATTAAAAGTAAATGTCGCATCACCTTTATTTGTGAAATATATAATGAATTATATCGAGTGTAAATGGTGATTATGTATATTGAAATTTTAAATAAATATATCAGAAACTTGGATCTAATTTATTATGCGCAAATAAAATGAAACTAATCCAGATAGTGAATTTTACTTAATACTAGCTTACTGCTGCGGCTTCGCCCGCGTGTTATTACATAACCAGGTAAGTAAGATATAAGAATAAATTAATCTATAAGTTAATTGATAAAACGATCATTAATGATGAAATGATATAAGTATAGAAAAATAAATTTATTATTTTTGTGTGTCATACATAGAATATGAAATCGTTTGAAAAACGACTCAAATATTTGAAATTAAATGCCTATCAACTGATTACCACCTAATTGGATTATCTACTTGACGGAACTCAGTCCCTTAATCCTAAACTTTTTATGGATGACTATAAAAAATACTGCGACCACACGATTGTACGCATTCCTATGCTACGGTATACTATGTAATAGTACTATCATCATCATCATCATCATCAGACTAGTCCACTGCTGGACATAGCCCTCCCCCAAAGAGCGCCATAGCGCCCATTCTTCAGCTATAGGTAGTAAATATCAAACTATGGCCCGTAGCCATGGCGCATTGGCCCAAAAGATTGAAAATCTGGGGTATTTCTTGCCATATGATGATACGTCATAACTTAACTAACAATCTACTACTGAAGTAATTGCAAAATGGGAAAACCACTCCGCGCCCTCAGATTGCCCACCCCAACTATGCTACAGAAAAATTTTGGCATATCCGAACTCCTCGGATAATGAACAGCCGCATCGTGGGATTCGAAGTTGTCAACGTTTTCATATTGCATTGGATAGAAAGGCCAATCCCCTTGGCCTTTCTATCTAATCGCTAAGAGAGCAGTTTCGCTAAGCAACATCAGGATGCGGGTGAACTGCTCTCTTAGCGATTATTTTATTACGATGTATTGCCGCTAGATAACGTATAATTCGAATAAAATGTGAAAGATGGCTAAATCGCTTTTGTTGTTGTAGAAATTGTTTGTTTGTTTGAACAAGCTTATATCTGGAACGACTATACCATAGATTATGTACAGTGTTCATTTAGTTATAGTGGTGTCACAAGTGAAATTAATTTTGTATTTTACCGCGTCTTTCTTGAAGAAGGTTATATACAGACTATCCTACGTTAGGCTACGCGCGTAAGAACAATAATTATGGAAACTAATCGCGTTTTTATCTGCTTTCACAACTAATTACTTATAAAAAAGCAAGTATCGTTAAAAACTATTTCAAATTTCAAGTGGATAGCCTAAGGTAAGTAGTTGCTAAGAGATGTAGCTGTGGCAGATAGGGTAGCGCCTCATTAAGGGATATTACGTCGCCTATATCACTTCGCGGTAAGCCAGCCATCGAAAATAACATCTATGGAACTCTCAACGGAACAAACGATCTTAGGCATACTGTACCCGATAAAAATAAGTTGTCCTAATATCATAAATGTGAATGTGGGTTTTGTTTGTTTGTGCCGTTTTCACGGCTTAACTTTTCAAGCGATCATCATGAAATTTCGCACACAAGCTGTCAGGGTTACAGAAAAGGACACTAAGTTATAAAATGAATTAGCTTTTCGTCGCTAACGATTGAAGACGTAATAACCGTTCAATGTGTCGCTACTCTTATACAGTCAGAATATTTGTAGCAACAAAGCAAGCGAGAATATACGTGAGTTTCACTCATTAAAGCCTCAAACGTGGACACTAATATACTGGAATGAAGAACCATGGCGATTCATTGTCGTCCGGCTCTTTCTGGGGGAATTAACTGGTTTTCTACATGCCATACAACATGATTAAGTATCATATTTAGAAAAAATATGTGCCAGGCGACAAAAATATTTTCTGAGCACAACAAATATAACTAAAATCGATGGCCTAGTGGGAATTAGTCGAACTACCACGTAGAAGATTTGAAGATCCAACTTGTGGCTCGCTCATCTGACTTTTTAAAGTCATGTGAATATTAAAAAGTTCTTTATCGCTTACTTTGGGTGAATGTTAAAAAAAAAACGGAAGCCTGCATGTCTGAGAGTTCTGTATAATATTTTCAAAGATATGTGAAGTCTGTCACCATGCATTAGGTAAACATGATGGACTATCTCCGTTTGGAGCCGGTAAGGACCAAGAAGTCCAGATTATGTCGCCGTCTCTGTCTGTGCTAGCCGCAATGTTGCTTGCCATCTTGAGGCATCGCGTTCGTAAACCGGTTTATGAATTGTTGGTATACATATATTACATGAAATTTTCCATCCTCACATAATATTGTTCTTAACCCTGGTCACTAACAAAACAGCAGCAGTCCACGCTAGAGGTTTGTCAGTGAGCTGTACCTAGAACCAAGCGTTTCGTAACTTTCTGAGTCTCCTCCTAAGGAAAAGTGGACTGATATACTTTTTTACTTAATATATATTAATATCAATCCTTAATATAAACTGTACTACTGCTTAGTACACTCTCCTCTTCTCAGTGTGAGAAGGGTTAGGCCATAATCTATCACGCTGGTCAAGTGCAGATTGGCAGACTTCACATATCTTGGAGAACATTATGAAGAACTCTCAGATATAAAGGTTTCCTCACGATGTTTTTCTTCACTGTTAAAGCTAGCGATAATTACGTATTTAATACGCACATAACTTCGAAAAGTCAGAGAGTCAGAGGTGCATGTCTTAGGATCGAACTCGACACCTCGGCCGGCAGTTCAACGGTTTCCCAGTACGCTTATGTTTTGCTACATAATCCAAGTAATTTAGTTTGTTTTGTAAACTATGCATGCATGTTTATTGCTTTGTTTTTCCGGAATTTATCGCCTTTATGTTATAAATTCTACAACAATCCAACTCTAGATTGATAGATGACGCGAAATGACAATATAATAACGAACGAAACACGTAGGTACATTTATTTACACTCCTCATAGATAAAATCTACACTTTTAATAGGTTTTTCACATGCCAGGTGATATCATTTATATAAAGCACGTAACTAAATGCGCATTCAGTACTAAAGCGAATGAAAATGCAGATACTTTTGTTATTATGTGTGATATTATGTGGATCTATATCACAATGTATTAGCGAAGCTGTGCTGGTAAGTACACAATTTGTTATAAATACGAAAGATGGATTTAAGAGAATAGAGTAATCACTGTTCTAATAATGATATATGTACATAATTACATTCAAATACAGTTGTGGACGCGGTACTTGCTTTGCAGTGACAAGGACGCGGCGCAAGTACTTATAACTTGCCTACTTGTCCAATATATTCGAATATTATTCGATTGCAAATGTGCTACTTCAAATCTTTATCAAACATATGTTTATTCATATAAGTCACTTATGCACATCAGATTTACACTTGATAACGATCACTTATTTTTCACAATATGTGTATATTATGGTGTTATAAAACATATATTTATCGTATTAATTAAACTGAGTATTACTCGCAATAATGACAAACAAAAAACGGTACATGAATAATTAAAAAACGAAATGTCAGAAGTTAATAGTAATTTCAATATTTATAGTAAAAGCATATAATACAATAAGGTAAAATGCAGATATAGGTAATACAATTTACTTATAGCATAATAAAATTTGAACGTCAAAAATGTTTTTAAATAACGTTTAAATAAATTTATATAAAGGGCCTTATATGAATTGGGTTAGGTTAGTAGAGGATTTTACTCTTTATAGTGGACTATTAATGAGATTGTAAATATACAGAGAGAGAGAGAAGCAAGTAACACCAACTTATTTTTATTTTGTCTGTACCTAGGGCCCAGGCAGCTGGGTGGTAGAAGACATAATGAAATGCGAAGACAGTGAGCAGTACGAGCTGTTGCTGGAGGTGACACGAAACAAACTTAATCGTACGCACGACGGGTTTACGTTGTATATAAAATGGGACCAGGATATCGACGAGTATGTTGGGGTAAGTCGTATCATGTAACCGTTCCCTAGTTATTTTATTTATTGACTTAGAGAAAAACAACAAACTAACAACAGTGGGCAGAAATAAAGGAATGTCGACAGACGAAGGAAGCACTCCCATCCTTAGACAAACATCTGTCACGCAAACTCCTACGTACCACAAGGAAAAACCTACGCCATCTAGAGGGTATAATAACAGGCTACTGCTCACTCAACAAACACCTATTCAACATCGGCTTCACTGACAGTCCCCTATGTAGAGGCTGCATGGAGACCGAGGAGACACCGACTCACGTGCTCCTACATTGCAAAAGTGTGAGCAACCAACGGACGAAACTTCTGAACAGTCCAGAGACGATGCAGGAGGTGCTGCGCAACACCTGTCCCCTATTGTCTTTCTGGACGGAGCTGAGGTGGTATGAGTAACCGAACAAATTTTTTGCGTCAGTTACTTATGCACAATGACCCACTTGTGGGGTTAAATGCGGATAACACATGTCTAACTAACTAACTAAGGACAACCAACAAGGCTTACATTAAAACATTGTGATGATACACACATAGGAAAAATTATGTCCTCCAGACCGAATTTCGGTCACGGCGGCCGATCCCAACGGAGACTGGCCATCTGCGCAGGAGATATTATAGTGCACAACTTTGTACGCAAACACAAGTAAACTCTTTGTTCCCTAACTCTCATGATCCGACAGGGCTAATTGCCTTAATTATAGGCTGTAATGTCATGCATAATCAAAATTATTAATATATATTAAGCATTTGAATAATTGACGCAAGCACACTTTTTAAAACGGCATTGCGATTTATTTCAATAAAAATATCACTGATAATAACATATGTATGTCAAATCCGTAAATCCTTTATTAAAAACTGCTCGTGTGTCTTTGTGATTATGCGGTAGTGTGCGTGCGACACGCATGAGTGTGCATATGTGTGCGCTTGTGTGTGCGTGCGCGCGTGTGTGTATGCGTAACGCCTAACTCATCTAGAACGTAGACATATGTTAATAATAGTTATAAATAATTTCAGATTGAAATAGATGTGTACAAGGAGGTGGACGGCGGTTTCAAGTACTTCCTATATAGGGCGGAATCAAGCGCGTGTTCATTCGTCGAGAGTTACTGTAAATCAAACATGGAAAGTGTATTATCATTGGCCGGTATTGACCCTCCACGATGTCCAATCAAAGCGGTAACAATGCAGAATTTCATTATTTGTTTGAATTTAAAAAAAATGTTAGTGTTGGATAGCCCATTTATGGAGGAAGGCAATAGGCTATATAATATCACGCTACGACCAATAGGAGCGGAGCAGCAATGAAAAATGTTGCGAAAACGGGGGTAATTCCCTTATATGAAGCAGACGAAGTTGCGCGGGTCAGCTAGTTATATAACGGAGCCGAGTCGTTGTACTGATCGAACCTTGGCTTGAACACTACACATGGTTACTGTTAAAAAGTGAGTGAGTATAAGTGACCTTAAGTCGTGGAGGACGCACTGTTGCCTGGGCTACAGGCTACAACCTAAGGCAGTGGTCCGACCGCCAACGATGAACGAGAAACAAGTAAAACTAGAAACTATAAACGAGTTGACGATCAGCGGGAAGCGAGTGTGTAGTTGTGATAGTTTTGTCGCCGGGCTATAAGCGAGTGTGCAAGTGCGACGAGCGATTACTCGCGCCACTCGCCCGCATTCGCTCAGTCCTGTGCAAACCTGCGCGCGCGACGAGCGAGCATCGCTGAACGAGTATCGCTGAGCGAGTTAATTTTTGAAAGCTCTTGTCGCTTAGCGACAAAACTAGTAAAACGAGTCGTCGCCGGCAGTGTGAACAGTCAGACAGCAACTTTTAATATATGCATCTCTTTCGTTTACACAGAATGTATATTATTTGCGCGTTTCTTGAGAGAGAAAATCGCCGATAGTTAGTCGTTTTCTCGCCGGCGGTCGGACCACTGCATAATCCAGGAGGCAACGTTCACTTAAAATTGTAATTGATTCAGTTACATATAAAAAGAAACTATTATTTTAGGGTATGAGGTCTAGAGACCTTATTATCCACTAGCATCTCTAGTGGTCAATTCATCTATTTAAATTTTAATCTAATTCAAGGCCTGTATTGTTAAAGGGGATACCAATAATATACATGTTACTACTGTAAGTATTTATATTGCAGGGCGAATATAAAGCGGAAGACTTTGTGTACAACTACAGCGAATTGACTGCAGAGTGTCCGTACGGCACGTTCGAGGTATACATCTACCTGACATCCAATGCCAGGCGGGTGGCGTGTCTCAAGTTGTATGCTCGCTTTGAGCAGCAATAACAACAAATTATTAAATAAAGGCAAATGAAAAATTTAAAGTAATTTTTTAAAATACATTCAATAATTAATTAATAAAATGTAAATGTAAAAAATACGGTTTATTTCCTTTATATAAAATTGTCATACATTTACGTGAATGTTATAGATTGTAATAAATTAGGTAATTACGGCTGTAACAGGATTTTATTAAATAGTTCATATTTTTCTAACACTTGTTTATTTTTCAGTTTCCTTTATACTAGGTACCTAATTATAAAAGGGCTTTAATATAACGCAAGTACCCACCTGTCGTGCCCTTTCAAGGGGACAGTAGAGTTAAGTGACCAAAGTGTATTTTCGTAAGTGGCCTGCCGTTTCATACGGCGGGCCGAAACCTCGGCGGGGTCGCGATTTCATGTGAAAGTGATTCGCGCGACCCCGCCGACTATGGTTATGTCGAGGGACACCGTAGTAGGTTTAGTCGGTATTCCGGGAGGTTTCATCGTTTCAACATCTTTCTTTTACCCCGGTGAGTCCGACATACCCCTCCGCCCGCGCCCTCGCGGAGGGGTATGCGTCAAAGCATCCCCACGTAAAAAAAACCTTTTTTTTTATTTGGCATTAAGAAATACCTATAGCACCAACATGGCAGAACAACATTTGCTGGGTCAGCTAGTTTATATTATATACAAAATTAGCTTTTTAGCAGGGACTTATAATTTCTTTTTAACACTTGATGATACAAATAAAATAATCTTAGTCATTTAATAGGCGACTATTTTATTTTATAAATTTGAATATATACGGCAAGATTTCTTCATTGCATGTAACTATTAACATTTACAACATCGGTTTGTATTAAGCGCCGTGGGCGCTGTTACATTGAAACTACTACTGTAACGGTAATTGTCATTGAGTACACGTAGTTATACTTGAGTATTTTGTAATTGATTGGATAATTCGAGAAAGTTCCCGAATTCGAATTTGAGAAGATTCGATTATCTCCTAGAAAACTCCATGACTACTGTTCTATTTGATTATTTTTCCGATATACCTATATATTTTCATAAATTATTATGGATTTGTTAATGGTCGGACATTTTTATTTTTATTTACCACGCGGTATTTATTTTTAACGAAGCAACAATTAAATTAATAAAAGCAAAGTGTAATATCATGTATTAAAAAATTGTTACATAACATTTGTTGTTTAAAAATCATATCATCATAATCATCATCATCTCAGTCGAAAGAAGTTCACTGCTGGACATAGGCCTCCCCCAAGATTTTCCACATACACTGGTCTTCGGCCACCCGCATCCAAACGTTTCCCGCGATCTTTTCCAGGTCGTCGGTCCACCTTGGGTACCACCTTGGGTAGCAGGGGTAGGTCCCCCTGCTCCGTCTTCCAGTGCGTGAAAAAACTTATAGTATAATGTAATTACCTGACAACAAGCTCGAACTGGTGGTGGTGCAACAGATGCTTGTTGCTGGGCAGTCTCACGGCGAGGTCGCGCACGAGCGCGGCGCGCGCGGCGGGCGCCCGCAGCGCGCGCAGCACGCCAGGGAACGACTTGCGCGCGTCCGCGTAGCGACACTCGAAGATAGCCGCGATACACGATCGCAGCACCTGGGAGATGTCAATTATTAGATACAATATTTTACACAACGGCGATACACCACGAATCTATATCTATACTAATATTATAAAGAGGAAAGATTAGATTTTTTGTTTGTTTATTTGTAAGGGTTTAACTCAAAAACGACTCAACCGATTTTAAAAATTCTTTCACTATTATAAGCGTTATAATAATGAAAGAATTTTAAAATCGGTTGCGTTGCATATTATCACCGAGTAACACAGGCTATACTGTTATCGTATCTTATCTTATATACGGGGGCCAGTCAGTTCAGACCGGCGACACTTCGAGCCAGTGGGATCTTTTGTGTCCACACTCTGGGAGAGTACAAGTAAAGACAAGAATCTCTACTTTAAATCTAAGCCATATACTTGTACATGCAATTTAATCTACGTGTTACAACGTGTATATACCTCGAGCCTCCTGGCGGAGTTGGTGAGTAACAAGTGGTTATACTCCGAGGCGCCGGTAGGTGGCGCCGCCGGCGGCACGATGCGAGCTTGTGGGGGCCGTAACGCCGACAATCTGTAACGCATTAAGTTATTTTAGCAAAATATTACAAGATTATAAAGTATGACGAAATACTTTCTTTTATTATTTAAAATATATTCATTCCTGAAATAGTATTTTATACAACAGTAACTATAAGGTATATAAAGATTTGGGTTCTATTCCTGTGTCAGGCCAACACTTTTGGTCAAGAAATTCTTAATAGTAGCTTAAAGTTAAGGAGTTGACGGTGTGGCAATCGTCATAACATGGCCGGTGTATGCGCGACGACGTGCCCTCTGGCGACCGCAGGATGCGCTGCTGGAATGTCAACATTTTCTGCCTCGCACAACAAAACTGTGGAATGAGCTATCGCCTGCGATATTTCCGGACCAATACGACCTTCAACACTTCAAGAAAAGAGCGTACTCCTTTTTAAAAGGCCGGCAACGCACTTGTAACTCCTCTGGTGTTGCGGGTGTCCATGGATGGCGGTAATCGCTTACCATCAGGCGATCCGTCTATTCGTTTGCCCCCTAAGGCATAAAAATAAAAAAAAAATGCTGTGCATGCTTACTTGGTCTGGCTGGTCCTCGCCTGCACCTCTCTCATGACGTCGCGCACGCGCGCGGCGTCGAGCGGCGGCAGTGGCGGCTGGTGGATTCGCGACGACGCGCCCTCTGGTGGCCGCAGGATGCGCTGCTGGAATGCCTGGAACATCCACAGTATAATTTACACTTGCATTCAATAATCAAAACCAGAGAACAGTTTAAATTTCTTTCTTTATTCAAATGAATCGTTATAAACTATAGCTTGGCAAATTCGTACGTGACACTGCCTTAGTCCGCGGGCGTCGGGGGAGGTAAGGCAGCGGAGGTGGTAAACGTGCGCGCGGGGCGGGGGTCACCTAACGGGAGCGTCAGTCTGGCATCAGCGCTTAAGGCAAAACACACACGATATTACTATACAAAGAGAAATCCACCGATAGGGAAAGTTATTAGATGTCAAACCAAACAGATCACATTCAATGTTTTAAACTATTTTTCAAAGCGCAAGGAAGACCTAGATGCAATCGAACATCAAAATGATGTTAATTCGGCGAGCTTAGTGGATAATGTTACAAGTTTCTCAAATACTACAGTCAGGAACATTAATCGACAAGAAAACTTGCTATTCTATTATCTTTTTACATGTTTTGAAAATAACGGTGTTGCTATATTCAAATACCCAAGGAAAAAGTGAAAAGGAAAAAGTGTAAACATAAATATAAATAGTATAATAGTATAGTAATAGTATAAATAGTTTTAATAGTTTCAATAATTTAATTAGTGTCAAATAAACAACGCGATAAAATTCGTATATAGTAGTTTAATTTCAATGAATAACATTCGCGTAAACAGAAGACAATATTATGTAAATCCAAAATTGCAAAGACACGATATTTATAACTTTTCGGAGGGTGTTATTCGGCGAATAATTATACAATGTTTGTTATATTGTTTAGAAAGAAATCCCAAAATGCCGAATTGAAGCAAGATGGAGTATTAAACTGCTGGCTGGAGTATTTAAGAAATACTTTGCAGAGGTTGGGTTTTAAATATAAAAATAACAATCCAAGCGAAAACTGCTTAATGAGCACGCTGATATTACTTCTTTGAGATGGCACTACGTTTAGCGATAAAAATATCGAAATGAAGGTAGACCAATATACTGTGGCGAACTGCTGGCAATCAGCCAATGAACGTGGTGTTATGACAAATATTGGCAAAAGACTTAGATTACTGTCCCGTGATAGACACAATAGAAAATCTATTGTTTTGTATCATATGTGATTCATCGGACAGAGAACCTAATTATAGTACATGCTGGTGGTCGAACTGGATTCGTTAATAATGGCTTGTTGATATTTAAATCTCATTCTAAAAGTGGTGACTATCACGGAGACATGAACTCAAACAATTTTGAGAAATAGATTAAAGAACAACTTTATACTCCTTAATATTTCAAATAATTCCGCCATAGTCATGGATAACGCTGCGTATCACTGCATACAATAAAATTTATATATAACCTATAATGAGTTCTACAAAAAAGGTAATGCATGAGTGGCTAACGAAACATAATGTTCCGTTTGAGAAAACCTTGCGAAAATTTGATTTGATGCTGTTAATTGATAGTTGGCCTCGATGGCGTAGCGGCTAGTGTAACCGACTGCCACGCCTGAGGTCGCGGGTTCGATTCCCGCACAAGTCAAACATTTGTGTGCGTGAACATGGATGTTTGTCTTGGTCTGGGTGTTTCTATGTATAATATGTATGTATTTACAAAAAAAAAGTATATATGTATGTTTATCCATTGTCTAGTACCCATAGTACAAGCTCTGCTTAGTTTGGGCTAGATGGTGTTGTGTGTATGTGATAGAAAACTATAAAAAAAAAAAAAAACCCTGCCAAAACAATACATACTTGATGAAATAATAAATCAGCCAGGACATTTAGTGCTTCGTTTGCCTCTTTATATCATCCCGACCTCAATCAAATCGAGATGGTATGGGATGATATCAAAGGAGACTTAGGAATTATATCCATTCCAATTTAGATTACGAAAAGATGCTTTTGCAAACTTGTTTACTAATTACAGTGCTAAAAATAGAGAAACTGTAATGATCACGTAATAAAAAATGAAGATCTTTTTATTTTTTATTTTATTTATTTATTTACAAACATACAAATATCTTTACAGGATAAGTACTACAAAGACGACCAGATATGTAACTGAATAAAAAACCCTGTACATATTTTTATTAATATTTGAAAACTACAGCACATCCAATATAACGCAATAAATTAAGTTATAAGCAATTTTATTAAGGGATATCTGCAGACCAATTCGTAATATAATTCGTATCGTGTGTAGCGGTCTACAATAAGTCATCTTAGTGCCTAGTACGAGTTTCTTTTACTTTAACGCGTTCGACATGTTTATGACGTTCGGGGCTCCTATTGGCCCGCTCCAAGCTGTTAACCAATCAGAGAGCCTAAAACGCGGTAAACATATCGATTGCGTTAAAGTAAAAACATGTTGCACTAGGCACCCTGATTATAACGTCCCACGCCACCCGCGTGGACCATGGGAGTTTCACGTATGAATTTGCCAAGCTATTGTTAGTTTATTATAATTTAATAAAGTGTATTATATATTTACATCTTTATACTGATCTCACCTGTGGATTAGGATTTTCATTGAGGTGTAATTGCATCGCCAGATCCTGTAGGTGCTGCAACTCTAACTCTGGATTCAGAGACTCTAGTCGCTGTTGTTCTGGCAGGTTCCTGAAACATAAACAGGTATTATAAGGATTGGCAATCTCTTCATATCACAAGCATTCTAGCTAAGCTGTTGATAATGACATTTTCTTCACTAGTGTTGCTAAATAAAAAAAACAATTGTGCAAAGAGTTCTTTTACTAGATCTGAATGAGTGATAATGATAACACAATATGTCTACTTTTACGTATTACTATATTCACGGTTATATATTTTATCAGTGAAATCTTTTAATTGACGACCACTATCTATAAGTAGGTATTCGTAACATCCTAATCCTAACTAATACTATAAAAGCGAAAATAAGTTTGTTTGTTTGTTTATTGAAGTGAAACTTCTTTATCGACGTATGGGAGAAATTTTGTAGCAGTGTAAAAAAATCGTCACGTTTTTCGGTTACGCGCCATGTTGCTTTTTTATCAAAGTTTAGTATAGTGACGTAAAGAATATAATGTAATATATTTATAATAATAACAACAATATATTAGTTTTGAAGTTTGGTTTGAAATAAGAATAACAATATATTAATTTAAAAGTGATAAAATAAAAAGACTTATTCAAATTTAAGTGAATTTACAAGAAAAGTGAGAGTGATTATATATTTCGTTTTATAAATTCAACACGTATGAGCATGATTTTAATATTTATTTGAGGTTAACCTCACTTTTTGATTCTAAGTATCAGTGAATGTATATAAATCTGTTAAAATTAGTTAAAGTTGATATGTCGTAAAGAAGTTTCACTTCTTACCTGTGTACTCTGGTACACACAATTTTTTTTTGTTACCTTTTCACGCCTAAACCACTGAACCGATCATCCTGAAATTTTGCATATACGTTGACAGGTGTACAGAAACGGACATAGGCTACCTTTCATCCCGAAAAAAATTACTGATCCCGAGGAAATTAATAATAAGGTTCTTATGATAATAGATGGCGCCACGTGTCTTTCGAATCATGATTGAATTATATTATTACAAGCAGAGTACAACCCGAATTGATTGTCAAATTCTATATTAACGCGAGCGAAGCCGCGGGCAAAACCTAGTGTTAAAATAAAGTAAGCTGGACTGGTTAACAACAAGACTAGTAATTTGTAAGACAAATTGCTAGTATGCTTCAAAATAAATTTTTCAGTAGACCAAATATCGATCGCAAATCTAATGTCCGAAACAAGTTCCTCAAAAGATACAAATGTAGTACTAACTGTACTAGCTCGTCCCATATATCCGTGGGTCTCCAAGGCGGGCCTCGCTCTGCTACGAGCCCATTGAAGAACATGGAGTCTAGCAGTCTCACAGCGAACTGGCACGCGGACAGCCCGCGCGCGCCCAGGAAACCCATCTTGTGGAATGTCAGCACCGGGGACGGGTGGATGCGGATTATTGTGAGACAGTGTCTGGAAAATAGAAAAAGGTATATTAGAATATTTGTTTAGCTTATTACGTATCAAGAGAATTAGGACATAGCAGGATCGCCGTGTAAACATGAGTTATATGTGAGAAGTATCTCAATACCACCCCAAACAGGATCATACCATTTGTAAGACGTCTGTATTGTATTCTGTGGAGAGTAAAGTAGAGTAGACAGTATAAAACAGGTTTCTTGAGAGGTATCTTTCCTAACAATTATAAAAGCGAAAATTAGTTTGTTTGTTTGTTACCTTTTCACGCCTAAACCACTGAACCGATCATCCTGAAATTTTGCATATACGTTGTCAGGTGTACAGAAACGGACATAGGCCACCTTTCATCCCGAAAAAATAACTGTTTCCTAAGAAAACAACAATAAAATTCTTATGATAATAGATGGCGCCACGTGTCTTTCGAATCATGATTGAATTATATTATTACAAGAAGAGTACAACCCGAATTGATTGTCAAATTCTAAATTAACGCGAGCGAAGCCGCGGGCAATAGCTAGTATACTTATAAAGGAGGAGAATAATAAGTAGTAAGTGACGATAGCTTAGCAAGGACACCGTAGAACTGCCACGCAGACATCTCAAATTCGATCGCCTCAGTTTTCAAGTAGATCAGAGTGGTACATTGTCATTTTACCGGTTTCATGCTTAGAATAGACATAAACGTTAGTTTCCGATGAAAGACTAAAAAATAATTCACTCACCTGTAACCCTGCAGTAACTTCGCTAAAGTCCTCATGAACACAGCCCTGATCTCTTTATCGAGCATGTGAGGCGGCGAGGAGGCGGGAGGCGGCGGGGCGAAGGCCGAGTCTGCAGACCGCAGCTCCGGCTGTAGCACCAGCGCTAGGGCTTCTTGTAGTGACGACAGCAGCTTGCCTTCCGGCCGCGGGATGTTCACTCCAGCAGGTATGTGCAGGGAACCAACGTCCAGGTCTGCTACTATCACGTCCAGCTGGAAAAATATTTGAAGAATTAGTTGACAGAAACATTATTTACAATATTTTTTCTTTTTTATAAATTCGAGTTGTTTTTCGCGCTGGGAAGGCCATGTTGCGGAGATCATTACAAACATTCAAACAACGGATACAAAGAACACCATTACTCGGAACAAGCTTTTGTGGATCAAACAATTATTCCACGAGAGATCGAACCCACAACACTCGACGCAGTGGCAATGGGCAAGTGTCCACTTCAACCACTACGTCACACAGTCAGCCTTTGGATTTTGTATAACCGCTATACGAGGGGAGGTCCAAAAGTTCGCAGAATGGCGGGGTTGGCAAGGGTGAGTTTACTTATCCATGTAGGCGCTGATTGAGTGACTCATTGTTAGTATATATACCGAGTTTCAGTCTAATCGGATCATTAGCTTTTGAGTTTTCAACGAGTAAACAAGTCAATCGGGAAGAAACTAGCCACTATGGAGAAAAGTGTCCGTGCACACAAGCCATGTTGCGACGGCTGCCATTCACCGGTGCTGTTTTGAAAAATTGCGCCACCCACCCTACAGCCTAGACCTGGCCCCAAGCGATCATTTTGGAAAAAAAAATTAAAAAAGAACTGCGTGGAATAAATTTTGCGACGATGATGAAGTGAAGTCGGTAATTTCGGACTATTTAGACGCCCAAAACAAATCTTTTTTTTTCGACGTTATTAATAAGTTATTTGACAGATTTAATAAATGTATTAGGGTTAAGGGAGAATACATTGAAAAGGAAAAATAGTTTGATGTTTTCATTATCCTGCCCTGTCATTCCGCGAACTTTTGGACTTCCCCTCGTAGATCTTACGATACTTTATAAATAGAATGATTGATTTTTTAGACACAACCTAAATGAATAACTACAGTGCGAAAAGAATGGGTTCCATGACCTCATAAATATGAATTGTTTATTTTTAATAGTATTGATTAGCTAAAATTATAATGCAATAAGAATCATCAATAGCCAGCTTCGCAACACGCAAGCTGTATTGTTCCGTCCCATTTCGAACACAGATTGGGCATATCGCTCTCTTGTATATCATAGGACAGCCTAAACAATGCAACAGACAACGAATTATTAGAGCAGATCTAACCCATTCAATGCGGCGGACGCCGATCGGCGTCTTATTTTTTCATACTCAGATTCGGAGGACGCCGATCGGCGTCATGTATAGTTGTTTTATATTTTACCCAAATTTAAAGATATTATATTAATAAAACAACAAATGTGTTTGGAATTTACTAATGAAATGCCTGATATGAGTCGTTTTTAGATTTTTTATTCTTTTTTATTTCACCAAGTGCGGCTGACGCCGATCGGCGTTTACGTTAAATATGAGCCGATTCTGGCTAGTGAAAGCAAAATTTGTTGCCGCATTGAATGGGTTAAATAGTCTTGTACAACTGAGGCGTTGGCCGATAGTAATAACACATGTACCTACCCATAACAAGAAAAAAAAATTATATGGCGTATTAGTAATGGGTGCCAAATAAAATTCCACAATCTATACTAATATTATAAAGTTGAAGAGTTTGTTTGTTTGGTTGAACGCGCTAATCTCAGGAACTACTGGCTCGAATTGAAAATTCTTTTAGTGTTTGATAGCCTATTTATCGAGGAAGACGAAACATCACGCTATGATCCACGGGGGCGGCGCAGTAACTATAGACGCGAGTGAAGCCGCGGGTCTATTAACCTATATAGCTTACATTTTTATTTAAACTAAGTTCAATAACAGAAAGTTATAAATGAAATTAACGGGTTGGTTACCGGGTCGAACAAAGTACTATTCAGTTTCCTTTCAAAAAATTCTTTGTAGCATCCCGGACTCTGGAGCGCAGTAGAGGGCAACAGGCCTCTTATGACATGGGACCTTAACTAGTTGGCAAGATGTGGATGTACAAGAGTCCCATCTTGTACATCCACATCTTGCCAACCCCTGCTTACCCTTCCGGGAATCAAAAATATGATGAGACTACATCCGTATTAAAAAAGTTGTAATATTAATAACGTTTTATTTAGTTATTTATAAATCCCTTTTTTTTTTCAAACTACAAGATTTTGTGGCAAACATTTTCGACTCGGATTCCGTTCTGTTAAGTTGAATGCTTACTAAGTAAATATAATCAAGCTTTAAACATCACAATACCACATGAATATAGTGATACAAAAAAATCAATCAATAAATCAAAACTAACTTAATCAAGCTCTACTAAAACTTATCACTTACCAACTCTGAGACCTCCTCCTTTAGACTGGAATGTACTCCAATGAGGAACGGCGTCGGCGTCGCCAGAACTTCGGCCAGTCCGGCTGGTAACAGTGGTATGTACACATGAGCGTATCTGAAGGGGAACATGAGCGCTGCGAGCGCTCGGCAAGCGGCCGCCAGCCGCGCCGCTGCTAATGATACAAGAAGTACTTTGTGTTCGCTCATCACTGCGCACCAGAGTGTCACTGAGTTGTGAATACCTGGAAAGAAAAGACAAGAGATTGGTAAAGTTTTGGCAACCTCGATGGCATATTGGTTAGTGTAACCGACTGCCACGCCTGAAGTCGCGGGTTCGATTCCCGCACAAGTCAAACATTTGTGCGCATAGACATGGATGTTTTTCTTGGTCTCGATGTTTCTATGCATAATATATATTATTAGCATCAACCTAGAATTACTTCTTACAAATTTTCAATTCATTAAATTTAAAGAATGAATTTCCTTTTTGATACAATTTATTTATTTATTTGGGTCATTAACTAATGATACACATTTCTTACAGATAAATAATAATTTACAGACATGCTTTGTGCTCATTTACTCACAAGCAACCACAACTAACGAAACTAAAAAGCTCTAAACATATTAACATTAAATTAAAAAGAAAAGTTAAACTAAAAATAGAAATTCAATCTAAGTCTAGTACCTACAGTATCATAATCACCGAAGCCTGGAACCCAGATATAGTGACTTTTTTCTCAAATCTAAACAAGTTATCACCAAAGATATCCAAATCAGCCCGTCGCTAAAAATTATATGATTTGGCTAATCTAGATAATTATGGTAGCCATTATACAATAAACAAAATTTTAACATAAAAGAAAACTTGACTTCGAAAAAGAATATTCTAAAACTTAAAATGCACTAAAAAGTTAATAAATCATTGCATATTCTTGTATATAATTAAATTATTGTTATTTTTGGAGTCGGTGTCAGCCGCCTGCGCCGCGTGCTGCGTCTATGTGTGTAATTGTGCATGCCCATGTTATGTTATGATTATAGTAAGACATCTCATGTTTAATTAGTTACAAACCTACCTTGGCTGACACCGACTCCAATAATAACAATAATTTAATTATATACAAGAATATGCAATTATTTATTAACTTTTTAGTGCATTTTAAGTTTTAGAATATTCTTTTTCGAAGTCGGTTTTTTTTTTGTTAAAATTTTGTTTATTTCTCGGTTTTTAGTGAACCTTGCCAAATATGAGAACATCATCAATGTAGCCAAATACGCATTATTAAGGATAACTCGAAAACGAATGGTCAAATCTTGATCAAAATTAAATGGGACCACACGGAAAGCACCAGCTTTCAAATAAAAAAAGAATCATCAAAATCGGTTCACCCAGTCGAAAGTAACGAGGTAACAAACATAAAAAAAAAAAATACAGACGAATTGAGTACCTCCTCCTTTTTCTGAAGTCGGTTAAAAAACAACTAGATTGAATTACAAAACATGGACAAGCCATCTTTCGACTCGTAAGTTCTGACGTTCAAGTGGATTACAAGTGTCGAGAGCCTGGATAAATCAACAAAGTAAATAGATGCAAGTCCTCACCAAGTAACCTAAGCAGCATATAGACGGCGGTGTGCGTAACCGGCATGGGCGGCGCGGCGGGCGGCTGCAGCGCCTGGCGGTCGCCAGCGCCGATGCTGAAGCGCACCTGCGGCCCACCCGCGCCTGGCACCAGCACGCCGCCCACCAGGTTACCGACCAGCGTCTCCAGCGGCACCCCTAGGTTCTCCACCCATACCGTGTAGATTATGCCGAGGCAATTCTGGAATTCAAATAGAAATAATTTATTTGCAAACTAAGTATACATATAATATTCTTACTTTAACGCGAATGTTTATACATTGTTTACTTTATACAGAATGAACCGCGTTGTTTATTTTATCAAAACCTTTATTACATAAATTTGAACTACACTACTAATTTTGAATTTTACTACAATTTAAGCTATTCAAATTAATTAAAACTACATATTTATATTTAAGTTTACACTTTTCCCCGACGACGTTTCGGTTGCTTTCCAGCAGCCATGTTCACGGGGAGAATTTTTGGAGGTAAAATTGTACAAAACTAAACAAGTTTTAAGACTAGGGACTAGATACTAGGAAGCCTAGTGTTTTGGATTATAATAACGATTTCTTTTTAGTGAGAGCCCTAGCCTAATGCTCAGACGATAAGGATATTGGTCTTATTTAGACGCGAATGTTTCCACATTTGTAAATACGGAAGCGTAAAAATGGGAATAATCATAATCTTTGTAGAATATTACTAACTAGATTTTGCACGCGGCTTCGCTTACGTAAATCTAGGTTAGGTTAGATTAGTAACAGTACTTTATTCTGGATGGTAGGAAAGGTACCCTATGTCCTCTTTTGTTACCCTGACAACGTGTATGCGAAATTTCATGATGATTGGTCTAATAATTAAGGCGTGAAAGCGTAACAAACAAACTCACATTCGCATTTATAATATTAAGTTAGGATTGCAGGATCAAAATCGTTAGACAGTCTTAACAATTATTTTAACAAACGTAGGTATTAGTTACAAGCGTTTGTAAAAGTTTATCAACCGTTCGTCTAAATAACCATAAATAACACGGATAAATAAACAATCGTAAATTCGCACGCGA
Organism: Catocala sponsa; assembly: GCA_963564715.1. Taxonomy (NCBI): domain Eukaryota; kingdom Metazoa; phylum Arthropoda; class Insecta; order Lepidoptera; family Erebidae; genus Catocala; species Catocala sponsa. The sequence goes on along the minus strand of OY751346.1, from coordinate 5,991,846 downwards.
AATGCATACGGAATGCCACAAAAAGTGAGAGATGAAGAAATCTCGCTATAGCCGCAACCAACCTTTCAGACAACCCATGATTACGACTACTCCCACCAGGAAGGTACGACTAAGAAAAACAAGATTTCGCACGTCTATGTATGTTAATGCACAACCGAATTAAATATTTATTATATTGAACAATTAGTAATCATACTTATGCACTTTGCTATGTTGTTCAGCGATCGAATGATACATACATACATACATAGATTCACGCCTGTTTCCCAGAGGGGTAGGCAGAGACTACGGATTTCCATTTGCTACGATCCTGACACACTTCTCTGGCTTCATTCACTTTCATAACATTCCTCATACATGCCCGTCGGTTCAAGGAGCTCTTGACCTGGCCTTTGTCCAGAACGCCTCCGATCTGGTCGAGAAACGTTCGCCTAGGTTTTCCTCTTGCGACTGCTCCATTCACACTAGCCTTATAAACTTTCTTAGTCAGTCTTTCCTCGTCCATTCTTTCTACATGTCCAAACCAGCTTAACATACCCTTTTCTATTCTTGTAACTATATCCACTTTCATGCCGCATCTCTCTCTAATCACACTATTTCTTATTCTATCTTTCAGAGTCACACCACATATGCTTCTCAACGCTCTCATTTCTACAGCATTTATTCTGCTCTCATGCTTCTTTTGCCATACCCAACTTTCGTAGATATTAAAACTTATGCGTGTGCTATGCGATACTAAAATTACAGCACTGCAGTGGCGGTATAATGTTTGCGAGAAATAGGGTAGTTGCCTATGCTTGATTTTATACATTACTAGCTTTTGCGCGCGGCTCCGCCCGCGTTGTACCTACGTCAATAAAAAGTTGCCTATGTCCTTCCCCAGGTTTTAAACTATATCTGTACCAAATTTCATCTGAATCGGTTGAGTGGTTTAGCCATGACAAGGTAACAGACAGACAGACAGATAGACAGACAGAGTTACTTTCGAATTTATAATATTAGTAAGGAAGTAAGGATTAAGTAAGGATTTTACACTCAAGAGCAATCAAAAGAAAATTTTTGTTAAAATAGTATCAAAATTGGTTGCAAAATATGACAGTAATTTATATTTTAATTAATTACTCCCTTATTTTATTTAGCTATCACCTTCGGACTGCTGTATTTAAATAACGATTACGTCACGACTTATAACGTAAATCCGTTTTCTATCATTTGACAATTATTCCTACTACCAGATTTAAAACGTTCGAATATTATTTTCATATTGAGTAATTTAAAAAATTCTTTGTTTTTTATGGTTTAGGTAACGTAAACATGTGATATAAATAATTAGAAAAGTAAGTCAAAAACCACTGTTTCCATAACACCGCACTTATAGCGCAATTATTTAAAATATGTTACTTCGCTAATATGTTGCGCCGATTGATGTGGGTTCGATCCCCTTAAAAAACAAAAATGTATGGTCCAGAAATAATTGTGCCGAGACTATTCTTGTCCCCTGTTTGATTATTTGCAAAGTCAGTTATATTTTTCAGAAAACTTAAATAAAATGAATCCTAAGTAAATAAAAGGAATCCTAAGTAAATAAGTATTATTAATGCGAGTGTGTTTTTGTTTGTTTGTAACGCTTTCACGCGTAATCACTTGACCAATCATCATGAAATTTCGTCAGCGGTCAGGGTTAAGGTTCATCTAGATAAAAGTACTGTTCCCGAGCAAAACCGCGGCGAAAAAATAGGGCACTACATAACAAAAAAAAACATCAGGTACATTTACGAAAAGGTAAGCAGGTTTACTCACTCTGAAGGTGTCTATGTAGTCCTGGCGGGAGACGATGACGAGACACTTGGGCGCGTACATGATGCTGTGATGTGTGATGTTGGGCACCGGCCTTATCGACTCCAACGACTCTTCGTCCTGTTAACAATACGAAATCAACGGTTAGACACATATCATCATGTTTATTTATTCGTAATTAGTCATCTGCCTCTGTAGCGCAGCGGTTATGGCATCCATGACTGCCGTGTTTAAGGTCTCGAGTTCAAGTCCCAGGTCGAACAGTGTTATTAGGTATTGCTGACATCAAATTCTCTGCAGCACTGAGTTCGGAGTTATGTCCGGAGGATGGCATTAGGCTCGCTCTCTATTAAGTGGGATCTAAAAACCAGAGCCGGCGAAATGTGGCTGCTTCGCCTGCCTCTTCGGAAATATAGACGTTAAACTATGGATGTATCTTATATCTATACTAATATTATCTTTATAATATTAGTATAGATATACATCCATAGTTTTACTAGATATACTCTACAGCTTTCTGAAGAGTTTGTTTGTTTGAACGCGCTAGTCTCAGGAACTACTGGTCCGAATTGCAAAATTCTTTTAGTGTTGAATAGCTATTTTACCGAGGAAGGCTATAAGCTATATAACATCACGCTACGATCCACGAGGGCGTCACAGTAATCATAAACGCGGGTGAATCCGCGGGCACATCTAGTATCTTAATATAAAGAAAGTTTTGGAACTGCCTACAAACCAAGGGATTATATATTTTGAAAACACGTTGGAACATTAAATTTTAACATGTTTTAAATAACAAATATATAACTAAATCCCATAATTATGTTTTGAATATTTATTACAATACTATTATTAGAGGGCGTAAAGATAGACTATCAAAATCAAGCGTATTTCAGTCTATCGGACTGCATGAATTTAAAAAATGATGTTAATTTTATTAAAATTAATGTTATCACTTAGAAATTTCTAATTATCATCCTAGACAAAAGGCCTATATTTATTGTTCTTTATATAAATGTTTAACGCAATATAATATTTATAAATGTGAGAACGAGTTCGGTGTACTCGGTAATGATTCACAATGATTCTTTGAGTAGAAATATTTACAGGAATTTTTTGTTCTTTATGTCGTATACCTTACGACCTTCACGCTTTATAGCAAAATAATATTCCATTGCCACAAGAAAAGGAAGTATCCATTAAAACAACATACCACGCTAACAATTCTGCAAGGAAAAATCTCCAAAACATTATTTATATTTATTTATGTACAAATAACTATATCTGGCATTTCAATCATCACAAACGTTTTATGAAGCGATTCTTTTAACTCATATTCCAATATGTATCGCGTTCCTGAAATAGACTCGCAACAGTTCTTTGATCATGTTTTAATTTAAAATTTTCGACCAAACGAGCCAGAAAGTAGTATCAAAACATTTTATCAGAACATACCAACATTATAGTCCTAATACCCAAAACACTGGTTTTCCTCGTTATGTTTCAAAAATTCCAACTTAAATTAAACTAGCATAGAACGCGTTAAATCCAGCTGAATTAAAACGAACGTCGTGTTATTAAAACGTAAAATGAGAATTTTTGATAGCACCCTCCAACCACCCTTAGATCATAATGGGGTAGCGGGCGCAGACAAAATTACATTTCATCGTGTGATAGCTCGAGACACGCAATAAACATATTTTATGCCAAAAAACTTGTATACCAATTGAATTTATTACAAGTATTAACATTATATGATTACGAGTATCTATTGACGATAACAGGATATAATATTGCTTTATTAATAGCTGTTGGTAACGGTATATTGTATAATGTTCAGCCTTTCCGCAAGATATCAACTTTGTTGACCCTGGAACTTTGCCTGAACAGGATCTACGCGTTTACCGCAATACGTCAACAGTGAGCTATATGTAACGTGCCCGAGTTAGTTCAACAAGCCTCTATTATTTTACATAATTATCGCACTATATCAGAAGGCACGCCTGTCGCAAGGTGAACAGACAATCTTTTCAAAGCAAGTAGAAAGCCATGGGATATAAATAAAATATTAATCGGTATGGCATCTTTGGTGAAGGCTCATACGTCTTCTATTCTATTGTATACAATAGATCAGCCACAATCCTCTACTGAACATAAGCCTCTTCAATTTAACGCAACAATGTCCTGTCCTTCGTCTTCCACATCCAGTTCAACCCAGCTACTTTTTCCAGGTCAACAGTGCAACAACCGGGATTCGTTCTACTTTGGGTCTAACAATTCGCGATCTCCACAAGTCTCGTTTGCTTCAACGACACTTGGGCTTACTTATTTTGCGAGTTACGTCAATAAACTTTTTTCTTTGACGGACAACCTCGTTTTTTAAATTGTTCCCCAGAGATACTGTGAATACTGTTGAATACAGCCACTAGTATTCAGCGAGAGAAGAAAGCATTGCAAGGTGCTTTAGAAGCGAAAATTCTACATTTATTTTCCATTTCCTATCATACCTATGTATAATATGTATGTATTTACAAAAAAATAGTATATATACATATATTCCTTTTTTTTTTCATCCATTGTCTAGTACTCATAGTACAAGCTCTGCTTAGTTTGGACTAGATGGTGTCGTGTGTATGTAATAGAATATTATTATATTATTATTATTATATTATATTCATGGAGCTTGCCCTTTCAAGTTATTGAAGTTAGAGGGTAGTTGATTCTTCTTCTAGTATTGTCATCATATTCCGATGCCACTGTCTAATAAAACAGCCAGTAATTTTAGTCATTCAACGTTTTGGCAACTGATACCAAAGAATCCGCATAGCATCGATACGAACGAAATATCGTTCTATATGCACATAATATACGTATATATATTTTACATAATGTTATAATAGACCAAGGTAAAATACTCAAGAGAACATTCAATCATTTTTATGCATCAAAGATTATTCTGAAGGACATTAATGAGCACTTATCGATAACAGTGGAATCCTAGTGCTATTCCACTGCTTATCGATATAGTTTACGATACCGATTATTCGAGCATATCGAATGCATTATTGTAGGTTGAACTGAATGAGTTTCTTAGTGTGTTCTGTATGCAGAAGCAATATTAGTACACGTTTTTTCTGCGGAATGTGTATTTACGATAAAGTTTCGTTATTATTAACTGGTAAGTTTCTTGTAACTTAATTTAAACGGGTAATTTTTAATTGCATTGTTACTATTTATGATAAGTAGGGCATAGCTCACCTATACTTAACAAACGATAGCAGTTTTTGCTGTTTCTGAGGCGAGTAGGAAGTATGGACTCTCTCACCGACAGCGTCTTGAATGGTCAAGAGGCTGTAGGTAGGACCACCTGTGTTCTTTATCCCTTTAGCAATTCCTTTTCAGTTGGAACTTATCCTTCTATCCATTTTGATTCGATCGATATAAGCACAGTAAACTGTGATATAAGTGACCAATTTCAGTTTCTTATATTGTCTAACGCAAACAAGCGTGCCAAGTCTAATTAAATCAACATACATACTATGTATGTTCCTTAATTTCGCCTTGAGATGGATGCTGTTAATAATGTATTACATATCTCAAATACATAAACAGAAGTGATGTTTCATGTATCGTCGGTTAAGCAAATATATGTATAAAAATATGTGCGTTTATGCTGCTACTGCTGTCTACTTTATCAATTGTAGATTCCTATGTCCGATGTCCATTCACAATGTCTTAACAGAAGGAATCAATAACACTGCCCAGTTCAGGAAATTAATACGAGACCTCACGATAGACAAAGCTTAAACGCAAACCGTGAATGACATCGTGTGAAAGATATATCAACATTGATTTCTGACTAGAAGACGTTGATGTCGTAGGCATAAATGATGATCGGCAATGATCCGTAAAACTGCCAGAGATAACATCAAAGACATACACTTAATGATAGTGATAAACAGATAAGCCATATCTTAAACATCTATTCCGCAGCGTGAGGTTAGAAACGCGTTAGCAGTCAGCTAATCGTTCAGAGCCGGCGCCGCTTCCGCCGGCGTCACGGAAGCAACGCAATCATAATAATGATGAGTTTGACAGACGGCTGTGGCCTGTGACTTAATGCACTTACCAGTACCATGGCAATTCAGTATCAGATAATAAAATTGTTTGCTCGCACTCTTGTATAGATTGTTATTAAACAGCTGTAGCGAATGTAACTGGTGTGCATAAGGAAATGAGTGAAATAAACATTTTAATAGACGAATGAGTCTGAAGCTTTACCGGGTAATCGGCAATAGACCCGACCCCATTACATACAGATTTGGGCCAAAAAATAATATTTAATTCTCTTGTAGCAATGTTCTCGAGCAGCGATAGCTCAGTGGGGAGACCAACAGACTGCAATTGCAGAGGGTCTCGGGTTCGAACCCACGTCGCGCATCTCTGACTTTCGGAAGTTATATGACTTTTTGAAATTATGTGCGTATTGATTGACAATTATCGCCTGCTCCGTGCCTCGGAGAGCACGTTAAGCCGTCGGTCCCGGCTGCCATGAACATCTATGGCAGTCGTTATTGGGAGAGTGTCGACACAAAGGATCCCACTGAGTCGAAGTGTCGCCGGTCTGCACTGACTGGTCCCCACATAAGATAAGATAACAATGTTCTCAATAGCATATCGGAGTTAGAAAATTGGCACTGATGCACACCGTGAAGTCATTGATGGCTTTCTTTATCTCTACGACCGTGTTGGATTGTAGTCTCGATGGACTGTAAAAGTTACAAGAATATTTAGGCCACTTATGTTTCAATCATTCAATGTCGGTAAAAACCTTTACAACAAATACAGGCATATTGTTCATGTCTTTAAAAAAGTTTACGACTTGCTTAAACCAATATTGTATGTTAACGAAAGTATTTATTTTGGTCACGAACTTTCGACGCTTGCATAAAAAAGTGTCAACAGTTTGATTCCCCTAAATAGTAATATTCAAATGAAGGTGTTACCATGGCGATACAGCAACCTACATATTTTTAAATGGCAATAATTCACGGCTATAAAACAGCGAATCGATATGGCGTACATATCTCATGCTATTATATTTCAATAGAACTATCGTTAATAACATAGTAATAAATAAAACTATGATATAATAATCAGATTAGATTGGTGTTCCCGGTCGTAACACAAGGTAACATAATTATACTAAATAATTTACTTTGACTAATGGATGTTAGGTAGCAACGATATCCTAGTGGAAAACCGTTGGACTGCCACGCAGAGGTCTCGAGTTCGATCCCAAGGCGTGTATGTCTGACATTTTGAAGTTATGTGCATATTAAATAGTTAATTATCGTTCGCTTTAATGGTGAAGAAAAACATCGTGAGGAAACCTGCATATTTCAGAGTTCTTCAATTATGGCTTCACATCCTTAACAGTTAATGCCCTTAAGGATGTGAAGCCACCACAATGTTTGAAGTCTGCCAACCCGCACTGGGCTAGCGTGGTGGACTATGGCCTAACAGTTTTTCACAGTGAGAAGAGACCCGTGCCCAGCAGAGGGACAGTTTAATACAAGGCTGATATTATTATACCTAATAGATGTTTGCTGGCTTAATAATTGGCTACTTTAGCAATGATTTGGTCTTAATAGAGTCGCTTCTGTTTATACACATCTAAAGGTGTAGACACCTGTATTGCAATCTTATTCCGCACGCCATCTTTTATAAGGTCGCACGCAATAGGGGGCGACTGTATTGCCGTCTACCAGGCAAATTACCCGACTCCGTGCTGCTAATTTGTTTACAATACACAATAGTAAGGGGATTCAATATAATGGAGTATTCCGCTTTCGGCACCAATTTTTTCGGCACCTAAGCTATTCCACTTTCAGCACCAATAGATATTTTTGCTTAATGCCGAATGTGGAATAAAATACCTTTTGGTGCTAAAGTGGAATAGCTTAGGTGCCGAAACCATAGGTGCCGAAAAAATTGGTGCCGAAAGCGGAATACTCCAATATAATGACAACCAAAAATACTAATTACGCAGCAAAATATGCTTACTAAAATATATTATTATCATAACGAGCACCTATACGAGTCAAATCACTGCATTCCGTCCCGGAAGGGTTAAGTTATGTTAAGTTCCTTCTTAAACACCCAAAAATAGGAGTCCGTCGACATATTTTGATCTCTTTAAATATATTTTGCTGTGCAATTTGGTGATCATTTACTTTTTTGACTGTTATATTTTACTATATCCGGTGATAAGTTAAACATAAGCCAATAATAAGTACTTTTTCTGATGCGGAACTCAAGGCATCGCAATCGTAAACGCAATCGTACCTAGTAAGTTCAAAAAAAACTTTATTATAGAAGAAATGTCTGGTATTGATGCTGCTGGCTTATTACGATGAAGCCAAAGACTTAGTGTCATTGCATATGTACTGGACGCAAGGCTCAAACATTGCGCTATTAAATATATTTTCATTATATTTATTGCACTACAAACACAACACAGGCGTCAAGCCCTTGCAGGTCGTGTGTTGTCTCAAGCTTTTTAGACGGTATTCCCACACAGATCGTACAAAGTAACAAAGACAATATGATCATAGCTTTTACACATTATATATGTTTATTATGTTAATGTATAGACGATGAGGAGTTATGATGTTAGATAAGTAATCCTAACTTAATATCATAAATGCGAATGTGAGTTTATTTGTTTTGCTTTCACGCCTTAACTACTCGACTGATCATCATGAAATTTCGCATGTACTTTGTCAGAGGAACAGAAACGGACATGGGATACCTTTCATCAAGAAAAAAGTAGGTATTGTAACGTAACAAAACCTACATTTACGCGAGTAAAGCTGCGGGCAAAATCTAGTTCGATATAACTAAGCAGGAGGCAAGGGTAGCATCACACACATTTCGGTACCTAGCTTAGTTTATGACCTATATAATAGGAGGCAGCGCATTCCACTTTAAAGATATTATTAGTGCAAAAAATTCAGACAGAGAACCTAAAAGTCACACGAAAAACTATAAGCATTTGCTCATATTTCCAGCATTGTACTTATTGGCAATAAAATAATAACAACCATACCAATAAAAATGCTAATTCATAATCAAACACTTTGATCACACATAACACGTGAGTATACATAGTTAGACGCCTCGGGCTAATATCAACTTGTTTGAACACATGCCTTTTGTAAATATTAGCGGAGATACCTTATTACATCACGTTATAACTGTACTTTAAAAAGTAAACATGTCTGTGTGTTGATATCCTTCACACGGTAGTTGGCACAGTAAATGTTTTATTTAATAACCGGAATAAATTTTGAGATCAATGATCTCAAACAGCAGTGGCACAAATGTTGCGAAGTTCACCCCGTCACTGTTAAAAGTGAATAAAAAGACAATAATCCATTAATAGTTGTTGCGTGTTTAGATGCTTCTCCATACATTGTTCCAATGATCGTTAAGGCTGTCGCTATACAGGTACTATAATATTTTGTATTTAGAATAAATAGGTAGGTAACAATAAATTTTAAAATAATTATTGTTTTGTTTATTAATTTTAAATTTTTTAACGACTTCGATGGCGTAGTGGTTAGTATAACCGACTGCCACGCCTGAGGTCGCGGGTTCGATTTTCCCGCACAAGTCAAACATTTGTGTGCATGAACATGAATGTTTGTCTTGGTCTGGGCGTTTTATATAAAATGTATGTATTTACAAAATATATATATATATATATATATATGTTTATCCATTGTCTAATACCCATAGTACAAGCTCTGCTTTCTTTGGGCTAGATGGTCTTGCGTGTATGTGATAGAATATTTTACTAAAATCCTAAAAAAATTATCAACTTTTATGATCAGATTGGTTATGCTCTATATTATAATTGGATAAAATATTCAATGCCTTACCTAACATGCAATTATATTCGTTTATATCTGACTTTACCGTTTCATTTTCGTATAGCTCTTAAATGTGGAAGTAACTCTAGTTAAACTTAAACCCATATAATAATAGTCAAATGCTCTATCCTAATATTTATATACATATACTCGATATCTCACATAGCGTGTATATATTTCAAAATAAAGTTAAACAAATATTTATTGAATAGAGTTACTATTCTGTAAACGATTATTTAATTGATAGTAATATAATGTAAACATATGACATGTGCATATTTAATACGAGTTAAGTGTCGAGCGGACATACGTTTGTCCGTTTGTGTATTGTTTACATAATGATTTTTTTATTTCGTATCTCCTCTCGACGGTCAAGAGGTTAATAATAAACAATGTTTAATTTAATTTATATTCAAGTGATAACCATATAATTATACCTATAAGTAAACAGCATGTATTTACGAATTTTCTGAATGTAATCCATATGTTGTGTTCATTTTGCATGCTGCTGTGACAGCAGAATATACATACATACATAGATTCACGCCTGTTTCCCAGAGGGGTAGGCAGAGACTACGGATTTAATATGAATACGATGAGGCTTATATCATTGTAAGAGCTTGTATACCTACTCATGTTCTGCAAAATAACATTTTGATTTGATTTTAAAGCACCATAACACCCTTGCTTTACACATACATAACAAAGGGAAAAACGCTCAGTTGCTCTTTTCCATCGTATCCCTATCACTCCTGCAGAAAAGCCGTCCTTTTAATATAAATACACACGTTAATTAAATCAAAAGCAAAGTGCCGAAGAGATCGGCGAACTTCTTACTTAGAAAACTTCCATGTTGAAAACAAAGCTGTTATTTTGAAGACACAATTAAGTACGCAAACGTTATAAATGAAAGAGAATTTTAAATAAACACAACACTTTGATGTCGTTCTTAAAAGGTTTAAACGTTAAAACAACTTCAGAAGTGGTTAAGTGCTCCTGGAAGGACAATGTCGACTACACCACGACCTGATGTAATTTTTTTATATTATATAGTATTAATAATATCCCTGTACATAAACTCTTCCACTGCGGAGCACGGACCTCTTCTCAGTGTGAGAAAGGTGCTATGTACCTATGTATATGCTATTGTCCACCGTGCTAGCCCAGTGCGGGTTGGCAGTCAATTTGGGTTTATTTTTAAACTTGTTTCTTCTCTATTACTTTTTAATTACACGGTCTACAAGTATATTAAACAAATTGGATTGGGACTGCTGGAAGGAGAAGATCTAAGCTAACGTTCTCTGACCTGATAGAAAATCATTATGTAAGTAGTCAAGTTAAAAATACGTAAGACTATTTATAAATAAGCCTACAACTTGGTCTTATCTTTTGTTTAACTGACATATTTTACCAATGGCTTTGATAGGCAATTTATTTTGCTTCTTTATGCATTCTTAAAAGGTCCATATTAACTGTACCTATCAGGTACGATGACGATTACTGTCGACCATACCGCCTTACCACCATTTCATAACTCTAACTAACGTTAGAGTTAAGAAATCTACTGCTAAATTCAGAATAGGCACGAAGCTGTGGTATAAATTGAATAAGGTTTATTTCAGCAATGGACTACAATAGGCTGATCAATTGAAGAGGGTAAGCAAGCATATTATGAACTTGTATGAGAGTCCAAAGCACTCACGCTATGCTTAGCCAGCTTAAATCTTTTAAGGCCTTTTCGAAGTACCTCATGTTGTATTTCGAGAAACAAAAATCGTAACGTGTCCTAGTTCCTTTTCATTTCGTAGTCAAAGTTTTTGAATAAGGACACCATAGGCGATGCGGTTTCCAATTTCACGAATGTCACCGAAATCCGGGTCGAAGTAACATAAAGCCGTATAAAACAAAGCATGGTACTTCTTGCCAAGTATCACAAAACAATGGTATCAACGTCTTTTGAACACCATTATTTTATACTAGACTCCACTTGCAGCTTAGCTCGCTTAGTATACAGATAACTTTAGTTCTAGAAGAAATTTCTAGAATCAGTTCTGCAGTTCTAGAGTTTACGCCCTAAATATTAACAAACAGATTTTACCTTTTTAGTTTTACTATAATATAGTTACATCATCGTAAATATTCAGTTTGGCTTAGCCTGTTATATACAGTTCAATATTAACGATCCGTTGTTAAGCACCGAATAACGAAGCCGGATTAAGGCGCCATGCAGATTTGATACCAGCTCACAATTTGTTATACCTCGTAGCTAATGATGTAAACAGTACGTGACTTTCTCATTAGGGTACAAAATAATCAAATTCTTCATTAAAGAGGATAATGAAGGTATAAGGAAAGATATTTTGTTTCTATTTTATAAAAGCCATTTCCCATGGGATATAAGCTTCTATTAAAACGGCGAGGGTGACACGGTGAAAATATTTTCCAAATATTTTATGTTAATATAAGTACTGATATTAAAAGTTCAAAGATATATAGATATACGAAATCTGAACACTGTTTCCAAAGTTTGCGCATATTTGTACAAATTTCAAGGATGCTTCCAAGTTTTGCAAACAAATGTATGTATATGACGTCAAAAACATCTTGTGAAGTAGTAGTACAAGTGATGAATAGCGCCAATTTGTTATATATTATACCTTTTTAGGTAATATAAAGGTAAAAGTCAAAAGATTAAATTGGGATTGGACAGATGTCTGCTGCATTCTATGGTTACTCAGACCACGCATTTGAAGTTTTTAACACCGAGAGGTGAATTTAACCCTCACAAGCGTTGTCTGATAGTCCAACTGAGAACACCATATAAAGGATCAGGGTCAAAAACCTCGTATCGTTATTTCGCTTTTGGTTAGGGTTTACCAAGCTCTTTAAGATGTCGTGACATTTGCACGGGGTCTAGTAAGAACTAGTAGGAGGTAAAGAGGTGTGCCCAGTAGACAGACTACTTTATAATGTCAGTGACGCGAGAGTTACTCTTTTAGAGCAAATTACATACTAATCGTCTAATCTATACTAATATTATAAAGCTTAAGAGTTTTTTTGTATTTGAACGCGCTAATCTCAGGAACTATTGGTTCGAATTGAAAAATTATTTTAGTGTTGGATAGCCTATTTATCGATGAAGGCTATAGGCTATTATAACATCACGCTACGACGCACGGGGGCGGCGCAGTAACGATAATCGCGGGTGAAACCGTGGGCACATCTATAGTACATAAATGCCGCAACCTAGTAGCCCGCCTAGGTCATAACAGGAGCTCAGTAATAATGTAACGACTCTAGCTGGTTACACTATACCTATTGTTATTACCTCAACACTCACCATCCACAATAACTATATAAATATTTATGACGTCATTAAAGACTAATAGGCGTGTGTATATTCATAATAAACTTGCTAAACAATGTCCAATAATGATCGACGCGCCGTTGTTAACATAAGGCAGGTAATTGACGCGCGGGCGGCACGCTAATGCCACTAATGGTTCAATTAATCGTGCACAACTCGTGCTTACGTACTGTTATGTATGTGGAATTTGTGTATTTTATGTTCAAACTGTGCTTATCAGTCACTAGCTGATCCGCGCAACTTCGTCTGCTTCACGTAAGAGATTTTTTTCCGTTTTTGCAACATTTTTCATTACTGCTTCGCTCCTATTGGTCGTAACGTGATGTTATATAGCCTATAGCCTTCCTCGATAAATAGGCTATCCAACATTTGAGATTAGCGCGTTCAAAAAAACAAACTCTTCAGCTTTATAATATTAGTATAGATATGATTTAATAATTATTAGCTTTTACCCGTGCTAAGCTCGGAACCAGTAGCCCAACCATGAAACGTAAATGCCAAAGTTTTGGGCCGACTTGTTTGTACCGAGAAACACAATTACGACGAAATTCGCCCTGAATTTCAGTACGTAACCTCTTGCTTGTCCTTAACCCTTTCACAAAGCATTCCGAGCAACGGAGTAATGCCATTTTAAAAGAAAGCAATTCGAAGAAACGTTTTGTAAGTGTTTTTCGTTCGACACGAAGTTTCAGATAGACATTTTCATGGTAGAACCACAGTCTTCTTTTTGGATGAAAGTTACTCTGCATCTTGTTACGTACCCCTGACAAAATTATGTGAAATCTCATGATGATCGATCTAGTAGTTAAAAACTCATATTTGCATTTATGTTATTTAGGATTACCGAGTACGATTACGGCGACGTGACGCAGGTGATTTCTTTTTTACAACGCATAAGTAAGCGTTAGGCGATGATATCCTTTTTTTTTGGTAGCTAAGATTGCTAGCTATTTGTGTTTCCAATTACTAGTATCCGTTTAACCTCTGACGGCGTAGGGTAGCGATACATGAAGTGGGTTCCGCGGAACCTAGGGGTTCCGTAGAAAAGTTACCAGGGTTCCGCGAAATTATTTATTTTTGGCTGGTAAATAATACCACAGTTAAGTACAAATATTATTTCGAAATAGCGCAAAATATGTGACATGGGGTTCCACAGAATAAAAGGTGAGGGTTCCGATATCTTAAGAAATTAGGAACCCTTGGTGTAGGGTATAGATCGGGCGTGGTATTGTAATGATAGGACATAAAGTAAAAATAGTTTTTACATACGAAATATCAATGTGCAAAATAGTATTTCGTATTGTCTTGTTTCCTCCTCTAAAACTGAACCGATATTAATATTCTTGATGAGAAAAATTGGTTCTGTCTAAATATTATCATATGTTCCACTTTAGTGATTTTTGAATCCTTATAATAAGACAACAGATTACATTTTTTGTTGTCTGTGACTTTATTCCGGGAGAAAACAGAAGAATATGTTTGTCTGGACGAAACGCTGCCAGCATTTCCTCAGAACTGAAAACGGTAGGTATATCTTACGACATTCATCACATCAGCACAAAGATTGTGCAAACATTATTGCAAACGAAAATATCGAGACGAATACACTTTAATCACAAAACCAATCTCGGCTCGTGTTACTCTATAAACGTGTAAACGCCGCTCGTACACCATACATCACACCAACACTTAAATATAAACCCTATAACAATCCCCATAGAGATTTAAATTCCATGCAATGCCAAGACAGTAAATTGATAGGATATTTTGAACTTTATTACTTGAATTTTATGGTGTAAAATTGTCTGCATAGTATGGTGATGCGCTAAACATTAGCCATAGACGTTTCCTGCGTTCAAAGCTGTTTACGTACACGGTTTTACGTGTAAACAAACTTTTCTACATAATTTAATTATACTGCTTCGGGATGTGCTAGTTGTAAATATTTAAAGTCAGGATATTGGTCAAGATGTTAATTGAAGGGAGGAAGACAGATTTGATCTGACTTCGTATGACCTCATTTCAGCTTTGTTATTTTCTAATAATATAATATTTTACATACATCTATCCTATCTTACCTTATATTATGTGGGGACCAGTCAGTGCAGACCGGCGACACTTCGACCCAGTGGGATCTTTTGTGTCGACACTCTCCCAATAACGACTGCCATAGATGTTCATGGCAGCCGGGACCAACGGCTTAACGTGCTCTCCGAGGCACGGAGCAGGCGATAATTGTCAATCAATACGCACATAATTTCGAAAAGTCATATAACTTCCGAAAGTCCGAGGTGCGCGACGTGGGTTCGAACCCGAGACCCTCTGCATTGCCGTCTGTTCGTCTCCCCACTGAGCTATCGCTGCTCATTGCAGTCTGTTGGTCTCCCCACTGAGCTATCGCTGCTCATTGCAGTCTGTTGGTCTCCCCACTGAGCTATCGCTGCTCTACATATAACCTAACTAATGTTATAAATACGAATCAAAAGTTTTACGCTTGCACGCCTTAACTACTCGACCAATCATCATGACATTTCTCATACACGTTAGGTTACAGAAAAGGACATAAGGTACCTTTTATCTAAAAAATAAAGATACTGTGCCTGAGAACTAGAATATTGACATAACCAACATTTACGCGAGCGAAGCCGCGGGCAAAATGTAGTACTTAATTTAATAAAGCTAGAGTTTGTTTGTTAGAACGCACTAATCTCTGGTTCTACCAATCGGATTTGATGACATTTTTTCTTGATGGCTTATTTCTTCCGGAAGGTTATAGGCTATATGACATCACGTTACGAGCCACACGAGCGGAGCAGTAATCATAAACGTGGGTGAAACCGTATGAGTAAGCAAGTAAAGGAAAGGATAAGATACCAGAAATTGTGACAACCTATTTAACTAGCTAATGCGTCTTTCGTTATCCGACTCCGGCATTTAATATTGCATTAACTAACAGCATTTACTGTTTTAAAATGTTGGTTTGTAAATCTGGAGCCGCACCACCGTCTCGTATAATATTGTTTTGCATGCGCTAGTGCAAGATAAAGCTATGCATCATCATCTGTAAAGCGCGGTCTCGTTCTCTTCTATGCAATAATCCTAACTAATATTATAAATGCAAATGTGAGTTTGTTTATTTGTTACGCTTGCACGTCTGAACTACGATCCTCAAGAAATGTCGTATACACGTTGTCGCGGATACAGAAAAGAATATAGATACCATTTATGCAGAAAAAAGTAATGTTTCTGAGCAAGCTACGCCGTGGGCAAAACTTAGTAATACTACATATAAGCGATGGGAGATCGACCACATGAGCATGCTGGCGTTGTTTGTAAATTAAAACGTTTGTTTGTTAATTTCAACTTTACTTACAACGTTGTTTGTAAGTAAGTTGAAAATGTATTAGTATAAAATATTTGATATAGAAAATTCTTTAAATTAAGTAAAACGCAAGATAAAGTAATGTTTAACTGGAAGTAGACGAATACACATTTTGCCAGATGTGTGTGTGTGTGTACTCAGCCTTCGCGGTAGAAGCACAAGCCAGTCTGTACATTGTGTAGCAAAAAAGATGTTAGACGTATTGAATGCTAATTCAGGACAAACAAATCTATATTAAAGCTTCTGGTGGTTAAACACTATGTGAATGCAGTAAAATCAGCCAATGAAAAGAAGCGCTAGACAGCTCATGCTCACTTGCTTATGAAGAATGACAGTCGTCGAAGCTAAAATCGATAAGAAGCAACTATCAAACAAATCGATATGAATATGGGTTTACGCCATGGGATAGGAGATCAGTTTCTGAATCTAAGGCCTGCAATATCTAACCACAGAACAAAGATCGACATATTTCAAAATATGGTCAGTTCGAAGTTTTAACTGTCTACTGAGATTAAAGTATAATTGTTATTACGAATCAAAACTGTCAGTCATTACCAGACAAAATCTGAAGACGTCTTTAAGGTATTCAAACTATTCACCGTGAATATTTTGTTTCCAATAAACAATTACATTACATTAATATAATTATGTAAAGGTAATCAAATAGTTAAATAGAATAACACTAAGCTATAAAACATCATAATTATCGTTACTACAATACTAGTATTTTAACACCAAATAATGTTATTGCCAATGTCCAAAATCCGTTTCTCACAGACCAAGGTTGACAAACTGTCATCTAGAGCGTGATTCCTTAGAAATCATAAAAGCGTAGAACAGTCATGCAATTTATACAACAATGTACATTTTTACGTCTGGTCTAGAAAACGGGGACAAGTGGCGACCCAATTATTTTAATATCTATTATTATGCTCGCGTTGTACGAATGCCGTGCCGTTCTGAATGTTGCAAAAATGTATTAGAAACATTAGGTGATGGTGGATACGAGTAAGCATCCACAAGTATAGAAATCGGACGTGTGATAAGGCTAATCGTTGGCTAAGCAAACAGTTATCCATCACGGTGTGCAAATATGCACAACTGCGTACAATCGGCTCGTACAGTTGTCCTGTGGAAGGTCGAGGGTGGACGCAGTTATAAGCACTTAGCTTATCGATGTACGGCTTTGGTATGAATACAAATAATATAATATAATACATATGTATTACTACTTTATTTATAAAGATAGATATATATTAGCAATTTAGGTATCATATTATTATTATTTCCTTGTTAGCCATACAGCTAAGCTAAAATATTAACTTAGGAATGGGATAACATCGGTAGTATGATACAATTGGTCAGTTTTTTATGATAACACTACCTCGATTCATTGCATTCACTACCGCTTGGCATGCGACTGCTGTGCATGAGGTTTTGGGTTCAATTCCCGGGTCGGGCAAATTTAATGAATTTATGTCAAAGAATTCTTACCAGGCACGGGACTTGGAACTGGTAGACATGGTCTAATAGCAAAGGAGGACAGATGTAAAGGATCAATACCAGATCATTAAAATAATTATTTTTAAATCTTACAAATGACCGCTTTCTATTGTGTCTGCATATGGCAAATTCTCCATATTACCAGTCAAACCAAAACGTATACTCAATCCAAGCATCAAAGCCACGCCACCGTTTACATTAGCGCATACTCACGCACGCCTCGGGTTCAACAATGAGTGGCGTAGTCATAAATAATACACATTTAATATAGGTCAACATTCTTCAGCATCACCGCAAGTAGTCCACTCCCACACCAAAACGTTTTTAACTAGATCAGGACCCCGAAGTACAGCCGTACATAGATCGCGTTTCTTACACCCAATGTGAAGTGGGCCTCAAAGATCCGTTCAATTAAATCGCCGAATAAAAACCCGTGAGCCATAACGAGATACGCATTGTATTATAATTGGAGGAGGCATCGTAACTGATCTCGTGATGTACACAAAAAGTGATTACTATGTTTATAAATGTGTCTCACGTAAGCGCATTTGTCGAACATGAATTAACATCTATATATTAATAATACGTGAAGCAAATACTTTGTACCTACCCCTTTTTACGAAAATTGCGCGGACGGTGGAGTATGAAATTTGGCACAGTTAAAGTTTATATGGAGAAGGAGGGACGAACCCTAATATTTTTATAAAATATGTATTAGAAATACATTAAATTAATGAAAAAACACTACACGCACACATCCATGCATTTGACACACACAGTCGAATCGCGTTCGTAGTATTTCGGCATTGTTCGTCTGACGTCGTACAATTCTTTGTAACTATGGCTACCTATAGCTTATTTATATGTAATAAAGAAAAAAGAAAACAAAGTAGCAAGCTTAAGAATTTTGGTCGAATTTTGACCACTAGGCGACCGCTAGTACATATATTATTATGGTTTGTAGGATGAACTGCATCTCTATCAGACCCTATTTAACTGGCATTATGCATTTATCTATTTAGTACTAGTTTTATCCACGGCTTCACACGGGTTAATGTAGATTTAGTCATAAGTTTTATCCCTCGGGAACAGTTCTGGATGAAAGGCAGGCTTATGTCCTTCTGTACAACTGACAACGTGCATGCGAAATTTAATGGCGTTCGGTCGAGTACTTAAGGCGTGAAAGCGTAACAAACAAACAAACCCACATTCGCATTTATAATATTACTTAGGATTTTTTATACTTACAAAAATAACTGTCTTATCGTAGCTTATGTCACTTCTGAATATATGTAGTAGTAAGTATATTTTGAATAGTGAAGAATGATTAATATCGTTTCAGTATTTTCAGAGTTTATCGATTACAAACACACAAATCTTTCTTTTATATAAAACTAGCTTTCGCGCGCGGCTCCGCCCGCGTGGTACTTACATCAATAAAAAAGAGAGTATATCCTTTTCCAGATTTTGTACTACCTATGTATCAAATTTCATCCAAATTAGTTGAGTGGTTTAGCCGTGACAGACAGACAGAAGGACCGACAGACAGGCAGAGTTACTTTTGAATTTATAATATTAGTAAGATTATTAATAGATTTATTACACGTAAAACAAATTTATGCCGCAAGTAATAACATAAAATATTTTAATTACCAAATGAATTTAAGACTCATTACACAAATAATATATAATAATATTCTATTCTATCACATACACACAACACCATCTAGCCCAAACTAAGCAGAGCTTGTACTACGGGTACTAGACAGTGGATAAACATACATATATACGCTTTTTTTTGTAAATACATACATATTATACATAGAAACACCCAGACCAAGACAAACATCCATGTTCATGCACACAAATGTTTGACTTGTGCGGGAATCGAACCCGCGACCTCATGCGTGGCAGTCGGTTACACTAACCACTACGCCATCGAGGCCGACAACAAATGTTGACATTATTATTATAACGCACAATTACAGCTGCATATTTAGACTATCCCTGAGGCACTGTTGCCAACTACTCTTTAATTTCCAACTACATAATTAATAAGAAGCAATGTGTACCGGTATGTAATTATAAAGTTATATTGAACAATTATCAATCTAATTAACAGAGGTTTGCGGTCGAGCAGGCACACAGGGGTTTATCCTGGGAGAGGGTGTCACGTAATTAACACGCATGACAGATGAATTGATCGCGTAATACACACATATGCAACTGACAGGTGTAGGTTGCTACCCCTTCTGTAACGCAGTGCTTCAACTCTTCAAGTCTAATGAAGCTTAAGGAAAATGAGATTTATTTTTATAGGAAATATCATATAAGCATTATAAAATATATAATTTAAAGCAACTCTTTGGTATGGCATTTAGCAACTAGTAGAAAATTTAGTTTTTTTTTTTAACACTATAATTATAAAGTTTGTATCAAAGAGGGTGATCAAACAGATATTTTACCTATTCACCGTTATGTTTTAAACCCTGTCCTGCCTCGTCCAAAAGGTAACAATAGACTTGACGTCTTATGATATCAAGGTGAAGTCCATATTTACCAATTCACTCACAAGTACTTAAGTTTTTCGCGAATAAAGTTAATGATTTTATGGAAGGTAAATAATTAATTATTTTATTTTATTATTTTATTTTGACATTATGTTATCTTGATTTATATACCTACTTGACTTTTGCATTGACTACTACTATTATGGATAAATTACATTCCGACATCTAATATAATTATTATGTTAATTAACTATTGAGACATTGCCATTATTGTATAAATTATAAAATATCTCAATTATTTTCTAATGTGATATGCATGCCGACTAGGTAAATAAAGATAACTGTAATAATTAAGCAAAATTTGTATAATATCTTTGTATACCTTTATTCAGCAAATAAATCGATTTGATTTGATTTACATTCCGGACTTAGTTCCAACAGGTGTTTCAGATTTAATTGTTTGTCAAATGAAATATTAGAATATATCGATAGCAGGAATCCTTAGGTTTACTAGTAGTCACTAGATATCACGTACAGATATATCACAAGAGTAAGAAAAAAAAAAATATTATTATAAACTTACTAGAAAACACAACCAATCAAAACAAATAGACATTCATATATACAGACATACCACATCCAAACATTACCGATTATATGACAAACGATTCTCTCAATGGGCTGTACATAGACGGACTGCAAACAGATGTGCCGATTGCATTTACTGTGGCTTCGGCAATGTGCTCTACAGGGCAATACTAAGTTTGCTAAGCTACTTATGGTTTAAACATGTCTTTATTAACTTGACCTGTATGTATGAGGTGCAAATGCATGGTATCTTACGTACTGCCAACGTTATTTAATGATTGTTACGTTATAAAAGGTCATAGATACACAGAATCATCAGGAACATAAATTCGTCAACTTCTAATATCACAAAACTAATATTTTAAATGCCAAAGGATAGTTGGTTGCTTGACTTCGCATTGAATGAATGAATATAATACCTAAGTGAACCAACAAGTTATAACGTGAACAAATTATAACATCAGAAGTACGTCTAAAGTAAAGAACGGCTACGACATTTAGGGCGTCTTCAAATTTGCTGCGCGGACGCAGCGCGATTGCAACGCTGCCGCCGCGCAGCCGTCACTAGTCTATCGATGAACTAATGCGCGGTAGTAGCGCGTTTTTATTTATATGGATTTACAAAGCAGCGTGGCCGCAGCACCGCAGCCGCGCTGTACATTGCGGCAAATTTGAAGGCGCCGTTAGTCCACCAAAAATGTTAACTATTAGTTACCTAAAGAATGTATTCAATATTTTAAAGAAAACATTGTCGTTTTCCTAAACTGCGTTACTTGGCTGGAAATACCACACAAGCAAAGCCACACTAACTAATAAATTTCTCAACTAAGTCAAGTAGCTAGTACATCATAAATTTCATTGAGTACTCCACATCCGTGCACATTTGGGCACAATGTGCGACCCACATACCGCATCCACACATTATATGCGCATGACGAACAATTCCGTCTTAGGCAAGGCCGTCGACCTCATCGGCGTACATAATATCAGTACAGATGTGGCGACTCTACCAAGATATATGTACATATATGTAACTAGTATACATCCTTGACGTCGCTTGTGTAGACGATAGTTCATACACAAATTAATTTATGTGAAATCACTCTTTGAACCAAATCTGCGGTTTTATTGATCTGAATCCAATGAAACATGGCTTAGTTTTAAGGTTAAAACCTACAATACGAAACCCTGAAAACAGTCAAACCACGTTTTAGTAGTTTTTGTGTAATGCCGTAACGGAATAAACAGACATGCAAAAATTCTATAACCTATTGTATTGGGTTCAGAGTCCTCTAAATAGTCGATCTCAATCATTATTTAATAGATATATATGTATTATATATTTTTTCCGCCGCTTTGCCTGCGATAATCTAGATTTGGACAAATATCTCTCGGGAACAGTGCTTTTTTCTAAATGCCAGTTATCCTAAATCCTTTTCTGTATCCCTTACGACGTGTATGCAAACTTTCATGATGATAGGTCAAGTAGTTACGGCGTTAAATCGTAACAAACCAGCAACCAAACAAACTTACATTCGCATTTATAATAATAGTTAAACATAACGTAACAATTAAACAGACAGGCAAAAATTCTAAAAGCTATTGTTTTGGGTTCAGAGTTCCCTGAATAGTCGATCCCAATCAGTTATTACTTCACTGTGCCAGCGACTGGCAAGATATAGGATGCGATAATTTCCCATAAATCTTTATACGGTAACGGGGAAAATCATGGTTATATTTATAGAGTGAGAACCACATCGGCCGGAAGGAACGGACCTCAATTTGACGCCCATCGCTGGACATCGGACTTCTCTCCTATTGGCGGCGATCGATATCGTGATGCCAGCATCTAATCGTACGTATCTATGGGCCTACACATAGATCGACGATAGACGATAAAATCTATGTATACTATCTTTGATCCATCAAAGGTAATCACATCGACTAGGACCCAACCTACAATCTAACGAAGTATTATCTAAGATTGATTTGATTTAAGTCGATGTCTGAATTGAGATAAATCTGTCGCATATTAAAAAGATTGCTCGTTGGTCCCGCGACATAAGGTGTCGCTCATATCTGCAGATGATCACAATAAGACATGGTACATTCATGGATCGAGAAAAAAGTTTTGAAGTTTGTTGTTGGGAAATTCTAAATAGCAGGGTGGAATTGGTAAAAAATTGTGTCCGGTAAATGTGAATAGAATCAGCCTAATTAACGTGATAACCAGAACATAGCTGCTAGAGCCTACCTATTCACGGCGGGTACAGGCGGAATTGACTCATACTAGCATATCTTAGAAAAGATATATAATAAATGTATCGCCTAGATTTAGCCAATCCTGTTTTTAGGTAGGTAATACAGAGCGAACCTATTGCCAGTAAGTATATTCCGAAACACCGTGCTAATAAAAAACTAACACAGAAATCTGAACCCGGGGTCTCTTGATCCCACGAAGATAAGCGTACACATATTTTTAAACATAGGTAAGCTAGGCAAAGTCGGTTTTTTATGTTTGTTAATTATACCGAGAGACTGATGTCTCGGTATAATTTACGTACATCAATAAATACTTCCTAGTGAGGGATTGTTCATTCCGGAAACAATACCTTGGCACATACAGATGCTTTGATCCCATCTAAACAAAACGACAAACGCTGTTCTACCTCTGAGATACTAAATATTGCATGCTGCATTTTACTTCCAACAGGCCATTAACATCCAGCCCCGGATTCACCCACAAGCTCAGTCGAGCAATTACTCAGCGCATCCCGTCCCAGGGGGCACCGAAGCCGCAGCATAGAAATGAGATTGGTGTTCTTGCCCCCACATTGAGCATACTGTCGTATACTGAAGTATAGTCTAACGCACTCCATAATGTATTATTCACTGAGCATATAACACGCTAGCTTTCTTGATATGTACTATACAATCCGAGCATATAAATGACAACTGCACACGCGATCCAAATACACTCGGTTCTTTTCTCGCGATTCTATTTATACAAACACTCGGTTTCTGAAAGCCTGAACATGTCAAAATCAAATTCATGTCAAGGGATTTGGTTGGCTACTGCTAATACGGTCAGCCAATATAACAGTAGTTGACATGCGTTTGACTGTTTGTTCACCTACTGAGTCGCGGTGGCACACCGGCAGCCAGACACGGCTTTTAATTATGTTTGGTATTTTAAGACTTGACAGATTAAGAGCGTTGTGTGGCCTGTTCCGAGATTCAATGTCGCAAATAAGTGTCATATTTTAATTATTTTAAAATGTTTATATTTAATACACTCTAAAGATTAAGTGTGTCAGGATCGTAGCAAATGGAAATCCGTAGTCTCTGCCTAACCCTCTGGGAAACAGGCGTGAATCTATGTATGTATGAATGTATGTAAAGATTAAGGTAAAATTGTATAGATGGCATACCATTATATTTATAGTCCTTTTACTATTCATATTACCTATAAAAAAAATATTTGCAGTATGATTATAACGAGTAGTCTGTAAGTCTGCGACATCCTGCCTTAGTTTCGTAAAATCTTTTACAATCGTCCTAGAATTTTCGAAAAGATGATATTGTAGAATTTCCGAAGACATAAGCAACATAGATGTCTATCGCTAAATCAGTGTTGTCAAGTGCATACTGCAAAGTGCAAGGTCAGCTCATCGTCACGATCCGCTGTACAATATAACACTTATGTGCTAATCACACAGCTCGCCTCGTCATTGTAACGATAAATGTCGGAAGCGCTGTTGATGTGTACTAAAAATATACTATAATCGCATTAAATCTTTATTGACTCTAATCGTTGTGTACTTGACTGTAGACTTGGCCCAACGTTAGTAACTAGTCATATTTACTTCATTATTAACTGCGATCGCTGGACGAGTGGAAATAACAGTTACCAACCACTACAAGTCATTAGATCCAATCGACAAGCACTATGTAACAAACTGTAGAAGATCGTGACATGGCGTTCATACAAGTTGACGTGTATTTACGCTCGCGTTAATTACCGGAATATAATAGCATCACTCGTGCAAGACAGATAAACACTGCAACCCTTCCTATAACAAAGGAAGCTATTAGAGTGGTGCTACGATCAAATTTGTATGTATACTTCATACACATGACGTCACGCGTTTGATCTCTAATAGAAGGAAAATTTCATACATAATATCAGCCCTGTATATAAACTGCTTTGCACGGGCCTGTTCTCAGTATGAGAAGAGTTAGACCTAACAGTTTTATAGCAATTATATTTTAACGGTGAAGAACATCGTAAGAAAACCTGACCGTCTAAGAGTTCTACGTAATATTTTCGAAGATATGTGAAGACTGCCAACCCGCACTCAGCCAGCGTGGTGCACAGTCGCTTAACCCATGTCATACTAAGAAAAGTGTCAAGCAGTTAGATAGTTTATAAACAGAACTGATATCATATATTTTTCAAGGCCAGCCATACTAATATTAAATTAGAAACAGCTAATCAAAACACGTGAACAATTCTTTATTTATTACGATAAAACAATATCTTACCTACGATATACGTCATAAGAGACGATGCATATTTACACAACATTTTTGAATTTATTCTAGCGACTATGATCAATATCTACCTCTGCACATGAGTTTGATTTGGATATGCCGTTAATTAGCCTTTCAGAAACCGAATGAACTTTGTCTGACTGTGTTATGTTTTCACGGCTAGACTGCTGTATCGATCTTCATCATTATAAAGATAGCTTGAAACTCCATATAAACACATATTCAAGCCATTTAAAACGCAGACCTCTTTATTTGCGTTTCGTTGGTAACAACTTGTAATAATGAACATAAATGTCAAGCGTTTTACTTGTATTTCCATATTCGTTCAAAAAAATCATTTGACTTTTGGTAATGCCACATTATTTGCTGATGATAATAGAGAGACAAATTCGGAACGAATGTGGACTATTTTATGTCATTTATTACCATTTATAAAACAGTGTTTAAAGCTCCTTACTTATATGTACTATAAATTGTCTGGCAAAAACCGATATTGTACATTCTTCTACCTTGGATTCGAGCCCGAGCGAAATCTAATTATATCGTCATTTTGTGCAAATGGCAATTCGAACCAGGACTCAAATACCAATATCTGGTGCTTTAAAGCCACTGCACCGAATGCCTATCAAATATTCATTCCTAAATTTCTCCCCCAATAATGCTCCATTACTCATATCACAAATATGCTCCCACTCGACAAGTCGGGACTTGCGTCGGATTTGCTGAGTCAGGATAACAACTTGCATTGACAAAGCCAATATCGAGACATTGTTGGTCGTGAAATCAAATTTTCTCCAAAGAAATTTTAATAACAGACACCGAAAGTATAGCTCGTATCGAGAATTCGAGATGCCAATTAGCCAAATTGATTGAGGTGTTTACAGTAATGCGTGCGTCGTTCGGATTAAATATTATGGGATTTTTGTGACAAGACGGTGTCAGTGGCAGAAACTGGCAATATGTCCGGTAGACAGCAATATATCGATGCTCATTTCACCTTTACTGTGTCCTTTAGTACACAAACATAATTGCGTACTCGAGTAGGACAAAATGTTATGGGATTTTTATGACATTGTCACTAACAGCTGAAAATAATCTCTCATCTGGAAAAAAAATCCGGTGCATGGCGATATGTAAGCTCCATATTATATTAGAAAAGCAAATTTGCCGAAATGTGGTTGGCAGTACAATCCGATTCGATGCCAGCAATTCGCAAACCCACCCAATTTATCAGGACCCTGCCGATTGTAAAGTTGGGAGCCGAGTCGAGCTTTTACATTACAGAATGTAATACGGGTGACATTTTTATTTTACGATTCGCTGCTCGGTGATCATTGGACGTTTATGTAAATCGACGTCTGCTGCAGTGGGGAGCCGCGCGTATCTCCGCCACCGCGTGTACTTATGTTAATCGTGTGACGCCATGTGACGTCACGTATGTATGTAATCTTTTATTATATCATGTATATTGTTGTGGTTTAGAGTTCTGTGTCATTAACATAGATACTGATGTTCATAAGTACTGGAGGCGTCGCTAGTTATTAGTTTTTATTGTATAAGGTTAGACAACAAAATAAATAAAAATTACTGTGTAACACAAATAGTAAGTAGATATATTACTAGAATTTATTTTACTTAAAATAATTGCCTGCCAGCCATTATCATACCATATTCAATTAAAATTGGTTCAGCATAACCTCTTTTTATATTCTTCCTTTTAAAAACGTTCTCTCCCACACTAGAAATAATTCAGTCGCGAGGGAGTTTACTAACATTCAAACAACGGACACAAAGAACAATACGTTTAATTATTTGTGGATCACACAATTTTTGTACCGTGTAGGGATCGAACCCACAACACTCGACGCAGTGCTTGTGGCGAGGACCACTAAAACCACTACGCCATTCATGCAGCCTACGTCTAAGTAAACTGCAAGTGGCAGCCAGAATTAACATAAATTATCTACTTAGTAACCATATCACGAATCAGTCTAGAAATCCAGCTAAACCGAGTAATACATTGAAACACGACAGACCCTGTGTTTAGAGCACATTTCTACCCTCAGTGCGTACCTACCAATGAATCAGTATTCTGAGCTAGTCACGTAATATCACCGAGCTAACGACGTTTTAGAGGGTGGGCAC
Organism: Catocala sponsa; assembly: GCA_963564715.1. Lineage (NCBI taxonomy): Eukaryota > Metazoa > Arthropoda > Insecta > Lepidoptera > Erebidae > Catocala > Catocala sponsa. The sequence continues at coordinate 5,964,063 of OY751346.1, read as the reverse complement.
GTTTATCTGAACAAATATTACGAACTAGATGTTCCCGCGGTTTCACCCGCGTTTATCGTTACTGCGCCGTCCCCGTGGGTCGTAGCGTGATGTTATATAGCCTATAGCCTTCCTCGATAAACAAGCTATCCAACAATAAAATATTTTTTCAAATCGAACCAGTAGTTCCTGAGATTAGCGCGTTCAAACAAACAAAAAAACTCTTCAGCTTTATAATATTAAGTATAGATAGAATATGAAATATTATTAGGACTTTGGATTTATTTGTTGAAATGTGACGACGGGTACAGCTTTATATTATTTCTTTTTTTTATATGTATATGTGTTTAATAGCAAATGGTGTTTAATATATTTGCATTCAATAAAAGTGAGTTGTAATGAATTTGAAAAGGAGAATTCATCACACTCCTTTAACGGCAATATGTTAATATATTCCATTAAAGAAAGGTTCTTAAAACATGACAAGTAGACATGGACTACTGAGTCTCATTTTATTCACGCTGCTAAGTTAATAACATATACAGGCCGTGTACGTCCATACTAATGTACGACTAATATACACGTTGTAAAAAATAATAATATAATATAATATTCTACCACATATACACAACACCATCTAGCCCAAACTAAGCAGAGCTTGTACTATGGGTACCAGACAATGGATAAACATACATACATACAGTTTTTTTTTGTAAATAGGTACATACATATTATACATAGAAACACCCAGACCAAGACAAACATCCATGTTCATATACACAAATGTTTGATTTGTGCGAGAATCGAACCCGCGACCTCAGGCGTGGCAGTCGGTTACACTGACCACTACGCCATCGAGGCCGACAAATATGCACTAAATGTTTATTAACCAAATTCCTACAACTAGTAAGAGACAAAGGTTGTCATCACCTCTACACGAAGCTTGCTCAGGACGACTTAACAGCAATTTAATCTTAAACAAATGCCAAAACATCATGTTGCATTGATTTAAGATGTACTACATACCAGAGGATCACTGAAACATGTCTCGTCAGTAAGAGCATGACTCAGACTCAGCAAGTTAGGGAGCATGAACTGTAACGACTGTTACAAAAAATCTAGCCGAGTTGTTTCACGTAGTACATATTGACTAAATAGTCAGTCATGCCAAGCCTCAGAGTCTACCCTATCATTATGTAAACAGCAACACCTATAAAACGCATACATTAAAAGAATTAATTCATAACATAAATCTAATCTATCCCAAAAACTATTATTTTTATAGGAAACGTGTACCACCACTTCTAACTTCGTAAGTCAAGTCTCCCCACACGCACCTGCTCCGTTTGATTGTTCCCTTCCGCCCTTCACGTTGTGTGGGTAGATAGAAAAAATATTATTCTCCCTACTAGGTACCGGGTGCATGCGTGCGTGACCGGTAGTAAGAAACAGCGCGGAGGTAAGTCGTAAGTTAAAGTGTCCGTGCCGTCTGAACTGCGATCGCTATCTGTTAGATCGATTTTTGTGTAGTTTGTAAGGATTTTAGGTAAAATAACGGTCTCGACAGAACCTATTTAAAAAGTGAACAACACACCTTTTAATTTTGGTTGAATGCTGTTTAATAAGTAAGATTTTGATAAATAATAAAGTACTTTATACTAATAATGAAAATAGTGTTTAAGGATGACTCGCATACTATTATAAGACCAAGCAGAAAAGTATTTTTCAAATTATGTATACTTTATATATGTATAGCTATGGACATAACTTATATTATTTGTTTTTAATTAATGTTATCATTTAAGTGACGACTGTCTGAATGAGAAATCAAGTTCTTTAACTATATATTTATGTGTTTCACCAAAGTAATATTAAAGAATATGTAATAATATCCAGTATATATTTTTTATTTCATTATCAAGTTTATATATAGTATACATTAAAATACAATAATGTCTTTGATCGCCAGACATTTACTAAATGCCACTGATCATCAACCAAATATCTAAAAAGCTGATTTTATACACAATATTAGTGACTACATAGTACATTTTTCAGTGTTAATAATAACCCTATAAGAGCAGCGTATGGTTTCCGCAGCGGCGTATTATTTATAGTCTATTTTTATGATCCAGGAGCGGATAGGATGCGCCACGGGTGCTACTCTATAAAATGTATTCTTGATACTGTGTGAACTCGATGGCTGCCGTTTTTAGTCATGTAAATATGCTTTTAAGGATAATAAATCATCGTCACATGGGCGTTATATAATGTTAAAGCCCTTTTAGATAAAAATATTCGATAAAGAAGAAGCCGGTTTTGTGGGAAAACACATATTGTGTCATGTACAAATTAGTAGATATATAAATCCTAACTTAATATTATGCGAACATTTATTTATTTGCTTGTTACACTTTCACGCCTGAACTACTCTACCGATGATCTCAAAAGCCTACACGTTGTCAAGGGTATAAAAAAGGACATAAGGTACCTTTCATCCAGAAAAAGTTCCGTGTCCGAGTGAATAATAAGTAAATAAATATCAATAAGACAACCAATTTTAATGATATTTGGTATTGATTTCACTTTTTGGATGGGAACATAATTTGGTAATTAGGTACCTACCTACCAGTACAATAAGAACTTTTATTTTACTTAGCATAATGTCACGTCTATACAGCTTCCTTTAACTCTCATGTAAGGAGCAGCGATAGTTCAGTGGGGAAATCAACAGACTGCAATGCAGAGGGTCTCGGGTTCGAACCCATGTCGCGCACCTCTGACTTTCGGAAGTTGTATGACTTTTCGAAATTATGTGCGTATTGATTGACAATTATCGCCTGCTCCGTGTCTCGGAAAGCACGTTAAGCCGTTGGTCCCGGCTGCCATGAACATCTATGGCAGTCGTTATTGGGAGAGTGTAGACACAACAGATCCCACTGGGTCGAAGTATCGCCGGTCTGCACTGACTGGCCCCCACATAAGATAAGTCTCATGTAATAAACGATCCAGATTGCATTTTGATGCTGCGAATTTCCAGAAAGAATATACCAGTTATACTACCAAACCCGTGTATCGAAACTAGGACCAAATTAGCACCAGATGCCAAAATACATGAAATATATAATAAAAACATGAATATATCAGTGACTTGTATGATTTAATTTTTATGGCTAATTCATTATCATATTCTTTTGGAAACAAACAAGTCTTCCAAAATTCCGGCTAACTTTTCCATAAACGTGATGAATAATAAGTTGCCTTTTTTTCAACGAGCTCCTGGAATTATTTACTTTTCGTCAAAACTTGGAGTTGGGGCGCAAACTTGACCCGTCTTGAATATCTGAGGCATCGATCTGAGACGGTAGGAAAGCACTGCGGAGCGTTGTACCGTTTTTAGGGAAAGCAACCTAATTCGCCATAATGACGATACGAAATTTTTCGAAGCAGAACATGCTTTTGGTCATTAAACGCTAACGACGCAGAATTAACAGTGTCCTTGTAAATATAAGTTCTTACATACAAATTATACAAAGCAATACTAACGACAAATATGTATAATACAAGATTAGGAATAATTATATAAATATAAATAAATTGATTTGGCTGTGTCAGTTTATAATTTCCTCTCTCCTTATTTACTGTGCCCGACAGGGTCTATAATGATCAGTTTAAATAGGTATATAAGTTTTATTTAGTATACATTGTAGAAATTAAGTCAATATTAAATTAAACTGCATTCATTATCGATTTAAATAAATGAAAAGTACTACTCATCAAAATAATTAATCATATACATAATCCCCTAGGAATTAGGATCGAAGATTAATCCAACCGAATAAGCGCACTTTAATGTTTCTACGTAACCGAATTAACAGTGTACATACAGTGCCAGTACGATTAATCAAGTGCTAAAACGCCCCGCTCCACGCTCCATCCGTCGCGAATTACCGCCTGGATCGCGATCCCGTCTAACTTTTGGTGTCCCTGCAAGTTATCTCAGCTGTGCACGTAACAAATTGTATCTCGCGCCTTACATTTCTTGTTGTAATAACTTCAAATATTTAACTCGTCAAAGTTACCCTCTCCCACGGGTCGCGGAAACGCTTTGGGGTGTCAAATCTGCCTACCTGCTGCGCTACAGGCAATATAAAAAAAAGAAAATATTGACATGGGTCGATGACACAACCAACTTACATATTCAATGAGTTCGTGGTAAATAAAAGGGAGAAAGTGGTAAATGAATATTTTGTGTCGACAAATTGATATCTTTCGTAGAGCATGAGGAATTGATAAACCATTTCAATAAAAAACTAAATTTCGAAAAAAAACTCCGTCATACCCCGACTTAAAATTAGATATGTAGAAATTAAACTACTATATACGGATTTTATCGCGTTGTTTATTTGACACTTTATTACAAAATTTTGAAAACTGTTACACTACTATTACTACTAAACTTTACTAATTTTTAAGCTAATTAAATTATTGAAACTATTAAAACTATTACTATACTATTATACTATTTATATTTGTGTTTATATAGTAGTATTTGTGTATATATTAGTTTAATTTCAATGAATAACATTCGCGTAAACAGAAGACAACATTATATTAGATATGTAGGTTATTTGAACGTTCTAAGCTCAATCAATGATTAAGCTACATAAAAAGTATATAGAGGAATTTGCACAGAGAAAATTTGCAGTGCATTGGAATTGCGAAAAGAAGTTATCTGGTGGCGTTAAGAAGCGGTAACAGGTGAACAAGACTAAGCTCTGGGTTAAACATTTTACAAAATATAATCAAAACCATAATCGCACGGTGAATCATTAACAATAAAGCCGCCCTTCCTACTTTCATATGATTATATTACGTTGATGTAAACTAATATCAATTGGTCTCTAATAGAATATTGTATCTTATCTTTCTTCAGCCAGAGTAAATACCAATTACGTACGGAAAAATCAATCACTCGTCGAAATACTGCGCTGCATACCACATTACTCACGCTGCAACTTGACAAATCATAATCGTGGACAACATTTTGACTTGCAGAACAAATTGCCACTTAATAACGCCACTGTTTAATAAACTTTAATAATAATAAACATGCATGACTCGGCGCAGTCAGCCATACTTGCACACGAATACGGTTGCCAAACGATAACAAGCGTTTCAGACTCATGTCCGAATTCTCTGATATCCGGCTTTATTGGGTTATTTCCTTTTAATCGTAGGGTTTTGTCCGAGCTTTTTAATTTCACTCATGGCGATCCCATGACGAGGGTTGTGTCGTGTAGGAACGTATAGTAAAGATTTTTCATTGTCCAGTAATTGGGTTCAGTCACGACAATGATTGATTCAATCGTTTTCTATTAGAATACTAAATCGTTTTATTTATAAATGGATATACTTACTCTCTTTTTCATTAAAAGTAAATTAAATTACTACTATATTATAAGTAATTGATGCTTCACGCACATGTGATCAAGATATGTATGTAGGTATAAGTATAATAACTGAATTGTATAAATTATAAACACAAAGTTTGTACTAACATATATTATGATAATATTATGTAATCATAGTATGTAAAGATATGTGTGAATACACTGGGTACTTGAATTTGAGCAGTAGTATGCCCTAAGTTTTGTTTAAATATTTATAATGCCGCCTCCGTGGCGCAGCGGTAGTGAATGTGACTGCTGTGGTTCTCGGGTTCGAATCCCAAGTCGGGCCAACACAAAGTTATTGGGTTTTCTGTTAAGAAATCTTAATAACAGCCCTGAGTTAGGAAGTTGGCGATGTTGGACACCCCCGTGCCTCGGAAAGCACGTAAAGCCGTTGGTCCTGCGCCTGATCTCTCTCCGGTCGTATCGGATAACCGTCCCATCGGATTATGAGAGTTAGGGAACAGAGAGTGCACTGTGCTTGCGCATACGCTTGTGCACTATAATATCTCCTGCGCAGATGGCCAGTCTCCGTTAAGATTGGCCGCCGTGACCGAAATCGGCCTGGAGGACATTATATTTATAATTATTTCTAAATATAAGGTAGATGACGTATGTTTCGCTGTGAGACAATTGTGCATGCAAAGAAAGGAGAGCGGCTACGCTTGACGAAGTCGGGAAACTTAGTTGACAAGGCAACACAATACAAACTGCCGAGCTCACATGAGTTAGTAAGCTGCTCTTAGTTCTTTTTTTTATATGCTCATAATATTCCACTTCTGGGCAAAGGCCTCACCACTTTGTTCCCGTCTCTCTCTATCTAGAGTTGTTAAGGAACAATCATTGTTAAAGTCATCTTTGCCCAAGCCTGCCGCGATGTTGCTTGTCATTTTTAGGAATCATTTTGGTTGTGACTTTGGCCAATTTGACGTTTGGCATGCGACATATTATATGTCCAGCTTAGGCTGGTTTCACAGGCGCGCCATCGAGCAGCGCGTTTCAACAGCACGCGCTTGACGCAAGGCGGACCTATGAGAAACGCGGCGCGCTTCAACAGCGTGACTATAAAACGCTACTAATGGGCAAATGTGCCTATTGTATAAGGCACAAGTGCGCCCTTGCGTGGAGTACTGTTCTCATCTTTGGGATGGCTCCGCGCAGTACTTGCTGGACTCTCTCGACCGGTTACAGCGGCGGGCTGTCCGTATCATCGGAGATCCAGAGGTCACGAGTTCACTGGAACCTCTGCAACTCCGTAGGGACATTGCCTCATTGGCATGTTTCTACAGAATATACCACGGGGAGTGCTCTGACGAGTTATTCCACCTTATCCCGCCCTCCCTTTTCCTATCCAGAACAACGCGTGCTGGGCTCAGATGCCATCCTTACACGGTAGAGTCGATTAGAGCGCGTATCAAAAAGTTTGGGTCCTCATACCTCTGCCGAACGACCAAGGCATGGAATTCTTTGCCAGGCACGTGTTTCCTTCTTCCTTCAATCCTGGGTCCTTTAAGCGGGGCGTGAAAAAGCATCTTCTCAGGCCGTCAAAGTAGAGACCTCAACATCGCCTCGGCTACTGTGGGGGCGGTGTGGAGGCCACTGCTCTTAGACCACACGACTGCTTACCATCATGTGGAGTGTGGTCATTTTGAGGAGCAAAAAAAAAACAAAAAAAAATGAATTTACAAGCGGGCGAAGTGAATTTACAAGCGCGCGCGCGTCTGGACGGCGCGACTGTGAAACCAGCCTTAGTTACATTTTAGCATGCCTGCTTTTCGTCTGAGGTCTTAATTCACGACATAGAATATCCCGTTCAAACGGAAGTTCTTACTTTACGTTAGCTAAATCATAATCGTATATAAGTTTTAAGAAAGCAAACTGTGTGGAATGATTATAAAATACATTTGCAGCTGTAGGCCGAAGCACATCGTAAGCTACACAAAATCAAATGAAAATCTCATTTACTCCTTGAACGAACGAAAGCATACTATACATCCCCCTACATGTACAAGCAGCAAATAAACCTGATTCCCGTGACGGAAATGGATTCGCTAACATTTTCATATGAATTTCAAGTATAGATATGTGTGAATCTCTTGCGGCGTTTTACTACCCAATAAAGAAAGCAATATGGGGAATGCGGTCGTCCGTGAAAAACTGTCCAAAAGATTTATGTCATAACAAAGTGTGCGATCATGTAATCACATACTGAAACAAGGTGGATTTCGACCTAAGAATGTAATACGTTTCTATTATAAATGCAGTGGTAACTTTGGCTGTTTGTTTTGTCTTCACAGCAAAACTGGAGGGTCTATTTTAGTGAATTTTGGTATACAGAATGTCCGAGAAGTCGACGTAAAGCCGGAATCAGGTAACAGGCTAAGTAATAATAGCTATCAGAAAAATATAAAAAAATGTAAGTTACGCATTTAAAAATTACAGAAATATAAAAAAAATTCTAAAAACTACACCCTGTGACGGTCTTTTCACTCCTGTTACTACAGATATTTACTTTTAGAATTATTTTATTTTTGTTATGTTATCTCGAAAAATCGAAAAAAATCGAGAATCATTATTTGAGATTACATGACAAAAAAAAATACAAAAAAGTAAATATCTTCGACTTCTGGGACAACTTGTATACATATTTTAAGGTGGTGTAAAAGGCAGGATAGGGGTATTAAATAATTTAACTGGTCTAAATCCTCTTAATAGGCAACATTTTAAGGCACGCTAACGAAGTCGCGGATAGCAGAATTAAAATACATAATATATTGTGTTTCTATGTATACAGTAACAGTTCTTTGTTTAAGGGCTCCAAATTGTCATTTGATTGACCTTATATGTAATCAAAATTATCATCAGTTGGGTAAAGAACAATAACAGTATTAACGCCTATTATGAAGGACATGTAGAAAGAATGGACGAGGAAAGACTGATTAAGAAAGTTTATAAGGCTAGTGTGAATGGAACAGTCGCAAGAGGAAAACTTAGGCGAACGTTTCTCGATCAGATCGGAGGCATTCTGGACAAAGGCCAGGTTAAGAGCTCCTTGAACCGACGGGCGTGTATGGGGAATGTGATGAAAGTGAATGAAGCCAGAGAAGCGTGTCAGGATCGTAGCAAATGGAAATCCGTAGTCTCTGGGAAACACGCGTGAATCTATGTTATGTTATGTATGTATTCTTGTTCATGTCTCCAAAAATATGTTAATTATAGGTAAAGGCTGTAAAAATATGGACAAATTATTATTGTTACGATCAGATGGGTGGTCATTGAGGATCAGATGGATTCATGATTACCACATTTGATACTTTACTTACGAATACAATTGTATATTTTTCTAGATGTCATATTGAAATAAATTAGTAATGACTCAATGTAGCAATTATTTATTATACGGTTACCGGGCCTAGAGGAAAAGAAAAGGAAGGTAGGATGAACGAAACTGGGTTGATACGTTAGGTATGTATGTAGCCTCCGAAACTTAATGGATGACGTTATTTCTCAAACACTGGTTTCCTGTGGTACTTCCCCTGACATCCTTGGCTTTATTCCTATCGCAAAAAAATAATTGACGAGCTTATTACTTACGGAAGACAGACTCTTACACTGACAATACTAGATCCGTTTTTTTAGCACCTTCATTTGTTAATAACTTTATTATTTCCTATAAATACTATAGATAATCTAATTAACACATCAATGAAGATACGAACTTAGATATATGGCTCATCGTACACAAATGCCTGCATAGTCGATCAGGTAACTACACAAAGGTGACTCACGAAGCCATCAGTCCCATTTACCAGCAGATTGCGCGCCGTGACTAGAATGGGATCCACACCGCTGTCATTAATTACTGAATCACCAATTTAACCTCTATTATCACATGTCCAAGGTCTACATTGCCATGAGTGATACAGGGAAGCAATTAGGGTCGTTATCGCGATGAGTAAGATTATTGGCGGATTCTTGTACGATGTATTTTTGAATTGTTTTGGTCGTTGCGTAAAACAATTATGTTTTGAATACAACGTTTTTTTTTGTTTGGAATTTAGCTTGTGTGTAGTATAATATTTTAAAATGAACAAGCGTCATGCTATTGTGATATAATAGCCAGTTAGTGCACAGTAATTTCAGTTTTGCTTTATATGTTTACGTATTTTGATTTATATATGTACCGTCATTCTAAATTACTATAATTATATTGTGGATATGAGTAGTCAGTATTTTCAATTATTCTAATTAGCTAAGTCACAGCAGAATTTTCGTTTAAAACAGGATTTCACTCGAAGAACCTGCAGGAATATCAGCAGTATATTTGTGGTCAGTAGAACTCCAGGCATCTTTAACCTCTTGTGAGACAGCTGGATGTTTACATTATCGCCCGTTATCGCCGCGTGCCACTTGAGATTTTGTTATTGTTAATTACCGGCCCACTCATAGCTCGTAGAATCAAAAAAATGGTACTACAGAATTTGTTATGATGTCAGCTACGTAGTAAAATATAAACAAGAGCTTTTTGCTGGCTCGCATGCGAGCCCCTGGCACACTAGAGGTTAAGACAGTGTGCTTTCAGCAAAGCAAAGGACCAGTGTCAGCGTGGTCCTTTACGCTGACAGCACAACGGCTCCATTTTTAAAAGATCCGACAATAGACCTGTCGTTACTCGGTACCACAAGCACTCATAAGCTATTAAAACCGCTCAAACCCTATGTCTATTATTCACTTTGGTAGTATTAAAAGAGCTCATATATCTTTATGCATTTTGCCGAGATCAGATGACTCTTTTACTAAGTGGCAACATGATTTTGCGACGATTTTGGTTAGATAAGAAACGCGATCACAATTTCTTGATAACATATTTGCATTCTACTCAAAGTCAAAACGACGATGAGGAAAAGTAGGCAATATAATAGCAATGAATCCTGCTAGCAATCCGCCCTCGTGAAAGTACACCACAACATTACAAACAACATTCCAAAGTGGTAGACATAATAACATTACTAAGTAACACTAGGTTCTAAACGTATTGGTTAAAGCCAGCCCACGGCCCAGAATTGGAACAAGCTTAATGCACCTGTCAGAATTCAGCGCGGGCAGGTTATTTAGACGCTATCTAAGTTCATGTATAATAGTAACTTGCTTGTTCAATAGCTGTTTAAATAATTTAACGTATTTATACTAGTATTAACTTGCAATGTACTAGGAATAATAATTGTAATGCGAGGAGACAAAGAGCGAGCAAGTAATTTTTGTTATACAGCAAAAGTATCAAGCAAGCCTACGACCATCTTGATGGTAAACAGTAATCGTAGCTTATCATAACTTTAAAGGTGTCACCTGATACCGTTAGAGAAAATAAATTAAACATAAGTTGAAAGGATAGGATTGGCAGAGGTATCGGGTGGATCAGCGTAACTGGCTTGCTACTCTTACGCTCAATTCCTGTAATAGGGTGCCACTTTCCTGGCTTACCCAGCTCATTCGTACCGTCACCATAAAGAGCGTAACACTAGATATATCCATTTTTATAATAAGAATGATTATGTATCTTAGTTTATAGGACATTTTCAATACACTATAAAGTTTGACTGATGACTTTTATAAAATTTACCTTCGGAACCATGCACATCGGGCACGCATCACAGAATTTTCGAGATAGTCAAGGGCTAGTGTATCGCATTATACCCTCGTGCTCACATAACACAGACGCAGTTTGTTTGTTCGGTTAACCGCAGCGCGGCAACAGCAACCCGACACTGTTCGCACTTCGCACTCGTCTCCTTGTTTCACTTTATTATTTTACTAGATGTTCCCGCGGTTTCACCCGCGTTTATCGTTACTGCGCCGCCCCTGTGGGTCATAGAGTGATGTTACATAGCCTATAGCCTTCCTCGAGAAATAGACTATCCAACATTTAGAGTTTTTCGAATCGATCCAGTAGTTTTTTTTTATTTTTTTTATTTTGCTCGTCAAAATGACCACACTCCACCTGATGGTAAGCAGTCGTGTGGTCTAAGAGCAGTGACCTCCACATCGCCCCCACAGTAGCCGAGGCGATGTTGAGGTCTCTACTTTGACGGCCTGAGAAGATGCTTTTTCACGCCCCGCTTAAAGAACCCAGGATTGAAGGAAGAAGGAAACACGTGCCTTGGCAGAGAATTCCATGCCTTGGTCGTTCGGCAGAGGTATGACGACCCAAACTTTTTGGTACGCGCTGTAATCGACTCTACCGTGTAAGGATGGCATCTGAGCCCAGCACGCGTTGTTCTGGATAGGAAAGGGGAGGGCGGGATAAGGTGGAATAACTCTTCAGAGCACTCCCCGTGGTATATTCTGTAGAAACATGCCAATGAGGCAATGTCCCTACGGAGTAGTTCCTGAGATTAGCGCGTTCAAACAAATAAACTCTTCAGTTTTATAAGATTAATATAGATATTATAATGTACTGGATTAACGGTACTTGGACTGCAAACTGTTTATTAGATAACTAGGTATGAGTCTTCAAATCATGGTTATAGAAAAGTTCATATATCGAAGTTTCACGTTGATCAAAAACATCCTAAACAGATGACTCAGGAAAAATTACTAAGTGATTTTCCCTTTGCTCTAACCGTCGAGATGAAAACAGATATACATACATATGTATATTTCTCATGTGTTTTACTTTACACGGGTCATTCTAGTTACTCTCAGGATGAGAGAGCAACATTTGAACCTTTATTACTTAGTAGCAGTGATGTTCGAAAATATTGTTTACCTATATTCACTTTGTTTACTTATTTTACAACGACTCTCAGGTTTTTACATAAAACTCATAAAGGCTTACGACCCTATACAGTGTGGGCAGAGGAGTATTTCGCCCTCATTTCGCCAGATTTGTTATAAGGCATATTTGAACACTTATGTCTATATGACTATAACCTCAAAGGAATAAGCAGAAGTATATTAGATCAACATTTCGCCAGCGATGGCTTTAGTTTTGACATAATAGGAGGCGAGAATCTACTGCCTTAATTCCTTGCAGCTCCTAAGAATTTATTTACAAACTAGCTGTTACCTGCGACTTCGTCCGCCTAGATTTTAACTAAAAAGTGTTTGTCTGCGCGGATCCCTATTTTTTTCTAAAATCAAAGTAGCCTATGTTACTCCTTATAACATCAGCTATCTGCCAGTGAAAGTCTTGTCAAAATCGGTTCAGCCGTTTCGGAGATTACCCGGAACAAACAGACAGACAGACAAAAATTTAAAAAATATATGTTTTCGTTTAGACACCTTACATACTTTCATATGCATTAGATAAAAAGCTGTTATTTTGACATTACAAACAGACACTTCAATTTTATTTATTTGTGTAGATGTATAGATAAACCCATAACACTTTGCTCAACCCAAGATATTGCGATCGCACACAAACATAAGTTTAAACTTGTGTCCCATGACCCTCCGGCTCCGACAGTTATGAACCAACTTCATAAAATTATTTTTAAATGTTGACCGATTGCACATTCACGGCTTAGTCGAACGAAATTTGCTTTCAAATACGAAACAAAGCAAGTAAAATGATTCGTCAAAAAAAATAATCGATCTGCTTCCCAACCCATCCCAAATAAGATGCTCGCACTAATAGCCCCAAGTCCAGTACAGTAGAGTAATTAACGTAACCGCGTGGCAGTAAAGCTGTCACTATATAAGTTAAACTTCAAGCCGAGTACAACAAACGCCGGAAGCGAACCATAAAAATAAACAGAGACCACATTCAAAGAAAGCAAACCCATAAATTGTGCGTACTCGACCAATGTGGGGTAGACGTTACTAGAAGTGCTTAGTAACAGTTTCCAGAAGTTGAATAGAAGATATTAATATGTGAGACCTATGCTGCCAGTGCGCGCGGAAAACTCATGTTATGATTGTGATTTCTGCAGTGAGATAAGTCTTTGAATGTAAACACTGTTTGTATTTTAACATGACCACTTTAATGCCCAATAGATACCTATTGCATTAAACATTGTTATGCATAAATATTTGTTTTTGTCGTAGTTGTATGTATTTTTAAAATAAGTGTTTCATAAAGACTTACTTTAGTTGCCACATATAACCTTTTACATTTTGCCCGCTTCGCTCGGAAGCTGTAATTTTTTCCTGGATTAAAGGTACCGTACGTACTTTTCTGTACACCTGACAAGGTGTAGGTGAAATTTCATGTTGATAGCACGAATAGTTACGACTTGAGAGCGTGACAAACAAACTCACATTCGGCTTTATAATATAAGTTAGGATTACATAAAGTCTACTTAAGGTTTAACACAAGTTTACTGAAACTATATCCTCAAACACATAACAATAGGTATTTTAGTCAGTATCAGAACGGAAGTCCTCTGCGTTGGCGTGCAGCAATGTCACTCGGTCGCTCAGATACCGTGATATTAACGTAGGCTGCACTAGGCGCAGATTGGGTCAATGCCAAATAGATAGACAAGGGATACGCCTGATTTCTAGCGATAGATTACATTATTGTTCTGGGCGCGAGCCCTCCTTATATAATAACTATAACTAGCGGTCGCCTAGTGCTCGAAATTCTACCAAAGTTTGCCTGTAAGATATTGCTGACATATATTATTACTAGCTGACCCGCGCAACTTCGTCTGCTTCACATAAGAGAATTTTCCTAGTTTTTGCAATATTTTTCATTTAAGCTCCGCTCCTATTGGTCGTAGCGTGATGTTATATAGCCTATAGCCTTCCTCTATAAATGGGCTATCCAACACTGAAATATTTTTCTAATTTTTACCCGTAGTTCCATAGATTACCGCGTTCAACCAAACAAACAAAATGTGAGTGAAGTCGGCGCGTGAGCGCCCCCGCCTTTTTATAAATGCAGCGGATGGCCGTTTCGCGCGTTAAACAACAATCAACCGTATAGTGGCGCGGCGAGATTTGGAAGTTTTATTTCATCTATATCTTGTGTGTTTATAAACCGATTCCTATATTTTTTTTATAATATAAATATTAAAGTGTAATTTTTGAATATGGGAGTTCGATAAAGATATATCTATGTGAAATACAATATATTTATGTATTTTAATACACTTTAAAGAAATGCCTAACGATTAAACACGTTATTGTGGCTAATTTATAAAAGATAGATATATACTATTTAGGACTTTTTTGTAGATCTTTTGAAGACCATCATCTTTGTAATACATACTTTTGGTGTATGATCAACGTATGCGAGGATAAGAGCTCGAAAGCGCATTTTCGTCCGACTTGCTTCAAATTTATCGTCACTGCTCAGCTCCTATGTGTCTTAGCGTTATGTTATATAGCCTATAACCTGCCCAGGAGTATGGACTACAATCGTACCAAGTTTGGTTAAAATCCCTTCAGTAGTTTTTGACCCATGCGTGCACATACAGACAGACAGACAGACAGACAGACAGACAAAAAATTTACTGATTGCATTTTTGTCATCAGTATCGATCACCATTCATCCTCCAATATTAATTTTGAATATATATTCAATGTACAGAATTGACCTCTCTACAGTTTTATTATAAGTATAGATGTCATTATATTATTATATTGATATATGTAACCATAGTTACGCGCTTCGACTGCGTGTGTCAAATGCATGGTTGTGTGCGTGTAGTGTTTATCATTAATTTAATGTATTTCTATTGCATATTTTAAAAAAATATTAGCATTCGTCATTTCTTCTCTGTATAAACTATAAGTGTGCGAAATTTCATACTCCTCCGTCCGCCCAATTTTCGTAAAAAGCGATCCAAAGTTTTAGCTTCACGTATTAATATATAGATAAGTATACCCATGAGTATACCTACCTTAATAGCATCCAGATAATAGCGCACGTCAAAGGAACAATCTTTAGATGTATGTATGTCCCGAGTTTCGTGTAATGTTAATGATATCTTTCATAATTTACTAATTCAATAACTTTTACTTATTAAATTGAGGGAACTGTTTATAAAACTATGAACTAAACATTTTTTTAGTTGACAGGAAAGTTTTACAGAAACCAGTTCTGGTGATGTAAAATGATATGCCAAATATTTAATGATGTATTTGAAATTTTCTAAAGGTTCAATATGTAAAGCTGTGCAGTGAAAGTCGTTCATCGCAATATATTCGAGTGTAAACTGTTACTGCAGTGGCCTATATCGATATCGTATAATCGATTACTAACGTAGGTCGTCCGTTGCATATTAGATTTAGCAAAATGGAGTATAAATAACCTGTTTCATAGAAAACGAGGTTTTGCAGCGTAATGCCATTAGCATGTCCAGCAAGTACATTACTGGGTATATATTTTTGATTGCTGGAATTATCTGGTGGACTCACCTCGTCGGCTGGTTTGGTGGGTGTGATGGCAACTGTCTCGTTGAAGCACAGACAGGCGCAGTAGTGTCTGTTCGCGTCCACGTCCGTCAGAACGGAGACGTAGAACCGCGGCTCCGTCCGCTCCGTGGACAACGCCCATCCTTGCGGCTGGCAAAACTGGTAAAAAAGGGTATAATTAGTTCAGTAGAACATAGAATTCAATAGATCATGTTAAATACCAGGTAAATATGGAGCAACCATAAACCTATACGGTTCAAACTAATATAAAGTAATATGTTCACAATAAACACCTTGTTTTTAAAACACAAAATTTTGTTAATAGACGGTCAATCGCATGTCAACTGCTGGGATTTGTTGACGGAATTAGCCAATCAGATCACTTCGCACGAGTTTAATTTTGACACATCCACGCTAACTATTTTTATGTAAATTAGTATTAGGAAGCTTGAACTATGGGGAAGGACATAGGCGTGGAACAAGATATTTAAAAGGAATGTGAACAGAGACACGGGTCAGTGCTGAGGGTCAGCATATCACACCAGTAACTTAGAAATAGAAGACTATGTCCATAATAGAGATAAACTCTAAAATTATATACTAGATTTCGCCCGTGACTTCGCTCGCGGTAATGTAGATTTTGTAAATAAATTTCTATTTCTTTAGGAACAGTACCTTTTTACTTTTTTTCTAGATGCAAAGTACCCCATGGCCTTTTCTGGGCTTCACAGCATAACAAACAAACCAACTCACATTCGCATTAATAATATTAAGTTACAATTTTAGAAGCCTACATAACATTTATCTAGATAACAGTGTTAGTATAGGTATTGGATATATCTATTTTTGACAGTCCTAATATATGTAATGAGCTGCTCGTTTTACCCCTAGTTATTAGTATAATAGATTAATCAACGTGAGCAATAACAATTATAGTTAGTCTACACGTTCCTTATCATATTGCCGGCCTGTAAAACTCGGTGTCCTTGTAACCTTTCGGGCACAAATGCCACCGAAGTATCAATGTTTTAGACGTGACCCTATTCATCCGAGGCCTCTCCAGTTATTAGAGTAGTTTCGGTCCTTTCACTGTCAAATGCCGTTCGTTACCTCAAGTTATTGGATGGGACGTCCGGACGTTTAGTACACCTTCCATGGGTTTTCTATAGCAGTTGGCTGATTAAATTTTGCACAAGTCGCAACATTTAAAAACGTCTGACACCTCTACTAAATAGATTGCATCAATTTAGTTGCTTTTAACTTGACACACCTTTTCCAAGTACATTGACGGTATTGTATTGCTATTAGCTTAATTAATTCCTTTTCATCTGTCCCATTTGTCCACACTTACTTCTATGAATTAGCCTAGCCAGTCTTTAAATAAGAATATAAACTTTTTACTTTTACGCGAGTGAAGCCGCGGGCAAAATCTAGTATTCTATAATTTGCACAAAGTTAAGACTAATGATGCAAAACAAGTTAGATATACTACTCGTAGAAAAGGCTTATCTACCACAATACAACCGAAACTAAATGTAGCTCAGCATAGTCTGCGAGTTCAGTCAGTCTATTTATACAACAAATGCTTATAGAATTGAAAAATATATGCTGCTGGCTGACCCGCGCAACTTCGTCTGCTTCATATAAGAGAATTTGCCCCGTTTTTGCAACATTTCTCATTGCTGCTCCGCTCCTATTGGTCGTAGCGTGATGTTATATAGCCTATAGCCTTCCTCGATAAATGGGCTATCTAACATCTGAGATTAGCGTGTTCAAACAAAAAGCTCTTCAGCTTTATAATATTAGTATAGATAACGCAACTTACTCAAAAAGAAATTAAGAGCATATTTATTGGAGAAAGGCTTTTATAGTTTAGAACAGTTCATAAATGACAAACGGCTGACTTAGCATGTATTCCAGAACTTAATTTATATCTTGGTATTATAATATTGGTGTAATGTGTATAATTAAATTATATTAAATTAATGTACCTAATATTTGGTATAATTAATAATGTCTTGGTTAGTTTTAACTCAAATAATTTCTATACAATATATTTTGTTATGAAATAGCGATAGCTCAGTGGGGGGATCAACAGACTGCAATGCAGAGGGTCTCGGGTTCGAACCCACGTCGCGCACCTCTGACTTTCGGAAGTTATATGACTTTTCGAAATTATGTGCGTATTGATTGACAATTATCGCCTGCTCCGTGCCTCGGAGAACACGTTAAGCCTTCGGTCCCGGCTGCCATGAACATCTATGGTAGTCGTTATTGGGAAGTCAGTGCCCTCTAATATCCTGACACTGGTCTAGCCTTAGGGTATCGTTAGCCTTCGGGTTGCGAAGGTCAGATGGCAGTCGCTCCGTGTACAAACTGATATCCAGTAAAATCCAGTTACACTAGAAAGCCGACCTCAAGTGACTTGGGAATAATAAAGGCTAAGGAGAAGATATTTTGTTATGAAATAAATGTCTTATGACTGTTATTTGGTAAAAAGGACATTTCCGACGTGTGTATTCATAAAGACTAACCAAGATCCCATTGTAAATTCCGTGAATTTACTCCCATTTAGAAACAAAGAAAGAAAGAAAAGTAATTTACTATCCCTGAACAAGGCTTTCAAAGTCTATACTATAGTTGTTAACGCACAATTACTACAAATAACTTTAACCGGTGGTAGGCCTCAAGTTCTGAGAACTAATCTCTTCGTATAATCATGCATACGTGCAACGTTGAAATGCGTTCCGATTAACCATGTTTGTTTAATCAATACGTACAGCTTCATACAAATTGATGGGGCTATTTATAATACGAGAACCTGATCTTAGTTGAGTAACATAGTGTAATGTGTATCTCCCATGAGGGACTTTGATTTATATAACAGCGTAATCACTTCAGCAATGGTGTGGAAGGTGCAGTGTGGTATCACATACATATTTCGTGTAATAAGTTTTAGGTCTACGTTTTAATTAGCCTAGATATCAGTAAACTTTTTTTTAATACATCTCTCTCACTAGAAATAATTCCTGTGTCGCGGGGGACTTTACAAACATGCAAGCAACGGACACAACGAACATCCAGACTCGAAACAACCATTTGTGGATCACACAAGTTTTTGTCCCGTGTGAGATTCGAACCCACAACACTCGGCAGTAGCAGGGGCGAGGCGACCACTTAAATCACTACGCTATCCGTGTAGTCTTGTCGCCTAACAGAAATAATCAAGCTGTTTCTTTAAATGATACTATTTAAATCTTTTACTGGCGTGCGGCATGCAACCTCCAGACACAATGATTTAAGCAGTATGGTTTAGTTAAGAAGTTAAATAATTTTATGAATACATAAGCAGTATCCTAAAAAATGTCTCGTTTAACAGATCTCCCGTTAAGCTTACAATGGACTTCAGAATTGAACCTTAAAGAAGCTTGAATCTTGCGCTTATACGACAATGACATATACGACAATGCAGTGTTCTAACAAACTGAATACTATATATATAATACCAGGATATAGGTAATCCTGGCCAAGTATAGTCGCAGTAGTGCCAAAGCACGTCTGACATATATTTTGTGAATGAAATTTCGACATAGTCGCACTGTGACGTAGCACGTTACTTATTAAGACTGCACCGAGCGTAAGACAGATAATGACAGAGCTCGTACGGCGCATATTCAAATCGGCGCGCGGCCGCCATAGTCAAATTGTATGGAGGATTTTTAGAGCTTTTTTGATAACTATGTTTCTTTATTGTCAACCAATAAGTTAAATATTTGAGACGAACAAATTGTAATATAACTATTTATGTTTCGTTTAAGCTGTAAAATAGGATAGATTTCTACTGTTATAATCTAAAAATCACGTAACACGAGCTTAAGTTGTTGCATTTTTCATGCAAATTTACGTAATTTTGTAGGCGAATATATGAATTATTTTAAGTTTTTTACACAAAGTAATTGTAAACACATTCATTGTTATGGTAAATGTATGCTTTATATTTGTATTAAACAGAAAGTGTTGATTTTATTCACTTAACTGTAATCGCCTGTTTTGGCACATTTCGCTCCGCGCAGGCTTAAAGAAAAAGGTAATACTACCAATGCTTTTCCTATTTTTGGAGAAGTGATAGTATGCAACGAAATCCCAAGAGCAGCTATAGCTCAGTGGGGAGACCTACAGACTGCAATGCAGAGGGTCTCGGGTGCGAACCCACGTCGCGCACCTCTAACTTTCGGAAGTTATATGACTTTTCGAAATTATGTGCGTATTTGATTGACAATTATCGCCTGCTCCGTGCCTCGGAAAACACGTTAAGCCGTTGGTCCCGGTTGCCATGAACATCTATGGCAGTCGTTATTGGGAGAGTGTCGACACAAAAGATCCCAATGAGTCGAAATGTCGCCGGTCTGGACTGACTGGCTCCCATATAAGATAAGATAAGATGCAACGAAATCTCTCAAAATCAGGGCACTTCGACTGGGTCAGTACTGCCAGTCGAAAGAAGATTGTAACCGAATAACCTTGTGTTTTGTACCTGCGGTGAGTAAGGTTGCCGAAGCTCCTAAAGGGACCCTAATACATTCAGCAAGAGTGCATGTCCAGAGTGGCAAAATGTCATAAGCCACGGTAACTGCTTTCGGGCAATGCGCTTCTATCTATGTAATTGGTCAATGGGGATTTGTGGACAAAAGTTCACAGATCCCCATTGATGGGGATACTCAATGGGGATATATGGAATAACCCGTAACATACTATAAGGACAGAAAAAATAGGTTCTTGTCATGGGGTTAAAATCGATATCCGCGGACGCGGATTTTAAGTCGTTCCTATGGCTTATATTCTTCAGTATGTGTATAAAAGAAGCCTTGTATTTCAATAATCTCTATCAACTCTAATTTAATAGCCTGTATCAAAGCAACCAGTGAACAGCATATCAAATAAATAACACATCGGCCTTGCTCTACTTTGTCGCAAGATATGTTTGCTTGGTTTATATGAAAGGTATGATTAGTTTTACGTTTTAGTGGACAAAGGCTAGCTTTATATGTTTTCCAAACTTTATTATGGTATATAGTTATCGTTGCTGATCATCCAGCTTTTATCAAATACTGGTACTTTTGCCCACGACAATCTCACGGGTACCTATGCATATTGGTTTAAAAAGCATTTTATGCGTTAATCGAGGTTCTAGTTCTTTTAAATCAATTCAATATTTCTGCGTGATTAAATAAAAAAACATCCAAACTACTTAAACTTATTTATACTAATACTAGATGTACCCGCGGTTTCACACGCGTTTATGGTTACTGCGCGGCCCCCGTGGGTCGTAGCGTGATGTTATATAGCCTATAGCCTTCCTCGATAAATAGGCTATCCAACACTAAAAGAATTTTTCAATTCGAACCAGTAGTTCCTGAGATTAGCGCGTTCAAACAAACAAACAAACAAACTCTTCAGCTTTATAATATTAGTATAGATTATAAAGCTAAACAGTTTCTTTGGTTGAACGCGCTTATCTCAGGAACTACTGTTTAGAATTGAAAAATATATTTTAGTGTTGGGTAGCACAATTATCGAGGAAGGCTATAGGCTATATAACATCATGCTATGACCAATAGGAGGGGAGCATCAATGAAAAATGTTGCAAAAGCGGGGAAAGTTCTCTTATGTGAAGCAGACAACGTTGCGCGGGTCAGCTAGTCTATACATCTATACAAATAAATAAAATTGAAATGTCTGTTTGTAACGTCAAAATAACAGCTTTTTACCTAATGCATATGAAAGTATATAAGGCGCCTATAACAAAACATCTATTTTTTAAATTTTGTCTGTCTGTCTGTTTGTTGCGGCTAATCTCCGAAAGGCTGAATCGATTTTGACGGGAATTTCACTGGCTGATAGCTGATGTTATAAGGATTAACTTAGGCTACTTTGATTTTAGAAAAAAATAGGGTTCCGCGGAGACAAACACTTTTTAGTTAAAATCTACGCGGACGAAGTCGCGGGTAATAGCTGTTTATAATATAAGCAGGATTATATCGATCTTACATTATATATCTCGTACTGGATGCTGCTTCTAGTATAAAAATGCTGCATGCTATGCATAACTTGAATTACGTTGGTTAAACTTGTTCCTTCATCGAGAATTGAAGGAAACAGAGGTTCGGTATTACTTTTTATTCACCAAGTATTACAGGTTTATCTCTAAGGCGTAAAAGACATCAAAAATCACTTCACAGTTATTTACAACCTCCGAGGCATAATTTAACAACATGAAAAAGAATCCTTTCATTTCACAACCCAACAATTATTAACTCGAATCGATTCCAATCTCTTAGAATTAAATAATTCAATTGATCTTCGACTTTGATACACAAAAGAACGCCAGACCCTTTCTACTTACTAGTAATTTTACAATTCTTCCAAATTAAACTTTATTGGGGAGAAAAGAGTTCTTCGATGTAAAAGTACTAACAGTCACGAGCGGACCGCATGAGTTTTCTCGTGCCTTTTCCAAGAACGGATCGTTACTCTCTCACTTCGGCCGTCGTCTAATGGTCGACTCCTATTTGCAGAAATGGAAAAGTTCGAAGGCGAAAGGGATTTATTGTTTTATTAGGTACATTTGTTGGAAAAGGGTTTTTGCTGTGTCTAGACCATTTGACGTTAAGTGCTATGATTGTGATAGAAAGAATTATAGCCTTTGGCAAATCGGAAAGGTAAGGAAGGTTCTTTATATTTGAAATATTTAGCATCCGAACAGCTGAATGATGCACTCACTAAGCGTTACATGTCATACTACTTTTATAAAATATAGTTACAACATATTAAAAGTTCTATGTAGTATCTAAAAACTAAAAATAATATATTATGAATATTGCCCTAATTAGTGCAAAATCATTTTGCTGTGTTTGAACTTATTTTCATTTCATTTTCATTCTCGCATAACAAAGTGAAAATAACACTTATGAATGTCAAAGTTTATTGGTCAGCGATTTTACTGAATTTGCATTTATGGTAGTATCTAAGTTTAGGCAAAGGGTTGAACTTATAAAATTCATCCTGAAATCTGACCTGCAAAAAACTAAAGGCCACTCTTAAATTGCCATTATGTTATAATTGCAGTATTTTACAACTTATATGTGGAAGGTGTGTCTCCAGCCATTACACCGTATAGCTCAGAAGATATAAAACTAAAAGGAACATTGGCGAAGCAAGTATGCTCATTAAGTTTAATTTTACAGGTAGAGCAATGTTGAGAATTACATTCAATAGAACTCTATTAATAAAACACTTCACTAGCGAGGTACAATTAAAATAGAATATTATTCATATTCCGTAACAACAAGGAAGAATATGGTTTTCACGGCTTCGCTAATCTCTACAAGGTTGAATGACGTCAACTCAGCTTCCGATGGTGGGTCTTGTCGTGTAGTGGCCTGCCGTTTCATGCGGCGGCATGTCGCGGGGTCGCGACCGCATGTGCAAGTGATTCGCGCGGCTCCGCCGATTGCGGTTTTGTCGAGGGACACCGTGGTAGGTTTAGTCTGTATTCCGGGAGGCCTAATATCATCATTTCAACATCTTTCTTTACCCTGGTGAGTCCGACATAACTCCTCCGCCCGCCTCCGCGGAGGGGTATGCGTCAATGCATTCCCCCACGGACAAAAAGCTTGAATTCCCAGGTAGGACCAGAACATACATAGGTTCATGCCAATATATCTCCGAAAAACAGGCAGCAACGTATTACACCCTTGATAGTAAAGATTTAAATACTTCGTAACAGTAGCCGAATATATTGACGTTTGCCGACCACTCAGCTGCTAATGAGAATTGCCTAACCCGACCCGGGAATGGAATATTATGACTTAGACATTCAAAAGTGCTGCTTAGTTAGAAAGTGAAATTTATATCTAGAGTATGAACAGTTTTTAAAAGATTATTATTACGTAAAGAACTGGTTAAATAATCAAGCCACGTGCATTTTGTTTTAAATACGTGGTGATAAAGAATAAATACGAATCAATTAATAATGTTGAAATGCACTCATAATGAATATAGTCACATACAGGTTGATAACATTATATCTAAACACACTGACCTGCTTCTAACGGTCAGTTAATGAACTAATGTTTATGTGCAAGTAATTGATAATTATGATTATGAACGTAAACATAGACAACGCTTATTGCTCGCGAACTATATCGTAGAACGAGAGCAACATTAGCTAATTTTCACGTAAATCCTTCCTAATATTATAAATTCGTATATGAGCCTGTTCGTTTGTTACGCGGTACTGCTTTAACTACGCGATCGAACCTTCGCATTGAAATTTCGCATACACGACAAAGGTATAAAAATCGACATAGGAGGCACCCTGGGATTAGCCCTTCTTTCTGGATGATAGGCATATCATCCAGAAAAAAGGGCTGATCCCATAAGACGCCGTGGTCAAAAGCTAGTATAGCTCATATTGTTATTTTTTAAGTCTCGCCTCCGTGACGTAGCAGCAGTTAATGTAACTGCTGTGTATGAGGTTTCGGGTTCGAACCCCGAGCCGGGCAAACTGTTATCGGGGTTTACATCAAGAGACTGTCGGCAGCTGCACGGAGTTTGGAACTGTGCCTGGTAAACGTCAATAGGTCCATCCCCTTCTTACTTGGGTGTTAAAACTATACTTGACGAAATGCGTGTATAGTTTGTTAATACGCCTGCTATTGTTACACGCCGTAAAGGGCAAGCCAATTTTCGCCTATAGGCCAAATAGGGGAAAACCTAAGGGTGTTACCAGACAGACGTCGATCGACGGTATCGGTCTGGTAGAAACTATCGATCGACGTCGACTAATCCATTCTACCATCGATCGATGCTGTCAATCGACGATCGATCGATTGGTCTGGTAACACCCTAATACCACTTTGCCCCAATCCGGGAATGGTACAGTCAGCGACATAAAGCTATATATATTCCCGGGATTTCAAAGTGCTGTCTCATACATAATGATGATGATTAATCACAACGGCGCTGATTTAATCACAATTTATTACTGTAGAAAAATAATTCGTATATTTTCATTAATAGAATATTGTCACGAATTTTAATATTTAGCTAATTATGCCGCTAACTTTACCCAAAAAGTCACGAACAATATTAATTACCACTGCGTTACCGTTGCTGGCTGCAGTAATCTAGTACTACTATAGAAACATAATTATATCATATAGATAAGATTATAGTTAAATGGTATAATTTACATAGACAACGATAGAATGAAGTCGGCAGACGGTAGGTAACGATCGATGCAATCCCAGTCATTGCACTACTGACCTTAACCCACTAATACTTAACCTCGTCGTGAACTTATGGGTTCGTTACTCGGATAAAGGAAATTTATTTACATCTCTGTTCTGATTATTTCTACCAAGCGAAAATAAAAAACTGAAATTCCTGTTAAGTTGGTGCTTTTATAAGAGACAACGAATTTTCTATAACGTGAGCGTTTATCATATAAAAACGCAACAGACATAATATACAAAATAAGGCCCGTCGCCCACACGAGCTGGAGTCGAGGTGGCGTCAAAGCGGGGGTGCACGTGCGGCGCGCCGCTTCTGTTTCCTTCAGGGATAAATGGCAGTGCGCTCACACACTAAAGTCGCGTCACAGGCGAGATAGAGTCGAGGCGGAGGCGGGGCAGCGGCGTGGTGTGCACGACCGCGCCGCGACTCCACCGCCGTTTTGTCATTTTGTTTTTCTTAAGTTTAAGTAAAATGTGTGAAGGAAGCATAGTGCCTCGACTCTACATAAAGGCCACGCCTCGACCGTGCCGCGACGACACCGCGACCGTTCCTCGACTTACCAGTGGGCGACGCGCCTTACATTCCTTCCTTATCGTACAGGAATTGTATATTATAAGTGTGTTGTATGCTAGTAATGTCAGTGGCTCGGCCGTTAAGTGAGAGGTGCGTAGACTCACGTGCCAATATTTCCTATTCTCTTTATCCCATCTTTATTCAATCCTTTCTCCTAG
Organism: Catocala sponsa; assembly: GCA_963564715.1. Taxonomy (NCBI): domain Eukaryota; kingdom Metazoa; phylum Arthropoda; class Insecta; order Lepidoptera; family Erebidae; genus Catocala; species Catocala sponsa. Next base: position 5,938,241 of record OY751346.1, on the reverse strand, counting down.
GATGGGGATTGCACAAATGCTACATTTGCCAATTCTGACATTATAAGTAATTGGCTGTGGTTACCGCTTACCTTATTAGCCACTTTAGTACCTCGAGGTAAGCCTGTTTCGTTGAGCTGGTCTAACTTGACGAACAATCAGATGTACTTGTACTCGAAAGAGTAATAGGTAATATGAACGTTCAAGCATTAATACACTCAGATAGTAAAATGAAACAAAATAGCAACACTTATTAAGATTATCACAATAACATTCAAGTAATGGAATTCTACAAAAAACAATACTTTTTTGTTTTAATGTTTAAAAAGGAATTTTTGTATAAACAAAATCATGAATAGCTATTTAGCGATACATACATACATTTGAAATAACAAAACTAAACAGACATTACTAGCTATTTAAAAACATAACATACATTCATGAAATAACGTTTACAGTTTCACCGGCCAACATTTCGGAGACAAGAATTTCGTCCGACTGACACGCTTATTAGTAACGTAATATGTTAAAAATCTAGACACAAGCTTCCATTGTAGAGTTATTGGTGAGTTTTATTTGTAATGCAAGACGAAAACGCATCACGCATACATGTTTGCTTATAGTAGGTATTAAAATATTTTAGACTGATTTAAGACTGCCTAGGTGTATAGCAGCGGCGGCTAGTAATGTGGCAGTCTTGCATGTGAGGTCTCGGGTACGACTCCCGGTTCGTTACCAAGTAAGGTATAAAGGCATCAACTTTTTCTCTTTCGTCTAAGGAAACGTTGGTTTTTATTCTAGCTGCAGCACAAAATTTGGAACCATGTCCCGTTGACGGTATTAGGCTTGCCTCCTATCATGTGGGACCTTCAACCATAACTTTGCGAAATATGGTTGTAACCCAACTTTACTAACTTTCTGGGATATAAGCGTGAGTCTATGTATCTAAGAATGTCTTTCTGAAGCCAAGAGCCCTGCTAAAAGATTAGTTCACCAGTTGGGTTTGAAACTAGTTGGGCAAGGCCATATAACAAATCTACTGCAACTTCAGAATGACGTCGCGCTAGGACGTCGTAGTCAGTCGCACACATGAATCAGGAACATAAAATCTTCAAATCTGTAAGTGCTATGCACACCTGTAAGTGGCAAATTCACTCTGGATAATAATAATTGTTTAAAATTAAGGTACTTTACAGTGTATTAGTGAATAAGTCACTGGAGTGCCATAATTAAATAAATAAAATAAAAACACTGTTAGATTTGAAACTTGACGAGAAGTATATTGACTAAACTTCACTCAGAAATGTTGAAGCACTGTATAAATTAGTCAAATTTATTACAAGATTACATTATACTTTTGGTTCATTACGTTGTTACGATGTGCCAAATTAAGATAGTTTTACGAGAACAACGCGATCAAAATAAAATAATCAAAATAAATGAAACTTGACAACAAATTTATGGATAATCTTTATATCTGCGCTACTATAAATGTCGATTATCCTTTATATTATGTTAATGATAACGAAAACATGTGACTCATTACAGTACCTATCTGTTTTATTATTTAGTCATGGAGGTGTTAAACGATCCAAATGTTTAATCCTTACTATATTAATATTATAAATTCGAAAGTAACTCTGTCTGTCTATCTGTCTGTCTGTTAACTTTCATGGCTAAACCACGCAACCAATTTAGATTAAATTTGGTACAGATATAGTTTAAAACCTGGGGAAGGACATAGGCTACTTTTTATTGATGTAGGTACCACGCGGGCAGAGCCGAGCGCAAAAGCTAGTCAATAATAAGCACAATTCTAATAATCATAAAACAATTAATGTCGAAGTCGTCAGTATATCAAATAAAATAATCAGAAGATTATTTTATTTGATAATCTGACGATGAACTTAATTTTAAATCTAAAATTGATGTCTAGCCTATATCGATATAATTTCAGACTTACGACCACTCCTACCACTAACAAGTAAAAGTTATCCGAAAGATAAATTCTATCTGGAGGTGGTAGTACAAGCCCTTAGTCTAATAAACAAATACCGTTAATAATAATACCTAATGTTGTTTTAATGTTTTATCTTTGTTTAGGTAATAAATCAAAGTGCCTATACGAGGGATATATATAATTCAAATGGATTTATTGATATAATTATAAGTTAAATATTGAATTATGGCAACCAACTTACCCATCCTATACCGTCGTGGAAAGGAGTGTCGTCCCAGTTGATCTCAGGAAATCGCTGGAGGACTACGCCGCTGTTCAGACCGGTCCCTACAACAATAGGAATACAAAAATAAATTACTGGGTTAAAGCACAATTATCGCACTAGATTTATTGTGACACAAGCTATGGAAATAACCTCACATACAAAATTAGAAATATTGTAGTTATCGCCCCCACAAGTCTTGGTGCAATCAAAAAGCTTTATATTCAAATTATTGACATTACCACAGAAAATAAGTTAAAAAATCATGCTTCGTAGAAATCATGGTGCCGGCAATGCGGTCTGCAGCCCTATAGTGAGAACAATGTAATCGAAGCTATATTTATGCAAACTAACGGCTCGTCACATATACTGCGAACAGCACGAGCGAGACACAAGCTCTAGTGGTGGACCTATTATTATCGATATCGATATGCCTTCTTGCTATTTGTGGACGGTAAGTATAATCAATTCATGTCTGCTTGCGAGACTGATGTAGCAAGACAACACTTGGCATGCAATGCTATATGTATATGTTTATTAAAATATATAATAATTAATTTTAAACATGTCAAAGCAGTCGGTATATTTTTATCATAATGAATACAACAATGGTATATTAAAAATATACTTTCTGTATGCAAGTTACCACATATCGGTTGCCTTGACTAAAGTGGTCGCGATGCAAGGATAAAATTTCCCAACGTTGAAAATTATTGTATTCATAAAAATGTTGCAACATTGCAAAGCTTTGTCAATCTTTTGTATGAACTGTGTCTAACAGTTCTGACAAAACTGCGTCGAATACTATTACATTATATATTTAACGTTAACGTATTTTATTAATTACAACAAAGAACTATTCTAAGAACTCGTTCGTCGAAATAGTTGTCGCTCTCATCCGATACAAGCATCGATATTCAACAATCGAAACATCGACAACATAATATCGTTAACACATACTCATCACTTCAGCATGCGTTCAAGTCAACACCGGCGTCGTCAACACAGGCGATTGTGTGGCTAATGAATGTGGAACGGTCATTGGAATATACTTCAAGTTTCTATGACGGATGACGTCAGTACACCAAAACACTGTTTAGCGGTAAATAATTATGCTGTCTTTACTTCATGTGCAAATGAACAATATGCGTGTCACTGTCAGGTCAGCTAGCTATACTAGTTAGTAATAATTCAATAGGTTTGTGTTGAGACTGCCTACAGGACCGTTACACTGCCAGGCTGATTAGACCACCAGAGTCTTACCTAGAGCTAGCGCATTTGGCTTTCACCAAAGCAAAGCTAGTTTGAGACAGACTTGTGTCGTGACATAAGTTTGCAATGATTTTGGTGTTGGTTGAGGTTATGGGTTCGTTGCCCAGGTTGGGCAAAGTGTTACTGTGTTTACTATAACAAATTTCTAAACACAGCGTCTGTAAATAGAGAGGTAGACGGCATAAAAGGGAATCATCGTAAGATAAACCGGATAATTGTGTGTATTTTAAATACTCTCTTAATCTATCAATTAGTTTGGCTACACTAATGTCAACTTTACTTTATTCTCATGCTGAGTTTTGGCTCTTATATTTAAATAAAAAGTGTATTTTCCATTTAACTTATGAAAGAAAAATACATCAATAATATAACAATAATCACCGCACAAATACACACACTTTTTCACGGACGACACTCGAAGCAATCGGCAACAAAGTAATATTTAAGTAGAATCATAACTTAAATAACATAACAGAGAATTTCTTTCGAAGGTCTTCAAGTTTTGTCTTAACTTTAATGGCAAAAGGCATTGCCTCTGGGTAAACTTCATGACTCTGGTTGGCCGCAAATAACAGATATAATTGAAGGGGAAGTTGGCCGAAAGTTTTCCAATTATTTATGTTTTGGGAGCCAGAACATTCCCTAATTTTCACTTAACTCTTACTACATCTAACGCGTTGGTACTCCGGCATAAGTTTTGTAGCTGCTTGCGGCAGATTGTGAGGATTCGTTAGTCAAGAAGTGTTTCTAACCTTAGGCAAGATTAGAAACACGGCAATTCAGTAGCAATACGGAGTCGTGACATAAGGTGTCGACTTGAGGTGATGTCATTAAGCTCGGGTCCTACAACGTGACGACCTATAAATATAGCTGACCAAATGTGTGTACATTTCCACCTTCTCCTTCCCCGAAGTAGTGATTGGTATTTTCAGGTATCAGTCTGTGTATACACGCATTGAATGCTGGCCTTTGTAACTTGTTTTGTGACTATGTGTCTATAGCAAGGCATTCAATAACATAACATCACGCGTGTTTCTTACATAAGGGTTATTATTTAGTTACTTATTTATTTGGTAGAATTACAGAATACAGATCACATGGTTATTAGAAAAGATCTTACAGTAAAAAGTATTTGAATCTAAAGTAAGCAAGCAAGGGCCTTATAAGAACTCTATTAAGATTGTCATTACATGCGCTACACACTCTTCAACGTGCTGTCTATTTTACGCGCATACAATGACAGTCCTTGATAATAAAACAATGTCCTCCAGACCAAATTTTGGTCACGGCGGCCAATCTTAACGGAGACAGGGCATTTGCTCAGGAGATATTATAGTGCTCAAGCGTGTGCGCAAACACAAGTGCACTCTCTGTTCCTTAACTCTCATGATTCGATGGAACTGTAATCCGACAAGACCGGAGAGAGATCAGGCGCAGGACCAATGTGCTTTCTGAGGCACGCGGGTGTCTAATACCGCCAACTTTCTAAATCCGGGCTGCTATTGAGATTTCTTAACAGAAAATCCCAATAACTTTTTGTTGGCCAGACCCGGGATTCAAACCCGAGACCTCACACGCCATCCTTTGGTCAGTTATTCTACACAGTATCAATGCACTACAAAATTTTAGAGATGGCCTTGTAATCTGGTACTCAAATGTGTGAGAGTTTAGGTAGACTACAAGCGCAAATCATAAGCATAAAGATTCGGAGACAGTTTGCATCTTGTGCCAGAAAATATTGTTATCTCTTTTATGCTATGGATCATCCTAAAAATAAGACCAAACAATTCCAATATGTCTAACAGACCCACAAAGATTTTAAATTACATTATAACCTACACGACGAATTCCGAGTACTAAGAAAATTTTTGATTAAATCCTGCGCATACTTCATACCACATTAAAATTTCAAAAAAATGCATCGTCGTCGATAATTTCGTCAGGTTTTATGATGTAAAACAAGTATAATTTCGCATATACCTGGAACGAGCCGTAAGTAATGGTCAGGTGCATGCGTGTACGCATAACGGTAGGTATTGTAAATCACTGTAGTTAGTATTTATGTGGCGATTACTGGATGATGATGTAGTAAGCTTTAGTCACCTGGCTGTTAATTTTACATACACACGTTTAAACCCGAAGGGATAGGTACAGGAGTACTGCATTAATATTTCGCCAGATAATTCCCATGTGGTATTACCCAGTAGAGTAGTGTTTTTGGAGTATCAGGCCAATCGGAAGTATTTTCTGCCGATTGACCTTAAACATAAACACACATATTTTAAAACACAGCATGCAAGAGCTACATACATAAATACATAAATAGATTTTCACACTAAAGGACCCAGTTGAAAACCAGCGTCAGGCTTTCGTCTGACACATGCTGAACTGGGCCCTATTTGACACTACTGTTGACACTTATCTTATCTTATCCTATCTTGGGGCCAGTCAGTGCAGACCGGCGACACTTCGACCCAGTGGGATCTTTTGTGTCGACACTCCCAATAACGACTGCCATAGACGTTCATGTCATAGCAGCCGGGACCAACGGCTTAACGTGCTTTCCGAGGCACGGAGCAGGGTGATAATTGTCAATCAATACGCACATAATTACGAAAAGTCATATAACTTCCGAAAGTCAGAGGTGCGCGACGTGGGTTTGAACCCGAGACCCTCTGCATTGCAGTCTGATGGTCTCCCCACTGAGCTATCGCTGCTCTACTGTTGACATTTACTTTATATATTGTATTTTGTTTATTTTTCTGTTTTGGTTTCGTTTCGCTAAGTTTATGTTTGTATCTAAGTCTTTCTTTTTGTTTTATACTTGTTATTATGTGTTTGTGGTATGTGTCAAATAAATATATTTTTCTTTCTTTCTTTTATTTATCTTTTGCCAGCCAACTTAACTAAAAAGAAAATAATTTCCTGTTTAGGATCTCTATATAATTATTACAGGACTGAAACGTAAGCCGAGTACCTACCGTCATTTTATTACATGGTAAATCACTAAGGGGGCTCCAGAGAGATAATAATTCGAACTTAACAAGCACTGCTCGGTCTTTGTCTTTGTATTTTACGTATCTTTACGCGTTGTCTAAAAATAGCAATGTGGCGCTGTTGCCGTGACTCCAAATAGGTCAAGGACTCGGTCAAACGGGCACTTGGACAGTCAATTTGAATTAGTGTCTTCCTTATGACTGCAGATTAACTTTTTGTAACAGTAATTACCAGTTATCAAAGTAAACAGCCTATTAGGATGAACTGTGTTGCCAAGTCTAAAAAACAACATCTTAGAATCGAATCCACAGTATCTGTCTATCTATGACTGTTTAATAATACAGCAACACAAGTTGATAATTATTATTAGACAGATTTCGAAATATTTCAACAAGACAATGATAATTCACAATTTCTTTGAGCATTCATAGTTATAGAAAACTTCAACATGTACTCACTAAGTAACTAGATATTAAAAATAAATCAATTTTATATCCTGAATAGAATTTTAGAATATAAAATTATTTCTTCACTGTTTCGCTACTAATAATGATGACTATAATACTCTCAATGAATGATAATTAAATTTATTCATGTGACGTATTACTGCATATGTTCGCCAGCCCGCAATACACCAATGAGATAAATTACGACCTATTCTTTCATTTCTCATAGAAAACTCGTACTTAGAAGTAGAAGAAATTAAAACGGTTACTATTATTATCGTCTTCGAATTAGGGCATTCAGTCAGCTTTCTCATCTTGGTAGGGTTAAATATATCCAGCGCAAAAAGGCCCTAAGGTGAACTTAAGCTACAAACAAACTAAAAGCAAGATAAGTCACAGCTGATCACAAAAATAATGGGAAATTGTTAATCATTCAATCCACATGGGGATAGTTTCAATGAGATTAAAAATAAGTTATATCAAATACTCTAAAATAGTTCTAAAGTGATAGGTGGAACTGAAACAGTAATCACAGTCAGTTGGGCGCCAAGCAGTCACGTTCAATGAGATGCATAAACTCTGGGAGTTTGTTGGCAAACAATACGGAAGATTTAGTCACACAATCTTTGGGACTGTTTATGTGATTTGTATAACATGCTACCTAAATTATTTATACAACCGTAAGCTAAAATGTGTCACTAATCCTACTAATATTATATACTACATTTTGCCCGAGGCTTCCGTCGCGTGAATGTACGAGTAAGTTAGGTTTTCCTAGGTACAAAAAAAAATAGATTAGTAACAGTACTGTTTTGGATGACAAATACCTTAAGGCCTATTCTGTTCCCCTGACACCATGTATGCAAATTTACATGATGTTATTTAATCACGCAAAAACTGGTAAATGAATTTAGAACCTACACACGTGAACCTAGACACGCAGATTGGATGTCTTGAATTAAAACATAGTTTATATTTTTGCCCGGTTTGCCATCCTGTGGGTATTCCGCGGGCGAAACCGCGGGCATAAGCTAAAACGGTCATATTTAAAGATCGTAACCTGGTCACACTAAAAAGTATAAGTATGTTTTATTCCTTACTCTTATTATAAACGCAAATGTGTGTTCGTTGGCTAATCATTATGTTACGCAACAATGGACCAAGTGTTAAAGTGATTTATTCCCAAGATGATCGCGCCTTGCAAGTTCAGAACCAATACAGCGAAGATGCAGGTAAAAGCTAATATGAACAGAAAATTTGTTCTTATGCCCACATAACGTACAATAAAAATTATGTCCAGTAACATAACACCGACGTTTAGCAGGTCATTTCGAACACAAAACTCATGAATAAAACATTATATATTTCCACCGGGCTTTCCCGTCCGCTGCTCCAGGCATCTGATTTACATAAAAAATATAATCTGTACAGGTCACGACATATTTTTCAGTATAAAGCACTGAAACCTTTTCCAGTCCAGAACGTAGAACTTTATGCATTGTTAGAATATTTTGTATGGAGAATCTCGAGCAATAAATAAAGTCTATTGTCTGTGGCTGCATATTATTCGTCTTTGTGTGGTCGACGCCATTACTTACTGTGGTCGTAAATACGATTAATGGATTATGCCTAAAGATAGGCAACAGATTCTTTCTGCTATGTTAGTTTTTGCTGAAAATGGAAGGATGTAACCGATTTATTTTGTTGCTCCTGAATATTGTCTTCCGTTGTAGGTGCCTATTTATCTAAGACTGTATAGTAAAAGGAATATCGATCCGGAAATAACAAAATAAGTTTTTCCGAATAGTTGTTTCAGTTTACATACTGTAAACATTTGACCATATATGTATAACACCAATATCTCACCAGGTATGTTTCAGTCTTCACGTAATTCTCTCTGTTAATTTGCTGTTCCCGACGGGGTCCATAATTATATAATCTGTTTATAAATCCACCTTTATTTGTATAACATTATCGAATGCAATTAATTTTATGTATTGAGTAATAGCGATCAAATGTACCTATAGCTGCTACCGCCTACTGGGCATATTTTAAAACTTCGCACTGCTACTGAAGAAGTAGAAACATCAATGCTGAATGGAGACAGACCATTTGTTGCCACAATACCTATGTATTTATTTGCAAACAACATATTTAATTGTGTTTTTAATTATTTTGTTCTGTTTTATAAGAAAAAATATGTAGTAATTATTAAGGCTTTGTGGCAATCAAGAATGTTTTCTTTCTGTCTTTCTTTTCTAAGTCTCTAAGAGTAAACACCAATAACACTACCCGACCCAAGAATAAAATGTAACCATAAACGCAATTTTATGCAACGTTAACTAACCAGACAAAACAGAACAGCCACGGGATGGATGAAGTGGAGACAACTCACAGGCGTAATGTGCGACAAAAAGATGCCCATTAAAATTAAAGATAAACTGTACAAAACAGCAATAAGACCCGCTATCCTATACGGTACAGAGTGCTGGGCGTCTAATAAACAACATTTGTCCAAACTGCACACTACAGAAATGCGCATGTTACGCTGGTCAGCGGGTGTCACACTGATGGATAAAGTGCGGAACGTTCACATCCGCGGTAGTTATAAAGTTGCACCCATCGCCGACAAAGTCAAGGAGAGACGCCTCCGCTGGTACGGGCACGTACTCCGTCGCCCAGAAGGTCATATAGTGCGAGTAGCCCTTGACTTACTCACGGCGACTCGACGACGGGGTAGACCACCCGCCACCTGGCTGACAACAGTCCAAAAGGACATGCAGGAGTATGGAGTGGGTGCCTCAATTGCTCAAAACCGGAAACAATGGAAGAAGCAGACAAGGAGAGCCGACCCCAGATGACGGGACAAGACTTAGGAAGATGATGATGGTAACTAACCAGACAGTTAGAGTTAGACCACTTACTCTCCTATACAATTCTACATTTATGTATATTGTGTTGGTAGTTCGTTTTAATACTACACCTACTTTATCCAACTCGTGCACGCGAACAATTTGCAGACCGAGCAAGTTATTTAATATGCACAGAAACTGTAATGTAGATAGCCCTTGATTTAACATACCCGTTTGATCAGAAAAGAGCATAAAAATTCAAAAATTTTACCAAAATTCTTATGGTAAAAAGTACGTACGCCATACGTCATTATGTATTCATTACAAGCTTTGATACTCCGAGGACACGATGCATATTGCTAGTCACGTCCCGCCAGACGGTTCTCAAATTATTTAACCACTAGTTTTTGCCCGTTGCTTTGCTCGCGACAATGCAGATTTAACTTTGTCACTCATTTTCTATCCCTCGGAAACAGTACTTTTTCTAGATGAAAGTTACTCCTTTTATTGTACCTCTTACAACGTGTATTCGAATGCGAAGTTACATGATCATTGGTCAAGTAGTTAAGACGTGAAAACGTAACAAACAAACAAACTCACACACGCGTTGATAATATTACACTACCTTAGAGCCTCGCTGATTTCAGCATGAATGGGCCGGCTCGACCGGGGAAGTACTACCCTCTCACAGAATATCGACGTGAAAGAGCAGTGTTCGTACTGTTGTGTTTCGTTTGGTGAGTGAGAGTGCCGGAGGCCCAATCACCCTCTTTCCCCCTTCCCGCTCCTTCTCCTTCCTACTTCCTTGTTTTCCTAAAGGGTCGGCAACGCGCAAGCCCCCTCTGGAGTTGCAGGCGTCCATAGGCTATAGTGACCACTTACCATCAGGTGGGCCGTGTGCTTGCTTGCCACAATAGTGGCATAAAAAAAAAAATTTTGGCGGCTTCACTTGCATTGATGTAGATTTTGTCAATAAATTTTATTCCTCAAGAATAGTATTGTTTTCTGGATGAGAGGTACACTATGTCCTTTTCTATCCATGACAACGAGTACCTATGCAAACTATAAAGATCGGTCGAGTAGGTAAGGCGTGTAACCGTTACAAACTAACAAACTCACATTCGCATTTATAATATTAGTTAGGGTAGTGGCGCGGTTTTGCTTATTTTTTGTACGTTGATACACTTCGCTACCTGTTATACGCAGTAATGTAATTCCTTACACAATGTGAATGCGAAAGTTCGGATGTTTGTTAACTTAAGCACGCCACAATGGATAAACTAATGCTTATGAATAAGAAAGTTTGTATATGTCTGTGTATTCTACAGTTTGAAAGGGAACTATGAAACGAGGTTTTATTCAGCATATTTCTTCTAGATCTAAATATTTTAAATATAATATTATTATGAATGCAAATGTGAGTTTGTTTGTTTGACATGCTTTCAGGCTTTATCTACTCCAGTCAGGGATACAGAATAGGACATAGAGTATCTTTCATCCAGAAAAATACACTGTTACTAACCTAGCCTTTTACGCGAGCAAACCCGCGGAAAAAATCTAGTATCAAATAATTCATATCACCAAGAAAATAAAAAATGTCGTTGTGACAGAAAAAGCTTCGCAATTTCCAGTTTAACATGTATAAATAATGATTTTACATAAGATACAACCGCCCACGCCAACGGCACAAAATTTGGATATACCTAAATTTAGCTAGTTCTAGTCACAATGGAAGACTAGGGTCGCTATAAAATAGAAACGCCAATAAAGTCTATTTCCATATGGTTGATTTGCCTGCAGCTTATATCGATCTAACAGCATGCATAGATTATTATATTGGTTAAGCGCTCCTAGATACCTTAACCATAACATTTTGGGGAATGATTTTCGGGCTAAGATTACATTCATTAATAAGGCAATGTAGTTTTACAAGAAAACTGCATTTCATGTAATAATAAACCTCCCTCAATCAGCTCTTGACTTCCACAGCTGCACATAAATACACACCAAGGCATAATTACTACGTCTACTTCGCTAAAAACTTTACAAGTTAGTAATACCTACTCATTATTGCATTCGAATGATATCTATTCGAATACAGTTGGGCTTATATTGAGTTATAACTTACGCAGGTTGGTTACGAAAACAGCGAGCACTTATGTATAGTGTTATCGATACATATAAACATAATTCGAAGACACATCGCTAATATAGAAATATACAAATTCAGATACGAAACAAGTTTCGGTATAATAAAAAATAATCTACAAAAAAGACCTTTTGCACACGACAGATTAGCAAACACAAAGTCAATATTCTATCCAGTAGCAAGTAGCAGCAAATCGTATGTGACGCGTTTAATTCAAAATAGAATCTCTATTACGGCTTATTCCTCAACTGCACGAACTTAATTAACATTCACGTGTTTAGCCAAACAAGCGAGCAGTTTTTTATTTCGTATTACCTCACGTCAAGCGTAACTGTACGTGGTGACTTCACTTGTTAAGATAGGTTTTATTAACCATATAAGAAGACAAATTTGCGAGCGTGCATGAAGAATGCGAATAGCTATTAGGTATGTACGTCAGGATCGTAGCAAGTATTTGTATATGCCTATTCCTGCAGGAAACAGACAGCGATATGCAAGTACAGATGAATAGATATAACTGAGTTGTGATCTACATCCGTGGCGATGTAAAGAATAGAGCGAAGACAGGCTGCCCAGAGACGTAGGCATTAACGAACGCGCAAAAGCCAAGCTTAGGATCCTGGTTTCTAGCGATCAAGCTGGGCAAAGCAACATACCTTGGTCTAGCAGCGTTATTCAATTTTACTGTCACAAACAACATTATCAATAGCAAAATGGAGTGTGAAACTATACCCGGTATACGCCATTACGTCATTTACTAAATGGTTCATGTGAATAGCCAGGGAAATGTGTGACAAATGCGATATATGTCTACTTAACCTCGATTTATTCGTAATGCTATCTTTTATTGTTTGCTTTCACTGTCCGCCACGTCTCCAATTATAGTTATTTTGACGTTGACATTGAGTCTGGCGTGTTTCTATAGATATGACGTCACTGTCTGCTACAGCGAACCAATGGGCGTTGTTTTATTACTATATTATAAAGTGTTTATTTATCAACAATCTGGTCTGCACGTGAATGTCTCCCGAGGGATGTTATGGTTATTGTTCTGATATATATTTCTATACTAGATGTTCCCGCGGTTTCACGCTCGTTTATCATTACTGCGCCGCCCCTGTGGGTCGTAACGTGATGTTATATAGCCTATAGCCTTCCTCGATTAATAGGCTATCCAACACTAAAAGAATTTATCAAGTCGAACCAGTAGTTCCTGAGGTTAGCGCGTTCAAACAAACAAACAAACTCTTCAGCTTTATAATATTAGTATAGATTATAATATAAGGTAGTAGTCATCCTAACTCAAATTTTAAATGCGAATATAAGTTTGTTTGTTAGTTATGTCCTCACGTCTTAACTATCATCATAAAATTTCACATACACCTTGTCAGGGGTACAGAAAAGGATACCCTTCATCTAGAAAGAGAAGTACAGTTCCCGAGAGGTACAAATTTATTAAGAAAATCTACATTGACACGAGCGAAGCCGCGGGCAAAAACTAGTTAAATAAGTGTATGTTATACTGACAAACGTACACGATGTATCTAAGTGGCACTTCATGATATAGGAGTGTGACAATTTGTCGACCAAATAGGGTTATTTGGGAGAATATTCGTTAAGTAGCTTATACTTAGTAGCGACTAGCGGCACCGTCACACGGCTGCGACTGTAGAGATTACGTTTGGCCTCCATTATCTGACGACAAAACATAACTGACGAAATGTGGTTGTGGAAAATTTTCTCAATTTCTTAATCCTTTAATAAGATTGAAGCGTACCGTTGTACATTTAACACTGTACGTATATTAGATGTTTATACTTCTGAATCCTTAAATTTAATATTAGTAAAATTGTATTAAGTAAACTGCTAGTTTTTTACGCTTTTTCGCTCCACGTGATATATCTGTGCGCTAAGATAGACTAGACTATGTTCTGGATAAACAATAATCCTTCTTTTCCTCCGTTATACACTATAGGCGTGATTGAGGTACAAATATCTTCAAAATGTTCCATATTATTTTTAATTAGCAGGACTTTTTGTATATATTTAATTTTTTTGCTACATTGTGTAGTCTTTGTTTTAAAATAATTGCGTAAAGGCTTTAAATATGCCAAAAAAAGTTTATATACATTTTTTACGATTTTAAAGTAGATATACATTTAACTCGTGACAAAAATAAATAAACACCTAGAAAAATCTGCATTTAAATACACACATCGCAAGCTTAGCATTTACAAGCACAACTTGAATAATATTATACAGTTCGTGTGTAGTACTAGTGGTTTAGCTTAGCTTAGCTTAGCTTACTTGGTACTGCGCCAAAAGTTCAAGGCACCGCGCACCGGCTGCATGCTTACCTTTATTTAGTTTAAATCTATACTAATATTTTGTTTGTTTGAACGCGCTAATCTCAGGAACCACCGGTTCGATTTGAAAAAATATTTTAGTGTTGGATAGCCTATTTATCAAGGAAGGCTATATAACATCACGCTACGACCCACGGGAACCGCGCAGTAACGATAAACGCGAGTGAAACCGCGGGAACATATAGTACTATGTATTTGTGAGATTGGCTAAAAGCTAGTCAGTAAAGTAGAGCTTCTAAATAGAAGATATAGTATGTAAGAACACTTAATAGTATTGTCTATGGCATGCTTATGCTCTAGTATGTAAATCGACTGGACAGACATTAGAAATTGGAAGTTATGACATGCTCTCGCGACTTATCAAAGTCAAGAATATATACGTTATCCAATATGTGATTAATACTTTTACTTTAAGGAAAGACATCGTAAGTTTCCAGGATATTAGGTTCGAAAATAACGTCGAGAAGATTATATGGGAATATACCTATCTGGAATTTACCAACTTATTACTCACGTACTAACCAGAAGAAGTGTGTAGGTACTGCGCCAGCTAGTGCAGTTTATAAATGGGGTAGAATTGATTTATTTTATAATACGCTGTCATTGTTGCGACACTAAGACACGATCTAAAAAATATAGTATTTTTGTTAACTTCTAAATATTTAAAATATTGCCGACATAATTGTTGCTGATTTCTGATCAACGGTCTACTGCTTTCTTGGCATTTATGCTGTGTAACAAAACATAAGCTAACAGTAAGATGCAGGATGCTATGCGTTAAGAATAATGATGACTTATTGTTTTGATATACTTTATCGTGCTAGCTCAGTTATATTTAACCTGATTGTTATGTTTATAAAAACAATAATTACTTGTATGCTCCACAGATAACTAGGTCATACAATATCGCCGAAGGACAAGTCTGCATAATACTTATAAAATATTGATTAAGGAGAGGAACTTTCACATTTTCCTTCGACATCAGGCGCTTCTTTAATATCCGGAACTCGAAAGCCACTTTACAATATTCTGCTTTCAAAACAAATAGGCATTATGTATCGATTTAAGCAATAGATTACTTATTGATTGAACCTAGCAGTCTATACAAACGATGTTTCTCCTGGTTTATTCTGCGTGATTTTAAATTAGCACTGTAGGTATATTTATAAAATGTTGTTGAATAGTTCTTATGTGGTTCGTGGATTTAACAAAGAAAGTTTTAGCTCCTTTAAAATCGTATTATAGGTGCCTACGACCCACTCTCTCTCTTATGTGACGCAGACGAAGTTGCGCGGGTCAGCTATCTATACTAATATTATAAAGCTGAAGAGTTTGTTTGTTTGTTGGTTTGAACGCGCTAATCTCAAGATAGCCTATTTATCGAGGAAGGCTATAGGCTATATAACATCACGCTACGACCCACGAGGGCGGCGCAGTAACGATAAACGCGGCTGAAACCGCGGGAACATCTAGTAATATATGTATAAAAGTACCATTATGTACAACGCTATGTATTTTAGAGATAGAGTGAACGTCAGTGCCTGTGCTAGTATTAACTGTGTGTTTAGATTTAATTAGATAAAATTAAATCCGAAATCACGTTAAATTTATTATTTACCAACAAACAGTTACTGTATTCGTCTAAATAAACATATGCTTAATAACTTCTTATATCTCCGTTACTACACTCAAGAGCAGCGATAGCTCAGTGGGGAGACCAACAGACTGCAATGCAGAAGGTCTCGGGTTCGAACCCACATCGCGCACCTCTGACTTTCGGCAAGTTATATGACTTTTCGAAATTATGTGCGTATTGATTGATAATTATCGCCTGCTCCGTGCCTCGGAAAGCACGTTAAGCCGTTGGTCCCGGCATCTATGGCAGTCGATATTGGGAGAGTGTCGACACAAAAGATCCCACTGGGTCGGAGTGTCGCCAGTCTGCACTGACTGACTCCCACATAAGATAAGATAAGATACTACACTCAAACATAAACCCAGAACCCACAACATTTTAACAACGGTTCTAAATGCAAGTATTCATGAAATTAATGGCAAGGTTGTTGTACATTCATGGTCGATTGGTCGTCATCCATTAGACATACGTTGGCATTCAATTCTAAATTGTTCTGCACGATACTTAAACACGAATTTGCAGTTATGAGGTAACCGTACTAAACGCGTGAGTTATGTGACCATTATTGATGTTTATACTAAAAAATAGCAATCAATAAGTAAAAGAATAATAGACAATGGGTCTCAATCGCAATTGTTAAGTTTGTATCTAAAGGTACGCATACCTATGTTCCGTCGTTATTTATTCCTCTAAATATTTACCAATGCAATTAAGACCCATTATCTAATATTGTAGTATGTGTACAAATCGCGATTGTCTAAAGAAAAAGCAATAATTTGTAATACGTACGAGTAAAATTGTATAATTATGGGATATTCAATTTTGATTGTTAAGTTATTATAAAGTGTTAATATTTTCTTCTACTAGAAAATCTATACTAATATTATAAAGCTGAAGAGTTTGTTTGTTTGTTTGAACGCGCTAATCTCAGGAACTACTGGTCCGAATTGAAAAATTCTTTTAGTGTTGGATAGCTCATTTATCGAGGACGGCTATAGGCTTTATAACATCACGCTACGAACTACGGGGACAGTGCAATAATCATAAACGCGGGTGAAACCGCGGGCACATCTAGTTATTAATAAAGCACCACTTACCATCAGGTGGGCTTATTTGCCACCTTAATTGTATAAAAAATAAAGAAAAAGAAGAAGCTAAACCCCGATCGTAGATTACTACGCGAGACCTTTACGACGCAAATTACAGTAATAATAATAATAATAATAATAAACTGGCAACACTGGAAGTCAAACATCGAAAATTTTGATCGTCCGTTTTTATACAAAAATTATTTCTAAAATTGCAAATTTACAATATCAAAATATATATAGTTTCTTTAAAAAAGTCCATAAGATCACAACAATAATCATTTTCACAAGAAATATCTACATAAACCATAAATTAACCCGAAATCAGCAAACAGAAAAATGACAGCAAATGTCAAAATGAAAATTAAGAAAACCACCTATATCATCATTTAATACGATGTTGACTAGAGCAAAAGCCAGAGCAGAAGCACAAGAAAGATCTCCGGACTTGCCGCTCAGCTCCGCCTCGCAGTCGCCGGGTCCCGCATTAGCGGCGGTGGCTACTGCAGAGGCGTCGAGCTCATCAAGCGGCGAGTATTTCTCTCCGCCGGCGTCGCCGTCACCTGTACGTCGGCGAGGAAGAGGCCGGCCACCGACACGCCTGGGACCCAGAGGCCCACCGGCCCCGGGACGGGCCCCCGCTATCGGTGGTAATGTGCACCGCATGAGATGGACAGAATCAATGAATGAAAATGTCATGCGGGCATATTTTATGGCGACAGAGGGAGGAATCAACCTCACTTCCTACCGTGATCGTATGCTGCCTCTGTTTCAGGACTTGGAGCCAGCTGTCAACGTTTCGGCACAACGACTGTCCGATCAAGTGCGGGCAATCCAACGTTGTCACCTGTTGGATGAAGCTGCACTTGAGAGGCTTCGCTCTGACGTACGTGGTAACCCTCCTATCCTTTCTACCACACAAAATATAACTCAAATAAACTGCATAACACCTGTACCACATACAAACGGTGTTGAAGAAGTGGATAGTAGGGATACACACGTAAGTACCCGGTGCATCGATAAACTAAGGAGTGCCTTGGAGTGCGCTGTTCGGGAATATAGGTACACAAGTTTAGAAAATAGACCTCGCCTACCCCGGTTGCCCATGCATAAGAAAAATATGGCGCTAGTTTGTGCCCTGGATTCGCTACTGTCTATTTATTTAGACAGTAGTGAAGATCTTGGTGATACGCACTCAATTTTGTACTGTGCGGCTGTTGCGGTGTGTCGAGTAGCAGGTATTAAATTTACATACAATAGTGAAACTGCTACTCGAACTGATACCGTACCGGCCTGGCAGTGTAGGATTGAGCGGCGTATCGCCGAATCTAGGGCACTCATTGGCAAGCTAATCTGCTTCAGGTCGGGCAATACACGCCCGAGAGTGATGCGTTTTGTGACCCGGGCATTTGTGGGAACGGGCATTGAGCCTCACGAATATGCTTCACGGGTCACAGAACGCATTGACTTCCTGAAGCAGAAGGTTTATGCGTGGTCAAACCGAATTAGGCGATACAAAAAAAGAGTGGACCGATATACCCAGAACCGCGCATTCCAAAAAAACGAGAGGTGTGTGTACAGAGTGTGGGAACGATCCAATTCAAGTGTGGATGATGGACGTCGACCAGATGTTGAAATTACAAATAATTTTTGGCGTAATATTTGGTCGGCGCCCACCAGCCACACGGAGGGCGATTGGTTCAGGGATGTCAAGCGAGCGTGTGAGGCAATAAATCAAATGGAGCCTGTAACCATTAGGCCAGAAGATGTATCTTGTGCGGCCCGTTCGCTCCCGAATTGGAAATCACCGGGACCGGACGGATTGCACAACTTCTCGCTGAAGTGGTTACGCAGTACTCACGATCGATTGGCGTCCCAGTTCCAATTGGCTCTGGAATCGGGCTCGTTGCCAGACTTTTTAACCACTGGTATAACCCACCTGCTCTTTAAGTCAGGGTGTACCACGGACCCCAAAAACTACAGACCTATTACGTGTCTGCCGACTGTTTACAAACTTTTTACATCCATTTTGAGAACAAAATTATCACATCACATAAATACTAACCATATCATGTCCATATCTCAAAATGGATGTAGAAATGGGGCTCGTGGTACCAAAGAGCTACTCCTTATTGACATGACCATTTGCCAACAGGTACGTCGTCACCGAAGGGATTTGGCGACATGTTGGATAGATTATAAGAAGGCCTATGACTCTGTGCCCCATACATGGCTCTTGAAGGTGCTGGAGTTGTACAAAATAGATACAACTTTATGCACTTTCTTGAAGACGTGTATGGGGCAATGGAGGACTGTCCTTCGCTATCCGGGATGTCGGCAGATCCAGAGTGATGGTATGTCTATAATGATCAAGCGGGGTATATTCCAGGGTGACAGTTTGAGTCCACTGTGGTTTTGCCTGGCTCTAAACCCTCTTAGTACTTTACTGGAGAATTTGGAGCTAGGCTACCGGTTGCAGAGTAGAGGCCAGGTCATATCTCACCTTTTTTACATGGATGACCTTAAATTATTTGCCCCCACCCATCTTCAGCTGACAGAGTTACTAAAGGTAACTGAAAACTTTAGTAATTCTATCAGAATGGAGTTTGGTGTGGACAAGTGTGCGGCAATGTATGTAAAGCGAGGTGGGATTGTGGAATCTGATGGGATGGAACTATCGGATTCCTCAAGACTTAGGACTCTCTCTGCAAACGAAACATACAAATATCTGGGTATGTCGCAGGCGTTGGGCATTTCAGAGACTGGCATGAAACAGACATTGCGGGATCGCTTCTTTGACCGCCTGACAAAGATACTCAAAAGTTACTTGTCGGGCGGTCATAGGGTGCGTGCTTATAATGGCTGGGCCATGCCGGTCTTAATGTACTCCTTCGGCATACTCAGATGGACTCAGACTGAACTGGAGGCCCTGGATAGAAAGGTCCGTACACTGTTGACCGCATACCGGATGCATCACCCGCGCTCGTCTGTAATGAGGCTGTACATCCCGCGGAAATGCGGGGGTCGTGGCTTTCTAAGTGCCAAGACCCTCCATAATCGTGAGGTGTGCAGTCTTAGAGAATATTTTCTCCAGACCGGCTCGGGTGTGCATCGGGCTGTAGTCTCAGTGGACAATGGCCTTACCCCGCTGGCTCTGGCTAAGGAGAACTGGCGCAAACCTGTGGTACTCAGTACTGATGACCGCAGGGATGTATGGAAAGGTAAAGAGCTGCATGGACGCTTCTATCGGGCCTTACACGGGCCCGATATTGATTTAATATCTTCTGTGGCCTGGCTACGTTTCGGCGATATTTTTGCCGAAACAGAAGGTTTTGTCTTTGCAATAATGGACGAAGTTGTTATGACGAATAACTACCGGCGGCATATCCTGAAGGATGGGACGGTCGACATATGTCGGGCGTGTCACCAGCCCGGTGAATATCTCAGGCATATTGTCTCTGGGTGTTCCCGTCTTGCCAACGGCGAATATTTGCACAGACACAACCAAGTGGCCAGGATAATCCATCAGCAACTTGCCTTAAAGTACAATCTTGTGGATTCAGAGATACCGTACTACAGGTATGTGCCCGATCCAGTTCTCGAGAATGGTCGTGTCACTATGTACTGGGATCGATCTATCATCACTGATAGAACCGTTGTGGCTAACAAGCCAGATATTGTGGTGATAGATCGATTAGAGCGCCTTGCAATGATCATCGATGTCACCATCCCTCATGACGAGAACCTCGTGAAAGCTGAAAAAGATAAACAAATTAAATATCTTGACTTGGCTCGCGAGGTTGTCGACATGTGGGATGTAGGCTCGGCGATCATTGTACCGATAGTCGTTTCGGTAAACGGGTTAATTGCCAAGAGCCTCGACCACCATCTTAAGAGGCTCGCGTTGAATAGCTGGGTCAAGTCCTCGATTCAGAAGGCAGTATTGCTCGACACGGCGCGCATAGTGCGGAGGTTCCTTTCTCTGGAGCCCTAACCACCGATAGCTTGGTCCCTGCACCCGATATCGGTGGGTCATTTCAGTTTTTATATTTTTAAATATACATAATTTTTATATTTATATTTAAAAATGTAATTATTAGAGAAAATAAGTAATAAAGAGAATAATAATAATAATATTCTACCACATACACACAACACCATCTAGCCCAAACTAAGCAGAGCTTGTACTATGAGTACTAGACAATGGATAAACATACATATATACTTATTTTTTTGTAAATACATACATATTATACATAGAAACACCCAGACCAAGACAAACACCCATGTTCATGCACACAAATGTTTGACTTGTGCGGGAATCGAACCCGCGACCTCAGGCGTGGCAGTCGGTTACACTAACCACTACGCCATCGAGTCGTCGATACAGTGTTTATATCATGTAATGCAACAGCACTTCTGTTTCAAAATAAAGTATATTAATAAGCTCGACGCGGCCTGATTGAATTTGAGTATCTACTGGTGTAACAAAATTATAAATAACATTAATAAAACTCAGCCTTAGTTACAATAAACTGTGTTCCGTGTGCGACCGTTTAATATTGGAACGTGATTATTGCTAGGTATAAGCCACATTACGTTTACTTTTGATCGTAACAAACAATGTGACATTGTAACAATGTGTTCATAAAAATACCACACTAGTTGAAATGGATTTAGTTGCTTACTTAATAGATTTTACAAACGTACTTGCTGAAGTCCTACAATGGAATAAATTCTTGTGTCGCGAGAGGTTTTACAAACATAATAATAAACAAAGAACAGGCAAATAATTCCCAGATGTAGAACAACTATCTGTGGATCATACACATACCACGTGCGAGAGCATTGGTCAGAGCTCTGTGACTTATGGTAATAAGTTTATTCATCATTAAACTTGGTAAGTAATAAGTAACTGTAGCATGTAACGCCCATAATTATAAAAAGGCAAGTGTTGCACGCAGTGAGATGGCACTGAAAATTTCTGTTGATATATAACAATACGACATTTTTTTTTATACAACTAAAGTGGCAAACAAGCGTACGGCCCACCTGATGGTAAGTGGTCACCGTAGCCTATGGACGCCTGCAATACCAGAGGCATCACTTGCGCGTTGCCAACCCTTTAGGAAATAAAAGAAGTGGGAAGGAGAAGGAGCGGGAACGGGGAAAGAGGGTGATTGGGCCGCCGTCACTCTCACTCACCAAACGAAACACAACAGTAGGAACATTGCTATTACACGTCGATATTCTGGGAGAGGGTAGTACTTCCCCGGTCGAGCCGGCCCATTCATGCTGATATCAGCGAGGCTCTACTACACTCTTCCCACTGAGCTATAACTGATCACAACCCATTATATTATCAAGATAATACCACTGCCAGAAACTACATAGGTTTGAACCCTACAGCAGCCTCTACCAAAGGAATGTAGCTACTAAATACCAGACTATCAGCTAAATTCCTGAATGACATCTATAAAGTATATATCAGATCAGCTTTCAATAATCTCGCGTATCGATCGATTCACTTTCAACTAGCTCGTAGTAAATACTAATGCCGTAATGCGACATAAATAAAAATAAAAGATTTATTTATTAATTCAGGTGGACAAACTTTCACTATCTAACATAACTTGATTTCTTTCTATTATTGTCATAGAGAAATGTAAAATAACGACTAGCTGTGCCCGCGGTTTCACGCGCGTTTATGGTTACTGCGCCGTCCCCCGTAGGTTGTAGCATGATGATATTAGCCTATGGCCTTCCTCGATAAATATACTATCCAATTCAAAAATATATTTTTATTTGAGCTAGTAGTTCCTGAGATTAGCTCGTTCAACCAGACAAACAAACAAACTCTTCAGCTTTATAATTATTTTAATTAGTATAGATTACTATTAAGTCCTTCTATAGCCAAGAGTCACGGCGGAATATCATATTTTAACAGTACAAAAATACAATTTTCGCTCTATAATATACATATATATGTATGTATATTATAACTGGTCGCAGGGACTTCACTAGCCTTGAAACAACAGACACAAAGAATATCAAGATTCGGAAAAACTATTTAGGAATTACATCAAATGCCAAACAATTAGTAAGGTATTAATCATAGTTATAAATATTGTAGTAGTACTTTACAATGCGCTAGCTGTTACCTATGACTCGGATCGTTTTTATTAAAAAAGTATGTGTCATTTTCTCAGACTTATCTCCATACCATGAACTACATCAAATTTATTAAAGCATTTATTTTTAGATTAACCATTTATTATCTAAATACAGCACTTTCAAACGTTCCCTCGTATTGTATCATAATATATGCAATATAATGGAACAGTAATAAAAACATGGTGTCCAATACAATATTTTTGAACGTTGACGAGAACAATGCTGACTATTCATATTATGTTAGGTAAAATATGACAATGGTAAGTAATATACATAATAATAGAAACATGACGAATTCAAAATCGTACATTGGTTATATTTGAAATAAACACTTTTAATGTATGTATACGATCACTCCTCATTGCAAAAATATAATTAGGTAATTTCCATTTTCTGTTTATATGAGTTATCCACACAAAAAGGGCTAAAAGAAATTAATAATTTAATATAGTGCGTACATACTGTACATAACAACAGGGCTATTCTTTTTGCAGTTGTAACGTGTTACTCCAGGAAACACAATAAGTAGATAACTTTAAGGAAATCGTATATTACGTAACTGAGCTGCGGACTCATTTCTTAAAATATAAATAGAAAATTAGCTACTATTAGGCCCTATTGTAGCGGTCATGCATCACCTAGTTAGGCCGCTTAAACAATGTGCGGCGATTCTGCTGTGTTCTGACATAAAATTGGTTAAAGCCTCCTATCCTCTGGTTCAATAAAATTGTACTAAAACTATAAAATCACCATATATTGTAAATTTTTCGTACTTGCACCATTTAGCATCATACAATAAGTACGTAATATTTACCTGCGTTCCGCTCTTGAGGTACGACTTTTTTTATCACAGCCGCTTCACTGAACATTACGTCTCACTCGCATTCGGCAAAGGACAAAAACTCTTCAGTCTGGGCGATTTTTTCGCGAATTTCAGACGTGTTTAACGACAAGAAAAATAGATTTAGCGTAAAAAGGTTTTTAGTTAAGAATTTATTGGCGCGAAAGCCGGTTTTATTCGTTAGATACGAGTATTGGGTTTTTAGGGAAATGGATCAGAATGTAAGATGGAAACTCGTTTGCCTTTACCAGTTTTTAATGGCATTGCTATTTAAGTTCTTTGTGTAGGTCAAGGTATGCAAAGTCAATCGAACATAAGCTTTCTTAGCCTGACTAGCCTAGTATACCTAATTCGAAGAAATTTTACGAATTTACACCTTTTGCTAGATCTTAAAAAAGACAAAACGTCATCAGTCTTACTTGATAGATAGATATTTCCCTCGATTATAACTTACACTAATGCTAGGCACGCAAAACCAACAATGGAATTCTTAATACACTAGTAAGTCATTCAACCACAGTTGCCACACAAGAGTAGTCAGCTGATTGCACAATTGACCAGTCATAATATTAACCTACATTAAATACAATAAAAAAGACACCACAAAATGAAGCAAACCAGATAAATACAACTAAGATACAATACGAAACAAGAACTTAAAACCACTGTAACACCTGGTTCAGCAGTGGTGACCATGGAAAACGACGAGTTTTGACACTCGTGAAGTCCCGGGAAAAGCTAAACTATCTCGGAACTTGCAAACAATTTAATCAGAAGTATATACGAGGAATTAGAAAAAGCAGTTCTTTTTAATAGTCTCATGAATAATATATTGAACACAATTTAAATCAATATAAATATAGGAGAGAGTTCTAACGGTCTAAGCTAGGATAATAAACGAAATATCACGTTCAAGTTGCATAACTGGAAGGTAAACCAGTCTCAGTCGTGTTTAGAGGCCGAACGGCCGGTTCTCGCATGCACCATCTCTCTATGCAGTTATAAACAGTTATAAGTTCATGCAAATTCTCGAACGCGTGTGGCTTTTATACGTAGTAGTTTCAGATAGCTTTCTGCGCTTTTACTCCATATGAAACTATATTATATACACCTCCGTGCGCGCAATATGCTTTAAAGGGTCCAAAGTATTCTCTTCTCGGTTTAGTATTAACTTAAATAAATTCGAATGTGACACAGTTTTATGGCCACTGAGTTTGATAACTTAACAAGTGATCGCCGCAGTCGTCGAAATTCGATAGTATTTCATATTTTTGATCTCCTTGTCCTTAAGTTATGCCGAATCATACATACTTCCATGCGTTAATATGCTTAAAAAAGTATACAAAGTGTTCTATTCGCGTATTAATATATATTTATATAGATTGTATCCTATCCCATAGGTGTCTGGAATATACAACCCTCGTTTCTCGAACCTTCGATGCTATACATCCAATTCAATCCCCGTTATTGGCGTCTTACTTCTTGTACCCATCGTGAACAATGTCGGATCTGACCGGGTCGGATAAACTATTATTTTGGTCTTTCTGTTACTATAACTGCTTTATGTGTCGAATAGACGGATTGCACGGATAGCATGGTGGTTTAAGAGGTCGCCTCGCCGCTGCCACTGCGCCGAGTGTTGTGGGTTCGAGGCCCACACGGTACAATACTTTGTGTGATCCACAAATGGTTGTATCGACTCTGGGTATTCTTTGTGTTCGTTGTTTGAATGTTTATAAACTCCCCTACGTCACAGGAATTATTCTTAGTGCTGGAGATTTTTTTTAATTAACACGTATTGCAATATAATAATAATAACTTTATTTCGTAAAGGTTTGAAAATACACATACAATAATATTTATAACTGGTCCAGAGAAACTCAATTTAGTTTGTAACGATGGCACCTGTGCTAGTGAAATCCACTGTATTACAGTTAGGCTAAGGCTACCATTACGTATAACCTAAAAACATGCTGGGAAGTGTCACTATTCTTTTGTACATTTAACATTATTTTTGTTCATAAAATACAGGAACGGCTAGCAAACATAAAACAAGTTTATAGACCAACAACGTAGAACGTGATGTAACAACTTAAGGAAACAGTGTACTCACCGCTCCTCTAGGAAAAAATGTTTACAATAAGGAACTTAACATTTTATTTATTTAGACTTAGTACGACGTTTCCAGACATTTTGTTTACGAAGTAGGGACGTTTAGTTTTTACTGTGACGCCATCTTTAGTAGCTGTAAAGCGTTTAAAACAAAATTTATTTTGCTTTTTTTATTATTGCCACGAAATTGACGTCAGCCTTTCTGATGGTAAACAATTTTGTCACTGAAAGAGAAATCATTCTTTATTGCCTCAAAGAAATATGACGAAATAATTTTTCTTATAAAATATCGACAAAATAATAAAAAAGTCAATTAAATAAAATACGTAAGTAAAAATTGATATTACGAAAATTATAAGTATGGCAATTTTTACTTCGATGGCCTTAGATGGATGCTTTTTGCTTAACAAGTTTATTTTAAAGGGGGCACCTTGATCCCGCACGCAATAAAAGCTCTATTGTGTCTGCTGCGTGCGTTTCAAGTCTTGGAGAACCGAGGGTAATGAAAAAGAAACACGTACATTAGCAACGCCAAATATAATAGGCTAACTTATCTTAAAACTACCAATCAACTCACGGTTTATTGCCAATGTAAAGAACTAATTTGATTAATAGTTATTAACTACACCAGAGACCATATTTATAACTTTTTTTATTGCAAAACTAAAACAAACGCGACACAATTGATTTGAATTTTTTGGTACTAAATTCAAAAACGACCATTGTTCTACATTTTCAGTTTTTTATACAATTATAAAAAATAAATAAAAAGGTTTTATATATTATTTTATTTGGCATTAAATATTTTTTAATTTAATCTTTATTTCATAAAGCTAGGTCAGGTACTTTTAAAGATATTGAAGATTTTCTAACCGACCCTTTTTCTTTGCGGTCCAGTGTAGATGCAGAAGGCGAACGGTTGAAGGTTGTGTCACAAATTAGACGAAACCTATGATAATCAGAAGCCTGTGATAAATTCGATAGATTGAAGTAACCATCTATTTAATTCATGGTTAAGCAAGTAAACTCCAGGAAGGAAATAGCCTTTTAATTTAAATTTAATAAAAAACACAAATCATTACAATCGCTATTGTATTGTGTTATTTCTGTTCGATGGCATTGAATGTATTTGCCTGATATTATAGCAGGTGTTATATTTAAATAAAGGCCAACGGTTCCGTTAGCTAATATTATATAAAAAGTTTGACAAGTAGAAATTCTCTGTTTTTTGCTTGCCACACTTTCACATCAACTTTCAAGATTCTAGATATATTATATAGGAGGTCGCAGGTTTTGATGATTACGTGTATCAATTACGATGGAGAAACTTGTTTATATAAGAATTTAATAAACAGAAAAATAGACATACGACTTTGCCTGCAAGTGTGGTGTGGTGTGTACGTGCATGTAACATATTAGAAACTAGATGTTCCCGCGGTTTCACCTGCGTTTATCATTACTGCGCCGCCACCGTGGGTCGTAGCGTGATGTTACATAGCCTTCCTCGATAAATAGGCTATCCAACACTAAAAGAATTTTTCAAATCGAATCAGTAGTTCCTGAGATTAGCGCGTTCAAACAAACAAACTCTTCAGCTTTATAATATTGGTATAGATTATAAATAAAGCAAGGGCGTCGCACAGATTTACACGATCTAGGGGCTGCGAAACCGTACTCTTGCGTTGGCCATAACATAAAACTTTTAACCATAAATATTATTATTATCCAGTTTGCTATACTAATATGTGTCCGTTTC
The DNA here is from genome assembly GCA_963564715.1 of Catocala sponsa. NCBI lineage: Eukaryota > Metazoa > Arthropoda > Insecta > Lepidoptera > Erebidae > Catocala > Catocala sponsa. Next base: position 5,910,351 of record OY751346.1, on the reverse strand, counting down.
GACCGCGCGGCCACGGCGAAATTTAAAAAAAAAACCATGCCATGGTTTTGTAAAAATTTGTAGAAATTGATTCCCAAAACCATAAATTTGTCAAAGTTAGGGTTAAAAAGTTATAAGGGTTTAACCGTGGCCGCGCCATTGAAACGCGGAGAACCGCGCGGCCACGGAGATCTTTAAAACTAAGCGTTGCAGAGACCTGAAATTTAGGGCAATAACAGATTCAATTTGTAAAAAAAATGTAAAAATATGGAAAAAAATCCTAGGTTTATATTTTAGGAGCTATAAGACTAAAACTCCATGGCCGCGCCATTGAAACGGTGAAAAACACGTTATCGCCGATATCTCGCTGAAAAAGCATCGCAGAGGTATGAAAACTTTTGTAATACCTAGATTTGAATTTGTCGAAATATGTAAAAATACTACAAAAAATCCTAGGTTTATGTTTCAGGAGCTGTAAGACTAAAACCTCATGGCCGCGCCATTGAAACGGTGAAAAAACACGTTATCGCCGATATCTCGCTGAAAAAGCATCGCAGAGGTCTGAAGTTTTTTGTAAAACCTAGATTTGAATTTGTCAAATATTGTAATAATCCACAAAAAAATCACAGGTTAATATTTCAGGAACTGTAGTACGGTATCGCGTAGAAATAAGTCGTGATTATCTATCAAAGAAAGTAAGTGTAAAGCGAGTTTTTTTTTGTAAACAACACCTATTAATATGTAGAACTACCGATACTAGGCAAAAAAACTTTTTTTTTCGGTTTTTATAACTTTCTATACGTCTTGAATATTTCAATAGGGTGACCATGGCTTTTTGTTTACAGAAAACTTTCCACCTATCGTTTTAGAAATTATGTCTCAAGGATTCTAACTTAAATTAAAATGAAACGGATAAGATAAAAAATAAGATAAGCTGTAAGATAGCATTAATTGATGAATAATTGTGTACTAAAACACGACATTGAATTGCCCTGAAGGAATTAACCATAAGGCCACACACACTACAGTACACAGGAGCGAACGGAACGCGGGTGCAGCGTGGGAGACGAAGGCCGGCTGTCTAACCCGGCCTCCCCCCCCCCCCCCGTCTTCCCGCCAAACTCTAAAGGCTTTTTTGTTAATCAGTCGTCGTTTTACTTTCAGTTAATTCGCACGGATTGCTCGTTGGTGTTTAAAATTTTGACATTTCCTCGGACTTTGATTTGTGCACTGTTTCGGACATTAGTTATCTTTGGAAAACTACGTTCTGCTGTTACAACTTCGAAAGCGTAAGGTGTAAGCCTCACGATTTCAAATTAATACTTCTTATCAAGGTAAGTAAATCATGCTAATTACTGTCTTCTCTTACCAGTTAATACTGTGTACTTAGGTACCTATTTCAATACTGGTCGCTCTATCGTGATGATATTTTAATGCGGAAAGGTGTCTAAATTGTGTATTTGCTAGGTAAGTCTGGAAAAAGTGCTACTGTTTAAAAAAAACATAGACTCTTTGGTACCAAAAATCCTCTCTAACAAACAAAGATATTACTGAGGCTTAGTTTTGTAGAATACATGGTTAAAATATTTAAAAATAAGTATTTTTTGTTTGTTTACCGAGCGGGGCGTAGGTAGATAGTCTGCGAGCAATGGTTACCTAAGCGTTATTTTGTTTAGTTCAGTGAATTCTGCTATGCTATTCTCTAAAAGACTACGACAAGCTCGTCGTCGATACTAGTTTGGTCCCCAATGGATTTTCAACTTTATTCTCTAGAGCATAAAGCTGAAAATCCATTAAAGACAAACCGTAGTTTCGGCGCTGCCGAGGCGCTGTGTCCTTAAAGAGTAGCATTATGTTTGTTCTTTGTTCTTTTTATCAGCACGGCAGCCGCCAGGTCTTTGAAACCCGTAAAACAATAAATAATTTTATTACCTACGTGATTGTTGGATAATCGTTCTCAGGCGGTCAAACAAATATGTATAGAACAAAAGATTTAGAAGTAGAGAAGTTGGTCAATATTATTATTATAATTACAGAAACATGGTCAGAGGTAGAAAACCGAAAATTGATGCGGTGCAGCTGAATAACAAGTTTCTTAAGTATGCAGCTACTTGCAGAAATGAAAAAATATCATACAATAATCCTATATTTATAACTATTGCTCAAGAACTGAACAATGAAATAACACCGTATTCGTTGTTCATGAGACTGAAGAGAAATTTCAAGACGATTTTTGGCCAACGATATGATGAAGAAAGTTCACTCACACAAAGCACCTCAACTTCTCCTTCGTGCCAAAGCACAGTTTCTTCACCTGTGAAATGTACCTCAAAAGAAGTTGAAACTGTTAAAGAGTTCACTTTTTTACTGGATTTATATGACTGGAAGAAAGTGGAACCCGTCTCCGTTAATTACGCCAGGCGTGATCCTAATACTACCTCAACACATAAAAAGTACAATACACTGCCAAAGTACAAATGGGCCTGCTTACTACGAGAGAAACTGTGGGAATCTACAAGACTTCCATGCACATGGGTTTTTAAAACTAAGCGGGTCGACAAAGACAACAATGTTCTGATTAAAGGAGTGTGCTCACAATGTAGTTGCGTCTCAGAAATAACGAGCAAGGCAGCAACAGATAAAATAGTGGCAGTGACCTGCACTCTATTTAATACTAATAATAGTAGAATGCCACACAATCCAAACAAGAAGACGAAGCTCACTCCATACAAAAGACGAAAACTAGCGAAAAAATTGCAATATAAACCCGCAACAGTTGTTCACAAAGAAATTGCTTCCGTAGTCATTAAAGATGATGATACTGTAAACTGTCCAGTGCTACCAACGATGGAAGCTTTGAGGAAAGTGAAACACGAGAAAAGGCAAAGTGATCGGTTGCACTCTGATCCAATCATGAGCATTCTCATGATGTCGATAATGGCAACATACCAAAATTTCGTTCGCGAGTTCACCTTGTTACCGAGCTTCCATCTGTGCTATTGGTGTGAGCAACAAATTCAATACTACAAGGCGTATATGGAGAAAATTCCTTATGTCACAATGACTATAGATGCAACTGGATCATTCTTCCGAACGATCAAACTCCCAGATGGATCATTGCTAACAAAACGGATGTTCCTCTATGTTGCTATGTTAACGTCTTCAACTATTAAGTCTACAGCAATTTTCCAATTGATTACGGATAACCACACAACGGATTCTATATTGTCATGGTTGAAAAGATGGCACAACGAAGTACGTACTGCTCCTCACGAGATTGTAACTGACGACTCTTCAGCGTTAATAGCAGCAAACGTTCAGACTTTTACTAATTTTCAAACAGTCCGAGACTATCTACGACAATCTTTTCTAGTTTTAATGAGTAAAAGTAACAATTTGCCTCAAGTATTCCTAAGATTAGGCACAAGTCATTTTGTTAAAAACGTATACAACTTGCGATGCTTTGATAACGTTGATATAAATATTAAAATGTTTTACATTCGCAGTATTTTATTTATAAAAGAGTGCGAAAACTTTGAAATAATAAAAAATGTGCTTTGTAATATTATAAAAATTTGTACTTTCAAATATGAATTCACAAACAATGAGACTTGTAAAATTTCTATGAAATACCTCAAATCTTTGTTGGTCAAGATAGAAGACCCAGTTGAAGAAAACGACAAAAAAGATTTCTCTGATGATTATGTTATAATAACTGACGATGACAAAATTTTAGATTGGTTTGATGAACTTGTAAATAAAGAAAAAATGTTGGATCAAACAAAGAACAAAACAGAAAAACCAAATGACTATTACTTACCCAATCTAGTATCAACTCTTAAAAGGTTAATGATCAAACTGCCTCTATGGAGCAATGTCATGTGTCCTTTTTACAAATCAGAAAATAAGTCACCAACATCTTCAGCTGTTGAAAGTTATTTCAAAACCTTAAAACACTTATTATTTGAAACACGCCTACATAAATACAACGTGGATGAATTTATAAAATTTCACTACAATTTTATATTAGGAGAGACAAAAATAGCTTCGACAAATCTTAACATAACTCTAGCAAATACAAAAAAGCAAACAAACAAGGGCCGAAAAAGGAAGTTAATAAAAAAAAAAATAAGCAGTGTAAGAAAATGAAAATGAACAAAAAACAATCATTTTCTTCTGATTCCATATTTACAGAAAAGCCTTCGTATACTGAAAACTGGGGGGGAGAGGGATATTCTGCGAAGAATATCTCAGTATTGTTTTTGCGAAATGGGAATTTAGTAAATTCTATCAATAAAAGTATGAACTTTACTAACACGTGTGCGTTTGATTCAGTTTTCTTTTTGTTAGCATTCGCATATCAACAAAACGTTCACATTAAACAAATATTTAATACATGCACAAACAAATTAATCCGCGGATTTATAAAAATATTAGCAGAATCGTTAAATTTAAATAATGCTTATAAACTACGAGAGGAAATCATTACTCAATATTACAAAAGCGAAAACAATACATATGGATGCGATAGTAATATGGCTTTTATATTTGAACACATACTTTTAGAGTATTTGTACAGTGCCAATGTAACTAAAGAATGTTTAATCGAAACATGCGCCAACCACTCAAAAAGAACCATAGTGTTTTTATCAATCAATATGGAAATCATAAATTTATTCGGAATCGGAGGACTAGAAGATGCCATCATTATTGATGACTTCAATTTAAAAATCTGTTTAAAATGCAATAACGAAACCCAGAGATTTACGTACGAATTTAGTAATATTATTTTATTTGATCTCAATGGCACAGACAAAATTAAGCTCGAAGAAATACCTCATTACATCGAAATAAGGCAAAAAAAATATGGACTGATAGGTGCTGTGGAATATGTCCCCCCGGTTGTAGGTCTAATTGGTCATTACAAGTGTCATTGCTTAGTAAATAATTCCAGAATGATTTGTTACGACGATAATAAAACCGGAACGCACGCAAGTTCTGAACAACCTCTGACAATACATAATTTAACATATGGTCTAATAGATGATGAATAAGATAGTAAAAAACAGGGTATTTTAAAACTATACAGCTTCTATAGGCAACCAGTTTTATTCATGACCCAAGGAACCGGTCGAAATCTCAAAAATATTGGCACCTTATAATATTGATACCTCATTTTATAGTTGTGGTTTGAAATGTCATTTTTTTTTGTAAGATTTCGACAAATGTTCCAGAAAGTCCTTGGCAGGTCGTATGAATAAAAAAATATATCTTAGTGTAAGTAACTAATCTGTGATTTGTGACTGAAAGAAATATATATCGTAGTGTAACTAAATAATCTCTGATTTGTGACTTTAAAACAAATATATATCTTAGTGTAAGTAAATAATCTCTGATTTGTGACTTTAAAACAAATATATATCTTAGTGTAAGTAAATAATCTCTGATTTGTGACTTTAAAACAAATATATATCTTAGTGTAAGTAAATAATCTCTGATTTGTGACTTTAAAACAAATATATATCTTAGTGTAAGTAACTAATCTGTGATTTGTGACTGAAAGAAATATATATCGTAGTGTAACTAAATAATCTCTGATTTGTGACTTTAAAACAAATATATATCTTAGTGTAAGTAAATAATCTCTGATTTGTGACTTTAAAACAAATATATATCTTAGTGTAAGTAAATAATCTCTGATTTGTGACTTTAAAACAAATATATATCTTAGTGTAAGTAAATAATCTCTGATTTGTGACTTTAAAACAAATATATATCTTAGTGTAAGTAACTAATCTGTGATTTGTAACTGAAAGAAATATATATCGTAGTGTAACTAAATAATCTCTGATTTGTGACTTTAAAACAAATATATATCTTAGTGTAAGTAAATAATCTCTGATTTGTGACTTTAAAACAAATATATATCTTAGTGTAAGTAAATAATCTCTGATTTGTGACTTTAAAACAAATATATATCTTAGTGTAAGTAAATAATCTCTGATTTGTGACTTTAAAACAAATATATATCTTAGTGTAAGTAAATAATCTCTGATTTGTGACTTTAAAACAAATATATATCTTAGTGTAAGTAAATAATCTGTGATTTGTGACTTTGAAAGAAATATATGTTTTAGTGTAAGTAAATAATCTGTGATTTGTGACTTTGAAAGAAATATAAATGTCTTAGTATAATTAAATAATCTGTGATTTATATGATTTACAAGAAATAAACATATGTTTTTTATCTTATCCGTGTCATTTTAATTTAATTTAGAATCCTTGAGACATAATTTCTAAAACGATAGGTGGAAAGTTTTCTGTAAACAAAAAGTCATGGTCACCCTATCGAAATATTCAAGACGTATAGAAAGTTATAAAAACCGAAAAATAAAATGTTTTTTGCCTAGTATCGGTAGTTCTACATATTAATAGGTGTTGTTTACAAAAAAAAACTCGCTTTACACTTACTTTCTTCGATAGATAATCACGACTTATTTCTATGCGATACCGTACTACAGTTCCTGAAATATTAACCTGTGATTTTTTTGTGGATTATTACAATATTTGACAAATTCAAATCTAGGTTTTACAAAAAACTTCAGACCTCTGCGATGCTTTTTCAGCGAGATATCGGCGATAACGTGTTTTTTCACCGTTTCAATGGCGCGGCCATGAGGTTTTAGTCTTACAGCTCCTGAAACATAAACCTAGGATTTTTTGTAGTATTTTTACATATTTCGACAAATTCAAATCTAGGTATTACAAAAGTTTTCATACCTCTGCGATGCTTTTTCAGCGAGATATCGGCGATAACGTGTTTTTCACCGTTTCAATGGCGCGGCCATGGAGTTTTAGTCTTATAGCTCCTAAAATATAAACCTAGGATTTTTTTCCATATTTTTACATTTTTTTTACAAATTGAATCTGTTATTGCCCTAAATTTCAGGTCTCTGCAACGCTTAGTTTTAAAGATCTCCGTGGCCGCGCGGTTCTCCGCGTTTCAATGGCGCGGCCACGTTGAAACCCTTGTAACTTTTTAACCATAACTTTGACAAATTTATGGTTTTGGGAATCAATTTCTACAAATTTTTACAAAACCTTGGAATGGTTTTTTTTTATAAATTTCGCCGTGGCCGCGCGGTCGAAACGGACACACTAATATACAAAACTTGTCTAGTTATATATTTTATATGTATTTATATAAACATATGAAATGTATAACTAGGCAAGTTGCATGTATACAAGATATTGAATAATTTCTTGTACATCATCCCAGGTTTAAGTACTTACTAGGATTTTGCTCTGACTGACGCAAATGTGTCTGACTACTACTCTCACACAGATAGATGACAGACAGACAGGGAAGTTGCTGCACCCTACAGTAGATCACAGCCAAACAAACTTACGTTGTGTTGCTGTGATGAACTAGATCCCAATCTGCTTAATAAAGAGGTTATTTGCTCCGCTATGGTAGTAAAACTCTTTTTTTGAAAAATGGTTGATAACGTGTGAGTTATACAGCTTGTGATAGAAGGCGATATCGATATTGCCTTGTATCACAAGCCGATTGCCGATTGCCACATTGCCAATCGAGGCGGCACAAAAATAGCAACCTCTATAAGTCAAACAAACAGTTTTCGCAAAACAGACGCCGCACTCAAAACATTGGAAATACTCAGATCATGACACAATGGCATTCAAGTTAAAGTTCATTACGACTAAAAGAGCACGACACAAGATGAAAGTGACTTCACAACAAAGTGAATCGCATAATTCAATTATCGCCCAACAAATCGAACTTGCGACAATGAACTCGCGTCGTATGACTAACGCCGTGCGAACGGTGACGTAATAGTGATGTCAGACTCATAATAGGAAATGGACAAAAAAACACTATTGTGGACTTGTTATTGAAGGCTTTTTAATGGTAAAGGTTACGTGAGTCTGTATGTCTGGATTTGTGAATATTTTGCGATGAAATGTGGAAATGGTGCAATGTTTTGAGTCGCATTACATTTCTAATATTGCATGGAGTCGATCTGTGGTAATTTACCCTTATAACAATAAATGTAAAGAATAAAGTTGTTTGATGTACTTTAAAAACGTAACCGCATATTTGTATGGTCCGTTCTGGATTATGAAGTCTCCAGATCATTATCGTTTCCTTGATTTTTTTTGCTTTTCTGTTATTCCACGCATGCCTAATTTATAGACTTGTTATTAGACTATGAATAGGACACTAATATTCGCATTCAAGTGAAGCTTGTTAAACTGTGCCATAAATTACTCATTTGTTAATGTGTGTGCGTGTCGGCGTAATTATGTGTCGCTTAAAAACACATTATTTAAAATTGAGGCCGCTCAAATATAAATCTTTGAATTAGAGCGAAATTATATAGGCAACATTAATATATTAACTACCTTTGTAAAAGACAGCGCTGATAGTGGTGATCATCAATATTAACAATATTCTTTGAGCCTACATACGATACAAAACTTCATTTAAAAATTACGTACAAAACTTCATTTAAAAATTAAGATTAATCCTTTCGCTGTCCCGTGATAGACACAATTGAAAATCAATTGTTATGTATCATATATGATTCATCGGTCAGGGAACCTGTTAAGCAAACACACCTTCACATAATATTAGGTAGCTTTTTATATAATTATAAGATCCAGTTGTTATTAAGGTAGTAAAATCTTTATAGCTCGTATCGTCTAAAGGCCGACGATATATTAGGTGTCCACGGGACCCTAACAGATTAGGTATAATAAAAACCGAATTGTAATACCTACAATTCGATTATGGCCATGATACTGTCACATACCTTTCTCTTAGTAATAAAACTAGCTAATACCCTCAACTTTATTAAATTTTTTAAACGAGTACTTACTTATTTTAAATCTATTTTAATTAAGCTGCTTAGTCATAAAACTGTATAAAGAGAGATGAGATATAGAGATGTACACAATTTTATTCGAATGATATTCGAATACAAACGTCTACAACGCGATACATATTGCATATTTAAGGACGTAAAACACTTGAACATGTATATTCGAATGCAACTGTGAACATCGCTATATCGTTACTATTTTATAACCCAGAGGTAACGTATTCAGCCTAGGCGATGTTAGTTGGTTAAGTTGGATTTGCCCATAATGGCGTCCGAAATCCCTAGATATATGTAGTTGCTTAAGGTAACATGGGCCTTATGTGGCACAATCATGAAAATATACGAATGAATGTTACAATTTTATAAATCAACTAACATTTTTGACCAATAAAAAACTTATCAGAAACAACGTTCGCCGTATCTAAATTCAATTTCCTTGATGTAGAAGGCAGTAAAAAATACGCAGCCTAGTTTTGTCAATACACAATTTGCTAGGTGCCATTGTTGTCGCTGGCTTTGTTCAGCTGCGCCAGCCAGGACAAAATGGCTTATTGATTTGCTATATCATTATGTCATGAACTGATACCGACTGACTCGCTGTGCTATTGGTGTTAAAGTGAGGGTAAATATTATTTAAGTATTTACGTAACACAAGTCTATTATTTATTTATGACTGCCATGATAGGGCATCAGAAGTGGGAGCTGGATTCCCGGATCGGGCAATATTACTTAGTTATTCAGTCAACAAATTTTTAGTAGCAGCACCGAGTTTGAAACTGCGTACGGTAAATGGCAATAGGCTGGCCCGTTATTACGTGGGATCTAAAACTAGTAATCTTAGTTGAGGAAATCCTGATGAAATACCCCTGCCGACCCCTTTGGGAATATAAGCATGACATTATGTATGTCTCTACGTTATCTTCTTCTCCCTAGCCTTTATTATTCCCAAGTCTTTTGTGTCAAAGTCAGAGGAGCGCGACGTGGGTTCGAACCCGAGACCCTTTGCATTGCAGTCTGTTGGTCTCCCCACTGAGCTATCGCTGCTCCAAGTCACTTGTAACTACACGATTTAATTTAATAAAGGGCATAGGAAATAGATATTTTACTTCTTTTCTTTCTTTCTTATCCATTTTTTATGCCTTTTGTTTTGTTTCCCTGTAACCAAACACTTATTTAAATTAATTGCAGTTTCCTTGCATAATACTATGTAATTGGCAACGCCGCTCTCGTCCACTCGTAATTGAAAACCGCATCTGTTTAGACCATTCGAGACCCGCACCGAGCGACTTCAATAAAATTGCGAATAATAAAGTTAGGAAGATATTTTCTTCGTATAAAGTAGACAATACATTCCACCTTCTGAAAATACTCGTTGTCCTCCGCGGTTTAATCCACGATCATGATTACTGCCTCGCTTCTGTGACTCGTAGCGTGATATTATATAATCTATGTTAATTCTGGATAAAGCTTTCTACTGGTGAAATATTTTTTTAAATCGGTCATATTATTTTAATTTTATTCTTTGCTTACAAAAATACAAATCTTTCCTCTTTATAATTTTAGTGTAGGCAGCAGCACAGTGAAGACAGATACACTTAAACAGAGAAATTTTACATTATATGCTCTATGTTTATGTGTATCGTCAGCTATCATTCATCACTCAACTGCGAGCGATTTTACACCACGCTCTTCAAGCGTACCTCCCGTAATCTGTGCGATAAATTTAACGTGTAATCGATCAAACCTATCATTCGCCCGTAACCACTTACCGCCTACTGCACGGATGACGTAGTGGTTTAAGTAGTCACTTCGCCACTGCCATAGCGCCAAGTGTTGTGGGTTCGAATCCCACACGGGACAAAACTTTGTGTGATCCACAAATGGTTGTTCTGACTCTGGATTTTCTTTGTGTCCGTTGTCTGATTCTTTGTAAAGTCCCTCGCGATTCAGATATTATTCCTAGTCCGGGAGATGTCTTTTTGAAGGCAAAAAAATGTTACACTATAGTAATAATATAATAATATCAGCCCTGTATTAAACTTTCCCACTGCCGGGCACGGGCCTCTTCTCAGTGTGAGAAGGGTTAGGGTATAGTCCACCACGCTGACCAGTGCGGGTTGGCAGGCTTCACATATCTTTGAGAACATTATTGAAAACTCTTAGACATGCAAGTTTCCTCACGATGTTTTCCTCCACCGTTAAAGCAAGTGATAATTAACTATTTAATACGCACATAACTTCAATAAGTCAGAGATCGGGACCGAACTTGAGACCTCTGCATCGCAGTCCAACGATTTCCCACTAGGCTATAGAAAATATAACCTCGTATTCTATGGAAAATATAATCTCGAGATTACATGTCTTAGGTTTAAGTATATGTCTTATCTACAACAGCAAAATGGTTACATTAGATGTGCTTATTACTGTTACAATTAATCAAAGATTTATAATCTTCGACTAACGGTAGACGATCAACTAAGAATCTAAAAAAATAACGATTTTATCTTTAATCTAAAGATTTTGGATAACATTGTTTATTAATTTTGACTATAAGTCAGAGTTGTCAGGGCATGTTTGCTGAAGCTCGCACAGATGGATTTCACGCTATCATGCGTAAAAAAGCTGCTTCCTTGCTACAGCGCTCGCGTAACACTCGGAACGGCATCCTGAAAATGATTGTTAACAGGCCAGACTGTCCTATACAACGGTACTGGGTGGAAATAGCTATAGGTATACATACATAGATCTCACACAACGTTGCGTAGAGGTACCTAAAGTGCTACCACACGGTGTCTAGAGGGCGGGCTTACTAACACTACTAATATAGACTATAAGTACATTCTGTTACTAACCCATTACTAAACAACCTATGGACTTTTTTATGTACATACCGACATTAATGTCCGAAATAAAGATATTTTATTTATTTATTTAAAACCTAATTAGCAATTAGCTTAAATTTGCCCGTACACGATATATTATGTGAAGGCGATTCGTAAGAGTCAAATATCCGCATTAGGCATATCTCCGTAAACTAACAGTTCTCTATATCCATATTAATACTATAAATGCATATTAACTTTATCTGTTACGTTTTCACGACTAAACCACTGGACGGAATAAGATGAAAATTCGTATAGAAATAGCTTGAACACTGAAGGAAGGACATTGAATTGACTAGGTACTTTAAAATGTTGGTAATTTCGCGATATTGTATGTATTTTATGTTTGTAACGATTTATTGCATGTAACGATTGCTGGCAATAAAGTGAATGGCGCTCTACGCGCTTTTATGAGCAGTCGAAATGTATCCGAAAAGGCACGTTTGGCTGTTCATAGAGGACTATTAGTGCCTACACTTATGCATGGAAGTGAAAGTTGGGTATGGCAAAATAACCATGATAGCAGAATAAATGCTGTAGAAATGAGAGCGCTGAGAAATATATGTGGTGTGACTCTGAAAGATACAATAAGGAATAGTGTGATTACAGAGAGTTGCGGATGAAAGTGGATAAAGTGACGAGAATAGAAAAGGGTATGTTAAGCTGGTTTGGACATGTAGAAATAATAGACGAGAAAAGACTGACTAAGAAAGTTTATAAGACTAGTGTGAATAGAACAGTCGCAAGGGGAACACCTTGGCGAACGTTTCTTGATCAGATCGGAGACGTTCTGGATAAAGGCCAGGTTAAGAGTACCTTAAACCGGCGAGCGTGTATGAGGAATGTTATGAAAGTGAATTAAGCCAGAGAAGTGTGTCAGGATCGTAGCAAATGGAAATCCGTAGTCTCTGCCTACCCCTCTGGGACACAGACGTGAATCTATGTATGTATGTATTTTAAATAAAGGCAGACCAACTTGGGGCTAAAACCCAGTTTATGTTATATAATTACTTATATCGAATACGTTTTTAATTTGTACCAACAAGTATAAGTACTCATACAATTAATTTGAATAATTTATAAAGCTGAGCATACACGATAATATATTAAAGATTTATAGCAATTTTGAACTTCAAAGGGTTGCTCGTGCGATAAGCTTAAGTATGTAAGACTTCTAACAGGAAAATTATTATAAAACAAATACTATACTTTCAATGTCTCCTGAATATACGCCATTATTCTAATCCTAACTAACATTATAAATGCGGCGATGTGAGTTTGTTTATTTGTTACGCTTACACGCCTTAACTACTCGACCGATCATCGTGAAATTTCGCATACACTTCGTCAGCGGAACATAAAAGGACATAGGGTATCTTTCATCCGAAAAAAGTACTATTACTAACCTAAACCTAATTTACGTAAGCGAAGCGGCGGGCAAAATCTAGTTTGTTGTTTAGTTTTAGTAGTTAGTAGAGTAGTTTGTCATGTGCGCAGCAAGTACTGAGCCGGAGCCCTTTGTTATGCATGTACCTATGCCAGTTTATATTTATTTTGTATGTGTAACCTTGTAAATTCTGTGTTAATTTTATAAATAAATGGTTTAAATACGTGTTTTTTGGACAATTAGTTCAGTCACTAGTCGCTAAACTGCTACTACTAAAGAACCACAGAAAAAACATGTGTGTGATTCACCACCATACATGAACGTTGGCATAGTTCGCTATTGTGTCGAACGTTTATTAGTGTGTACATTTTATGCATTTTAATGATAACAATGTGTTGAATTCATTTTCAATTAGTTCCAATTTATGGCGTCTGCCAGCTTGGAGCGTAGCAGACCAATCAAATATTTGCTGTCGGTTGACACTTGCGGCCAGCAAGCAACTTACAGGGGCCACTTATGTTTAGAAGGTCTGTCTAGTATAAACTAAGGACGAGAATCCATAATCACTCACACATCGACGACCCTAGGAAAACGGATTAAGTATGGGATGAAAGTAAAGGAATGAGAAAGGTGTGTGGACCTCCAGAACTCTTACTCAGCGTGCTAAACTCTGTAACAGCATTATTACTTAAGTTTTTTGTAAAAACGAGCGAGCCAGGCCATTCGTACCGTCATCAAATAATTAGCAAAAGAAAGCATTTCCTTTCCACATTTTACAAAACAAATAAAATACGTATGTACTTATTAACGCAACACAGCGCGCAAACCACTAATGCCACAAAATACCGGCGCTCAAGAAAAAAAAATGACGCTTCCACCCAAAATTTTATGTAGATAAAATGGTGAGCTACCTAATAAGGGCGGCTCGATACTTTGTAAACATAATTATATGTTTACGAAGGCGCTGGGCTCGGCTCGTGAAATAGGTCAATCACATCAATTACAGGTCGGCCGAAGTTCATTTACGCACTATTTTGGGACGCGTACCTTAAACTAACGTATAGCTAGATATAATGGGCACGCGTTACTATGTGACTATCGTTACGGGATACGACACTTAAATATGATTTTCCAGCGCATTATCTCGTCAAGTTCTGGCTAGAAATGTGTGTCAAAGAGTTGTTAGCAAAACTGTTATTAATTAGCATTTTGAATGATATTATCATTAAGCTACAGCAGACTGGCGGCGACCAGGCGCAATTTTCAATTATGTCTGGTATTCCAGCAATTGTCAGATTAATTTTCCTATTTGACTAAAACATAGTGAATTCGGTACAAAATCGTACTTCTTATGATATAATCTGATGATCATTGGAGCCTAGAGCACAATCAAAGTTCCAATTCTAACAGGGAGTTTCCCATGCTAACAACAATTGCCAGAGGAAACAGATTGCAGGGTATTTACTGTAGATAATAACATTTTTTACACATATTATATTTCCTACAAACAATATGCGCGATATTTGAAACAAATGTGTTAAGAAAAATAAGCATTAATTTAACAAAAATATCAATTTAATTCAGACCATTTTCTCGAAACCTTGTTTTATAAAAGTTATTTACAGCCAGACCCTAAAATAATTAAGTATGATAACGTAAGGATAACGAATAAAGTCTGTTTTGTACGGCACCAGCATCATATATTATATCATAAGTACTTAATTTATTTAGTATTAAATCAGTTTCATCCAAGCAATACCTACCCATCTCTATAAAAGATAGGCGTAATATAACATCACATAACACTAGAAAGATTTGACTATATAAACTCCCAACAGAGCACACACAAAGGTGAACTCATGCTACTTGATTCAGGAGTCAAACACACCAGCTAGCTAACGAAAGTTCATAAAATTTTCATAGGCCAAATACCTCTTGCAAATGTTCAGGGAAACCTTGAAAACATACGAGTTGCCCGTATTGTGTGTTACGAGAACAATGCATTTGCTACAATGAGGAATATACACTGTGCTTTATATATAAAAAGTATATTTTACATTACCTACATTAGAGTTATGTAAAAATAAAGACAAAACGTTATGTTAGAAACGAGCAACAATCGAGATCGCATGATATGCGATTTTTAGACAACAAACTGTAATAAGACTTCTGACATGATATAAATTTAAATACAAGGGCTGCCTTGTACTAAAAATTTCATCTATAATATCAATATGAAAGCTAAGAAATGCCGAAAGTTCGTTTTTGTAGCTAGGTACCATTGTAATTTCAACCTAAAATTCGATTGTAGTGTCGTCCCCCTATGGCTCTAGGCATCGAGCGATAGGTATAAATAAGTAATTTGGTGTCAGATTATACTTATCAAGACTTTGTTGCTTGTCAAGCCAAGTTTGAAACTTATAATATAGCATAAGCTGAAAGTAAATCAATTAAAAGACCTACTGTATTTTTTACAGGCCATCAAGGCGTAAGCCATATTAATTCTTGTCAGTCAAAGTCAGTCTTTTTTAATCCGCATTACAATGGTAATACTTCTAAATCTTTGACTCACTTATTCACAGGTTTGCTATCCAAAAGTATTTTAAATGAACCTATTTCTATTCACGCTCAATTAAAAAATCACGGTAGCACTCGAATAATTTAAATGACTAACTAATTATATTTTAAACTTTACAGAAACAAATAATGTTACAAATATGTTCATCATTAATGTTTATATCTACCGCCTATTAGTAATATGCAAATTGAAGTATATTGTGCTGGTTTAAAGAGAACCTATACTAACTAGAAAATACAGGACAAATTAGACTTAAGAAGAGATGTTTCGGAGAGGCAACGCGCAAATTAAATACCTTTGCACTCGGCTTTTGCAAGACAATTTTATCCACGTTTTAAAATGAAACTTATGTCAAGTGATTCCTTTAACTATTGCTGTTTTAGTTAACCGATTTCAAAGGCTTTTCTAACTCTCTTTTTCCTAACGACACTTAATTCCATAGCCTCATATTATCTATAATATGCATGTGGATGTAACATTGAAAGGAAACTGATACGACTGACCGATCGCCTTCGTAACCAAGTCTTACTTCACAACCAATTGTGCTGGACGCAATGCCATAAGTACAATGGTAATAATTAATTATAATAGATGCACATTTTGTAGCTTATTGGTAAACGCTAATTTGGACAATGCAGTGTATTTATTAGACATATTATCCGGTAATTGGTTGTGTACATCGGTGCTTATTAGGCAAATATAAGCAATTTATTTTCACAATATCCCTTACTCGATTTCGCTTTTTCTTGTTATTAGATATGTGACTGTAATTGCTATCAATTATATTTATTTTATTATATTGCAATTAAAATTAAGATACGTATCTGAGTAAATTATGTCTGTAATCGGTAGACATGCACTGAACCTAAGAAAATGTATGTAAGATATAGCTCGGAACCAATTTTAGAAGCATCTTTAACTCGTGAAATGGTTTCCATAGCAGTTGAATCAATAAATGAATATTAAATAATACGACTCGATATTGAAAAGCAATGGAAGTGACTGCCTGATTACCAAAATACTTCGATCTAGATAAGTAGATACGAAGGTAACTTTGTCGCAAGTAGACATCGAATGGATCATTACTATTAACATATCGAAAACTCTTTAGTGCAACGGAGGCTATTATAAGATTTTAGTCACTGTTGTTAAGTATGCGAAAATCAAGGTAAGCAATGCTTTATAAAAAAACTAGAAGGGTTACAGTCGGGTGGAATGTCTGTTACATTACTAGTCAATCTCTTTGGCCTGTTCAAACATGGACCAACCCGACTGGCGGAGTACCATCACCCCACAGCAAATTCCAGCCAAATAAGCTAATATGGTGTTGCTGCAGTAATTAGGGCTGCCGGAGCTGTTAAAGGTGAATGAAGCTTTTCGTTGCTTGGGCTAATAAAACAACGAGTTTTTTTTTTTCAAGATCTAATAGGTACGAGTGGCCCCTTTGGTATTGCAATCACCATAAACCACGCCAACCGTTTACTGTCAGACAGGCAGAACACTTATTTACTAATACCCTAAAAATATAAAAACCAAAACATTCGCTATTCAAAAATAGACCAGTGCACGCTGAAGTCAGTCATCCAAGAGACAATTGGACGCTATAAAAAATAGCTCGCAGTATTTTTAGTTAACTCCGTACGTACAGTTGAAAGTACGTACCGTACTCTAACTATTTTTATACATCTACTGCAGATTTCTTCGTACTTTGATTAGCAGCTAAACATTATCAATACTTAAAATAAAACTCTCAGAACGAAACATACTGTGTTTTAAAATTAGGTGTGTTCCAAATTTAGAAGCGATCTTTTTTGTTTGTGATTTGTTTATGGGTGTTATTTAAATGGTTAGCATAGTATTGGTATTTTTGTGAGCAGAAAAATATAATCTGTGAGCAGAAATAGCTAATTGATCAGCAACTCATGGCCAGCAAACTTTAAAGAGATCAAACTAAGTCGACGGAGCCCCGCTTCGCGGGGCTCCTATTTTTGGGTGGGTTTAAATAAAGGAACCTAACATAACCTAACACTTCCGAGACGGAATACAGTGATTTGAGGCGTATAGATGCTCGTTATGCTGTGCAATATTTGCTGACCAATTAGTATTTTTGATGATCATTATATTTAATCCCTTTGTTTATTTGCTTACTACTTTAATAGTATACAAATGGTTATTGTTGCAAATCTATAAGATATAAGTGGACTGATTAGAATAGAACCTCGCCGCACGTTGTGAGGTGATTCTCTATTGTGTAACCTAACTTTTATCCATAATGTAAAGTGCCATATTTTTTTTTGTCCCTATCATCATTTGTCCGAATGATAACTTGCCCGAACGTTATGTCACAAAATATCACTTGCCATAATATTGTAATCCCTAAATACAATATGCCCTAAATTTGTTTGTCATAAATATTACATCACAGCTGCGGTTAAACGGCTTGTACTGATGATTACCGGAACTGTGCCATTTTCAAACCTGATTGTTTAATTTACCAATTGTTCACACAATTATGTAAACATCAATACATTTCCAATTTGTTTTACGACCACAGAAAAGCTATTTAATCACCCCCTGATTCCAAATACAGGCTCTATTTACGTCATAATTTAATGTCCCATTGAGCTATTTAATTTATTTCCTAAATACAAGTCGAATATGTATTATTTTAGTTTATTACGATATATCCGTAGATCGATCCCAAGTATCTACACAAACGCAGTAAGGTACTCATAACTGGTAATAAATCTACCGGAAGAAGTCAACATTTTTATTCAACTTTTGTTTTTAAGTATAACTCTTGATTTTCAAAATTAAATAATAAGAGTTTGAATATTCAGGTGTCATACCATGACATGTTTATAATATTTTATGTTTAGTGCCAGTTTCATAAAGAAACGGCTTTTAATTGGCGAAAGGATAATGATTGCGCATAATATCTATACTGGTTCTATCACAGTAGAAAGTTCAATTTAATTTCTCTAGTAGGCTAATTAATTAATTGATGTAATAAATGCGAATATTTATCTTGTCGTGATAGAAGTTCTATTTCTAAAAATGTTTTAAGTAATTAGATTATCTTGATATAGAAATGGCAATTAGTTATTTTCTAAATACTGCTATGTGCCTTAACTAGAACCCGTTAGTAAGTAGGATTATAGGAACTGCTTGGTTGGCGCTGTGACATAACATTGAGCATTTATCTTTGCGTGTGATTGTATGTTCCCGAATTCCATTCCCGTGTACTAAGCAGAATTCTATTCATTGGCGGTACGCATGAGAAATGTGGCAGCAATGTGCTTGATGCGTGTAGATAATAAGATAGATTATCATAAAAATGCTTCTCCGCGTGACTGCACGAATGTCACAATGGTTTTTGCGACCACCTCACCACTACACCGTACTCTACAGCGTATTGCTTCAAGCCCCTCGCGAGACAAAAAAGTGTGATCCACAAATAAATGTTTCGCGTGTGAATGTTGTTTGTGTCAAGATAACAACATAATATATGTATGTACGTCCTATCTAATTACTACATCCAAAGATAGTCTTTGAACAAATTCATTTAGTCTGTAAAAACGCTTTGCAAAGTTTGTTTAACACAACGTGTAACTACAGCGGAAACAGCGTCAAGAAGTGCGTAAAAAGAAATTCCGATAATTGTTTAAAAGCTCACCGGGAGTAAAGAGATAATTAAACCGAACAACAGTTTTAGTATCTCTCAATTTAAGATCCTGTTCTAAACATGTCTTCAAACCCGAAACCTTATCTCACTTTGATAATAACATCGGTAAGTAAAATACCTTTTGGCACTCGAGTGAACTCACGAGTGTTCATGAGATTCTCGGCGTTGAAAGTTGGCTGAACACATGAGAAACGGAGGAGAGAGTGTGTAAAAGCAACTCGCTCCTATTGGTAATCATTGATATATATAAAAACCCTAGACACACAATCAGCGTCAAGAAACGTCCTCACCAAATGAGCACCTACTTAAACATTTGAGTGCTCATTTAATTTAGTACCGTTCGTTGAGTAAACATGTCGCAGAGCTCGTTTAAAAATTGTAAAATCACACCTCCACCACACCACCACACTAAAAAGGACGGTGTTTCATATTTCCGGTAAGTAATAATGTTATTATTATAATTATATTATAATACTGATTATTGCGTCAAGGAATCAACGTAAAATTATTTTTTTTTATTTCGTAATAAAAAGCGACCATATAACACGGCTCATTTACACAATAGACGCATTAATCATACTATTGTATTTCCACTTGATTAGTCCGGGTTACATGTTAACTCTGTTCTAATATTAATAGAGACGCTGTTGCTTTTAAAAAATTAATATATTTTATTTTGTTTAAAATGATCATGCGATTGTATATAATATTTATTACTAGACTTGTTTTATTACATACCTTAATAGTATTCGTTTCATATTTTTTGAAATGATCTTTACGGTATCCTTACAGTGGGATATTTATAAAATGTATCTACATACTTATGTTGAATTTCAGCTTTCCTCGAGATGCCGTGCGATGTGCAAAATGGATATCCGTCATATGCACAGCAACGATAACACTTATCATAATTTTTGGGAGTCAGCTTATATTCTTCAAAGTGCCATATTAATATATAAAAAATCATGTAAATAATACCATTAAATCTATTATCGAGAGATAAGACAAGATTGCATTATATAACAAAGAATAATACGGAAAAATTTAAATCTGTCAAAAAGAAGATTATACAATAAACTCAATTTATTTCAAGGAAATTAAAAACCTTATTATGTCGTGTCTTTTCAAGTTTGTTATCTTAATTTTCTCTCTCATTTTATTTATTGTTTTATGTTACTTTAATTTGTAAGTACAATCAGTCGCGTAATGTTCAAACACGTATAATTTCAAAGTCGGGCAGCCAAGTATATGAACAGCAATGAAACATACTCGTAATATAATTATTATTTACGTGCGTATTAATTATCTATTAAGTACTGTTATACAAGGTGTCCGGTAATTAATGGATAACCTTGAAATGTCTTATAGTAAAACTGATGAAAGTTCAGAAAAAATATATATTTAAAAGAAATTTATGAAGTGCAATAGCTAGTCATACTTTTGACTGACTATTTATAAGCATATTTAGTGTTTAATAATAAAACAACAAATACCGATGGAATTCATTAATTTATGGTCGTAGTGTACAGGAAAGTAAAAGAGGTAATTATAAAAATAAATCGGCCTCGATGGCGTAGTGGTTGGTGTAACCGACTGCCACGCCCGAGGTCGCGGGTTCGATTCCCGCACAAGTCAAACATTTGTGTGCATGAACATGGGTGTTTGTCTTGGTCTGGGTGTTTCTATGTATAATATGTATGTATTTACAACAAAAAAAAAAGTATATATGTATGTTTATCCATTGTCTAGTACCCATAGTACAAGCTCTGCTTAGTTTGGGCTAGATCGTGTTGTGTGTATGTGGTAGAATATATTATTATTATTATTATTATATCTCTCTCCCTCCGCCGCCTCCTTAACTAATATCACCTCCTCACAGAAGGAGGCGACGGCATTCCAAGACCTGTTTTACTTGTCTTGCCTATTTTGTTAAATAAGTACTACTGTTATGTCTGGTAAAATAATAAAAGATTTTCTACCGTCTGTTTATGAGCTGCCATATAAATATAAAGTAGTTTCATTTTTTGAACATCATAGGAAACAATCTTGGTAAAATACCTACAGGTAAAAATAAAAGCAAATATGTGTTTACATACACACATTCACATGCATTTTATAAACTCTACATAATTACGTCAGATTATTAACTTATATTTTTGTAAAAACAATATTCGACTCCATCCATTCCTTATTCTATCGGACATCTCTGCCCGTAAAATTTTATTACTTTTTTTAAATAGTCTTGTATATTCAACGTTAAGTTAAAGCGCTAAGGTTTAATTTGCATTAATGAAGGTTTATAGTTAATATAACTACTTATAAGCAACTGGGGACAGTTTTAAGTGTTACATTCGTATGGAATTTTGTATCTAGGGTTTTTATACATCAATATTGATAATAGATCCTTTCACCAGCATTCAACAGCTAAAATACATATTCATACGCCTCTAAAGACTTTTATAACATTATTTAATAGATTCAAAATAAAACAAGCAGTGATCATTTTATTCAAACTCAAATGGTCCGAATCTTCTTAATTGGTTGTATGCACGTCAACAGTATAAATAAATCTATACAATGAGATCAGTTCTGACTATTTAACGTGTAACGCTCCAAGGCCGAACGAATTAGGTATCAATTCTTAGAGCCAACTGGGTGTATGAATGTATTCAAAGTAATCGTACACTTATATTGTTCTTGTTGGGAGTTATACCTACCTACTAGTTTTTGTTGATGGCGTTTGACTATTGACAAAATTATAGTGATTACAACGGGTTTTAGCACCAGAGGGTTAGGTAAAAGTAGCCTACACCTACATTTCCCAGATCCTAGGTAATAGCTAAATAGAAGGCGAAGTCTATCGTCGTCTACATAGCTACAGGTCCAATGTTCGCACTGCTACTTAAAATCACTTACTAGAAAAGCTGAACAGCTCCCTGATATAGAACTTTACGATTGTCTGATATTGTAAGCTCGAATTCATGTTGTGACTCGAAAACAGTATCTACTATAAAAACGGTTGACAGCAAAGCATAACATGATCAATGTAATAAAAACTGTTATACTTTCGCGTTCTATGATCTACTAGGTTTTGCCCGCGGCGTCGCTCGTGTTTATGTAGATTTTGTCAATAAATTTCTATCCCTGGGGATCAGTACTTTTTTACTGGAAAAAAGGTACTCTATGTCATTTTCTATACCGCTGACCACTTCTGCAAAATTTCATGATGATTGGTCATGTCAAGTCAGTTGATTTTGATTTTTAACTTGTAAGAATGCTGAAGTTTTGGCCAGATAGCACTAGCCATGATCAAAATAGACAGGTGCCATCAACAAAGTATGCATAGGTACTGTGCATGATTGTGTTATGCCCTTTGCTTATTACAGAAATGAGTAATGCAAAGGAAAACTGTAACTGGACACATTCTTAGATTTAAGTTAATAATTAAGTTCTATTATAATTTTGTAAGTACTATTTAAGACCAATGCACCCAGCACTGGTATTACTTAGATACCCGAATCTTGTGGGCTATAAAAGTGTTGTGTAAATTACAGAGGATTATTTAGTACCTTAATTCAGAGTTAAAATATAAAAGGAATAACTGCAGAGAATTATTACGTTGGCAATATACCTAGTTAGGATGTTTCCTTTTGGTCATTCAAATTGTATAAAATTAAGATCATAAAATTCAATGATGAAATGTTGAGTAACACCACAACAGTACTGTTGGAAAATTATTATATATATAATTATCACATGCATATTTTTTAGCTAGGTACCAACTAATATAAATACTACAAAAAACTCCCAACAACCAAGTTCAAAGCCCAGCCAAATTCCAAATAAAACATTCTAATTTTAAACAAAAACAATCTATAAACACAGCATTCCACAAACTAGGAACTATGAGTCCATGAACTAGCCTATTTAAAACACAGGCATTGCTATACTATGCAGACAGGCTATAAAATGAAGCCACAGATAACTAACACCGTCTGTCAATGAACTTGATGAGTCATGTGTTATCTATATTAATTGGTATAGGGGTTCATTAATGTATTTAAGGGTTTACTTAAATAAGTATACAATGTTTAATAGAACAGAATTTATGATTGTTTGAGTCTATCTGCTTTAATAAAGAATTTGGTAAAAAAATATGTTTTATTTTAATGGTTTGTGTTATTGTTGTGTTACATTTGATGTGATTTTAGAATTTATGTGAGATGGGTTTTACCATTAAAATGCAGATTCATATTTATCAATCCCGTTTTGCTCACTGTGATATATACTCCTAATAATTGATATAAAAGTTAAAAATATTGATAAGCTTAACAATCTATCTGATACCTGAAAGTTTACATAAGTTTTCAGCTGGAAAACACATTATATGGAACTGCCACCTATTAATTATTAAACAAGTGTTAATTAAATAGTTAGAACATAAATCTTATCATCAAAAGGAACAGCCTGTTTACATTTAGATAACAAAATTAAGGCTTCATAAATTTAAGTGATATAGTTAATAATATTAAGCGATATAAATCATGATGGACAAAATAAAGTTTTTGAAGAACCATAAGTAAAATTTCATAACTTACTGAATATAACTAACAATGTCAACAAGACCAGAATTACATATTCAATGTTTTAAAATATTATTATTGGATTCTTCTCACAAGTTACAAGTCAGAGTAATTCTGTAGAACTGACTAACTGAACAGAAAATTGAAACAGCCTGACCACAATATTTGGTGACAATTTAAGTGATGTATATTGTGATGTAGGTGTGATACTACTTTATTTAATCTATGGCAATAGGTAGGTGTGTTATTACCAAAGACAAAGTAAGTATCCTAAATAAGGGCAATAATTTTTTATCAGTAAAATTGACTAACAGAAAACGGCTGTTACACAATTTAAGTATATTTTATAAAATGGTTAATTGCATAAGAATAACTGCATTCGAAATAATTAATTTATATACAGGTAAAACTGTACAATTTGAAGAAATTAATAGCATTTCTTATTAATGGTTGCAATAATAGGTGTGCAGGTAACTAGTTATTGTAATACATTATACATACATTACATCATTTATTTTCACCAACTGACCATAAACTATTAGTTTTTAACAGTTTTCTAGGGTCAATGAATATGGATAATATTTTACTTCATTTCCATATCCAATTTTTTTTCACAACAGGATATTATCTTATATCGCTACATGTTCTATGCTTTAAAGACTGTTAAATAAAATTTCTTGTTATAATTCAGTGGTATCATTAATAAATGAACATTGTCAATTTCAAAATAAGATGATTTTTATGAAAATTGAATATGTAATGTAGTTTATGTAACAAAACATAATATCATTGTAACAACAAATAGTGCTAGAGAAAATATATTATAAATGTTAATTATTCTGTATAAACACCATATTTATGATTACAAAAATATAAAATACATAAAAGCTCTATGCTAATCTTTTACCACTATAGGAATAATTTGATCATTCATAGTCTCTCCCAATCTGATAGTCTTCAAAATCTCAGATAATAAGGTACATAAGCTAAGAATCTGATAAAATGTAAGATATATTAATATGCCTAATCATTTTATCAAGTGCAGATAAAAAATTAATTAATTAACTAAAATCACATGATGATAGCTAGCTAAAATATGCTAATTAGAAGCTGAGGTCATCATGTTATTCTGCCTGTTGCTTTTTTAACACAATATTCGTTTTTCGCGCCACTTATCGCTATGTTCATTGAACGTGATTAGAATGAAATACCTAAGTAAAGTACGTGATACATGTAAAGATACTTACTCTCCTTTTCGTGGTCGAAACCCACTATGACAAAGTAGTCAACAAGCCTGGACATGGCACTCCTACGGCAACATTCCACCACAAATACAGCAAATACACTTCGTAATTGGATTACACCAATTTACACACATTTTATACACAGAACTGCTCGTTTACACATATTTATGGCACTAACCGGTCACCGATAATTCCACGTACCAATTAGCCAAAATTTTGCACACCATACACTTCACGGAATGTAAACAACACTTTCATTTATTGCGAGCTAAAGAATTTTTAACTTCAATAATTATACAAAAGATTATAAATTGTCCTGTCGAAGAGGTTATGCGCTAACCCTTGTAATTAGACGATATTTAGTGATAATTTATATCAAATGGAAACGTTCAATTTAAATGTAATTGTAAAAGTGACAATTATCACTGAAACTTGTGTAAATTAGAAATCATTTTGTTATCAAACGTCACTACAGCCGCGACCCATCGCTCGTCCGTCGGACATTTCTAAAAAAACTACTAAATCTTAAGATTCTACCATTGCCATATCCATAACTGAAAAACAAATACTACCAATAAAAATGTACTAAAAATCACAGACTGTATTCATCATAATAATATATTATATTAGGGGTTAAAGTATGAAATTGCCGATTTGTACTGAAAAATTTAAACACGTTTTTGTCTAAGATGTATCATATTTATTTAATCGAAATATTTACACGGAATTTGCCATCTAAACGGAAGTTCATTTATGCCTTTACTGAACTCCGGAGATCTAGATTCGACAAACTGCGTAAAAGCATTTTGTACTGCCTCCTGGGAAGAAAATTTTTTACGTAAAAAATAGTCCAGATCCCGGAAAAAATAGTAGTCCGTTGCATTGGAGCAAGGTCTGGCGAGTACGGATGACGTATGGTTTCTAACTGCAGCTCCTGTAGAGTTACAACGGTTTCTCGTGCAGTGTGAGGTTTTGCGTTATCATCTCATCATATCATCAGTCTCTTCTCCAAACGCAGCGTTGATATTGCGAGCCGTTTCTGTCGCGTTAGTTCCGAATTGGAACTCGTATTCAAAAATGACTCGGATTTTCGAACTATCCATCTTTCCCGTCTAAGCTAAATAAAAAAAACAATTGAAAGTCGAAAATCAAATGTTACACATTTTTGAAAAAAACAATTTTATAAAGTATCATATGAAAAAAGTTTCACTCGAAAATCTCACACCATGAAGGTTTTATGTCAATTCAAAGTAAGGTTATATGTCAACAGCAACTTCATACTTATACCCCTGTAGCGTAATATTTCCGAACGCTTCTGTCATGTTTGACAAATGAGCGCGCCAAAAAGTTCACATTCACAGAAATGAGTTAAAAAACTCAGATCGGCCATCTAATACGACGCACAGTTTTTTACTCCAGTTAAACCTCACATGTAAAGCAAATAAATACTGCTTAAACAAACCGCCTCAAGTGTTATCAATACTCCTGCTGCACGTTTATATCTACAATTGGTGACCCCGACGTGATTACTCCAATCACCATACGTGCCGTCGTCGAGGCGGAGTCGTCGACTGTTCAAGAGTGAGAGACATCGTCGCTCCTTCGACGCCTCCCGCGTCGTGAATTTGCGCGTTCGAGCTTCGAAGTCATTGCGACACTTCGAGAGTGACATTGTCGCTTCTGCAGCGCCTCACGACATCGGCTACATTAATAACACTTGCACCGCCAAGCAGCTTGCTTTTCCTGCACCTGGTCCAGCGCATCGTTTCTCATCTTGAAGCGGCGCACAGCAGCATCCTGAGGACCTGTGCACGCATGTATTCCTGTTCTGTTTATTAACAATTTCAAAAACATTAACTTTTATTCGGTGATTGGTGGTAATAACAAAATAATTTTTAATATTCCTTAAACTAACTTGTATATTGCATTCCTTCATTGCTGCATTAATTATTCTAATACTT
This sequence comes from Catocala sponsa, assembly GCA_963564715.1. Classification (NCBI taxonomy): domain Eukaryota; kingdom Metazoa; phylum Arthropoda; class Insecta; order Lepidoptera; family Erebidae; genus Catocala; species Catocala sponsa. The sequence goes on along the minus strand of OY751346.1, from coordinate 5,883,149 downwards.
AAAGTTCATTATTTAAAAAAAAATAGTTTGTGTGTGTAAATTTACATAAGGGTGCATAGTCTTTTAAGGTGTATTTGTACACGCTATTGTACACATTTTGTTTTTATTTAAGGTTGTACCTAACTTTTGTGATTATTATTGGGCTACATTTCTTTTTTGCACTCTTCCTTATTTTAACAAATTGCATTTCTTGTAAAATTGTACTTTGCATGTCTTGTAAAATTGTAATTGTTAACTTAACATTTTGTGTGGGCTGCTGAATTTTACAATTTTATTTCTGCTATTGTGTGTCCTGTGTTTTACTGTTTTTGTGTGTTCTCTTTTTGCTGTATTTTATTGTGTGTATTAACTGTTGTTTTTTACCTACTATTGTTTAGCATATTTAACAATATTGGTGTATGGTTTCTTTTATATTTAAATTTGTTGATTTTGTTATATAATGGAACCACATAAGAAAGACACACCCCTTCCAGACCCCCACACTTTTTCCCAATCCCCCTCATTATACAGGGTGGCTGTTAAACTTCCACATTTTTGGCCCGATCGGCCTGCATTATGGTTTGCACAGGTGGAGGCACAGTTTACCATTTCAGGTATCACTGCTGATCAAACAAAATACAATCAAGTTGTCGCTCAGTTGGATGCCCGGGTGATTGGTGAAATAGAGGACATTGTTCTCCAACCGCCGGCTGAGGACAAATATGATCACCTAAAGTTGGAGCTTATTCGTAGACTTTCCACATCCGAGGAGCAACGCGTCCGTCAACTTGTTAGTGATGAGGAATTGGGTGATCGTCACCCTTCGCAGTTTCTACGGCACCTTCGGTCTTTAGCTGCGAACTCCCTCACGGATGAAAATCTGCTCCGCCAACGTTGGATGCGTCGCCTTCCACAGCATTTGCAGGCAATATTGGCAGCTCAATCCGAGCTCCCCCTTGCTAAAGTCGCTGAGTTAGCCGACAAAATATTGGAGGTCTCGCCTGCTATAGCTGCTCCAGGATCATCTGTTTTTACAGCAAGTACTACGGTGACGCCTACACCTCTCGATGTTATCACACGGCGTTTAGATGATCTCTCACGCCAAGATGCTGCCCTCGCATTTGACCGCAGCAGGGATAGGTCCCGCGTTTCCTCGAACCACCGAGATCGTTCGCAGACCCCTGCCATGGTCAAAATATGTTTTTACAATCGCAAGTATGGGACCAAGGCAGTCAAGTGTGTCATGCCGTGTACGTGGACGCCACCGTCTCCTTCGATAAACTCGAACGGCAGTCCGTAGCGACGGCGACAGATTGCCTTCCAAAAAGTCGTCGATTCTTTGTTACCGAATAAGTTACTAAGCGCCAATTTTTGATTGACACTGGCTCCGACCTATCCTGCTATCCTTACCAATGGCTAGCAAATAAGCCGACGCGGTCAAACTACACATTGGCAGCAGCCAATGGTAGTGAGATCCGCACCTTTGGTTTCATTGAACTATCTCTCAACTTCGGTCTGCGTCGCGCCTTTCAGTGGCGATTCATTATCGCCGACGTCAACACCGCCATTATTGGCTCTGATTTTTTGGCACATTATCGGCTATTACCAGATTGTGCCGGTAAAAGGCTTGTTGACAGCAGTACCGGCTTGTCATGCGTTGCCTCCGTCGCAATTTTAGACCAGACTAGCGTCAAGGTGGTTTCCGCCCCGACTTCCGAATTCAGCTCGCTTTTGGCGGAATTTCCGTCCATCACCAAGCCACCTGGACTTATTCGGGAGCCAAAGCATAGCACTGTCCACCACATTTTGACCACTGAAGGCGCCCCTGTTTCATGTCGTCCTAAGCGATTAGCGCCTCAAAAGCTTCAAGAAGCGAAGAAAGTTTTTGATGACATGGTACAGTGCGGCACAGCTAGGCCATCGAAAAGTTCATGGTCCTCTCCCCTACACATGGTCCCTAAAAGTGACGGCACCTGGCGACCCTGCGGGGACTATCGCGCATTAAACTCTCGCACCATCCCCGACCGCTATCCGGTCCGCCATATTGGTGACGTTGGCCACAACATCTCTGGTTGTACTATATTTAGTACAATTGATCTCGTAAAGGCCTATCAGCAAATTCCAGTCGCGCCATCGCGACCATCATCACGCCGTTCGGACTTTATGAGTTCAATTACATGACGTTTGGTTTGCGCAATGCGGGCCAACGTTCCAACGTTTTATTGACGAAATTGTCCAAGGTCTTGACTTCTGCTTTGCGTACGTTGATGACATTTTGGTGTACTCCTGCGATCCAATTCAGCACGCTCAACACCTTCGTACCCTCTTCAAGCGTCTTGAAGACTATGGTATCGTCATCAACCCAAGCAAATGCGTTTTTGGTGCTCCTGAGGTAACCTTCCTCGGGAATCGCATTTCCTCCAACGGAACGCGACCACCGCCCGAGCGTATTCAGGCTTTGAAGGATTTTCCGCCCCCAAAGACCGTACAGGGACTCCGCCGGTTTCTTGGGATGGTCAATTATTATCGCCGATTCTTGCGCAATGCTGCAGAAATGCAAGCACCGCTAGTTGAAGCCATCGTGGCCACCCAAGGCAAAGGTTCCACCCCGGTCTCCTGGACGCCTGAGCTCGAAAAATGCTTTCAGGCCTGTAAAGACAGCTTAACTTCTGCCACTCTTCTGGCCCATCCATTGCCAAATGCTGAGTTAGGGCTTTTTACCGATGCATCTAGCTCTCACGTTGGTGCCTGCCTTCAGCAGAAAGTTGGTGATGCTTGGGAACCGTTGGGTTTCTTTAGCAAAAAGCTGAAGCCCCGACAGTCCCAGTGGCCAGCTTACTACCGAGAACTTCTCGCAATCTACGAGAGTGTTCAGCATTATCGCCATTATCTCGTTGCGCAACACGTTCGCATTTACACGGACCATAAACCGTTGGTTTACGCATTTGTGCAGCGACGCGAAAAGCTTCCTCCGGTACAGCTGAACCAACTCTCTTTTATCTCACAATTTACGACGGATATCGTCCATGTAAAAGGGGTCGATAACACGGTAGCGGACGCTATGTCCCGCATCGAAGCTGTTAGTTTCGAGGTTGACCATTCTGCCCTTGCTTCGTGCCAACATCTTGACGACAAGTTGAAGAAGTATCATGACGATGCCAATTCTTCTCTGAAACTAGAGAACATTGTTGTCCCCGGTACTAACATTACCTTGGTCTGTGATATGTCCACTGGATGACCACGACCATTTGTTCCAGAACCAATGCGAAAAAAAGTTTTTGTCCAGTTACACAACTTGAGTCACCCTGGCGCCCGAGCTACCATACGGCTAGTATCCGACCGTTTTGTTTGGCCTGGAATTGCCAAAGACTGCCGCCGTTGGTGTCAGACTTGCGTCGCTTGTCAGCGTAGCAAAGTGACTCGGCATACTCATTCTTCGCCCGGACACATCTCCAGCCCTACATCACGGCTTAAACATGTCCATATTGACATTATTGGACCATTGCCATCGTGTTCTGGCTTCCAATATTGTCTCACCGCAGTTGACCGATTTAGTCGGTGGCCCGAAGCTTGGCCAATGACTGGTATAACTGCGGAAGAAGTGGCTAGTACATTTGTGGCTGGTTGGATTTTCCGATTTGGGGTCCCTGCTGTCATTACAACTGACCAGGGGCGCCAGTTTGAATCTGATCTTTTCAGACGCCTTACTGACTTGTGCGGTACCAAGCGTATTCGCACTACCAGCTATCATCCTTGTGCCAATGGGCTCGTTGACCGCATGCACAGGCAGCTTAAGGCTGCTCTAATGTGCCACGGAAATTCTTGGCTGAGTGCATTAGCCTTGGTCTTGCTTGGGATGCGCTCTGCTTACAAAGAGGATATTAAGGCAACTGCAGCGGAACTGCTCTATGGAGAATCTTTGACGCTCCCTGGGGAATTATTAGTATCCTCCAGAGAATCGGGTTTTGAGGACCCATCGGACCTGGTCTACAAATTACGACAGCACATGTCCAGTTTGAGACCCACTCCGACTTCTCAACATTCAAAGTCATCTCCCTTCGTTTTCAAGGAGCTTGCCACCGCTTCACACGTCATGCTTAGGGATGATACTGTTCGACGTTCTTTACAGCCTCCCTATTCCGGCCCTCATAAAGTTCTTGCCAGAGCTAAGGACGGTAAGACGATGTCAATAGAGGTCAAAGGCAAGCCGACGACGGTAAGTGTCGACAGACTCAAGCCAGCTTTCGTCGACCATACGAGCACTTCAGATTCTTTAGTTTCGGCACCATTACCACGAGTTGCTGTGCCTCAACCTATGCAAACGAATCTTGCTCCCTCCCTGCCTTCCCATCCTGTGCCATCTGCACATACGCCTGCTTCTTCTTCCCCACCTACACCACAATATACCACCCGGTCTGGCCGTAGAGTCCATTTCTCCAAGCCTTTCGACCTATGAACTCCCTTCCTTTTGTACGGATTCTCCTCCGTAGGGGGGTGGTGTAGCGTAATATTTCCGAACGCTTCTGTCATGTTTGACAAGTGAGCGCGCCAAAAAGTTCACATTCACAGAAATGAGTTAAAAAACTCAGATGGGCCATCTAATACGACGCACAGTTTTTTACTTCAGTTAAACCTCACATGTAAAGCAAATAAATACTGCTTAAACAAATCGCCTCAAGTGTTATCAATACTCCTGCTGCACGTTTATATCTACACCCCTATTATTATTTAGTTATTCGTTTTTTAAAAAGCACCCATTGTACTCGGTTAAAATATTTGGCAACCAATACAGCCTTTGTTTGTTTGTCCCTGTTAATACAAATGTGACATCTGGCGCAAAGGAAGCATCTTTGGGAAGCATGGTTGTGACAAAGGTCTTCTTCATATTATAGGTATAGAAATAAAATAAAATTAAAACTAGGTAATTTTATTTATTCCTTCCAATTCGTTACAAACATGTTATAAAAAATTAAATAACAATATTAAGGTTCTTATGAAGCGTCTATACATACACTGAACGCTGTGTGACGTCCAACATTGTAAACAAACATGCAGGAGTCAGTCTAAGTGAAACAAGCCGAAAACGCATAGGAAGACATGACGATGCAGGATGCTGGTACTTGTAAACTAACTAACTAAATAACAAAGATAATAGGTAAATATAATAATACTTTGAAAAACAAACATTTTGTGCCACAAAATAATAATTTTAAAACATGATTTTCTCGATAAATCCCGCTCTTTTGAGAGATGTCGCTATAGTAAAAAATTATCACCTTACTAAGATTATTATTTGATTGAGATACATTTCAAATCTGTTGGTCGATGTAAGAGTTGGGGGGACGTTTTCACGCATCGTCCTTTGTGTGATATAATTTGTGTGCGTCAAGTGCTGATGATTGGATAACCCTCTGATCAAGATGCATTGGCAATGATGCGTCATTATTGCATTCAATAAGACATAAAAACGACACTTGTCGTAGATTCAGTAACCAATTTTTATACACTGGACTTTGCCTAATGTTGTGCCCCGGCCGAAAGGATCATCCGATCTAAAAATTCACTTACCTATTGTTATGGGAAAGTAGTTGTTTTATTTAGTTGGATATAAATCTCTTCGCCTTTAATTTAGACACAAGTAATTAGATTTCTTAAGTGGTATCTCTGATAGGGAAGTTTATAAATATCTTTTCATAACTCTATGAGTAATTGAGTAGGTACGTTGGGACAATCTTATCGATAAAATTATGACCACTTTGGGTCATATAACATTGTTTGCTGTTTTCGTGTATGCAATCTATAAAAGTCAATGATTTTGTTACCATCACTATTGATACAATAGAAAATATACTACTACAGTGCAACAGCTAATTATATAAAAGGTGCCTTGGCAGATTGTCTGTAATGTAAGCAACGTCTCTACGGTCATTATAACGATATGAAGTGGTTTCTACTAAATTTAGTAATATACTGATGGATAGAATACCAGCAACATTATATTATGGCAACATTAAAAGTGACGTCTACAATTTGTTTATAACCTGTGTTAGCACTGTTAGCAGTCAGTGTATAAAAATCTAACAATTTCAAAAGCTCTGCAAATTGTCTGCAAACATCTATCTGTCTTTTTTTAACTTGCTTAGAAAAGTCACAATTAGAAGACGTCAATTGTCACAGTTCCTCTTCATTTTATCTATTATTTGAATTATATCGATCGACTGATAACGCAAAGACGCAAAGTCGCTAACAATGTATCAAAATATTATTGATGTTTGATTATGTACATACTGTACTTGTAATTTATTACTGTAAATTACCGTATTACCGCCCCTAAAACAATGTCGGATGCTTTAAATCAGCAAATACCGGGCCTCAAACAGAAAAAGGTGTTTAAAATAATAGTTTTGGGTGATTCTGGTGTTGGCAAAACGTGCTTAACGTATCGCTTTTGTGAAGGACAATTTTTAGATAAATCGGAGGCTACTATTGGTGTTGATTTTAGAGAAAGGAATATAAAAATTGGTCATGAAGATATTAAGGTACCTAACTATATAATTTCTAAACAATTATCCGGGATTCAATAGATAGTACTTCTGCTAACTGCAAAACTTAGGATGTCTTGCAGTAAATAATTGCAAGTAAATCTTTTAACAAAGACTTGACACATAATATAAATTTATAATAATATAATATACCTAGATTAGTAAATAAAAGGATATGAGCATTAAGCCTTACAGCATTACTTACAAATGGTATTGATGGTAATGATATTCAACCACCTGTTAGTCATTTTGTTGGCTGTTGTAACATATTTATTTGTAAATATTATTAACTATAAATAGGTCTAATAATAGATAGTTTGTGTGCAATCATTAATTAGCTATACAGGAGTCATTTTTAAGTCTGATACTTGTGCCTATTGCCATACATATTGGTTCATCATGCAGGGTAGGCTCTCACTTTTGTAACCAGAATGTGTAATCAATTAGAAAAAGGCACTAGAGCTGCAATCATCTAATAATTTTCAGTACCTACTATACCTTATTTGCGATGCATGTATTACTTGTAAGAAATGTGTAATAATTGTAGGTGACTGGCGAACCTATATAAATAAATACATATAATCTGTCAGATCTTAGTGTTGTGCTTTCTTTATGATGTAATCAATAGTGACAAGAGATTCATTAATTTGTTAAATAATGTGTTTTTTTATTCCAGCTTCAACTATGGGACACAGCGGGACAGGAAAGATTCCGCAAGTCTATGGTGCAACACTATTACAGAAATGTGCATGCTGTTGTCATTGTTTATGATGTCACTAAACCTGAAACATTTCATGTAAGTAAATGTATGCAAATGAATTGAAAACTAATTGAGTCTGGCAGCAGAAGGGCTACGGCTGCTGAAAGCTTTTGTTATTAAAAGCATTGACATATAATACTTTAATGCTTTTTATGATACCATGTACTGGCAGGTACCACTAATTTACAGATGTCTATATATAAAAATAACAGTTAACAAGTAGTTGTACTACTTGTTAACTGTTCTTTTTATGATATCCATCTTATGGATATATTTTTCTAAGAATAACATATTTTTAATTAAGAAAGCACTTTAAAATTTTACCTATTAATTGAACTCATCAGCTGGAATCTAAATGTAATCTATATATATATGTAATAACTAGTTTTCACCGGCGGCTTCGCTCGCGTAAATATAGGTTAGGTTAGGTTTGCAACAGTTATTTTTTTTGGATGAAAGGTACCCATGTCCTTTTCTGTACCCCTGACAATGTGTATGCAAAATTTCATGTTGATCAATTAAGTAATTAAGGCGTAAAAGCTTAACAAACAAACAAACTCACTTTCGTATTTATAATATTAGTTAGGATTCTATCTGGGCTGTACCCAGATACAATTATTTTTTATTGAGTCTAGTTTCCTTGGCCAGGAGTTTAAAAGGATAAAATATTATATTGACTTTAATTGATATCAACATTATCATTTCATAGAATGCTTGCTAATAAGTGCCATATGCTACTTATGGTGGTATCTCAGATTATGTGCAAGTTAATTCTAGCATGTTGTATGTTGTGTGTATGTATATCTTAAAAAATCAAACCATCATCTTAAACTATTTGTTCAAATATATTGCAATTATTACTTACTAGTATTAAGATTATTTTAAATTAATTTACAGTCAATAGCAAGTTGGATGCAAGAAGTAGAGTCACACGGTTTGATGAGAGCGCCGCGAGTTTTGGTAGGGAATAAGTGCGACTGCGGCACGCCTGAGTCGCGACTCGCAACCACTTACGCGCAGCGGCTAGCTGACAAATATGGGATGCCTGTAAGTTCAAAAACTCTCTTACATTCTCTAGAATCTTATAGGGAAAGAGCATGTCAGCACATTTAAGTGTTTTCTGTTGAACTATAAAAAAAATTGATTTTATTAGTGTACCCAATCTTATATATCTTTTGTTTTTTTTTTATTTGCCATGTTTTTTTAACTCTTTTATTAGTCATGTACTTAAAAGTTTAAGCTAATGTAAACTTACACATACATACTGTATATTGAAAATCTATACTAATATAGCTGAAGAGTTTGTTTGTTTGTTTGCTTGAACGCGCTAATCTCAGGAACTACTGGTCCGATTTGAAAAATTCTTTCAGTGTTAGATAGCCCATTTATCGAGGAAGGCTATAGGCTATATATCATCACGCTAAGATCAATAGGAGCGGAGCACCAATGAAGAATGTTTCAAAATCGGAGGGTATTTTTTCCTTTTGAGAGCTTCCGCTGCGTGCGTTGCGTAAACAGTTAAAGTTTCGCAAAAATCATGTATGACAGAATTGTTCCCCTTTAAAAGTTCTAAAAAAAAGTCCGCGACAGCATATGTCTATCTTTTAAGGTTGGCTCACTATAACCATTTTTATGCTAACCAAATTTGTTCTAAAATAATGCATTATTTGCGAAGGTGTTTTTATAAACATGATATTAATCCTTATCCAAATAAATACGTTATTCATCACAAGTATTTAATTTAAAACAAAATTGCCCTGTACGTCATTCGATTTCAATGAATATCTTAGGAGATATCGCAGTTTTAAAATAACATCGCAGCAAAATAATTACCCATTACAGAGATAGTACAAACGATGTTTCTCCTGGTTTATTCTGCGTGATTACTACTGGTTCGATTTGAAAAATTCTTTTAGTGTTGGATAGCCTATTTATTGAGGAAGACTATAGGCTATATAACATCACGCTAAGACCCACGGGGGCGGCGCAGTAACGATAAACGCGGGTGAAACCGCGGGAACATCTAGTGTCGTGTATAAATTTAACTGGATGCCAGATTTACTCATTGTGTAGGTACTATTAAGACCATTATTTGTAATATGCTAATCTGTTATCAGTTTTTGTACCTACTGAATAAAGTAAAATAAAAAATGTCACTGTAAATTATATGATACAAATGAGTCAGTTTTCTTAAGGAAGTTATACTCTCTTAAAGAAACCTGTGTATGAGTAGCTATATAGTAACTAAGTTTCGTGCGATAAGTAACAGATTCTTTAGGTAAGTATGCAAACATCCTTACCTTTTGTGAATCACACAAACTTTTGTCCCGAGTGGGGATCGAACCCATATCACGGCACGACGACAGAGGCAAGACGACTATCCGTGCAGTTCAAATTCGATCCTTATCCTTACTTAATATTATAAATTCGAAAGCAACTCTGTCTGTCTATCTGTCTGTCTGTCTGTCTGTTACCTTTTCACGGCTAAACCACTCAACCGATTTAGATGAAAATATTTGGTACAGATATAGTTTAAAACTTGAGGAAGGACATAGGCTACTTTTTATTGATGTAGGTACCACGCGGGCGGAGTCGCGCGCAAAAGCTAGTCAAACGTAAAGCGTTCAACGAATTGGGATAACATTTGGTACACAGATGAAGTATGACCTGGATAAACTCATAGGATTTTATTGTCCTTTAATACTATGGGATATATCCCTTACTATTCTATGGGAGCCATGACCAGAATATTAGTCTATAACATTTAAATTATGTCGTTGCAGTTATTCGAAACTTCAGCGCTACTAGATTCAGAATGCGACAACGTGGAATCCATATTCATGACGTTGGCGCACAAACTGTATTCCAAACAGCCTCTCAGAGTTATAAGTGTTGCGGTGAGTTTCTACCGACATTTTCTTTTTAATGACTTATATTATAACTAACTATTTTGTTTCTAACTTTCGAAAGTTATACAGCTTTTCGAAATTATGTGCGTATTGATTGACAATTATCGCCTGCTCCGTGCCTAGGAGAGCATGTTATGCCGTCAGTCTCGGCTGCCATGAACATTTATGGCAGTCGTTATTGGGAAGTCAGTGCTCACTAATATCCTGACACTGGTCTAGCCTCAGGGTATCGTTAGCCTTCGGGTTGCGGAGGTCAGGTGGCAGCCGCTCCGTGTAAAAACTGATATCCAGTCAAATCCGGTTAGACTAGAAAGCCGACCCTAAGTGACTTGGGAATAATGAAGGCTAGGGAGAAGAAGGAGAATACATTATAACTAACTATAATTACACCAGCCCTGTATTTAAATTGTCTTATTGCTAGGCACGGGCCTCTTCTTAGTGGGAGAAGGAGAAGATCTCAGTCCACAACGCTGGCACAGTGCGTTTTGGCAGACTTCACATATCTTTGAGAACATTATGGAGAACTCTCAGACATGCAGGTTTCCTCACGATATTTTCCTTCACTGTTAGAGGGAGAGATAATTAACAATTGAATAAGCACGTAACTTCGAAAAGTCAGAAGTACATGCCTTAGGATCGAACGCCGCGCAATACTCTCAAGCTTTGCGCGGCTGTTCAACGATCCCACTAGGCTACCTTTTACTAATCGCAATATTTAGTTGCATTGTTTCGGACAAAAACCTAAGAACGATGAAGAAACAGCAAGGCAGCAGACCGAGAAAGATACATTCGTAAAAGATTGCCACAATTAACAACAAACCGGGAATAAAAAGGGTATAGAGATGCAGTGCTATCGAAGTCTAATAACAATATTCATTGCTTATAATGTTTGCGGTCGAATGTGAGTCCACAGTTCCAAACTTCAACTGAGTATTTCATGACAGAAATATATCAATAACACCGACCCGGAAATTAAACCCGAGACTTCACACACAGCAATCGTATCCACAACCACTGCGTCAACTAAGCAGTCATATAATCTTTTTTTCTTCTGTACAGGGTGAACACGGCCCAGGCGTGGTGACTTTACCTCGGCAAAAGCGTCCTACGACGACCACATCCAACGACAGCTGTCTGTGCAGTTAGATCTCACACGTTGTACCTCACACGGTACGAACTATTCCGTCTATACTCCATGACTCTGGACCCCACCATGGTTCCAACATTACCATACAGCATTGCTTCCAAACCGATTTATACTTGTGAACAAGGATAGGCCAATATATTATTTATTTTAAAATTAATTTAGAATAGATGTGCATAATTGTATTCGAATGATATTCAAATAATTATTCGAATATGTTTCAACCCTGCACCCATTTTGTATAGTGAAGGCTGCAGCGTAAATACATGCTTACGTGCACGTTAGTTTGTACAATTATTGTCCATATTGCTAATTTAAAATAGACTACCAACCATGTTAATAGTAAAATAAGATTGAAATTAATTGTAATCAGTAAGCAAGAAGTTTCATACTTATTACTGTTCTGTTAGAATAATAGATTCAAATAGATAATGATAGCATTAGTGGGCTGTAACGTCATAACACAGTAACAATGTATTAGTTGAGAAAAGTTCCATACTTCGTAAAATTTGCCAAAAATAAAAATCCCCTCTTCCTTAAAACTCAGTTCTCTATAAATCATATAAATACTTTATTATTTTATTTACTCTTTCATATTTTTGTATGACGGCTTCAATTAGCTCGTTTAAATAATAAAACAATTTGAAAAATGTATACACGAGTAGACAACTACAAAAGTTTGGCCGCTGTTTAAACAAAAATTCAACTGAGTGCTGGCCATACTTGGTTGAACATCTTGATTTAAAATATAATAATGTATATAGGGTTACTTTTGACTCGCGCCAATAACGCAAATCTAACGGCAGCTCATTTATACAAATCTATGAATTAGTTTTGGCTACAGAGCCGGGACAAATATTGCTTTCCCTCTGACTTCGTCTAGTAATAAAAGAAGTTACATTTGAATTCCTGGCAACCTAGCAAACACCAACAAAAGACGAAAAATAAATTATAAAAATTTCAATGTGAGTCGTGAATATCGAGAGCTTAAGTAAGGCATACCAATGCCATATAATATTAAATTCTGGTGGCACATAATATTGTTAACTGTGTAAATTATTGTGGTATCTATTAATCAGATTTCCAATTTATGGCAAAATTATGTTCAGTATTTGTAAGTCAATTGGCAGATGTATAAAGGTAACTATTTTTATGAAACGAAAGGTTTTTGTCAGCAGACGGATTTTATAATATGTATAATAAGTATTTTTAATCATGTAAGTAGCTAATTAAACCTCTAAAATATCAAATATTGGTATTACACAAAAGTCTATCTATCTTAAAAAGGGTTGTTAAAACTCTCTTAAAGACTAAACAGATCTATTTAGCGGCTGCATCTCTGCAAAAAGTTTTCGTGTTTAATCGCCTTAATACTTTTTATTTTTATTATTATTATGTGTAAATTACATTTAAACACTTAGCTGTGAATATTGACGCAATGATTTATGCTTTGTAACTCGGGAAATTTAAATATAATTTAAAAGTCGACGGCTGGACCTGCTCTCTACATTAAATACCTAGACGTCAACTAATACCAATATTTAGTTTTATAATCAGAATCATTATTTCCACCTTCGGCAATTATCCCTATTTATATGATAATAATAATATTATAATTTATTAGCTTCTACCTACTAGAAATATTTTGATTTTCTATTTAATCCATATATTTAACTACGAGAGAGTATGACTATACAATCTTTGCGTGTTTATATGGCTACCTATTGATTCTTGCATATTGTAATATGTGTTCTTGCCTAAGATAACTATATGTACCTAGTTTTCATTTAAAACTGTCCCTAAATTAGCCAATATAAAATCAACACTTGTATGCAGCTAATCTGTCTTCCATAATATTTCATCTAATTAATTTGGCTCGTCTTCAGTTGTATATATGTATCTAGTAGTGGACAGTGACGTCAGTTTGATGAAATTAAAGTTTTGTGTACTGAATGTTAGTGGCTGTGAGTGTTCTAATATATAACATCTTACATTATATATTAGAACTACTTATTCCTCTCCGAAAATACATTTCTTGGATTAACCAAGACATATGTAATATGTTTAGTATAGATTAGATAATATTACAAATGTATCCGTGCATAGACTTGTTTTTCTAATGAGCATAGAAGGGCTACTTAAATGTTTATTATTAATTTACTGTTATCACTTTTTTATGCAAGCTCATTGGTTTAGTTATCAACTTGGCTTTTCCTAGTATATGATCTAGTCAGAGTAGACTAAATATTTGATTTAAAATCTCTCATTATTTATTTAACCTATTGAATGACAGCGGCAGACCAGCAGCCATACACAAAAGGTTTTTAATTATGTTTGGCATTCAAACAATTGACAGTTTATTACGCTATGGATTATGAGATATGTATTTATCTATGTATAGCATTATTTCAACATGAAGGCCTACAAAATGGGTCATCAGCAATATTAGTAACCACTAAAGAGCAGCTGCAATTTTGTAACCTTGCAATATCCTTAAGTGCCAACTGAAGGCAGTGTCAAAAGTATTTAATAAAGTAAGTAAGTTACTTAAGTAAGTACTAAGTTACATATATTATATGTGTGGTATTTTATATTATGTGCACTTTAGTTAAATTCAGTGTGGTATATAAGTTTAAAATTACATAATTATGTCTATAAATCAATTATATTACATTAATATTGTTAACAATAAATTATATACAAAAACAAACTGTTACGAAAAACATCTTTGTGTCAATAAAAAGTAATAACTTCGTTAACTAAACCAAATTTTTACTACCAATATCTTTAAAATGTTGTATACTTAGTATTTATAGGGAAATTCTATTTTAATTAATTATTTATATCATACAATCAGTTATCATACAACCAGTTATTATATATGTACCTATATTTTCCACATTCCACATTGAATTTTGACTTAAGTATATATTATATTTCCGTTATTGTCTTTTAATATAGTTTAATAATATTATATTTCAGTCGGTGATGTATAAATAAAAGCAATTGAAAGTGCGCTTTTTATGTAAAATTATCGATTTAAATTTGTGTAAACATTGTACAAATATTTTTCATAAACGATATTGTATAAAATAACTTCTTTAAATATACATTTGATAATGTATATGTGCCAATAAATACATTTAATTCATAGCATTCCGTTTTTAAGGTATTTTGTGTAAAAGTAAATGTTGAGATTACATTTACGTAACATTTTATGGTAATTCATTATGTCTACAGTTAGATAACGCGTTACTGTCTTCTGAAGACTATGCACATGGAGGTAAACCAATATACTATTATGGCAAATCGTCTATCTTCTACTCAAAATGTATAGAACATGCCAAAAATTAAAGATGTCGAGAAATCTCATCGAAGAGAAAGAGAGCACATCTAACATCAATAAAAGTTCGTAAGTAAGTAGCCGTCTCGAGAAATACCGACACGGCAAGGTGTGGGTTCGATTCCCGCGAAGAATTAGTACATATTTGTCTATTCCACATAAATATTTTTCAGATTTGTATCTTTTGTTCGCGATTTCAATGTTTTTAAAACTCCCCGCGATACAGGGATACTTCCTGGTGTGGGGATGTTTCTTGAAATATTAATCTAATTAAATAACAATCTAAATAAAGTTTGTATAAAATTAAAGATTCTGTAAAGTATACGTGTAATACTTAATTTATTTTTATATAAGATTAGTACGTTAAGGATTGTACGTGAAATCATTGAGATTATAAATCATTTTATGTTGTTATTAATTTATGTTTTATTTCGCCTTTGAACATCTTACACATACACACAGACAATTAACAGTTATATTTAAGGCATGATTTAGAATAATTTAGAATGATAAGGAATTTCATTAGCAGGTATCCCAATTAAGTAGTATGTTTTAATTATTTTGAAAGATAATATACATAATATATGTATGCTTATTACACCCATAATCATAATTATGAAATAATTTTGAATATTAATTAAAGATTATTATTTTCTAGTACACTTATACAACTACCTACACTTAACTATACTTTAGCGATTTATATTACGAAATAAAATAAATAACTTTAAACAACATGCGACATAATTATCTTCGGCAGATTTCGATTTATTTATATATAAGTATTATTTATAACAAATTGAATGTATTAAAACACAAAAAGAAAAGTTTGACCCCGACGTGATTTGAACACGCAACCTTCTGATCTGGAGTCAGACGCGCTACCGTTGCGCCACGGAGTCGATGCTAACGTATCCAAAATTAATGATGACTTATAGAGCATTGGTTCTCTATTTATAGAATACGTAGAAACAGTGAATACTTATTAAAAATATTGATCACGCGCCTCGCATCCGCGTTTGAGATGTTTATATGGAGAAAGAATACAACTAAAATATATTATAAAGAAAATTTATTAATTTCGACCACTGGGCGACCACTAGTAGTAATAAATAGTGACCAATAAAACTAATTTTATTCAATAAATTGTTGATTTTGTTAATCTGACTGTGCCGATGGCATAGTGGATTAAGTGGTCGCCTCGCCGCTGCCACTGCACCGAGTGTTGGGGTTCGAATACCCCACGAGACAAAAGTTTGTGTGATCCATGAATGGTTGTGCCAATTCTGGATGTTCTTTGTGCCTGTTGTTTGAATGTTTGCAAATTCGACTGCGACACATGAATTACTAATAGGGCGGGTCGTCTACTAAAAAAATAAAATATCCTGAGAACCATTTATAGGCATTAGGCTTAGACTGATATATCGCTGGTCCAATATTTACAAGGTTAAGTTGAATTTTTGAAAAATTATGAGATGAATATTGCATGGTTTTATAATATATGTCATTCCTTTTTGTTTAGACTGATATAGTAATAGATGGAAGCACTTACCACCTCACAATATTAAATCGTAAATAGTTCTAAGTTACTTTTTAAATTATTTTTACTTATATGCAAATTTTAAACCTCATTTCCCCAAAGTTAAAAATAATAACATAGAACCTTGTAATAATGAGTCAGCGATATGTATTACAATTGTTTCGCGTCAGATATCGCAAGATCGACATATGACTAAGATAGCAATGTAGATAGTATTTACATTGACGTTGTCCTTGCATTTACTTCGACATTTACACAAACAGACGTCGCACTTCGCGACACGATAATTTCGCATAGATACGACTGATAATGATCAACAAGCTATTGAGTAGATACTTATTGCATGATATCGGTATAGGTAGACCTAGAAACATATTTAATTATATTGTAGGTAGGTACTTATTTAAACGATAATTACTTTGTTTCTATTTATCAGAATATCATTTTTTTTGTGGTTACTGAATTGCGATACCAGTGTCAAAAGCTTATGATTACCTACGTAAATTGGTAACTTTAAAAAACGCGCAGATACAATACCTATAGGTATACATATACTTACTTATACAGATACAGATAAAAGAAGAAAGAAGACCAGCGATAGCTCAGTGGGGAGACCAACAGACTGCAATGCAGAAGGTCTCGGGTTCGAAGCCACGTCGCGCACCTCTGACTTTCGGAAGTTATATGACTTTTCGAAATTATGTGCGTATTGATTGACAATAATTATCGCCTGTGCCGTGCCTCGGAGAGCTCGTTAAGCTGTCGGTCCCGGCTGCCATGAACATCTATGGCAGTCGTTATTAGAAAGTCAGTACCCTCTAATATCCAGACACTGGTCTAGCCAGGTATCGTAAGCCTTCGGGTTGCGGAGGTCAGACGACAGTTGCTCTGTGTAAAAATTGATATCTAGTCAAATCCGGTTAGCCTAGAAAGCTGACTCCAAGTGACTTGGGAATAATAAAGGCTAGGGAGAAGAAGAAGACTTATACAGATACAGATAAATATTTAAAAAAGGTCAGAAAATCAGTTAGTTAACATTTAAAAGTTCCATTGATTGCATTTGCATAGATAGTATTTACATTACATGGTATTGTACCTCAAGCAACTCAAGTCTGCTTAATGCGTCATATCTATCTATAGCTAAGTACCATTTATTTAGGAATAGCCCGTCTCAGTTCGTCGTCGTAGGTACGTGAATTAAATTAGAGATTGAAGCTCACTTGAACCGTACGAACCTAACCATTACACAAAAACTAAACAATAATAAAAATTGTAGCCAGTTATCACTTTGTTCATTATGATTTATATATGTTATGCAACATACGTATTAATACAAATATATAACATACTAGCTGACCCATGCAACTTCGTCTGCATCACATAACACAATTTTTCCATTTTTGCAACATTTTTCATTGATGCTTCGCTCCTATTGGTAGTAGTGTGATGTTATATAGCATATAGCCTTCCCCGATAAATGGGCTATCCAACACTAAAATAATTATTGAATTCGAATCAGTAGTTGCTGAGATTAGCGCGTTCAACCAAACAAACAAACATCTTATCTTATGTTATGTTGGGACCAGTCAGTGCAGACCGGCGACATTTCGACCCAGTGGGATCTTTTGTGTCGACACTCTGCCAATAACGACTGCCATAGATGTTCATGGCAGCCGGGACCAAAGGCTTAACGTGCTCTCCGAGGCACGGAGCAGGCAATAATTGTCAGTCAATACGCACATAATTCCGAAAAATCATATAAATTCCGAAAGTCAGAGGTGCGCGACATGGGTTCGAACCCGAGACCCTCTGCATTGCAGTTTGTTGGTCTCCCCACTGAGCTATCGCTGCTCGATCATTGGCCTAGTTTAGCATCAGAACAAAACATTAATACTATTTTTAGCGTTCTATCATTGACAAGGAGCATAAATAAAACAAAAAATAATTTCATCTCATTATATTAATTTAATTAATAAGAGAACATAGACAGCGTTCGCCGATACAACCACATTCATCCGCCATTACACGACGGAACTATAATGTAATACTATAAAGAATAATCACGTGACTAATCACAACGATCCCGCCTCATCACAATTATATGATAGCCTGAAAGTACTTCAGCGAATATTTAATCCAACTTTTAACACTAACGGCGTGAACGATCCTTGCCATATGAAAAAAGCCGATCTTTATTATATAAATAAATAAATGTTGGGTAAAAAATATAATATTGACGTTCAATGGCATTCAGTAGGGAGTTTGGCTCAAGCAACGAACATACCGTGTGTTGATTTGTATATAAAACAATAATTGATTTCTCAAAAGATTTTGTCTAGCAAATGGTTGGCTGCCAAATATTATAAATATATATAAAGTTAAAAATCATAGTTGCAATACGTCAAATTACAAATCAACACAATCTACAAGGCTTACGAAGAAATATCATTTTTAACACAAATATACCAAATGAGAATTACAATCCGATAGTTCGCATCAATGACACATTACCGCCATCATCACACCATCACAAACTAGCTATCTTTATTTGAACACTCGCGCGTTTTAGCGAGCGTTACTTTGGTAACACAAAAAAATATGTCGATCGCTAAATAGCGCGACAAGATCACAATAAATAATAAGCTTACAATAGTAATACGCAAATTTCGTTCCAATCATATTCGAATATGTCTCCAACAAGAGCACTCGAATGAAATTATGCGTATTACTAGTTTACAAAGATCCTATCCATACACAATTAATTCTTCCCTGTGCCGCTTGCCTAAGAGAATCGTTTCACATAAATATATACATACGAAAAGGATGAAGCGCTACTCGTATTCACAGCGGATCGGTTTAATTTTAAAATCATTAATACTATGTTTATAATTTTCAAATTATATCTAGTAGTACGTTTACGTGGAAATCTCTAATTGCATATTACCATGTTCCATGATTACCTAAAGGGCTCGTTACTTTGTAGCCCGACATAGACAAATAAAAAAAATAATATCTATTATGTTTGAATGTGTAACATGAATCTCTTATTTGAAACAGCGACTATAAAGTGTAATTATCTAATCCGACATTAAATTTACATAAACTATTCTAAAATAATAAACAACACACAAGACATGAAAATGTTTAACGATTGCACTAAGATCGTGTTATTAGGAACTTATAATAATATTATTATTTAATATTAATAGTGGCTTGGGTGAAGGATCATATTATAATTATTAGGTATTTATTTTAGACGAAGGTCAGGTGGCAGTCACTCCGTTGAAATTTACATTCAGGTTTTCAGTAGACCTTAATTACTTATGAATAGTAAAACTAAGAATGACCAAGAATTATGTTAATAGGTCGGTACTAGTTAGGGTAACATACCACACTGTCAAAGAAATACGTACGCGTTAGTGTACCTTAATTTTAGTTTAGATGTATTCCTAATTCAAAATTATGGTATAATTTTTTTTCAAATTATATTATTATCATTAACAATTTTCTATTTTAATCATTCTAATTTCATAATTTGTATTTATATAATAAAAAAACTTCAATAATAATATAATTCTCTTAAATAGACTGTAAATTATAAAATTATATAATAAGACCTTTTTGCACACCATTGTTATGGTAGAATGTACAGAACCATTATTGTAATTATTGAGATCTGTTGTATGTACAACATTCTGGCAAATAAATGAATCTGAGTAGTAGAGCCTCGCTGATTTCAGCATGAATGGGTCAGCTCGACCGGGGAAGGACTCCCTCTCACAGAATATCGACGTGAAATAGCAGTGTTCGTACTGTTGTGTTTCGTTTGGTGAGTGAGAGTGCCGGAGGCCCAAGCACACTCTTTCTCGTTCCTTCTCCTTCCCACTTGCTTTCCTAAAGGGTCGGCAACGCGCAGGTGATGCCTGGTGTTGCAGGCGTCGATAGGCTACGGTGACCACTTACCATCAAGTGGGCCGTATGCTTGTCTGCCAGATTAGTAGAATAAAAAGAAAACGGTATTTCGGACACACATACACGTAGGAACGTTCTTTAGTGTGACATGTTACCCACTTGCCGGCTGTCCAATAACTATGTAGATATAAAATAAGTAAAGGCGTTCGTTGTGTTGTCACTACACCAATGAGACCATTTAGAATTGGAAGTAGATTTTTGGTAAAAGTTAAAGTTGATTCTCATTGGTTTCATAGCGACACTCACACGAACTATACTGCCCAGTTAATAAGTAAAACGTTGCATTGTCAAAATAAATAGATATTAAACTGACTTATCAGCAAAATATGCATTCCACTGGCAAGTCTTGCTAATTCTACAGATCCTTTGTAGGCGGTACAGCATTACTTTTAAATTTTTCGCTTCAATAAGATATTTAGTATATAGCCATGATATCAAAAGTAAACGATACTAAAAAATGACTTTATTCTTTTATATCAATAGAATAGAAATCTTTCTCAGATATTCCATACCTCTGATTTTGCCATGGTTTGATTTTTAAATCATCGTTGGGAGGCCATCATGATTTTAGGCTGTTGTTTGGTATTCTTAAAATCAGGATAACCACGAAACCATTTAAAAATACAAGTTCAAGAAAACTCTGTGTTGTGTACTACGTATATAAGCTCAATTGGTAGCAATATTCGATCTGAACTGTTATATCGATAACTGTAGTTTATCTTTATAAAAAGGCAGTATAATTAGGCAACATTAAATCACAATAGGGCTAAAAATATGTGTTAATTAAAATAATTATATAAGCAAATTATTTAATATTAAAACAAGACATTTTCTCGTTGTGCTTCTTAGTGCAATCTTCAAATGTTACTAAATCTAATTTCAGCGTCCAATAAAATTGTCTTACTCCATCGTGAAGGGTGAGTAAGCGAGTTATAAAAGAATACGTGACAATTGTAGAAAGAGTGCTGTCTTCCTTCTGCACGTGAATATTATATTCAATTTGTGAAAGATATTACCGAGTTACAAGAAAGAGTGGTTTATGACGTCAAATTATTGTTGCACATTCACAAGTACAATCAGTAGTTTGGTGATGAAGTTGTGACCTATTAGTAGCGGACGGTATTTCAAAAGCCTGCTAGCCCATCTTTGCGTATTTTTTTATTGTTTAAACTGTATAAGACGAGAACTCTTTCTACAGTTGTGACGTCGTATTTCTTTGAGCTTTATTGAGCCATTTAGTATCTATATATATTATGTATTTAAGTTACATAGTGTTATCGAAGCTGTATTTATATCTAAGACAGTATTACACAAAACACGCAGATGAGAATGATTATTACTAAAATTGTTGATATTGAATCAAAATGTTGAATATGCAGATATATTTATATATGTATAAACATATCGTTGGTTACCTATCGCACTCTTAATAAAACAGCGACTTAAGTCGAAATTTGGAAGTAAGATAATTTGAACTCTGTGTGACTATAAATTCTGATATTATATTTCGGTTAAGTAATTGAAACAGAGTTGAAATTTGCTTGATCCAAAACATTCAGATAGGTCTCTGTTTTATTAAGAGTGCGCTATGTTAGATTTATAGTTGAAAATTGATTAGTAAACTCAATATAAGGAGTAAATCACAGATGTCTATAACTAGCTACCGTTCGTCCAGCGAGAATGGATACCTACATATTGCTGTGTCTTTTACCCGCGGCTGCGTTGGTACTTTTATCTGGATGAAAAGATCCTTTTCTGTTCCTCTGATAACGTGTATACGAAATTTCATGATGATCGGTCAAGTTTATAAGGCGTAACAAAACAAACACACATTCGCATTTATATTATTAGTTATAATGATCGTTTGTTGTGGCGTAAAATGGGGGAGGCCTATGTCCAGCAGTGGACTGCGGTGGGCTGATTGATTGATGATCGTTTGTGATACCAGGGTACTTCCCAAGCTTTTAGGGAAAATATGGGTTGAAAGGCAGGAATAGGATTTGCTGGCATTTACGTACCGAGCGAAAGTAGTAACATTCGTACTGTCCGAACGTGATGCTGAGTTTAGCGTTATACATAACCGCCAATTACCACGTAACTAATAATGAAGTTTTTGATACAGATTGATATGATATGATATACAAATATCATATCATACGTATTGTAAAGACCTATCTAATAGGTTATTTTTACGATAAGCTCTCAAAACGATAACTATCGCAATTCACCCACGTATCGTGGTACGGGAAACCAACCCGTCAACTGTCGAGCGGTCATACGTCGCCCCAAAAAATGAGTCACAAAAAAAAAACAGACAGTCGTATGTCCGCTCGACACTTGAATCATTAACTAGTACTTGACTAGTTAATGAGTCAAGTATCGAACGGACATATATTTGCCCGTTTGTGTATTGTTTGCACAATGTTTTTTTTTTTTTTTCGTATTTCCTCTTGACGCTCAAGAAGATATCGAACTATCGAGCCGGTACCACTATATTAAGCGGGGGTACCAATCTCGCTGGACGTAGTTTATTTGTGCCAATGTATCTTCTAGCTAGCTTTGTAATTGTCTTTGTAATAGACCAATTCTAACAACCTGCCACTTATATGGTTAACAATGTCTTAAGACACCACATCGCGTCATTTTGTCTACTGATATAGTAGATAATTTGCCTAAACGAATTACAATTTGTAATTGTGATGTACGCAATTTTTCCGAACAATATTCGAATCGAAGTTAACTGTATTCGAAAATCATCGGAATTCAAAAGCGCATCACTAATTTAAAATTTCAGAATCACGTTCATGTAATTTACACAGTTTTATTACTCGACTACAAGAATTAAACTGCTGGCTGTGTTAGCATAAGACCTATAGGAGGTAGACCTGTAGCAGGCCTCTGAAGTGATTGAAAATGTGTGAAGCGCATATTGATTGTACCAAGTTGGCTGTCGATACATTCTGATTTTAAAGTATATTGAGACTAACGATAAACGATAGCTTAGTTATCGAAACGATCGATAACTAAGGTTCCATGAGGCATGGAATTGATCTGCGAGAAACATAACCCTCTCGTATCCATACATACTAAATGCTGTTTACGAGGTTCGCTATCATTCTCAATACTTTTGCAAATATTAAAAGAAATATATTTTTGGTTAGCCAGACTTGTGTGTTGTGTGAGTAATTTTTAACAGAAAAAATAAATCTGTCCAACTTGTGACTTGAACGCTGGACTTAAAGATCAGTCACAATTTTACGCTGCACGTTTAACTAGGTTGTTATCGCATCACAAATGTAGATAGTGCCAGGAACAGCCACAGCCAAACGTTAAAAACTTCTGTGGTCGAGTAAACCAACAAATAATAATTTTCCACAATCATTGCTTGGCGCAATTTGTTAGTCAATGACCAGCAATGGCCTACAATTCGCCTATAATAGTGACGTGGACAACTGCATTCAAATTGTAATCAATATCAGTATTAATTGTAATATACCAACAACACAATACATAAGGACATTCGCCATAACTACGAAAACTGTCACGTTGTGTATATGTATTCGAATATTATTCGAATACAATTATACGCATTACTAGTTTATACATTGGTTCCATAGTAAAAGTGTGACGTAGGGTTTCGTAACACATTGATTGGCGTGCGTACGTAGAATATATATCGTGGGAACCCCTGCAATACTGAGTGGACACATTGCGGGTTTGACGCACGCAACAGAATATCTATCGCTCGTGGAACGCGGTGGTATTGAACCCTCCAATGTTGAGTGTACATCGTGGGTCTGGAGAGTTAAGACGCAGGTCGTAGCTCGTGTCTATAACAGCAATTGAACCCTCCAATGCTGAGTGTACACATTGCAGGGCTAGACGCACTCAACAGAACATGTATAGCTCGCTGGAACCCCTACAACGCTGAGTGTATATTGAAGGGATCGAGGGTTAAGTTGCATGTGGTGTCAATAACAGCAGTTGAACCCTCCAATGGCGAATGTACACTGAGGGGCTCAAGCATTAAGACGCATGTTGCAGGTGGTATCAAAACAGTAGTTGAACCCTTCAATGGCGAATGTATATCGAGGGTCTGGAGGGCTATGACGCAGGTGACTGGTGGTGTCTACAACAACAGTTGAACCCTCCAATGGCGAGTGTACATCGAGGGTTAAAACGCAGGTGGCTGGTGGTGTCTACAGGCGCAGGTCGCGGAGGCGCAGACGGCGGCGGGCGCGCGGGGGCGATCACAAGTTCTGCCAGGTGGTGGTGACCAGCACGTTGGTGTCGAGCGCGCGCGCGATGCGCTCGTGCAGGCCGTGGCTCAGCCACAGCATGCGCAGCGTCTCGTAGCGCTCCTGGCACAGGTGCAGCGGGTTGCCGCGGCGGAGACCCTGAAGAGAGAAACGGATATTACTTAACTACATATTTAATAATAAAATTAATCCGTAGTCTCTGCCTACCCCTCTGGGAAACAAGCGTGAATCTATGTATGTATGTATGTATTTAATAATAATAATATATCTTGCCTATGGTGGCTATTCAGGAGGCCCATGTAGTCAGTTGGTAAGTCACCGTCTCGATGATATAAGAGTATTCAGGAGAGAGGCTGTTTTTCTTCCATAGTTACGATTATAGCGGTCCATTAAACACCCATCCCCATAGCATATATATTTACATATAAACATATTATATTAGAATCTATACGTAACATTAGTCCTACGCCTGCTGCGGCTAGTGCCATCATAGGTGTTTCATCCCATTTTCGATTAAAACTCTCGAAGCGTCTCTACACATTGAATCTTTGTCTCCGTGTAAGCCTCCCAAAAGGCTACGTATTTTTCTAATATGGTAGAAAAATACCTGTGATTAGAAACACATAATACATCTTATTGTGTTACGTTTACGCGAATACTATACATTATATTTGGACGTACTTTCTGAAAAACGTTCCAACCCACACTCGGGTCAAAATCGAGTTATTATTAGCAAATTAGTCACGGGGTTACTATTTACTAGCTGGAACCATTTGGTAGCTCTACTATCACTCTAAATATTAAATCATGACTTAGTAGCCCAACTCACATGTATGAAGAAGCAATACGGGATTGAACTTCAATCACGATTATCTCAAAATGTTAACTTTGTTGGAACGTTTTTCAGAAAGTACGTCCAATAAGACTACTATATACTGATTTTGTCACGTTGTTTATTTTGAAACACTTTTATTACATAATTTAAAATTAAATAGCTTAAATTATAGTAAAGTTCAATATTAACAGGGTTCAAAATAATGTTATAAAAAGTGTTTTAAAATGAACAGCACAACGAAATCCATATAGAGTAATTCAATTTTAATGAAATAATGCATCTTTTACTTATACTTCTTTTATAGTCTTTCAGGTGAGATGATAAAAAGTGCAGTACCGTGATGTCGTTTCTCAAATTTAAGCACTGATCATATTATATTAATGTGATAATAGGGTCTTTAGAGTTCGCCTGCTACCTGGTCGATCCTGGTCGATGGGCTAAGCATCAAATCACGCACTTAGTGTCTGACACACACACATAGTACAAACTTGGGAAAACACCGGCGTTGTTATATTTCTGCTATAGGGTCTTTAAAATTTTTCCTTCTGTCACCTGGCCGACGACTTCAGCACCATGTCGCTTACGCACCTTCCTAGTCTGTCAAAAGCAAGATTACCTGGTCGGTCTCGCCATACGAGTCGAGGTAGGGAGCCGGCAGCTTGGCCCCGCGGGAGGGCGCCGCCACGAGCAGCAGCTCACACTCGCGCACGCGCAGGAAGGCGCCGGCGCCGCCGCCGCACTGCGCGCAATGCGCCACCACTGCGCCCACGCGCGTTGAGTCGCTGCTGCGACCCGACTGACATACAAACACACCATTATTATAACAGTTACTGTACTGTCACTGTAATTTACATGAATGTATATTGCTACGTATATGCAGTATGTCTCGCTAATGATCTCCACAACTATGACATTTTCATAACAATAACAATATTTTAACACAAAAAACCGACTTCAAAAATGGATATTAGGAAACAAAAAATGGACTAAAAAGTTAAAAAGTAATTTGAATAATTTGGCGACATAGTGGCAAGTTGACCTTGCCACTATGTCGCCGCTTAAATCATTACAACATCCAAGCATTCACAAATTCTGACAATATATGATTTTTTTGAATTTAACCAATTGGGTTACAGCGGCACACCGACGACCAGACACAATTGATTTTCAATTAAGTCTAGCATTTTAAGAATTAATAATTTAAAAATGAATAAACTTTGACACTAACCTTTGGTATATCAGCTTGGCAACAATAGCTCTGCGAGCACAGTATCTGGCCGCACACCAAACACATGGTCGGCTTCTTACTATCCTCCCTCTCGGAGTTCGGACACGAGAACTCCGAGACTATATTCATCAGCTCCGAGAAGTCTTCTGGCAAGGTAATTAGCCGTGGCGGCTCATTCGGCTCTGTAACCACATGCGCAGGAATCTCGCCAACGAACCAGTCGTTAGACATCGCCCCCCACTCCAAAATCTTTCTCCTAGTCTGGTGGGTATTCACCAAATCCGTAAACGTATTTGGAAGGTCCAAATAACTGGACATAGACTCCCAAGTATCGCCCCCGACTACGGTCAGCTCTGTAGGCGCGTTTATGTCGCTCAAGAAGTGGAAGAACAGGCAGCAACACCGGAGAAAACCGTGGCATTGGCTCTTAATCTTCTCCCAGACGTCGATAGAATTCAAATTGTCCTCTAGAGCTCCTCTGCGGAGATCTTTAATAAATGGTAAAAGTGAGTCTAAGTCTGAAGTGCTTTTGAAATCTTCTTGATCTTCCATAGGTTCGCTTTTGCATTTGGATAAGTCTGCTACCAGCATAGCTCTGGCAAGGGTTGCTCTGAAGCATTGTAGGGTAACCTGTCTAGCTAGGTTGTTGGGTCTGGCTGGGGTCGCGGTTTTGCAGAACAGAGAGGGTGCTGTAAGCACTAAGGACACCAGAGTACCGAAAGGTTCGTGTGTTAGAGGAGATGTGCTTTCTAGAGTGTTGAGTGTGCTTAGTGCGTGATGGGAGAGGTGTTTGGGTGAAGCCCACACGGCGGGCAGGGCGGCGGCGAGGCGGACCAGGGCCTGCAAGGTGTCCCGGTGCCTGGCGGGCAGGTCCCCCAGTAAGGGTCTGTTCTCAGCTTGCAGGACAGCGTTGGTGCTGACGACTGTGTAGGATGTAGCTCTGTATAAAGCAGCGCTTGATACCATGCCACCGTATTCTGAGATCGGAAGAACCTGTGAATAAAGGAAAATGTATTTAGAAAATCTGAATTTAATGCAGATTTGTCCTACTAATATTACAGATATTCTACAATAGTATACTTGATTTTGCTTGAGAGGTCTTCTTGATTGATTATATTAAAATTATGTAACAACTAAATATTTCTACGTTCGTTCGTTTTTTTTGCAATAAATCCGGTGATTTGGAATATAAATAAACTCTGGTTCTTTGTGAGCAATGTAGGTGGAGTCTGTCACTAGATGGTGACAGACTCCACCTAAATAAAACTTTGTGTTGTGTCCAAAAACCTATTCACTTGAAGTACCAGTCTAATAGAAAGGGCAGGGCACAACAGAGTATCTACCTATCTGGTAACTAAGGCACCCCATCTCATTGAGAACATATTATAAACATTGTTGTGCTTCTATGGTAACAACTTACTAATAGGCAGACCATTCTAAGACCTCTTTCTTGAACAAAAATGGCTGAGTAAAATAACACTTACATTAGCAAAATCTTCAATCAACGTCTTCGTCATTTCATTATACGGTGGTATCTCCCCATCAAAGTGCGCTAAGAACTCTCCCGACAGCAGATTCTCGGCGTGAGTCGACACGTACACCTCAGACTCATCAGCCGACTCTCCATCCTCCATGTCCGAAGACATGGCTCCCACACTCCTAGCCCTAGCCTGACAGTGCATCTCTTCACAGAACTCCGTACATATATGTATAGCTTCTGAGCTAACTTGGTGTTTGAGTTTCAGTATCATATTGACAGATTCGTTGTACATGTCTTCTGATAGTGGTGGTGGGTTGCCCATTGGGAGGCTTGGCGCCGGGAGTAATGGGAGGGCAGTGTTGCAGAGACGTTCGCAGAGGGGGCAAAGGTATTCTTTCTTTTCGACGTCGAAGGCTGCGGGTTGACGGCCGCGGTATGGTCTGTAAAAAGGTTGTTTAGATTGTAATCGGTTATCCTAACTAATATTATAAAAGCGAAAATGAGTTTGTTTGTTCGTTACCTCTTCACGCCTAAACCACACAACCGATCATCCTGAAATTTTGCATATACGTTGACAGGTGTACAGAAACGGACATAGGCTAAAAAAATACCGATATATTTCATCCCGAAAAAAATACCATTCCCGAGGAAAACAATAATAACGTTCTTATGATAATAGATGGCGCGTGGCGCCATCTATTATATATTGTCTTTCGAATCATGATTGAATTATATTATTACAAGCAGAGTACAACCAGAATTGATTGTCAAATTCTAAATTAACGCGAGCGAAGCCTCGAGCAAAAGCTAGTATTCTTATATAGTGAGACCTATCTAAGCAACCTATCTGAAGAACAGTCTAAATTCGAAGGAACTAAATCTGGATCATGCAAATTCAAAATGATAATGAACCATAAGACGGAGCGACACAAGTTGTTAGTGACGGCTACCTAAACCGTTGCGACAGTTATGCACTCGCTATATTTTAACAAGGCAATTAATATAATTTGTCTAATACTTAAATACTATATAATTATAATAATTATACTAATAATAATACAGAACCAAAATCAACAAAATAAACATAAAAAATATTAAAGATACACAGCATCGTATTATGTCATTGCAGCAAAGTCTCACAAAACGTCTGTTACATTATTTTGTTGGAGCCATTACTTTTCAAACAGATCGCACTACTGTCATATTTGTTAATACTTTGTATTTATAATGTAATTATTATGCTCATTAAGTGGACTGTATGTTCTTTGAGTTAATAAAGATCTTTAAACATAATAATATTATAATCAGACTGTGGTATTCTATCGCAAATTTTTCTATGAATAGTGACAAAATACATTTTTTATTGGGATTACCCACATGAGTCTATTTTCAAGCAGAATCGTACGTACGTAGATTTGAGTAGAACGACTAAAGATCTCTGTATTCCTTCATCATCCCGTGACATTTTAATTATGTTATTAGGATGATGAATGATTATTTTTTTAGAGTTCGAAAAAGCTCTTATACAACAGCTTTGTCCGTCCGTCTGTCTGTTATACAACTTTCAACTCAAGAACCATAAGAGCTAGAGACTCGCGGTCAACGCCATTCGACACAGCATAGTCGATATACCCCGAAATGACTATGACACTTGACCTCTGACGTCAAGGTCACGTGATACCATTTTTTCGAACTTTAATTTACGGAAATTCATTGCCGTTTCTCACTTGTTTCTGTGGTATTACAGAATGCCTAGGATTACCAACAAAGCAGGATAATCACGGAACAGTGACAAAATTATGGAAGACCACCATACCTATGATAGTATGTTTAATGATTAATATGTTTGTTAGTTTTAAATTATTAGGTATTTTAATGTTTTTAATTTTATTAACATATTTTTTTATTGTAATTGGTATAGGTCCTGCCGTGATATTAAAAGTAATATAAATACATAATATAATAATTAGCGTATTAATGCAATATAAAGGTCTTTAGCGGTGGCAAAGTATTACAATAAGTTATTACCTCCTATTCTCTTTATCCTGCACATTGTCCACGTAGTTCCTCCAGCAAGCAGCGTGTAGAGCATGCCCACAGCTGGACACGTGTGGCTGGAGCCCCAGGCCTGCGGGCAGCCAGGAGGACTTCCAGGACTCCGGGATACGGCCGCAGCCTGCCCGACGCAGACGGTTGAGCACGGACGACTGTTGTACGAACGCTACAAGCACTAGCGGCTCGGTTTTGATGTCGACGCGGGCCTAGAGTACAAGTTTTTTAAATATAATAATAATTTGACAAATGTGGTGACAGCAGGCAGTTATAATCATTAAGAAATTTTACTTCAGTAAAAAGTCATAATCAATATCATTATCTGCTGTTATTCCTTATTCTTTTTTTATTTGAAAGCTATTAGCCATACTATATATCAAGTCCATCATACCTTTAACTTACTAATTACACAAGGGAACAAAATTTAACATTTTTTTTGTTGCATGGAATTTAATGCTTGTTGTTTATCAGATACAGCTATCAGACATATTTTTGTACTAGTCACATTTAAACTTCAAATCAACCAAGCTGTTTTTAAAAAAGCTTTTTATTTAACAATGTCCAATTTAACAAAGGTGTGAATAATTATTCACACCTTAAGTAAACCTTATCTATTATCTTATAAACTAAACTAGATAAAATACCTATGAAAGCATCAACATCCATCATATAAATATTTCGAGTTTTAATTCTAATATTTCTTAACTCCTGGGTTATGACACTTATGACGCACTCCATCACATCATGAACATCTTTGAGACTGTAGCACTTTTAAACATTAAAAAATCGGCATCAAGATCCGTTGATATTTAAAAAATACTTGTGTGTGTGTGTGTGTGTATGTGCGCGTGTGTGCGTGTGTAATAATGTATGTGTATGTAACATGTATAAGGTGATTACCTCCTCCTGACACATGATGCAGACGCGCGCGGGCTCCGGCACGCCGCCGCCCCACACGCCCAACGCCGTGCCGCAGTACAGCGGACGGAGTTCTTGCTCCTCTGCCGTCACCTATACCAAACAAAATTTATTAATATACATATAAATACTAGATTTTTCTCGTGGCTTCGCTCGCGATTATTATTTCCTATTCTGTAACCCTGACAATGTGTATTGTGTTTATGATGATCGGTCGATTAGTTAAGGCATAAAAGCGTAATGAACAAACAAACAAACTCACAATTCGCGTTTATAATGTTATATAGGATAATATCCACCATCTACACTATCACTATAACCATCTACTCTTTCATCCAGAAAAATAAAAACTGTTTCGAGGCGAGCTACACCGCGGGCAAAAGTATCTTATAGATTTTGTTACCTCAGTAGTGGTTTCCTCAAAGAGCGTAGCATTGTTTGATATAAAGTTGTTCATCTGTGTTTGCATTTGAGCCATTAACTTAGCTCGCCGTTCCGCGGCCAACTTAGCGCGCCGGGACTTTTCCGCTTCTGCAATTAAATTGTTTAAGTCATAATTATTAATTCTGTTATACAAGTTTTGGCTATTGGTTAATTTTAGGATTGTTAGTATTTGTTCCTTATCGTACATTAGGTTTATACTTAATATAATATGTCTACTATTAAGTCTTGGGGGCCTGGTGACCTGTAACACAGGTATTCCTATACCTATTTCGGGCACCAGTCTCTCACAAATGTCTTGTTATATTTATGTTAGATTAAGCCATATTACTGTTCAAACATTTGTGATGAGAAAATAAATTATAATTATTAATATTATTGTTATAGTAAATAGGCCATAATTATGTTAGGTGTAATAGTAGGCTGTTGTCGTTGTGTATGTCCATGGCTTTCGTGAATAAGGCAAATGATCATCATAAAACATGAAAATACACCTTTTGTTAGACGGGTGTGAACTGGCAATGTGACCTACGTAGATTTGACATCTTCATATAATTTATATTATTTCATACGCCTGAAAAGTTAACGCTCAGATATATGTAGTTTATCTTATATATCTGAGCTTTAGCTTTAAAATGACAATTATGTTACGTGTAAAATGGTATTGTGTTACATTGAACTTAATCTATTTTATACGGCTTTTATTTCGATGAACAGTACTGTTCTATTGTTTTTTAATTATTATGACTATTTAAATTTAATATTTCCCCAACGTTTTGAAATAATAGATTTTTACGGTTAAAACCGGAATACAGGCTCACTCACAGAGGCACGTGCGTGCAGGCACATCCAGTCTGTGTTCCGGTAAGCAGTGTTAAGGATAACATGGAATACATACCAGCAGCTTCATCCGTGGCAGGCTTCTCTTCAGGATCAGTCTCCATGCTTTCACCATCGCCTGTATGTTCATCGTTCTGTCCAAGTAGTGTCCTGTAAGTTCATATGGGTATATTACACTATCTTGTTGATTTATCGGTATAAGTGTCGACGAAACTGAGGATTGCCTGTTTGGGACATTTTTATGAAGAAATATAGGTTTCCAGCATAAACTCTATGATGAAACTTGACACACAACGATAAGCCATGATTAGTTATGATTAGCTTATCGTTGTGTGTCAAAGATTATGATTAATATTAGTCTCTATAAATACCATGGGTATTAACAGATCTGACTGAGTGATATCTGGGATTTGGGTCATAGAGTGTTGTTATGTTAAGTACGTACTTCATCTTAGTGAGCACCCATCGCGCGAGGGGCCTGTGCGCGTCCACCCTGGGGCTGGCCGCCAGCTTCTGCAGCAGCAGCAGCAGGCCACCGCGTGCTGCACTCTCCGCGAACGCCAGGAACTCGTAGTGACCGCTCTCCTCGTCACGCAGTGCGTAGCCCATCAGGTGTAGCGCCTGTCAAAGTATAATATAAATTGTCTTACTACTGGATATAACCCTCGTCTAAGTATAAAAAAGGGTCAGGGCATAATCTAAGACGCTGGTACAGAATGGAATGGCAGACTTTACGTGTCTTTAAGACTATCATAGAGAATACTTAGCACTAGCAATATTGTAAATTGGAGGAACAGGGCAGTGACGTAGCGTGGGTGTCAGCCGCTCGAGGCGGAAGAAAATTATGCCGCCGTCTTAATTAGGTATTTCAATTTAAAAGACTATAATATACAGAAATTCTTTTCGGGAAGAACAGTCATCATTATTGTGTATTGTCTTTGCCATGAAATGGTTCAAACATTTATAAGATAATATTATTATTTATTGTTAATTTTTGCCGCCTCCTAAAGGTGCCGCCCGGGGTGGACCGCCCCTGCCGCCCCCACTACGCTAGGCCACTGGAACAGGGACGAGAAACGAGATCATAATATTTGAGGGTAGTTGTGTACTCACCTTGTGCACTTGCGTCTCGGAGAAGGACCTTGCGCGCAGGTCGAGCGCGCGCTCGAGCACGGCGCGCAGCACGTGCAGCGCGGCGTCGCTCTGCAGCAGGTTGGCCAGCAGACGGAACGGCGCCGCAAGCTTCGGCAGCGGCGGCGGCGGGCAACACTCCGCCAGACCTGATCAGCGAACAACGGAATTCAGTGGTTTGTCACAACCTCTCAATCATACGTCAATACCTTATATGGTATTCCGCCGCTTTAGATACATTGCTAATTTATTTTACAGCACTCGTGCTCAAATTATTTCTGCAGCGCGAGGACTTTACGAACATTCAAACAACAGATACAAACAACACCCAGATTTGGAGCACCTACGAGGATGGCTCAAAAAGTTCGTAGAATGGGGGGTAGGGAAGGGTATCTTTTACCTGCACTAGTTATCACACTCATTAAGAGTATAAATACCAAGTTTCATAAATATTAGGTCATTAGTCACTGAGATACAGTTCAATAAACAATTCAATTTGAAATATGGAGAAAAGTGAGTTTCGCGCAGTCAGTTAAATTCTTACCCAGCAAGGAAAACCTCCTTAGACTATTTTTTTTAGATGTATTTTGTTTATAGGGACTCCTGCCCTAGTAAAACCATAGTTTACAAGTGGCACAACCTCTTCAAGCAAGACAGGGCCCTAATTGAAGATGATCCGAGGCCGGGTCGGCCTATCTAGGCGACCACGGTAGAAAACGTCGGCAAACTTAAAAATCATATTAGAAGAGGCCCGTTTAAAGAAGAAGCAGCAGCTTACAGAAATGATCGGAGTGTCGGCTACAATAATTTTGAACATCCTACACAATCATCTTAGTATGCCACACCAACAGCGGCGAGTTCCCTCCATTCCGCGAAGTTTTTGACCCACCCTCGTATGTTCTTTGTGTCCGTTGTTTGAATGTTTGAAAAGGCTAACACGGCAGACATTATCCCTAGACATTAAAAATACACCATCTGACACCATGGCAGTGTCTAAGTGACCACTTAAACCAGTACGCAAGTATGCACTCAACTATAGGTAATTAAAAATATATGCTTACCGGCAGCCTTCCTCCTAGTCCTCTGTTCCTCCTCACTACGCGACAGCTCCTCACGCGTGTAGTGATAGAAGAACGTATCATACTCGTCGTACAAGTGCGGTTTTAGCTTATACACGCCGCGGTTGTTGCCGCCAGACGGCTTGGTGAAGTCTGCTACTTCATGGATCACGGCTTCTAGACCTGTCTCGTGGAGCTGGTCTTCGGGTAATGACCTGTTGATAACATAGTTGTCAAAAAAGATTTCTTATTTTGTATTAAAAAGACATCTCTCGCTACTCTAGCAATAATCCCTATGTCACGTGGGACTTTACAAACATTCAAAAATCGTTTTACAGATCTTACAGTACTGGTTAGGTTTATTAGAATACTGAGGAAGATGGATCAGCTCAGTTCTACATGTTAGTTTTACATTTGTCTTATTTGAATGTTTAAGCAAATTGGATATAGTAAAAAAGGGTACGTATTACAATACCGAAATTTAAAAGACCGTGTTTTATAATACCTATGGAAGAAATCCCGAAAAATTAAACGCCGAATGATTCTTTGGCCGAAAGTTTTAAATCCTGAAAGTTCATTTGCCCGAAAGGTTAAATCCATATCCCGAAGTTTAACATCCCGAAGATTCCGACTCGGAAGCGGTAGATTGTGTTAGGTTCTCTTTTGTAAACCTACCCAGAAATAGGAGCCCCGCGAAGCAGGGCTCCGTTCAAAACTCCCATTAGTTCTACTATAGAACTGAGGAATAAAAATTAGGTATATTTTTTGTAATAACGTGCTACTTTTTTTCTTAATTATACGTATGATTATCATTTCGTCCATTCGGGGTTTCATCCTTTCGGGCATTTGGACATCGCTATTTTATGTTTCGATATAACGGCTATCCTCATTTAAAACTTTCGGTATTTTGAATTTCGTTGTTTTGGACGTCGGTATTTCAGTCATAGTTATTATGAAATTTCGGTATTGTAATACTTACCCAGTAAGGTGTTGTTTATAGCTTGGTGACTATAACCGAGCCGACTCATCAATAGATGTAGCACCCTTTGACAGGAAACCAGTGAAGTAGTAAGAATATTATTACATTATGTCATTTTGTAAAAGCTCTGGAGTCTACGATAGGTACCCGTTTACTATTTTCCTCTCACCCGTTCCTTTTTCACCAAAGCAATCAAGGGCGAGAGATATCTTTAGTGATGCATTCAATCTTAGGATTGTCAAGACAGACAAGAAGTCACGTTAACTCAGAATAATGGTTCTGTAGCGACACTATATAAGACCAAGTAGTTACGACATACGATGAAAGTAGCACTATACAATCCTGAGTATCGCAAGCGAAGTTTACACAGCTAGTTATTATATATATACAAGCTCCCGATATCAACCATCGGGTGCCCGTATGATGAACCGACGCCCTCTCCTAGGCGGTTAGCTGGGCTCCTCCTAGGTGGTAAGCTGGGCCTCTCCCAATGAAGATTCACCCGACTGGTCACCCTTGACGACCCGTGACGCAACTAACAGCCTATAGTAATGGGGCCGAGGTGACATCACTTTAAGGTGTCCACCTCCGCAAGGCTTGCCACCCTCACCCCAGGTAGGTGATTAGAAAATCATGATGATGAACCATCAGGCCACGGCCCGCCAGGCACAGCCACTTAGCCTGGTCGGAGTATCGTCCCTTTATACTGGCAGGACATCATATCGTTTTCCTCAACAGTCTTTACAGCCTGCACAGACCCATTTTGTAAGAGGCTGGCACGAACATACATACACACATAAACTTACGGTTATTATAATTTACTTCTCACCTGTTAAGTTCAGAGTGCGGCATCGGTTTGACGCAGAGCATCTGTATGATCTCCTTCTTAGTTCTGTCCTCATTGGTCACCTCGCCTACACCAGGCACGTACCGGGATCCCACAACTAATAACAATTTTAAACATTTTAGAAGCTAGTGGTAAAATAATGTTTTTTATGTCTGACACAAAACATTTTTGATGATTGCAGCCCAAGTTAAATATAAACGGCCTCGATGGCGTAGTGGTTGGTGTAACCGACTGCCACGCCTGAGGTCGCGGGTTCGATTCCCGCACAAGTCAAACATTTGTGTGCATGAACATGGATGTTTGTCTTGGTCTGGGTGTTTCTATGTATAATATGTATGTATTTACAAAAAAAAGAAGTATATATGTATGTATGTTTATCCATTGTCTAGTACCCATAGTACAAGCTCTGCTTAGTTTGGGCTAGATGGTGTTGTGTGTATGTGATAGAATATTATTATATTATTATTATTGTCTAGTACCCATAGTACAAGCTCTGCTTAGTTTGGGCTAGATGGTGTTGTGTGTATGTGAAACAATATTATTATATTATATTATTAATTATCTGGTAAAATCAACGACATAAATCGAATAACATGTGCGACATTTTAAATTACTTTAATCATACACAGTAATGATAATTACTAACCCTCTCCAGCAGTAATAGTTAAAGGATTGCTATTTTAATTACAATTTATTACTTACTATAGAAAAATAATTTAACATTTTTTATTTATAAAATACTGTTACGAATTCATTAAATGTTGTCGTTGACTGTACAATACAAGGCGCGAAAACGTCTGTTTATGCACTCACATTATTTTTGTAGGTACAGTATGTATTATATTATTTTTTTGCTTTTATTTATTTTTAATCAAATCATGTATTCGTTTTAGATATAATTTATTTTATAGTCCCACGTATTTAGAGGCATGTCTATCTGATGGGCACTATTTTAAATTTCTAAAGTACCCAATAACACTGCCCGACCTGGTTATCGGATATTAGAACCTACGATCGGCTGCAAATATAATATTCTATCATATATTCTGTCACATACACACAACACCATCTAGCCCAAACTAAGCAGAGCTTGTACTATAGGTACTAGACAATGGATAAATATACATATATACTTTTTTTTTGTAAATACGTACATATTATACATAGAAACACCCAGACCAATACAAACATCCATGTTCATGAACACAAATGTTTGACTTGTGCGGGAATCGAACCCGCGACCTCAGGCGTGGCAGTCGGTTACACTAACTACTAGCCCATCGAGTCGTCATAAGCACAATTTGACGTTACTGCATCGATGCTGAAGTATATATGACGTTATAGCAATTGAGGTAAATGCATTTCCTGAATTAGACACGTACTTGTAATGAGCAGTCCAAGGAACTCCTCGACCATGCTGATGGTGTGCCTCAGGGTATCGTCCTCGATGCTGCGCTGTTCGAAGTCAAACGCCGCCCACTCCAGCAAATTGAACTTGTTCAGGACGTGGATTATGAATTCATTGCTTTCAATGAGAGATGCTCCGATCTGTTGAAAAAGAGAATATAATATATCGTACCTTAGTAGAAGTACATGTAGAGTTTAAGCTTTAGGAAGTGTCCTATCGGTTTTCCTATAGAGCAAGGTGAGACAGCTGTTCTAAAGCAATGGCCGCTGCTCATGAATATTGCTGTGTTCCTGTATCATGATATAGTCAGTAGGATTACAGTCAAGCCACTGCCTACCTCAAAGGAAAGGAGAACAAAACAGCTTTTCTGACATTTAGTCGAGCCGCTAATGTTGAATTATATACATTTATATGTGCAAAAATGAATTAGGTAATTATTATATTTAACTATTTAGAATAATAATTGCACCATAGTAATTACTTGTATAATTTAACATCATACAATATAAATAGTAGTCAAATACTATACAGTTTGATTAGCTATAAAAGGCGTAGCAACATTGCTATCTGTCACTTGTTGTTGTGAGCTGTAAGTGAACGGACATATAAAACTTCCTTGTGTCAAAGTTTAAAAGCATAAAATAAATAGTTAAGTGTTTGTACAGTGTGTTATTTAATCCATAACCTCTAATAGCTAATTTACTTGACGACTGATCTTTATAAGTCTTTATAGAATGGAGCAGTAAAATTGGAGCCAGCACTATGTGGAAAATCCCACTTCATTTAGGAAAACTATCGCTAAAAAAAGAGGGTAAATACTCCAATACAGCGGAAAGAACAGGGTTTGGTAAGTAAGGGTTGTATGTCATAAGTTCAAGTTACCTGACCGCAATCTGTATTTTAAAAGACATATCCCACACTAGGAAGACATTCTGAATCGCGGCAATTTTTACAAACATTAACAACAGACACAAAGAAAAGCGAGACTAATAAAAAGCCATTTGGAGTTCACACAAATGTTTGTACCGTGTGATATTGGGAAAGATTCCCAACAGTGGGCGTAGCGGCAGTGCCGAGGTGACTACTTAAACGACTACGGCATTCGTGTAGATGAATCAGGCAAATCTTCTAAGATAAAGAAATGGTCTATATATTAGTGTATGTATGTGTGTCACCTGTAGCATGACGACGTCCCTGTCCAGCATCTCTGCGCGGCACTTGACGTTCTGGTAGAAGTAGAGCTGGTTGATGAGCGCGAACCCGTTGCGGCGCCACATGCCCGCGTGCACCTGGCCGATCATCGCCATGGTCTGTAGGACCGGCTCTGGGGAACAACATAGACATTAAACACACACATACAGTCAGCGACATAAATAACACACTTGCAAAATTTCGATTGCCTCCATCTTTTCAAATTAGATTTTGCCCGCAACTTCGCTCGCCTAAGTGTAGATAATGGCAACTTTCTTTTTTCTGGATGAAAGGTACCCTATATCCTTTTCTGTACCCCTGACAATGTGTATGCGAAATCTTATGATGATCGGTCGAGTAGTTAAGGCATGAAAGCGTGACAAACAAACGCACATTCGCATTTAAGCTTTTAGGAGTTAAGATTTATTACAAACAGCATTTTTCAATAGGATTATTGTATTTCCCAGTCGGGCATGTCTAGATTACAGCAGAATACCAGACTTCAACTCATATTCCAAATTATGTGGTTCACCCGATAAGTAAAATTGTCTCTGCCATATCTTTCATCCCATCTTTAATTATTTCTAGAGAGGACAAAGTGATAGTGCTACCGGTATTGTGATCGAAGACTATTGTAGTAACTGCTTGCCTAAAGCAGCGATAGCTCAGTGGGGAGACCAACAGACTGCAATGCAGAGGGTCTCGGGTTCGAACCCACGTTGCGCACCTCTGACTTTCGGCAGTTATATGACTTTTCCAAATTATGTGCGTATTGATTGACAACATCGCCTGCTCCGTGCCTCGGAAAGCACATTAAGCCGTCGGTCCCGGCTGCCATGAACATCTATGGCAGTCGTTATTGGAAGAGTGTCGACACAAAAGATCCCACTGGGTCGAAGTGTCGCCGGTCTGCACTGACTGGCCCTCACATAAGATAAGATAAGGTAACTGCTTGCCTAACACATGTTTAGCAATTTTAGCTTGACATGTTAGCAGTATAACAAAATGGAATGATTGAACTACGTACCTATAAGTTCCTCGGGCGAGGGTTTGGGCTTGTCCTGGCGGTCGAACTCCTTGGAGTGGTAGGTGAGGTCGTGCTGGTGTAGCAGCAGGTGCAGGCCCGCGATGTAACGCGACAGCGGCCGGTGGATGGACACGGGCTCAGTGGACACGTCGTACGGGATCACTGACGCGCTCTGGTTGCCCAGCTCTGGGTACAACATTTTATTTTATTTTAACATAATTAACATTATAATAATAAGGTGATGGCCAATAAAAAGATTTTATTCATTAAATATATAACCGTGAATTTTAGTAATACGTAAAAATAGACATATTGTGATGTCACTCGTTTAGATCAAGTCAAAGAACTAGTTTAATAATTGTTTTTTTTAATTTAGCGACGCTAGTGAAGAAAATGTTAATATCAATATTACGGATGATCCGAGATTTAATTATAAAAGGAGGAAGTCTGGCTTGCTCTCTTGTATTGTAGATCTAATAATATAATAATAATAATAATATTCTATCACATACAC
This sequence comes from Catocala sponsa, assembly GCA_963564715.1. Taxonomy (NCBI): domain Eukaryota; kingdom Metazoa; phylum Arthropoda; class Insecta; order Lepidoptera; family Erebidae; genus Catocala; species Catocala sponsa. The sequence goes on along the minus strand of OY751346.1, from coordinate 5,842,752 downwards.
ACAACACCATCTAGCCCAAACTAAGCAGAGCTTGTACTATGGGTACTAGACAATGGATAAACATACATACATATATACTTCTTTTTTGTAAATACATGCATATAATACAAAGAAACACCCAGACCAAGACAAACATCCATGTTCATGCACATAAATGTTTGACTTGTGCGGGAACCGAACCCGCGACCTCAGGCATGACAGTCGGTTACACTAACCACTACGCTACGCTATCGAGGTCAACAGACAATATCCTATTTTATATAATACATGTAAAAGTAAATAATGATCTTTGGATGTCTGTTACGAATGCATTTGGTAGAAACATTTGAACCATGCCCTGAATTAACACATATGATATCTTTGGGATAGGCGAAGCCTCGCGCAAAAGCTAGTGTACAATAATCTATATATAGTAGAATAATTAGATTTCGGCGTTTCATATAGTAGAGTAAAATAAATAATGTAAAATTAACCATAAAGCAAATGGAAATGGTAGAAACTAAGATATAAAAAAACATTAGAATTTTAAAATTTATGTCTGTCTGGAGTTCCTCGGTTAAGTAATAAATATATTTCTAATCGAATGTTACGCTTTGCTTGACCTAAATAGCATAAAAATTACATAAATAATGTAGTAATTAATTTTTTTTAAAATTGAATTATAGTATTATTATTTGTTTTATTATTCTAGTTTTATATTGTTCTGTATTTTTTTAATTTTGTAGTTTGTATACTTTTCTTTTTTATTTCTTCATGTTTTGCCCTTGTGCGCCAAAATAAATCTTTCTTTCTTTCTAGTAATGTGAACATAATGATTATATTACCTCGAACAACTTTAGGCGGCGGCGTATAAGTTTCGCTGTGTTTCCTAAGCGCCATACGGTATACGGATGCAGCCAACCCCTTCTCTGCCGCGCACCACTCCAGTGATAGCGTGATACTGTGGGCAAGCTTCACATGTAGATTGAACGCGGACTCCCATTCTGGCTCGTATTCCATGTGCTGACCGACCTGTAGAGCAAACAAATAAATAAGAAACTTGTTTCCTACATTAGAATGGAGATACGATACACCAGGAATTCTGGAGAAACCTGGCGGGTAAGGCACGTACAGATGAGCGAAGTAAATAACCTCCGAAAGTTATAGAATATTTGGAAGTGAGAAACCCGTAACGACTTCATAGATATATCAATCTAAAAAGTCATCATCGACATGCTCCTAGAGTTCATTGAAAGACACAATGAACATGTATGAATGTTGATACATAAACCTTGAAATTGCCATTGAAACTGAGATTTGCTTTAATGATAGAACATCGCTGTCCCTTTAGGTTCCAGCGGTTAGATGACAATCGCTCCGTGGAACAACTTAATATTTAGTTCAATTCGGTTAGACGGGAGGCTGACTTCAATAAACGTGGCTTAAAAGACTCGATTGAAGAAGGCCAAACCTTAAAAATTTTGACGATGCCGAAGCGAATCTTATTTAAGCGTTCTGAATTTTTACCAATACAAAACAAAAACATTTATAAAACATTCGCTCCACATGCATTTAGTTGAACTACAGGTCCTCCCATACGGGACGTTGGAGCAATCGACCGATTACAAACACTGCAGCCGAACTACGCCTTAAGGTAAAATATCAGTTACTAATATTTTGCATTGTAACAACCTCTTAACCTTATCACATGTACAAGAAAAGTCTAGAGAAAATGTATGTACTTGGAGATATTATGGTTATATATGGCTTGCAATCAATAGAGACCCTACCGTTCGCTTTCGCTGTGCTTACTACCAGAGCTGCTCAGTTCGCAGATAGCAATATAATCAGGCACTTTAGACTTATGTTGGTCATAGACTGAACTGTCAATGAACTTATGGAGATCGTTTGATCGTTAACAGTCTTATAGAAATCACACCCGAAAATATACCTTCGCGCTAACACCTACGTTGTCTACGATGAGCGGACATTACACAGTATTATGGATAGTCTAGACCAAAATATATATTATAAATGTGCCCCCGGTTAGTCGGTCGTAGCGTGATGTTATATAGCCTATAGCCTTCCTCAATGAGCTATCCAACACTAAAAGAATTTTTCAATTCGGACCAATAGTGCCTGAGATTAGCACGTTCAAACAAACAAACTTTTCAGCTTTATAATATCAGTACAGATGAGGTCTTGAGTAGGTTCGTTTAAGCCATTGTATTTTGTACTTATTGTACTAATTAGTATCCCAGCAATCTTCGGTCATATCGAAATTTCATTTATACATTACTTTTATACTTCTGATATTAGAATACTACTTTGTAATAATTACTAAAGTATAACATTATGTATAGTACTAGAAACTCACTAGACCTAATTCGTTACTACTTTTTGTCACATCTCTTCTCTATATAGCGGGTAACAGAACGGTGTGGTCATATTTAAATGTCACATAATATGCAATGGATAACCGCGACAAATAAATCCGTTAAATTTATTCCCACTAAGGTATACCATTTTCTTTTTTATCGTCTTATCAATATCATCTAGTCGATACTTAACCAACACTATCAGCTAACTCGAGTGATTGCCGTGTACCCGGAAACGACTAGGCGGAATTTTGATAGCAATGAAATGCGTTTGAAATTGTAATAATCTTTTTTTTGAACCTGCTTCTTATAACTTGTTTTTTTTTAACCTTGTTTATTTATCCATATCACACTGTTCTGGTACACGCTGTATATAGTCGGGTGATGATTAGCTATAGCCACGAATACCACCGCGATACAAGGCTTGTACTAAATCCTAACCCCTCTCTGATTCGGTCACGCGAAGAGAGAACGCGTTCACGAGTCGAAGTGTGATAAGAATATATCTTACTCACTTCAGCAAATGAACGCGTCCCTCTCAACCGCGAACGAATCAGCCGGTATGTAGCAGCGTGCTTCGGTAGAACTTCCCCCTGAATAAGTTTTGAAATTAATTATTTCAAAAACAAATACAACGGGTCTACGGAATGCTACTTCAGCCTGGTCACACACTTACAGTTCCACGAATCGGTTTGTTGATACGGTTTTGAATAGTATAGTAGTATGGTAATACCATTATGATCAGCGATCCGTCCGATTCACTACAAAGCTAAGAATATTGTATTTAATTAAACGAATTTTATGAAAACACATGCCACTGTTTTAATTATTTTGATTCGTCTATCGGCGTACGGACACGGTCATCCAGACAGAACCTTTTATTGTTACACTAGATGTATCCGCGGTTTCACCCGCGTTTATGATTACTGCGCCGCCCCTGTGCGTCGTAGCGTGATGTTCTATAGCCTATAGCCTTTCCCGATAAATGAGCTATCCAACACTAAAAGAATTTTTCAATTCGGACCAGTAGTTCCTGAGATTAGCGCGTTCAAACAAACAAACAAACACTTCAGCTTTATAATATTAGTATAGATAAGTTGACAGATTAATAAGGTGAGCCAGGCTTTTGGACTTTCATGATGTACCGCTGCTGTCAGAAGCCTAGGCAATACGCTTTTGTATTACCCTATACAACAAAACTGTTTCAGCAGACTGTTTCGTTAAAGTGTAAGAGAGTAAACGCAAGCTTAGAAGAATGTGCCGTTGCTTCAAATGAACGCTTCGATAATTTTCTACGTCATAAAGTTATTAAAACAGCTTGGTTGTACCGATGCAATATAGCATCAATATAGTATATAGAGCCTCAGTCGTCTGAATAAGATGCCTAGATAGAATTCGAAGTTAGCAAAAACAAAATCCACATAATATTGTTAGAAGGAGTACATACGGTGTGTATACCTTTGCCCTATCTTTCGCAGATAAATAACGTCTTCATATACTTAAAGAAAAGACCAGAGGTGAACCTGTGTACTACTCACCTGTCTAACAACAGAGTCCATGCCTTGCATCATGACGAGTAGCTGGAGCATTAACGAGATGCCATGCATGAAGCCTTTCTTGAGGTCATCGTCGAACGCAGGCGGTATTGAGCTCAGCAGGTACTTCACATCGTACAAGATGAACTGAGCGCGCTTGAACGTTATGGGCACGTGGTTACGATCGAACTCTAGGCGACCCTGTAGAGGTAAAATTAAGTATTTTGGTAATAGTTCTTTAAACAATAAATACTAATCATAAAACAATATGCGACATATCAACATGCAATAGGCGTCTATGATCGCTTGCAGTGGCGCCTGATTTAGAACATTTACGTTTAAGTTCAGATGGACCACGCCCTATCCTTATCTATCAACTTTGCTGTCTGAAAAATAAGTGGTACTTACATTATTACAGCGTCGATTACACTCGCTGACGAACGTGTTCATGACTACGAAGAGTGCGTCATGCTTGGCAATGAGGTGGTGCGCTAGTGTTGGCGTCGTATACAGTTGAACTGACAGCGAGGATATCGAGAACGAGTGGTCGTGGTCATCGCGGATGAAGTCCTTCAGGATTGAGCCTATGAACAGATAGGTATTCACCTGTAAGCTAATTTGCTTAATCTTATTAATAAGTTATGATTATCAGAAACTGACGCGCTTGGTATAATTCCTGCATCGCGGGGAACTTTACAAATATTCAAACATCAGACACAAAGAACATCCAGTCTTGGAACTACTATATGTGGATCACTTGTTTATGCTAGAGCGGCTATACTAGCTATAGTACTATGAGTATTTATGGCTCTCATCAGTCAACAAACGGCCAAACGCATGTCAACTGCTGTGATTGGCTGACTGAATTTGCAACAGCCAATAAGATTACTTGACGATTGATTATTGCACAATTTTTATTAACCTTTGATCTAGATGGCGCTACGTGTCTCTAAATTGTTCTTCTTGTTTAAAAAGACAGCGTCCGTTCAGGTTTAATTCCTGAGTTACACGGGACTTTACAAACATTCATATAACGGACACAAAGAACACCCAGGTAAGAAACAACTATTTGTGGACCACATTTCTTTTTCTTTGTGGTGATGGAACCTACAACTCTCGGCGAGGTACAGTGGCGAGGCGACCACTTAAACCACTATGTACTACTCCACTATATAAGATTATGTTCGAGAACGACTCCCGTAGATATCACCGTTTCCGAGATCTGATGGGGTACCACCAGCAAGAGCTGACCTTCCGAAGGTCAGGCATTTTTCCCGGGCCTGCTGAACGATTCTCTATACGACGCTATATTTACTTTTTTCCTACGACTCCCCCTTGTATGACTTCTATTTCTCTAAGTGAATCAGTCAGTGGTAATTTAATTGTATATATAGTAAATAAATTAAAGTGTCAATAGAACACAAAAGCAACATATCTACTCACAACTAAAAGTACCAGATCCATAACTACTTACCATAGTTCTTAGTGAACAGTATCGCCATGCTCCTCTTTGTGGTATAGTCCATCAAGGTGGTGGCTATCAGGAGACGGTGCCAAGCGGTTCTGGCAGCCTTCCACATGCGAGAGTCGTTCTGCATCACGCCGCACGCAACCCCACCGCCCCCTCCAACAGAGGCACTCGCCCCCCACACCTCCTCGCCCAGCGCTACTTGGCTTACGGCTAAACGGAGACTCGGTTCTTGACTTACGAAGTTTTGTAGCCTAAGGTGACGGTATAAGAAGCTCAGTTAAGTTCATATAAACAAAATATTATCGTTTTATATTTTTGACTATTTCTTTGATTCCGTGGCATAAGCTTACGTTTGGGATAATAGCGAGATCCTGGATTCGGATGCCATGCCGGGTTAAACAACGACTAGAGTTCCAGTCTATTTGAGGTAATATTGGTCCCTTGTGCTGGCAGTACAACGAGTCTTATTTTGAATGGGTTGGCAACGTGCGAATTATACTCCTGGTCTTGTGACGCTATAGGTTATGGTAACTGTTTATGATCATGCACACCATATACTTCTTTACCACCTTGGTAGTATAAAAATATCAGACGCATTACCGCTACTACCAAACATTCTCAATAGTAGTGCTGAATTGCTCATTTTAGCCTTACAATGTTTACTGGTGCACATAGGCACTGAGTTAAAACAGCTCGCCGCCAGTACCCAGTATATCTGTCTATCTAGTAGGAGAGCGTGCCAAGTAGGTATTCCAGACTACTCGAAAATCTTCTTAGACCCTCAAGTGTCTTTCAGGTAAATCTCAAATATTTTGAGGTAGTTCTTGAGTGATTTTCGTTGTAGTTATCGAGTGATTTTCGTGTATCTCTCGAGTGATTCTCGTATAGTTCTCGAATTATTATCGCCTAGTTCTCGAATGATTGTCGTGCAGTTATCAAGTAATTTTCTTGTAGTTCTCGAGTGTTTCCCATGTAGTTCTCGAGTGATATTCGAATAGAAGCCAATAAAGATTAAAACATGTTCAGTCATACTCACCAGTTCAGCATCTTCATGGCGAAGGTCTGGTGCGCGATGACGTGCGCGTGCATGACGAGCACCTTGAGGCTGGGCCCGTGGCGCGACGTGAACCTTTCGAACATCGCCGTGCAGCTGAGCCAACAGTATACGTCACCCCACACCGAAACCACAGTTCGGGCACGTGTTTACAACGCACGCAGCGGGTAAGGATTTACGTATACGTATACGGCCGCGGTTAACGTACAGACAAAGCTAGGTTAAGCCAGTTATACATAAGGCGAGATCTAAGCATTAGGGCATTTTAGACTATGTGTGTAATTTTATTAAGTACGAATGTTAAAATTTTGATGTAACACATATGTTTGAATTTATAAGCTTTTGCAGGCAAAGCTGTACCTAATTCTTGCATGATTAAATTGAGTTAAATTGATTTAGACAATTTATACATTTTCTTGTAAAATAAATTATTCTGTAGGTTTTTCATTTCGCTAACTATACACAGCTTTCCATTTTATTGAACATAACAAAGTCCAAGGAAAAAGCTAACTATATGAATTTATTTAAGAAGACTTTAGACCACAATAATTGGAAATGTAGGTTACATCTGCATTTAATCAATGTTCGTAATTGAAATGCTTTACAGATTTTTTAGAATCATTTAAATACTACAGTAAAAATATTGTTCCATACACAATTGCAATGCAAATTTGATATATGATAATATCGTAATCGCTGATTTTAAAGACAAACTTCAGCGCATATACATATATGTATTTGCAAAAGCCACATATTTATCGCAATCGATAGATCTTCTCTTACTTTTATTTACTTATCTACATATGAATACTTTAGTAAACGATGCTCGTAATACAAATATAATATCGTTATTCTTGTTCATTTTTAGTGAATAATTATATTAACTACTAACTGTAAATTTTAATGATATTGCAATTAAACCTCGCCTTAACATAATAGCAAATCATATAGAATAATACATCTGATACCGAAATACTTCTACCGTACCGTAATCGGAACTAAATAACAGTTCTTTAATACATATTCATGCTTTTAGTAAAGACGTGCCCATTGTTAGAAAAGTAAAAGTAAGAAAATTAAATGAGAAAAAGTATAGCAAAAAGCTAACAACGCTTATGGATAAGCATTATAATATTTAATGAAAATGTGACATGTCAGCGTGTCTTCGACATTAATTTTAAATGTGACGTTTACTACATAAATTCTATTCGTTTATCACACACCGAATCCACAGATAAATTACAGAAATATGTGATGATTTTATAGTTAATAATCCGATTTCATTTTCAATATACTATGTACTTATACATAATATAGACAAGAAACTGACAGCTTTGTAACTGCCTAAATCCAAAGGAAAACAACTCTAAAATTAGACCTCACTATTTGCGCATCATTTATTTTTATGTAAATAAGACATATTTTACCAATTATTTATTTGTTGAGAAAAATTAGAAATTCTAATTCTATTATGTGATCTATATTTTCTATTATAAATGAATAAATTAGTATTTTAGTAGCTTAGATTTTTTGCTGCCGATGTAACGTAGGTACTTATTCTTCTAAGACATATTTATCCAAGTGAGGTCCAACCTTAAAAAGAAATGCCTTTCCACTATTTTTAAATAATGAAGGACAATGCCAAGATTTGGCTTAAAGAAAGAAGCCTGCGAGATACTTTTAAAAACATTGGTAATTCATAGTAGATAATAATATAATTTTTGCAATATAAAACAAAACTGTAGAACTTCACCGACAAAAACTCAATTTAAATAGTGAATGTAAAGAGTATATTCCTCCACTAGATGGCACTTTGACGAATTGTACACTTGAATAACTGTCACAAAATTCGCACTGACAATAAAAAACCCCGACCCTTATATGTCGTTCACGCGCGGGTATACCCGAGTGTGAACGAAACCATATCGCGATCTAACTCGATCCTTGCGCCATCTATCGAGCACACAGATAGTTTCTATGGTTCCGTTTACCGCCAATTGTATTTTATACATATTTTATTGTTGGTAGAAATGTTTCAAATTCAGACAATGTTATTAAATCGTGGAAAATGTGTCATATGCAATATGATAGATATTTAAATAATGTATATTTAAATATTTTATCAGGTTTGGATAGATTTATTTAATGTAATAACTCAATTCCATACTATTTACATCGCGCGCAAGTGGTATTTTCATGCAGCTGTATATTTTTTTGGTGAACTTCTAATAAAAAAGTAATTTTACTATCTAATTCAACATTTATTAGCCTTGTTAATAATATATAGTTAATCTTTGTCGGCTCTGGCCGAGTCAAATAGGAAATCTTGGCATTCTCCTTTGTTACAATTACTTAAACTGTTAATTTATAAGAAATATTTCTTTTTATTTGCGGTTTCGGTGTGAGCCCTAATAAACACGAACAAATATATATAAAATCACTTACTCAGCAATTTTAAATATAGCGTTGTTACGCGTTGTTAGTTGCGTGAGAAGTAAAAACGTTTGTATTAGATTTTCGCCGATAGTCGATGATAACATCACACTAGAAATAATACAAGCAATATTTCATACATTAACTGTACGAAAGAAGCTGAGGTGCCACATTTTTGGTGCTATACAGCAAGTTACTAAAATGTGTGGTCATATTTAAATGTCCCACTACCATAAGGCATACTACGGCAAACATACAAGTTCACTATTTGAAGCCAAGAACATATTAGTTTTAACCGAGTATCATTTTATAATAAATCTCAATTGAGTCAATTTAACGACTGATTTTTACCGAATATGTCCGTTAAATTTTAAAAACCGGCCAAGTGAGATTCGGACTCGCGCACGAAGGGTTCCTTACCATTATCTATAAAAACGGCAAAAAAATCATGTTTGTTGTATGGGAGACCCTTAAATATTTATTTTATTGTTTTTTAGTATTTTTTGTTATAGCGGCAACAGAAATACATCATCTTTTAAAATTTCAACTGTCTAACTATCACGGTTCATGAGATACAGCCTGGTGACAGACGGACAGCGGAGTCTTAGTAATAGGGTCCCGTTTTACACTTTGGGTACGGAACCCTAACTAGCGACCTATCCCGGCTTCGCACGGCTAGTACAAAACTTTAACAAATTATACACTTAAACCTTCCTCGTGAATCACTCTGTCTGCTGGTGAAAACCGCATCCATTCACTAGTTTTTGAGTTTATTGCCAACGGACAGACGCAGCGAGGGACTTTGATTTATAATATGTAGTGATAGGAAATTATGACAACAAATAATTGAAAAAGCTTATACCTGACCTGCAACTCCTCTCGTAAAACAAGTATGGAATATTGTCAATGAATCATTAGTAGAAAATAATTTTTATTGTCTTGTACTGACGTAAAATCAATACAACATCTATAATTCTATACAAATAACTAAAATCGATGTGTCTGTTTGCATTGTCAAAGTAATAGCTTTTTACTAAATGCATATGAAAGTATATACGGTACTCATATATATAAAAAACTGTCTCTCAGTTTGTTCCGGCTAACTTTTACTAGCAGATAGCTGATGTTATAAGGAGTAACTACAGCTACTATCCCCATTTTTATTTTAGAAAAAACGCTCTTTGTTAGGTAAACTGCTTAAATGCGGATAATTCTCTTTTCTTGTAATAGTAGTTAATGCAAACAAAAAATAGAAAGATCTCTGGTTTCATATTACACAATTCTTTCTTTCTGGCTAAATATGTTAGAGTTACTATCGGCGAACTCGGTAAAAGGCTTATCCTATTAATTTTTTGTAAATTGGAACACGGTAGTATTTTTGTCAGTAATAAGTTTTAAATAGACACTTTGAAACTATATTGTAAATGATAGTTTTGACAATACCTATAGTGTAATAGTTGAATGGATTTTTCATGTTCTATATATATATGTATATACTGTTAGGTATGCATTATACAGATAAGGACTTTATATAGATATGATTTCTTTTTTAAATACTTAATTCAATATGTACAGGAATGCTTGCATATCATAATCAGATCGTTAATATAAACTTATTTGTATACATGTGTGTGTGTGTGTGTGTGTGTGCATATAATTAGTGATACATTGCACACATGCACACATATATGTTTATAACATCACATCTATATAAGCACTTTAGAAAAAAGGTCACAATACAGATACGTTTAGTACAACAATATAATTTATATTCTCTACAATGCTTGATGTTCCGCAAACAGATAACTGAGAGCCAAAGTCACTTATTTCAATAGCTTAATATAACCTTCCTTTTCGTGGCCAACCTGTTGTCAAGAGTTGTTCAAGCCGCCCGTAGGCCTCTGACATGGCTTAACGACTGCTGTCAATTTGACAACAACCGGGACCGACTTTTTACGTGCCCTCCGAAGCACGGAGACGCTCAGATGAAATACCACTAAGCGGTCACCCATCTATAGATTGACCGCAGCCAACGTTGCTTAAACTCGCAAATCGTTTACCCGATCAGTGAGTGCAACTGGCTATGAGCGCTATATATAACATTGACATTGACAATATAATATTGAGTATCAATAATAAACAAAACTTAACTGAATCTTAACTTTTTTCCGTCTGCCTCAGCAGGTAAAATAAATGATTTAAGCAATTCTTTGCAGTATATATATAAGTCTATCTATTTACAACATAAAGAATCGTAGAGAATATTCAACTATGATAAAACAACCATCTACTCAAAAGAGCGTCACGCATTCCGTATAAAACTCAACATTGCCAATTTCTGTAAAACTGAGCATCACGTATAGGGAATGCCTGACGCTCAACATTACTACAATTGAGTAATCGTCAACAATACTTACATTTCAATGTCGGTCTTGAGTTTGTCGCACACTTGGAACGAGTTGCACTTGACCAGCGCTCGGCCTTCTCGGTCGATGAGGCTCACCAGCTCTAAAGAATCACGCTGGTTGCATTTCGTTACCCTTACTAGGGCTGTTATGACCTGTAGTTAATTAAAGAATAATAATTAATAGAACATTACGTTATTAAGTTGGTAGTCATACATGACAACAGAAACACGTTGTTTTGTTCAGTCAACAGCAGCTGACATGCATTTAACGTTAACTCTTTTTAGTATTGGTGCGCCTTTTACAAAGTTACAAAGAGGGCGTAACAATTAGTTATTTTAAAAGTTGTAAGGATAAAATATGAAAAAAAAATAGCAGCGATACCCTGGGGGGAAACCGTTGGACTGCCACGCAGAGGTGTCGAGTTCGAACCCAAGGCGCGCATCTCTGACTTTTCGAAGTTATATGCGTATTAAATAGTTAATTATCGCTTGCTTTAACGGTGAAGGAAAACATCGTGAGGAAACCTGCATGTCTGACAGTTCTCAATAATGTTGTCGAAGATATGTGAAGTCTGCCAACTCGCACTGGACCAAAGTGGTAGACTATGGCCTAACCCTTCTCACACTGAGAAGAGGCCCGTGCCCAGCAGTGGGACAGTTAAGTTAAGTTAATTTTAATACAGGGCTGATATTATTATTATTATTATATAGGAACAATAATAAACTAGCATTCTAATCACAATAGGGTAGTTGCGTATGTTTTATTTTATACATTATTTTACACATAATAGCAAATTACAAAATTATTTATATGCAAACAGGGTATAATATTTTAAATTTGGATATAAGAAAAAGTAGAGCTGTAGTGGGGATATATCGTTATCTCCCTTAGACAGCTGCATTTACATAGCGGTTACGTCACAGTTTATATCGTGCATTCTTTTTCTGTCATATGACAATTACCCTTACTACTAGATTAGAAATACTTGCATCTTATTTCCTTTTGAGTAGATTTCAACAATTCTTTATATTTTAGAGCTTAGGTAATGTAATTATTTGACTTAAATCACTAACACTACATATAATAACAGGTTCATTACCGAAAACTCCGCGCGGAGTCAGACGGTTATTTCAAAACGATGCCGCTAACTCTGCGCGGGTATTATTAATTAGAAAGGGGTAGGGAAACAAGATCTATCTAACCTAAAATATACGAAAGCACTAAAAAATACATAAACACACAAACTTAACATAAAAAAGAAATTGGATTCTGGCTGACTGTATGTATTAAGGTTCACTTTTGCTTGTAGGAATTGCGGTAACAGAAACGAGGTGTTGACTCTAAGTTATTTTATTTGCGACTGACGTGTGTGTAGGTTTAGAACAGCCGTACTCCCCACCAAACATACCGCCCACCAAAGGGCCTATTAGCCCTTTAACAATTTACAAATAGAATTCACAATTCACTTAATAGACAGGCTAATAATAATTACAATATAATGATTTACATGAGAATACAAAATTATGTTTCAGTGTCTATTGGCAAGTAACACAACTTATTTGAGGATCTTTGCACAACACTATTACCACTCTTTACACTGTAAACACGCGTCACACCGTCAGCGCCAAGATGCTTGTCAACAATACGTCCCATCATCCATTTGCCTGGAGGCAAATTATCAGCCTTTATCAGAACAATGTGTCCAATGTCTAATTCCTTAACTTTGTTCTGCCATTTCGGACGTTGTTGTAATCTGGATAGGTATTCTTGTTGCCATCTGAGCCAGAAGTCAGTCAGTAATCTCTGCTGGTGATGCCATCGTGATAAACTCACTGGGATATTTTGAAGATCTGGTGTTGGAACAGTTATGGGTGCTTCTCCAACAAGAAAGTGACCAGGAGTCAGTGGTTGGATATTGTCCGTGTCTGTGTCATCCAATATAGTTAGAGGCCAGGAGTTGAGGCAGGCCTCAATTTGGCACAATAAGGTACTCATCTCTTCATACGTAAGATGGGAGGTTAATAAACGTTTCAAGTGTCTCTTCATGGATTTGATACCCGCCTCCCACAATCCACCCATGTGTGGGCTATAGGCTGGGATAAAATGCCATTCAGTTCCATCCATTGCCAGCGTTTCAGCGATAGGACCTTCAAATTGTAATTTGGCTTCAGCCCAGTCTGACGCTAGAATCTTGTTTGCACCAACAAAGTTGCGTCCTTGGTCGCTCCATATCTGAGCGCATCTGCCGCGCCTAGCCACGAATCTTCTAAAGGCTCCGATGAATGCTTCAGACGTAAGATCTCCTACCACCTCCAAGTGGATCGCCTTTGTCGCCATACAGACGAAGAGAGCGATGTAAGCTTTGTTCGTTTTTACTCCTCTACCTTTGGACATCAAAATCTGATATGGACCAGCGAAATCTATGCCAGTATTCAAGAAAGGTTTAGCAGGTGTGACTCTAACTCGAGGTAAGTCTCCCATCAGTTGTGATTTTGAGGTAGCGTTAAGTTTTGCACAGATAAGACATTTTCTGATCATTGATTTGACTAATGGTTTTACTTTCGGGATCCAGTATTTAGTTCGCAGGAAGCAGAGCATTAACTGGTTTCCACCGTGCAGCGTTCTCCGATGTGCATCAGCGACGATGAGAGATGTAAGATTGCTGTCAGGCTCAAGGATAATTGGATGCTTGCTGTTTTCATTTAGGTTCGAGTGACGCAGTCTGCCGCCCACCCTGAGGATACCGTCGTCGTCCAGGTAAGGCTTTAGATTTTTTATTCTACTCTTTTTCATAACTTGGTTCTTTGCTTTCAGATTCTGTATTTCTTCCTTGAAGCTGTTTCTCTGAACTAATTGTATGCAGGTTTTCAAAGCGTTATCTATTTCATTTGTAGTTAGCGGTAAGTCCTTGTTTTCTAATTTTCTACCCTTTAAAAATCTTTTGCAATATACAATTGTTTTAATCAGCTCTTGTAATGTAGTGTAATCTTCAAATTTTAAGTCAATACCTTTCTCGTGATTTAGGTTTAAATTAATTTGTAATTTTATGCTTCTTTCCAAATCAGGAATCACCGCCTGTGGTCTGCTATATTGGATTTCTTCTTCTCTGAGCCACTCTGGTCCTCTCCACCACAGCATATTATCCTTAAGATCTAGCAGTGATTGTCCTCTTGAAGCAATGTCCGCAGAATTTTCTGTTGAGTTGACATGATACCAATTATGATTGCCTATGTTGTCCAGTATTTCAACTACCCTGTTTCTAACGTACGTATTCCATCTTGCAGGGTCTCCGAACAGCCAAGAAATCACAATGGTTGAGTCCGTCCAAGCGTATATCTGACAGGTAGGTATATTCATTGCTTCTTTTATCTGTTTCAAAAGTCCAGCCAGCAGCACAGCTCCACTTAGTTCCAGACGAGGTAAGGATTGTGGTTTGGTCGGCGCTACTCTTGTTTTGGCAGCGATTATTGAAGTTGTTACGTCGCCTTGTACTGTTTTTACTCTTAGATAGGCTACTGCAGCGTAAGCTCGAGACGACGCATCACAAAAGCCGTGGATAGTGACGTCATTCATTGTGCTTTCAGTAGTATGCAACCATCTGTCAATTTCTATTTCAGGTAAGTAAAGATGAAAGGATTCTCTTAGATTGCTCCACTCTGCGGCAATCGACTCGTCTACTTCTTCATCCCATGTTACTCCTTGTAGCCATAGTCTTTGGATAAGAAGCTTTGCCAGTAAGACAGCAGGTGCCAGCCAACCAAGCGGATCAAATAATTTCTGGAGGGATGCCAAAATTGTTCTCTTCATGATCGTATTTGACTTGGTAGGTAAGTTTAGACTATACTGAAATAGGTCCCTGCCCATATTCCAATGTAATCCTAATGCTCGTGTAATTCCATCTAAGGTTATGTCTAGTTTTACGTGAGTACTTCTTTCAGACTCTTCAAATTGTTTTAGAAAGTTAGCATCGTTAGAACACCATTTTTTCAATTTGAATCCTCCCTTCTGGAGTATGGCGTCTACCTGTTTGGCTACCCTAATAGCGTCAGCAACCTCATCTTTCCCGGACATCATGTCATCCATAAAAAGATCTCGCCTTATTATTTCTGCAGCTTCAGGGTAGTCTTGTCCTTCGTCCTTGGCTACTTGATGCAAAGTCCTTACTGCCAAGTAAGGAGCAGAAGCAGTTCCAAACGTGACTCTTGTAAGACGATAGTCCTTGACGGGTTCGTGCTCATGGTTTCTCCATAATATTCGCTGCAGATCTCTATCCTGCTTAGTGACCATGATTTGAAGGTACATTTTTTGGATATCAGCGACGAAACAAACTCTCTTCATACGCCATCTCATTATAAGACTTCTCATGTCACCTTGCAGTTGTGGCCCTATCAACAGCTCGTCATTGAGTGAGACATTATTCGTTCCCGTTAGGGAGGCATTAAAAACGGTTCGTAGTTTTGTTGTTTCTTTCTCTTCCTTAAGAACAGCGTGATGCGGTAGGTACACAGAACAGTTGGCACGTTCTTGTGTCGGCACTTCTTCCATATAATTCTGTTCGTAATCTTTCATGACGGTATTATAATCGTTCTTGAGTTTAGGGCATTTTTTGAATCTTTGTTCCAGTTGATATAATCTCTTCAAAGCTATAGTTCTCGTATCTCCCTGCGTTGATAGAAGCACATCGTTCTTCTTTGGTAACGTGACAATATACCGTCCGTCGTTATTTCTGGTAGTCGTTGACGAATATATTTCCTCACATTTCCGTTCCTCAGCTGTAGGTATTTGTTTATCATATGGGTATTGTTCCCACATTCGTTTAGCATGTCGTTGAGGTCCAGATTATGGTGCATGACAATCATTTCCCTTTCAGCTGACTTGTTTTCTACAGTCCCAAACAGAATCCACCCTAGATAGGTATTTTGAGCACATGGTGATCCTGGCGGGCCCTTAATAACTTCACCCTTCATAATCTGAGCACAGACGTCTACACCTAATAGGAGGTCTACTCGACCTGGCTGGTTAAAGCTTGGATCTGCAAGAATAAGTCCTTGAAGATGCGGCCAGGTGCTAGAGGAGATGCTTCGTGATGGTAATTGAGTTGTAAGTCGCGTCGACATGATGTATGTTTTGACCTTTAGATTGAAATTTGCGTCATGTCTAGATAGAATTTCGATCTCTGCAGCATGTTTCACGTACGTTTTACTAGAGCCAACTCCAGTGATGGTGCCATTGATAGGCGTTCTCTTCACTCGTAATAGCTGGGCCGCTCTTTCACTCATAAACGTGGCTTGGGAGCCGTGATCTATCAAAGCACGAAGAACTGTTGTATGTCCCGATTTGTATTCTCTTACTGGTACTAGGGCTGTAGCCAGTAATGCAGTGGACACGTTGGCAGCGACGTGCGATGAAAGTGTAACGTTTGTTTGGGCTGATTGTGCAGAGTCTTGTTGCTGTTCTTGGTTTGTATTTATATTATTGTCCGACTGATTTGGTGACGTCACCAGCATAGATTGGTGCGTAAGTGTGTGATGACGTTTGTGGCATAATCTGCAGGACATTTTCAGGCGACAGATTCTTGCTGAATGTCCACGGGCCAGACAATTGTAACATAACTTCTCTTGTTTTGCGTAATCACACCTCTCTGTTGGCGTAAGTTTGATAAATTCCTCACAATGGCATAACGTGTGGTTATTATTACACATCGGGCAGCTTCTTGGTTTTGTCGTTTTGGTTGTATTTGTCGTAGACAAATGAACTGCATATTCCTTTCCCTTAGATATAGATTTCTCTCTAGTTGGCGGCGTCGTAGTGACCAGCTCGAGCTTACGGAACGTAGATTGTAAATACTTGTTAAGAGCATCCCATGTAGGCAATTCTTCGTTATTTTCACTGTAGGCCACTTGTTCCCAATCACGATGCGTCTCTGGGTCTAATTTCTGAACAACTAGAAATATGATGAGTGGATCCCAGGAGCATGTGGATAATCCCAAGTTTTTAAGGGCGTTGAGACACTCTGTCGTTGTATCTAATAACGATTTGATGTTATTAGCGGTTTGTACAGTTACTTTCTTATGCGAGAATAATCTTTTCAGTATTGTATTTACAATAATACGCTTGTTACCGAAACGCGCCTTAAGTGTGCTCCACGCTTCTTCATAGTTAACCTCTGTAACTTGCACGTGCTTCAAAAGGGACAATGCTTCACCCGTAACACTAGTTTTTAAATAGTGCAGCTTTTGTACTTTACTCAAAGTTTCGTTGTCGTGCACTAATGACGTAAAGAGATCTTGATAAGCAGGCCACTCATCGTAAATACCTGAGAATGTAGGCAGTTGAATTCTTGGTAACTTGACTTGCACTTCCTTGCAGGACTTGGCCCCACAGTTTATCTTGCTAATGTCCATATGTTCCGACGACGAAGACGATTGATCCATGGTAGACAACAAATCATTCAGATCGGCAAGTAAACAAATGTACAAATCCTCATGAATTAAATAATCTTCATTGGCGAAGTATGGAATTTCTTGGCGTTTTATTTTCGGAACGCACTTCACAAGTTCTTGGTGTGCATTTCTAAACGTTGACCAATATTCTTCAATACTTTTTATGCGTGTTTCTACGTATCCTTTTGTTAATCGTTGTTTCGGACATTTCTTTAAATTAACTTCCGTTCTTCCTAACAATTGAGCGGTATCTTCTAGCACACTAAGTAGTTGTTCCGGTGTATTAGACATCTTCCAGTAATAACGATAACTGCAGATTATATGTTAATAACAAGCTTTCGTAGTTATAAAACTTTTTTACTTCATTTAACGCATAAAAAAGGTCACTTGATGAGCCTATTAGCAGGCAATAAATTCTTTCTATTGTTCTCGGCTCGCCGCTCGACCCGATCCTTTGTATTAGCGCTCGGTGAGGAAACGTCGTAAGTCTATTTGAATCCGGCTCGAAGGACCAATTTATGTATGTATTAAGGTTCACTTTTGCTTGTAGGAATTGCGGTAACAGAAACGAGGTGTTGACTCTAAGTTATTTTATTTGCGACTGACGTGTGTGTAGGTTTAGAACAGCCGTACTCCCCACCAAACACTGACAATTTTTGATTTGAATACCATGAACATTGGCAGTGAACCTGATAACACAAAGTCCTACGCCGCGTCTCCCTATTCCCAATAAACTCAAAAACTACTGCAGCCTTTCATGTGGTATCACCAATAAACAAAGTGATTCATGAGGAAGGTTTGGGTGTATTATTCTTAAGGTTTTTTATTACCCGTGCGAAGCCGCGGAGGGTCACTAGTTATAAATAATTGTGAGTCATCAACCCTATTGTTACTATATATAAGTATTAGTAAAATACTAGTAGGTTTAGAAAACAGTCATCATCCTCTTGCCCTGGTCCCAATTTATTTGGGATCGGCGCAGTATGTCCTTCGCTTCCATACCTCTCTGTCACCCGTCATCTGATCATTTACCCCTTTCCCTTTCATATCCATCCTCACACAGTTCATCCATCTTTTCCTTGGCCTTCCTCTCCCATTTCGTCCCTCTACCCTCATATTCATCACTTGCTTACCTACATACGTATGATCTCTTTGCATAACATGTCCATACCAAGCCAAACGATTTCCTTTCACCTTTTCATCAATGGGCACCACTTTCAGACTACCTCTTACGTGTTCATTCCTTATTCTGTCCATTCTGGTCACTCCACACATCCATCGTAACATTCTCATCTCTGCTACATGCAATCGTTTCTCATGCATCTTCTTATTAGCCCAACACTCAGCTCCATACAGTACGACAGGCCTTATAACCGCCTTAAGCATTAAAGTTTTTAAAACAGTGTATTAGTAAAATGATGTTATTCACCTGATCGAACGTGTGGGTCTCGTCGTTGTACAGTACTGTGCAGTAACAGTCCGGCTGGTCCAGTATCTGTAGGAGATCTCGCTCAGCATCTTTCAACCTGAAACCAAAATGTCAATGTTATGAATATAATAATGGCCTCTAGACCATATCGTGGTCAGCCAAACGTAGCAGAGACACAGAAAAATTATAGTGCACTAGACATCGATCAAATATACCATAGATGCACGATCGTCGCTCGAAAAACGGCCCCAACAAAACTGTGCATAAATCAGTCGTATGCGCTATATTATGCACCTGTACCACTTACTCTTGCGTGCGCTGCCCGTAAGCGAGAGCGAATCGACACCACTACTACGGTGGAGACCGTACCATATACTTAGTACGCTTGCGTATCGCGAGTAACACACTTAGGACGCTTTACATTGACGCGTTTTAACTAAACTGTTACAAAATGTTTCTCAATAGGCGTTCAATGGTTATTTCCTGGATTGCATAATAAATGCAGACACTTATAAGTAAGTAGTACTGGTCAGTGCCACATATTGACGCGGTTTTTGTATGAAAATGTGCATCTATGGTATATTTGATCGAAGGCACTAGATGTTTCCCACGGCTTACCCGCGTTTAAATGTAGATTTTGACAATAAATTTCTATCCCTTGGGAACGTTACCATTTTCCTGGATGAATGAAACGTCCTTTTCTGTATGCCTTACAATGTTTATGCGAAATTACATGATGATCGGTCGAGTAGTTAAAGCGTGAAAGCTTGACAAACAAACTCACATTCGCATGTGTAATACAAGCTTTATCCCGCGACTTCGCTCGCATTTTTCTGGACGAAAGGTAGCATATGTCATTTTCTACCCTTGACAACGTGTACGTATGTGAATTTTTATGATGATTGATAAAGTAGTTGAGGCTTGATAGCGTAAAAAACAAACAAACACACACTCACATTTATTATTTTAATTAGGACTAGCTTTTGCGCGCGGCTCCGCTCGCTTCGTACCTACATCAATAAAATGTATCATATGTCCTTCCCCAGGTTTTAAACTATATTTGTACCAAATTTCATCTAAATCGGTTGAGTGGTTTAGCCGTGACAAGGTAACAGACAGACAGACAGAGTTATTTTCGAATTTATAATATTAGTAAGGTTTAGTCATGATGATACAAGTTTGTTAATTGTAATGATAATTAAGTTAAGCATAACAATAGACTGTGAATATGATGTTTGTCCATGGATTTCATGAATAAAACAAATGATCACTATGAATGTGCTGGTGCAATGTATCGATAGTTACCTTAGATCGTTGGGCAGGCCCGGGGCGTGGTCGTGCGTCAACAGCCGCAGACAGTACGACAGACAAACAGACGCCACGATCTTCACGCGTTCTACGACTTCTGGCTTTATATTCGCCTCGGCTTGACTGTCTTCTTCTGACGCCTGCAAATAAAATTAAATTATGATAATCTTTTTAAATAATACAGTGTAACGTAGATTTTCAGTCTACTAAAAATATCGAGTAGAGGAAAATAAACTTTTTTTTCATTGTTGTCCTTGTCTTCTGGCTCCAACTTTAAGTTGGATCGGTTCAGTACTTTTAATGTGATATCAGGACAAACAGACAGACAGGAAATGTATTTTGAAAGACATTATGTTGAGTTCACGCAGAACACAATTCTTTTTTTAAATATTTTCTAGGTAAAGACACTGCTTCTTTACAGTTTTATCTTAGTAAAGTGCTATAAAATAGATTCAAGAATAGCACTGTCTGTTTCAGTTAAATTGCTAAACCAATTTTGATAAAATTAAGTATGAAGATAGCTTGAAAGATGGTTAACCGTTTTTATAGCTGACCTGTTGAAATTCTTTTCATAAAATTAGACATGAAGATGACTTGAAATAGATTTTCAAAGAAAGGCGGCAGATATCGGGGATGGATAAACCTAAGTATTATTTATATAGAGGTACATACCGCATGTAGTTCACAGAAGGGGTCTCGTTTCCAGGCCTCGGTGTCTCCGCAGTCGCAGCAGCCGCCGCCGCTCGACTGACCCATCTTGTACTTGTGGTGTCTGTGAGCTGACACCTTGAAGCACTCCACGCACAACACGCAAGTGTTGTCCATTCCTGAAAAACGAAGTACAGAATAATGTGATAATAGAGTCATGTTATATTGTTTTGTCATGCAAGCATATGGTCTGAGTTATGGTATACGGTTAGGGTGTTGGCTCCGTACGCCCCTTGGATTTCGCCCCTTCTGATAAAATGTTCTGATGTGTTGATGCGAACGGATACACTTAGGTAATCAGGGGCGAAACTCAAGGGGCGAACGGAGCCGACATCACGGTTAGTCTCATACAATAAATAGTTCTTCCTTAGGACCGAATTTCGGGCACGACGGCCAATCTTAAAGAAGACTGGCCATCTGCGAAGAAGATATTTTAGTGCACAAGTGTAATTCTGATAATTCGATGGGACGGCAGTCCGAAACGACTAGAGAGAGATCAGGCGCAGGAGCAATGGCTATACGTGCTCCGAGGCACGGGAGTGTGTAACAGAGCCAGCGTCCTAACTTGACACTTCTAATTTATTTATAGTGGGCGACTTTACTTGCCTTGAATAACTGACACAAAGAACTCGGAACAACTATGAATTTATACCAAGTCTACACTTGGTATAAATTCATAATTGTTCCGATTACAGGTGTGCTTGATATTCTTTATAACACATTTTTAGTCTCGTGTGGCCATTACAGTCACAGCACTTGACACGACATTAACGACGAAAATTTGGGTCTGGCATAAATCTGCGTCATCAGTCATCACTCATCAGTCACGCAGCTGTATTGCTGTACCATATTCCTCGTATTATATAAATAGGCTTCTTACCACATTCTCTGCAGCTGTAGGCGGGGTCACCCTGCTTGAAGACCCGTCCGCAAAGCGTAGACCGCCTTGGCATCGGTGGCATCGAGCCATCGCTGTTGCCCCACACAAACTGTTCTAGGGGCTGAATGAGAAGCTTTGCCGCTAACTCTTCGTCGAAAGACCAGTCTGCAAGACAAAACAAATATAATTAAGTTTGAAAGTAGAAGGATTATCGTATAACTGAAGATGCTTTTAAACGGACATTATTTTTACTGTGAAGTGTAGGCAATACATTGGGCGGCAATAACGGCTATATATAATATACATACATCATACATCTTATCATACATCTTCATATTTTGCATATAGTTAAGCAGCGATAGCTTAGTAAG
Organism: Catocala sponsa; assembly: GCA_963564715.1. Taxonomy (NCBI): domain Eukaryota; kingdom Metazoa; phylum Arthropoda; class Insecta; order Lepidoptera; family Erebidae; genus Catocala; species Catocala sponsa. The sequence continues at coordinate 5,820,355 of OY751346.1, read as the reverse complement.
AGACCGCTGGACTGCTACGCAGAGGTCTCAAGTTCGATCCCAAGGCACGTTCCTCTGACTTTTCCAAGTTATGTGTGTATTCAATAATTAATTAGGTACTGCTCGCTTTAACAATGAAAAGAAGTATCGTGAGGCACCCAGCATGTCTGAGAGTTCTACATAATACTCTCAAAAATAATAATATGTGACGTCTGCCAACCCGCACTGCGCTGGCGTGGTAGGCCATGATCTAACCCTTCTCATACTGAGAAGAGGTCCATGCCCAGCAGTGGGACAGTTTATATACAGAGCTAATATTATTATCTATCCAAAGTATTATGTTTAATAGCCAATGGCTTCAAATGTGTCTGAGCTGGCCGGGCTATAGATGTAAACATTGCAGCCACATACTGCAGTAAAAGATTGTCCGTTTAGATGCCCCGATAAATATTTTGCTTTTTAATGCTGGTGGCTAACTAGCTAACGGTCTTGTGGTAAGCTATAACTGCCGATACATATGTATGGACATTAAATCTACAACGCTCGGCGTATGGGTAGTAGTAAAACGGCTACTTGAACTCCAGCGTTATCCCTGAACTATTTTTACTTATTAAAATACAATCGTTATTTTAAAAATTCATTTCAATCAATCAATCAATTTTGTTTTTAAAGTGATATCGATTAGTGTCGGCCCGTATTCGTTGCTTCAATTTGCCATAATTACATCATGGTTGATGTTTTGGGTAATTTAAGACAAACTATATTCGCTTAAATAAAAGCAACTACAAAAACAAAGAAAGAATAATGACAAAATAGTATGCAAAGCACAAGCAAGTTTCGAAATCCAAAGCGTCATTCACTTCATATTGTACCTATATTATAGATACACTAGCTGTCTCGACAGACATATTCCTGTACAAAAAAGAGAAAAAAAAAGGCATATCTAAACCATCCTCGAACACACACAAAAAGTTTCATTCAAATCGGTCCAGCCGTTTAGGAGGAGTTCACTGTCAACACACGTACAGAAGAATTATATATATAAAGATATTATTTGTTTATATATATTCTTTACTGACTGAGTTTACGTGACGTACATACGGACGTGGCAGCTTAAGTTTAAGTAATAACAACTTTGTCCAGGAAAGCTGTTTATTATTTTAAATAATATCTTTTAAATTTAGATCTAAAATCATTTGTTCACTATGTTTTTATATGCGAAATGCAATAACCTACTTACAGCCGTGAAAAACAACCGCAATAATTTCAGTAGAACAATAGTGTTTTTGTGTAATTCTGGAATGAATCTAGGTTGTGCGAATCAGGCTGAATCTATCTACCTATTATAAAACTATCGAAACCAGTCTGTGTGAAAATATTTATTAAACTATTTGAGAAGTTTGAGTATATATATTTTTAATTTTGACTGCCTGTGTATCGGTTTCACGCAAGAACCTGGGTAACGATGCTTCTTTTTGTTATGCTAACACACCAGTACCTACCTATATTCGTTTGATTTTCATTGCTTAGACAAAGTTAGATACTTTGGAAAGGATTAAAAGGGTATTCAATAAGGTACTGCTCGCTTTAACAAATTTTAAAGATTCATTATGTTACGGCTTATGTTTAACTTATCACCAGATGTAGTATAACATAACAGTCTGTAATATAACAGTCAAAAATAGTAAATGATCACCAAATTGCACAGCAAAATATATTTAAAGAGATCAAAATAAGTCGACGGAGCCACGAGGTGCGACCACGGCTCTACCTTGTCAATTTTTGTACCTATGCATTTTTTGATTTCTATCTGAATTATTTTCTTGTTTCGTCCTTTTTAGATCCCTTTTTTTACGTAGTCGGGTTATAGTTTTTTAAACTTTATTTTTTATTTAATAATTTTTCGTAAAATTTAAAATATAGCCTATGTCACCCGGGCCATTATTACGAATCTATTGACACCTCATTCATTAAAATCGGTTCAGTAGTTTAGGCGCTACGGTGGAACATACAAACATACATACTCAGCCTGCCAAAATCATTACCCATCCTTTTGGCTTCGCCGTAGTCGGGTAAAAACAAAGAGGAAAGTCAGTAACTTTCCCGCTAAAAGATTCAATATTTACGAAGTTAAAAGTTACTTCGAAACCTTTTTCCTTTTTAAGTGAGTTGATCTGACAGACAACATACGCGAAGGCTGCATTTAAAAACATACCATATACATACATACGAGAAATATACTAAAGATACTATGAAATATGTCTTTACCAGCTTTTGTACGCAGCTTCGTCGAGACCAGTACTTTTTCTGGATAAAAAGTACCCTACGTACTTGTCTGTACCCCTGGTTAGATGTATTTCAAATATCATGATGATCAGTCGAATAGTAAAGGCGTAAAACCTTAACAAACAAACTGACATTCGTGTTTATAATGTTAGTTAGTATAGATACAAACGCTGTATTAAACAACTTTACATAGGAAATAGGTCATTCAGTGCAGCTCTGGGAGACAACGACCTATTGATTTTACCGTGTTCTATAAAGTTTACTATTAAGTAAATTTAATTTCTGTATAACATGGTATGCTCCCCATTCAAATGTAGTGTTTATTGTTAGGGATTATTATCAGATTATTAGACAACAGTTCGATTGTCGGCTCAGATATTTCTGTAATAAAATGATTCGTTATACTATCGATTTATCGCCATATTCGTTCTTCAAAGCTTATTCTCTAAATCATTACAAGTAGATTTCCATTTTTCTGAACTTTAACCAATATTTGAACGGTATTGTTAGCTACAGTTATGTATTATATGTATGTACGTAGGTATATAATGATGATAAGTAGTAATGACGTCAAAACGACAATAGGAAAGCCGCAGGTTTACCGTCTTGCCGTAATCAAAGTTCAAGGCCGCGCCCTTGTTTAGTGAAATTATTTAAATTGGAGCTAACAATACTTTATTAATCAAGAGCTTGTACTCCATTTTTAATGACAATTGCCACAGAAGCAGTAAATTTTAAGCCGGACTTTACAAATATTGTAACAACGAACATCAAACATAGAATAAATATTTGTAAATAACATAAATTTTGATTCCGTGTGGAGATCGAACCCACAATACTCGACGCACTGACAAAGGCGTGACAACCACATAAACCATTGTGCCATCCATGCCCTCAAACATTTATTCCGTCAACATAAAATGAATGTGCATTCTGACTCACCTAGACATGTCCTGTTCGGCTGCGGCGAGTATATCCTTGGCACAGTCACCCTCCAGTGATCAAGGAAGTGTGCCGGCGACAGCACGCCCTCCTGCATCTTCGTCCTCCATAGCTCCACCACGGCGTCAGCTCGCGCTGGCAACGTAAACCTGTCGACCACTTCCTCGTCACACATTGTCACAAACACTTCAGTCTTATATTTAGGTCAATGATTTTCCTGTCATATATAGGACTGTCCTATTCAAGCACACAAATCTTGAGGAATGCGATTGCTAATCAATTTATTAATACGTTTTAATCTGTCTATGAAAATTCAGTCTAGACATGATTAGATACGCATTCTCGTACTTTTAGAAAATAGACGATGGATCCTAATTGAATAAATATCAAATAAAATATTTATGAATTTCTCACAAAACGCGACACCAGGAATGATTTTTAATTTTTCTTGTATTCATTTGTTTACACAATTCGGGTCACTTTTAATATTAAAATGTTTGAAAATCATCACGGCCTATCGTCGAGGCAGTAAACAGTGCACTGGCACAAAAACTGGCACCACGCCACTGTGAGAATCCATTCTATATATAAAAAATCTAAACAAGAATAAAGATCAAGAACTAATAAAAACAATAAAAAGATAATGTCTAAAATAACTCCTAAGTGTACTTGTTTAAAGTTCAAAGTTGCACGAACGCGTGACCTGTAAGTTAATGATATCTTCATTATTATATGAGTCATAGTGCCAAATGTTTGCATTGCATTCTCATCATCAGGCGTTAGCATTTGAAAGGTAATGATTGACTTGATAATTTATCTCAACGACTGTGTTTTCGTATAAAAGTTGACGTTTGTTTTTCGATATAATAGGAAACCATATGAAAATCAACTGTAATCATCGTATCAATAACTTTTACAAAGATTTGATCTCATTTGTAAATGTTTTTGTACTATTATTATTTGACACCCACCAGGCCTTTGATTGAGTAGAACATTATATTTTTATTTGACACACGTGTCTTCACTGTTTACAATTGCGAATACCTTGGCTGTTAGCAATACTTATAAAGATGTAGACATAAACTAAGATAAAATAGCAAACTATGTGCTGTTTTATGACATTTTATAAATATGTTAATAAATGAATAATAGTTTCACAAGGCAATATTTTAGGTCCAATCTAATCAAAATTTAATCAAATTCCAAAGCAATATGTGTAAACATAATTGGTGTCATATCCAAAGCAATTCAAGTCAATATTTTTTTTAATGATTCATACGCTTTAAAGCTTAAAAGCGACTAATCGCAGATAGAGAACTATTTGCATAAGTCGGATACCTATTAAAAATCCAGATCAAAACTAAATCGGGTGACATTATCTAGTGCAATGTTCTAGAAAAAACATAACTTCATGGTAAACACGATCTATTCTATTACAAGCAAACACATTACCCAAAATTGTTGGCAGTCGGATAAAAATAATGCTTACAGACATCAACTACTGAAATACTTAACATTGTAGAGCATTTAAGTTTAAATTTAAATAGGAAACGGGGGAGCAGCCTCTTTATAATCGATGAAAATAATTCGCACTGCCTAGTTTCTGAGATAGCGACGCACAGACGTATAAATACACGGCTGGACTTTGAAATAAACAGTTGTTACAATCCGTGTGAAACTTCATTTAGTTCATATTTTCTTGGTATTTGTATCAAATTATACTAAACTTAATGTAAATTAGGGTGGGCTGATATAATATTATTATGATTCGTCTGTAAAATATTTCTTTAGAGAGTAGGATCCACAGTTAAACCTGGCCTAAAGCGGGTTACCACGACTGGGAAGTATCGAAGCCAAACAGACCGCAGCCTAAACAACTTGTATTATGTTTCTACTGTGAGTAGTTTTCAGGCTCCTCGCAAAAGAACTGTGCTATCAGTCTTCTAATCGCACAATAATTTTTTAACATTGCCTCGCCAGAGCAACTAGAAAAATTAATGAATGCTGCAGAATAGTCATCATCAGTGTATTACAGGTGTTGTTCATCGCCTATTTATGCTTAGTTCGGTCCCACTAGTAAGGGATAGTCGAAACTTATTTCTCGCCTGACTTTTCGCTACATTTGGTTGTCATTCTTGTTTTATTAGAAAATTCTTCGTATAAGCACGACAGCCCGCCTATCTGCTGTTGTAAAATAGTGTGGCCTCCTACCAAGTAGACCAACGGTCTTAGGGTGGCCGGCATTGACTGAATACGAAGGACGGCTTATCAAGTACTGTGGCGCTAAACAACTAGATACAGATAGGTCTTTGGTTACTGGTTAATTATGGATCGTGTCTTCGTGCCTACTCATTTCTATACCAGTTAATTAACGAGGCGAAATATTAATTAGACTTTTCTTTTTATCCACACTAGGGATAATCCCTATGTCGCGGTGATTTTGTAAGCACTTAAACACATAGAGAAGACCCAGGGTCTGAAAAATTATTTTACTTCTATGAGAAAGACATACTTTTTAAATATTGATATACATATCTATGAATAACATTAACGGCGTAAACATACTCATAAACATCGGCGGAATCTAGGTTAGCTAGAATGAATCCGTAGATTTATCTAAAGATGTCATCGACCTCACACGTACATTTTATGACATATTTTGCGCAAACAACATGACTCATATTTTTAATATTATATGCGCCTAGCTAACACTTGTCGAAACATGTCACAACATTTATAATGGCCTCAACAATATAATAAAGGTTGCTGCTTTTTAAGCTTTCCTTCAGAAACTGCGGCACTTTGCCCCTGCAAATCTCAAGACAAGGTATACCGAGATAACAATTTTCCTATGTGTTAATCTAGAATATAGTATTATAGTATATTTGTCTGCCAAGTGTCCAAATCCATGTAACGGTTTACGTGTATTAATATTTACAATATTCAAAATACTGAATTTTAATTTAAATTTATATGTCTTATTAAAAAGTCGGGGTAGTTTAGACAAAATCTATTATGCAGTAGATAGCTTTCATTCTTCTTCAGCTATATTATCGAGAAATTGGAGACAGCTCTTAGTCGAGTTCATTAGCTGCTGCAACGCAACGCGGGTAGTAATCGTATTTGCATTATAACATTTGTTAGTACAGACCTCGTGAACTACGGGTAACGAGTAATGAGCGCATTGGAAAACTTGTTTTGATTTGTTTTGATATAACTTTTCCATAACTCAGCCGTTGCAGCGTTAGACTACTGCTTTCAGGAAAACTATAAATGGGCGATGACGTAATTTTAGAACTCTTTTAATGTTCATGTACAATATACACACAATATTCTATTAAACCACTACAATCAATCAATCAGCTATTAATGAACTAGGTATTTTATTCTCAACGCTCATTAACGCTTTTTATACGTTTTCGTTTAAAGGTACGACATTCTAGATGCGCGACGCAAATCGCATTTTTATCTGAAACTAGCTTCTGCACGCGGCTTCGCTCGCGAAGCAGTAGGTTAGGTTAGTTAATAGTCCCTTTTTTAAATAATATATAGCCTATAGTTACTTGGTGATTATCTGATTATATACACTGGACCGCAACGAAAAAGGATCGGTTAGAAAATTTTCGATATCTTCAAAAGTAGCTGAGCTAGCTTTATGAAATAAAGACTAAATTAAAGAATATTTTAATGTGCTTCAAAGATATTAAAAAAAAAAATTCAAGCTTTTTATTTTTAATAAATGTAAAATAAATAAAAATGCGTAGCTTTTCCAGTATTTTCGTAAATGTAGATTGGTTACAGATGTGCCGTTTTCACGCATTTTATTTAGTACTTTGTTTGTGTTGCCTCCGCGAGCTCGCTATATTGCTGTAATGCGATTTGGCATACTTTCTACAAGGGTTTTGAGGCGATGCTGCGGAATATTCTGCCATTCCTATATTAGAGCTTCTTTCATTTCACTATTTTACTAACTTACTAATGGCGAAGAATATTTAAAATGGGCTGGGTAGTTTTGGGTTACATCCTTACAAACAAATAAAAAATTAAATCTTTCCTCTTTATAATATTAAATAAATAAAAATTGTTTGTTGCCAAAAAGATTACACCAATGTAAAGATATACAGTGGCCCCGCACTAGGCAAGCCTGTCCTGTAGGTACCGTGTCGATTACCATTTACGATTACATTGATATAGTTGTCGGTAACGCCCGTAATAATTGCTTCGTTAGCAGAAACATCCATAAACCTTATACTTCAAGAACAAAGGTATGAACATCAATTTGATGTTGAAGTTTTAACAGATGCAAATATGAGTAAGTATTAAGATACTAATCAAACAGTCGTAGGAACCAAATCGGACAGGAAACGATCGGGAAGCTAAATTAGATGCCAATAAATTGACAATACATTTAGATAGTATGTGAGCGTCAATATAATCAGATTCTTTGGCAACAGATGTGCATGAATAAACAAGTAATGGCAATATTATAAATAATAAATATTAATTAGCATCAAATCTTTAACCTTAGGTATTTATGTATATACGTTTGCATGATAAAAAGAGGTAGATTATTATTTAAAATAAAACGAATCTCGGCAATCCTCCGACATAGGCAAAGGAATGAATTTTTGGGAATTAAGAAAGATTTGTTGCAATTATACTAACTAATTAGTAACATTAGACTGGGCCAAATTTAACTGCAACAATGTGGAAGCTGTTTAGGGCACTTCTACCAATTAGATCATAGATAGAGACATAAATTAATGTAAAGATGTGGATGTCGTAGTACTTTTTGTGGTCACCACACGCGAGAGAAATTAAATGATCCATAAAAATGGTCTGAGCGTTTTAAAGAGTTTTTAAAGATTTTTTCAGCGAGGCAAAGATTATCAGAGCGGGATTTAAGATATTGCGGTCTGGAATAAGGTAATTATGTTAGCTAGTAACTTTATATTTCATCCGGACATGGAATCTGGCACTCTAAAGTTCGTCAGTAAAACTAAGCGCATACTTACGTCACGGGACAATCAATCAGAAAAACAACATACCTATCGGTTACATTTCAACCTCTCAAAATAACAAAACCCCACTAGCCTCATATCTCTAACAAACAGTATGTTACTATGCTTAGAATCTAGATCATTAACCACAAAAACTCGGTCACCCATTATTGCACACTAAAAGCCACCGTATCAGTTACGACATAAGGTAGAGTTCTGTATGATAATCACGTTGGCAGTCTGCCAGTTATAAGCTCTTCAGCATCACTACCTGTACCCCGCGGACCTTGGACCGCGACACTGAACTCATTCCGCGAGGTTGGAGTTCATGCAAGCGGAACTGTTGGCGCAAAAGAGTCAGTTTGAAACATTTTATATACCATCGTACCTGTGTATAACAAGATATAGGTAGCCGTGTATCGAAAACGCATTTCGCCATTGATAGGAGGAACGAAACTGTTCCAATCTACCAGGTAATAATGCGTAAGAGAATATCCTTGTTAACCTGTGCCAAAATAATGTAATGGCCTTCTTCATCAACCTAATATTCAGCTGAATAGGAGTTTCTACATTAGAGACTGTCTAACCATATACCATCAGACCTACGGGGCGCAAGAGACATAACGATATTGTAAGGTAGACTAGACAGTAGACCTTTGCCCCGCTTAGTCGCTTGAATCAAGGAATACTAGGAAACAAAAGAAAACTCAGACTTATTAAGTATTTGGGGATCACACTTTTTTGTCCCGTGTAGGGATTGAACCCACAACACGGCCCACTAGCAGTAGAAAGACGACCACTTAAACCATGACAATATTCGTACATGTTGTAAAGGGTAATGACAGCCGGTGTCGAGGATTTTCATGCTCTCCAACGAATGTCGAAGAGTGTGTATAAATACTATAAATAGTTTAGGGATGTCCTAATACGCGTGTGCGTGTGTGTGTGTGTGTGTGTGTGTGTGTTGCATTGGGAGTCACTGGTGTTAAATGAAACGGTGGATAGAACTTTAACCTTTGCATTTATAGTCCGAAATCATGTCCCAAGTGTATCCGCGTTCGTACCGACCGGACAGCGCGCAGTAACTGCCGGCGACGCTAACATACTTCTCGCTTACACTCAAAACTGTTGATTCATCATTTCTTGCATACTTACACAGTCCCTATAATAGTAAATGATTAACCATTTATAATATGAATGTGGTAAAGTAAATTAACCCGTGTTATTAGGTTTCAAAATCACTGAATGACTCGCTTTAGGTGGAGCAAAGTGTGTGTCAGCCTTCTACTGACTAAAACCACACCCGAGTCCCCTCTCTCTCGAATCCTTACGGATTGCTGTGCGACCTCAGCAGGCAAGTCGGTTAAACTGGCGAATCGATCGATCTGCGCAGTCGTTGCAGCGGCATAGGCGATATAATGGTGAGATGTACGTCATCAAAACATATAGACAATTCATTCAGGAAGACAATGGACAGAAATAGACGGCTGAATGTTCCAAGTATAATGTGTATTCAGAATGCTATACGTGTTCTCGTGACAAAGTCAACTTTCAGTGCATTACGTGGGGGAATACCTTGTTATATTATTTTAAAAGATATTATTATGTAGCAATAATGTGGGCGGTAGTTAATAGTTATGTTTGCTCTGATTCTTCCATGACCAAGAATAGATCAAACACAGTCACTGTCCCAGCTAAGAAGTCATGGTTCCGTAAAGGCGTTTATTGCATTTTTTTGACTCTGAGTTTCAAAAATGAATGTTCTAATTATATGGTACTAGCTTTTGCCCGCGGCGTCGCTCGCGTTAATTTAGAATTGACAATCAATTCGGGTCGTACTCTGCTTGTAATAATATAATTCAATCATGATTCGAAAGACACGTGGCGTCATCTATTAACATAAGAACGTTATTGTTGTTTTCCTCGGAAACAGTAATTTTTTTCGGGATGATAGGTAGCCTAGGTCCGTTTCTGTACACCTGACAACGTATATGCAAAATTTTAGGATGATCGGTTCAGTGGTTTAGGCGTGAAAAGGTAACAAACAAACAAACGAACTCATTTTCGCTTTTATAATATTATTTGGATAAGGCTATGATTGTAAAAGACTACGGCTATTTCAGGCTCCGGATGATGCGGCGTCACCTTCATCTGCTAAGATATGTTGAGATTCACTGATAACCCCTATGTTTAGCCGCGGGTGTTTTCGGCTGTGGGTGTTGTGCTGTGAACCTAGGTGTTAAAGCTTCAATTGTTAAGCTTTAAGCTTGTTATGTTAAAAGCCGAACGAACGAGATCTAAGGAACGAACAATAATAGTAGCAATAATCACCATTCCATTCCCGATGCGTGAAGCGGAGGCATTCTCTACGCGGAAATATAATTTATAGTGCAATTTGCGAACAGTGCACTGTGACTCAAACGTAGCATTTCATTGCGTATACGTAATATTTATAAATCCCTCGTGACAGAGAGTTTCTCTGTCACGAGGGGTTGGGTTTTATCAGTTATCTCTAGTAAGCCATTGTTTTCTTTTTTATTAATAATGTCCTCAAGGCCGAATTTCAGTCACGGCGGCCAATCTTAACGTAGACTGGCCATCTGCGCAGGAGATATTATAGTGCACAAGTATGTGCTCAAACACAAGTGCACTCTCTGTTCTCTATACTCATGATCCGATGGGACGGATAATCCGACACGACCGGAGAGAGATCAGGCGCAGGACCAACTAACGTTAATAATAAGTACCTGTCTGCCTCCTCGATATAGCAGTTATTTAACGCGATTGGTGTGTATGAGATCCCGTATTCCTGATTTAGCAGTGTTACCCAATAACACTGCTGAATCAGGAATACGGGATTTCCATCACAAAATTCTCCGTAGCAATACGGAGTCTCAAGCTGTCCGATTAACGGCAATGGGCACGCTCCCAATAACATGGATACCAAAAACTATGGCTTTCGAAATATGGATGTAGCAGAGGTAGAGGTGTATCGTCTGCCCTTTCCTTCGGAGATTTAGGCATGAACTCTGTATGTATATAAATAACAAGTACAATTGTGCAAGTATGCCGTTATGTCCTCGCATAAAACAACAAATTACTAAATGTATAATAGAACAAAGAAAACAATATACAACAAACAATTCCTAGATACCCACACGAGCTAATAACCGACTGAATCTAGAGTATGCGCATTGAGAATAAAATAATTGTGTTCCTTATATGTACGTGGAAGTCGATTTCATTGAATTGCGGAAATACGCACCAGCTCTGGAAGGTCGCGAATGTTTCGCACTAATGGACAGACTGCTGCGTATTTGAGTAAATTTAAACACAGCGTTACGCCTGTAAACCTCTAATTTAAAACTGTAATCCTTGCTATCCTTGCCTATATACATTAGGTCCCGGCGATACAAGCGATACAACCTTGAGCTTAGTGTCGATACCAGTGATCACCAAATTCATTGTAATTTTTTTATGCAGGAATAAATTATTCTTACACTTATATACACGCTACATCTATATATACTATACAAGATTTTCCTCGCGGTTTCGGTCGCGTAAATGTATGACTAGGTTAGATTAGTATCAGTACTTCTTACTGGATGTAAAGTACTGTATGTGAACTTTCAGGATGATGGGTCGTGAAGTTAAGTAGTCGTGTAAGCGCAACGGACAAACAAACAAACTCACATTCGTATTTATAATATTAGTTTAACTATTTGGTTGACTAACATGTATAGTAATGTTAGAAAACCAAATGATTAAAATTAAAATACTTAGTAATAGAGCACAGATCTTTTCATCGTACAATTGAGTGATGGCGGAGATACAATAATAATTCAATTGTAACAAAGAATCTATTCTGTTGTGATAGCTATTTACATTTCATTAGGTTTAACTGCCTCCGTGGCGCAGCGGTAGTGAATGCGACTGCTGTGCATGAGGTCTCGGGTTCGAATCCCGGATCGGGCCAACAAAAAGTTATTGAGTTTTTCTGTTAAGAAATCTCAATATGAGCCCAGAGTTAGGAAGTTGGCGGTGTTAGACACCCCCGTGCCTCGGAAAGCACGTAAAGCCGTTGGTCCTGCGCGTGATCTCTCTCCGGTCGTGTCGGATTATCCGTCCCATCGGATCATGAGAGTTAAGGAACAGAGAGTGCACTTGTGTTTGCGCACACACTTGTGCACTATAATATCTCCTGCGCAGATGGCCAGTCTCCGTTAAGATTGGCCGCTGTGACCAAAATTCGGTCTAGAGGACATTATTATTAGGTTTGATAACAATCACGAACAGGGGCGTAGCGTAGTGGAACAAATTTAATTTTTCATTTCATAGCCCTCAATTCTTGAGCAGGATATAAGCTAAAATATTTTTATTTTTGTTTGTAGTGAAAATCTCTGAAACCGATTTTAATCATCATTGCACCATAAGAAAGATTATTCATCCAGACCTAGCATAGGCTATATAACATCACGCTACTACCCACGGGAGACGAACATAAACGCGGGTGAAGTTGCTGGGACAGCCAGCTGACTACAAGCCTTGAGAAGGTTATCGAACCTCCGTATTGTGAGGAAATGTTTACATAAACATAAATATAAGAATGACTCACTTACAAGATTAATAAACTTTTAAAGCGTTTATGTATGGGCATGGACTGGTATAACTATACGAATATAACGATGAGAAAAAACAAACATTACATGAGCGAAATGTCTTTAATTATATATTATAAAGACATAAATATGTAATTATGTAGACGTCTCGCTGATACATCTTCAAAGGGGCTGCATGGATAGCTTAGCGGCCTCGATGGCGTAGTGGTTAGTGTAACCGACTGCCACGCCTGAGGTCGCGGGTTCGATTCCCGCTCAAGTTAAACATATGTGTGCATGAACATGGATGTTTGTCTTGGTCTGGGTGTTTCTATGTATAATATGTACGTATTTACAAAAAAAAAAGTATATACGTATGCATTGTCTAGTACCCATAGTACAAGCTGTGCTTAGTTTGGGCTAGATGGTTTGTGTGTATGTGATAGAATATTATTATTATTTGTAAAGTCCCCCGCGACATAGGAGTTATATTCCTAATGCGGGAGATTTCCGTAAAAATTAATAAGAGTAAATGAAGAGGCTGGCAGAGCATTGCATGGGAGTATTACATCCACATTTTACCAGTTACGATGTAGGTTCGTATTGCTATAGGTAGCAAACCTATTACTACCTAGGCGTCTATAGGACTAGACTAGCCTCCTAAGACGTAAGAATAATTATCAAAAACACTTTCTTGATTAGGGAATCGAATCTCAGACCTCATGCCGATCACTAACTTTAACTTAAAGTTATGACAAAATACGATGTATATGTATGTGTGTATGTTGGTAAACATAAATACTTGCCTTAGGAATAAAAGTATTTATACATATAGTATTTACGAAATGATCGTACGACATTCATTCAGTACGACAGCAACTCATTGTGCTTTAATTATAGCACGTTTGATCACATCATACATCAAGCGATAAGTCATCATTAAGTATCATAAGTTATTAATGGACCAATGACTTAATGGACCAATGACTTAATTCAACATACACAGGCTTAAGTTCACCGCGTGTTTTTTAAAAGTATACTTCTATAATATTATCGACATTTACGCGAATGTTTATACACTGAAAATAAACTACTTATACGGATTTTATCGCGTTGTTTATTAACAGTTTTATTACATCATTATGAAAATAATTTACTCCTACTGAAAATGTACTACTATTTTAGCTATTTAAAATTATCATAACTATTTAGATATTTCAAAGTATATATTTCGATGTCATTTTCTAGGTTTTAGTACTATATATATATATATATATATATATATATATATATATATATATATATACATACATAGCTGTACGCTAGTATTCCCGATGGAGAAAGATAAGGTGTATTTCACACACATTTCGCGATATATTATTTAAGGTAGCACGTAAAGCCGGCCATATACGCTAGGGTGTACCGCAGGCGACCGCTACACACGCTTAGTTTTGCCAATACTCTGTCTGATTCTGGAAACGAAACCGACACCTCATTCTAGGGACTAGTCTCAGCAAACTGCCACCTATGTAGCCAAGATAACGCCGACTATTAGTACCCACTCGTGAAGTCCCGGCAAAAATTAAACTATCTTGTGACCCATAACGATTTAATCAGAAGTATATAGGAGAAGTTGGGAAAAGAATACCACTTTCTTTTTCAGCGAGGCAGACAAAATGAAGGAAATTTATGAATACCAGAATAAATAAGCACTACGGTCTCGAACCTTACCTACCATTCAAGTTTTACACTAGTACTACAGAATGTCCGCAAATAGTCTAGAACGTCCGCAAATAAGTGTACCCTGTATTGCTATAGCGAAAAAATTTATGTGTTGATGGTGGTTTATGAATAGCAGTTCAGAAACTCGGTTGCATACCAGCTAACTCTGTGCCTTCAGAACGAGTAGCGACAAGAAAAATACTAAAGGTAAAAGAAATCGCCCAAAGCCTAAAAATATTGGCAAGTTGCAAAACTTATAGATATTTATATTTAATGTAGCATGCAGGCAGCTATATTTATCCGACTTAAAAGGCGACAAGCCTGTTGCTGTTTACGGGACTTAGTTTCAGACTATATAGGTACAGTTGACAAAATCCCAATAACATTTTGCTTGACGTGGGATTTGAACTTCGAGACCTCATGCACCGAGACTACGGCACGTCTATGTTTATCTACATAACATACTAGATGTTCCCGCGGTTTCACCCGCGTTTATCGCTACTGCGCCGCCCCCGGGGGTCGTAGCGTGATGTTATTCCTCGATAAATAGGCTATCCAACACTAAAATAATTTTCAAATCAAACCAATAGTTCCTGAGATTAGCGCATTCAAACAAACAAACAAACTCTTCAGCTTTATAATATTAGTATAGATTAATACGTGAGGAGGAAACTCTGAACCCCTTTTTAATCATAATGCGCGCATGCGAGGTATGTGCGATGTAGCATGGTTGAAGTTCATTATATGGAAAAGGAATGAAGGGTAATTTTTACAAAAACAAACATATGTATTTTTGTTTTTAATGTCTTGATTCACAGTCGAATTTGGACCATTGGATGATTAGAAATACTTTTAATGTATGTTTATCATACTCTATTTACTAAAGACACGCATATATGGAGTTAACATTCGTACACATGTCGAATGATAAAACAGTATGATAATATGACGATATGGGTCAATCGGCGCCCAGCGTTCAATATTCAATACTAGCTTTTGCCCGCAGCTTCGCTCGTGTTAATTTAGAATTTGACAATCAATTCGGGTTGTACTCTGCTTGTAATAATACAATTCAATCATGATTCAAAAGACACGTGGCGCCATCTATTGTCATAAGAAATTTTATTGCTGTTTTCCTCGGAAACAGTAATTTTTTTCGGGATGAAAGGTAACCCTATGTCCGTTTCTGAACACCTGACAACGTATATGCAAAATTTCAGGATAATCAGTTCAGTGGTTTAGGCGTGAAAAGGTAACAAACAAACAAACTCATTTTCGCTTTTATAATATTAGTTAGGACTAAGCGAGATTAAAATCATGTCTTTCTAACATGTAGGTATTCATGAGTCTTTTTGGTACGATATCGCATAAGTAGCACGTAAATTCGTACAGCGGTACATAATATGAGATAGGATAATCAAATATTTGCAAAAATCCTAAGACGGTGCCAAAAAAACGGCTTTTGAATACTAAGTCAGAGTCTCGCAATAATAACTATTATTGCAATCATCCTAATATTAATTACATGAAATTGTCTTCAACTCCAAAAATCGGCATTTTGCAATTATCATATGATTTTCGTAAAACTTAGATTTTCTAATTATTTTACGATACATACAACATATTGTCACATCTATTACTATAATAAGAAAAGCTGTACAGATGAAAGGGCTGTAAAATAAAAGATTTTTTAAGTCAGCTAGAACAACTAGCAAAAGTATAATTTAATAACTTGACATTTTAAGAATTTGTCTGTCTGTATATTTGTTCTCTAAAAACTCAAGAATGGCTGGACGGATTTAAATAGAATCTATTGTACCTAATGTTCAGCTGCTAATCTAACTTAAAAACTAAGGCATAGGACTATAGCTATTAGACCCCATAGAACAGCTCAACGATTTAACCTGAAGAAGGTCTAAAATCAATTACTGCTATGCTGCTTCTAATATTTCCTAACGTAAATCCTATTAAGACTTTGCTGCTCGGGCGTCGAACTAGAGACCAAACCATTGGTGGCAATCATATGCCAACGAGTTTATAGGTAAGATTTTTTTTATAAATTTCAATCCCTCGAACAGTACTTTTGTCTGGATGATAGGGTTTGTCAAACCCTACGTCCTTTTCTATTCCCCTGACAACGTGTATAATAAATGTCGTGATGATCGGTCAATAGTTAAGGCGTGACAGAGTAACAAACAAAAACTCACATTCACATCTATACTAATATTATAAAGCTGAAGAGTTTGTTTGATTGTTTGTTTGAACGCGCTAATCTCATGAACTACTGGTCCGATTTGAAAAATTATTTTAGTGTTGGATAGCTCATTTATCGAGGAAGGCTATAGGCTATATAACATTACGCTACGACCCACGGGGGCGGCGCAGTAATCATAAACGCGGGTGAAACCGCGGGCACATCTAGTTTATAATATTAGTTATGATTTTATATTAAATAGGGATGTATTACTTATTTTTGTTACGTCATTTATATACTTTTAACGTATTTGTGTCTTTCTTTCTTTCTTTTTCGTATAGTTAGTGGCCAACCTGTTATCAAGAGTTGCTCAAGCCACCCGTAGGCCTCTGACATGGCTTAACGACTGCTATCAATTTGACAGCAACCGAGACCGACTTTTTACGTGCCCTCCGAAGCACGGAGATGCTCAGATGAAATACCACTAAGCGGTCACCCATCTATAGACTGAACGCACCCAACGTTGCTTAACCTCGCTAATCGTTTACCGGTCAGTGAGTGCAACTGGCTATGAGCGCCTATGCGCTGGCTATGAGAGCTATTAGTCATAGGTATACATACATTCGCATTAACCTACACGTTTGAGATCATTTACCCCAAACTGCACTATCTATTCTGACCTCTATTTATTATCTACGTTTATTATCTTAAAGCGTCTGGGAGCATATTAATTACCAAATTAATAAAATATCAGTTTCGGCTCACCTCTTCGTTCGCGTGAATGCTACCGAAACGGATACCGATATAAAAAATTATAAAAATGTAGTATGTGTTAGTATAGGACATGATCTATCTACATTTCATCCAAAATTTAATCCAAATCTGTGCAACGTTTTACGCAGGATTGAGTAGCAAACATCAAAACATCTTCACAAAGTTAAACATATTTTATAGTATTAGTTAGAAGTAATAACGAAATCGGAAACTATGACTGATTGTCCGCAAATCAGTAAAAACAAATCGCACTGCAAATCAGAGAAGTTTTTTCTATCCAGCACTAACTAGCGCCAATGATGAATGTAGTAAGAGCAAATTATGTAAGGTACTATTTTCATGCGACTCATAAAAACCATGACGATTTCAAATTATTTTTGTTATCTTATTGTTATCAGCCTTCTATATAAACTGCCCCACCTTTAACGCGAGCAATAAGTAACTATTTAATACGCACATAACTTCGAAAACTCAGAGTTGTGTGCATCGGAGTCAATCTCGAAATCTCTACGACCTACGCGAGCTACGGTATCACAGTAGACTATCGCTGCTTAAACTTACATTTATCAGGTGTATACTGTTGGGAATGTCGTTATAGTGGTAGGTCCCAATATGACTATTATCTATAATTCTATACTAAATAATTCTATTCTATACTAATATCCTAATCCTAATTTAATATTATAAAAGCGAAAGTGAGTTCGTTTGTTTGTTACCGTTTCACGCCTAAACCATTGAACCGATCATCCTGAAATTTTGCGTATACGTTGTCAGGTGTTCAGAAACGGACATAGGCTACCTTTCATCCCGAAAAAAAATACTGTTCCCGAGGAAAACAACAATAACGTTCTTATGATAATAGATGGCGCCACGTGTCTTTCGAATCGTGATTGAATTATATTATTACAAGCAGAGTACAACCCGAATTGATTGTCAAATTCTAAATTAAGGGAGCGAAGCCGCGGGCAAAAGCTAGTATAATATAAATTATATACTAGAGCTAAGAGTTTGTTTGTTTGAACGCGCTAATCTCAGCAACTTCTGGTTCGAATTGAAAAATTATTTTAGTGTTGTCATTTATCGAGGAAGGCTATAGGCTATATAACATCACGCTACGACCAAAAGTAGCGGAGCAGCAATGAAAAATGTTGCGAAAACGGGGAAAATTCTCTTATCTTATATGAAGCAGACAAAGTATACTATATAATTCTTTTAAGAAACAGTATTGAAATCATTGTGCGCACATTGTAGTAGGTATGTTTGAGGGTATGTTCAACATGATGATATTTTTTTGTTATCACGTTTATGCTACAATTCAAGGTGACTGTAACTGTTTAACTGTGTACACGGAAGTATCGCTTTTATTGTCAATTCACATGTAGGTACTACATATCCGGTGACAATGAATATGTGTTATATTGTTAACACCATTGGATAAAAAGGAGCATGTTTGTAAAGAGGCTCCTTTTCTATCTAAGCTGTGCATAAAAGTTATTTGGGAGTTGGTACAAATTTATTTTTGATCACCCAATATTATTTATTTGTTTGACTTTTAGTTGCAAATGACTATCTTGTTAACCGCTAGAGCTAAGCTTAATTCTTGTGTTACTAGTTCTAGTTATAACTTTAGATCGGTATTGAAATTAGTGGATAATATAATCACACATGCCATAACCTACCGCCGCAGGTTCAATTTTTAAAACACTATATTTAAAAAATAGGACACAAGGAATGTGGTCAAATCTATGGAGAAACAGCTTTCCAATTGGCCAGAAGTCAAGAGGTTTAAACGATGTTTCCGCTTCATCTTATATATCTCTTACACACATAAAAAATCATATAAAGACACACGTCTGTTTTCCGCAAGCTAGACAGTGACTGCAGATATATCCACTTCAAATCTGACATATCTTTTTCACTTCATTCGCTCTCATAATATTCTTCATGCACGCCAGTTAAGGCTTTTCTCAAGAATGTTTCTGACCAGGGAAGAAAATCTAAATTTACATGCATATGTATACCTAGTCAACGTCTATATTTGGTCATGAGATAGCTATCTGCGTACAAGATGGCGTCTAGCCCCGGGGAAGATATCGAGCCGCCCTCCCCCACCCATCAAACTACCCACTTAATTGAACAAATATTAAATTTCATTTTCGGACTGTTATTTATTAGTCGTCTCAAACAAAGTATTTTTGGATCTAAAATATAAATACGGTACGAAAAAAAAACACATGATTACAGGACAATTAAGTAAAGTTTTTCCAATAAAGTTAAAGTAAAATAATTCGTAGTATGCTTCGTCGCTTACTACAAACTCAAGACATCTACACATATAGGTATATATTATTGCTTCATCTACGGCTGAATGATACGCCCCGACAGCTTACCGTCCCCTTAACCTGTAAGATATAAATGTATACCGCTAGTCATTCTTTCAATGATGGCAAGACGATGATAATGATTACGGCGTAGACTCCTCAATAGACTCTCACCATCACCACCATCAACTACTAAGCCCAAACTATTTATGGCCATGCCCTAAATTGACAAAGACGTAAACGGCACGTCTTTCAATATTGGAGGGTATGTCTGTATGTGGCACGCCATCCTTAAGTTGTTTATATCATTCGGGCTTTGCCTAAAACATAGCTTGTATGATACAGGTTTCCCCTTTGTGGTAAACAAGCGTGAGTCCATGTTATTCATGACCATAATTGAAAACGCTATATACTATTTTTGCATTCACATCACATTTTTTATTTATCCATCTATCATAGCAACACGACAAAACAATGTCTACACATAATAATGTTGTTTAATACACACTGGTGACTGGCAATACTAATAATAATATAATATTCTACCACATACACACAACACCATCTAGCCCAAACTAAGCAGAGCTTGTACTATGGGTATTAGACAATGGATAACCATACATATATACTTTTTTTTGTAGATACATACATATTATACATAGAAACACCCAGACCAAGACAAACATCCATGTTCATGCACACAAATGTTTGACTTGTGCGGGAATCGAACCCGCGACCTCAGGCGCGGCAGTCGGTTACACCAACCACTACGCCATCGAGGCCGACAACAGTGCACTTGAGTTTCATAAGTTACATATTCCGTGTAACATTATCATATAATATTATGTAGTCATCATAACATCCGGCGTTCACCGGAGCGCGGTTGAGAGAATACCTCATCAACCTGTTATAACTATTATTTTATTTCTACCAGCAACTAGTGCAATTGAATGCCGTTCGCGTAATATCACTACATATTATAAAAACAAGTCCTCCGCCGCTTCTGTCTGTCTGTTCGCGATAAGCTCAAAAACTACTCACCGCATTTTTATGCGGTTTTCACCAATAAGCAGAGTGATTTATGAGGAAGGTTTAGGCGTATAATTGGTTAAGGTCTTGAACCACCCGTGCGAAGCTGGGCCTGTTCGCTAGTTCGTAATGTTCGCGACCGTGGTCTGATTATTTTTAATAATTTACATAGTCATACGTTATTGACTTCGTTATCAGTTACGTTGTAATATCTGGGTAAATCTTATAACTCTATCAACATGACAATTAATTGGATATTTGCCTTTAATTTCCTATTTTTAGTTATTAAGACACAAACTATTTAACAGAACACTTTTAACGTGGTAAGACTAAATCAATATGGCCCAAACACCTTTTTTCTGAGTCTTTTGGAATTATAGTCTAGTATCTGACCGCTGAGCAAAGGTATCTAGCCTAGATTCTTATTCTTGCTCGGGTAAACAAAGACATAAAAGTTATTCCGTCATCTCCATCAAAGTCTTCCCCTTAGCCGTAGATTGTCTGGTCGTATTCAATTTGTACTTATATGAGCCCATCTATCCAGACGCATACAGCTGACCCCTAGCCTAGAGGCATGCACCCTGTCGGGTATACAATACAACTCTCTGAATATAACTGTGTGCATCTTTTTGTAACATGTTACTTTCAGTAGGTCATCGCACGCACCACATTTGTTAAGAGTCCCACTTAAAACTAGAAGTAAATAGCTGAATAACTTGTCCAACCAGTTTCTATTATTTAATACCTGTTTGTAATAAACCAAATTAATACGGCTCACAGACTAGACCAACTGTTTCAATTTAAATAATAAATTAATGTTTGCGACTTACATAATCATTTTACTATTGCACTTAGTAATAAATGTGCTCAATTATTTTAATACAAAGCACAAACGGTCACCTTTTTGTGTTATGTGGTGTATAATAATATAATTAAATCTAAATTGAAATTAAAGATTTTGCCCGCGGCTTCGCTCGCGTAAATGTAGGTTAGGGCAGTCGGCATGGTTGCCCTCTCGCTCCCGGCCGTAGTTCAATATATGGTCCGGAGCGAGAGGTCGTGGAACGCCGTCGCCTCCTTCTATGAGGAAGTCATGTCCATCAAGGAGGCGGCGGAGCGGGAGAGCTTAAACCCTCTCTACAACCGCAGAACCGGGCTCCGGAGGGCGCGGGATGACCTCCAGCCACCCTGAGGTTTGACTTGGGGGTGGTGGCCTTGGTGGGCCTGCCCGCCAACCGATTAGCACCAGGTCCGAGAGGCGGCGTGTTCCCACGTGCGCCACTATGTCGTGTGTCCGTCCCTCCTCAAGGGGCGACAGTAGGGCTTAAATGTAGTGGTGCCCAAGGTAGTCTTGTTGTGAAGTGGCTTGCCGTTTCATACGGCGCGGCGGGCCGAAACCCCGGCGGGGTCGCGACTGCATATGAAGTGATTCGCGCAGCCCCGCCGATTGCGGTTTTGTCGAGGAACACCGTGGTAGGTTTAGCCGGTATTATCGGGAGGTCCATTATTTTCATAATTACCATCTTTCTTTTACCCTGGTGAGTCCGACATAACCCTTCTGCGGGGCCGACCCCGTTATGTTCTGCAAGGCATTCTTGAAGGGGGGTAACAGAAAAAAAAAGGAATAACTGTACTTTTTCCTAAATAAAAGGTAGCCTATTCTGTATCCCTGAAGACGAGTGGTTAAGGCATAAAAACGTAACAAACAAACTCACATTAGCATTTATAATATTATTTAGAATGTACAACGTGTAAAGGCGGCTGTACACATTCGGCCAAGGTAGTGGGCCAGCGTGTAGAGATCTACTTGGCGGTATGTTGATACCGCCAAGTAGATCTCTACACGTTGGCCCAACACGCTGGCTCACTACCTAGGCCCAATGGGTACAGCCGCTTTAAGGTGTGAACATATTTTAAGTTCATTAAGTGGACCGTGTAGAAAAACTCATCAAATTTTAATTAATAATTTTTTTTATTAATACAGTGACAAAATTATGAAACGAGAATATGACCTGGAAAATGAAAATATGCACAATTTCTAATCAGACAGATTCTAAGCCTCTTCTGTTTCGTAGAAGAGGGTAAAAGTATAGTAATTAGTAATTATATATTATAGTTTTTTTCAACATCTACTTTTTTCGACACGATTCATATACGGTTAAATGATTCAGAATAATACCGATACGGGCTCTTTTTAGATAATATGCGCCAAGAATTTGCCAAATCAATCCTAACTAATAAATGCGAATGTGACTTTGTTTGTTAGGCTTTCACGCCGTAACTACTCGACCGAACATCATAAAATTCACATACACGTTGCCAATATTACAGAAAAGGACACAGAGAACCTTTCATCCAGAAAAACTTCTGTCCCGAAGGAAAGCAAGTATTACAATAAGATGTTATAGCTTATGAAATCGATCGAGGCTACGAAGTTTGAGTCTAACATCCTTTAGATTCTTGTAGGAGTCAAATCGATCTTGTTCAATACTATGCGCATATATTTCTAACCTGCAAGAATTAAGTACTGTGTACCAAAAGATAGTAAAAGGATCCAAAGGTTACCTAATCTATTTGTTGAATAAGCAGAACTATGTAGTTTCGGCCTTACTAAATCCATCGCTATACGAGGCTTATCTACAAGCCACACGTACGTAACTGTTGCTAGCTGTTATCGCTTACACAACAACAAATTGTTTATTTACAACGTGAACTCACATATTATGATAAATAATATTGTTGTCTTGAGCTGCCTGCTGCCATTTAGTACACAACCAGAAGACAACTAGAAAATATATGAATAATTCGATTCACTTCCTAAATTTAGCAGAGCCTTTGCTCTGCTCTGAAGTGCATCGAATTATCAATATACGCGGACAAAAGTTAAAGCAAATTATCCGAGAGATCAATTGACCACGAACACAAATCACAATGATAAGAGACAGTTTGAAGTGAAAGTAAATCAATAAAAGCGGAGGAGTGTTGCACTAAGAATCACGTGGATGACTAAAATGGAATTGCGGTAGATACCGTATTTTGCTAGGGCCTGGTAATGTGCAACTTTATTTTTCTTCGTTATTTAGGGCGAGCGGGTAAAAACGTGACAGAAACGGTTTTGCAACAACGAAACATTTCAACATCCGTTGAAAACACCATTGTAGGAGTATATCGAATTGTTTAATCTATTTACAACTATAATATTGAATCAGCTGTTAGTGACGTACAAAAACCTATTTTTCATTGCTTGATTTACTAGTGGTAAATATGGCAGAATTTCCATAACAGTTACATCCTTACTAATACTATAAATGTAAAAGTGAGTTTATTTGTTACGATTTCACACCTTAACTATTCTACCTATTATCTAGAAGAAAAGTAGCGTTGCCGAGAGATTGTAATTAATTGTCAGAATTTACATTAATGCGAACGGTAAAGGCTAATCAAATATATTTCTATAGGCTCTTAAGGCTATACTTGAATTATAATCTTGAATTCAAACTAAATACCTGTCATAAAAGTTCATCATGTTGTGCTCAGTCACTCGTGTATTATGATAACACAGGGACACCAGACGAAGGTAGTAACGCGACACTTTACGCACACACGCACACTCGGACACAGACACAGATTGCGTATCATCACATGCTTTGTAGTCTTCTTCCATCATAAACGTAAACATAAGACGAATCCGCGTTATTATCTTTCTTGTGAACAATCTACACTAATGAGGATGTTACAATATACTACTAAAACCGTTAAATTTTTAAACAACTATCGATAAAAATGATCTTTTGGTCTGAATATATTTAGGTCTAACCCTGAAGAACCACAATCACTACAAATGCTTCATAACTTCTTAAAACCTTTTATAAAGTATTTAGAAAACCTATTGCAACGTGCTAAAGCAGTTACGAAATAAACAATTTAACTATTGTTTTAATAACACATGGAAAGGAATTTATTGTTTTTCTACAGATCTGTTCCGATTTTTTTTACTTTACCGAAACTGAAATGCGCGGCAATAAACTAAGATAAAAATAATACAAAGACTAATCTTTGCACTTATCAACTATAGGAAATGTAATGTTATCTTATCGTGTCGTTAAATTATTCCTGTTTATGTCATAACGTCCTTTATCAATAAATACAATTGATTATTTAAATTGCCAAGGTCTCGAACGTAATATGCGTTTTTACGTAAGCTCGTAAATGTCTGCGGATTTCAAGGGCGATATAAATATCACGATAGAACCATATTTTCTTTTGTAAATTACATTTATTCGCTATAAATTGCCTTCTGTTTTTAACTTATGAGACCAGATCAAAATAGAATTGACGCAAAATTGGTGACTAAAGAAGTGGTAGAAGAGACTACTAAAATGTTAAGAAAACAGTTTATAAATCTATAAATATTATAAAATCGTTAACAGTATTTTTCATATTTGTTTGTGCGTTTTTGGGCACGCTAATCGCCACCATAAAACTTATATATTATTATTTGGATGTGGTTTGGTATGACTACATTTAGTGTTTATGTCATTTAAGAATATTGATAAATCCAACGACAAATTTTAAACGCTTTAGTATACGTGGTACATATTTGTACATATAAACATAACTCGTTTTACTTAATTTAACGATATTTTTAGGATGCCTCTTTAGTAAGTATTTATGTCCATACTTTGCTTTTGATATTAGCTTTTTTTAAAACTGTAACTACCATGCAGTCAATGAAAAAGTCTACATTTACCAAATGACTTGGTTTCAAAATCGCGCGAGATTCTGTCATCGTATACGCCAGTAACATTGCCATAAACATCTGTATAGTATATGCAAAACGATGCAAAGCGAAAGTGTTAATACGATAAGAGAGCAATTTAGAAGTCTAATGGAAAATCGTTGCGTGTTACGTGTACGTATATTGTGTATCATTACCGGTTCTTTGAGATACTTGGCCTGACATACAGACTCACGATTGCCTGAACGTTTTTTTTTTATTTTTTTATTTTGCTCGTCAAAATGACCACACTCTACCTGATGGTAAGCAGTCGTGTGGTCTAAGAGCAGTGGCCTCCACATCGCCCCCACAGTAGCCGAGGCGATGTTGAGGTCTCTACTTTGACGGCCTGAGAAGATGCTTTTTCACGCCCCGCTTAAAGAACCCAGGATTGAAGGAAGAAGGAAACACGTGTCTTGGCAGAGAATTCCATGCCTTGGTCGTATTGGTTTAGTGATTCTGCCACTGCCACTGCACCGAATGTTGTGGGTTCGATCTCCACACGGGACATAAATTTGCATGTTCCATGAGTGGTTGGTCCGAGTCTGGGTTCTCTTTGTGTCCGTTATTAACATTTGTGGAGTCCTCCGCGACACAGGAATTCTTACAACATCAAGAGAAAAATACAGCCCCGGGTAGGAAAATATGTATTACTAATCACATTTCTGCAGACATGTTATATGTAGGTCCCATGAAATAGGAGACGAGTCTATAGCCATCTCTCGGGCACAATTCCAGACATTCGTGCTTCTTTGAGAATTTCTTGATAGAGAAACCCAAAAACTCATTTATAGCAACGAACCTAATGGTTCGATATTTAATCACCACCGAGGTAATATTAAGGAACATCGACAGAATAATTGTAGTAAATATTTATTTCGAAAGCTTTTTATTAATAATAATAATAATTGATTTATTTCTCACCACAATATAGTAACATTACATTTAAAAAGTACATGTGAGCCTTAATATTATATTGTGGGAGACTGGTGCCTAAGCTAGGCTCGAGGCCTGTGTTTCAGGACACCAGGTCTCCACCCCTTAGTTAGTTACATTTCAAGTAATATACAAGTTGGTCATCACTGCTATATCATACTTTTTTATAGAATAAAGTAATTAGTTTGTATTACATGTTGTTTCTGTTAGCATTTACAAGTTACACTAGACAGGTTTGCATAGATAAAAAGAAAAAAAAAAAGAATACATCGAATAATATTGAACAATAGATGTTAGTTGGTTTATGAGTGTGTATGCGGGTGTGATGTGTGTAAATGTGTGTGTGTGTGTGTATGTGTGTGTGTGTGTGTGTGTGTGTGTACATGTGTATGTGTGCGTGTGTGCGTGGGTGTGTGTGTGTGTGTGTACATGTGTATGTGTGCGTGTGTGCGTGGGTGTGTGTGTGTGTTTATCTCATGAAGAGTGACCAATTGCCTACACCTTAAACTGGTATGGAAAGCACAGCTTCAGTCTCATCATAGTTTAAACCTTTTAACCAATTAGTAAGAGTTCTCTTGCATGCAGCGTTGGTAAGATGGAATATGGGTATGGTTCGGTTAACCTTATTGTACAAGTAGCCACCTAAGTGACAAAAAAATCGCTTGGAGTACTTTGTTGATAGCCTAATGCGTTGTACGGGATTGTAACGCCTTTTGCCGCTGGACAGCTTAGGGTTATAAGTCAGTTGGGAATGTTGTTTCAACAAGGTGCACAATATGAACAACTGGCGCACTGTCATAACCTCGCTCTCCCTGTACAACAATGCAGTAGGATAACGATATGGCCTAAATGATGAAACCTTTAGGATGGTCCGCTGAGCTCGCTCTAGATCTATTAAAGTGGTTTTTGGCGCTCCACCCCAAGTGGTAATGCAGTAAGTTATCACTGATTGAGCAAGAGCAAGGTAAGTAGCTTTCACCTGCTTTTGGTCTAGGACACATCTTATTGACTTGAAAATGTATATTAATTTACGTAATTTATTATTAAGTGCGTTTATATGCTCATGAAATCTAAGGGTATTATCTATCACAACTCCCAAATATTTCACAGTATCTTTTTTCTGTAAGACTGTACAGGTACACGTACTGCTGTGCGATTGATTACACGAATTAATCCATATGACACTGATATTCTCACTTATGACGTTTAATGCTTCTCTTACAAGAAGCATTGTTAAACATCTTCCGTGACTGCTTATTCTTGTTTTACAACAGACATTAGTATATCTGGTTTTTAAAATCGATGGTGCTATAAGCCTATTGTGCGGCATCATGACTGAATACTTATTTTTGTATCAAACAGAACATGTTTTCACAGGTCGCGACACGATGTTTTCAATTTGACGGGGCGAAGGCCAAAACTGTTTTCGCGAGCTCGAAAGCAGTAGCGTTTATGGAAGTTTAGATACGTTAAGTATATTACTTTTTGTGTGCATCCATTGATGTGTTATTATTTGCAAATGCCACATAATGTGTAACCACTGCACTGACAGCTATTCCTACTTACGTCCTCAGACGTAGGTATAGGTTCTAATAATAAAGGTAAAGCAACTGAGAAGTAATGCCTCAAAGGTTAGCTTCCAAATAAGATTGCTAATTCGTTTACCTTAATTACACAATTTAGTACCCTAACTACATAGAACATGTCTAAGGAACACAGAGCCTGGAAGCAAAAGTCAATCTCCCCTTCAACAAGTTTTAGAGTTCGAAAAAGCTCTTCTACAACAGCTTTGTCCGTCTGTCTGTTATACAACTTTCAACTCAAGAACCGTAAGAGCTAGAGACTCGCGGTCAGCGTCATTTGGTCAGCATAGTCGATATACCCCCGAAATGACTATGACCTTTGTCCTCTGACCTCAAGATCACGTGATACCATTTTTTCGAAGTCTAAGATTTACGGCAATTCATTGCCGTTTCTCACTTGTTTATGTATTACCTACGTTTAATTTCGATTATTTTTGTTGGGTGTTTGTATTTACACACATTCCGCCAACTATGTCTAGAAGTCTAACGTAAAGGGGCGATAGACGAGCCTATTGCCGTCTACCAGGCAGGGCTCCAGGCTCTTGAAAATTACCATATACCCCGTGCCATTACTAAGATATTTAGCCGGAAAAACCGGTGACAAACTCGCTCTACGAACGATAATCTCAATTAATACAAATACAAACATATTTACCAAAGAATTTACATAGAAAATCATAAACGTGTACTGTATAGTCGAAGACAAATCTATCAGCATTCACTATTTGTTGATACACCGGGGTGCTTGAACTGTGTAATAGAAACGGCATGCCGCGACCTATTTACTACGCGGCGTATACCTACGTTGATTATACGTCGGAACCTGCGTTCAGACGACGGGGTTTTCAGTTCAGTCGTAGGAGTTAGTTGTGTATAACTTTTAATCGTGTTTCCGTGTAGATATCACTGCTCACTAGGCACCTATTTCTTTAAGAGTAACAATTTTTGTCTAAAATACCTAAGTGGAAAGGTCGGCCAATGTATGAGTACAATGTATAATTGTACTTGTCGTGATTTTAACTTAAGCGCTATAAAATCCGTATAAAATGTACTAATTACCAAGACCTATAGCAAATTAAGAAAATTCTGCAGTGTCAGTCTATACATAATATGTAATTTTAAGTTATGTTTAGTTTAATTTTCTTACAGCATTGGCAATATTTTAAGAGAGTACCTCTTAAAATATTGCCAATGTTCAAGAACAAGACAAAGCCATAATACATAATAATATAATAGTCTCACACCACTAAAAGGTAAATACAAATACACTACACTAATATTTTATCAGCTACATTTTATGTCCCCTTTAATAGTGGTCTACTGTCGTCTATCAAGCACAGTTGCTGCAAATGAGAATGTCCGCAGTAAAAGAAAGCCAATAAAACTTCGCCTGATTCTAGTTGGTAGCCCGGGATGTCAGAATCGATCCGCAACCACCGCCTACTTATGGCTCGGGATATTATACCATTTATATTTACGTTATATGTAATAACCAACGGTACTGGTGTCTACCGGACACATTACTAGACTTCACACTGTTACGCTGTCCCTCTTAAGAGTATTTATAGCTCTCTATTCCGATGAAAGTCGTCGTATGACGGTCGTTTCAAATATAAGGGAAATATGCCTATTTCCTTACATTTGAAACGACATTTAAACCATTTATTCCGTCCCATATAACACAGTTAAACAAAATAAAAGTAAAACGTAAGAAATACGTGCAATAAAGGATCCAGCTCAGTATACACTGCATAACGACATAGCACTAATTTTCAACTTCACACAGTTCCTGAAAGACTAATGAAAGGCGTCTCAAAAATAAACTCATGTCAAGTCATATGATTGGCTGTTGATCAAAGGCGTATCAAAATCGAACATGTCAAGTCATTTTTGATTGGCTGTTCAGTCAGCCAGCCAATCCCAGCAGCAGTTGTCATGCGTAGGACCATCTTTTAAATAATTTTATGTTGAGCAGCTTCTCAAAAACCAGCTAGCTATTCTAAGTTTCAAACTGTGTGGAAAGATACAGCATCTAAATGAGATATGACTGCCGAAAGTAAGATCGTTTCTTTAATTTTTCAGACATTAAAAATAAATCGAGTACCTCAAGATTCATAATAGAGATATCTGATAGGTGATCTGATGTCTCATAATCTGTCAAAAATAGTTTCTTAAAACGTTGTTTTGTCTTGTTAACCAAACGGGCGTAGCAGTGGGAGGCAGCTAATGAAAATACAAAACGGAAACATTCAATAACACCGATTCAGTTGTTTAAAGTTAATCAACTAAATTGGACCTCACTACGTTTAAATCTAATAACTACTTATTTGACTTTTTGTAATTTAGCAATGATTATCATGCTTGTAGTAATAGGTGCCATGAGAGGTTACATATTACCGTTAATTAAACTATATTTTACCAATTGCTATCCCTTGGAAAAAGTACTATTTGTATACGAAATTTCATGATGATCGGTCGAATAGTTAAAGCGTGAAAGTTTAATGATACCTATTTTATTTTAGCGTAACAAACAAACTAACATTCGCAGTTATAATATTAGTTAGGATTTAACATCTTTTGTTATAGGTAACTATAGTATAGTATTTTAGTATAGTATTTTTCATTTAACTCTGTATAAGTATAATCTTTTATTTGAAGCAAACCAATTATTAAAATAAGACACCAATTTTCACAATTTATCATGTCCTAATAAGAATCGGATACAAGTGGATGTTAATACAATCAACAAGCGAACACTGCAATAATTAAAAACATTGTGAAATTATCGCAGATTTTTAACTACCTACTTCTTATCTGTTTTATTAAGTTAATTGTGTGCGTCATGCTGTGGGGAAATTATTTTTAGTAAGTACCTTTTTATTTATAATCGCTATTACTAATACTAACTTTTCTTGTTATTTTCGTGTTTCTGTATAGCGATTAGCCGGCTATTCAAACCAATGGCGGACGGACGGCACCTCCTTTCCTTCCTCCTACAGAGAGCACTTTCATAGAGTTTAGATTTTATTAATGAAAACCTATCAATAAACTACTAAATATATATTATGGGGAAAATATCTAATATCTATCTATCTAATGCTAATATTTAATAAACGAACTCAGGCCCAAGACTCAGTTCTCTAAATTCGAACGTAATTCATGTTATGTGTTTTAAATTTTAGCT
This sequence comes from Catocala sponsa, assembly GCA_963564715.1. Lineage (NCBI taxonomy): Eukaryota > Metazoa > Arthropoda > Insecta > Lepidoptera > Erebidae > Catocala > Catocala sponsa. Next base: position 5,789,030 of record OY751346.1, on the reverse strand, counting down.
ATCTGTAATTTTTTTTATATACGCCATTTCTCACATTGCTTCCTACCCACAGTATATCTACTAAAATGTTTTCTCTTCGCGTATTAATAATATGCTAGACTACTGGCCTATCCTTTTCTCATACTGAGAAAGGATATTAAAGTTACCGGTTAAAAAAATATTATGAAAGAACAGCTGACATCATTTTCTCTACAATAAAAGCACGATTAAATTGGATCAATCATGAAAAATCACGGGTCTCGTGAGACACGTGCGTCGAGGGTTCCATACTTTACAGCAATATTATAGGAAGTTACATACATAATATGCCTTTTAGTCCGCGCATTAGTCATTCCTGAGAAAAACACAAACGGACAAACAAAGTCAAGTTCAATATTAGGTACAATGCCGTAAAAATGTATACAATTGAGATGAGAACATGTCAAACTGGCATTTGCCTGGACTGAATATTTAAATACATGCAAAATTAAAAGCATAAATTCATTTACATCGATGAATGTCAAGGTTGTATCTGCAGTTGCGTCACAGATTACATCAGACGCAGATGGCCGGCTATATAATGCGCGTCATTCGACAACTTGATCGGCAATCGCATTTGATTCCTCTTTGTTTACCACTGGCAGGTGAGAACAAAAAGTTGGGCCTTCACGCGGAATATACCCTCAAGAAACTAACGGGCAATAAAAATAGACACGGCCACGTAAATAAAGAATAGAATAATGTTGTCACTACATTCATTCTAGCAGACAAGAGTCAATGTAAAAAATTAAGGGAAAAAGAAACGGAGATAGAGACGGGATGGAAAGAAAGATATAGAGAAAGGAGGACAGAGATAGAAAGACGTAGGCGAGAGATAAAGGGGGAGAAAGAGAGGGGTGGAAAGAGGGGAAGATATAGAGAGGTAGGAAAGTGATATGTCGGGCTCACCTGAAAGATGGAACGTCCTGGGTACGTAAACGACATAATCAATGAAGTATATGTATAGGCATTAGGCATACATACCGTGGCGTCATTATCACGTCCATGACATTCAAACTATGATACACTATCACACTGATCTCTATCGTAACTTATCTCTTACTAATAATAGATACGTATATCGCACTCTTTTATATTCAAAATGAACCTGTTTTATACATATCATTAGCATATGCCGACTCATTGTATGTACGGTTATGACCAGCTGTGATTGCAGCTAAGTTCACCTGATGGTTATAAATTTCGTATTAATATTTCATTCTTATGTGGTACAAGATTAGTAATAGAGAACGGAGACTCGGTTGCACAGCAAGAAGTGCGACAGCTGTGTATGAAGTCTCGGGTCAAATTCCCGGGTCTGGGATATTGTCAAGTAATTCTCAATAGCAATGCGGAGTCAGGCAGTCTGTACTCAGTAGACGTCATATAAGCAAACTGAAATAAGGATCGTGGGACCAAGTGGGATTTGTAGAGAAGCAGTAGAGAATTTTGCAGCTCTTGCAAGGATAGGGTAGTTACATAGGGGCCGGCCCCTACGCTAAACTCTACCTTACCTTTCCACCCTAACCAACCCTTCCATACGGCGGGCCGATATCTCTGTGGGGTTGCGATTCACATGTGAAAATGATTCGCGCAGCCCCGCTGATTCAGGTAACTTCAAGGAACACCGTGCTAGGTTTAGTCGATAGAACTCGAGACTCCATCTTTTGCCGGGTAAGCCCGACATAACCACTTAGCCGCCCGTAGAGAGTACGAATATGAACGGCATTCACCCACGTAAGACAGAAAGACGATGGGCCGTGCCTACCCCAGAATTCTCTGGCACTATGCTAAGATTAAAACATATCATAAGGTTGCAGAACCCAAAATTCTATGGCGGTATGTAGTAGTCGCTGTTTAGGATCCAGGGCCTACTACTAGAAAATAATAGGTATACCAATGCAAACAGATAATAAACAGCATATAAAATCTATTTATATTTTAATTTACTTTTATTCGCATGGCAATAATTTATTTCAAGCTATCCAAAGGTACCTATATTTTAAGTTAATTACTATTTATTATAATTGTGTGTAATTTACACTTTATTAGGGCGTTGTCCGAAGCAACGATTCGTATATCGATTAGTTTATAAATATGTGAAAGAATTGAGTAGGTACATACACAATTGTAGGTATATGTGAGTGACCGTGCATTCCCGGGTTTGTATGCGTAAGTTAACGGGTGATATATGCTTTACTGTTAATATTCTCAAAAGCGCTAAAATTTGTTCAAAGTTCCAATTAATAATATAAAGTAATAGTATGAAGAGGTAGTTTTAAGATTGGATGTATGATGTCATCCGATTTGAATAATTCTTTCACTGATTGAAAGATACATTATTCCAGATAGACAGGCTAATATGTATATTTATGTTCGACTTGCTCAGAGCCGAGGCTGTCTTCTAGCGTAACTAAAGTAAATGCTGATAAAGTAAAATGTTTTTATATTTATCAGAAAATCAATTTATTCGCATCGATATTTATCTTATTAAAGTAAACCATAGTTTGTCGAACCGATTTCCTAACACGAGACTTGATACCACCATATTTTATATACAACGTGTAATATAAAATGGGGTGGTCATATTTCAGATTCGTATTTTTTCTATTAGCAATAAATAGTATGGCTGGCTAAAATTTTGGCTTTTGGATCGGTTGCCAAAATGTATTTCCACGTAGATACACAATTTTGAACTCGGCTATAATATTATATTATACATTTAATTACAGTGTTTGTGATTAGTAGCTATTAAGAAATAAATATTAAGAAATCCTATGCTATTGTTGTAGTAGTTGTTTCGTTTTTAGAATAAGGTACGATGGGATTGACATCGTCATTATTTTGTACAAAAATCCCTTATAATAAATAAAGATAAAAAAAGCAGTTTATGTTTGCTTGTTAATATAATTACTGTAGCTTTTTAATTTATTTGCTTTAGAAATTTCCAGACCAGTTAGACATGACATCTGCACCCAATTCCAATCAGCTCATCTATCTAATTGAATATGTTTTTTCCAATTTAGTCTACATTCAAATTACCAAAATATTATTTCAGTGATCAACATTTTATAATTTCTAATAGGAATGCTAAAATATGTTATTTCATTAAATTTTGAGTTTTAGACTACCTAAATTATGGCCACTATTTATTGTTATCGCTGTATAAAGATAAAACAGCATTACAACATTGAATGTCCTCAAGAATTCATAAGTTTTGCCATTCGCGCCACGACACATTGCCTGAATAAAAACAATCAATTGAAACTAGCCGGTTAGCGGTAACGAATCGAATAAACGTTTACTTTATGTTTGAAACAACTCATAAACAGACAAGTTTAACAATAAGTGCTTATAGAGATCTACCATAACTTGGGAACATTGCCACACAAATACCTTTATGATTGCTGCATTGCAAAGTGATTGTAAGACCTAAGCCGACATAATCATAAACCTTCTTTCTGTTTTTATAAAAACAACTCCCGCATTATGGTTCAAGCACTGTATCGCGGGACACTATCCAAACAAACAATTAAAGGACAGACACACAGATAGGAAGAATACACTTAGACCCAGAACAATGATTTACATCATTCATCAGGATCACAGAAATAATTGTCCGGTGTGGGATTCAAACTCATCTCCTATCGATCGGTTCCTTGCACCGTATACAACATACAGCCGTTTTTAAACAAAATTTACGAAACGTTGCACTCAATAATCAACCTTAATTTGAACGTTAATTTTCTGATGACGTTTTTGAGTAGCATAATATTAATTTAAGTTATTAAATCAATTTTTAATTAAGTAAAGTTTTGATGTCAGTATCAACGTAATCCTAATTAGGATTCGTTTTTGTTAAGGTCATAAAGACCAGAATTGTCAATCAATAAAGTCTTTTATTAATTCACAGCTTTAAACGATTTACCGAATACCAAGGTTTGGTATAGGTACACAAAATAGCTAATACTAAAAGATCAATCGATGCAATCTAAATTTGATTCGGTCCTCAGACAAACGTCATTCCTCAAGATTGTATGCACTCTAAGTGTGTCTTCACACGTTCCAATTGCTAAGTAACCGGCGTTGATTAGATGGTTAAATAATGACTGCTTACCGGATAAATAATAGAGATGCTCAAAAGCTTGCATGAAGTTGACCACAGAATTTCTATCATCAACTACCTGACCATTGGAAAGTTGCAAAGAGAGTAAACTTTTGTGGTACCAGCAGTAAACAAATCAGCCTTTTTTAATGCTAAAATTTTATTTTAATATAGCATTTATTAATTATCATTAATAAACATATAAGTTATTTGACGTATCCAAATACGGTTTTATGGTAAAAATAATTGTTGCCTAAGATTTAGACTCAAGTTTACAGCTAAAGAATTACGGGAATCCATTACAGGAATCCATCCTGATCTAAATTATGCGAATGCTTTTGGGATAAAAATCCAACGATGTCACTTTGACAGCGTCTATTGTTGCCTAAGGGTACTGAAATCTTTTGTGAAAATAAAATGATTGCATGTTTCGTTGCCTATCGTTAAGATAGATGTTGTTACCTGTCAGCCGGAATCATGTCGGTGGCGTCGTCCTCCATAGATTCGTCACCAACCTCCACCTCCAACTGGACAGCGGGCGGAGAGCTCATATCCTATCACCCACGAACACACCCTGGAACAAATACACATGTTACATAAGTAATCGGTTTTCATAAACTATACTATAAAGGATTTATAGTCTATACCCAAAAAGGGTCTTTAGGTCTCACGTGATAGTGAGCAAGTCTATTGCCATATACCGCCACATTTCCTTACTGCGTGCTGCTGCTGAGTATTTCTAAAGGAAAATCTACGATCACTGCCTGATCCCGGTTTAGACTATTAGCCTATGACGGCCAGCGCTGGTCCTGAAGTAGAGCAAGTGGAGCGGTCGCTCTCAAGGCCGGGCCAAAAAGCCAAATAGAATAAAAACTTCCAGCCTAGTTTGGGAAAATTGAAGAGCTAGATTGAAAGATTGTGAATTATTGTTTATTTAAAATAAAACCGAAGACTAGAATTTACGTGTAGTGAAAGCGTCGACCATAGGGCGCCGACAGACAATCTCGCTCTGCCCTGGTCAACGGCTAAGGCCGGCATTGATGATGACAAACAAGTCATGCTCGTAAACATTTACGCCAGTAGTAATAACTTACACAAGGATTACTAACATTCTCTTCAGTCGGTTCAACAAAGAAAGCAAATTGAGAAGGTGCCTTGCAATTCTACTCGGCTATAGTATCACTTTCTTTCGTAAATGGCACAAAGAAAGCGAGTAAAAAGCGGCAGTTGGCGACCGGGGTAATATAACTGACAAACGAAAATTCCATTATCCAGACGCCATGGTCTGGTTAGTGGAATTTTTATCCTAGCTAATATTATAAATGCGAATGTGAGTTTGTTTGTTTGTTACGCTTTCACGCCTTAACTACTCGACCGATCATCATGAAATGAAATTAAGATACACGTTCCCAGAGGTACAGAAAAAGCCTATGTCCTTTTCTGTACCCCTGAAAATGTATTTTTATTCAGGGAAAGATACTGTTCCCAAATGATAGAAATTTATTAACAAAATCTACATTAATGCAAGCGAAGCTGGAGCAAAATCTAATATTGAACATTAACGACAAAGACTTCAGGAGTTACCATGAAACGAAGATGCTACATAGTACATATGTGGCCACAAGCTGTTAATTAAATTGAACGAAGGGAAAGTGTTATGTCAGGACCTTAACACGTGGAAATATCTGTACCCACCACCGATGAACAGGCGCAAGTATATTCTGGCATATGAATGTCAGGAAGTCAGCTGCTATAAGCAAGACGAGGTTATAAAGTCACATACCTAGACAGTACCCAAAACAGTATTTAAAAATACCGGTATTGTAAGGTTCAATTGTATGAATTGGAAACAACTCCTGACCTCAATGGGTCATTGCTCTGACACGTACCTACTTTTGAAGTAAAATATAATGACCTTTTGAATATTCTTAATGGTTTTATGTTTTAAAGGAAGCTTTTCCAATAATATCAATATATCATGCAACGCGAAAGTTTAAAAGTTAACATGTCTATTTTTGTAATGTTTAAATTATTCGCCATTTTTGTTCTAACTGTGATATCAAATAGCTTATTATGTTTCTTATAAGAATCCATATACGGATAGCTTAAATTATAAGTTAGCCTTATGTTAGGATACAGAATACTTTAGTAACGGCGATCGAAGCGATTAGTAATATAAGTACGGACTACGGTTGCACACACACACACACACACTATGTGAAGTAATTCTGAAGATAGCTGGCAAATGTGATAATGACACACCTACCGTCCAAGAATATACATAACTGATACTATCAATTAAACATTCGAATCTTCTGAATGTTAAAATCATTCGAATAATATTGTTTGGTATTCGAATATTCATTGTTGATCGATTATGTATAAGCTTAATGTAATACGTAAATTGTAATATGAAGCAAGACTTTATTTCTTAGCACCAGAAATGCTATAAGTAATTAAATACTAGTAAAGTATACTACTATAAAAATATCTATACTAATATTACAAAGCTGAAGAGATTGTTTGCTTTTTTGCTTGTTTGAACGCGCTAATCTCAGAGCTACTGGTACGATTTGAAAAATTATTTTAGTATTGGTTAGCTTATTTATCGAGGAAGGCTATAGCGAGGAAGGATATAACATCACGCTACGACCCCCGGGGCGGCGCAGTAACGATAAACGCGGGTGAAACCGCGGGAACATCTAGTTATAATATAAAACTTGGGATCCTAGTAACAACGCATAGATTATAACATACGAATGTGGAATCCCATTGGATATTGGCTCAAAGAGAATTCATATATGTATGTATGTACAGTCTTGAATAGAGAATACTAGAACACTAGTAGGTAACTATTTTTAGACTTTTACTATAACTCAAAGATTACGTACGCCAAAGTGAATTGCGTAGGTACGAAGTAAAAATAGCAACCACGTTCAAGGACAATTTGAAATTTATGTAGACCATAGATATAGCATACGGTTTTGGGAATAGACAATTCAACTTGGATTTAGCAAAATTGTGTATCTGTGTTAAGTACTGTCAAACTGCATGACTGGCAAAAAGTTCATGTTGTCACGAATTGCGCTATCGTGATTCGTGACTATCTATAAATGAGATGTAATGACTCAATATACCATTTAAGAGACATACTAAATTTTAATATTATCCAACTTGGGATTCCAAATACCAATAAACAGTCAAATTATATGATTTAGACACAACCAAATAGCCCAGCTTTTATCCAATGCCTTTATTAGATTACTAGCTGTTACCTGCGACTTCGTCCGTGTAGATTTTAACTAAAAAGTGTTTGTCCCTGCGGAAGCCTGTTTTTTTTCTAAAATCAAAGTCGCCTAAGTTACTGCTTATAACATCAGCTATCTGCCAGTGAAAGTCTCGTCAAAATCGATTCAGCCGTTTCGGAGATTAGCCGGAACAAACAGACAGACAGACAAACATTTAAAAAATAAATGTTTTCGTATAGGTACCTTATATACTTTCATATGCATTAGATAAAAAGCTGTTATTTTGACATTACAAACAGACACTTCAATTTTATTTATTTGTATTGATAAATAAAATCTAGTATAACTATAAGCAAACGTAGATTCGCGCCTGTTCTTCGCAAAGATAGGCAAAGACTAAGGGATTTCCATTTGTCACACACCTGGCATATCTCTCGTTCTCCCACAGTCCACGAGCTAGTGTATGGTGAATGTTAATCACATTGATCATACACGCTCGTGGACTTTGAGTAATTTTAGCTACCAAAGAATGAATTAAATTGCTTGGATATTTCATGTAATACTAGACATCTTTAACAGGTTCTCTGTCCGATAAATCATATATGATACATGACAATAGATCTTCTATTGTGTCTATCACGGAACAGCGAATGGGTTAATTTCAGGTTTCAGACACATGCTTATTAAATAACAGCCAAAAATGCGGGCATTACAAACAACCTAGTCCATTGAAATGTTACAATTTAAGGACCTAATATTGCATTTTTTAGAGGACGCAATTTTATTTTTGGGACATGTGTGGGTATGTTAATAGAAGCTTAACCCCAAGTTTGTGGGGTTGCCGCCCTTGTCCCCCGGCCGCCATCTTGGAAAAAGGGGTGCAAACACTTTTTTCGCGATAACTCGGAAACTATGCGTCCTACAAAAAATCGTAAAGACATTTGTAGCAAATCGCTTTGCCTACAAATATGTTCATATAACTTTTTGCCCTAAATTTAAAATTAAAGAAGTTATAAGCAAAAAAGTGAGAAAATTTCTATAAAAATTTCTTTTTTGCTTTATAACTTTATTTTATACATTTTACAAAAAAATTACCCCACACATGTCCCAATAAATAAAATAGCGTCCTCTAAAAAATGCAAAGCTCATGTAACATTTCAATGGACTAACCAATATTGTTAGGTTTAAGATTAAGGTAACGACGATACACTTAAAAGACACAACGTTTAAACATAATCAGATTATTTTCGAACAATTCCTGTGATTCCCTATGTCGTGGGAGACTTCACAACCCATAACAACTATCTATGGGCTACAAAATATATGTGCGAAGTTCGACACAGCGCTTAGTCAAGGTGACTACTAATACTACCAACATCCGTACAGACGACTGTACAGGTGACATCATTTATTATTATTACCAAATAAACTTGCATCTTAAAACTACTGTTAGATAAAAAGGAAACGCTTGTCGTAGATACATTTCTACGACGGAGTACGACACGTCGCGCGTCGTATATTTGTGGTCGACTACAATATGTCGTTTGTATATTTTAGAGAACTAAACTATTGTTTTCCTTTTACGTGATGTGTGGGATGAAATTTCGCCTAGTTTTTGGATGGCAAATAGCAATTACCTTAAACTCGCATGCTTTATACAAGACCCTAAAGACGCCCTGGGCGACATCATTTTAGCAAAGCTAATATTTTTAAGACGGCGATATGTTTTCGTATGGTTTTGTGCGTCCAATTTCTGGATCGGTTAAAGTAATTTAGGGGTTACTGGAAATATATTATCTCGTGAAGTAGAAATTTTATCTAATAGACCATCTACATGTGAGATTTTTATATTGTTACGGTCACGGTTTCTAGGAATAAGCTCTCTATAACGTGGGATTCAAATTCATAGCTGGCGATATATGAGTGGAATAAACTTGTGCCACGCCTTCAGGATATAAGCGTGGGACTTTGCATGTATGTGTAGAGTAGACTGGGTACGGTTGTGACAATTTTCAATGGATCGTCGGTAATTTTGTTAGTATGCCACTTAATTGGAAGAAACATGTCTTTTATAGTAAAGTATACATTTATCTACGTAAATATACAAAAATTTTGCACCTAAGTACAATGGTTAACTCACACGAGCAAATAAAAAAAAAAGGAAAATGTCACAATCGACCACACCACAAGGGCGGCAATACTGTGAAAAACATTTAGACGGGCACACTGCTCCTCTCTGTTCTTGCACCCTCCCCGGTATTCCTTACAGATTCGCTAATTATAACGACTGTCACAACCGTACCCTGGCACAACCGTACCCAGTCTACCTATGAGATTTCTATAGCAACTGCATTATGACAAACATACATTTATCAAAATCACACGTGTAGATAACAGGTAACAAGTGCTATAACTTGTTTGACAAGTGCTTTTAACACGTGCGTTTGTTGTTTTATCCTTCGAGTAACATAAATATGAAAGTTTGTTTGAATATGGTAGGAGGTTTAGATGTTTATTACCCAATCTAAAATTTATTTATTTTATTTTATTTTCAGCCTGTGTTGTCCCACTGCAGGGTAAAAGCCTCCCTCTCGCTTTTCCACATATCCCATTATGCGCTAGTTTGCACAAGTCTCTCCTGTAGTTAGTTAATTCGTCTTGCCATCGACGTTTTGGTCTACCACGTTGCCGCTTAGATACCCATGATTATTACAGGCTACTTTTTATCCTGGTGTGCGATGCCGTATGACTTTCGTGAGCGAAGCCGCGAAGAAAAAGTGCATCATTATGCCTTTTGTTATTTGTAACAACCTGCCATGTCATTCCATATTAATTTTGATATGTTAAGGAGAAACTACTTTAGAACTCTATCGGCTGTGGAAGAATTTGAGTTGTGTAAGCAATTACAAAGCCCCACAGAACTCTAAAACTAATCTTCTTTGTTTATACAGCATCCCATGATAATATAAATATCCTCTAGACCGAATTTCGATCTCGGCGACCAACCTAAACAGTCGCCGTGAAATTCCATCCATATACGCAGGAGATATTATATGTAGAGCAAGCGCAAGCCTAAGGGGACTTCCTACTTCCTCACTCTCATAGTCAGATGGGATAGTCCAATGCGACCAGAGATGAAACAGGCACAGGATAACCAGTTTTACGTTGTTTCTGAGGCATGGTAAAGAAGTGGAATAGTTTGTCGTTGCCAATTATTTGATGACGGTGTCGCTGTCTGGTGGATGAGCGGGTAGTACTACCCTCTGGTGTCAGAGTAACACTGTTACTGAGTTACGATCAGTGAGTACCTCACCCATTCCCATCTATATTCGTCCTAATGGCAATTGTTTTATGACGGTACGAATAAGTAGACTCGGCCCGGGTCAACCCACTGATGTCAGAGTACTAACACTGTTACTGAGTTACGATCAGTGAGTACCTCACCCATTCCCATCTATATTCGTCCTAATGGCAATTGTTTTATGACGGTACGAATAAGTAGACTCGGCCCGGGTCAACCCACTGATGTCAGAGTACTAACACTGTTACTGAGTTACGATCAGTGAGTACCTCTCCCATTCCCATCTATATTCGTCCTAATGGCAATTGTTTTATGACGGTACGAATAAGTAGACTCGGCCCGGGTCAACCCACTGATGTCAGAGTACTAACACTGTTACTGAGTTACGATCAGTGAGTACCTCACCCATTCCCATCTATATTCGTCCTAATGGCAATTGTTTTATGACGGTACGAATAAGTAGACTCGGCCCGGGTCAACCCACTGATGTCAGAGTACTAACACTGTTACTGAGTTACGATCAGTGAGTACCTCACCCATTCCCATCTATATTCGTCCTAATGGCAATTGTTTTATGACGGTACGAATAAGTAGACTCGGCCCGGGTCAACCCACTGATGTCAGAGTACTAACACTGTTACTGAGTTACGATCAGTGAGTACCTCTCCCATTCCCATCTATATTAGTCCTAATGGCAATTATTTCATGACTTTACGAATAAGCAGACTCGGCCCGGGTCAACCCGCTGGTGTCAAAGTACTAACACTGTTACCGAGTTACGATCGGTGAGTACCTACCTTATTCATCCTACCTTTTATTCCTTTACCCTAGGGTTACCAACCCTGATACTCACCCTATCCCTAGCATTGCAAGCGATTATAGGTTATGGTAAACACGAACCGTTTACTATTAGGCGACACCTATGCGCTTACCTTGGTGGTATAAAACTAGCATTTCATATTTGTTTGTTACGCTTTGACACTCTAACTACCCGACCGATCATCATAAAATTCACACACGTCATACGTCAAGGGTACAAAAAAGGTCATAGGGTACCTTCATCCAGAAAAAGTACTGCTTTCACGGGTTAGTGGTTTATTGACATTTATATTAACGCAAGCAAAGACGCGGGGAAAATGTAGTAATATATAGGATTAAAAATAAGCCTCGAAACAACTATCTGCAAATAAAATTAAAACAAACACGTCTGTTTTCTGCAGACATAGAAAAATTAATGTAAAGTCTTTAAGCGTTCCACAGACGACAGACCAGCCAATTTGATCAGGAATTATAGACCAATTGGAGTCCTATGCAATAACGCACACGTAGGACAAAGATAATTTCGTTCGCCACGGGGCGACAACGCACCGGACTTTTCGGTATGTTGGAAAAGAAATACATGGTGTGCGGAACGCCTTATGATCACTAAAACGACTTTTGGTGCAGCAAAAAACGCGTTACAGGTTAGAACAGGTAAACAAGATTCCTTAATGTTATTAGGTCGCATGGTACAGTCATTGACCTTACAACAAAAACACTTAAATCAATAGTCTGGTTCATTATCATTATTTTATTTGTTGATGATTTGTAACAAACATTTCATCAAAATTTAAACCTTATTTGTATATAGAATAAATTACATATTATAAAAAAGTAAGTGATATGCAGATAGATGACTAGATTCATAAATGTCAATTTGTTAATACTTACTGACTTTCAATAATCATTCATTTAATTTAAATTTCACTTTTGTTTGAGTTTTTATGATAATTAAGTTGCTTATTTATTATTTTGTGACTTCAATTAGGGCCAAGGGTGGAGATCAGGATATTATTGATGACAAATTAATAAAACACTAACCATGCTTCACAGTTTTGACTGCTCCTCTATAAAGGGTCATACTGTGATGTTTGATAGTCTATAACATTTTGCACTAAATAGCCGACAGAATGCTGAAAGATTTTCAAATCTGACTTGTAGTCTCAGAGAGCATGTTCAAACAAGTTACTTCTACTAGTTTTCAACATACATATATACACAGTATCCACCTATACACACAAATAGGTAAGCAGATGTGAATTAACAAAGATATGCGCACAGCAGTCACAAACTATATCACCACCTAAACCTTGATATGTCAGAAAATAGAGAATTCATAGTAAAATTAAGTAATTTTATATTATAACTAGCTGTTACCTACGACTACGTCCGCGTAGATTTTAAGTAAAAAGTGTTTGTCGCCGCGGAACCCAACTATATTTCTCTGCCCAAGTTACTTAAATGGCGTAGTTTTTATAGTGTAAAGCTAGATAATAGCATGGCTTACTCAAAAACAACATTTAAATATGCGTCGTTAGATTACACGCTGTCACAGAATGCGTAAGAAAAATAAAGATGCACAGCTCCTCCCCCGTAGGTGATAGTGTGATAATATGTAGCCTATATGTTGACACGACCTGCTAGTAATATTCATGCAAAATTTTAAGTAAATCCATGCAGTACTTTTTGAGTTTAGCCCGGACATACAGACAAACAGACAAAAATTCTAAAAGCTATATTTTTGGCTTCGATATTGATTGTAGATCACGCCCCAAGTATTCTTTTAAAAAAATATTCAATGTACAGTTTTGACTTTCCTACGATTTTATTATATGTATAGATACTAGCTGTTACCTGCGACTTCGTCCGCGTAGATTTTAACTAAAAAGTGTTTGTCTCTGCGGAATCCTATTTTTTTCTAAAATCAAAGTAGCCTTGGTTACTCCTTATAACATCAGCTATCTGCTAGTGAAAGTCCCGTCAAAATCGGTTTAGCCGTTTCGGAGATTAGCCGGAACAAACAGACAGATAAGCAAAAATTTTTAAAATAGATGTTTTCGTATAGGTACCTTATATACTTTCATATGCATTAGATAAAAAGCTGTTATTTTGACATTACAAACAGACACTTAAATTTTATTTATTTGTATAGATTTCTGGATTTGCATGCCTTTTGACATAAGCCTCCTCTTGTGCGCTATTGGGCTTAGTCGGATAGACTAAACATAACCTTTAAATTTTAAAACATATTACATTATACATGCAAATATTAAAATGATAATTAAACGCAGTAATAATATATTTAATCTAACATATTAGTGTTATAACACTGCAAGTATTACGCACAGTCATAGCTGATAAAAGGAGTCAGGAAGTTATGACATTATAGATAAGAAAGATTACTAGTTATTTATGTGTGTAGTTAATGGTAATCTTTCATATCTCCAAATTGCATGTAAAGTAAAAGTATTTTCAGATATTATATCGTATGGAAGGTCATGGTAAATGTAAAAATATTATAATAATGTCTGTTAAGTGGGTTGTCACAGACAGCTTTAACCTGCCCTTTGACAGAGGCTCACATACGAGCCGCTACATTTGTACCGTGTATTTGTTACCGGTTCAGATACAAGCCACCAAGTTTACGCCACTTTAAACCCTATTTTACTAACCTTAATGCTTAAAACTGATTGTTAATCGGCTACGGATGGATTAGTTTTTGGTAAAGGTTATATCATAAGGTTTACGAACATATAAACATACAATGGGTAAGATTAAGGACGGATTAAAAAATTAATGGCATATTGGAATAATGGAAAAGATAGTTAATGATTATGTAAATTTTTTGGACCATATGCGGACAAGAGTAGTGTAGTATAGTGTAGTGTAGTGTGACAAGTTATAGCATAAATTTCCTGTTAAGCTTATGGCAGTTCATGCAGGCTGAGTTAATGATAAGTACAGAAAAGCAGCCCAGACTGCAATGGCAATAATAATAAGAACAATAATAATAAAGTATCAGCATTTATATTTTTTGGTTAAATACTAAAAAAATATAAATGCTGATACATTGTAACATTAGGTGTACCCAGAATGTAATGTCTAAAACATTACAATGGATGGCAAAAACAGTTCAAGTAGGGCTCTAACAAGATAATGTAATACTATCTAAATGGCAGCATGCATTCTGCTACTCATTTCAAATATTATGATCATGCAGATTAATGAAATATCAACTTGTCCTCAGCCAGGACAAGCAAGGAAGTGGATGTTGTTATGACAAAAAGATTGATATATTTAAAATGAAATTAGTACATTTTACACTACATGTAAATTATTTACTTTTGTGTGTTAATTATTTATGTATATTTTCTTGTTTGAAGATTACTACCCTTCAAAATATGTTTTTTATAAACACATAGTCTTATGTTTATGGGAACATTATACATTGAAATTAAATTATTTTATCTGTATAATGTACTCTTGGCCAATGCTTGCATTGTGGTACCCAGTCTCTATGTTTTTTTCTTTGTTTGGTTTCCAGCTAATTGATAGGGTCGACAATTATTTTAAATTAGTTAAAATTATTATGTTATATCCGAATAAGACAATTGAACAAAGATTTAAATAAATAACCACCTGAACGAAATCTTTCTTACAATTATTTCCTAAGTCAATGCTCAGATGACAGACACAATATTTTTGCCATTGTGTCAATATATATTGTGATATTGTGTAAATGAGAATGTTTAGGCAGTACAACACATAATATTTAATTCTGCGTGATTTAAGCACACATTACTTATAATTCATCTGTTTATACCAAAGCAATGATTTGTAAAGCAAAACATTCAATAAAAAAGAAACTTAATTGTGTGATATGTGGCAGAATTAATGTTATATTTTCTAATTAGAATCACTAATATGCTTAGGATGCAAAAAGTTTTAGATTCTTGAAAATGCTAGTTTTTGGCACTAGGAATCTTTAATGTAGAAGACTTTTTTTCTAAACGCCCCTAAGGCTACACACCAACCGAGAGTGCTATTAGACATGTGATTTTTTGTTTATATAACAATCCAGACCATTGTTTGTAAGATATTTTAAATAAATATTTACATTTAGCATGCAAAGAACAATGGAAAATGCGCAGATTTCTGCAATCACCGTATCATCACGAGTTTCCAATGGAATCCAAAATAATTATATGTATGCTTCGATGAATAATGAAATGATAAGCTCTCCAACACGTAAAAATAGCTCATGTAAAGCCACAACAAAAGTAAATATCAAAATAATCATTACCTTCACTTTCTCGAAATGTGTTAAATCATGCAACTGTCACAGAGTATCCGCTAACCAGCGCACAAAACACATAAAACAAACTGTCCAAAATTAAACAATAACAACAGTTCACAAGTACACTTTCATCACAAATTTTTCACAAGAGAAAAATTTCATGACCATTGGCACGAATCCACGAAAATTTTTGACATTTCATCACAGTTCGATGAATACAACATCAATGAATTTCCAAAACAAAGACCGTTTCCAAAAACATAACATGAAATTAATCACTGGTTAGTGAATATAAGGTGTGAGTAAGAATAAGAAGATATGATATACATAGGTAGTTTCTAAACAATAAAAATAAAAATATGCTAATCTATCAACGGATACCCGACATAATACTAAATTACTAATAGTTCTCTATGTACCCGACCGAGCGATCAGATAGCACTAGAGCTTACATGAAAACATAAATCAAGAACAACCGGTAACATCAATTAAATTTACGGTTTTCTTAAATAATATTTTAGTCTTTAGACCAATCTTAAGATATTAAATAATTTACATTATATATTAATGTAAATTATTTAATTATCATAAGATTATACCAATTATTATAACAATTTTAACCAGTAAATTAATAATATATTTCTAGAATATAATATTCTTAAAATATAAAGCCGATATTCATTAACCAACATGTTTGCCAACACGGATTTGACTATTGTGCGCTGTGTGTAACTAATAACACGTTGGCCACAGCTCCACAATGAGATAGCTTGTGTACATTGAGATCGCAACTTATACGGATCTCGCCTCTCATAGGCACAGCTACGCACAAGCACCTGACCCATTATATTTAAATCTCTCAGAAGAGATTTAAAATATTTTTTACACAAAAGCCTTTTGTTTATTTTAAATGAGCATACTTACCAAATGCATGATGATAAACAAAGCGGTAACCTGTTTCGAAAATTGTTAGTAAACCTTTAGTTTAAATAATAATTATAAGATTTTATGAAGTCAGGAATTTTAGGGAACTCAGGAGCAAATGTGATTCCAAAATTGTTCTCTTTCATTATGGTATTAATAAATGAAGCTGAGGTGAAGTAGCTTCCAGTTATCAAGCAGTTAGCTGGTATTTTCTTATACCCCTTATGGCCAGTCCCACAATTAATAAGTAAAGTTATCTGATAGATAAATCTCATGCTGTCTCACTTTTGTTCGGTTAAAGAAGAGAGATAGCGAGACTTTTATTTTAGAGATAAATGCTATTTGGAGAGGGTGGGACAAGCCCTTAGTCTTGCTTTACAATTTCTTTTACAATTAGGTAATTAAATGAGACTGTAAACATACTGTTTGGATTAAGCTTAATCAAACCATACTAGGAATTCGTGCTTTAATATTTTAATAAGCGTTCGTTGTCGGTGGTCACTATATTTAGGTATCATGATTGCAACTGCAGTAACTGTAATAAGTAGGTTTTTGTCTCGCTTGTTGGGTCGATTAGTGTCATTGGACTTTATTTTAAAAAAAGATTACTGGAGCATCCTTTGTTATATAGATGCCCGGTAAATGGCAAAAGGCTCGCTATCTATTAGGGATATAATCACAGCTGGCGAAATTGGAGTAAAATACACGTCTAGCACTGGAAATTCTAAAATTTATAAATATAAATAAATTATGTTTTATTGCTAAATAATACTTTTAATTCGATTTCCTGCCTGTAAACACTTAGGTCTATTGCTAGGAGCGCAACGCCTCTTAGCTAAGCTCAGAAACTTGACTGCGATCTTTCATACCTATTACCGTTGGTGCTAAATTCTCGCATTAGCTAAAAAGTAATCGAGATTGGGGAGACGACTGCAAACCATGGCAATCTGTCACAGAATAACTACTTACATGTTTATAACGCAGTCTACAGTCTACACTCTGTGGCAATTGTGAAATTCAGTCACATATATGTTATGTATGAGTAGCGCGCCAATGACCACTCCTACTTTCATTGACCGTTTACTGCGATCCTCTAATTCGTAGGTACAGCAACAATCACTGGTCACAGTAGCACCCTAGGCGTGGCGTCATCAATATTTATCAGTATTCTCACTTAGACGTGTGGTAAAGTCATCTATACTAATACATATTATTATAAAGCTGAAGAGCTTGTTTGTTTGTTTGGTTGAACGCGCTAATCACAGAGTACATTATATATACGGGGCGCTAATCTCAGGAACTACCGGTTCGAATTGAAAAATTATTTTAGTGTTGGATAGCCCATTTATCGAGGAAGACTATAAGGCTATACAACATCATCACGCTACGACCAATAGGAGCGGAGCAGCAATGAAATGTTGCAAAAATGAGGAAAATTCTCTTATATGAAGCAGACGAAGCTGCGCGGGTCAGCTAGTAATATAATATAAGCAGATGCAAACGATTTCTAAGCTATTGCCAAGCGTACTTCACGAACGACAATAAAAACAGCTAGACACTACTATTGGAACGGAAAATAAAGACGTCTTTCCGTTAACATGTTATATTGTTAGCAATAATTGTTTCGTTTCAAGTTACCTCTGATTTCATATAAATGTACAGAAAGAGTGTTTTGTTTTAAAACCTTTCCGTGTATCTTCTAGTATTTGTTTATTAGTAGGTACTCTCTCCTACATTATTTGTTTGGCGGTTCTAATACAAGTATCATTTACAAAAATATGCTTTTTAATAAGATGCTATAGGTATTTTATAAATGTAATTATCTTTGTTTGGGTATGATGATTGTAATACGAGTACCTACTTAGTACCAATTTGAAGCGTGTATTAAGGTACCTACTTATTTAAATTTACAACAATTAATACAATCAATCTAAGAGATCACTGTGTAAATCGGGAAATAAAAGAAAAGGGAAAATAAGCTACCTATATAATTCATTATATCATCTATAAATAACTACTTCTAGAGTACAAGTTAACAATCCAAATAATTATTGTAATAAAAGAATTTGTCTAAAACTACGACTTGGCCGGTGTAGAGAATCCAAGAGGTGGATATTTATTTAAAATCTCTTCCATGGTTGACGGATAAAACGCCATAAACTTGAATCTTTCGCCCATCTTCTTAGGATCAACCAGCATGTCGTAGCACATTTTAATTTTTTCTCTGTCTTCGTCTGATTTTGCATTTTGCATCAATACCTGTAAAGTAATAACATTTATAGAAATATCTATGTTGTGTTTCATAAAATAAGATTTTATAACACTGTACCAGTTATAGAGTGTAAACTAAAATGCATAGATTATTTTAAAATGAAATGATTTGGTGATAGATTCTGACGCAATGGCGTAGCGTGTATGTCAGCCACCCGGGGCGGAAGAAAATTTTGCCGCTCTCTTATTTAGGTATTTTAATTTCAAAGACTATAATATACAGAAATTCTAAATAACTTTTCAGCAAGAACAGTCATCATTATTGTGTATAGTACATCTACCCATTTCCTGTGCGTTCAAGGCAACGTCATATAATATTTGGTATACACACTTAAATGCATAAATTGGAAATGCTATGGGCTAATTGAGTGATTAACATGCTATAATTAATGCGCAGTTATGTCAGTAACAGTCGTTACATTGTATAGTGATGATCGAATGAATCTACCACTAAGGTAAAAATTATTCTTACTTCAAGTCGCGCTGTAGCCTGACACCTCTCCAGGAATTCACTTTGCTTCACTGGTCCTACAACTAGTGCATAATTCTCCACAGACGGTGACTTGGCCGCTGCTATTCTCAGTTGACTGAAATCCACGTCAGCAGTAAGATCGCAGTGGCCCGGTTTCTCTAGGGGATTGACAACCTGATGCTTGTGGAACGCCTGCAGAAATGAAAGAATGTAGAACATATAAAACACATTCTATCTACATTAACGGACTAAAAGAATATTTAGACTGGGAATAACAATTAGTGGGTCACATAATATGTCGTCCTATGTCGGCATCGAACCCACAACATTTGCCGCACTGGCAGTGGCGAGGCGACCACTTAAACCGGTTCATTATATTATGTATCATTTCAATTAAGTGGAAAATATATTGATGACTTTTTTTTAATAAAAAAAAATCAATAGACTGAAAGGTGTAATCACCAGCGGTAGACGTCAACGACTTAGCTGTGGTCGTTGATCTGATTGTGTTTCAGCAAAGCGTATAAAATTATAGAGCATTACAGTCGCGTTCATGAGCGACGGTACTATTATTTATTTTATTTTGTTCGGCAATCATACAGTGTATATAACAGCAAATACAACATGTGTTAAAACTATGTACCATTTATATGTTTTCGCAGATACATAACTAAAAAGCTTGTTGTATAATACTAATCGTTGGTAAAAATGGTAATGAGAAGAAAACTAAACAAAATAAAAAATAACAAAAGAATTGTAAATTACCTACACATTATGATAGCTACATCGAGACTTACCCTAAAAGTATCACCTTTTTCCCCTTCGTGTCCATAATCTGCTATCAGTGCCAAGCCACCACTCTCGTCCACCCTTTTCGCCAACTGCCTCGCAATACTTAGGGATCTTGCACTAATCTCTAGTTCCGTTTTATCACCAGCGTCTAGCGGTGGTCTGACTAAGGTCTTGACTGCGTTGTTGGCTTCTGCAGCTATTCTGTAGTATAGCTTGTCTTGTCCGTCTATATCTATGAGTAATTCGCGCCATCCGTTTTCAGTTTTCTGGAAAGGAATTTACTATGATATTCCTTGCACTGTAAATAATACATACATACATAGATTCACGCCTGTATCCCAGAGGGGTAGGCAGAGACTACAGATTTCCATTTGCTACGATCCTGACACACTTCTCTGGCTTCATTCACTTTCATCACATTCCTCATACACATCCGTCGGTGACAAATAACACATGTGAGTAAAATCGAAATATTGCTTGGAAAACCTCTAAAACTGAGAAGTATACCTATTACTAAATATGAAAATTGATACTAAATATCGATTAACATAAAGAGTAATAGAAAATAGAATTAAAATGTGAATAGCTGTTAAGATATTAAGTCACAATTTGGTTGATTTTAATTATAGAAA
This sequence comes from Catocala sponsa, assembly GCA_963564715.1. Classification (NCBI taxonomy): domain Eukaryota; kingdom Metazoa; phylum Arthropoda; class Insecta; order Lepidoptera; family Erebidae; genus Catocala; species Catocala sponsa. The sequence goes on along the minus strand of OY751346.1, from coordinate 5,768,151 downwards.
AATTTATCCAAGCAACATAAGAATCAAATATATATACTAGAAAACATAGTCACAAAGCAGTATCTTTTCTAAATATATTTGTTTGTATTTATAACTTGGAAACTATGATATCAACATTTCAATTAACATTTTATAAGGAAGCATTATCTTTGTATCAGTATAACTGATATGCCACATACAGAGCCCGGCAAACATATTGAACAGGGGGCGGCGTGGTGGGGAGGGTTTCCGCACGTATACTTTGTACGTGCGCGAACCCTCCCCACTACGCCGCCCCCTGTTCAAGATGTTTGTCGGGCGCTGTAGATTAAGATAATAGTACCAAAATTTAACATATAGATAAATAATATATTTTTTAACAAGGGATGTGTAGCCACTTAGTATTTTGAGCTCAGGATTAAAAGGTTTAAATCGAATCTTTTGTCTCATAGCTTACCTCAAACTTGTGTATTGGCAGAACATCAAAGAACTCATGTGCAATATACCATGAGAACTCTTTAGGTACTTTTAACAAATCATTGTACCAATATACTTTAATGCCACTTACTGTCTCACCCTGAAAATAACAGCATATTAAAATTAAGACAATTTGGTAAATCTACAATAATAATAGTCAAACACTTTGGTGGCCTCGATGGCATAGTGGTTAGTGTAACTGACTGCCATGCCTGAGGTCGCAGATTCGATTCCCGTACAAGTCAAATATTTGTCAAAGTCAAAGTAAAAATCATTTAGATGCAGTGGTTAAGATAATTTCGGTGGGACATGCCACTTAAAAATTAAATTATTATGTATTTTATATATGCAATCTTTGACAAACTTATATTTGATAATATAAATAATAGGAATCAAATTAATTTCGGATGTATTAAAATAGTTAGATATATGGTTAGTATTATGTTTAGGCTATGATGGAACTGACATACACTGTGCGTAAAAGTTACAAAAAAAAACAAGAATAGAAAAAAAAAAAAATTAGAATCCGTCTATTTTTGGTCATCATCCAATGACCATATTAATATACATAAGTTCCCAGCCAACCTAAAATATTACCTCATAGTTATGTGGTAAGTTAGGGTCCACTTCTCTGTGTGATATACAAAGTTTGTTAGCCTGCACAGACTGCATTGTTGAAGAGACTTCTACAAGATGTAAACTGAGATCCCGTGATTGATAGCCTAGGCGATTAAGCACCTGAAATTTAAAATTATGTTATTGGCTAGTAACAGTACAAATTATACCTTACTAGCCTTATAAATCTCTAGTCTAGACAATTGTGTTACAAGAACCACATATATCTTTATAAGCCCACAAAACCTGGCTGTTTGCCTTGCTTATTCCCAAATGCACACCAGTAGGTTCTATTAAATAAATAGTAATAATTACAGATTATGCCATTAACCGCTAGTACATGGGAATTTGTGAGCAAAACTACTGCTATTTTATGGTGATGAAATCTATCTATTATTTTTTTATAATTACATTGGGCACATTCTAAGAATGTCTTAATTTTCATATTTAGCAATATATGTACATTATTTATTAGTCTGAGGTAAACTTACCCTCAAAATATCTAATAGCAAAGTGCCCTTACCAGGCCCAAGTTCAACAATCTGAAGAGGTTTACCAGGACCCATTTTTTTAGTTTCAGCATAAAACCAAACACCTAATATTTCACCAAATAGTTGACTTATTTCTGGCGATGTAATAAAGTCTCCAGCATGACCGATGACTTCTTTTTTCATGTAATAACCTTCAGTGGGATTTGTGATAACAATGTGCATGTAATCAGCAACACTTATAGGTCCACTTAGTCTAATTTTTTCCTTTAAAATCTCCATTAAACTCGGCGTAGAGCCCGGCGCAGGCATTTTGAGAGTTTTTGGATCAGGACGCTTAACAACTTTAAAACTATAACCCCTGGATATAGTTTGAGGTATTAGTAATTTGTTACACATCCTAAACACGATGCGGGAATTCATTTTGGTGATAAAATTATAAATAATACGTTCTATTATAGTGATTGAGGTTATTGTTTTGAAAATGTCATTATGACAACCAGCTGATTTTACAGTGTCGCACTTTGGTCCTACTACCAGTCAGTACCAGTATAGTATAATGTCTTTGGGTCCAATATCTTAGTTCTTCAACTTCTTCAATATCTTTGCAATACGTAGACAGAGGAATTTCTCTGTCTACGTTGCAATATCTTTACTGTGGTAGCTCGTTCTCTATTATATTGGTATTGATAGTGAGTAATGGTGTTAGAAATCTAGTTAAGATTTTTAACATTTGATTCAATAATTGGTTTTTATAAGGATTATGAGAGGTATAGAATTAGATAGTTTTCAAATTATAGTATATAAGCTTAGATAAGTAAAAATAAATTCGGCAATTTCGGTAAATACCGGTTTTTACTAAACACATTTTATTTGTTGTTTAGTGTGGTTTTTCTTAATGTATTCGTCGGTATTCGTTGTCTTAATTGTACAAACAATTACCATTTTGCTAAAAAATAGTTACGTCTATGAACCTATTAGGATAGTGAAGTTTTGAGCTTGTCATCATTATCTTTATTCTTGCATTTGCATTGTATGTGCGTTTTTATCTTGTAGGTGATAGGCCTTTCGGATGGATCTGACTCCGTACGTAAATAGTGGGTGCCTATATATTCATTACAATTGTTTAGACAAAAGTAGGCATGACTTTTGCTATGTCTTTCCTATAATAGACGTCGGTAATCCTATGTTTCATTTCATTTATTTATTCAGAGAACAGTTTTTACATTGTATGCGAATGTTTTTTACAATTTATAAATAATTACAATAATTATTATGTAAATATTGATTGTACACTCGGCTACACAATATCAAGAGACACCTATACACCCTCCCCAAGACACCCTATATACGCATAACTACGCTACATACAAAATAGAGAATTGTCAGAAAGGGACAGTGCATAGTGGTGTCGATGTAATGATAAGGATAGAGCGTAAGTCATAACCAAAATATAACGCACTCTCTCACACGATTCGCAGCGATCAACTTGTAATAGTTCAAAGTCCAAACAGTCTAGGTTGATATGTCGCCGTGTGTACGTATGTGTAAATATAATGAAATTAATTCAATTTATGTCAATCCATAAAATCGAATGGCTATTTCTCGGACCACTTATTATGACACAGGGCTATTTACTTGGCTCTTCCGTTGGTCACACTGTTAGTGACATCTTTGTCAATTTTGACAAATTGCTAATGATGTTGACATTGACAAGTGCATGTATATCTTCATCTTGTACTGCGCGGTGGATAGTAAAAGTTACTAAAAAGATATATAAATTTATTATTCAAATAACTTGTTAAACTTTTCCAAAACAACACGGTGTAAAAATATTATTGCTACGTATGTGGATTAGTGCTGAACAATTTATAAACCGAAGATTATAAAGGTTATGTTTTGGTTCACCACGTGAAGGTTTAGCGAAAACAACGTCGTGGCTAACGTATGTTTCTAGTAGTAATTCTTAACATAAACGAATAAAAAGATGGGACAAATGGATGACGAGTTCTATTCAGGGGTAAATGACGTTCGAAACAATAAAATTAATAATGATCCTCCGGAACGCAATGGAAGGATCATTGTCAGAAATATATCTTTTAAAGCTACAAAAGAAACTTTAAAAGAGCATTTTGTCAAATTTGGAAACGTAAATGAAGTTAACCTTCTAAAGAAACCGGATGGAAAATTAGTTGGATGTGGATTTGTCCATTTCGCCGACGTTGCAATGGCTGAAAAAGCTATTGCAGCTACAAACAAGAAACCATTCATGGGTAAGCTATTTAATTTAGTTTTGTGAAATAGTCGCTTTCTTTGCTGCTGTTGGTACACAAGAAAGTTGTGGCAAAAGGATGAGACAATTTTTTGATTGCCTCTTGTATATTCATCTAGTCTGGACTCTATGCATGACCTGACGATTGATGTTGGGAACTTAAATTTAATTTCAGTATACAGTGTTAACAAATTGATGCTTAATTTATTTCAGTATATTGTATATTGTATGGATTTAATTTCAGTATACAGTGTTAACAAGCTGATGGACTTAATATTACTAATTTAGAGTAATGAATTTAGTTTCTCACCATCAATTCTAAAATTACATATAAGATAAACTTGCAGATGGCTAGATTGTTTCCTAAAATCTAGAAAATTAAATACAGATTACATAGCAATCTTATTTAAACAAGATACTTAATTGTTATATGTAAATAAACAGTTATTCATTTAGGGAGAGCAAAAGCAGGAGAGACCTGTGGTCTCTCCTGACTAGGTATAGTGGGATTGCTAGCCAGGAAGAGAGTTTTTAGTTAGTCTTATCCTTTTGGCTGAATGTTTTGCCTGGACCTAGACAAGATAGATAGATTCTAGGAAACAAGCTAGCCGTCTACCAGTTTATCTCTTATCATAATTATGTAATTTTAGAATTGATGGTGAGAAGCCAAATTCATTACTCTAAATTAGTTATATTAAGTCCATCAGCTTGTTAACACTGTATACTGAAATTAAATCCATCCAACTCTGTAGTATAAACTTGCTGAGGTTAATCCCCAAGAACATGATTATTACTGATTCTCTTCATTTCAGATGTCTAACCAAATACTTATTTCAGATCGCCCTATATATGTATCGTTTGCGGTGCCAAAAAAGAACTATGTACAAAACATGCAGAACAATGTTACTAGAACAAGGTTTAATAGTGCTTCTTCAGATGACAACAACAAACCCAGTTTTAAGAGTAAGTTCCTAATAAATTTAATTATTTAATTGACTTTGTCTGTACTTAGACATCATTATATACACATGCAGTTTGGCAAATATGGCTCTTGTCTATAAAGACAATGTATTTGCCAGCTAAATATTAAGTTCTACATAACAGAGCACATACCTATGGATCCTTTAGGAATAATAAATTGTTATTTATGACCATTGTGAGAATTTAACCAAGCACACAGTGGTCACACTTATTAGTCAAATGTCTATTTGAATGACTATAATTAAAAGCAGTCATAAATTTATTATTGCTAAAATACAGATAAGCATTATAATTTCCTTAAAACAATGCTGTGACAAGAGTGTAAGACGCGGTTGGACTGAATGACAGAGCTCGATATTCAAATCAGCACGCGGCCACCATAGTAAAATTGTATGGAGGATTTGAAGTGCTTTTTTGATAAATATGTATCTTTATTGTCAACCAATAACTTAAATATTTGGGATGGACAAATTGTAATATAACTATTTATGTTTCGTTTAAGCTGTAAAATAGGATAGATTTCTACTGTTATAATCTAAAAAGTCACTTAATACGAGCCTACGTTTTTGAATTTTTCGTGCAAATTTGCGTAATTTTGTAGGCAAAAATATTAATTATTTAAAGTTTTTAACACAGAGTTATTGTAAACAGATTCATTGTTATGGTAAATGTATATTTTATATTTGTATTAAACAAAGTGTTGATTTTATCAACTTAACTGTAACCGCCTGTTTTGGCACATTTCGCTCGGCGCAGTCTTAAGAAGTTTTTTAGATTAGTTAAGAATTTCTTCTATTTACATTAGTTAAAAATATATTATTCTTTGCCAGAAGTAAAATACATATGGTTTTATACTATAATTTGATTTTTAATAATTTAATATACATTATTTCAGAAGAGACACCAGAACACACCGATAAAAAAAAAGAAGACAAGAATAAACTTCGGGTAAACCGAAATGCGCGTCTCATAATCCGAAATGTATCATTTAAAGCAACAGAAGAAAGTCTGAAAGAGCATTTTGAGTCGTATGGCGACATATTAGAGGTGAAATTGCTTAAGAAGCCAGATGGGAAGCTTGTTGGATGTGCATTTGTGCACTTCAAAAATGTGCCGATGGCGAAAAAGGCTCTGTTGAACACCAATATGAAACCATTCTTAGGTAAGCTATATTCAGACACGCATGCCTGATTATATATTTCAATCAGTGAATATAAACATAATGGCGTCTAAGTCAAGTTGGCAGTAGAAGCATTACCAACATTGATCTGTAGTATTGGCTACATCATAAAATAGTCACACTTAACTTTTAGTAAAGGCATTTCCTTTTTTCTAACTGTTACAAATTCAAATTGCTCAAATGAACTGTCAGTTGCCAAAAACGCGTCTGCTCGCTCTCTTAAGGTCGAAATAAGAATGTGCTCCATAAATATCTATAAGTAATTGTTACACAATGTTATTTTCTATAAGTTTGTATCAAGTGTAAGTAATTATTGTGTATACAATTGTTGGCAAACCTAATAAATAAAGTAAAATAACTCTGGCTTATATGGTGTTGATGCAACAATGAAACAGTTCATTTAACACATCAATAGTCTAATGACTTTCAAATTTAAAACTAATTAATCAGACCATATTAAACAATCTCCGAGAGAAATTAGTCAGTAGTTATCCAATTATTCCTTCCTTTAAAAATAACTTAGGTTCTCATACAGTTCTCAAACATTATCTATACCATATTTCAATAAACAGCCTTTAGCAGCTTAGCATAAAAACCTTATGAATTATTTGGGAGATAGAATTTACTTTAGTATTTTCCCTATTAGTATATAGACTTAAGCCATAATGCTTCTTTTGGTAGTCACAACCCTTAGCCATGAGAATACGACAGAGAAGAAGAAGTATATAGGATAACATTACCTGCCTTTATCCCAGGTCGCCCGATATCCGTGGATTGGGCTGTAGCGAAGAACAAATACATGCAGCATCAGGTTAACCAACAGCTGGAACTGGAAGAGAATATAAAGAAAGAAGATTCAGACAGTGATGATGAGGATCAGAAAGCCTTGAACATATCCAGTGAAGAAGTTAAGACAGAGGTGAAGAGTGAGAGTAAGTGTTTTACTTCAGAGCTCAATTTTGCTCAATTTTTTTATGGGTTCTATTATATTTTCTTTCTTCAGAATTTATTTTCTAAGCCTTTGGAATCGCAGCAAGACCCTGGCGGCTAATATAACAATAAGCTTTCAATTATGTCTGACATTCTAAGTATAGCCTATGGATCCTTGAATTAGTTTAGCCTACTCTGTATAAAAGACGCTGCACAGCACTTGGTCGTATCGCCACTGCCACCACGCTTTCTGTTGTGGGTCTGCATCATGGGTGAATTATTTGTGTGATCAACGAATTATTTTTCTGTATCTGTATGTACCTTGAGTCTCAATTGTATGATTGTTAAGTCCCTTGAGATACAGAGCTTTATCCCTAGTGTAGGAGTTATAAAAAAACACAATGAGTCAAATTAAAAGTCTTCCTGCTGGTGGTATCCTTGATGTCTACCCTTCTATTGGCACACAACACAAGGCTCTCCTTGCAATCTTCTGTAGGGTGAAAGCATTCTTCAAATCTGGTTATTCCAAGTTTGGACATGATACATGCTGCCTTCAGACTAAAACGTAAATAAACCAACATGTCGCAACAGGTGACGAAGATTCAAACTCAGATAAAGACAGCGATTCGGATTCGGATGGTGACGAGGATGAGAAAAGCGATCAGAAACAAGAGTCAGAAGACGAAGACCAGAGCGAACATGACAGCGAGGACGCCGAGGAGTCTGATGAGGAACAGGACGAAGATGTAGAGGAAGAGGAGGAAGAAGTCCAAGTTAAACCGCATCAACGGTTAGTAGAGGCTTTATCGTTTATGTTGTACTAGATGTTCCCGCGCACAGTGTGTTATTTTGTCTTAGTTGCGGACATGCTCATTTTATGTGTTTTTTGGAAAGCTAACAATCAAACTAAACCTTTATTAAAATTCCGCCGGCTCTAACTACTATAGTTTAAGAGAAATTAATTAAATCGAGAAAAGTCCTTAAAAACCATAGAAACAGAATATCTCGTTTTTGGATTTAAATTTTACACTAAATGTTTTAAGGTGTGATAGGTATTTACTATAGGAACCATTATTTTCTTAAAAACATTAAAAATCTTGCTCACACAGGATTTTTTTTCCTATGATTTTGTAAATAATTTTTTCCGGTGATTCTCTTCATGATCGCGTTTTTTTTAATGCCTAAATGTTGATCACTATAATAACTATCGCCACAAAAAAAAAACAGATCCAACAAACCCAGGATTACGGAAATATTGAATTTTAAAATTGTGAGCTAGGGTTGTCAATCAAAACTGTGAGCAACATACAATACTTACTTCATGCAAATATTACTCATTGTGATTCATTATTTTTGACTCAGGTTTTAGCAATTGCCGGTTTAAATTGGGACGTGCATAGTTTACATAGTTTGAGTTTATATAGAAAATAGTGCAGAAAGATAGAGTCAATATAAAAAATATTTACGGTGGAATTCGATCAGTACATTTGTTTTGTGATATATCTTCGATGAAGGATATAAGGCCCAACAATGGTCATAATGTCCAACAGAGGACATGATGCCCAACAGTGGACATGATGCTCAACAGTGGACATGATGCCCAAAAGTGGACATGATGCCCAACAGTGGACATGATAATGTCCACCAGTGGACATGATGCCCAACAATGGACATGATGCCCAACAGTGGACATGATGGCCAACAGTGGGCATGATAAATAGCTAATTTTATATATATTCTTTTCGTTTATTAACGAAATAGTTATTTATTCTCGTTCCTGTGATGTTAGAGACTTCAAATTTTTACACTGTATATATTTCAAACCAACAATTAATTTGTATTTTACAAGAGACTGACATTCGCTTTATTCAAGAAATACAGACAAAAATCTTTTTCAAGAAGGTCAGTGACCTTTCACTAAGATATTTATATCTCCTAAATTAAGTGAAATATCAAAACGGGTATTTTTTGCAATGCTTTAGTAAGGTTTAATCTTCAAAGAAAAAAAATAAAACTGGCATGTCCGCAACTAAGGCAAAATAATACCCTGTGCCGCGGTTTCACCCGCGTTTATCGTTACTGCGCCGCCCCTGTGGGTCGTAGCGTGATGTTATATAGCCTATAGCCTTCCTCGATAAATAGACTATCCAACACTAAAATAATTTTTCAAATCGGACCAGTAGTTCCTAAGATACGCGCGTTCAAACAAACAAACTCTTCAGCTTTATAATATTAGTATAGTAGGTCTGGTATCATAGTAAGTGCTATAGGGCACAAATTAAAAATGGTAAACTAAATACAATGCTTCAAAATATAAGCACTTACACAGTAGAGAAGTTCGATGTAAAGTCAATTTTGGATCAAGTATGCCCGATTATAAAATATCACAAGCAATTGCACAGCGGGTAGCGAATAATATGTGAAATATGGGTGATTAGAAACATGAAAAAAAGTGGAGACATTATGGGAATATATCGCTATTACCCTCGCACCTCTGTACTTACGCTAAGAATGCGTGTGATAAAAAATATGTATCTTTTAGAAAATTCAAAATCATAAAGTTGCATGCTTTATGATTTTAAATTTTATTTTTGTAGTTTCAAGTTTCTTAATATAGTAGTTTGATCCCACACAGGACAAAAATTGTAATGTTCAGGATTCGGATGTTCTTTATGTCCATTGTTTGAATGTTTTTAAAGTCTCCCATGACACAGAAGATATGCCTAGTGCGGCGGTTAGCTTTAAAAACGAAATATGAAGTGAGCTGCCAATCTTTTATAGTTATACTTTCAAAATATTTATAATAAATATTACACTTTTTCTCTTAAGATTAAAATATTACAACACTTTTTCTCTTAAGATTAAAAAAAGACACGCCTCTTGATATTTTTACTGAACTTTTTGCTTGCAGTATAAAATTAAACGATGCCGAGGACGGGTGTACGGTATTCATCACGAACGTTCCGTTCAGTATAGACAATGACCTGCTAAAGGAGTTCGCAGAGAGGACCGGCCCCGTCAAATACGCGCTCATCTGTATGGACAGGATGACTGAGCATTCTAAAGGATCTGGCTTTGTCAAGTTTGCTGTAAGTATTTAGTCATTTTATTTTCTAGCTTATTATGGTACACAATATGTATGTCTAGATTAAATGGCCATCTCGCCAATACGCGGCGGTGGTTATTGCAAATAATTAAACAAATTTGAAATTGCCCTATGGACCATATAGGCTCGCTCTCTTATAATTTTTTTTTTTCCTTAGCCACTGCTGGGCAAAAGCCTTCCTCTTGGATTTCCAAACCACTCTGTTCGAAGATATTCCCTACCAGTCCCTTTCGAAAACGTCCAAGTATAATAATATACATATATTCTTCTCCCCTAGCCTTTATTATTCCCAAGTCACTTAGGGTCGGCTTTCTAGTCTAAACGGATTTGACTGGATATCAGTTTTTACACGGAGCGACTGCCATCTGACCTCCGCAATCCGAAGGCTAACGATACCCTAAGGCTAGACCAGTGTCAGGATATTAGAGGGCACTGACTTCCCAATAACGACTGCCATAGATTTTCATGGCAGCCGGGACCGACGGCTTAACGTGTTCTCCGAGGCACGGAGCAGGCGATAATTGTCAATCAATACGCACATAATTTTGAAAAGTCATATAACTTCCGAAATTCAGAGGTGCGCGACGTGGGTTCGAACCCGAGACCCTCTGCTGCTCTGCATTGCAGTCTGTTGGTCTCCCCACTGAGCTATCGCTGCTAATAAGCATAATAATATTGAGACCTAAAAATATAACTCGACTGTTATCATGTAATGTACGTATAGACCACATATTATGTAATAAGGAGCCAGTTTATTGCAGTCTACCGGGTACATACATAGATCCTGTGCTTATCACTACATATTACAAAACAAAGTCCACGTCTGTTTTTTTTTACGGATTTTCAAGCGGTTTTCTTCAATAGACGAATGATTCATGAGGAAGGTTTAGGTGTATTATATAATAGATGTTCCCGCGGTTTCACCCGCGTTTATCGTTACTGCGCCGCCCCCGTGGGTCGTAGCGTGATGTTATATAGCCTATAGCCTTCCTCGATTAATAAGCTATTCACCACTAAAATAATTTTCCAAATCGAACCAGTAGTTCCTGAGATTAGCGCATTCAAACAAACAAACAAACTCTTCAGCTTTATAACATTGGTATAGATTCAAGTGCTCTCTCTTTACAAATCTAACTTCATCTTTCCACATGGTTTAGGATAAAGAGCACGCCGACACATTCCTGTCGCTGCCAGCGGAACAGCTGAAGCTGGACGGTCAGGTCCTGCAGGTGAAGCCGGCGCTCAAGCGAGAGAACTTACAGAAAGGGAACAAGAAGGAAGCTAAGGACAACAGGAACTTGTATCTAGTCAAGGAAGGAGGTCGGTTTTTTAATTTAGACGAGCCACTGGCCGAAGACGGGTTATGGTCATACTAAATTATGCTCTCGGGGAAGGAAAGAATGAACGAATGGTCATCATTCATGCAGGCTTGTAGACTAGAGGATTTTTGTGGATTTTTGACTTAGAAATATTGACATTTATTATTGATGGCTGCTTCAGTGGCGAAACCTTATTGATGATATGATTCTCGTGTCTTGTGGCTTTCTGTCAAGAAATTCAAGTAGCATTACGGTGTTCGAAACGGTACCCGGTAAGCCCCTAATCACTTAGGACTTATAGCTTTAATAATAATAATTTGTTTCCCTCACACATGTTTGTACATTATATTATGGCTTTATCTAATACTAGATGTTCCCGCGGTTTCACCCGCGTTTATCATTACTGCGCCGCCCCCGTGGGTCGTAGCGTGATGTTATATAGCCTTCCTCGATAAATAGGCTATCCAACACTAAAAGAATTTTTCAAATCGAACCAGTAGTAATCACGCAGAATAAACCAGGAGAAACATCGTTTGTACTATGTCTGTAATGGGTAATTATTTTGCTGCGATGTTATTTTAAAACTGCTATATCTCCTAAGATATTCATTGAAATCGAATGATGTAAAGGGCAATTTTGTTTTAAATTAAATACTTGTGATGAATAACGTACTTATTTGGATAAGGATTAATATCATGTTTATAAAAATACCTTCGCAAATAATGCATTATTTTAGAACAAATTTCGTTAGCATAAAAATGGTTATAGTGAGCCAACCTTAAAAGATAGACATATGCTGTCGCGGACGTTTTTTTAGAACTTTTAAAGGGGAACAATTCTATCATACATGATTTTTGCGAAACTTTAACTGTTTACGCAACGCACGCAGCGGAAGCTCTCAAAAGGAAAAAATACTCTCCGATTTTGAAACATTCTTCATTGGTGCTCCGCTCCTATTGATCTTAGCGTGATGATATATAGCCTATAGCCTTCCTCGATAAATGGGCTATCTAACACTGAAAGAATTTTTCAAATCGGGCCAGTAGTTCCTGAGATTAGCGCGTTCAAGTAAACAAACAAACAAACAAACTCTTCAGCTTTATAATATTAGTATAGATAAATAGAACAAAACATCTGTGAGAGACTGGTGCCCGAAATATGTATAAGAATAATTGTGCTACGGGTCACCAGGCCTCCAAGACTTGATGGTAGACATATTAGATCAAGTATAAACAAAATGTAAATATATTGTAAACTAGCTGTTACCTGCGACTTCGTCCGCGTAGATTTTAACTAAAAAGTGTTTGTCTCCGCGGAACCATGTTTTTTTTCTAAAATCAATGTAGCCTAAGTTACTCCTTATAACATCAGCTATCTGCCAGTGAAAGTCCAGTCAAAATCGGTTCAGCCGTTTCGGAGATTAGCCGGAACAAACAGACAGACAGACAAAAATTAAAAAAATTGATTTTTGTATAGGAACCTTATATACTTTCATATGCATTAGATAAAAATATGTTATTTTGACATTACAAACAGACACTTCAATTTTATTTATTTGTATAGATATTATCCATAATAAATAACTATATAATACCTGCGGAAGTATGTATGTATGTATGCATGGGCGCCGGCAGCAGAGTGCAAGGGGGTGCACTCGCACCCCCCTGTCAGAAAAAGAAATACATAGAATGTTTTCTTTTTTGATGTGCGAAATGTATTCAATAATATACTCGCATTTGAATTTGACATTACATTTATCTACATAATATACATGTATAATTCTATATTTTATATCAGTTAATAGTGTAATGTTTAGATGCAGATGCACCCCTGAAAGTAATTCTGGCGGCGCCCATGTATGTATGTATGTGTGTAATAATATAATAATAAACATTTATTTCAGATTTAAATCCATATTTTTTTAGTAACAATTACTTAAAAACTATGTTAGTATATACAATTAATAAAATTAATTCATGTACCTTACAGCCTATAGCCTTCCTCGACAAATGAGCTTTCCAACACTAAAAGAATTTTTCAAATCGAACCAGTAGATCCTGAGATTAGCGCGTTCAAACAAACAAACTCTTCAGCTTTATAATATTATTTTATATTTACAGTGGTCATAGCGGGCACTAAGGCAGCAGTAGGCGTGTCGGCATCCGACATGTCTAAGCGACTCGCACTAGAACGCAGCAAGACTCAGATGTTAAAGAATTTGAACAGGTAACTATAGCGAACTAGCTTTCAGCCGACCGTGCTATTCCAGGTTCGATACCTAGATTATTTTTATTATAATATAATAAATATTTATTTCGGACATTAACTCCATATTTTTATAGTAACAATTACTTAAAAACTATGTTAGTATATACAATTATTAAAAAAAATATTGCCAAGGACCTACTACTACCCAGGACAAGACCAGCGCCCCATGTGATGATAATAATAATAATATTCTACCACATACACACAACACCATCTAGCCCAATCTAAGCAGAGCTTGTACTATGGATACTAGACAATGGATAAACATACATATATCCTTTTTTTTGTAAATACATACATATTATACATAGAAACACCCAGACCAAGACAAACATTCATGTTCATGCACACAAACGTTTGACTTGTGCGGGAATCGAACCCGATGATAAGTTATAACTGCCGTTTTTGGTTATGTTATGTTCTCTTATCATTGTAAAAGCGAAATACAGCTTAACTGCTTTCTACCATAATGAGAAGCAACCAAAACGTGTTATTGGGAACGTAATAACACTGTTGAATGTGATGAAAGTGAATGAAGCCAGAGAAGTGTGTCAGGATCGTAGCAAATGGAAATCCGTAGTCTCTGCCTCCCTCTCAGGGAAACAGGCGTGAATTTATGTATGTATGTAATTACACTATTCCACTTTTAGACCTCACGCCGTTACTAAAAACTTTGCTTGCAGAAAACTGCAATAAAATCCAAACTAATATTACAAATGCGAATGTGAGTTTGTTTGTAACGATTTTACGCGTTAACTACTCGTCCGATCATCATGAAATGTAGCTTATACATTGTCAGGAGTACAGAATAGGACATAGGGTACCTTGCATCCAGAAAAAAAATACTGTTTCCGAGCCGCGAGCAGTAGCTAGTTCTTTATAAGCAACAATGCGGAGTATTAAATGTGCCCTATAGATAGTAAGCCCTCTTTTAAGAGAAAAGCAAACAGAACTAGCAAAATGTTTTTATTCTACATCTTTTCTCTTATCCCTACGAAGACATACGTGGTACTCTAAATCAGAGATTCCTTACCTTTTAACTGAACACTCACCAAATACCTTTTATTTTATGGAACCCCATATCAATCGATTACAAGTCAAAGACACTGTAATATAAATAAATAAAATAAAATAAATGAGAAAAAAAAAAGAACAAAAACTTTACTTCTCATCACATATTTTGTGTTATTTCAAAATAATATTTGTACTTAATGGTGGTCGTGGTTTATTTAACAGCCAAACATAAATAATTTTCCGGAACCCTGGTCACTTTTCTACGGAATCACTTTAGGAATCGCTGCCCTAAATTGTTATTCGGAGCTTCTAAATGAAATTATTTTGTGTGACAGATTCGTATCCCGGTACCGGATAGTGGTGTCGAACCTGCCGGCACACTTCGACGACGCGAAGTTACGGCGCGTGTGCGTGAGCGCCGGGGACAAGCGCGCCACCGTCACCGAGTGTCGCGTCATGCGCGACCTCAGGACTCCGCCGGGGAAGGATGGCAAGCACCCGTGAGTATCCAACGAGTATATTTAAAAATAATATGTGCTATGAATGTATTAAACGACATTATTTAAAATACGAGGTGCAAGGAATGTTCTTATGGTGAAGAAATTACAAGCTAGCGAAAACAGATGGCGCTGTAGTCAATAGTACACTATCCATGCAACTTGTTCTAGATACTGAATCGCGCTAGCTAAGTTTGCACGGCGAGTTACTCTATAGCATGTATATATATATCGTACAGAGATTTCGAATTATTGAGCTACGGCCCGCCAAGTACGATTACCCAGGATGACCGTAGGGTCCCCTTGTGTTGAAAGAACATAATACCTCATTTCTCTAGGCTTTACTAACACGGTCATTTAATCTACGAATTGCCGATTTTGTACTTATTTGATTACTATTTGATACTTACTTTAAATCTCTCCATACAAAAGTTGCTTTCTAAGCCTAATTTATTTGTCCAGTCCAAGCTTGTTAAAGACTATGAGTGAAAACATAATGATTATTTAGATACGGCTTCGTAAAATAATAATAATTTTTATTGAAAACCTTGTTACATTTTCACAATAATTAAACGATAATGACTACAGTAGTATAGACTGTGTCGTAGCCATTAACGCCCACATACGAATATATTTTAAATAACTAAGGTTAGTAAGGGCTTAATAACTAAG
The DNA here is from genome assembly GCA_963564715.1 of Catocala sponsa. Taxonomy (NCBI): domain Eukaryota; kingdom Metazoa; phylum Arthropoda; class Insecta; order Lepidoptera; family Erebidae; genus Catocala; species Catocala sponsa. Next base: position 5,752,353 of record OY751346.1, on the reverse strand, counting down.
GGTTAAATAACTAAGGTTAGTATGCTCATATTTGTGTATCAGGTCAAAAGGCTACGGGTTCGTGATGTTCACTCGGCACGAGGACGCATTGGCGTGTCTGCGCAAACTGAATAACAATCCTGACATATTCGACAGGAACAATGTAAGTATCGAGGATAATTACCTTAAGGACTTAAGCAGTAGTCATTTTCCAAGGATATCTCGTAATACATCAAACCTCCTTTCTTTTCTTTATTTAAAAAAAGGATACGCTTTGAGTCTCGTTGGAATTTTACAAACATACAATTCTTCTTCTTCTTCTCCTCCCTAGCCTTTATTATTCCCAAGTCACTTGGGGTCGGCTTTCTAGTCTAACCGGATTTGACTGGATATCAGTTTTTACACGGAGCGGCTGCCATCTGACCTCCGCAACCCTAAGGCTAACGACACCCAAAGGCTAGTTTACAAACATACAATTAACGGACATAAAATACATTCACACTGTGATCCACAAATAATTGTCTCTGTTTGGAATTCGAACCTTTTATGCTCAGGACAGTGGTAGCGGTGTGTCGGCGGCTTCTCCATTGCGCCATTTAGTCATGATTCGACGGAATGCAGACAGAATATTTTGCTACGACTGTGCTCAATGCTTTTAAGCAGCGGTGGCCCGATGTATAAGGCATTGTAGTTGCGAATCCTGCCCACTGCATAAACAACATAAACTACCTTCTAACATAAAAATTCTGACTTAGTTGTAGAGGTAAACAATAATAATTGTAATTTGTAATGAAAACGCTAGAACCTTCGATCAAATATACCATAGATGCACATTCTCATACAAAAACCGCGTCAATATGTGGCACTGACCAGTACTACTTACTTATAAGTGTCTGCATTTATTATGCAATCCAGGAAATAAACCGGAATAACCATTGAACGCCCACTGAGAAACATTTTGTAATAGTTTAGTTAAATCGCGTCAATGTAAAGCGTCCTAAGTGTGTTACTCGCGATACGCAAGCGTACTAAGTATATGGTACGGTCTCCACCGTAGTATTGGTGTCGATTCGCTCTCGCTTACGGGCAGCGCACGCAAGAGTGAGTGGGGCAGGTGCATAATATAGCGCATACGACTGATTTATGCACACTTTTGTTGGAGCCGTTTTTCGAGCGACGATCGTGCATCTATGGTATATTTGATCGATGGCTAGAACCCTTTAAAAAATACACGTGGAGTTCTTCTAGTCTCACACATGTATAATTGATATCAAACTAAATTATATACTGACTTATCATTTATTATTCACAGAGACCCATCGTTTCATTCTCAATAGAAGACCGAACAGCATTGAACGCGCGAAAGAAGAGATTAGAAAAGTCTATAGCTAACAATCCTTTAGCCAAGAAGGATGGCAACACAGACAACACAACCACAGACAATAATAAGAGGAACAGGAAACGGAAATCCAACGTGGTGCCCGACGAAAGTTACGCTGCGGCGAAGAGGAGAAAATTCGGCAAACATAAATTTAACCAGAATCAGAATAATGATAATAATTATAAATCAGGAAAGTTTGCTAATAAGCCTAGGGATGAAGAAATGGGCGAGTATACAGGGCTGACAGCAAAGGAAGGAGCTCAACACAAAATGAGGAGTAACCATAAACTGAGAGCACAAGCAGATATCCATAGACAAACAGTTAAACAGGAGAAGAAGAACAGCATGAGATCTCAGCGATTAAAGATGGCGGCAAAAGAACGAGTCAAGCAACCGAAACAGAAGATCAACAAGAATCCTAATAAAAAGAGAAATAAGAAATTTAGACCGCAATCTAAATTTGAAATGTTGAGGGGCTAGTGACTTGTTGCAGTTTGAAAATAGACATAGAGTATGAACTGAAATTTATAAATCGACTACTGTAATTGAATACAAAGTGTATTGTGTGTCTTATGACAATTATACACAATTACACATATTGTACTCGTATATTGCTGTGGAGAGGTACCCAAAATTGCCACCCGCATTTGCTAAAGCTCCATGAAAGCGAGCCTATTACTGCCTATTGCACACATTTTCATACTTTATGTTGCTTCTAGTATTTGCTAATAGTCAAACCAATTCTCTTCCACCAAAACCAATCCAACTCTTTGTCTGAGCTGATAATGGAGCTCAGGACCGGTTCTTGCCTGCCAAAAACTTAACGCATGTGCCACAATATTAAAAGTCAAGTTTTTTGGTATTTGTGTGTTCATAGTGATCATTCTGGATAATGTAAGATTTTTGTTCTGCATCTACGGACCAATGGTGTGAAAAACCTAAACAAGTATAGGTTGGAATATCTTTCTCCGTTATCACTTTTTAAAATTTTCAACACGATTCATGTAGGCAGATAGTCATTCTAATGAAAGAGATTAAAATTGGCCCTACTATATCTTTTCTTCTCCCTGGAACCTTGGATATTGCATCGTCGGTCCATTCTCTCTGTCAGAGGTAAAAGTAGGCAAAAATATTTTACACAATTATTCACTAATGTGTACACAGGTTTAAAGGCGCGATTCCATTAGACAAGTTACTTGCATGCAAGTTACTTGCATACAAGATGTATGCAAGTTGCAAATTGCATACATCTTGTACAAACCTGCACACAAGTTACAACTTGTATGGGGTAGTTTGAACTTGTACATATTTTTATTCAAGTGCACGTTTCGAATTTCGAACGAGTGACTTTTAGGTACGCACATGATATCAATCGCTGTACAAATTATCGAAACATAATGTATATTAGGTGGGCGCACGAGAAAATAATAATTTTTATTGAGGAGCGTCTTACACCCATGATAGCCTACTCAATTGTTGAACATCTCCACTTGTATGCAAGTGAAACCTGCATGCAATTTGCATACAATTTCTAGGCAAATGTGACGTCATACTTGCATGCAAGAGTTGCCTAATGGAGTCGCGCCTTTACATAGAACCGTTATAATGTATAATAATTCAAGTTGAACTGTAAATAAATTATAACCGAATTTATAATGTTGTTTTATTTTTATTGTACTTATAGAGTTTATTTGAATATTAGTTAGTTAACCTTAGTCCTTTCGTATGAAAGCGATTTGATTCCTTTAGAATACATTAAGTAAGTATCATACATGGTAGGTATCATATAATCATAAATTAATGTTGTCGTCATTGAAGGTAGATGAAGCCGGTCAATGTATCACAATCTATTAAAAACATAATATAACTTAATATTCTAATATGTCTAATATTATATTATTTCAATATTATAATAATTATGAATATTTAAATAAGGCGTATTCAAAAATAACCTGTCTAACAACTATATCATGTTAGTTATGTGTGTCTAAATGACATGTTGATAGGAAGAGGTCGCTCGTCGCCGGTCTTATAACAATACTAGAAGTTCCCGCGTTTATCATTACTGCGCCGCTCCCGTGGGTCTTAGCGTAATGTTATATAGCCTATAGCCTTCCTCGATAAATAGGCTATCCAACACTAAAAGAATTTTAAAATCGAACCTGTAGTTCCTGAGATTAGCGTGATCAAACAAACAAACTCTTCAGCTTTATAATATTAGTATAGATATATAGGTTTGTAATTGACATGGTTAATCCAGAACAACTTATACGGACTATAACAGCCGACACAGATGTGAGTTTGATGGGTTAGTCCCATTCGCCACCCCCAGCGTTGCCCCGTCCGGTGGCGAACGGGACATTAAAAAAAAAAATATCTCCTTCGCCACCGGAGGTGGCAACCGGGATGAGTTTAATTCCAGTCGCTACCCCCAGCATTCCTTCTTCTGGTGGTGAAAGGGATATTTTCAATATAAAGTATCCCATTCGCCACTAGAGGCGTCACCCCCGGTGGCGAACGGGATATTTTTTTGGAAAATGTTTCATTCGCCACTGGATGGGGCATGCTGGGGGCAGTGCCGGATTAACCACGTAGCAAGAGTGGCAATTGCTACGGGCCCCGCGCGAAAGGGGGCCCCGCATATTTGAACCCACTCATCTCTGCCTGAGCGTAATTTTTTGAGCGAAACTTATTACTTAAGATGTCGTATATTGAATTTACTTGATGTCACAAAAACGTGAAATGTTACAACTTTTCCAACTAAGACAATCCACGTCAGACAAGACGTCGGTAACCGACTATTTCCTTGGCGTAAATAAAACACCGAATTTCATACAGTAAACGCACAAGTTCTACAAAAAGTCGCTCGTATAAATGTGTAGAATTTCAGTCGGCCCAATAATCAGCTCTACAAAAAGTCTGACGTATGCAAGCACTTACCTGAAAGAATTTGCTACGGGCCCCGCGCTTGCTTAATCCGGCACTGGCTGGGGGTGGCGAATGGGACTAACCCAGTTTGATGAGCGAGATTTCACTAAATTGCAAAGAAGCTATATGATTTCCATTGCTAAACATAGGCCTGCTTTAAAGGCTTTACACACAGTGATCAATGTTGTGCTGCTTGCATATAAAAGCTGCCCGGCGTAGTCGTTATTTATATATTTATTGATATAATATAATTTAATAAATCAGGTAAGGAGCGACACGGGGTTCTCGTATTATCCGAAGTCGCCATACCTACCGTTTGAAGCGCTCATAGCCAGTTGCACTCACTGATCGGTAAACGATTAGCGAGGTTAAGCAACGTTGGGTGCGGTCAGTCTATAGATGGGTGACCGCTTAGTGGTATTAAATTTCATCTGAGCGTCCCCGTGCTTCGGAGGACACGTTAAAAGGTCGGTCCCGGTTGTTGTCGAATTGACGCAGTCGTTAAGCCATGTCAGAGGCCTAAGGGCGGCTTGAACAACTTGACAACCGGTTGGCCACTAACCACACGAAAAGAAGAAGCCGTACCTACCTACGTAAAAATGGGCCTTACCACCATATTTGAAAAGCGTTTATGCGTTTCGACTTACTTATGTTGTTGCCACGCGGAAAGGCCGCAAGGCGTAAACTCTTTATGGATTGTCATTGCATGCGCAAGAATAACACAGCGTGTTACAGAGTACAAGTATAGCTTTATCTCGTTTTTGCGCATGCAATGAAAATGATTTAATTTCTTGTGTCTGGTTGCTGGCTAACTTTCTAATTAATACCTAATGGTGGTAAAGCTCCTGCTTACCTTACATTAACTCCGATTAATACAGATAGACCTATGTTATAATCTATACTAATAAATAAAATTGAAGTGTCTGTTTGTAATGTCAAAATAACAACTTTTTATCTAATGCATATGAAAGTATATAGGGTACCTATACGAAAACATTTATTTTAAAATTTTTGTCTGTCTGTCTGTCTGTTTGTTTCGGCTAATCTCCGAAACGGCTGAACCGATTTTGACGGGACTTTCACTGGCAGATTGCTGATGCTATAAGGAATAACTTAGGCTACTTTGATTTTAGAAAAAAATAGGGTTCCGCGGAGACAAACACTTTTTAGTTAAAATCTACGCGGACGAAGTCGCAGGTAACAGCTAGTTGATAAATAAAACACAAAAACTAAGTACAAATCTTATTTATTTACATAAAAAAAGCCTTTAGCTAACACAATGCAACTTTACAAAGCGTATAAAGAATTATGCTTAGATATTATGAATAAATCTAGCTCTGCTTTAGAACTAGATTAAAAAAAACGATGCGTGATTGTTATTAAAATCAAATGCATTGCCTATTCGAATGCATTCGTGTAACAAATGATATTATTCGAGATCGGATTCAGTAGTCTAGGAATAATTCCTGTGTCGCGAAGGACTTTACAAACATTTAAAAAACAGACAGAAAGAACACCCGGGCAAGGAACAAATTATTTATTGGTGGATCACCACACATTTTTGTGCCGTCTGGGATCGAACCCACAACACGTGGCGTATACGCGCAGTAGCGAGGCGACCTTTTTAACGACCACGTCATCCCTGTATCCAGTTTCATATCCAGGTCAAGTGTTGTGAATGTAAGTATAACAATTTCGCATCCGAATGATAATCGAAAGGAAAATTGCATTTTTCGAATAATTTGTTTTTATTTCGATAACAGTCGCGCATTGCTAATGCTAAGATATTTATTAGAAACTGTACTGACTGTTTGGTAATCGCGGTCTTCAGTCTTATGCTTCAATAAAGTAAGATTGCCTTATGCTATAAATACAAAATAATACCGAAAAGTTCCCATCCCAATGGATTAAACAAAATATATTTTATAGAAGTATTATTTCTATGATATGGTTTTTTTTGAAAGACAATTCCCGCACTGTAAATAATTGACTTAACATACATTTAAACAACGGACACAAAAAATACCTAGATTTGGAACCATGTGTGAATCACACAAAGTTTTGTCCCGTGTGAGCTTCGAACCCACAACACTCGACGCAGCGGCGGCGGTGGCGAGGCGACCACTTAGCCACTGCGCCATCCGTGCAGTGAAAGAGATGGTGTGGTGTTCTCTTTTATTCGTTAGAGATAATGCCAGTAATCTTATATTTTAAGAGCCAGTGAACCCCAGACCTTCGTTATTTTATAAAAGCTGAAAGTTTGTCATTTATCAAAAATGTCTGGCTAATGAGGAAACATCATTTACTTATTACCCAAGTATTATATATAAAAATCAGCTTTTATACTATAACGTAAGTAAAATTATAATTTCATGAACATTAAGGGTGTCTGGCAAGGGGTTGCCAGGATGTTAAGTGTCTGGCAATAAATAACGTGATTTTTACTAATATTCTGAAGATAATACCAAAAAATCGCACTTTATTATTTGATGAAGTTAGATCGGTATTTTACACACCTTTAGTACCGTTTACCTGCCAAAGCCACGGTAACCCAAAAATCATAATGGTCCATCGTTCTTATCTGTGTTGGGAGCGTGCGATGACAAACTTTCAGCTTTTATAAAATAAAGAAGGTCTGGGGTTCACGGGCTCTTGCTCTATTAGATCTAATCGTAAACACATCCTTGCAAATAAAGGGTAACATGCAATTAAGTAGGTATAATATTGTACAATTGCCAGAAATATAAAGTAAGTAACCAAATACTGTACTGTACCGTTTTAATAGTGAAGAATATATATATATATATATACTACTCAAAACAAAATAAGGGCCACTAACATTTTTTGCTGTACCATGAAAACAATAAAGACATTAAATTGTTTAACTTATGCAACTACAAAATAATGTTATTGGTTATAATATAGGCTAACAATTGTTTAAAATAATGATCATGAATTGTTTTTTTTTAAGTTCATAATGAAATTGGCCATTTTGAATGAAAAACATGAACAAAAGAAATCACCGGAAAAAGACAAAATACTGTTCTTGTCACTTTTGTTTCTTCTTTTTAGTAACGAGTATGTCCTCCTCTCTTAGCAATACACTCCTGAAGCCTCGTATCCATACTCTGGATCAAATTCCTCACGTTTTCATCTGGAATCTCCTCCCAGGCACGTTTTAAAGCGTCAATCAGCTGCTGTTGGTTGTAGACCCCTTGCTCATTCTCTCTAACCCTTCGTTTCAATTGGTCCCACAATTGCTCGATTGGATTTAAATCCGAACTGTTAGCTGGCCATGGTAATACCTCAATATGAGACACTTCTAGGACAGTTTGGATCGATCGAGCTGTGTGTGCACGGGCATTGTCTTGCATCAGGATGAATCCAGGCCCCACTCGCTGTGCAAATGGGATCACTTGAGGCCTGATGACGTCCTCGATGTAACGTTCTGCAGTTACGGTACCCGCATTTAAAATGGTGAGCTCGGTTTTACCGTGTAAACTAATCCCACCGCAAACCATTACGTTAGGTCCACCGAAACGGTCAACTTCGTGGATGCAGGAATCCGAAAACCGCTCGCCGCGTTGTCTCAACACGCTAAGACGCCAATCATCATTAAAAAAATTTACTTTGCACTCGTCTGTAAAAAGCACCTTGCCCCACTGATTAATCCCCCAGTTCAAATGCTGACGGGAGAATCTTAAACGGTTTGCACGTTGAACCCTGGTCAGAGGAATTCGAACAACTCGTCGTCTCTTGACATTTGCTGGTCTTCGTGCAATCGATTACGTATAGTTTGATCACTGGTACCCGTTGTCAGCCGTAGGTGGTGTTGTAACTTACGGGCCGTTACTGTACGATCACGACGAGCACTTAGTTGGACGTACCGATCCTCGTGCGCCGTTGTTACACGAACTCTACCTGAACCGGGTCTCCTGGCAACACTGCCGGTTCGATTCCATACATTTTGGACAGCTCTTCGAGAAAAACCCAACTGCAAACCCACGTAACACTGAGAACGTCCTTCTTGAATTATAGTTATGGCTCTGGTTGCTGTAATTGTATCCATGTGTCTTCGTACTGGTGGCATGATTAACGCGAGATGATAAATGAATCAATTAAAATTGAAAAAGTAAAACTTTATTCCTAAAATAACCGAAACAAGTTAAGAAGACAATCGAAGAAAAACAAGAATAACTTCCAATTATTTTTTTATTAAAATGATGGCCAATACTTTTCAAATTAGGAACACGAACACCAGCATAAAAGAGATCAAATACCAAAGAGTTCGTAATATCAATATAATGCTACTTATCAGTTACTTTCAGTTTACTAAAGTGCACTTAAATGTAAATAAACTAGTGGCCCTTATTTTGTTTTGAGTAGTATATATAAGAAATACTAATAGGTACCTAATATCTAGGGTAGGATATGTAGAGAAACGTGGAATAAAAGAAAGTCATCATTAGTACATATTACGAGTATAAAACAAAGGAGAAGGACGCGGAGGACCCGCGACGGCTGTTCGCGATAAACTCAAAACCTACTGAACGGATTTGCATGCGGTTTTTACCAATCGACAGAGTGATTTATGAGGAAGGTTTAGGTTAAATATGTTAAGGTTTTGTAAGGGTCGTAGATTATAATAAATAACTTGTGGTTATTCTATCCATTTTTTAGCTGAGTAGTCTTTCTAACCTTTTAGTACACAGATGGAGAATATTAGATGCACAATTATCAACCAATACAACAGCACAACAATATGAACAGCTAACTTCAGCGACAATCCACGTAGTATCTGTGATATATACCTTGAATTGTATAAAGGAGAAGGCACTATCTTCTGCAATATAGTTCAAAGTATTTACTTTATTTATATAATATATCAGTGTATGATCGTAGCACTTACCGGAAAATTACAATAGTTTACTGGGGTTGCCCTGGATAGCCTAATACATATGACAGTTATATCGTAGAACTGACTGTGTAGGCTGCGTCGTCCTTCACGAATATTATTACTTACTACTTCCTCTAGTAGGAATTGGTATCTCTAATTGTGTTCAAAATACCATAATCGAACTATTTTCCTTCATTTACATACCTATTTTTAAGTAGTTAACTTATTTTTCATCCACTCCCACTGGTTTTAAATATTTTAAGTGTGTTTTCAATTATAGTTAACACAAACCCATTCTTATTATTAATTCGGATGACCTATGTTTATAAATATTATGACTTCAAAACACCACACTGTTCCAGGTGTGAATACAACGTGGTTCTGTACTCTTCAGGGTGACGTAAGTAGTGTTGCACATGCGGTGAACGGTCCCAGCATTTGAAATTACACTAGAAATAACAAATATTAATAACCTTTTACGCGTTACTTATTTATGGACTATTGTTCTACCACTTCTCGTAATTTATATTTCTTTTTATACAATAATACATATATTGTAACTGGTTGCTCTAGTCGCACGGCTAAGACTTAGGGTCAGCGCCCACAGACGGAGTGGCGGCGAAGAGACTAATTCAGTATAAATTTAAATTCAACCTAAAGAGCTTCAGAATACGACTGTATTTGGTACATCGAAATAAAATGACGGCGTGCGACTCCAAGCGCGGTTTTTATATACATTACATGCGGTCGCAAAAGAAACCAACGGCGCGCTGTTGGTTTCTTTGTTAAACGTTTTGAAAGACTACTGAAAATTCAAAAAGGCAGCGATCTAAAAGTCCGTAGTAATACCTCCTGAAGATATTTTAATGTATTTAATTTTTGAGCTAAGTATTAGAATCTTTAAATTACTTGTGTTGCCAATATTGATACGGTTATTCGATATTTACTTGTTAAAGATGCACGAAATTTCTTAAATCGCGCTATGGAAAGGGTTTTATAAAGGCTTCTTGCATGTGATTGAATTAACAAGAAATAGCATGGTCACTTTAATAGCCACTAAAGCAAGATAAAGCGGTATTGCATAAGCTATAGTATCCTTATTATTATCATAAAAACCAATTTAAGGTCAATTAGGATTAAAATCAAGTTTTCAAAAAACTAGTTACTTTCATTCTGGTAAAAAGCATACTATCACGAAGTCATACACACCTTAATCCCAATTCTTTCCCACGCGGCTGCTGCGGTTCTACTCCTCTTCTCAGCTCCGATGGGATCAGTTTTGGAGACTAGGAACAAACCTGGAGCTTTGCAGGGATTCGCGTGAAACACCTCAGTCGCCTTCATGTAGTGCTTCGTCGCTACGTTGTGGAATATCTTCATGTGGGTCCTGAACAGATATGGTTTTAATGAATATTTTGAAACTAAGAATTGATTGTCTTCATGGACTTGTGGCATACGGCTATGATTATCATGTGCCGTGTCCAAATCTGTAGTCGCTTTTCTGTCAAGAAATTTTCGACAATAGCTAGGAAATTGCCTGAAAGCATGTAAAGTTATGGGTCCCGATCCTGGTATCTCTTCGGTCGTGGCGAATTGCCTTCCAATAGGACTATGAGAGCGAGGGAATAGAGAGTGCACCTGTATAGGAGGTAGAGATCTCAAGTGACAGACATGCAGAAGGCAGAAGTCTCCTTTCAGGAGAACGTCACGACACAGCAAGGAAGTAACTTATGAGCTACTAAGAGGATACATGATAGCCATCTCCGCGAGTTGACTTTAAACGCCGTCAATAGTATTACGGAAAATCGAACACCTTAGCGAACGCAAATTTTCTCTAGATGTGTTAGGTATTTCGCTGTTAGAGCGAATGATAAATTACCTATTAAGATGCTTAGATAATATTTTAATTAATAAAATATTTTAATGTATACCTAATCTCACGTTCCCATTATTGTCAAAATTATAGATAATTACAATCAAATGACAGTAGGTAAAAAAATACCTAACGAAACACTGAAGTCATTATATTAATGAATGTAAATTTTCGATGGGTTTTTTGACATCAACGCTTGAATAATGGGTACTTTAAAAAAAATACTTTAAGAAAATATGGAGTTTCAAACAATAGTTCGTAAATAATAAAATTATATACCTATTAGTTTTTGCTCTTTCCACGTGTAAATATATTTAAAAAAATTATACTACTTCATTTTGTCAGCTGTTTCAAGGTCCCAGACCTTTCAAGGTCAGGGACCTTGAAACAGCTGGCAAAATGAAGTAGTATAATTTTTTTTAACAGTAACAAGGACTGAAAGTGTTAAATGGATGAAGTGCTCGATAATGTGCTGCTTATAAAAATGTTCTAAGGGAAAATTAAAATAACACTGCCGGATCAGGGTTATGGTCTAAATAACTCGGTCAGACTTTAACTTTGGTATAGGTGTTACGTACTTAATGTAAGCTCTGAAGGTCTCCTGTAACAGCTTGTTCTTGGGGAACACGGCGGTGGGGAAGCCGACGGGGATCTCGTGTATGTCCGCCGCTGAGTCCCACACCTGGGCGACTATTCGGTCTAGTACTGGTTGGTACCTGCCAAATTCAGTAGAAATAAGGATATTTATATGTGAATATTTATCTAATAGGTCAATTAACCACTAAAATGACTAACAATTACATTCACTGTTTATCTGGAACACATGACCAACTGTCATGGGCGCCGCCAGAATTACTTTCAGGGAGGTGCATCTGCATCTAAACATTACACTATTAACTGATATAAAATATAGAATTATACATGTATATTATGTAGATAAATGTAATGTCAAATTTAAATGCGAGTATATTATTGAATACATTTCGCACATCGAAAAAGAAAACATGATATGTATTTCTTTTCCTGACAGGGGGTTGCGAGTGCACCCCCTTGCACCCTGCTGCCGGCGCCCATGCCAACTGTGCAAGTCTGCAACTTCGATCGTGTTCAAATAGCATTGTCCGACATATACCTATTTCAACCAAATGCCATATAATCATTCTAAAAATACAACACGAGTACAATGAACTTCAATATTACAATCAGCTGTTGTTGAATCAGCACTTTGGACGCTCGCGAGCTAGACGCGGACTCATGAACGCAGTAGCACAAAATAAATACGTATTTCTTTTGTGGCAGTAGGTTCCATATCAAACACATTGTTTGGAATACTCGACCAGGATTGCGCAGAAAAATACCAGCGTGACATTGACCTAGTACCTACGTAGTAACATGTACCATCTTACTCAGTTATATAAGAACCAAACATCAGTTATCGAAGTAGAGTATAATATACTAAAAAGGACAGAAGCGACAATTGAAAAACAACATAAGATAATTAACACACATATCAATTATTTAGATAGCGTTACAAATACTTTACAAAGAGAGATTGATGTAATGACTATTCAGCAAGATTTCACATTAGCAGCATTAGCGACAGTCAATATGATCCAAAACTTAAAACGAATTCAAGATACGTTTCTGGATACAATTACTTACTGAAATTTATCTGGCCAGATTAATCTACATCTTTTGACACCAAACCAACTTCGTGCCGAGTTGCAGATTGTGTCAAGTCAACTATCTAAAGAATTAGCGTTGCCGGTTGATAATAACCAGCTTAATCTATATAAGATATACAAATTATTTTAAAGGTCAAAGCTAGAATGACTAAGGAATATTTTATATTTGAAATCAGCTTACCTTTGATAAGCAGAGACACATTTCAGGTATACCATTTGATACCAGTACCCATTCAATTCAACAATAGCATGATAACTATAAAACCATTATCCAAATACATAGCAATTAACCTAAGGAGAGACGCATTTGTTTTAACAAATAAAAAAAAATAAAAAAGATTTTATTTGACAAAAGAGGGGTTGTACAATAACACTAAAACTAAGGTAAAAATAATCAGATACAACTAAAATTACTATACATAAGTGTTAGGTTGAACTCTGATACCCATGATAAGAATAAACTTGTGTTATGCGTATCAGTGCTCTCTCAGTATGAACTAGTTGTGAAATTGATAATAAAACGACAAAATAGACGTGTTATTGAATAATATAAATATATGCTTTTTAAAAATATACAAAATTAATAAGAGAAATCACAAAAAAAGAAATAAAAACATAAGGATTATAAGTAGTAGTAATATTCTGCACGTGTGTGTGTGTATGCGTGTGTGTATGTGGGGGTGTGTGTGTATGTGTGTAAGGGTGTGTTTGTGTGTATGAGTGTGTGTTTATGTATATGTGTGCTGATGTGTGCGTGATATGATTTTAGTTTAGATGACAGACAATGTTAGGAGCTTTTCTGTGTCGTCGTAATTAAGTGTCTGCAACCATTTATAGATCCTTCGCTTACATTCATTTAGACAAAGTGGATATATGTTCCATTGTTTGTTCACTTTATTGTACAGATGCCCACTCAAAATATTAAAATGGTGTTGAGCAAGTGTTGTTCTAGCTTTTAGGATGGGACATACTTCATAGTATCTTCTTTTTTTAGCATATGGAACATATACAAGAGAAGAATGTCGACGTAAGACTGTCTGTAACAAGAAAAGCTGTCTAACTGTCAGAACCTGACACTCAGAATAAAGAACAGCGGTAGGATGTCTAAAGGGCTTAAAGGTCATAACTTTTAGTAAGGCTCTTTGTGCTCGCTCCACTGTAATAAGATGAGTCCTGTGGGCTCCACCCCACACAGTTATGCAATAGGTGAGCAGAGACTGACACAGAGCATAATAAACAGATTTTAAAAGGTCGTAATCTGAGACGTGTCTAAGTTTTTTAAAGATGGCTATCAGTTTACGAACTCGCGATGTAAGTGTTTCTAAGTGAGGCTTCCATGTTATTGTGCTGTCAATGGTGACTCCAAGATATTTCACGCTGGTGCACCTTGTTATAATTGGGCAGTCACAGGCTTGAGAGGTCGAATAGCTTTCGCAGGAGTGGGCTTTAAGAGTAAAACAATTAGGAGAAGGGAGACCAGCTGTGTTAAAAGCAAATGGGACAAACACCGTTTTATTTAGGTTTAATGTTAGGAGGTTACTTGAAAGCCAGGTCATTACTGCATTGATAGATTCCTCTGCGTGATTCAGTGTTGTGGGCCAATCTTTGCCATGCACAAGTAACGCCGTATCATCAGCATAGGTGAAAATTGAGCAATTAGGAAGAGAAAGGTTGCATAAATTATTTATATAAATTAAGAAAAGTGTCGGCCCGAGTATGGAACCTTGAGGTACACCAAAGCAGATTTGTCTGCTGCCACTATAGAAATAATTTATTTTGACACTTTGAGTGCGATTACTCAGGTAATCAGAAAAAATCTCAAGCGTATGACCACGGACACCCATTGATTCTAGTTTGTTTAAGAGATGGGGAACAGACACAGTGTCAAAAGCCTTGGAGAGATCTAGAAAGACACCTAAGCACTTCGACTTTTTATCTAGTTTGGCCACAACATCATCTACTAGCGAGGCTACAGCGTTTTCAGTGGACTTACCTTTTCTAAACCCGAATTGATTTGAGGCTAATAGATTGTGCGATTCGAGGAAGTGAACTAGTCGAGTGTTTATTATTCTCTCAAATATTTTCGAAATAGTGGGTAAAACAGAAATGGGTCTGTAGTTGTTAACACTGCGCCTGTCCCCACTCTTGAAGATGGGATGTACGATGGCTTTTTTAAAGGCTAATGGGAAGCAACCAGTAGATAGTGAAATGTTACAGATATGAGTAATGACACGGAGCAACACAAGACAGGATTTTAATAATTTAGCCGAGATGCCATCCCATCCAACCGAGGCATCAACGCGGAGTCCATTTATCAGTCCTTCAACTTCCTGCTCATCAGTAGGTAGGAGGACTAAAGAATTAGGGGAGTTGTTGACACAGGGGATAAAGGCAGTCGAGGTGGATGTAAACTTCGTAGCCAAGTCTCTACCAATGCTAGCGAAGAAATCATTAACATCGTCAATCGTAAAGCCGTCAGAGTTGGTTGAGTTTAATAACTCAATAGCGCTGTTTGTAGTACGATGCGAGTTGGTTATATTTTTTATGAGATTCCATGTTACCTTAGGATTGGTTCTAGCTCTTTGGAGTTCCGCTTTCTGATAGGCAATCTTTATATTTTTTAGTAATTTATTGCAAAAATTGCGATATCTAGTAAACGTCACTTTGAGAATAACGTTTTCAGGGTCTTTTGCGAGTTTACGAGACAGCTTATCTTTATTACGGATACAGCGAATAAGCCCATTTGTAATCCATGGTTTCAGTATTCTTCGTTTGGAGGTAAGGTAAACTAATTTAGAATTAGTTTTGATGATGGATCTAATGGTAGATATTAAGAGCTCTGCGGCTGCATTTGCATCTCGTATATTTAATATGGCGCTAAAGTCAGTATTATGTATGTCTGTAATAACTGCTGGATAATCAATTACAGTTCGTTTATGTTTAAGACAGGAGGATGCTGTGTTGCGGGCGATGTTTAGCAGAGTGGGTTTATGGTCTGTAATATACGTGTCGATTACAAGTGTCACTGTTTTAAGATTTGTCTTCACCATGACATGATCAATACAGGAACTATCACGGGTCGGCAAAAGATGGGCAGGTAAAAGACCATGTGACGCAATGAGGTTTAAGTATTCATTTGCTTGAGGGGTAAGGTTATTCGGCATAATATCAATATTGATGTCGCCCATAATAATGGCATTACGTGACGAAATTGAACTAAGAATTCGATTCAACCCAGTATTAAAGTTGTCGTAGTTACGAAAGGATGGAGAGCGGTATAACGCCACAACGGTAAGATCAAAGTCTTTGAGTTGGCAAATTAAACAACTGGCATCACGTATACACGGCTCAACGACAGAGTGTGCTCGCTTAGATTTTGCGTAGACTATTATACCATCGTTTTGATTTATCGGTTGACTCGAACTATATGAAACATACCCTTCGATTAGGGGAATCGACGGGGTAATGCTCAGCCAACACTCTGAGAGTATTATGATATCACATACAATGTTTGTGCTCGATAGGAATACCATAAAATTATCAAAGTTACAATTTACGCTACGAATGTTCAGGTGTAATATATTGATAGATTGTACTGTCATATTATGTAAGACACTTGGATAAGATTCGGGCGTACATGTATACGAGCTAGAAACACCAAAGGAGTCAATTTCTTCCATTACTTTACTGTCAAACATTATTATATAAAGGATAAAGAGCGAAGTAGGCTAGGGCGTGTATGTAGTTGCTGGTTTGATAGTTGTATGTGTATGAGTGTGAGAGTTCATGGTGTGTAACATAATTGGGCTGAGTTGAGACTAAAGAACAACATAATATATAAAACGCCAGCAGGTGCGGTATATGAGGTTTACAATTAATAAAATTGGGTCGGAGACTATATAGCAAGTAATAAATGTTTCATTATGTATTGTCATGGATAATATTAGAGAAGAATAACTATAATGAAAGCAACATGAGTGTAAAATATGTAGTGCAGTATGTATGAGTGACATGCAGATAAGAATGATTATTTGTGCTAAACACATAGTAATAACAGCACTAAGATGAAAGAGTTGGTGTATAATATATAAATATTAACGATATGCAAAATTGTGAATATCAAGAAGACACTTACCTTTGTCATCTGCAGGGACCTATTATGAATTTAAGTCCTGAAGAAACATTTTGTGAAAAGGCAGAATTGTTAACTTGCGAAATGATAAAATCGAGCTGTGAAAACCAATGGATTTTGTTGCATGACCTTTCTACCTATTTATACTTCTGTTGTAATTCATACTCATTAAAAATTATATGCGACAATGAACTCGACACGCGTCAAGTCAGCATGGCCGGGCTTATTCGCCTTACTAAGCAATGCATGATTAAAGATATGACATAACATTGCACTCTTATCATCAATTCGAAAATACGCTCAATCTGAAGCTCAACGCATTGGATACCAAACGTTTGCCGATCAATCATTTAATTAACAACTTTAGCTACCTATACAACATTTTGAATCATCTGATAATGAGGAGTTGCATATCAATGACTCTCTAAAGCAACTCGATATAGCAATAAAATCAATGAAAGAATCATCAGCTCAACAGACAGATAACTTGACGACACATAATATACATCATTATACTGTGTCATACGGGTTAGTAGCAGCAGCGGTCGCAGCGGTCCTGTGGCTCCTGTGGAGGAGGCGCAGGCGCACAAATGCGCCCGCACCCCTATCAGCACGCGTCGAGAGTGTGCCAGCCACTGTGAGTGTGTGTGTGAATCAATCAGAGCAAAATGCTGATCAGAGCAAGTGCGCAAGATCTGCCCCAATCTGATCAGGGGATCAGTGTACGTGATAGAGCGAGTGATTATAGCTTATCGAAAAAGTGGTCTAGTTTACGTTTGACAAAACGAGACACGTCGACGTCTCCAATAGCGAAAAGACAATCTGACTTTTTTACTCGTGGCTCAAACGTTTGGGTACACATAGATTTAGTTACTAGATTTAAAAGATTTTATTGTTCTATCATCTTGTAAATGATTTATCATATCGAAGCATTGTCCTAACGTTCATTAGTATAACTCATGCTCATATAACACCTTATCTTTATAAAAGCTTACATAATTTCATCTCATCATCTCCCCTCGGGAGCATGTTCGAGGCAATACTTGCATCGAATACGAATTGCTGATCTAGCAACCTAATACGGCCACGCCGAGTGGGCCGCCGCGCCGCGCCATCAGTGCGAAATCGGACAGCAAACCGGGTGCATTCATTATTAGCAATTCCCTATCATTCATTATCATTTAGCATACCTTAGGTAGATTAGGTACTCTTTGAGCGGAATAAAACTTAAAGTGTTTTCCAATCAGTCTTTAATTTAACATCTCCTTAAGCATAACTCCAGCGTAGCATTTTGGTAACGTACGGCACATCTAAAAATGTTTAGTCGACGTTACTAATGAGTAGAGTTACTTTCGTATTTGTCAGAATGGATTATTCATACAGAATTTGTAATACTAAGTTCACTGACCTGTGTTTGTTTTTCGTGGTGTGTACGAGGAGTTCAGCCCACACATAAGCGCCAACGGAGAAGCCATGCACCAGTAGGGGGTGAGCAGAGCCGCAGCCATTCACCTCTAAGAACATCAGCAGTCGATCCGATAGCACCTAGAATGTATAAAGATAACTTAATTAATTTTAAACAAGTATATAAGTAGGTGTTCCGGAAGCTTATTAAAATCATTCACAATAACAAATAAAAAATCAAATCTTTCCTCTTTATAATATTAGTATAGATTAAAAGTAATAATAATTATGTAACTATTACCTACTTATTTATTATTTGAAATGTTTCGTTTCGCTTACGTACATTTTATTTTAAGATGAACATACTTACTTGTTTTGCTGGATATATGTAGATGCAAATAGGTTTTTAAGTTTAAGTATTTATGGTGGCTGCAATTTACAATCCATTAGCGGTAGGTACAATCTACTACTTGCATCGTTATAATGTTGCACATTACAAATCCATTACCAAATCTAATCGTCATCCTTGCAATGTCTTGCATCCTAACTAATATTTTAAATGCGAATGTTAGTTTGTTTGTTACGCTTTCAAGCCTTAACTACTCGGTACGAACTAATTGCTGTGTATTGTATCACCAAATAAAAATTATTTGCTGTTCATCTGTTGTAATTTGCTCACATACTTCTGTACTTGTATAGTTCCTGCGAGAATACCAGCGTTGCAGTTTCAACTAGGCAACAGCTGACGCAGGTCAAATAAATAAATTTGGTCTCCATACTATATACTGATCTGTATATATTTATATTTTATTGTATTGTGTAAAGGAGATACAAATAAAAATATTTTTCTTTCTTTCTTTGTTTACATTTTGCTTACCTACACGTTGTAAGGGTTACAGAAAATAACTTTTTCCTGGATGAAAAGTACCATATCTTTCATCCACAAAAAGTTACTGTTCTCAAGTAAAGCCGCGTGCAAACCTAGTAAAATTATATACTTACAGAATAAGATGTTTATCAGCTAAATAGATTTCAAATCTTTTTGTAGATTGATCATTTGTCACACGTTTTTGTGGAACAATAGTGGAAGATTATGATCATTAAGATGTAACCAGTAGGTAATCCGGAAAACGACTTCACCAGTTATTAATATGAGAAGGTATTTTTTTATATACTCTGCTATTTAGCAAGTTTTTTGTTTGTTTATATTATTAATATGAGAAGTTATTCACCAGTTATTAATATGAGAAGGTTTTTTTTTATATACTCTGCTATTTAGCAAGTTTTTTGTTTGTTTATATTATAACATTTTCATATTTTAACCTTGGTTAATAGTTAAACATAAGTATCTACGACTCCTTACGATTTCCTCAAGGATCTCGTTCACGTCGTCGTGATATCGGATTTAATTGACAAATCTACAAATACTTACTTCGTAAATGTTTTACTTTGAAAATATGTTGGTATATATATTTTTTCAATTGATATACTAATATACTCTTGCATTTCGTGATTTTACAAAGTGTCAGTAGAGATACAATTTATCTGATAAACTTAAGCCACACAATGACTTTCGTATCGCCATTGATGTCTGTCGAATTGTCGATGATGGCTTTTGCTGATATTCAGGTTTCTTATGCCTTTTGTCTAGATTTATTGATAGATAGAGCTGACTGCACGGGAGGCGCAGTAGTTTAGTGGTATTTTAGCCACTGCTAGTACGTTGAGTGTTGTTGATCCCTACATGGTATAGTTCTTGCAACTCACGATGGCGAGCGGGCTATGAATGTGTGTGTGTAAGTGTACACGCATACTACTGCACTGTGCATGTACACGTAAAGCCCGCTCGCCTTCGTGAGTTGCAAGCACTGTACAAAAATTTGTATAATTTAGAATAGTTGTTCATTCCGTAACTTCTAAGTCCCCAAGGATAAAGCCTTGTACGGAAGTTCTTTTTTTAAACCTATACTAATATTATAAAGCTAAAGTGTTTGATTGTTTGTTTGTTTGGTTGAACGCGCTTATCTCAGGAACTACTGGTTTGAATTGAAATATTCTTTTAGTGTTAGATAGCCCATTTATCGAGGAAGGCTATAGGCTATATAACATTACGCTACGGCCAATAGGAGCGGAGCAACAATGAAAAATGTTTCAATAATGGGTGAAATTCTCTTATGTCAAGCAGACGAAGTTGCGCGGGACAGCTAGTGATGTATAATGAGTTAATGACTGGCAGGGTGAAGCATCGCAAGTGAATGCGAGCTGCTGAGCATAATGTGTCAACAATTTCTACGTAGCAGCAAGTAATCTGGAGCTGAGCCTGGTAGATGAAATAATATCACCGCGTGTCATACTTATGAGACCAAAACCGTAGCTGACAGTGTGAACTGTGAGTACACTATGACGTTTCTCTTCAGAGATTAGTGTATTAGGCACACTATGCTACTTTGACTGCATGATGAGGATGATGACGTAGTGGTTTAAGCGGTCACCTCGCCGCTGCCACTCCGCTAAGTGTTGTGGATTCGAATCCCACCTGGCACAAAAATGTTCTTTGTGTCCGTTGTTTGAATGTTTGTAAAGTCCACCGCCTCACAGGGATTATACCTAGTGAGGCAGCTATCTTTTAAAAAAAATATAAAACAAAATTGTGCGGTTTACTAATAATTATTTAGTTTTTGGGTGTTATTTGTGTCTGTTGTTACAATATTAGTCATGACCCCGCACAAGAATAGTTCGACAATTCTCTTTTTAAATTGAATAAGTCGGACATACCTGTGATCCTTTGACAGGCCACATGAGCTGCCACGGTGTGCAGGAGACGGCCATCACGTCGATGCCACGGCTTAGGTATAAATCAGCGTACTTCTGCACGGCTTTCGGGGGCGCCATCATGAAGTTCATCATTATACATAGAGGCTTGTCTATGCTTCGGTTAAGCCTGCAAAATATTATATTAAAATAAGTTTTGGTGCAGATATATTGTGACTGCAGTGCTGTAAAGACCAGTTTTAGAGTAGTAGAGCCTCGCTGATTTCAGGATAAATGGGCCGGCTCGACCGGGGAAGAACTACCCTCTCACAGAATATCGACGTGAAATAGCAGTATTTCTACAGTTGTGTTTCGTTCGGTGAGTGAGAGTGCCAGAGGCCCAATCACCCTCGTTCCCCATTCCTGCTCCTTCTCACTTCCTTTTTCTCTTCTTCCTTTCCTATAGGGTCGGCAACGCGCAAGTGATGCCTCTGGTGTTACAGGCGTTTATAGGCTACGGTAACCACTTACCATCAAGTGGACCGTATGCTTGTATGCCACCTTGGTATAAAACAAACTTTAACGACGTTTAAATTAATAATTAAGTACTTTTAAGTTAATACACAATGCAATGCTTAATTAATAAAAAAAACAGAGTTAGCCATTAAAACTGTGGTACTTACTCCATCGTGTTGGGGTCAAGTTTAAGCTTCACTTTGTCATTGCTGAGGTACTGCATATTCTTGTTGATGTTCTGTGAGTGCATGCCGCGCTCGAACCCCACTACCGTCAAAGGCGCGCATGATAGCAGTGATCGGGTATTCTGTACAAACGAAATAGCTAATAAATAATGTGACGTATACTGCCGTAATAAGGAAAAAAAGGCGTATCTGCCAACACATTTTTTCTAAAAATGCTGGCAGATGTTTTTTTACTGATTCCAAATAGGTAAATATCTTAATATCGAAAAAGTTTTCGATACATATTTTTTCCTAATGACGGCAGTAGGTATAGTCGAATAATCAAAATCCGGCTTCGTTCGAGTAGCTGTAGTTAAAGCGGCTGTTGTGCATAAGACCTCGGATTCGAATCTCGGTTCGAGCTAGCAAAACAATATTAGGTTTATCTGCCAAGAAATTCTTGATAGCAGCCCAGTCAGGAAGTTTGCGGAGTTGCACAACGTCGTGCCTCGCAAAACACGTAAAGCTGTTGGTGCTGCGCCTGATCTCTCTACGATCATGTCAGTTTACCGTCCCATCGGATTAGAGAGTTAGGGAACAGAGAGTGCACTTGTATTTACGCAAGTACGTTTTACTTGTACACTATAATATCTCCTTCGCAGATGTCCAGTCTCTGTTAAGATTGGCCGCCGCGACCGAAATTCGTTCTGGAAGACATCAACCTCATTTATAAAAAGTATATACTTCAAGGCTTTTACGTTTAGTAGTTAAAATATTCAATAAGTCTAATAAACGCTACGTAAAAGTCATTATTTATAAAAATTCTGTAATACTTAATGATCTGCAGAGTTTTTATTAGGCAAGTTAGCATTTTGTATACAGTTTTATATTTTCTTGTTATGCTCAATTATGAATACAAGCGAGTCTTATGCCTGTATATGGCTTCCAAACACCATTTTCACCGGGTTTGCTCGACTTTCGAATTTATTTATTTAGACAACCAACAAAAATAACATACACATAACATTGTGATAATACATGAATAGGGATACATTATACAGTGCTGCCTTTATTATAGGCTACCACGGAATGAATTAACAAAAAAAATAAAATTGTGCTAGTTTTTGGGGACTGCCGATAGAAGTGAATACTTTAATCCTTGATCATAAACTTTTAAGTCTTTATAAACCAAATTATAAACCAAAAATAATTCAAAAATGGAAAGCGTTCGGTGACGATGACGCGAGTTTCATGATTTTTGTTCACCCAGGAAGTGCTCAACGCGCCTAAAGAAGATATCAATGCAAAAAAAAAGGGGCGTGTCGGATGCTAGTTCTTGATACTCTCTTAAGAGTTATTAAGGAGGTCTAAATTTCGTTATTTTTTGCGTAGGACGCACCATTTCTGAGATACTGTTAATTTACTATAATAATTCAAAAATGGAAAGCGTGGAAGCGTGACGATGACGCGAGTTCTATGATTTTTGTTCACCCAAGAAATGCTCAACGCGCCTAAAGAAGTTTTCACTTCAAAAATACCGAATGCCGAAAAAGTGACTAATTACATTAAACAAACGTACAAACATATTATGCCGTTAAAATAACAAAGCTCGTCCAATCCAATAAAATTACATACAGATTATATTAAAACTGTAAATTAAAATGGAAAATTATTAATTAATAATTACTAAAAATAGAATTGAACATTTGAACCTAGAAATAATACATATATTATTAGGTACTTACATTTATATTACAAATCAAACTTCTGCCGTGGTTAAAAGTAAAGTTGGCCACTGGTCGAAGTCGACACACCTCCATCGCAATCTGCAGACAAAGTCATAATATAATACTGTATCATTAAATACTGATTTTGAATGCACGGATAGCGAAGTGGTGTATGTGGACGCCTCGCTAATGCCACTGTGCCGAGTGATGTGGGTTCGATCCCCACACGGGACAAAAATTGTGTGATCCACAAACGGTTGTTTCAAATCTCAGTGTTTTTTTGTCTGTTGTTTGATTGTTTGCGAAGTCCCT
Organism: Catocala sponsa; assembly: GCA_963564715.1. Lineage (NCBI taxonomy): Eukaryota > Metazoa > Arthropoda > Insecta > Lepidoptera > Erebidae > Catocala > Catocala sponsa. The sequence continues at coordinate 5,728,604 of OY751346.1, read as the reverse complement.
CGCCACATGGGAAATATACCGAGACCGGGAGCTGTCTTTATTAAAAATAAAAATGAATTAGTCCTTTTTTATTTTTAAGTACCTACCTATAATCTGCCTCACTATCAATTATTACTTTCGCAGAATCCTAAAATTTTGAAACGGCCACAAAGAACGTCTATATTCGCAATAACTAATTATGTAAGTATTACATTTTATTGTTTGTACCGTGGGGAAATCGAACCTCAAACACTTGGCGACCAGGCAGTGGCGAGGAGACCATTTAAGTCGCTGCTCCAACCCTACAGACAAATCATTATAACCGGAATGCAATTTTACACAAAAAGGATTTTTAAGCAATATTTTATGCATGTGTTTTTGTTGATATTTATCTTTCTTTGCCATTGATATATCAATGTTTTTTGCACTAAAAATGATTAAACGTATCATGTTTAATCATTTTAGTGCAAAAGGGTTTATTACATAATCTACAACACGATAATTTTGTCTCGAATATTATTTTGCGTAAGCGTAAGCTCTCTTTAAGATATCGCTGCCGATCCAATATTCACAATATAAAAGTACCTTTAACCCTTTCCCTGTTCAGTGATAGACACAATATCTATTGTCATGGGATTTATTGGACACGGGCCTGTTTAAAAATTAAATGCCGTAGTAATTTTGTCATAAGCTAAATTATATATGAATCTATACTTATGATAACCGCCAAAGTAACTCTGTTTGTCCGTCTGATATGCCTTAACGGGAAACTATTGAACCGATTTTGATGCAATTTGGTAAGGAGATTGTACCCTTATGAAAGGACATTAAGCTTTTTTTTAATCCCGGCAGTACAAACTAGCAGATTTATAACTGTTATTGTATTGTATATTTAATAGGAAGTTCGATCAAAATATAAGGGTATTTAAGTGCCTGCAATCCTTATAGGGTTTCGCATACTAAGACTAGTCTATACGACGAAACCGCGAGCCCATTGTAAAGTTGACTATATCCCTCAGTCCTGTCAGATCACCGACCCTTTGTTTCATAAATTATACAGGGGAAAGATCTGAGCCCCTTTTATTTAGGGGCGAGCCCCTATAATAAATTATAAGTATTGGTCAATGTGCAACAAATTTGAAAACAGACGAGTTTTAAAAGAAAAGTACTTTAGTAAACAGCACTGTTAGCTACTTAAGTATGTTTGCGACTAATTCCAATAGGTATTGTCCGGAGAACTTTGTACTATTATCGAAATTAGGTCAATTACCTCATAATTGTGAAGCAGCAAAGTTCATCGTCCCATTTCATTCAAAACGACTAACTAAGACTCAAGTAGATATTATAAATAACAAACTATATTTGCCAGACAGTATGACCTTATTGTACAACTTAATCACAAAACAAACAGATTACGTCCACACTTTCATTGAACAGTTTCGGCGCCGAGTTCACTAACCAGCGTGCCATAGAACAATAAACAAGACCGCATGCATAATTTCCTATAACTTATCGTAAAATAACAATATAGACATACCGGTACTATCTTTAAAATTCACTGTAAACAGCACATAAACTGGAATCCTAAAAATATTCTGATATAAATAATTACAATTGTAAATGTCATATAAACGAAAGCGGAATGTGTGTCATGCGCTTGCGCAGTTCGGTCGGACGTGTGTTGCGCGCGCACATCGAGCTGTTACTGACTCGGCGCCAGCGAATTGGGTTCAAGGGTATAATGAGGAAGCCAAAATATGTTTTAAAATTGCCGTACTTTGATTAATAAAGATGATGTGGAATGTCATTGTAAGATTTCGGGGGGTTAGGTATATATCCTGTTGTCGACGTCAATGTATGGTAGGAGCGAAGTTTAGGTTCAGAAGAAGCAAAAATAAATGATAAAAACGTAATTAATTTTCGCGTTTTTTTTATGGTATCGTATCAGTTATCACCAGCACTACCACCTGTCTTCGTTTTCGAAAGCGTTTCCCAGAATCCTGTATAGTAGGTAACTGTAAACGGGTTTCCTTTCACAGATATGCAGGCCTTCTGCTGCATTTTTGCCCTGAACCACCGCTCCGCTATATTTATCGTAAGATAAGTAGAGATAAGAAACGTCCAAATAATTAGTAATGTAGGTAATTAGGTAGATGCTCACTCAATAAATACGATTACTAATCTAAATAAACAAATAACGCGTACCTACTATTCAAAAGAGTTTGTTTGTTTGAACGCGCTAATCTCAGAAACTACTGGTTCGCTTTGAAAAATTATTTTATTGTTAGATAGCCTATTTATCGAGAAAGCCTATAGGCTATATAACAGCACGCTACGACCCACGGTGGCGGCGCGGCGTAGTAACTATAAACGCGGGTGAAAACGCGGGCACATCTAGTAATAATGATAAAATTGATTTACAATTTATAACACACATACCAATAAAAAGTCTCGTAGATTCTTCACTACGAAATAAAATCATAAGAAGCACTCCGTATATGCTATAACTTCAGATACCTATATATTTTTCTAGTACTTTTTTATATTTGGTGATCCTACAATCAAACTATGCACACTTTTATTGGACTCTGTTTCAGTTGAAAGATTAATATATTAGGTATACATTAGTCTTTCAACTGAAACAGATATAAATTACAAAATGTATAATAATTATATAACTTTAAAAATAAATTCTATTAGGTAGCACCTGCTCATAAGATACCCGTTATGTATTTAATTTCAAATTTGCTCTTTTGTTTCTACAGGCGTTTAAGGCATCAAAATAGTAAATCTATACAAATAAATAAAATTGAAGTGTCTGTTTGTAATGTCAAAATAACAGCTTTTTATCTAATGCATATAAAAGTATATAAGGTACCTATACGAAAATACATATTTTTTTTAATTCTTGTGTCTGTCTGTTTGTTCCGGCTAATCTCCGAAACCGCTGAACCGATTTTGACGGGACTTTCACTGCAGATAGCTGATGTTATAAGGAGTAACTTTGGCTACTGTGATTTTAGAAAAAAAATAAGGTTCAGCGGAGACAAACACTTTTTAGTTAAAATCTACGCGGACGAAGTCGCAGGTAACAGCTAGTTGATAATAAATTTTTATCCATAAAAGCTATGAGTCCCAAAACCATGTATATAAAGGTAGCAGTCTAGTAGCAACTATTGGTTATAAAAACTCGATTAATTTGCGCAGTTTGTTCTTACTGGATAGGTGGCCAGCCATCCTGATGTCAGAATGGCCTGTTATCTTTAAAAGTATAATATACTTTAAAAAAAAACGGGGGTAGCAATTATATGACGATTAGTTGCAACTTTCTATAATTATTTCGATGTAAAATATGGGTAGTGAACCGCCATTCTGATGGTCACAGGATTTTATATCATAACTAATATTATAAATGCGAATGTGAGTTTGTTTGTCACGCTTTAACACCTTATGTACTCAAACGCTCATCATGTTTCATACACACGTTTTCAGGAGTCAGGAGTACAGAAAAAGACATAGGGTACCTTTCATCCAGAAAAATGTTTTGTTCCCAAAGGATAGAAAATTTACATAACCTACATTTACGCGAGCGGAGCTGTGGGCAAAATCAAGTGTCCTATAATGCCGGTCCGTTGTCTGTGAGACGCCTAAGAATCAATGAGGATATCGATTGTCTTATCCACACGCATATACTGGCAAAACACACACATACACACATAAGGGCTGCTAAGTTAATTAGCAATAATGGCTAATATAAAGTTTATTAATGATAGAAACATCAATTAATTATCGAGTTGATGGTGTTCAACTGTTTAAGTTGCTAAAATATCTGTAAGCATATACTAAAAAATACTTTTAAAACTTACCTTGCAAATTCATAAGAATCGTACACTTTTCAGTGGTCCCAGTTCGCTTTTATACATTTTTACTCGTTCAGACATTTCTGCTAATCTGTTGGAAGTACTTTATGAAGTGTGACATATGTACAGTCACCAGTATTATTAGTGCATGGATACCTTAGCCCCAAAATCTTGTGAACCCTCGAATTAGATGAATATGAATTAACTAGATGGCGTTGCTTTATAAATATTGCAACGCGTACTCAGTTTAGCAAATAGTTGACATTTATAAGAAATTATAATCTCAACCGAAAAGGCACTCGAACACAAGGACATAATAATGTTTCCGTACGAACAGAAAAGCGAGTCATCGAAAGTTTGTAAAGTTTCCAGGAATTGATTTTTATGATACAGAAAAAGTAAGTTTATTTGACGACTGCTGTTCGACTTGCTGTGTTCGACCGTTAATGAGGTAGTTGTTTCTAAAAAGAAGTATAGATGTCACAGATAAACAAGGGGTTAAATAAAATACCAGTACTTATTTAAAAAGTGTATTTTACTATATATTAAGCTACAGTGCATATTTCTTATTCTAATGCTAATTTATAAAAAAGACTTACGTACTAAACATGATAAATTCATAGTTTCTAATACTTAAGGCCTGATTCAGGTTTCAGGAAAATTGACAATGTTAGAGGCATTTACATTAAATAGGAAAAGACAACCAATTTTTTAAAAGTTATTATAAAACTAGCGACCCGGCCTGGCTTGACACGCAATACAAAACCTTAACAATTGATACACCTAGACCTTCCTCATGCATCACTGTGTATATTGGTGAAAACCTTATGCAAATGCGTTCAGTAGTTTTTGAGTTTCTCGCATAAAGACGCGGCGGGAACTTTGTTTTATAATATGTGGTGATGAAGATTTGGACATATCATAATTTGTCGATAAATGTAAATGCCTCATAAAATCTCCGAACAATTTGCAAGGGTAATCGGTAAGAGGGTAAGCTGAAAGATAAAGTAACCCAATCAAAATTAAAATTAAATTAAAGTAGCAATTTATATTTTCTATATTAAGAAATAAAACGAAAGATTCACCGAAAATCCATGCAAAAAGAAAAACAGCCAATTGTATGGAAAACAATTTGTATCTTTTCAGTCTACATTTTGAGCCAAATGTGGGTTGAAAATATTATTTAGCTTAGTATCCTCTTACCGAATGTATCCTTGTATAATCAATGAAGAAATGGCAGCACCATAACAAGAAAAAAAAAGTAAATCTGAAGTTGTAATAAATATTTAATCTACTTTGGTCTCTGATATAGGAATTTATCGATTTGGACATTATTTTAGTTTTTTCGATATATAGACATAAAACTCGTAACATATACCATGTCCTAGGATTCCTGTAGTAACATTATCATATAAGGCACAGACTGTTTCTTTAGCTAATCAGATCAGTCTATAATAAATAGTTTTATTGCGTAATATCGACGTGACCCGCGCTCACTGCTGTTACAAAAACACCCAGAATGAGGTGAACTATATAAATATCGCACAACAGGAACGGTCGTTTCTATAATAAATCGTAACCTTATCATTATTTTAGAAAAAAAGTAACAGAAGGCATAGGTATTTTAGTCTGTGGCCCGTAATATCATGGATAGTTTAAACTATCCCTAATAACAGTTTAACCTTCAATCTTTATATAAACGGTAGTTAAAACTATTTACTGTTATTTTAAACTATAATAATTGATATTGCGTTTGGGCCACTAAGGAATAATACACCATTTTCGTACAAAAATATAATAAGCAAGTCTGTTTATTGCCTCAATGCTGAGCTTGGCTTTCCACTTTAGCAACTTAGTTTACAAGTTGTATCACTGCTGAGTATGGGACTCCATTTAATGTAAGACTTTATGTTAGCAGCCCAAGCTAAACTAACCCACTTCTGGGCTTTTTCTTCACTTAATGTGAAATAGGTTAGACCGTCACCACCACTATTAGAGCCAGCCTATTCCAAACAATTAGGCAAATTTTCATACTCCATTTTACTATTGAGAACTAAAATAAAATTATACATAAAAAGTTATTGCAACCATTCCAAATTCGCGTTTATATTCAGATTGGTCGTCTACCGCACTCGGCTGACTATGCTGAACCCTAATACATAGTCTAAATAATAAAACATTTAACCCATTCAATGCGGCAACAAATTTTGCATTCACTAGCCAGAATCGGCTCATATTTAACGTAAACGCCGATCGGCGTCAGCCGCACTTGGTGAAATAAATAAATAAAAATATCTAAAAACTACTCATATCAGGCATTTCATTAGTAAATTCCAAACACATTTGTTGTTTTATTAATATAATATCTTTAAATTTGGGTAAAATATAAAACAACTATACATGACGCCGATCGGCGTCCTCCGAATCTGAGTATGAAAAAATAAGACACCGATCGGCGTCCGCCGCATTGAATGGGTTAATATGCTCTTTGTGTCTTCCTCCATACATTTCTATCTTATACCTACAGCCATACACCCGCGGTGCAGTAGATCGCCAATCTCTATTAACCAATACCGAGTGTTTTCATTAAGGGTCATTTTCAATAGAATGAAGGATTTCTTATACGATCTGTTGCCTCCAATATCGCTAATGGTAGAATGCCAGACATCATTGAAAAATAAGTGTTCGTGGTCGCTGCCAGTCAGATGAATCTTAAGCCAACGAGGGCTATCCTTGAATTCACCATTAGAGGCGCTAGTGGATAGTAAGGTCTCTAGACCGTATAATATACTATAGTGATGCCTTAGGACCTACATATTAGAGAGCGAGCCTGTCGCCATCTATCGGGCACAATACCAAAATTTCTTGGCAGAAGTGCTAATAACACTTCACCGGATTCAGGCTCATAGCCAGTTGCACTCACTGATCGATAAACGATTAGCGAGGTTAAGCAACGTTGGGTGCAGTCAGTCTATAGATGGGTGACCGCTTAGTGGTATTTCATCTGAGAGTCTCCGTGTTTCGGAGGGCACGTAAAAAGTCGATCCCGGTTGTTGCCAAATTGATAGCAGTCGTTAAGCCATGTCAGAGGCCTACTTGAACAACTCTTGACAATAGGTTGGCCACTAAACAAACGAAAAAAAAAGAAAAAGAATCGGATTCAGGAATCGGAAAAATACAAATATTTGCTTTACTTTTGAAATCATAACCAAGAGCTCGAGCACAGCAGTCGTATTCACAACTGCCGATTCATTAATCTGTCAAGTCTTATAATACTAGACATAGGATAAAAGATGTCAACCGCTTTAAATCATTCTTATTAAAAATGACCCATAATATTCCAATGTAAAATGAGTCTTACGTGTATAGTGTGAGTGCTTATAACCGCATGCGCATCTTCTCCGGCTGCGACACGAGCCCGTACGCATCGAGGTGCTGGTACAACGCCGCTACATACTCTTTGGGGTGATGCGTGAAGTGTTGCACGTGGGGGGACTTGTCCCAACACTTCCATGTGCACTGGGAGGTATAAGTTCGATATTAGTTTAACAATTACCTTCATATGTTATTGAAATAAAACTTATATTATTAATGCGAATGAGAGTCTGTTTGTTTGTTACGTTTACACGCCTTAACTACTCGGCTAGGATTAATTCCTGTGACACAGGGGATTTTTCAAAGATTTAAACAGCTGATACAAAGCACACCAAGACCCAGAACAGCCATTAGACTCAGGACAAACATTTGTGTGATCCACACACAATAGAATAACCGTACCGTTTTACCGTATGTCAGTATGTGATTCGAACTCACACCATTTGGCGTAGATATAGTGGCAAGGTTTTGTATGCTTCCAGCAGTGACTCCATCCTTGAGAGATTGGCACATCTGGTGATTCTGGTGTTATACGTTACACCTGGTTTTACTCGGTACACTTGATGTTACACTTGTTGTACACTTTACACATGGTGTTATACAGATATATCGTACGTTTACAGGATACGTTTCGAGGATGAAATGTTATAAAAGCCATTTCGGCGAAATTTAGTTACTAATGTAAGCTTATTCAGTTTTTAGAGCTGTATCGACCTGTGTATTTAAAATGCTGGTATTCGCAAAAAAGAAATAGTTGTACTATCCAGAAAATACCGCAGCATGTAAATAATACTTTACCTCACCATTAATGCTGTTACATCCTAACTAATATTATAAAAGCGAAAATGAGTTTGTTTGTTTGTTACCTTTTCAAGCCTAAACCACTGAACCAATAATCCTGAAATTTTGCACATACGTTTTCAGGTGTACAGAAACGGACATAGGCTACCTTTCACCCCGAAAAAAATTACTGTTCCCGAGGAAAACAATAATAACGTTCTTAAAATAATAGATGGCGCCACGTGTCATTCGAATCATGATTGAATTATATTATTACAAACAGAGTACGACCCGAATTTATTGTCAAATTCTAAACTAACGCGAGCGAAGCCGCGGGCAAAAGCTAGTAATATATAATTTTATAATTATAGAACATTGAACTGTATGTTACCAGTAGAACAGCAACTCAAAACAATATTTATGTTCCACTCAACTGCGGTACACGCACTGCGACTCACTTCAACTTGCGACAGTAAGTAGATAGAATATTAGAAACTGAATGGAATAGTCTTACAATATTAAATGGGAATAATATTTTATTTGAGAATGGCGCATCTCATTTGTATTCTATGATGACAGAACAAAAGACTCGCGTCCCGCCCTGCCCACGCGTGGTACATATTCTATGTTTCAATTTATAGAACACTAGCTGTTAACTGCGACTTCATCCGCGTAAATTTTAACTAAAAAGTGTTGGTCATCGCGGACTCTATTTCTTTTCTAAAATCAAGGTAGCCTATGTTACTCCTTATAACATCAGCTATCTGCCAGTGAAAGTCCCGTCAAAATCGGTTCAGCCATTTCGGAGATTAGCCGAAACAAACAGACAGACAGACAAAAAAATTAAAATAGATGTTTTTTGCTAAAGCTGTTATTTTGACATTACAAACAGACACTTCAATTTTATTTATTTGTATAGATAAAGAACAAAAAACAATGTTCACAAAAACAAAAAAGAATACTTATGAGAAAGGCAAATCTAGATTTTTGTTCCTTGGTTCTCCTTGAAAGTAGTAGTTTAACTTTTACTACGTTTCATCCTCGAAGGGATGATATAATTGTTTATTTGGCTCTCCTGGAAAGTAGTATTTTGGCTTTTACTAAATTACATTCTTGAAGGGCCGATAAAGTTGGTTTTTGTTTTTCCTGGAAATTAGTATTCTGGCTTTTACCACATTTCATCGTCGAAGGGTGGATATAGCTGTTAGTGTGTTCCTTGATGCCCACAGAAGTAGCAACACTACATTGTATATAGACGTATGTGTGGGTACCTTGATGCCCATCTGCGTCCAGCTGTCGTGCACGCTGCGGTTGCTGCGCTCGGCGCCGACGGGGTCGCTGCGCGAGAGCAGGAACAGCGCAGGCGCGCGGCACAGGTTGGTGTGGAACAGTTGCGACGAGCGGATGTAGTGCATCGTCGCCGCCTCGTGGAACGTCTTCATGTGGTATCTGGAACGACATGGGTTACATCACAGTCAATCATATCATATACAGAAAAGAAGCAGATATGTTAGTGAACAAAAAGTGAAGACTCGGAAACGATCCAATTGGGTCGATTTTCTGTTGTTCTCAAAACAAAATCGGTTCAACATAATCATGTAATTTCAAGCCATTCAGCGACTACTCTTCGAGTTTTGCGAACAAAAACATGCCGAAACATCTTTATATAATAAGGCAAAACCGAAACGGTTCAGTACCTATTTCCTCAGTTTGTCAAATAGTTTCTTTTTTTTTGTTTCGTTTCCTTTGACAAGCTATAGAGTTACCAATTTAAAAATGGAAATAGTCTTTATTTATAAATAATTTGGTGGCCTCGATGGCGTAGTGGTTAGTGTAACTGACTGCCACGCCTGAGTTTCGATTCCCGCACAAGTCAAACGTTTGTGTGCATGAACATAGATGTTTGTCTTGGTCTGGGTGTTTCTATGTATAATATGTATGTATTTAAAAAAAAAAAGAAAGAATATACATATATTATGTATGTTTATTCATCGTCTAGTACCCATAGTACAAACTCTGCTTAGTTTGGGCTAGACAGTGTTGTGTGTATGTGACAGAATATTATTATTATTAATGATTATGGTCGAATTTTCTTCACTGGGCGAACACTAGTTTGTATTGATACTTAATTACTCTGATACAATACCACGTGGCCGATATCAACATTTTAATGATAATGACATAAGATATTAAAGTATTATATACAAGCCGTGTGACATTGAATATTATCAATAGGTAGTTCGAAACTGTGCTGCGTTTTCTATTACAGCACATAGTGTCTGCCTAGGAAACTAGGCGCTCTTTATCAGTAAATGTTATTAAATACAACACAGTTTGTACTGCGCTGTTGAACCTACGTATGATAAGTTAGCAACATTGTAATAAGCTATCTATATTAGAATACTATTAAAAGGCTATGTCTATACATTAATGACGGAGTGACTGATGGTGTGGTAGTTTAAATTGTCGCCTCGCTACTGCTTATGGGCCGAGTGTTGTTAGTTCGATCCCCACACTGACACATTTGAGTAGTAGAGCCTCGCTGATTTCAGCATGAATGGGCCGGCTCGACCGAGGAAGGACTACCCTTTCACAGAATATCAACGTGGAATAGCAGTAGTCCTACTGTTGTGTTTCGTTCGGTGAGTGAGAGTATCGGAGGCCCAATCACCCCTTTCCCCCATCCCGCTCCCGTTCCTTCCCACGTCCTTTCCTAAAGGGTCGGCAACGCGCAAATGATGCCTCCGGTGTTGCAGGCGTCCATAGGCTACGGTGACCACTTACCATCAGGTGGGTCGTATGCATGCTTGCCACCTTAGTTGTATATAAAAAAAAAAACATTGGAAATTTTTTATGTTATCCACAAATAATAATAATAATAAATTTATTTCTTAATTTGGCACAAAAATACAATAGCAGCGTCACAAACACGATATTTAGGTAGTATTTACGATAAACTCTGGTACCCCAGAATAAGATTCAACTTGTGTTTAGGGTACCAGCGTTCTCGCGCACACTATAAACACATTACGTGAGTAGTACTCATAAGACGAACACAGTGTTAATTAAGAAAAATACCACAAAAAGAATAGACAAACAAAAAACAAAACAAAAATAAAAATTAAATACTACTTAGTTGCTAACAGTCTATTTTACTACTGTAGCCTCTTGCGCGCGCGTGCGTGCGTGCGTGCGTGTGTGTGTGCTTGTGTGCGTGTGCGTGCGTGCGTAATATATAAGTCCAGTCTTATGATCCACATCGTAATAAGTCCTCTGTCTCTCTATAATCCAGTGCCAACAACCATTTAGACACAGTGGCTTTACAATTATTGCGACACATAGGCGCAATGGCACAGACCTTATTAATCTTATTGTACAGATGATTAGATATGTAAGTATAATTACGCTGTGCAAGATTCGTTCTGCATTTTTGTTGCGCTGGACATACATTAAAGAATCTGCGTTTGTTGATAGTGTTCGAGTCATGCGGTAATGTCGGATGCTTCCGGAGGACGGTACTGAGAACAAAGAGCTGTCTCACCGTCAGAACTTGACACTCATTGTAGAAAGCCGATGTAGGGTATCGAAAAGGCTTTGAGGACAGCTCTTTGGGCTCGCTCCCAAGAGAGAAGGGAGGTTTTAGGTGCTCCGCCCCATACGACAATGCAGTAACTGATGATGGATTGGCACAATGCAAAATAAATAGTTGTGCTGAATCTTTACTTGAATATTTGTAAACACACAAATTATTCCAAGTGTGGAAGCTTTATTTTTGTTTTACTGTAAATGTGTTTGAAATTCTGGCTTAGAACAATAAGATGGATGTATTACGTACAGAAAGGAAACTAGATTGTTTGTAACAAGTCTCATTCCCAGTGCGCGCAGGGTGAGGCCATAGTTCATCATGCTTACCCACTGCGGGTTGGCAGACTTCACATATTTTCGAAAAAATTATGGAGAACTCCCAAACATGTAGGTTTCCTCGCGATATTTTCCTTCACTGTTGAAGCGAGCGTTCATTAACTGTAGAATACGCACATACTCGTAACATCGAATAATCAAAGTTGCGTGCCTTGGAAGGGAACATGCCGAATCTAACGGTGTCCCACAAAATATCACTATTAGGCATATTAGAATTTAACTCACTAGACGTAAGAGGCCGAGATGTCCCTATTACTGTCTGTTAATCCCTTCGCGAACTCATTAATAACTAATTTTAAAAGGATTTTAATTTTAATAAAATGAATTTAATTTAAAAAAATTAATTATTATTATTTTCCTAGTTAATTAATGTTATTAGGTTTTACAGTTATAATCTTATAATTCACTATTATTAAATAAAAATAATCTTTGGATCGAATTGTTATTGTTGTTGTTTGTCTTGCTACTCGCCCAGAAGGTCACATGGTGCGAGTAGCCCTTGACTTACCCACGGCGACTCGACTACGGGGTAGACCACCCGCCACCTGGCTGACAACAGTCCAAAAGGACATGCAGGAATTTGGAGTGGGTGCCTCAATTGTTCAAAACCGGCAACAATGGAAGAAGCAGACAAGGAGAGCCGACCCCAGATGACGGGACAAGGCTTAGGAAGATGATGATTTGGATCGAATTGTGAACATCCTTTTTGAAAGTCGGTTAATATAGTAGTAGTATATGTGTAATAATTAGTATTTATTACACATATGGTAGTAGTTATAGAATGCATTTAATAATTTATACTAATATTATAAAGCTGAAGAGTTTGTTTGTTTGAACGCGCTAATCTCAGGAACTATTGGTTCAAATTGAAAAATTATTTTAGTGTTGGATAGCCTATTTATTGAGGAAGGATATATATAACATCACGCTACGACCCACGAGGGCGGCGCAGTAACGATAAACGCGGGTGAAACCGCGGGAACATCTAGTAATTAAATATAACAACATCTATACATAGGTTTATAACTAAAGTTAAACACATTGTTTATTTGAAAACGCTAAAATCTGGTATTACCGTCCGAATTTAAGTTTTGATTAACAGGCTCATCATAAATTCATAGAATATATAGGCCTTACTTACTGGACGTGTAACTAGATGTTTTTTTTTTTAAAGCTCCCACCGTCGCAGGGCTTTGTGCTTATTCCCCTGACATGGGGATCAGGGACCTTATTTAAGTATTTCTTTATTAATAACAAACTTATAACTATTGTTCTTATTTCTAAATACATTTTTAATTATTACGTACACACATTTTATCACATTTAATTTCTATCATATTTTACATATATATATATTTTACTTCTTATTCTAATTTAAAGTTATGTATTTGTACCGTGAGTTCGTGTTTGTTGTGTGGTACTAGGTGTGACTTTGCAACATAAATGAATAAAGATATTTTGATTTTGATGAGAGATGAGCCCAATTCTTAACGAAGGTTTATATAACATCATGCTGCGAGCCACGGGTGTGCACTAGTAATCATAAACGAGGGTAAACCCATTCACAGTTAGTTAATTATAAAGTACTAGCAAACATAATTGCTAAGTCATTTACCTATTAGCCGGTAAACTGGTGAAAAGGATGCCATTTTGTTTTCCATTTTGTCTCTATTGCAAGTGTTGCATTGACGTCAAATCGCGAGACAGAGATCGTTATCAACAATTAATTATTATAATGAATATAAAAAAGACAATGATAGTGCTCAGTGATATTAATCTATTTAAATATTTTCTTTATTTGTTGATTTTGCTAATAATATAGGTACTTTTAGTTTAGAAAAGATTATTTATTTATTTTAAACTTTATGCATAAAACAATACATCGGCGGACTTAATAGCAAGGGCATTCTCATGCAGTCAACCGTAGGGTGATGCAGTCATAAAAAGAAGTAGGTGCATACACATACAATAGCATTATAAATATACCTGTATTTAAACTAAAGAATAACACAAAAGTGATACATAACACAAAATGATGTTTATATAATACTAGCTGTCCTGACAGACGTTGTCCTGTACACATGAGAAAAAAAAATTACATTCAAACAACGGTCACAAAGAACGTCCAGACTATGAACAACCATTTGTGGATTACACAACATTTAGTCCCGTGTGGGATGTGAACCCACAACACTCGGCGCCATGGCATTGGCGAGGCGACCACTTAAACCCCTATTGTATCCGTGCAGTTTTTCCATCATATAGCAGATAAAAATAATACATCATTTGGACGTAGTTATGCAAAAAGGATCCAACCCACAAAACATTTTATTTTTAGGTATAGTTGTAGACGGTATCAAAATATATAATATATATATATATATATTGATACCATTTACAACTATACCTAAAAACAAAGTGTTTTGGGTAAAAAAAAAAAAAAAAAATGTATATATATTAATACCATTTATAACTATACCTATAAAACAAAGTGTTTTGTGGGTTGGATCCTTTTTGCATAACTACGTCCATTTTATAATCCAATAGTAAGAATGTGCAGAGCTTACAATAAAATAGCACGTATAAATAAAGAGGTCGACATTTTTGACATCAATTTCAATAGATATAAAAAGATTGTATCAGGTGTGCTTAGTTCCGAAAAGTTCCAAATCTAGTCACAATATAAAATTACAGTTATTAAGTAAAAACCTACTTACAATTATCCACTTGTATCCTACGCTAACGAATTTAAGATTTTAATAATGTTTTTTGTTTTGCATGAGTAATCTGCTCTAATATGTACATGTTGTGTACACTACTTTAGGATTACTGTCCGGTTTATATAATATGTTCACTAGTACTACTTACCATGTTAAGACTGTAATCTGTTTGTGTACTTATTATAAATAAATAGCAGAACTCCGGTCTAAATTCCAGTCAGCAAATCCTACTCTTGTAGATCACGATTCACGCGTGTCAGCCGCTTACGATAACCATTGCACAATTAGATAACAAGATATCAAATGTAGGTACATTTTTATGATAACGAGCTTACTGTCTTTGACCTACAAATGACACTATATCTGATAGACATAATTATATTATTTATAACTGTTAATCGTATTATTTAATTTTAAGTACTTTTATTAACCTGTAATCACGCACTTTGGCATGAAAGTAGCATAAGGGTCAATTCAGATCAGGCGAAAAAATGCTCGAGCATTTTTCAAGTGGTAATAAATATCAACCTTATTCCATTTAGATAAAGCTTAAAATAGTATGCAACTGTTTATTGGATAAGATTTTAATGTTGCATGCTATTTTTAGGTATATCTAAATGGAATAAGGTTGATATTGAATTACCGCATAAAATATGCTCGAGCATTTTTCCGCCTAATCTGAATTGACTCTAAGTAAATATTGAGGAAAATAAGGTCCTCCAAACCGTAGGTATTTCAGTCACGGCGACCAATCTTGACAGAGACTGGATATCTGCGCTGGAGATATTATAGTATAAAGTGTGTGCGTAAACACAAGTGCACTCTCTGTTCTCTAACTCTCATAATCCGATGGGATGGCAATCCGATACGACTGGAGAGAGACCAGGAGCAGGACTCCAGGGTTTACCTGCTTTTCAGGGCACGAGGTCGTAACATCGTCATCTTCCTAACATCCCGGATACTACTAAGAATTTATTGTCGAAAAAATCTAATAAATCTTTGCTGGCCCGATCTGTGATTCGAACCCGAGACCTCATAGCAGTCACACACACTACTGCTGTGTCACCAAATCAGTCAAGTTGAACAGCATTGAATGGTGTGCAGTATGGGCCTGGAGTAACAATGGACGACAAAATTATGACCAAAAAATAATTAATGCTGAATAGGGGAACACCAGTGGACCCACGCCATCTGGTGTCCAACCCTGGGCTACATAAGACAATATTAAATAACACTTATTAAATAATATGCAGATATTTTGAAAATTAATTTTTGTTTATAGGTATATGCGGTGATTTATATTATTTGAGTGCGTTCACTTAAATAATATAAATTATATTAGACGTTTCATCGCAGCATTTTGTAACTACGGCGATTGCAACATGGCCGATATGGTAATATATAACGAAACGAAAAAAAGAACGTACGTAAATTGCTATTAAAGGCAATTAATAACACATCACCACATAAATTATTGTAAAAACGGCAAATAGTTAGTCAGTAATTAATTCGCGGGTAACCTTATGATGGTTTCATCATTGTATATTTTTTCCTTACATCATTCAAGAGCTATGTACGTGTTTCCTTGGCAACCATTTATTTCAAATAAACAAGCCCCTGATCTTCCCCTTTGTCCTGTGGTACTTTGCGAAGCTTAATATTAAAAAAAATATTGAATAGCATTGTTGTTACATATTCTTTATTTTTTTTAAAAAGACTTCTCCTGCTTTAATAATCCCTTAGTGTCGGAGGACGTTACAGACCCTTAAACAACGGGTACAAAGAACACCTATTTGTGGAACACACATTGTCCCATGTGGAGATCGAACCCGCAACACTCGGCCGGCAGTGGCGAGGTGACAACTAAACCACTACGCCATCAGTGCCGTCCAATCCAGCACTTGTGGTTATTTTTAGGCCTGAGCGCAAATAAGAGACTATTTCATTTTTGTCACGTCATGTTTGCTGCGATAATACGTACATATCACATCCTAGCACATCACCTAAAGGTAATCTACAATGACATGATAATCAGATTTTTAATACAGTAACCGCTTGCCTCACGATTTTTAATACAAAATGATAAGCTATAAGTACCATTAAAAAGTCTCAGTGACTATTGTACTGGTACTTATAGCACCGCCTTATCGCACCGCCAGTCTTACTGAGTACCAGGTTCGATTAGTTCGAGTCGAATTGATAAAGTAATATCTGTAAGAAAATTCCATGAAAGCCTAGCGAAAAATAATGGCAAGACACTTATGAATATCTCTCAGAAATAAGCACCACAAGACATCGACATCCTTTAAAGACCAAACAAATATTATTCAAAACTACTCACTCCATATAAGCCCTGAGGGTCTTCTGCATGATCTGGTTCTTGGGGAACACGGCTGCTGGTACGCCGATGGTGAGCTCGCTGATGTCAGCCGCTGAGTCCCACACCTGGGCAACGACGCGGTCCATCACTGGTTGATATCTAGAGATATAAAGGTAAAGTAATAATACTTATCTATCACATGTTCGCAATAAAAGAGAAACCGATGCAGTCTTTCGTAATTTTTATCACAACACGGGGAAAATATCTTAAAGAACTCGGCAGCTTAATCCTAATCCTAACTAATATTATAAAAGTGAAAATGGGTTTGTTTGTTTGTTACCTTTTCAAGCCTAAACCACTGAACCGATCATCCTGAATTTTTGCATATACGTTGACAGGTGTACAGAAACGGACATAGGCTACCCGTCATCCCGAAAAAAATTACTGTTCCCGAGGAAAACAATAATAACTTTCTTATGATAAATAGATGGCGCCACGTGACTTTCGAATCATGATTGAATTATATTATTACAAGCAGAGTACAACCTGAATTTATTGTCAAATTCTAAATTAACGCGAGCGAAGCCGCGGGCAAAAGCTAGTAATTTAATAATAATAATATTCTACCACATACACACAACACCATCTAGCCCAGTGGTCGGCAACCTTGTCATCCAAAAGAGCCAAATATATGCAATACACAATTAAAATCTATTCAAAGAGCCAGTTTTTTAACTTAAGCTTTGCTTTAGCAGAAAACATAATTACGGAAATAATTAGGATTGAAAGAACACTCTCGAACTTGCCTTTATCAAATAAGTCCTAGCTTAACTTACAGAAAATAAATAAAATTTGGTATCATACTTATAAAGCAAGATAATAAATAATATTCCGTGCCTGCACTTAACATTTCGTGGATGAGCCGCAGCGAGGAGTCAAAAAGCCGCATGCAGCTCGTGAGCCGCGGGTTGCCGACCACTGATCTAGCCCAAACTAAGCAGAGCTTGTACTATGGGTACTAGACGATGAATAAACATACATAATATATGTATATTCTTTTTTTTTTTTGTAATTACGTACATAGAAACACCCAGACGAAGACAAACATCCATGTTCATATGCACACAAATATTTGACTTGTGCGGGAATCGAACCCGCGACCTCATGCGTGGCAGTTGGTTACACTAACCACTACGCCATCGAGCCTCATACCTTAACTTGCAATACTTCAGGGTAAATTAAACCTCGCACTAGGGAGACGCAATGTATCGCGGGGCAAATGGGAATAGTATTGTCACGATAGATAGATGGTTAAAAACATTTAAATAATGGATACAACATGAATAATTTGTGTATCACACAAATTTGAGTCCTAACTCAACTACTGTTGGGGATGCGTTCGGGAATGTTTAAAATACTAGATGTTAAAGTAAGAAATATCCGTTTATTGTATATAAAAGTTTACACTAATACGATCACTGTTCATAAAACTGTTCTAAACTAAATGTTCTAAATGTTAATGTTAAAATGTTAGGTAATGTTGTGAATGCACCCGGTCGCGACGGTTCCGAAAAGTACACTAATTGATGTTAATGAATTAAGTAATATAATGCGTCGCCGGCCGGGCACCATTCACGTGTTCGATGTCAGCATTAAATCGAACAACTACAATTGGCGTATGGTAGTGACACGGCACACGCTGCTATTTGTGCAGTCAGTATACCATAAGTATGCATTACAGCAATATGTGGGGCCAGCTCCCTGGACAGTTGTAAACCACAATTTTTTTTTTTATTTTTTTTTATCGTGCTCGTCAAAATGACCACACTCCACCTGATGGTAAGCAGTCGTGTGGTCTAAGAGCAGTGGCCTCCACACCGCCCTCATAGTAGCCGAGGCGATGTTGAGGTCTCTACTTTGACGGCCTGAGAAGGTGCTTTTTCACGCCCCGCTTAAAGGACCCAGGATTGAAGGAAGAAGGAAACACGTGCCTTGGCAGAGAATTCTATGCCTTGGTCGTTCGGCAGAGGTATGAGGACCCAAACTTTTTGGTACGCGCTCTAATCGACTCTACCGTGTAAGGATGGCATCTGAGCCCAGCACGCGTTGTTCTGGATAGGAAAGGGGAGGGCGGGATAAGGTGGAATAACTCTTCAGAGCACTCCCCGTGGTATATTCTGTAGAAACATGCCAATGAGGCAATGTCCCTACGGAGTTGCAGAGGTTCCAGTGAATTCGTGACCTCTGGATCTCCGATAATACGGACAGCCCGCCGCTGTAACCGGTCGAGAGCGTCCAGCAAGTACTGCGCGGAGCCATCCCAAAGATGAGAACAGTACTCCACGCAAGGGCGCACTTGTGCCTTATACAATAGGCACAGTTTCCCAGGTGCGAAGAACCGCCTCACCCTGTTCAGAACTCCGAGTTTTCGCGAAGCTTGCTTAATGACGCTCTCGATGTAGGTTTTGGGATTAAGGGAGCGGCAAAGATCCATACCTAAGATGGAGAGGCTGTCACGTATTACCAGTGGAGTGTTCTTCAGAGAATGGAGGGGAAGGAACGGAGACTTTTTTGTTGAGAACGCGCATGCCTGGGTCTTCTTGGCGTTGAACTCCACCAAGTTCTTGGCACCCCATTCATAGATGCGGTCCAAGGTCTGGTTAAGTTCAACGACAAGATTCTGCCTTTTCCCCTCAACCTCAGCCTGTTTGGCCCCAGGATGTCCGAGATACCATGCACGATACTGTCGTCCGCATAACAATGTATGTTGCCGAGATTCAACATATCATTGATATGCAGAAGAAAGAGCGTAGGGGATAAGACAGACCCCTGAGGCACTGCATAAATTTGGAAGCGCGACCGTCGCAAAGGACCCGAATACGACGCTTCTGCAGGAAACTCGCAATCCAGGTGCACAGTTGAGGGAGCAAGCCATAGGCCGGAAGCTTGGAAAGAAGAGACCGGTGCCAGACTCTGTCGAAAGCTTTGGCTATGTCAAGGCTGATAGCCAAAGACTCGCCGTGCTTGTCCATAGCCTCACCCCAGAGGTGTGTGACGAACGCTAGAAGATCACCCGTTGATCGTTTAGACCGAAAGCCGTATTGGCGATCATTGATCAACGATTGATCCTCCAGGTAGCGGACAATTTGGGTGTTTATAATCCGCTCGAACACCTTGGAAAGCACTGAGGTGATAGCTATGGGTCGATAGTTGCTTGGCTCGGAACGGTCCCCCTTTTTGGGAATCGGTTGAACGTTCGCTTCCTTCCAAGCCTCAGGCACAATGCCTGCTACGTAAGACGTCCGGTATAGGCGCGTAAGTGTGGGAGACAACTCCGCTGCACATTTTACTATATATTAAACATAAAATATATCCCTTGCCCTGTTAATACATACACGAAATTCAGTATCTACAGTTTTCTGAAAATTTCGCTAACATGTGTAATCACCAAAATAAATTAACATTACCCCAAATACATTTAGAAATATTTAAAAGAAATGCATATTGTATGGCCATTAAGATATTTAATTAGGTTCCCCAAACCATTAAACAGTTGCCATTACATAATTTACAAATAAATTGTTTAATTTACTTTTAATAAACTTGTTATTATAGTACAAAAGAATACCTACCTAGAAGATAAGTCAAATTTATGTATTTAAGTGAAAGTTAGGTATATTAACTTTTTAATGTATAAACTATTTGCACGCTCTAATGAGCGGAACATATGATCTTTTTCTACTGTGTAACAACTATAATGTATCAAGTTTCAATCAAATAAATGTTTTGAATTGAATTGTAATACTAGCAGGGGTGAAAGCAATTATCTTTAAGCACAGCGACCCTATTCCTTGTAGGATCTTTGAGTAGTAGAGCCTCGCTGATTTCAGCACGAATGGGCCGGCTCGACCGGGGATGGACTACTCTCACAGAATATCGACGTGAAATAGCAGTATTCCTACTGTTGTGTTTTGTTCGGTGAGTGAGAGTGCCGGAGGCCCAATCACCCTCTTTCCCCCTTCCCGCTCCTTCTCCTTCCCACTTGCTTTCCTAAAGGGTCGGCAACGCGCAAGTGATGCCTCTGGTGTTGCAGGCGTCCATAGGCTACGTTGACCATTTACCATCAGGTATGCTTACGTATGCTTGTTTGCCACCTTAGTTGTATAAAACACAAAAGGATAATAAATTGCTATTCATACCGCTGATACGTCTATATCCTAAAGGGCTAGCCACATATACCCACATTTTGTACATTTCCAGACTCTATGCTGCTAAAGACAAAATCCAAAAAATATTGCCTAAAAATCGAATAGCTTTTTGGTTAACTCGAGTATCTAACTCGACTCGACACGTAAAGAAAGGCAGGTGCTTACTACCGTTGCAGTGCTGTAACGCTGATAGTTATTTCCGTCAGTAAAAAGTTATTCAAACAATTATAAAAAGCGCCTTCTTAAGCCGTCAAAATAGGGACCTCAACATCGCCTCAGCTGCTATAAGGATGGTGTGGAGGCCACTGCTCTTGGACCACATGATCGCTTACCATCAGGCGGAGTTTGGTCATTTTGATGGGCAAAATAAAAAAAATACGGCTGATACAATTTCTAGCTAATTTCGTCAATCAAAAAGTTATTCAAACAGATACGGACAATAGGGTACCTATTTGCCTATATTTGATTTTGTACATTATTGCATATGTACACAATAGCAAATAGTAATCAAAAGAAATCTTTTAGTTAAAACAGTATCAAAGTTGGTTGGACAATAAGGGAGTAATTAAAATTTTAAATTCGAATATAAGAAAAAGTGGGGGTGCAGTGGGGATATATTGCTATCTCCTTCGGGCAGCTGCATTTAAATAGCGGCTACGTCACAGTATCTATCGAGCATCCTTTTTATGATATTTATTATTGAGTAGATTTTAACAATGTTTGTGTTTTACAGTTTGGATATATAGGTAATTGTTTGAATCATAGCGGCACACCGGCGGCCAGACACAGTAGGATTATAATTATACCTTGTATTCCAAGACTTGACAGGTTAAATAATAAAATACTGTGAGTCATAATATTTGCTAACAGATAAGTATAAGAAAGAATTTATCAGACCGCGAGTTTCTCTCACGTGTTTGGTCGTTGGAAATTGACTATGATCACGAACTTGTTAAGCTGGTTATGGTATGTTATTGCTATCATTACCCAGTCACAATAATAATAGTAAAACTACATAATTCCAATTTATATAATAGGTAACCACTTCAAGTAAAATAGCCACATTTTATTAATTAGGACATTAGCATTAAATGAATAGTAGCAATTTATTTGAAATAGTTTTAAAATAAGTATATACAATCTATACTAATATTATAAAGCTGAAGAGTTTGTTTGTTTGTATGTTTGTTTGTTTGTTTGTTTGCTTGAACGCGCTAATCTCAGGAACTACTGGTCCGATTTGAAAAATTCTTTTAGTGTTAGATAGCCCATTTATCGAGGAAGGCTATAGGCTATATATCATCACGCTAAGATCAATAGCAGCGGAGCACCAATGAAGAATGTTTCAAAATCGGAGGGCTTTTTTTACTTTTGAGAGTTTCCGCTTCGTGCGCTGCGTAAACAGTTAAAGTTTCGCAAAAATCATGTATGCCAGAATTGTTCCCCTTTAAAAGTTCTAAAAAAAAGTCCGCGACAGCATATGTCTATCTTTTAAGGTTGGCGCACTATAACCTTTTTTATGCTAACGAAATTAGTTCTAAAATAATGCATTATTTGCGAAGGTATTACATATTATAAACATGATATTAATCCTTATCCAAATAAATACGTTATTCATCACAAGTATTTAATTTAAAACAAAATTGCTCTGTACATCATTCGATTTCAATGAATATCTTAGGAGATATAGCAGTTTTAAAATAACATCGCAGCAAAATAATTACCCATTACAGACATACAAACGATGTTTCTCCTGGTTTATTCTGCGTGATTTTAAATTAGCACTGTAGGTATATTTATAAAATGTTGTTGAATGGTTCTTATGTGGTTCGTGGATTTAACAAAGAAAGTTTTAGGTCCTTTCAAATTGTATTATAGGTGCCTACGACCCACTCTCTCTCTTATGTGACGCAGACCAAGTTGCGCGGGTCAGCTATCTATACTAATATTATAAAGCTGAAGAGTTTGTTTGTTTGTTGGTTTAAACGCGCTAATCTCATAATAGCCTATTTATCGAGAAAGGCTGTAGGCTATATAACATCACGCTACGACCCACGGGGGCGGCGCAGTGATGATAAACGCGAGTGAAACCGCGAGAACATCTAGTCTTGTTCATAAAAATATTCTTACTAAAAAGGTTTTTACTGAGTTTTAACTATTTGAAGCTTGATACAGTCAGCAGTTATAATACTATTATGCCTTATAAATCCTATAAAGTCGGCCACGATGGCGTAGTGGTTAGCGTAACCGACTGCCACGCATGAGGTCGCGGGTTCGATTCCCGCACAAGTCAAACATTTGTGTGCATAAACATGGATGTTTGTCTTGGTCTGGGTGTTTCTATGTATAATATGTATGTAATTACAAAAGATTATATATATATATGTATGTTTATCCATTGTCTACATGAAGCACAACAAATTGTCTAGTACCCATAGTACAAGCTCGCAAGCTTAGTTTGGTCTAGATGGTGTTGTGTATATGTGATAGAATATTATTATTATTATTATTATTATGGAATCATTTTAAACTTGCCGTAGACTGTCTCGGTGGCACAGTAGAAGTATACTGTAAATACTATACTGTGCATGGGGTCTCGAGGTCGATGCCCGGGACTTCATGCACAGTATATTGCACAAAATGTGTGTTATTAGGTTTTGTCAAGAAATCATATCTAGCAGCACGGATCCTGGAACTGTTTTGTGTCATACATACATAGATTCACGCCTGTTTCCCAGAGGGGTAGGCAGAGCCTATGGATTTCCATTTGCTACGATCCTGACACACTTCTCTGGCTTCATTTACTGTCATCACATTCTTCATACACGGCCGTCGGTTCAAGGTGCTCTTAACCTGGCGTTTGTCCAGAACGCCTCCGATCTGATCGAGTAACGTTCGCCTAGGTTTTCCTCTTGCGACTGTTCCATTCACACTAGCCTTATAAACTTTCTTAGTCAGTCTTTCTTTTTTTTTTTGTTTTGTGTATACCAACTTTATGTAAAGAACTAAGAATAATTCCTGTGACGCGGAGGGACTTTACAAACCTTCAAACAACGGACACAAAGAGGTTAAAGGAAACTCAGAATCGGTACAATGATTCGATCCCATAACACTCGGCGTAGTGGCAATCATGACACACTTTCTTCTCCAGGTACTTTAATAACAAGTAAAGCAACTCACAGTTGTGGATTCTGCATGACGTGCACGCACATCTCGCCCCACATGTAGCCGGCGACGGAGAACCCGTGCACCACCAGCGGCTGGTCGTTCTCGTTCATCGCCATGAACTTGATCATGTCTCCCGCTATTAACTGGCCACAGAACATTACATTAGGTTAAGGATGTTTACGTGTTTCTTTGAATGAAGATATAGAAGACGTATCCTAAACTAGGTGCCTGCCTGTCTCTCTACAGAAGCGATAGCTTTTTAACCCGTCAACTGTCGAGCGGACATACGTCTGTCCGCAAAAACGATACATCAAAAAAAAAAAAACGACAGACGTATGTCCGCTGCACACTTGACTCGTTAATGAGTCAAGTGTCGAGCGGACTTACATTTGTCCGTTTGTGTATTGTTTGCGCAATGGGTTTTTAATTATTTTTTCCGTATTTCCCCTAGACGTTCAAGAAGTTAAAGTTTGTGTTAATAATTTACTAATATTCTTGACCTTCCAGCTCAGCGAAATGCAAGTATTAGGAGCGGATTCTCGTCTGTAACGCAATAGGGAATATGCATGTATTTTTTTTATTTTTTAAACGTTGCTTCTAGTTATAACATTACCAAAAATAAATATAACACATCCAAAATATAAACCATTAGGCTAAAAAAATATATTAAAATCACTATCATTTTCGGACGACTTAAACGCTCCATTTTGGCGCGCTTATTCTGTGACGTCAGATTACACACGTTCGATGTCAACAACGAAGTGATTGGTTCACAAAGATACTAAAAGTTAAAAAAGTGAGTGATTAAATCAACTTATTACCATAGAAAAGCCCAGAAAACCTTATTATAAATATTGTCTCTTTCCTGTGTGCCAAAATAACATAAAAACTGCACCTGACAAAGTATACTTCCTTATGCCCAAAGATGCAAGTATTAGGAAAAAGTGGTGCAAGGCGATGAGAAGAGACAATGTATCGTGTTTGAGCACTTTGTACTGTTGTGAAGATCATTTTAACGTAAGTAAGGACATTGAAATAGTGATAAAATACATAATATATAAGTCATTTTTGCTTAGTTATCTACACATACTTGTTTTGTTTATAAAACTCGACGAAAACATAACCTAGTTTACGAAAAGTTCGTAAAGATATATTCATTCATTCATAAGTAATACTCTTATGGATAAATACTAAATATATATATAATAGATAATGGATAAATATGTCATTTATCCATAAGAGTATTACCTATAAATGAAAACATGTAACTTAGTAGAAATTACTATTATTATATTACAATCTGGATTAGATTTAGATGCGTAATACGATCATAAAGGCGTCTATTTTAGGAAGATTATCTGATTGTGCTTTAACAAAACCGGATTCAGTCATTGTATTAAGTCTTTCTTCACAAGGATTTAATACTTTAACACAGAAAACTAATAACTTAATATGAAACAACCGCGAAACAATAGATACAATGAATCACCAGAAACCATACAAACAACTTGTTGACAGAAGACGTCAAGTGTAATATGACGTCACGTTTTGTTCCACCAATAGCGTTGCGTTTTGGAAATTTGCGAGGGGTTTTCATAAAAACCACTTTTTGATGATTAAATTACACTATTAAATTACGATAAATTTTAAAAATAATTGTATAGGTATGTTTGCTGAGCAATAAAGATTACCAATAATAATATTTTGTCCATTTTGGCGTCACGTGCATATTACCTATTGGTGAGATATTGACTCACGGCATGTCGATCGCAAATCCGATATCATCACCATTGTCTAATATCGGTAGCCTCAACCCTACTTATAATAATATTATAAGGCCTGTTTATAAACTGTCCCACTACTGGGCACGAGCCTCTACTCTGCGTGAGTAGGGTTAGGTTATAGTCCACCATGCTGGTTCAGTACGGGTTGGCAGACTTTACATATCTTCAGAGATCATTATGGAGAACTCTCAGACATGCTGGTTTCCTCAGATGAAGTCAGATGTGCGTGACTTAGGATCGAACTTGCGTAGCAGTCAGTATCCAACTTAAAATAAATTCAATGGATCTGAAACCTTACATCATTTCTCATGGCACTGTGAATATCTATCTTCTGGTAAAGTGACATCCCCTCTCTCTATAATTATAATTGAGAGTCAGGTATGCTTTATACATAAAACACGTCGAGATTACGAAGAACTAAGGACTACCCTTAAAATATCTCTCCGAAACTTTGGGCCAACGAAAATAACTTACAAAAAAGTTTCTTCAAAATCCTTTCTATAAAAATGATAGTACTCCTTTGTTTGGAAATTTTCATGAAAGGGTTTAGGATAATCAAGATGTTACATACCTAAATTTAGGATAAACAGAATAAATGAGCCAGTCCGTCGGAATATTCAGCATTTACGTTTCATGGTAGGTCTGCAGGTTTCTTACATAATATGTGCTTGGAACAGCAACACTTCTATGGAGTACAAACCTGTGATCCTTTAAGCGGCCACATGAGCTGCCAAGGAGTACAGGACACGGAGAGCACGTCGAAGCCCTGCTCCAGATACAGCGTGGCGTACTTCATCACGTGTTTGTGCCGCGCCAGCAGCCAGTTGATCATCACCACTAGGGGCTTGTCGACCCGTTTGTCTAACCTGGGAACAAAGAACACCATGACTATATGCGTCATATCGTACTCTAAGGATTAGCTAGAAGCTTAGGCGTTAATAGAAAACTGTACTAGCCAAAGCTAGCATCAAAAACATCGTTAACATACCTAATTAAACGTACCAAACGTAAGATTTCATTAAGGCCTTTTTTGTACAACATAAATGGCAAACCGGCACACCAGAGGGTAAGTGAAAAAAAATAAATGGTGGTACTCTTACCTTCCGGCTCATTTGTACTGTCAAAGCATATATCAATTTAATTTGAATAGACTGGATTAAGCTTTATCAAACCTATTAAACCGGTCATATCTAGGCAGAGAAGATCCTGATTGCGCTAATGGGCAGAGTTAATAGGAGACGCAAATAGTCCTGCCGATGGACTTTTATCGCATAATTCTTGTGACTGGTGGCTCTGCTCGCGTAAATGTAAGTTATGATAATTTCGTATCCCTCAAGCACAGTGCGTTTTTCTTGGATGAAAGGTACCCAATGTCCTTTTCTGTATCCCTGACATCGTATACGTGAAATTTCATGATGATCGGTCGAGTAGTTAAGACGTGAAAGCGTAACAAACAAACACACATTGAAATTTATAAGATTAAATTAGGATAGTTAGGATGACTTTCTTGTAGAACCAAGGTATTAATTTAGTTATTGCAAAATATACATATATGTGTTGACTTTCTGAACCGTTGAGAATTGTAAGAGTTATACCTAAACGGTAAATAGGAGTTGATGAGACAGATATGTGTAGATTGATATAAATAGCTTCGTAACGAATGCGACAATATATCACGTGTTACGAGTATGGCCTGAGCTTTGTCTGACGAAAGAACCGGACACTATTACACTATAAACAGCTGCGGCGATTTAATTTTTTGTATTCACTTGTTATGTACTGCGGATAATTTAATAGGTATAGTATCACTCACGCCTTTTATGTCAGCGAAGAAATAAATAAAGATGTGATGTCTGAGTCCTGAGAAACTAATTTTTAGGGTTCCATACCCTATTACTTAGGCATCCGTCTGTATGTCAGCGGGTATCTCATGACTCCTGTATCTCATGACTCGTAATAGTTAGAGTAGACATTTTCAGAGTTTGTATTTCTATTGCGGTTATTGGGTTTTTCTGTCAAGAAATACTTAACGGCCGCTCGGAGTTAGGCTGCGGTTCCATTGAGGCGGAGCGGAGCAGGAGAAGAGATGTGGATTTCAAGCCATGTGATTGGTGAATCGCGGCACAGCTCTTCTCCGCTCTGCTCCGCTCCGCCTCAATGGAACCGCAGCCTTAGGCGATTATCACACGGCACCGCGCACCGCCGCGGAGGGCGGTGGCGGTAAAGCGAAAGAGCACCGCTCGACCGCGCGGTCGGACGGTGTATGTGTGTTAGGCATCAACGGATTTAGTAAAAGCCAATGCGACATGAGATCCGCTTCACCGCCTACCGCGGCGGTGCGCGGTGTCGTGTGTTAATCGCCTTAGGAAGTTAGCGGTCTTAAGCACTGCCGTGTCTCGAAAAGCGAGTAAAGCCGTTGATCCTACGGATTAAGAGAGTTAGAGAATAGATAGTGCACTTGTGTTTGCACACACACTTGTGCACTGATCGAAAAGATCCATCTGGCAGATGTTTAACTTTTCTTAGTACGAGCGCTGTGTCCTTGACTATGCAAAGTAGGTATCGCTTGGAACACATCTGTATTTAAATATTATTTTAATGTAACTCTGCCATCCACTAATTAAAGACTTTAAGGGTCTGTCCCACCACTTCCATATAGAATTTATCTATAAGATAAAAGTCTCGCCACCTTTCTTCTTTATTAACCTAAAGTCAGACAGCATGCGATTTATCTTTCGGATAAATTTTAGTTGATAGTTGTGAAACAACTGCAATGCAGAGGGTCTCGGTTCCGAACCCACGTCGCGCACCTCTGACTTTCGGAAGTTATATGACTTTTTGAAATTATGTGCGTATTGACAATTATCGCCTGCTTCGTGCCTCGGAGAGCACGTTAAGCCGTCGGTCCCGGCTGCCATGAACATCTATAGCAGTCGTTATTCGGAAGTCAGTGCCCTCTAATATCCTGACACTGGTCTAGCCTTAGGGTATCGTTAGCCTTCGTGTTGCGGAGGTCAGGTGGCAGTCGCTCCGTGTAAAAACTGATATCCAGTCAAATCCGGTTAGACTAGAAAGCCGACCCCAAGTGCCTTGGGAATAATAAAGGCTAGGGAGAAGAAGAAAGTTGTGAAACTGGCCATAAGTGATATGAAACGCATATGGCTTAATGTCTTACTTAGCGGACGACAGAATTATTGGCTTTACTATAAGAATGTATGGAAGAAGCCGACAATCATACTCATCGTGCGTCAAAAGCTACCCAACCACTCACACCCTCTGGCAACTACAGATATCTTATTCAAACGAGACGAGGAACTGAGCGGAACGGAATTGGAATTGTGTAACTAAAGCAATAGGTCGTTCACGTGAGCGTCAGGCCATTTTAATTTATTAATAGCTACACGTTACGTCTAGTCAACGAAATGAAATAGTTTAAGATTATTTTTAAACGTGGTGTTATTAGTCTTAGCTGTATCGTTTCACGACATACACCTCTGCCCTTAGGGGATGTGGAGTGTGCGTTCGTAGATAAGGCCCAAATACACGGTATTAACGAGGCAATCCTAACTTATTATAAACTAGCTTTTGCCCGCGCCTTCACTCGCGTTGATTTAGAATTTGACAATCAATTCGGGTTGTACTTTGCTTGTAATAATATAATTCAATCATGATTCGAAAGACACGTGGCGCCATCTATTATCATAAGAACGTTCTTGTTGTTTTCCTCGGGATCAGTAATTTTTTTCGGGATGAAAGGTAGCCTATGTCCGTTTCTGTACACCTGACAACGTATATGCAAAATTTCAGGATGATCGGTTCAGTGGTTTAGGCGTGAAAAGGTAACAAACGAACAAACAAACAAACTCATTTTCGCTTTTATAATATTAGTTAGGATTAGTTAAGAGCAGCGATAGCTCAGTAGGGGGATCAACAGACTGCAATGCAGAGGGTCTCGGGTTCGAACCCACGTCGCGCACCTCTGACTTTCGGAAGTTATATGACTTTTCGAAATTATGTGCGTATTGATTGACAAACAATTATCGCCTGCTCCGTGCCTCGGAAAGCACGTTAAGCTGTTGGTCCCGGCTGCCATGAACATCTATGACAGTCGTTATTGGGAGTGTCGACACAAAAAATCCCACTGGGTCGAAGTGTCACCGGTCTGCACTGACTGGCCCCCAAATAAGATAAAATAGGATTAGTTAGGATGAATGTTAGAATATGTTTGTTTATTTGTTTGTCGTTATTAGTCTTGGGTGTATCGTTGCCCATTAAAGGTCCTAACTCATCGGCAGGCGTAGCCCGCCACGAACAAGCAGCGAGCATTCTGGTAGAAGCGATCGCGGTATAAGTGAAGGCAAGGCAAGTCTTGTAGGTTCACTTGTCACCTCTCTCATCCAATCTTCAATTCCTTTTTGCACGCGAGTTTGATACTTGGTATAACAAGCAAACATAAACTGCCATAATTTCTGACCTTCTTCAGACAAGTCGTATGCTTGTTTGCCAAATTGGAAATATAAAAACCAGTCAAGTACGAGCCGGTCTCACACACGAAGACTTCCGTACCAATTATTCATATAGCAGCCATTTTGAAATTGGCCATCTTGGTTTTTTGTTGTTATACTGGCAATAGAAATACACTCTGTGAAAATTCAACTCTCCACGTATAACGGTGTATACAGTCCGCTGACAGACAGAAGCACAGTGGAGGTTTAGTAATAGAGTGAGAGCAGCGATAGCTCAGTGGGGAGACCAACAGACTGCAATGCAGAGAGTCTCGAGTTCGAACCCACGTCGCGCACCTCTGACTTTCGGAAGTTATATGACTTTGCGAAATTATGTGCGTATTGATTGACCAATTATCGCCTGCTCCGTGCCTCGGTGAGCACATTAAGCAGTTGGTCCCGGCTGCCATGAACATTTATGGCAGTCGTTATTGGGAGAGTATCGACACAAAAGATCCCACTGGGTCGAAGTGTCGGCGGTCTGCACTGACTGGCCCCCACATAAGATAGTAATAGAGTACCCTTGGCCATTGGCACCCTTGGAGCATGGAACCATAAAAATGCCATGAAATGCTCTAAAATATTCTACTTATAAAGGTACTTACTTCATAGTGTTCGGGTCTACTTTGAGCTTGACTTTATCATTGCTGATGTACTGCATGTTCTTGGTGAGGTCTTGTGTGTGAGCTCCACGGTTGAAGCCCACCATGGCCACGGGGGCACACGATAGCAGGGGACGGAAGGAAGCCTGTGGATCAACTGAGAGTTAAATACCTTCCAATAAGAACAAAATAATAACTATGATTTTTAATTCATAAAATTATTTTACATATATATGTGTTCAGCTTTTTATGTTGCTGACAGTACCAGCCAAAAAAGTTCTGACTGCTGGTATTTCGTTATACAAATTAGTTATGTATCCTGTTAAATATTGTCTTGCTTTCGCGTATGAAACAACAATTATCTTAGCACCAAATCGGCAAGAATAGTAGCGCAAAAAGTCAAGCAGGTATACAAACATTGTAAGCAATTGGACACGCAACTCCACAACACTGCGAAACGCACACAAGTTCAATGTCAGGGTCGGCCACGCGGCCAAGTGCGCGACGGACGATAAAAAAGGCTAGACCACGTGCACAATACCTACTGATAATTTATGAATCATTATGTTGACTGATCCATTTAGATATAAACGCTAACTAGCAGGCCCTATTTCTAATTGCTATGACTGCCCTTCTTGAAATTTCTATCACCGTACCACTCGACACCGAAGCAGGGTTCATCCATATCACCTGGAAGCGTTCAATCCTAAGACGGTACGCTTTCAGCGATCATTTCTCCCACGTACGTGCAAGCTCTGGAATGAACTGCCAGCTACGGTGTTTCCCGAGCGCTATGATATGTCCTTCTTCAAACGAGGTTAAAAGAGAGTTCTTCTTTCACGGTAGGCAGCGGCTTTGCTGTGTCCTGACATTGCTGAAGTCCATGAGCAGTGGTTACCACTTTCCATCAGGTGGGCCACTTGCTCGGCTGACACCAATGGCAATAAAAAAAATTAAAAAAAAAATTGCACGGATGGCGAGTGGTTTAAATGGACGCCTCGCCGCTGCCGATGTTTGTGATTCACAAATCATTATTCCGAGCCGAGGTGTTCTTTGTGTCCGTTGTTTGAATGTTTGTTACAGTAGCCCGCGCACAGGTATTAGAACTAGTGCGAGAGTGTGTGCTTTAATTACAGAACGAAAAATAACGTAGAAAAGACATCAAGACACTTTTGTATTAGAATCGTTGTCGCCCCTGCACACATTCACATTTTACATCATATTTACAGTACATAGAACGCATGACAACCATTGATAAAGCAAGATAATTGTAATTATTAAAAACAAATCTTAGATACAATATTTTACAGAAGCTTTTACGGCGTCGGCGTCGGGTGTCGTAATTTGTATTGCCGAGTAGGTAAGTGACATTTGCAAAATTATTGTGCAACTAGATTTGACCCGCGGCTTTCCTCGCGTTAATGTAGATTTTGCCAATAAAATAGACTTCCAGAACAGTACTTTTTACCTGAATGAAAGGTAACCCTATATCCTTTTCTGTACCCCTGACAACATGTTAGCAAAATTTCATGATGATCTGTCGAGTAGTTACAAACAAACATTACATTCGCAATTAAAATTACTTAGGATTCGTTTAGATATAAAATCTAACTAAAGGTGGTGTTTCGAAGCGCTATGTTCAATGCATTACGATCGAACACACGTTTTGCTAATCCAACAATATGTATAGGTGCGCAACCAATTTAGGGCGTTTAGGAACCGGAATCACTCACACATTAATTATATGTACTAGCGGTCGCCTAGTGGTCAGCTTGCTACTTTATTTTCTGTTTTTCTTTATTACATATAAATAAGGTAGATATAGGTAACCATAGTTACAAAGAATTGTACGACGTCAGACGAACAATGCCGAAATACTACGAACCCGATTCGACTGCGTGTGTCAAATGCATGGTTGTGTGCGTGTAGTGTTTTTTCATTAATTTAATGTATTTCTAATGCATATTTTATAAAATATTAGGATCCGCCCCTCCTTCTCCACATAAACTATAACTGTGCCAGATTTCATACTCCTCCGACCGCACAATTTTCGTAAAAAGGGGTACAATATTTTTTGCTTCACGTATTAATATATATGTCGGAGACGGTCATTAGTACAGTTACGAAACGCGGTGCGAGAGTCGAGATATGGCAGCACTGTTGCGATGACGGCAACACGCATCTCACTTCGTGCTACGACAGAGCCTACATAAGATAGGCGCACGCTACATTCGACGGATCTTTCTACCGTCGTCGAGTGCGGACCTCCTCGCTAGGAACTGTCATTCGTTTCGTGTAAGACATTCGTGGTAATTTATTGTGAAGACAATAAAAGTGATCAGTGTACATGTATTGTTTCACTTTGCTCGATCACCCTATTGTACGCCCGCATTATGTCAGTCGATGGTGTTACTGACGCGCACTCTATATCCGACATATAGATTAGCTAGCATTATTTTTTTTTAAGAGAACTCCCTCTATAGGAATTATTCATGTGTCGCGGAGGATTTTAAAAACACTCAAACAACGGACACAAAGTACACCCAGACTCGGTACAACCATTTGTGGATCACACAATTGTTTGTCCCGTGTGGGTACAGTGGCGAGGCGAACACTTAAACCATTACACCATCGGTCATTAGCATCTAAAATAATATCTATAATGGTGCCAATTCTGTTGTCACAAAATTCTCTAAACTTAACTAAAAATCACTAAAATTTTGTTTAGTCCTGTCACTTTTAACGATTTCAGAATACGAAATGTCATTTGACAGGACTAAACTAAATTTTAGTGATTTTTAGTTAAGCTTAGAGAATTTTGTGACAACACAATTGGCACCATTAGCTTTCAACAAGCTATCTTTGCGTTTATCTTAGCAAACTATTAAACGATCTAAAGATATTTGGTCGCGCGCCGCACATGTTCTGACATGCCCTCTTTAAAAAAGATTTACAGAGAGTACTGCTATCATAGGCAGCGGTTTGGTTGTGTACGCCTGACATTGCCGAAATCCAAGAGAGGCGGTTGACACTTACTATCTTCTGCTGCTGGCTCGTCTGCCATTAGGTGCAGAAAGAGCAATAAATCTATCAAGACATCGCCTTTAGTTTATGGTTGCTTGCCTAAAAATACAACTTCAACACTTGGTGACAAGTTCAGTATCGAAGGGGACTTTACAAATGTGCAGCTAACGGACATATTACATTTATATGTCAGACTAGCTGTTACCTGCGACTTCGTCCGCGTAGATTTTCACTAAAAAGTGTTTGTCTCCGCTGAACCCTATTTTTTTTCTAAAATCAATGTAGCCTAAGTTACTCCTTATAACATCAGCTATCTGCCAGTGAAAGGCCCGTCAAAATCGGTTAAGCCGTTTCGGAGATTACCCGGAACAAACAGACAGACAGACAAAAATTTTAAAAATATATGTGTTCGTATAGGTACCTTATATACTTTCATATGCATTAGATAAAAAGCTGTTATTTTGACATTACAAACAGACACTTCAATTTTATTCATTTGTATAGATATGCCAGATACAGAACAAAAAATTGTGGGCTCCACAAATAATTGTCTCCTGTGAGATTTGAAGCTACGACACCCAACGTAGTGGCCCACCTACATTGGATGTAATAACTAGCTAGCCTATGTCTGTAAATTGCATCGTGTCGTCTCGCGTCGCGTTCGTCGCTCACACAGGACACCCCGTTACAATTTCTTGATAAAACCTCAATAACACTTTGCCCGAGATTCAAACCTGAGACCTCAAGTAGCAACAGTAGCATACACTATCAATGCGCGACCGAGGAAGTTATGTATATGTATAATTATACCATTGTATACATAACAATAGTGTAATATTATTTAATAAATACATTATTCAATTATTATCTTAAGCACTGTGCATTTACATGTGATAATATATCGTATCAATACGGATAATAAGGATTACTTTCCAAGAAACATGTACATTCAATAATTACATTTTGGTTACATTATTTTGGCTTAATCTCAATTAAGTGAGACTTCTGTGTCCGAACTAGATAAAAATAAATTATCTGTATTTCAGACCTCAGTGCTGTTTCTAAATTTAAAGATATTTTAGTAGCCCTTCGGTAAAATAGATCATGAATTTTACATAATGCATAGAAACTGAAACGTAAAAGTGAAATATAAAATTAAAAACACAATAATTAATAAAATAAAATAATGCTGAAAAGTGTGTGGAGTAGTAGTGACCTCCCAATGCATGAAAGTGTATGTGTGTGTGTGAGTGTATGAGAGGGCGTGTGTTAGAGAAGTTGATTTCAGAGTATATCGACTATGCTGAGTCGAATGGCGTTGACCGCGAGTCTCTAGCTCTTACGGTTCTTGAGCTGAAAGTTGTATAACAAACAGACGGACGGACGGACAAAGCTGTTGTATAAGAGTTTTATCGAACTCTATAAAGAAAGAAAGAGCCCGATGCGTCATGTACGCCAGTCGCATTTACTACGGCTACGCTACTAATTATATAGTCTCTGCTTACCTATCTAAGGCAATTATCACACGGCACCGCGCACCGCGCCGCGGAGGGCGGTGTCGATAAAGCGAAAGAGCACCGCTCGACCGCGCGGTCGGACGGTGTACGTGTGTCGACGGATTTAGTAGAGGCCAATGCGACATCAGATCCGCTTCACCGCCTACCGCGGCGGTGGGCGGTGCCGTGTGTTAATCGCCTAAGAAACAGTTGTCAATATACATAATTATGTACGTATGACATGTAAGTATTTCACACGAATATATTACTTTCTTGGTTATAAACCAAAAAAATCAATACAAACGTCCTTATCGCTAGCAACATAAATAATTAATGACTTAAATCAACGCAGACATGAGTTGAGTCATTATCTTTCCATCACGTGTTCAATATGGTGAATACACTCATTATATTTGCTAGGTTCAAGTTCAAGAAGCTCTATTAATAACCTCAAGAAGAGCCATTCACTACAACAAAAAATAGTTGTTTGATTCCATACCGGAGGTACTTGTAATCTTAAAAGAGAAGTTTTTTGTGGCTGTGTCTTTCATAATTGCATCTTAGTAATACACCTTTAGGGACATAATATTGATAATATCAGCTCTAAATATGCCACGGCCTGGGCACGGGCCTCTTCTTAGTGTGAAAAGGGTTAGGTTAGGTCCATCACGTTGGCCTAGTACGGGTTTTTGGACTTTACGTATCTTCGAGAACATTATGGATAACTTTTAGACATGCAGGTTTCCTCACCATGTTTTCTTTTACGGTTAAATTGACCGATATATTTTTTCTTTTTTAAGTGGCTATGTCAGCATTGACCATGTTGCCCCCTTATTAACTATTCAATACGCACATAACTTCGAAAGGTCAGAGGTGCCTTAGGATCGAACCCGAGATCTACGGTAAAGTCCAATGGACTCCCACAAAAAATATATGTATATGACATACGTCTTAATAGCTAGTTCTGCATGTCGACAAGCACAGCGATAGCTAATAATCAATTAGTTGTTAGCTAGCAACGACGATCACGAGACATTGTCGTATTCGCCGGCGAGATTGCGTGCGCGCATCACTCGAGCAATGCGTGTTGGCTCTCTATAGAAATGTACGATTACTTTGTTGCGCCGGCATTCTACATGTAACGAACACGTGGTCACACGTAACAGTTACTTTAATGTGTGCCAATACTGTTGCTGTAGACTACGATAATATTATTGCTGCAATATTAATATATGATTTGTTGAGACTGTTTTAGGAACGGCGTCGCGCCAAAATTGCTTCTTGTTGTTGCAAGCGCTTGGTCACTATGGAGTAGGTTATCATTTAGTAGTCAGATGGTTATCCTGAGTATATCCTGTCTTATAGCAATACAACACAGGATACAATCATGCAATGTCTCACCCTCTGTGCTATTTATTATTAAGAGGAATACGGGCATCAAAACATTTCAAGAAAAGGTTTTTACAGATCTAATGCTTTAGAACGAAATATGTGCAAAAGAGATAAAGATAATAACTACAACTCGAACTGATATATCCAGTGCCGGATTAAGCAAGTCCGGGGCCCGTAGCAAATTCTTTCGGGTAAGAGTGCTTGCATACGTCAGACTTTTTGTAGAGCTGATTATTGGGCCGACTGAATTCTACACATTTATACGAGCGACTTTTTGTAGAACTTGTGCGTTTACCGTATGAAATTCGGTGTTTTATATACGCCAAGTAAATAGTCGGTTACCGATTGTCTGACGTGGATTGTCTTAGTAGGAAAAGTTGTAACATTTCACATTTTTTTGACATCAAGATAATTCAATATACCAGATCTTAAGTAATAAGTTTCATTAAAAAAATTACGCTTAGGTAGAGATGAGTGGGCTTAAATATGCGGGGCCCCCTTTCGCGCGGGGCCCGTAGCAATTGCTACTCTTGCTACGTGGTTAATCCGGCACTGGATATATCTCTGAAATCACCATCTTTTATTCCCCTGTATCCTCCTCCGAAACTAAACCAATTTCAATAATGTTTACATAAACAATATAATAAGGATTTTGGCTGTGTCTTATTTTTATTAAATTTATTAGTTGCGTTAAATTTGTTTGGTAGACGTATGAAAACAGCAGTAAACGGCGCGAATTTTGTTAAGTTTATATGTCCCTAGTCCATATAATAATTAAATTATGATAAAAAGAAAATCATACGAACATAGCATTGCTAGATATAGATAACATCTTATATATTTTTGCCAGTGTGACTTTTCAAAGAAAAATATTTATAATACACGCATTTCCTCTTATAGGTACACTACTGTCACTAATAGTCCTTAACTAATCGGAAGTTCACACAGAACTGTTTTACTATACGAACGTGCAGGACTTATAACGAACTTTCTGATGAATTAGATTTTGATTTGTTTGGGACCAGTGTTACTCAACTTAAAAGAAGTGTAACAAGAAGATTCTTTGATACCTAGTCTTTTATACCATTTTGTAATGTTATGTATAACCGACCTTGTAATATGTTAAATATTTATTTTTAGTGGTGGAAACTTGTAAATGGCCTTAAATTGTTAAGATTTTTAACCTTTTGACCGCCACAGCATAAAAGTAGCGTCGTGCCCCCTACGCCAGGCGATGATTAATGTAGTTTTAAATAATAGGTAAAAGGAACACAACAAACATATTTTTTGTGTTTATTTTGAACTGTAAAATAGTCGTATTTTTGACGTGCTATGCCGTCGGGGGCGTCGTGAGCACGGTTTAATTTGACGTGAATGGACGTCCGTGGCGGTCAAAAGGTTAATATTGATGTACTAGCTGTAAGTTTCCCTAATAGAACAAAATAAAATAAAATAAAATTAAGCTACTACCCTGTCTATTTCAGTCGCTGTGTTCACTGTGTTCTAACCAAAGGGAATAGCCATTTCAGATCAATTGCTGTAGGGCGCGTAGTTAAGTTGTGCATTCTTGACATTGCTTCTGCAATGTTAAGTACACGTCCATGTCCTTGAACGGCAGTTGGTGATAATCGACGCCTAAAGGCAATAAAAAGCACTCGTGCGACTTGAAACACTGTACAAATAATGATTGTGTTACATCATAAATCCAATGCACTAACCATCAGATGATTGCCATTTCAAATATTATAGGCATTATTTTCTAAAGAATATCTCCCGCACTAAAAATAAATCTTGTGTCGCAGGGCACTTTATGCACATTTAAACAACGGATACAAGGAACACTCAGACCCGGAACAATTATTTGTGGATCACACAAGAAAAGCGATACAATATATCCTTTTCGAAATTGGATATTCTAGTAACCTGAAATAATTTCAGTAGATACAAAGCACAGTACAAATTGTTACATTTGTTACTAACTAAATAAGCACAAGTTTCCAATTATTTTTATCGTGTAAGT
This sequence comes from Catocala sponsa, assembly GCA_963564715.1. Lineage (NCBI taxonomy): Eukaryota > Metazoa > Arthropoda > Insecta > Lepidoptera > Erebidae > Catocala > Catocala sponsa. The sequence goes on along the minus strand of OY751346.1, from coordinate 5,689,450 downwards.
CATTTTCTACTCATAGTAAAAAGTCGACCCAAAAATAATATTAGTTACGATTGGTATCAATCAGTAACGTGTCCTTGAAATGTTAACATTGGCTCCAAAAAAAACGTAACTATTGGTAAAGTTTTTTATTTTTGTCTATAATATTGGATGGCTATCAGGGTGCGACGGTGTTTACATGATGCGCTCGTGTGTTGAAAGTATATAATGAGGGGTGAAAGTCTATTTGATTTAAGCGACATTTTGGACGATATTGAGTTATATATATATATTCGCCATCAGCGTATTTTTCTGCTTCGAATGAGCCGAGTTTCGTACAATTCTGAGCACATTTTTGACGCTTAAGACAATGCAATTTTAGTACCTAATTCTCAAACATGTCGTATGATCCGACATCAAATTTGCCATATTTTTTTAGAACTTTATTTAAGCTATACACAAAAATAAATAATAGGAGCTTACGCAGTTATTCCTGTCCTAAAATTTCAGTTAAATGGCAGATAAAGCGATTTTAGATATAGCCAACTTTATATGGAAAGTCCCTTCATACATTTTGCTTTCCACTACTAACACTATGCAATATCGCTTCAACCAATTTTCCGTCAACCAAATTCAATAGACATGCCGGTTAAACCCTTTTCGCTGCAACTGTTATGCACTCTGTTTTAATAAAAGATTTAAGGATCAACAGAACTTTTTTTTATTTATTCCTGTCATAATTTATTCATTATTCACCCATTTTAATATATCGTATAAATCTGTCATTGTTATATTTTATAAACGGTTAACTATCAACAACTATGTTTTATAAAATCCCTTCGAAACATGAGACATCAAACTACTCATAAAGAATGTTCATCGTTGCTAAAGTCAACTTGCCTGTATCGTTAACAAAACCCTATTGGTAGTTAAACAAAATAGCTTATTCTTATTATCCTCGAGTAACGTCGGTTTAATCATTTTGCTTTCTACTGAATAAGCACTGTAAGGTCACTTAAAGCCATTTTGCCTGCTGCTGATTAGTGACAATGTTGGATGTTAAATCATTTTTCTTTACTCTAAAAATAAGGTGATACAGATCATTTTGTATTATGCGACATTTATTTTGGAACTCATATTTTTTTATTGATAATTATACCAAAAATTTAAGGGTTTTATTGCAATAAAGATCCTCGATCCCCATTAAAGAGCAGTAGTTCTTTTAACCAATTTTTTGCCGAATTTTTAATTTTTAAATGGCTCTCCTGTAAAGTTCGTAAAATGTAGTAAAATACTTATATAATAAAATGTCGTAAAAGCAAATAGCCTTTCACCCCTCGATTATGTATCTTTAAATCAGGCAACATGGTGCCTTAGGCTGATAACCTACTTATTCTGTATAATTTAAGTAAAGTTTATAATAAATCTTACAATAAATTTTTGATTATTTGTTTGTAATGGTTTAAAACAAAAATGACTCAACCGATTTTAAAAACTTCTTTCACCAATAGAGAACTATTATCACCAAGTAACAGGGGCGATATTTAACGCGAGCGAAGCCGCGAGCAAAGATAGTTTTTCACAAAACGTGAGAATCACTAACTAGGACCACTCGTTAAGTTTCTAAATTATGTAATAAAGTGTCAAATAAACAACGCGATAAAATCCGTATATAATAGTTTAATTTCAAAGTCACGTTTTTTCTAAGTAACCTGTTACCTGCGAATTCGTCCGCGTAGGTTTTAACTAAAAAGTGTTTGTCTCCGTGGAACCCAACTATATTTCTCTGCCCAAGTTACTGAAATGGCGTATTTTTTATTGTGTAAAGCTAGATAATAGCATGGCTTACTCAAAAACAACATTTAAATATGCGTCGTTAGATTACACGCTGTCAAAGAATGCGTAACAAAAATAAAGATTCACAGCTCCTCCCCCGTAGGTGATAGCGTGATAATATGTAGCCTATATGTTGACCCGACCTGTTAGTAATATTCATGCAAAATTTGAAGTAAATCCATGTAGTACTTTTTGAGTTTAGCCCGGACATACATACAGACAAACAGACAAAAATTCTAAAAACTATATTTTTGGCTTCGATATCGATTGTAGATCACGCTCCAAGTATTCTTTAAAAAAATATTCAATGTACAGTTTTGACTTTCCTACGATTTTATTATATGTATAGATAGTCTCTGCTTTTTTAAACATATTGCTTATGTCTTTTTTATTTCAAACAATTAAATTATCAAACAATCATACAGTCCGCCTAATGGTACGTTATTTAAACCTCTCAGCCCCAGAAATACAAAAGAAGATTGTTAGGATTATGATTTATGATCATCTGTAGGATGGAACTGCACTCTACAGAAGATCCCTAAAGCTCCTTAAAAGTGACTATAAGGATGTAGGCACTGCCATATTGACCCCTTTATTTTATTTTTGGGGATATTCAGACATACACATCCGAAACTATTATTTTTTGGTCTTACACTTGTCAGAAGAAACTGTTTTGTTAATATCGGAGATTATACAAAATATCAGGAGAATCGACACAACTCCCGAGCATCTAGCAATCCTACTTATTACCTACTCTGTGGAGGAACAGGGTGTTCCTCCACAACTCTATAATGAAATATCGGTACCACTATTTGCCGTGACTAATGTAACAAATCGAGCTTTTGAAACAACAATCAGTTTTATTATTGCATTTTCGTCGATTATTCTAGGTAACTGAGTCATACTTTTGTACTATACGTGTATACCTACTACCTTACTTGTATCGGTTCACGCGTATAAGGATATCATAGAAAGAGTAGGTAATGATGTATCACACTCACCTTCCACCTGTTATTTCTTTTTTTTAAGGTAACTCCTGCCGTAGAAATAATGTCTGTGTCACGGGGGACTTCAAACATTCATTTATTTAAATGTTTTTTGTAGATCCTTACTTTTTGTGTCCTTACTTACTGGTTTGTAAATGTTTTACTTTAGATAAAATATAGTTTTAACCCGGTGTCATGGGGGTGGAAAAGTGTTACACGGACGTTGGGGTGGGTCTCACAGACCCGTTCATTATAATCAAAATTATTCCAATACTTTATAAATAATAAAGTGAATATTTATTCGTGATTAGTTTTTAGGTATTAATGTAATTAAATGAAACACAAATATCATATTATATTATGTATTAATTATATTTATTAGAGCTTTAAAAAAAAGAACGACAAATATCAATAAAATCTTTCTCTTCTACTTAAAGGTAATTCTAATATTAAATAACAAACAGTCTTAATGTTGTAATGGCACCTTTATGTAGGAAACTAAATTATCTTTAGAAGAAAAAAACAATTAAACACTCTGAATCATTATTTTTTGTACAGTCAGCACAGAAAGGTACAATATGTTCTAAACAAATATGTTTGTTGCAGCTCTCGCAGGTGTAATTTGTTTTACGGTCTTTCTTGGCTGGACACACTTGGCACCTTTTGCGAATATTAGCCTTTTTTGCCGGAGGTTCCCTTGAAGATTCACCAACAAATTTTCCATTTTTTTGTCGCAACTCACGTGGAAGCAGTGAAAGACTTTAAGATATCTTGCTCTGTGTCACTAGGATTACTACGCTCACTCAAGTGATCTTCTTCATCACAAATCTCCTGGTCTGACAACGCAGAATCCGAGTCAGACTCTTGTAAAATCGAAAGAATACGCTGTCGTTCTGCCTCTTCTCGATCCATTTTTTTTCCAAGTACCTACAAAAAACATAAATAAAATACATTAAACTATATATCAGCAACTTTAATTGTAAACAACAACAAAAACACAAATATAAAAGGATAAATACTTAAAATAATATCTATACAAAATGGCGTGAAATTGTGACACTAACTGCGGGGATGGGTCTCACATACCTTATTCAATTTTGTGCACGTGTAACTCCCACTGTGGCTGTCGAACGACTATCGTGTTACCTGGGACGCATAGAACAACTCAACAGCTCCAGCTATTGAGAAGAGCGGCAACGTCGCACGCATAGTAGCCGTACTAGAAGCAAAATAAAATGTGACGGGTCTCACAGACCCAACCCCCATGACGCCGGGTTAATGTGAATTTAATAGAACTAGCGGTCGCATGGTCGAAATTCGACCATAAGATCGCGCAATCTATGATGGCCGGACTGAACATAGCGCCTCCGATTTGTTGCGCATGTACAGTCGCTAAGAGGCGTCCCGCCCCCGCCCCCTGTCACCAAAGAGACCTAAAACTTGTAACTGCGACGCCACTCGTGCAATGTTCAGACCGGTCATCATACAGTGCGCGATATGTAATTGATTTAAATTTTAAGTTTGAAGTTTATTGTCTAAAACATAGTTCCCAAAGTGGTCCAGGTGGACCCCAGGGGTCCACGGGAGAATAGACGGGGGTTTACGTTGGTGTGACAAAAAAATGGGGGCCCACAATTCGTAAGCAGGGTCCATGAGAAAATTTATTTGCTTTCGATAGTGAAGAACTAAAATGTTGCCTTGACTTCACTTTTCAATGTAGGCAGATATTACCGATATATTGATATTTTAAGAAGCTCGACTGAGCGACTGTATGGTAGAAATGTAGCTGCACGGGGTCCACCGGAACCAGCTACATTTTGAAAGTAGTCTATGAGAAAAAGGTCTGTGAACCTCTGGTCTAGAACTATATTCCCTTACAATCATATTTCATTTAGATTTCGATATATAGGTACAGATTAATTTACCTATCTTTGTCAAACAAATTATTATATTGATATATGTAACAATAGTTACGAAGCATAGTACTACGTCAGGAGAACAATGCCGAAATACTAAGAACGCGATTCGACTGCGTGTGTCAAATGCATGGTTGTGTTCGTGTAGTTTTAGTTTTCGCGTGTAGCACTTTTCGTAAGAAGGGGTACAAAGTTTTTGCTTGGCGTATTAATAAGGCTCCTGCGCAGCAGTGAAACACTTTATAAACAAGACTGATTATATTTTGTTACAACTTTCTACCAAAGGCAACTTATACCAGGATAATAACGCGTTGCATGATATATGTATGTATATATAATACGTAACGGGTATTAACGCGATCATGCATAATGTTTACCTTTTTTATGCTTGACGTTTCGACCAGGTTACACCGGCCGTGGTCACAAGCTGACTGGTGCTGCGATATCATGTCTCTGTTTGTGAGGCAGAAGAATCTTGATTCACCCTCACTTTTGGCATATTTTTGTTTGTCCATGTACCGTCTCAAACTACACTCAAGGTACCCCTATTACGTATGCATAAAAAAGGTAAATATTATGCATGATCGCGTTAATACCCGTTACGTATTATACCAGGATGATAAATATCCTTTGTGTTATGTCTGAACATGGTCTATCTTTACGTCAAGTTTCAAACAAATCTATACAACAATTTATAATTGAGTAACAAACATTGAAACATCTTCACATGCATTACATTTATAATATCAGTACGATTACTAAGATTTTTCCGCATTTTCCCGTAGTCTTTTGTTACGTATTGCTGGGCAAGAGCCTCTCGATTGGAATCTATTTATTTATTTATTTTTCTTTTTCTTTAATTGGAAAACAAATAGTCTTACTATGTCTAAATAATTTCAAATACTATAGCTACAGACCACGAACAGTTTTCGAATTATAAAACTATAGGTGCCCGTGAGCTTCAACAACAACAAAAGAGATTAATATGCGAGTAAAGTAAGTGTGTATATAAAAGTATAAATTTTGTTACACAATGCAGTCAAACCAGTCCCTTGATAACATCTGTCTTATTGTGTTAGAACTATTGAACAGATCAAATTCAGGCAAGTCAATGCTATTTAACTGTTTTGCGGTTCTAATGAAGAAAGAGTTGTCTATAATTGGTATTACAGCGGGGAGTATGTAGATAATTTAAATTTGGGTGCCGATGGACTCTTGTTGGCACCGCAAGACTTATTCTGGAGAGGAGCTCTGGAGAATCAATTTGACACTGTGCTATTTTCATAAATGTAGTTATATCTGCGATTCTACGCCGTTCGCTAAGAGGTTGCATATCATATAGCTATAATATCATAGCATATAGCTATCCCTTCTACTACTTTAACTAAACTATTTACTTTTATAATTACTTTTTTCCTACGTTTCGGTTGCTTTTCACCAGCCATGGTCACGGCAAAAAAAGTCCCTCGCCGTGTTCGAGCTAAATTAAAAAACTACTGAACGGATTTTCATGTTGTTTTCACCAATAGATAGAGTGATTCATGAGGAAGGTTTAAGTGTATAATTTGTTAAGCATATACTACCCGTGAATAGACGAGGCGGATCGGTGTTTTTTTTTAATATAAGTAACTTGTTTATTCAATTGTTATAAACTAGAAATAAATCTTTTAATTCGCGTCCTGTAATCATGATTTTGTAGTAATTAGATACTACATTTTGTCCGCGGCCTCGCTCGCGTCAATGTAAATTAGCTAATGTTAGTAACAATACTTTTTCCTGTATTAAAGGTACGCTATGTCCTTTCCTGTACCCCTGCCAAGTATGCGTAATTTCATGATGATCGGTCAAGCAGTTAAGGCGTGAAAGCGTAACAAACAAACAAACTCACATTCGCATTTGTAATATTAGTTAGAACTAGCTGTTACCTGCAACTTCGCCCGCGTAGATTTTAACTAAAAAGTGTTTGTCTCCGTGGAACCCAAAATTTTTCTAAAATCAAAGTACCCTAAGTTACTCCTTATAACATCAGCTATCTGCCAGTGAAAGTCCCGTCAAAATCGGTGCAGCCGTTTCGGAGATTAGTCGGAACAAACAGACAGACAGACAAAAATTATAAAAATATGTCTTTTCGTATATACTTTCGTCCTTAAATACTTTCATATGCATTAGATAAAAAGCTGTTATTTTGACATTACAAACAGACACTTCAATTTTATTTAGATGTATAGATTTTAGCTACACCGTCGACACCGCCGTATTAAAGTCTATGAGCACAATAAATAGTGGTACGGAAGTAATCTATGGTGTGCATTATGTGCGCATGCTCGTTGCAATCCCACGTGAGGTTGACGTCACCGCACTAGTTGCCAAGTACACACACATTCTACTACATACTAACTGCGTATCTGTGTAATACGCATTTTACTAAGGTTAGTTATAACAAACATGTTGCTCTAGCCAAGGAAATAGTCCTAAATCTATACTAATATTATAACGCTGAAGAATTTGTTTGTTTGAACGTGCTAATCTCAGGAACTACTGGTTCGATTTGAAAAATTATTTTACTGTTGGATAGCCTATTTATCGAGGAAGGCTATAGCCTATATAACATCACGCTACGACCCACGGGGAGTCCCAGTAACGATAAACGCGGGTGAAATCGCGGGAACATCTAGTAATATTATAAATGCGAATAAGTCTGTTTGCTTGTTTGTTAAGCTTTCACGCCTTAACTACTCGACCGATTAACATGAAATTTTGCATACACGTTGTCAGGGGTACAGAAAAGGACATGGAGTACATTTCATCAAAAATAAATTACTGTTACTAACTACATTTACTCGCGCGACGCCACGGGCAAAATCTAGTAATATTATAAACTAGCTTATGCCAGCGGCTTCGCTCGCCCGGGAACAATACTGTTTTCTAGGTGAAAGGCACCCTATATCCTTTTGTGTATCCCTGACAATGTGTATGCGAAATTTCATGATGATTGGTCATCTTAATATATATAAATTACGTGTTACGTTGTTTGTCTGCTATGGACTCCTAAACTACTGAACCGACATTGTTTATTTTAAACGGGCAAACATTAGTTAATGTGGAGCAGACGAAGTTGCGCGGGACAGCTAGTTGATATATGAAAATCGTTTTTTATACATCAATGTGATTGGTTGAGTAGTTAAGGCGTGAAAGCGTAACAAACAAACTCATATACGCATTTATAATATTAGTTAGGATTAGGATGTATAATTGTCTCAGTGATGCAGTAGTAGTAATTGCTATGAGGTCTCGGGTTCGACTCATAGGTTGGGGAGAGTGTTATTTATTGAGTTTTCTGATAAGAATGCTCATTTGAAGCACGGAGTGTAGACTGTGGTCGGTAGACACTAAAAGGCTCACTCTCTACTACAACTACGGTAGTAAAATGTGGCTGTAATACTTCGATCAAATATACCATAGATGCACATTCTCATACAAAAACCGCGTCAATATGTGGCACTGACCAGTACTACTTACTTATAAGTGTCTGCATTTATTATGCAATCCAGGAAATAAACCGGAATAACCATGGAAAGCCCACTGAGAAACATTTTGTAATAGTTTAGTTAAAACGCGTCAATGTAAAGCGTCCTAAGTGTGTTACTCGCGATACGCAAGCGTACTAAGTATATGGTACGGTCTCCACCGTAGCACGGTACATAAATATACAGTAATCTGTCTTCATACAAACGACGGTCGGAACTCGAGTCATACCTACGCGCCTCGGCGTCGGCATGCGCTCGGCACGCAACCAGTCGCGAATGCGCCGCAGTGACGAACGGACGGTGTGTTGTTTTTTAAACAGTAACTGCACGATTTTTTTCACCAAAAATAAGTACAAGTATAGCCTATTACAATACAAAAAGTTTACAGAACAAAAACATAAAATTTTACATTTGACAATTTTCACTATCGAAAATCCCTAATAACTTTTAAACGGATTACCCTATTTACACAATTTCTTTTGCCCTATCCGTTTTAGACCTAAACCTATGAAATGACACTAAAAATAACACAATATCTACACAAACAAAAAATCATGTTTTCAACTTACGTAATATTTGGTCGCGTGAATTTACCTTACCAAAATTTAGTTACTTCGTTTATACTGATTCAAAATAGGAAACTATTATATAAATCGAGCTTAGATAGCCACCTTACAACATATTAAACAGATAGAAACTCAAAGTAGGCAGATTTAATTAAAAGTAGGTAGTACTGTAGGTGGGCAGCCCTATCGCATGTTTACGTACCGCGCGGCTGTAGGCATTTATTTCAAGGATACGGCCGAGTTACAAATTTACAATACTGTATATTTATGTACTGTGACCGTAGTAGTGGTGTCGATCTGCTCTCGCTTACGGGCAGCGCACGCAAGAGTAAGTGGGACAGGTGCATAATATAGCGCATACGACTGATTTATGCACAGTTTTGTTGGGGCCGTTTTTCGAGCGACGATCGTGCACTGCTGACTCTCAACATTAAGGGCGAGACTCTATGTATGTATGTGTATAACATGCGTCAATGAAACTGCTCCTTATTTATTGTGTAAAACTCCGTATTGTTACAGTACGAAGCTTTATCTAAAATAATTAGTGGCATTTCAGTTAGTTCGCTGTTTAGTTTCTTGATGGCGTAGTGGTTAGTGTAACCGACTGCCACGCCTGAGGTCGCGGGTTCGATGCCCGCACAAGTGACACATTTGTGTGCATGAACATGGATGTTTGTCTTGGTCTGGGTGTTTCTATGTATAATATGTATGTATTTACAGAAAAATCAGTATATATGTATGTTTATCCATTGTCTAGTACCCATAGTACAAGCTCTGCTTAGTTTGGGCTAGATGGTGTTGTGTGTATGTGGTAGAATATTATTATTAATATTAATGTCAACATGTTTTAAGCTGACATGTACATATATATTTCATTGTGGCCTATATGACACGGTAAGTCTGCTAAGCAATAAAGTTCTGTTAGTAAATAAATAAACGCAGAAAGGTATAATGTTGTTTCCTTCCAAGATATTTTTATTGTCGTATACGTATTATGTATGTGTAACTATATGAACTCAATAGAGCGCAATTGTGAGTCTTGTTGATGCCGACGCGTAATTTACGCTACATTCGGTTTCATATTATATCGTATTTCAAAGCTGTTGGTCTTCCTAATACATAAATAAATATATTTAGTTCTGTTTGTGCCATACGACGACGGTAAATGATTTGTTTCACTAACGGGTTTTTCTTCGGGGTCCTAAACTCGGTATTGTAGGATCTCGGTATACTCATATTATTTTTCAATCCTGTGTAATGCAGACTTTCAATTGCGGGATCCTGCGAGATTTGCGAAACTGAGTTTTAGATCTTTTCTATTAGATCATACTTATTTGATTTGGTCTCCAAAAGCTACCAATATCTTGAGCTTATAATAATTGGACGTACTTTCTGAAAAAGGTTCCAACCTACACTCTGGTCAAAATCGAGTTATAATTAGCAAATTAGTCACGGGGTTACTATTTACTAGCTAGATAAATTTGGTAGCTCTACTATCACTCTAAATATGAAATCATGACTTAGTAACCCAACCCACATGTATGAAGAAGCACTACGGGATTGAACTTCAATCACGATTATCTCAATGTTAACTTGTGGGTTAGAACGTTTTTCGGAAAGTACGTCCAATTGTGTAATTAAAGTTAAATTAGGTAAAATAATGTAATTGTATCATTTACCCGAAAGTATCAAGGTGCCGCGAGACCAACATTTTTCATTCCTTTAAATCAAATAATAATAATCTTTATTGACATGTTTGATACAGTTTAAAACAGAATTCCCTGACACTTGCGCTAGTAAACACTGTGTTGCAGGTGCCAGCGTCTTCCCCTTGTATAGTGACAATATTATTTATTACATCAACAAAGATAATGATAGGACATCAAAGGTTCCCATACTTTTTTCTCATAGACCACTTTCAAAATTTAACTGGTTCCGGTGGACCCCCTGCAGCTGCAAATTCTCGGGACTGAACCTACCACAGTAGGCGTGCTGACCTTTGTTTTTAGAAATTCTTCCCCGAAACTTCACTGTCGACAGCAAATAAATTTTCGTGGACCCCCGCTTACGAATTGTTGAACCCCAATTTTTTGTCACGCCATCGTAGACCCCGGTCGAGTCTCCCGTGGACCCTTGAGGGTCCACCTGTACCACTTTGGGAACTAAGGCTTTAAATAATAATAAACTCTAGTTTCATTTGAATATAATTTATGCGATTCATATTAAACGGCCGAAACTACGGATACGTTAATTTGGACCCTTAAGGACCCAAACTTAAACCACACGAACGCATGTTTGTGTTTGGACCCATAAGGACCTATAGCCAAACCAGGTGCACGTTAGCGACACTGGTCCAGAAAGTCTTGAATCGGCTGTAAACGCTTCAATAGCGTTAAATGCCTTAACCATCTGATATGTATTTCGATTGGATCGTAGAAACGATACGTAATTGGCGTCGCCGTAGAGCTAAACATAGCGCTGTTATATTAGTCAATAATCGAACGAAATGAACGTTCACGGACGTTGCTATACTATATTTGGACGTACTTTCTGAAAAACGTTCCAACCCACAAAGTTAACATTGAGATAATCGTGATTGAAGTTCAATCCCGTATTGCTTCTTCATACATGTGGGTTGGGCTACTAAGTCATGATTTCATATTTAGAGTGATAGTAGAGCTACCAAATTATTCCAGCTAGTAAATAGTAACCCCTTGACTAATTTGCTAATAATAACTTGATTTTGACCCGAGTGTGGGTTGGAACGTTTTTCAAAAAGTACGTCCATTTATGAAATCGATAGTTTATACATACATACATACATAAATTCACGCCTGTTTCCCAGAGGGGTAGGCAGAGACTACGGATTTCCATTTGCTACGATCCTGACACACTTCTGTGGCTTCATTCACTTTCATCACATTCCTCATACACGCCCGTCGGTTCAAGGAGCTCTTAACCTGGCCTTTGTCCAGAACGTCTCTGATCTGATCGAGAAACGTTCGCCTAGGTTTTTCTCTTGCGATTGTTCTATTCACACTAGCCTTATAAACTTATACTCATAGATAGTTTATAAACGTAGAATATAAGGCATTTTTTGCAAGAAATAAAAGGTACGGGCAAAAATAGTCTTTAAGTGTAGGTGGAAGTGCTATAATTACATTTTGCCAACTATAATAATATAATCTACATGGTAGGCAAAATACAAGTAAAAAAACAAATTTAATTGTTGCTTTTCGGGAGTGCTTTCGGGCACCCCACACAATGCCTCAGTGTGTCGTGGATAGTTGGAAGGTGCCTATATAACCTATTTAAACACTCACATATCGCCATGCTTGAGGTCCACAGCATTAATGGTCTTTTGTGACAAATAAAAATGTGAAATGTTGGGTGGTCGGAGAATCATACCCAAAAATGCAGGGAATTATGCCACGGATCAATGACTCGGTTGCCGGCGAAATTTATAATACTAATATTATAAAGCTGAAGAATTTGTTTGTTAGTTTGTTTGAACGTGCTAATCTCAGGAACTAGTTCGAATTGAAAAATTCTTTTAGTGTTGGGTAGCCCATTTATTGAGGATGGCTATAGGCTATATAACATCATGTTACGACCAATAGAAGCGGAGCAGAAATGAACAATGTTGCGAGAACGGGGCAAATTCTCCTATATGAAGTAGACGAAGTTGCGCGGGACAGCTAGTAAATAATATGTACCAGAAGTACTTACGAATTTCCCATTTCCTCTGAGCCCCAATGTCCCGTTCTTGACAGCGAGCGACACTGCATTCTTCAATGCACTCATTTTTACTATCTGTAAATAAATAACAAACATTTACATTATATTATACTTTAACACGAAACTTATGAACGAAATTACTTTAGAAATTTGATCTCATTGCAGTAAACATATTCCTAAATGCTAATAGTACCTACTTCGATATTGCCAATAGTTAGAATAGAAAGAAAACGTATACCTAGCTACACTGCATATGTACATAGGTCTTTAATTAATTTTGTTTACTTAATTGATGTGAAACGTAATATTAAGGACCTTATCATACTAGCGGATTGCGAGCGTCTTCAAAGCGGAGTGGGCGCGCAACGAATACGTTACGGGCGCGCAACGAACACGCCGCGCGTACGCAGCGAATTCGTTGCGGACGCGCGACAAGATTGCCGCGAATAGCAGCGTGGATGCCATTTTGTACTGTCTCGTACAGCCAGCCCGTCCGCCTCGCCTCAATTCAGGCCGTAACGAGACACGAATGTGAGACGACGTATGTATCATCATGGCATCATTGGGAGACTCGGATATTGCTACAGAGTTATTTATAAGTGAAATTCAAAGTCGTTACGTAATATGGGATCAAAAAAGCAAAGAATATAGTGATCGTAATTTAAAAAAAGGCATGGGGAGAGATTTGCAATCCATTTTGTTACTGAATGTATTGTACGTCTTTATCTCGCTACAAACACGCGACGAAAACGTTGCTTATCTGTCACGCGACCGCGACGTCCTCGCTGTGCAGCCGCGGCGAGTTCGCGACGCATTCGTTGCGCGCCCGCCCCGCCCCGCAGCCGCTCGCAAACCGCTGGTATGATAAGGCTCTAACAATAGAGAGCAACATTTTGCTTACCTATTTCATTTTCGTGAATTCTACAAGAACGCATACTGTGGTAAAACATGTGTGATAATCCTAATCCTAACTAATATTATAAAAGCGCAAATGAGTTTGTTTGTTTGTTACCTTTTCACGCCTAAACCACTGAACCGATCATCCTGAAATTTTGCATGTACGTTGTCAGGTGTACAGAAACGGACATAGGCTACCTTTCATCCCGAAAAAAATTACTGTTCCCGAGGAAAACAACAAAAACGTTCTTATGATAATAGATGGCGCCACGTTTCTTTCGAATTATGATTGAATTATTATTACAAGCAGAGTAGAACCCGAAGTGATTGTCAAATTCTTAAGCGAGAGAGCGAACCCGCGGGCAAAGGCTAGTCCAATATATTATGGTGTGCTTGTGTGCCAAATTTAGTACGCGTGATTGCGTGACAAACTTTATAACATCTTGGCGAACTAATTAATAATAATATGTAACAAATTATACATTTTTATAATATTGTCTTCTGTTTACGCGAATGTTATTCATTGAAATTAAACTACTATATACGGATTTTATCGCGTTGTTTATTTGACAGTTTATTACAAAATTTTGAAAACTGTTACACTACTTATTACTATTAAACTTTACTAAATTTTAAGCTAATTAAATTATTGAAACTAAACTATTTATACTATTACTATACTATTATACTATTTATATTTGTGTTTACACTTTCCCCGACGAATCCGTATATAGTAGTTTAATTTAAATTTTATCTTTTTATTATTTTTATTATTTGTAACAACATCTATAGTAGTTTTTTCTGTTGTCAAGTGATTGCATCTGCAGAGGGACTTCATAGCTACCTAATAAATCTCTGTAATCGTTGTAGATAGCAATCTATGCTGCAACCAACGAATTGCAGTAGTACAAAAATAAATATAAATTATTATCTCATCAATCTCATCATCTCGTTAATGCCGTGGTATACGTTAAGCGTATGTAAGCGCCCATAGATGTCACAATCCGAGTTTGTAAGTAGCGACTGATTGTAAGTAGGGAAAAGAGATATGGAGATTTTATTTTCAATACGGCCATCAAACATTTAAAGAAAAGGTTTTTAATAGATAATAATAATAATATTCTACCACATACACACAACACCATCTAGCCCAAACTAAGCAGAGCTTGTATTATGGGTACTAGACAATGGATTAACATACATTATATATTTTTTTTTTTATAAATACATACATATTATACATAGAAACACCCAGACCAAGACAAACATCCATGTTCATGTACACAAATGTTTGACTTGTGCGGAATCGAACCCGCGACCACAGGTGTGGCAGTCGGTTACACTAACCACTACGCTATCGAGGCCGACAAGATCTATTGCTGTCACGCTGGGTACGGACGAAATATACTTATAAGGAAAGCCTTGCTTTTCAAGGTTAAACAGGTATGACCCTATTGCATAGTTTATAAAATTATAACACAAATCACCGCCGATGTTGTTATATTTTTGTTTTACCAGTGGCGATATATCGGTATGGATTCCTGGAATAAATAGTTTGTATGTAGGTATGTAAGCAGCGATAGTTCAGTGGGGAGACCAACAGACTGCAATGCAGAAGGTCTCGGGTTCGAACCCACGTCGCGCACCTCTGACTTTCGAAAGTTATATGACTTTTCGAAATTATGTGCGTATTGATTGATAATTTTATTATCGCCTGCTCCGTGCCTCGGAGAGCACGTTAAGCCGTCGGTCCCGGCTGCCATGAACATCTATGACAGTCGTTATTGGGAAGTCAGTGCCCTCTAATATACTGACACTGGTCGAGCCTTAGGGTATCGTTAGCCTTCGGGTTGCGGAGGTCAGATGGCAGCGCTCCGTGTAAAAACTGATATCCAGTCAAATCCCGTTAGACTAGAAAGCCTACCCCAAGTGACTTGGGAATAATAAAGGTTAGGGAGAAGAAGTATATATGTAAAAATAACTTCTTTATTAAACTGGTTTATGGACTTAAACGACGTAATCGTCGGACATAATATTATTATTATAAATATTTATCGCTAGTCTAGACCTATAATTATAACTTAAGATTAGATTAAGTACATATCTTTACTAGTGATTATAGTTAAGTCTTGAAATACCGGTTTACGATAATAATGCGAAGTTCAAGATTGACTACTCGTAATTAATATATAGAGTACCTAACGCCAACTATGATATCTCTGAAAGTTTTCACGTCGGACTCACATCTCACTTCCAGAATAACTACCTATTCGAAGATTTGAATTCGAATAAAGTCTATTTTAGCCAATTTTGATTTGTCTTTGATATCTAAGGGGCGGTCGTTTTTAATATAGTTACCTATTACCTAATCAGAATTACAATAACTTTAAAGAGTAAGTAGGCAATGGTGCCAATTCTGTTGTCACAAAATTCTCTAAGCTTAACTAAAAATCACTAAAATTTAGTTTAGTCCTTTCAAATGACATTTCGTATTCTGAAATCGTTAAGTGACAGGACTAAAAAATTTTTTTGTGATTTTTAGTTAAGTTTAGACAATTTTGTGACAACAGAATTGGCACCAATGTAGATTATTTATCGTAGTACAACAGGTTTATTCTTTTTTTGTACTACTAAGGTGGCAAACAAGCATAAGGCCCACCCGATGGCAAGTGGCCACCGCAGCCTATGGACGCCTGCAACAGCAGAGGCATCACCCGCGCGTTGCCGACCCTTTAGGAATAAAAGGAAGTAGGAAGGAAAAGGAACGGGAAGGGAAAAGAGGGTGATTGGGCCTCCGGCACTCACTCACCGAACGAAACACAACAGTAGGAATACTGCTATTTCACGTCGATATTCTGTGAGAGGGTAGTCCTTCCCCGGTCGAGCCGGTCCATTCATGCTGAAATCAGCGAGGCTCTACTACTCTGAATCAGGTAGCTAACAATCAAACAGTCCGTCTGGTGGCAAGCAGATATCATAACCTATGATGGCTTGCAAGATTCAAGATGTGGATCTGACGTTGCGTTAAGAAAAGGAATTCAGGATAGACCGAAAGGAAAGGATTACGAGAGGTAGGTGGACGTGTAAGCCCCGTAACTTTTACTTACAGGGCGAAACCATCCATCGATTTCTTTTCGCGTTTTATGGACATAAAATTCGGCGGTTATATCTATACTAATATTATAAAGCTGAAGAGTGTTAGTTTGTTTGCTTGAAAAATTTTTTTAGTGTGGGATAGCCCATTTATCGAGGAAGGTTATAGGCTATATAATATCACGCTACGACCAATAGGAGCGGAGCCGAAATGAAAAATGTAGCAATTATATGAAGCGCGGGTCAGTTAGTTTTAAAATAAAAAGATGCAGCTAGCGATCTCTAACCAGGAGGAAAAGACACACGACTTTATTTGACTGCACGGATGGCGTAGTTGTTGAAGTGGTCGCCACGCCACTGCCGCCGCACCGAGTATAGTGGATTCGATCCACACGTGACAAAAATTTGTGTGATCCACATATAAGTCTGAATATTTTTGTGTCCGTTGTATGAATATTTGGAAAATCCCGCGCGACACAGGCATTATGCATAATTATTGTGAAGTAGTCTTAAAAAAAAACATGTCAAACTTAGTAAAGTATACTCGCTTTTTTTTATCGTACTGATGAAAATTACGCCATTCATACAAAATACGAATTATGAAATGCAAAACCTAACAGTCTAAAGAAAATGTCTTTAATTAACTAATACAGGTAATGCACCGTCATTCAATAAAATAGGTGAATATTTTTGTAATGATTGTAAAGTGAAATCGTTTTAGTTTAAACAATAAGGAGCCATGTTGTCATTGTGATCTTTGACCCGATGCGCTGGCGCAACAGACGCCACTTATCACTGATAGGTACAATGTGGAGTTAGAATAGGCCCTGTTTTATACTTTGAAAGGCCAGTATGTGCTGGAATACAAAAAAGTTGTTATTAAAATGATAAGCTCACATCGCTCGCAGTCATATCTTATATGCATGCAATCTAAAGATTGCATGCATATAAGATATGACTTATATTTTTTTAATAACTAGTTATTATAAAACCACGTGTTTAATATTTTTTGGGATAAAAAGTAGTCTACATCATTTTCGAGCATTACTTATTATCGCTATATTAAATCACGTCAATCCATTGGTCAGCTACTGAATCAAATAACAACAAATCAACAAACACTTACATATGCTTTATTTAGTAATAAAACTATAAAGAATATTGTTAACGAGCGGATTCTCGCCAACAGAAGTGTAGCTTGGCGAGGACATTTGAATTTTGTAATTTATGTCTTACAACTGTATAAACAATTAAAAAAAATATTTAGAATATGAGTACCTAATGATACAGATTAATATTATCTACCAATAGAAAAAAAAAACAGTTATCAAATCTAACTAATTACATAAGGAATAAAATTTTACATAATGGAGATATGGAATACTTGCTTACTCAAAGTTCTAAAACTGTCACCTCCATAGAATGCATTGCACTAGTATTAAGTACTTTAGGACTCAGTAAATAATAAATCATGTGGTAAGAAGGGTTTCCAGATTAATATTTGTGGTACTGCTGGCAGAGGACTAGTGATCTTGGCCTCTTATCTTCACCACACAAAGATACTAGTTTTGTAAAGAATTGGATTTAGGTATCCTATGTATGGTACACCTAGAGTTACAAGTGCCTGTGGACTAAGATAATGAAATTCTATGGTATGACGAGAAGCTGCTAATGTGCTGATTAGATGGCAATAGGCCCTTATTATATTAGAGCTCAAACATAGTAACCAAGATGTGTATTAGACCTCTGTCTACTAGTATACATACATGTATACTATTGTTACAGATAAACAAAGAGCTAGGCCCTTTATAAATATCAGCTTTATAATAGTAGTATAAATTTTAAAAACTATGATACTTTATCATAGTTCTTTTAATGTATACTAATACTAGCTGTCCCGACAGACGTTGTCCTGTACAAGAGAAATAAAATAAAAAAAAACATATCTAAAGCATTCTCAAATCCACTTGAACACACACAAAAAGTTTCATCAAAATCGGTCCAGCCGTTTAGGAGGAGTTCAGTGACATACACACATACAGTAGAATTATATATATAAATGTATATATAAAGATTATACAGCTGAAGAGTTTGTTTGGTTAGTTGAACACGCTAATCTCAGGAACTACTGGTTCGAATTGAAAAATTCTTTTAGTGTTAGACAGACTATTTATCGAGGAAGGCTATAGGCTATAGAACATCACGCTATGACCTATGGGGACGGCGCAGTAACGATAAACGCGGATGAAACCGTGGCACATCTAGTATAATAATATTATATCACATACATGTGACACCATCTAGCCCAAACTAAGCAGAGCTTGTACTATGGGTACTAGACAATGGATAAACATACATATTATTATATACTTTTTTAATGATGTAATCATGTAAGTACAAATAATATAGAAGAGACAAATAGCCTTTTCATAAATACTATCATTTAAATTTAAATAGAATATTATATAGAATCATACCACCTCTATATAAAAATTGTATTTATAATAATATCCTACTGAACAACTAAAATCTAATTAAAATACAAAGTTAGTACACATATTATCATTCTATAATAATAGAGATGTTCTATAAGGTTCTACATTATGCTCAGCCTTTTTAATTATAAACTATACTAATATTTGTTCACATAGTAAACAAAAATATTATTTATTTATTTGTTACAATTTTCCTGTTTTACTTTACTAACAGCTACACTAAAAATAAAAATTGCAGTTTAAGTACTTTTAGAGGAAGTACAGAAAAATAACAAAGAAGTAAAAAAACTCTGTATAATCTTCATAATATGTTGGTTTCGAAAGTGGCCAGTAACATTGTAGATGAAAATTGATGCCAAACAAGTTACTATATACTTATACATTGTGTATAAATAGTATCAAGGTCATGTTATTACATAGATGTATATGCAGATAGTAACTATTAGTATGTCATAATTTAAAAACGATTTATGTATGTAAACGTTTATCTCTTGATTATAATAGTCGTAATTAGTATGGCTGTAATTTGTATTTACATTAAAATTTAGCCATTTTACTGCTTCATGTTTAGTAATTGAAATAATAGTTTAATAATAAAGAAAATGGTTCTACGTATTCAAAGTTCTTGCAATGCCGGTCTGCAAGTGTATTGTGTACAGTTAGATACAATTAACTACCCGTTATCGTAAATATCATTACATAAATGAAAAGTAACTCCTTCTTGTGGATTAGTTGTTACTATTTTAGTAATCATTCAAAACGATATTATTTTCATTCAGTATTCCACGATCAGATAGGTAGTTTTACATCTAATAAAATATATTTCAATACACGCACATAATAACAATAAATTACATTAAAAAACGGGAAACTTACCGGCAACCACTAAAAACTGATTACGAATACGAATCAAAATTAGAAAATATTTAAAGAAAATGTACCGATGAAGACACTATTTCACACCAATAACACTACAAACTAAAATATTTATGAAATAGCAAACACGCACCAACTGCGTGATTTGATTGATATGCCGGAAATGGAGAAGTTGGAGAACACATCAGACGTGTTTCGTGCAGAAACAGAAGCCAGCTGTCAACATTTACTACACAACTGAGTGTTGCATGAGCCCAACTAAATTAATTTATGTATCGCGCAAAACTATGTTTCTTTCTATGTCAAATGCAATAGCCCTTGATATAGTCACTATGATAAAGTCGTTTTAATTTATATACAGAAATAAAAGAAACACGATTTTAGATTCCACCCTATTACAGGAGTGATATCAACACGGTAATTGAAAGACCTATTGAAAGCACTTCTCCAGTTATAGTTATGATAGTTTATAGTTGGGATAGTTCTAGGCTGTGTGTCTTACCTTTCATATTATATGTATAAGAATATTAATAATTGACACTTTACAGCAACAAAATTTACCGTCCATTTACTTATTATTGGATAGAACAATGTTTCGTGTTTTGTATTACTATTTCCAGTTTTTCTGAAAATCAAACAGAGACACTGTTCTATTCAATCCTAATCAGATTTCCAGCAACTATTTTGTAGTTTAATGACACTACAAATTTTTAAACGATTTTTGAACGATTTTGAGGTCTTTGAAGTCGAGGATCGACTTCAAAGACCTCAAAATCATGCTGTTGTCAACTGTCATTTGAAATGTCATAATAAACTCGTGTACTTGTGTTTTCATAATTTCGATTTAAAATGTGCTGATTTTCAATTAATAAAGTACTTTACGTTGTGCAATTTAAATAAATCTATTAAAAATGAATGAAAATGACTGCAAGGAATTTGTTGCACTCGGCGTCAAACCCTGGCTCATTAAACAATTGTTTACTTTAGGTTAGTTTGCCATTATTTTGCGCGTAAAATTTGTACGTGGGAGAGCCACGCTTTGACACGAATGGGCCGACTCGACCGGAGTGATACCACGGCCTCACAGAAAACTGGGGTGAAATAGCGCTTGCGTTGTGTTTCGTCGAGTGAGTAAGGGTACCGGAGCCCCAACCCTTTTCCCTCCTGGGGGTGGGGAGAAATTTAAAAGGCTAGCAACGCACTTGTGACTTCTCTGGCGTTGCGGGTTTCCATGGGCGGCGGTAATCGCTTACCAACAGGCGATCCGTTTGCCCGTTTGCCACCTATACCAACCATAAAACAAAAAAAAAAAACGCTAGAAATGTAAAATAATATTATATATTCAGTTTGGTGGACCAGAAAATAGATCATATAACATACGATATACTGTCCTAATTATATATTTTGTTGCGTTTTGTAATTACCTAATTTCAGGCATAAGGAGTCCAACACCTATTCAAAAAGGTTGTATACCTCGCATTCTGGCTGGTGACAATTGTATAGGAGCAGCCAAGACTGGTTCGGGCAAAACTTTCGCATTTGCACTGCCAATATTACAGCATCTAGCAGAGGATCCTTATGGCATATTTGCATTAGTTCTCACTCCAACACATGAGCTTGCTTATCAGGTAACATCATTCATATTTATAAAAGAGTCACCAACTGCTATAAGAAGCTGTATGCTGTTTATGCTTAAATATGCATAAATAGCCCCTCATATATTATTATGTCCCAAGGAGTATTGAAACTAAATTTCACAAGGTATGGTTTCAAGTCAAGTAGGATATTTAATCTTCAAATCAATAAGGATTTTTAATGTTTCTAGTACAAAATTGCTGTTTAAAATATGTAATTATGTATGTATCTATTAATCTATGTACTGGAATCTTTGAACATGATTGCACGCTTATCGAGGACCAATGACAATACAATAATTTAGAAAAAAAATGGTTTAAAAATAAAAATAAATAATAGTTTAAGAAACCAAACAAAGTAGAAAATAATTTAATAAAGGGTGGTTTTAGATTTTAAACTATTATTTTTTAGTATGAGTTGTACTTTACATCCTAAAGGTTATAATGATTGACTGATTTGTTTAATTAAGACAATTTATGTATTGTTCAGTGTAAATTTTATAATGAGCATGTGAGTTATGAATATTAATAATTATTTTAGATAGCTGACCAATTCAGCATACTTGGCCAGCCATTGAAACTGCGTGTGTGTATAGTGACAGGTGGCTCAGACCAGCTAGAAGAATCGTTAAAACTCAGCAAGAGGCCACACATAGTTGTAGCGATGCCAGGACGTTTGGCCGATCATATCACAGGATGTGATACATTTAACTTAAAGAAAATTAAGTATCTAGTCTTGGATGAGGCTGACAGGTATAATATTTTATTAATTACTGTATTTAATAATAGATATTTTTTTTATTTCAATTACATTATTTCTGTATTGTGTCATTAAATAGTATTTACTAAGAAAGTGCAAATAAGTTTTTTTAAGCAATGCTTTAAAGGTTAGTACTAATCAAAATGTTATGAACTCCAAGTAATCACCTATTGCAGTACTGCATGAAACATATCTTAAGCCCAGCTGCTTCTAGCTGCAGGGGTAGAATAATATTTATTGTAAGCCTAATAATTTGAACTCCTTCATTTTAAATAAGGTCATATTTTATATTTTTTTGTGTATTTTCCACATTGAGATAATCAAAGGGACTAGAGTCCTCAATTGTCGATATAAATAGGATAACCCTATACCTATTGCCTGATCATACAAGTTTGTACACCTTTAAAATGATGCAGCCAACATTTTCAGATTTGCATCATCATATTGATTTATTTTCAGGCTATTCAGTGAGTCATTCCAAGAAGATTTGGA
The DNA here is from genome assembly GCA_963564715.1 of Catocala sponsa. Lineage (NCBI taxonomy): Eukaryota > Metazoa > Arthropoda > Insecta > Lepidoptera > Erebidae > Catocala > Catocala sponsa. The sequence continues at coordinate 5,666,658 of OY751346.1, read as the reverse complement.
GACAATATTCAGTGCTTTACCGGCCAAGAGACAGAACTTACTATTCTCTGCTACCATCACTGAAGATGTTCGCAGTTCTAAAGTACTACCACTAACTCAAGATGTAAGTATACCTACCGGTCTTCACTAAACATCTTCAGTATTACTGTACTGGCCAAAGACTATTCAAATATCGGACTGTGACTGTTTAACTGTTGACACAAAAAAATTGTTTGGTTTGTCAATGCTTTCTCTACTGCTGTTTATCTCTTGCCCTATGATGCTATTACGATTACATAAAGTCCATTTAATTATGAATAGGAAAATATCAAAAAGTAATTACAAGGCCTCGATTTAACTCATTAATTAGCTAGAATCCCGACACTATATAAAAAGCATCGTGTCTGGACCTATGTTCGAAAAGATAGCTCAGATATTAATTTTATTGTAAAAAACATAACTTGATACATTATTATTGTTTATATATCGAAAGTACATATATCTTTACGCAAACAAATCTTGTTACGGCATCTATCGATTATTGATCTATAAATTGATAAGACGAGATTGAAGGTTTCTTGTGTTTGTGTGTGGCTATGATTTTATTATAAAATGCCTAATATTCTATTTCGTACAAATCCTTAAGCTTATGATAAAACCAGCCAAGTGCAAGTCGGACTCGCGCACGAAGGATTCCGTACCATTATCTATAAAAACGGCAAAAAAAACACTTTTGTTGTATGGGAACCCCCCTTAACTATAACTAAATATTCTGTGAATATTTCAAGCGTCTACCTGTTGCCGTTATCAATATCGAGCAAAAATGAGCAAAAAGATCACGTTTGTTGTATGGGAGCCCCCTTAAATATTTATTTTATTCTGTTTTTTAGTATTTGTTTTTATAGCGGCAACAGAAATATTTCATCTGTAAATTCAACTGCCTAAGTATCACGGTTCATGAGATACAGCCGGACAGACAGACGGACAGCAGAGTCTTAGTAATAGAGTCCCATTTTACACTTTGGGTATGGAACCCTAAAAATAGTGTACCTTATTAAACAAATGCATAAAATCCGTATGAAGTAGTTCAATTTCTATATATTACTTAGTTTATGTGCTGTGCTGTCTTCCACTACATTACGTTCTTTTTGTTCTAGAATCTTCTAACGTGGTCAGAGACGGACACTCAGCTGACGGTTTCTACTCTAGACCAGCGTTACGTGGTGTGTCCAGCGTACGCGCGAGACGTCTACTTAGTACAGACACTGCGCAAGTACCGCGAGACTAAGCCCAGTTCGCATATCATCGTGTTCACTGATACTAAGAAGTATGTATATATGCAAGAATGACCACATTTGTATAACTATAATAGGAACATTAGTTATTTTTTAAGATCTAGGTTTTGCTACTTTCTGTAAAAGTATGCATGGCTGAGAATGAGACAATCCTACCTAATATTATAAAAGCGAAAATGAGTTTGTTTGTTTGTTACCTTTTCACGCCTAAACCACTGAACCGATCATCCTGAAATTTTCCATATACGTTAACAGGTGTACAGAAATGGACATAGGCTACCTTTTATCCCGAAAAAAATTACTGTTCCCGAGGAAAACAATAATAACGTTCTTATGATAAAAGATGGCGCCACGTGTCTTTCGAATCATGATTGAATTATATTATTACAAGCAGAATACAACCCGAATTGATTGCCAAATTCTAAATCAACGCGAGCGAAGCCGCGGGCAAAAGCTAGTATATTATATAACTTTGTCTCGCTCTGGCGCCTACAATGACAATAGAAAATCCGGAGATGGATCTCGTTAGCTCGCGTAGATATATGGTATTTGTGTATCTGTTCAACGAATAAAATGTTCGTCTAGGAATTACCGTGACTAATCGTTCATTCCGCTTAATGTACTAATCATGAAAAATCTAATCTACCTCAGACTGTCCTGACGATATCTAACTGCGTATGCCTTAAACTCTTATGGCATACTAACAGGCCCCCATCTTCATTAATTCGACATTTTATATACTTAGCTGTATACAACTATACATATACTTTAACTAGTTGTCCCGACTGACGTTGTCCTGTACAAAAGAGAGAAAAAAAACATATCTAAACCATTCCCGAATCCACTTCAAAACACACACAAAAAGTTTCATCAAAATCGGTCCAGCCGTTTAGGAGGAGTTCAGTGACATACACACGTAACAGTAGAATGATATATATAAAGATTAGCGAATGTTTCCGAAAAGGTAGGCAAAGATTACAGATTTCCACTTGGTGCGATTTGCGCATACCCCTTGCTTCTTTTAATCTCATTACATCATACTTAAATATTTTGCAAAATATATGGCCGTCAGAGCGTCTATGAGGTGTAGCTAGGGCGCTGTCGATATTTAATCTAACTCTGCACTAGGGAATGCCAAGTACTATCAATGATGCTGAACGCCATATCTATGGACAACGTGTGCCTCCACGGGTTCATGCGGCAAAAGGAGCGAGTGGCCGCGCTCACACAGTTTCGGAGTAACCTCAAGTGCACGCTGGTGGCAACCAACGTGGCTGCACGAGGACTGGACATACCCACGGTGGATCTCGTCGTCAATCACAAGCTGCCTTTGGAACCTAAGGAGTATATTCACAGGTATTTTAATTATGCTTCTTACAGTTACGTCACACTGGTGACGTATCACAATGACAAAATTCACTTTACTATTTTATATGAAAATATAATTTGTGCTTTTGGCATAAGCACAATTCACTAGCTATATTTTGGGTTCCAGGTACCTACCCCCCTCTCCCCGTCCCTTTTAGGTAAAAGGGTACGATCACACTGTTGTCTTTCTTTGCAAAACTCTTTAATCGAAGTTAATTTATATTGTCAGTAGTGTTTTACACAAGTGTAATACGCTTGACATTATCAATAAACTAAATCAAGAATAAAACTGAAATTTTAGCGATTCCACACAAGAAAAGGTTCCGTCAAATGTCAAGAGAGGGCGCTGTACACAATTCGCACTTCGCCACAGATTCCTGAATCACGCAAGCAAGTTTACACAGCAATTTATTAAACATTATATGTATCCAACATCAAATGTCAGGCCGCGGTCCGCCAGGCACGATCACTTAGCCTGGTCGGAGGATCCTCCTTTTGTGTTGGAGGGACATCACACCGTTCTTCCACTTGACCGAAAATCCAAAAACGGTGGTTACAAGCTTAAAAAAGCTAAAGACGCTGCACCAACGAAGCTTATGAACAAACTCGTTTAATAAATTCATGTTTATTAATGTATAATTACATTAATTACCTTATATTACAGAGTCGGTCGAACAGCTCGAGCAGGCAGGAGCGGGATGGCAATATCTCTAATAACACCATACGACATATTGAGGCTCGGTGAGATAGAAGATGCAATCAAAACTAAACTCACAGAGTACAAAATAGATGGTAAGTGTGTCATGTAAAACATCATCGCTATCTTTACGAAAAAATGAGACACAGCTATATACAAAGCTGCTGTATTTTTCTCTACCGTAAAATATGATTATGAAGATGAAAGTAATGTCATCGAAAAGTCGAAGCGAGTGGATTGAACCGGTGATTGGTTCTTTACAAAACAGCTTTTAAACCGTTCCGGCACACTGGCGCGCGGCGGCCAGACAATAGATTTTTAATTATGTCTGGTATTCTAAGACTTGGCAGATTAATTAAGAAGTTAACTACAGTTAACGAAACAGCATCGGTGGCGCATGGCAGAGAAGGCGACTCCTACGCATGAGGTCTAGGTTTCGATTCCCAGGTCAGGTAAAGTGTTATTGGGGTTTTCATTCCAGAAAATCAGCAGCATGGAGGCTGGAATTGCTTTGCAGACGACAATAGGCTCTTTTTTCGTAGTAACTCTGTCACTTACACCTCTACCAGCTCCTTCACGATAAAGACGTGGGACTACATTTGTATGTGCAGATGACGAAGCAGTCAAGATCTTCACGACAGTGAGCGTGACGCGTCGTGAGCAGGAAGCGCAGCTCGACAATGAAGAGTTTGAACAACGCAAGAGGAGCTACCGCGTCAAGAGGTGGATACAGGCTGGTGTTGATCCTGACATGATGGAAGAAGGGTATATTTTATTTTTTATTTTTTATTGTCATTGGTGGCAGACGAGCAAGTGGCCCACCTGATGGAAAGTGGTAACCGCTGCTCATGGACTTCAGCCATGTCAGGACACAGCAAAGCCGCTGCCTACCGTGAAAGAAGAACTCTCTTTAAACCTCGTTTGAAAAAGGACATATCATAGCGCTCGGGAAACACCGTAGCTGGCAGTTCATTCCAGAGCTTGCACGTACGTGGGAGAAATGATCGCTGAAAGCGTACCGTCTTGGATTTTAACGCTTCCAGGTGATATGGATAAACCCTGCTTCGTTGTCGAGTGGTACGGTGATAGATATTAATACTCATTCTATACTATGTCCAGGTTATTTTAAACGATGAGAGGCCAATAGGTAAGGCTGCACGGATGACGAAGTGGTTTAAGTGGTCGCCTCGCCGCTGCCGCAGCGCCGGGAGTGTTCGAATCTCACACGGGACTAAAAATTTGAGCCACAAATGGCTGTTCTTTGTGTCCGTTGTTTGATTGTTTGTAAAAGTCCCCGCAACACAGGCATTCCTAGTGCGAGGGTAGCCCTTAAAAAAAGAAAATAATTATAATTTTATTCGACACTAGCTGTTGCGCGCGCAAAGGTAGGCCAGGTTATGTTAGTACCAGTACTTTATAAAATAATATATAGCATACTAGCTGTGCCCGCGGTCTCACCCGCGTCAGTAATATTTATGGTTACTGCGCCCCTCCCGTCGGCCGTAGCGTGATGTTATATAGCCTATGTCTTTCTAAAGGTCTGAGGCTATCTCCATTCAAAATTTCATCAAAATCGGTTCAGGGGATTGAGCGCGAAAAGGCAACATACAGACAGACCGACAGACAGACAGAGTTACTTTCGCATTTGTAATATTAGTAAGGATATGATAGTATAGCTTTCTAAAGGTGAAAGAATTTTTAAAATCGATTGTGTTTGAGTTAAATGCTTACAAAGAAACAAAAAATCATATCTTTCCTCTTATTTATTTATTTATTGACCATAAAACTTACGTCTATCTTTACAGGCAAGCCTATTGCGATAGAGTAGCTGAATTAGACTATCTTATATCTATAGTATACATACACTTACTATACAGTATACTATACGCTTAAATTAAGCTAGTTACTGCAGTGGAAATAAGCAGCATTTGTGAATACGTAATGTTAGTTAATATAATGTTATAATGTTAGTTTAGATTATTTAAACTTGAGCGACGAGAGACCAATAATTAAGGCATTCGATGTGCGATCGTGACGTCATGTGCTCGAATAGGTACTAGTCATTTGTGACCCAAAATGCTAGTAATCCCTTTTTAAAATGCTATCTTTGTACACGATGTCATTAAAATCGATGCAGCGGATCAGTCGCAAACTTAACCAATACATTGAGTTCAGTAGTCAATATTTTAAATCCTTACTATATTCGTAAGTCTATCTGTTCTAATACTATAAAGAGAAAAGATTAGATTTTTTGTTTGTTTGTTTATAAGGATCTAAGCAAAACTACTCACCCGATTCAAAATTTCAAAGTCAAAGTGAAAAATCATTTATTCATTTAGGTCACAAAGTAACACTTATGAACGTCAAAGTATATAGGTTAGTGAGTTTACTAAGTTACTGAAGCTACATTTAGGTTAGTTGCTAGGTTCAGGCAAAGGGTAGAGCCTATGAGAAGAAACCTGCAAGAAACTCACGGCCACTCTTTTAAATCGTCAGTTAAATATAATTTCAGTATTTTACAACTCAGATTAACAAGGTGTTACAGCCATTATGCCATATACTACTGACTATAAAAACTAAAGATAATAACAATAATAACTTAATAATATTATAGGGCGCCAATAATTTGAGCTAAGATATATTATTTAATATAAATCTAAAATAGACAGTAGGATGGCATGATGGCGCATACACTTACACTTTGTGACTATGCAAAGGCTTAAATTGACTTATAAGTAATACAGATTTGAACTTTGAATCCTGTATGCAACAAGCAACTAGCTCCATGAGTTTTTGTCATTTAAGTAGTCGTTGACTGAATAATAACCCTTCCGAATAAGTTGTTTTTTAACAGCGTGTTTAAATTTAAACAATGGTAAACTAATTATGTTAATAGGTAATTTATTAAAAAAACGTATACCGAGTCCCGCAAATGTATTGTGAACTTTATGTAAACGATGATATGGGCCTACTAACTTATGCTTATTTCTAGTGTTTACGTTATGAATATCACTATTCTTATTATATAAGTAAATGTTATGTTTAATAAACATAATGTTAGCAAATATATATTGCGACGCAACAGTAAGTATGCCTATTTCTTTAAATCGATCTTTCAGGGAAACTCGTGGTCCTAAATTATAAATGCTACGTACTGCACGCTTTTGAAGAATAAAAATTGTCTCAATATCAGCTGCCTTGCCCCACAATAATATACCGTAGGACATGACACTATGAAAGTAACTGAAATATACTAGTCTTGCAGTATCTATATCAGTAAGCTGTCTTACTTTCCGAATTGCGTATGCGGCTGAGCTAAGTTTCCCTGCAAGACACGATATTTGAGCGCCCCACTGAACTTTATGATTCATTATAATTCATTATTAGAAAGCTATATCCTAACCCTAACTAATATTATAAAAGCGAAAATGAGTTTGTTTGTTTATTTTTTTTTTATTTTGTTCGTCAAAATGACCACACTCCACCTGATGGTAAGCAGTCGTGTGGTCTAAGAGCAGTGACCTCCACATCGCCCCCACAGTAGCCGAGGCGATGTTGAGGTCTCTACTTTGACGGCCTGAGAAGATGCTTTTTCACGCCCCGCTTAAAGAACCCAGGATTGAAGGAAGAAGGAAACACGTGCCTTGGCAGAGAATTCCATGCCTTGGTCGTTCGGCAGAGATATGAGGACCCAAACTTTTTGGTACGCGCTCTAATCGACTCTACCGTGTAAGGATGGCATCTGAGCCCAGCACGCGTTGTTCTGGATAGGAAAGGGGAGGGCGGGATAAGGTGGAATAACTCTTCAGAGCACTCCCCGTGGTATATTCTGTAGAAACATGCCAATGAGGCAATATCCCTACGGAGTTGCAGAGGTTCCAGTGAACTCGTGACCTCTGGATCTCCGATGATACGGACAGCCCGCCGCTGTAACCGGTCGAGAGCGTCCAGCAAGTACTGCGCGGAGCCATCCCAAAGATGAGAACAGTACTCCACGTAAGGGCGCACTTGTGCCTTATACAATAGGCACAGTTGCCCAGGCGTGAAGAACCGCCTCACCCTGTTCAGTACGCCGAGTTTTCGCGAAGCTTGCTTAATGACGCTCTCGATATAGGTTTTCTGGTTAAGGGAGCGGCAAAGATCCATACCTAAGATGGAGAGACTGTCACGTATCACCAGTGGAGTGTTCTTCAGAGAAGGGAGGGGAAGGAACGGAGACTTTTTTGTTGAGAACGCGCATGCCTGGGTCTTCTTGGCGTTGAACTCGACCAAGTTCTTGGCACCCCATTCATAGATGAGGTCCAAGGTCCGGTCAAGTTCAACGACAAGATTCTGCCTTTTCCCCTCAACCTCAGCCTGTTTGGCCCCAGGATGTCCGAGATATCGCCCATGCACGGTACTGTCGTCCGCATAACAATGTATGTTGCCGAGATTGAACATATCATTGATATGCAGAAGAAAGAGCGTAGGGGATAAGACAGAACCCTGAGGCACTCCTGCATTGACCTGCATAAACTTGGAAGCGCGACCGTCGCAAAGGACCCGAATACGACGCTTCTGCAGGAAACTTGCAATCCAGGTGCACAGTTGAGGGGGCAAGCCATAGGCCGGAAGCTTAGAAAGAAGAGACCGGTGCCAGACTCTGTCGAAAGCTTTGGCTATGTCAAGGCTGATAGCCAAAGACTCGCCGTGCTTGTCTATAGCCTCACCCCAGAGGTGCGTGACGAACGCTAGAAGATCACCCGTTGATCGTTTAGACCGAAAGCCGTATTGGCGATCATTGATCAACGATTGATCCTCCAGGTAGCGGACAATTTGGGTGTTTATAATCCGCTCGAACACTTTGGAAAGCACCGAGGTGATAGCTATGGGTCGATAGTTGCTTGGCTCGGAACGGTCCCCCTTTTTGGGAATCGGTTGAACGTTCGCTTCCTTCCAAGCCTCAGGCACAATGCCTGCGACGTAAGACGTCCGGTATAGGCGCGTAAGTGTGGGAGACAACTCCGCTGCACATTTTTTAAGAACCACAGCTGGGATGCCGTCAGGTCCACTGGCTTTCCGAACATCGAGAGACTGCAGTAACGCACGAACGGTTCGTTGCCTGATACATATATCAGGCATGGTGTAGCCGCAGTTGGCAATGTTAGGCGGCTGCGAACCGCAGTCATCGATTCGGGAGTTGGCCGCAAAGAGATTTGCAAGCAGATCTGCTTTCTCCTGCGGCCGATGAGCCAGTGATCCATTCGGATACCTCAGAGGGGGCAGCATGGTCTGGCAGAAGTTGGACTGCACGGCTTTGGCCAGGCGCCAATAGCTACGACTGCCCGTAGGATGCGCCATTAGTTCCTGGCCGAACCGTGCGACGCGCTGGGCATCCGCTCTTAAGTATGCCCTCTTGCAGACCTTTGTGGCTTGGTTGAACGCTGCCTTCAGGTGATCCACGTTAGGGTCGTGGAGAGTGCGAGCCCTGGTCCAAGCGCGATACGCTGTCTGTTTGCGTTCAACAGTATCGGCGCATTCACGCCCGAACCAGGGCCTTTTCCTGTCGCCGCTCGTGACATCACTGTATGGAATATAATATTCCATACCCAGGATGATTTCACCAGCGACAGCAGTAGCGCTCTCTGATGGATCCCTGTTCTCAAAGCAGCGTTGAGCCCAAGGGATGGATGCGAAGTATTTCCGCATTCCATCCCAGTCTGCTGACGAGTAGTGCCACAGTCGTCGTCTTGCCTCCTCGGGTCGTGGGGGCGTAACAACAACAGCATTACCTTTTCACGCCTAAACCACTGAACCGATCATCCTGAAATTTTGCATATAGGTAGGTTGTCAGGTGTACAATACATATACGGTGTCAGAAACGGACATAGGCTACCTTTTATCCCGAAAATAATTACTGTTCCCGAGGAAAACAACAATAACGTTCTTATGATAATAGATGGCGCCACGTGTCTTTCGAATCATGATTGAATTATATTATTACAAGCAGAGTACAACCCGAATTGATTGTCAAATTCTAAATTAACTCGAGCGAACCCGCGGCCAAAGCTAGTTATCAATAATTAATATAAGCTATATTTTGTAAAAATGTACTGTTTCATAACCTAACCTACTTTTACGCAAACGAAGTCGCGTGCAAAAGCTAGTCTAATGTAAGAAGAGATATTTATTTAATGGCAGCAAATAACGTCATTATAAATACAATCGGTTCTTAATTAAACTTGAAAGTAATGCAGGGCACAATGGCTAATAATACATTCCATCTATAACCTACAGGTTAGAAGAAATGCGCAGGAAAAGAATAAAGGCTGCAAAGAAGGCTAAACTAGCGAAGATCAAAGAAGTTCAATCACAGATCAAAAACGAAGACCCTTCGCAAGACAGACTACAGAATGATCCAAATGATATCGACGCTACCATCAAAGATGGTTTGAAGAAAGTCAACAAATCCCTCATGAAGAAAGATGATAGGTTTAAGAATGTAATTGGAAAGATTACTAAGATTAAAAGAAAAGCAGATAACGAAAAGGCTAAGAAAGAAGATAATGCGACTAAGAAGAAAAAGAAAGTTAAACAGATTAGTAGTTAGTATAAGAGGATAATAAATGATTTTGTTAATTAATTATTGGGTTGATTTATTATTTGATAAAGATTTTAACTGCCTTATCCAGAGATATTGAATGCGACGGCTGTGCATGAGATCTCGGGTGTGATACCCGAGTCAGGCAGTTCTTTTGGGTTTTACTATCAATAAATACTGTCATATGGAAATATATGTCAGGATGTTGGATATCCCTGGTCCCGCATCATATAGATATTTGGTTGGTGTCAAGTTACCACTTCAAAAACCCTTAAAAAAAGAAGTTATTTTTAGTATGATCCTTATATATATCCAACTTCTCACCAGATATACCTATAATTGGCGAAACGTGGATTTTATACCTGTCCTGTTAACTCATGCTGCCTGAAATAAAATAGCAATAAATACGTAGTTAATAATTTATTTATACATTGTAAAATTACAAATAAATACAACAATAATACATTTTATACTCAAGCATTTCTCGCGTCGATGGCAAATGATTTGGCACAAAATTTAAGCTATCGCGTGATATTTTATAAGGCTAGGCTATTTCTTTCATTCTTACACGATAAATATAGCTTACATATTTTTATAGCACATGAGATTTAACAAAGAAGTAAAAAGACCTTTGTTCATATCCAAAGTTTATGTTAATATAATTATAATAATAAGCTTGTATAATAATTATAAGCATTTATAGCTACGCCGATTCCTTTCAAAGCAGTATTTTGATAAATATCATATATATATAGAGATTACTGCGACCATTTCACCATATAATTATTGCGTACGACCGAACGAGACAGCGCCTTACAAAATGAATAGCTTCGTCACGTTCTCGGGCTTAGAGTAATCATGCTTTATGGGATTGTGAAAAATGTGCCATAAAAATATGTCAGAAGATACAATTTAAGTGGTAATTTTAATATACACAAATATATGATCTTTACATTTAAAAATGATACATGTTTCGCCGTGATATTGAGTTATTAACTAGCGTAGTGTGCCAAGTATATACGCTTACATATAACATGATAAAAATCTATTATAACATTTAAAATCACAATAATAATTTATCTAGATACTACGAACCTTAAATATTGGAATAAAAATGTTGCAACTTTAAAAAATGCTTACAAACAAATCTTGGGTAATTTTGAGCAAAATAATAATCGAAATATAAACATAAATAAATGACAAGGTTATTTTGTTACATAAGTTAAAGTACATTTATTTAGTCAGATTATAATAGTAATAAAATGTCGATGATTTTTATATACATAACTAAAAGATATGTCACTAATAAAACCCTTACTGATAAATGATTGGAAGCTTTTTATCAATCTAACATTTAATATACGCTCAAAACATAATCTATACTTCTATAGAATTTAATTTAATTTCATGTAGCTGTATGTTTTATTTTGTTGTTGTTTGCACAACGACAAAATAAAAGTCACCATTTTCCGCTTTGAAAATGATTTCACGGCGGAAAATGGTGACTTTTATTTTGACCATTTCTATGCTGTCAAAACTGACATTAAAAAAGGCGGGAATTTGTTTTGTTTCTATTCGGGTTGCTTTTATTGAGATTTTATATACATATAATATATTATCTTATATAATACAATACATTTACATATTTAGTTGTAACTGTCTGTTAAAAAAACTGACTGTGAAATAATAAAAGATTCCAGCAATTCTTTTATAAAAGTTTTTAATGATTTAACTCGCAGCAATTGACAGATTACTTGGTTTGGCAATTTAAACATGATTATGCATCGCTTAAACAATTTGAAGTCTTATAATTTTAGATATTATGATGATTTCATATCAAGGACTATGAATGTATATGAGGCCGTACTAAACTCAACCAAAGGCCGCGTCGTTCAGCTAAACTGTTGAAGTAAATCTTTACAATTCGTATCAAAAGTACTTAGTTGTTTGCAAATTCATTAAATCAAATTGATTTAATTTGCCCAACTACTGCAGTTTATATAATTGTCTGCAAATTCATTAATAAACTTTAACTGTTACATAACAAAGTTCCTTTATACACGTATACAATGATAAACTATTGACTACAGCACAAAATATTTTCAAAATCAGTGTTTTGATATAAGAGCATTATATAAAATTGCCATTATAAATAATCTGTATTAATTGTTACCGGCAACTAAAATCTTCAGTCTATCGGGTTGAATATTATCTACAGTATGATTTGAGTAGTTAAAAATATCTTGCACTATTTATAAGAACATCGCAAGCTGTAAATAGTAGTTGTATTTAACGAAATATAGGTAGTTAAGCTTTGCATCCATTGTTTTTTTTTTATAAATTATTCTATTTATTTAAAAGCAAATCTCAACTGGGTGATGTGTATAAACTAATCTGTTAACAATATTGGAGGACGTATCGTGACAAATATATAATTAGTATATAATAATTATTATGATATTATATAAAAAACATTTGATTTTAATTAATAAAATAAACTTAGATTCTTAAGGATTTGTGGTTTACAGGACTAGGTATTTCATAGACCTTATTCCTTAGCACGATGTTCTGTCGTAAAGGAATCGGAAATCAGACTGTATAACCATTGATTACTTAGACACATACAACTCCTGTGTGTATAACCGTTACCTAGTATACATTAGCATAAGGCAAGCGTATTTAGGCTGTTTCATAAGTCCTTAGATGTTTTAATAAACAATGATACATTATAAATCTACTTCTTATAATGAAAGAGATAAATTGTCTTTGCCTTTATGTTCAATTGGTTGAAGCGCCATCTAGCGGTCATGCAGTGTAATATTTAAAGGACCTAGCACACGCCTTCGGAAAGTTAAGTCGGTTGGTACCATGTCGTCTTAAGAAAGCTTGAATAGAGAAGAAACACGTATCAGTGCCCATTTTAGCAGAACTAGTATTTTGAGCGATTTTCACGACGCCAATGCTTATGGCTGGCGCCTTCAATAAGACCTTTCCCGTCGACGCTATCACCGCTATCGCCGCTATTGATACTCCTCAAAGCTACTAATAATACTAAAATGTGGGTTTTAATTAGTCATATATGACGTTTGACCTACAGAACTATTGTTATTGGCAATCATTGACTTTTTGACGTTTTGACTTACAAATATGGCGGGAATCACGTTCCCGCCATTTGTATTCAAGACATTGATGTAAATGGTAAATGGATAAAATATTTTAATAATTATAAATTACGTATTTTCGTCATGAAAATAGTAAATGGCTGACTTTACACCGTATAAATGCCTCATTACAATTTTTTCACGTAATACAACTATTGCCGTTAATATGTCGTAATGTAGACTTTTCGGCCGATTGCAGTAGTGTGAGTGTGTATGTACGCGCGGTCCGCCGACATGAGACAAATTCTCTGTAAATTCCTACGCCTATATTGCCAACCTTTCTAAAATAATTATTAGTGTCAATCCAAAGGCGTGTTTGAGGTTCCATTTACTTATTTTGGCCCAGTTCTTATATCAAGGAACGAGTTCGTTGTAGCTACGGACAGTTACATTTTGACATATGTTTCATAGAAAATGTGTCAAAATTACCTGTCAAAAATAAAACGACTCGTTTCTTAAATATAGGTACTAGGCCTTAAATCACTCTATAGCCTATCTAGTCTTGTGATACCTGTTTTTTTATGTTTTAGTATTTTTTTAGTCTGACTGTTATGGACTATGCAGAACAGCTTGCTGCTTGTTACATTATGAGCACCCATCAAAGCTGCAGCATTCGTCACGGTACATCCTCTACAGCAGGCGGTGGCATTATTCAGACATCTGCAGCAAAGAGTTGATCGTGGCGTCTTTGTTGCCGTTGTTCGCTTCCAACACAGATCTGATCACCTCTTTGTCAATGCTTGGGAATATCTCCTCGATCTGTAATTGATTAGGATGGTAGGTAAATATTTGTTGGAATCTGACTCCTGCGCTAGGAGTAATCCCTGTGTCACGAGGTAATTGAAAATAATTAGTATAACTATTTGTGGATCTCATAAATGTTTGTCACATGTGGGGGATCAAATTCACAAAACTTAACTAACTACGGGCGTGGAGACCATTTGAACCACAGCGCTAAAAATCGGTTATTAGTTATACCAGAACTCAAATGGTCCAACAAGCCCAATATAAGCAGAAGTCATTACGAAATTGTGTTTTACGGAACTAATCCCACCCGCACTTTTAGTGGCATTAACAGTAGTGACTGTAGAAAGAACCGGTTTTTAAATTTGAAATATTACTTAAATTATGTGGTTAAGAATGTTCCTCAAGAGTCGAGAATATTCTGTATAAATGTTTTTAACGCCAATGCGTCAAAATAAGCATATGATTGGCTTTATCATAGGTGACTAAGTCGACTATGAAGACTTCCAGCACTTGAAATTATAACCCACTTCTATCTGGCATTGTAAAAAGGAATCGCTGTGCAACCAGCGCACAGATTACAGCGTACTAGTCTTCATAGGCAACACAATACTCGTATGAGATCTCCCACGAGTGTTGCGGAAGCCCTCACACCCAGAGCACACTACACACTGCATTTATCTGATTGTATGGCCCTGTAATGTAGCGATAGTCTGATGGAAGACCGTTAAACTGCAACCTAGAAGTCTCGAGTTCGATCCCAAGGCGCGCATTTCTGACTTTTCGAAGTTATATGCATAATTATTATTGAAATTAAACTACTATATACGGATTTTATCGCGTTGTTTATTTGACACTGTTACAAAATTTTTTGAAAAAACTGTTACACTACTATAATCACTATTAAACTTTACAAATTTTTAAGCTAATTAAATTATTGAAACTATTAAAACTATTTATACTATTATACTATTTAGATTTATTTTTACACTTTCCCCGACGTTTCGGTTGCTTTTCAGCAGCCATGGTCACGGGGAGACTAAGATGGTAGTTGTCTCAATGTTCCAGTGTAGTTATTTCAAAGTACCCGAACATAATTTAATCATGGGTGTTTCTATTTACGCAGAATGAGCTCAAAGTATCATGAAGTCTAGCTGTGGTTTGCTTCTTCTTGGGTTTGACTATTTGAATTACTGGATCCCAAGCTGGTGGTACACTCCAACCATCTTCTCTATTGAAATTAGGATGTTTCTTGATTTCAATAGCCTCGCGAAGCATCCTTGGTAGGAATCGGTGTTCTTTAGCGAGCATCTGTGGTTTGTCAAATCTCAGGTAGTGGTTGGTCCCCTGTTGCACATGTTCACACACAGCAGACTTCAACGAGCGTTGGTGTTTTACATCAGCTATGTGTTCTTTTATGCGGGTGCCTATGCTTCTCTTGGTTTGACCAATGTATGAGAGTCCGCAGTCACAATCTATTTTATAGACCCCTGCATCTTGTAAAGGTAGTTGGCACTTGACAGATGGTAAAAATTGACTTATCTTCGTTGGCGGCTTGAAGTATGTATTGATTGAAGCTCGCTTCAAGATGTAGCCAATCTTGTCAGTGACACCCTTCACATAAGGTAGTATAGCAGGCTGGCGCTCGACTGTGGCTGGCTTTTCTCGGGATCTGTGACAGCGGCGCGGCTGTTGGAGCTTGTTGTCTTGCAGTACTTGCTTGACATGTTGAAGCTCGGCGTCCAGGTGTTTCTTGTCACAGATCCCGTGGGCTCTCTGAAACAAAGACATTCCCACGGTAGCTAACTGTTTAGGATGGTGGTGAGATTCACCGTTTAAGTACATTCACCGTTTAAGTACAGCAAATAATTCATTAGCTTTCTTAGATGTCCTTGTCATCAGGAATTCTGATCATACTTTGAGCCACACTGTATATAGAAAAAGACCCATACAAATAGGTACTTAAACGGTGAATCTCACCACCATCCTAAACAGTTAGCTACCGTGGGAATGTCTTTGTTTCAGAGAGCCCACGGGATCTGTGACAAGAAACACCTGGACGCCGAGCTTCAACATGTCAAGCAAGTACTGCAAGACAACAAGCTCCAACAGCCGCGCCGCTGTCACAGATCCCGAGAAAAGCCAGCCACAGTCGAGCGCCAGCCTGCTATACTACCTTATGTGAAGGGTGTCACTGACAAGATTGGCTACATCTTGAAGCGAGCTTCAATCAATACATACTTCAAGCCGCCAACGAAGATAAGTCAATTTTTACCATCTGTCAAGTGCCAACTACCTTTACAAGATGCAGGGGTCTATAAAATAGATTGTGACTGCGGACTCTCATACATTGGTCAAACCAAGAGAAGCATAGGCACCCGCATAAAAGAACACATAGCTGATGTAAAACACCAACGCTCGTTGAAGTCTGCTGTGTGTGAACATGTGCAACAGGGGACCAACCACTACCTGAGATTTGACAAACCACAGATGCTCGCTAAAGAACACCGATTCCTACCAAGGATGCTTCGCGAGGCTATTGAAATCAAGAAACATCCTAATTTCAATAGAGAAGATGGTTGGAGTGTACCACCAGCTTGGGATCCAGTAATTCAAATAGTCAAACCCAAGAAGAAGCAAACCACAGCTAGACTTCATGATACTTTGAGCTCATTCTGCGTAAATAGAAACACCCATGATTAAATTATGTTCGGGTACTTTGAAATAACTACACTGGAACATTGAGACAACTACCATCTTAGTCTCCCCGTGACCATGGCTGCTGAAAAGCAACCGAAACGTCGGGGAAAGTGTAAAAATAAATCTAAATAGTATAATAGTATAAATAGTTTTAATAGTTTCAATAATTTAATTAGCTTAAAAATTTGTAAAGTTTAATAGTGATTATAGTAGTGTAACAGTTTTTTCAAAAAATTTTGTAACAGTGTCAAATAAACAACGCGATAAAATCCGTATATAGTAGTTTAATTTCAATGAATAACATTCGCGTAAACAGAAGACAATATTGCATAATTATTATGTAATAGTTAATTATCGCTCGCTCTAACAATGAAGGAAAACATCGTAAGGAAACCTGCGTATATGAGAGTTCTCCATAAAGCTCTCGAAGGTATGTGAAGTCTGGCAACCCGCACTGAGCCAGCATGGTGGACTATGGCCTAACCCATCTTACACTGAGAAGAGGCTCGTGCTCAGCAGTGAGACAGTTTAATACAGGGCTGATATTATTATATTATTAGGGTCCTGTAAGGACCTTTGTTCTGTACGGTAGGAGAATTTTCCAAGGGGTTGGGGTTATCGTTCTATGTATGAACTAACCTGCTGCAGCTGTTCAGGTGTGACGGGCGGCTGCTGCTGCGGCGGCGGCGCGACGTGCTGCGGCGGCGCGGGGTACATCGGCATGGCGGCGTAGCCCATACCTGTGCTCGGCACCACCAGCATCGGCGGGAACGTCGCCATTGCGGCTGGGCCCACCTGGGTACCACACATTATGTTTTCAAAACATTGCCCATATGTAGGTTACGTATAATATATGGATACATAAGAAAATCGCATCTACTCACAGAATAGCTGAGCACCAGGCTGATAACTCCTTCTTTGCCGTCTCCTTGCTTGCCGTTCAATGGGAACCAGTTGTCGAAAGTCTCACCCTGCAAGCACAACATCACATTAAATTACTTTTTTCTAAATCCTATTCTTGTGGCCTTATTAAACACAATCTTAGTTCTTGATTACATTGGCGAGTTGACAAACACTTGGTTAGATCGTTAAAATAAACTAATTGGAACAAGAGGAACCCACCACGCACCCTCGGACTGCCCATCCCAACTATTGCAACAGAAAAAGGTTGATAATACCGAACTCCTCTGGATAGGGACAGCCACGACGTGGGACTCGGGCATATTGGAGTATCCAAATCCCACGTCGTGGCTTGCAGTATTCCGCTTCGAATACAAAATATGCGTCAACAAGTCTTATTGTTTCGCCTCAGCGCGCGAGGTTGCTTCCCAATAATGTTATTACTATGAATTTTCGTACTGTGCATCTGATGTAGTATCGTTTGAGGCAGAATATTTTTATAAACATTACATTTTAGTGTATAGCGAAAATTGTCTTTATAAAAATATGGGATTAAATATAATGACCACCAAAAATAGTAATTGCGCAGCAAAATATGCTTACTAAAATATATCATAACGAGCACCTAAACGCCTCAAATCACTGCATTCCGTCTCGGACGGGCTAGGTTATGTTAGGTTCCTTCTTAAACCTACCCAAAAATAGGAGGCTCCGTCGACTTATTTTGATCTCTTTAAATATATTTTGCTATGCAATTTGGTGATCATTTACTATTTTTGACTGTTATATTTTACTATATCTGGTGATAAGTTAAACATAAGCCTAAAAATATGACACAACTGTTTGTTAACTAGCTTCTCTTTCATTAAACTGCACGGATGCAGCCAAGTGGTCGCTTCGCCTTTGCCGCCACGCTTAGTTGGATTCGAATCCACACGGGAATATCCGGATCCATTGCTACGAGTTTGGGTATACCCATCCGAAGCAATTAATAAACTCAATAACTATTTTGCTAACGTTGGTAAAAACCTCGCAGAAAATACCTTACACTATAGGAGCTCTTCTGCTCTGAATTTGATAAGGTCTTCTTCTACATTAAATTCTTTTGTTTTGTTAGATACCGATGTCGATGAAGTATTAAGTATTATTTCGGGGTTACGAGACGTTTGCGCCGTTGGGTGGGATAACATATCCAATAACATACTAAAAACATTTAAACACCAACTGGCTCTTCCATTAACACACATTTTTCAATTATGCCTACAAGAAGGAGTGTTCCCTAAACTGTTAAAAAAGCAGTGGTCATCCCTATATTTAAATCTGGGGAAAAACAAAGTATAAATAATTATAGGCCTATCTCAATTTTATCAGGCCTGTCCAAAATTCTAGAAAAAATCATAAACTCTAGATTAGTAAGATACCTTGAAGATAAAAATTTGCTATCGGAACATCAATTTGGTTTTAGACCTAAAAAATCAACTAACCAAGCAGTACATCAATTAACTATGTAACTAGCAATTTGGATAAGGGTATGCACTCCATTGGTATCTTTCTGGACCTTGCTAAAGCTTTTGAAACTATTTCTTGCTCTATACTATTGCACAAACTTGAAACACTTGGAATAAGGGGAACCCAACATAAATTATTTGCTGATTATCTTAGTGATCGCTATCAGTGCATAAAAATTGGTCAGTCCACAAGTTCTGAACTAAAAAATAGTTCTTACGGAATTCCTCAAGGTAGCATTTTAGGGCCTACTCTGTTCCTTATCTATATAAATGACCTCTGCAGCTTGAAACTACAAAATGGTATCATAATGTCATACGCGGATGACACTGCGTTACTCTTCTCGGCAAAATTACGTATTGAAGTCTATGAACTCGCTCAGACTGGTTTTAACATAGTAAATAACTGGCTTCACAATAATTTACTAACCTTAAATACTGATAAAACTAAATAAATTTTATTTACAATGCGGAACATAAACATGCCAACCACTAATCCAAACATATACGCACATAACTGTAGAATAAACGCCGACATTGCATGCTCTTGTTCCACATTAGCGAAAGCAAATGATATCAAATATCTAGGTATCACTATTGACACAAATCTGAATTTCCGTAAACACATCGATTTATTATGGACAAGAGTACGTAAATTAATATATATATTTAAGAATCTCCGTAATATAGCCGACTACACATTAATAAAACAGGTATATTTAGCTTTGTGTCAATCCATACTAACATATTACATGACTTCCTGGGGTGGGGCTGCAAAGTCAATTTTACTCCCTTTAGAACGTGCTCAAAGAGCAATTTTAAAGGTAGCCACCTTTCGCCCATTTTTATTTCCAACACATCAGCTTTATACGACATGTGAGGTACTAACTGTCCGACAATTATTTATTCTACACACGATACTGAAACAGCACACTGAACTCCCTTTTATCCCTACACCTTCAGATAAGAGAAAGAAATACCTGGTTTGTAACATATCTCAAACTAGTCATGCATTTGTGAACAGATTTTATATATTCTTGGGTCCATTTTTGTATAATAATTTTAATAAGTTGCTAAGTATATACAGCGTCAGTAATAAAAATTGTAATGTTATGATAACGGAATATTTAGGTAAAATCAATTATGCAGACACAGAGAATTTGTTACAAATATTAAAATGATGTAATTATACTTCCGGTACCTAAGCATTTTATTGTATGACACAATTGCTTGTACGTATACAGGCAGTTTTAGCTTAAGTTTATATTTAGTTATATTATTGTTCAAATAGATATTTAAATAAATGTCCACTTTAAAATATATAGACAAGTGATCGCCTGAAACACAGGTCTAACCTAGTTCAGGCAAGTAGCTTATAATAATTTAAAGATGTTGAATTATCCTTTCTTGACATAATACATACATACATACATAGATTCACGCCTGTTTCCCAGAGGGGTAGGCAGAGACTACGGATTTCCATTTGCTACGATCCTGACACACTTCTCTGGCTTCATTCACTTTCATCACATTCCTCATACACGCCCGTCGGTTCAAGGAGCTCTTAACCTGGCCTTTGTCCAGGACGCCTCCGATCTGGTCGAGAAACGTTCGCCTAGGTTTTCCTCTTGCGACTGTTCCATTCACACTAGCCTTATAAACTTTACTTTACTTGACATAATAGATTACTATAATTATTATTTTAGTTATAAACTAGTTTATTGAGGCATTGAATTATTGTTAGATATTAAGATTTAATTTGTAGTTGATTTAAGTCCACTATTGTACTCTTTTTTTAGCCGAATAAATTTTATTATTATTTATTTATTATAGTATGTTTGGACAGTCTCCTGCGACACTGGGGTCTTTGAGCATTGACGACCAGTGCAGGTGTAGTGTATTGAAAAAGTGTAAGAAGTTTACCTGCAGCACGGCCTGTGGTATGGTGATGTGTGCCCATGCAATCAGCTCGTCCATCGTGAACGAGCACTCGTCGAAGATCTCCACGTATATTGAGTTTACACCGGGAGGCAGAAGACTGGGGAATATAACAGAAAACGGGTATTGAAGCGATCATGCTTGGTATTTACATACCTTTTTAAAACACAACATTTCGCCAAGTAATCGCCTAGCAGTGGGCAAAGCCGTAGGCAAAATTTGTTTGTAATATTAGATACTAGCTGACCTGCGCAACTTCGCCTGCTTCACATAATTATTTATTTATTTATTATTTATTTATTTGAGAATGCCAACATTCGTATACACCGTTACATATATATTGTAGACACACAAGCAATACATTGTAAGTGTAACAAATAATTAATGGCAAACACAACATGCAAATAATGAACACAAACTAATTGTTTGTACTAACTTAATAAACTAAATCTTAAGCGAAATACAAAAATAAAGGTTGAAAAAAAAAAAAAAAAGAAAAATGAGGACAGTAAGATTAAGCAGTTGGGTTTTTACTATATTTTATAAGTGTGGATCAAAACGTGCGAAGCGAGTCTGCGTGTATATCTGTGACATCATTATATTTATTTGCTAATTTGGAAAGCCTTGGGATCGGTGAGTTAGCTCCAAATACCGTTCTACGTAATGGCGGGTGAAAGGGTGTAATGCGGTTGCGGGGGGTACCTTGCTGGTACTCGGATATTAATTTTCCCTAATATCTGAGGACAACTATAAACGTTGTGTAAAATTTTGTACATAAAAATACTATAATTAAGGTCCATACGATCTTGCAAAGAAACCATTCTAAAGTGTTGAAGTTTTTTGTGATATGGTATGTTTTTAAGTGTATGCTGCTTATAAGACAGATGCCACAAGAATCTTTTCTGTATCCGCTCTAGACGGAGTACATGTACAGCAAAGTGTGGCCTCCAAACTACGCTACAGTACTCTAGTATGCTACGGACAAGGCTGTTATATAAAATAATCTTTGGTTTACTGCTACGAAAGACCTTGCTATTGCGTATCACAAATCCTAGCATTCTGGACGCCCTCTTAATAACATTTTCTAATTGAGACGAAAATGACAGCTTTTTATCTATAATCACGCCTAGGTCTTTAATCTGATGTACCTCTTCTATCTTATCGTTGTCTATATAGTAATTAAAATCTAGTACATTGATTTTACGCGTAAATTTAATATGAAAGCATTTTTTAGTATTAAGTTGCATCTCATTTCGATCACACCATTCGGTCAATCGTTTTATATCCTCTTGCAATTTTAAGGCATCGTCTAAGGATTCAACTACTCTACCATACTTTAAGTCGTCTGCATACATATAGTTTTCTGAGTAACGGAAACATGTAGGGAGATCGTTTATAAAGGTATTAAATAATATTGGGCCAATGTGTGAACCTTGCGGTACGCCAGATGTAACGGCGCGAGTACGCGACTGAAACCCGTTAACAACAACAAAGAACGCGCGCTCGTTGAGGTAAGACCGTAACCATTCTAGAAAAGTTCCAGTAATACCGTACAATGACAGTTTATGTACGAGAATCCTGTGTGAGACGCGGTCAAAGGCCTTGCTGAAGTCGGTATAAATCGCGTGAAATTGTTTGCAAGAATCCAAGGCTCCAGCTAGGGTTTCTGAAAACGCCACCAAGTTAGTACAAGTTGATCTAGAAGAGACGAATCCGTGTTGACTGTCACTGGCATAAAGTTTGACATGATTTTGTACGAGCGCACACACTAGAGATTCAAAGATTTTAGCGAAGATTGATAGAATCGATATAGGGCGGTAATTAGTGATGACGGTGTCATTTTCTGATTTGTGGATAGGTACGATTTTAGCTATCTTCCATTCTGTGGGAAAGATTCCAGTAGATAAGGATTTATTAAAAATTAATAGCAAAGGCGTGACGAGGAACGTCGCACATCTTGCGATGAAAACTGGCGGTATGCCATCTGCACCCGATCCTTTAGCACTGTCCAATTTTTTTAATTTTTCCAATAAACTGTTATAATCTATAACGGGCGATGTTAAGCTCAGACTAAGGTTGTTCATATTCGTTAAAAATTCAGAAGTATTAACTACGCTAGGGTTATTGCTATTATTATACACTGACGAAAAATGTGTCGCGAACATTTCACAGATGCGAGTACCATCCGAAGTAGTTTCATAGCCATCCGTCATTGTTTCTGGGTAAGAACTAGTGCCACCACGTTTTGCTTTTACGTAAGACCAAAAGAATTTTAAATTTTTGGAAATTTTGTCCTCTAAATTTTTAATATACTGATTATAGCAAACTATAACCATAGTGGAACATCGCTTACTAACTATTTTCAGTTCAAGCTCGTCTAGTGGATTTTTATATTTTTTGACACGACATCTTAATTTGTACTTTTCCTTTAGCATCTTGATCAAATTGCGATTGAACCATGGTGGATAGCGACTGCGTTTATTTACAAGTTTCGGCACAAATTTTTGAATAGCTGTCCTAATAATTTCGTAAAAAACTCTGACCATGTCGTTAACATTAGCCATGGGCTTAAAAATTTCTTTCCAATTAAACTCGGACAAATATGCGTTAACTTGTTCGTAATCTGTTTTATAAAAATTATACTTTATGGTGTCAGAATTATAGGAGAGTTTAGATTTATAAGCTATGGGAAAGAAGATTTCCAAGGGAGGATGAAAGCTATCTACGGTGGACAAGATGGTATGCGACTCTTTTACGTAACATGTTTCCATATTTGTTAACACGAGATCCAGTAGCCGCCCATTAATGTTACCTACGTGATTATTTTGGGTAAGGTTATTTAAATTTAAAAAGTCAATAAAGGGTTGACATAAACTTGGCACCAAATAACTATTAGCTGTGGCTGCGTCACTTAGCAAGTTCCAATCCACGTTTCCTAAATTAAAATCGCCAATTATACATTTATATAAATCTGTTTGTTCACAAATACTATTACATTCATCAATAAAATACTCGAGCGTGTCGCGTTTTATCGGAGGCGGCAAATAAACTGCGCAGAGAGCAATACGACATACAGTGTGACTTGTTGGAATATCTACGGTAACCCAAAGATCTTCACACTTACTTTCCCAACTAATTATACGTTCCGATTTAATTTTTTTGGTTACAGCAATTAAAACGCCTCCCCCGTCCTTAGTATTATGAAAACCTGTAGTTTCCCTATCCCTCCTGTAAACCGTATATCTGTTGTCAAACAGCTCACCGCTCAGAACACTGCCATTCAGCCACGTTTCTGTTAAAATAATTATATCATAGTCTGTGCTACACAACTGGTTATAAAACATGTGTGTTTTTGTGCGTAATCCTCGCGTGTTTTGATAATAAATATTTAACTGATCGAATCTAATGACAATATTTAACCACTACAATGTTTTACAAATAATAAAAGAGAATGTTCTCCGTTTTTGCAACATTTTTCATTGTTGCTGCGCTCTTATTGGTCCCTCGTAGCGTGATGTTATATAGCCTATAGCTCGATAAATGGGCTATCCAACACTAAAATAATTTTTCAATTCGAACCAGTAGTTCTTGAGGTTAGCGCGTTCAACCAAACAAACTCTTCAGCTTTATAATCTTAATATATATAAATTACGTGTCACGTTGCTTGTCCGCTATGGACTCGTAAACTACTGAACCGATTTTGGTCAAACTTCATAACTATCTGTAATTTGGTCCAACTTAAAAGATAGGATAGTTATTTTTCTTAATTATCTTATTTGAAGCTGACGAAGTTGCGCGGACAGCTAGTATTAGTATAGATTAACACCAGCTTTAAGCAATGGCTTTGCTTCTTTAATTCCGTTATTACCTACCGTTATTTATAAAAACTTACCAGTGAAAGACCTTGTTCCATCTGGGGGTTCTGCCGCCGCTGAAGTCAGTGTTGGTCTCGTAAATGCAGTGCCCTACGCGCATGCGCACAAAAGGGTCCATGCGGGTCAGACCTGCGCCACAAACATTTAGTTTAAAAGCGGAATTAATTATTAAACATCCCTATTCATATATTAAAAACTAAATTTAAAATAGTGATTTTGATTTTGTTCTTGGCGCAGTGGTTTTGATTGGAATAGCTGTGCATGAGATCTTGGATTCTAATGCTTGGTTCGGCAAAGCGTTGTTAAGATTTTCTTTCAAGGTATTCTCAGTAGAATCACGGAGTTTGGAGTTGTACTCAGTAGACGGCAATTGGGTTATCAAATATATAAAGAACTAGATGTTTACGTAACTTTTTGAAAGCCAGGCTATATCTTTGTCTTTTGACATTTATAAATGTTACTTTGTGACCCCCTGATTGCCCCTGAATGAATAAATGATTTTTCACCTTAACTAAATATATGAAAGATAGATGTTCCCGCGGTTTCACCGGCGTTTATCGTTATTGCGCCGACCCCGTGGGTCGTAGCGTGGTGTTATATAGCCTATAGCCTTTCTCGATAAATAGGCTATCCAACAGCAAAATAATTTTTCAAATCGATCCAGTAGTTCCTGAGATTAGCGCGTTCAAACAAACAAACAAACAAACTCTTCAGCTTTATAATATTGGTATAGATTAATTATTAAATCGACAAAAAGTTCCAGAGATTTCGAGAGATTGACAGTATGGCTTAGTGATTGTGTGTGTGTTGGTGGTCGCATCTACACTGCCACTACGCTTTTTTGTGGTTTCGAATCCCAAACGCGACATTCAAAACATTGTGTGATTCGCAAATGCATATTCCGAGTGGGTATTATATTTTTTTTTTAATGTTTGTAGATACATGTCCCACGTGATACAAGGAATATTTCTGGTGCGGGAGTCATCTTTTAAAGAGAAATAAGATATTAGCACGTTCAAACAATTAAACGAGTTTACTCTTCAGCTTTATCATATTCGGGGATAAGTAAGAAGTTGCCGCTTTGTATAAAGAAAATCTGTTACGTTGTGGTTTTAATACTATTTCATCAATCTTTTCTGATGGTGAATTCAAATTCGATGCCTTCTTTTCTATTAATAGTTGCATTATTTAGGCAACTATGATTGTTTGTCTTAAATTAGCAAAACCATCAACCAATATTTTCTTATGGCGAGTTGAAACAAGGAATATGGGCAGACACTAAGCGATACAAATTGTGTAAGAGTTATATATATTTGTTATTAATAATACAAGTTATTAATAATATATAGTCTATTCTCGAAATATAAACGCATTTTAAAAGAAACTATTGCATTTTATACAGAAACCACTAAATAAGATGTAGGACATATACCGTGATTTCATAGCTAAATCCTAACTAATATTATAAAAGCGAAAATGAGTTTGCTTGTTTGTTACCTTTTCACGCCTAAACCACTGAACCGACCATCCTGAAATTTTGCATATCGTTGTCAGGTGTACAGAAACGGACATAGGCTACCTTTCATCCCGAAAGAAATTATTGTTCCCGAGGAAGACAACAATAAAGTTCTTATGATAATAGATGGCGCCACGTGTCTTTCGAATCATGATTGTTTTTTTTTTTTTTTTTAATTTTGCTCGTCAATATGACCACACTCTACCTGATGGTAAGCAGTCGTGTGGTCTAAGAGCAGTGGCCTCCACATCGCCCCCACAGTAGCCGAGGCGATGTTGAGGTCTCTACTTTGACGGCCTGAGAAGATGCTTTTCACGCCCCGCTTAAAGAACCCAGGATTGAAGGAAGAAGGAAACACGTGCCTTGGCAGAGAATTCCATGCCTTGGTCGTTCGGCAGAGATATGAGGACCCAAACTTTTTGGTACGCGCTCTAATCGACTCTACCGTGTAAGGATGGCATCTGAGCCCAGCACGCGTTGTTCTGGATAGGAAAGGGGAGGGCGGGATAAGGTGGAATAACTCTTCAGAGCACTCCCCGTGGTATATTCTGTAGAAACATGCCAATGAGGCAATGTCCCTACGGAGTTGCAGAGGTTCCAGTGAACTCGTGACCTCTGGATCTCCGATGATACGGACAGCCCGCCGCTGTAACCGGTCGAGAGCGTCCAGCAAGTACTGCGCGGAGCCATCCCAAAGATGAGAACAGTACTCCACGCAAGGGCGCACTTGTTCCTTATACAATAGGCACAGTTGCCCAGGCGTGAAGAACCGCCTCACCCTGTTCAGTACTCCGAGTTTTCGCGAAGCTTGCTTAATGACGCTCTCGATATAGGTTTTCTGATTAAGGGAGCGGCAAAGATCCATACCTAAGATGGAGAGACGGTCACGTATCACCAGTGGAGTGTTCTTCAGAGAAGGGAGGGGAAGGAACGGAGACTTTTTTGTTGAGAACGCGCATGCCTGGGTCTTCTTGGCGTTGAACTCGACCAAGTTCTTGGCACCCCATTCATAGATGAGGTCCAAGGTCCGGTCAAGTTCAACGACAAGATTCTGCCTTTTCCCCTCAACCTCAGCCTGTTTGGCCCCAGGATGTCCGAGATATCGCCCATGCACGGTAATGTCGTCCGCATAACAATGTATGTTGCCGAGATTCAACATATCATTGATATGCAGAAGAAAGAGCGTAGGGGATAAGACAGAACCCTGAGGCACTCCTGCATTGACCTGCATAAATTTGGAAGCGCGACCGTCGCAAAGGACCCGAATACGTCGCTTCTGCAGGAAACTTGCAATCCAGGTGCACAGTTGAGGGGGCAAGCCATAGGCCGGAAGCTTGGAAAGAAGAGACCGGTGCCAGACTCTGTCGAAAACTTTGGCTATGTCAAGGCTGATAGCCAAAGACTCGCCGTGCTTGTCCATAGCTTCACCCCAGAGGTGCGTGACGAACGCTAGAAGATCACCCGTTGATCCTTTAGCCCGAAAGCCGTATTGGCGATCATTGATCAACGATTGATCCTCCAGGTAGCGGACAATTTGGGTGTTTATAATCCGCTCGAACACCTTGGAGAGCACCGAGGTGATAGCTATGGGACGATAGTTGCTTGGCTCGGAACGGTCCCCCTTTTTGGGAATCGGTTGAACGTTCGCCTCCTTCCAAGCCTCAGGCACAATGCCTGCGGCGTAAGACGTCCGGTATAGGCGCGTAAGCGTGGGAGACAACTCCGCTGCACATTTTTTAAGGACCACAGCTGGGATGCCGTCAGGTCCACTGGCTTTCCGAACATCGAGAGACTGCAGTATCGCACGAACGGTTCGTTGCCTGATACATATATCAGGCATGGTGTAGCCGCAGTTGGCAATGTTAGGCGGCTGCGAACCACAGTCATCGATTCGGGAGTTGGCCGCAAAGACATTTGCAAGCAGATCTGCTTTCTCCTGCGGCCGATGAGCCAGTGATCCATTCGGATACCTCAGAGGGGGCAGCAAGGTCTGGCAGAAGTTGGACTGCACGGCTTTGGCCAGGCGCCAATAGCTACGACTGCCCGTAGGATGCGCCATGAGTTCCTGGCCGAACCGTGCGACGCGCTGGGCATCCGCTCTTAAGTATGCCCTCTTGCAGTCCTTTGTGGCTTGGTTGAACGCTGCCTTCAGGTGATCCACGTTAGGGTCGTGGAGAGTGCGAGCCCTGGTCTAAGCGCGGTACGCTGTCTGTTTGCGTTCAACAGCATCAGCGCATTCACGACCGAAGCAGGGCCTTTTCCTGCCGCCGCTCGTGACATCACTGTATGGAATATAATATTCCATACCCAGGGTGATTTCACCAGCGACAGCAGTAGCGCTCTCTGATGGATCCCTGTTCTCAAAGCAGTGTTGAGCCCAAGGGATGGATGCGAAGTATTCCCGCATTCCATCCCAGTCTGCCGACGAGTAGTGCCACAGTCGTCGTCTTGCCTCCTCGGGTCGTGGGGGCGTAACAACAACAGCTGTGGCACAAACCAGACAGTGGTCTGAGGTGCCCAGAGGAGCACGAATCGACACACTGTACCGGTTCGGGTTACTCGTCAGCAGCAGATCGAGCAGAGAGGGCGCCTGACCTGCAATGTCTGGTATCCGGGTGGGCTGGAGTACCAGTTGAGACAGGTCATGCGTCATTATACTATTACAAGCAGAGTACGACCCGAATTGATTGTCAAATTCTAAATTAACGCGAGCGAAGCCGCGGGCAAAAGCTAGTACCTTATAAATTAGACGATTAGAATAGATGAGATATCGTATGAAGTTGTTATAATTCGATCTACATTATATAATCCGGTTTATAATAATATAATATTCTATCACGCACACACAACACCATCTAGCCCAAACTAAGCAGAGCTTGTACTATGGATACTAGACAATGGATAAACATACATATATACTTTTTGTTTGTAAATACATACATATTATACATAGAAACACCCAGATCAAGACAAACATCCATGTTCATGCACACAAATGTTTGACTTGTGCGGGAATAGAACCCGCGACCTCAGGCGTGGCAGTCGGTTACACTGACCACTACGCCATCGAGGCCGACATTTATGTATTAGTCAAGGTCATTTAATATCAGCAATTGATTACGTGTTTTAAAATAAATAACAACACGAATTAATACTACTGGACTCTACTACCTAACCCACAACTTGTCCGCGTGAATCCTACGGGAACGTATACCGGGATAAAAAGTACCTAAATTATGTGTTAATCCAGGACTCGGTCAATGTGTGTCAAGTTTTATTTAAATCCTTACTAATATTAAAAATTCGAAAGTAACTCTGTCTGTCTGTCTGTTACCTTTTCACGGCTAAACCACTCAACCGATTCAGATGAAATTTGGTACAGATATAGTTTAAAACCTGGGGAAGGATATAGGCTATTTTTTATTGATGTAGGTAATACGCGGCGTATCAAACATACAAATATCGTCACCATTTTTCACATTGATAAAATATTAGCATAAATTTTGTGATCCACAATGAGGGTCTGGATATTCTTTGCTTCCGTTGTTCATAATTCTGTTTGTAATGTCCTCCACGATACAGACATTATTAATAGTGTAAGAAATATCTTTACAAATAAAAAACATGTTGATTTCATTTGAATATTATAATTTATAATATTAGATCACAAAATCAAAACAACCATACTTCAAACTAGTTATATTATTAGAGGTCAAAATATATAATTGCGCAATAACGTACGTCATGTGGTATTAAGATTTTTATATAAATACTAGCTGACCCGGAAAACGTCGTTCTGCCATATAAACTATTTCTTAGCAGTATGAAATATAATAATAATATTCTACCACATACACACAACGCCATCTAGCCCAAACTAAGCAGAGCTGGTACTACGGGTACTAGACAATGGATAACCATACATATATACTTTTATTGTTGTAAATACGTACATATTATACATAGAAACACCCAGACCAAGACAAACATCCATGTTCATGCACACAAATGTTTGACTTGTGCGGGAATCGAACCCGCGACCTCAGGCGTGGCAGTCGGTTACACTAACCACTACGCCATCGTTTACGTCCTATTCTCATACCTACCAAATATCATAAAAATTATAAAAATCGGTCGAACCGTTTTGTAGGAGTGCGACCAAAAACACCATGACTTCGATGACAAACAAGTAGACTGGTAATGTAGAAATGGTCATAAACAGAAAGAATTTGTCAGGTTGAAATGAGAGAAGACTATATACACTCTGCTACGAACTGCGTCTTTCTCGTTTACATAATACTATAAAAGATGGCTGTTATACATGTGGTGTCTAATCTTCATTTCCATGCAATATGTTTTTGTCATTGTGGTGTGATATCGCTTTAACGGTGAAGAAAAACATCGTAGGTAAACCTGCATGTCTGAGAGTTCTCCATAATGTTTTCAAATTCGGCCTCGATGGCGTAGTGGTTGGTGTAACCGACTGCCACGCCTGAAGTCGCGGGTTCGATTCCCGCACAAGTCAAACATTTGTGTGCATGGACATGGATGTTTGTCTTGGTCTGGGTGTTTCTATGTACCTATAATATGTATATATTTACAAAAAAAAGTATATATGTATGTTTATCCATTGTCTAGTACCCATAGTACAAGCTCTGCTCAGTTTGGGCTAGATGGTGTTGTGTGCATGTGGTAGAATATTATATTATATTATATTATTATATTAGATATCTGAAGTCTGTTAACCCGCAGGCCAGCGTGGGGCCTAAAAGGGTTAGGTCTCACACTGAGAAGGGGCCCGTGCCCAGTATTGAGACAGTTCAATACAGGGCTGATATTATTATAAATATATTTTCCTATAATCTAACTCGTTTATCGATCATTAATTTAAACATTTATTAACGTCTAATATAATTCTTGTCAAACTAGTTTAGTATCATCAGTTAAACGGTAATTTATATTTTGCTACTAGAAAAAGAATAGTTGCGTAGCGGTATTAATAATAATAATAATAAAGTTTATTTGCATAGAATGTAGGTAAAAACAAATAATTAGGTATATTAACAAGAGGCTATAAGATCCTTGTACATTCTACCTCAGATCAGGCATGCAAACATCTATACAAATAAATAAAATTGAAGTGTCTGTCTGTAATGTCAAAATAACAGCTTTTTATCTAATGCATATGAAAGTATATAAGGTACCTATACGAAAACATCAATTTAAAAAATTTTTGTCTGTCTGTTCCGGGTAATCTCCATAACGGCTGAACCGATTTTGACGGGACTTTCACTGGCAGATAGCTGATGTTATAAGGAGTAACATAGGCTACTTTGATTTTAGAAAAAAAAATAGCGTTCCGCGGAAACACTTTTTAGTTGAAATCTACGCGGACGAAGTCGCAGGTAACAGCTAGTTATATTATACGATTACAAAAATAATTATGACAAAATTATAATCAAATGAAATGACACAATATAAAGATAGGATTACATAAAAAAAAATCTAAATTGTATGGTCATTTAAATAATCATTAATAGAATAATAATATTTTTCGAGCAGTAGTGATGTCAATTTAGTTTTAAACAACTGGATTGGAGCAGTTCTATAAAGGTCTGGTATTTTGTTATATATATATATAGTGCTCATGTTAAAGACATTATTATTGAAGGCGACAACTACATACATGAGTTATCTTATCGCACAAGATTCCCGGATTCAGCAGTGTTACTTGACTTTATATCAAGGGATCCTCAGCAGTAGCACATAGTCTGGCACTGTGCCTGGTAGACTATGAGCTCGCCCTCTATTAGGTGGGACCGAAAATCCTAGCTAACGAAATGTAAACACACGTCTGAAAATTCCTTAAATATACCGTCCGGTCACCGTAATATTTCTTTGTTAAAACCAGCTCCAGCACTAGAAATAATTCCAATATCGCGTAGGATTTTACATATATTCCAACAACGTACACAAAGCACAACCAAACTCGGCACAATTGTGGATCACCAATTTTTTGTCCGATCGTAACCGCAGCTCTTGGAAGAACAAAACAAAGATGGCAGACCCCACTACCGAGTGGGATAAAAAGCCAGGAAGACAGGGAGAAAGATCGAGAGTAGTGACAGTTCTCAAAGCAGAGACTGTCACTAAAACCACTACGTCTGCGGACAGTGTTAGCCGCTGTATACTTTTCAAAGCGACACTTTCGCATACAAACTATACATCTAGCATTTGCCCGCGGCTTCGCCCGCGTAAAAGTAGGTTAGTTTATGTTAGTAACAGTACTTTTACTTCACTCAGTGATAATATAGCTTTCTAATAGTGAAAGAATTTTAAAATCGGTTTAGTAGTTTTTTAGTTAAATCCTTACAAACAAAAAATCTAATATTTCCTCTTTATAATATTACTATAGAAGTATAGATATCAACAAAAAAGATAAATAACTCAATGCTTCTTATTATATATCTATTTTATACAACCTCAATTCGTTCACAAAAAGCGTCACACCAAAACTTGTTTATGGACAACACGTTGTAGTCGCAAATAAATAACATATTATTTAGATATAACATGACTCATCATGACTTTAAAATGCCATGGCGAACTATAAATGGACATCGGGCAGCAATTTAAGTAGGTACAATTAACGTTGATAGAAATCGATACGTTCAGCTGTAGGAAAGAGCTTTATTGCTAGTCGTGCGTTTCTGAAGCTTGAGATAGGAAGGACAGAGCAGGCTGCTCGATGTGGAATTTTGCATTATCGTGGGTTTTCTATAAAACGGGAGATTTCTCTTTAAGAGCATTGACGCCTATGGCCTGTGCCGAATGGCAACGTCGCAAATTCCAACTAATATTATAAATGCGAATGTGAGTTTGGTTGTTTGTTACGCTTTCATGCCTTAGGTACTAAATCGATCATTATGTAATTTCGAACAAGTTATCAGGGATAGGTACCTTGCATCCAGAAAAATAGTACTGTAAGGGGGGTTAACATTTAATGACAAAATTTACATTAATTTTTCATTCAAGCGAACGAAACCGCGGGAAAAATTTTGTAAGTGTCATATTTTGACGTTTTTAAATGGAATTATCTTAGTTAGCTTTATTTTTAAAACGAATGAAATACAGTCTATAAATTCAGGTAAAAGTGTATCATTGATATTTGTAATCCTTTTACTATGTAAACATTGAAGCGAAAATGTTTAATGCGTAGTGTGGAAAGACCGCTCTCATATAATATTGTCACATTGTGTTGTGTTCATTTGTTCGTGATCTGTGACCAATGGTTATTATTCAGCGTATCTTGTTATGAGTAACTAAATTCATAATATTATAGTTTAGTTAGTGCAACCAAGGACCTGTTGAAAACCAGCGTCAGGCTTTGGTCTGACACATGCTGAACTGGGGACCTATTTTGACACTACTATTAGACATTCACTTTATAAGTTTTTGGTTTTGGCTTCATCCCGCTTATGTTTATTTTTGTATACCTGTACCTATTTATTTTTATTTTATTCTTGTTTTATGTATTTGTAGTATGTGTCAAATAAACATATTTTCTATCTTATCCTTGTTGTTTACAAATATTACCTTGTAACCCATAATGAATAAAGATATTTTGATTTGATCAGACTTACCGTAATTTTTAGAGAGCTTGGCTTGCGCTATTGTGATGCTGAGCCTTGCTGTCAGAGGTGGGCCGGCTGGTGGCATCTGAATCAAAACAACATATATTTTTATAAAGTTATTGTATATATTAGTATTACGCTTACGTCAAACAATATAAGTTATTGCGCACATGTCGGGCTCCTAAACAATTGGTGGGACAATACTCAGCCAACTTTATAAGTTTGCCAATGAGTTCCAGATATTTATTTACTTACTCCATAAGCAGATAAATAGATTAATTATTCTTTATTATTTTACTAGATTTTCCCGCGGTTTCACCCGCGTTTATAGTTACTGCGCCGCCCCCGTGGGTCGTAGCGTGATGTTATATAGCCTTTCTCGATAAATAGTCTATCCAACACTAAAAGAATTTTTCAAATCGAACCAGTAGTTCCTGAGATTAGCGCGTTCAAGCAAACAAACTCTTCAGCTTTATAATATTAGTATAGATAAAAATGATAATGTCCTCCAGATCGAATATTGGACACGGCGGCTCTTAGCAGGGATTTGCTATTTGCGTAGGAGATGTTATACTGTATAGGTGTGTGCGCAAATACAAATGCACTCTCTACTCCCTCACTGTCATAGTCCGATGGGATGGCAATCCGACACAACCAGAGAGAGGTTAGGTGCCTGATGAACGACTTTGCATGGGGTTGTGTGTCTAACTTCCAACTACTATTGAGAATTTTATAATAGAAATACCATTTTTAGTAATTTGCTGGCCCGACCCGTGAAAAGTGACCCGACCCGTGCAAGACTTCAGGCAAAGCAGACGCGTTCACTACTCCCGCGGTAGTTAAATAGATACATTTTGATTTTACAATATTGAGCAAGCCATGTCAATGACTTAGGTACTTTGATGGATTACCTTGTTTCTAAGATTTAAGCCGTAAGACTCGTTTGCGCCAACGAAAAAGAGACTTTAACTAAATATGACCAGGATCTTTAGTCACATAGCTTGTTAATTTTTTTTTATAACTTACATAGTTTGATGGAAAACCACGTTTTAAAGCAATTTGTCCCTAAAAGAAACTTCAAGCATATGTTACTTATAGTCGAAAACCAAACGAAAATAGTGTAAGAAACAGATCAACCTAACGATAGTTTCAATGTCAGAACTACACAAACCGGATTTACGTAGTACCTAACCTCTACGTCTATACAAAAAAATGTATTCTTACGATAATGATAATTAATTACACAACATTTATTATCTAAATCTATTCTGGTACTAACCTTCAAAAACACAGGTAAGCCAGTTTTTTTTTTTTTTTATACATCTAAGGTGGCAAACAAGCATACGGCCCACCTGATGGTAAGTGGTCACCGTAGCCTATGGACGCATGCAATACAAGGGGCATCACTTGTGCGTTGCCGCCCCTTTAGGAAAGGAAGTGGGAAGAAGAAGGAGCGGGACGTATGCTCATTTGCCACCTTAGTTGTATAAAAAAAGACGTGAGACTATATATTATGTATATTACAAAGAGCAGATCTTGTTTTACTTTGTTAAGAAATACTTATTTTTAAATAAATAGAAATGTACTTACTGTAGCGCCGCTTAACTGTTGCTGCAATGCAAGTGCAGCCTGGTAGTCAGCGTCCGCAGTGTCGCCTGTGCCATCTGCTCGGAGGAAACCAGCAGGCAAGGGGCCTAGTAGCACCTGTAACAAAATAAAACAGACTTAGAACCAATGTGAACAATAACAAGGGCATCCGAGGTCGTGGAGGTTAGCGGTGGGACAGACACGATATTTCGATTCGTTTATTATTTTATGAAGGTAATATAAAGAACTAATAAGACGTGTTTATCAAATATAGGGATTAAATATAATGATCACCAAAAATACTAATTACACACCAAAATATGCTTACTAAAATATATCATAACGAGCACCTATACGCCTCAAATCACTGCATTCCGTCTCGGAAGGGTTAGGTTATTCCTTCTTAAACCCACCCAAAAATAGGAGCTCCGCTTCGCGTGGCTCCGTCGACTTAGTTTGATCTCTTTAAATATATTTTGGTGTGCAATTACAATTTTTTTGTTGTGCAGTCAAATAATATTAGTTATCCTTACTTAATTTATATTATATTATAAATGCGAATGTGATTTTGTTTGTTACGCTTTCACGAACTACTGGACAGCTCGTTATGAAATTTTGCATACGTGTCAACAAAACAACATAAGGTGCCTTTCATCTAGAAAAAAAGTACTGTTTCCTAGCAAAATAAATTTATTGACAGAATCTACATTAACGTAAGCGAAGTCGCAGGCAAAATATAGTAGTGATATAATTAATTCGACATCGATATGGTCAACAGTTAAAACTGTCCATCGGCGTACGGACGCCGGCGTCTAGAATACTTTTATCATTTTGTCTTGATATGGTTAAGTTGACAGGTTAAAATAGTTGCTATGCTTAACGTACAATAGTTTAGTTTTCAGCTCCAATCAGTGAACGAAAACATAGTCAAAGAACTTTCATGTCTGAGAGTTATCCATAAGGTTCTCGAGATGTGTGAAGTCAGCCAAACAGCACTGGTACCATAGGCTAATAATTTAGTCTTTATACTGTGCTGGTACAGTCTGAAGGATCATGGCTTAATCCTTCTCGTAATAAGAACTCTGAGAAGAGATCCGTGCTACGCAGTGAGACGGTTTTTAAACAGGGATAATATAATATTATTTTTATTATGCTTAACCGTTACCATGGTACACCATATAAGATCTTTAATTCTATGGAATTGATCGAAGCCGCCACGATATAAAATGATAATTTTATACAGTTTAAATTGCCGTTAGTTTACTTTCGCTCCCTCGTGAGGAGATCGC
Organism: Catocala sponsa; assembly: GCA_963564715.1. Classification (NCBI taxonomy): domain Eukaryota; kingdom Metazoa; phylum Arthropoda; class Insecta; order Lepidoptera; family Erebidae; genus Catocala; species Catocala sponsa. The sequence continues at coordinate 5,629,890 of OY751346.1, read as the reverse complement.
TGGACATTTAGCTCGCTCCTCTAACGTAAGTTCATGTGCGTCATAGAATAGTATCACTAGCTTTAACGGTGAAGGAAAATATCGTGAGTGCATCCATATGACTGAGAGTTCTTCATCATTTTCTATAATATACACTCGCGTGCAAGTAAATCGACTCAAGGCTCAAGTGCGCATAAAAGTGATATAACTTAAAAATGCCTTATTTTACCTCTATATAATGTTTTACATAATTATAGCCTAGTAATTAGGCTTTAAAATGGTAGCATAATTTCAGTAATTTAAATAAACACATGTCCTTAGAATGCAACTGAACGCAACCTCCCATAAACTGCTCTGCGCTCTATACACAACTTGCGCGACACAACCCGCTATAAAAACCCCCTGTAATTGTTTTTTCTTATTAGTCGCTCACTAGACGTTGACCTGAACACATCTCTGCAAATTGAAGCCGTCATTTGAAGAAAATTATGGATACAACACCTGAAGAAGCCGCTCAAGTCGTTGCCCTGTTGCAAGAAGGGTTGAACCAGCGAGAAGTCGCTCGTCGGTTGAATATGAGTCAGTCTGCTGTCTCGAGAGTGTACAGGAGGTTTCAAGAGAGTGGTGCCTTCACTCGGCGGCCTAATACCAGCCGACGCCGGTGCACCTCGGAGCGTGACGACCGGTTTTTGGTCTCGACCTCTCTCCGAAATCGACACCTTACCGGCGTGGATGTGCAGCAGGAGCTACGTCAAGTTCGCGGAGTAACTTTCAGTCAGTGGACAGTTAGAAGAAGGTTGAAGGAAGCTAACCTTACTCCGAAAAGACCCGCTACAGGCCCGAAGTTGACCACAGCCCACCGTCAAGCACGCCTTCACTTTGCTCGAGAGCACTTGGATTGGAGCATAGAGCAATGGCAGTTGGTCCTGTTCACAGATGAGACGAGGATGTGTCTCCATGGCAGCGACAGGAGAGGTCGGGTGTACCGGCGTCCTGGTGAACGGTTTTCACAGTGCTGCTTTGTTGAAACCGTTGCATATGGTGGCGGTTCTTGCATGATGTGGGCTGGAATTTCCTTAGAAGCAAAAACGGACCTTGTTTTCGTTCCTGGGGGAGGCCGGAGAGGAGGTCTGACCAGTGATCGTTACATTGAAAATGTTCTACTGGATCAAGTTGTCCCTTATCAAGGCTTTATTGGGGATAATTTCATCTTGATGCATGACAATGCCCGATGTCACACTGCTCGGGCCACACGTGAGTTCCTGAGTGAAGTTGGAATTCACACTATGGATTGGCCAGCGCTCAGCCCCGATTTAAATCCCATTGAGCACATATGGGACGAGCTCAAAAGTAAAGTTAGGGTGAGGAATCCAGCTCCGACAAACATCAATGAGCTCAAGACTGCGTTGGTAGAAGAGTGGGGCCGAATACCACAATCATCAATTAAAAAGTTGATAAGGTCGATGAAGAATCGGTTGAGAGCAGTGATCAGGGCTAGAGGAGGGAACACCAAATATTGACACGAATAAATTTTTTATCTTATGCACATTTTGTTTCATTTATACCCAATAACCCCCATACTGTGAAATTGTATGAATTTTCAAAATTTTTTACAATATCTTTGACATTCACCTTTTTTACTAACCTACTGAATCGATTTTCATGCAACTTACATAATTTTAAAGCTCAATTACTAGGCTTTAATTATGTAAAACATTATATAGAGGTAAAATAAGGCATTTTTAAGTTATATCACTTTTTATGCGCACTTGAGGCTTGAGTCGATTTACTTGCACGCGAGTGTATAATAGTTAGTTAATATAATATAATAATAATAATATTCTATCACATACACACAACACCATCTAGCCCAAACTAAGCAGAGCTTGTACTGTGGGTACTAGACAATGGATAAACATACATATATATGTAGGTACATTTTTTTTTTTTTTTTGTAAATACATACATATTATACATAGAAACACCCAGACCAAGACAAACATCATGTTCATGCACACAAATGTTTGACTTGTGCGGGAATCGAACCCGCGACCTCAGGCGTGGCAGTCTATATAAGTCAAAGTCAAAAATAATTTATTCATTTAGGTCACAAAGTAACGCTTATGAACGTCAAAGTATATAGGTTAGTGAGTTTACTAAGTTACTGAAGCTACATTTAGGTTAGTTGCTAGGTTCAGGCAAAGGGTAGAGCCTATGAGAAGAAACCTGCAAGAAACTCACGGCCACTCTTTTAAATCGTCAGTTAAATATAATTTCAATATTTTACAACTCAGATTAACAAGGTGTTACAGTCATTATGCCATATACTACTGACTATAAAAACTAAAGATAATAAAAATAATAACTTAATAATATTATAGGGAGGAGATAATTTGAGCTAAGATATATTATTTAATATAAATCTAAAATAGACAGTAGGATGGCATGATGGCGCATACACTTACACTTTGTGACTATGCAAAGGCTTAAATTGACTTATAAGTAATACAGATCTTTAAATCCTGCAACAAGCAACTAGCTCCATGAGTTTTTGTCATTTAAGTAATCGTTGACTGAATAATAATCCTTCCGAATAAGTTGTTTTTAACGGCGTTTTTAAATTTAAACAATGGTAAATTAATTATATTAATAGGTAATTTATTAAAAAAACGTATACCGAGTCCCGCAAATGTATTGTGAACTTTATGTAAACAATGATATGGGCCTACTAACTTATGCTTATTTCTAGTGTTTACGGTATGGATATCACTATTCTTATTATATAAGTAAATGTTATGTTTAATAAACATAATGTTAGCAAATATATATTGCGACGCAACAGTAAGTATGCCTATTTCTTTAAATCGATCTTTTAGGGAAACTCGTGGTCCTAAATTATAAATGCTACGTACTGCACGCTTTTGAAGAATAAAAATTGTCTCAATATCAGCTGCCTTGCCCCACAATAATATACCGTAGGACATGACACTATGAAAGTAACTGAAATATACTAGTCTTGCAGTATCTATATCAGTAAGCTGTCTTACTTTCCGAATTGCGTATGCGGCTGAGCTAAGTTTCCCTGCAAGACACGATATTTGAGCGCCCCACTGAACTTAATGATCTAAAGTTAATCCTAAAAAGACTGTAGATTGAACAAAAGTAATAATTTCATAATATTGTCTTCTGTTTACGCGAATGTTATTCATTGAAATTAAACTACTATATACGGATTTTATCGCGTTGTTTATTTGACACTGTTACAACAGTGTCAATTTTGTAACAGTGTCAAATAAACAACGCGATAAAATCCGTATATAGTAGTTTAATTTCAATAATAATTTCATCATTTAAAATTATATTCACGTTAGGACTCTTTACGTTTGGCAATGTAAACTTGATACATTTAGTTTTTGTAGAGTTGAGTAGTAAATTATTCGTCGTAAACCAGTTCAGGACTTCCGCGAGTGAATCATTAACAGCACGTAAATTTGGTGCTTTTCGGTCTACTTTAAAAATAAGGGATGTGTCATCCGCGAATAAAACAATGTTACACAAATCCTGAACAAAGAACGGCAAATCATTTACGTACACTAAAAACAGAAAGGGTCCCAAAATCGAGCCCTGTGGTACGCCCATTGTGACTGGTAATCCAGAAGACCAACTAATATAATATGTACTGTAAAATCAGTTCCAACTTGTACTATGAATAGCTGTTTTTGTACAAACAAGAATTTCATTCGCAACTAATACGATTTTATTATTATAAATTAAAATAGAATTTGTATATTTGTCAAGCATAGACACAATTTATGGTCTAAATCTATTATAAGGTCGCGATGTTCTGACATCAAGTCATGTTAATTAATACCTGTATAAAAAAATACAGCAAATTAATAAAAATAAACATGAAATAATTTTCCTTTACATTTAAATTACATAAAAAATATTATTATTGATATTCACTCATTTTAATTACCTCGTCCGATTATTATTACGTATTAGGTACAATATTATGTTACGGTTATTACATTCTTCATAAATTAAATTACAATAATTATTATTGTATTAATAATAGTATGTTAGGTTTTATGTCTATGCATGTACTAAAAACCGATCCTGATTTTTATATCTATCTATAACCATCGATTTAGAGTCTTAAGGCCCAGTGCTGGTTCGAGGCAAGTTTTAGGATGGAGCGAGATCCAAATATAGAGCCTACCCTGCTTGCCTATCTACCGAACCAGCAGTGCGTAAAAGTATGGAACTTGGAAGGCCCCTGGGGACCAGTACTCCCAAATATGCTGACATACTTATGGTTTAAGCATTGTATAAATCCTATACGTAAGAAAACCTCGAAATGCATTAAATAATCACATTGATGCATCATATATTTTATATTATGTCGAGATTGTCGTCATTAATTTGTAAAATGATAGGTGTTTGATTTAACGTGTGGCAACAAACCATCCTTGTAGTTAAATGTCTATAACACATGCGAAGGCATACAAAATTCAGCTAAAATACTTTGTTTGTTGACAAAACAGTTCGGCTTTCGAAACATAAAACGAACCTGGGTTTAAAATTCTGAACTTCATCAAAAATTTAAGTCATCGATCGGGCGCTTTCTTGTTCTTCAATACTGCTTTCACAAACGTAGGTACCGTTCCTGGCGTTTGTAAGTGGTTCTAGAAACGTATAGATTTTCTACTAAATGCTTTCTCACTGTGTCGTTCAGCACTGACATCGCTGCAACGCACAACAATAACGCCAGCCTCGATACTTGGCGACTAAGTATTCTGCTGATACTGTTCGCCAAGTACCGAGAAGCACTCATCTATAAGTGATTGCTGTGAGACATGATATCTCTACGTCAGTCCATGATACGAGGGCTGGAAGAACAGCCAGTTGTGTCGAATCTGGATGTGGCTTACTCAGATTCAGTATGATGATAAGTCTATCACTGAAATATTGTCCTGTCTGTAAATAACAACTGCAGTAAGAACTATTTTTAATAGACAATGGCTACTTAGTAAATGACACCATCACTACAGATTGCATAAATATACCGTACGATCTAAACCCGGTCATGCTTCTCTGTGGCTCAGTCTAATATTTTAATTTGCATATTCCCAAAGAACTGTGGGATAAAAGTATGTATATAATATACCTAGTATTATGTAGATTACTAGATTTTGCCTACGGCTTTGCTCGCGTTGACCTAGACTTTGTGAATAAATGTATATTCCTAGGAGCAGTAGGTACTTTCTTCTGGATGAACGTACCCTGTGTCGAATGCTGTACCCCTGTCGTTTATGCGAAATTTTATGATGACCGGTCGAGTAGTTAAGGCGTGAAAGCTTAACAAACAAACAAACTCACATTCGTATTTATAATATTAGGTAGGTACATAATAATTATTGTCTTACGTTATCGCGAATGTAATACATTGAAATTAAACAACTCTATACGGATTTTATCGCGTTGTTTATTTTTTTATAAAACATTAATATTTATACATTTTGAAACTTTAAAGTACTATTGTTAAACACTTTTACTAGTTACTGTTTACTTCTATTAAAGTTATTTAAAGTATAAAAATATATATTAGGTTAAATTATTGAGAGGAGTTGGTCCTACCAATAATGCCATTGAGGTCCGACTGATAAGGGCTCGAGCACCCTAGGTTTTATGGACTCGGCCCCAGTATGTATATACCTAATACTAACTGCGGCACGTTTGTTCGCATTTTGTAACCTTAAGCCTCCCCCAAATACCCTTCTTCGTCACTTCCGCATTTAAAGTATGGCTTCATAACTTATTACGTCACAAAATATTATGTGACATTTTATTCAGCCCATTCCCCTCTCTAAGTGACATTAAACAGTTCCCCCTTCACCTAATTAGCGTCACGTGATATAAGAACGTCCCCAAAGTACGCGCGTTTCGCGTGCAGGCATTTTAACCTACATTGTTATGTTTCAACGTTCACGGACTTCACGGAGTTATAGGATTCGCTAATAGTGCAGTTGCAATAAGTAAGTGCTTTTATTATTTCAGACTAGCTTTAAGCCGCTACTTCGTACGCGTCAGTTAGTACAGAATTTATGGCCATGGCCGCTAGTCTTAACGGAGACTGGCCATCTTCGCAGGAGGTATTATATTGCACAAGTGTGTGCGCATTGGATGACATTTCTACAAATATGTGAAAGATGCATTTAAATATGTTAAATAATTCCGCGTGATACTGAAATAAACAGACTGAAAAAATATAATAGTCATTGTTTTAGGCTCTTCTAAATAGGAGATCCTAATTATTGTTTTACTATATTGTAATATTCGATTTTGCCCGCGCCTTCGTCCGTGTAAATGTAGGTTAGGTTAGTAACTGGATTTTTTTTTTGGATTAAAGGTCCCCTATGTCCTTTTCTTTTCCCCTGACAACGTACATGCGCGATTTCATGTTGATCGGTCGAGTAGATAAGGCGTGAAGACCGTAATAAACAAAGGGAGTAAGGAATTGGATGAAACTTGGCACACAGACAAACTATGTCCTGGATTAACTCATAGCATACTTTTATCTTGCTATGCATTCCCATGAGTTTCACAAGAAAAAAACCACATGCAGAAACTAGTATTAAAATATGCGGTAATTATTTTAATTACTACTGTATTTAAGACTTGCTTAGTTTCACTATTCTTAAATTGTTATAAACTTGTACTGTAATGTTATGTAATGGTATAGAAATAGTTGTTTCTAGTTTCTCATAACAAAATCAGTATCGCTATTATATAACATTCTTACTTCATTTTTTAAGGACAGTATTTAACTATTCCTCAATTTTTTGCATTTGTTCCACCAAATATACTAATTGCACAGCAAAATATGCTTACCAAAAATACTAATTGGACAGCAAAATATATAAGAGATCAAACTAAGTCGACGAAGCCCTGCTACGCAGGGCTCCTATTTTTGGGTGGGTTTAAGAAGGAACCTAACATAACCTAACCCTACCGAGACGGAATGCAGTGATTTGAGGCGTATAGGTGCTCGTTATGATATATTTTAGTAAGCATAAATTGCTGTGCAATAAGTATTTTTGATGGTATTTATATTTAATCCCATTTTTTAATAACAAAACATATAAGTACACAGTCCCCTGATAGTAAGTAATAACTGTTATTAATGGACTTTAGCAATGTCAGAGGTATAGGTACCTATACTTAGCTAAACCATTGTCTACCGAGATGCATTAGCGTAATTAGCGTATACAAGCAGGAGGCCCAGTTAGCCGGGCCCACGTCAGACTTGTCTGGTGTGTCCCTCTGCCTTCCGTGAGAGCAGTGAGAGCTGTGACAGCTGGACCGATCCCTCACTTCTTCATCCTCTTCTGGTGATAGGCAAAGAGAGGAACACAGTGATGGTTTCGCCAGTAAAAACCTGACACGCCTCTCCGCTGATCCCAAGGCGAAGGAAGTGCATGAGGATATTATTGGAAGGTTTTAACTGAAAATTCGAGAGTGGTATGTTGGCCATCGTCCTTTGGAGCCAGAGATCAACCTTGAATTACAGATGGAAATACCATCTGTAAACCTCGTTTGAAGAGGGATAATAACAGCGCTCGATAAACAAAGTACCAAGTAAATAATTTCAGGTACGTAAGCGTTATCGTTGATAGAGTACTGTTCTGGAGAAAAACGAGAGAATGTTGTCAACTTGCGTGTGAAGTTGCAAAGTGGTGAGTGGTGAAAACTTAAGTCATTTTATAATAATCAATGCTAACCAATTTATAAATATTCAGATGCCAAATTTAGTGCACGAAAATTTAATGACTAAGAAAAAAGAAATGAAATTATGTATGAGATCATACAACTTGTAAAATTTATTTTCACAGTAATGTCACATTGCTGCTGTAAATTATTTTACATATATTATTGTTAATATGTAATCATTCAATTATTTATATACCTTATCTAATACATTGTATACAATCTAATACACTGTTATCAAAGATGTAAAAGTATTACAAACTGAAAAGAAACTTTGTCGGTATATTAAAGATATGTTTTAAAACCTAAATTAGGCGGTTGGCACAGTGCACCGCATCACGCAGCGTAGCGCGGGAGTGCGTGTTCTTACGTTGTTCGCAAGTACCTGTGTTTGTATAGAAAACACGCGTAGTGCAACACATAGAAAACGCACTCACGCGCAGTGCTGCAGATCACGCGTCTACATGCGGGGAAACACGCACCCCTGCTTGTCGGTGCGGGGCAAGACGCAAGGTATGGCACACCGAGTTCTGCACTATCGTGCGTGATTTTGACATAAGTACACGTATTACTTCAAAATGGATCTCGATATCGATCGATTCACTTACGAAATCGAAAGTCGTGAGAAAATTGATCTTCATATTTTCTTAAATCTATGAAATTCTGAACAATTGACCCATTTATCGATCTTGTTTGTAAAAAGGGATGTACCCAATATCTTCTACGGGCACGATTTCTTCTTATTTGATTATAAAAAACCAAACACATGATATGACTGCAGCATCCTGAATGAGATCCAAAATAATGACCATCTTTAATATAAAAATTAATACTTCGCAATGTACTATCACCACTGCAAGCTGCTATGAAATGTGGCCTCTAGGCCACCGCATGACTAAACTGCAGCTACGCGCGTTGTGCGGAGAAATCTGCATTATGATGCAGATCTGCACTCGCGCACCCGCGCGCGTGACTCTGTCACCACGCATCCCGCAGCGTGGCGCGGGGCAGTGTGTGAATCGCCTTAGATTGATTAATGAATCCAAATTTATGTTTTATTACTTTGTGTCTGTTTGTATGTTGAACAGAACAGAAGATTGAACAGAATTTGAGTGGTTTGGTAACTTGAGTCGCAACTTAAAGTCAAAGCTACATATTTCATTTGATTCCATTCATTGGAACGGGTTATTCCCAGTTGCCCCCACTATCAACGCCACCACTGGTGACAAATGGGATTTCTTTCCATAAAATGTTCCATAAAATCCCATTTGTCACCAGTGGTGGCGTTGATAGTGGGGGCAACTGGGAATAACCCATTGGAACTAGAGTGTCTAGTGCAAGCATCACCAGCTGGTAAGTGGCTTTAGACATTACGGACCATAATTACCATATTCTTTTAAAAAATTGATCCCATATGAAAGTAATTGGTGACCTCTGGTCTAGTGCATAGTTTGATTCGCATGAATGACGCTGCAAACTCGAGTACACGAGGTCAAGATCAGAATCCCCATGAACAAAGTCGTGGTCATATTCTTAAATATCTTTTTATTTTTTTTAAAGTCAACTCCCGCACTAGGAATTATTTTCGTGATGATGGGAACTTTATAAACAACGGACACATAGAACACCCAAATACAGAACAACCATTTGTTGTTCACACATTCAACGCAGAGTCAATGGCAAGGTGACCACGTAAACCACTATGCTATCCGTGCAGTTCAATATGAATGATGCCAGTGAATTTAAACATCCCAACTTTCTATTGCAACTAACTGTTAACCTTTTTATATAAATTGTTTTACTTGAGTATATCAACAAACATAATACTAATTAGATGACACACTTAATAAAGTACCACATTATTATTATGCAAAGAACTTGATTGATTATTTGTTTTTATCATGTGTTATCAGATGTAAAACCTTTTCATGGATAAAACCCGTTACCTACGCTTACTCATAATATAAGAATGGAAATCGATTTTATTATTTAGGTATTAGGTATTTTTATTTAGGTAGGTATTTGATTTACAATTAATATCTTATAATAATAATATTCTTCTTTTTTATAAGCGGTCCCACTTTTGGCCATCGGGCTCTTCTCGGTACGAGTAGAGTTATCCATAGTGCACTTCGCTAGCATGGTACATGTTGGCAGACATTACATATCTTTGTAAACATTATACAGAACTCTGAGACATGTAGGTATCCCTTAAAATATTTTACTTTAATGTCAAAGCAAATGATATTTGATCATTGAGTTTAAATATAATAGTTTTATAGGACAGGATAAACAGTAAACTACTGTCCAAAGATTAATTATAACTTATGGCTGGTAGCTGCAATTTAGTTCTAAATTTGATTAAAGTATCTTTGGTCTGTTTTACAATTAGATCAAAAAACATTTTGTTGATTCATAAATTAACAAACAATGTGTTTTGGTAATGGATTCAACTGGGTTTTCCTCATATATGTTAGAAATGTGAAGTCTATTTTAAGATATGATTGGATTTGGTAATGAGAAACTTGTTTGTAATTAAATATTTTTATAATTAGAAACTATTGCATAATATTTTAAAGGGTACAAAAGTTAATAATGATTAACTTAACAGTCCTATAAGTAAAGTAGGAAATTTAATTATTTACCGTATAACTACATAAACACTTTGTAAGCTATTAATATAATTAGGTGATTCATCAAAACATGTGATGATTAAATTATAACACTTCCATCCGATTAAAATAATAATAAACATACGATTCGGTAATAATTATAGTCTATTTGTTTAACGCGATGGAACAAAAATAATAACAAACGGTTGTTGACCTTCCCTTTGTCAGTTTTCTAAAATTGCTTGGATAAAGTCTGGAAAATTCCCGACTATCTTAACTAACAAATACAGTTGGATTCACATGATACAGATACTGGTTTACCTTTATAAGACAAAACCGGTACAATGACAATTTGGCATGATCAAAACAACGTTTATTAACATAATTTTCTTTTTAAATAAACGCAATAACAATGAATCATACTTTCACGATAGTAATTTATTTCTTGCGATATTCAAGGTTGATAAACTTACCCTACGGCGGCGTTCCTCGTTTCTATCACTAGGAAGTGTCGATGTCATGTTAACGAATTAAACTATTTCCTTTGCAAGAATGAAATAAATTGATAAAATAGCGCAATCAGCGACCGCAAACAAATACGTTCAGACGTCACTGCAGGTGACAGTTGATAAAGTAGGTAGTGAAGTGTCAGTACTAGTATTGTATTTTAGTGGATTTTCGTTAAAGCGCCTCTAATGCGTGTGACTTTACCTTGTATTAGCGTAGCGAAAATTTCTAAGTCTATGTTTATAAGAACAATCTTTTAAATAATTTTACGACTGATTTTTGCCTGATATAATAGCCTAAAAATACGTCCCTAATTTATCAAGATTTAGCCAAAGCAGCAAAAAATAGGAAAAATTATAATATTTAATTGATATTTTGAGCTGTAAACTTATAAAATTATGTTTTTATACTTCGTGCAAACATTGCAATGAAAATGTGCTTAAAATAATATTAAACTGCTATGTTAATAATTAATAATACTCTAAACGGCCAACCCTGAATACCTTATTGGGTAAATTAGGGTAAAAGGCGACGGAGGATAATTATGTAACATGTATACCTAAACATTTTGCACCAGCGAGTACCACAAGTCTAAGTTACGAAAAAGTCAAACATTAATTTTTAGTTATCATAGACTCATTTTACTAGTTTATCGTGAAAACATTTCAATGCATATCTAATATCAAAATGCCTCTACAAATTAGTATTTACTTAATCGCCAACTGCTGGTCAAAATATATTTTGAGATAATGTTTAGCGGTAGAGACTTATGGTCTTACTAAAGCCATATTCTGATGGTAAAGCAAATTATCATGTATTTAATGGGTGCTTCTTCGAGCAAGGCATTCTTTGGTGATTTGCGTGGCAATTTTCAAATTTAATATTTTTTAAGAAATCGATTTGTACCTATATCTAAAATATACGTAAAAGTAATATTTTTTATAGAAGAGGCACCTCAGAGAGCGATATACTTACAGAGATATGCGAGTTTAAAAAAATGGAGGCCACGCAAATCACAAAACATCCCACGAAAATGATATTTTCTAATTTAACTTTCTAAAATACGTTATTATTTTACTTCATATTTAAAAGAAGTTATTATGATATCAGGTAAAAGAATAAGTAAGTAACTAACACAGAAATCATTTTCTAAAACATTTTATTTATATTAGAATCAGTCAAGCACTATTTATTCTTTGTTAAAGACATTACAAACATATTATAACACATAAATAATAATAAAAAATAACAATTTCTCTTATTACAATCAGTCCTTTGTTAGGAACATAATCAGTTTCAATTATCACAATCATTTGCTTATATTACTATAAATTCTTAATAAATTGAATAATCGGAACTGTCCGAGTTTTCATCGGCTTCGTTGTTAAAACAGGAGATCAAAGCTTTAGTACTACCATTACAAAACTCAAAGTTATTTCATTTGCATGGCCAATAATTGATTGTGTGGGTCAAAACTACCATGTAAGCCACACAAATCACGACCACGAAAATCAAAATAAATACTTTTTCTAAAAATATATAAAAACCTTTTAAGCAAATAAACTGTGTTTTGATTATAAGTTACTTTACCTTATATTTGTTCGCTGCAATATTTTATCCCATAAATAAATTCACAAACTCAGGAGAAAATTGCACCACGCAAATCAAAGTTTTGAGTAACCATACCCATGCAACGAGGTTCTTACCTTAATTTTTCGGCAACGCGACGCGTCGCCACACTACCATCTGCCCGGCCGTTGAAACGCGACTAGTTGTAACGGAAATTATCTGAATGACGCACGATCGGGCCACGTAGAGGGATGTGCAAGTGAATTTAGAATGATCCACGCAAATCAGTAACTACCCCGGGACAGTTACATTTTAATTTTTTCTAGATAATGTAAGTCTTTTAGAACTACGGTCAAATTTTTCATAGCATTGTCATCTTCTTCGGATTTAGTGTTTTTTTTTTGGTAAGCATGTACCGTTTAGTTTAAAATATATAATTTACTAAGTGACTAGATCGGGGTTTGGACATTCCACGAAAATCAAATAATGGGGGTATTTGATTTTTTTATGATATTAAATATAAAGATAATTGAACAATAATCAATAACCCAGTTAGAAGTGCATGTGCAATGTGCTTTTTTTAGTTACATAGAGTATAAAAGAACATAGTTACCTTTAATTTAGAAAACGTATTATGCCCGAGGGTTACCTAGTAATCCGCAAACCTGTAGTGTAGTAGTAATAGAGCAAGGATAAAACATGAACGGTTTTATGGTCATTTTAAGGCTTGATGTAAATTTAGAACCGTCCGTATCCTGGAAATGATTTAATGAAATTCTTGGATAAATGAAGGTTCAGTGGAATTATGGATGAAGTAGGGATGACGAACAATTACCGAAGGATGGCACAATTGAAATATTATGTCGGGCGTGTAACAAGCCCGGGGAATCTCTGAGGCATATTGCCTCCTGATGTTCTCGTCTTGTCAATGATGAGTACTTGTATATACACAACTGAGAGGCCAGGATTATATCAGCAACTTGCTTAAAAGTACGATCTTGTGGACTAAGTAGAATCGAAAGTACTATAGGTACCTATGTGTCCAACCCGATTGGCTCGGGATGGCTATGCAATGTTGTACTGAGATTTCTCCATTAATTTATTACTGACAGAACTGTTGTAGCTAATAGACCTGAAATAGCGGTGATAAACCAATTGGAGCGCCGCGTCGTGCATTGATCATCGATACCACCATTCCTCAAGACGAGAATCTCGTAAAAGCCAAAAAGGATAAACAAATTAAATATCTGGATTCGGCCAATTTTTAATGGGTTATTCCCAGTTGCCCCCACTATCAACGCCACCACTGGTGACAAATGGGATTTCTTTCCATAAAATGTTCCATAAAATCCCATTTGTCACCAGTGGTGGCGTTGATAGTGGGGGCAACTGGGAATAACCCTTTTTAATTATTGCCAAGAGCAGGTCGATCACCACCTAAAGAGGCTATATACATTTTACAGCAATAGTTAACTATTGACCTATAAAATAATAACAATAAAAACATTTGCATCTAACAAGTTACATCAGGAAAAACGTTAGTTAAAATAGTATGAAGAAAACGAAAATTGAAATAAAAACAAAAATAACACTGGGCAGCTACCCAGAGTTATTTCTGTTTTTATTTAAATTTTCGTACAAAATATGTTTCAGATACTACATAGAGATAGTAAAATTACCCGAAGAAAGAGACAGTAATACAATTATTAATTTGTGCGAATGAAGTAGCTGTGTTCATGCTTAAAATATCACTTATTACAATATTTTGTACATACGTCTAAAACTTTAAAGAAAATAAATGTCAAAGAAATCAAACAAATCGTTTGATTTCTTCTGTTTTTGTTGATTTCTATCTGTTGAATTCAGGCTAGAAAAATACTGTAACTGTTTTTTAGCTTTGTTTAACGTGATCTTTTCTCTGTAGACTTTAGTGTTTGAAGATTAATATTTCCAAAACATATGTTGACTTGATGTGAATTGGTTATTTTATCGATTTTCGTGACCTGCTGAGATGGATATCAAGGTAAGTGTAGATAATTTATTTATAACATCAAAAAAATACCTATTGAAAAAACTTATCTTTAATGTTTAACACAGGTCGCATAATTTTAGAGGCGTAAGTAATTCGACTAGGTAATATGATTTCTCGTTTTATTTACAAAATGTCCAATTAGATGCTGTATGATTACTTTAATTAGGTATTTTAACATAGGTAAGCTAGCTATCTTTTTATAGCATTTATAAAAATATATTATTGTAAATTTGGATTAAAAGATCTCTCTCTGTGTCATGAATATACTATGTCTGTGTTAGTGAAGTTATCAGGCCCTCTTATCTCTATTACAAAGCTGGGTTTTACGTTTAATGTCCTGTGTCTAAATGCGTAAATAATTGATATCTATTTACACAAGTTTATTTAAAATTATTTGTTTCTAAACTCTTATATTTATTTACTTTGTTTGAAAGCTACAATTCTTATAAACAGTGTAGGAATGTTACATAAAACTATATTAATCTATTGTCTTAATGTGTATTTGTATTAATATTATTTAAATTCAATAACTAAGCTTTGTACCAACAGCTGTAAATACTAGAGAAACATCTGACTAGTATTTACATAAAAGTAACACATCAGTCTTCCTAACTCTATAACCAAAGAATCACATAATTATGATACAGAACAATATACTTTCTATTGCATCTATTATCATAAAAAGTTTGATGATTGTCTATTGTTTAATAATACTATCCCATTAATAGTTATAGATGTATGGGGGAATGACTAATTTGTTGCAGGAGTTCTTTTGCTGCTAAGTAGAAAGCAAAGTGTTGATGTGATTAGCTTATCAACAAAACTGACATTATCAGCAAAAGTTGAGCAATGATATTGATGTATGAATGTATGTCTGGATGAGTCAGTGATTATTTAATTAAGCATAGATTTCATAAATCTACATTATGTATTGTATTGCAGTATATATTGAAAAAGGGGTTCAGAATAAAATTACTGGTAAAAATACAGCATATATTTTGATTAGCTACATTAAATTATGAGGAAGCAGAGGATTTGATAAAACCATTTAAATAGACTGAACATACACACACACACACATACACATACACATACACATACACATACACACACACACACACACATACACACACACACACACACACACACCACACACACACACACACACACACACACACACACACACACTATTATTACTATTGTATAATATTGTAATACAGTATGCAAAATGGTAATCACTATGAAAGACGGATGGATGTCCCCCGCAACACAGGATTTTATATTCATAATACAACCCTGTACTTTCTTTGGTGTCAATAAATAAATTTATTATTTATTATTATTTGAATGTTAAGTTTACAGTATTTTATAAGATCACAAGTACTAAAAATACATAACTTCAGTTACAGAAATTGTTCTAATACTCTAAATACCTTCAGGCCGTAAGTTTCTTAAGATATATTGATAACTGTAGAATTGGACCATACATGCACCTATCTGCAATGCCTATTCTTGTTACTTTATCCAGCTGAAGATGACTACTCTTAATAAGTTATAGGAGCCAAGTTCTTATTGTATGCTTATCCTGATTTAGGTTCAGTAATAATAATTGTACTATTATTAGTCTAATAAGCCACTTACCAACTAACAAGTTTCATAAAAGGTTAGACTTACTACAATGTATCAGTTTATTAATACAGATATTGTCCAAAACCATTGCTTATATGTTTACAAGTACAATATTTTGACTGATATCCTGAGTAAACATAATTCTATCATACAAAGTACCTACCTCAATGTCTTGCTTGTGTACACTTGGTTCATTATTACGTCAAACAACAACACACGTGTTTGATATTCGGAAATAGGATACAAATTGAGGAAATACTACCATCTCTCTCGCATATACTACTTAATCGTAGTGTCGCCTCTCTCATTCGCGCATGCTCCGAAAATCTGATCTATGCTCTTTGGCGTTTCAAAATGTACCTTATGAAGATAGAATAGAGCATAGCTTGCGTTGGTTGTAACATTCCACGTTTGAAAATGCGAATATTTAGACGATAAATAACTCTGATTCCCGATTATTGTCAGTTGACTTCGCGCTGCTGTGGAGGGTAGACCGCCGTTAAGTCGTGCGCGGGAAATTTGTTCTATCAAATTTGGTTAAACGGGTCTCTTCCGCGGTGTCTAATTGAAAAAGTTTTCTATTTTGAGTTCTCGTTGAAACAAATGGAAATGTATATTTGCTCTTTCTAAAACAGAATTAAAAGTTTTTCGGACTGGTTGTACTCCGCGAAATACTAAAATATGTGAATTGATAACAAGGGTCAAAACTTTACCCATAACAACAAAGTCTGGTGTTGAACTTCAAATTTTTGTTGAATTACTTAGTAAATACTACCGTAATTATTTCTGTCATGGTATAATTTAGAAACTGTAGTAACGGTGTAATAAGAAATGGCGCTTAGTTCGTTGACTCCGTCGAACATGCTTGGCGAGCTGGGTCGGCTAGCAAGTTGGCTGAAAGGTGACTGCTTAGCACCTGAAGAATATGCGGGTCTTGCTGTTACTGAGAAGGTGAGACTTGCACAGGTAGTAGATTAAACATATCCATTTTTATACTAGTCTTTAGTTTTTAGTTACCATTCAAAAACCACTATGGGACCAGTGGATATGATATTTTAATTATTAGTTTAACTCGATTGTTATAAACCGTCAAATAAGTTCGGCTCACTCATACACATGTTTCATTGCTTTAGCTGCAGGAAATTTCAAACTACCTATCAGTAATGAGAAAATATTATACATGGATAAAGATTAACGATGCACGAGATGGTGAAGTGAGTAAGATAACAGTAACTTTAACTAATGTTTACCTCGTAAATAATTCATCGTTACGGCTACACTATCGAATTATCCCAAAAAAATTGAGTTTTGAGAATAAGACTGAAATAGCCCGTAGTTGTAAAAAGTTTAAATGAGTAAGCTTGTCCGAACAAGTAAAACCCTTTTACTAGTAAAAATAGCACCCTTATACAAGCAACCAGCGGCGTAAGAGTAGTAACTCTGTTTCTGCTTTTCGCTCAGGAATTAAAAGTTTCGAAGACACATTCGTACCTTTTGCATTCCTTGCCTTTCATCCCATTTTGAACTCCTTTTCTATAGCGACGGCAATGCATGAGCGATAACCTCTTGGTATTGCAAGTCATCATGAACTACGGTAACCGCTTACGATCAGACGATACATATGCCTTTTTGCCACCTCTTTTGTGTAAAAAGAAAGGTTCTTTTTCACAAGACGGCCAGTGTAATATTGAGAGACTTAAATTGAAAGCTATTTTTAAAAAGGTACTCTTTAACTTTAATTACTCCAGAAGTCCGAAATAAACGGAAGACAAGATACTCTATCAAAGAGATCTTAAATCTCCTTTGGGGACGGTCCTAAAATATCTTGAAATCTGAAACTACGTCTTGACCTACTTAACTTTACGGTGCAATAAACTTTATGTAAGATTAAAAATAGATTTGGTAGATTAAGGAGTAATCCGTGCTCCCTTACGGTTTCAGTACTGATCATATAGTACGTAAAGTGTTACAAGGCCAGAGTAAAGCGACTTAAAGAAAGTGAAAGAAACAAACGTATTTAGGGTGCGCCCCTAATAGTCGAATTCATCTTGAAACTACATTAGGACAAAGAACACATGTTTTGTTCACCACCCAAGTTTTAATAAACGATATATTATAACAGGAATATAGTTCTATTTGCTGCCGTGAAGTTTATTGGATATGGCGAAAAGTCTGTTGGTCTGTTTGCCCTTTGACACGACATTTGGCTATCGTATCAACAATTTGGTATATTACTCGACTGAAGAAAAAGAACATAAGTGTTGATAAAGCGAAACGCGTTCTTGTATGTTATTGTAGAAATGATTAACTTTTTGGTTCTAAATAGCTTTTAAATGGGTTTTAGGAAATGGTACAATACAAGATCTAAATTTATGTTCCTTTTATTCCGAACTAACTTCATCAATAAAAAGTAGCCTATGTCCTTCCCCAAGTCTTAAACTGACTCTGTACCAAACTTCATTCAAATCGGTTGGGTAGTTTAGCCGTGAAAAGGCAACAGACAGACAAAGTTTTTTATATTAGTAAAGGATTACGGAATTACATGTCTAAGTTCTTTTAAGTGACGAACTTCAGTTATATGAAGCTAAAGGTTTTATCACTGCCAGAATCTCCCAAGTCATCGTCCAGGGAACTGGCCCAATGTAAAATCTTCAGTCACTTTACGACATCCGAGGGAATCAATGAAGTGATCTATTCGCAGCTGAGATAACGTTGCCAGCTAGTTTATAGCGCATCTAGAGTCCCAAGACGTGCGAACACAAGATGAAACGTCTTGTGAAGTCAGGTCCCGCAAGATTGATAGTTGCCCTAGTGACCGAAGAATCCTATAAGCCACTTGCAACTATATACAGCGAATAGACAACATTGTCGATACCTTCCAGATAGTCAAAGTCAAAGTCAAAAATCATTTATTCATTTAGGTCACAAAGTAACACTTATGAACGTCAAAGTATATAGGTTAGTGAGTTTACTAAGTTACTGAAGCTACATTTAGGTTAGTTGCTAGGTTCAGGCAAAGGGTAGAGCCTATGAGAAGAAACCTGCAAGAAACTCACGGCCACTCTTTTAAATCGTCAGTTAAATATAATTTCAGTATTTTACAACTCAGATTAACAAGGTGTTACAGCCATTATGCCATATACTACTGACTATAAAAGCTAAAGATAATAACAATAATAACTTAATAATATTATAGGGAGGAAATAATTTGAGCTAAGATATATTATTTAATATAAATCTAAAATAGACAGTAGGATGGCATGATGGCGCATACACTTACACTTTGTGACTATGCAAAGGCTTAAATTGACTTATAAGTAATACAGATCTTTAAATCCTGTATGCAACAAGCAACTAGCTCCATGAGTTTTTGTCATTTAAGTAGTCCTTGACTGAATAATAACCCTTCCGAATAAGTTGTTTCTAACAGCGTTTTTAAATTGAAACAATGGTAAATTAATTATGTTAATAGGTAATTTATTAAAAAAACGTATACCGAGTCCCGCAAATGTATTGTGAACTTTATGTAAACGATGATATGGGCCTACTAACTTATGCTTATTTCTAGTGTTTACGTTATGAATATCACTATTCTTATTATATAAGTAAATGTTATGTTTAATAAACATAATGTTAGCAAATATATATTGCGACGCAACAGTAAGTATGCCTATTTCTTTAAATCGATCTTACAGGGAAACTCGTGGTCCTAAATTATAAATGCTACGTACTGCACGCTTTTGAAGAATAAAAATTGTCTCAATATCAGCTGCCTTGCCCCACAATAATATACCGTAGGACATGACACTATGAAAGTAACTGAAATATACTAGTCTTGCAGTATCTATATCAGTAAGCTGTCTTACTTTCCGAATTGCGTATGCGGCTGAGCTAAGTTTCCCTGCAAGACACGATATTTGAGCGCCCCACTGAACTTTATGATCTAAAGTTAATCCTAAAAAGACTGTAGATTGAACAAAAGTAATAATTTCATCATTTAAAATTATATTCACGTTAGGACTCTTTACGTTTGGCAATGTAAACTTGATACATTTAGTTTTTGTAGAGTTAAGTAGTAAATTATTCGTCGTAAACCAGTCCAGGACTTCCGCGAGTGAATCATTAACAGCACGTAAATTTGGTGCTTTTCGGTCTACTTTAAAAAGAAGGGATGTGTCATCCGCGAATAAAACAATGTCACACAAATCCTGAACAAAGAACGGCAAATCATTTACGTACACTAAAAACAGAAAGGGTCCCAAAATCGAGCCCTGTGGCACGCCCATTGTGACTGGTAATCCAGAAGATCTACTTCCGTTGATATCAACGTGTTGTAGTCTATCGCTTAGGTAGGAATCAACTAAGTCAAGTGCAGTATCTCTCGTAGTCTAATACTGTGTGTATGCCTATCCTTTGTCTCATCTAACAGTTTGAACTACTAAAAGTGTCAATATTTGAATTTGTAGTAAAAATACTACTATGTCCTAAAACCTTAATTACCCTACTGGTACCTGAGTCGCTACATATTATATTAAATGCTAATAATTTAGCAAGTTGCTTTTTATAAAAAGAAGATAGATACATTGTATCTTTAGTCAATAAAAATTTACTAATAAACTTATTAGTGTCAAAAAATAAACTATAATTGTTATAACATGTACTGTTATAAAAAAGTAAATTAAGTTTTTCAATATTCCTATTTTGTTCATAGGAATATGGTAATGCACAAAGAATAAAGTTACACCCTACTTTATAATGTAATGATTCTATTACCTCTGTCAAATGGATTGCTTCTTTTTTAGTGACAGATAAGCTGTCACCATAAAGAAATATTACTGTTGAATCTGCATTTAATTTTGTAGTTTTTAACTTATCAATTATAGAACTTAACCTAGCCCCAGGGGAACAAATATTTATGCAAGGCGACTCTGTATGAGAATTAATTAGTCCACTAAAACCTACTCCTATTTGGTCAGAAAACATGAATATATTTTTGTTAATGTTATTCATCAAAGAAGACACAGACATATCTTCATGATCAGAAAAGAAGCTGACAGGTTATTATAAGGTGTAGCCTGTAAGCACTTACCGCAAAGATTGTTATTAGTTAGTGAGAGAACATGTTCCATGTTCTCCCTACCAACTCTGGCAATTTCCTCATACTTCAAAATATATTCAGATGTTTCTTTATGGTGATTAAGGCTCATTCTTGTAAGTTGTTAATTTGATGATTTAATTCGGCTGTATGAGCTTCATACTGTAACCTACTGGCAACTACTTGATCATTGCTTTTTTCTAAATTTATTAAAGATGTTAACGATAAAATGAACCTCCCGGAATACCGACTAAACCTACCACGGTGTTCCTCGACAAACCACTATCGGCGGAGCCGCGCGAATCACTTTCACATGCAGTCGCGACCCCGCCGAGGTTACGGCCCGCCGTATGAAACGGCAAGCCACTACACGAAAGATCTACCCGCTGGTACCTTCTAAATATTCCCTACTGTCCCCCCTCTAGAGGGGAGACGGACTCGACACAGAGGCGCGCGTGGGAACACGCACGCCGCCTCTCGGACCTGGTGCTGAACGGATGGCGGGCAGGCCCACAAAGCCCGCCACCCCCAGGTCAAACCTCAGGGTGGCTGGAGGTCATCTCGCGCCCTCCGGCGCCCGGCTCTGCGGTTGGGGAGAGGGTTTAAACGCTCCCTCTCCCGCTCCGCCGCCTCCTTGATGGAAATGACTTCCTCAC
This sequence comes from Catocala sponsa, assembly GCA_963564715.1. NCBI lineage: Eukaryota > Metazoa > Arthropoda > Insecta > Lepidoptera > Erebidae > Catocala > Catocala sponsa. Next base: position 5,608,041 of record OY751346.1, on the reverse strand, counting down.
AAAAGTTGGCGACGGCATTCCACGACCCCTCACTCCGGACCATAGATAGAACTACGGCCGGGAGCGAGAGGGCAACCGATCCGACTGCCGCGATCAACTCACGGCGCTGCGATGCCCAGGCGGGGCAATCCGCCAAAGTGTGCAGCGCCGTGTCCTCGACAACGTCGCGGCAGTCGCCGCAGTGGTGACAACCGGGCGTCTCTTGCCGGCCTATCCGACACAGGAACCGGCCAAAACAACCATGGCCGGTCAAAACCTGTGTCAGCCGGAAGGTGAGGGCGCCATGCCGCCTCTCCAGCCACTCCTCAAACACGGGACTTACCGCCACGATCGTGGCGTGCCCGATGCCGTGTCACCTTCCTAACCTTGTTTAACTTATTAAGATTAATATTTAACTTTTTAATTAATTTATTTAACTTAAGGTATTTTCTCAATTTCCTAGTACTTTTAATAAAAACATTACTAAGTTTATTTTTTATACTATCCATTAAACTAGTTTTGTCCCCCAGGAGTTCTGAGTAGAGGTTCTGAGTCGCAGTACTGTTGAGCATCTGAATAGTTTGTTCTAATGTGATAATTTTAGTTTGAGCTTCATTCAGGTTTGCTTCAAGCTCAGTACTGCGGCTCAGTGACCTAGAAAAAATATCACTACAATTACTGAAGGATCTAACTTCATCTTCTAATCGATCCCGCTGGTCCAAGACATCCATATATTGTATATGGAGTTCTGTCAGTTGCTTTTTAAGCTCCAATACCTTATTATTAACTGCTTGCATTTCATCTTCACAGTCGCTACGTTCTTTCAACAACATATGGTTGTCATCCTTATATTTCTTCAATTCTTGTAGAGCTAACTTTAACTTATTTTCAGTATCCTTGGTTGTCGCTTTACGGGTCATCATTTGTGTGCTCATTGTTGGTCCAGTGGATGAATAAATCACCAAGCACCTGAAAATTAGAGAAAGAAACAACTGAGTGATAAAAAGAAAAGTGGGATGGGATAGTTAGCTATATATATCTAAATTGTTGAAATTCACTATAAACATACAGTATTGTAGAAAAACAGAAAAGCTTTAACTAGTATTAGTGTTGAAATTGATAAGAAATGTTAATTTATTATGTTGTAAATGATAATTATTTGAAGAAGTTTTTTTTTTATCTCAATATGGAGGGTCGAACTAAAAAATAAATTTAAGGGAAAAGGCGAAATTATAATGAAAATTTACATAAGAATGCACACTCTAGCACTAAAGTAGTAGTAGTAGTTGGATGTGAAGTAGAAATGTGAGTGTATACGTGCGTGAGGCGAGTGTTTAGTCGTCAATTTTGCTTCCACCTATTGTCAAGCAAAAGGAGACAAAACTGTGCCAGTGTGTGGTGGACGGAGCTCATAGTACAATGACCAGAGTAAACAAGTGTTGTGGAGTGTCTGTTAGGGCTTTAAAAAGTAGAATACTCCCCAGGTTTACACGATGAATGTTCAAATTTCGTCCGTTGTCACAGTGATGAACTCCTACGACCAGTAATTTATGTAGATGCGTGGATCCGACTTAAGACACAGCATGAAACACTTCTTTGGTCACAAATATACTATTTTATTGTACTAAATATATTTATTATTGAATAAAACTAATTTAAAATTAAAATAAGTTCTTATAGATAATATAAAAGAATCTTCTACGCCATACATTTCTTCGGAGCTAGATAATATAGTATAGTATTATTTATGACGCACATTTCTACTATCCGATTAGTCCAAATAAACCAAAATCTTATAATAAAATTTGTACGTCTATCAACACTGTACAGAGTATAAAATACTGCTAATAATTGAGTTCATTATATCCCAAAAGCAATACAAGATGGCGGCAGTTCGTTGCTATTATAGTTGAATACTATGGTAATGTATGTTGTATATAATACAAGTGTATTCAAACAACGGTGCAGTTTCCCAGAAACGCAGGATTAAATTTCACGTGGGCGGGGCAGCGGCCGAAAGCTGTTATCAGTAAATATACGCACGACATCTTTCAGACGGGTAAATCCTTTGTCCTTACACTAGACCCTAGAGAAAAGAGATTATTCCATACGTTTCTAAACGACTTATATAATCTTTAGTAAAACTGACAGTTTTTGCCAGATTTCTTGCGTATTTCGAAGTTTGCTTAACATTTTACTTTAGTCTACACTCCGTTCGCTTTTGAGCGCTCTTGGCCGCGAGTGCACTCAAATTGGAAAACCTTAAATAAAACGTTGTTCTACTTGTCTGTCTTAATAAATATTAGTTCTTCAGCTAAAGAGGAAAGTCGTGTTATTTCGAAGAACAAAGTTTACTTCTATTGTTGGAGACTTACACAGAAAAGTTCGGTCCCATTGGTGTCCAAAGTTTCGCTATCAATTATCGTCTGGTCGAAACTGTCATGGCGATTACACAACTCAAAGAAGTCCCTTGAGTGTTGCTAAGACACCGTCTTGTGGCCTCCGGATGTGAACTAACTCCTTTCCCATACGCTAGACATATCAAGTAACGTGCTATATACCTAACTCGCCTTTGAACATAACAGGTTACTTAATGCCCTCGTGCCGTAATTGAAATGGGAAATTGAAACTATTCCTTAGCCTATAAAAATCCCTCAGATCTATTAAAATCCTCAGCAATAAAACCTGATAGGAGATATAAAAGGAAAATGCGCAATGGATCAGGTGAAGTTCCATATGTGGTCTGACCCATTCACTTTAAGTACCGCGCTTAAGTTCGAAGGGCCAAGGTCTTTTAAAGCTCTTCTGGTAAATGCCACGTCACCTTATCTATGGCTTTTACTTTACAGTTCAGTTGGCTGACACCCCGATATTGGTTTTCACGATCCAATGCCTCGTTTCTTCTGGAAACATTTTGGATTTATTATTCGGTTTAAATAGCATGAAACCTGATAATAATAACGATTTTGGTTCTCGGAAGATACACAAAAAATTGTGAAGGATAGATGAGCTATCCTTTTTAATGTTTTTATTAGTAATGCTTTATTCAATTTGAATTATATTCGAGTAGAATGGTGCACAAAATATACTATACATGTTGCTATATAGCTACTGTTGTCAACACATCTGAATGCAATTATACATACTAGCGGTCGCCTAGTGGTCAAAATTCGACCAAAATTTCTAAGCTTGCTACTTTGTTTTCTGTTTTTCTTTATTACATATAAATTAGGCATAGGTAATCATAGTTACAAAGAATTGTACGACGTCAGACGAACAATGCCGAAATACTACGAACCCGATTCGACTGCGTGTGTCAAATGCATGGTTGTGTGCGTGTAGTGTTTTTTTCATTAATTTAATGTATTTCTAACGCATATTTTATAAAAATATTTGGATTCGCTCCTCTATATAAACTTTAACTGTGCCAAATTTCATTCTCCTCCGTCCGCGCAATTTTCTTAAAAAGGGGTACTTAGTTTTTGCTTCACGTATTAATATATAGATGTCACTAACCGGTGAACTGACATTATAGTAATATGTTATTGCTCTTAATATCCATAAAAGTTTTGTTATTGGTACGATAAATATTCTGCAATGCCAATTTTGAGACGATAAAAACGAAAATGATTATGGTGAATGTTTCTAAAGATTCTACTCAATCTTAAGAAGTTTCAGTAGCGTTATTGGTTTCAGTATTCCGTTTAAACGTTTCTATCTCTTGCCAGGTAATTGCATGTCAAAACAGCAATTTATTACCCATCCAGTTTTTCTAATTACTCTTTTTGTAGTGAAGTCCAGACTCCATTAACGTCGTGTATTTAAGCGCAGCGACACAATAAAATGTTGCACGAAGATACTTACGTTAATAAAAGTTGCGGGAAAATTCTAACAAAAGATTATTCTTAATGTTGTCAGATCATTAGGGATGTGCAATCCTTTGCATTTTTATATAAGTTGAGATAATAATATTCTACCACATACACACAACACCATCTAGCCCAAACTAAGCAGAGCTTGTACTATGGGTACTAGACAATGGATAAACATACAAATATACTTTTTTTTTTGTAAATACGTACATATTTTACATAGAAACACCCAGACCTAGACAAACATCCATGTTCATGCACACAAATGTTTGACTTGTGCGGGAATCGGACCCGCGACCTCAGGCGTGGCAGTCGGTTACACTAACCACTACACCATCAAGGCCGACAATTTTAATAATGTATATGATGTAATGAGCGCAGGCTTAGGAAATGGCAAGTTTCGAGAGCCGTTGTTTTTATTTCAACTGTGATGTGAGCTGACACTTGCAATAACCATATTTTACATTTATTAGAATGCATGTGATTGCATGCATTGCATTTATATGATGATGATATTTATTTTTTAAACACATTATTGTAACAGGCTACAGAATTTAAATGCTATAGTTTGGTAATTACTTAAACTTCGATGCAGGGAGGCTTGGAATAACTTACATATTGATTAAAATGAATTTAATGCGTTCTCTTACTGCAGTGAATAGGAGTGCCAGGTTGCTAAAGCAGGTGCGGTATTGTCACCAGTATGATCTTGTTTCATGCACTGGCAGCACGGTTGACGAAGAGCACATTAGGCTGCTAGGCTACCAAGCGTTCATAAGGTTCGGCAACTGCTTATCATTACGCTCCCTAGCTTAGCGGGATAAAAATAATATCGCTCGCTTTCTTGGCATCGAACAAGTCACAGCGTAAAAAGAGAGTTCAAACCATTAACCATGTAAAGTGGCAAAAGTCAAAGAGCCGTTCATACATACATATATAGATTCACGCCTGTTTCCCAGAGGGGTAGGCAGAGACTACGGATTTCCATTTGCTACGATCCTGACACACTTCTCTGGCTTCATTCGCTTTCATCACATTCCTTATACACGCCCGTTGGTTCACGGAGCTCAGAGCCGTTCAAACCATCCAAAAGTCATTAACTTGACTAATCGACAATCGATTAGACAAATTAAGGACTGGTCACTTTCTTCACTGGTCTACACACTCACAATATAGGCAATACATGCATATGTGCCTATAATTGTGCCAATTAAGACCACATTAATGAACTGTTTTTACATGGCGCTGTCACATTCAATACAGCAAACTGTGATTAACATGGATTTCTGAAAGGATAATCAACGACGTGTCAAAATTAAACTTGTAACCTGTTATTTGATTAGCTGTTGTCCTTATAATTTAGTTGACCAATCAGTGCACTTGACATGCGTTTCACTGTCTCTTGAAAGAAATGTGTTTATATAGGTAACCAATTTTTATATAGATAAAAGATATCCTAACTAATATTATAAATGCGAATGTGAGTTTGTTTGTTTTTGCTTTCACGCCTTAACTACTCGACCGATCATCATAAAATTTCAAGTACATGCCGTCAGGGCTACAGAAAAGGACATAGGGTACCTTTCATATAGAAAAAGTACTGTTACTATCTAATCCTAACATAATCCAACTTACATTAACGCGAGTGAAGCCGTGGGTATAAACCTAGTAATAAATAGTTGCAGAAACGAGATGTTAATCTAACAGGATTTAACGTGTGAATTTAGCTAGCTTGTATACCATTGCTTGGAAATTGAAGAAAAGTTATAAAATAACCAAAGGAGTTGCAAAAATAAATAGTTCTGTGGTAATTGACTAACTACTCTTAGCTTTAAAAGCCATTTCCAGCTCTCGCGAAGAAAATTGCGTCACTTGACCCCCTTCCCGTTTTACCTGGGGTAATTTACTGAAGTACGTACAAACACGCTCTGTATTACCGATAATGGAACAATTAACTTCAATTAGCTGAAATGGATTTATGCAACGTGATAGAATAATGTTATTGATGATAACTATGTTTAATGTACAAAGGACAGTTTGAAAGTGCATGCTATTACATTGATGACTCGATTAGTTACATAATAATACAGCCTTGTATTAAACTGTCCCACTGCTGGGCACGGGCCTCTTCTCATTGTGAGAAGAGTTTGTCTTTGGCCATAGTCTCCTCCACTGGCCCAGTGCGGGTCGGAAGACTTCACATATTTGCGAAAACTTTATGTAGAACTCTCTGACATGTAGTCTTGCTCACGATATTTTTCCTTTATCGTTAAAGCAAGCGATAATAAACTATTTTTATACGCACATAACTTAGAATAGTCAGAGATGCTTGCCTTCGGATTGAACTCAGGACTTCGGCGTGGCAGTCCAACGGTCATCTACTAGACTCACGCCTCAAATACTCGACCGATAATCATAAAATTACGCATACATGTTGTGAGGGTTACAGAAAAGGACATAGCGTACTTCTCATCTAGTAATCATCAAAGTAGTGTTTCCGAGCAAAGCCGCAGGCAAAAGCTAGTATTGTTTATAAAGTAATTCATTCATCGTGTTCCAATGATAGGCAAAATACCGAAAGGCGTTAGAATGGTAGACCTCGGTTTCCTAGCAGTTCACTTTCTAAAATTTATCAGTGATAACCTTTGAGAGCATTGGAACTGTCAAGTCTAAAGCTGACTTAGTTCAGTGTCGATACACTACGACTTATTTTTTATAACCTGTTATGTAACTGGCTTTAATAGCAAGCAAAATATGATAATATGAACATGAGTAGAAAAAATGATATTTGAATTTTGCTATGGCTCTAGGATTTTTTTAACTTTTATACAACTTAGTTGGCAAACAAGCTTACGGCCCACCTGATGGTAAGTGGTCACTGTAGCCTATAGACGCCTGCAACACCAGAGGCATCACTTGCGCGTTGCCGACCTTTTAGGAAAGGAAAAGGAAGTGGGAAGAAGGAGCAGGAAGAGGGAAAGAGGGTGATTGGGCCTCCGGAACTCTCACTCACCGAACGAAACACAACAGTAGGAATACTGCTATTTCACGTCAATATTCTGTGAGAGGGTAGTCCTTCCCCGGTCGAGCCGGCCCAGTCATGCTGAAATCAGCGAGGCTCTACTACCTTTCAAAATAAGAAGGATTTGGTAAAGGCTCGTGTCACGTGGATGTTACTAGTTCTGTTATGTTCTTTGTATCAATTGGCATTATTTTTGTCAAACTATTCATAATGTAGGAGTTATCCCTGCTATTAGAGATTTCTTTCTCTATATCTATACTCAATCAGCCCACCGCAGTCCACTGCTGGTCATAGGCCTCTCCCATTTTTCGCCACAACATCCGGTCTTCTTTATATCTATACAAATAAATAAAATTGAATTGTCTGTTTGTAATGTCAAAATAACAGCTTTTTATCTAATGCATATGAAAGTGTATAAGGTACCTATACGAAAACATCTATTAAAAAAAAAAAATATGTATATGTGTGTAGGTATATATGTATATATGGATGTATGTATGTTATGTTGGGTGAGAGTATTCTAGCTTTATTATGATAATACTGCTAACAGAGATTTAGTTTCATCATAAGATAATTGTTTTAACCAGTTTGTCAGTGCTTTTTTACAATCGAATTTGTTCATTTGATATATTTGTAACATGCGATTTATTTTATTGTAGAGGAATGAAGATTGTCTTGAATATTGTTGACGAGCAAATGTAGTTTTTATTGGAAAGTATGGAGCCACCAGATCAAATCTTCTTTTATTTTGCAGAGCCTAGTTAAATTTTAACGCACTATGGACTTTTAATAGGGCAAATAATATATATAATTTTCTAACCGAGAGCTGTTTGCTAAAAATATATAAGTCTGTAGTCGGGAATCTATAAGGCTTAAAGTGCATCACTTTTAGAAGTGACCTCTGGGCCCTTTCCAATTCTAGAAATTTAATTTTTGTTGCTCCGCCCTAAACTGGTATGCAATATATTAAGATAGATTGAGCTAGCGCTGTATATATTTTATTTATAATTTCCTTGGCAGTAACGTGCCGTAGCATTTTAAAGACCCAAATTAGCTTTCTTATTCTAGTGCTTAGCAGATCAAAATGTGAGTGCCATGATAGTCTGTAATCAATATTTATGCCCAGGTATTTAACTGAGTTTACTTTATTTATTTTAGGACAATTGCAATGCGTATTTTCAGAGTTATCACAGTTGTGAATCCTGATCTCAAAAGCTGTACATGGTTGGGAAGAGTTTTTTAAGGAAAATGATATATAATTAGTTTTAGTTATATTAAGGGTAAGGAGGTTTGTAGATAGCCATGTAGATACTCTAGCTAGGCCACGTTCAGCACGTTCACGTACTTCTTCCCATGTAGAACCTGAGAAGACAACGGCTGTATCATCGGCATAAGAGAAGATGTTCCCGGCCTCAACCTTCATACTACTAGAATACTTAGTATGATATAATATCTGACCAGTACGCCAAAAAAATTTTCGTGGGTCATATTAAATTCATATCTAGAGGTGCTGCTATTACTATTCATGTTAAAGATTCCTTGAATTCATTGAGTGATACAAAGAAAATATATCCTTACTAATATTATAAATGCAAATGTGAGTTAGTTTGTTACGCCTGCACGCCTTAATTACTCGACATCATGAAATTTCGTGTACACGTTACATTACGACATAGGGCACCATTCATCTAGAAAAAAGAACTATTGCCGAGGCATATGAATTAATTGACAAAATCTAGTTAACGCGAGCGAAACCACGGGCAAAACAAAACGCACCGCAGATAATAATATAATATTAATATAATATAATATAATATTCTACCACATACACACAACACCATCTAGCCCAAACTAAGCAGAGCTTGTACTATGGGTACTAGACAATGGATAAACATACATACAGGGTGTGTCGTAAATAGTGGTCCAGAGTAAAGGAGTCGATACACTGTATTCTTATGTATCACATACCGAAATTTTAAGCATTTTCAGTTAAGGGTCTCCTAACAAAAAATAAAAGTTCTTTTTTAAAATTTCTGCACCTTGCTTCACGAATTTGGCTGTCATTTCAACAAATATCAATATTTTTTAATTCTGTTTTTTTATTATTACTCTTGAATATGTGTACTATCATATCCAAACCCTTTTTTGTGTTTTAAAGTCAAAGGTACTTAAAGAAATTAATCTGTTTCCAATTTCAATACTCATCTTCAGCAAATCATGTGACTTTAGGGGCATAAAAAAATGGTTAAAATTTCGGCATGTGATACATAAGAATACAGTGTATCGACTCCTTTACTCTGGACCACTATTTACGACACATCCTGTATATACTTGTTTTTTGTAAATACATAAATATTATACATAGAAACACCCAGACCAAGACAAACATCCATGTTCATGCACACAAATGTTTGACTTGTGCGGGAATCGAACCCGCGACCTCAGGCGTGGCGGTCGGTTACACTAACCACTACGCCATCGAGGCCGACTAAAACATATATTTAACCACATACATATATTTAAAGAATGATATCTATTACATTGTTCAGAGTTTCTTATGTTCATAAAGTTTTGGGTAAGTTCTTATTGAAGTTAACGACGAAATTTGGATGTAATTCAAATAAAATGTCAAACTTTTAGATATGAAGTAAAGTCATACAGACAGTAATGCCGCGCATTTTAAGTACTTTACAAGAATAAATAGCGGTCACAAAAGGGGGTGTTGCCGCAAGCTATAGCAACTTTACGAATACTTTAAATTCGTAACAGTGGGCTGCTGAAACTTGGGTCAAGTTTGATGTTACTTTAACGTTACCCTCGACCTTTCCTTTTTATGAAATTTAACAAAGTTTCGGTCAGATTTAATGCTAACACGAATATTTTTTATATTTATTTATACGTTTTGCGTTTGTCGTAAGCGATACACTGAAACGTTTTAGTCTGAATATTAATTTTGACAGTATTATTTCTTTAATGTTTTTGTACGTAATTATTATTGGCAGGCTATTCTTACCCCAAATACCTATGGTTACATACACATATTAATGAAAAGCCACGCCTGAAGAATAATCAAGATCGCGAGATTCGCTTATATTTAAAAAATGTAATTACTGCATTTAATATTTTCACGATTAAGTAATGCGTATGATCCACCTAAAATATAACCACACTTTTCTGGAAAATACAGGTTATATGAGTTAAGTCTCATTATATCATTAACGTTTTTAAATTAATAAAAAAAATATCATCATCATCATCAGGCTATAATAGTCCACTGCTGGACATATCCCTCCCTCAAAGAGCGCCATAGCGCCCTGTCTTCAGGTTGCCGCATCCAGCATCTGCCTGCAGTCTTTCGCAGATTGTCATCCCACCTGGTCGGAGGGCGTCCTACACTACGTTTGCTGAGTCGCGGTCTCCACTCAAGAACACGCAAAAAAAAATATTATGAGAAAATTGTAGAAGATTATATTTTTACTTTTTATCGAACATCGACAATATTCCGACAGTTCAATATTCGATAAAGACATTCGATTTGGTGAAGCAGATATCACGATTTTGGCCTTCGATTTATATCTTCAAAAGTAGCACTTAACCGAGATTGAAAATATCGATCCAGAAACTTGTTGTTTGGGAACAGCAATATTTGGATCTATGGCTATTGCCATTGTCTTTTCCTTTTGTAAGCGTATTGATGTTTCTAGAGTTATTGTGCCTGCTGCAAAATTTTCCAAAGTTATATTTATTTCATAGTTAGCGGCGACAGCCTAATAAGGATGGTGGCCAATTTAGAGATCTTGACAAAACTTGGTAATGGCGGTGTGGTGGAGTAGTTTAAGTAATCACCGCGCTGCTACTAATCCCCCAAGTGTTGTAGGTTCAATGCTAATACGAGACCAAGAAAATTATGACTCATAAATAATAATAATTATTGTTTCGAATCTGAGTGTTCATTGTTTAGTCGTTTCGATTATTACAGTACATGGATACTTATTAAATTAGTGAATAACACAAAAATGTATAGAGTATGTAAGGAACTGGTGACTGAGATAGGCATAGATATGCCTGTAGAACAGCTCACCAGGTCCCCTCCTCAAGCTACCAGTAATAATTATATTTGCGACTAGATGTTCCCGCGGTTTCACCCGCGTTTATCGTTACTGCGCCGCCCCCGTGGGTCGTAGCGTGATGTTATAGCCTATAGCCTTCCTCGATAAATAGGCTATCCAACACTAAAAGAATTTTTCAAATCGATCCAGTAGTAATCACGCAGAATAAACCAGGAGAAACATCGTTTGTACTATGTCTGTAATGGGTAATTATTTTGCTGCGATGTTATTTTAAAACTGCTATATCTCCTAAGATATTCATTGAAATCGAATGATGTAAAGAGCAATTTTGTTTTAAATTAAATACTTGTGATGAATAACGTATTTATTTCGATAAGGATTAATATCATGTTTATAATAATACCTTCGCAAATAATGCATTATTTTAGAACAAATTTCGTTAGCATAAAAATGGTTATAGTGAGCCAACCTTAAAAGATAGATATATGCTGTCGCGGACTTTTTTTTAGAACTTTTAAAGGGGAACAATTCTGTGATACATGATTTTTGCGAAACTTTAACTGTTTACGCAGCGCACGCAGCGAAAGCTCTCAAAAGGAAAAAATACTCTCCGATTTTGAAACATTCTTCATTGGTGCTCCGCTCCTATTGATCTTAGCGTGATGATATATAGCTTATAGCCTTCCTCGATAAATGGGCTATCTAACACTGAAAGAATTTTTCAAATCGGGCCAGTAGTTCCTGAGATTAGCGCGTTCAAGTAAACAAACAAACTCTTCAGCTTTATAATATTAGTAAAGATAAAGCATTAGGTATACTTAAATCATAACACATTTATATTTGTAAAGTCCTTTTGAAACAAGATACATAGCGGCCTTTTATAAAAAATAAAAATTCGGGCAGTCTTTGGAGACTGCCGATAGAAGTGAAAACTTTAATGCTTGGCCATAAAAACTTCTTTATAAACAAAAAAAAAATCGGCGGGTCGGTTTCCTGATAGTAAGTAAGTAAGTAAGTAAGTAAGTAATTTTATTTTTCAAAATATACGTACACAAAATACAGACAAATATTATAACACAGCAAAAAGCAAAAAAGAAAAAAGTACATACATAATGAAAAACGAGGTTACCACTCAGGTTTATTGTTGGTTTGCGGTTTATACCTCAAACCAACCCTGATGTTATGTGGTAACCCCAAGTGACTCTAAGTACTCTCTTTGGAGTTATTAAGGGGTCAACATTTCGTTATTTTTGCGTAGGACGCACCATTTCAGAGACATTGTTAATATTCTAAAATAATTCAAATATGGAAAGCGTGGAAGCGTGACGATGACACGAGTTCTACGATTTTTGTTCACCCAAGAAATGCTCAACGCGCTTAACGAAGTTTTCAGTTCAAAAATATATCTGTTTAATGATTAAGGAAATATCGTAAGATGTATCAGATGTATTTATTTTTATTAGTAGTATTTGTCGCGTATTTATTATTGTTTTAGCGTGGGGAATTTACAAACATTCAAGCGATGCACATAGATATTATGTATATCAGAGCATACCTGAGATCACTTCATAATTAGTGACGAATGATATTGGACTGATAAATAGTTTATCATTCGATGCATTCGATATCGCTTCTCATTAAGTAATTAGTTAAGTCAGCTCTCCCATACGTGGGCAGCGATGTGGACAATCGCTTGTTGCGCTATTTAATACTCAGGTGACGCCTATTCGTAGCAGCGGCGCCGTTACAAAATAGGGGCTGAAGTTCCTTACTTCCTTGTGAATGCCTTTAAGCTCATTTGTTATATTTATATTGGCTTACTGAGTCCATTACATTAAATGTGATAGGTTATATCGGGATAATTCTACTGATGTATGCACTGCAGATGACCTGGGTGGTTTTGATGAGAAATTCGTCAAACATTGTCCTTTATGTGTAAACACAAAAAGAAGAATACTCTTGCTTCTTTTTGATTACTTTTGTAAATATAGAGATTAATATAACATTTTGGACCAGCGTTATCCCAATAGGAAGACCGATAAATTGCCACATAGACGTCTCGAGTTCGGTCCCACGCTACGCATCTTTGACTTTTCGCAATTATGTGCGTATAAAATAGAACTATCGCTTATTTTAACGACTAATTAAAAAAAACAAGATGATCTGTATGTCTGCAAATGCATGAAGTTTTTGAAAATATAATAGGTCAGCTGCCCGCCCTGCACTAGCGTGATGGGCATTTTCATACTGATAAAAATCATCAGCCTAATTATATAATTGATTTTGCCTGCGTCTCCGCTCGCGTAAATGTAGGTTAGGCTAGGGTAGATTAGTAACAATACTTTTTTCTGGATGAAAGGTAGCGTATGTCCTTTTTTGTTTCTCTGACGACGGGTATGCGAAATCTCACGACGATTGGTTGAGTAATTGAGGCGTGAAAGCGTAACAAACAAATACACAAACTCACATTTATAATATTGTAGTTAGGAAGTAAGGATAGAAAATATCACATACAATCTATTGATTACTTGTTTTCCTTGTTTTGATAGCGAGTTGTAGCAAGCAGCGATAGCTCAATGGGAAGACCAACAGACTGTAATGCAGAGGGTCTCGGCTTCGAACCCACGTCGCGCACCTCTGACTTTCGGAAGTTATATGACTTTTCGAAATTATGTGCGTATTGATTGACAATTTATCGCCTGCTTCGTGCTTCGGAGAGCAACCCCGAAAGCCGACCCCAAGTGACTTGGGAATAATAAAGGCTAGGGAGAAGAAGAAGCCGATAGCGAGTTGTATACTTACTTATATTTTTTATGTATAAGTTCCTAGAGTTAAATCCTAAGGGATATCCGTTGCAGACTAATTGGATGAGCTTCTATGCGGACGTTTTGCAATTTAAAACCCCTTCTTGATTATGCATGTATTGAATTACGATCAGAGTTTATATCCGTGTAGGTGTATCTGACAACAGCTGTTGAATATAGGCTAGCGGTCTTATTGAATGTAGGTCTTTGTACGATTAGACCTTAAGTGTTTGACAATTTTTAACAAACAAAATCTAAAATGAAACGTTGTACTTAACCTAAAGTGATTTAAACAATTCAATAGCTTTACGTTTGAATTGTTGATGAGTGAGAGAAAATATGTATTCTGTATCTAGACAGATATATTGTGTGCTGCATCCTTGACCATGAAAAGTTGGTATTGCGTTGTGCACAGCTGCAGTCGAATATCATCACCTGACTGACTGGCACCTGAGCCCTGAACATACCTAACACAACTTTGTCAATCTTAACGGTTTCTAAAGAAGATTGGCGATACCTAAATTCTCTATTGGTTAGGAGCGTCGTGAATCCTCGGGTGAAATATCCAATTCGCAAAATTCCGCTTCGTAAGTTGGATACGGGTATCGCACTTTCGCCTCTATGTAACCTTATATTCATATAGCTCAACTTGGTTTACTACTTATTCTAAACTAAATTGGAGATTTGATTGAATAGTTATCGATATCTATCATTATAAGACCCATACAAGGAATTGAAATGAATATTGCTCTACACCATTCCGAGGTCTTGAGCAAATATAAAAATATAGCATACAACATGTGGAAAGAATACTTTATGGAGATTTCCAAAGAAAAAGGTGTGTGGTATCGGGTCCTTCAAGATCAGCCCCCTCAAGTGCCTTGGTTTAACAACAATACTTTAAGCGGCAAGTACATCGTGCAAGCACATAGGCTTCGTTCCGGGCACTATCCATCAAGGAAGTTTGCATATCTGATGGGTAAAGCTGACTCGGCAAATTGCGATACATGTGGTGTTATTGAAGATGTGCAACATCTGTTGATGGATTGTGCTCGGTACGAGGATCGTAGAAGGAGATTCATTGAAGACTCCAAAATAAATAAGTATGATGTCGGAATATGTCTTAACATCAGAAATGGCGGGAATGCTTGTTGGGGTTCTTGACATATAAAGCCATTCTGTATTAAGGAGACTGACATACCCATGGGCAAAAAGTCTCTAAAAAAATAGAATACAAAAAAAAAAAACATTATAAGACTGCACAGACGGCACATTTGTTTCAGTGGTCGTCTCGCCACTGCAAGCACCTAGATTTATTGGTTCGATCCCCAGAAGAGTCAGATTTTTGTGTTTTCACAAATATATCAAGTATGGATGTACTTTGTGTCCGTTGTTTCAAATTTTGTAAAGTTCTCTGTGCTATAGGAACTGTCCCTGTTGCAAGAGCCACTTACAATGAAAAGGATTTTAACATCTCTATAAAAAAGTTGGATTATCTTATTTGTATGTGTGTTGATGTTGTATTTATTTGTGTGTATGATGTAAGATATAATATGGGTTATGAAACTGAAATATATGAATTTTAAATTTAAATTTTAAAATAATGCTCAAAGTAAAGAAGCGATTGATATTTTGGCTTTTATTAAAAAAGATTCAAGTCGTTTCCTGAGATTTTTCTGGAGACTATAACGGATCATTTTTTAAATTCGTGATACCATTCATCACCAATACTAAACTACTTCTTTACGATAGTAAAGCATGACCACACCTAATTGTTACACGCTGAATATTTTACTCGTTTTACTGTATGTGGGTTATGTTTCATTATAATACAATAGTTTCAGAGTCGTACTGGTAATGAATTACCTAGAACATATCGATTATTTGTTTCTGAAGGTAATACGACACAGAACATTATGTCGGACAGCATATTTACTATGTGGTTCAAAGTAATCAAATTTTGTTGCCAATATTATTTGGATTGGAGTGTTTGCAATTTCGATGTTAATATATTAGCAAATAGCATTCAGCTACTAATCAGGCTATCTAATATTAAACACAATATTGTCGCACTTGGTAACATAGTTATTTTATAAAGCTAAAGAGTTTATTTGTTTGAGTGCGATTATTTCAGAAACTACTACGCCGTTTTTACCATTTTTGTCGTTATATAAATTGAAGACTATTAAAGGCTATATATACGTACATCACGCTACGACCTAATGGACCGAAGCAGTAATAATTATCGTCTTTTATTAAGGTTTTAGTGGTCGACATTTTTTACATGCCTGGTATAACCGAGAAAATGACATAAAACTTTAAATTAAATATATAAGTTGTTGTATTACCTATATAGGACAACACTACACTTAAGTAACGTACAAGTTCTCGTATTCCTCGTTCACGCGCGGGTGGTGACAGCCGAATGACGCCCGCCCTACAGTACTGCCAGTCGTACTGCTACGTGAGTGAATGTAACTTGTTTGCTAGTAATAGATAACTTAATATAAGAGAAAAGTTAGTTATGTATTACAATGTAAATAAGTTATACTATCTAATAAGTTATTATGTTACGGTTAGTGTGATTAATTGAAAATTATTAATAATTATTATCTGTCATTATTAATAATTACCGAAAGGCGATGTAAAAATAAGAAATTAATTAAATTTATCAGTGACAAGTTTTTGCTCGCGGCTTCGCTCGCGTTAATTTAGAATTTGACAATCAATTCGGGTTGTACTCTGCTTGTAATAATATACTCAATCATGATTCGAAAGACACGACGCCATCTATTATCATAAGAACGTTATTATTGTTTTCCTCGGGGATTTTTTTCGGGATAAAAGGTAGCCTATGTCCATTTCTGTACACCTGACAACGTAAATGCAAAATTCCAGGATGATCGGTTCAGTGGTTTAGGCGTGAAAGGTAACAAACAAACAAACTCATTTTCGCTTTTATAGGTAATATTAGGATTAGGATTATTAATAATTTAACCTCAGTACCAACATATGTATATAGTATATATGTTACGGTAAGTGAAATAAACACTATACCAGACTTTAGTAACAAATAAAAATGATTCGCATGAAACGAACGTTTCGTGTTGTTGTCAAATGTCTTGGGCCACTAGCATCATGCAACATATATTGCAACGAATATTTCATACCTAGCGAATGCAAAGCCTCACCAATACAATATTGATTCCTGATTCTCATGAATGTGCCAGCACTACTCCTAGACAAGTTCATTTGATGCACGCTACTATTCAATAGTAATTCGCTTGCACGTAATCCTTTCAGAGGAAACCTTCAACGGGATCGAGTACTCGAGTAATAAAGGAAAGTTAAGAAGTTAGTTAATAGAACAAGACTGCTTCTGTCTTGAGGTAATCCTTTGGAAATAAATGGAAAAACTATTTAGTTTCTATTTTTGCAAGACCACTCCACTCACACCGCGCTAGGAATATTACTCGTGTTCTAAGGAGCTTATAAAGCATTCTAACAAAGAAGATAATATATAGATTGGATTAAAAATTAGCTGTCATATGAATGCCAAATAAGGAAGTTATCGCGTCGTATTAAGTGACCAGAAACTTACCGTATCTAGATATCACGCCTAACAGACATTCCTGAAGCATTAAAAATATATGTGACATGGGCATGATACGCCTGTTATCAAAAACGATTACATGGAATCTAAACAGGTGATTGTGATGAAAATAGGTTACAATTGTAGACTCCGTGCTAAGAATTGCCTAAATTTACATATTGAGCTTATTCTATCAATACCTACGTCTCAAAAATAAACCGTAATGTAAAGAAATTGGACGTCATAAACTTGAATTCTTTATGGACTTGCGAGTACATAGTGCAACTCGACATAAATGCGTCCATTCTGGAAAATTCGAACGAAGCACGTTCGTGTCGTTTTGTTTCGTCTGCATCGGAATCGCGAAAATGGATTGGGTGCGGACCTTACGTAAGCTTGCATTGCTCACACACTCCACAACTAAAGGAAAAACATTGAGCTCCACCCGCTGCCTTTATGTATACCTTAAAACATTACGAAATGTACCAGGCATGATAGAATCTTCTTTTAAACATTGAGCCACTGATAAACAGAGTACTTTCACTCTACAGGAGAATTAAGCCAAATTGGTGTCTAAGATTTAGAGAGGTTCTCAAGGAGACACTTAGGTATGCCAAAGGGCCGAGAGAAAGGCTCCACAAGATGATTTTCTCTTCAAATTAGATATGTGACCCTACTAGAGATAAAGCCTGTTTAGCGAGTGAGGTAACAGTGGAACATCTAACATCCACAATTGGAGGAAATTAGCAAAATTATAAGACGCACTACCCTCGACAAATGAATACAAACCAATGATTACACCCAACATCTTTCTTCAAATATGTATTATCATATTTATTACATAGATGCTATTTTATTAAAAAGACACACCGTCACTATAAATTATACCAGTATTGAATGGGACTTTACAAACATTTAAATAAAGTACACAAATAACACCCTGGTTTGGAATAATACAAATACATATTTGCGAATCTCACCAATTTTTGTCGCGTTTGGGATGTGAACCCACAACGCTCAGCGTAGTGTAGTAGTGAAAGTGGCGAGACGGATACAAAGATATAACTGGATAAATATGTATGTATATAATGGACTTTAGTTCTTTAGTGAAGTATATTGGATCGCCCTTCCAAGAATTGGCGAGAATACGTAGGCGTGAAATGAATACACGTATATTCAGGCAAAAGTGAAGCGTATTCGATATTGGCGATGTAAATCGTTTTTCCGATCCAGTGAAATAAATTCGTATCTTCACAAATGAAACTAATTTTACGAGTTCTGTTGTCGATTCTCGATATATGGTACTGAATCGATGATGTCGGGAAGACTTACGGACAAGTAAAAGGAATTGTCTATGCCGTAAAATCATTTGTTATTACGCAGAATGGAAATAACAAAGGCCTTTTTGTCTTATAAAGAAATGGCCACGTGTTCCCTTTTCCTTCCGCTACCGTAAAGTGTTCTTTCGCGTTACGGAGTACCTACATCCGGCAGTCTCCTTAGAGCGATGGTGTCAAAGATTATTTATGCTTAAGTTGCTAATAACGACTATTAATTATTGTAATATGATTGATTATATGTATATAAGAATATGCATAATTTCATGCTTATTTGCAATACAAAATCATGATTACGCATGATGGATGGAACGGAATTGTTTAAATAAAAGGTATTCAGCATTCTGACTCGGGTTAACCGCGAAGATGCTAAAGAAAATCGTTATCAATTCCATATTCCTCTGTTATTGAATATGAGCGCCAAGGCTTCGCGCATTATTCGATCGGTACTAACTTCTCTGTGGTTTCGCTCTTGGCTGAGCGGTCGTGGTCACTTTGAGGCGTTCACGCCGGTGGTAGAGGCGAACACAGCTCATACCACGATCTCCTGCCAGTAGTATCTTAGTTAAGGAAAATAAAAATTATATGTTTTAAAATATGTTCCGTCTTTATATAAGCTATGCTTTGGGACAATTACGCTCATTCTGTGTAAATAGGAACACCACCAATTGAATTATGTTCGGGTAGTTTGAAATAACTTCACTCAAGACATCGAGACAACCATTAACTTAATCCCGTCATGAACATGGCTGCTGAATAGCAACCGAAACGTCGGCGTCGCAGAAACTGTAAATCTAAATAGTTTAGTAATTTAAATGGTTCCAAATTTTATTAAAGTTTTATAGTTTAACAGTAGTAGTTTAATAGTTTTAAATTACGTAAAAGTAGTGTTTTCAAATAAACAACGCTATAAAATCCGTATAAAATAGTTTAATTAAATTGAAAGTACCCAAAACATCATAATTAAGTTCAAATACTCTACAACTTGAATTAGTTACCTCTAAGATTCTGTTTGTGTTTGGTAATGGTCCGCAAACAAATAATAGACCGGTTAATTGAAGTTGGGTGTTCAACTAATTGACTTAAAACAACCAATTATTATTATTGTCTATCATGCGTGGGTGTTGACCCCACCTCCATTATAACATATGATGCTACTCTAACAGCATATCCATGTTAGCTGCACGGGGGCGGCCAGGTGAAATTAATTTTCGAACGCCAGAAATAACTCACCACTCTCACATTTGCGTGCCCGGTAGCAATAATCATTTAGTCGATTTATTGTTCACTTGGATTTAAAAAAAGAATTCCATAACGTCCTACACTAGGGAAGCACCACAAGCATTCAAACTTACCTATTCCGCCAATGTAATACAATGTTTAGTCGATAAAATTTTAATTACACGTTTTACGAAATAAAAAGAACTGGTAGGTATTTTATTGGAGCTTTGCAAATTAATTTAGTGATTACCTAACCCTTTTTAATATATTTTAAAGCCCGTTTAAACCCGTTTCATGAGTTGAATAAATATTTACTTTAGGCTTATAAAGGACATTTATATCAGCCCAGATTCACGGGCACGTACATTTTTCTTTGAGGGCACGTTTGTTTGACGTCTCGGGCGACGCTTTGTTTTTCATTACAGCACACCTTTTGTCCTTTATTACGGTAACCGAGACTATTTTTCTTTATAAAAGGTAAGATAAGCTAATTATGAGGTTCTCCATTATGGAGCTTTTTGGTATAATGGACTCTGCTAATGTGTATTGTGCGAACCCTATGTATTGGTCTCTTTTAATCAGTCTATTTTTTCTTACCGATAGCCGAGACGTTAGGCGGTATGCCCTATGACATTAATTACGAACTGTAATTAGTTTTAAATTGGTTTTATCTAAAGGTGAAAAGTAATTCAAGATTCATATCGCCTAACAATAAAAGTTTTAAAAGCTAAAGTTTTCTTATTATCGATAATCGCTGTTAGAAAATTAGTAAGTTGGACACGTTTTTAATGGTAGTTAAATTGTTTTAAATATGGTTCTAAGTAAAGAAAAATTGCTAATGTATTCGTAATAGTTAACGTAACAGTAGTTAGTGCTCGTTTTGTTAGTAAAATTTTAATTCATGATCTTCATGAAGTTCATTCAGTCTTCGTTTTTCTTTTTGTAATTTGAATAGGTTTACATTTCATTTTCAAAGAATCTTTTGCGTATAGCACACAAAGATCCTTTGAAAATAAAATGTTAATCTGTTCATTAATAGAAAGAAAAACGAAGACTCAACTCAACGAAGTTATCGATAAATCATTTTCTTAAGGCTGTTGGTACATATTTTATTAACTCATCGGATCGCAAATTATAAAGCATTTTCAGATATCATCTGGTTCGAAGAATTTAATTTAGTAGTAAGAGTTTAGATTGAACATATCGATCAAGCTGCAGTGTATGACACCATTATTAATAATGTAATTCTGGCAAAGTTATTTTTATATTAGCTTTTTATACTGTGTGAAATCCTTTCTTAGTGTGTTATTTGTGCACACCTAGGTACTTTTATGGTACACTAACTTCTGCTCGCGTCAATCCCATGGGCACGCATTTAATAATCTTTCGTGAAATTAGTTCGAAACATTTATCCAAAAATAGTAAAGACTGTATAGAGCGATCGAAAGAAAAACATAAAGTCCATAATCCTATCCGTTTTATCCGTATAAAATATATTGCGTAAAACGCCAAGTAATTTAACCAACTCGTAATCCAAAGTAAATCCTGTTATAATATTCCATGCGGGACTACAAACTTCCTTGTTGGCTCACAGAATTTGCGAAAGTAGTTTCTGACGATTGAAAAGCGCTTGTTACGGACTTTTGCTTTAACAGTTGATGGAAAGAACGCTGCTACGAATTCTTTTCGTGGTTTTGTTCACAAAAGTTGGGCGAATGTTCTTTGAAGGATGTGGGCATGCTGTTTTGTGGATGAAAATTCTTACTCTGGTTTAATGCCATTGAGATGAAACTGAATTCGCTTTTGGAAAATAGCATGACTTTGATGTATATTCAAATACTAACTTTAGTGGTTAGGTTAGTTAGTGGTACGACGCAGAACTTAATCGGCAGAACGGCTTGTTTTACTATCTAGTTTATTTTTGCGATATAAAATCTTTTTATATTTTAGCCTTTACAAGAATCTTACAAACACTAGCCAATAGGGAACTTTACTTAAAACGCCCAAATATTCGAATAGGCACATCGATAGTTGTGTATGCGATTTTTTATGAAACATTTTGATGCGATCATTCTAATGCGTGTTAGTCAAATTCGACATAAGTAGGCAGCTTGTAAGAGAAAAAGTCCTCTGTCAGGAACGTCAAAGATAATTTTCCATCTTATAGAA
The DNA here is from genome assembly GCA_963564715.1 of Catocala sponsa. Taxonomy (NCBI): domain Eukaryota; kingdom Metazoa; phylum Arthropoda; class Insecta; order Lepidoptera; family Erebidae; genus Catocala; species Catocala sponsa. Next base: position 5,585,975 of record OY751346.1, on the reverse strand, counting down.
CCATCTACTAAGGAGAGGCTACTCAATCTTTGAAAGAATTCAAAGATTGAGTTGCCTCTTAAAAATGCACAAATTGATATTCATACTGGCAACTACTACAATAGCATGGAGTTGATAAACTTCCAATATTCATAAGACCCAGTTTCGATAGGGATCGTTATTATACGCGAAGTATTAAGTCCGTTGCATACGAGAGATGTAATATTATATTTCAAAAGAGTAAGGAAAGACTTAGCGGGCATTTCGCGTTCGCACTTGTATGTATTGAACATTACTTGTTCAAAGATTTGTGTGTGTTCATAATGAAACAGATACATAGATTTTCATTATTATATTTACGACGGCCTTAAAAGATCATGAGTTATCATGACGTTTCTATGATGATTACCCGTTTACTGAGCATGATTCGATATGCCACAAGTTTGATTTTCAATAGTCCGACAGTAAGCTGTCTAGACACAGATAAGTCTGTGAAGAAAATTTGCGGGCCTATAATAAACCTGCCAGAACGCGAAATTTAAACACGACGTTTAACGAAATAAAGATATAACCGAGAAATTGTATATAAAATTACTTCATCACTGTGCACTCACACGGTTGTAATTGAAACTGGCTGACGAGCGTTATAAATGTTTTGTGTTATTTTGTTGCGATTTAGTTAAGTTATTCAAACACTTACATTATATTTATTTTTAATCGCAGTATGTTTTAGGCACAGTAAAAATATTGTTGTAACATCTCTAAACGTATCTATTTTATACTTCTCAGGATATAATTTTTATTTGTCTTTGATATAAGGTCATTTCTCTTTACGATAAATAAATCTGTGTAGACAGGAAGTGGCACAGCCTGCTTAAATAGAAAACACGTCCAAACTAAAGAATATCGCTGTCAGAAAACATTGGTGGTTTTCCTTTGGTGTCATACTCGCTAAAGCTCCTTCAGGAGATGCTTTATTCTCAGAAAAACAGTTTGTGCCTTGTACTGGCAGTGTAACGTCTCAACAAGATCGGCAGTAAGGATCTGAGCCGCGGCCATACGCTCTTTCTTTTCAGGAGGGAAAGTAAACACTTCCTCACTCAGGCAACTTTGCACTTAGCACGACAATCAAATATGTCACCACAATCCAAAATTGCACAAAGTTAATTAACAACAGTTTCAATATATTCCAACAGTATTGTAACTAGGCTCTGTCCTTAAAATAAATACCTACAGCCGCGCGGTCCGCGAATATGCGAGAGGTCTGCCCACCTACAGTATTTTAATTTCATATACCTACTTGAGTTTCTTTCTAGTTAAGTGGTTAATAATAATATAATAATATTCTATTCTATCACATAGTTCATCGCTGCGGCGTATTCGCGACTGGTTGCGAACCAAGTGCATACCGACCTCGAGGCGCGTAGGTATGACTCGCATTCCGACCGTTTGTATGAAGATATAATACTGTTAGATAACATTGCCGTGTCTCCGGTGCAATTGGAGAGTTGTGTACACTTCAACTCGATACTGAATTCAAAGGGTTTTGATGTTTGCTTAACGAGGCTTGTGCTCTTGTATTATTACGGTGTATGTTGGCAATTATTTGTAACAATGGATGATATTGCTTCCGTTGCCGTGGGCCGCATACACAGATCATATAATATTGAATTATTGTCTTGAATAAATATGAAGCGTGCTGGGGGTTAATCATGCGGTTTACGGTGATGTAGTGTTTTTGTTTTGGCTTTATCAGGCGTCTTTCAGATCTTTGTGTTATACTGGCTTTAAATAAATAAATAGTATGGTGTAATGTTTGTGGTAAAGTAGCTAATAGGTATTATAATTGCAACTTTGAGTCTGTTTTTAACGCTTTCACGCCTTAACTACTCGACCGATCGTCTTGAAATTTTGCAAACATGTCAGGGGTATAGAAAAGGACATCGGGTACCTTTTATAGAGTAAAAATATGTCCTGTAGAACTTATATGGATGAAATGGTACACTGATACATCATTTCCTGAATTAACACATTCGATACTTTATATACTAGTAAGTATGCATTCCTGTTGAATTAATGTTTTGACCAGCAAATTTAATGGATCCTATTGCTTAACGATATCCATCCGCCTATGCAATGTAGAGAACATCGGTATACGCGCTTAATAATACGTAGCCCCATTGAGAAAATACCTTACTTTGTGTGCTGCTCCTTCGGTAGGCAAAGTTGAAGAGTTCCTTAACGAGACTTTGCACTTTCAAGAGAGCAATAGTGTTCTTTGGCGCTAGTACTGGTAACCAATCGAATTTTTACTGATTATTTATATATATATATATATATATATCATCGAGCCTTATATTTGGCTTTAAATCTTGTATTTTCATGCCCTGTAACTGTATTCACCACCCACTGAGTGTCCTTCATTATGTCTGCATGCATAATTTAGTGCTAAGAACTATACTAACTGTTCTGTGGAAACATCGCTAAAATCAATATATGTCGTTTTCTTTAAGCCTAAACACACTAAACCTCTTCAAGGAGAGATGGGGAACTATAAAATATACGCGCTAATCTCAGGAACTACAGGTTAGATTTGAAAAATTCTTTTAGTGTTGGATAGCCTATTGATCGAGGAGGGTTATAGGCTACGACCCACGGGGGCGGCGCAGTAACGATAAACGCGGGTGAAACCGAGGAAACATCTAGTACCTATAATATAAACGGGGTAATACCAACACGTGATATAAATACCGAAAATTATTAGTTGGTTATTATTCGATGTCATCAGCTTGAGGTTCAGCTTTCAAAGCTAAGTATATTTTAAATGCTGCACAGCTATATAGACGCATGCCAATTTTTGTGCCATTGTTTTGTGAAGGCAGAAACAAACAACAATTCAAGATGTCTATTGGCGGATTAATAGTCTACTGGTTACGATGCATTAAAAGTTTAATGTGGCAACAGCTACAAAATTAATGGCGCGGGACATAAACATTTTAACGCCGCCACAATCTGCTTTCATCCATAGCCAAGATAAATTTAATATACTAAAATGTACGACAGGCTTTATATTTGGATCTACGTAATTCAATTTAAAAGTCACTGTGAAATACCAGTAAAGTGCGATACAGTATGTTTTTTTTCACCAGAACTTTTACCAGGCTTATAACTGTAGGGGATGCATGATGAGAAGCTGTTTATTTAGTCTATGGAAGCCTTTTAGGATTATTATTATCACGTTGCGTATGCTATAGAAAAAGTGGCGTTCGTGAGCTGACAGTGCAAAGAAACGCAGATCATTAGTTCCATTGCTGACACAATTATCTCTTTGACGAGCTGTGCTCACCGCAGGAATACAATGCATAGCTATTTGGCTATAAATGTAAGTAGAACTAAGAGTATTGTAGTAAAAAATCCTAACTAATATTATAAAAGTGAAAATGAGTTTGTTTGTTTGTTACCTTTTCACGCCTAAACCACTGAACCGATCATCCTAAAATTTTGCATATACGTTGTCAGGTGTACAGAAACGGACATAGGCTACCTTTCATCCCGAAAAAAATTACTGTTCCCGAGGAAAACAATAATAACGTTCTTATGATAATAGATGGCGCCACGTGTCTTTCGAATCATGATTGAATTATATTATTACAAGCAGAGTACCACCCGAATTAATTGTCAAATTCTAAATTAACGCGAGCGAAGGCGCGAGCAAAAGCTAGTAGTTAATAAGTGACAAAAAATATTGGATTGATGAACAATACTTTGTTTGGACGTCATAGTTTTCGGTCGTAAATCGCTGACTCCATGACGGAAAAACAAACCTTTTTGGTTTTGTACGCGGTTTTGCTTCGAGATTATTCATTAGGGGCAAGCCCGGCTGATGTGTTTGCATGGTTTGGTTGTTGTAAACCCGAAGTCGACGTGGGTATATGTATGTTTGGTATTCGTATATTATTTGAATAGTTGAAATATTAATTCGCTTTACCAAATTCTTGATCTCCCTAATTGTAGGTAGCTCCCTAAATTCTGTCTTAAATAAGGCTGCATTTATAGCGGTCTGTTTCTAAATCAAATTTCGGCGCAAGTTACCAGCTATGTACTACTCGACCAATGAAAATGCATCTAAAGCTTATTACTGGTCTATGGCAGCTAGAATGTTTGAAAGGAATTTTCAATGTGGAACTATGCATGTACAATTATTCAGAGAATGGCTGAAGTTATGTCACTTGAGAGTTTAATAAGAATGTTGGATGTACAAAAATGTCTTCTACGTACATTGTAAAATTTTATATTAATAGAATTGTAGAACATTAATATGAATTGCAGTCATGAACTAGGTTTTAAAAATGTAATAAAATTTTTAAAAAGTGTAACACCGCCATGCCACATATTGGTAAATTGTCTTATAGCTTTTACATACATACATACATAGATTCACGCCTGTTTCCCAGAGGGGTAGGCAGAGACTACGGATTTCCATTTGCTACGATCCTGACACACTTTTCTGGCTTCATTCACTTTCATCACATTCCTCATACACGCCCGTCGGTTCAAGGAGCTCTTAACCTGGCCTTTGTCCAGAACGCCTCCGATCTGATCGAGAAACGTTCGCCTAGGTTTTCCTCTTGCGACTGTTCCATTCACACTAGCCTTATAACATTTCTTAGTCAGTCTTTCTTTCTTTCGTAGTTTTTAACAGTAATATAAATGGTGCAATCATTATCATAAGCTTATTCAGAATCTTGACCTTGCCTACCATAACCTAGATTCTACTCGGTACAATTGTTTGTTAGATCTTTACATAATTGGCTAGTGAGTCCGGGTGCTTTTTGTGTCCGTAAATTGTATGTTTGTACGGTCTTCCGCGACACAACGCTTTACCTTAGTGCGAGAGTCGTCTTCCTTTTTCAGAGCGATCGATTATGTATGTAGTTTATTTATGAATAATGTACATACTTAACTTTGTGTATCCCCGAACCCAACATTTTTATACACATTTACACAACATTTTAGGTCCCACGCAATAGAGAGTGAGTCTATTACCGTCAATCGGGCACACCGCAGACTCTCTGGTATTAAGAATATCCTAACAGGAAAACCCCAGAACACTTTGACCGAACCGGAAATCGAAACTCACGATTGCGCACAGACTTATGCCACAGGACCAACTAGTCTATCGTTAATAAAGTTAAACTCGAGAAGTGGCGCCACTGAATACCGAGGTCGCAAGTTGCAAATCCCGATTCATGATTGATATTCCCTTGTCTGCAATTTGATTAACTATAAATCGACATTATTAAATTGAAAATCGATCTCTAGAATATGCAATATCTAATCTCAATTCTATTAATTTATAATACAGCATACTTATTAAAAGCTCTCACACAAATTAAATATTCATATCTTAATACGCCGTGACAGACAATGTGAGTTCAGTTGGAAATATTACTATTTTCTGACGTGTTTATCCAGACCACTAGCCTGGAAACATGTTTAACATAATACGGTCAAGTAGTAAGGTCGTTTAACTCGTGATTTATATTATTAAGTATCCCTTTTGGTATTAGTCTAACCTTCTTTTCTGCTGAGTTCGACTTATAATATTAAAAGGTACTTTCGGTAGATGATCCGTCTTAGCCAGTTTTTGGGTGACGGTATTAATAAACCAGCTCACTAGAGAAGGTACCAACGTCTTAAAAGATCCCAGTGTTTGTGTAATAACACTGTTACTGAGTTTCGCTAAATTTTGTTAAATCAGTGCACTGTACGCCGGAATGGCTATCAATATCCAAAATTATGAGCTAGAGTAACGCTAAGATTATAACATTATCCTTGAAACAAGGAAAGAGTATTGTATAAGGTTCGCGGACGGCAAACGAATCTTGCATCGTAAAATTTTCATTGTTTTTCGACGGTTGTCTCGAATACGTCGCGCGTCGTTCTTTTATTATCGGTAGCCTTGAGCTCGGATGCAACCGATTCAATCTATCAAACTTTATTAAATTTCTAGTACTTTACAAGTTTCTATTGCTGTACAAGTTTTCTTTATTTGAATACCTGGTTCTTTTGCCCGCGGCTTCATTCGGGTAAATGTAGGTTATTTAAATTTTTATTCCCGGGAACAGTAATTTTTTTTATGAAGATGTAACATTTCTCTACCCCTGACAACGCGTATGTCAAATTTCATGATGATCGGTCGAGTGAAGGTGTGAACGCGTAACAAACAAACATAACAATTGTGTTTATAATATTAGTTAGGATAGAGTTAGGATTTTCAGTGACTTAAATTGGATTAACTTGTTGGGTCAGATATTTTTTTATTTTTTTTATTTTGCTCGTCAAAATGACCACACTCCACCTGATGGTAAGCAGTCGTGTGGTCTAAGAGCAGTGGCCACCACACCGCGCTCATAGTAGCCGAGGCGATGTTGATAAAGTTACCCCAGTTTTAGTTTGCTTTTATGTATGTAAACCAGTCTAATTTTTATATACAGTAACACCCCGAACTTACGCGATAGGTGGGACTGAGCTATAATCGCGTAAGTCGAATTCGCGTAAGTCGGTGTTTAATTTCGTATATAAATACATAATATAATATAAATTACTTAAATTGAAGCCAGAACCTAAAGAAAATAATAATTCAGTCAATATTTTTCAAAGAACCTTATATTTTCCATATATAAAATCGCCAACTGAAGTTATTTTGATTGTAAAAGGCTTCATAAAATCTAAGAAAGTACTTTGACGTCTCAAAGATTTTCGCCCGCAAAATTTCGTCAATTTCTAGACATTAATGTAGGGGCAGTAAGTCTATAATTATAAATCGAGAGATGTGTGACGCTCAAATGAAAGACGAATTAACAAGATTTGAAAAATCGCGTAACTCCAGATTCGCGTAAGTCGCGGTAGCGTAAGTCGAGGTACTACTATACTCGAAAGGCTAGTCTAATGTGTATTACATCCTAATTTCGCCTACTATGGTTTAAGTTCCTACGTAATAAGACGCAAACCTATTTGTAAATTTATAGACAGAAAAATCCAATGTTGGGTAGTAGATCTTTCTATCTACTTTTCTGGATTTTGCGATCGAAGTCGATACCTCATGTAGCAGTCGTATTAATTTCCGCTGCTCCATCGATTATATTAATTACGAATATTTTTTAGTATCCCAACTAATATTATGCGAATGTAAGTTTGTTATTTGGGCTTTTACGTCTTAGCTACTCGACAGATCATCATAAAATGTTGCATACACAATTTCAGGAGTAGTGAAAATCATATAAAGTACCTTTTATCCATAAAAAGTACTGTTCCCGAGAGATAATAATAATAAGTATATATAATAGTGCACAAGTATGTGCGCAAATACAATCGCACTCTCTGTTCCCTAACCCTCATGATTCGATGGGACGGATAATCCGACACGACCGGAGAGATCAGGCGCAGGACCAACGGCTTTACGTGCTTTCCAAGGCCCGTGCCTTTTTATTCATTACAAGCTGACCCGCGCAACTTCATCTGCTTCATATAAGAGAATTTGTCCTGTTTTGCCACATTTTTCATTGCTGCACTGCTCCTATTACTCGTAGCGTGATATAGCCTTCCTTGATAAATGGGCTATCCAACATTAAAATATTTTTCAAATCGAACCAGTAGTTCCTGAGATTAGCATTACTAGACCAAACTAATAGTTTAAATATAATTATATATTTAAACTATTAGTTTGGTCTAGTAGCTAAGGCATCATATTATTATTAACGACTTTGACTCTTAAAGGAGTTTTCTAGTCCTACTCCAATATTCTATCATCTTCGACATTTAGAAATCAACATTCTGTGATTGCGAATAATGTTTCGCCTTTGTGTATACGCTCATTTTCGTTTCAGGGATTTCATTATTATTTATTATGTTACCTTGGCTTCAGGCATCATTGAGTCCATTCAAAACATTCTTTTTCTTATTTCATCTTGTTATAAGCCTTGTATTATTTGCTTTTATGAATATACAAATCATTTATGAGTTATATTTTCTTCTCGTTTATTCTTTGTTTGTTTCTATCTACCCATATCAAACGCAGACCGTATGTTTGTTGGGTGAGAGTGTGGAAATAATTGACGCTACTTTTTGATATGTCTACGTTGGAGACGAGAATAATGTTTTTACGTGTGTTTATATGTACCTACTTACAGTTTATTATATGTTGTTTGTATCGAATAATAATGTTTTTGTCGAAATCGCCTCCAGAGCTAAGCGCTCAGTAGACAGAATCATATTTCACAGTGACGAGCCTGTTATTATCAAATAGAAAGTGAAACGGACTAAGCAGTACCACAATTTTAGTAGTATTCTCCCTAGCGTTTATTATTCCCAAGTTACTTAGAGTCGGTTTTTCTGGTCTAACCGGATTTGACTGGATACCAGTTTTTACACGGAGCGGCTGCCACCTGACTTCCGTAACCCAAAGGCTAACGATACCCTAAGGCTAGACCAGTGTCAGAATATTAGAGGGTACTAACTTCCCAATAACGATTGCCATAGATGTTCATGGCAGCCGGGACCGACGGCTTAACGTGCTCTCCGAGGCACAAAGCACGCGATAATTGTTAAACAATACGCACATAATTCCGAAAAGTCATATAACTTCCGAAAGCCAGAGGTGCGCGACGTGGGTTAATCCCGAGACCCTCTGCATTGCAGTCTGTTGGTCTCCCCACTGAGCTATCGCTGCTATATATATACAATCTTATCTTATGTCTTATGTGCCAGTCAGTGCAGACCGGCGACACTTCGACCCAGTGGGATCTTTTGTGTCCGCCCCAAGATTTAACCCTTAGCTATCTCCTTATGAATGTACTGGATAAGCCGCAGAGTACAATTCAGATATATATAATCTTAGTAGTACTAGCCCATAATTGTGCACGCTTGATGAAATATACCAAGCAATGCCTAATGCGATTCGCCTTGCCGAGCACTGGGCTAAAATCGTTTAAAAACTGTTGCCATCGACACGATAAGAACAAGAGGAAGTAGTACTAGGTTGATTATATAATTTTTCGCCTGCTCGCCTTGTCGACTTTGTGACGTAAGCTTTTATGATTTCGATTTGCAAGTGTATTTGAATTTTGCTGTTACGTAGCTCAAGAGTCAAGGTTCAACGTTAATCAATCGCACTATAGTCGAGTTCAATCCATTTGGATGGAAATGTATACAAACCAAATTGATGTTAAATTTGTGAAATTTATCACATAATTACTTACTAAATTGAATAAGTAACACATTTATCCATATTTTCAACGTTTTCACATGATATCTTAGTGTATTTTAAAGCAATTGGCGTTTGATTAATAAATAATTATTTAATTTGAAAAATCTTAGACGAAAAGTGAGGTTATTTGTCAGATGAAAAAATATCTATAATTTATGATTGCATAAGGTTGTACGCTAAAAAAAATCGTTTATGTCTATTATTTTTAGTAATTGATTAGTTAATCGAAATTTGTTCAACTAAAACTGTTCAACTGTCATTTTGTTCACTTATTAGTCCAATTGACGCTACAATTGGACATCACTAAAATGTCTATGGTCATGTCAATGAACCGTTTGTATACCTTTTGATTTTGTTGTATTGAAATTGACTATAATATATATTTTATTTAAAAGACATCTCCCGCACTATGAATAATGTCTGTGTCGCGGGGGGCTTTACAAACATTCAAACAACGGACACAAAGAATACCCAGACTCGAAAAAACCATTTGTAGATTCGAACCTACAGCACTCGACGTAGGCGCAGCGGTGAGGCGACCACTAAGCCACTACGCCATCCGTGCAGTTGATATTATACAGTACTAGATGTGCCCGCGGTTTCACTCGCGTTTATGGTTACTGCGCCGCTCCTGTAGGTCGCAGCGTGATGTTATATAGCCTTCCTCGATAAATAGGCTATCCAACAATAAAATAATTTTTCAATTCGAACCAGTAGTTCCTGAGATTAGCGCGTTCAACCAAACAAACAAACCCTCTTCAGTTTTATAATATTAATAAATAAATAATAATAATATCAGCCCTGTATTAAACTGTCCTGGGCACGGGCCTCTTCTCAGTGTGAGAAGGGTTAGGCCATAGTCCACCACACTGGCCTAGTGCTGGTTGGTAGACTTCACATATCTTCGAGAACATTATGGAGAACTCTCAGACATGCAGGTTTCCTCGCGATGTTTTCCTTCACCGTTAAAGCAAGCGATAATTAACTATTTAATACGCACATAACTTCGAAAAGTCAGAGATGCGCGCCTTGGGTTCGAACTCAAGACCTCTGCGTGGCAGTCCAATGGTTTCCCACTAGGCTATCGATGCTCACATATAATACACTCGCGTGCAAGTAAATCGACTCAAGGCTCAAGTGCGCATAAAAAGTGATATAACTTAAAAATGCCTTATTTTACCTCTATATAATGTTTTACATAATTATAGCCTAGTAATTAGGCTTTAAAATGGTAGCATAATTTTAGTAATTTAAATAAACACATGTCCTTAGAATGCAACTGAACGCAACCTCCCATAAACTGCTCTGCGCTCTATACACAACTTGCGCGACACAACCCGCTATAAAAACCCCCTGTAATCGTTTTTTCTTATCAGTCGCTCACTAGACGTTGACCTGAACACATCTCTGCAAACTGAAGCCGTCATTTGAAGAAAATTATGGATACAACACCTGAAGAAGCCGCTCAAGTCGTTGCCCTGTTGCAAGAAGGGTTGAACCAGCGAGAAGTCGCTCGTCGGTTGAATATGAGTCAGTCTGCTGTCTCGAGAGTGTACAGGAGGTTTCAAGAGAGTGGTGCCTTCACTCGGCGGCCTAATACCAGCCGACGCCGTGCACCTCGGAGCGTGACGACCGGTTTTTGGTCTCGACCTCTCTCCGAAATCGACACCTTACCGGCGTGGATGTGCAGCAGGAGCTACGTCAAGTTCGCGGAGTAACTGTCAGTCAGTGGACAGTTAGAAGAAGGTTGAAGGAAGCTAACATTACTCCGAAAAGACCCGCTACAGGCCCGAAGTTGACCACAGCCCACCGTCAAGCACGCCTTCACTTTGCTCGAGAGCACTTGGATTGGAGCATAGAGCAATGGCAGTCGGTCCTGTTCACAGATGAGACGAGGATGTGTCTCCATGGCAGCGACAGGAGAGGTCGGGTGTACCGGCGTCCTGGTGAACGGTTTTCACAGTGCTGCTTTGTTGAAACCGTTGCATATGGTGGCGGTTCTTGCATGATGTGGGCTGGAATTTCCTTAGAAGCAAAAACGGACCTTGTTTTCGTTCCTGGGGGAGGCCGGAGAGGAGGTCTGACCAGTGATCGTTACATTGAAAATGTTCTACTGGATCAAGTTGTCCCTTATCAAGGCTTTATTGGGGATAATTTCATCTTGATGCATGACAATGCCCGATGTCACACTGCTCGGGCCACACGTGAGTTCCTGAGTGAAGTTGGAATTCACACTATGGATTGGCCAGCGCTCAGCCCCGATTTAAATCCCATTGAGCACATATGGGACGAGCTCAAAAGTAAAGTTAGGGCGAGGAATCCAGCTCCGACAAACATCAATGAGCTCAAGACTGCGTTGGTAGAAGAGTGGGGCCGAATACCACAATCATCAATTAAAAAGTTGATAAGGTCGATGAAGAATCGCTTGAGAGCAGTGATCAGGGCTAGAGGAGGGAACACCAAATATTGACACGAATAAATTTTTTATCTTATGCACATTTTGTTTCATTTATACCCAATAACCCCCATACTGTGAAATTGTATAAATTTTCAAATTTTTTTACAATATCTTTGACATTCACCTTTTTACTAACCTACTGAATCGATTTTCATGCAACTTACATAATTTTAAAGCTCAATTACTAGGCTTTAATTATGTAAAACATTATATAGAGGTAAAATAAGGCATTTTTAAGTTATATCACTTTTTATGCGCACTTGAGGCTTGAGTCGATTTACTTGCACGCGAGTGTATTAGTATAGATTAAATATTTCTAGCCAGATTTGATTTACATACAGTTCTGAGTAATGTTTCGCCACGTGTACATAACGAATTATATGTATAAATCACAATCAGACTATAACTATCTATGGATCACATGAATGTTCGCTCGTCGCTGCCCAATATTATGTATTATGTTAACTACTTTGTTTATATAAGCCTACTAGCTATCTCGCGCAACTTTGTCTGCTTCACATTAGATAATTGTAGCCGGTAAAAAAAAAAAAGAATCTATCATATCTTTTAAGTTGGATCAAATTACAGATGGTTACAAAGTTTAATCAAAATCGGTTCAGTAGTTTAGGAGTCCATAGCGGACATAAAACGTGACACGTAATTTATATATATTAAGACATTCAACTGTTCGGTACAAGCCTCTCACTTACAAATTATGGTTAGAATTAAGAATTAGACCATGCAAGACGTCTTTCGTTAGCTTCTCCAATGTCGATCCAGTTTAATTAATTTAATAAATAAATATAATCGGAAATCTTTTACTCCTGACCATTAAATTATATTAAGATGACTTAAATCATTCTTGATCTTCAGTCTAAATATTTAAGATTAGATTTACAATCATTTTATACCATATCGATAAATCGATAATATTTTTGCTCAAAACTTTATTAGAAATAAAATACTAATGTAACCTGTTCAATAACTGCGCTTTTAACGGTCCTATAAAATATTACACTTATAGGTTCTAACGATCGAAATCTATTACACTTAATTTTTTATATCTTTTGTGACATCTTTAAACTGTCGTCAATAAAGTTATTCATTATCTGGTCTATTTGTGATATGCATATACATCGTATCATTCGAATTTCATTTGCTGGTATTCGTCTTTGAGACGTTGCGTTATTGACATAGCCAATTTAATCCTAATTAAAGACAAAGATTTTTCTAAGTAATTCATCAAAAGAACATGGCAAAAGATACCATTAATCTGTACAACGCTTTGATTGTACTACTTTATAAGATAGTAAAAATATGCAAACAGCGCTACGAATCGCCGTCTCTTTGATATCTAAATCCTTGGTCAAATCTTTTTCATCTCCTTCTAAGAACATCTTATCTGCATTTAAATCGGCTGTTTTTAAAAGGGCACCGTTCTCTCTTCCATTATCAACTGTACATACATAACTGTCTATGTAAAAGAAAGTAAATAACTTTACCAAAATTGAATTACGACAGCAGTAACTCCGTCTTAATTAGAATCTCAGGAAAACATTCTAATGAAAGCATTGACAATTAAAAAGAGACATTTTCCTCTAAAGAATTCTGGAGCCCGGTATGCCGACCTCTTTGTTGTATAAACATTCACTTTATATTCTCAGTGCTGTTTAATAAAGGTATACTACACAAATATTTTTAGTACGGCATCTCCTTGTTACGTAAAGGTTTCAGAGTGAAGGTAAACTGTTTTCTTTTATCATTTTCGTTTCATTTTTAGAGCCCGATAATGTTATTACAGTAGTAACAAGTAACTACCTTCTTTGTGTATGTACTTACTCAGTTATACTAGTATTGTTATGCGCAAATATTGTGGCATCTGATGCTAGTCTACTCAGAAGATCTGACAGAGTTTGTACGGAGCGACATTTGATATAAGCAAACTAACGAGATGTCATAAACTTATACTAGATAGATTTTAGAGAGATCTGTCCATAGCAGTCTGGATCAATTGCGTACTCTGTTTATATCTAACGGCTACCATTCTAAATAGGGAACCGCGGCAACAAAGACAGTCGTGATATTCAAACAGTATACAATAAAATGAGCTGTCATTTTTAAAATATGAATCCAAGTATGGACTTGGATTCATATTTTAAAAATGACAGCTCATTGGTCATTTATTCATATTATGGAGTAATTATGGAATTACTCCATAATATGAATAAATGACCACGATTAAAACGTTTAAGTTTTGTCTAATTAAAATATGCTTTAAACCCTAATAGCTCCAAGCTGATTTCAATTAATTCGGCACCAATATAAATACGTTACACTAACATTGTAAAGTAAATAAAATTTAAATTAACCAAACAGAACTCAAACATATTAATCAAGGCAATTTCGGTTTGTTAACTAAATCGAAAAGTTCTTCAGTCCACAATTTTCGCTTGTTACAAAATGTTTAAAATATGGTTTAAGTGATGTTGGATAAACAAATCCTTTTGAACAAGCTTTGTTAAGCCATCGCCTTTATTAGGAGAATAATCTTATTTTCTAGTGTCACCCAATGTCACCTTTTATTCACAAGTTTCTCTGCTGTCGACCTCAGGGCAAAAACTTCACTACTACATACATACATAGATTCGCGCCTGTTTCCCAGAGGGGTAGGCAGAGACTACGGATTTACATACTTCACTACTAGTTCTAAGAAAATAAAAATACTACTGAGCGATTCCTTTAAATTGCGTTGAAGAAGGCTCTTGTAACTTTGTAATCAAATGAAATTTTCTTAAGAAGTTTGATAATACTTGTGATGTGGGATGGATGTACTGTGAAATCTATTTTTGTTTAACGTTAAAATATATTATGCCGCCTGACCAACTCCTAGTTTTTAAATTAAAGCTACATGATTTTAATCAAACTGTTATTACATTATTAACAAACTTACATCAACTAGGTACTAATCACGCGTACCTGTCTTGACATAGGTACGCACTCATCTACGCAAAATACATAGAGAATTACCACACATGGATTTCGGTCTTGTATGTAACATTATAATCTATACTAATATTATACGTAGGAAAGATTCGATTTTTTGTTTGTTTGTAAGGATTTAATTCAAAAATTACTCAACCGATATTAATAATTCTTTCACCATTAGAAAGCTATATTATCAACGAGTAACATAGGCTATATTTTATTTAAAAAAGTATTGTTACTAACCGAACCTTACCTACTTTTACGCGAGATAAAAAGCTAGTATACCTAATATGTAATAATATCAGACCTGTATATAAACTGTCCCACGGCTGCGCCAGAGCCTCTTGTCAGTGTGAGAAGGATAAGGCCATAGCCCACTACGCTAGCTCAGTGCGGGTTGTCAGGCTTCACCTATCTTCGAGAACATTATGGTGAATCCTCAGACATGCAGGTCCACGATGATTCCCTTCACCGTTAAAGCAAGCGATAATTAACTATTTAATACGCATATAACTTCGAAAGTCAGAAATGCGAGCCTTGGCAACAAACTGGAGATCTCCCATATCACTGGTTTTCATTTACTTTGTTTTTATGTAATATGTCTGTACAAATAACATCGTTACATATTCAATAGTCATATTCGTTTAATATAAAACATAAACAAATGATCCAGAGATTTCTGTACCGTGTCTGGATGTACTTAATTATTTCAATTGTGTTTGCTAAGCGCTCTATTACACAGGCATTATCCCAAGCGCCCGAGTCAAGTTTCCAGAACAATACTATAACAGAAATATCAGAAACAGATATAGAAGTTACCTTGTAATAAATAATTAATATTAGGTATTACAAGTCCTTTTGAACAAGCTTTGTTAATCTGGTAATACCAGAGGCTATTTGGAAAATTCACGAACCTACAGATTTATTAATAGCTTTACTTAAGAATTGCCATAATATGTAGCTCTCAGTCACAGCGGTGTGACGACGGGCTTAATATGAGGCAGAGGAATCTTCTTACATGAAGATTTACTTAGAATCTTGTTGCAGAGGAAAATTGTCAGAGAAAAAGGCTTTTGGCATTATATTAAGTTGTTATTTTAAAAAAGTAACTTAATCTTTTATTTGTCAGTAGCATATGAGTTTGGTGTGTGTAGCCAACAACCAAATACTCAAGACATTCATGAAACCAAAATATTGGTTTTGAGACACAGTAAAACGTAAGTATTTGTCAAATTAACTTCAAGTATTTGGTATAACTTTGATGTGAAAAAAATTGGTTGTCTGTAAAGTCGGTTTACGGACGATAGTTTAACGTGACAACGTCATAACGTGCCTTTGCTCGCTCGTATAGCGCTCTCGCTCCGATCGTAACGTTACAATGAGCGTAACGGGACAATGAGCGTAACGGGACAATGAGCGTAACGGGACAATGAGTCATCCTTTTTCGTGCGTGCAGCCGGCGTTCATCGATTTATTAGACGTTGTCACGTCAAAAATATTTCATAGATCCTATTAACCTTTTTTTAAATGTGTGTCGCGGAGTCCTTTGAATTTTAGTCCTTTGTAATTTGAATGTTTATTCAAACAACGGATACAAAGAACTCGCTAGACTCAGAACAACTATTTATGGATCACACAATTTTGTGTCCCGTGTGGGGATCGAACGTACAACACTTGGCGTGGCGGCAGTGGCGAGGCGACCACTTAGGCTTCATTCACACGTGCCACAACCACACCACATGGACGCGACAAAAGGTGATCAAGCAGTGGTTACGTGTGAAGAGTGTCGCTGCAGCTTTTTGCAGTTGCGTTGTGGTTCCTACAAAATGTGGATGTGGTTAAGTTGTCGTTAGTAGTTGCGATTTGGTTGCGACGACGCAATGACGCTCACGAGTGCAGACAGGGCAGGACAGGGCGCAGGCGTAGGCGACGCAGCGTTGTATCTGCGATGTAGCCGGACGCTAGTTCGCGATGTCGCTGGTGGTTGCGTTGTGGTACCCACGTGGTCGATAAAGACGACAAAATGTGATCCGTGTAAATTCTACTATTCATTTTCAATACAAAATTGCGCTCGCCCACGTAGTGTAGTTGTGGTTGTAGTGTGGTTGTGGTATGTGTGAAACAAGCCTAAAACCACTCGCCATTTTTGCAGTAAATATAGATAATCATTAGTTACAATTAGACGACCCGTACGCGTGTTTGCGACCTTATCAAATAACGCATAATAAACAGCTCATAATAAGCTTATGATTCTCTTCGACTAATTAATTAGTAAGTTCAATGTATTCATATTAAAATTCAAATATCTATTGATACATTGTAATGTAACAATGTAAGACATTTCATATTGATTACAAAATTAAATAGAAGCACCAGCTATAAAATATTTTCTTTAGACCTTTCGAGATGGAGTATATGTAAATTAATTGTAGTAAATATAATATAATTGGAATTATTCAAAGCTTCGGGACTTGATTTTAAAAACTACTAGATGATCAGTTAGGGCGCAATGTACAGCGCGGCTACAACGCTGCCGCCACGCAGCCGTCACTAGTCTATCGATGAATTATTGCGCGGCAGTAGCGCGAGTGCAGCGCTCCAGTCGCGCGTTTTTATTTATATGGATTAATAAAACAGCGTGGCCACAGCATTGCAGCCGCGCTGTACATTGCGGCAAATTTGAAGGCGCCCTTACTGTCAAATATGCATAGTGTATATAAAAAATACAGCGTTAGCTTAGTGGGAGACTATTGGCTGCCGCGCAAAGGTCTCGAGTTCGATCCCAAGGCACGCATTTCTGACTTTTCGAAGTTATGTACTTATTAAATTATTAATTATCGCTCACTTTAACGGTGAAGAAAAATATCGTGAGGAATCCTGCATGTCAGAGACGTCTCTATAATGTTCTCGATGATATGTGGAGTCTGCCAACGTGCACTAGGCCGGCGAGTTGAACTATGGCCTAACCTTTCTGACACTGAGAAGGCCCGTGCCCATTTGTGTTGCCAAGTGGGACAGTTTAATATAGGGCTGATATTATTATTATCATATAAGATACCCTGTTGTTACATGGTATTAAATAGCTTACTTTTTAATAGTTGTAAAATTTGCTAGGATATTTTTAATGCCTTCATTTTACTGTACGAATCTAAGCAGAGTGTTACAGATTGTTTTTCAGAACAGGAAAAAACCATGTGTGATCTATAAGTATTTGGTTGGAATTTGTGTCTTTATTAGTTGTTTATATGTTTTACAGACAATGGCCCAGCCAAAATGCAAGTGGACTAAAAAGTATCTAGTTATTAGTTTGGGCTAGATGGTGTTGTGTATATGTGATAGAATATTATATTATATTATCTAACTAAATTACTGAACTGCCTCGTTGTTCCGACGACAAAAATGCCTTTACGTAAAGTAGTGACCGTATGGTATTGCAGGTTGTTTTTCAGACCAGGACAAACCATGTGTGATCCATAAGTATTTGGTTGGATTTGTGTCTTTATTAGTTGTTTCAATGTTTTACAAACATTAAACGTGAAGAAACAGACATTATGCCAATATGCAAGCCGAATAAAAAGTAACTGATATTCTGAACATCCTAGTTGGTCCAAAGACAAAAATGCCTTTATGTAAAGTAGTGACCATGAGATCTAAACTCAAATTACGGGTCAAACATATAGATTTTATAAAAGCGAATTTTCAGGCACAGTACGGGGTCTGGAGCTGTCCAGACAACAATACACTCGCCATCTATTATGTAAAAATAAAAACATGGCTGGCGAAATATATTTATTTTACATGTGGTTTTTACGATTAGGTACCTCCGGTGCCTTATAATCCCTAGTTTCTGTTCTATCATCAAGAAATAAATATATATATTTAAATCAGTTCTGTCTGATTGTTTGAATGCAGCATGTATACGTACAACCATACAGAAAAATTTTGGTTAAGAGTAAATTAGAACCTAAATTTATACATATACCTAATAAATTGTATCATAGGAGATATATTTAAGAAAAATAATTTGAGGTGTCTTTATAGGAGCTATAGAAGCTGAAACAAATATTTTAGACTTTTTTGCCTGTCTGTATGTTTGTGTGCGTATTACGCAAAAAGTTTGCATGAAATTGAATGCAGTTTGCACAGTAGTATTGCTGAAAGCCTAAGTTAAAATCTGGTGCATATTTCACCTAGAAGTCGAATGTTATGTGTACAGATCAGCTTCTTACATGAAAGGAAAGAAAAAAGTATAAATACGTACCTATTTCCAACTACCACACGTTCGAAATCGCGGGCAAAAGCTAGTAATTCAATAATCGTAATAAACATGGATAGGTATGACTTTTTTTCAGGGGCAAAGGTCTGCCTTGTTTGTCGGTCCTTTGCCAGAGACTACGGCTTTCATAGCTGCGATCCTGGCATGTCCTTTGCTTAGGTTTTGGGCGCTTAACCTGTCCTTCAGAATGCCTCCGATACTACTAAATAAAACATGTTCCCTTTAAACATTTGTTTACCATACAGTGCTCATTACTTTAAAATAATCATACTGAAATGTCAAGTAGCAATTACTTAGTAATAGTTCGCTCGGTGAAGGACTGTAAACAGAAAACGCGTAGTGTGTTCACTCCGCACATTACAACAATGTTTTGCTCTCTCGGCTCTGCTAATAGGACATTTTGAGTGTCGTTACATGCATGCCCGACATTCGAGTGCTCCACGTTTTAGTTAATATTTTAAACACAATTATTTTACAGCAAAATAATCAAACTCACTGAGAGGTAGAGTACTGTGGGAAATGTAGGATATTTGAACCGAGAGGAAACTGTGGGAATTGCCTCCAGCTTACAGAAGATCGAAGGCAAATGGCTTTTTGTTCCTTTTTTGCTGAGAATAAGGTGTCCAATGCTCTTTAAGCAGACGCTGCTTTCAGTGGAGGCATCAATACTTTGTGTTCCTATAGATTTAGCAAATTTGGGAACACGCGATACTCCTTCATGTTTAGTGTCCTTAGTCTTAATACTGCGAGACCGGTATGCTTGTTTGACGCCTAGTAAGTCTGATCTTTACTTAATTTTATTGGGTTCAGTGTCAAAATTTATGACATTACTATAACAAGGATAACAGAGAAACTGTCAAAGGCGTGTAATTGATTCAAACTTTTAGAGTGACATTTGTCTGGATCGGTACACTTATCAGTGTCTTTAAACTGTAGGTATATTCCGAATCTATTATTTACATTAACTTGTTTGTTACTTATGAATCATTACGTCCATGGGCCGATTGAGATTATACCAGGAAAATTGGTGCTATAAATAATGTTACAGTAGGTAGAGTAATATCAGGTTTATATGAGTTACAAATGTAACAACGCAGTAAAAACTTGAAGTGCTCAAATATTCCTTTGGTTCGTGCTTAAGTTTCTCTTCTATATTTATATAATTAAAAGTGGTCACGGGTCTCTTCTCAGTGAGAGAAGGGTTAGGCCGTACTTTATCATGCTATCCCTATGCGGGTTGCCAAACTACATATCTTTAAAAATATTATGGAGAACTTTCAGATATGTAGGTTGCACAATGTTTACTTCTACCGTTCAAGCGAGAATTACTTAACTATTTCATACGCACGTAACGTCAAAATGTCGGACGTGCATACCTTAGGATCGAACTCAAGGCGTCTAGGTGGCAGTCCAATGGTCTTCCACTAGGCTTATAATGTACTAAGTACTTGCTACTTTGTAAATGTTTCTGCATATAATTTGGCTATCATCTAGCTGTATTTGTACATCTCTTTGTCAGACTGAAATTTTACATCGATAACATGTCTCGACTTTGTGACTTTGTATGAGAACCCATCACAGTTAAAGGCAGGCTACAAAAGGGCCATTATATTTTACTATATTTTAACGGTAATACGTCAGCCAATGGAGTATACATTAATGCTTTTCATTCTTATCTGTACTCATAACGAACCGTAACATTACACACCTTTTATATATATTACATTATTATTACTGGCCACCTAGTGGTCGAAAGTCGACCGTTATTCTTTTTTATTTTATGAATTTCACCTCTATGCCCTTCTCTTCTTTATAAACTTTAACTATGCCTTATCTCAAACTCCTCGGTACACGCAATATTTTTAATATGCAATATATTTAATATATAAAATGCTAGACATAATTAAAAATCTATTTATTATTGTTAAATACGTGTGGAAATGTTTCTCTTCTCTCTTAGCGTATTAATTAATACATCTCCCAATGGGAGAGGAACATATGTGTATCACGCCTACAATTAACTAGTTATGTTTAGGTTTCATTGTTAAGGGAACTGATTATTTAAGCATTAGACTGTTTTTTATGAATTGCCTTTGTTCTACGGTTGCCTTGATGCTGCCTAACGACACACTTGATATATCTTGCTAAATGAAAAATCCTTGATGATTTGTAATATATTCATTTTCTTGATACACGAGTTTATCTTGCAAATGACTTATTGTAAAGTAACTAATTGAAACAAATAAATGTGTAAGTATTGCAATGCGCTGACGCGGTCAAGTGCGCGGTGTGTCGCTGACGCGGTAACTTGCGAGGTTAATAAACCGAACAGCCTTTAAGAAAAATTTAATTACAATTCACCTGATACGAAATTAGATTCCCTTCAGCTTTCTTAATTGCCTGCGTACTATACCTAATATGCCATGTTAACACTATCCTATCTATTTTGTTTCAGGTAATTTCATCTATAATTCGCTCGATAAATCAACCAAGACAGGGTCTTGAATAATGGTTAGTGGTCGTCGAACAATCGCCTTCATTATTACGAACACTATAATTCTTGGCAGAATGTTCTTGATACTACAGTATTTAAATATGTGTGGTAAAGATCTGCCTAACCTCATCTCATTAATTCAAGGTCAAAATAAACATTTTCTCGGTAAAGTACCTACAAATATTAAAGTTTTTTTTTTGATAGAAAAGTAAAGGACTTGTATGAAATATCCACTTGTAGCTTTGCCAGCAGACATAAGTCAATTTGGTCTGTGTTACCCTGAGAAGATTAATGGAATTGTTAGAATTGTTAGATTTGTTCAGACTGACTTCGAAAAATAAATGTTGAGTGCTTACGACTTAGTCGCTTGGTCGCCGCAAGCTACAAAAACGCATTATGACTTGTTCAACATAATACAACAAAAATTCCGTTGTATTTTTTATTTATAGATTCAAATTCAAATTCCTGTTTTTATAAAAATGTGCCCATGTCATTTTTATTAGATTGTAATCAATATTGAACAAAACTCGTATTTTGAAGATTGGCCATATTACTACATAGTATATGAATTTAACACGAACAACTACTACCCCTACATACTTTCTCTAATATATGTATATAATAATAAATGTCTGTAATATTAAACTTTACGTCTCCCCGTGACCATGGCTGCTAGAAAGCAACCGAAACGTCGGAGAAAGTGTAAACTTAAATATAAATAATTTAATTAGCTTAAAATTAGAAGTCTCTAAATTTTTGAGTTTTTAAAATTTAATAAAGCGTATTTAATCGCTTTGTTTATTTAAATTATGTGTTAAATAAACAACGCGATAAAATCCGTATAAAGTAGTTTAATTTCAATGAATGTTTACATTAGAGATTTTTTGGAAACTTATCGTCCATTTGGATTGAACCCTAAAATAAGTTTTGTTCGTTCGTTTATTTATTTATTTGCTACGGTATCACGTTAAAATTATAAACAGATTTTGATGCTTTATGGAAGTTCGATGGCGTGAGTCACGTCCAATCACTATTCATCATATTTCCATCCAATTCAGTAGACTGGACATTTGATGTCCTCTAACTAAAAGGCCCTTAAGTGCTGTGGAACGCATACCTATTGTCTAACGTCGTTTTAATCAACGGACAGAGTTATAGTGTGGTCTGTTTGATTGACATCACGGGCAAAATCGAGCTAGGACTAATTATAGTAATAAAAAACGGGTTGCACTCCGGCAGTGACGGCAGAAGTGAAAACTTGAATATTAACGTTGTGCATTTTTGATATTTTGGAATGGTTAGGAAATAATTTTGCACGAATTGCTTTAATTATCAGTATAAAAGTACTATAATTTATGTGGTAAAATACAATATTCATTTATTGCGCTATCGTACACAAACATGATAATTCTCCCTCCGTCTTACGAATTTTCGATCAGGTCACGTGTCCTGACGCGAGTTTAACATTTTTTACCCATCACAAAAAAAGTGCAAAACGCCGCTAAAGAAATTTTTACTTCAAAAATGTATACAACATATTCTTAAATATTTATGGGTAAGTCACTCTTTGTCCTTTTAAAAAAACAACTCCCTCACTAGGAATATTTCCTGTGTCGTGGGGGACTTTACAACATTCAAACACCGGACACAAAAAACACTCGGACTCGAAACAACCATTTGTGGAACATACTAATTGTTGTCTCGTGTGGGATTCGAATCCACAACACTCTGTGCAGTGGCAGTGCCGAGGCAATCACTTAAACCACTACGCCATCCTTACAGTCAATTATCATTACTTACAAGTAGACGACCCGTACGCTTGTTAGCGACCTTATCAAAGAAATCATAACGCATATAAAGAGTTCATAATCCTAACCTAATATTATAAATGCGAATGTGAGTTTGTTTGTTATGCTTCCACGCCTTAACTGCTCGACCGCCTTCCGTGCAGTCACTGAACCGGCTATTGATTGTGCTATTATTTTAAGAAACGAATAATCTTGCAAATAAGGGTCATTTCTGTATAATATAGAGGTTTAGTTGTCTCCTGACCTCCCATAATCTAATGGGTGTATTCGCGCCGGCCAAATGTGGGTTGGCAGACAGTGCCACTGTCGTGTTTGCCGAATATTTTCGCGACCTATTTGGCATTGCCTGCGTAGAATTCGTGTCCTGGTTCCTATTTATTAGTTGACGTCGCAGTGACCGATAATTAACTATTTATTAAGCATATAACTTCAAAAAGTCAAAGTTGCTTGCCGTCCGTTCAAACTTGAAGCCTCTGAGTGGCAGACCACCAGTCTTCCGCTAGGCGGTCCCTGCTGTGGAATAAGTGTAAGGAAAATATATTAACATATTTTGAACAGCCTATCTATATTTACTATTTCCTATTTAACTAGATTTTGTCTGTGGCTTCGCTCGCGTTTTAATCTAGATTTTGTGAATTCCTCGGAAAAGTACCTACTTTTTTTTTAGTGAAATATATCCTTTTCTGTACTGTTAACGTTTTTGCGTAATTACATAATGATGGGTCGAGTAGTTAAGGCGTGAAACCGTAGCAAACAGACAAACTAACATACACATTTGTAATATTAGTTAGGATATCTTGAATGACACATAAGTCGGATGTTACACGAATGCATCCTACTGTTGTTTGCGTTCGACGGAGCGACGATTGATGAAATTAAATAGCACTATGCGTATATAATGTACTAGCTGACCCGCGCAACTTCGTCTGCTTCATATAAGAGAATTTTCCCCGTTTCTGCAACATTTTTCATTGCTGCTCCGCTCCTATGTCGTAGCGTGATGTTATATAGCCTATAGCCTTCCTCGATAAATGGGCTATCCAACAATGAAATAATTTTTCAAATCAAACCAGTAGTTTCTGAGATTAGCGCGATCAAACAAACTCTTCAGCTTTATAATATTAGTAGGTATAGATGTATTAGTATAGATTTCTCAGTGGATGCGCATAGGTCTCACGCACAATTTTAATAGAAATGTTCAAATTCTTCTGCTTCTCTTAGTAAACAATACTGTTTACAGTCCATGTTTTCTTTACTTGTCTTATTTGGTAAACATATGTTACTCGCATGAATAACACGAGATTTCGCAACAATATTAAGTAAATTTTAAGATTTGTTTTAATGATTTGATGTTCGTAAGGTCCGGCATACGGCATACGATATGACCCAAAAAACTGGTTCAAATTAACAATGTATACAAACAATGTAAAAATCAAATTATTGTAGCAAAATTTAATGTGACCACGGATAGGTTATGACCGAGATAATTTGACATTTTGAAATGCTATATTGTATTTGTATCGTGGCGATCAGACATGCTATTGCATATATGTAGGTATATGAATGATTGTAATACACAAGAGATAAAATTTAAAAGATAAATTTATAAGTGATAGATACTTAAATTGACAAGTGACATACCTAGATCGGCCAGCCGGTAAGCCGCCGAACGCATAATTATTGATTTTATCATATTGGTAGATGTTCTTATAGCTGTTAAAAGTTATAGATGAAAAGGATGTTCGCAAAACATCAGGCAGATGAACCTTTTAATGTGGCTTTAGTTTTGCCTGTTCAGATCTCGAATTTTGTTTGAATATTTCGAATCTAAAACTGATATACATACAAACATATGTTTAATAATTGGTAATTGACTTGGACGTCCTCGAAAAGGAATGGCTGGGAATATTTTCAAACAGAGTGGTTTGGAAGTCCAAGGGCGAGACTTTTGCCCAGCAGTGGGGATAACAAACGGCTGTTTGATACTATTTACAGATATATATAAGCTAGAAGTTTTCAAAATATAAATTCTGTTAACAATTGCAATAAGACCCAAGTTCTTTAAATGATTGTTTAATTACCAGAGCTCTATAATTCTCCCCTACAGAATTAATTAAGAATCGTTTTGAAATAGTTTCAGGCGCCACATTTATTTATGGACATATTTTATTTAAATGCGTAATATGAACAAGAACTTTTAAATTGTTTATACAGTGTAATGGGCTTCTCATTAATTTGTTTGAGCTTATAAATATTAGCTTATTTTCTTTGTATATTTAACCACTCGGAATGGAACCTTCAGATATTTTTGTTTTGGTATCAACGACAAGGTTTTCTCATCACCGTCTGTATCTGAGTGTATACTTTACTATCATTTGCGCGTGGCTTCGCTCGCGTAAAAGTAGCTTAGGTTAGGTTATGTTAGTAACAGTACCTGCTTTTTTTTAAATATAGCATAAGTTACTCCATAATTATATAAACAGTAGGTTCCGAATATGTTGTTATTCTTAGCGGGCTTATGTTTAGCCGTGTATAATAAATGATAGTGCATTTAATGATGGAGCAAGCTAACCCATAAAAACATGGTATTTTAGTCATACTTCATCTCTATAGCATTTTAATATCCATATATTCTTTAATTGGGTACCACAATACAGCCGATGGCGACGGGCAGATCTAACAGCGATAGTGGGCAGATCTGGACGCCTTGGAAGGGACTGGCAGGCGATATCAACTAACAGAGTGATTTGGAAACCCAAGGGAGAGACTTTTGTCCAGCAATAGGACATATCAGTAAGCTAATCAATAGAATAAAATAAAAAATATTCCTTAAGAACAAAGACGCTGTGGTGCCAGCAAGAAAATCAAGTCTGTTTCTCTTGTTGCGTTGGTAGCTTAGGAATGCCTTTTCATAAGGTTTACAACGTGCGTTTTTCAAAAATCCATAAGCTATGGTAGTCGATGTTTACTTTTTAAAACAAAATATTTAAAACACTATATCTATATATTAATACGTGAAGCGAAAACTTTGTATCCCTTTTTACGAAAATTGGGCGGACAGAGGAGTATGAAATTTCGCACATTTATAGTTTATACAGAGAAGAAGTGACGAATGCTAATATTTATATAAAATATTTATAATAAATACATTAAATTAATGAAAAAGCACTACACGCACACAACCATGTATTTGACACACGCAGTCGAAGCGCGTAACTATGGTTACATATATCAATATATAATGACATAATATGTCAGCAATATCTTACAGACAAACTTTGGTCGAATTTCGAGCACTAGGCGACCGCTAGTAATATTAAGACCGTGAAAATGAGGGCTAACGTGTCACTTTTGTAAGAGAGATCAACCAATCCCTGATTCTTAAAGGCTACTTTAATATTGGAAACCACACGCGATCTAGCGGAGTAGAACCATTTTGACAAACGAGTATTATAAAGAAAACTTTAAAGAAAATCAATAAATATTGGGAAATGGCGAAGCAAGCGTCGGTACGATACGGTAACCGTTTGCCAAGCATATTGCGCGCAGGAAAGAGTGTGTCGTTTGCCATAGTTTAAGTTTATATAGAGAAGGAGTGCACAAAACTAAACATTGCTGTGGAATTTGATCACTGGGTACATACCCCCCTTATGGTAAGCGGTTGGACAAAAATATGGTCATGTTCCGATGGTCTGCCGAACATCTTTGGAACTTCATACTTCATGCTATTATGTCACACTTGCCGTTGACTCCATATATAAATATTGGAGAGGTATCAGTTGATCCTATGCCCGTACCACTCCTCATAAAGCTGCTCAAATTGATACGCAGCTGTTTAAACCTCCATGAAAAATGTTATTGCCAGCAGAGCCATAAAAATCTTACCGTTAGGTACTTCCACAGTTAGGAATCC
Source organism: Catocala sponsa (assembly GCA_963564715.1). NCBI lineage: Eukaryota > Metazoa > Arthropoda > Insecta > Lepidoptera > Erebidae > Catocala > Catocala sponsa. Next base: position 5,558,794 of record OY751346.1, on the reverse strand, counting down.
GTATTTATCCTTAGGTCCGATACAGACGTACCAGTTTTAGTACTTGCGATTAGTGAATATGCAATCTTATGTCTATGTTTTGCAATTCCACGATCATATCTGCAGCTTTAGCGATCAAGAAAGTTAGGATGAGGCGACGCTTTTTGATGCTATTCAAACCTGGGATTTGGCTGAAACAGCAGTAATTATAATCCTTCAGTAAGCAAGGTTTAAACAACAGTAGTATACCAGACTCCTTCCAAGGCGCAGAATTAGCGAATGCAATTCCTGTGTGTGAGGTCTCCGGACCGAACTTGGGTCGGACAAAGTATTATTAAAGTTTATCTGTCAAGAAATTTTTGGTAGCAGCAAGGAGTCTGAAATAGTGTTCGGTGGACGGCTATAAACTTGCCCTAACGTGGGACCTAAAATCTAAGCTTATTAAGTGTAATACTTTTCTGCCTATCTTTTCGAGGTAATAGGCGTGATACTCTATATAACTTGTGTTTTTGCTTCTTTAATATGGCAATCGAATGAATCGCAGGAATTCATGGAAATCACAGCGTCATGTCGATGTGGCTCTTGTCTACTTAGACCCTAAGATTGTTCTATCGATCTTTACTTTACTTACAGTATATACCGTGTGTTTTTGCTTCTTTAATATGACAATCGAACGAATCGCAAGAATTTAAGGACGCAGTGTCATGTTGGTGTTGGCTCTTGTTTACTTACGGCCGCATTCTATATCCGATCTCAATCGAAATATTGCTGAGTTAGAATTTTGACATATTTTCTATGGAAGATTTGTCAACATTCTAACTCAGATAGCAATATTTCGATTGAGATTGGATGTAAAAACCGGCCGTTAGGCTCTAAGAGTATTCTATCGATCTTTACTGTATGTGTCGTGAGTTTCTGCTTTTTTAATATCGCAGTCAAGCGAATCGCAAGAATTCAAGGAAATCGCAGTGTCATGTCGATGTTGGCTCGTCTACTCAGGCCTTAAGAGTGTTCCATCGATCTTCACTTTGAGTGTGTAAATCACTTTTCAATCTACTAATGTGTTGGTTTACTTTCGTATATGTATACGTGCTTTCGTTTACTCCGATGACTTGGCACACCCGCACTGGAAACGCGGTGTCATGGAAACCTTATGGCGCGGTATATTGGATAGCTTTGTTTGATCAATAAATATGGCTATATGAATGGACTGGGGAAAGGAGCAGATGTTCGATATAAAAGAGTTTCGCGAAAGTTAAGTCCATACAAGTTTCAATATTGACTGTGCAGATGGCGTGGGTTTGTGTTTTAAGTGGTTGGCAATTTATTTATTTATTTATTTATTTATTTATTTATAACACATCCCACACAACCATTACAGGAAGCCCAATGCGATTGTGGGGCCAAAATGCACACATAATACTCAAAACTTAAATATATAATACATAACAAAAATTAAAATTTAAAAATAAACAAAGAAAATTGACAAAATCGTAAACCTAAATTATGAAATTAAAATATTATCATACACACTATTTATATGCTACTACATATAGAATTGCTTTTGCGAGTTCGTTCAGGTTACAGGAGAAGATATCAATTTTAGTGCTGAGCTCGTTGATTACCCTTGCAGTTTCGATTCACAAAAGACTTAAGTTTTTATAAGTACCTACAAATATTTAGTTCCTTGTTGCAGTACAAATAGTTTGCCTTCAAAGGACCTACATTCCTTTCTTTATAATGATTTATAATAAAATGCATTTAATTAAAATAACAGATGGACTGATGGATGAAATAACGCAGTCGTAGATTATAAGGCGTGAGCTATGTTAATTAAATAAAGAAAAAGCTTGCGATAGCAGGTATATTAGAATATATAGGACCAGCTACCCGCCCTGGCATCGCACGGGTAGTACGAAACCTTAACAAATTATCACCTAAACCTTCCTCATGAATCACTCTGTCTATTGGTGAAAACCGCATGAAAATCCGTTTAGTACGTTTTTAGTTTATCGCGAACAGACAGACAGACGCGGCGGAGGACTTTGTTTTAAAATATGTGGTGATATAATTTAGAGGAGGTTTTTGACTAGTTTCTTAACGTACACATAGTTTTAGTTATGATCATCAGTTATTGCTTATGATTATGACATTATTTGCAGTAATCATGAATTATATAGTAGGTAGCAGGTAATACCTAAAATATTTTTAATTTCAAAAGATAAAACCCGCACTATAAATAATTAATAACACTGTATCGGGCGAGATTTTACATACATTGAACGTACAATCGCAAAAAACACTTTTTAAACATCGGATAACAAATTGTATAAATATTACAATTTTCTTCAAACCTACAATCCACTAGGCGAGGTGACCACTTACCCCATTGCGACATCCATATATTTAACATACAACACACACATTAAGCTATCATTTTACAAACATTTACCTAAACCAACATAATTAGAACTCCGTATTCAAAGTGGTTGAATGGCGAAAGATTCCCAAGATGTAAACAGAATCGTATGTACTCGCGTGGAGTCGTATTATGTAACACAAGTGTAACAGAACGTTTCCTGTGTATTATCTTCGCGTATAATTGGATTTAGTGGTGACTCTTAATTGCCGATCCGTTTATTAATATAACTATGTTTAGCTTATAGGTAAGGGTTCATTATAGTAATGATATGACCACATCTAAAGTGTTTGGAATAAGCTTATATTACTTTACCACATTTTGCCCGCGGCTTCGTTTGCCTTAATCTAGATTTTTCAATAAATTTCTATCCCTCCCTATGTTTTATTCTGTACCCCTGCTAACGTGAATGCGAAATGTCATGATGATCGGATGAGTAGTTTTTTTTATGGTTTATGAAGCAAACAAGCAGACGTATCGCTTGATGTAAGCGATCACCGCCGCCCAAGGACACCCGCAACACCAGAGGAGTCACAAGTGCGTTGCCAGCCTTTTAAATTTGCTCTTCCCCTCCAGGCGGGGGAGAGTTGAGCCTCCGGTACCCTCACTCACTCGACGAAACAAGCAAGCGCTATTTCACGCCGGTTTTCTGTAAGGTCATGGTATCACTCCGGTCGAGCCGGCCCATTCGTGTTGAAGCGTGGCTATACTGGGGCAAAAAAAAATGTTAAGGCATGAAAGCGTAACAACAAACGATATAACATTCGCATTTATAATATTAGTTAAGGTTCCTACACACAGTGCCGGCGGCACGGGCTGCCGGCTTTTGCGGAACGGCACATGCCGCCGGCTTTTGCTGGGGATTTGTGCCGCCGGCATGTGCTGCAGAAACTTGCACAAAGCCGCCGAGTATCATTCCAGTTATGACAGTCGTGTAGAACGCTAGCCGCGCGGTACGCAGGCATACCCGGGCGGCCATGCCGGCGGCACTGTGTGTAGGAGCCTTTAGGATTAGGATTTATATAATGTATCTCCATGTTAAAGAAGATCGCAGTGGCATTTACGTCATGTAAATAACCGTATGTTGTGATCCTTTCTACTATCGGACTTATATAGGGCGGAAAGTATATAATATGTTATACATATTGTGACGCATGACATCAAAGCAAAGCTTCCTTCTTTATTATTATACTAAAAATAGCACTTGGGTCCTGTGGCATAAGAACCATGGATATGCTCTTGTCGGACTGCCACGCAGATGTTTCGAGTTTGATAACACGGCATGCACTTACAATTGGAAGTTATGATCGTATTGAATAGATAATTATCGCTCGTTGTAACGGTAAAGGGAAACATAGTGAGGAAACCGGCAGGTCTGAGAGATTTCCATAATGTTCTTGAAGATATGTGAAGTCTTCTAATCCGCACTGGGTCAGCGTGGTGGACTATGGCTCAATCCGTCTCATATTGAGAAAAGGCCGTGCCCAGCAGTAGAACAGTTTACATACAGGGCTGATATTATCATTATCATTATAACACGAACGCCACGGCTAAATCGTATTCTGTGATCTTTACCAAAATAAAGCTTTTATACTTAAATAGTAGTAGAACCTCGCTAATTTCAGCATGGGCCGGTTCGACCGGAAAAAAACTACCCTCTCACAGAATATGGACGTAAAATAGCAGTATTCCTACTGTTGTGTTTCGTTCGGTGAGTGAGATTGCCGGAGGCCCAATCACCCTCTTTCTCCCATCTCGCGCCTTTTCCTTCCCACTTCCTTTTGTTTCTAAAGAGTCTGCAACACATAAGTGATGCCTCTGGTGTTGCAGGCTACGGTGACCACTTACCATCGGGTGGGCCGTGTGTTTGTTTACGACCAAAGTTGGAAAAATAAAAATGCTGGCAATTATAGGATAGAAATCATAATTAAAAATCAAAATATGTACTTTTATTCATTTAGGTAACAAAGTAAAACTTACGATAGCAAAGTAATACTTGTTATTGTGAATTTACATTTACCTGTTGACACGTACATCGTATAGCTTATCAAGAGCGTACATCCTAAAAGGCGAATTGACAATACACTCATGGCCACTGCTTTTAATATAGGTACCTATATTTTACAAATGTAATCAAGGCAATAGATAAATACATTAAAATATGTTTGCTGCTATTCGACCTTTACACTCATTCCCAACATAAAATTGGATATCCTAATCATTGTACGGTCTTTTCAACCTTATTTATATTATATAATATAAACGGTTAACGGTTTGTCCCTTTCTACAAATATATAAAAAGACTGGCAACCCTAATCCCTACAGCAAAAGGCTACAAAAACATGTTTATTTTTACAAAAGAAAAAGGTAACAATTGTTGTTTATAGTATATTTACATATAGTATGTTTACTGCCTTTGGCAGATTGGTAATAAATGCGACTCTTGTGTATAAGATCTCGGGTTCTTATTCATATTAAGACGATAACTCCCGCACTAGGAGGAAATCCTGTGTCCCGGGGATCTTTACAAACACCTAAATAACGGACACGAAGAACATCAGGACTCGGGACAACTTTTTGTGGATCACACAAATTTTTGTCCCGTATGGGGATCAAACCCATTCGGCGCAGCGGCGAAGGCGAGGCGACTACTTAAACCACTACGTCCATCCGTTCAGTATACGCCATAGTCCCTGGTCGGGCAAAGATAATGAAAGAAAGTTATCATTAGCAGAACGGAATCTGGAACTGTGCCCTAAAGACGTCGATAAGCTTGTCTCCTATTACATGGGCCTAACATCGTAGCTGGTTGAATGAGGAATAATATATCTCTGCCTGTCCTTTCAAATGTGAGTGTAAAGATAAAGATAATTGTCAAATAACATACGTTTACATACAACGTCGAGCTTGCAAGATGGAATACAATTACAGGTCGTACATGTTTTAACTATCAAAGAGTACAAATTAAAACAATATATTATGTATATAATAATTTAATGAAATCATTGAATACTAGCTTTCGCGCGGCTCCGCCCGCGTTGTAGGTACCTACGTCAATAAAAAGTAGTCTATATCCTTTCGCAGCTTTTATACTACCGCTATATCAAATTTCATCCAAATCGGTTAAGTGACCGACTTACAGACAAAGCTACTTTCGAATTTATAATAGTAAGTAAGGATTGATTAATAATGTATATTTATATGTATAATGTATATATGAGTGTATGTAGTATGTATGTATAAGGTAGATTTCATCAAGCTTGCCTTTTCGCTTCACTTTCAGTAAATAAACGAAAGCAACATTCATTTTGGGCCAGGCAGTAATTATACTTTTCCGAGTGCGGGCATTCGTGCATAACTGCAAGCTTTTCAGCCTCCGCTTGGAATAGTAAAGGCAAACATTCAGTGCAATCTGTGTTTGTTCTGTTTTATAAATAAATAAACTCTACGAACTCTCGTCAGCTATATTTTCTGGCTCGTTGGTAGAGATTTGTTAGTTTGTAAAGCAATTTTGTACACCAATACGAAGTGCAAGATATATGTTTCTATTTGCGATACCTTATAAGCAGTAGATTTTACTAAAATGTTTATTTATTGTCAAGAGAATATATTATTTGCTTTGGAATGTATTTCATTTATCTTTTTAATAACAAAAAGGATTATGAAACTTATGTTAGGAATGTTCCAAAATGGTATTATTCTTGTGTATATTCTTATATACTAGTTGTCGCCTGTAATTCATGGCCTTTTTATATAAATATTAACTTTCTGTACTCGTTTCCTTATAAACTTTAAGCATGCGAAATCCCACTCCCGTGAAAACACTTAAAAAGCGCTATAAAACTTTTCTTCTCGTAATTTTAACATTTTAACATATATTATCAATCTGATTGTTAGTTTGTTTGTTTGTCACGCTTTCACGCCTTAACTACTTGACCGATCATCATTAAACTGTTTAAACATAAAAAGGTGGACATCAATGCCGTACACTGCCGGTTTTCAAAAAAAAAGTTGTACAGTTTTAAGTCAACCAGTAAATGACGATTATTCGTTTATGTAATTTCTTTTTACTTACTTTTTTATTAGTTTTCTTTTATTCTTTTTTACATTTAAGCATTTGTGATGCCACTGATGAGTCACATGAGTAGCCGAGTGTTACTCAGTAAATGTTTTGTGTGTCTAGCATTGGATTTACATTCTGTAAAATTTTTTGTTAACATTAATTGTAAGTTCACGTAAATGATGTGAAATTTGTTGGCAAACAATGTATTAAATAAATAAATAAATTTTGCGTACACGTTGTGAGGGGAACAGAAAAGGTCATAGGGTACCTTTCATCAAGAAAAAAAGTATTGTTTCAACCTAACCTACATTACTGTACACTTCAGAGGAATATAAATTTACTGACATAAGGTAGAACGCGAGCGAAGCCGTGGGCAAAATCTAGTAATATATAGATTAAATAGTTATTGATTCACGGAGAGCACGTTAAGCTGTCGGTCCCGGCTGCAATGAACATCTATGGCAGTCGTTATTGGAAAAGTCAGTACCCTCTAATATCCTGACACTGGTCTAGCCTTAGGGTATCGTTAGCCTTCGGGTTGCGGAGGTCAAGTGGCAGCCGCTCCGTGTAAAAACTGATATCCAGTCAAATCCGGTTAGACTAGAAAAAGTCGATCCCAAGTGACTTGGAAATAATAAAGGCTAGGGAGAAGAAGAGTTATTGATTCAAAATTTTAAATGCTACTGGCTACTATACCATACTCCAGGTATTGTAGATTCGATCCCTGCACGAAGCAGAATTTGTTTCCTAACATGGCTGACGAAATAGTAAGTCTTTTATGCCGTATTGACAAATTTAGCATAGTGCTTTAAAGATGACAATGAAGGTTTTATGAAAATCTTATCATAACTGGAATGTATATTTACAATTGTCGTATAAATATACGAGGAGTGGTTATATGTAATCCATGTTCAGTGGTTTCTTTAAGGCTGTGACCTTACGCACTGATCTGAAAGTCAAGTAATCTAAGTCAAATAAACGTCACATCCTGTGGGCTTCCATTTATTATAGTAGCATTTGCTTGCGACTTCGTTTATGTGAACTAAACTTCGCTTGGAAGACAGATGATAATAGCAAAGCAGTCATAATGGTATTTAAATATGATTTCAAGTCAATTATACGCATCACTACCGTAAATACTATTGGTTTCCAAGGAGACACGGCATCTTTTTAAGAAGTTATTGCATTCCTGCTCACGGTAGGCATAAGCGAGTATATTTTTAACTGAAATTGCCGTTTTACCATACTACTCTTAACTTGTGAATTAGTTACGTTAGATCAGTGTCTCAACAGTAAATCAAAGGTTGTACAATCTAAAATATCCGTAGGCATCTGTTCGTTCTGGTATCATAGTTACATATAATTATTATATATATAGGTATTCACTTAACTAATTAAAGCATTAGGGATTTATCTATAAAATCGCTGTTTTTTATTAGGAAAATCTGTGACTTTATTTTTCATTATTCATCTCTTACTTTTTCTCGCGACTTCGCGCGCGTAAAAGTAGGTTAGGTTATGTTAGTAAAAGTGCTTAAAAAAAATTAAAATAGATTTATTCGTTTTTGAGTTAAATATAATTATATATAACCAACTCAAATAAATTAATTACATTTAAAATCCCTAAAATATACCACTTATATGCGACGTTATCCCTCAGAACAGGTCCCATGGCATAAACGCTCATGAAGTTATTTTTTTAATAGTAGGCTATAAGGTAGACTTATGCGATTTCAACAGTGTTCTTTGTTTATAACGAGAAATATTCCGAAGACACTCTTATCTCCAGAGGGCAACTGAAGCCGGAGTATGTGACGTTTATATTAAAAGAAATCGTCCTAAAAACACTTAGTCTGCGAATGGATTTTGCGTATAAATCTTTTCAAACGTTTGGCTACTTCGCGTAATTTGTGACAATATATTGCCACGATGACGCATCGGTAGTCAGTGCGATAGCTATGCATTTACTCTCAGTTTCGATGCCCGAATCGATCAAAGATTTATGGTTTCTTTTTGTCAAAAAATTCTTGATAGCGGCATGGAGTGTGCACTGTCCTCGGTATATGGCAATAGGCTCATACAGTATTACGTAGGAGTTAAAACCATAGTCGGCGGAATATGGGCGTAACATACCTTTGAATACCCTTTAAGGATATATGCGTAAGACAGTATATTATGTACAAAATACGTATGTGAAAGCTTTTCTACTTTGCTCCGAAGTAACTAGCGCCGTTCACATAGTTGAAATCTACCCAAAAATAAATAAGATATAAGCGTTTTAAATCTGGTAGAAAGAGTAGTTGTCAAATGTCAGAAAAAGGATGCACGATACAAACTAAGACGTAACTGCTATTTAACCGCAATTGTGCGAGGGAGATAGGAGACATCCCCGCTACGAGGCCAGGTTTTCGTATATCCAAATTTAAAATATTAATTACTCCCTTATTTTGCAACTTATTTTGATACTGTTCACGAAAACGATTGCTTTTGATTGCTATATGCTCTTTTGTGCAAATAATTTACAAAATCAAACGCAACTACCCTATTGGTTCTTAATTATTTCCGGCATGCCGGCAATTGACAGGATAACAAACTTGACGGGAATGTTCACACCAGTGAACTAGGAAACGGGATCATTGCACCTGAATAACAAAAGCGATCAGCACATCAAACATCATGTGTAATCGCTTGAAGTTAATTCGGTGCGACATCAACTGTTTTCCTTAGAACATTGGTTCTCAATCTTTTTTTGTTGCGTCCCCCGAATAGGAAAGATGCATACTAAAAGGCCTTTGTTTTATTTTTACGTAATTTTATGCACTTCAGTGAGTATTACTATTAAAATTGTTACAAATTAGTTGGTTGAGCAATCAATATGAAAAATTTGGGTATTTGAAAAAGACGGGGGGATGGTGAAGTCTCGTTAAATTCTTCACACCTTCGCACTTACATAGCATAATATATGGAATATGCTAAGTGTCACAATATGCATTGTGCTTAATTTTGTTTTATTTGATAATATTATCTCTACTGATGTAAATTATTTAAATTAGAGTAAACTAAATAAAATCTTTCTCAAAAAAAAAATCTAAGTAACGCAAGTATATGGTTTACGTTAAAAAATATCAATTACCATTTACGCGATGTCCTGTCCTACCGATGTTCGTGTATTTTTTTATCAGTCCTTTCAAGTACGTTTAATTATGTGTATTTATTTTTAACATAACGATATTTTCGAACCTCAAAAATAACCACGTAATTGGTAACTAATCAGGAAGCATGGGACATATCGACATAGTTACTAGGTGTCCGACGATGTATAACTGACATGGATTTGGCATGTTTGCGACTTTTGATTTACGTGTCTTGACATCCATGACATTTCACACGCTTTCGTGCGAGGCACCCAAAGGTCAATCCTCACTTTGAGAAACGTTGCTTAAGAATATTCAACCCATCGTTTAATCTTGCCCAGAAAAGGACACAAAAGGGGTTAGAATTGTGTAAATTCCCGGAAAGGATGTTAACGGGTACTCCAAAAGCGGGTCCTGAAATTGTAGTGCTTCCAAATTGTCGACCCTTCAAAGCCGCACTTCTTTTACGTGGTGGTATATTTCAAGTGGCTTTACTGGTATCGGTCTCAGCTTTGCTCAGTTTAGTATCGTTATCGGTGGCACGTGTGATTTTAAGTAAAATTAGCCTTGCTTTTTATCGAGTGCCAATATTTGATCTAACGTTAAGCCAAACACTTGGATCTAACATTGGAATATTGCTGGTATTCGGTCATGTTGCAAATTGTAGTATTATGTATGATACTTCACCAGTGATGAGTGTATTTACTTTACGGCTTTCTGCTAATAACTTTTTTAACTTATATTGTAACTAGCTTTTGCCTGCGGCTTCGCTCGCGTTAATTTAGAATTTGACAATCAATTCGGGTTGTACTCTGCTTGTAATAATATAATTCAATCATGATTCGAAAGAAACGTGGCGCCATCTATTATCATAACAACGTTTTTGTTGTTTTCCTCGGGAACAATAATTCTTTTCGGAATGAAAGGTAGTCTATCTTCGTTTCTGTCCACCTGACAACGTATATGCAAACTTCAGGATGATCAGTTCAGTGGTTTAGGCGTGAAAAGGTAACAAACAAACAAACTCATTTTCGCTTTTATAATATTAGTTAGGATTAGGATTAGGATGGGTGGAGTAAAATCGTGTATAAACATTACCATCAGACAAAAGACATGCTACGACATAAAGCAGAAAAAGTTGTCCATTAATTTAACGACTGTTCAGGAATAATAGTTGCTACTTACATAATTATGCAAGTAAAACTGCGAGTAAGGTGATAAAATCTAGTTAATCTATAAACGTTAATATTTTTAGCGTCAATTTAAAAAAAAATAGAAAGAACGAAAAGAAAAATGCATGGAAAACAATTATTAATTAAGTCTAGAGAAAAACGCAACATCTTGAGGGTATTCTTACCAAATCAGTTACGTCTTGAAGAATAAAAGACATGACCTCCGAGTATCAAAAATAGAAGGCCGTAGTTTTTGCCTGTCTCGCCGCGGCACGAATCTCTTCCAATTGTTACAAAAAAATTCATAGTACCTTCATATATGCCTAGGTGTACTGTGACTAATCTATGTATTACGCCAAATACGTGCCAGCTGTTTTAATATTGTTACGTTGTTGAAAATCTGAATATTATAGATGTAAACAATATACGTAATATTTAAAACTTTACTGGTATTTGATACATATATTTGACTAGATGTTCCCGCGGTTTCACCCGCGTTTATCGTTACTGCGCCGCCCCCGTGGGTCGTAGCGTGATATTATATAGCCTATAGCCTTCCTCGATAAATAGGTTATCCAACACTAAAAGAATTTTTCAAATCGAACCAGTAGTAATCACGCAGAATAAATCAGGAGAAACATCGTTTGTACTATGTCTGTAATGGATAATTATTTTGCTGCAATGTTATTTTAAAACTGCGATATCTCCTAAGATATTCATTGAAATCGAATGATGTAAAGGGCAATTTTGTTTTAAATTAAATACTTGTGATGAATAACGTATTTATTTGGATTAGGATTAATATCATGTTTATAATAATACCTTCGCAAATAATGCATTATTTTAGAACAAATTTGGTTAGCATAAAAATGGTTATAGTGAGCCAACCTTAAAAGATAGACATATGCTGTCGCGGACTTTTTATTTGAATTTTTAAAGGGGAACAATTCTGTCATACATGATTTTTGCGAAGCTTTAACTGTTTACGCAGCGCACGCAGCGGAAGCTCTCAAAAGGAAAAAATACCCTCCGATTTTGAAACATTCTTCATTGGTGCTCAGCTCCTTGATCTTAACGTGATGATATATAGCCTATAGCCTTCCTCGATAAATGGGCTAACTAACACTGAAAGGATTTTTTAAATCGTACCAGTAGTTCCAGAGATTAGTGCGTTCAAGCAAACAAACAAACAAACAAACTCTTCACCTTTATAATATTAGTATAGATACCACATGCAACGAGTACGGAAACGCTGGCGCGTCTGGCGATTTTATGTAAGTTCCTCAAACTGACAGCATTATTGTATCTTTAAACTATTACCTATGACTTTTTTTACTACAGTCATGAAGGCAAACATGCATTATAATATAGTAGCTTATGGACGCTTTCTAGACTAACGGTATCATTTACGGATTGCCGACCGTTGAAAAATGGAACCATAACAATAGGCAAAGATTTCTGGTCCCTTACTGACTGCACAGTGCTTTGCTATATACCTTTATAGGAGCTTCAAAACGCAATCCAGGTCATCCAAATATCAGAGCATCGCTCTCGTCGACAATATTTTTGCCATACGTTCCATTTGCTTTTCAGCGATATTCAAACAAATAACATTCAACAACAAAGTTCAGAGTTACTTGTTTAAATAACAACAAATTGAGCGTACCAAGTACCCATATGGAGGGACCCTTTGAGTCAAATCCTTGGACCTTTTTATACCTGTTTAAATATTAGTGAGGCAGGGTCGGCGGGATTGGCGAGACGTTTTAGTGTTGTGTGACCCGTCCCGAGTCACTTATTACGAGTACTACTTATTCTGGTTGGTTGAGTTGTTTGGTAGTTCGTAAGTGAGTGGATGTACCTTGGCAAATTGCGTGACGAACTTTTTATTTGTCGTTATTACGAGGGTATTGATTGTCTTACTGCTGGCAAAAGCTTTTCCTTTTGCCAAGTCTAATAGAATTGCTGTCATAATGGACCTACCTCTTGCAAAACAAACTTGATTTTAACTTGTCTGCCGTTTGGCGAACCCAAAAACACTTTAGCACTTCCGGGAATCGCATTTGTAATCTCGCGAACTGCATCAAACATAACCTTAAACTTATCCGATGGGACGAATGACGCAGTCAAGTTATAAGTTGTACATAAATATTATATGAGCTTCATAATTAAAAAGTATGAATAGAGAGACGAGATCTCGTCAAAGAGTCGTTGAATGCACGCGGCCATATCGATCGATGTTGACTTTTTTTTAAGCTACGTCCACACTACCTATCAATCACTACGTTGTGAGCCGAAATATTGAAACAATAGACTTAAATAACGACCCGTATTCGAACACAATCTGTGTATAGCATAAATTTGTGCTGCTGTGGAGATTGAAAGCCCAACATATTGCTTATTCGATTTAAGGGGAAAACAGTATTCAATGCTATTTTTAAAGTACAACGTATACTGTATACGTAAGTGATTTTAAATACAATGAGTATTCAACACTGAGTTATGCAGTTTTGTTACATTGTTATTGCCTCTGAATATATTGTAAATTTAACACTGACGCCAAACCTGGATGTTGTCGAAAATAAGTGAAGTCTGCAAGCCCGCACTCACTGGGGCAGCGTGTAAGACAATGGTCATCATTCTCACACTGAGAAGGGGCTTAGCAGTGGGACAATTTGTATACATGGCTTATATTATTGTTACTTCTACTCTTACTTAAACCCTTGGCACAATTAAAACATACGACTGCTTACCATCAGGTGGAGTGTGGTCATTTTGACGAGCAAACTAAAAAAAAAAAAAAAATTAAAACATACATAGAAGGACGACTCTTTCTAGGAGAGGTGCGCATACCACTCTTGCTTTATTCACTTTCATTACATTCTTCATGCATGTTCGTCGGTTTAAGCTAATCTTAACCTGGCCTGTCTCCAGAATATCTCCGATGTGTTCCGAGACGTTTGCCAAGGTCTTGGTTCACATGGTTTCAAGGTCTTCAAAGAATGAAACAGCCGGTAAGGGTCTTCACCTACCGGCTGTCTCATTGACATTTGCCTTATAGATATAATTTCTTGGTCAGGTTTTTATCACCCATTTCTTCTACATATTGCTCGAATTAGTCCGCTTAATAAGTTTTTTACCAAACTGCAGTATAGAGGCTGCAGTAGTAGTGTCTTATCTTGTGTGTGGGGGCCAGTCAGTACAGACCGGCGACACTTCGACTGCTAACTCACATATATGAGTGAAGAAGTTGGGAACTGGCGACAATCTCTACTGCTGTTACTGCCTCGTAGTTAGTAAACATGACTACTGTGCTTGAGTTCTTGAATCCGATTCCAGAGTCAGGTGAAGTGTTACTGTTTCTTTCAAGAAATTCTCAGTATCAGTATGGAGTTGACAACAGACTTCGAGAGATGGCACAATAGGCTCGTTCGCTTATAAGTGGTTACTAAACCATGCTTAGCATAATATAGATGTTATACATCACTGCCTACTCTTTTGAGATATAGGCTTTACACTATGTAAGTAAACTACTAAAATGATTTCAAGAAATAAAATTCCAGAGCAATTGACTTGATTCTGAAATTAGCCAAGGCTACACGTAGGCGTTCTAAGAAATTCAATTTAGCACTCGCAACTCGAAATGCACCTATATTTTATATTTACACTAGATTTTGCCTGCGGTTTCGCTCGCGTAAATGTAGATTATGTCAATTTTCTATCCCACGGGAACAGTACTTTTTCGGGATGAATGGTATCCTATGTCCTTTTCTGAACCCCTGACAACTTGCATACGAAATTTCATGTTGATCGGTCGAGTAGTTAAGGCGTGAAAGCGTAACAAACAAACAAATTCAAAATGAATAAATGAATTACATTAAATGATTTAAATGAAACTCACATTCGCATAATATTAGTTAGGAATTAATTCGCTTTCATATTCGACTTTTAGATAGTGTAGTTTATTATTTAATCTATGTTCTAGTATTTCCGTGAATATGAAGTCTGATAAAATAAGTATCCACTGTATTCTCGATCTTTTTTCCAAATAGTTACAACGAACAGCTTGATTGTATACTTGTACCCAAAAAATAGGTATTATTTATGCATATTAGTATATCTTCTGACACTTGGCCACCTACGAAGTTCTTATAAGCTGCATTAAACTCACGTTACGGTCGACAAACTTGATGCATACTGTTAGTTCGTATGCATTGTTATGATACTTTCATACGACTATTAAGACGTGAACAGCGTGGTCATGTCGATGTTTCGTAGTAGTACTTAGATTTGTAAGCAATAAGCAAAGCAAAGTATATTCAAGGAGTAATGAGTAATGATGTTTTAAAAATATTTTTTTTATTGCCTGCTCATATTCATTTGGTTGCACATCAGTTATTGTTGAATATTTGTATTCAAATAAATGTCATATTAATTGAAAGTATATCGGTTAAGTGTTGGATTCTTGCACCGTTTGCATGTTTTTAATTAATTTGTTTATTATTGATAATAATATAATAATAATAATAATATAATAATAATATTCTATCACACACAACACCATCTAGCCCAAACTAAGCAGAGCTTGTAATATGGGTACTAGACAATCAAATGGATGAACATACATATATACTTTTTTTTTTGTAAATACATACATATTATACATACAAACACCCAGACCAAGACAAACATCCATGTTCACGCACACAAATGTTTGACTTGTGCGGGAATCGAACCCGCAACCTCAGGCGTGGCAGTCAGTGACACCAACCACTACGCCATCGCCACATCGCCATTGATATTATTTGTTTATAAGAAAGGAACTGGTTAAATTACACACATTCTTTGATTTTTCTGAAGTGTTAACGAAAAACCACGTGCAATCTTCATTTTTTGTTTTTCGTTTGTTATGATTTTCGAGCATTAGCAAATTGATAGCAATAGCAGTTTTTAGTACAAGCAGTTGTATGTTGTTCTATATTGAATTTACCTTGTTTATAGGTACCTGAAGCACAGTACATATATTTATCTACTGTGCCTGAAGCTACTGACAACTCTTTCCCATCAAAAATTGCAATGACTCTGTTGCACAAAGCGTAACATGTCACATACATCTATCTCATTTTGAATGCAACACGCGAGCGATTCTCGAAGACACATCGCTAATATTAGAATAGTGTTTGACAAGGGAAGCAAACTGTTCAGATCGATACTAAGCCGCATTATCTCGATAAGAGGTCACTCGTATCGAGTCCACTTGGATGACACTTGCGTCGTGTCAATAGCGTTTCCGTGAGTGATACTTGGTGCCAGACGCCGCCTGTCTCGGCAAACAAATTCTTGAAATATATGTGACCAGGTTTTGCAAAACCGTGCGTAAATGTAGGTTAAGTTAGATTAGTAACGGTCGGGGATCTCTCCCTGCCGGGCGTGATCAACGCCATGCTCGGCGGCAAGAGGTCGTGGCAGGTGGTGGTCTCCTTCTGCGAGGCTGTCATGGTGCAGAAGGAGACCGCGGAGAGGGTCAGGGAGAACAATCTCCTCGCTGACCCTCACCGGGGCAGACGGACGGGAGCGAGGAGGAGGCGATTCGCCCGCCTTCTCGCTCCTGTATAGCGGGGTCACTGGTACAGAGTCCGGGGACTCTCTACCAGCTTGCACGGCCCCACACGTCTGGGGGTTGGCCTTGGTGAGCAAGGCCATCCCTCCACAGGTGTTGAGGCCCGGTTACCATCAGCTGGGCCAACTGATGGTAATGCTAACGCGACCCCATCCCGCCCCACCCCGTCGCCGGAGGGACTGCTCACCCCAGGTTTTTAGTGTGTATACCGACCCCCTTCAGGGGCGGAATCTCACATAACCGTACTTTTTTTCTGGATGAAAGGTATGTCTTTTTCTGTTCCCCTGACAACGTGTATGCGAAATTTTATGATGATTGGGCGAGTAGTTACGACGTGGAAGCGTAACAAACAAACAAACTCACATTCGCATAATGTTAGTTAGGAAGTTAGGTTATAATATTAGTTAGTATTTAATTAATACACGTGTGAGGCATATAGTGCATTTGTTTATACTAAAAAAGTGACAAATAAGAATAGGTACGGGTTGCCTGATGATAAGCAGTTTATTTAGGGGCCTGCCGTTTCACACGGGGGGCATAAACTTCGGCGAGGTCGCGATTGCATGTGAAAGCGATTCGTGTGGCGCCAACGGCTATGGTTATGTCAAGAAACACCGTGGTAGGTTTAATCGGTATTACCGGGATATCTTTCCCCCGGTGAGCCCGATATAACCTCTCCCTCGCATCGCCCCGCGGAGAGATGTGCGTCAAAGCATTGACCCAGGTAAAAAAAAATTATAAGCTGTTACTATTGCCTTTGGCAGCATTCAACACCAGGTGTATCATTCGTTATTATTTGCGAAAAGGCATCGAGCAAGTGATCGCTGCCGTCGCACTGATTGGTGTGAATCCACACGGTGCAATTATTTTTTGGTCTACAAATGATTGTGCTGAGTCCAACTCTACTTTGTGTCCGATGAATATATGTTAGTGAAGTTTGCCGCAACGCAGGCTTTAGAGACCTGGCGCAGTAGTAACTAATCTATTAAATAAATGAAGGATATACCAACAAGGTTTGTCTTTCTTTCACGGAGTAACAGATCGCCATGTTTTATTACATACTAGCTTTTGCGCGCGGCTCCGCCCGCGTGGTACCTCATCAATAAAAAGTAGCCTATATCCTTCCCCAGGTTTTAAACTATATCTGTACTAAATTTCATCTCAATCGGTTGAGTGAATTAGCCGTGAAAAGGTAACAGACAGACAGATAGACAGACAGAGTTACTTTCAAATTTATATAATATTAGTAAGGATTAAAGGATTGGTACAACATATAAAAAAAACAGTAGCGAAATTGCTAGTAATAACGTAATTCAATTGCAAATGAAACAATGGTGCAAATTATTTCTATTAACAATTGCGATAAAATGTTATTGATGATATAACGCGAATATAAAATAACAGATGTGTTTGTTTGTGTTTGATGATGTTTTAGTAGCAACACTAATTTCATTATAACACAGTAAAATGTTTGTACATAAAATTAGATGTACATGTAAAATAAATATATACCTAACCGTACAATGCGTGCCTTATCGCTGAAATCGATCTGTTCCAGGCCATACACGCAGAAGCAATGTAATAGTGCCTCTTGAGGATTGGAAACTTCATGAATGATACTTGAATGGACCCAGATTCGTAATCCCTCTACGGACCGAGTTAGAGCGCTCGTACTTTTTAAATTGCAGATGGTGCAATGTAGGTTGCTATATTACTGGTGTAGTAACGGAACACGTCAGTGGGTTGAATTATCATACGTAATTTTGTTTTTTTTACTGGAGTTAGCCCGCGGCTTCACTCACGTAAATGAAGGTTAGGTTAGATTAGTAACAGTTATTTTTTTGGATGAGAGATACCCTATGTCCTTTTGTATTCACCCGACAGCGTGTATGCGAAATTGCATGATGATCGGTCGAGTATTTATGGTGTGAAAGCGTATCAAACAAAAAATAAACAAACTCACATTCGCATTTTTATATTAGTTAGGAATAGGATATTATTCATCATCATCAGGCTATAATAGTCCACTGCTAGACATAGCCTTTCCTCAAAAAGCGCCATAGCGCCCTGTCTTCAGATTGCCGCATCCAGCATCTGCCTGCAGTCTTTCAGGATATTATTGCTTAGTATAAATTCAAAGCCTGTGACTCGGCTTTACCAGATTTACGGATAAAGAAATGACTAAGACCCAGACATAGCTCTATTGTTTCATATCTCTTATATACTTACCATAAGCTTGTTTAAAATATTTTCACTCAGTAGATGGGCTTTAATAGTTAATTTACATTGTTTTATCCCGTTTAATTATTGATTATGCAAATCCTCTTAACTAATTAGAAATAATTTGAAACCTGTCAGTTTATTTGCGAAGTGAAATTTGATACTATAAGGGCGGATCCACTGAGAGCTGAGATGAACGATGAGATCTTATAACAAATTTTATGGCAGATTTTGGCAGACATTGATTCTTTTCTATCTATCTAACTATGTATTTTCAGATGATAATATTAATAAACAAGAAACGTGTGAAATGATGAGATTAAAATAGCCTTCTTTATTCAAAGATAATCGCGGTGTATTTAAAATAAAAATGTATTAAACCTATATACATTTACACTTTCACCGTCGTTTCGGTTGCTTTTCAGCACCATCGAAAAGACTCAGGATTATTTACAGTAGAAAGTATTTATAATATAAGAGATAAAATAATTCTATCTCTTATGTCTTGACTTGTTAGTACTGACTATTTTTACAGAGTTATAAGTTTTTTACATCAATTTAATTTCGTTGTCTAAATATACCATATTTTAACTTAGTATTGATTTAAAGAATTGATGTCTCATGCCTAGCTTTGATTGTAATTTATATCGGTTTATGTTTAAGTTATCACCAGATATAGTAAAATATAACAGTCAAAAATAGTAAATGATCCCCAAAAATAGTAAATGATCACCAAAATTAAAACCGCATTTTAATACCAAAAATATTAATTGCAAAAAAGAGATCAAAATAAGTCGACGGAGCCCCACTTCGCGGGGCTCCTATTTTTGGGTGTGTTTAAGAAGGAACCTAACATAACCTAACCCTTTCGAGACGGAATGCAGTGATTTGAGGCGTATAGGTACTCGTTATGATATATTTTAGTAAGCATATTTTGGTGTGCAATTACTACTTTTGGTAGTCATTATATTTAATCCCATTTATATAAATGAACTAAAGAACTATTAGTTATACGCACATGTTGCCGGGCGATATACGTGAGTTTTTGGTAAGTGATAGTTTATAGGCCGGATAGTGGCATCGGATTTTCATCCAGAAAATCAAATACACGGTTCCTGTGGAACAGGCATTTGTAACAAAATGTACGAAGCTGCGAGTAAAACTAGTAGTCTAAATTTCGGCTAACAGTAGACTTTTATTGAGACAGACCTTGATTCAGTCCGCGACCCTTGATTAGATTGATCTATACTTAAAATAATCTTTCAATATCACGCGAGCTTAATTAGAGTGGTGTCATTATTATAATTGATTTGGTTTATTCGAACGTAAATTATGTTATTTTACGTTCGAATAAAGTATACCCATACGACCCTCATGGTAAGATATTACTGTAGCATATAGTCACTTATAACACCTTACTGTTATGGTTGTCTCAGCAAAAGAGTTTATTGATAGCATAACACACGAATATAACCACCAGAAAATTATGGGGTGGGCACCAGACAATTCTGGGGAGTGCACCAGACAATTCTGAAGTGGGCATCAGACAATTCTGGTGACCAGACAATTTAGCCCTATATAGGTTTCTCTGTCCGAAGTTTGCGGCGCTGGTGCTACTATGCACTATGTGTCATGCTCGTATTTCTCGCTTATTTGTACTATTATTTATTTACTGAAAGTTAAATTATCATGGTACCTACTATTGTCCTTCTTAGGAGAAATGAGAAAACCACCGAATCCAATTACATTTGGCCTCATAATAAATAGATTGAATCTTAGAAATATATCATTAACATTTCCAAATTCCAATCTGATTTGCAAATTGATTGAATTTTTTAAATTAACTACAAATATTTGAAGTATTTGCAAAAAATCACGAATCCATTTATTAATCTTAACAATAATATTGTTTAAATGAAATTATCAGGTAAACGTTTTCACTTAAGGCTCCATTGAGTTTCAAGGTTTGGTTATGTAATTGGATTTGCCGAACGACGCAATCTGTGAGCGGGTCGCCTAACGTAATCCAGTTTATACAACATACTTTTTAGTGTATTAAAATCGAAGAGCTTATTAAGATTGATAGAAGAATGAATTACAAGTATATTAACCATTTAGCTGTTTTCTCGTAGACACAATAGAAATTCTATTGTTGCTTGTTTTATTTCATTTCAACATCTACCCGCCCTTATTGGAAAATCCTTTATATCTATACTAATATTATAAAGCTGAAGAGTTTGTTTGTTTTGTTGAACGTGCTAATCTCAGACACTACTAGTTCGAATTTAAAAATTATTTTAGTTTTGGATAGCCAATTTACCGAGAAAGGCTGTAAGCCCTATAAAATCACGTTACGACTAATAGGTGCGGAGCATCAATAAAAAATGTTGCAAGGACGGGGCAAATTGCGCGGGTCAGCTAGTACCTTATATTATAAATGCGAAACTAGTTATTTCTGTCTGTCATACTTTCAAGGCTAAACTGTTGAATCGCTTTTGATGCAATTTGGCAAGGATGTAGATTATATCATGGCGAAGGAACGAGTTTACCTTTTATGTATAATAAGATTTTTACAAAAAAAAAAGTATATATGTATGTTTATCCATTGTCTAGCAGGTACCCATAGTACAAGCTTTGCTTAGTTTGAGTTAGATGGTGTTGTGTGTATGTGATAGAATATTATTATTATGTTTCTCTTATCACAGGTATTTTCTAACATATTATATTAGAAAATACCTGGCCCTTTGGGAGGCTTACACGGAGACATGGGTCCAACGTGAAGAGGACACTTCCACCCCCAAGCTTATTATTATTTCGATGATGACAGTCAGTGAAATCTGGTAAAAATATTCAGTGCTCTCGTGAAAGCCAATTGTCGTAAAAATCTTTAAAACAGCGATCTATCTGAAGTTCGTTTAATAAAAAAAATCCACAATATGAATCATTTCTGTATTGCATTGTATAAAACAACCATATGTGCTTCACACAAATTTTTATTCCATGTAGATTTCGACCCCACAGCGGCCAAAACTGTAACAGGCTACCACTTTAAAAGCACTATGTCATCCGTGCAGTATACGTCATCAGTGCAAACATACAACCGGAGAGTACAAAACTTATAATGGCCGCTTGTTATCTCAGCGTGAGCCTAATGAGGAAACACTGACTTTTCTTTTGTTAATAAGTACTTGAAACTGCCTTGGGGGCACAGTAGTAATAAATATGACTGCTGTGCATGGTCTCGAGTTAATTGCCGAGTCGGGGAAAGTGTAATTGGGTCAATTTGTCACAAAATATTCATCAGCAGAATTTGAAACTATGCCTGATAGACGAAATAGTGTCGCTTCCTATTACTTAAAGTCAAAGTCAACGTCAAAAATCTTTATGCCCATAAAAATGTGTAAACAATTCCCGGACACGTCAATTAAGTAATATATTCATATAAAAATAGAAGGAAATAAAAATTTTGCATTGAAAGACCTTGTTCGGGGAAGTAGAGCTTCCATAAAAAGAAGCAGGCAAGAAAGTCATGGCCAGATATTTATCATCAATACAATTCTTTTTGGGATTAAATTTTTATTTTTTTTGTTTTTTATTTTGCTCGTCAAAATGACCACACTCCACCTGATGGTAAGCAGTCGTGTGGTCTAAGAGCAGTGGCCTCCACATCGCCCCCACAGTAGCCGAGACGATGTTGAGGTCTCTACTTTGACGGCCTGAGAAGATGCTTTTTTCACGCCCCGCTTAAAGAACCCAGGATTGAAGGAAGAAGGAAACACGTGCCTTGGCAGAGAATTCCATGCCTTGGTCGTTCGGCAGAGGTATGAATGAGGACCCAAACTTTTTGGTACGCGTTCTAATCGACTCTACCGTGTAAGGATGGCATCTGAGCCCAGCACGCTTTGTTCTGGATAGGAAAGGGGAGGGCGGGATAAGGTGGAATAACTCTTCAGAGCACTCCCCGTTGTATATTCTGTAGAAACATGCCAATGAGGCAATGTGTCTACGGAGTTGCAGAGGTTCCAGTGAACTCGTGACCTCTGGATCTCCGATGATACCGACAGCCCGCCGCTGTAACCGGTCGAGAGCGTCCAGCAAGTACTGCGCGGAGCCATCCCAAATGCTATATAAATATAATAACCACCAAAAATAGTAATTGCGCAGCAAAATATGCTTACTAAAATATATCATAACGAACACCTATACGCCTCAAATCACTGCATTCCGTCTCGGAAGGGTTAGGTTATGTTAGGTTCCTTCTTAAACCCACTGAAAAATAGGAGCTAGTACTTTAGCGAAATTTCGGTGTAATACACCTCAGGCTACCCTTCAGGGATACAAGGGCAGAGGCGTAAGGCAATCGTGTGCGTTACGTATTCAGTAGTTATACTGCATTGATATGTGTGCTTCGTCAAGCTGCACACATAAGATCACATATCGTAACTCGCTTGAAAGGTCAAGTATAGCTCTTCTACTCCCACGGTTTGTAATGTTAGGTTTCACATAATAAGGATTGAGGCAATAACCGTCTGTCAGTTTAATATTAAGGGTTGCTGTTTTCTTAACCCGTTGAATGTTAGCAAAAAAAAAGTGAAAGGAACGTCCTTCGCGCTTATGAACACCATGTGTGTATAAGACACGCGAGGAGTAAGCGTAAATAGCTCTAGTCAACATGTGAAGCATAGATTAAAGTACTTCATTAAATTATTGAGTAGCAGCGGCACACCGGCGGCCGGCCACAATAGGTTCTCAATTATGTCTGGCATTCCAAAAATTAAGTTCTAAGAATTGTCGTTACAAATAAATATGAGTAACTATAGATATGGTTAAAATATGTCCTCCTGATGTTATGTATCATGATGTCACTATGACACAGCAGGGGTAGGCCCTCCTAGATAGATTGACGACCTGGTAAAGGTCGCGGGAAGCGGTTGGATGCTGGTGGCCCAAGACCGATTTGTATGGTAAACCTTGTGAGAAGCCTATGTCCAGCAGTGGACGTCTTTCGGCTGAAATGATGATGTGATGATGATGATGATGATGATGATGATGATGATGATGATGATGATGATGATGATGTCTTTTTCAGTACCCTTACAAGGTGTACGCGAAATTTCATGATGATCGGTCGAGTTGTTACGGCGTGAAAGCTTTACATGAATATAATATTAGTTAGGATAAGCCTATCTAGAGAAATATCTTGTAGAGAAATAAAAACTGTAATAAATATGTCTGACTTGGCACAAAATAGGAAAGAATAGTGCTGTATAATGTCGGAGGCCGAAATACTACCTTAGTAGAGGCTCGCTGATTTCAGTATGGATGGGACGGCTCGACCGGGGAAGGACAATTCCTACTGTTGTGTTTCGTTCGGTGGGTGACAGTGCCGGAGGCCCAATCACCCTCTGTCCTCCTTCCCGCTCCTTCTCCTTCCCATTTCCTTTTATTCCTAAAGGGTCGGCAACGCGCAAGTGATGCCTCTGGTGTTGCAGGCGTCCATAGGCTACGGTGACCACTTACCATCAGGTGGGCCGTATGCTTGTTTGCCACCTTAGTTGTATAAAAAAGGCCTAGTTCGACTTTTTGGTCGCCAAGCCAGCGGAGTAAGTAAGTATTACTTCTTACTTCTCAGTGATTTTCAAAGAACAAGATACAACACGTAAATAAATATCATACTTACTCTGTTATTATCTTGTAAGACGAAGTCTCAACACCAAACACAAGTAATTAGTGTTCCGTTCCCGGAGAGCGAAAGTTTCTCCACTAACAAAGTTACAATATCAATTTCAACGTTCGTTATTTTGTTCCAGGTAAGCAGTTACAGAAGGCGACGGTGTGGGATGTAAGTTTACGATCTAATGAAATATTCATGGCAGTAAAACGTAGCTCTGCTATGCTTTACACAATAACAGAAATGCTTAAACAATTGTTCTGGAAATAACGCTGGTATGAATTTCCATTGCATCGCATCTACAATCACGTTTGTCGTTGTGTTAGTTGAGAACACGCGATGAATGCGATGTGTGTTTGGTGTTTTCGGTTTTCCGATTGGATAAAGTGGTATCATTTAATACATTCCCGAAATTATAAGCAGACGTATATTTTTATTTTTTTGATACATCTCCCGCACCAGGAATAAGGCCTAGGCCGCATTACGGCTAAACCGCCGCGGCTTTTAACCGTGTAATTTTGTGAGTCAAGGAAACTAATGCAAGCGACCGCACCGGCGTCATTTCCCGCGACTAACTTTGTGTGCGTTTCGGGCGGTTTCGCGGTTTAGCGGTTTACCGCTTGCGGGAAAAAACTCTTGTGCGGCCAAGGCCTAATTCCTGTGTTGCAATGGACTTTACATAAATTTACACAAACAACGGATACAAAGAGCACCCAAATTCGGAACAACCATTTGTGAATCGAACAGATTTTTGTCCCATGTGGGATTCGACCCCACAACACTCGGCGCTGTGCCAGTGGCGAGGCGACCACTTAAACCACAACGCCATCCGTGCACTCAATAATATAAGTATATCCACATCACGTCAGCTATGTTTATATTTTGTGATCTATAACCATATCTGGTGACCAATAAGGGTCAGCGCCGACGGACGGATGGGCGGCGAAGAGGCTAAATCAGTAACAATTTAAATTCAACCTAAAGTGCTTCAGAATACGACTGTATTTGGTACAACGAAATAAAATTACGGCGAGCGACTCAAAGCGCGGTTATTTTATTTCGTTGTACCAAATACAGTCGTATTCAGAAGCACTTTAGGTTGAATTTAAATTGTTACTGAATTAGTCTCTTCGTCGCCACTCCGTCCATCAGCGCTGACCCTAAGCTCGCCTCCTATTACATAGGCATAATAGAGGGTGAGTTTATTATCGTCTACCGGAAATCGAAACTGAAACCTAATACACAGCAGTGCATATTCTACCTCTACGCCTGTGATACAGTTATTAACCCGGTGTGTTATTATTTGAGGTCTAAAATATACTTTAATTGATAAGGCGGTATTACTCGTATGCTTATTTCTTGTTAAATATGCCCGCTTGAATTTGTGTTTATTATATTATTACATATAATAGATTCTTTTATTTTCGTGTGATTAGAGGCCAACCTGTTGTCAAGAGTTGTTCAAGCCACCCGTAGGCCTCTGACAAGGCTTAACGACTGCTGTCAATTTGACAACAACCAGGACTGACTTTTTACGTGCCCTCCGAAGCACAGAGACGCTCAGATGAAATACCACTAAGCGTTCATCCATTTTTTTTTTAACGCGTGGAAATGTGCAATTCACATTCCCCATCGTCAGTTTTGGGGCGGGCGATGGGGATATGTCAGGATTCAGCCCAAGATGGAAATTTGGGCTGAACTAAAACCACCACGGTGTTCCTCACACTTTTATGGCGGGGCCGCGCGGATCGCTCACGCATTCAAATCGCGACCCCGCCAAAGGTTCGACCCGCCGATGGTCGTGCCGGGTTCCACACAACCATCACCCATCACACACAATTGGGGGACTTAGTCCCCGACGACAAAACGGTGGACCTATTCCCTCTTCCGACATCGAGAGGCGTAAGCGGAAACCCATCTATAGACTGATCGCACTCAACGTTACTTAACCTCGTTAATCGTTTACCGATCAGTGAGTGCAAATAGCTATGAGCGCCAAATTTCTCTTAATGTGTGTATAACTCACTTAGTAGTTTTAAGTCACAACTGTCTCAGTACGTTTTTGGGCACTTTTCGCCATGAGTTACAGGCATAGCTTGTATCGAGTGGTGGGTGACCAACTGCATGTAATTTAATTACTTTTAACCAAACCAATTAAACTACTAAGGGAGTGTTCGGCGACAATGATTTGTATTTCACTAAATGACGTCTTGTTATTTTCTTGTAAGTGACATATTGTATGTCTTTTTGAAAATAAATTCTTTAACCTCATATATATAATTCTACTATACGTGTGTATGTCATTGAACTCCTCCTAAACGGCAGGGCCGATTTTGATGTAACTTTTTGTGTGTGTTAAGTGGATTCGAGAATGGTTCAGATATTTTTTTTTCTCTCTTGTGAACAAGACAACGTCTGTCGGGATAGCTAGTGTGTGTATATATAATATAATACATATATATAATATAATATATATACACACATTAAGAGAAATATTCGTCTCTAAAACCCGAACATCTTTCGAGTGCTAACAATTATTATGATAAGAAAGTGCTGGGCCTTTATCACTATATCTTAAAGTATTGTCATCACACGCGCGAGAGTGAGATAACGCGTTACGAGTTATATATCTTTATCTCGTTCTTGCGCATGCTAATGTTTAAGAGGTGGTGATAACGCTTCCGACACTGGCTTATTGCTTATTGCTGTTCTAAAGTGTAATTGTTATTAAAAATATCTCCTTGTAAAATATAATTAAATATATAAAGGCACTTATTGCTTGGAGCTGCGTGCTCACCCGAGATTTAATCCTTCGCTTATTAATTTTATATCACACGACGTATTAGTTAGATGACTTTAATATAGTGTTTTACGATGGAAATATCCCATAAGGATTGCAATAAATTAAGTCTGTATTAAGGCTATGGTGACGAGCAGCGATAGCTCAGTGGGGAGACCAACAGACTGCAATGCAGAGGGTTTCGGGTTCGATCCCACGTCGCGCACCTCTGACTTTCGGAAGTTTGAATTTTCGAAGTTATGTGCGTATTGATTGACAATTATGGCCGCTCCATGCCTCGGAAAGCACGTTAAGCCGTCGGTCCCGGCTGCCATGAACATGTATGGCAGTCGTTATTGGGAGAGTGTCGACACAAAAGATCCCACTGGGTCGAAGTGTCGCCGGTCTGCACTGACTGGCCCCCACATAACATAAGATAAGGCTATGGTGATTTAATCTATTTGTTAAGTGAAGTGGAGTAGAAATTGAAGAAATTGCCTTACGGCCGCTGTTACGCTGTGTCGTAAGTTTGAATCTCATCGGGACAAAAAATTGTGTGACGGATGGATGTTCCGAGTTCTGGTGTTCTTTGTGTCCGTTATTACAATGTTTGTAAAGTCTACCGCGATGCAGGAATAGGGTAGGCAGGTAAAAGAGTCCTTCATAATATCCTTAAAGTTATGTGAAGTCTGCTAACCCGCACTGGGCCAGCGCGGTGGACTAACTAATGGTGATCTAAACCTTCTCACACTGAGAAAAGATCCGTGCCCAGCAGGGAGACAGTTTAATATAGGGCTGATATTATAAATAACAACTAAATAACGCAATGATAGCAGAGCAAAGCGAGATGAAAGCGACATATCATACCAACCATGACTTCTTTCAGTCAATAAAATGGCGGAATTAATAAACTATTGCTCTCTAGCTTACGTGACCGAAAAACTTATTTTGCTTCGATGAGCACATTCAATAAATTGTGGTTGCTTTCAAAGGCTCCATATGTCCAGTATATGATCATAATGCTTCGGCAGGTTGTATATAAGCAATAAGTCTTATTTCTCCACAATTGAAGGTGCATTTTTCAGTTTATATTGTTAAGCTGGCCAATCATATGGCTTGTCTAATGATTACAGGTTATTGTGGTTTCTAGCGATAAGGGCGCGGTCAAATCGCGAGCCATAAAGTATTGGATGGTGTTCATAGTTTGTTACTAAAGTTATAGCGCATGCCAGTCAGATCAATGAGCTTTAAATGTGAGGATAGTATGCTAGTAAAGATATCACATAAAAGGGTAGTTGAGCCACATTGTTTTATTATTTATGTCTATAGGACATTTTACATACATCATCCAAACTCTAAAATAAAAAGAATTTTTGAAATCTACTCTATAATAAATAATATACAATCGTTTTAAATGCAATGTAAGTTTTAAGGGTAATTTATAGTCAAATGGCAAAAACAGGTTCAAAATATTTGTATTAAAAAAAAAAACGGTTTGCCGTTTTTTTTACTTGGGGGAATGCTTTGACGCATACCCCTCCACGGGGGAGAGCGGAGGGGTTATGTCGGACTCACCGGGGTAAAAGAAAGATGGTAATGAGGATAGTGGACCTGCCGGTAATATCAACTAAATATACCACGGTATTCCACGACAAAACTGCAATCGGCGGGACAGCGCGAATCATTTTCACATGCAGTCGCGCCCCCGCCGAGGTTTCGGCCCGCCGTATAAAACAGCAGGCCACTACGCAACAAGACTACCCTTTGGGCACCATGTCCCCCTTTAAGGGACAGCCGGACACACGACACAGAGGCGTGGGAACACGCACGCCGCCGACTCTTGGACTGTTGCTGATCGGGTGGCGGGCAGGCTCACGAAGCTCACCACTCCCAGATCAAACCTCAGGGTGGCTGCAGTTCATCTCGCGCCCTCCGTCGCCCGGTTCTGCGGTTAGGAAGAGGGTTTAAGCGCTCCCTCTCCCGCTCCGCCGCGCCGCCTCCTTGATGGAAATTACTTCCTCACAGAGACCCTATTTAACAGGATGGCTTAGTGGTTTAAGTAGTTGCCTCGTCTCGCCTGTCACTGCGCGAATGTCGTAGGTACGAATCCGAGACGAGACAAAACTGTGTGATCCACAAATGATTGTTCCGAATTTCGTTGTTCTTTGTATTCGTTGTTTGAATTTTTGTAACGTTCCCCGCGACACAGGATTTATTCCTACATCGGGAATAGTTTTTAAAAAAAGATATAAAATACAATATAACATTGAACTCTAACTAGGTAAGCCAGTATTTGTAATTTGTTGTCTTACCTAGGTTTTATAAACTATGTCCGAAGCGCGTCTTGTGCGTACGCTTAATTAACATGTGTCAAAACTCCACAATATAGGTAGAAGACAGAATACAGTATTGTGTTAGGATTACGCGAATGGTGCTAGTGGAAATTAAACTACTTTTAACTGATTTTCTCTTTGTAAATAAACCGTGGGAAAGTAGTTTAATTGTTTAAACTACTGACTATTTTATAATCTATACTAATATAATAAAGCTGAAGTTTTTTTTTTGCTTAAATATGGTCATTTCTAGACAGTCGGATTTAAAAAATCTTTTTGCATTTGATAGTCCAGTCCGAATCTTGCAGAAAGTTACATCACGCTACGAGCCACAGAAGCGAAGCAGAAATCATAAAAATGGGAAAAACCGCGGGGGACAGCTAGCTAGGTATAAAATGTGTCTTCCGTATTGCAGCGATATTATAATGAATGCGAGTGCTGTGCTTGAGGTCTCAGATTTAATTCTTAGGCCAGACAAAATTGTATCAGGTTTTTAGTCAAGAATTTATCTGTAGCAGCACAGAGCCTGCGTCTCTATCCAGTAGACGGCAATACGTTCGCTCTCTTTTATGTACGACCTAAAAATCAGATCTGGCAAAATGTGCTTGTAATACACTCTCTCTCCTTAGAGGAATTGTGCGTGAATATAGGCGTGGACGTATGTATGTTTTTATAATTACTAGCGGTCGCCTAGTGGTCAAAATTCGACCAAAACTCTTAAGCTTGCTACTTTGTTTTCTGTTTTTCTTTATTACATATACATAAGGTACAGGTAACCATAGTTACAAAGAATTGTACGACGTCAGACGAACAATGCCGAAATACTACGAACGCGATTCGACTGCGTGTGTCAAATGCATGGTTGTGTGCGTGTTTTTTCATTAATTTAATGTATTTTTAATGCATATTTTATAAAAATATTAGGATGCGCCCTTCCTTTTCCATATAAACTTTAACTGTGCCAAATTTCATTCTCCGTCATCGCAATTTTCGTAAAAAGGCGTACATAGTTTTTGCTTCACGTATTAATATATAGATTTTCATTTTCAACGACGTTTTGCCGTTGTTACACTCAAGTAATTATCCTAATTTTATAATAGGGAACGTGAGTTTGTTTGTTTATTTGCTACGCTTTCACGCCTTAACTACTCGACCGATCACCATGACACATCGCATACACGTTGTCAGAGGAACAGAAAAGGACATAGGGTACCTTTCATCTAGAAAAACGTTCGACTAATCTAACCTAACCTACATTTATGACAACAAAGCTGCGGGCAAAATCTAGAAAGTTATAATCAAAATGCGATAATATCCGAGTATTATGCTTATACATGTGCGGTATTTGCGCAATCTTAAGACAATACTATATACTTAGTGACTATTCTCTACATAATTTTACATTGACTTTGAGTTGAGCAGTTCTAAGCTAAATATCTAAGTTTCCTCGAATTCCGGTAAACTAATTAGTCTCAGCGTCGCTACGTCTGCCATCTTGGATGTCGTTCCCAGAGTAATCTGTAAACGTGTAATCGTACGGATGGTGTGGATTTGTTCAAACACATTACGAATAAGTGCTCGGGGCTTACCGCGACCTATCATACATACATACATAGATTCACGCCTGTTTCCCAGAGGGGTTGGCAGAGACTACGGATTTCTATTTGCTACGATCCTGTTACATTTCTTTGGCTTCATTCACTTCCGCGACCTATCAACGTCTACATAAGTACTTAATAGGCGATACCAATGACACATTTCTTTCTTTCAATTTTATTTACTCTTTTCTCTCAATTATGTTTGCTGTAATATGGCTGAGAATAAGAAATCATCATCAAAGGTAAGTAATGTTGTTTTATGTTCGGCAACTTATACAACATCGCGCTACATTAGTATGTCGCGCAACGTGACAAAGCATGTCGTGAATGGTCAACTAAGCACTCGTCGATGAATTAGTGGTTGGTTACCAAACCTTCCTTACACAGTAGAGTCGACTAGAGCGCGTACCAACAAGTTTGGGTCCTCATACCTCTGCCGAACGACCAAGGCATGGAATTCTCTGCCAAGGCACGTGTTTCCTTCTTCCTTCAATCCTGGGTGCTTTAAGCGGGGCGTGAAAAAGCACCTTCTCAGGCCGTCAAAGTAGAGACCTCAACATCGCCACGGCTGCTATGAGGGCGGTGTGGAGGCCAACGCTCTTAGACCACACGACTGCTTACCATCAGGTGGAGTGTGGTAATTTTGACGAGCAAAATAAAAAACAATATTTCTTACTTAAAAACGCTTCTCATGCACTTGAAGGTTTACGGTTAAGCACTTAAAGCGTTTAACATACAAGCAGTGCGTTTATGTCAAGAATCTATTTATAACATTACGAAGTATGGAACTGTGCCCAGCATACGGCAATACACTCGCCTCTTATTCCCTAAAACAATAGCTGACGAAATGTCAGTGTAAAACACCTTTGTTTACGCCTTAGGGGATATAGGCAAAAGTCTAGGTATATCTCAATAGAAAAAAACATGGCTGGCCATACCATATGGCAAAAAATGAAACACAACTTATTCAAATAAAACTTGTACAGAAATAGAAACTTGTGAAGTAGGTACTAGAAATTGTATAAAGTTAAATAAATTGAATCGGTTGCATCTGAGCTCAAGGCAACAGATAATAAAAGAACGACGTATTCGAGACAACCCTCAAAGAACAATGAAGATTTTACGATGCAAGATTCGTTTACCGTCCGCGAACCTTATACAATACTCTTTCCTTCTTTCAAGGATAATGTTATAATCTTAGCGTTACTCCAAGCTCATAATTTTGGATAGCGGTGGACTAAAGTACCTACCTTAATATTTTTATCAAAAACTAGAAATTTTAGGTTTAACAAATCTCGTCTTATCTTCAAATTACCCTTCATGAAATTTTCTCGTAAAATAGTGTCTTAACAAAATATTCAGGCCTCCTTTATTTTTCTTCCATCTTTCCCATAAAAATAGTACTCAAGAACCTCTATATTAATAGCCGAAGGAAGAACTCCGTACCCCTTCTTAACCATATTGCGCGTACGGAGGAGTGTGATATGTTACATTGAAGGAGAGCAAATATATTTAATGAATTGCGGTCGAATGTCCACCATGTCGTGACCTCTATTCTATACTAATATTATAAAGCTGAAGAGTTTGTTTGTTTCAACACGCTAACCGCAGGAACTACTAGTTCGATTTGAAAAATTATTTTAGTGTTGCATAGCCTATTTATTGAGGAAGGCTATAGACTATATAACATCACGCTACGATCCACGGGGGCGGCGCAGTAGCGATAAACGCGGGTAAAACCGCGGGCACATCTAGTAAAAATATAAAATGCTACTGTCATATTTTATATGTCCGAGATGGTTGCGCCAAAATCGATATGCATTGATAATATTACATTAATAAGCAAAATATAACAGAATTAACTAGTTTTAAAATAAAAGTACCCACTTAATTTAAAATATAAATTTACATTCTAATGACATATTAAATTATTAATGTATATATATAAAGATTTTTGTACTCCTCCGAATAGGCTCGACCGATTTTTATGTTTTTTTTTGTGTATTTGGTAGGTATGAGAATAGGTCGTAAAGTATATTTCATATTTCTAGGTGATTAGAGTGTCAACCTAACCTACATGCGAGCGAAGCCGCGGGTAAAAGCTAGTGTTAGAATATAAATTGTTGGTATTATTAGGATGCAAAACTAATCTTGTTAACACGTGTTGTAATTGCTCGACTTTCGCCAAGTGTTGGGCTTCCTCTCAAGCCGTACTTTAAATTCTATCACATAATAATAATATTCTATCACATACACACAACACCATATAGCCCAAACTAAGCAGAGCTTGTACTATGGGTACCAGACAATGGATAAACATACATATATACTTTTTTTTTTGTAAATACATACATATTATACATAGAAACATCCAGACCAAGACAAACATCCATGTTCATGCACACAAATGTTTGACTTGTGCGGGAATTTAACCCGCGACCTCACACGTGGCAGTCGGTAACACTGACCACTACGCCATCGAGGCTGACAATTAATTAGTTATAACAATTTGCAGAACTAATACACATACTATGGAACATGCTAGCTTCCTACTAGTACACCTCGCCAGTATTTTAATTTATTGCGGGTACCAGACCAACCAGCGGCCTACCATCAAATGCGGGGTTAGTGAAACATAACATCTATACAAATAAATATAATTGAAGTGTCTGTTTGTAATGTCAAAATAACAGCTTTTTATCTAATGCATATGAAAGTATATTAAAATTTTAAAAATAGATGTTTTCTTATAGGCACCTTCTATAAGAAAACATCAATTTTTAAAATTTTTGTCTGTCCGTGTGTTTGTTCCGGCTAATCTCCGAAACGGCTGAACCGATTTTGGCGGGACTTTCACTGGCAGATAACTGATGTTATAAGATGTAACATAGGCTACTTTGATTTTAGAAAAAAAATAGGGTTCCGCGGAGACAAACACTTTTTAGTTAAAATCTACGCGGACGAAGTCGCAGGTAACAGCTAGTCTGAATATATGATTGCTCTTGTTAGATATAATGGGGTTAAAGAATCCTAATCCTAACTAATATTATAAATGCGAAAGTAAGTTTGTTTGTTATGCTTTTAAGCCTTAACTTCTAGACCGAGCATCAAGATTAGGATGTAGGGTACTTTTCATCAAGGCAAAAGTACTGTTCCTGAAGGATCGAAATTTATTAGTAAAATCTGGATTAACTAAATTAAGCCGTGGGCAAAATTTAGTCTGTGATACGTGGCTTGTTCGTATGAATTTAAGCATGGTTAATGTGATAAGAAAACGTCCTAACTCAGCAAGATATCGATATCGATCAATTTATGGAGAATACAATGTATTCTCTTTAAACTTATTATGTACTAGCTGTGCCCGCGGTCTCACCCGCATCAGTGAGATTTATGGTTACTGCGCCGCTCCCATGAGCCGTAGCATGATGTTATATAGCCTATGTCCTTTCCAGGGTCTCAGGCTATCTCCATTCCAAATTTCATTTAAATCGGTTCAGCGGATTGAGGAAAAGGTAACAGACAGACCGACAGACAGACAGTTACTTTCGCATTTATAATATTACTAAGTTTTGCTCCGCCCGCGTGGTACCTACATCAATAAAAAGTAGCCTATGTCCTTCCCCAGGTTTTAAACTATATCTGTACCTAATTTCATCTAAATCGGTTAAGTGGTTTAGCCGTGAAAAGGTAACAGACAGACAGACAGACAGAGTTACTTTCGAATTTATAACATTAGTAAGGATATAATTAAGGAAGTAAGGATGTATTCAATACATACATAATTTCGCGCCTTTAATCCTGAAAGGGTAAGCAAAGGTATATAACAGTTATATGTCGCCAACAATGCTTTTAGGTTCCAATAGAAAGTAAAGCATGTTGCCGTCTTCTGCTACTAAAAATATAACATTTGAGGGGTTAAAAAATCTCTAATATAAGTATGGCTACTGACATATAAACGTACAAGATATGACAGAGGTATTCTCAGTGATATCTTGCCAAGTAAGTACGTTTATGTGTCATGATACATTGTCCCTCGCCTATAAGGCTTGTTTCACACGTACCACAGCAACACCACGTGGGCGGGCGCAATTTTATATTGAAAATGAATAGTAGAATTTACACGGACGACATTTTGCCATCATTATCGACCAAGTGGGTGACATCGACCACATCGCAACCACAACGCTACCACCAGCGACACCGCGAACTAGCGTCCGACCACATCGCAGGACGCAGACACAACGTTGCCTCGACGCACCGACACTGCGCGCATTTAATAAAATCCATAACAAGGATAGCAACAATATTATATTAGCATAGAATGTTTCCTCTTCGAATTCCATGAGTTTGTTCAGTCAAGGCGTGTTTCTTTAACGAAAACTGGTGTCGAACTGTCTGTCTGCACTCGTGAGCGTCATTGCGTCGTCGCAACCACTAACGACAACTCAACCACATCCACATTTTGTAGGAACCACAACGCAACTGCAAAAAGCTGCAGCGACACTCTTCACACGTAACCACTGCTTGATCACCTTTTGTCGCGTCCATGTGGTCCCGGTGTGGTTGTGGTACGTGTGAATGAAGCCTAACCCTAACAGGATAAGCAGCTGCTTATCCTGTTAGGGTTAGGCTTCATTCACACGTGCATAGCTATGTACAAGCATTTTCTACCTTTGCGTTTAGATCGCTCCTTACAGTGGGTAACCCCTGTTGTCGTCTACTATACACAGTACCAGATTCTGTGCTGTGCTACTGAGAGTTTCTTCTCAGTACCAGTAATCGAACACTAGACTTTATGCAAAGCAGTTACATTCACTACTGCCGCCAACGTAGTTATAGGTATATCACAGAGTAACGGCTCGGTAATGTTATCTAACAGTATTGTCACTCGGCTCTGTCCTTGAAATAATTAACTACAGGCGCGCGGTATGCGAATGAAATGAAGTTTTATACAAAAAAAATTTTTTTTATTAAAATTGTTGTGAATGAAATAGGAAGTGTTCAATAAAAATCATGTATGTTTTTTGATTAGTAGATTTAATAAAAAGTAACCTTATATATTTGAGACTGAAAATACATATATTCCTCTCGACTGAGACGTACGAAAAGCTTTATGGTTAAATTTAATAGTCAAAATAACCCGCATTTGGATAAAAACTTAAATACTTTTGTTTACAATTGCACTTTGCCATAATTATTATGTAAGTACTTGTACTTATTTCAATCAAATATTAACAAGTCGCACGCTTACTGCTTACAAAACCATCACACCGCTGCGCTGCAGCGCATTCGCGACTGGTTGCGTACTGAGTGCATGTGCATACCAACATTACCAACCTCGAGGCGCGTAGGTATGACTCGCGTTCCGACCGTTTGTATGAATATAGAATACTGTTAGATAACATTACCGTGGTAACCGCAAGCAATACACAAAATCTATCATCTATTGGTTTAAAGTGTTAAATTACGACAAATATTTAGTGCGTGATTTGATACGTTGCGAGTTGGTAATGTTTCGAAACAATGTAATGTAAGAAGGTAGTGTACCACACCGAGGAATAGGGCTCGTGTTACGTTTGTTTCGTTTACTTAGAATATATTTATTAGGTTACCTATAATATATTTATAAAGTTACCTTGTGTCCTTTTCTATATCCCTGACAACCTGTATGCGAAATTACATGATGAACGGTTTAGTAGTTAAGGCGTGAAATCGGAACAAACAAATTTAAAACCGTATCTATACTAATATTATAAAGCTGAAGAGTTTGTTTGTTTGTTTGTTTGAACGCGCTAATCTCAGGAACTACTGGTATGCACCGTATTCTCCAGATTTGGCCCCGTGCGACTTCTTTTTCTTTCCACACTTGAAGAAGACACTCGCCGGGCAGAAATTTGAGTCAAATGAGGAGGTTATCGCCGCCACGGAGGCCTACTTTGCAGATCTTCAGAAAACGTTTTTTCAGACGGGTTAAAGAAGTTGGAGCATCGCTGGGTCAAGTGTATCGAGTTAAAGGAGACTATGTCGAGAAATAAATCGCCACTTTTCCAAAGTTTCCTTTTTCTTTTCTAGGCTAAGTACTTGTCGGACCGCCCTCGTAATGAACGCTATTTATTTCTGTCCTTGTAATTTAATAAAGCGATAACGCTTTATTAAATTACAAGCTAGTTGATAACAACTAGTTTGTTTGGGAACGTGAATCGTTAGCTTGGATGAGGTCGGCACGTACCCGATGCGTCAGCTGGAGTGACAGTT
This sequence comes from Catocala sponsa, assembly GCA_963564715.1. Classification (NCBI taxonomy): domain Eukaryota; kingdom Metazoa; phylum Arthropoda; class Insecta; order Lepidoptera; family Erebidae; genus Catocala; species Catocala sponsa. Next base: position 5,521,551 of record OY751346.1, on the reverse strand, counting down.
ACGGCTGTCAGTGTCATATTGACATGACGCGGACGCATTCGGTGTGACGCTCGCTGCGTTACAGATCAAATCAGTGTTAACCAAAGACAACCTCTATTATTTTATTTCTTTTGTGTATCATTAACACACGTACGATGCATAATACATATTTACCATGCCTCTATTTTGTTGCTTCATGTTGTCTAAAACGAGATGCCTAACCCTTCGTTAGATATTTCTTCATAACATAATGGAAGGGCTTAGTAGAAACACCGTTTGGATCAAACGAATATATATTTAGGATACAATTAGCCTGTACCCTTATTATAATGTTTCTACGAATTGTTTTCTTTATCTGAAGTCGTTTATTATCTCACGTTTTCGAGCTGTATCTGTGTGTAATTTATGGGTTTTGGACATGCCGAGAAACATGCGCAAGATGACTTGCGTTGGTTATATGCATACATCGTGAAAACAAAAGACGAACAACTCGCGCAAGCATGTAGCTCGCGCGAATGACTTACACCTGAAAGAAGAATCATTAAATCATCATAATCTAAATTAGTCATTGATTTCCTGTTTTAATTGTAATTATGATTCAATCTTGAACACTTTTCTTTTACGTAGTAAATCTTTATAAGATACCCAATTGCAGAGATTGGGTTATGTGAGATTTTTACTTACAGCCACCCCGGTAATCATCGTGAGTACGGAGAAACAAGGTTTAAGGCAATTCCAATCATTTACCATAATTATTTGCGTCTATATGAGCTAAATACGCGTAAATTTACAGATTCAACATGGATCCCCAGCATTAAAAGATATAATTATAAATTATTAACTAACCGTAAAATAAGGCAACAAAATAAATATTATGAACATTTTGTATTCAAATTCTGTTTACAATTGGATGTTTGCCGTATAAAGGGTCCTTTGTCAGTGAATATTGTTGGTGGAATTGTTGGTAAAGTAGATACACAAAATAAGCTTATTATAATAAATATATTGTTTTATTGCCTTTCGACGGATGAATACTGTTTAAAAGGCTACGGATTAAATGTGAGCGGGAATAGGCGCTGGGGCAGGTGGAGGCTCTATGTATGTGCCTCTTATCGAATCAATATATGTATCTGCACATTTGCTCCAAAGCATTCGTCGGATATGCACTATTGTGCGTAGTTCTCTACGTTTATGCTACATTTATACCAGTAATACCATGCACAGTATGATCCAGAAAAGAACTTTAAAAGGAGAGCTGTTGTTTGATGATTTTTTGCTACTGATCTGTGACTACATACAAGGAGCTAGGTTCGCAGGCCACAAAAACAAACATTGATGTCTGTCTCTTTTCAACAAGTGCTAATATGACGTGTGATAAATTGAATAAGTCAAATTTACAGCACAAAATAATATACCTGTGAATGTGGCGTATAATATATCTCACTTTTTCACATGTCAGATTTAATGCATTGTCCCTCGTCATATTCTTACATTTTAATATATCTGAAAAGGTCGTGTAAAAGGTAAACGTCTAGCCTTTTTTACTAGCCATATAATAAAGAAACATAATTTACATGTCAACGTCACTTTGAAGTTGTGATTTTAGAATATAAGTTTTAGCCGTTTTCTTGATAATAATGAAACCTAGTGGATCGAAAACTAGTTCTAAAATAGACCTGGTTGGTTGTAAATGCACAGGGATTGTGAAAAATGCAACACGCGTGGCGAAGCCAGGGTGTCCTGATGATGATGATGCTGTTGCAATATTACCAGACGACTGGGTTCCACGGCACAGTGGTCCTATCCTTGCCAACTATCTTAAACAACGCGAACAAGATCATAAAATAATAATCGATGATATCCTTAAATGTGCAGCAAAAGCCAATGCTGGTATAGATGCTAAAATAAGCAGTCTTGCTGAAAACCTTTTCACTCACATAACCCAAAACCAACTTCAAATAGACTGCGTTGTAGAACAACGTCATAGAATGGAAATATTGCTAACTGAAGACATTCGCGATAACGCTTTGAAGCAAATTTATGAATTACGCTTACAACGGGTGGATGATTTGACAACTTTTAAACACGAAGCTACAGCTTTAGAAAGGGAAAGAGCTGAGCATTTGAAGGTTATACTACGTGACAAATTTCAGCGTCTCATTGCCGTCGGTCACATGACTCCCAAGGAGTTACTGCATGATTTTGATAAACGTATTTACGCAACTAACCAACAGCTCTTAAGTAATTGTAGAGCGTTTACAGAATTAGAAGCAAAGCTAATTGTACAAGTAGACGAAAGTGTTGTTTTCGCAAGAAGTAGTCTTAATCAGTTAACGCTGGGCATTGGGGTGGTCTATAGACAACGCGAATCACATAGTGCCTTACGTCATCCTATAGAAGATAGTTTATCTAAACGGGCTTCTAGTATTACAAGAATTCGTGAGCCTTCTATATCTGTATCATTGATGTGCGATATAGAACAGTTGGATGCTTGTGTTGCTCGATTAGTTGAAGCCTATCGTGCCGCTGTACTCAACGTGTATACAGGATATTACAGTAAGCTAGACAAACTAGAAAGAAATCTTAGCAGTTATCAGTATATGATAGATCCCAATCAGTTTCCAAAGTGTGAAATGGCTGATTTAAAAAAAATTGTTGAACGTCCTCTTGGGCGTATATCTATTTTACAGGAAATCGACCCTGCCCTTGCCAACTTAAAAATACTGGGCATTTCAGGAGCCGACGTAACATCTGTGCAAAAAAGTTTATGCTCGTTAGGCGACCGACTTCAGGATACTTATTCATTACTGTACAATGCAGGTCATCTTTGGGATAATCATATTTTACGCTCTGCTCTTGCTCAGAAATTAACAATTGTAGCTGTAGAAGATCTTTTAACTAACCATGATGCAATAGAGCTTGCTAGCGAAATTCCTATTAACATTGCCATAGAACAATTACGATGTGCACCCGATTTAGTAAACTTAAATTATCAATATGACGCTATAATGATAATGTTAGGTCACACTGCTGAAATGTATCTACAACATAGTGAATCTGAACTGGGACGTTTAGAGGAATTTATGAATTTACCAGCCCCTATGACAAAGATGTTGCTCTCTGAGCTAGACTTATTTATGGAAAAATATCCTCGATCTGCACAAATAATTAATTTGGACAATGCTTCTGCTCCAGCTCGGCTGCCGTTGCCTCGTGCCATATTACAGACACAACTTCAAGAAACAGCTTTAAAAAATTGGCAAAATGGATTTCTCGAATCTTTCGAGAATAACATCTCGTTAGTACCAGAAGAATTAAGGCATCAAGCTGAACTATGGGTGAAAGAACGAAGTACATCATTACATATGCGATATTCACTGAAAATGATATCTCATAGTATTCGTTCGGAGCGAGTAAAAGCTGCGCGAGATGCGCGTCTCGCTGAGATCCGACACCACGATACTCGTCTCGCGGCCCATTTGAATGTAATTGTCGACCTTGTTGACGGTTTACCTGTTGAAGCTGCAGAATTCGCGGCATTTGATGCACCATTTTTATATCCCTTAGCCAAGTGGATCATTGACATTCAACCTACCATTAATGAACTTACAAGCAACGATGCAATATTGCCCGAAATAAAAAAAAGTAAAATAGCCAGTATAGCTACTCGCTTACCAATAAATTATAAAATGTTTGAGGAGTCACTTGATAAAGCAATCGCAGATTTCAAGCTCCATGTAAACCATCGCATACAAGAGGCAAGGATTTCTAACGTACGCTTCTTAGCTCAGATCAAATTGTTCAATGAAGGAGGTAGATACGCTGCACAGGAAGCTATAAAGACTTGTGCAGCATTATCTAAAGCGTCTGAAGGATTAGATACTTGCAGTCAAAAGGTTTTGGAGGCATTAACTCATCGTCGGGTGCAGTTGATAGCGTATGCCGACTCACAGGTGATGCCATTGAAGCGATTAACAGGTAGCCTAGGCAAATTAGCAGCTAAATTGACCAATAAACCGGATAAGAAGAAAACGACGGGAAAGAATGAGAAAACAAAAAGTGACTCCAAGAAAAAAGAAAAGTGAATTCCTAGTTACTGCGAAAATAAATTTATAAAGCGTTTTGTACCTGTACCTAAAAAAATCAATTGTTCCGTTTCTAATTTTAATATTGTCTATATATTTATATACTAGTCTATACTAATCTATACTTCTATACTAATATTATAAAAAGGAAAGATTTGTTTTTTTTTGTTTGTTCGTTACTTATCTTATGTGAGGGCCAGTCAGTGTAGACCGGCGACACTTCGACCCAGTGGGATCTTTTGTGTCGACACTCTCCCAATAACGACTGCCATAGATGTTCATGGCAGCCGGGACCGACGGCTTAACGTGCTCACCGAGGCACGGAGCAGGCGATAATTGTCAATCAATACGCACATAATTTCGAAAAGTCATATAACTTCCGAAAGTCAGAGGTGTGCGACGTGGGTTCGAACCCGAGACCCTCTGCATTGCAGTCTGTTGGTCGCCCCACTGAGCTATCGCTGCTCTTGTTTGTTCGTTAACTACACCACTGATTTTAAAAATGAATATCCTATCGCCATTAGAAAGCTATATTATTCGCGACTAACATAGGCCATACTTGAGATTTCTACTTAAATTACAACATGTGTAATTTTAGGCATCAAAATATTGCCTATAAAAGTCATTATTTATCGTGCGAAACTATTAATGATACATAAAATAGTGTATTCCTTTTTGTAAGTGATGATACTTATCATTACTCACAAAAAGCGCGATGGTATATGCCTAACTATTATAGTTAAGCCACAATAACCGTTTTTGTTCAAATTATTAAGTTCAAACACGGGTGCAATCGCATAGTGGTGATATCTTAATATTAATCCTTATCCATATGTACGGTCAAAGACAAAACTCGAGTAGCATCGTAAGGTTCACATTCGCATATTGATCCGAGAGAATATAATATTTGTGTGCGCAAACAATGAAACAATATTCAATGTAATGATAGTTGGTGAAATTCAAATGAAATCAAATCGATCAAAATTAAATTTATTCAGGTTACAAGGTAACACTTATGAATGTCAAAGTTACACAATTTTTTTTCTGTTAATTTACATTTACTGCCACGTTCAGCAAAGCAAGGGTGTAGGGCTCATGAGACGAACGGGCAAGAAACTCATGGCCACTTGTTTTAATCGCCAAGTTTACAACAAAATTTTGTTTACAAATCATAACTGTAAGGTGCTGCAACCATTTCTCCATGAATTACTACTGAACATACTCAAGCATTTAATAAAATTTTATGGTAGCCTTTAAAGCAGCAGTATGGTAAAATTCGTCATGCGCAAGTGTGCAAGGCTAGACAAAAACGAGTTCTTGTATATATAACTATAATAACTACTATCCCTTATATTCAACAACAGTGTCTCTGTTAGTCCACATTTACAATGAATGCTTAAATTTGCCTATTGTATCGCAGGTTGCGATAGTGGAGTCGGTCAACGAGTCTCCTCACATTATCACTAAAATATAATTACGGTGGTTCAAATCATGAGGTTCTCTACTTCCACTTTTTGTTTTTTATTACTGAAATATTCAAATAATAAAGATAAACGTTATTTTTGTCTAATTATTACGATAAAAAAATACAAAAAGTGTTTTTTTAGGTATTAAACCAAAATTAAATAATTTTATTATTATATAATAGAATTAGTTTAATTACTAAAAAATCACATTTTGTTTTTATTTTTATAAAATAAATAAATAATGCAAATTATAATTAAGAAAAACAAAATTTCATCTTTAGTCTTTAGGCAGTGGTCTGACCGCCAACGATGAACGAGAAACGAGTAAAACTAGAAACTATAAACGAGTTGACAATCAGCGGGAAGCGAGTGTGTAGTTTCGATAGTTTTGTCGCCGGGCTATAAGCGAGTGTGCAAGTGCGACGAGCGATTACTCGCGCCACTCGCCCGCGGTCGCTCAGTCCTGTGCAAACCTGCGCGCGGCGACGAGCGAGCATCGCTGAACGAGTATCGCTGAGCGAGTTTATTTTTGAAAGCTCTTGTCGCTCAGCGACAAAACTAGTAAGGCGAGTAGTCGCCGGCAGTGTGAACAGTCAGCGAGCAACTTTTAATATATATAGTAGGTAGTAGAGCCAAGCTGGTTACAGCAGGAATGGGCCGGCTCGACCGGGGAAGTACTACCCTCTCACAGAAAATCGACGTGAAACAGCAGTGTTTCGCTGCTGTGTTTCGTTCGGTGAGTGAGAGCGCCGGAGGCCTAAGCATGAGGTGACGATTCTCGCAGCTTATGAGGGACCTGCAGAGTATCCGTAGAGTCATTGTGTGGGTGGCGCGAGTCGACCCGGCGGCCAGGTAGAGCCGTAGAAACGGTGCTCTGCTGGCCGCCCGCGGTATAGTCCAGAGGCCCAACCGAGTCTAACCAACTAGGTTGGCTGCCTTATCATGCCGCGCATAATCTCGAGGTGGCTCGTCGTGCCGGATGGTGACCGGAGGGTGGGTCCCGGCGACCACTTTCGGGAGGGTACGGGGGTCCTTCCGTCCGTCGGATCGGCTGTCGCCATACCATACAGTTATGTGACAAAACTTGCTCTGCGCCTTGCCCCACTTTGCTGCGAGAATAGCCGCCTCTTTTTTTTTTTCACGTTTCCCCTTCCTTTCACTCTATGGCAGTACGAATAAAGCATTGTCGTTCAACAGCAGCTAATCGCCGTAACCCCACTGCTGCTTCCTGTGTCGTGGAGTTTATTAACATCAGAGGACTCCACGCTAACCTTAATGCCGTCCATCAAAACCTGGAGACGGCTCGGCCGGCAATGCTTTTTCTAACGGAGACACAAATACGCCGTCCTGCAGACACGAACTACCTGCAATATCCCGGCTACGTGCTAGAGGAGTGTTTCCTCGCGAAAGCCGGGGTATGCTTGTTTGTTAGGGCGGATATTTGCTGTCGCCGTCTACAATGCCTTGAGGACCCTTCCTTCTCTGTCCTTTGGGTACACGTAGATCATGGCTCTTTCAGCCAAATCTACATGTGCCTCTACCGATCCCATTCAGGAGACGCTGAGACAACTCGACTCTTCAATTACCTGAGTCAGGCGGCAGACGACGCGCAGGAGCGGTTTCCGAACGCTGAATTGGTGTTCTTGGGAGATTTCAATGCCCACCATGAGACCTGGTTGGGTTCTCCCAAAACAGACCACGCGGGACGAACAGCCCATGCGTTCGCTCTCACGCATGACCTGTCTCAACTGGTACTCCAGCCCACCCGGATACCAGACATTGCAGGTCAGACGCCCTCTCTGCTCGATCTGCTGCTGACGAGTAACCCAAACCGGTACAGTGTGTCGATTCGTGCTCCTCTGGGCACCTCAGACCACTGTCTGGTTTGTGTCACAGCTGTTGTTGTTACGCTCCCACGACCCGAGGAGGCAAGACGACGACTGTGGCACTACTCGTCGGCAGACTGGGATGGAATGCGGGAGTACTTCGCATCCATACCTTGGGCTCAACGCTGCTTTGAGAACAGGGATCCATCAGAGAGCGCTACTGCTGTCGCTGGTGAAATCATCCTGGGTATGGAATATTATATTCCATACAGTGATGCCACGAGCGGCGGCAGGAAAAGGCCCTGGTTTGGTCGTGAATGCGCTGATGCTGTTGAACGCAAACAGACTGCGTACCGCGCTTGGACCAGGGCTCGCACTCTCCACGACCCTAACGTGGATCACCTGAAGGCAGCGTTCAACCAAGCCACAAAGGTCTACAAGAGGGCATACTTAAGAGCGGATGCCCAGCGCGTCGCACGGTTCGGCCAGGAACTCATGGCGCATCCTACGGGCAGTCGTAGCTATTGGCGCCTGGCCAAAGCCGTGCAGTCCAACTTCTGCCAGACCTTGCTGCCCCCTCTGAGGTATCCGAATGGATCACTGGCTCATCGGCCGCAGGAGAAAGCAGATCTGCTTGCAAATCTCTTTGCGGCCAACTCCCGAATCGATGACTGCGGTTCGCAGCCGCCTAACATTGCCAACTGCGGCTACACCATGCCTGATATATGTATCAGGCAACGAACCGTTCGTGCGATACTGCAGTCTCTCGATGTTCGGAAAGCCAGTGGACCTGACGGCATCCCAGCTGTGGTCCTTAAAAAATGTGCAGCGGAGTTGTCTCCCACGCTTACGCGCCTTTACCGGACGTCTCACGCCGCAGGCATTGTGCCTGAGGCTTGGAAGGAGGCGAACGTTCAACCGATTCCCAAAAAGGGGGACCGTTCCGAGCCAAGCAACTATCGACCCATAGCTATCACCTCGGTGCTCTCCAAGGTGTTCGAGCGGATTATAAACACCCAAATTGCCCGCTACCTGGAGGATCAATCGTTGATCAATGATCGCCAATACGGCTTTCGGTCTAAACGATCAACGGGTGATCCTCTAGCGTTCGTCACGCACCTCTGGGGTGAGGCTATGGACAAGCACGGCGAGTCTTTGGCTATCAGCCTTGACATAGCCAAAGCTTTCGACAGAGTCTGGCACCGGTCTCTTCTTTCCAAGCTTCCGGCCTATGGCTTGCCCCCTCAACTGTGCACCTGGATTGCAAGTTTCCTGCAGAAGCGTCGTATGCGGGTCCTTTGCGACGGTCGCGCTTCCAAATTTATGCAGGTCAATGCAGGAGTGCCTCAGGGTTCTGTCTTATCCCCTACGCTCTTTCTTCTGCATATCAATGATATGTTGAATCTTGGCAACATACATTGTTATGCGGACGACAGTACCGTGCATGGGCGATATCTCGGACATCCTGGGGCCAAACAGGCTGAGGTTGAGGGGAAAAGGCAGAATCTTGTCGTTGAACTTGACCGGACCTTGGACCGCATCTATGAATGGGGTGCCAAGAACTTGGTCGAGTTCAACGCCAAGAAGACCCAGGCATGCGCGTTCTCAACAAAAAAGTCTCCGTTCCTTCCCCTCCCTTCTCTGAAGAACACTCCACTGGTGATACGTGACAGCCTCTCCATCTTAGGTATGGATCTTTGCCGCTCCCTTAATCAGAAAACCTATATCGAGAGCGTCATTAAGCAAGCTTCGCGAAAACTCGGAGTTCTGAACAGGATGAGGCGGTTCTTCACGCCTGGGCAACTGTGCCTATTGCATAAGGCACAAGTGCGCCCTTGCGTGGATTACTGTTCTCATCTTTGGGATGACTCCGCGCAGTACTTGCTGGACGCTCTCGACCGGTTACAGCGGCGGGCTGTCCGTATCATCGGAGATCCAGAGGTCACGAGTTCACTGGAACCTCTGCAACTCCGTAGGGACATTGCCTCATTGGCATGTTTCTACAGAATATACCACGGGGAGTGCTCTGAAGAGTTATTCCACCTTATCCCGCCCTCCCCTTTCCTATCCAGAACAACGCGTGCTGGGCACAGATGCCATCCTTACACGGTGGAGTCGATTAGAGCGCGTACCAAAAAGTTTGGGTCCTCATACCTCTGCCGAACGACCAAGGCATGGAATTCTCTGCCAAGGCACGTGTTTCCTTCTTCCTTCAATCCTGGGTTCTTTAAGCGGGGCGTGAAAAAGCATCTTCTCAGGCCGTCAAAGTAGAGACCTCAGCATCGCCTTGGCTACTGTGGGGGCGATGTGGAGGCCACTGCTCTTAGACCACACGACTGCTTACCATCATGTGGAGTGTGGTCATTTTGACGAGCAAAGAAAAAAAAAATTAAAAAAAAAAACAATTATAACAATATTTAACAGTTATCAACGATAATAAAACAACATTAAATAAAACACACATATTGAAACGAAATTATGTGAATAGTATGAACTATATCTCTTTAAATACCTGCTCCCAGGCCAAATCTATACTAATATAATAAAGCTGAAGAGTTTGTTTGTTTGTTTGAACGCGCTAATCTCAGGAACTACTGGTCCGAATTGAAAAATTCTTTAAGTGTTGGATAGCCATTTATCGAGGAAGGCTATAGGCTATATAACATCACGCTACGACCCAAGGGGGCGGCGCAGTAACGATAAACGGGGTTGAAACAGCGGGAACATCTAGTCTTTTATATCTCTGTTGTGGTAGTCCTTGTCATGTATATTCCACAAGCAAGGGTATTTTTCAATAGACAATATTAATGTTTCTACCTCACACATTATAACTAATCGTTTACGTACGTACGATGCGCGCGGCGCGGGCGCGGTTCCGAATGAGAATTTCCGAACGTGTGCGCCGACACAAACAAAATGTATGCAAGGGCTGCATTCCGCATGACGTCATTAGGTTTTTTCCGAATGGTTTCTCCGAACGCACGGGTTTGCATTCGAAACGTACATACGGAATCTTTTCCGTTCGGGGAGAAAGCGGACGTGTGCGGCAGTTAGTGTATTTTATATTGATTCCATGCATTCGGAGCTCCGAATGCGGAAAACGAATTCGGTAATCGAATTCGGAAAACGTATGTATGCGGCCAGCCTAAAAAAATTATAGCAATAACAATGACACAAACGCTCGTAATAAAGATCACCAACAAACAACATCGACAGCAAAGGATATGGAGGCTCTTCAGGCAGATCTGTCACGTCTTAATAAGCTTGACCTTAACCCAGCTAAGTGCTCAGTAGTGACCTTTACCAGGAAACGATTCCCACTATTAACTTCTTATGCGCTAAAAGGTCAAGTGTTACCGAAACAAGATGAGATTCGAGACCTCGGAGTCTGCCATGATGCGAAGCTGCTATTTGATGTGCACATTGAGCAAATTATTTCCAAAGCCTCGAAAGCACTTGGTTTTGTCATGAGGATGTCCAAGTGCTTCAAAAAAGCTAAAACTTTTAAAATATTATACTGTGAGTTCGTAAGTACCTTAAATATGCTTCTCAAATTTGGAATCCGTGGTACCATAAATACATAGATCGCATAGAGAATATTCAAAAACGTTTTATAAGGTTTCTATTTTTTCGTCTAAAAGTGCCGTATAGTTCAAATATTTACTTACAATTATGCAAAAAGTTTCATCTTCAGCCACTTGTACATCGTCGTCAGTTGGCAGACTTTTCATTCATGTTAAAGATCATATCCAATGAAATTGATTGTCCCAACTTGTTGCAAAAATTGCATTTCAATGTACCTCAAAGATCGGTTAGATTCAACCCGCCTATTTCTATCCCGTTTTCATCTACCAACTACAGACAGAATACATATATGGTGCGAGCAATCAAGGATTTTAACAATATATGTAAGGAAAACTCTTTTGACCCATTTAATACCAAAAGCAACGTGGCACGCGTGCAGCTGCACCTTAAATTCTTCAAGTCTTAGTAATAAGCTAGTTCTTTACATTTCATATCTGACGGCGGGGCTAGTTGCCGTGTTTACATCAGCTCCGTGATTTTTAATGTTGATAAAATATGTAATAGCGATAAACGTGACTTTTTATGTTAAATATACGTCAGTAATTATACAATGCTCATCATCTATCGTTTGTGAAAACATACATATAGTCATATAAAAAATAAAAGCGGAAATCCTACCTAGCATCAAAACAGTGAATTACTAAACAAAAGTGAATTTAATAGTCAAAAATACGTTTAAATATCAATCTAACTACAATAGTGCAAACTTATCAATAGTTCAACTGTGAAAAAACAACTTAAAACCAGTGTATTACAAAACTGTGAAAAAAGTGCTCGTTAATTTTATTTAAACGTGTGCATCGATAATGTTCTGACCAATCAAAACATTGCATTCGCGTTGTTGTCTCAAATAATAAGCTATTATCTACAGAAGTCCAATTTCACATTTCGTACTAGTTGTGTAGTTGGCGTATTGGTTATTGCCTTCGCTCTTACATTGAGAGGTTGACGATCGATCCTGAGGTACTTTTAATACTTTTTGAGATTTATTCACAAATTTAAATATGAATTTCTCTGATAACATAACGTTTAGAAAAACACGTAATCGATCTGTGACAGAGATTATTAGCCACAGAAATAAATAGTAGTAGAATGGTGAATGTCACGTCTTCGCGTACATTTCGCGCGTGCCACATTTCGGCAAGCCCCGCCTACAGTGACGTATAAATAGTGAGTGGACCCTATGGAATTATTATCGATATGTTGAGAGCTGTGGAAGATGAAATTATGTTATTGTTCTTATGTAAAATGTTTTATTATGAATAGTGATGATAACATATTAGGTACTATGTAAACTTTGATTAAAGTATAATGTTATTTAAATAAAACGTATTTATTTAGTTAAAAATCTGTATTGAAACCTTACAAAACTTTTGACTATATTATAGAATATACTTTATATAATGTATATTATTATATCAAAAATAAATTTATTCAAGTTAGGTTACAAAGTAACACTTATGAATGTCAAAGTTACACTAAATTCTGTCTGTGAATTTACATTTACTGCCACGTTTAGCAAAGCAAGGGTGTAGGGTACTAACAAACATTCGTTTAAATAAATTGTTAATTATGAAAAAATTCTTAACAACATTATTCTGCCTGACTTAATCAGCAATATACACACTACCATTAGACTAAACCTACAGATCAAAGAAACAGTTGATTAATATTAACAAACGTATTAATATCGACATAATAATTAATTCAAGAGTGTCCTTCGAATTAATATTCATTTTATTTATCGATAAATTTAAGACGTCACCATAAACCGAACGTCAATCACTAGCGCAATCGCTGACCAATCACAACTATTTATTTGACCCGACGCCCCTGATTTGTTATTGTTTTTGGCTTCTTGTGAATATCGCTTATCTCGACGTACCTTGCGTGTGGGTTTCATATTTATGTGAACAAGTATCGCATAATTCAAGCAATGGATATTTAACATAACGAAGAAATGAACGATGATGTTCTTATTAGACAAACATGGTAAAAGTAGAACACTTATTTTGAATCTCAATAATCTTAACTTTTACTCAATTTAAATACTTACTGGTGATATGAAATGCCTCCTTTTTCCATATTTATTGCATCACTTTTATTTTTACAATTGGAAACTGCACAATATGCCATATTTGTAACGAATTTAATGTTTTTTTACCTCCCGAGCGCGCGAACGGGAGACGCGTTGCGTAATGCGAATGCGTTTAGAAGCATATGCACTATAGTGCAATAGCTTGGCACGCGCGCCACGCCCTCTTCACCATTCTACTACTATTTATTTCTGTGTTATTAGCTGTGATGAAAACACTTTCAATAATTCTAAACTAGATGGCAGCACTAGTAGTCTTCCTAACATATCAACTGATGAAAACAATGCACAGTTTCAAGAATTAAAGGAAAAATTGAACAACTTACTCTGCAATTAAATGCAGCTCATGAGGAAATAAACAACCTGTCCATAGAGAACCAAGAATTAAAGGAAACTGTTGAGGTAATATCGTCAAAACATGAAGTACTAAAGAAGGCTACAAAACATCTAACTTCTGATATTGAAATTCGCAATAAAAGTCTAAAAATGTCTACGCCACGAAGCAAGTCTACAATAATAAAACCAAAGAGGATTAGCAACGGTCACTGTACATCAATGAGCCAAAAAGCGAATACCCAGCGAGAAGATAAAGTAATGAGGTCCCTAGATAGCGGCGTACCATATAAAACTGATAAAACTGTTTCTACGATGTTAAAGGATAATTCTTCAAAGTGCCATAACTCGATGACAGATGGCGCCTATTCAGAATATATACTTCCACGAAAAACTAATTTCCAGTGTAATAAATTAAATAGTAAAATAATATTTAATAAAATGTACATACTTAGCGATAATAATTTAAATAATATTCTAGGTCATGCTGAAAGATTGTTTCCATATTCAAAAATATGTCATTATTGCTTACCAAATGCGGATATATTACAAATGATAGATACATTAGATAAAAAAGTAGTCAATTTTACTACTCAGGACTATTGTATCATATTTCTAGGTGAAAAGGACTTATTAGTTTCAAAAAATTATGTGAGCTTGTTAAACAACATTAAAAGTAATTTGGAAAATATCACACACACAAATGTAATTCTGTGTTCTCCTAATTTTAAACTAGGTTATTATACTAATTTATATAATAAGAGAGTAGAAGCTTTCAACAAACTTCTATATCAAAGTAATATGAATTATGAATATGCATACATGTTTGATACTAACAAACATCTGCAGTATAATTATAAAATGTTCTCAAAATATACAGGAAAACTAAACAATGTAGCTATAGTTAATATATTTGAACACTTGCAAAAATACATTACTTATTTGAGCAGTTACTATATTAATGATATTAGTAATAACAATGATATAACAATACAAAGTAACAAATATAATAAGAATAGTCTACTTAAGCCTGGTACTATTCCCTATTATTTTCAGAAGTTAACCAATACCGAAGCTATTGCGACCAAATATACAAACATATGTAATAGTAGTGTTGTAGATAAATCTATGGAATATTATAATAATACAAATTGTTTTCGTCAACAATAAATATCTGTATGTACTCCATCAGAATATTGCAGGTCTTGTGAACAAATCAGACTTGCTTTCTATTTGTCTAGATGAGCTTTCAGAAAAAAAGCAAAATGTCGATGTATTATGTATCACCGAACATTTTATGATGTCAGGTCATGAGACCTGTTTATGTGTACCAAACTATACTATGGCTGCGAATTTCAGTAGACCAAATAGTAAAAGAGGTGGATCCTGCATACTCGTGCGTAATGGACTTGTTTGGAAAGAGATCCCAGATGCCTCAATGATCTCATTAGTTAATAACTTTGAATGTTGTGCAATTGAGTGAATTCATTATAAAATAATTATTATTTGTATATATAGAGTACCCATAGGAAATATTAGAATATTTTTTTGTAAATTAGAGGAATTGTTAATAAAAATTAGTAAAAGAAAATATGAACACATTATTTTAGCAGGAGACATACATATTTTGTTTCGCATAATTTAGCAGTCATTAATTAATATTTTAATTATTACCTACATATTTTGTTTCGCATAATTTGGCAGTCATTAATTAAGTTTAATTGAATGAACCATCACCTGTTCACCGTTACCCACAGTGACGTCATATATCTTAAGATCTATACAATGCACATTTTATCTCATGTATGTCATACTACGAGCGCCCCCCAGCCCGCTCCCTTCTGTATCCCCGCTCTCGTCCAATCCCCGCGCCCCTGTACCCCGCAGGCGTGGTCTCAGTTAAGCGGTCAGCAGTATAGTACAGGGATGGGTGACCTTTCTACTAGTTTAATCATTTTGTACTTATAATTTTAATATGTTTACCTTTACACAATATTTGTAGTATTGATTATGGAAATAAAATTATTATTATTATTTGTTTCTCTTTCACGGGTATATTCCTAATACGTTAGGAAAATACCCGGCCCTTTGGGAGGCTTACACGGAGACATGGGTCCAACGTGAAGAGAGGCCCATCGAGAGTTTTAATCAAAGGTGGGATGGAACACCTACAGCGGCACTAGCCGCAGCAGGCGTAGGACTATTGCTACGTATGGATTCTAACATATGGGCTATGGATATGGGTGTTTGATGGACTGGTATATTGGTAACTATGGATGATAAAACGGCGTCTGCCCTGAATACTCTAATAGCATCAATCGAATGGACAGACGGGTTATTCCCAGTTGCCCCCACTATCAACGCCACCACTGGTGACAAATGGGATTTCTTTCCATAAAATGTGGAAAGAAATCCCATTTGTCACCAGTGGTGGCGTTGATAGTGGGGGCAACTGGGAATAACCCGGACAGATGGTGACTCGCAAACTCACTAGATGGGCCCCCTAAATAGCCACTATAGGCATACAAGTCAGCAGCAGAGGGCAACACCGGTGCGAGCGGCTAGGTATGTCGAGCGGTGCGGCGCCGGTTTCGCCATCACGGGTCTCGTGAAAACGGAGACCCGGAGCGGGTTTCCCCGTAGTTATGCCCTTGAAAATGACACTTCCACCCCCAAGCATGTAGCTCTAGCGGCCCCCCTCTGACCGGCCGATCAAGGCAAGCCAGAGTTGAGAGTCCTACGGGCGCTCTTGAAGTTCCACCCCAGCCAACCAGTAACGGCAAACTGGGGACGAGGCCCTCACCGACTCTCTGAGGCATTCAGGACCGCAGTGTCGCCACTCACATTCAGCTCGCCACAAGCTGCCCTGCAGTTTGTGCGCTTTTATTTAACCTGGTGATACATTTTTTGTTTATATCCCAAGGCGAAGGTGTTAGCTTAAAAGCTAGTATCCTATGCCCTCCGGTATCGCGTTAGTCTCATGAGGAGATATCGACTGTCCCAGAGGGGTTTATTATTATACTCTTTATTTTTATTTAAAACTTTTCAATACATTTTTCATTTTTAAATATACATAATATAAAAAATACATTTAAAAATATAAAATATATGGTACCCCACCGGCATCGGGAACAGGGTCCAAGCTGCCGGTGGTTAGGATTCTAGAGATAGGAACCTCCTCACAATGCGTGCCGTTTCTAATAACACTGCCTTCTGCATCAAACCCTTGATCCAAGCACCTAACGCGAGCCTCTTTAGATGGTGATCGAGGCTCTTGGCTATTAAACCATTGACAGATATGACTATCGGCACAATGATTGCCGAATCCACATTCCACATGTCGACAACCTCGCGAGCTAAATCGAGATATTTAATTTGTTTATCTTTTTCAGCTTTCGCGAGATTGCCGTCATGTGGAATGGTGACATCGATAATCATTGCGCGGCGCTCTGATCGATCTATCACCACAATGTCAGGTTTGTTGGCCACAATAGTCCTGTCTGTGATGATAGTTCGATCCCAGCACAACGTGACATGACCATTTTGGAGAACTGATTCAGCTACATACCTGTAGTACGGCACTTCAACATCTACAAGTTTGTATTTCAGAGCAAGTTGCTGGTGAATTATCCTGGCTACTTGGTTATGTCTGTGCAAGTACTCGCCGTTAGCAAGACGAGAACAGCCGGAAACTATATGCCTGATGGACTCACCAGGTAGATGACATGCCCGACAGATGTCAACGGTACCATCCCTCAAGATATATCTCCGGTAATTATTCGTCTTGATAACTTCGTCCGCAATAGCACAGACAAAACCTTCGGTTTCCCCAAATAGGTCACCGAAACGTAGCCAGTTCACGGAGGCTAACAGATCTACGTCGGCTCCATATAGAGCCTTGTAGAACCTGCCGTGAAGCTCCTTGCTCTGCCATACATCCCTGCGATCGTTAGTGCTAAGTACTACAGGCTTACGCCAGTTCTCTTTAGCCAAACTGAGCGGGGTGAGTCCGGTGTCCACAGCAACTACTTCCCGATGCATACCCATTATTATTATTATTATTAATGATTTTATTGAAAAAGGACGAAAGTACAATTTGCTGTGATTCTATCGCTTTTTAAAATTGCTACTCGACATTTGCACCTGCCCGTACATGTAAATACAACTTTAAATTATTCGAATCGGACCTTTCGTTTAGATGTTCTGACTGATGATGTTATAAAAATACTCTAAGTAAGATAAAGATCGCGTTTTGAACGAACTGCGCTTCGTTTAGTCTAGTATTAAGTAATTTACACATTTACGTTTTCGTAAACTAAATTAACAATTGTATGGTAGTTTTCAAATTTGAAACTTTAATCTTTAGTAATTTTACAAAGAGGAAAGATTTGATCTTTTGGTTGTTTGTTTGTAAGGTACTACTCAACTGATTTTTAAAATTCTTACGTGGGGGAATGCTTTGACGTATATCCCTCTGCGGGGGCGGCCGGAGGGGTTATGTCGGACTCACTCATGCGCGTGGGAACACGCACGCCACCTCTCGGACCTGGTGCTGATCGGGTGGCGGGTTGGCCCACGAAGCCCACCACCCCAGGTCAAACCTCATGATGGTGGCTGGAGGTCATCTCGCGCCCTCCGGCGTCCAGCTCTGCGGTTGGGGAGAGGGTTTAAGTGCTCCCTCTCCCGCTCCGCCGCCTCCTTGATGGAAATGACTTCCTCACAGAAGGAGGCGACGGCGTTCCTCGACCTCTCACTCAAGACCATGGACTGAACCGAGAGACCATTGGAAAGCTATATTATCACCGAGTATCATTGGCTATACTTTATTCAAAAAAGTACTGTTTCTAACATAACATAATCTCACCTACTTTTACGCGAGCGAAGCCGCGAGCAAAAGCTAGTTATATATATATATATAACTAGCTGTTACCTGCGACTTCGTCCGCGTAGATTTTAACTAAAAAGTGTTTGTCTCCGCGAAACCCTATTTTTTTTTCTAAAATCATGGTAGCCTATGTTACTCCTTATAAAATCAGCTATCTGCCAGTGAAAGTCCCGTCGAAATCGGTTCAGCCGTTTCGGAGATTAGCCGGAACAAACAGACAGACAGACAAAAATTTAAAAAATAGATGTATTCTTATAGGTACCTTATATACTTTTATATGCATTAGATAAAAAGCTGTTATTTTGACTTTACAAACAGACACTTCAATTTTATTTATTTGTATAGACTAGCTGACCCGGCAAACGTTGTTCTACCATATAAATTATTAGATGTGTCCGCGGTTTCACCCGCGTTTATCGTTACTGCGCCGCCCCCGTGGGTCGTAGCGTGATGTTATATAGCCTATAGCCTTCCTCGATAAATAGGCTATCCAACACTAAAAGAATTTTTCAAATCGAACCAGTAGTAATCACGCAGAATAAACCAGGAGAAACATCGTTTGTACTATGTCTGTAATGGGTAATTATTTTGCTGCAATGTTATTTTAAAACTGCGATATCTCCTAACATATTACCAAAAAGTTTGGGTCCTCATATCTCTGCCGAACGACCAAGGCATGGAATTCTCTGCCAAGGCACGTGTTTCCTTCTTCCTTCAATCCTGGGTTCTTTAAGCGGGGCGTGAAAAAGCATCTTCACAGGCCGTCAAAGTAGAGACCTCAACATCGCCTCGGCTACTGTGGGTGCGATGTGGAGGCCTCTGCTCTTAGACCACACGACTGCTTAACATCAGGTGGAGTGTGGTCATTTGGACGAGCAAAATAAAAAAATAAAAAATAATAAAAAAAATTGAAATCGAATGATGTACAGGGCAATTTTGTTTTAAATTAAATACTTGTGATGAATAACGTATTTATTTAGATAAGGATTAATATCATGTTTATAAAAATACCTTCGCAAATAATGCATTATTTTAGAACAAATTTGGTTAGCATAAAAATGGTTATAGTGAGCCAACCTTAAAAGATAGACATATGCTGTCGTGGACTTTTTTTAGAACTTTTAAAGGGGAACAATTCTGTCATACATGATTTTTGCGAAGCTTTAACTGTTTACGCAGCGCACGCAGCGGAGGCTCTCAAAAGGAAAAAATACTCTCCGATTTTGAAACATTCTTCATTGGTGCTCCGCTCCTATTGATCTTAGCGTGATGATATATAGCCTATAGCCTTCCTCGATAAATGGACTATCTAACACTGAAATAATTTTTGAAATCGGACCAGTAGTTCCTGAGAGTAGCGCGTTCAAGCAAACAAACAAACAAACTCTTCAGCTTTATAATATTAGTATAGATTTCTTAGCGGTATGAAATATACTTTACGACCTATTCTCATACCTACCAAATATACATTAAAAAATCACAAAAACCGATCGAGCCGTTTCGGAGGAATTCGACCACAAACACCATGACACGAGATTTTTATATATATGGATTTTACCGTTAGAGTCTAACGATTTCTAATAGTAACAAACCTTTTGTTTATGCTTTAACGGTATCGTACAAATCATACAGGTCAGTAATTAGCATAGAAGCTTTGCTATTCGTGGATGCATTATCGTTCGATCTCGGGGTGCAAAGACGTGCAGCAATATATTACGTGACATGTGAAATACATGGATGCAGACTTGCCAAAAACTTAACAACATTATTCAAATTGCTTAATAAAGTTGTATAATTATACCAACGCCTGTTCGGTTTTGGTTTAGAAGTAATGTCCGAAAATTACTTTTGTTTCTAATATTGAATATTCTCTTAGTAATTACTCCAGATGAGGTATTCATTATTTTGTGCCCTTTGTTACTTTTAAAAACAGTACTGCATAATAATGCTGCATGCCCATCAGCTAACCCATTATGATCTAGGTATATCACAATTTTTTATACAATCATGTGACAAATTTGTGAATATTTTGTCCAAACATGAACTTGAACCATTGCGAATAAATGTGGCAGACTGAATTAAAGGTTTAAAGTTGTAACAAGTCATTCAACAAATTATTCCTCTTCTTGTTATCTATTAGAAAGTTTGTATTAAAATCATCACAAGCTATGCAATTTCTATTGAAAAAGTGCTAAGAGTTTTTATATTCTCTCTAAAAATAGTGTATAGATAAATAGATTTTATATGAATGTCATTATGAATGGGTGTTATTTAAATGGTTAGCATAGTATTGGTATTTTTGTGAGCAGAAAAATATAATCTGTGAGCAGAAATAGCTAATTGATCAACAACTCATGGCCAGCAAACTTTAAAGAGATCAAACTAAGTCGACGGAGCCCCGCTTCGCGAGGCTCCTATTTTGGGTGGGTTTAAAAAAGGAACCTAACATAACCTAACACTTCCGATAAGTAATGCCGTGATTTGAGGCGTATAGATGCTCGTTATGCTGTGCGATATTTGCTGACCAATTAGTATTTTTGATGATCATTATATTTAATCCCATTATGAATGCGCCACCGGAGTCGTTAATGTGAACTGTCAATTTTGATGTTATAGACGACTGTGAGCTTAACCATATTGAGACGTAATAATAAAGGCATTACACATCGAAGGACGTATTTAGTATTAACAACAATACATAATTATAAATATATACATATAATAAATATATTAGAAACAATTTAGTTGGATAACTATATTATGCAATACTAAATTTTATAGTCTTATGTTTACGCGATGTGATGAAACTGAATGAAGCCAGAGAAGTGTGTCAGGATCGTAGCAAATGGAAATCCGTAGTCTCTGCCTACCCCTCTGGGAAACAGGCGTGAATCTATGTATGTATGTTTACGCGAATATTATACATTGAAAATAAACTACTTTCGTTCAAACAAACAGACAAACTCTTCAGCTTTATAATATCAGTCATCATCATCATGTCAGCCAAAAGACGCCCACTGCTGGACATAGGCCTCCCCCAAGGTTTTCCACACAGACCGGTCTTGGGCCACCCGCATCCAACCGCTTCCCGCTTTTATAATATCAGTATATATTTATAATTTCAAAAGTAACCATGTACCAAGTTCATCTTAGTTTTATTAAAGAATAACTCTTTATCCACCTGGCCAAAACAGTAGCCAATGTTCCCGTTGTCATTTTAATCGAAACTTTACATAGGTAGGAGAAAGTTTTAATTAAATTTGTGCGTAAACTTATGCGGACAAAGGCTTTAACGTATGACGGCGATACGATTAAATGTTATAAACATAAATAACTTTCAGACTTTCGTACAAATATAGTAAAATGGATGCATATCTTTATATTATACTAGCTACTGCGCGCGGCTCCGCCCGCGTGGTACCTACATGAATAAAAAGTAGCCTATGTCCTTCCCTAGGTTTTAAACTATATCTGTACCAAATTTCATCTAAATCGGTTGAGTGGTTTAGCCGTGAAAAGGTAACAGACAGACAGACAGAGTTACCTTCGAATTTATAATATTAGTAAGGATTATACCTGCAAGTTTTGTAATACCAGACATAGGTAATTAAAAACCTCTTGTGTCGGATCGCCGGTGTGCCGTTAACTCAATAGGCTAATAATTATTCTGTAAGTGTGTATCACTAAAATCCTCCTAAACAGCTGGCATGTTTTTCATTAATTTGTTGTGTGTATTTGACTGATCCCGGAATGGTTACGATCGAGTCGCAAGCTGACGTTCGGACAGAACTGTTATATTATAATACTAGCGACCAGCCCCGGCTACGCACGGGTAGCACAAAACCTTAACAAATTATATACCTAAACCTTCCTCATGAATCACTCTGTCTATTAGTGAAAACCGCATGAAAACCCGTTTTTGGGTTTATCGCTAGAGACAGACAGACACGGCGGAGGACTTTGTTTTATAATATATGTATAGTGATTAGTTAGACATATTTGCATGGATAATATTAGTTAGGATGATAAAGCAATTCACAATCTCGCGAATCTGACACCGGCTCGCACGACATAATTGGCAATTTTTATAACACTTCATGTATACCATATTAGAGCAGTAAAATATTAGATTACACTGAATCAAATCAAATTTTGATTTGATTCGGTGTAGTGTCGAAGTGACTATGTAAACCAGACGTTCCCTGACTTTTTTTATCATAGACCACTTCCATAATTTAGCAGGTTCCGGTGGACCCCTGCAGCAATTTTTTTTTAGTACTTCTCTACTGATAAATCGGTAGATGCGAGACCACTGGTACTGAATAGTGAATATGGAATATGCAAGTTTTTACAAGTAACCTCAATCGCTGAGCTTCTTAAAATATTATCTGACATTGATAGGTGAAGTCAAGCCAACACTTTAGTTCATCACTAACGAAAGCAAAAAAAATGTCTCGTGGACTCTTGCTTACGAATTGTGGACTCCCATTTTTTGTCACGCCAACGTAGACCCCATCGAGTCTCCCGTGGACCCCTGGTCCACCTGGGCCACTTTGGGAACTAATGATTTAAACCATTGCACCGTCCTTGTAATCAGGTTTTATTAGGCTCGTATGTTCGAGGGTTTTACTGTTGGGGTCAATGAGAATGCCTAATTAACTATACCACATACCTACATGTTTAATTAAAACACAGGACGTTGGAATGGATTGAGGACATAATTGTATGTGACAAAGGTCCTTGTTTCGAGACTCGTGAACGCAAATGTTATCGAGTGGAACAATGTTAGTGTGTTGCCTTGTTGTATAAGTTGTAATTTGTCTTGTTACCTTCAAGCTATGTTAAGAGGTTCACCTTTGCGATGCTTGTATGTGATTTTATTAGATACTAGCTGTGCCCGCGGTGTCATCCTCGTATATGTTTAGTACTCCGCCCCGTGGCTCGTAGCCTAATCACCTAGCGGTATGAAATATACTTTACGACCTATTCTCATATCTACCAAATATACATAAGAAAAAGTTCATAAAAATCGGTCGTGTCGTTTCGGAGGAGTGCGACCACAAACACCGTGACACGAGATTTCTATACCAATCTCTACCAATCTAACTGGTCGATGTCTGCACATAGGTTATTTACAAAAATAAATGTAATGGATCTTTATACTTAATATAGAAGCTGAAACAATAATTTTAGAATGTTTGTTTGTCTGTGTGCTAGTACGCGCAAAAACTACTGTACGAAATTGAATGCAATTATTACAGTTGTATGGCTGGAGGTCTAACTTCAAATCATGTTTCATCTTGATAAGCTGCCTAGAAATTCTTACTTTCAAAGAAAGAAAATTATAAATAAGTACCGTACTTTCAATTTCCATGTTGACGTTCGAAGTCGCAGGCAAAAGCTGCTGTTGCATAAGGTCTTTAATTTAATTAATGGTAATATTTTGATGCTGTATATTTTTTTATTGATCTCAACATACGTTCATGGTGACAGAATTAATAATAAGCGATGAAGCCATTAAAAACTATATTATTATGTATAGTCATAAATTATATCGTTACACATAAAGCAATTTTAATCATTTTATGATATTAACAGCACGGATAAAATATTAAAGTAGTCGCCTTGCTACTACCACTGCGCCAAATGTGGTGGTTTTGAATCCACACATGACAAAACAGATTTTTTTCTAAACCTTTTCTGTTCCTCTGACAACGTGAATATGACATTTCATGATGTTCGACCGAGTATTTAAGGCGTGAAAGCGGAACAAACAGACACACATTTAAAGAAACTCATATTCGTATTTATAATATTAACTAGCTGTCCCGACAGACGTGGTCCTGTACACATAAAAAAAAATTAAAAAAAGATATTCTCGAATCCACTTAAACACACACAAAAAATTTCATCAAAATCGGTCCAGCCGTTTAGGAGGAGACACGCACAGAAGATTTATATATATAAAGATTAGGATTAGGATTACTTGATATTAAATATTAGGTTAAGACTTGCTTATGCGTGTTTTACAAAAAAAAATTGCCGATATACTACCCCACAGAGGTGTAGGGAGGACACTGGTGATAAATACTCTGTTTTAAGCTATACCAATGCTGGACACAGATGTTCGCCCAGCAAGGAAGACGGCACGATAAGCGCAGTTATATTTCAGACTAGCTGTTACCTGCGACTTCGTCCGCGTAGATTTTAAATAAAAGGTGTTTGTCTCCGCGGAACCCGATTTTTTTTCTAAAATCAAAGTAGCCTATGTTACTCCTTATAACATAAGCTATCTGCTAGTCAAAGTCCCGTCAAAATCGGTTCAGCCGTTTCGGAGATTAGCCGGAACAAACAGACAGACAGACAAAAATTTTTAAAATAGATG
This sequence comes from Catocala sponsa, assembly GCA_963564715.1. NCBI lineage: Eukaryota > Metazoa > Arthropoda > Insecta > Lepidoptera > Erebidae > Catocala > Catocala sponsa. The sequence continues at coordinate 5,496,912 of OY751346.1, read as the reverse complement.
TTTTCTTATAGGTATCTTATATACTTTCATATGCATTAGATAAAAATCTGTTATTTTGACATTACAAACAGACACTTAAATTTTATTTATTTGTATAGATTGCTGTCCAAATATCTCCCTACTGGGCCATCATGGTTACATAAAGAAGAAATACTTTATTATGGATCCCTTGGGTTGCCCCAAGGGATCCATAATAAAGTATTTCTTATGTCAAGATCACATTTTTGCGTCTGTTGTTTTCAGAATTAGGGCCTTGTTAATCCGTAGCAAAATATTCCTTGGCTTTGAATCAAAATATTATAAAATTTATTTTTTAGTATAGATCGTCTACGTTTATAGTCGAACGTTAAGGTTCGATTTTCGGAGGATGAACTTAATTTTGTAATTGCGTGATGTCTGGTACTGTACCCAATTGAGAGCTTTACGCGAGGCTAGCGCTGCCAGGCGTCCGTATAAAGTCGGACACAATCAGGCTTTTTGGTTGCGAGTCCGGCCAAATAAGACAGTGCCGGCCCTGTCCGGTATTTGCCAGGCTTTTAAAATTTTAATAATGCACGAATAAACTGCTCCTCTAGGCTGCCTCTGCTGCTGTTTTTTTTTTCCTTGGATAAATACGGGACGTACACATGTAACCGAATAGATAAGGCATTGGACTTGCAACCGAGAGGTCGTAACTTAGAATCTTACCACTACTGAGAACGCAGTACTAGCAAGCATTGTAGATGTACCGGAGGGCTTAACAAGAATACTAGTAAATTGTAAACTAACATTCTATTTTTTTATACTACTCCCGTACAAGGCTGTATCGCGGGTAACTAGCTTCACAAACGTTCAAACAATGGACACAAAAAACGTCCAGACTCGGAACAGCTATTTATGAACCACAATTTATGAAGTGAAAACTTCTTTAGGCGCGTTGAGTACTTCTTGGGTGAACAAAAATCATAGAACTCGCGTCATCGTCACGCTTCGTCATCGTCACGTTTCCACGCTTTCCATTTTTGAATTATTTTAGAATATTAACAATATCTCAGAAATGGTGCGTCCTACGCAAAAAATAACGAAATCTTGACCCCCTTAATAACGAGAGTATCAGGAATCCGACCCACCATTTTTATTTTTTTTTTGTTTATAAAGAAGTGTTTATGATCAAGGACTACAGTTGTCACTTCTATCAGTAGTCCCCAAAGACTGCCCCAATATTTTTTTGTCCTGCATAACACTCAGCGTAGTGGCAGCGGTGAGGCAACTACTTAAACCACTTCGCCATACATGCAGTCAAACTCAAACATTTCTAGTAATTCGTTTAGTATCTTCACTGCCGTACATATACTTCTAACTGCGGTTCAAATATCCCCACAACATTTAATATAAACAAAATATTATTCTTATTTCCTAAACAAATACGTGGCAAACTCTTCTCGATTTGTTGTACGTGCACGTTAAATAAATATTATTTACGTACAAGCGGCACTTGTAAATTGGCGCCCGACAAAAGTATATAATCTCAATGCAGACGGAATACGAATGAGGGACATGAAACTAAAACGATTTTACTTTGCTTTGTTTTTGTTACGAAACTGGCAGAACGTTTGTTGAATTTTGCGGCAGAGTATTGCAGATTTTATTCTGAAACAATTAGCTTTTACGAGTACATAAGGTAATCTGAATATTATTTTTTTAACCGGTTATATCCTTTCTATTGCACCAATCTGAGGCCCGCGTAGTTATCACTAGCTAGCGAAGACCCGACAATAATGAACGATCAATACAAATAATGTATGATAATAAAATTTATATAAATAATACGTATCAAGTATTCGCGATCATGAATAATGTTTACCTTTATTTGTTTGACGCTGCGGTCGTGGTTACAAGCTGACTGACAGCTTGTCTGAAATGTAAACTATATGCATAATCCCTTTAATACCTGTTACGAATTACATAATATTATATACAAATGTGTGACGGCTACCATCGAGTTGCGTTGGCAGCTTAAAACAAAGGCTACGAATGAAACATAGACTTTCTTTACACATTTATATGGCAATTATATTTGACTGGTACAATATTAGTCCAGTCAAATAAGCACAAAAAAGGGGTCAACCTCAATATACCAGTGATACTCGACTTAAAAATTCACTTGCTAAGAAATTATTTTCTTAATGAAATCAGTACGATATATTCTTTATTGTTCTTAGGATGAATATATTTTCTGTCTGATTGTCTTACGACCATTATTGAAATGTATTTATACATATATTTGTGAAAACATGTGATGTGAAAAAAATTTTTGGAATGAGTAACATAAATTAAATAAAAATCGCCCTAATCGCGACGACATGAGACGATATTATACGGCAAGATCATATGTAGAGTGCTTTGCCTCGCCGGTTTCTTTTGATTTAACAAAGGCCACTGTATCGTGCCTCAAAAATCCTATCCGTAGATAATATCCCATTAAGACTGCTCATGGAGTCTGAAACGATTTACCAACAGTCGATTGGTTCATGAACTGTTGTTCAACATTATCTTTAAACCATTACTTTTCATCCAAAGGACTTTTCACCCACGAACGTTTCGCCAACATGACTTTACGTCAGTGAATGCTTAACCAACATAATGTTTTGACACATCACTTTTCACCCAAAGAACATTTGGTCCATGGACTGTTACCCAACAGAACGGTACGTCATTGAGTGTTTAACCAACAGAATCTCTTTTTTCCCTCATGAACTTGTTGCAAAACTTATATTTAAACCAAGAAATTCACAAAAACATTCCTTCCCGAATATAATATCCACTGGTTGTTAAATAATGCTACTTAGTTTATATTTCATTGTATTATTGTTGTTGTTACTTAATAATCAATAAGTACCCAATTGTCAGTTTAATACTCGGCTGTATGAGATGTTACGAACAAAAATAATATACTTAGTTAAACACCGTCAAAACAACTCGAAAGTGTCGTCAATTCTACATTTTGCTTAGTTCAAAAATGTATTGGATATGTACTTTAAAAAGATTTGAAACATTTTATATACCTGCTAAATATATTGTAAGGGCTGTTCTATTTGAAGTCTCAGTACTGTCACCAAGAGAAAAACGCCACTAAGCTTGTGAACGCAGATCGTAATTTTGTATATTTTACAAAATTTATAACGAAAAGAATATAAACACATTTTATAATAGTTCATGGATTAATCAACTGTTGGTAAATCGTTTCAGCCTCCTGTTCATGGGGATATCTTTAAGATCACTATATTTGAATGTGACAATTATTTAATCCATTTATTTTTAAGACGTTAAGAGTCTTTGAGTAAACCAGATACCCACGAATAACTGATTTTGTCTGCTGCGTGGCGTATATAATATCAGCCCTATATATAAACAAACTGTTCTACTGCTGGGTACGGGCCTCTTCTCAATGTGAGAAGGGTTAGGCCATAGTCTACCACGCTGGCCTAGTGCGAGTAAGCAGATTTTACATATCTTCGAAAACATGTAGAACCCTCGAAATACAGGTTTCTTCACGATGCTTGCCTTTACTGTTAAAGCGAAAGATAATAAACTATTTAACGTACATAACTTCGAAAACTCTGAGATGAGTGCCGGGGGATCGAACTTGAGACGTCTGCGTGGCAGTCCAACGGTCTCCCACTACACCTTTAGTTTCTAAAGTGGTCCAGGTGGACCCCTGGGAGTCCACGGGAGACTCGAACGGGTCTACGTTGGCGTGACAAAAAATGGGGATTCACAAGTCGTAAGCGGGGGTCCACGACAATTTATTTGCTTTCGATAGTGAAGAACTAAAATGTTGGCTTGACTTCACCTACCAATAATGGAGGCAGATAATATTTTACGAAGCTCAGCGACCGTTACTTTAAAAAAAAAAGTCATCCCGTAGAGATTACGAATGCCGAGGAATATGGTAGAAATGTAGCTATAGGGGGTACACCGGAACCAGCTAAATTTTGAAAGTGGTCTATGAGAAAAAAAGTTCGGGAACATCTGCACTAGACTATCGCTGCTTTTTGTTTAAAGTTTACTATTTTATTGTTTATAAAGACAACGCCTGTATTTAGAAGAAAGCCTGTATCGCAGTGGACTTTACAAATAATCAAACCTCTGATACAAAGAACGCCCAGAATCGGAACTACTATTTGCGGGTCACACAAACTATTGCCTCAGCCCTCGGTGTAGCCACTACGCCCTGCATCTATATGTACCTGTTCTGTTTTTGCACATGTAATTTACATAGAATTGTTATTTGTTTCAGGTAAGCAAGCTAGATACAGAAATATCGAATATGAAAATGACGGTAGCAATATGCCAGAATGTTCCACAAACGGACTCCAATAACTATTCGGTAACTAATTCCTATTTGTATACATTCTAAATCATTACTTCCTAACTAATATTATAAAAGCGAAAATGAATTTGTTTGTTTGTTACCTTTTCACGCCTAAATCACTCAACCGATCATCCTGAAATTTTGCATAGACGTTGTCAGGTGTACAGAAACGGACATAGACTACCTTTCATCCCGAAAAAATTACTGTTCCCGAGGAAAACAACAATAACGTTCTTATAATAATAGATGGCGCCACGTGTCTTTCGAATCATGATTGAATTATATTATTACAAGCAGAGTACAACCCGAATTGATTGTCAAATTCTAAATTAACGCGAGCGAAGCCGCGGGCAAAAGCTAGTATTATTATAAATGCGAATGTGAGATTCTTTGTTTGTTACGCTTTCACGCCTTAACTACTCGACTGATAATCATGAAATTTCGCTTACACTTTATTGGGGCTACAGAAAACGACATAGGGTACCTTTTATCCAGAAAATAGGACTGTTACTAATCTAACCTAAACTAACCTACATTTACGCGGGCATAATCTAGTATATTCTATTTACTATTTGTGTTCATACAAATAGGGTTGCCAAGTCCTAAAACCGAAAAGCCAGACAGACCCAACAGTCTAGCCGGACATTTGGGTAAAAAGGCTGGACACTCTAAAGTTTTTAGTCTTAGTATAACACGACAATTTTTTTAGGAGAGGACAGTGCTAGTCCCCTAGTTACAAGGTGAGGCGGGCGGATCGGCAACCAAAAAATGATAAATGTAAAAAATAAAATGGTCACCCGGATAGACCACCCACCGTCTATTATGGCCGGGTACGCAACCAAAAAGCCTGACTGTGTCCGGCTTTATCCGGCAACGCTACATACAAACGTAAAGCCACGTGTATCTCCAAAGGATTAGACACGGTCGTATTTTTTTATTTTCGCTAGCTATGTGTAGGTCTTATATGATAGGAGGCGAACTTATTTCCATCAGCCGGACTCATTTCGAAACACCTTCTGAAAAATTCTTAGTAGAGTACTCAATAAATGAAACAAAAGAGCGAGTCTATTGCCGTCTTAAGGACTCATTCTGTGTTACTACTTAAAATTACTTAATAAAGCTTTATCCATGCATCGAACTGGGACCTTCACGACCGAACGCAAACGCAAGCGAAAATCTTACCTCGGAATCAACATTACAGTATATTTGGATTATTGCGAAAGCCATCGAGAATTAGGATACATCATTTATGTACACTATTGGTTGTAACAGAGCACTGTAGCGAAGCAAAGGCATTAATAATTCATTTGGACTTTATCAAGGTCTTAATCGCTCATTCTCCAAATTATTATCACTACTCTGTAATGTTGTTATTCTGGTCGATTTAATAACTAAAAGGGTCGGCCCTGGTTTGAGATATTACGGTCTGCATGTAACGAGTAACTTGTGGTGGTACAAGGGTACAGACCGAATTGTTTATTTACATAACTATTTGTTTCGGCTAAGAATGGTTATGTTCTACCTTATTGTGGTAGAAAATGAGAAAGCTTTTTACTGAAATGAGGTAAATTAGAACAACTGCAGGTGTCAGGTTACAAACAAGGCTTGGACTGTAGTTTTCCGTTTTTACGTCAAAAAGTTCTCAGAAGCAGTTACTTTACACTCAATATTTTTATTTTATTGCGTGGTAGCTGCACATCGGCGGCCTGATAAAATAGATTTTTAATTATATTTGGCGTTCTAATAATTGAGAAGCTTAAATAACCACTATAGTAAAACATAACAGACAGGTGTGGATAGATGAAGTTGGAATAATACATACGCAGTATCGTAAATCTTTATAGGGATTAAATAATAATAAAAACAACCGTCTCATACATCGACTCCTAAATTCACTTCAGTCGAAGTACAAATAAATTTTCGGGCGCAAGATTTTTGCTGATTTATTACATACGCTGCTTCGCCTTGTGAGTTTGAACATCGTGTCGGAGAGTCCAGTAACCGGAAAACGTCAGAATTTATTAAAATTTATCGCTTTTACACAAACTCTTCAAAGGCAATATTTCTTCAATAGAATAGTTTAAGGATTTAATAGTATACTATATTTTGCCCGCGGTTTTGACAAATTTTCAACCCCACGAGAACAGTATTTTTTCTGGATGATATATACTTTTCTTACCCCTGCCAAAGTGTTTGCGAAATTTCATGATAATATCGGTCGAGTAGTTAGACGTGAAAACGTAACAAACAAACTCACATTCGCATTTATAATATTAGTTAGGATTTGTGGCCAACAACCGCACGATATATACGACTGCCAGTTTGTAAGTTTGTGGTTATACATATGTACGTCTGATTGACACATGAGGTTTCGATTTCCATTTCCGAGTCTGGTATTTGGATGGTTTTGTTAGGGAAATCATAGTTTCAGCCTAGTTCAAAAATGTGTCTGATAAACGTTAATTGACTGACAAAATATTATGCGGCATTTTAATCTTTTCAGTCTTCAGTAAACTTAACCTTTGTTTTGGTTTTTTCTATGATTAAAGTGGATTTTAAAGTCATTATTCCTCCTGCGGTTGATTTGCCTAAGCTGTATCCTATCATTTGACGTTGGTTCTCTAAATCTCTATTACTGTAGAATTTTCTTTCAGCTTTAACAAAGACAAAACTAGCTTAAGAAATAATGTCTGTGTATTGGTGAACTTTACAAACGCTCAAAAAAAGCAATCAGACCAGGAACAGCTATTACTGGATAACACATTTTTGCTTCTTATGGATATTGCGCCTATTTCACGGCATCAGATGATGCTAGGCAAATACTGCGTCATTCGTCATGGCGTCTTTGTATCATAATAAAAAGCAGTCTTATTTGTCTGATACATTACTTCGAATAAAAAAACATTCTAGTATGTTGTTGTCTTTAACACATTGTGTTCCAACATGACCTTTCAGGGCTGACAATCATAAATGATGGCCGAAGGTATTCCTGCGTATCGATTTTATTTGTAATAACAAGGTCGGACGTGTCATAACTTGTCCGTTTTACTAGACAAGGCAGACATACTTGGGTATTTGCCTCTTGTAGGGCCACAACGCTTTGGTGTTTATACGGACTTCCTTCAATATACTGTGGTTTATGTAGTTCAATCCATTGGTTTAGTCGAGACTCCAGCAAATGCTCGGCTACAGCAGACTTGTTTATTAACCGGTTCGTGACAGCCGCGATACTCTGAGCTCACACCAGTTAACCCATGACCACGATCGATGCAAGTCGGTCGAAACGTCGGGCAATCATTAGGTATTTATTACTTTTTAAATACATCATCGTGAGTAAGACCCGTTACCTAGTCTTTTATTAGGAAGGTGTACAAACCGTGAAAGTTTACAAACGTTTATTGGCTTTCTTAAATAGTTCAGTAAACCAACCAAAAAACATTTATAGCCACAATGAGACAATAAGAAGATAAAAACCAGATTAAAATTGAGTCAGTAACATAAACACACACGTACTGTTTGATCTGCTAAACTGTCTTAGTAATAGTAATAACTTATCCCTAATTGTAATATATCAATTAAATGGCCAGTACCTACAATGTTTTGCAACCTTCATTTTGAAAAAGCACAATATTGTACTGCAGTTTTCTACAATTGACTTAAAAATAGTGCATGTTTCATGGTTACGCTGTGACAAAATATTTTTCTAATTACGGAAGATCACCGCATCGTAACCATGTTTTGTCTTCTCGGTTTTGGAGATAATCTCGATGCGATATGGTTTTAGCAGAGGCTAATATCTAAGGGATTGGAAGCCAGCTGAAGGGGCAAAGATCAACTATACATAGTGAAGTAGTATAGTACTCCGTTTGTTCAGTTAAATATACTACTTGCAACATACGTATAGCTACGTATAAATAAAGGTATATACACAGCAGGCGTATATATATGTATATATGCAGCGGTGATTAAATAAAATTCAGACTGAGGAGTGATGGTTTACTTGCTGTTACAGAGTAGTTTTAATATACAAAATACACAGCTATTTATACTAATTGCTCGAACTTATTAATAATAATAATGGTTCAATAGGAATATAATATATTTGATCTTTTGCTCCTTATGCTGAAATGTTAGCAACTTAGCAATGCGCTAGCAATCCTCTGGTTTTGGAAGCTCCTATACACACACTATGATTACTTACCATCAGGCTATCTTAGTAACACGTATACATTATACATATATAAGGTGGTAAAGAATAAATAGAGTGAAAATAATTCCCAGACCTTTTTTAAGAATATGAAATTTACACCTTTTGCACATTAAAAGCAATAACCCGGTATTTACGCAAGATAAAATAAAGTATTATACAATATTGTAATCTGTTTTAAATACGCATTTTGTAATGATTATTATTCATTTGCAGCCATGGTATACAGAAAAGCAGAGATTAAAAAGAAAATACTTATCTGAGGTACTACCTGTAAATAATGTACATTTATAGTTTACTAGCTTTTGCCCGCGGCTTCGCTCGCGTTAATTTAGAAATTGACAATCAATTCGGGTTGTACTCTGCTTGTAATAATATAATTCAATCATGATTCGAAAGACACGTGGCGCCATCTATTATCATAATAACGTTATTATTGTTTTCCACGGGAACAGTATTTTTTTTCGGGATGAAAGGTAGCCTATGTCCGATTCTGTACACCTGCAAAATTTCAGGATGATCGGTTCAGTGGTTTAGGCGTGAAAAGGTAACAAACAAACAAACTCATTTTCGCTTTTATAATATTAGTTAGGAAGTTAGGATTAGGATAGGATTAGGATTAGGATAGTTAGGATTTTCAACTCCTAATAACTTTACTATAAGGTGTTTCAGGATTATTCATTCTTTACAGGCTGTATAACTAAACGCTTTTACAAAAGAGCAGACAGAATACAAAGAAAATGCTCCACCTCATATTGTTGTCCCATTTGACAATACTATGTGTACGATCGTTTGGTCATCCTACATTTAACTCTAGAACTTTTTAGGTGTATGACAGAAGTTTATGTCATGTACATTGAGTATGTTTTGGGGTCTCGTAAAGACTAGCCGAGAAGGTAGTTTCACGCACGCACTTTGACACTTGGGATGTAAATAGCAAATGAGTTCGGGTGCTTAGACATATATGTATATTACCTACCTACTCTAAAGTACTGCTATGTAAAACTAACGTACTGAAGCGAATGCTGCCTTAGACTTTATACAGCACTAGATGTGCCCGCGGTTTCACTCGCGTTTATGGTTACTGCGCCGCCCCCGTGGATCGTAGCGTGATGTTATATAGCCTATAGCCTTCCTCGATAAATAGGCTATCCAACACTAAAATAATTTTTCAATTGGAACCAGTAGTTGCTGAGATTAGCGCGTTCAAACAAACAAGCTCTTCAGCTTTATAATATTAGTATAGATGTAACAGAAATGTGCGGTCATATTTAAGCGTCACGTAATATACAATGGAAAACCGCGATAAATAAATGCTTATACATTATTTTTACTAAGATATACCCTTCTTTATTTATCGACTTAGCAATATCAGCACATTCTAGTCGACACTTACAATAACTTGAAAATGTCCATGCGTTATTTTGATTCGATTTGTTTCGATGTTTAGATGATAGTATAGATTATACTAATATTATAAAGAGGAAAGATTAGATTTTTGGTTTGTTTGTTTATAAAAATTTAACACAAAATCTAAATAACTGATTTTAAAATTTCTGTCACCATTAGCTTAACCTACCTACTTTTACGCCAGCAAAGCCGCGGGCAAAAGCTCGTTATTAAATAAATACAATTATTGAAATTGTCATAAAATTTCAAAGAATTAATTTATTACCTAGAAAGAAAGGTTCATGCTGTATAAGAGAAAAATATAATAAAATTAATTAGAAGCTTGTACATAATAAGTAGCTTAGTTTAATAAGTCACTTGGTTGGCAGGGTCGCACGCTCTGCGGCGAAGTCCTTGCTTAGTGCAACTATATTACAATACTGAAATAAAAATAGACCTCGAACTAGAGATGAGACTTCGAGATTTTTACTTTTCACTTTGACAGCTGTCTTATTAGCTACATATATATATAATGCCATGGGCACTGAGAAAATACTTTAGTTTTGACTTGCGATTCATGAGGCTTTATTAGGATTACAGAATTAAGCTACTACGATTCTGCACTAACTCCGCTCTATAATTGCAGAGTATATTTTTGATATTAAGCAAAATTAATGATATTTTGGACCATTTGTCAGAGCCTAACGACTCTTTTGTTGTGCTCGAGGCATGGTTTGCGCTTGTTTGCGTGCGTTTATACGTATGGGGCTCTTACCGGGTTGAATAAAGTGTAAATAGGTTCTTCTGCTAAAAATGTAGGAGGTAGTCTAGAAGTGTGTGTGTGTGTTACAGCATTGGACATGCTCACTATTTCCTGGAGACAAACACATTTATGGTTGAGGGTGAGCAGTATGTCTGTGTCTGCCCTTTTGGGGTAAAATAACGTATAAAAATAAGATTAATAAAATATGGACACTATTATTTTAGTGGCTAGTTACATATTTAGGTATAATCCAGTCGCCCAACGTTTGATAGTTTAAAATAACTTTTAATACAAAAGGCCACAGGCTACGTACATATAAAATGAAATCCCTTACGATAACTCGGGGTCATGCAGTAAATATGAAAGGTCTGCAGAGGCTTAGCATTAATAATTCGCTAACCTCATTAGGCTGTGTGATACAAAATTCAAATGGGCCGGACCCGTAATGTACAGGGTTCAGGGTAGAGTGGCCTCTAATTGACGTAGATCCCTAGATTTGTCTGTTGGTGGGGAAGCGGCGGGTCTATCGCGGTGGCCGACAACCCGCTGAGAATTAATTAGGATTCTTACTGGCAGTGACTCAAAAGTAAGCAGATAAATTCAGGAGAGCTGATATTTTGTTGGACAACTAAGTTGAGGTGTAAATTATGTTTGTTATGAAGCTTCTAACTAGGTGCTTTTTCTGCAATGTGTTTTAGAAGCCTCTTAAAGCGTTAGAATCGATTGTAAATACAAGTGGAATGTTTGAGATTGCTGACTGCTATATACATAGTCTCACGCCTATTTAACCCTGAAGGGTTGGGCAGAGTTGCACCTACATTTCGCCAGCTACGATTTTAAGTCCTAAGTAATAAGGGCATTTGCTATTGCTGTTTACTGGGTCCAGTTCCAGACTCCTACTCCTACTGTCAAAAAAATGAAACAACATATTAGTTAGAAGTCTTTAATTCTGCTACGTATAGATATATTTTGTAACAATTCTGATGTATCAGGAGCAAATATTAATTGTTTCTGAAATCAAAATAATTATACAAAAAATGTAGTTTATGTTTTTAAAGCATCGTTTGTCATTTACCTCTGCTCAAAATATCATATATGCTGATACGTTCGACTTTCAGACATGGCCAAATAATTTTTCCAACAAGATGCCAACGAGTACGAAACTTCGTTTAAATAATCTTCATGAAATTGTCGTCGGCCGTTCGTTCTTAATCAACTCGCCAGACACATCCAATTCTAGATGTTTACAAAGCAACCTATAGCACGACTCGTACCATGACGAAATATCGGATATAGCGTTATTGGAAAACTGAATACTTCTGTCACAAAAGTGAAGTAGGTTACACAAACACGGCGCCAACAAATATTGTAGAACGCATGACCGATTTCCTTTGGCAATCACTACGTGTACTGTTCGGGACTCAATACAAACAATACGCTAAAGTTTACCATTGCCAGCACACCAAGTTTTATGGGTGTTATCTTCAAATAAGACTGAAATTTGAATGATCTAAGATGATGTAATCGTTACGAATTCAGTAATTATGACATTATAAGGTCTTCCAGAACGAATTTTGGCTATTGCGGTCGATCTTTCAGCCATCTGCGCACAAGACAAGTGCACTCTTTGTCCGTAACTTTTATAAGCCAATGGGATGGCAATCCGACACGACCGGAGATAGATCAAACGAAGAAACAAGGGCTTGACGTGCTTTTTGGTGCGCAACACCGTCACCTACCCAACTTCGGGCTGCTATTTAGAATTCTCAATCCAAGGTAGGAAATCCTAAATACCCTTGTTGGTCCAATCTGGTATTTGAACCCGAGACCTCATGCATAGCAGATGCTTTCACTACCGTTAAACGACTCGTGACGAGATTGTGATCTTATAGTGAAGTTTTCTATAAGCTAAATTACTAGATATCGCACAGCCGTTCAATTCGTCCGGGGAGCGAGTAAGTAAGCAATATATTTTAATAGTATTGTCTTCTGTTTACGCGAATGTTATTCATTGAAATTAAACTACTATATATGGATTTTATCGCGTTGTTTATTTGACACTTTATTACAAAATTTTTGAAAACTGTTACACTACTATTACTATTAAACTTTACTAATTTTAAGCTAATTAAATTATTGAAACTATTAAAACTATTTATACTATTACTATACTATTATACTATTTATATTTGTGTTTACACTTTCCCCGACGTTTCGGTTGCTTTTCAGCAGCCATGGTCACGGGGAGACTAAGATGGCAGTTGTCTCAATGTTCCAGTGTAGTTATTTCAAAGTACCCGAACATAATTTAATCATGGGTGTTTCTATTTACGCAGAATGAGCTCAAAGTATCATGAAGTCTAGCTGTGGTTTGCTTCTTCTTGGGTTTGACTATTTGAATGACTGGATCCCAAGCTGGTGGTACATTCAAACCATCTTCTCTATTGAAATTAGGATGTTTTTTGATTTCAATAGCCTCGCGAAGCATCCTTGGTAGGAATCGGTGTTCTTTAGCGAGCATCTGTGGTTTGTCAAATCTCAGGTAGTGGTTGGTCCCCTGTTGCACATGTTCACACACAGCAGACTTCAACGCGAGGCTATTGAAATCAAAAAACATCCTAATTTCAATAGAGAAGATGGTTGGAATGTACCACCATCTTGGGATCCAGTCATTCAAATAGTCAAACCCAAGAAGAAGCAAACCACAGCTAGACTTCATGATACTTTGAGCTCATTCTGCGTAAATAGAAACACCCATGATTAAATTATGTTTAGGTACTTTGAAATAACTACACTGGAACATTGAGACAACTGCCATCTTAGTCTCCCCGTGACCATGGCTGCTGGAAAGTGTAAACACAAATATAAATAGTATAATAGTATAGTAATAGTATAAATAGTTTTAATAGTTTCAATAATTTAATTAGCTTAAAAATTAGTAAAGTTTAATAGTAATAGTAGTGTAACAGTTTTCAAAAATTTTGTAATAAAGTGTCAAATAAACAACGCGATAAAATCCGTATATAGTAGTTTAATTTCAATGAATATATTTTAAGTTTAAAATTTCAGCGAGTCTTTATTTCATCTTTAGTAATATCTATACACATGTCAATAGTGGACAAATTTTTCGTAAATTTTGTACTAGAACCAATAATTCATTAGTAGGTCGATAAAGTCCTTGATCAAGTAAAGTATTATTTGGCAATTTCATGAAGTATTTCTTAATATTAGACATTAGATAAGATTAAAAGAATGACGAGAAATAACATTTGTCTCCCATTACAAACTGTAAGAATACATGAATAATTCAGTTGACAATAGAGTCTGCCATATAATATCATCCGAGACGTTCGTGCTCATACACGTTTTACACAAGATCACGATTTATGCGCTCCCGTTATACTAACATTTAAAATGAATGCAAAAGTACATCTCCATTGCACTATGCTTATTACACTAATGTTTTCTGCTCGTTTGTTATTTATGAGGTTATTTTACAGAATTATATAAATGTCACAATATTACGACTGATTTCCAGTCTTCATATTGTTACATTACCACGAAAGGTTAGGCAGAAATGTATAATTTTCTACACTAGATTTAATTTAAATGTAGGTTATGTCAATTCCCTCGGAAACAGATTTTTCTGGATGATAGGTACCTTATGTCCTTTTCTCTACTTGACGAAGTGTATGCGAAATTTCATGTTAAGGCCTGAACGCGTAATAAACAAACAAACTCTCATCCGCATTTATAAGATTAGTTAGGATTTCTGACAGCAAAGTTTATGCTATACTTAAAAGTGGACGAGCATGCTGTATACAAACTCGTTTTACAGAAGATTAAAAATACAAGAGAGTATTCAATTTCTATTGTAATTTGCACCTTACCTACCTATATTAATTATTATTAGCACAATATTAAAGACAACGTCTTCTATTACAGAGGCTTCTATATGGGCAGTATTTTTACTGCAATGTATGCTAGCTCAAAACATCTGAATGCATGGCAATTATACATTTTTCTCTTAGGTAAAGAGTAGTGAGTTGAAGCTCAATGTTTTGTCTTTAAGATATAATTTGATATTAAGAAATCTAAATGCCGATTTAAATGATACATTGAGCAGTAGCATATCTATACAAATAAATAAAATTGAAGTGTCTGTTTGTAATGTCAAAATAACAGCTTTTTATCTAATGCATATGAAAGTATATAAGGTGCCTATACGAAAACAACTATTTTTTTAATTTTTGTCTTTCTGTCTGTCTAACTGTTCGTTCCGGCTAATCTCCGAAACGGCTGAACCGATTTTGACGGGACTTTCACTGGCAGATAGCTGATGTTATAAGAAGTACCTAACTTAGGCTACTTTGATTTTAGAAAAAAAATAGGGTTCTGCGGAGACAAACACTTTTTAGTTAAAATCTACGCGGACGAAGTCGCAGGTAACAGCTAGTATAGAATATAGGCGACGGCGACGTTAACAAGGGCTGCTAACTGAACTTTGAATTAAACTAATGACGTAAGGAATTGATATCGGTTTTTTAATTGCATTAGGATTTCTTTTTAATATTGTATAAATCTTGTGACCTCGTAGTGAAAGTGGTATCGCTCCAGATTGCCGCTTGTCATCATCCTAACACACTTATCCCTTTCCGATCACGACTGTCGATTAAGTGCGCTCTTGATATTATGGTTTTTCTCTAAATGTTTTGTTATGATTAAATAATATTCGTGCGGTTCTACCTCTTCCAACAACTATATAGACTTGATTAACCTCACTTGTTTTTAATTAATTGTGGCAACTTTACTCGATAGTGTACAATATGATTGTCACCTACTGTTCTATTTGCTTGCCAAATCAATAAAAAAATGAATATAGCTGTATTATTCCCAAGTGTCGACAATTGGGGTGAGAGTAAGCCTAGTTTAACTAAATTCAGCTGAAATGCTTGTGAACCACGAAGCGACTGCCATCTGATCTCTCCTATTATATTCTGTAAGAAAAAGGTATAAATACAGAAAGATGTTCAACTGAAATTAGATATTCTCGAAACTGTGAAATTTACGAAGCATATTATACTTAATGACTGCTACATTATAAATGAGAATATTTTTAATAAGATAGTTTAATTTAGGTAAAGACTAAGTGTAAATATGATATTTAAATTCATGACTCTTCTTCTTTTCGTTGTGGTTAGAGGCCACCATGTTGTAAAAAAAAAAGTGTTCAAGAGTGTTGTATTTGGTATTTTCTTGCATGGTCTCTACTTTTCTGTTTTTTGGAGAAAGATTTCATAATGTAAAGAATCTAGCTGTCTGTATATTATATACAGGTTGGACTGGCTGGTCGGCTAAGACTAAAATGAATTCCATTTATATAAACTTTTGACACAAGTTTATTTATTGTTTTAGAACTTTATTTCGCAACAAGAATATAATTTATTTATACCAGACTTAAGGTATTTAAAATTTAAAGTATTTATGCTTAAGTTAGGACTTTCGAAAGTAACAATGTTTTGTATCGCTTTCAGATTTTATTACACAGAATCGGACGCTGTATGTCTGGACCGGACGAATCTGCAATTAAATTGGTACGATAATCATAACGTTTTGCGCAGTTTAGTTAAAATACTATGTTAAAACTTATAACAGTTATAACAGACGGAATTGTGCAAAAAATGTATATTTAATATTATTTTCTTTATAGAAAGCGCAAACCAATAACGTCTTATATAACTATTAGTTATAAATACAACAAAACCTTATTCAAAAAAATAATACTAAATACTAGCTTTTGATTTGCTTTTTTAGCGAAATATAGGTTAGGTTATGTTAGTAGAGTAAGTAGTAACAGTCTACATATAGCCTATGTTACTCGCTGATAAAAAAGCTTTCTAATGAAATTTTTAAATCGGTTTATTTTATTTTTGAGGTAAATCCTTACAAACAAACAAAAATCAAATCTTTCCTCTTAATAATAAATAAATTAAGGACGTGGTTTTAAAACCTTTTCACCCATTAATATATCATTTTCTCCTTTTAAAGTACTCTATCGACTATTAACAGCAATTTACTTACAATGAAAAATTCAGTGCCATTTGTTTCATAAAATGTAAATGTATTTTTCTTTCACGAATGAAGAAAATACATTTTCAAATAGACTTGTATTTTAAAAAGAAACATTTTTGGTGCCGCGTGCCGCAGAAACTAAGCAAAAACAATACAAAATAAAGTAAAATGTTGTTATATTAAAGAATACAATTTATTTTCAGTCTCATTTAATTAGTCCGTTAAGACCAGTTTTGATTAAGTTTGTTCTACGTATACATTTTTCGAATGTGGACCACACTGTAGGTTTATTAAAAAGACTTTGCAGTCGCATTTTATATTTAATGCTAAATAGCTCAAAATGTGATGCATGTTTGAGTCCGAAAAGACAAATTATATACACTTCGCCACCTAAGTTTCCTCACAAAAAAAATTGAATTTAATGTCGTATGTAACACAGTCTCAGTAAAAAAATACAAATAATACGAATTGAGACTGCTTAGCAGGATACGGCAAGCATATTATGCTACTTAAAGAACAAGGCAGTGCATTAACCAGATGTTCACTCAACAATCATGAGGATTATCACGACTTACTTAAAACTGATGGGAGCGCGTATATTTAACGCGTGTGCGCACAAGACAAATACGCCGTGTGTTCAGCTGACGATCAATGTCCGAGAATTTAATGAACACTCGTGTGTTCACTCGGTAGTCAGTAGGTTTATTACGACTCATTTATGACTGACTCGTTTTTACCCGCGGCATCGCTCGCGTAAATGTAGGTTAGGTTAGGTTTGCAACAGTTCTTTTTTCTGGATGAAAGGTACCCTATGTCCTATTCTGTACCCCTGACAACGTGTATGCAAAATTTCATGTTGATCGGTTGAGTAGTTAAGGCGTGAAAGCGTAACAAACAAACAAATTCATTTTCGCATTTATAATATTAGTAAGGATAGCAGCGCGTATCTTTTACGCAAGTGCAAATAAGATACGCCGTGTGTTCAGTCGAAACTTAAGCACGATATTTTATGAACACCCGTGTATTAACTCGATGGTCAAGAGGTTAATTAATACTCATTTATGAACGACAGGAGCTTATATGTACGATGGTATGCTTAAGATATGTGTTCACCCGAAAGTCAATGGAATAATTAATTTAAAATTTTATTCAGTCTGCGGCTTGGGTTAACTAAACATAACATTTATTTTAGTTTATATAAATTTCATGTCATGCCTCTATTATTTTTGGTCTACTTTGTTTTTAGTTAACGCTCTACCGAATACTAATTTAATTTAGACCCTTTTTAATCAAACGTATGATGACTTGTTTATTGAGTAACTTAAGTATTTTATTCAGTTAATCTACTAGGTAACACTAGAAAGGTATGACACGATGCTTTTCTTTAGACAAACAAGCATTGACCGCTGAATGATCAGCGGTTACTGTAGTATGTAAACGTTAGTGATGGTATGTAATTACCGTAGCCTGTGAATAATACCAGGACTATCACAGGCGCGCGTTAGTGCATAAATACTCTTACACCTGTACCCCGGAAAAGGTATAGGCAAAGCTTTTAGGTCTCACGCAGCCTACAGTTCCAAATTACGGAGATTAGAACTATACCTGGTAGACTGCTGCTGAGAATATAATTACAGAAAAGCCCAATGACGTTTTGCAGGACTGACAGACATAATGCACAGCAGTCCGATTAAAACCGCTATGTTGAGGTCCTCAATAATCTATCGCTAGTCTGTTAAAGCGAAGATCTCGCTCTGTATTTGAGGGTTTATGGCAGGAAAAAGGAAAAATAACAAAACAGGTGGGAATAAAAAGGTGAATAAAAAGGTTTGGACAATAACACACAAGAAAGTCTATTATTTCTGTAATATTTTGTATCCGCAACTTCACTTGCGCAAATCCTATCTCGTTAATGTAGGATAAGTTCTATCCGTATGCCCATTTTAATCAATACCCGTCAACGGCTTACGTGTGATTGACTAACAAACATCCAGTCAGTCCTCCAAATAACTTTAAAAGCGTTCACATTTGTAATATTCGTAGGGTTAGTAAGTTAGACATGTTTAGGTCTAATTAATAGTGATTTAAAACCACAATAATATTTGAGAATTGAGAGGAAATGCAGATAGCGCTTTGCGAGTTTTGTGCACACAAACGGATTTCTTTATTTTCTACCCGAATATAGTCACAAGAGCAAAAAAAATATGTAATTTAAATCTGCTATGATTCTGTTCTTTATTAAATTTTTTTATTAAAGGGTTACAAACCAAACAAAAATTCATAATTTCGCTTCGGTTATACTGCCGTATTCAAAACTTAAGTAAGCAAATTTAACAAGACTAATAAAATAAATAAAACCATATATTCCTAACCAAAATCCTGGGTTCTTTAAGCGGGGCGTGAAAAAGCATCTTCTCAGGCCGTCAAAGTAGAGACCTCAACATCGCCTCGGCTACTATGGGGGCGATGTGGAGGCCACTGCTCTTAGACCACACGACTGCTTACCATCAGGTGGAGTGTGGTCATTTTGACGAGTAAAATAAAAAAAAAAAAACCTGCTAATATTGCTTATGAATAATATATTAAAATTTGTGTAGTTATCAAGAAGGAAACAGAAGAATTCGAGGTCATGATTTCGAGCTTTATGTTGTTATCTCTTTTGCACTTTGAAATTTCATTCGTGCCCAGTGCGACAAATGTACATAAGTTAAAGCATACAATTAAAAATTTTTGATGCTGATATTTACACTTTTTGAAGCACAAGAGTTTTAATTTAATTTAATTTTTAATTTAATTTAATTTAATTCAGATACAGATCCATATTTTGTTAGTAACACGCCTTATATACCTATGTTAGTAAATTTCAAAAAAAATATTTTACTATGAAACTAATTCATGTATCTTTCTGCAGCGTCAGCACCGCCACTATGTATGCGGTTCCAACGCTCCAGAAAAACACAATCATATTTCTCAGCAATAACCTTCAGAATGCTGTTGGTACCCCCACGAATTCTACGCAACACTGAGGCACATCGCTTTCGCATGATTGCGCCAAAACTGTCTACGGCCGCTTCAGCAAACATGTTTGATGCGCTGCAGAATCGTGGTAGGCCCAACAACATCCTGAAAGCATTATTGTACTGGATTCGAAGAACGTTGTAGGCCCTCTGCGTGTGCCTTATCCACAGGCTGCACGTATAAAAGGACTGACAATACGCCCTGAAAAGGATGATTTTGACAGCCCCTGTACATCGCGCAAACCTGCGGGCCAGCATATTGCAGCGGACCGACAACGCTCTTCTCTCCCGTTCCATGTCCCAGTCATCACAAAGATCATCGCTCACTATATGACCCAGGTACTTAAAACGCGACACTCTGTTCAGCGCTACTCCATACAGGTAAACCGGGGGCACAGATCTCTGTTATTTGTCAGGATGATAAAAATAATACTTTTTTCAGCAGCTTCGTTAGTTTGGGAACAGTCCCTTTTTCCTAGGTGATGATTTCCGTTCTGTACCCATAACAACGTATATGCGATATTTCATGATTATCGTTCGAGTTCAACAAACAAACTCAGTTTCGAATTTATAATATTAGTACGGACTTACGCCGCTAACTTCTCCTTGCCGCTCTGGTTAAAACAGTCGAAGCGTCAATCTATGTAAATACGTGTTCTAACTTCTGACGTAATCAAAGTTATCTACTTATACAAAGTTACAAGTTAGCAGGTAACGAGGATAAGTATAACACTGACGACACGGATGGCGTTGTGATTTATGTGGTCGCCTCGCCACTGCCATACATACATACATAGATTCACGCCTGTTTCCCAGAGGGGTAGGCAGAGACTACGGATTTCCATTTGCTACGATCCTGACACACTTCTCTGGCTTTATTCACTTTCATCACATTCCTCATACACATAAAAAAGCACTAAAAATATTAAAAGAAAATCCAATAACACTGCATACCCAGAAATACTACTTACTTCGAATTTGATACAACACCGCACTCACTTACACTACATTGGCAATTTAATCAGCTGAGAAGATGTTTATATACTCCATACACATCTTCTTAGGAATTGTATTGCTCACCTTAGTAAACTGGACAAAAGAAACGTCTGAGAGTTTAGTCGTCGGTCCATCGCTCTTTTATATAATACTGTATGGAAATCGCCCACATAACCCTCGTGAATAATCACGTGAGTAACGTGGATGTGTGTGTGTGCTCAAAGGAATAACCCTTTTAGTACACACACACTCACACACATCACACAATCTTAACGTGCACAAAGGAAAATGTAGCATGAATATACAAAGGATGCCACGCGCTCAATGCTTAAGTTTTACTTTGAAATGAACGCAGTGAAAATTCTTATAGTATCAGACTATCTTTGATGTTGTGCCAATTCATTAAAAATTTGAATCTGCAAAGACGAGAATTTATATAGTAATATAGAAATAGTAGATTTTGCCCGCGACTTCGCGACTCGCTTAAATGTACATTATATATATTTATTATTATATATATATATATATATATATATATATATATATATATGTATATATTTATTATATATGTATTTATTATTATATTTATATATATATATTCTTTTATTTTTTTTATTTAATGTACATTATATTATTAGTAATTAGTGACAGTATATTTTCTGGATGACAGGTACGGTGTACGCTATGTCCTTTTTTGTTACCCTGACAACGGGTATGCGAAATTTCATAATGTTCTGTCTAGTAGTTAAGGCATGAAAGCGTAACAAACAAACAAACTCACATTCGCATTTATAATATTAGAATTTCATTAAATAATATGTTTTGGAGTTTTTAAGCATTTTTCACAGTAAGTTTATTATAGATTAAACTTCCGAAATCGTTTTGTTACGATGTGTTCCTATAAACCCTATTAAGTTCGTGTCACGCATTGATCAAATATACCATAGATGCACGATCGTTGCTCGAAAAACGGCCCCAACAAAACTGTGCATAAATCAGTCGTATGCGCTATATTATGCACCTGTCCCACTCACTCTTGCGTGCGTTGCCCGTAAGCGAGAGCGAATCGACACCACTACTACGGTGGAGGCCGTACCATATTCTTAGTACGCTTGCGTATCGCGAGTAACACACTTAGGACGCTTTACATTGACGCGTTTTAACTAAACTATTACAAAATGTTGCTCAGTGAGCGTTCAATGGTTATTCCGGTCTATTTCCTGGATTGCATAATAAATGCAGACACTTATAAGTAAGTAGTACTGGTCAGTGCCGCATATTGACGCGGTTTTTGTATGAGAATGTGCATCTATGGTATATTTGATCGAAGGTGTCACGTGTATAAAATTTTCATTTTATTTTTGAGCTATCAGGTACTAGCGTGCGTCCATTCAGGTAAGCCTGTTTTATTTGCATTGACTGCTATGTCTATAGCCAGCCGCCTTTAAAATTGCGTTCAAAATATGTTACAAATTTGATATTCACAGATTGTGCCGGACTATTAATCCAATAATCCTTCAATATCCAAAGTCTAGACACAATGACTGCACAGATGGTTTAATGGTTTAAGTAGTCGCCTCGTCATTGCCGCCTCACCGAGCGCTGTGGTTTCGATCCATCGGGAAAATTTGTGTGATACACAAATGGTTGTTCCGAGTCTGGGTGCACCTTGTGTCCGTTGTTTGAATATTTGTAAAGCGCGACACAGAAATTATTTCTACTGTAGGAGTTGTCTTTCTAAAAGAAAGACAAGAAAGGAAATGAAAATTGAGCTCCCGGAGGCCAAGCCTTGGCCAAGAGGATAAGTCCCTATACCACTACGTATATACACTAGTATAGGGTGCTTATTCTCTGTAGAAATAGAAGACTTAATGGACTAAATTTTTTTTTTATTGACTAAAGTTTGCAATAATAATACCATGGCTTAGACCACTTGCTTAAACCACTAGGGTTGCTAGGTTCAGGCAAAGGGTAGAGCCTATGAGAAGAAACCTGCAAGAAACTCACGGCCACTCTTTTAAATCGTCAGTTAAATACAAACAACGAACACAACACCCAGGGCCATTTCTTGTCACAATATTTTTTGTAAAGTAACCCGCGACACAGGTTATTCCTATTTCACGGATGGCGTAGTGATTAAGCTGGTTACCTCGCCACTGCACCGAGTGTTGTAGGTTCGATTCCCGCATAGGACAAAAAATTGTGTGATGATTGTTTCGGGTATGGGTGGGTGCTCATTGTGTCCGTTTCCCGTTCGTTACGTAACTTCCCCATCACACAGATATAACTGCTAGAACGGGATATGTCTTTAAAAAAAAGAGAGTTATCTTTTTAAACATAAACCAGTAACTGTAACATAAATATATTTATGCAGCTATAAATTAATAATACTACCATTGCAAAATGTATTTAAAATAGAAATAAACATTACAAATTCGTGACTGACAAGCACGTACATGTTTTAGTTATTCTGTGGTTAAGCGAGTTTTATCTCATCCATATACAAATTAACTTTATCGGCGCTACAGCTAAAATTCAACATTTCAGCGTGCGGTCTACGAGTCAATTACTGACTTTAATATTGAAACACCAATATTTATTTTCCCCTTTTATTTTTGAAAGTTTATTTTTGTTATTTAATTACAGTCTGCCTTTTGGTGCTACATTTATATACACCTGTAGATCTACACCAATATTACATACATACATAGATTCACGCCTGTTTCCCAGAGAAGTAGGCAGAGACTACGGATTTCCATTTGCTACGATCCTGACACACTTCTCTGGCTTCATTCACTTTCATCACATTCCTCATACACGCCCGTCGGTTCAAGGTGCTCTTAACCTGGCCTTTGTCCAGAACGCCTCCGATCTGATCGAGAAACGTTCGCCTAGGTTTTCCTCTTGCGACTGTTCCATTCACACTAGCCTTATAAACTTTCTTAGTCAGTCTTTCCTCGTCCATTATTTCTACATGCCCAAACCAGCTTAACATATCCTTTTCTATTCCTGTCACTACATCTACTTACATGTCAAAAGATTTGTATTTTGTTTGTAATAAATAAATTCTAAAACTACTGAACTTGTTCAAGTAATTCCCTCACCAATTAGGAAGCTACTTTATTCAGAAGTATCATCAGTTAAGTGTATGTAGTTATTATAAATGAGAGTGTTCCTGCCGACAAACTATTAAGTAGTTTGGTGGGATTTAAATGTTTAAATTCATGTTTTGATCTCAATAAATATTTACCATAATCTGTCATGTTTTAGAATACTAGACATAATTAAAAATCTTATGTGTCTGGCCACCGGTATGCCGCTGCGACTCAATAGGCTAAGTGTACACTTACAAGAGAAATAACAAATTATACCTACGACATAAATTTTCGTTCATAAAATACTGTTACAACTATTACAGGCGCTGACTACGACTAGATACATCATGACTAAATGTGTATCTACATAGCCTGACTGAAGCCTCAAGGGTCTTTCTAATAAACCTCGACTCTCAGAGTACAAAGGTAGACATCTGTTTTATTCAAAGAGATATGCGGTTTAAATATTTGATAGCAATTTACATTTGTTCTCCGAGACCCTTGTCAGGGGTGATAATCATTTACGGCGAAATAGTTCTGTATTAATTTTCTCTGCGGTGTTTGTATTATGTAGAATGTAGCACCCAAGGGCTCTCTCAGACAGTTTGGAATTATAACATTAAATCTACATTATGTCTTTGAAATTAATTACTTGATACGGATTTTATCGGATTTTCAATTAGCAACATTTTTGAAGGTTGCTACTGTTAAACTTTAGTAGATAGTATTTAAATGATTAAAACTATTTAGATTCAAGTTTACACTTTCCCCGACGTTTTATTGTCTTGTTGGTAGGTTAAGTTTGCGCTTGTGTTTGTCCCGTTTTCGATTCGGTGTTATGGCTTTTTATGATAATTCGGTTCCCAGGTCGTGGAATGTTATTGGGTTTTCTGTTTAGATTCTCGATACCAGTCCGGAGCCAAATAGATGACATTAGGCTTGCCCTCTCTTACGTGGGACCCAAAATTAGAACTGGTCCCTTAAACCTGTGAGTATATATGCCTGCTTTGATATAATTGACTAGCTGTGCCCGTGGTTTCACCCACGTTTATGGTTACTGCGTCGCCCCCGTGGGTCGTAGCTTGATGTTATATAGCCTATAGCCTTCCTCGATAAATGGGCTATCCACCACTAAAATAATTTTTCAATTCAAACTAGTAGTTCCTGAGATTAGCGCGTTCAACCAAACAAACAAATAAACAAACAAACAAACTCTTCAGCTTTCTAATATTAGTATAGATTTTAATGATAACTACATATTAATGTGGTACAAAACGCGTGACAAAGATATGTAACGGCTTTCTTTCTTTACTGCTTTAAGTTAGATGTTTATATTAGCTACTGTGGTTTCTTGGCTATACCAGATGTAATCTTAATATCCTTTAATATAAACGAGCATAATAATGTCCTGAAGACCAAACTTCAGTCACGGCGGCCTATCTTAACGGAGACTGGCCATCGGCGTAGGAGATATACTTCACAATTTTCTGTTTCCTAAATCTCATGATCCGATGGGACGGCAATCCGATATGACCGGAGAGAGATCAGTCGCAGGTCCAACGGCTTTACGTGCTTCCCGATGCACGGGGGTATCCAACACCGCCAGTTTTCTTAGTCCACGTTGGTATTGAGAGTTCTTAACAAAAAAACAAATAAGTTTTATTGGTCTGACCCGGATTCGAACCCGCGACCTTAAGCACAGCAGTCGCATACACCACCGCTGCGCCACGAAGGCAGTTAATTTTACAAATCCATCACTTAAAACAGTGAAATACTGCCCGTCTGGTTTACGCTTGTTAACTCGAGCTTTGAATAAATAAATGATGTTTTCAGTTACTCTGATAAATATAGGCACAGGTTCATTAAAATTAATTAGGTACCTACCTCCTTTCAGTTGTTATGTTACGGTTGAAATATAATATAGCGTCACGTTTGTGTTCAAGTTATCCTGTTACAACATTTAATATTGCATTGTCGAATTCCTAAAGCACGGTAATAATATCTATTATTACCGTGCCTAAAGGATCAGGCAGAGATGTATTCGCCGGTTATAATTAACTACTATACCTAACAGAATATATGACAGAAGGTTTTACTCTATATAGAATCGAATTAGGCGTTTCTTGGCAGGAATCCATTGTTATAAAGTAATTGCGAAGAGATGAGGCAAGTTGAATTAAGCCAGTATCTCACATGATCTCCAGCCACCCTGAGGTTTGGTGAGCTGCGTGGGCCTGCTCGCCACCCGATCAGCACCAGGTCCGAGAGGCGGCGTGCGTGTTCCCACGTGCGCCTCTGTGTCGTGTCTTTGTCCCCCTCCAGGGGGACGGTGGAGGAGGTATTTTTTGTGTAGTGGCCTGCCGTTTCACACGGCGGGCCGAAACCATGACGGGGTCGCGATTGCATGTGATAGCGATTCGCGCGGCCTCGCCGTCTATGGTTATGTCGAAGAACACCGTGGTAAGTTTATTTGGTATTGCCGGGGTATCTTTTCCCCGGTGAGCCCAATTACGTTTACTGCAGCCGAAGGTTCGAAAAAAAACCAAAGTTACTTATAAAATAACTAATTTATTATAAAAGAAATTACAATTAATTTATGTGAAACCTATTCGATGCTAGAATATGGAATGACAATTTATTAATATAAAATACATAAAATTGGTTCGCGGCGTAGGCAATAATGCAGGTGCAGTTTTGCTGAGTCGGCGATCGAAGTTTCTACGGCGTCGCGGCGCGGCCGCATGTTGGCTGCGTCGGCGTTTCCGTCCTGTCTTCTATATTTATTATAAAGTTCCAGTAATTGCTGCGTCGTCAATATCGGTTAGGGTTCCGTACTTAACACCTCCATCCGCAGAACAGCAACTATTTTGTCATATTAAGAGAAAATGTTGCTGGAGTCTCTTTACGCTTCTTGGTTATCTCGTCATATGTGTGGATCTTGAGAGTCTGCTGTTTCTCTTTGTTTTCTGAATTGAGATTCCAACATTTGTATTTGCGGATTATCAGGAATATGACAATGACGGCTGCACATACTACGATGGTATATAGTGGTATCGTGGTATGGTATAGGGCAGACGACTGAGTTTTCTCTATCTCTATCGGTTTTTCTAATGAGACTTTGTTCTGGATGCTGTGGAGTTCTTCTAAATTTACTGATCTGGATCCAATGTGAGCAAAGATTTCAGTTTTGTTCAAATTTTCAAAAGGAATCTTCGATAATTTTAATGGTTGACCCTTTATCTCATCCTCGTCGTTGATTATAGTGAACTCTGGTGTTTGGATGTAGCAGCCCATGGGAATAGTGGCGAGGTAACTTCCTCGTAGCGTATTGTAGTCTCTTCTGCCGCAAGTCAATTGTATCTTGGTAGGTCTCGGTAGGGAAAGTACGTAGTGTTGATCATCTAATTTCTCTATTGCTTCTTTAGACAGCGAAATCTTAGTCAATTGACAGGTGTTCTTCAGATTTTGGCGGGTGATCAGTTCTTGGATACAATCGGGCTCTGCTCGGACCTGGTGACTGATCTCCTTTTCGCAGAGATGTATGCTGCTGTACTTCGGGCATTCAGCCTCTATGTACACGAATGATTTCTCGTTTGTTGCTATATAAGGAGTGGGAGGTATAAGGGCTAATTGGTGTTCATTAGGGACAATGGATAACTTATATAAATCGTATATCTCATGGGAAACTATAGGAAAATTGTAGACTATTACTATTCTTTTTTCAACAAAGTATGAACCTGGCCTAATCAGATCATAGTATTCTCTTAATTCTAAATTTACTATTTGATCTTGGTCATATAAGGATCTTAATTTATCTATCATAGATTTTAAAACTTCTACATCTATCATGGAGTGGTGCGTACTAGAAGCACGAATAAATGCTAAAATATTCTCTATTCTAATTATTTCTAAAAGTATATCCTCTACATTATTAGTTATTAAACAGGCGTGAATCTATGTATGTATGTATGTATACCTAAGATTTGAGAAAACTTAGTGAATCTTACGAGATTATAATCCTTGAGGGCATCCCTTTCTAAAAGTAATTCTAAAGATGCATTTATTTTTGCCTGGTTTGATGTTAATTGTTCTAGAACAGCATTATGTTTCGACATCCATTCTTTACACAAGCTTATATGGTTATTGAATTCGGAAACTATCTTATTGTCATTACCCTGCAAGATTCTAATAGCTTCATTGTATTTTACGGCATCTTGATAATCTAAATTGCCAGTAACGCTTTTAATTACTGACCCTAAGCTATCTATCAGACCTCTTTTAACTCTTATAGGTTCTAGAGATTTTATTCGATTAAGAACCTTATTAAGTTTATTAGTAAGGTAATCAATTTGGTATTCATAAATGGTGTATTTGTCATCTATTGTCTTGTCATTTAATTTACGGAAGTCGACCACGAGACGCCACTTTTGTTTTCCGGAAGCATCCATCTTTTTGGGTACAACCCAAATAGGTGAGCTCCATGCAGAGTCAGAAGGTCTAATTATACCCTGCTGCAACATTTTAGAAATTTGGTCCCTGACTTCTTGTCTATGAACGAAAGGATACCAATAACTTTTGGTGTACACAGGGACCTCGTCCGTTGTACGAATCCTATGCTTAACCTTGTTTGTGAAAGTCAATGCCTCCCCATCGATATAAAAGACATCTGCGTAGCGACTACATAATGTTAAGAGATTAGCCTTTTCTTCTTCATTAAGATGGTCAGTACGTAACCGCGATAATACGTCATTTACACGGTTTGAGTTCTCAATTTGTGTGCATTTAATATTGAATATGTCTGCACAAGCCGGCTGATCTAGATAAAATATAATATCATTGGATGATGGGTTTTCTATTTCTACATAACCTCGGCCGTTAACTACGGTAGTAAGACATTCACGTAATAAACAACCACAGAAAATCTGTTCGTCAACTAAAACTTCGCCATCCGGGGCGTTAATAGGTATTTTAATTGTTTTACAACTTTTAGCTGGAATAATGTCTTCATATAGATTTATATTACGAGAGTTATATAACTTAATCGGGTTTATTGCATTTCTTGTTACTAATTTAAAATCCTTCAGGTTTATATTGGCTTCCCATTTAGACAGTATATCTAAACCTATTAAGCCATCAAAGTAATCATGGAACCGGTATACAAAGAGCTTAATACCACCTTTCTCGTTAAATTCGTTAAAACACGGTAACGTTATAGAATGGTCACTTCTGCTTACACCATGTATGTTTGCTACTACGAAAGGGTCGTAATTTAATGGGTAATCAGAAAAGAAGTTTTGTACGGCCTCGGGGCATATAAATGACTGGTTAGCGCCAGTATCTATCAAAAATTTTAACGGGGGACAAGAGATTTCTATGTATGGTAATTGTCTTTGGGTTTGAAAATTAATATCTATCCTTGCTCGTTTGATATGTTGCCTGAGCGAAAATCCTGAGGTTGACCTGCATGGCTAGGACCTGGTTGTGGTTCTATCTCGTGTATAACTTGATTACTATAGGTTGTATCATTATAAGTCATGTTAGGGTCATAGTCATAGTCGTAGGAATTATTATAGTCGTTACAGTCTGTATAACATTCGTATTCAGGTTCACAGTAATATTCAGCAGGATAATAGACATCGTTGGGCAATGAAAATTCATTTACATTTAATTCACGTGTCTTAAAATAATTATTGGGTGGCGGATTACCTGATTTTTGCCAATTGTGACCTGTCATCATGGGCAACGGTTTAGGGGAAAAATGTTGAACACCACTCATGGGTTTCGCGCCGACATTTTGTGGTGCGTTATTCCTAGGTGGTAATCTAAACATATTACTCTGAGGGTGGTAATTATTAGGCTGTGCACGGAACATTTGCTGTGTTCGTGTGGGGAAACGATTCTGTTGTTGGTTATTCATATTGAATCTAAAAGGTTGGGTTGGAGGTTGATAAGGGCGCTGTGCCATAGGGGCTGGCCAATTAGGTACGGGATGTCGTGGAATAATTTGCGTATTTAACGGTATGTTAGATGCCATGGTAGGCTTAGGAGCACTATGAGCCTTTGGAACATCGTTACGTTGTTGTAAGTACATAATGTTCAGCTCTTCCTGCACATACTCTAGAGCTTTTTCTATTGAATCTGGACGCATGCATCGTATACGCGATCCTAGTGGTTCTTTTAAACCTCGCACAAAAGCTTGCATCGCTACCTTCTTATATAATGTCCGTTTAGCGTCAATAGTCGTTTGTAAAGTCTCATGTAAAGTCACATACGTCATTATTGTACTAAACAAGGTTTGACATTGGTCATAAAATTCCTGTGGGGATTTATTACCCTGTGTAGCTAAAGAGAGGTCGTTATATAACGCAGTTTCATCCCTTTGGTCTGAAAAATTGTTGATTAGACCTGTTCTAATCCCTTCCCAAGTATCTGGGATGCCGTTCGCATTGATAGTTGAAGCGGCAGACCCTGTGATTTTATTTAAAATGCCGTTCAGTAAACATAGATTACCTAGCTCGCTGCCCGGCTCGGCGCTAGCGTACTGAGTTACGATTTGGTCGCAAATGTTAATAAACCTTGTTAATACATTATGATTTCCATCAAATTCTGGCACAAGGCGTAATGCCTTATAGATTACATCGGGATCGTAAGGCATTTTTATTTCAAATAAACTACTCAAACTAGAATCTAATTCACTATCTAATTCTCTATAACTATCTACTATATGCCGGCGAGCCTGTCTCGATGCAGGGTCCCGGGAACACAATTTTCCGGGGCGAAAAATTTTGGAAATAAAACTAATTAGGATAAAGTAGGAAGCAACACGAGAAAGATTCAAGTGTACTTACATATAATATATCATCTCTGGTTCTTCTCCGTGAATCGATGTCTGGATTCCCCGCTCGGCGCTGCAGCCTCGTAGATTCAGGATACTCGTACCGTGGCTTGATAGCCGCCCGAGCGACTCGCGAACGCGAATATCGATGTGAGATGCTTCTAATGCTCGCGAACCGGCCCGCGAGAATCCTACCGACTGCGCCAATTACGTTTACTGCAGCCGAAGGTTCGAAAAAAAACCAAAGTTACTTATAAAATAACTAATTTATTATAAAAGAAATTACAATTAATTTATGTGAAACCTATTCGATGCTAGAATATGGAATGACAATTTATTAATATAAAATACATCAAATTGGTTCGCGGCGTAGGCAATAATGCAGGTGCAGTTTTGCTGAGTCGGCGATCGAAGTTTCTACGGCGTCGCGGCGCGGCCGCATGTTGGCTGCGTCGGCGTTTCCGTCCTGTCTTCTATATTTATTATAAAGTTCCAGTAATTGCTGCGTCGTCAATATCGGTTAGGGTTCCGTACTTAACAGCCCGACATAATATAATAATATTATAAAGCTGAAGAGTTTGTTTGTTTGTTTGAACGCGGTAATCTTAGGAACTACTGGTTCGAATTGAAAATTATTATTTTAGTTGGATAGCTTATTTATCGAGGAAAAATATTATTAAGTACCTACTTCCTATCTCTACGCATACGAAATCGCGGGCAAAGCTAGTCGGTAAATAGCAAGATTTTTAAAACTCGCACCGCAGATTGCACGTAACTTTTTATTACAAAACTTGTACGTACGAATGCCGTGCTAGTCGAATATTACTCGACGCTCTTCTAGCAGTTCGAAACTGCAGTCACTGTGAACAATCTTGCCAGCAGACTTATAGATTGAAAACTTTCACCACTGCACTTGTACTGGCTGTTTTTAACACTTTTCTCGTGATTTCACTACGTATTTATAGTTTAACTAGCAGTACATATTTTTGTAGTGGGTACCTATCTATATTTCTACTCGTTTGCATATAAGCAGCTGATCTATATACATAACTAGATGTTCCCGCGGTTTCACCCGCGTTTATCGTTATTGCGCCGCCCCCGTGGGTTATAGCGTGATGTTATATAGCTTATAGCCTTCCTCGATAAATAGGCTATCCAACATTAAAAGAATTTTTCAAATCGAACCAGTAGTTCCTGAGATTAGGGCGTTCAAACAAACAAACAAACAAACTCTTCAGATTTATAATATTAGTATAGATTTCAGGAAGTCAAGCCGGTCTTTAGAGCCTTTGACGTGACGGTCTGCATGTATGCTAGTGACGGTACCTTTTCTATACAAATAAATAAAATTGATGTGTCTGTTTGTAATGTCAAAATACCAGATTTTTACGAAATGCATATGAAAGTTTATAAGGTACCTATATAAAAAATCGATATTTAAAATTTCTGTTTGTCTGTCTGTCGGCCTGTCTGTCTGTTGATTCCGGCTAATCTCCAAAAGTTCATAAAGGTTCACCGATGCCGCGCCGCCCTTCGACGCGCCTAACTACGTAACTACTACGTATTAGAAAAATGCCGCCAAAAGTAGGTATGCTACGCTCCGCGTCCTTGTCAAGTTTAGTGGAGTGTTGTTAGACTGCGCGAAATTTCAGTAATTTAAGGATAAAAATGCTGATCAATACTGTACTTAAAAATATTATAAAGACGTTTTAGGATGATATAGATTTTTTTTTATTATTTTTCTTAGCATGTTTTTAAGTGAGAAAGAAGCATTTAATGGATCGGACAGTGGTAACAGCTAGTTATACATGAAAGTGGTCACTGATATACGACTGCGTAAGAACGTTTGACATGTCATGCGATGTGGTATTCCCTTGTTAGCTGTAGCCACAAATTTTGTCCTTACTTGCTTGTAATAGTTTCAATAATAACAACAAAAAGTAAGGACAAAATATTTGTAGGTACTACTTTCATCGATGAACTCGTAATTTACATCATCAATTCAAGTCAGCTTTTGCTACTTCTAAACGTTGTGTGTAGTTTTTATAATCGCCTTTAAAAGAGACTATGCTAATGAAAAACTGTGCCTCTTGAATTCAAATGTCACTTCGGCTATAACTATTATATTAATAGAGTTACTGTGAATTCAAAAGTGAGTTCGATAGTGAGGTCTTACAGAATAGCATTGCAGACGACTTAAAAATAATGTTCACAACAAAACAGAAACCAAACCAATAGCATCATTATTACACCTCGACATAAATCAGCTATACCAAATATAATAATGTACTCCAAACCAAATTTCGGTCATGGCGGCCAATCTTAACGGAGACTGGCCATCTCATCATTATCATCATCATCATCAGGCTATAATAGTCCATTGCTGGACATAGCCCTCCCCCAAAGAGCGCCATAGCGCCCTGCCTTCAGCTTGCCGCATCCAGCATCTGCCTGCAGTCTTTCGCAGATCGTCATCCCACCTGGTCGGAGGGCGTTCTACACTACGTTTGCCGAGTCGCGGTCTCCACAACTACACGGACTGGCCATCTGCGCAGGAGATATTATAGTGCACAAGTATGTGCGCAAACACAAGTGCACTCTCTGTTCCCTAACCTCCATGATCCGATGGGACGGATAATCCGACACGACCGGAGAGAGATTAGGCGCAGAACCAACGGCTTTACGTGCTTTCTGAGGCACGGGGGTGTCCAACACTGCCAGCTTCCTAACTCCGGGCTCGTATTGAGATTTCTTAACAAAAAACTCATAACTTTATGTTGGCCCGACCCGGGATTCGAACCCGAGACCTCATGCACAGCAGTCGCATTCACTACCGCTGCGCCACGAAGGCAGTTAAATCAGCTATAGACTAGTAACAGACCTTTGGACTGCTCGCATAGATCTCGAGTTATATAATAAGCCGCCCATCTCTGACTTTTCGAAGTTATGTGCAAATTAAATAGTTAACTATCGTCCGATTTAACCGTGAAGGAAAATATGTGGTTACCTACATATCTGAGAGTTCTCCATAATCTTCTCGAAGATATGTGAAGTGTGCCAACCCGCACTGGGCCAGCGTGATGGACTACGGTCGAATCCATCTTACACTGAGACGAGACCCGTGCCCAGCAGTGGGACAGTTGAATACAGTTGATATTATTATTCATGGTCAAGGCGGACGCTTACCTAAGGAAGGCAGAGTCATTTTCCCTAGTCGTAGTTCAAATTATCGCGAAAACTCTAACGATAACAGGAAATATAAATCGCGGTAAAACAAAAATATCTTTTATTTCTGCTGTCGCTGTGCATGTCATATTTCACGCAAACCAACCTTTGACCTCGGTGAAATGAAAACTGTTTCAAATATACAAAAGCGTACGTAAATATAGCGAGAACAATTCATAATAAATTTCTCAAAGGCCCACTGGTAGGGTGTGCGGTGAACACAACGTAAAAATTCGCTTCGCATTTAATTAAGGACACAGAAAAAGTTGGTGTGAATACATTTTTGAACTGACTGTGTCGCTGTGAGGTTTGATTTTGTGCCTATTGTAAACTTTTTGGGATTTAAAACACCACATATCCCGAAGGGGTAAAATAATATGTACCTACGTTTCTCCAGTAATTTATGTAGTAAGTATTTATTTATTTACGTAATAGAGAGTGAATATATTGCCGTCTAGCGGGCAGGGTTTCGGACTCCTTGCTGCAACAAATACATTGAATACTATTGTCTTTGCTCAATTCGCATATCAACCTCATCACAGTAGTCGCTAATGCGATAGTTAATACCTACGATCGCTGCGTCACCGCGTCTTATAAATAAATTAAAAGAGTGGCCGTGAGTTTCTTACAGGTTTCTTCTCATAGGCTTTGCCTAAACCTACCAACTAAGCTAAATGTAGCTTCAGTAACTTAGTAACCTATATACTTTGACGTTCATAAGTGTTACTTTGTGACCTAAATGAATAAATTATTTTTGACTTTGACTTTGAAATGTTATATAATACTAGATGATATCCTCGGCTCCGCTCGCTTAGATATCGGTTATGTCAATTTCTATCCATCGGGCACAGTAGGTATTTTTTTCTGGATGAAAGGCATGCCTAACAACGTGTATACGAAATTTCATGATGATCGGTTGAGTAGTTAAATCGTAACAAACAAACTCACATTCGAATTTATAATACTAGATTTTGTCTGCGGCTTCGCTTTTAATGTAGATTTATGTTAAGATAGATTTTAGTAGCCTATATGTTATTTTGATGTATAAACAATAATACTGTATAGTTTCATCAAAATCCGTTCAGTATTTTTTGCGTGTAAGAGTAACAAACATCCATCCATCATCATAAACTTTCACATCTATACTAATATTACAAGCTGAAGAGTTTGTTTGTTTGTTTGAACGCGCTAATCTCAGGAACTACTCGTTCGAATTGAAAAATTTTTTTAGTGTTGGATTCCCTATTTGTCGAGGAAGGCTAAAGGCTATATAACATCACGCTACGACCCACGGGAGCGGCGCAGTAACTATAAACGCTGGTAAAACCGCGGGCACATCTAGTTTTTAATATTAGTGGGATAGTAGGATTAGTTATAATTAGGATGGAGTATTCAAGCAGCTTGGCGGGACACTGCTTGTATGCTACAATAGCATATTAATCTGTCAAGTCATAGAATACCAGACATAATTAAAAATCTATTGTTTTTGGCCACCGGTGTGCGGCTGCGACTCAAAAGGGTAACCTTTGATTCGACCAAAATCTAATCTGTTATATTTGGTTTGTTTCAGTTGGAAAATGTGCAGTTAGTTGACAAGTACAATCTGCGGAACCCGTCGAAGGGTACTCTGTACTTCGCTACCACACACCTGATATTCGTCGACCATGAGATGAGGAAAGAAACATGGGTATGTACTTAGTTATTATTTTACACTAGCTTTTGCCCGTGGCCTCGTTCGTGTGTGTGTAGATGTTGTCAATAAATACTTATCCTTAGGAAACAGTTCCTCTTTTCTGGATAAAAGTATGTCCTATTCTGTACAAAGTGTATGCGAAATATCAATCTGTTGAGTAGTAAGCCATTAAAAACAAACTGACATTCACATTTATAATATTAGTAAGGATACATATGTATATTATCCTAATCCTAACTTCCTAACTAATATTATAAAAGCGAAAATAAGTTTGTTTGTTTGTTACATTTTCACGCCTAAACCACTTAACCGATCATCCTGAAATGTTGCATATACGTTGTCAGGTGTACAGAATCGGACATAGGCTACCTCACATCCCGAAAAAAATTACTGTTCCCGAGGAAAACAATAATAACGTTCTTATGATAATAGATGGCGCCACGTCTTTCGAATGATGATTGAATTATATTATTACAAGCAGAGTACAACCCGAATTGATTGTCAAATTCTAAATTATCGCGAGCGAAGCCGCGGGCAAAACTAGTTATTTTATAAATCGCAGTGCTTTTGCAAATAAATCGCGATAAAATTATAGAAAAAGTTACAACATTAGAGTATTTCACTATCACTAAATATTATACAACAAAGTCTCCCGCCACATCTGTCTGCCAGTCTGTCTGTTCGCGATAAACATAAAACTATTAAATGGATTTTCATGTGGTCTTCATCAATAGACAGAGTGATTCATAAGGAAGGATTAGGTGTAGAAAGAAAGAAAGAAAGAAAACATACTTTATTTCCAAAAACACGAAATCTTTCACAATATCATGTATTTAATTTTTTTTAAGAGAACACATATTTAATAAACATTACTTAACAGTGACAGCCCTGCGCCACAAATGCCACGTTTCAAATGTACCACCAGTACATATACTTTGGTCACCCGCTTACGTTACGAGATTACCATGAAGGTATAGATAAACATAGTTTATTTACACCTTCGTGGAGAATGCACGTCATGTACCTATCATTTGTTAAGGTTTTGTACCACCCATGCGAAGCCGGGGTGGATCGCTACTTGTACATAATTAAATGCTATTTGTATATACTTATTAATTCCTTAATGTACTACAGCACCGTAATAATTAGAATTGCAAAGACCATGTTTCCACTCAATCTAACTTGCTCCGCTTCGCGCGGAAGTAATTTAATGAGATTAGAATCAAAACTGTGACCACCCGATCGAGTCTCTATTGTAAGGCTCCTTTCAATTAACTCAATTAGTACCTCATTTATAACGTCTTTGAAATAGAAAATTACTGCTCTCGCATTGCACCTATGGTTTTAATGTAAGTATCTGTGTGATCGTAGAGTCGTAGCGATTTTTGAAGGGAAAACTTTTTTAGGCGCGTTGAATACTTCTTGGGTGAACAAAAATGGGGCGATGCGGAGGCCACTGCTCTTAGACCACACGACTGCTTACCATCAGGTGGAGTGTGGTCATTTTGACGAGCAAAATAAAATAAAAAATAAATAATAATAATCATGGAACTCGCGTCATCGTCACCGAACGCTTTTAATTTTTGAATTATTTTTGATTTATAAAGAAGTGTTTATGATTAAGGATTAAATGTTTCACTTCTATCGGCAGTCTCCAAAGACAGACGCAATTTTTTTTAAAGCATTTTGTCCTGTATGTGTTGGAATAGCACAATTTTATCGAATCATCATTGAACAGACAGACACCTGACGATGCACCCTGCTAAGGCGTAAAATATACAGCAGCGGCATATCTAAGGCAAAGGTGCAGCGCAGGCGCAGCAGACGCATGGTGACGCTTCAAAGCTTTTCCATACAGAATGTAAAAAAGCGACGCGTTGTGAATTATACATAAATATAGGAATATGGTAGATATTACAGTCATACGCACGAAGCGTTTCAGATTTATTAGGCAGAGATGCAGAACTTTTTACCGGCCCTTTCCTAAGCCAATGAATACTTGCATCTCCAAATATAATAATAATCTATTAAATACACACAACACCATTTAACCGAAACTAAGCAGAGCTTGTACTATCACACGTGCGTTTATTCAAATAAGAAATCTTTATACTGCCACCACAAAGGACAATGGTACTGGTTACAGGTCCCCTGGACAAGACATCTTTAAGAAGCCCCGCAGAATATAACACAAGATTGTTTTACTTCAACCTTCTATTGAAAGGTACTTTGTATTTGAGCAAACAGCCACGTTCTGACACTATAGTTGGCAATAACAGCTCCCTGATATAACAGCTCCATATCAGGGCTCTAGATGTCCCCGCGGTTTCACCCGCGTTTATCGTTACTGCGCCGCCCCATGGGTCGTAGCGTGATGTTATAATTATAGCCTATAGCCTTTCTCAATAAATAGGCTATCCAACACTAAAAGAATTTTTCAATTCGAACCAGTAGTTCCTATGATTAGCGCGTTCAAACAAAAAAAACTCTTCAGCTTTATAATATTAGTCTAGATGCGGCGCTTTTATAAAATGCATTTTTTTTATTATTATTGTAATATTTAGTTTGTAAGCCTTAGTAGTAGATAAAACCTTTTAGGCAAGGATCACTTTGTGTCTCTCTTTATAACATCTTCGTAATCTTAACCAGTCAGTTGTTGGAATGCCAGATATAGTTGAAAACCTATTGTGTCTGGCCTTCTAATGAACAATTTACTCATAAGTTTGAAGTACAAATTAAAGTATTTGGTAAAACATTACAGATTCTCCTGATGCACATATCTTCGGTGGAGCGGCTCCCGATCACGACGACGGGATCGCCGCTCCTGGTGCGCACCAAGACCTTCCAGTCGGTGTTCTTCGTGATACCCCGTGAAAGGGACTGCCACGAGATGCATCAAACACTCCTCAGGCTCAGCCAACCAGGTACATATTATAACATAATTCAAGGGACTGCCAGAACTGTATGGCGTGTATCCGAAACTATCGTAGAACAGATATATTTTTCTATTATGACCAGCTTATGACCCGCTTGACGGTAATCTATTATCATAACCTAAAGAGGAAGGATCCTGAGGGATCAAGCCATTTGCATACCAAATTTTATTAAAATATGTTCAACGGTTTAGCCGTAGAAAGGAAACAAACAGAACTACTTTCGTATTTATAATGTTAGTGATACAACTTAAATCCAGTTTTACCATACGAGTCACGCGAGATTTTAGTAATTCGATTATATCGTATTTGATCATTATATGATTCGAATCACTCGAATAAATTTCGAGTAACTTTAACAATTGGCTGACTCGACCCATTTGTTAGAATACTTATTTATTAATTGAATTAGAAACCGCAGCATATTTCTAACATCCAAGATATCAATTCAATTAACAAACTAAGTTTTGTAACAAAAAACTTAAAGAGTGTCGCAGGTTTGTTTATCGGTGTAAATATTATGCGTGTCGAACTATAGTAACAAAACACGTTGTTCATCCGTTTATATCCAAGAGTTTTTAAAGAGTAGTCGTTTTGAAAATCAATATTTGTTATACCAGATTTATTTCACCCTTATAAGTATGGAATAAGTATGTGATACTACGAATTAATCAATGATAAGTCCAGATTTCTTTTTTACAATTAAATACTTTATGTATAACTTTGATGTAACTATTCTTTCGATATTTCAAACTTCAGGGATTTTCATAGATGAACTTAGATGGACTCCTCTTTTGTTTTTCTGTTTCTATCATGTTTGTTTCAATTCTAAACTCACGATTACAGGTTGTTTGGCAAGTTAATCGGCAATCGATTTCGATATGTGTTGATTGAAACGGTTTCATCACTATCGCTGTTCAACGATTATCTGTCAAATGGGACTTCTTATTTGAAACGCACTATATAGTCTATTGAAATGTTACAATTTAAGGACCTAATATTGCATTTATTAGAGGACGCAATTTTATTTTTGGGACATGTGTCAATAGAAGCTTAACCCCAAGTTTGTGGGGTTGCCGCCCTTGTCCCCCGGCCGCCATCTTGGAAAAAGGGGTGCAAACACCTTATTCGCGATATCTCGGAAACTATGCGTCCTACAAAAAATTCGTAAAGGCATAATTTGTAGCAAATCGCTTTGCCTACAAATATGTTCATATAAGTTTTTGCCCTAAATTTAAAATTAAAGAAGTTATAAGCAAAAAAGTGAAAAATTTCGATAAAAAATTTCTTTTTTGCTCTATAACTTTTTTTTTATACATTTTACAAAAAATTACCTCAGACCAATCTTGTAGATGGTCTTTTGAGGAAAATTTTTCTTTATAATTTTTTTTTATTTCATTAATTTAAAACGCTGTTACAGCGCTCCAAAGTTGACCGGGTTCGTCAATGCTCATGAGAATCCGGTCAAAACGAAATGTTTAACTTAGTTTTATGATCTTTTTTTGCCTTTAATCGTTTAATGACCGTACGCTTCTCTGGAATGTAGTCTCCTTTAATGGATTTCATTAAATCCGTAAGTCGAAATTGGCACTCTTCACTATTCTCATGCAAGTAAGCAAAAACATTCTCTATAGCATTGTCAATGTTATTTTTGCGCTCATCATGTCTTATTTCGTCACCCCATTTTTTGGAGTACAATTGCATGCTGCAATCCTTGTGATACCTAGCTCCAACATTGACTAAGCTAGAAACATTAGCTATGCGATCTGCAATGCTCTTTGCCATGTCATCAGTACGTTTGAGAACAAGGTCCAAAATGCTTTTTTGTACCTTCATGACGTACATTACATATCTTCTTCTGACGGCGTTGACGCAAGTCACTCTGATCCTGGAATACTTCACTGCAAATAAAGCAATTGTTTGAGAAAATCAAAATCAGTATCTAGATTTTCTGATACTGAAGATGATGAACTGCTACAGCTGAGACGACGAACAACATTATCTGTTTGACTATCACTATAATAATGATAACAGGGAATATGAACAGTTACTTCAGAAACACTTTGTAAAAATAATTCATTGTCCACATCGTTTTTGAATTTTGCTCGCTCAAGCAAAGTTTTCACTCCTCTAACTTTCACAGTTCGAACTTTAATGACCCCAAAAGGTTTTTTACATATAAAACAATCACTCATGATTCACGCTTTCAGCACACAAAACTCGCAGTTTAATTGATTAAACTGAAAATAATATCCACAATTTTCAATACGTCTACACGTGGCAAAATATGTAGCACAACTAAAAAAATAAAATGAGGTAGAAGAAACAGCTGAACCTTCGAGGGCTACGTATAATAATAATAGTCGTAGCAGGCAGATGTTCATTTGTTCCCAAACGGTAACTCGGCCCTTTTCTACCTGCTTAACATTCTCGAAAATGTACACTCCTCTTAGAAATTACTATAAGAAACAATAATTTGGTAAGTTGTATAGTAAGGAAAACAGTTAGGAATGAATAAGTAAAGTTGTACGGAGTTAACAAAAACTTTTTAAGTATGTATTTACAATAAAAAAAAGATCATAAAACTAAGTTAAACATTTCGTTTTGACCGGATTCTCATGAGCATTGACGAACCCGGTCAACTTTGGAGCGCTGTAACAGCGTTTTAAATTAATGAAATTAAAAAAAATCATAGAGAAAAATGTTTCTCAAAAGACCATCTACAAGATTGGTCTGAAATATTTTTTTGTAAAATGTATAAAAAAAAAGTTATAGAGCAAAAAAGAAAATTTTTATAGAAATTTTCTCACTTTTTTGCTTATAACTTCTTTAATTTTAAATTTAGGGCAAAAAGTTATATGAACATATTTGTAGGCAAAGCGATTTGCTACAAATTATGTCTTTACGAATTTTATGTAGGACGCATAGTTTCCGAGATATCGCGTAAAAGGTGTTTGCACCCCTTTTTCCAAGATGGCGGCCGGGGGACAAGGGCGGCAACCCCATAAACTTGGGGTTAAGCTTCTATTGACACGTGTCCCAAAAATAAAATTGCGTCCTCTAAAAAATGCAAAGCTCATGTAACATTTCAATGGACTAATAGTCCAGAGTTTCAGACTTACATATACAAACATGTAATGTTCTTGACTGTTCAAGAACACAATTTACATGATCCTATATTTGTTTTACAGTACACATCGACGAGTTATACTGCTTCCATTACAAGTCGACTCCCGACGATCTGCCCAAGTCAGCAGGCTGGAACTTCTTCGACACGCAGACTGAGTACCAGCGGATGAACGTGCCTAACGACCAGTGGGTGCTTTGCACAGCTAACAAAGATTATGAGGTCAGCTTTATAATATTAGCCGTTTATATGAACTGTCCCGCTGCTGGGCTGCTGTCTTCTAAGTTTTTTAAAAGCTTAGGCATAGTCTACCACGCTCGCCCACTGCTGATTGGCGGACTGCAGACTCCACAAGGTTGTTCCGAATTTGAGTGTTTTTAGTCTTCGTTGTTTGAATGTTTGTAAAATTCCCCTGCGATACAGGAATTATTTCTTGTGCGGAAGTTGTTTTTTTTTTAATTAGTAACCTATTACGTAGATATCCTTGCTGCTATAATGTATAGTTGTCTCCACAGCTATGTGACACATACCCAAGCGCGGTGTACGTGCCTGCGCGCGCATCGACAGCCGTACTCCTGGGCAGCGCCAGCTTCAGATCCCGCGGCCGCCTCCCCGTACTGGCCTACCTGCATCACAATAAAGCCGCCATCGCTCGCTGCAGCCAACCACTCAGCGGCTTTTCTGCCAGGTACCGTGCAAAATCATTCTCTAGCTCGCTCCTCTGAAAGCTGATAAAGAATTATTAATCAGAGATCTCAGAATCAGTATACCAGTCTACTGTTCAGTAGAGTTACCATGCAAATGGTATTCTATATGTAGGTATGGTATTGGAGTTACCATACTCTGAGCAATGAAGGAGCTGTTTTTTATTGCTGGTGGCAGGTGAGCCCAATCGATGGTAAGCTGTGTCTCTTATAGACATAGATAATTCCCATGTAACACATATTTTCAAAAATAATATTTATTTATTTATTCATAAAAAATATAAGCTTACAGTATACACCAACTCGCTTATATCTATGCTAATAATATTACAACAAATTACATACAATCTTAACAAAAACTTAGATTAACAAAAGAAATAACATAAAATAATATTTGTAACAACAATCAACAAAAACAACCTTTTATCAACTTAGAAACTATAAAATTACTTTTTAAAATTCAGATATATATAAATATGTTTCAAAATTATGTTGAATTATACCTATATAGATGGCAAGCAAGCACCCGGTCTGTCTGATGGTGAGCAGTTGTCCATATATTGTATTGTCACATTAGAATATGGAACAAATTACACTTCTTATCCGAGCCTTGGAACATTCTCATTTCTGTATGTTACGGTCATA
Source organism: Catocala sponsa (assembly GCA_963564715.1). Lineage (NCBI taxonomy): Eukaryota > Metazoa > Arthropoda > Insecta > Lepidoptera > Erebidae > Catocala > Catocala sponsa. Next base: position 5,453,857 of record OY751346.1, on the reverse strand, counting down.
TACTAAATACATTTACTCGTGTCTTCTTTACATCATATTTAACAATTTTGGTTCTACCAAATTTACAAAACCTAATACTTTGTCATAAATTGCTCAGCTTCCCCTCCCGTGGTTCCCGAGTTTGGTTATGGCACTGCTTTCTTTTGCGACCGCGTGTATTTAATCGTGACATTAAAGCATCAGGACCTATTTTAATCTATACTAATATTATAAAGCTGAAGGAGTTTGTTTGTTTGAACGCGCTAATCTCAGGAACTACTGGTTCGATTTGAAAAATTCTTTTAGTCTTGCATAGCCTATTTATCGAGGAAGGATATAGGCTATATAACATCATGTTACGACCCACGGGAGCGGCGCAGTAACGATAAATGCGGGTGTAACCGCGGGAACATCTAATATTAGTATATTTATTTAAAATTAAATAATGTACTATGAAAAGCGGTAGAACAAAAATTGTTCTGTAAGGTTTAAATAAGCCACGGGTGAAACGTTATTAGATTTTTTCAACTAACTCTGTATACATGTATATCTAATGCTCGATGCTTACACCTTGCCACGCTGAAGGTGTCTGCTAGGTACCTATGTCTCGTGGCGCAAGGGTAAATAAAGTTTTGGAACCAATTTTTATTAGTAATTATCAATTTCAGATGCATGGAAGATGAACAAATGCTGGACATGATCAGGCGAGCAAATCCGAACTGTGGCTACATGTATGTGGTGGACACCAGGCCCAGGGTAACAATCTACATTTATTATTTACTAGATTTGCCCGTGGCGTCACATTTGAATTGAATTGAATTGAATTAATGTTAGTAGAAAATCAACTGAGTAGTTTTTGAGTTAAATCCTTATACACAAAATACAAACAAAAATCAAATCTTTCCTCTTTATAATATAGGAAAGATGTATCAATCCTATTAATAAAATAGATATTGTTTATGCATATATCAATTCATTATATAATAAGAAATTTATTTGTTCTCAATAATTTACAGCTCTTAATCTAGCATATACAGCAATTTGCGATGCGCACAAACAACACACCGAATGGTTGTTAATTGGGTGTCGTTTACACCCAATTGACAACCATTTAGATGTCCTTTGGGTGTCGTTTGGGTCAAACATGATACAATTTTTAGCCGAATAAATTTTATTATTATTATATATTTTTTTAAATTATGGTTATAATTTTAGTTAGTCTGCATAATTAATTTATACATTTTATAATATGTGGTGTATAGGTAGTGCTGTCATTGGATTCGAGTATAGCCCGAATGTATCCGTGCACATCGTTCAACACGACCATGAAAATGATATACTAAGAGTAAGAGGTCGTCGTTGGCTGCTGTACTAGTATAAACTGTGTCGCAGCAGCCAGCGTCTTCCACCCTGTATGACACAACATAATATCATTTAACGTAAAATATTGTTAATCTTAATATATATAAAAATGATGTCCTTTTAAAACGGTGGTAGCACAATGAATAAATTATTAGACTTACAGTCATTTAAATCGTGGATTTGTTGCAAACCACGTGGAGGAACGGGGTCTGATGTCCTTCCAAGACAATGGGAGGATCCTTCGACCACGTTAGTGATCGTGCCTGGCGGGCCGTGGCCCGACGGTTGATATCGGGAGCTTGTATATATACTTAGTCGCTGTGTAAATGTTATTTGTGCGATTCGGGATTTTATGACATCATTTGAGCGCTTATTGTATATAGCGCCATCTGTTTAAATGTATGCGGCACTTCTTCATCTGTGCATCATTCACAATAGTAATGAATTTAATTCCAGATCAATGCGATGGTGAACCGCGCTGCGGGCAAGGGTTATGAGAACGAAGCGTTTTATGAGAATATCAAGTTCCAGTTCATGGGCATCGGTAACATCCACGTTATGAGGAAGAGCCTCCAGAAACTTGTTGAGAGTATGTATAACTATATATTGAGTTGAAATTAAATTTATACGGATTTTATCGGGTTGTTTATTTTAAAACACTTTTATTACATAACTAGACTTTGCTCGCGGTTTCATTCGTGTAAATGTACGTTAGAAACAGCACTTTTTTCCTGGATGAAAGTTACCCTATCTCAGTTTCTGTATCACACCGACAATGTGTATGCGAATTTCATGATGATCGGTCGAGTAGTTAAGACTTGGAAGCTTAACAAACAAACAAACATACTCACATTCGCATTTATAAAATTAGTTAGGATGTCCTGTGTTCACGGGCACAGTGTTATATATACAGAGTTCATTGAAGCGAAGTGACCATTGTGGTCACTTCGCCTCCGGAAATGTCATTATTCTAGTACTCTGATCCCACTTCAGTGAGGCTCGGCGCAGTATCACTTCTGCCTTCAAATATACTGCAGGTTTCCTGATGGTGTTTCATTTACTGTAAAAGCGAGCGATAATTAAATATGTAGTACTAAAATAATATGTCAATAAAAAGTCATAGTAGCGGGCCTCGGGATCGAAATCAAGACTTACTTACTAGGCTATTGTCTGTTCTGTCACTAAAGTACTATTATATTTTCATACTTTGCCATTTATTTATTTATTTATTTATTTAATTAATTAATTAAAACGTACAAGTGTTTTATTTATGTTACAGCTTGTGAACAAAACTCGCCCACAATGTCATCTTTCCTGAGCGGATTGGAGTCCTCGGGGTGGCTCAAACATATCAAGTAAGTTGTTGGTTCATGTTTAGTTTTTATGGCTCACTTCACAAGTTCCATGTTTTAATATGATTTATTTATATGGTACAGTAGCAACATAAGTCGACAAAACGAGATTTTGATTTTCTTTACCCTCCAAAATAAAAACATCCAAATTTTGCTGTAGGTAACAACAAATATTAGATTTTAGAGCAGTTACGCTAAAAAAACTTTAAAAATTTTGAAAAATATTTATACTCCTTAAAATGTAGGATGGGTCCTGTGACAGATGTCATCCGTATCACGCTCATCAAATCTCATATTTCATGAACGTATAATATGTCAAAATGCAATGTCATACTTTATTGAAGAAAGCAATATGTATTTTTGATAATCGGTCGAGTAGTTAAAGCGTGAAAGCGTTATAAACAAACCACATTCGCATATACAAATATATTGACAATATGAAAAATAATGACTTATTCATTGCGTCCTGTGTAAATTATGGCTTGAAAAGCAATTGGTAATAATTATTTTGACGTCACACGTTTGTAAACGTCTTGTCATTGCTTGCTGTCCAATGTTTATTTACAATTTGACGATTCGACACCATATTGCCTAATTATCAGAAAATAGTCATAGTTTGCAATGAATTTTTTTTAAGTTGAATGAACGTTATTTGTAGGGTCCATAGTCATCACGAAATCTGGCATCATAAGGACAAGCGAAGTATTTGCCAAAAAAATTTTTCTTTTTAATGTTCTTCCAGATTCGTCTTTAGGTAAAATATTAATTTCTAAAAAAATTATATATACACTTTTGTTCCTTATGACGGCAGAAATGTGCGATGGTTGCCAGAAGCTAGTCAAATAGCAGCTGCTTAAGAGGATGTGTGGTGTCGTTTTTCATATATGTGGTGTTCCTCAGATCGATTTTGGACACGTCGTGGTGGATCGCGTGCGCTTTAGAAAGTGGCGTGAGCGTGTGCGTGCACTGCAGTGACGGCTGGGACCGCACCGCGCAGGTGTGCTCGCTCGCCGCGCTCTGTCTCGAGCCGCACTACCGGACCATCAACGGGTACCAGGTATATTGTAAGCGTGAGAGTAAGCGTGATCGTTAGCATGAACGTAAGCGTGAGCGTAAGTGTGAGCGTGAGCGTGAGCGTAAGCGTCAGTGTGAGGGTAAGCGTCAGCGTACACTGCAGCGACGGCTGAGACCACATTTGTATTCGGTTTAACCAGATTTTCATTAGCAGTACCGATGTGTAATAATTTGTTAAAATCAAATTGACCTGGCCTGTATTGAATTTTGCTTTTTGTACTGATGGCATTGACACTTCGCTAATATGTTTGTGTTTCCAACTTTCCAGTTTGTAAGACTATAATAACAAAATAAAGATTGAATCATAAAATAATAAATTTAAGCAATTTTAAATAGTGTTATTATTAAATTTACACAGTAAAGGTAGTGTCAGACGTTGACCCGTGTTAAGTCAAAGTCTAAAATTATTATTGTTATTATTTTCATGTAGGTCACAAAGTAACAATTATGAACGTCAAAATAAATAGATCTGTGAGTTTACTAAGTTACTGAAGCAACATTTAGGGTAGTTGCTAGGTTCAGACAGCGGGTTGAGCCTATGAGAAGAAACCTGCAAGATACTGTTTGTGTGTTGAGCAGGCGCTGATAGAGAAGGACTGGCTGTCGTTTGGTCATAAGTTCACGGCGCGGTGCGGGCACATCGCGTGCGACGGGCGCGAGCGCTCGCCCGTGTTCACACAGCTGCTGGACTGCACGTGGCAGCTGCTGCGGCAGAGACCAGAGGTGAATTAATTTTTTTTAATATTTCGTAATTTTAGTAATTTGTGTTTTAAATTACTAGTATTCTTGTCAACCCCTCCAGCTAAGATAGAATGCTTGTATTACTAGTGGGTTCACGTCAGTAAAGCAATGTCAGTAACCTTACCATTGGGCTACTGTCGCTTGATTTGAATTGTATTAAAATATACATACATGTAAATAGTAATTAATGTTAATAGCATAACAATATATAAATATTACCCATAAGTACAGTGAGCAGCGATAGCTCAGTGGGGAGACCAACAGACTGCAATGCAGAGGGTCTCGGGTTCGAACCGACGACGCGCACCTCTGACTTTCGGAAGTTATATGACTTTTAGAAATTATGTGCGTATTGATTGACAAGTATCGCCTGCTCCGTGCCTCAAAGAGCACATTAAGCCGTCGGTCCCGGCTGCCATGTTCTTCTATGGCAGTCGTTATTGGGAGAGTGTCGACACAAAAGATCCCACTGGGTCGAAGTGTCGCCGGTCTGCACTGACTGGCCCCCACATAAGATAAGCATATAAGTACACATAGAGATTTGTATATACATTATATTTTATAGACTTAAATAAAATTATTTTAATTGCTATTAAAAAGTCCTTTTCCTTTCTCATAATTTGCTGTGCCCGACAGGGTTCATAATGACCTAATTTGTTTATCCCACTCTTTTTATGTCGCTTTCTCTCTTTCTGCCTCTCTTTAGCATTGAAAGTTCTTTTATCTGTAACAAGCCAAGATAGAGGATACATAAATATTATCAAAGACTAGATTTTTCCTGTTGCTTCGTTCACATTATTTATATTTTTCTGGATGAATACGGGATATATATTCTGTATTAACGTATATGCAAATTTCATGATGATCGGTTGAGTAGTTAAGGCGTGAAACCATAACAAACAAACTCACATTCGCATTTATAATATTAATTAGGATATATTTGTTTACCTATATTCTTGTTAATTACAGGCGTTCCAGTTTAACGAGCGGTTTCTATTGACGTTGCACGATCACGCGCATGCGTGTCAATACGGCACGTTCATTGGCAACTGCGAGAAGGACAGGCGGGATCTTAGGTACGTATTCTGTGATTGGCTGACTGAATTAGCAATAACCAATCAAATCACCTTAAGAAACCAGGTGTTAATCTTATTGAAGAATAATTTTAGCTCGCGGTTTCGCTCGCGTAAAAGTAGTTTAGGTTATGATATAATCAGTAATATATAATTATAGCCTATGTTACTCGATGATAATATAGCTTTCTAATGGAGAAAGAAATTTTAAAATTGGTTGAGTGGTTTTTGAGTTAAACCCTTACAAACAAAAATAATGATCTTTCCTCTTTATAATCTATACCATTAATTCCCAAAGTGGTCCAGGTGTTGCCCTGACAACGTGTATGCGGAATTTCATGATAATCGGTCAAGTTGTTCAGGCGTGAAAGCGGAACAAACAAACTCACATTGACATTTACTATATTAATTAGGATGTGTGATATGTTGGGCAGGCTGTCAGAGCGCACATTCTCATTGTGGGGCTACATGGCGAGTCATCTGAACGAGTACAAGAACCCACTATACAACCCCAAGTCTCATCCCGACGTGATCAAACCGGACCTGAGCGCGCAGAGTATAAGGTAATGACAATTTTACTTATTTAAATGTAGAGTAATTATGCATGTTACTAAAACATTCGAATTATTTATAACTAGCTTTGGCGCGCGGCTTCGCCCGCGTGGTTCCTACGTCAGTAAAAAGTAGCCTATGTCCTTTCCCAGGTTTCAAGCTACCTGTGTATCAAATTTCATCCAAATCGGTTAAGTCGTTTAACCGTGAATAGATAACAGACAGACCGACAGTGACTTTTGAATTTATAATATTAGTAAGGACTAGCTATAGGTGTCTGTCCCGTTTTTAAGTTAGATTAGGGGTTTTACATTAATACTAGAAGTGCCCGCGGTTTCATCCGCATTTATGATTACTGCACCTCCCCCGTGGGTCGTAGCGTGATGTTATATAGCCTTCCTCGATAAATGAGCTATCCAACACTAAAATAATTTTTCAATTCGGGCCTGTAGTTCCTGAGATTAGCGCGTTCAAACAAACAAACTCTTCAGCTTTATAATATTAGTATAGATAAGTTTTATTAAAATCTGTTCAGCCACTCTCAAGTTTTTAGAAATTAAACATACAAACTAGTAGTCATAGCTTATTATTAGATGCCTGATCGGCCTCGATGGCGTAGTGGTTAGTGTAACCGACTGCTACGCCTGAGGTCGCGGGTTCGAATCGCGCACAAGTCAAACATTTGTGTGCATGAACTTGGATGTTTGTCTTGGTCTGGGTGTTTCTATGTATAATATGCATATATTTACAAAAAAAAAGTATATATGTATGTTTATCCACTGTCTAGTACCCATAGTACAAGCTCTGCTTAGTTTGGGCTAGATGGTGTTGTGTGTATGTGATACAATATTATATTATATTATAATTATAATTAGAGTTTGTAACCTTCGATCAAATATACCATAGATGCACAGTCTCATACAAAAACCGCGTCAGTATGTGGCACTGACCAGTACTACTTACTTATAAGTGTCTGCATTTATTATGCAATCCAGGAAATAAACCGGAATAACCATTGATCGCCCACTGAGAAACATTTTGTAATAGTTTAGTTAAAACGCGTCGATGTAAAGCGTCCTAGTGAGTTACTCGCGATACGCAAGCGTACTAAGTATATGGTACGGTCTCCACCGTAGTAGTGGCGTAGATTCGCTCTCGCTTACGGGCAGCGCACGCAAGAGTGAGTGGGACCGGTACATAATATAGCGCATATGACTGATTTATGCACAGTTTTGTTGGAGCCGTTTTTCGAGCGACGATCGTGCATCTATGGTATATTTATTTGATCAATGTTTGTAGCTAATTGTCATATTTTTTCTTCATATACAGGCTTTTTAACCTCTACAACTTTAGAGTACAAATGGGATCCTGTTATACGAATGCATTGGAATAGCAGTTGGTGTTTTGTGAAACTTGTCAGATAGAGTTGAAATTGAAATGTTGGATTATACTATTATAGATGTGCCCGCGGTTTCGCGTTTATGATTTATCGCCCCCATGGGTCGTGGCGTGATGTTAAATAGCCTATACCTTAACCTTCGACAAATAAGCTATACAACAATAAAATAATTTTTCAATTCGACATATAATAGTAGTTCTTGAGATTATTCAAAATCAGAGCATTCTAAATCTTTTTTAAAATCGGATGTATTGTTTTTGAATTCAACCCTTACAAAGTATAAAATCTTTTCTCTTTATAATATTAGTATAGATGTTGATGACAACACATTGCGTTGCTTACGTGATGTAGAAGAATTTGAGGTGTAACAATAGTGATGTGTCAGGTTCTGGCGCGGCATGTACTGCCGCCACGAGAGCGGCGTGCACCCGCGCGAGCCGCTGGGCGACCTGCTGCCCGCCGCCACCGAGCACTCCTCCGCGCTCGAGCATCACATCAACTACCTCACCAAGGTACCGTACCGCCACCTAACAATAGACTCATGTATCAGGTTTAGCCGGTACTTCTCAGCTCAGCTCAGCTTCTCAGCCAAAAGATGTCTCCTGCTGGACATTGGCCTTCCCTAAGGTTGTCCACACAGACCGGTCCTGGGCCACCCGCATCCAACTGCTTTCCATGACCCTTACCAAGTCGTCCATCTTGTGTGTACCCCTACTGCATCTTTCGGTGCGTGGCCGCCACTCCAGAACTATTCTGAATTTAGTTTGTTGATCGTTATTTACATAATGTGTAGATTAGTTTTAACTTGACTGTTACTCTAATGTGCCAAAATGTCCCGCGGTGAATTATACTGCCGGTGTGATTCTATAATAATGTTCTATCACATACACACAACACCATCTAGCCCAAACTAAGCAGAGCTTGTACTATGGGTACTAGACAATGGATAAACATACATATATATATTTTTTTTGTGAATACATACATAATATACATAGAAACACCCAGACCAACACAAATATCTATGTTCATGCACATAAATGTTTGACTTGTGCGGGAATCGAACCCGCGACCTCAGGCGTGGCAGTCGGTTACACTAACAACTACGCCATCGAAGCCGACTATAGATTTAATGTAAAATGTTCACTTCTCATAACCTCGACACCACAATAGTTTTGAAGGTGGCCTGCCACGCAACGGTATCGAATTCAATCCTAAGGCGCGCATCTCTGACTTTTCGAAGTTATGTGCGTATTAAATAGTTAATTATCGCTCTCTTTAATGGTGAAGGAAAACATCGTGAGGAAATTTAAATTAAACTACTATATACGGATTTTATCGCGTTGTTTATTTGACACTTTATTACAAAATTTTTTGAAAACTGTTGCACTACTATTACTACTAAACTTTACTAATTTTTAAGCTAATGAAATTATTGAAACTATTAAAACTATTACTATGCTAATGTCTCCCCGCGACCATGGCTGCTGAAAAGCAACCGAAACGTCGGGGAAAGTGTAAACACAAATATAAATAGTATAATAGTATAGTAATAGTTTTAATAGTTTCAATAATTTAATTAGCTTAAAAATTAGTAAAGTTTAGTAATAATAGTAGAGTAACAGTTTTCAAAAACTTTTTTAATAAAGTGTCAAATAAACAACGCGATAAAATCCGTATATAGTAGTTTAATTTCAATGAATAACATTCGCGTAAACAGAAGACAATATTATGTAAATCGTGAGGAAACCTTTAAGTCTGAGAGTTCTTCATAATGTGCTCGAAGATATGTGAAGTCTGCCAACTCACACTGAGCCAGCGTGGTGCACTATGGCCTAACGTTTTTCACACTGAAAACAGGCAGTGTGGAACAGTTTAATACAAGACTGAGTTTATATACAGGGTTTAAATTAAATTTTTGACATTAGCAATTTTTTTATTTCATATTAATTCATAATAAATGCGCAAATCGTTTTCCCCCGACTCTTTTGCAAGCCCTACATCTACCGGTAAATGATCTTCTGAGCAGCCTAGTGTATCATCGATCACTTATTTTTGATGCGACTACTCTGACACGGCTACGTAATTCTTCTAATGAACCTATGGGCTTACAGTAAACTTCGTCTTTGAAGCAGCCCCAAAAAAAAAAGGAGCAGCGACCATCAGTTCTACTATAAGACATTTCAAGGTTATCCATTGATTACCAGACATCCTGTATATATATTCTTTGACTAAACTTTCTATGTTTTTTACAGAGAATAATAACGTTCAAGAACCTTTTGTCCGGCAAGAAAGCTGAGAGGAACAAAGAGACCGCTGTAGTCAACTACCAAAATGGAAACGTGAACACAGTTGAAATCGAAACCAAGACTGAAACTCTTCAAATTGATAACAAGTAGGTGTATTTTTAAGTTGAAGTATATTTATTTGGTTGGGTCACAATGTTTTTGTAGCTCCTTTCATTCCTAGTGTCTAAGCACATTAAAATTTCAACGATAACGAGTAGTTTTACTCTTAAGATTGCTACATATATGTACGCACTTTCGATTTGGATCCCTTTCCTTGGTTTTTCATTTATTTGATCCTTTTTGTGGAGACAAACGGATCTTGATGGTAAGCGGCGAATGCTGCTCATGGACATGGCTGTGTTTTCTTAATATTACTAAAGCAAAGCAAGCAAGCCGTTGTCACGTAGCTGGCCAACAATCGCAAAGCCTACTTGATGGTAAGCAGTTATAGAGCCCAACATGCGTTGACCGAGGGAAAGATAGAAACTAGTATTAACCCATCTTTGGCGAATTCGGATTAATTTGTGACTATTTCCTTAAAACGCGCGGCAAACGCACACCGTTTGTTGCGCTTGCGCCACTAAAGATCACACGCTTCCAACCCTGCGGTTGATGGATGCGTGTAAGGCAAAAATCAAAGCGTAGCAATTGCTCTACTGCGTTCAACGTCACTGTATGATCTAGTCGAGTCTAGTTCTAAATACTTGTGTGCGTGGTTACGCCAAAACAGAATGTTTGTGGAATAGTTGCACCTGTCGAAATGTCGACCCACATATGTGTATCATGGTAATCCTTAAATTCCGATTTGCCATTTTGCTTTCACGGTAGCTTATGATGGCACTAGTTATATTAATTGTAGATTGCTGTATGAGTCTGGAGGCACTCTGACAGAACTCGAGTGCGCGAACCACGACCATCCATTAAAGGAGGCTATGACAGCTCCCAAACCCAACAAAATACCACTCATCACTCAGGTAAGACACATGATATAACCTTTTATTTATTTAAATTATATGCTGAAGTAGGTGATGGACTGCTTGTTTGTATAAAATATAATAATTTTCAAGTTTAGAATCATTGTTAATAAAATCCCCATACTGTCCCTTTGTTGGACAAAGACTACTCCTCAATTTACCCCTGCATCCCTGGCTGACATGGATGGAGTAATGGTTTGTGTAGTCGCCTCGCCACTGCCGATTTGAATCCAATACGGAAAAATATTGTGTGGGTCCAGAAATGGTTGTTGCAAGTCTGTTCTTTGTATTCGTTTAAGTTTGTAAAATACCGCACTAGAAATATTTCCTGTATCGGGGACACCCATGATACAGTAAATATTTCTAATAAGCTTGCGGAGTTGTCTGTTAAAAATCATAAAAAAAGAATGCAAAGAAAATCTATACAGATGCCTAAAACTCTGTAAACATATTAAGGTGATAAAAAGTGATAGACTTTGCCAGTCCATTCGATTCAGTAAATATTATTTCTACTTTTAAAATGATACACTATTTGTTCGATTTAGGTACAGTAAAACGTTATGCAAATTGATTTCGTTAACGTTTACAATCTCTGGCAATTAATGGCACAAGGGGTCTGGTGTATAATCGAATATAGCCTTTATAATAAAGGGTGTTCCCCAGGGTACAATTTTATGCTCTTACTTGTTTAAGTGTATCAAAAACGTGGTTCAAGATTTCAAATACAGTAGTACAGTATTTCAAATATAGTCTAAAAAGTCTATAAATATATCTGGTAACATTCCAAAATGTTACCAGTTACTATTAAAATTTGTTGGCGTGACTACTTTGATACATTGATTGTGATATATTTTCGTATTTGTTAGAAATTCTTGATAGATCTTGATTCTTGATAGATCACTCAAACAAATTGTCTTTGGATGTTTTAGAAGGCGCATGAAACGATACCGGCAAATTTGTCGCTTCTAGAAAAGGAAGTAACCTCCGTGGCGTTAGACTGGAAAAGTATTAAGAACGTCACCGAGTGCAGCTGTTCTACGCCTCTAGACCATTTCAGCCGAAAGGTAAACACACATTTATTTCAAAATCAAATTGCTTAGCGGGCTTTTATTTAGCAGAAAATTAGATTATTTTTCTGCAGCACATACACGGCTTTAGTGGCGGCGTACAAATTGTAGATAACTCACAAGCATGGTCAGGCGACTCGACTACTATTTATTATTCTTCTGATTGATATATTGCGCTATCAAGCTGTTCTTTAAGAACTCATTTCGGGAACAAATCTGAAAGCTCTATTACCCATTGTAGTGAGATTTTAGATCAAGATGATAACTTAATAGGATAGTAGTTACACAATATGAAATATGCGCGATCTGGTTATAGCTTAGATAATCACAGGAGGAAGTAGTAACAGTATGTATGTGTGCAGCATCACTGTTGGGGTTGCGGACGCTGTGTATGCACGCGCTGCGTGTCAGCGCGCGCCGCGCTCGTGGCACTGGCCGCTCCCCGTCCCGCTCCGCTTTGCGCCGCCTGCGCCCCACACACACCCAGCACTCCGCAGACACACGGTGAGTAACACAGCGCGCGCCGCGCTCATGGCGCTGGCCGCTCCCCGTCCCGCTCCGCTTTGCGCCGCCTGCGCCCCACACACACCCAGCACTCCGCAGACACACGGTGAGTAACACAGCGCGCGCCGCGCTCATGGCGCTGGCCGCTCCCCGTCCCGCTCCGCTTTGCGCCGCCTGCGCCCCACACACACCCAGCACTCCGCAGACACACGGTGAGTAACACAGCGCGCGCCGCGCTCATGGCGCTGGCCGCTCCCCGCCCCGCTCCGCTTTGCGCCGCCTGCGCGTCGCATACACCCAGCACTCCGCAGACACACGGTGAGTAACAGCGCGCGCCGCACTCATGGCGCTTCAATACGAGCCAGTAGTTCTTGAGATTAGCACGTTCATCCAAACAAACAAACAAACTCTTCAGCTTTATAATATTGGTATAGATGTGTAGAGTTACGTGATATAAAGTGTCTAAAGTGATCCTTATTTATTTATCCTTATATGTATTGTCTACTGTTCTGGCATCATTATCTGCAACCTATACATACACACACCAGACATAGAGACGTTGTTTTATAATATGCTAAGATAAAGCCTAACAATATTCATTCATTTTGCAGATATCCTGACACCGGCAAACTAGAAAATTCTCAGAGGGTGTTTATGTACTGAATGTAAATGTCTAATCGTCGAAGTATTACGCAATATGTTAATTATGTAATACGGTATATATTACAACGTAAGACTAATATAGTAAAACAACCTAACTTTTGTCGTCATATCCACACGCATTTCTGACAATAGCTCTCCTTTAAAAGAAGATCTATTGTCAGAAATCTGTGTGCGTTTCTAATCCCAACATGTTGCCCAATGCTGTCAAATCTCCGTAGCTTGCATTTTTGATGTAAAAATATAATACAATTCTCATTAAATAATCAATACATTTATTGCTATATAAGTTTCAAATCGAATTCAATATAAAGGCCCCTCTACACAATGGCCCATGATGGGCGAGTACAGGCACGCACGATTGTGTAGAGAGCATAATCGTCTGTGAGTGGCCATCGTCGCCTATAATCGTGACTGCCGATGATAATAATAATAATAACCCGTAACCGTCATCAAAACACCGGCTTTTAGACGAGTATTAAAACAGTTTCCAAATAATAATAATATTCTATCACATACACAACACCATCTAGCCCAAACTAAGCGGAGCTTGTACTATGGGTACTAGACAATGGATAAACATACATATATACTTTTATTTTTGTAAATTCATACATATTATACATAGAAATACCCAGACCAAGACAAACATCCATGTTAATGCACACAAATGTTTGACTTGTGCGGGAATCGAACCCGCGACCTCAGGCGTGGCAGTCGGTTACACTAACCACTACGTCATCGAGGCCGACATTATAATTACATTAGCATTTTATTCTGAACTCAGATATATTATATTATTATGTAGGTAACATTGTGTTCTGTTTTGACTATACAATGTCTCCTAGTTCAGTGTGCCTCTTGGCCTCCTCTAACATTTGCCACTGTGTTCTGTCTACCACTGCACTTCTCCAATAGTGTCCTGCAGTGAATTTCAGGTCGTCCTCTTGTTTTTTGGTTTTCCATCTCTTGGATACCAGTAGGAGCAGGGACTTTATAGTAAATATTAATAAATTGAATGAAAATAAAAGACTTTTCAAGTCGTGTATAAATACAGGTTGTTTGCATTTATTCTTAATAAATAACTGAATGTCGAACGAAAAAAATGCAGGCTATTTACTTAGATCCCTAGAGGCAGTGTTTTTATGTATTTTAAATAAAGTTATTTGATAATAGAAGCAAATTCTAAGCCTATGCGGTCACTAAAGTGAAATGTAACATTTGTAAAATAGCATAGACCCGTAATATCAATTAATACAATGTTTAAATATTCTAGATGCCGAAGTAGACATTATCCTACTTCCTAATATTATTATAAATGTGTTTGGGCTGTCGTTGGCATCACCCAGACATGGCTGCGGGCTGAAACTATCATGTAATTGCCACAAGTTTCTTTGTAGATCAATCTGCGAATGATATAACGGGCTTTAGACTGAAGCTTGAAATGTATTATGTAAGTGGCGCCGCCTAGCGTATGTAATGTGTATTAGCAGCGTTTGTGAAACAGGCGCTTAAGGTATATATAAGATCTCGTAATATTATTAGTCATAATCTTTTATTTTTGCTAGCAATATGATCGAATTTATTTATTAATGCATGTTACCATGACATTTTTATCAAGTAGACATATGGTTATGTATGTTTCTAAACAAATCTTAAGAATAAAATATGAAGGATCGGAGTGTTGGCTAGGTGTCATTTTTTCTTCCTGAATCTAATCTTTTGCTATGTCGTGGCATTGACGTTTCGTATATCTGTCTGGAAGCGCAATTCATTTTTGCCCAATTCTTCATGTATTTGATATATTTTAATTGATAATATATCTGTACTCCGTTTTTTGAATAAGTATAATGTGTTGAGCAAGTTCAAAGATTATTTTATTAGCATTGTATAATATTACTGAACGAAATGTCATTACGTAAAGTTAAGTAAAAAAATATTAGTCCTATGCTTGTAAATAATAGATAATTATATTGTTCTATAATACCATCAATATGAAAATATATGTATATCAGTAATAAAAATAATGTATTTTATTTTAATGTATATTCGATTTTAGAGTATGCTATATTAAATCCAACATATTTGAGGGAGCTAAAATAGCAAAGGCACGTGCATTTAAAATAATATTGTTCTGTATGTGCATGTCTCGAAATTGCTTCAGTGGATACGCCACCCATAAGTTCTTCACGACATTAGGACCTTTCACAATTACTAGAAATGACATTAAATACTATTAATTGTTTCAACTATCAAACAAAATTGGCATTACGCAGCAGCCTATTATAATTTATGGACTACTAAAGTAACTAAAAGCAATAAAAGTAAAATTCACTAACAAGCAATTAGCTAGCAACACTTACTAAGCGACTTTTAAAAACCATGTATACCACTATTGAGTGGTCCAGCAGAATGTTTTGTCGCATACTAATATTGTTGAGCGTTATTTATTTAACTTCCTGCGAAATAAAAAAGAAATCGGACGATGTTGAGAAGAATCGAATGATTGGTATCGATACCAGTCACGATTTTAAAATCGACAAAGATACTGTTATAACACGGAATATGAAATTGGAAAAACGTAATCGTGGATCAAAATGTAAGTTATATTATAATTATAATCAACTGAATTTTGCGGAAGGATGGCGATCGATAAATAATTGGACCGGTTGTTCAAGATAACTGGCATCGAAGAAAGAAAGGATTGGATTTCGCATGCGTAGATCATAGTTGCTTGTTTCAGAGTCAGTTCAAATAGAAGCTTAGTAACGTACTTCAGTGAGACACAAAAATAAGAGGCTTTCAAATATTTTGTCTGAGTTTGAGCACTCTTTATATGTGTTATTTTACAATGCCAATAAGAAATCGTCGCGGTATAGGAATTATCGCATACTTAAACCCAAAATATTAAAATGTCTGCTAAAACCAATTTTATTAGACATAGACAGCTGTTTGTTTACAAATGTTTTAAGTTTTAGCTATAAAGTAAGTAAGTACATAGATAATATAAACGCCAGAACCTAATTATAAATATTTTTTTCATATATCACAGTGCTGTAATTTGCATTTATTACATTATGTGATTGAGTATCCTATATAATATACGTATTTTATGAATAGGTACTGCACTACTATAGTAATAAATAAATGTCATTTTCTTTTAAAATGTCTCAGTTTTAGGACAATGTTCCGTCATGCCATTAAATAAGTTCTGTGTCGGCATGATAGATATCATCATACAATTAAATTTGATTTTTAAGCGGCTCCAAATAAGATCGAAGAGGAACGCGAGCCAGATTGGTCTTACAGTCCACTTCCTAAAGAAGTAGCTCCGCATGTCGACCAGTTCAAAAAAAATATGACTGAATGTTTGAAAGAAGTGCAAGCTATTGACAAGCGGACTGTGAAACGTCTCTCACCCAAAATGGAATCACCGGTTCATGCAGAATGCCTTATTGCTTGCGTTTTGAAGCGCAATGGTGTCATTCATAATATGAAAATTAATAAAGGTAGTATGTTATATCGCCAAACCAATATTTTTTGTGCAATATAGTCATCATTTTTATTATTGACTAGTCGACACGTGCCCACTTCGTTGGGAGTTGATTATATTTTTGTGATGCAATTATGTTGTGTCTTAGTAGGTACAAAGTTTTATCAGGTTCATTGTTTAGAATTAGAATATACAGAGAAGCTTAGAAACAAAAAATAATAACAAACGCAAAATAGAATTATTTTTGAGAAGAAATCAGACAAAATATAGAAATATCGAAACAGAAAAAAAAAACAATTTCGTTGACGTTGCTACGTAGGGAGCCAACCGCGCGAATGAGCCGCGCGGCATCCTATCGTATAGATGAAAGATGAAACCGTAAAACGGGCATGGGATGCGCGGCTCGCGGTGCGCAGCCCTCCCCGCTCCCGCTTCCGCTTCCCCCCGCGCAACAGCGACGTGCGGCAAAGGGCGTCTCCAGCGATGTATAAAATCCTAACAAACTACCTATCTCCTAAATTACACGACCAAATAACATACTTTAACGAAAAATTTAATCTTCATAAAATTATCTTGAAGACAAAATCATTTACTTTGATATAGATTCATGTTTTGTTCATGAAAAGGACATCTCAACTTGACATCAATTTTATTTCTTTCATTTAATAAAAAAGGCTTAATAGTGATTCAAATATAAAAGCTAGCTATACAGTATCGCGGACTTTTTTGTAGAACCAATAGAGACCAACATTTTTGATGAACATTTTGTTCGTGTATACCGAACCGTTTAGTCGGCGCACGCCGGTAAAGCATCACATCTTGCCCAATTTCCGCGGACTTGAATACATATGCCATTATTTTTCTCTGAACTTTTTGTTAAATCTTAATAAAATATAGCCTATAGCACTCCTGAATGCTGTAGCTTTCTGATTGTGACAGAATTTTCATGATCGGTTCAGTATTTCCAAAAATTAGCCCTTACAAACAAACAATCAAAGTTACAACTTTACCTCTTTATAATATTAGTATAGATTTATTCATAGTTGGCTGCTTTAAGTACCAAGCAAGCATAAAATGGAAACACGTCAATATTCGAATGTTTTAACAAAATGTGTGGTGGGTTAGGTGCTCCATGTGTTTCTCCGCATCGATGTCACTGTGGGGAAGCCGTCGATGGCCTTGGCCACCATGGCCTATCATGTAGTAGGAGTGCCGGTCGTTTTTCGCGGCACGCCAATCTTAAATAGCACTCTACACTCGCAACCTTTCGCATCTACGTTCGCGAGTTTGAATGAAATGGTCGTTGAAATTGCTGCTGCTCTGACACTCTGCGCTTTGGCATGTTTCAATTATGCGGCGAACACACCGCGAGTGTGGATGCGCTCTAACGACATTATCCGTCGTGCTTTTGTCACCGCCGGCGTGCCAGCTCATCTCGAACCTAATGGTTTGGGCACGTGACGATGGGAAGAGACCGGATGGTATGTCATTGATGCCTTGGAAGATGGGTAGGCCCTTGGTGTGGGACGCAACGTGTGTCGACACCCTTGCGCCATCGCATCTTCCCAGCACGGCGGGTTGTGCTGGTGCTGCTGCTGCATCTGCGGAGACTCAAACGGCGCAAATATAAAAACCTGGTAGGGGATTATGTTTTTGAGCCGTTTGGGGTCGATACGCTAGGGTCATGGGGTCCCAGTGCTCGTGCGCTCTATAGAGACATAGCAAAAAGTTTAATCGACGCTTGCCGTGACCAGGGGGCTGGCCTTTATTTTGCAGAAAGAATAAGCATTGCCATTCAACGTGGCAATGCTGCCAGTCTTCTGGGCACACTACCGTTCGACTGTGATGTGGAGGAATTTTATGACGCCTATTAGAGGGTTTTAGTTTTCTTTTTCTTTCTGTTTTATAATATTTTAGGTATAAGTCATTTTTAAGGAATTGTGGTTAGTACATATTTGAATTTCCTTTAACAAAGTTTTTTTTATATTTTTTAACAGGATAAAAAGTATCCTATGTCCGTTTCCTGGTTCTAAGCCACCTCCCCACTAATTTTCAGCCAAATCGGTTCAGCTTCAGCAGTTATATATAGAATTTATTCATAGTTGGCTGCTTCAAGTACCAGGCAAGCATAAAATGGAAACTCGTCAATATTCGAATGTTTTAACAATTTTTTTTTTAACAGTATAAAAGTATCCTATGTCCTTTTCCTGGTTCTAAGCTATCTCCCCACTAATTTTCAGCCAAATCGGTTCAGCCGTTCTTGAGTTATAAATAGTGTAACTAACACGACTTTCTTTTATATATATAGATATAATATTTTCTTTTTTCACGTTGGTACTACAATGGGCGGGAATCGAACCCACGGACTAACGATGGCAAGTCCAATACCTCAACCATAATACTTGACTGATGCCCTTGGTATTGTAAACAATTTATTAATTTGGTTGCCATAAACAAACCAACGACTCAACATAAAACGATCTATCATTCACAAGGATATACTCAATTATGGCCGCCGTCCAACAATCTATCATCGTAACATTGTAATATGTCACCAAAAATAACTTTTTTATACATATATTGCAGACAACTTACTAACACTAGTGAGCAAATTCTATTCTAAGGACACAAAACTTATGAAGAAACTTGACAAGAATCTGGATCGGTGTATTGAAATGAGTGTACACTATCAAGATGAGTGCCTATTGGCATCGCACCTTAATGAATGCACTAACGAATTAATGGCAAGTAACAAGCACAAAATTTCTGTGAACTATTAAAATGCTGTTGATAAAGAAATTTAGTTTTATTTTAAACTATAGCTTAAAGATTAAAAGCTTAAATAGACTTGTTAATAAAATGTTACCGACTTTTTATAATAGCCAGCTATATAATAGATTGTTTATAGATTCGTATATTTCCTAGAATTCTACAAAGTTTACAGCGTCAAGCTACAATGTTTAAAAGTCTATTTGGCCACACTGTAGCCATTGTCGATCGCTCGGATTTCGACATTAGATCGCTAATGTCGAAAGCCGAGCGATCGACAATGGAATTTAGTAACCAATTGCTTGGTTTAATCGAGAATTGGTTTCTGTCATTTACGAGTTCATTAGTTAGTGTAACACTGAATACCAAGTCCCCGTAAGTTTACAAATAGGAATCATTTAATAACGAATGCATCCTACCACGATTAACTTATCGCCAAAGCCATGCAATCTCGAATAACATAACGTCTAATTCACTATAACGAATCGCTTAATAACGTTTCAATAGAGCAAATAATCCTTAACCCTTACGTAATTTCAAAAGTTATTGTTAAATTGGCTGTATGAGATGTTGCCTTTGTCTTTCCAAATGTTGGAATTTGTTTTTTCAAAGAAAGCGCGCGATTATTTCGAATTAAGTATATTTTCTATTGGGAAATATTATTTGCGAGCTGCGTGGCGAAATTGCACTTCATATTATCTCAAAATAATAAAAGCGTATTGTTACAAGACGGATATCTTTTCACTTTATATACTTAAGTAATCTATCTATATTTATAAAGGAAGATGTCCTGACTGACTAACTTAGAGACAACGCACAGCCTAAACCGCTGGTCGTAGGAACTTGAAATTTGGAGAGCATGTGTGTTTTAATTTGTAGGGGTGTACTAAGAAAGGATTTTTGAAATTCCATCCCTAAGGGGGTAAAATAGGGGGGTAAAGTTGGTAACGAAATTTTCTCATTTCTGGACTTAGCAGTATGAAAATTGGTACATAAGTTTTCGTTTACAATTGAAAAATATCTGTGTAGGTGAAATGGATAAAACTCTCCCCTAAAGGGGCGGAAGGGGGGATAAAGTTTGTATGAAAATTTTCTCACTTCTGGACGAGTACGACCCAAATTGATTGTCAAATTCTGATTAGTCATAAGATTATCTGTTCTAGTAAAGAGCTAATCTTATGATTAGTACCTATATATTACACAGAATATATTAGTAGGTATATATTCTGTGTATTTTCACTGTATATAATTGGCCCGATATAAACGCCTCTACGTAATTTACAGAGAGGCGTTTACATCGTGTGTATACAAAACAATTTTCAAATTTTTAATTGGAATATAAATACGAATTTGAACAGAAATTAACAAAAGCTTATATTTTTTAAGTGCTTGTGTTCCTGTACATACCACATAAATAAACAAATGTTTAAATAGTTTAATGGGACATGGCTATTTTAGTGCACATACTACGCTCTGGTAAAGTTTCTATTTTAATCTGAAAAAGACAACATAACAATAAGTCTTGTTTCGCGGTCGAATTTACAAATAATCAAACAGCAGATACAAAGAACAAATAACTTTTTGTGGCGAACAGAAATTTCTGTCGTACGATTCTAACCCATTACACTCGCCGTAGTGACAGTGGCGAGGTCCACATAAACCACTACGCCATCCGCGCAGTCAAATGGTGTCGGCACCGTACGCCCCTTGGATTTCGCCCCTTCTGATAAAATGTTCTGTTCGCCACTTATTCGTGGCCACGATCGCCCCTTCACAGGGGGCGAACGTCACTTTAATATTTAATTATTTATTTTGATGTAGCTGATCAATGATACAAGATTTTTATAGAAATTTAAAGTATCTAAGTACAGTCAGCCGAAATAAAATAATGTAATACTGAATATACTGATACTTCCTTTATTACTTTGAATTTGACGGATATTTACTTTGTAATCGTAAAAAAAAAATGTTCACACACTCATTTTCAAATAGACGGAGTCACCTTTCATTTACGAAATAGCATTAATTACTAGCTACTGTTCTTTATCCTTTTAGTTTAATACTTCACATAATATATGTGAAATAGACGCCCGACATACGAAAAACAAAATCCAACATGCTGATCGCTAACGTTTCTGACTATACTTTTCATCGGCTAGTAATCGGCCAAACTGAGTATCTAAAATGCCACGGGGCGAACGGGTACACTTAGCTAATCAGGGGCGAAACTCAAGGGGCGAACATTGCCACGTACTCATATGATAATATAATCGATAAACACATCAATGTCGAACACAAATTCCTAGAAAGCACGTTTTAGATAATTATGATCTATGTGTTACATAACACCATTTCTCATGCTAATGACAGTAGATCAACTGGTGTTGGAAACATTAATCTTTGTTGCTAAAAAACGCTATCTAAAAGTTTATCACAGGTCAGTATCGTACTGAATTATAAAAACAGTTTCACACAAGATGATACTCAAGTGGCACCTACTTACAAATCAATGCGATAACTTATGTCATTAATTAATTTAAATAAAAACTGCACTTTTGTTTTTAATATGAAGCTGCTTATGCTGGTAATCTTATAAGTGAGGTCACGAGTGAGAGTCGTTGCTACGTCCAGAAATAATACAACAATAATAATGAAATTAAATGATAATAAATGATACAGGACGGTATGAGGATGGTTAATGATAAATAATTAAGTGGTAGGAGTAGGACATGGTACTTTTTTATTATTGATATTATAGTTCTATGCCTTATAATTGCGGCATCTTGTCATTTTCTTTATAATCGAGTGAATGGATAAAATGCTAATAGCGGTTTCTCTACATAAATACATATTATATTAATATATTTATTTTCAATAATAATGAACTGAAGAAGAAAGATCACTTAAACAAGATACTTATATAATTTTTATTTAATCTTATCAACGTAGTATAAACGTTCAATAAAGTCGCGGCTTTTCCCATATATGTACATATGGGAAAAGCCGCGACTTTATTGAACGTTACGTACGATAACGTACGTACGTTAGTCGAAAACCAAACTAAACTTTACAGCAAATAACTGTTTAAAGAATATACGTAGAAATCATTGTAGATAGGCTGCTGCAGTGCTAAAAGTGCATTACATACATACATACATAGATTCACGCCTGTTTCCCAGAGGGGTAGGCAGAGACTACGGATTTCCATTTGCTACGATCTTGACACACTTATCTGGCTTCATTCACTTTCATCACATTCCTCATACACGCCCGTCGGTTGAAGGAGCTCTTAACCTGGCCTTTGTTCAAAACGCCTCCGATCTGATCGAGAAACGTTCGCCTAGGTTTTCCTCTTGCGACTGTTCCATTCACACTAGCCTTATAAACTTTCTTAGTCAGTCTTTCCTCGTCCATTCTTTCTACATGTCCAGCTTAACATACCCTTTTCCTTAAAAGTGCATTATAATTTGATTTATTGCAAAAACTCCCAAAAACATTATCTTCCTAAAAGAATTGCCATGTCCGATGAACTCATGTGTTTTTTAATGTAGATACTTATCACAATCGTAACATATCTATACATATTATACTAAATCTGTAGAACTCTGTAGAAGTGTAAATTCTGTAC
The DNA here is from genome assembly GCA_963564715.1 of Catocala sponsa. Classification (NCBI taxonomy): domain Eukaryota; kingdom Metazoa; phylum Arthropoda; class Insecta; order Lepidoptera; family Erebidae; genus Catocala; species Catocala sponsa. The sequence goes on along the minus strand of OY751346.1, from coordinate 5,430,942 downwards.
ATTGAAAATATAAAAAAAATAAATTGCAGGGGGTGTTACTAGATAGAAACCGAACCCAAAAGTGTGATTTTAAATTTTTTTGTCTGTCTGTCGGTCTCTCTGTTTGTTCAAGCATCACGCAAAAACTACCAGTTCGATTACGATGAAACTTCGTATTATTATAAGTACTTTAATATCCTGGGCACCACACTCGAGTACTTTTTATCCCGGAAAAGTATATACAATAAAAAACAAACTTAAATTTTATTTATTTATTTATTTAATCTTAGGAAGGCTTACAGACTAATATAATTCTGAAAAGTATACATTTACTGGGTACACATGTTGCTAATAACAAGCCTCCACATATGAATATTAAAACAACAAAGAAAAAAAAAATAATCAAAAACAAGAATAATCTAACAAAAGTACAAAAGTAAAGAAAAATATCAATAACAAATAACAAACACAGTTTAATTACAGTTATTACAGCTTTACAGTTTGAGTTCCGCTACCCACTATCAAAGAAATAATTGGCCAAGAGCCTACCTACTGTTCGAGCACTTGTGCAATATAGGTCTATGTCCAATTCGACAGGCAATTGATTAAATGCCTTCATTCCTCGTTGAACGAATGCATTACGCCTATAGTTTGTCGTTGCCAAGGGTTCGTTAAGTATAGGACGCCGCCTAAAACTAATTAAATTGGTACGTAATTCTAGCTTTGCTACAAGCTCGGGGCAGTCAATTAAATAACATATGTCGCTGATGTACCGTCTATATTCAAGAGGTAGGAAGTGATATCTTTTACAACGGTGATTGTAGTCATGTGAGTATTGTTGCGCTTTGTAATCTAAGTAATGCATGAATTTCTTTTGAACGCCCTCAATACGGGACTTATATATACCATATTGTGGGCTCCAGACCTGGGATGCATAGTCCAAGTGACTGCGCACAAAAGAGCAATATAATATTTTTATAGTTTTCAGAGAACGAAAAGCCTGAGAGGTTCTCATAATAAATCCTTGGGCTTTTGATGCCTTGTTTACAATATTGTCTATATGCTGCTCAAAAATAAGTTTACTGTCGAATATAACACCGAGATCTCTAATACTTTCAACTTTTGTAACTTGCTGGTTATTCAACGTGTAGCCTGAACGAATAATTGATTTCCGACGTGTGAAGGATACGTGGTAACATTTAGAGATGTTGAGTTGAAGTTTATTGATAATGCAATATGTTTGAAATCGATTAAGGTCTGCTTGTAAGTCATGAGTGTCAGATATAGTGTAACAATAGATTGTCACATAAACTGGAAATCACACATCAAGAAAATAAAATTGAAAATTTCCAGATTTTCATACGCACTATATGAAATTAAAAAAACAACAGATCTCCATACTGCCCTTGCCACTTACTACGCGTATGCCTACGCATGGTTAAGCTATGGCATCATATTATGGGGTAATAGTACAGACGCACCAACTCTTTTCATACAACAAAAGAAACTTGTCAGAATCCTAGTAAACATAAACAATACCGATAGTTGCAAACCCTATTTTCAGGAACACAAAATTCTAACCCTATCGTGCATCTATATTTTAGAAATCTATAAATTTGTACACAAAAATCAACACCTTTTTACAACACGAGAAACAATACAACAAAAATATAACCTTCGCCATAAAAATAGACTTAACCTACCATCATCACACCTTAAAATGCACTCAAACAGCACTTACGTTATGTCAATTAAAATCTACAATAAATTACCTCAAACTATAAAAAACGAAAATAAATTTAATTCCTTTATAAATAAAGTAAAAAGTATCCTTTTAGAAAAATGTTATTACGATTTAAACGAATATTTTAATGACAAATTAATTTAATAATTATATCTCTCTTCCTCTCTCCTACTATTGCTGTGCCCGACAGGGTCCATGATTGTTCTCATATTTTTACTATACCACCTAAGTATATACATTGTGGAATGCAATAAATGATTGATTGATTGATTGAAAATAGAAAACCTAAGAATCCCGTATTAAATTTGCAATTTAGTACCTTCTTCATATTCGTTTTTAATATTATGTTGTTTATCTGACCCCGTCGTGTAATTTTTTTTTTTTGTTTTCACTTGTACACTTAGGTTCGTAATGTACTCTTTGTATTGTTCAATTAGTGTGTATATATCATTTTTCGTTTCTGGTTTTAGAACTTTCTTAAAACCATAAGCTTTGGGGTCGCCTTTAGAATTTAAGACATCAAAAATATCGTTGTGTATTTCAATGAATTCCGCAGTGGGTTCACTTTCTGAAAATTCAGAGGACAAGTCCTTAGCTAAGTGAAGTGACTGAGCAACACTATTACTAAGCAGCTGTGCTGCTAACTTGATCTTCGTAATTTGATTGCGGAAATTAATAATAATAATAATTTACTTCATGTTTTTACGAAATAAAGGTTTCTGCCCACTATCCCGGATCATACCATGACCGTGCTAGGAACGTGTCGGGCACGGAAAGCAATCCGATACGCTCTACTTCGCCCACTGAAGCGGGTCGACAGCGTTCTGAACCCGTTTGCAACCCGTATGTAACCCGTATTTTGTATGTAATCTGTATGATGCCCGTATATAACACGGCAGGAATCCTTTCAATACGCTCGTGCAGCACAGGTTTAATCTCATACAACTCTCAGTGTTGCGTAGACGCGTTAAAGTGGTGAAATATTGTAATAGTTATGGCTATAAGAAAAGTAACGGTTGAACAACTGGCAATGATTGCTATCATTTTGGATGAAGAGGAAGAGGAATGCCAAAAAAAAACGTGACGCTACTGGATTCACAATTCTATAAAGAAACGCAAAACCGAAGGAGAATATTGGACATTATTCAGGCACTTAGTTGATGACGAAGAAAAGTTTTTTCAGTACTTCCGAATGTGTACGTTCCAATTTAACGATTTGCAGAAAACATTGAAAATGACATTGTCAGAAAAAAACACAAACTTTAGAGAATGTTTGCTACCTATAGAAAAGCTTGCTGTGTGTTTACGGTAAGTAAAAAATAATTTGTTTATTATTAATATTTAATCAAACTTTTAATCTAGTATTCATAGTAAAGTATCAAACTGAACAGCCTTTTAAATACCAATTGATTATTATTATTCCACTCGTATCAGACACCAAACTGAAAATTTTGTTTTTTGCCATGGCTTGTAAGTAAGGAGGAAACTTCTTTACTGTATCTGATATGTGCAAAAAAAATCGGTCTAATTCATCGTGTTCTCGTGTAGATTTATTTTGCGCTTCTAACAATTTCGACATCAATACAGCGGATGCTGATTGTGGTGGTTGAATTTTAACTCTCTTTATTATCTTAGTCTCTTTTGCTTGCCTGAGTGGTGGTTGTGAGGTGTTGTTACTGACAATAATGTCATTTTCATTCTGAATTTTAGTGACTAATATTTTCTGCAGCAGCAATATCTATAGCAATAGTATTATTGATCTCATTGTCGAAGTGATGGTTCTGGAGTGGAATTTCAGTTCCTGCATCGTTATTCTGTTGTGACTCTTCATCGTCCCTTGTCAGCTCAACGGATTCTAAAGATTTTCTCTCGGCAAAGAACGAAGCAACAAAAGCCATTTCTTCTTCATGCTTTCATTTCTTAATGTTTTTCGCTGCTTGTCCACTTTTTCCTCTTCTCTTATTTACTGCTCGTCTATATGCATCCCTTAGCCATTGCCATCTTTGTTTGCAAGCTGCAGCTGTAAAAAATAATTATACGATTATAATATAATAATAATGTCATATCCACCACCGGCGTTATCCCAAAACATCTACATCATAGCCTTAAATTAGGCGTAGCAGGCAGATACACTAACCACTACACCACCTGGTCGTCTGAATTAATATTTATATTTTGTTTGCAGGTACTTAGCAACAGGTGATTCGTTTACAACCATTGCTTTTAGTTATCGTATGGGAATCAGTACTGTGAGACGTCCTGTGTTAGAAGTTTGTGATGCTGTAATAAAAAATGTACTGCGAGAAAGTATCCCGACGCCTGGCATCGAACAATGGGAAAAAATATAGAAGAATTTTGGAATAAATGGAATTTTTCTAATTGTGTAGCTTTATAGAAGCTAAAAGCATGTTATTATTTTAGCACCACCAAACAGTGATTCTTTGTATTTTAATTATAAAAAAACATTTTCTATCGTTCTTATTGCTTTGGTTCACGCTAATTATATTTTCATAGCTGTTAACGTCGGTGCTTTCGGCAAAGATAGTGATGGGGATATTTTGTCAAAATCAAAAATGGGCAAAGCTATATTCGAGAATAAATTTAATATTCCCAGTAACAGATGTTTTCCGGGGACTAATGTGGGTGCACCGTGTGTAATATTAGGAGATGAAGCTTTCCCCTTAAAAAACAATCTTCTAAGATCTTATCCTTCACAACAGTCGATTAACAATAGTAAGAAACGCCATTTTAAATATCGCCTTTGCCGTGCACGACGTGTAGTAGAAAATGCTTTTCGTATTTTAAGTCAAAAATTTCGTATTTATAATAGACGTATGCATTTAAAATCAGAATATGCCGAAAAAATTGTATTAGCAACTTGCATATTACATAATTTCATAAGACGCGGGGAAACTGTATCTTTTACGGAAACCAATACTCCTGTACAGTTTAACAACCTAAGACACCAAGGAGGTAATGCAGTTTCTACCGCTTTTGAAGTAATCAATTTGCCGATTTCTTCCAAACGTCTCAAGGGCAATTAGACTGGATACCTTGTAACTAAAATTACTTACTCAAATAAACGATAATTAAATACGAATTAACATACCTGGTTGTTTTACTTGTTCCGAAATATTCTTCCAAGCAATTTATTTTTTTACACTATCCATATATTTCGGATGTTGTAAATTATATAAAAACTCATATTTCCGCACACATTCTATTAATGTTTCGTCATCCATTTTTACACGTCTACACGCCTCTCGTTGATCTAACGAACTGACTGGCAACAGAGCAACGCTGCTACAACGGGTCTATAACGGACATACTCCCCGGTCTGTCACCGTTTAGCCGCCTGCGCGCAGCGGTCTGGCAACGTCGCGAGCCATGCACGTAGCGTGTCCGTACCGGTAAAATATTCCCTCTGACAAAAAGTTGACGCTCCGTGCATGGCGCGGGACGGTGTCGGTTGGTGATGGAACGGTCTAGTGGGCAAGTGTTTATACATTACAATACAAAGAATATTTTTTTGCCTGTCATGGTATGAGACGGGGTAGTGGGCAGACGCCTTAAATTATTATTATTATTAAAAAAAATGTCTCCTTAAATTATTATTATTATTAAAAAAAAAATGTCGGTTAGTTATTTTGTGTCCTGATCTAAGCCCTTCCATTTCTTGAATTTCCTGAAAACGGTTAACAAACTTCCATTCTATCTTGTCATTATTTCTGTTAAAAAATACTTTCATTGATGCAAAGTTGTTTCTCACTAACTTGAGCATGGGATAAGCGTCTAACAATAGCACCACATCGTGTCCTGTTTTACGATGTTTAAAAGTGGTTTTTAAGTTATTTGGACCGTCAAGCTTGCATCCTAAAATTCGCATTGCAGCAATGTTAGTCTGACTGCCGTCACATGTTACTGACGCTACTTCGACGTTAATTTCTGCGCATTTTGTCAGCGCCAAATTTATTATATTGGCAAGTTTGGCTGAAGATAATCCATGTGTAAGAAAATATCCAATAGGTCTCTTCCATGTTTGATTCAAACATACAAGAAGAAACATCAATGCAGAGGATGCTAGATTTTGTGCATCGTTTGTGTCATCTAATCCGAAATCAACATACGTGGTGCTACTTGCCATCAAAAAATTTTTGTTGACGTATGGCCATCTCATTGATGACTAAATTACAAATGATCTTGGACTCAGAATTGTCACTTTTGACCTTAATGCTTGTATGTGTTTATATAAATACTTGTCCCAGAGTGGGCTGTACTAAGTGTGGAGTGGTGCCGCTGGAGGGTGCCCGAGATGTTTGAGGCGAGAGTTGCGCGGTCATTCCGGCCATGCAGGCCTGTTGGAAGGTCTCCATCCTTAGCTCCAGGTTATTCACCCCTGCATCTTATAAAGGTAGTTGGCACTTGACGGATGGTAAAAATTGACTTATCTTCGTTGGCGGCTTGAAGTATGTGTTGATTGAAGCTCGCTTCAAGATGTAACCAATCTAATAATAGTATAAATAGTTTTAATAGTTTCAATAATTTAATTAGCTTAAACATTTGTAAAGTTTAATAGCGATTATAGTAGTGTAACAGTTTTTCAAAATTTTGTAATAGTGTCAAATAAACAACGCGATAAAATCCGTATATAGTAGTTTAATTTCAATGAACTATGTTATTCATTACGTCCATTTAAAAAAATGCATACGGCACGGTTTAATACTGAAAACGATCCATCGCGCTATCGTATTTAAGCAAAGTAATTTTTTAAAGAAATATATTGATCTTAACACTCAATTACGTCAAAAAGCCGAATCGAAGTTTGAACAAGATTTTTTCAAATTATTAAACAACAGTATTTTTGGATAAACTCTGGAGAATAATGAGCATAGAATTGATTTAAAGTTAGTAAACAAATGGTGTGACCCAAATAATAAAACAAAAAAATCAGCTTGTGCTGAAAAGTTAATCGCTAGCCCATATTTTCATAGCGCTTCAGTATTTTCAGATGATTTGGTAGCAATACAAATGAAACCTTCGCGTGTTATTCTTAATAAACCAATATACATAGGGTTCGCTGTGTTAGAATTATCTAAGAGTCATATGTACGACTTCCACTATTCTACAATAAAACCATTTTATGGCAATAATGTTGAATTATGCTATACTGACACTGATAGTCTAGTTTATAATGTAAAGACGAATGACTTTTACAAAGATATTAAACAATATTTTCTTCAATATTTTGATACTAGCAATTACGATTCTGATAACGAGTTTGGCTTACCAATTTTTAATAAAAAAATTCCAGGGCTTTTTAAGGGTGAAATGGGAGGCAAAATAATTAAAGAATTTGTAGGGCTGCGTTCAAAGCTTTATTGTATAAAAACTTTAGACAAAACAATAAAGAAAGCAAAAGGAACAAAAAAATGTGTAATGAAAAATTTACATATGATAGATTATAAAAATCTTTTGTATAATTGTAATCTCATCCGCAAAAAGAATTTACTCTTTAGGTTAATAAAGCATGAAAGATTTACACAGGGTGTAAATAAAATAGCACTTTCAAGCAATGACGATAAACGGTTAGGGCATCCATTCCGGAATTCCGGAATTTCGTAACTCCGGAATTCCGGACGGTTTTTCTGATATTTCAACTCCGGAATTGAGCTCAATTTATCGTATTTCGATATTCATTATTTTTAATTTAAGAATGTGTTTAATTCTTCAACTCATCGTTTTACGCGCAATTGTTCCTGCGCGTGTATTATCGAGTCACTAGACTACCCTATGGTACCGCACCGGCACCGCCCCCGCGCATCCCTCTCCCCCAGCGGCTAGTCAGTCGCGCCGGTCGCGCGATTAGTTGCCCACGAGTGTTTGACGGGAGGAGAGCGCTGCGCACCAGTGACCACATTTACGAAAAGGCAATTTATGACAAAATGTAAGTAGTTTTTAACATAATTCGGTTTAATCTAAGTGTTAAGTTTTCAGCGTGTATGTGTACTTCTACTATTTCTTATTCTGTGATATTATGTAGTAATAGTAACTTCTATCAACATCTATTCTTGCGATTATTGTACATAAATACATCAAGCTGGCCAGTGGACCATTTATTCGTTCTCTACTATTCACAATACCTACCTACACCGCGCTAATTGTAAGACTAGCTAGTTTAAAAGACGTGTTTGTCTCTATTTTTTATGTTATGTCAGCAAATCTTCGAATATATCATGGTAAACTTGAGAGCTCCCTAGTCTCGCACGAAGTTACCACGAGTTTTGTTTCACAGTGCAACTGATTATGCAAAAAGGAATTAATTGAGGCTGTTTGTCTATTCTGTACTGTACATAAAGTATATAAATGCATACAATGTATAGCAAATTTAGGCAATTTCAGCAACTACGAAAAACGACAATATTTCGTGCGAGATAAGGACGCCCTCAGTTGTTACGTACGCTTAGGTATCTACCTCCTGCGTATGTACTGATTAGGTAAGTATAGTAGACAGATACTTGCATTAATACGAGTATCTGCAAGTATCTGTCTACTGTACAATTGCACAGAAATGTATTATGGGATTTATGGGTAAAGTGCCCGATTTACATGTTTTTTTTTTTTCACTTTAAGGTCGTCGTCGAATGAAAAGGAATGTCAGTACAAAGAATTCACCAATAAAAGGACAACAACCAATTTATGGACTCATTTTCTTCGTGCAAGTGACGGGCAATCTGCAAAATGCAAAATTTGCAAAAAGATCTTGAAAACAGTTGGTGGTGCTACTACTGGCTTACACACGCATATGAGAGCAAAACATGCAATAAATGTAGATTTGAAGGAAAGTGACGACAACTCTACACCGGCATTGGGCATGACTGATGTTACTGCAGGAACTTCAAACCAAAGACAACCGATACTGACTACAGAAACTAAGAAAAGGAAAATGATGACAGATTTCTTCAGTTCCAAGTCTAATGAAAAAATGGAGGTGATCATATCGCGAATGGCAGCACTGGACGGTTGTTCTTTCCGTTTTTTTGTTGAGAGTCAAGATCTCCAAAAGATGTTCAAAAAAAGTGGCCACGATCTACCTAAATCGCCGAGTACAATAGCAAAAATAATATTTACTCAAGCTGAAGAAGTCAAAGCAGACATAAAACACAAAATACAGAAATTAAAAACAGAAGGCCACAGATTCGCACTGACTTTGGACGAGTGGACATCCTTGCGAAACAAAAGATACATGAACATAAATTTGCACAGCAACGGTTTCGGTGGGTTCAATTTCAAGAATCTGGGCCTCGTTAAAATTACTGGATCAATGTCAGCTTTTGCAGCATATAGTATGTTGCGAGACCATCTCGCTAAATTCGGCGTGTCTTTGGATGAGGACGTCGTTAGCCTTACAACCGACGGTGCGAGCGTGATGACGAAAATGGGGACATACTACAACGGCTATCACCAATTATGTCTCGCCCACGGTATTCAGCTCGCGGTAATTGACACGCTATATAAAGATACGAACGAAGAAAGAGAACTCCAGCCGGTATCCATTCACGAGACAATGGATTCAGATGAAGACAGCGAATCTGTAAGCGACGAGGACGCAGATTCCACACCACCACCAACGAATGACAGTCGTTTAGAAATTGAAGCTCCCACTGCTCGGGTTGAACCAAAAACATACAAGGAACTTATAGAAAAAGTTCGGCGCCTCGTACGGTCTGTAAGAAAGTCACCTTTAAAAGCTGATTTGTTACGACAATACGTCAATGCGGAACACGGTAAAGACATACAACTGCAGCTAGATTGTCGCACGCGCTGGTCAAGCATGTCGGACATGATCGGAGTATTTTTGAAAATAAAAGATTCCGTTCTGAAGGCACTAATAGATTGGAAATCTGAGGTTTCCTTTTCAGATGATGACATTCAAACACTGAACAACATTCATCATAGCTTGAATGTCATAAAACTGTCTGTTCTCACATTGTGCCGACGTGATGCGACTCTTTATACAGCTGATACGGCTTTGCGATTCATGCTTAAAAAACTCGACGAACAGAATAATTTTTTAAGTGCTAGGCTGGCTACAAACTTGAAAAATCGTATCAAGCAAAGGCGACTTCTACTTGCAGGTGTTTTGCACTATCTGCACAATTCTAACGACTTCTTTAGACAAGCAGATGATGAAACTTTTATAAAACCAAAAAGCGACGAAATTTGCGAGATTATTGTTACTCTGCTACGCCAGCTTAATTACAAGCCCTACACTACAACTACCACTGAGCATGCAGAAAATCAAGATGACTCTTCGTCTTCTGCTTCTGATGTTGACGTTGCAGTTGATGATTTAACACTACAAGAACAGCTTGATAAAGAGCTACATAAATGTCAGACAAAGCCCTGAAAATATACAACTAAACATTTTGACCTTTCTGGATTTGTCAAATTTGAAAAAGCAATGTATGATAATGGTGGAGAGCGAGGTGTATATCTGACACAAGCATATAATTATTTAAATATTATACTTCCTACGAGTGTGGAGAGTGAACGGGTATTTTCAAGCGCTGGTTACTTTTGTAACCGAATACGAAGCTCACTCTCTGACAAAATGTTAGATTCGTTAATTCTCTTGAGAACTCATTATCAAGAACAGCGTAGCACATAGAGTAGACCGCTTTTCTTGATAGTGAGTTCTCATATATTTAAGTGTTTCTTGTGATAATTTTAATAATAATATTTGCTGTTGGTGTTGAGCCCTTAATTTGTTGATTTGTTTTAAGAAGTTTAGTTAGACTTGTTTAATTTTAATGATTGTGATGTGATTTGTGAACTGATTATGTCATGTCAAGATTGTTGTTAAACATGATAAATCTGAGGAGAGACTTACGTGCTCATTTTAATATTTTGATTTTAACTACCTAGTAATGTCTAAAATACTCAAAAGCGTGATATTTATTGTGTTAATTTAATTATGTTATTTTTCACTAATATTTTAAGGCTCTCAAATTGTTAATTTTTAAGTTTTTAAAAAGTTTAGACTTTCCTAATTTTAATAATATTGTTAACTGGCAATGTCGTATCAAAACTGAGTTAAAGACTGATATTAAAATGATTAAAAGTTACTCGAGGTATTTTTGTTTTACGGATCCAGTTCCGGAATTCCGGAATTCCGGAGTTGAGAGCCCAATATCGTAGATTAACTCCGGAATTGAAAACCTTCCGATACTGGATGCCCTATAAACGGTTGCTATTACCAGATAAGGTATCTACTTTAGCTTGGGGAAATGCAACTATATTTAAGTAATTTACTTATCTAATGGTTACATATTTTAAAATATTGTAAGCAATATCGTGTTAATCAATTATAAATTCAATTTACCTACTGTAAATGTAGAGATTAATAAATATATAATATTTCGTACTAACCTAATCTAAATAAATCTTATTATTTTATAACATTACTAAAAATAGTTACCTATGTAATAAAAAAAATGTAAGTTTATTGTGTAAATTTTATTTGAAAAAGAAAACATTTGTATGAATATGTAACATATTTTATTTTCATTCCTTTTGTAAAATACCAACCATTCCTACGGATGTACTATGCCAAATCGAAAGCCGAAGCCAGTCGAATATCAATTGATCGAATGGGCAATAAATCGAACATTTAATATATCGTACACTGAATACATCGAGTGTTCAAATATCGAATGTTTGTATGATCGAAGTCGACGAAGCCTTCTTTCAAATATTTTTGACCAAAGACCTTCGACAATAGTATAAAGACTTTGTCCACGGTAGGTTCTCTTTTGACCCCATACCCAGAAATAGGAGCCCCGCGATAACAGGGCTTTCGATTTGGTATAGTACTTCTCATTCCTACATGTCAAGCAAAGAAGCTCCAACCTGTCAAAACATGCATTTGTTTCTCAGTAGTTTACTGGTATATAAAATATAATAATAAAAAGTTTTGAAATATAACACTAATCAGGTGTTCGCACGCATGCTCATTGTCCACAAGAAACAAGTTCAAACTTGTATCACAGGTTTATGTTACACTACTGCTTCGTCATTATAATAATATTAGTTTCTTAATCATTAAGGTGTCGCTTGTTGTGGTGGTCACATCGATTTGAAACAAATAATTCGTAAGTATATGTATTTCGTGAATTTTATGATTATGAGTTTTTCCTTGTGATATAAATAAAATAATTATAATTATTATATTCTTTGTTTCAGGATCATCGATAATAATGAATTATTCGCCTGATATCATTTTCTCTCAGTACGGTCAAGGACTTCCGACCCCGAGTCCTAGCTGGCATATTCCTGAACAAGAAAACGTACAAGAACCGGTCAATAAAAAATCAAGGACTCAAAACCGGAAGCAGCATAATATTTATCAGTCTTACGTGATCAATAATCAAAAGAAAAAGGCTTACGACTCATCCAAATACAAGGGATAGACATAAATGAACAAGAATCTGCAAGTGATAAAGGAGGTGATGATATATTGATAAGTGCGCAATACGTAGTGAGTGAACCGGTGGACAACATTATGGATGAAGTGGAAGGATTAGTAAACAAAATATCGAATAAACTTTGTGAAGACTCTAGTTATGTGTAAATATTATTATTTAAATTCCATTTATTGTAAATAATTAAGGATTTACCTATAATAGAAAATATTTTATGTAAAATATATACCATTTATTTCCTTTATAATTTCTTAAGTTTCAAGATAAATATGTACATTCTATATAATTTCCACTACATACATTACATTAAATAATAAATTGTTGTAAATAAAATACGAAACTGTAGGTAATAAATAATTGTAGAATTACACATATATATAATTATATAAAGCTAGTTTAATTAAATGTAAATAATTAAGTACTTACCTATCGTAAAAAGTATGAAAGTTATTTTATGTTAAATTTAAAAATAAATATAATATAATAATAATATATTCTACCACATACACACAATATAATAAAGAAAAAAACTAAAACTGGCATGTCCAGAACTAAGGCAAAATAATACACTGTGCAAATTTTCAACTTTTTGAAAAATGTCTATTATCGCTTAAGGATAATTATAATAATTATTATTATTATTATTATGATTTTAAGGATACTTTGAGGACATCATTATAATTATTATCGCTTGATTAAGTGACATGGATTTTTTTTCATAACTGGTATACCTTGGCCACCCGCCCGGTACCAGGTTATAGTTGAGTTTCGGGACAACCTGTATATATGTATGAGTTAACTCAATACTTAATGAGCATTAGACAATGACACCGCACATGCCAGGGTAATAATTTTTTTTTCGGCTCCATTTTCTTGTATATTTTATATTATTTATTTTATTTTAATATTTTATTAAATTTTTATTTAATATTTAGTTTTGGTTCAACATTCTACGTAACATATTCAAATTTCAGCTCTATAACTCATTCCAACAGCTAGAGACCCGTGATATACGGACAGACGGACGAACAGACAGCTGAGTGATATTAATAGAGCTTCGTTTGACACTTTGGGTATGGAGGGAAACCTTAAAAACCGGCTACCTACAGACAACAAATACATTTTATAATAAAAATATTTTTGGCCATGTTTTGAGATCAAATACCTGTATGTGCGGCGCCCCGGCCGGAATTTCGTCAAACATCGGGTGCTCTCGGTAATCTTCGGCTCGCACGTACGGCGCACGAGAACCGACATATTGCTCGGTAGTCGGTACATTTCTATGAACTATATTTTGTCTCACGCGTCAGGCATATTAGCTCGTACCTCATACAAGTTATATTAGCAGTCCTCGTGCACTCACCGAAGCTCACGAGAATTTTTCTTTACAGGGAAAATAAGTCTTAATAGTATAGCAAAGCGCTTAAATTGTTTCGTCATAATTGGAAAATTAAAAAACCGACAGCTATAACAATAAAGAAAGGTAACTGAAATATGAAGTAGTAAGCCAATTACAGGTTCTCACGGATAGTAATAGAAAAGCATACTTACGAGTCAATTAAGATATGAAATGTAAAGAACTAGCTTATTACTAAGACTTGAAGAATTTAAGGTTCAGCTGCACGCGTGCCACGTTCCTTCTGGTATTAAATGGGTCAAAAGAGTTTTCTTTACATATGTTATTAAAATCCTTGATTGCTCGCACCATATATGTATTTTGTCTGTAGTTGGTAGATGAAAACGGGATAGAAATAGGCGGGTTGAATCTAACCGATCTTTGAGGTACATTAAAATGCAGTTTTTGCAACAAGTTGGGACAATCAATTTCATTGGATATGATCTTTAACATGAATGAAAAGTCTGCCAACTGACGATGATGTACAAGTAGCTGAAGATGAAACTTTTTGCATAATTGTAAGTAAATATTTGAACTATACGGCACTTTTAGACGAAAACATAGAAACCTTATAAAACGTTTTTGAATATTCTCTTTTTCTTTTTAGAATTTGTTATATGTTTTTGTAAGTTTAAAAATAAATATTAATATGGTAATTTAAAAATAAATATGAAGTAATATTTTATAATTTTTAAATCTTTTGAATTGGTGGTTCAGCGCACGAGCGCACTTAAAAATTATAACTAACTACTCAAATAGAAAAGTCTATAAAGTACCAAAACAATGGCAATGAAATACTGAAAAGAATGACAAATATAAAGAAATCCGTCCAAGAATAATATAACACGAGAACTGATTGTTTGCGCGTGTAATGTGGGTGACTAGAAAAACAAATACCTATATAGATATTTTGCATAGTCCGGTATTTGAATATTTTTCACTTGTGCCTTATTAAGGATTATGTTTAGGCAATTTATATATGAGGGGATAAAAAGGCTGAATGCCAAAATTGAAGTGTGTAAACAAGAGATAATATGTGCAAGTGAGAAACGGGCAAAACGACTTAAAGGAATATTGAGAAAACTGTAAAAAGACGACGTAGACGACGCAATGGAAAATAAAACCATTTTAGAAACTGTATCTGTGGTTCTTATTCGTCGCCAAACTGTCCTGAGGGTGCTCGCACTGAGGCTAAACATGTCGACGCATATTTTGTGTTCGAAGCGAAATATTGCAAGCAGGAGTACGCCCGGACCTCAGGACGCGGCTGTCCCTTATGACACGAGTTCGGTATTGTCAATTTTTTCTATCGCAACGGTTGGGGCGAGCAATTCGAGGGTGCATGATAGGTTCTTTCCAAATATTTAGTATATGTTTTTGACGTTTGATTGCTCACAAATACATATCGACATCACTGACGTTTTATAGCCACGGCTAAAGAATCATAAAACAAATTGACGTAGGTAGTCATTCTTCTCGAGAATGTAAGTTATATTGCCTGAGTTTCCAGAATGTTATTTCTTCTCTATTATGTGGAGCAATATGATGACAAGGACTTTTAAGTCAGTATCTTTGTAAGACTGGCTTTCAAAGTAACATTAGGCGATAGACAGCTTTAAACTTGTACTAGAAATCACTGATGTTGACTACCTTCCTTTCTTCTTCATTATAAGTTCGTTTTTTATTCGATAATAAGATGAACCGAGTTCAGTCTATTTGATACCAGTCACAAAGCAGTTGTTTTACCATTCAAGTCTTCTTAGAGATTGGCACGTCGCGTTAAGGCAGGGAAGAACCTTCATTTCAATGTATATTTTCGGTATCTAAAGTACACTAATGTGTAGTAGTTGTTATGGAACCTTCGCGATAGCTTCCTTCAGACTGATGTTTCGTTAGATTCGATTTCCGTTCAATTTGTTTCCAATTACAAGGCACCCCAAGTCGTCCATCCAAGAGACTAAGACATGTTATTTAAAGTTATGTGGTGAGGTCATTTCCTACCTTCACGTCTCCAGCCGACCATACAGGTCCACTGGATCAGGTTTTTTACCGCCGCCTGTTACTCGGCGTTGACCTTTTAAGGCTAGTTAGGTCTACCCAGCCAACCCTCCTTCTTTCTCATACGGGCTTGGGACCGTCAAAGGCGAAGTTAAAGGTCAGATACTTTAGGAAACTGGAAAGTAGCTAGGAAATCTAGTATTTATATAATAATTATAATATTATATACATATGTACACACAGCGACACATCAAACTAAACTGTTTGGACTGTGAGCTATTAGAAATTGAACGCTGCGAAACGTGCCAGAGACTGCGTTATTTTTTGTTACGCTCTATTCTTACCATTACATCGACACCACTATGCACTGTCCTTTCCGACAATTCTCTATTTTGTATGTAGCGTAGTTATGCGAACATAGGGTGTCTAACTTCATGTGTAGCCGTGTGTACTTAATTATAATAATATGTACATAGAGCATGTATTTATATAATAATAAAAATAATATCAGCCCTGTATTAAACTGTCCCAATGTTGGGCATGGGCCTCTTATCAGTGTGAGAATGGTCAGCCCATAGTCCACCATGCCAATGTGGATGGCTTGCAGTTGCCAGTGCACCAACTGTTATGTGTTTGGTCCTGGATGAACAGTTGTGTAATATATTAACAAATAGTTTTCCTAGGTCAAAAGTTAATTGTGTCCTTTTTCTCCATATTTGTAAAGTTCACTTTGTCACAGTGAGCTTTTTTTTATTTTTGATTACACAAGACATAATTATTATACTGATTAATAAAAGCCAGAGGAAATCGCAAGTTACTAAATCTACTCCACAATTGAAACCTATGCTGATCTTATACTATGCAGCAAACACAATATAAAAATCTATTGTTTGTAGACACTGGGGACCACAGTGATGTTAATATGTAATAATTTGACTTGTCTATTGAAGCTTAAATACCCCTACTTATACCTAATCTGTATTACAGGCATTACTCCGAACATAAGTGTTGACTTTTATACATAACTGCCTTCCCTGTGGTTTCATTCATATTTATGATTACTGCTACCAGTGGATTGTTACTTGATGTTACATGTAACTTCTAGATAAAGTAGGTTTAATACTTCTACTTTTAAAATCATTCCAGTAGTTTTTGAAATTATTCATTACAAACAAAAATACAGGTATTTCTTTATAATATATATCTATTACTGATTACCCCAAATATTACTGATTATATAAATCTAAAAATAATAACTACTCTTTTCAATTGACATTAAATTGTCTATAGTTACCACAAATGATAATTTTTTGTTTAAAGATTTTATTGTTTATTAGATTTAATTATTAATTCCCTCATATGGATTACACAGGAATGCATATTAAAGCAATTTAACGGTTTAGCACATAGTTAAGTAGGCACAACTAAACATCTTCACAAACTTTTACGATAATAAGAATTTAATACTACAATTTCAATTGCTTTTATCACTAATTAATAATTTTACATTTTGCTTACAGGAAGATTATGGTTTAAGCTCTTGATTCACAGGGGACAAGGGTGGCTAGAGGCAATATGTTTTTAGTTAGGTCTGGCATTCTAAGACTTGACAGGTTAAGGACTTATAAACCACTATATTATTTCATCTTACTATGCAATCTTTCTCAAAAGACATGTCAGGCTAATAATGAAAGAACCAATGTTCTCACTAATGAACATCCATATGAAAAGACAGTACTGTGCACCTTATTCTGACACCAGAATCAAAATATGTTTATTCACAGTCACAAAGGTGACTTATAAATATCAATCTAACATTATTAACCCGTTAATAATTGGAATGCCAGACATTATTGAAAACCTTTTGAGTCTGGGCACAGGTGTGCCACTGCTATGCTATAGGTTAATGTAAATTTACATTTAGGTACCTGTTTTCATGTTCAGTAATGCAAGGGTATAGAACCTACAAAAGTAAACTCTTTGCAACTGTTTTAACTTATAAATTAGTTGCATATCTAAAGCAATTACACAAGTATTGTGTCAGAGCTTCAAGGACGGAGTGTTCATTTGCCAAGAGGTTCTCATTATCTGTTAGCCAACTCTGATCCCATGGCCGGGACACAATACTTTTTTACTAGTACTACTGTGTATGATTTCCAGCTATTTAGTGTGTTAACATTTAATATTAGCCTAACGTATATAATAGCTCAAAGATAACCTATGTTACTACTGATAATTGGACACAGTTAAGCGAAAACGTTCCAACCCACAAGTCACACAAAATTAAGATAAATTAAATAATTTAAGTACTTAATTTGTCATTTCTGTCAGATTAACAACTTTTTTAGTCCTTTAATGACAGTTTTCATTTTATTTTTTATTTACTGTATGTTCCAATCCACAACTTTATCCAATAAAATGCATAAGTTAAAATAAAATGACGCAATTGGCCTGAAACGTTTATGGTTAATTACTATTCATCAATCATCAACAACATTTTTTCATAATGAATCAATCAATTTGAAACATTTTAGTAAATTAATATAATTTTAATTTTTCTTGGTTATAGTGTTCCAAGGTTCTTGGAACGTTTTTGCAAAATTACTTAAAGCTAAAAAGCTTTCAATTCCTAGATAATAACGTTCCAATGTTCTTGGAACGTTTAAGCAAATTAATACATTTCCGTGGTTAAAACGTTCCAGTGTGTTTGGAACGTTCTAGTGAATTGATAGAGCGTTATTTTTCTTCGGAAATAATGTTTCAATGTTTTTGAAACATTTTCGCAAATAAATATGTTCTTTATTTCCTTGGTAAGAATGTTCTAATGTATTTGGAATGATTTAGAAAGCTAATTATTATTTAGTAAATAGTTACAATTAATTTAGTATTTTTTTACTATATTCCAAAATTAGAACATTCTTTATTACTCACTTCTACGCATATAAAAGTTTAATTACGTGAAGATGTAGATTATGTAGGAACCGGTAGACCGACAAAAGGACGAAAGCGATTGAACCCTCAGCTTAGATCTGAGAGGAAACATAATAAATATAACAATCTTGAATATACTACGACTTAAAATGAAAAAGTCAAGCCTAAAGTTTTTATTGACTTCAAATGTACATGTTTAAAAATTGCGCTACTTTGATATCAGCTGAAAAAAAAAGAAGAATTCGCAAAATTTGTTAAGCTAGGTTCCTACAACGCTCAGTTGTTATATATAGTTTCATGTGTTAAGGAACACATTAAAAAACGAAGCTACACGATGACTAATATGCCAGATGAAAAAAAAAGCCGAAACAATTCTATCGTGTGTATTCAGTAAACGACGTACAAGTGTGTCGCGATATGTTTCTAAAAACGTTCAAATCACCACTCAAAGAGTCACTGTATCCCTAAGAAAACATAGAAATGGTGAGCCGATAAAAGATGGTAGAGGAGTTGACAGAGGAGGCAAGAATAAATTATCAGACGTTGATTATAAATTCATTGTTAACATCATCAATAAGCTTCCAAAATATGAATCCCATTACAGAAGGGCGAATAACAATGACACATTATATTTACAACCAGGGATGACATTACCCAAAATTTATAATCTATATCGGCAGGAGTATAATATGCAACAGTACGGTGAAGAGAGCAAGTGTGCCTCCTTTGACACCTTAAAAAAGATTTATTACTCCAAATTTAACCTGAAATGTAAAAAACTAAAGAAAGACACTTGCAACAGATGTGACGTCTTTACTACGAAAATTGGTAACGCTAAAACGCTAGAAGAAAAAGAACAAGCTAAAGCTGAGAAACCCGAAGTTTCTAGAAACTTGCTAAATAAGTAATATACTAAAAAATAACACGCTTTGTACAAAGTTAAAGTAGACCCAGTTGCCGGGAATCGAATGTACCATGGAATCTCGGAACGGGCATTAAGCGTCCCGTCGTAGTTATAGTCATATTCTAGCCAAGCCATGTTATAATAATTTGTTATTGTTGTCACACCACACACTACTTGCGTGTCACTTTGGTTTTTATGTTGTAATTATTGGATTTGTGATTAACAGCACACATAACACATAGGAACTCGTTATATTTTGAGCTTGGTTGGACGCGCTAATGCAATGATTAGTCTCACGCTAGCTTTTAAATTACACTAAGCTTAGTGTAATTTATTTCCTATTAAGTTTCTTGTAATGGATGGAGAATGCATATGAAAGAAAATGGTTATGTACAATACAATATGTATTACAAACTGTAATAATAATTATTGTATTTCACACTTTACACAACATAATTTTATTATATTATGCAGTAGTACCTTAGATTATAATTTATATACACGTATTTAATCAAAGTGCAGTACAGGGTACTCAATCTTAGTACCTACCTACATTATTTCATGACTTCATGTCGGTCGGAATCTTGCCTACATTGAAGGAAAACTTCGACACAGTCGCCCTCTTTTTTTTAGACATGGATCTATTTACTATTTTCGTTCGTAAGTACATACCTCACAGCCATCCTACCAGATAAACTAAAAAACTACCTATTAGTAGAATTTAGCTTATGAGTTCTGTGACTTACAAAATTCAAATCGATACTAGGAAAATTAGTAATGAGATAATAGAAGATATAAGTCCTATACTTTATTTTAATACATTTTTATAACCATCAAAATATGTATATGTTTATACAATTTTTTTCTCGTATTGTAACCGAATAGTAAAAATATAGTTTTTCGTAACGTCAATCTTCTTTCATTAACTGTCATCACACAAAATTAATGGCTGCCGGTATGTTTACATGCTCGTGCGCAATTATTTTTAGGTTTCGCTGTATTTGCGTTGTTTTCTGTGATATTCACGTAGAGTTGAGCATCAGTTCCTTCGAGTCTACCAGGAAATCAAGCATCTTCACCGGTGCTGTGTCTTTTTACGTCAAGTTCGGTACTCCGTGTAACGAAGTCTAGACCCTCCAGTTTGGCAGTTTGGACCTTATTTACCAATGTTCTGATTTTGGCAAAACCTTTAAAACTGTGTTCTTTTTTCATGTATTGTGAAATGGTGAATAATAAATTTTTCGTGATTGTATATCCTATGGTTTTATTTGTATTACCAAAACTATGTGTGCGTTACCCCAGCAAAATAATGTCGAAAATAGTCATTTAAATTTTATAGATAATTAGTTGCCCAGCTTCTGTAATTGTTGCGTACATTTTTAAATTTGTTGCACGTATAGTTTTTTCGTTATTTCACAAAAACATTTCCTGCTGGGGTAACGTTAGTAACCTTACCGCAGCCAGACATTTTCTTTTATAATAGGAATATTGAAATAAATTTTAGCTATATAATTAGTTGTCTAGACGAGGTAAATGTTGCAACTTATTTCGAATTTGTTTTTCTTCGGCTGCGAAGTTATTCGAGATCCTGCTGGAGTGCGTTTGCTGGATCTCTGAAACGGTTAAGCGGATTCTAATCATCTTTTGTCTATGACTTCGTTAAAATTAGTTATAACTAGTTGTGTAAAAAAAAAACAAAATAATACACCGTTTAAAGGTTATTTAATTACATATAAAAACGCTTCAATACGTCCTAACAGTTTGACTAAGAGCTGTAAAGCCTTACTTTAAACGTTATTTTGTAGCTTGTAACTGCCTTCAAATGTATATGAAGTTTCATTAGTATCCTGTAAGTAATTAACAAATTATGATGAAGTTTATTTCTCCACGTTCACGGTCATAATGCGCGCGGAATTATTTAGCCACCGATAACCCTGTATGTGGATATATAAACTAAATTTTATATCAATAATTAGTTGGTTAGTTCAGTTTTATACCTGTAAAATTTCAGCGTAAAACATACACGAACTATTAACGAGATATTAAAATAAAAGTCATTAGGAAGTGTAAGACCGTGGTAACCCGACCATGTTTAGGTGGTTACAAAAAAGCGACCGCGTAGTACTTTATGCTATCTTCTAAAATGTGTAGTATAATACACCTTACAAGTTCGGTACAGACGCATACACTGTTATAGACACAACAATATTTATTCATTATTATTATTTATTTTAAACATTATTATTATTTTTCGACTACTTATTTGCACCATTGCATTGGCGTTATTGGTTGAATTTATTCATCCGTTAATCGATAAACGATATTTTTAATAATAATAGTAACGTTTATTTCAAATTAATAAAAATGATTATAATTTATTTTTCTTTTTAATGTATTTACATGTCACGGGTATATTTTACGGGGATCTTAAGCAGTATCTTTACTTCAAATATTTTAAACTTCCGGAGAAACAACAGTTCAATGCTATGACGATATGTATAGCAGAATTCAGAAAAGTCATATTCATTTAATGCCTCACGCGATTATTTATACAGTACAATATGATAATATCTGATTATATATATATGCAAAATATGCAAAAATACTTTTTAGATATACATACGACAGAACATATTGCTGGGGTAACGCACACTTTTAAAGCCGAGATGCTGCGCATTTCACTGAGAACCTAGAGTTCGCTGCACAGTTATATTTTAATAAACATAATAAAATGTTATTTGTTGTTGTTTTATTCTTATACTACGATATGCACCCTATACTTATTGTATTTAAATTGTTTTGTTTGGATCATTCTACTTGTTCTAATTTAATAACGCCCAATTTTTATTTGCATATTTATGTTACAAAAATAAGATTGATACAAAACAATTTAAATACGAATCCTGGATTACAGTAATTGCAACGCAATACATAATATAAATAGCTATAGGCACTGAATACAGAATAGCTATAGCTATGTATAGAAGGATTAGTTCGGGGCCAAAAGTCCAGATGTCGCTATTTCAAATAGGGTTGGCTGAAATTGACCCTAAGGGGGCTCTCTTTTCCCTATGTATTACTTTACTCTGCTATCCGTACACAGATTATGGGTAGGTATAGTTATGTATATTTACTGAAAATAGTTCGAGCACAACAACGCAGGCGGCGCGGCGGTAGTGTCGCGATGCTTATTTCAGGGGCAGAGAGAAACCTCTATTCCTTATATAAAAATGTACTCTGTGGTGCAGTACGGCAGTACCTAACATAGATTAGTATACCTGTTACCTAATGCCTATCATATCATAGAGGTACCTTACATAGGGAACTTACTAACCTTATCTTATTCATATCTATGGCTCGAACTTTAAAACGTGATTATTGAAATTTTTATTGAATGAACCAAAGATATTGTTTAACTATGAAGTGAAAAAGTGAGTGTATTTTATAGATATATAATAAAGAGGTTTAGTAGTTTTAGAGTATAGACACTATAGACTATACAGTATAGTCTATGGTTTCATAACTAATGTTGCCATTTTCTGAATTTAGTTTTCCCAACTAGTCTGCATAGAAAGAAATGCATACAAGTGACAAACAACATTCTCATTTTTCACTCGTATATTCTATAGATTGATATTAATTACATTTATTCGCATTTGGTTGTATTCGCAAATCGTCGGCTTATCATTTCGGCGGAATACAGTTATGAAGAAAAACGTTTGTATATTTTAACGGAATTAGAATAATTTAGTGTAATTTTCATATAAACGAGACCGACCACCTCGTACGGGACCCTGGCCTGGTCGTGAACAATTTTATATTGTAATAATAATATTAATTTTGAGTAGCCTAAACTAATGCGCCTACCACACGTGCAAGCTTGACCATAGTTTTGCTAGCGCATGCCGGCTTGTACACTGAGCACTGTGCGTGTAGATGGTAAAACGGTAGCATGCGCAAACCCCAAAGTTTGGCTTGATAGTTTTAACTTGCTTGAAATTCTGGCATGCGCAAGCCATAGGTACTTGTACAAACTTGTCTGCGCGTGTGGTTGGGCGTTCAGTGTTAAAGCCGCTCTTTCGTCAGTCGAGTGGAGTACTGTGCACGCAAGGTCGTAAAAATGGATCTACGTACATACAATCGACAGTTCGCTACTGAATTCATTGAATTATATAAATCTCTGCCCGCGCTGTGGAAGATCAAATCCAAAGATTATTCAGAGAGGAATAAAAAGAATGACACATACGAACAAATGATAATTAAATTGAAAGAGGTATGTATGTAAGAACAGAATTTTATTATTTCAGATACCAACACGTGGATACTTATTTTAATAAAAATAATAATAATAATTTAAAATATTTTCAGATTTCGTTAATATTTCTAAATGTGATTTTTTTACACACTGTTGAGATTTTTCCCACTGTTTTTTTACTAGATAACACAAACAAGGCATAATTAGATTGTCCATTTCAGTTACACATTTTAATATAAATACGTATATAAATGTACTCTGTGGTATATACTTTCATATGCACTTAGTAAAAAACTGTTATTTTAACATAACAAACAGACACTTCAATTTTATTTATTGGTATATATTAAGCATTTTACCGCCTGTTTACCGCCACACCATTTCATATTTAATATGATTGTTCTTGTTTCAACTTTGATGTGCAGATTGTCGACTAATAAATTAAACTAACATGAACTAGCAAAAAATAATATAATAATAATATTCTACCACATACACACAATGTTACGAGATACTATCCAAAGCATGATTCAGAAAAAAGCATTATCTACTGGCGGAAGTTACGGATTTCGAATTTGTTCTTGTCGTTGTGTAGATGCACGGACCAATAATTATCACCCGAGTGTAGATGTAGTTTATTATCTGTTTTCGCGGCACTGTCTAGAGTGTCTAGTCTTTGGTGTCTAGTGTATAACTCTATAGTTCCTGCCTGTGTCGAACTTCCGGAACCGGAACTTCCATTTGACTTCCATTCAAAGAGTGTAATATTCATTTTTAACTATTTGCTTCCATTTTTCGTTCGCGTTGTTTTCTGTCTTGCTGTAACTTGGGTAAGTTAAAATTTTGGTTGTTTCAAATTGTAGGCTATTAAGTAGTTTAGCGATATTCGCGACCAGCAGTTAATAATAGGTCAGGAAAATATAAACATTTCTCATATTTTATTTTACGTGGTAAATTCTATTGTTATATAAATGATCATCATAATTTTGTTAAGTATGCCATTAGGTTTATTGTTTTCGATACAAACATAGATTTTAAATCTTTAAATACTTACCTATTGCTATGATTTATAATTATCCTTACTTCGTAGCGCCCTTTACTTGTTACAATTCGATAACAATTTCACGTGCGAATAGAGCATTGCGTCAGTAGTGGGATACTTATATTCAGTGATTTTATGCTTTAATTTCCCAGGAAGAACGTTAAAAAATGGTGTTTAGTCGTCACGTAAAATTGCAATCCTTGCCACGTAATTTACCTATTAGGTAAAAATATTTTGGATTCGACCACCATTTTGATTGTTTTAGCTGTAATAGACCTGTTATTATTATGATATTATTACAAATAATAATATGAACTATGTACTTACTTATTATAATTTAATTAAACATACAGATAGTCTCACTTTGTTTTACTATTACATTCCATATGTGTTTCTCTTACTTAGTTTCTTCTTTTTATTCTTGCGTGCTTACTAAATTATCTTTCACTAGTTTTTTCGCGCGGTTTCTTCTACATACGTAAATCCTATGGGCAATCATACTGATATAAGAAAGTGTGCCTGTGAAGCAAAAAAGATTCTTATGTAGTAACATGTAGTTACCTATACAAAATCTGTTATATCTTTAGGCGTCCTTAATTTAGACTAGCTGTTTCCCACAGTTTCACCCACGTTTATGATTACTCCGCTTTGTAGCTTGTTAGGCCGAATCAATTATTATAAAAATGGTCCAGTAGTTACCTTATCACAAATATAAATACATATTAGGTCTTGAACTATGCAATTGCTGTTTATGCCCTACATCTAATTTCTAAACACAAAGGTTATTTATTTTTATAAATTGCATACTAAATAGACTACATACATATATTATTAAAACGTATATAAAAAGACTACTTAAAACATCTATAATAAACCATTAAATATCAATAACCATTAAAAAACATCAAATAGACACTTAATAATTGTTATTTGATGTCCCATTCACAATAATTACAAAATGGATGATGTTTTCGTTAGTTTTAGACATTACACAATTTGTGACACAACCACAGTGACCTAAACACAAGGCACTATGAAATAGTTAGTGTGGGCACCACAATGTTTCTGATTTTCTTCATACAAAGAGGCAACCTATAAACCTCTATTACTTCCTGTAAAAAGTAATATTCTATAAGATTGAACTAATCTTATTTCATATTTATTTCAGTAGTGGTATCCTGGGCAGAATGAAGATGCTTTGCTGTGTAGGTGCAACTAATTACAACGGGTGGGCTTGCAGCTGCTCCGGCAACGTAAGATGAAGATACAGAGAGAAGCATGCACACTGCTGTGAGGTAATGGAGGTCTACTCTTTCAATATATGTTTTATTTTGCACATCTTCATCGCTTAGGTTTAGCCAAAGTAAAAAAGAGGATGTATCTATTAGCTATTATCCTATAATGTCTTTTGATTGTGAGGAGATGTCTAAAGCTCGAGATTGACACGTTAAAAATAAAAGAGATTTATTCAGGGTTATTGTGTCGAGTACTCCTTACTTATGAGAACTTCTTGTTATTTCATATATGTAATATTATTTTCACAATATTAGAATGTAGACTCAAATTGCTGGAAGTCTGTTAAGAATATTGTCTTGTGTGTGTTTTTCTGTTGCTATTAAGTACCCTTCTGTTGCTGAGAATGGTACTTCTTAGGTCCTTGTCCTGCAGTGGGATAGATTTAATACAAAGTTGATATAATTATTATAAAAATAAGAATTGTATATGAACCTACTTGAATAGTTTTATGTTGTATCCTATTACAATTACTATATTGTGTTTAACTCCTTGCGTGTCCACATGGTGTTCATAAACGCAAAGGACGTTCCTTTCACTTTTTTTTTTGCTAACATTCAACAGGGGTAAAAATACATTATTATTAACATAATGGCTGAAATACTATAACAAAATAAAAATATAAAATGGTAGAACATATCACTAACCTCACCCAGCAAAATTAGAATTTTCTGAGACTTTTTCCCTTAGTGCCCCTAAGGCTACACATCAACCCATAAGTTGTTAACACCCTAAGGCTACACATCAACCCATAAGTTGTTAAGTATGATGTGAAGAAGACACCAGTATGTACCATTTAAGCCTGTGTAAAAACCTTGCCAGCATGTTTCTAAACAATAAATAATTATTTCTTTTAGCTGCTGTAGATTGATTATAACTTTATACCTACTTATATTGTTATTTTTTTTGCAGTTGGTAATGAAATAATTGTACCCCGTACACTGGAAGCATTGCTGCAGATGCTATATAACATGCTGTTCATATGGAGTAAGTTTTTAATTCTATAACTTTTTCCATAACATTTTCTTAAGACAACTTCTATACTAGGTATAATTCTTGTATCGCAGGGGACATTACAAACAAATCAATAGACATAAAGAACAGCCAGCCACAGAAACTCTATTTGGGGATAACACAAATTTCCAAACCAACAACAGTTGCATTTATTCTGTTTACTTAAGTATTATAATGTTATAATTTTCAGGTCGAGGATCACCGTACACAAGATGGCGCTGTTGGCAGTTGCAAACATTTGTCTCGTGTAATGGCCGCTGCTGATCATGATAGCTTGTTTTATGTCAAGTGTTCAAAACTATTTCTGTTGAATAGGTAAATGTGAGAAACCAGATTGGGTTAATTTCTGCTCATTTTAACATATCACATTTTAATATTGTTTTAGTATATTTGTTCGCGACAACGTTAATATTGACTTTAATCGTGTTATCGTGTGTGAATACATAAGTGTGACGTATAAAGTTTACCGTTATAATAGTGCCGAATTACGTCATATATAGACTTGAAAAGTGTAGATAAATAGTGTAAGTAATATAATATTATGTTTCTTTTGTATAGTTTAAAGAATATCATGTTTAAAGCATAAATATTGCCAATAAAATGCATTTTTACCTGAAGTTAGGTATGTTAGGGTTCCTAGGTCTTAAGTTTTTAATAAAAGGTTTCACTTGTGTGTTTTATTTTATACACTAATAAAAGCACTACAACATACTGAAGGAATCATATTCCTACATAATATAGTTAAAAAGTTATTACACTTTTTCTGATATAAATGTTACAGCAAAATAGATTTTTAGCCTAAAGCGCAATACACATTGAGCCCGCCGGGCCGCCGACATATGTCGGCAACTTTTTGTCGGCGGTCTAGTTGGCGGCTTCACTTATGGCGCATTTTCATTAGTCGATAATTCGGTGTGCGTTCGCGCAGCGGAATGTTGTTGAATTTAAAGATATTAATTATGCAGATATTTAGTGTATGACGTCGTATAATTGTGTATGGTAAAAAAAAAATTGTGTACGCAGCCATTGTGGAGAAATTCACCAAAAACTGAGTGTATGTGTGTACTGAGGGCCCACTTTTATTTTTGCGGATTTTTGCAGTTTAACTAACAATAGTGATTAGTAAAAGTTGTGGAAATATTTGTAAAACGAATATTAAAGTTTGTAAAGACTTCATTCAAAAGATATCCTTAAGTGGGTCCCTCGGTTCACACACATTAGCTCCCAAATCTAGATATATAATGAATTCACCAACAAATTTTAGTTATAGACCTTTAGTAAAACATGAATAAACATCTACACAACATTAAAAAACCTAATGTGAATAGATAATAAAAAAATACAAACGCCTTTCTGTGGTCCCTGAGGGACCACATTAATTTATGTCATAATTAATAGATTATAACATGAACATTACATATTCATAAGCCAATCTTTAGTAAAAATTACAAGAGAAATTTTAAAACTAAAGAAATATCACAAATATTGGTAAGTATTGTAAACTTTACGTTTTTGTTGGTGGGCCCTCAGTTCACACACTACGCAAATGCTAATTGTTTTTAAAATATAATTAAATACAACAATTACAAAAATAGAGCCTTTCAGTGCTTAGTAATTTTTTTATACTATCGATCTGTATTTATCTTATCACTGGTTTTGTTTTTGTTTTGTCATTTTTACATTTTTATTAATTTTCATACTAAGTCTGGTATAGGGTGTCCACACTTAAAGAAAAGCACTGTTCATGTATTTTAAGATCATTTATTACTAGGATATTGTACAAGTGATAGGTTATATTATTTATAAGCTACAATCGTATATAATCATATTGAAAATTAAATTGAATAAATGATGACTTATTGTTGTTTGCTCTGTGGTTTGACATCAATGAGACCATATGAAATCACATGTAAAAACATTGTCTCCTTACTGCTTTCAAAAATTCTACTACAGTTATCATCGTAACACTGAATTTTGTCATTTACTAATGAGTGGCATTTGTAATGGCCAATGCCACCTTCAACTAAGGGAGGGACAAATTCGATTGCTCCTATACATGAATAAATTTTACCCTTAACTATTATTGAACGAGGGATATCACATAAAAACTGTTCATTAGTACCGTTTAAATCAAAGCATATGAATTCTGACAAGTCATGTTTAAAATATACCTTACTTTTGCAATACACGCATTCTCTCGTTTCTTCATCAAAAACAACTGCTTGCTCTAAACAACTTATACCGAAAATCTGAATGATATTTAAATTTAAACACAAAAACATAATATCTCGTTTGAGAGCAGGCATTGAACAAAACAAGTTGGAACAATGTTTTGTAAAGACTGCACTTCTGAAACTTTGAAGAGGAAATCGTTCGATAATATTTGTAGCGTTGCATTCACAGTGATATATCAAATGATCTCCTGCCCTGGAAGGCGGTGTTTGCAAATATAGTTGAATAATTTTTGCCCTTAACATGTAAATATCGTTGTCTTCACAATCAATATCAGACAGCTTATTTATGTATTGTAAAATTATTTTTTCTTGTAAAGCATCGATTAGATTTTTAATATATACGTTTTCCTTGTACCCTAAACTAAGCATATACATGACTGAATCAAAGGCACAAGTATTTTTAATTTCCACGTAATCAGAATTAACGCGCACATAGTCACAAAGGTTTCCATTTTTTTAAAACTTTAATTTATGCACAGATTTTTCTTTTACAAGCCTACCCTGCCCTTTCCAATTTTCAACGAATGACGGCTGATCTGCAAATATAGAGTCCTCGTTAAAATCTTTCATTTTTGGTATTAGTTCTGATTCACTTATTTCCCTGTGATCTTTCAGTGATTGTTGGTCCAATGATCTACATTGTCTAGTCACATTTGAGGTTGTCGTGTACTTCGTTTTTTTCTGACATTTTGTTTTCTTCAACGCCAATTTCCTTTTCCTCTTTTTTTTATCGACAGTACATTTATTAACAATATCATGATGTAAATCACCAAAGGCCAATTTAATTTCTCCGTCAGTATATTCTGCATGAAGTTTTAGGAATTCATCCACTCTGTATTTTTGTACTTTAGTTTTATATACGAGGTGTTTCAAAGTCTTAAAATGGCTTTCAATTCCTGATGAAGATGGTGCTTTATTATCCGATTCGAAAAGTGAGCATGCTAAATTAGACCACAACGGAAGTTTCCATAATATTCTTTTGAAAGTAGAAATAAACGGAGGGTAGTAATATTCATTCCTGTTGTTTGATATTATGTTTTTGTTTTGTCTTTTTACGTCTTCAACAACAGTATCAAACCAAACAGTGAATTCTAAATCATCAGCATTAAGTGCGTGAGCATCATGAGATTCATTTTGTTCTACATTTTCAGTACCTAAGTTAAGATCTAACTCAATTTTATGAATTAATTTATTAAGACGGCTTTTTGCGGTTTCGTCTTCAATGTTCGTACTATAGTCGCCATCGTACTGGGTGAGTGCAACACTAATAATATCAATAATAGTGTTTTTAAGTAATTGATAATTTTCACATTTTTTTTAAAATAATACGCACTTAATGTAGAAATATTTCAAACGTAAATCAATTTTACTATCAAAACTGCGATGAAGATTCTTGACGAAATGACTAGTATCCAACCTGATAAATGCTTTTGGTTTGGTGTCATTGTAAGAAAAATTACCTTCAAAAACAGAAAATAAATGTTGAATATATAGTTTTGTGCAAGAATATAACGCGAACGCCTGAACACAAGCAGAAATCAAAGCTGCAGAATCGTCTATAATGACTTCTTGCGGTGGATTATCTACAAAAGTTAACCATTTTTTTAAGCAATATAATATAGTATCCTGGGAATGTGAATCAGTTACCATCTAAAATGCGGGAACAGATTTCAATTTTTCGTTTCCTGTTATAAGTCCTGCATAAAGAAACATTTTTTTTGTAAGTGGAGTCCTATCAGGAAGGTATATGGTTTCGAAAAAAGACCCAGTAGCATCAACTGTCAAGGTAACTTTTGAAAATTTAGCCTGATAGGTATTATAATATTGGATTTGATTATCAGACCAAAACAATAAACGAAAATTCGGAAAAACACACATTTCGCGTATTTCTTTTTTATCGTCATCGATGGATTTCGCCATTATTAACAATGATAAAATTTGATCAGAATGGGGCAAAGGTTCCTTTCTACCGTCAGATTTAATTTTTCTAAAAGCTGCAGATGAAGGGAGTATTGGTGGAGTTATATTATCATCGGTAATTAATTTCGAAGCCAAAATGTTTCGGACCAATACTGATGGTTTATTTTGTAATTCTTTAACCAGTTGTCGTCTCCTATAAGGTGTTAATTTTGATTTGATATTTTTTTTGTGTTCATATAACCCATCAAAATTATTAATTGTACAAGTAATTTTGAAAAGATTTTCAGTAGTAGTTTCACTATTTACAACAATCTGTGCACTACACTGTGAGCACTTACCAAATAACTGTATGTAATTCTCACGAATACAACCTTTTTTAAGAGTTAATGTACAGGGTAATTTTGAGTTTACCCATATTTTTTCTTTTAACATACAGCTCCATTTGTATTTTGGTAATGTTTTATATCTTCTGTATGATGACGAACCAGTCCTCTTCTTAATCCCCACCATTGGTTGTATTTTCTTCCAATCATAGACGTCCAGATAAAAAGAAAATGTTTTTGAAATATTTTGTTTCTTAGTGATTGCTAAATCCGTTGATAATGGTGGACTGTTACACGACGCTGATGGCAAAGTTTCGACATTATTAGACTGTTGGTAATCTGTGGCAAATATATTATCTTTTTGCCGCTTAAATGATAAATATAAAGCCATGGGTGACATTTTATGGTCAAGTTCTTGGGACATTAATGTAAATATTAGATCATTGTATTTAATATTTGGATCTTCCAAGCGTTTGGCATATTTCAAAAATATCTCTTTCTGACGTCCATAAGGTACATTTGGTGGCCGACCCGCAGAATTGTTATCACTGCACAATACGACATATATTATTGTTAGTGTTTATTCCTTTTAACACGGAATTAAATAATGATCAAATTGTACTTTGTATCAAGTAGGTACTTACCAGATAAACAACAGGGAAAACAGTAATATTAATAACAAATCCATTCCCACTGCTTCGCAATAATAAAATTGGTAAAATAATAGCACAATGAATTGGATTGGTAAGTAAATTTGCCACGGAAACACAAATGTTTAAAATTAATACGCGTAAGTGAGCGATATCCCGACAAGCAACAAGCTGACAGTTTAACGTCCGCAAATAAATGAAAATTCTAAACTACCCACATACAACAACAACTGTTCATTTTTATTTCACACTTTACGACTATGCAGGAACTTTGAAACTTAACGTATGTAATGGTTCTTAAAACAATATTATCTCTTCAGAATCAGAATCAGAATCATTTATTCGCTATAGAAATGGTTGACAAAAGTTGTTACATGTATAATTAGTACACATTTCACCCTTACTAGGCATGCGAAAATTTAAAGAATGAAATTACATAAGTAGACAATGTTTACGTTTATAAAAAGTCAAATAAGATAAACAATTCGTTAATAACAATGTAATAAAAAATATTACGAAAATGAAACTAATATCAAATAATAAACTCATACATAATCAAATCAAATTAAATTAAAACAATCATATAAAATGTCTTGACTACATGGACAACCTACTACTATGGAAAACCTAATTTGTACATTTTTGATAAAATAACAATGAAACCAGCGATAAGATAAATACAGATCTATAGTATAAAAAAATTACTAAGCACTGAAAGGCTCTATATTTTTGTAATTGTTGTATTTAATTATATTTTAAACAATTAGCATTTGCGTAGTGTGTGAACTGAGGGCCCACCAACAAAAACGTAAAGTTTACAATACTTACCAATATTTGTGATATTTCTTTAGTTTTAAAATTTCTCTTGTAATTTTTACTAAAGATTGGCTTATGAATATGTAATGTTCATGTTATAATCTATTAATTATGACATAAATTAATGTGGTCCCTCAGGGACCACAGAAAGGCGTTTGTATTTTTTTATTATCTATTCACATTAGGTTTTTTAATGTTGTGTAGATGTTTATTCATGTTTTACTAAAGGTCTATAACTAAAATTTGTTGGTGAATTCATTATATATCTAGATTTGGGAGCTAATGTGTGTGAACCGAGGGACCCACTTAAGGCAATATATCTTTTGAATGAAGTCTTTACAAACTTTAATATTCGTTTTACAAATATTTCCACAACTTTTACTAATCACTATTGTTAGTTAAACTGCAAAAATCCGCAAAAATAAAAGTGGGCCCTCAGTACACACATACACAAAACTGATTCCGCTGGGCGAACGTTGTCCTGGCGGAACTTATTTTAATCCATAGACTTTAGAAGAAAAGAGGTGTGTCCAAAAATTAGTGTGTATTTGTGTGTAATTGTGTATGTATGAATAAAATGAGTGCATGCATAAACTTCGGAGAAATTCAAGTTTCCGCTACGCGAACGTTTGGCCATTAGCTAGTTTTCATATAAAGCGCTTACATAGAGAGCTGTAGATTTTTACATAGGGTAAGGTACCCAAATATGTGTCCGTTTCGACTGCTCGGCCACTATGTCGTAGAAAAAAAAAACTTATGTCAGCATTTCGAAGGAATTTGTAAAAGATGAACAGTGAAAACCGCAAATTCGAAGAGTCAATAATCAGAAAGTTATGTGGGTTTAACCGTGGCCGCGCAGTCCGCATGAATTCAACTGCGCGGCCACCAGTTCTCTTAAACGGAGCGTTGTAAAAGTCTAATTCCTTTTGCTAATCACTGACAGGATTTCTAAGAAAATGTAGATCATAAAAATAATGCCCTACTGTCTGTAGTTCACGACCTACATCACTCCAAAGTTTGGCCGCGCAGTCCGCACAAAGCGAACCGCGCGGCCACCAGTTCTCTTAAACGGAGCGTTGTAAAAGTCTAAGTTTTTTTGCTAATCACTGATAGGATTTCGAAGAAAAAATACATTGTAAAAATATAGCTCTAAAGTTTGGACTTCTCGTTCCACAACACTCACGTAATGGCGAACCGCGCGGCCACGTGTTTCTTAAAGTGGAGCTTAAACGGAGCTTGGTACAGGTGTCTTTCTTTTTGCTAATCACTGATACGATTTCGAAGAATTTGTAAACATCATGAATGAAGTTCTAATGTTTGAAAATCGCGAGTTACAGAACTTATACCCTGTAACTAGAGTTAAAAGAAGGGTGACCATGATTTACGATGCGCTGACGAGATATTCCCATATAAGACGTTTTCATTGTCACGTATATTTCTATACTTTTTATCGTAACATGCAAATAGTTTTAGTCTTTTGGTTTGAAATTGAGTAGAGAAGCTAATTAAAAGGATATAAAGAAAAAAATGTCATCGATTGATTTATATTTCTATTTCTTAAGTAATAGATAAAACATAATATTACTATAAACTATAAATCACATAATTTAAAAATCACAATTCGTTTTCATATTTATAATTACAATTTAAAAAATAATTGCTTATTTTCGTTGTTGTAACGATTAAGATCATAACTATATAAGCTAAAAAAAGTAGCTTATTTAAAAACTACACTAGATATACGAGAGCAACATCATGTACCTATATAACATAAAATTATAAGTTTGTAAGTAGATAAAGTTTTATTAAAGTATACTTTAAATCACCTAATTCAACAATCACAGTTCGTTTTCATATTGCAATCAGAATTTAAAAACAAAATCTGACTTACGATAACAACAACATTTCTAAAACTTAAAATTATACAACTTACACCTACCTACCAATCACAGTTTAATTTGTTATTGTACTTACAATTACAATTTAATCAAGAAATAACGACCTACGTTTTTGTATCGATTAACCTTTTGGACGCCATTGTCACATATACGTGACAAACGAAATCTAGCCCTCAACGCCAACGTCACATATGTATGACAAAAAATACGTCGCACCTTAACATAAAAATAAACAATAAAACTAAATAAAACATTACTTTTGTGGTTAAAGAAATATCAGGGTCATGAGTAGGGTTTATTAGAAAATTTAAGACGAAAATAAAAACACAGTTGATATTCGATAAAGTTTTGGAATCCCTATACTTCTGAAGGTCACTTTACAGTAAAAGTGGCTTGGCGTCGGGGGTACGGCGATACGTTTATACTCTGGCGTTCAAAAGGTTAACATCATAATATTTTTATTACAAACAAATCAGTCATACTATAATCGTTATAGCAAAACTTACTACGATAAAATCACAAAATATTCCTATACCATGTAAATCACAGTGAATTTCGATATAAGCCTACTATTATCTAACATTTAACAAGTCTCTATATAATAAAAATCTAATTTTAGCTCCACTTTAGAGCAAAATTCTCACCTATTATCATGTAACTTAACTACCAATAAGACCATAAGTTAAATTGTGCAGTGTTATGGGCTGCACTGAACTTTCATGAGTTTTGTTTCGGTTGTCGTCATAACATAACCATTGGTCGTCGATTAAGCAATGACACTTGTAATGACCGATATTGCCAACACATGGAAGAACATACTCTAACGCACCTATCAACTTGAATGTTTTACGTTCCGTTATTTTTATATAACGTGGTATTTCATTAAGTATAATGTTTTGAGTACCATTTAAATCAAATAAAATAATATTATTTAATTTGTATTCGTATTTAATGCTTTTGTTATTGCATTCTAAACAATGTTTTAATTCTAAATTATCGATAACGATGGCGTCTTCTAAGCTTCTGATACCAAACATGTTAATAATATCGAAATTGAGAGAAAGAAACACAATGAATCTTGTTACATTTTTCTCATTACAAAAAGGCGTAATACATTTTTTACTTCTTTCTGCACTAAACAAGAAATCAAAAAGTATATGCTCAAACACAAAAGCCATATTACAATTACATTCGTAATAATTGTTTTTTTTTTGGTAATAGAGTGAAACAATGTTTTCTCTTAGCTTATATGCTTCCTTTTCATTTTGATTTTGGGCTAATATATTAATAAAATCACGAATTAAACTATTTTCACAAGAGTTGAAGACTTCGCGAATATAATTGTTTGTTTGGTATCCATGTGCCAGCATAAAAAACACAGAATCAAACGCGCAGGTGTTTAAAACATTTTGTTTAGATTCGATTACATTTCCATTTTTTTAAAATAAGATTGAAGTAGATGTTATTTTATGAGTTTCATATCCCTCACCCTTCCAATTTTCGGTATACGAGGGCTCCTCAGCAAATATCGAGTCGGAAGTGAATGTCACGGCAGCATTTTTTATTCTTTTCTTTATGCTAATGCTTTTAACTCGCTTTAACTTTCGTTTTCGGGATTTAGAACTAATATTGTGTGGAATATCATTCAGACTCTTCAAACTAACTTTGGTTTCTCCTTGCAGAAAATTGTAATGAATATTCAAAAACTCATCAATATTATATTTGTGAGTACGAGTCTCAAATAACAAATGCTTTAGTGTTTTGAAGTAACTCTCTACTGAGGAGGATGTAGGCGACTTATTTTGTGTATCATACAAAGGACACATTACGTTACTCCACAATGGAAGCTTGATTAGCAATCTTCTCAAAGTTGATGTTAGGTGGGGCAGATAATATTTGTTGCGTGTTTCAGTCGGCGTCTGAAATAAGCTTTTTTGTTGCTCAACGATCTCATCAAACCAATACATTATATTATCTTCCTCAATTATTAAGGTATCGTGATAGAAAGTTTCTCTTTCACCGCCATATTCGGGGACCGGATCTACCGTAGCGAATAATCTCTCCTTCATATTTTGCATTGCTAAGTCCCAAGCTTTATTAGTAGTGTTATAGTATTTGTAAGTGCATATTTTGACCATATTTGAAACTATCATTTTGACTTCATCAAAACTTTCAGATCTTTTTATCAATAAAATACATCGAATAAAAAACATTTTAATTGGAGTATCCACGTTTTGAAAACAAGGTAAATTGTAAACATTTTTAATAAAATGGCTGGTGTCTAACCTAAGAAAAACTTCTGGTAAGTTTACACTAAGTTTTCTCAACACTAAGAATGATTGTCTCAGATAGTTTTTCACTGTTATAGATGTTGTAAAAGCATCTACATTTGCAGCAATCAAAGCAGACGAGTCGTCAGTTACAACTTCGTTAGGAGCGGTATGTATTTCCTTATACCATCTTTTTAACCAGGATGATATGGAATCTGCAGTATGAGTGTCC
This sequence comes from Catocala sponsa, assembly GCA_963564715.1. Lineage (NCBI taxonomy): Eukaryota > Metazoa > Arthropoda > Insecta > Lepidoptera > Erebidae > Catocala > Catocala sponsa. The sequence goes on along the minus strand of OY751346.1, from coordinate 5,393,562 downwards.
GCTATCATTTGAAATATCGCTTGAGATTTTATCGTTTTTGAAGTTAGCATACAAACGTATAGAAAGAGTCGCTTAGTTAATGTTGATCCATCAGGAAGTTTTATTGGGTGAAAGAAAGATCCCGTGGCGTCTATAGTGATAATTACTTCCTGTGGATTTTTTTCTAAAAAATCTTTGTAGAATTGATTTTGTTCTTCAGACCAATAATACATGTAAAAATTCGGGACAAGTTTTATTTCGCGAATCAAATTTTTAAAACTTGGCAACATTGACATCATAAGTAGGCTTAAAATGGGATTGGCATGCAAACGATTACTTTGTCTCTTCTCGTGCTTTATTTTCCGAAGAGCGTTCATTGTAGGAAGTATGGGAGGGATTGCATTATCTTTATACTTAATAACTTTTGAAGCTATTTCTTTATGAATTACTGTGGCAGATTTGTACTGTAATTTCTTTGCAAGTTGATTTCTTTTGTATGGTGACATCTTAGATTTCAGTTTTGGATTATGCGGAACTAAGTTATCTGTATTAAAAATTGTACATTTTATAGTTGCTGTTTTGTCTGTTAACTTTTCGCTACATATTTCTACAGTGCAGCTGCATTGTGTGCATTTCCCTTTTATTTTCACATTATCTTCTGAGTCAATTAATTTATTCTTGAAAGTCCACGTGCAAGGTCGTCTCGAGTACTGCCATATTTTTTCTTTGAGTAGATTGCTCCACTTGAACTTAGGCAATGTTTTGTATTTCTTGTGTGTCGATGTAGTTTTTAGATCTCGTCTTATATAACGAACAGAAATTGGTTCTACTTTTTTCCACTCATGCTCATCTAGTAAGAAAGAAAATTGATTTGTATGCTTATCATTAATTTCACTTTTTGTCGTTGAAGATGTCGTGCTCCGACACGATGGAGAAGATAAAGAACTTTCTGTCGTCGTACTTATATCAAAAACTTTATTGTAATTTCTCTTTAGCCACGAGTACAACGCAAGCGGTGACATATCGTGATTTATTTCTTCTGAGATAGTATGAAATATAGGATCATTATATTTAATTTTTGTGTTTATGCAGTCTGTGGAATATTTTATAAATATTTTTTTTAGCTTGTCTTCGTTGACTCTCAGTTTACGTCCTTTTCTACCCATCGTTCTGAAAAAAAATGCGATGTATTAGTGGTAAGAAGTGGTCCTCCGGCCAGCTACGGTAACAACGCGAGCTTTGACGCGAGTTTGCCGCTTTAGTGGAAGTCTGCCGCGGACGAACATTTCCTAGGAAGTTTTATATTTGGTATCTATTTGTTTATTCCTTTAATATAATATCGAATTCATATGAGTTTCAATCCTTTTGGCAATGTATTTCGAGGGCTTAGAATTGACCTACCGAATAGGTAAAACATTTTTTTATGATAATGGTTATAATGTTGCATTAAATTTAACATATTATCCACTGTATTCAACTTTCAATTTAACAATACCCACCTTAAACTGTAGGCATGCAATAAAGAATTGGGAATTACACGCATGTTCCAATACATTACATTTTATTAATGTTTTGAATAAGTACTTACCGCTTGATTGATAAAACTTCCTTGTGTGATAAAAGCAACAGTATTAAAGACAATTAGTATAGTCACAATACAATCCTATGAAATAACTATGAACTATCTAACACTGCACTGATAAACACGGGCGCACTCTGTAACAACCGAGACTGAATAAAAACACTATACAGAGTCAAGCTCCGCGGGGCAGGGCGGGACCCCTCCCCGCTGATATTGTAGCCATTTTGGGAGTCGCTACAGACGCAACTGGGTAGGTGCTTACCTATACTCTCGAATGAAAACATACCAACGCAAGCGCACAGTGACTTTTTTAGGAAGTTATTTAAAACAGCTTACATCTTGGATATGAAACGCATGGACTACTGCAATAGGTAAACGTCATCATTATAAAATAATTAAGTTTTATAAATAAACACTTTAGGAAGATATTATATTTTTGGCATTCCTTTCATTCGCAGACAGGACAGATGTTTCATATAATTTAATAATTTAACTAATATTATAAACGTGAAAGGTTGTAATAATGTGTGTGTGTGTGTGTGTGTGTGTGTGTTTGTTGCTCTCACGCAACAACTACTGAACGGATTTTTCTGAAACTTTGCAGTAAAATAGCTTACATGTCAGAATAACACATGTGCTATAATTTATATAGATATAGTGTACATTTTTCAAAATATCACGATAAATAAAAAATTAAAATGTAAAGTATGAAAAATCTGTCTTTTGCGAGCTAGCTTTTATTTTACCCTATACTTTTTTTTGAGGCATCCTACTTCCTACTAATATTATAAACGTGAAAGTTTGTAATAATGTGTGTGTGTGTTTGCGCAACTACTACTGAACAGGTTTATAAAAACGTTTAAATACGCGCGGGCGAAGTACTTCGAACGTTGTACATCACGTTAGAAACATCAAAAATAACAGCCCCTATTTAATGGATTTTATTATTATACATATAAACCTTCCTCTTCTATCACTATCTATTAAAAAAACCGCATTAAAATCTATACATAGGGATATAGGGAGGGACAGAAAAAGCGACTTTGTATATTGTGTAGTGATGATATATTTATACTATGATATTGAAATGGAAAAAAGCCTGGATTCACACACTATAAATCTTGGTCACCCTATTTTTTCCTTCGATTATAGGTTTTAAGTTCTGTAGGTCTTGTAGTTCTTAATTATAGGATTTATTTATACTGTCTACATATTCTTCGAAATGGTGTCAGTAATTAGCAAAAAGAATGGGACTTCTACTAAGCTCCGTGTAAGGTCTATTAAAAAAAACTCGTGGCCGCGCGGTTCGCTTTGTGCGGACTGCGCGGCCAAACTTTGGAGTGATGTAGGTCGTGAACTACAGACAGTAGGGCATTATTTTTATGATCTACATTTTCTTCGAAATCCTGTCAGTGATTAGCAAAAGGAATTAGACTTTTACAACGCTCCGTTTAAGAGAACTGGTGGCCGCGCAGTTGAATTCATGCGGACTGCGCGGCCACGGTTAAACCCACATAACTTTCTGATTATTGACTCTTCGAATTTGCGGTTTTCACTGTTCATCTTTTACAAATTCCTTCGAAATGCTGACATAAGTTTTTTTTTTCTACGACATAGTGGCCGAGCAGTCGAAACGGACACCCCAAATATTGGCACTTTAAGCAGCTACTTCACAAAACTGATTAAATTTGCATGTAAAATTATATTTTAATGAAGAAAAAACCATTTATATTGGCCTTCTAATCTTTGAAGAACATTATTAAGGACTTGTCATTCATAAATTAAATCGTTTTAGTTAATATATTGTACCTTTTCAAAAAATACCCTAAATACCAGTTACCGGCATAGCCAAACCTTATGTTGGCAGTGAGTGTTACCTATTATTGTCACTATGCTTGCAAGGCTGAAAAATATTTGTTAGGTCTCATGTAGGACTTATGTAAGTGCATTCTACGATACTTTTTAAGGAATTTGTATCACTGATAATCTGAAATAAACAATGTACGTCAGGCTGGCCCGGCCCCATGGAATTTAATAATGAGATTGTTATCAATCCAATGTACCCGGGTATACTAATATATGTAACACCTTCATTTTCAATGTAACTCTTTTTAAAAGAAATTACGTGCACTTCTTAGTGGCCGGGCCAGCCTGACGTTTTCAGCCCGGCCACCTTGTTTCCCACTAATCTACAAAAAATACTGGCAATATTGTGCTACAGATGAAATATACCCTATAATTTATGCATATGTAACACAAAATCGAATCCTAAAATGCAATAGCATACGAAATATTAGCGGTTGCAGGTGGCCGGGCTGAAATTATTTCGTTACTATAAAACAGTAAAACTGCAACACCTACCAAAAAATAATACCAGTACATAATGAGATATAGAGATATAGAATACATGTAACGCTTGCATTTTAAATTATAATACATATTTAGAAAGAATAATCACTTGAAATTATATTTCAGCCCGGCCACCTAAAAGCGGTAATATTCCCTAAAATCTTATGCTAATTTGTACAGTAAAACCTGATACAGCTATGAAATGAAAGTTACATTCGTTTTGTTTTAGTCGTATACCTTTAAGCCTTCTGTTTGACTAGATTATCAAAATCTGAGAAACTTTCCGAAGAGTGACTATCATTTATTAACTAATTTCAGGACATTTGGTTTGTTGAGTGAAACAAAATTGGTAATTGTCATATTTTTTTAATAATCATTTTTGAAATTAGTTAGACAACATTTGTACTTATATTAATTAGGTACTATAACAATTGTTAATTATAAATAATGTAAAAAAAGGTTACACATTGATAATAACACAGTTATCAAAAAATTATAGTAATATCAATATTACCTTAACATCGAACATTCATTCATTCAGAATATTAGAAGATAATTTTTGGTTAAATACTTATTATACCTTGGTAAAAAATCACAGATTTTCATAATGATTTTTACATCAACTTTGAATTTAAGGGTGAATCCCACTATTTCCATTATGTATTTCCATTGATGGAAATACTGGGACAGAGTCTCCCACTATTTCCATTGCGGGCGGCGCGGCGATTAAAAAACGCTGCATTGCCTCTTATGACGGCGTGCACATGGTAACTATATTTACATATTTCCTCTTTAGATAAAACCTCTTTCGAACATAGTGTCAGCTGTCATTATTATTATAGTTCTATTAATGCACTATTGCGTTATTGATTCATTGACTGAATAATAATAAAATGGGTGTATCCCACTATTTCCATGGAAATGCAAAATGGAAAAAGTGGGACAAGCGTTTTATACAAATTATATCCCATTATTTCCATTGCGGCAAAAAACCGCTAGTACCCGGAAAGAAAAACGGTAGTAAAACATTATTCCACCTAATCTGTTCATAAGGTACTGGTAGTTGACGAAAATGAAAAGTTATTTGTTTTTTTTGTTTATCCGTCTGTGACATTCATCATCGAGCCGAAGTGTCACCAGCAGAATTGTGCTATTAATTATCAAAAAGTAAGTACTCCAAAAAGTAAAATATTTGTGTGCATGAACATGGATGTTTGTCTTGGTCTGGGTGTTTCTATGTATAATATGTATGTATTTACAAAAAAAAGTATATATGTATGTTTATCCATTGTCTAGTACCCATAGTACAAGCTCTGCTTAGTTTGGGCTAGATGGTGTTGTGTGTATGTGGTAGAATATTATTATTATTATATTTTGTTGCAGTGGAAGATGAATACAGCCAGTCTATTTTAAGCAATTTTCCAAATGAGACACACAGCAACTCTGATAGAATTGAATATTTAATACGATTGCCAGATGGTCAATCACAGTTGAGGAGTACAAACTCCACGCTAGACATATATATATCAACTGGTACTCAAACAACTGCAAAATCAACGAAATCAATTTCTACTCAAACAAATCATCATGAAAGTGAACTCATCATTGATACCGGGAAAATGTTGGCTTGGAAGTATTGTAGGCGAGAAGACCAGGATAAATTTGTAAAAGCATACTTCAGAACCGTAACGTCTTTGATTGATTTAATAACGAATTAAATAAGAACTAAACTATGGACTAAAATAAATAATTATAATTGATACAAAAGTGCCATTTTAGTTAAAAAGTGACCAATTAATATTGTGCCATTAATCAAATTTAATTGTTCTTCAAGAATCATCATGTCTTTTTTCATTTGGTAAATTTCACGTTTTTTTGAGTAATCTTCATTCAATACGCTATCTTCATATAAAATATGGAGTAACTGTACTATGTTAGCATTAACAGGAACAAGTCTATTCAATTTCCGATTCCATGACTCTACCATATTGTTTGTGCGGTGGCGTTCTCCGAAAACGCACCAAACACGGCTAAAGTTATTTTTTAGCCAATAGTTCTCCATGTACGTCTTAAATTTTTTTTCAGCTTCACTATCACCCATCTCCGTTAGTATAAAATTCCATCCCTCTTCTATTTTATTTTCTGGCAATAACGGCAGCCTACATGAAAGTTGTAATATCATTTTCAAGTTAATAGACTTGTTCATGCCTATCGATTTTGCTTTTTTTGTCAATGATTTTACGAAATGAAAATAACATCCATTAATAATAGCGGCGGGAAACTTTTTTGTAAATGCTGTTATTAAAGCCCGTTCAAAATCTAAATTTACCTTTCTTAGGTTCCAATCAGGTATAGTTCTCTTTATCATATCCAATAATATGGAGTAAGTTTTACGGCTTTTACTCGATAAAAATGCATAAATTACGGGCACCACTTTAGTTTGATTCATGTCACTTCCCAAATCTACATGAATTGTTATTAATTGAATGAATGGAACAGGGCATGCGTAAAATGTACCATCCACAAAATAATTACCATTTTTCAATAGACCTCTATTTTCTTCTCTACAAAAAATTAAAATTCTTTCGTCGTCATTGTAGTCCGCAAGCAAAAAATTTCGGAACGGTAAAGGTACTTCAACATCTTGAACTCTCTTCGAACAGACTCGCGAAACGTTTAAAACTTTGTTTCGGTGTCTGTACAGTGAAGACTTCTTTTCATTATACTTTGGTAATGGTTTACCAAGTAAATGTACGCCTTGGTCCTTCAAAGAGATTATCGCGGTATTGTAAGCTTTAGGAACAGTTACTTTGCCTTGTGCAGCTTCTTCAAAGCATTTATTCATACAAACATTAATAGTAGATTGAATTTCATCCGGGACGCAGCCAGTACTGTGACAAACCGATGTTTTAATTTCCTTAGCCTTTAATAAAATTAGGAAAATTAATATAACGGCAGTAGAATATGTAGCTAAAACTATTATTAAAATTCTAAAGTAACTACGTAAAGTGCTGGGAACTTACTGGGGATACTGTTAGCGACCCTCGGCATTTAGTTTTATGGCGTTTGTTGCATTTCCATAAAGTATTATTATTTTTATAGACTATGTGTTTAGTATATTCATATCCCATGTGCAATAATACAACACCCTTCCCACTTTTTATAAACTCCATGAATAAAATTATTTTATTAGCACCTACAATCACATAAATATTAGTTCTAACTTTGATAGATAAAGGTATATCGTTCAATATTATTTGATCTGTTCCATTTAAATCAAAAGATATAATATTCTTTACATTATAGCTGGACAAAACAGTGCCCGGGCAATCGTGTTCACAATCCTTCGAAATAACGTCTATACAAATTGAGTCTTCTAGGGCTGATATTCCAAATGTTTTAATTACGTTCATATTAATGGGTAAAAATGGTACTGTTCTTTGAAGTTGAAATGCACATTTTTCTTCGGTACATATTTTTGTAAATAGAGCGCTATAAAATAATTCTAAAATCATTTGTTCAAACAAATTTGCGACATTGCATTCACAATTTATATCTATTGTATTTTTCGAGGATAGTTTGTAGTACTTTTTACATATGGTATTTCTTAGTTCGTATACTGCGGCTTCAGATATGTTTTTGTTACCTATAAATTGTATATAATTACATAACATATTATTATTATTTTCAGTCTGATCTATTTCTAATTTAAAGTTATTAAATGCAATATAACCATAAGCTATTAAATATGTAACAGCATCAAAACCACATGTATTTGTTAAAGTGGAACCAGTTACAATATTTCCATTTTTTATAAATTTTAACATTTTATAAATCGGTACGGTAACTGGCTCTTCAGCTTGTCCTTTCCAATTTTCTACAAAACTTGGCATATCACTGAAAATAGAATCTTGAGGAAATAACCGTTTTTGGTGTGTTCTTTTTTGACGATTCTTTTTGATTTTAATCTTTCGCTCTTGAAGGGGCGGTGCCTCATTATTTTGTAGTTCACTAGCAGCGATATTAAGCTCTCCATTTAAATGATTAATATGTATGTTTAGAAATTCGTCAATCCTGTATTTTCTTACTTTAGTTTTGAGTAATAAATGTTTTATTGTTTTAAAATAATCCTCTGATGCACTAGACGATGGATTTTTGTTTTTTGAATTGTATAATGGAGCCATAACGTTTGACCACATGGGCAATTTTCCCAATAAACGTTTTAGAGTAGATATTAGAGGCGGATAATATAATTTGTTGGGGCGTTCACAAGATTCCTCTTCTTGTTTATTTTTACAAGCAACAATATTATCAAACCATACCATAAAATTGCTTACATCTAAAACATTCTCCTCATTTAGGAATCTTTCTTCATCTACGTAATTGTGTGCGTTGTTAGAATCTTTTTTATCAATTGTAATACCTTGAATTCTTCTTTTCAAATTACAGTGGGCATCAAAGCAAATTTTTGAATAAAATTTAGTTAAAATAACAGTTAACATATTTTCAATTATCTCTCTTATGACTACGATACACTCTGCTGTTTTAATGTAAAGAATACAACGAACAAAGAAAAATTTTACATTTTCTGTTGTATTATTGAAGCACGAAAGATTATGAATAGTTTTGACAAAGTGACTTGTATCTATTCGCATATATACTACAGGCAAACTATTTTTATGTCCCTCCAATGCACTGTAAGAAGCTTCTAAGTAATCTTTTGTAGATTTATATGAAGTAAAGCATTGGATTGTAGCAGCAATCAAAGCTGAGGAATCGTCCGTGATTATTTCTGCAGGAGGGATAATTCCATTACTGGCCCATTTACCCAACCAATCCGCAATGCTATTTTTAGTGTGAGAATCACTAAGCATTTGTGAAATTGGAATAGATTTTAAAAAGCTATCAGCAGTTATTAATATAACATATAAGAATAATCTTTTAGTAAATTTAGTCCCATTAGGTAACACAATTGGTTTAATTATAGAGCCTGTGGCATCTAATGATATGGTTGGTCGACCATACTCTTGAACATATTGTTTGTAATATTTTATTTGTTCTTCTAACCAGTAGTAAATATGAAAAGTTGGTTTCATTAAAATTTCCTGAATTACGGAAGAGTATGTTGAAGTATTTGCCATAATGACAACAGATAATATTCGATTGGTATGGTACCATTTCTGCTTCCTTGTTTCATGACGTATTTGGCGTAATGCTCCGACTGATGGCAATACAGGTGGTTCCTTATCTTGAAATATCATATCATGACTCGCTATTTGTTTTCTAACTATTGTTGCTGAATCAAATTTTAATTTCTTAGATAATGTTCGTCTTGAGTACGGAGTGAGTCGTATTTTTTTTAAAGGATTATGCTTAAAATTTGGTTGAAGTTGATCAATTTCACATAAAAAATCAATAATATGATCAGTCTTATCTTTATTTTGAATTTTCACTGTTGCTTGACACTGAGTGCAACGTCCGTAGAATGTAATGTTAGCGCCTTGAATAACATGTCTTTTAAATGCTACAGTACAAGGTAACTTATAAAACTCCCAGAGTTTTTTTCTTAAAAGACCGGACCACTTAAATTTGGGAATAGCTCTGTACGTCTGATATCTTGCACTAGGTTTATTTTTATCGTGTCGTTTATACGTATAACTTAAGGGTTCAATTTTCTTCCATTCATGAACATCAATTGGAAATTTAAAACTAATTTGATGAAGTAAGCTTGCTTGTTGAATAACTGGAGAAGACCCTGATGATGATGTTGACGAAATTATAATACTATTGGTATTATCTTCATTTCTTTTAATGAAGCACTCATCTTTTGCCCGAGGTGAGTTCTGGTTGTTTAAAAAGTTTCTTCTAAAGCTGAGATATAGTGCTTTTGGTGACATCACATAGTTTATATCTTTTGCTATGGTATTGTATATAATAGAACTATATCTTGTCGTGGTGATCAAGCGTTTATGTTTCTCAAATATTTGTTTTTGAGCCACAATATCTAACGCACTACGTTTTCCCATGGTGTAGGCACGCTCAACTGAAATAAAATATATTCATTTTAACTATGGTTTCGTAATAGGTATTCATGTAGGCTAAATAACTACATTAATATTTATTTAAATACAAATTCCCTAAAAAGATAAGTGTATGCAGTAACATTTGCATGCATTATCAAGTATATACATAAATCTATTAAAAATATTTTAGCACCTAAGGAAAGAAAGAAAGAAAGAAAGCAAAGAATGTTCATAAGAATCAAATTTACTTTCACAAAACTTATAACTTTTGGGACATTAGAAATATATAAGATAGAATAGAGATGGGGAGAGGGGCGCGTGTCGCGGGACGAGGAAAAGAATGCGGTGAGCGAGGGACGTGGATCGCTGTGGCAGGCCGTACAAGGGGGAGTTACAAGAAGCGCGGGTACAGACGAACACCGTCAACGGTTGCCTGATTACAATGAATAATTCACTAAAATCCAATATATAAATCTTACAGTAATTAATAAGAAACTGATTAATTATTGATTTCACGAAATAAATAAGTACACAATAATAATAAGTAAATACATAGGGTAGGTACACAACAATAAGATTCACAAAAACTAAACACTTACTGTTAGTAAATCACCAAAATTATTACCTATTGACTATAAACGAAAGGATAAAATATATTTAGTTGATGGCATTGTATGGAGTTTTATTATTAAGTAAATGAGTGTTTAGATTTACTTTACTTTACCTGTATATTTTTTTAAATAATTACTTAGCTACCCATTAACATTGTTTGTCGATATATTTTAATTTATCAAAACTATGACTTACCTTAAAAACATCACATCACAAACAACTACACTGCAACAACTGATCAAATTTTACACTCACAGTAATATTAAAACGTAAAATATTATGTCAGAAGTGTTGATAACTACTGTCCGTCTAAAAAGAGTAGACAAATAATGAGGGCGCCACTGTCGTTTAACTGGTATCCCCATACTATATAATAACTGGTTTTGACACTTGCCAATTATTAATTGTAATTTTTCAAATGTTTATTCATATGTAATTTATTCATTTTTCAAATGTTTATATTAAGTTTTTGGATAAAAACTAGAATTTAAGCAAGAATTCAAATGAAAGCAAACAATGTTTACATTACAATGACAAGCGAGTGACAAGAATGACTTTTAATGAAGTGTTGCCAGCCACAGAATATAGTTAGTTCCACAAACATTAATTTCTACTCTTTTTAGACGGACTGTACACGGCTCTTGCGCATCTATTCTGTCTACTCGGGGAAAATATCTTACGACTTAGGTTGGGACGCGACACAGGCGCCGTCTAAAAATCGGTGGTAGCGTCTGTGAACTATTATCTTTGTATGGTTATGTTGTGAAGCCAAAAACGGAGAAAATATATATAGGTTTAGGTATTATGTATCCAACAATTATTATGTGTGATTTATACTACTTAGTTAATTAATAAAAATATCATAGTAACGCATTTTGTTTCACTCAACAAACCAAATGTCCTGAAATTAGTTAATAAATGATAGTCACTCTTCGGCAAGTTTCTCAGATTTTGATAATCTAGTCAAACAGAAGGCTTAAAGGTATACGACTAAAACGAAACGAATGTAACTTTCATTTCATAGCTGTATCAGGTTTTACTGTACAAATTGGCATAAGATTTTAGGGAATATTACCGCTTTTAGGTGGCCGGGCTGAAATATAATTTCAAGTGATTATTCTTTCTAAATATGTATTATAATTTAAAATGAAAGCGTTACATGTATTCTATATCTCTATATCTCATTATGTACTGGTATTAGTTTTTGGTAGGTGTTGCAGTTTTACTGTTTTATATTAACGAAATAATTTCAGCCCGGCCACCTGCAACCGCTAATATTTCGTATGCTATTGCATTTTAGGATTCGATTTTGTGTTACATATGCATCAATTATAGGGTACATTTCATCTGTAGCACAATATTGCCAGTATTTTTTGTAGATTAGTGGGAAACAAGGTGGCCGGGCTGAAAACGTCAGGCTGGCCCGGCCACTAAGAAGTGCACGTAATTTCTTTTAAAAAGAGTTACATTGAAAATGAAGGTGTTACATATATTAGTATACCCGGGTACATTGGATTGATAACAATCTCATTATTAAATTCCATGGGGCCGGGCCAGCCTGACGTACATAATAAACAAAATAAAAGCCTTTGTTAAAAGAAAAGTAACATTATATTTGTATAGGAACTTACCATAAATCAGTTGGAATGCTTATTATTACAGTGGTTTTATACTTTCTATAGAATATTAAAAGAAAACTAAAAAAAACTCTAGGCTTAAACAAAAAATAAAAAAATTTTAGCTTACGACTATTTAACCTCCTTAATTAGGTACATTTAAATCACAGCTCTAATCACAAATCTAAATAAATCTATCTAATTCTAAATTCACGTTAGTCATCTGAATCAGTCTCAGTCAACATTTTTTCTATCTCAGCTGCACTGTAATTTTTACTAGTCCCTGCTTTTTGGTTTTCTTTGTTAATGTTTTCAAGTGCAGTTTCCAATTTACTATTATCAAGTTTATAGAAATCTTCCGAAAATAAAATTTTGGTCACGTTATCTTTAGCTTTAGAGTTTTTTTTGTTATTCTTCATTACTTTCTTCTCTTTTTTCAATTTCTTTTGTTCTCTTTCTTCTTTTCTCTTTTTAACGCCTTCTGCTTTCTCTTCTTTAATTTTAATTTTTTCATTTTCCTGAGCTTTCCATTCGGCTGATGTTAGTACAAAAGGCGTCTTCTTGGTATTTTTTATCCCTTTTCTTTGTGGCGTTTTAGGTAGTACCAAAATATCTTGTAGTTTAATTATAGTATTATCTTTCTTAGCCAATGGTGCTTTCAGTTGCATTAAATTATTTTGATCTGCACCTATTTTGACATCTCCAGTTACTCTGATAGACGGTTTTTGGGGAGTTGTGTATATTGCTGATTGCTGCTGATTGCTCACGTATATTTGGTAGATAGAGGTTTCGGTAGATAGATGCGATGTGGATGGTTGTTCGATGCTTGGTACGTAAGTGAATGTTGGCTGTAAGATCGAGGCATGCTGTAAAGAAGTAGAGGCTTTTTGGGAAGATACGTGCTCCATGGATTCTATCTGATTGAATGCTTTTTGAGTGGATATGTCTTCTGTAAAATCATTTACTTCAGAGCATTGGACTATTTTATCAAAAACAACCTCTTGTGTAACAAAATCAAAACTTTGTTCAGCAACATTTTTGTTTGGAGAGTTATTGAAAATTATCTCCATATTTTCAATATCAAAATTACCGATAATTTCATTCTGATTTACTGTGTCTAAACTTGAGCTAACTTGCAAATCATTCTGAGACGTGGTAAAGAAATTCCAGATTTTCAATAAATAATCACTTGACTCCTCTGGCCTTAATTCTCTTTTATCAATCTTATGTATTGCACTTTCTCCCAACAATTTCATAAAGTCATCTTTGGTGAGCACCCGATTGTCTGTTACATGCCTGGGTTGCGTTAAGGCGGTGTTATTTTTATTTGCAGTTCCTAGGCATTTAGTATAATCTACTGCATCTGGATTAAAAGGACAAAGTCCAGTTGCTCTAAAACCATTTATAATTGTAGACGCTTTAAGACTTTTATCTATAGTATCTTTAAGTAATGGAACAAATTGAATTTTCGTTAACGCTTGAGATGGATTATTTCTTCGCCATTCTAGGACAGTTTTCTGCCATTGTGTTTTTAATGGTTTGAACGCGGCGACGTCTGCAGGTTGAAGGAGCCTAGTGCAGTTAGGATATAACGCTATAAGAATTATATTTAAACTAGTGCATAATTCACTGGTAGCAAACGTCAAGTGCGATTTGTGGCCGTCTACAAAAAGTATTACAGGGAATTGTGTGCCATTTTTAACGAGGTGTGGATGTAAAACGTTTTTAATATACTCAAAAAATACATCAGAATTCATCCATCCGTTATCACTTAAGCCTACGCCCCAATCTTCAGGAATCTTAGACGTTATCTCGCCAGGTAATCTTTTATAGGGAAAAATTACCATTGGCGGAGTAAGTTGACCATCTGCACCAAAAGTAAACATAACGGTTATGGAAGTTTTGGCTTGGGCGTGATCGACTTCGTAAACATTTTTTTCTCCCTTAGAGCTTAAAACGATACCTGTTTTTGGGCAAAGAACGAAATTGGTTTCATCACCATTGAATACTCTTGATGGGTCTGCTAAGATGTCATAGTAGTTATTTTCGGTCATATAAATCCTAATTTGTTCAAACCATCCTTTTACATCAGATTCAGAGACCGTGGAGCTGGCACCTGTCACGGCTTCTGGTGTTCGGAACGTGACAGTTGGATGTCTAGCTAAAAATAGTTTGAACCATTTCTCACCATTCTTAAAACTGCTGGCTCTTCCCGATTTATTGATAAAGTCTGAAACACTCTTTATCAAATCTTCTTTTCTCTTTGGAAACCCTTTTCTGCTACTAACTTTTATCCAGTCAACAAAAAGCAGTTCTTCCTCATCAGTTAAAATCGTGGGCGGACCGGGCTTAGAGCGATGGTCAGGATGTTTCATTCTAAACTGAATAGTAGACCGTGGTACGCTGAAGGTTTTTGCAGCGAGTTTTTTGCTCATGCCCTTTGATATTTCGTGAAGAGCTTTTTGTAGATTCTCTTCTGTGTAAATCTTCCGTTTTAAACATTTTTTAGAGTTTCTTTCTCTAGACTTCTTCAAACTAGGCTTCATTTTGAAAGTAACTGAAAAGAAGAAACTTTTATTGGCACCTTTTTAACCAATGATTGACACCCGTGCCTATGAATGGATTTCACATAATTGGCAGTGGGTCAACATTTGGATTGGTGTATCTAAAACTTTCGAAAATATTTTAAATGAAATTTAAATTCAATTTTGAGACAAACAAGGTATAATTTTCAATAAACTTAAATAACTTTAAATACCCTTTTATTGGCATGTGTGCCAATAAAATGGATAAACAGATTTTACGCATACCAAATGTTGGCACACCACAAATAACTAAAAGTTCGCGGTCAAATTAATAAAATAAAGTTTAAAAAAGGTAGTTTACATATTCAATAATAATACAACATGAAATTATATAATAGCAAAGTAAAAGATTTGCTATTTTTTTACAGATTAGGATAGCTCTTACCTTAGTGAAAAACGAATATTTTGTTTATTTTTGTCGCACCGGTCCCGACTTGTCAAACAGATGGTTAATGCGTCGCCATGTTTTAAGAAATAAAAAATGTGTGTTGCCAGTTGAGTAAAGAACTATAGTACGGTTTAATTTCTACTAATTTTTTTTTAGTGTGGCTGCAAAATATCTTAATTTTCTTAAAAGACTGGAACATGCCAATAAATTGGTAGAGTGCTAGTAATTGGATGGCTTACCCTACGTTGTTTTGAATTTGTTTATATTTGTTTAACCTTTTGGACGCCATTGTCACATATACGTGACAAACGAAATATTGCCCTCAACGCCAACGTCACATATGTATGACAAAAAATACGTCGCACCTTAACATAAAAATAAACAATGAAACTAAATAAAACATTACTTTTGTGGTTAAATAAATATCAGTGTCATGAGTAGGGTTTATTAGAAAATTTAAGACGAAAATAAAAACACAGTTGATATTCGATAAAGTTTTGGAATCCCTATACTTCTGAAAGTCATTTTACAGAAAAAGTGGCTTGGCGTCGGGGGTACGGCGATGCGTTTATACTCTGGCGTTCAAAAGGTTAAAAAACAGATTTAGAAAAAATCGTAGGGCTTAAAAGATAAAAATATAAACGTAAAATACACTTAATAGGTCTTAGTTCTGGGTGGCGAAAGGCGTGCCCGTAGTTTCATCAGTGACAGTATTTCCTGTTTCGTTCAAACTGAGAGTGTTTTCTGAAGCAATTCTGTTTTCTTCGTTACCCTGAAAGAATAGAATTAAACGATAATTTCAAGTTATAGGCGCGTCAAATTAGCTAAAATTGTAAAAAAATCTATAACCGCGATTTTCTTTTTCTATTACTTAACAACCCTTAACTGAAATCATATTTTTTTATAGTGTATTCTATTAATATTTCATACTTAATAAAAATATCCAATAAAATTTGTTAGAATAACGAGTTATAAATTTATTTTTCGCGCCTATTTCTTAATCTTCTATTTTTGTTCCAGATACCAACAACACCTCAAGAGTGGCTACACGTGGCAAATTCATTTGAAGAAAAATGGAATTTCCCAAATTGCTTAGGAAGTATCGATGGAAAGCACGTAGCCATACAAAAGCCAATTGATAGCGGCAGTGAATATTACAACTATAAAGGATTTTACAGCGTTGTACTTTTAGCGATAGTGGACGCAGAATACAACTTTCTGTACGTGAATATTGGCTGCCAAGGACGCATAAGTGATGGCGGAGTTTTCGCAAACACAAAATTTCGAAATAAAATTAACGACAATAGTTTGAAAATACCCAGTGACAGCTCACTACCAGGCAGAAACAAACCTGTTCCTTATGTGTTCGTAACAGATGATGCGTTCCCTTTAGAAAAACACTTATTAAAACCTTTTCCAGGACCACAGGATAGCAATTCTAAGGAAAGAATCTTCAGTTATAGACTGAGTCGTGCGAGGAGAACAGTAGAGAACGCATTTGGGATTTTGTCAGCCAGATTTAGAGTTTTACGAACTACAATATTATTAGATCCAGAAAAAACTACTACTTTAATTATGACATGCGTGCTACTGCATAATTTTATAAGAAAAACTGAATCGAGCATGATTTACGCTCCATCTCAATACTATGATGGAGATGACATAGTAACTGGTACACGTATCGATGGACAATGGAGATTAGAGCAGCAGCAATTAACACCACTTGAAGCATGTGAATCCCTGACAGATGATGGGAAAGAAATAAGAAAAGAATTCGCAGAATATTTTTCAAATGAAGGGTTTTTGGACTGGGCATCTAAATATTATTAAAAGACGTTAAAATAAAACTCACCTGCAACCCTCCATCGACAGTTAAACTTGGAATATTTTTGCCTTTAAGGAACATGAGTTTTTTAAATGCAAACCATTTACTTGACTCATTAGCTCATGCACCAGATTTATTAGATTTACATTCTCGGTTAAATTGACCTACGAGTGATCGAATCTTTTTTTCAATTACTTTTTTATCCATATTAAATTCACTGGCAATTTCCATCCAAGCATCGTGTTTTTTATTTCGGTCTTTGTAGCTCTCTGACATCGTGTTCCATAGTACTTCTCTTGCTTGAAACATTTCAATCAGTTTGTAAACATCATCGTTATTCCAATTACCGGACATATTTTATTGCTTGGCGCACGCGCAACCACTAATACACATGCACAGCGATGCACGCTGACACAAAGGGACTGACAAGCGAGACACCACGCGCAGCGACCTGCGTACTCTAACCCCCACCGCACCGCACCGCCTATCCCGCCATCACCCTTATAAAATGTTTACAAACAAAAGATAACACATGTTTTATTTTGTTATAATTTGTTTTGTTATAAAATGTTTACTAACATTACTAAACATTTTCTAACATGAAAATTTATTTGTGATTAAATGTTTGCTAACAAATGTTTACTAACGTTATTAAACATTTTCTAACGGCAATGTGGGAGCACCATATCAATGATGTTCCGTTAGTAATTAAAGAGTTAAAGGACAATTTTACCATGAATAGATCACTGTTTACAAAACAGTCAAATATCACGACGTTCTAAAGGAATTGCATGGTAAAATGTATGCCAAAAATTAGTTTATTCATTCAACTATTCACATGCAAAATTTCATGTCATTAAATTTAGTAATTAAAGAAATCAATTAAAATACTGACGAAGCATCGAAAACCTACATAACCCGACCAAGTTCGGATAGCTACAAAAAAGCGGCCCAGCCATATATCTAAGAGACGTTCTTAACCTTCCAATATAGTATTTACTAATATGGTACAGTTCCGTACACAAGCGTTAGGAAAAAATAAAACAATTGCATTTCTTGAATTAAAAATATTTTTTTAATAATAACCCAACTATCTACGATAAAAACAAATCTTCAATTAACAAGTACTTTTCTATTTAAATATCCGTGTACAAAAATTTTTTTTATTAAGTACATACTTAATTATGTTTCATTACACACTTAAATAAGTAATTATAATAACGTTAACAAACGCTTGCAACGACAGCAATAAACTTAAATGTGTTTTAACTAACATAGGTTTAATAAACGATTATGAATATAAGGGTAAGTAAAATATTTAGAGCTTCAATAATAAAATCACAGATTAACAATCTCAGATCACATAACTAGACTATTCAGTTGTTTAGGTTTGAGAGTCTGCCTAATATAAAAATAAATCAACATTTAAAAAGTACTTATAAAATAAAAAAGGTATTTACAACTCAATACCAATTATTAAATGAGTAGCAAATACAGAAAAAGACCTCAACATTTCTAAGTATAATGTACACTAGCTTAAAAAAAAATCACAGATTAACAATCACAGATCACATAACTAGACTATTCAGTTGTTTAGATTTGATCAACATTAAGAAAGTGCTTATAAACTAAAACATTGGTATAAAAAAGGTATTTTCAAGAAAATATTCTTAAATGAGTAGCAAATACAGTAAATAACCTCAACATTTCTAAGTATAATGTACACTAGCTTAAAAAAAAATGTGTCCGTTTCGACCGCGCGGCCACGGCGAAATTTATAAAAAAAAACCATTCCAAGGTTTTGTAAAAATTTGTAGAAATTGATTCCCAAAACCATAAATTTGTCAAAGTTATGGTTAAAAAGTTACAAGGGTTTCAACGTGGCCGCGCCATTGAAACGCGGAGAACCGCGCGGCCACGGAGATCTTTAAAACTAAGCGTTGCAGAGACCTGAAATTTAGGGCAATAACAGATTCAATTTGTAAAAAAAATGTAAAAATATGGAAAAAAATCCTAGGTTTATATTTTAGGAGCTATAAGACTAAAACTCCATGGCCGCGCCATTGAAACGGTGAAAAACACGTTATCGCCGATATCTCGCTGAAAAAGCATCGCAGAGGTATGAAAACTTTTGTAATACCTAGATTTGAATTTGTCGAAATATGTAAAAATACTACAAAAAATCCTAGGTTTATGTTTCAGGAGCTGTAAGACTAAAACCTCATGGCCGCGCCATTGAAACGGTGAAAAAACACGTTATCGCCGATATCTCGCTGAAAAAGCATCGCAGAGGTCTGAAGTTTTTTGTAAAACCTAGATTTGAATTTGTCAAATATTGTAATAATCCACAAAAAAATCACAGGTTAATATTTCAGGAACTGTAGTACGGTATCGCATAGAAATAAGTCGTGATTATCTATCGAAGAAAGTAAGTGTAAAGCGAGTTTTTTTTTGTAAACAACACCTATTAATATGTAGAACTACCGATACTAGGCAAAAAACATTTTTTTTTTCGGTTTTTATAACTTTCTATACGTCTTGAATATTTCGATAGGGTGACCATGACTTTTTGTTTACAGAAAACTTTCCACCTATCGTTTTAGAAATTATGTCTCAAGGATTCTAAATTAAATTAAAATGACACGGATAAGATAAAAAACATATGTTTATTTCTTTTAAATCATATAAATCACAGATTATTTAATTATACTAAGACATTTATATTTCTTTCAAAGTCACAAATCACAGATTATTTACTTACACTAAAACATATATTTCTTTCAAAGTCACAAATCACAGATTATTTACTTACACTAAGATATATATTTGTTTTAAAGTCACAAATCAGAGATTATTTACTTACACTAAGATATATATTTGTTTTAAAGTCACAAATCAGAGATTATTTACTTACACTAAGATATATATTTGTTTTAAAGTCACAAATCAGAGATTATTTACTTACACTAAGATATATATTTGTTTTAAAGTCACAAATCAGAGATTATTTAGTTACACTACGATATATATTTCTTTCAGTCACAAATCACAGATTAGTTACTTACACTAAGATATATTTTTTTATTCATACGACCTGCCAAGGACTTTCTGGAACATTTGTCGAAATCTTGCAAAAAAAAATGACATTTCAAACCACAACTATAAAATGAGGTATCAATATTATGAGGTGCCAATATTTTTGAGATTTCGACCGGTTCCTTGGGTCATGAATAAAACTGGTTGCCTATAGAAGCTGTATAGTTTTAAAATACCCTGTTTTTTATTATCTTATTCATCATCTATTAGACCATATGTTAAATTATGTATTGTCAGAGGTTGTTCAGAACTTGCGTGCGTTCCGGTTTTATTATCGTCGTAACAAATCATTCTGGAATTATTTACTAAGCAATGACACTTGTAATGACCAATTAGACCTACAACCGGGGGGACATATTCCACAGCACCTATCAGTCCATATTTTTTTTGCCTTATTTCGATGTAATGAGGTATTTCTTCGAGCTTAATTTTGTCTGTGCCATTGAGATCAAATAAAATAATATTACTAAATTCGTACGTAAATCTCTGGGTTTCGTTATTGCATTTTAAACAGATTTTTAAATTGAAGTCATCAATAATGATGGCATCTTCTAGTCCTCCGATTCCGAATAAATTTATGATTTCCATATTGATTGATATAAACACTATGGTTCTTTTTGAGTGGTTGGCGCATGTTTCGATTAAACATTCTTTAGTTACATTGGCACTGTACAAATACTCTAAAAGTATGTGTTCAAATATAAAAGCCATATTACTATCGCATCCATATGTATTGTTTTCGCTTTTGTAATATTGAGTAATGATTTCCTCTCGTAGTTTATAAGCATTATTTAAATTTAACGATTCTGCTAATATTTTTATAAATCCGCGGATTAATTTGTTTGTGCATGTATTAAATATTTGTTTAATGTGAACGTTTTGTTGATATGCGAATGCTAACAAAAAGAAAACTGAATCAAACGCACACGTGTTAGTAAAGTTCATACTTTTATTGATAGAATTTACTAAATTCCCATTTCGCAAAAACAATACTGAGATATTCTTCGCAGAATATCCCTCTCCCCCCCAGTTTTCAGTATACGAAGGCTTTTCTGTAAATATGGAATCAGAAGAAAATGATTGTTTTTTGTTCATTTTCATTTTCTTACACTGCTTATTTTTTATTTTTATTAACTTCCTTTTTCGGCCCTTGTTTGTTTGCTTTTTTGTATTTGCTAGAGTTATGTTAAGATTTGTCGAAGCTATTTTTGTCTCTCCTAATATAAAATTGTAGTGAAATTTTATAAATTCATCCACGTTGTATTTATGTAGGCGTGTTTCAAATAATAAGTGTTTTAAGGTTTTGAAATAACTTTCAACAGCTGAAGATGTTGGTGACTTATTTTCTGATTTGTAAAAAGGACACATGACATTGCTCCATAGAGGCAGTTTGATCATTAACCTTTTAAGAGTTGATACTAGATTGGGTAAGTAATAGTCATTTGGTTTTTCTGTTTTGTTCTTTGTTTGATCCAAAATTTTTTCTTTATTTACAAGTTCATCAAACCAATCTAAAATTTTGTCATCGTCAGTTATTATAACATAATCATCAGAGAAATCTTTTTTGTCGTTTTCTTCAACTGGGTCTTCTATCTTGACCAACAAAGATTTGAGGTATTTCATAGAAATTTTACAAGTCTCATTGTTTGTGAATTCATATTTGAAAGTACAAATTTTTATAATATTACAAAGCACATTTTTTATTATTTCAAAGTTTTCGCACTCTTTTATAAATAAAATACTGCGAATGTAAAACATTTTAATATTTATATCAACGTTATCAAAGCATCGCAAGTTGTATACGTTTTTAACAAAATGACTTGTGTCTAATCTTAGGAATACTTGAGGCAAATTGTTACTTTTACTCATTAAAACTAGAAAAGATTGTCGTAGATAGTCTCGGACTGTTTGAAAATTAGTAAAAGTCTGAACGTTTGCTGCTATTAACGCTGAAGAGTCGTCAGTTACAATCTCGTGAGGAGCAGTACGTACTTCGTTGTGCCATCTTTTCAACCATGACAATATAGAATCCGTTGTGTGGTTATCCGTAATCAATTGGAAAATTGCTGTAGACTTAATAGTTGAAGACGTTAACATAGCAACATAGAGGAACATCCGTTTTGTTAGCAATGATCCATCTGGGAGTTTGATCGTTCGGAAGAATGATCCAGTTGCATCTATAGTCATTGTGACATAAGGAATTTTCTCCATATACGCCTTGTAGTATTGAATTTGTTGCTCACCTCAATAGCACAGATGGAAGCTCGGTAACAAGGTGAACTCGCGAACGAAATTTTGGTATGTTGCCATTATCGACATCATGAGAATGCTCATGATTGGATCAGAGTGCAACCGATCACTTTGCCTTTTCTCGTGTTTCACTTTCCTCAAAGCTTCCATCGTTGGTAGCACTGGACAGTTTACAGTATCATCATCTTTAATGACTACGGAAGCAATTTCTTTGTGAACAACTGTTGCGGGTTTATATTGCAATTTTTTCGCTAGTTTTCGTCTTTTGTATGGAGTGAGCTTCGTCTTCTTGTTTGGATTGTGTGGCATTCTACTATTATTAGTATTAAATAGAGTGCAGGTCACTGCCACTATTTTATCTGTTGCTGCCTTGCTCGTTATTTCTGAGACGCAACTACATTGTGAGCACACTCCTTTAATCAGAACATTGTTGTCTTTGTCGACCCGCTTAGTTTTAAAAACCCATGTGCATGGAAGTCTTGTAGATTCCCACAGTTTCTCTCGTAGTAAGCAGGCCCATTTGTACTTTGGCAGTGTATTGTACTTTTTATGTGTTGAGGTAGTATTAGGATCACGCCTGGCGTAATTAACGGAGACGGGTTCCACTTTCTTCCAGTCATATAAATCCAGTAAAAAAGTGAACTCTTTAACAGTTTCAACTTCTTTTGAGGTACATTTCACAGGTGAAGAAACTGTGCTTTGGCACGAAGGAGAAGTTGAGGTGCTTTGTGTGAGTGAACTTTCTTCATCATATCGTTGGCCAAAAATCGTCTTGAAATTTCTCTTCAGTCTCATGAACAACGAATACGGTGTTATTTCATTGTTCAGTTCTTGAGCAATAGTTATAAATATAGGATTATTGTATGATATTTTTTCATTTCTGCAAGTAGCTGCATACTTAAGAAACTTGTTATTCAGCTGCACCGCATCAATTTTCGGTTTTCTACCTCTGACCATGTTTCTGTAATTATAATAATAATATTGACCAACTTCTCTACTTCTAAATCTTTTGTTCTATACATATTTGTTTGACCGCCTGAGAACGATTATCCAACAATCACGTAGGTAATAAAATTATTTATTGTTTTACGGGTTTCAAAGACCTGGCGGCTGCCGTGCTGATAAAAAGAACAAAGAACAAACATAATGCTACTCTTTAAGGACACAGCGCCTCGGCAGCGCCGAAACTACGGTTTGTCTTTAATGGATTTTCAGCTTTATGCTCTAGAGAATAAAGTTGAAAATCCATTGGGGACCAAACTAGTATCGACGACGAGCTTGTCGTAGTCTTTTAGAGAATAGCATAGCAGAATTCACTGAACTAAACAAAATAACGCTTAGGTAACCATTGCTCGCAGACTATCTACCTACGCCCCGCTCGGTAAACAAACAAAAAATACTTATTTTTAAATATTTTAACCATGTATTCTACAAAACTAAGCCTCAGTAATATCTTTGTTTGTTAGAGAGGATTTTTGGTACCAAAGAGTCTATGTTTTTTTTAAACAGTAGCACTTTTTCCAGACTTACCTAGCAAATACACAATTTAGACACCTTTCCGCATTAAAATATCATCACGATAGAGCGACCAGTATTGAAATAGGTACCTAAGTACACAGTATTAACTGGTAAGAGAAGACAGTAATTAGCATGATTTACTTACCTTGATAAGAAGTATTAATTTGAAATCGTAAGGCTTACACCTTACGCTTTCGAAGTTGTAACAGCAGAACGTAGTTTTCCAAAGATAACTAATGTCCGAAACAGTGCACAAATCAAAGTCCGAGGAAATGTCAAAATTTTAAACACCAACGAGCAATCCGTGCGAATTAACTGAAAGTAAAACGACGACTGATTAACAAAAAAGCCTTTAGAGTTTGGCGGGAAGACGGGGGGGGGGGGGGGGAGGCCGGGTTAGACAGCCGGCCTTCGTCTCCCACGCTGCACCCGCGTTCCGTTCGCTCCTGTGTACTGTAGTGTGTGTGGCCTTATGGTTAATTCCTTCAGGGCAATTCAATGTCGTGTTTTAGTACACAATTATTCATCAATTAATGCTATCTTACAGCTTATCTTATTTTTTATCTTATCCGTTTCATTTTAATTTAAGTTAGAATCCTTGAGACATAATTTCTAAAACGATAGGTGGAAAGTTTTCTGTAAACAAAAAGCCATGGTCACCCTATTGAAATATTCAAGACGTATAGAAAGTTATAAAAACCGAAAAAAAAAGTTTTTTTGCCTAGTATCGGTAGTTCTACATATTAATAGGTGTTGTTTACAAAAAAAAACTCGCTTTACACTTACTTTCTTTGATAGATAATCACGACTTATTTCTACGCGATACCGTACTACAGTTCCTGAAATATTAACCTGTGATTTTTTTGTGGATTATTACAATATTTGACAAATTCAAATCTAGGTTTTACAAAAAACTTCAGACCTCTGCGATGCTTTTTCAGCGAGATATCGGCGATAACGTGTTTTTTCACCGTTTCAATGGCGCGGCCATGAGGTTTTAGTCTTATAGCTCCTGAAACATAAACCTAGGATTTTTTGTAGTATTTTTACATATTTCGACAAATTCAAATCTAGGTATTACAAAAGTTTTCATACCTCTGCGATGCGTTTTCAGCGAGATATCGGCGATAACGTGTTTTTCACCGTTTCAATGGCGCGGCCATGGAGTTTTAGTCTTATAGCTCCTAAAATATAAACCTAGGATTTTTTTCCATATTTTTACATTTTTTTTACAAATTGAATCTGTTATTGCCCTAAATTTCAGGTCTCTGCAACGCTTAGTTTTAAAGATCTCCGTGGCCGCGCGGTTCTCCGCGTTTCAATGGCGCGGCCACGGTTAAACCCTTATAACTTTTTAACCCTAACTTTGACAAATTTATGGTTTTGGGAATCAATTTCTACAAATTTTTACAAAACCATGGCATGGTTTTTTTTTTTAAATTTCGCCGTGGCCGCGCGGTCGAAACGGACACAAAAAAAATCACAGATTAACAATCACAGATCACATAACTAGACTATTCAGTTGTTTAGATTTGATCAACATTAAGAAAGTGCTTATAAACTAAAACATTGGTATAAAAAAGGTATTTTCAAGAAAATATTCTTAAATGAGTAGCAAATACAGTAAATAACCTCAACATTTCTAAGTATAATGTACACTAGCTTAAAAAAAAATCACAGATTAACAATCACAGATCACATAACTAGACTATTCAGTTGTATAAATTATTGCATGAGGCATTATGTTTTTGGAACTATTTTGAATTTTGCTACATAAATCGTCGTAACACTGAAATGATTTATTAGTGTACGGGGGTCTCGAACAATGCGCCTTGTAATGACCAATACCTGGCATTTGTAAAGGTGGAACATATTCAATAATAGCCAATATTAAAAATAGCTTATTATTTATTTCAATATTACGAGGTATGTCCTCTAGATTTATGTACAAATTATGTAGTTCAAAGATAATTAAATCATTTAAATCATATTTAAAATCGACAGTGCCTATTCCACAAAAATTACAAATAGGAGGATTGTCACTCCTCATACCAGATTCTACAGACTCTTGCAATTTGGCAATGCCTTTACACTTAATGATATCAATGTTTAAAGGTAGGTATTTACATTTAAAATTGCTGTCATTTATGGAAACAAGGCATTCTTTATTTGAACAACATTTCTTTCTGTTTCCAGAAAAGTATGGCAAACAGATGTCTTCAATTATTTTTGTGACATTGCATGCACAATCTATAATTTGGCACTGTCTTGCATCAAGTGTATTGTCATTAACATTAAACAATGGATTTAGTAAAATTTCTCGTTTTGCGTATAACGTTTTGCAATAATTCTTTTTCGTATTAGATAATAGGATAAAAAAACGAGTGAATGAATCTTTGCTAATCAAGGAATCTATAAAATTACGGAAAGAGATACGGTCAGTATATGCGACTGCGAAAGCTTGAGCCACTGCGTCAAATGCACAGGTATTAGTCACTACATTTTTGATGTCTTTCGATATTGATACGTTACCATTTTGTAAGATGTAAAGAGGCTTCGACGAGATAGTTTTTGTGTTGGGAATAACTAGACCTCTCCAGTTTTCTATTTCAACAGGATTGTCTTGAAAAATAGATTGCTCCTCGAAATCACCTATAATTTTCGTCTGTTTAACTTGATTTAAAATCATATGTTCATTCTTATTCTTAATTATCTTAGTAGCAGTTTCAGAATATTTAGCTTTATTTAATTTGATCATTCCATTAATGTAAGTGTAATGTTGTATTAAAAATTCGTCTAAACGTATTCGCTCCTGCTTTGTATTGAAATATATGGTCTTTATATCTTTGAAATGATTTTCAACATTTGAGCTACTCCCAACATTTCTAACATTACGAAAATACTTATCCATAACGCCACTCCACATTGGCAACTTTCTCAATAGTCTTTTTAATGTATCATTTATTTCTGGTAGATAATATTCGTTTTTATGTTCGTTCGGGTCAATTAACATTAAATACAATTTTTCGGTTTCTAGAATATTGTCGTAATATTGAATGAGTGGGTTTGTACCTGCATTGTTGGTGTCATTCTTTTCATCGGCTAATACAGAACATAATGCCTCATCATCGTTACAGTTATCTAAATCTTGGATGTCAACCTTATACTCGCTTATATTCGCTAAACACGCTACAGCTTGATCATATTTCTTGCATGAATGCCCATCTAAATCTAGGGTTACATATTCATGTAAAGATACAGTAACGATATCTTTGATTACTGATTTGACTTCGTCATAGGACTTAAGCAAGTGAATTTTTTTTATACAATTTATATAGAAGTATTTACATTTTTCTGTCGCTTTATCGAAACAGCTTTGTTTGTATAATTTTTTGAAAAAATGAGACTTATCCAATCTAATGTAACATGCTGGTATAGAATTATGTTCACCTTCTAATATCGAAAAGCACTGCGCTAAATATTTGTTTGTGTCGGTGTTTAAAAAACTGCGACATATTGCTCCTAATAGGGCAGACGAATCATCACTGATAATTTCATTCGGCGTATTACGGTTACGCGCCCATGTGCTTAACCACGTGGCTATGGTTTCAGTAGTATGGGACTGGGACGCCATATAACATAAAGGTATACTTGTGTTTGCAGTGTATGCCACAACGGCATACAAAAAGGTATGTTTGGGTTCTTTAGTTCTTAAATTATCGTTAACATTTGGCGGTGCAATTACTTGAAAAATCGAACCGGTTGCATCGATGGATAAAACGATGTGTGTATTTTTTAATACTTCATCATAATATTTACCTTGTTCTTGGGTCCAAAAATATAAAAAAAACGGGACTAAACTAAATTTTTGAACAAAAGAATCAAAAGGTGGACTTTGTGACATAGCATAAATGGAGAGAATTGTATTCTTATCGAATTGGAGTGCCCTTTTAACTTCGTGTCGTATACGCCTCAAAGTACTTAATTTCGGAAATGTTGGAGGTTCACATGGATCATTTATGCCTATAATTTTGTCTGCCATCTTGGCTCTAAGGGCCAGGCCACAACAGTGCGTTGCGGCGTCGCATCGCAAAAACAACATTGCACAGCTATGCGATGCGATGTCGCAACGCAAAAATTTCATCGGATACGACATCGTACGACAAGACGCTAACCGTCAGTTCAGTTTCTAGTGAGACATGGACCGCACTGCGCGTGTTCTACTTCTGCTTGCGTTAAGGCGTATTAAGAAAAAGAAACAGAAAAGAAAGTACTGGGTGCACCCATTACTGACAATTATGAATAAAGATGGAAACCACTTCAAAAGGAAATATGAGGCGCTAAAAGTGGACGAGGTTAAATTTTTCGATTACTTTAGGATGAGTGTAGTAAGTTTTGAAGAACTTCTTAGTTTGATAAAGCCTCATTTACAAAAGAAATACATTTTTAGAAAACCCATCGAACCTCTGGAGATGCTGGGATTAACTGTAAGGTAAGAAAAAAATAAACTATTTTTACTATAATCATACTGTTTAATCATTTTCATAATTTAGTGTTATTCAAAACTCGTATTCCGATTGTGTGTCATTCGTCAAATTTGTTAGTTCCTCATCGAAATGAATTTGTTCTGGCTCATTTACATCATCATTCCTTGGCGTTTGTGGAGACGATTGCATAGGTGCCGGTGATGTTTCGCATCCGCTTTGGAAGGCACTGCGTTGAATGGATGTTTGATAGCCACTCTGCATAGGCATTTGAGCTGATTGGTAGCCACTCTGCATAGACATTTGAGCTGTTTGATAGCCAGTCTGAACAGTTGTTTGAGATGTTTGATAGTTTGCTTGGACGGATGTTTGTGAAGTTTGATAGTGGCTGGGATAGTATGATGGTTGGTGTAAATCACTTAATATCTGTAGGACACGACTTTGGAAAATTATTGTTTGATTATCATTCAATTTTTCCAATGATGGCAAAATTCCTTTAAAAAAAGATAAATGTCTACTTTCAGGTGTTTTTAAAGCAGCTATAATATTCTTCTCAAATTCGTCTTCGTCAATTTTTCTTTTACGCGATGCAGGCTGGTAACGTGGCATGACAGGTTGCTGGCTTTGTTGGGTTGAGGTGCTTGGTCTTATTTCTTCATCGTCAAGACTTGATGTTGTTTTATTTTGAGAATTCTTTTTCAGAAATAGGAGCTGGTCGTATAGATGATATTGTTTAATTTTTTTGGCCCCAGCTCCGGATTTACATTGCTCGTTTAATTTTTTTTCGTATTTTGTAAAATTATCCTTGATTCCTCTCCATTTCTTTATGACATCGTTACCTAAAAAAATATGACGAATAATGATTTATTTTGTTTTCTTTCAGGTACCTGGCGACGGGAAATACTTTTAAAGATATGCATTTCACATATTATCGTGGAAAATCTACAATAACAGGAATAATAAAATTTGTTTGTCGTATTGTATGGAACATTCTTAAAAGGTTGGAATTACCAAAAATTACAACAGAGCTGATGGAACAAATTGCTCAAGAGTATGAAAAAAAGACCAACTTTCCTAATTGTATAGGAGCGCTAGATGGAAAACACATTCGTATATTGAGCCCGGATCACAGTGGATCCCTATTTTTCAATTATAAAAATTATAATTCCATTGTTCTATTAGCACTTGTTGATACGAATTACAAATTTATATATGTCGATATAGGTGCATATGGTAAGGAATGTGACTCCACTGTTTTTCAGAACTCAAATCTATACGACTTATTAAAAAAAGGTCAATTATCTATACCTCCGCCAAAACCGTTACCTGGCTTTCAAAAAGAAATTCCTTTTGTCTTCGTGGCGGATGAAGGATTACCACTGACAAATAATATAATGCGCCCATATTCTGGGAAGTTTTTATCGATAGAAAAACGAGTTTTTAATTATCGTTTGAGCCGAGCCAGACGATATGTTGAGAGCGCTTTTGGCATACTCGCAAATAAATGGCGCATATTTCATCGACCCATTAATGTTTCTTACGATTTCACAATAGACATTATAAAAGCATGCTGTGTATTACACAACTTTGTATTGAATCGAGATGGCGCACAAACGTTTGAAGAAATGATTATTGACGATTCTTTGCAAATTTTACACGAAACAACACATGAAAGTAGAACAGGAGCTAACATAATCAGAAACGAATTTTGTAATTATTTTATTAGTAACATTGGAGGTCTTAGTTGGCAGTTAACAAAAATATAAATGTTTATAAGTACTTACCGAGTTTTGTTTTTTCAACACTATTTAACTCCTCAAAATTTGAATATAAACTTGTACACACTTCCCTCCATGCTTCTGTTTTTAAAAATTTGTCTTTGAATTGTGATATAGTTTTGTCCCAAAGGACGGGACGTTCGTAAATTAAAGATATCAGGTGGTCGACATCGTACTGCGCCATATCGCTTAAAAAACACGTGCAGGTCGTTCAAAGTATGGACACCGACTAAACGGCAAAGCGTTGTCGCATCGCAGATTTGTACGTTGCGGCAGCGCATCGGAAATTTCCACGATGCGTTGTGCGGCGTCGTTGATTTTTGCGATGCGACGCCGCAACGCACTGTTGTGGCCTGGCCCTAACTGCTAATGCCTTATTATGTTTTAACATTACTGCTAATTTTTGTTTTCTTACAGAATTAAGTTTATTCTTTATAGTCGAATCATGGACAAAATCTTTTTTATATCGGCTTAGCAAACAAGTAACATCTATGAAATTACTAGTTATTGGATCAATAGTGACTAAAATATTTGCTCCACATTGGGTACATTTGCCATCACATTTGATATTATTTAGCTTTAAATTTGAAGGAACGTAATTGCTTTTAAATGAAAAAGTGCATTGAATATCCGTTTTTGCCCATATGTGGTCTTGTAGCTCATTCGTCCAATTATTTTTTAACAACTTGTGATTTGTTGGTTCTATATTTCTGTACTCATAATAATCCATTAGAAATTTTACTTGAACTTCATCAGATTCGTCTGTAATATCAACATTGTTTTCATCAGAATCATCAAAATAATGTTTACTGGTGGGTATGTTTTCACAGTGGTCAAAAAAATAATTATAATGGCGTTTAATTGACAATTGTATGGCAGGTTTCTTCATGTGGTAATTAAATAATTCAGCTAACTGCTTTTGTATACTGTCATACACTTCATGGCTAACAGGAGGAACAGATTTAACAAACGTGTCTTTATGTATTCGTACTACTACTTTCATATTATTTAACGGTATAGTACTTTTTCTGCCGGCCATTTTAAATTTTTCCTCCCGTCGGCGTCGGTAGCGCCGCGCGATGCGTTGGATCAATTGGTTTGGTTTGTAGAATTAGGTCGTTGAGGTGTTCGCTTCTAGTGAGATTAAGACGCCATTATAATCTGAAACATTAATAAAAAGTATACATTTACATAGGTACATGGATTACTACATAAAGATAATGAAAAATTGTGATACTTTATTAGTTGCTTTCCTTTTAAGGGGAGTATGTCTTAGTGATATAGAATCATATGCATAATTAATTATTGAAAAACAGCCGTTATTGCCATCTCTACACATAACCCCACAAAAAGAAAGTCAATAATAAACATCTGCCTTATACGTATATGTATTTTGCATATTGGTAATAAATATAAGGTGATTATTCAATAACAATATTTATTTTCAACATTTCGTTACAATCTAGTCGGTCGTTTAGTTAATTCAGTAGTTATTCTGTAATTTTCTATTCAGTAGTTTGTCTTTAACCAGGAAAAACATCTACTTGGTTACGATTTTATTATAATATATTACTACTATTACTATTATACTTTAAGGTACACACACCAAAATAATACATAAATTTTACAATAAAAAAATATAATGTACAAAGGCGAGCTTAACTCATTAATGAGTTCTCTGACAGCAAACCTAGAGCGAAAGAGAGATAGTTCTTAACAGGACAGAAAACAAGTGTACATAGTAAGAAAGGGGGGAAAAAAAGATAAACTACTCTAATTATAATATTATAGGTACCTACATAAAATAAACTACAGATAGAAACTAAACAAATAACAAATACATAAACATAATATATACTCAAATGATACATACTTATAAATATATACTTAAACTACAGTTTATATTGACAAAAAATGTTCCAAAACTACCAACGAAGGGCTATCGCGTAACGAATGAGTGAGTTCCACAGACGCACAGCACGAACAGTGAAAAAGCCATTATAATATGTCTAGTATAATTTATTATTATGAATTTAAATTCTAAATAGAATTAGATCAATCTACTTCCCATTTGGTAAACTTCCCATTTCGTAAACCTCAAACTGTACCTACTAAAAAGTTGCGTTTGGTAAACATTATACATTTCATACATTTAGTCCCATTTCGAAAACATTTCAATATTTTTTTGTGTTATATCCCATTTGGTAAACTTTCAGATGAAATGGGTACAGTCAAGTAAAAAAAGAAAAACGAAACTAATGATAACATTGTCATTTATTTTGTTAAATATTTTTAATCACAGGTACAATAGTCGGATTATGTGTACGTATGCCATTTACACATATTGATATTTAAAAACAGAAATAAAAAGTGGGGTGTACAAATAACTTTCAAAAAATTTAAGAAAAATCACAGTTCGATTTGACTATTTCGATGACAAGTTTTATTTTTTTAATAACATAAGTCAATCTAGATGCGAAATCAACTTATATAAAAAAACAATAATCACAGATTTGGTACTATCTTTTTATGTTAATGTACATTAACATAAAAAAATACATACGAAATCAACTACTTATAAAATATAAAAATAAACAGTCACTGATTTGGTACGTTAACGTAAAAAAATACATACTAAATCAACTATAAAATATAAAAACAATAATAATCACAGATTTGGTACAATAACATAAAAAATACATGCAAAATCAACTTTTAAATATAAAAACAAATAATAATCACAGATTTGGTACATTAACATTAAAAATTACACACAAAATCAACTATAAAATATAATCACAGATTTGGAATATTAACATAAAAAATTTACTACCTACACTACAAAGTTAAAAATCAATAAATAAATTATAAAGTGATACTTCTTCATGCTTAACCACACAATATCGGCCACCGCTTTCTTTGGTTTTCTTACAGTCAATCAGGGTAACTTTGACAGGTTTCGAGCACATTTTTGCTTAAAACGATTTTAGTAAAAATTATCAAGACGTATGTTATCAAGCAAATTTATGTTCTTAGATCGTGAATAATGAAATTTTAAAATAATCTAACTCATAATAATAGAAATTTATTAAATAAATTGCAAAAGTTTGGTATGACAAAGTTACCCCCCCTACCTGGGTAACTTTGACAATAATTATGGTTTTAACTAAAATCGCTTAGTATTTGCATTTTAAAAACTGGGTATCTTTGACTAGCGTTTATAGGTTTTGGGTAGCCATAACGAAAAATAAAACCACGGGAAAATAGACAAACAGTTATATTTTTTTCATAAAATTGTAAAAAAATGAGATCAAATCAACTAGACATTTAGCTTAGAATTATTAACGATACAATAAAGAAAATAAACCAAAAAACAATTATCTCTTAAAAATTATTGTTAAACGTATCCCTACAATTTATATTATAATACTAACTTGAAAATAGTTATTGCTTATTCTCCCCACTCCATGTACAATAAATCATCATTTATTTGGTACTTGCCCTGGCCTAGAATTGTGACATTTTTCGTTTCTATTACCCCATTAATGTCTTCTTCCTTGCATTTTGTCATTTGTCTTTGATTAGGCCATGTCCAACCTCCTTCAGAACATTTAGCCATAGTTACAATGGTGTACCAAGGATAGACTACTGTTATTATTTTTCCAGGAAACAAGGATCCCTCACATCGAAATATGCATATTGTTCCTACTGAAAGCTTTTGTTTCTGTGCTGAGTTTTTCTCTGGGCATAGTACACCATTTACAACCACATAATTTTCAACTTCTACTTTATCTTTCCCTGGATCATTTACATCAACAATAGTTTCTTTTTCAAATAAATCTATCAGTCTGTCTTCTATTTGGCTATTACCATTTCCTTCAATTGAGACAAATTTATTTTCAGCAAAAGTAGACAATGGCAAATTATTTTCATCAGAAATGTGCTCTCCTTCTCTTTTTTCTTCTTGGCTATTATTGCCTTCCAATGAAATGTTTTCTTTTTCTGAATTTCCTTTCTCATTCTCAGTCTGGTTTGTCTCTTTTATATTAGGTTTTTGTTTCTTTTTATTTTGAGTTCCTTGAGGGCGCCCTCTTTTCTTTGCGTTATTTTTATTTTCTCCTTTCTTCCTGTAGTATTCTTCAACTTCCTCAACAGAAACACTCTTTCCAGCAGTAACAGGAATTTGAAATTTCCTACGACTTTCTGTCCCTAAATCAGCAGTTCTTATTTCTTGTAAATAATTTTTGAAACTTTCTCCCAACGATTCTGTAGGATCTGGTTCTGAGGTTTTTGCATATGCAGGCATTTTATGAAGCACAATTTGTCTGTCAGTTGGATACAACCCTGTGGCTCTGAAACCAGCTTTCATATTATCAGTGGCCTGGTGTTCTCCGTGTATAAGTGTTCTAGTCACAAGTTGAGCAAAACAATTTTTAGGCAATGCAATAGATTTGATTCCTCTCTGAGTCTGTCTCCAAGCTAAAAGCACTGTTCTCCAATTCGATTTTAAAGATGAAAAATAGCCAACGTCGAGGGGTTGTAAGAGGTGCGTGGAATTTGGTGGTAAACATATAAATTTTATATCATTTTCTTGGCAAGCACGTAACGTATTTATAGATAAATGAGAGCTTAAATTGTCCCCAATAAGAACTTTTGTTCCTGACTTCTTGTTTGCGAATGGCAAAAACTGAGATTTGAACCATTCGTCAAAACTGTCGCTATCTATCCATCCACTTTTGGTTACGGCCATTCTTGACCCCTTTGGAGCTCCTGTTAACCAATCTGACCAAGTATGCTTTGCCTTAAAAATAAAAAATGGAGGCACAAATTCCCCTGCAGCATTGCCACAAAAAACGACTGTGTAACAGGATTTTGTCGAGTTCCTTATGATGTCAGGATTGCGACATGAACGGTGAAATATGACTTTCTTCTTTTTCGGATCGTCGTGGAAGCCTGTCTCGTCAAAATTAAAGATATTTTCCGCCGGCACATCTTTCAGTTCATCTTCGAACTTGTCAAAAAATGCTGTAATTGTGTCTTCATTTACTTTGGCTCTGGAACGACTTATATTGTGCGCAAATTTATTTTTCAATTCTGGGTGACGACTTAGGAATAATTGTCCCCATTCCCATCCAGGAAGGTTATTTTTAAAAACTTTGACCGACCTATTGTTTGCGTTTAAATAGCTTTGAATAACTAATTTAACATCATCTAATCGAATAGGTATTCCACAATCCGCTAAAGCTAAAATGTGTTTCTTAATAGCATCTTCTTCTTCAGTTGTTAGACTGGTGGGACGACCAATACATAACCCATGTTTTTTTAACAGTTTATTTGTTAGAGTGCTTCTAGGTATATTAAATTCTTTACTGCACGCATTGATACTCATTCCAGTATCTTTAATTTTACTCAAGGCTTCATCGAGTGTCGCTTGCGTGTAGTTAGATTTAAAACCATATTTTCTGACACCAGGCTTAACAATATTGGATTTTCTCGGCATGGCGAAAATCTGAAAACGTTTACATTCTTCAAAAAGCTTGAAAACTCATAAGAAAATGTACTCATGCCTGACAATTTTACCCTAACGGCACAATATTTGCTCTGGGTAACATTGACACTGTCAAAGTTACCCTGGATTTTAGTCAAATTTACTATCTATTATGAATAATTATAATAACAAGTAAACATTTGCAATTTTCAAGAAAACAATAGTCCTACGAGAGAAATAGAAAATATTTTATTAAAATAAAACTCACCTTGCACGAAAATCCGATTAATTTACCGCAGAAATTTAAATTCAAAATCACTGCAGAACTACTCGTTCCATTACCGCGCTTTTCGGTTTGAAATGACAGATGAATTATGTTTGACACTTAACTTTTTTTTTGTGAAGAGCGTTTACGGAGATAGCAAAGAATAGAATTTTTATTTAAATTATTTGTGGTTTTGATAGTTTCTATAGTAAAAAAAATAAGGAATCATGATACATCAAAAGTGTCAATCTTACCCAGAATGTCAAAGTTACCCTGATTGACTGTATTTCTATTGCCATTGTCTACTTTCTCCAATGTCCCTTGATGAACTTCATATTCTCCTGTAATATCTTTCGGTGATGTAACTATTTCGATTTCTTGAGTTGGTGACGGAATTTGAAAATTCGGTTGGTCTTGAAATTATATGTCGTGGTCCGTGATAGATAAATAGGTATGAGGCGATGGAGTGCGACATACGGCTTCAACATCGTGTGAGGTTCCGTCAATCAGCAAAGAAGGTTGATTAACGGAAGAGTCACCAACAGATGTCAACTTTATGTTCGATGGGCCAGGAACTGGTGTCTGAGAGCGAATAGAAGTATTATCAGCATCCAACGAAGTATCTCCAACATTAGTTATGGACGATACTGCCGCATTACTTTTGGGCTTATTTTTGGATCCTATTGGTCGTCCCTTTTTTTTGGTAGGCACTTGCATATTTGAGCTATTTAATTTGTTTTGCCCTTTCTTTTGTCCCTTTTCCTTAGCTTCTCTTTCTTGGTAATATTTTTCTACTTCTTCCACAGACACGCTCTTGCCCGCAACTACAGGTATCTGAAATTTCCTATTCTGCTTAATTAGTAAGTCATTGTCTCGTAATTCTGTCAAGTAATTTTTAAAAGTCTCCCCAATTGAATCGCGAACTTCTTCCATTGGCTTGGTGTAATCTTTAAGTTTCTTAAGAACTACTTCACTGTCAAAAGGGTACAGTCCACAAGCTTTGAATCCAGCAATGACGTTTTGTGCTGCAGTCTGTTTGCCTGCTTCTATAGTTTTGGAAAGCAAGGCTGCGAATACTCCTTTTGGCAGGGCGTTAATAATTTTACCTCGTTTTGTATTCCTCCAGTCACGTAAAATTTGCCGCCAATTTGTTTTCAATGCGCTAAAATACGATACATCTAATGGCTGTAATAAGTGTGTAGAATTCGGGACAAGGCATATGAATTTGATGTTATTTTCCGCGCAAAGTCTAAGACATTTTGTCGTAATGTGAGAGCTTAGGTTGTCTCCAATAATGACCTTCTTTCCTTCCTTGTTTTTCAAAATAGGGAGTAACTGTGTTTCGAACCAGTCATCGAAAGTTGTGGCATCTATCCAACCTGATGGTGTCACAGCCATTCGAGTACCTGGTGGAGCACCTTTAATCCAGTCAGACCACTTTTGCTTAGCCTTGTAAATAACATATAATGGAACAAATTCACCTGCTGCATTCGCGCAAAACATTACTGTGAAACAGGATTTAGTGGAATTTCTGATAATTTCAGGGTTTCTACATTCGCGTTTGAAAAGGAGTCTTTCCTTTTTGGGATTATCATGAAACCCTGTTTCATCGAAATTAAAAATGTGACTGGGCGGAACACCTTCAAGCTCCGTTCTTAAATTCTCAAAATATTGCTGAATTATATCTTGAGTTACCTGAGCTCGCTTACGACTTATACAATGAGCGAACTTTTGCTTGATATCGCTGTGGCGCTCTAGAAACAGTTTACCCCACTCCCATCCAGGCAAATTATTTTTAAATGTTTTTATGCTCCTGTTCTGGTCGTCAAGATATTTTTTAACAATTACCCGCACATCTTGCATGCTTACAGGTATGCCGTGGTCAGCTAAGGCTACGATGTGACTGCATATACAGTCCTCCTCTTCTGCTGAAAGAACGGGGGGCTTGCCAACTGGTCTATTATGTTTATTTTTTAATTTGTACTTTAATGTACTCCTTGGAATGTTATACGTTTCAGAAGCAACCCTTTGTGACATTTTGCAGGTTTTTATGTCATTTAGGGCTTTTTCCAGGATATCTGCGGTGTAACGGGTTTTCTTACCATATTTGCGGGTTCCAGGTGCTGGACACGGTCTTTTTCTGGGCATTATTATCAACTGCAACCAAAAGTGGCAATTTTTTATAAAAATAAACGGCACTGTGGGTAACTTTGACCCGGGCCAAAGTTACCCAATTTAATACGATATTTTACAGAACAAGCTAAAATCAAGAAAACCCAGAAAACAGTAACTTACAATGTTATAGTTTTGTTGAAAAATCATTATTTAGGACTGAAAATTAATTATTAAAAGCTACTTACCCTCACAACAAACTTTGAAGTACTCAAATGGACAACTTTAAAAAAACGTTACACTTCTGACTTGCTAACACAACAATTTCAAAGTTATGACAAAAAAGTTGTGTTGACATGTGTCAAATTTTGCCGCATATTTTCGTTCAAAAATATAGTAAAGAAGTAGATGATTCATAAGTCACTGATATTCAGCATTTTGTTTAAAAATAAAAAATGATGAAATAAAATATGAATTAACGGGTCAATGTTATACGGAAAGCTTAAGTTACCCAGATTGACTGTACAGTTGAATCAAATTATCTTTTAAGTTTTAATTTAATATTTATTGTTAAGCGAATAACATAAAATAGTCTTAAAATCTAAATTGTAGGTACATGGTACTATAAGGGCCATACCTCACCGAGATGCCATGGCGACGTGGCCAGCGACATTGCCATGGCTACGTCTGGTGTCCCTGCGTCGCCAGACTAAGTCGCCCAATCGCGTCGCCAATACATTCAGTTCTGTCTCGACACAATCAGGAATGGACGTGGAAATTACTGCACTGTTATTATATTATTACCAGCGTCGCAAAAAGATGAAACGAAAAGAGAAAAAAATATGGGTACATCCGTTTGTATCAAACCGAAGCCAAAGCGGTGTTTTTCTCAAACTCTATGAAGATTTAAGGAAATACCCTGAAAAAATGTTCAATTATCTGAGGATGTCACTAACATCATTTGATGAATTATTGAGTTTATGTTGGAATGATTTAACTAAACAAGATACAATATTAAGAAAATCTATAAGTCCTGAAGAAAAACTATTTGTGACATTGAGGTAAGCATATATTTATAATTTACTTAATCATACATGTCTAAAATGGTTGATTCGTCGGAGTAATTTGACAAATTCGACAAGGGTGAGATGTGTGACATTTCAGAACCTCCGGAATGAGTAGAATATCCAGGATGGTAGCTTGAAGGAGACTGCTGCATTTGTTGGGATTGCGACCATGAGCTTTGGGGGTAATATACAGGCTTAGTTGCGCTGTCGAGTAAAGACATTATCTTCATTTTCGTATCCATTTTTCTTTCTGGAGGTACTTTTTTTAATGTACCTACCAAAGACAACATAAATAACCTGTCTTCGTCATCATATTTTTCGTCAATTTTTTCTCTCGTCTCGATGCTTCTCTGTAGAGTTTCAAGGAATTTATCGACTTCTTCCGCGTGGTCAAACTAAGTTGACTAACTGATTTGACCACAAGGAATTTCATATTCTTCGTGGACAAACTATGTAATGAATCAAATATTAAACATGCTATATAATATCTTTAAAACAAAATTGTACAGTTAGAACCAAAAATTGGTTAACGTAATTTATTTAAAAAATAACCAACACTTATTTCACTATGTAATAATTCCATTTGACATTTAATTATAAATTCGTCTCGCAAAACTTGTTCCTGACGCCGAGGGGATGGTCTTGGATCACTGTTTTCTTTCTTTAACAAAGTGCACAGTAATCGAGCAACCGTGATCGGATGATATCGTTTCATAGATTTGTTTAATTCCTTATTGAATGATTCGACTATATTGTTTGTTCGATGTCTCTGCCCGAAAACTGACCAGTCTTTCCTGAATATTTTATTCTTTAACCACGTTTTCTCAAAATATTTTAAATATTTTTCAATTTTTGTAGTGTAACTGCAGTCAGAATTAATATACTGCCATCCTTCCTCTATTTTATCTGCAGGTAATAAAGCAAGTGCGGCACATAAACCAACAACTCTCTTACCGTCCTTACTTTTTATTTTTAATTTCTTTGCTCTTCGCCATTGACTGTTTGTGAAATGATAAAAACAGTGTACAATTTGAGCTTCAGGGCAAGTTTGTAGTAGTGCTTTACTTGCAGCTGTTTCAAAGTCCACGTGAAATATTTTCGGTGACCAACCCAATCTTGATTTTATCATAGAGAATAATATGTAGTACGATTCTTCCGTTTTGTCAGTCATTAAGGCATACGCAACAGGTGCAGCGTATGTTGTAGAAATCGATTTTGATAAATCAGCAAAAATACAATATAACTGTTTGAATGGAGTTGGGCAACTGTAATATGTACCATCGCCAAAAAATTCATCGGATTTTTTAACAATTTCGTAGTTGTTTTCGGAGCAAAAAACTATAATACGACGTTTCTCTGTATTATAATCTGCCAAAATAAACACCTGAAATTTTTCTGGAACAGTGACGTCGTTGAAATGATTAAAGCAAGTTTTTTTTCTGGTTGTATATAATACAGTTTTGACGCTATCAAAAGACGGAACTTTGTTTTCCAAATTCGGGTCCTTGTTTACTAATGACGTTTTCATTTCGGTATACATCTCTGGAATGGTGTTTACAGTATCTTTAACTTTATGCTTTAACTCGTCAACGGCAATATCAACTTCATTCTTATAGTTGTCAGCAGTACATAAATGATCAGTACATTTAAATATTTTATTTTCCTAAAAGCAAACAAACAGAGCTGTAGCTGTATGATATAGATTTATAAGCGGCCGTAGTCCAATGGTTAAGGTATCGGATTCGCGATCGGTCGCAGGTTCGAATCCCACTCATTGCACTACTAACGTGAACCCGCTCCTAATACAAGAATATTGGCTTAGCTAAAAATAAATGACAAAAAATAATAGTAAAGTACCTTCAAAGTAATGGAACCCCGACATTTTTCTTTTTTACGACGACTGCAAGTCCAGAAAGACGATCCGTTTTTATAGGTACGCAGTTTATAATATTGGCGTCCGCTAAATAGCAAAACCGTTCCCTTTTTTCGTTTTATAAATTTTATGTCCATATTTGAAGAACAATACTAATAATACAGAACAATCTGCAAGGACTTTACATAGAATATGACGTAATATGTATTGTATAATGTCATTTTATTTTCCTGTACAGTGAGGTTGTGTCATATACAGTATGGTAAAAAGGTTATATATGTAACAGTTTGTCCACGAAGAATGTGAAATTCCTTGTAGTCAAATCAGTTTGTCAACTCAGTTTGACCACGCGGAAGAAGCCAATTTATCATCTTCGGGACACGTAGTGGCCTTTGTTCTCTTTTTTTTACGTTGTACCATCTGTGTATCTGGTTCAGAGTTCCCCGTAGGTTCTTCATCTGCAACGTGTTCATGTTCAGGTTCCTTTACAGCAACAACATTTTTTAAAAATTGCAACTGTTTAAAGAAGATGTATTCACTTTTTCGTGATCCACCGCCAGATCCAGACTTAACATTTTTTTGGCGGCCAATTTCCCTTGTGAAGCAGCCGCGGATACTCTTCCACTTTCTTTGTAATGCAACAGCTGAAAGTAAATTTTAAGTTAGATTTTTTTTGCAGGTATCTTGCAACAGGTTGTACATTTATGGAACTATATTACAACTACAGACTCGGTTATACAACAATATGTACAATAGTTAGAGAAGTGTGTGACGCTATATGCAAACATCAAGGACAATTTATAATATTACCTACAACAGGAAATGATTGGGAAAGCATTGCAAGAGGATTTAAAAAAAACACCAATTTCCCGCATTGCATTGGTGCCATTGACGGAAAACACATCAGAATAATCCAGCCAGTAAATTCCGGATCACTATACTACAACTATAAACATTACTTTTCAATTGTTTTACTCGCAATATGTGATGCTAATTATAAATTCACGTATATAGATGTTGGAGCGTATGGAAAAAGCAGCGATTCGGGAATTTTTAAGGAAAGCTCTTTTTACACTAACCTCATGAGCAATTCTTTAAGTATCCCTGAGGCCAAACCACTGATAGAAAATGGTGAGAATATTCCATATACAATTGTAGGAGATGAAGCTTTCGGACTACATGAAAACCTCATGAGACCTTACGGAGGACACAATCTCAGTTACAAACAAAGAATTTTTAACTATCGTTTATCTAGAGCACGCCGTTATATCGAGTGCACATTTGGTATATTATCCAATAAGTGGAGGATATTCCACAGGCCACTGAATGTTAATATAGATTTAGCAAAGAAGATTGTTAAGACATGTTGTATTTTGCATAATTTTGTACGTTCTAGAGATGGCTATTCATATGACGATACTTTGGTAGTAACGGGGTTCGAACCTGCTACCAGATCAGAATCGTAATAGAGGAGGGAGAACAGCTTTAACAGTTCGAGACAAACTTGCAGACTATTTTGTTAATCATAACCCACTACCATGGCAAGATAGAAATGTATAAGTTTAACAAAATATTAATAAAACATTGCACTTACATAGTTCCTTTTTTTCTGCATTTGTCATGTCTTCTTTTTCTTTAAAAATGTTCACCATTTCATCCCAACATTTAATTTTCAAGTTGCGGTCAGAATATTCTTTCAATCCGTTGTTCCATA
Organism: Catocala sponsa; assembly: GCA_963564715.1. Taxonomy (NCBI): domain Eukaryota; kingdom Metazoa; phylum Arthropoda; class Insecta; order Lepidoptera; family Erebidae; genus Catocala; species Catocala sponsa. The sequence goes on along the minus strand of OY751346.1, from coordinate 5,350,958 downwards.
AACACGGCCGATTTTCAATTTCTATGATAAATCTCTCAGTATCGAACGACATTTTGCTCTCAGCACGACGTGCGTTCAACGCGGCGACTGGTTGGCGACTGAGTGAGTGACGGAGCATACAAACACGTGCAAACAACTGGCGGCGTTGCCAGGTAGCCAGCGTCACCAGTCGCCGCATGCGGAGCGGTCGACTCTGGCTACTCTGGCTACTTGGCAACGCCGCCAGTCAGTCGCCAAGTGAATTAGCCGTCATACATCTCAGTATGAACTAGTTGGCAACGTCGCTGGCCACGTCGCCATGGCATCTCGGTGAGGTATGGCCCTAAGATAGAAAGCCGAAGCGGGGCTGGTGGTTTTTTATAAATTTTGCAACATGTCCAGAAAATGACCAACGCTTATTTCATTATTGAGTAGACGTAGTTGCGTATCCTGGATAAATTCGTCCCTTTTAATGTATATTTGCAATCGTTTTCTAAATTTTTTTGCTGCAGCAGACGTATTAGCGAAGAACTGTGCGTTTTTTTGCACGCATTCCAAAAACTTAGCTAAATGTGGATGTTTGTCTTTAATTTCATGTGACATTGTTTTATGCCAGGTTTCTAATGAATTTGTAGTCCTATGAGACACCCCGAATGAATTCCAAACAGCCACAAAGGTTTCGTCCTTGAGCCATGTTTTTTCAAAATATTTCACAAATGCCGCCATATTATTATCATCGTCTAATAAAAATGATTTCACAAACAACCAGCCTTCATTAATCAAGTTTGAAGGTAATAGTGGCAACCTTGCCGTAAGTAACACTAATCTTTTTGTATTTGGGTATTTATTGATACCTAGCTTATCTGCTCGTTTTTGAATGGACTTCACATAATGAAAGTAGCAGCCATGTAGCAATATATTTGGAAATACACTTTTTAATGCTCCCATTGTAGCTTTTTCGTAGTCGAGCGTGAATGTTGCGGGATTCCATGCAGGAATTTGTGATTTGATTAAATTAAATACCGTTAAATAAGTGCTTTTCTTTCTGTCACTCATAATTGCAAATGCCAAAGGTATTATATTTGTTGAAGTCGTGGTACTGTTCATATCAGCGTGTATACTGAAAACTTGGTTAAACGGTTTGGGGCATATTCTAAAAGTTGCATCGCCAAAGAAATTTTTGAGTTTACCCATTTGGTCTCTTGCGAAATTGTTACAGAATATCAAAATCCGAATATTGTCTATTTCATCTATGAAATCAGCTAATAAAAAGTTCTCGTATTTTTTCGGCACTACAACTTCGGCAACTTTTTTAAAATTAAGTTGTTTTAAACCCAATGCTGCATTTCTATGTTCATATAAAGTAGTTTTAATTTTTGAAAATTCAGGAACTTCATTTAGTAAGTCGACATCATCTTCATTAAGTGACGCTACCATGTTTTTATAGATTTTCGGCACCGGATCTAGTGAAGTGGTTACTTCGTTGATACATTGGTTTATATGCGAGTCAATTACATTTTTAGTGAAATCTTGTTTACATAACTGTATGTGTGGTTTTGTTTTCATCACAGTATTTTCCTGTAATAATAATGTTGGATGATGCTTAAACAAATAATTAAAAGTTAAAAAAGTTTACATTTGAAAAACAAGGCTATTAACAAAAAAAAACATTTGACATTTACAATAAAGCAATTTAATTATAAATTTGCTAAAAATAAAATTAATAAATTTGACTGCATATTCCACTATGTCATTAAAAAGTAAGTACATTATAGAAGTATCCTGTATATATTGAATCAATGTTTGTCGCTACAAGTTATTACGACACATTTTTTAGGAAAGTACGAGTATGTGCCGGACACAATAGACGATGATATGACTCAATGTGATAGCCAAGAATCATTGGATATGGCAGAAAGTCAAAGGTGGGATTCAATGGCAGTTAATATAGGCGATAAAGAAACCACGACTGAACGGCTTATTCCGTTTATCCACCCTAAAATAGCCACCCTAAGGAGGATACTCGGAAACACGTGTCCTTCTATCCACCCTGAACGGGGTGGATAACCGTAATTCATATAATATGTTTCTTCCGTTTTTCTCACCTGCCTAAGTACAGTCATTAACACAGAAACATACACAAACCCAGTCCAAGAAACTTCGTGAACATTAAAATACTTTAGATGTACATACTTACCTTCTTCTTTGAGCTGAAAATAGTTTTGTTTACTCATCTAACATTCTATGTGACTATTACGTCATTCTAGACGTATCTTTTAATGACACATATCATTGCAATTAATTTCCATTCCAGTTATATTATTGTATGTGCTTAAATATAAATCATAGCTTGATTTAAACTTTAAAATGTCTTTAATTGAAAAAATAAAAATATTGACAAGGGGTAAGGGTCGAGTAGCTTTACATAATGGTTATCAATATCACTTTAAGAAAACATACGCAAATCAAACAACTTATTGGCTGTGTGCTAAACGAAAAATAAACCACTGCGTCGGGACAATTACTGTAATGGTAAATAAAAGTATTATTAATTAATTATTATCCAATAGTTGTAGGATTTTGCACATAACATATTTTCTTTTAAATAAAGGTACATTACCCAGTTCGTGCCCAACTAACGCCCCAAAAGCATTGTTAGCTAAGGTATTTTTTTCTTCGTCAATAGCAGTAAAATTAGTTTGGGTTGATGACGAGCTGAAGCTGGAACTAGTCGTTTGAGTATCTCGTCGAAAACACTTATGTAGTAATTAAGTGGATGGCACACAAGAACTTACAAGGTAAAGTAAAAAACATATTTTCAGTCTTTGTTTGGATTAAGTATTTAAACAACTTGACACGTTAAAATTAAATAAAAATAACAAAAAATGCTAATGACAGTAATGTAAGTACTTAAAAAACTAATAATACTTTATATACCTACTCAGTACAATCGTATGTAAATCTTAGTTATCTTTTGGACCATATTATAATCCAAAAATCTTATTATTCTATAACTGCTCTTACTGTAAATTAAATTTACCGATATTAATACTGAATGATATTTGACCACGACGTGTTATCGTGGGTTTCGGCAAAACTGACACAATATCTGCAACATGTCTCAATTCACATATGTCGTCCACATTAGGATAGACAAAAAGCAAACCTTTTTGTTTTGTTTGTATTTTTCGTACGTATTTTATCATTGGAATGTCATCATTAATACTAATAATTTGCCCAACATAATGCTTTACACTTTTTTTTGCCGAAAACTTGACTAGAACCCAATCGCCTTCCTTTAATTTGTTTGATGCCTCTTCAAAATACTCTATATCGGTGAGCCCAAAATCTATACATACGTTTTCTTCATCTGAGTTATGTTCTGATAAGTAAATATTACGGTAACTTTCTAGGTCCATATCTGAAGCATCTGAATCATGAATCGTAAAGTCACTGTCTTCTTCTAAATCTTCTTCTTTCATAGTTTTCTTTTGCTTTTTTGTCCTTTTTATTTTGATGTTTTGTCTTTCATTTTTTATTTTTTTAACAGTGTGTATTTCATCAGTAACCTGTAACGTAAAGTCTGTTGGTCGTTTAATTTTATATCCTGTAAAAACATCTTTGGTCAGTTTTTCATCAACTTTTAAATATCTGTCTTCTAAAATAGTAACTTTTGGTTTTGAAGTCAGTGGCAGTGGTGATTTTGAGGAGCTGGCAAGACAACTAAGTATTGAAGAATCGTTTTGTAACAGATAAATTGGTTCACAGACGTTCAAGTCAGTCTATATTAGGTGGTATTATTTCAGAAAGAATTGCTTCCGACCTTGGTGGATCAGTAATATGTTGTTTGTTTTTTGTCAGTCTTATGTTTTTACTCTTTTCTTCACTTTTTCTTTTTTTTAATTTTGTTTACTTATTACATCTTTCTTTTTTTGTTCTCGTTGCTTTCGTTTTTCTTCTTTTTCTTGTTCTTTTTTGGCTTTATCGTCTTCTTTCTGTTTCAATCTTTCAATGACTTCCTGATACGTTATCACCTCTGCACTTGCGGAAATTTTTACTCTCTTTCTCTTGACATTGGCAGTCTGCGACTGTTTTGTAGATTGTATTAATAAATCTTCGAAAGATGTTTTCTCTAAAGACTTAGAACTAAGGTCATTTGGCAAAGTGGTAACTGTAGTCGACTTTAATTTAATAAAACAGTTAATTTTATTCAGGCATAATTTGGTTAAGGTTAATGGAGAGCTACAAGCGAGTGTTTGTTCTTTCAATAAATTTTCATGGTGCTTTTTCCATCTTTTTAGGGCCTCTGGGTCTAGTTTATGTTCCGGTACAGCATTTCTGTTAAACGGATAGATTCCGCTTTTTTCGAACCCCTTCTTTATAATATTGGAATTAATATTTTGCCAAACTCTTCCCACTATCGCTGAAAACTGTTCTTTAGGTAACTTTTCGCCCTTATGTGTGCGCTGCCATTTAACCATTTCCTGGTCCCAGGCGTCTTTATACGGTTTGAATACGCTTAGATCAAGTGGTTGAAGCAGGTGGCTTGAGTGCGGTAGCAATTTTATGATGGTGATATTATTCTGTTTTGCTTTTTCGACCACAGCCAGTTGCACGTGAGTGCTATGACCATCATAAATTAGGAGCGTTGGCTCTTTCTCATCTTTGACCATAGGAATGAAACTTTTTGTCATGAACTCTGCAAAAGCGTCGGATTCAATCCAACCATTGGATGTCGCAGTATACAAAGTGCCAGGATATGCTTCCTCAGACGTCCATGTACTCCACACATGCTTACCTTTGAAAATTATAAATGGAGGCCCTTTGCCTCCAGCTGCATTGCTGGCAACCAAGACGGTTGTGTTTGCTTTACCGGCTGACGATGTTGTTCTAGTTGAAGGATAACCCTTTAAGCCGACCACTTTGGTTTTTTTAGGGTCACTGCAATAGCTTGTTTCGTCAATATTATAAATTCTCTCTGGTTTGTTTTCAAGCTCTAGTTCATTAATAACTTTTTCGACAATGTCGTAAAATTCTTGTATAATGAACGGGTCAGCCGCTTTCTTACGGGCAATCTCAACCGCTTGAGGTTTTTTTATTGACAATCTATGTCGAGTCATAAAATTAGAAAACCAATCGTTTCCAGGGATGCCATTGGTAAATGGTGTATTTATTTTGTTTTTCTTAACATACTCGCCGACCAGTTCTATTACCTCTTTTCGACTTAACCCGAAGCCATGCCTCTCCATTATATGTAAACAGTTAGCTAACTCTGTTTCAATATCAGCCGATAAGGCTGGTGGTCTACCTTGTGTAGATGATTTCTGGACCCTTCGACCCGTCACGTGATCCATGATCGTTTTACGAGGTATGTTATATGTTTTAGCTGCTTCATACCCAGATAAGCCTGATCGGACAGCTTCAACTGCCCGACATAAAGTTTCTTTTGACCAAGATGGCTTTTCGGTTTTTCTTTGGTAAGTACGAACCATCTGAAAAATAATTTTAGGGCTAGTTGTAGTAAGTTTATACTTCTGTCTTAGGTATACTGTTGGACAGCTACCGTAAAGTTCACAACCAGATGAGTCCATACTCATCTGGCGTGGACTTTACGGCAGCTGTGCAACTGCATCTTTTTGTCGAAAGATCTGTGGGCAAGCTAGTGTTAGAGTTGTTCAGGCTCAGTCTGAAGGTCTCTGACATGGCTTGATGACTGATGTTGAATAATAAAAGCCAGATCAATGATTTGCCAGCCACCCATCCAGAGACCCATCGCGAAGTAGCTTGACTTCGATTATTGCTCCCGATTAACAAGCTTAGGCCCACCTAAGCGCGCTTAAAGTAACGAACAAATGAAATTAAAAGTACTATGGATTTACTGTTAGCACTAACTTTAAACGAATTTTATAAATTACCAGGTATCCAAACAAGTGTTCTATTTAATGTTCACTCAAATAATTCAATTAAAGATTTTATGAAAATACCTATCCGTTCATAAGTTATGACTATTACTTTTAATAGAATTAACATGTTATTCTTGTAATAATAAAAAAAATAAACATAAATCAATAATCTTAAATGTTATATTATGCACGACTCAGCTGCAAATTAAAAAAAATATTAAAACACACGCACACAAACGTAACATTAGGTTATATTAAAATAACTTATATCCCATTTGTCTAAACACCTGGTATAGCGTCCCCAAAGCAAATCCCAAGAAAATAAAATAAAATATTTAAAAACAGTTTATAGTACTTATTACGATGCTTTTACTATAAGCATTTCCAGACAGGTTCTTAATATAGAAAAACATTGCATTGAATCATAAAAGTTGACAACTTCTGTTTTGGGGAAAGTGCGCCATACTACAAAAGAGTTAGGCGCGCTTGCCTCACTTGATTATTTTGAGGTTAAGATTTTTAACTCTTTATAAAAAAAATATTTCCTTATCTAGGACTAAAATACAGACATAGATTTAAAGAAAAACAATTAAATTCTGTACTCACCACATTGGTTTGCCGCAACACGTAAAATATTTTAGATTTAAAGGGATTAATAACAGGTGTTCATCTCTGGTAACAGGTTTAAATGACACTAAAACTAAAATGGTGGATACATCAAGTTATGATGAACAGAGACATCTGTGATCTAAAGTGGAACTATGTTTTCGTTTTTTCCATAAATGTAAGATGTCGTTAGTTGTCTAATATTAGTGGTTTTCGATATTTTTAGGGAAGGTGCGCTTACCCCGTCGGCGCGCTTGCCCCGCCTGACCTTACATCTATTAATCGATTTATTTTAAAAATCAAACATTTTTTTGCTTTCATTTTATTAAAAAAAATTAACCATAAACTGGCTAGGAATCCTAGAACATAAATTGCAAATTCAATTAGTTAGTAATACATGCAAAACTTTTCAACAGATAACAAATGAATGTTGATGAAACAAATGAACATCGAAAACAAATGACTACCTATCGAAAATTAATAAGCATTCACACGCCCATACATTTTTTTATGGACACACGCCCATACATTTTTTATCCATCTCATTTCTAATATTAGATATACTTAGGTACCTAGGTTCTTAATTAACGTAATATCTCTAAAAAATGACCAATGCTTATGTCATTCGTTATTAGTTGCAATTGTGCATTAATTATCTGATTATCTCGAATTTTGTACATTTCATCGCGTCCATCTGTTAATTTCTTGTTTGGTGCAAATATTTTGGATAACAACTTTGCAACCGTCGTATAATTTTTATTTATATTTTTATTAATCCCAGAATTCCAGCTTTCACTAACATTGTTTGTTCTGTGACGTTTGTTATATACGCACCATTCGTCGATGAAATTTTTTTTGAGATAAAATTTTTTGAAGTAAGACATAAACTTTTCTATTTTTTTATGATTAATATTATTACATTCGTTAGTTATGTAATTCCAACCCTCATTAATCTTGTTATTTGGTAAAAGAGGTAAGCTGCAACATAAACCCACGATGCGTCGTAAAGTTTTACATTTAATGGATAGTGTTTTTGCCTTTTTCCAAAGACTATTTGTATAGTGGTAGTAGCATCGAACAACAGTAATTTTTGGAAAGAAAGTTTTAAGTGCGTTTGTTATAGCAAACTCGAAATCGCTGTGAACTATTTTTGGCTTAAAATTTGGAACGACTGTAGTTATCAAATCAAACATTATTGTATATGTCTTCTCATTTTTGTTGGGAAGGAGCACATAAAACAATGGATTGACTTTAGTTGACGCAGAGTTGCTTCCATTTTCGACATGTATGACGACTAACTGATAAAACGGAGAGGGGACTGACTTAAATGTACCGTCTATAAAAATCTCTTCTACGTCATTCACGAGCCTTAACGAATCTTCTGTTGCAAAGATTAATATTCTAATGTTATCATCCGAATGGTAATAGTCTGCTTTTAAATACTGTTTAAATTTAATCGGTACTTCTACTTCATTGAGTTTAGTATAAATAGTTTTCCGTACTTGATAATGTTGATTTCTACTATTATATAACGAATGTTTAGCATTATTAAATGATGGCACTGGGGTTAATATCGCATGACCTTTGTCTTTTAAAGGCTCAATATGTTTTCTATAAATCTTTGTAATAGGTTTACACGTTGTTGCAGCATCCATTCTTGCATTATCCATAGCTAACGCTACTTCATTTTTGTAATCATCAGCCTTACATTCCTTTATGTGAGGTGCAGTCTTGATGTACTCATTATTCTAAAAATAATAAAAAAACAGAACGATGAGAATCGTAATCGTCGGAACCCGTAATAAATGAAAGAAGGTAGGCCAAAAAAAAATCATTAAAAAAAAGAAAAAAAAATTAAAAACAATTTACTCACTTCATTAATAGTAATAGATCCTTTACATTTGAGCTTTTGTTTTAGAGTACAATTCCATATTGAAGATTTGTTAGCATAAACTTTCTGTTTCACATATTGATATCCTCTAAATATTAATATTTTACCACGTTTGCGATGTATAAATTTTATTTCCGCACTCATTATGCAGATACAATCTAAATAATATATTGCACTCCACTATCAGTTGCAGTAACGATGATAGATGACATCCCATTTATCGTAATTGATTTTATTATAAAGTTTTATGACGTAAAAGTGGCAAATGAGATTTATATAAATAGGTCTAATAAGCGGGTATCTATAGTGGTTGATTCTGTTGGAATATAATTCAGTCTCCGTGTTTATTATAACCGATTATAACAAACATGAACTTACTAATAAAATGAAAGCAAAAAAAAATGTTTGATTTTTAAAATAAATCGATTAATAGATGTAATCACTAGTGTAGTGGGTGGAGGGGTAATTGTGAATTACCCGTCCACCTACCAGTGGGTGAGTCCAGTGGGTGGACGGGTCATCACCCTTCATTGCCACTTCAATTTTGTAAAATTTCATATGTGTGCCACTTCATATTATTATGAATTACAATAGAAAATACACGTGAAAATGTGTATTTTAATATAAATAATAGCAAATATAACAATAAACCCTCAAAATCTGGTAAACGCACCAATTGCGTTGGTGGCACATGCAACAAAACAGTCGAATACAGTGCCAGTCAACGCACCGTTTGCGTTCGAGTTAAAAAGGTGTTATGCAACAATATTTATTTTTTATTATTATAATATCTAAAGATCCAAAGGCCAGTATAGTACCTATATATTTAGACCAGACAGTAACTATGTAGCTATTACCTATTAGTGATAATTAATTCGTAATTATTCATCAATGTAAATAAAAATACTGAGTATAGGAAAAAAACGTTTATTTACTTAATATTTATGATACTCCCTAAAACAATTGACCTCACAGAAGCCATGTTGCTCGGGGCAATCTGGGCAATAATGGGATGTATCTTTACGAATTTTTTTTGTAACCCAACATTGCTTGCAACGCTTACGTAAAACTTTATTTTTGATGCCTTTCCATTGGCGGGGGCAGGGCTGCAGAACATGCACGGTATTTTTAGGGGGTACATCAATTACTTCTAATGCATCATCATTTAATAATTTTGAAATTACTTCAAGTCGAAAATTGTAAAAGCTCTCTTTTTTTGGAGAAAATATATTATAAAGTGTGAATGAGTTATAAAGAAGTTGTTGAAAAATATGTATCCCAAGTTTTTTATACCATTTCACTGTTTTATGCTCGCAGCAATAATATGCCAACATCTGGTCCTGGTGATCAATCCCACCCATGTATGTATTATAATTTACTATCATTTCAGGCTTTAACATAGTTTCACCACGACGTGTAGTTACTTCGATCATATTGGACCCAAATTCCGTTGACAACATGAGCACATCTCGTCGATCTCGCCATTTCAAAACACAAGTGCCTCTTGTGCTAAATTTGGCCTTCAAATCTCCACGCTTCAGTTTGCTTTGCACTATGTCCTTAGGTGTATTTTTTCTGTTGGATCGTAATGTCCCTGTGCAATACGTTTTTTGTTTTAGCAGTTTCTCGGCTAGATCGACTGAATTGTAGTAGTTATCCATATAAACTGAATATCCGGCGTTCAAGTAGTCACCGAGCAAATTCATGACCACTTTCTCGGTATGATTAACACCACCAACGACCGGATCTGAAGCACCAGCATATACTATTTGTTTAAGAATAACCCCATATTTGTCAGTTAAAATGTAAAGTTTTATGCCATAAGGGTGCCGCTTCCCTTTTATATATTGGCGGAAGATTAGTCTGCCTCGAAACAATACCACAGATTCGTCTATAGATAAATTTCGGGAAGGCGAATAGATTTGAGCCATTCTTGTATTAAAGTACTGGACTAAATCTGTTATTTTTGCTAGTGTACTATTCGATTCAACATTTTCAAAATGTAACACTCGCAGAATTAAAAGAAACCGGTTCTTACTCATATGTTTTGAAAATATTTTAATATCAAATAAATGGTGCCTTTTCCAGTAATCGGTTAACCGATTTAATTTAATGGTGCCCATATGAAACAATAAACCGAAAAAGATTTTCATCTCAGATATCGTTATGTATATCTTTCCATAATTTTAGTCTGCTATTCGGATGCTTAATCTGGGACACTAGTTTGCCTGCATAACTGTTGGCCTTTGTGACTAACATGCTAAATAATTCTTCATTTGCTAATAAATTAAAATAATCGAAAGGTTCATTTCCTGCTGGCAAAATTTTAAGATTTTTTTGCGTCTGTCCAAATTCTATACAAGTTCTAGAACCACAGTCATCAGTCCATATTTCATTAGCGTGCACGATATCGTCAGTGTTCAGTGTAATATCTGTGTCCTCATCCACATCTTCACCATTTTCTGAAGCTTCACTATCAAAGTCTATATCAAAATCCTCACTTTCATTCTCCGTAGTAATTTCTAATGCTTTAATAAGGTCTTCATCTGAAAGGGGATTATTTGATGTACAAGGGCGTGTCTCTTCTTCTTCTCCAAATATATTTCTCATATTATCAGTAAGATCGGAGTACATGTCATCAAGAGTTCTTTCCTGTTTATTTTCATTGCATGTGTCTAACAACTTTTCTGACAAAACTGGGATATCTTGAGCATTTTGTTCGATATCAATTAATTTTACTGAGTTATCACTTTCTATTTCCACTCTTTGGGAACGCAATATTTTTATACCTTGTTTTTTACGTTGACCTCCTCTAGTTTTTACACAACGTCTGAAAGTATTATTTGTAACTAGTACAGAATTGACACACTCATCAATCTGTTTTTCTTGACCTTCGTTAGTGTGAATCATAGCTGTAGTTGTAATTTTCTGGACATGACTAGTCATAGATGGATGGGATTCAGAGCTTGATTGAAAACTTGGTGATAATATTATACTATCTACAGGGGAAATAGATTCCAATATTGTTTGAAACCCTGGTATCTGATTAGTAAGCATCAAACCCTTACTATCCGAATGTTTTTGATCCGACGAAACCAAGCTGTTATCCTCAAGTTCTTGATCGAGAGGTTGAGCTAATGCCTCTAATGAGAAATAATGGTTATTGCTTTGAGTAAAAAGCGATTTGGCGCGGCTACACCTTTTACTTGCTTTTCTATTTTCTGATGATACAGTTTCAAACCTAGAAAACAAAACAATTCTTTACCCAAAAAATCTTTTAAAGGAGATTGGCCTGAATGGGAGTCGGGCCACTATAGCGTCTCTACTAATATATCGCTAAAATATAGTTAATATATTTAGAACAATGTAAAAAAAACATTATGATATTCGGTGGAAAATTTACGCAATCGAAGTTATAAAAGTATTGAGCTACAAAAAGTAAAAATCACTAAAAGATGTCGGTGGCTTCTTATATCTAATATTATGTATAATTTTAATCATTATCTTGAAAACCCTCTTGCTCAGCCCTGACATAAATATACGCAAAATTACGATTTCCAAAAAAAAGTGGTTAAGATGCATGACTGTCGAAATGATGACCTGCTTTTGGTCAATCTCCTTTAAAAACTCCTCCATTAATACCCATTATTACTAAACGTAAAACGCTCTTAAGATGCTCCGTATATGATATAACTGAGTTGCTGTTAGTGAAAACGGTTGTAGATGTTTATTAAAAACTTACGCTTGCGGGGATGGTATTTCGTGTATAGAGTAACGGCGTGTAGGGGTTCTTTTGATACTGCAGAAAGAAAGAAAATACAATTCGGTATAGTATACATATACTAGGATGACTAAGAGTAGTAGGTACACAGGAAAATAAAAATAGGTATAACCTTTTGAAAACTTAATTAATTAAACTAGGTAGTTTTACGGATTTAATCGCGTTTTATTGTTCATTTTATACACTTTAGTAGTGTAGGTGCTTTTCTAACACCACTTGTATAAATATTTATAACATATTACGTAGGTACATAATCACCACTAACCTTATTTCCAGAGTGGAATTTTCATCACCGGATTCATCTTGTGGTTTTTCTAAAGCCAACTCTATTAAATGTTCTGATCGTCTGCGCTTCATTATTCAAAGTTATCTGAAACATCAAAAAAATAAGAATTTTATATTTCGTTTCCATTATTAGGTAGGTACTTATTGCAGTTATAACTTACACTCGTTGTTTACGTTATGGATGACACCATCCACAAAAGACTGGTAGGCATATGCCATTGAACGCACCTTATGCGTTCATGCACTTGAATTTGGTATAATAGTGTTATATTAATTTAGTAAACTAATTAAATCATAACTTTAACTTGCCCTTTACACGATTGCACTAAAATACTGTAATAATATTTAGACTATCACTGCATTTAACTTAAAAAAAAATTGTTGCTCTACGAGTCTTCGTTTCGTACGCTTTCAAAAGGTAACGGAATGTGACAGTGACAAACCAAGATTGTTACCATGCTAAAAAAACATTTTATGTCACAATTGTTGCTATTTATACATATCAATAAAAAACTACCAATTTTATTAAATTTACAAAAAACGAGAGTGGCACACTGAACGCAAATGGTGCGTTGGTGGCATAATATAGAAATTTCATTCAACGCAAATGGTGCGTTGGTGGCAATGAATGGGTTAACAACTCGCGACGATGTTCTCTCCCCGCATGCGGACCATATCGACTGATGAAAACGGTTCCCCGAATGCGGGCCCTGTGGCACGCGTTCCAGAAATCTCTCGCACTCCGCATGCGGACCCAATCGACTAATGAAAACGGTTCCCCGAATGCGGGCCCTGTGGCATGCGTTCCAGAAATCTCCCGCACGCCGCATGCGGACTCTATCGACTAGTGAAATTGCGCCATAATGGCGCATTTTCATTAGTCGATAACTCGTTCGGTATACAGCATGCGGGGACTCCCCGCATGCGAGATAACAACCAATGAAAGTTGCAAGTCGATACGCGTTCGGTACAACGCCTGCGGGGATTCCCCGCATGCGTTATACCGACCGTGCTATCGACCAATGAAATTCATCAGTCGATATACAGCTTGCTTGCGGGTCTTGAGTCAAATATTTCATACGTGTGCTTATTGGATTAGAAGGACACTGTTCATAATGGCTGATCGCTTATCGGATTCGCAAATGTTAAAACTTGTGGAAATCTATCAAGATTACGATTGTTTATGGAATGTGACTAGTAAGTTGTATAGAAACCGAGATGCAAGAGAAAGTGCGTACAAACAAATTGCGGAAAGGCTAAATATTACGGGCATCTCAAATAAAGAAATACCAAAAAAAATTAAAAATCTCAGATCATCCTACTATCAAGAATTAAAAAGGATTGAAGCAAGTACTCGATCAGGTGCTAGCCAGGATTCCGTATATAAGCCAAAAGTTTCGTGGTTTACGACTGCCGATGGATTTTTGAGGACATTTAGAAATAATCAAGAAACAGTCTCGAATGTAATTTAAATTTTTATTTTTTGTTAGTGAATACATCATGTTTGCCACGGTACTGCACCATCACCATTAAAGTAATGAGTGTATTGATCTCGAATTGTTGTTCCACTTTCATGCGTATATTCTTCTTCTAAGTTCTGTAAGCCTAGAATACGTCTTTGTCTCCAGGTGCCATATATTATCGTACCCGTAGTGATATCCTCATAATCTGCAAGTCCAGGTTCGATGTAGTCGGAACTTTTCTTTCGTAGCCAATTATGAAGAGCACAACATGTTCTTGTTATTTTCATCGTATTAACTGCATTGTTGGGAATCCTTTTTTCAAAAATTCTAAATCGACTTGCCAATATACCGAATGCGTTTTCGACTATTCGTCGAGCCCTTGAGAGTCGGTAATTAAAAATTTTTTGCTGTAATGTTAGATTAGTCCCTGGGTACGGTTTCATAATGTTGTTTTGGAGCGGGAAAGCAGCATCCGCAACAAAAACACTTTGTGCTGGAATATTCAGACTGCCGTCATCAATTGCACGTTTCAATGAGGAATTACTGTAAACGCCGCCATCGCAATATCTACCTTTAGCACCAATATCTATATAACTGAACAAGTAATCATCATCTACGCTAGCTAGTAATACTATGCTATGCGTTTAAAACACACATACATATATAAATACATATACTATAGAAGACATCATTTGAAGTTTGGATCAGCAACACTGTCATCACTATTTTCAATATAATCGGGTGAATCATTTTCATGACACATTTCTTGTTCATTAAGGACATTAAAAAGCTTCTGAGTTTCAGGAGACATACATGGAAGAGGCGATGCATCCTGTTCTACATCATTGAGAGCTGTTGTAATTTCTGGAGTCATATAATATGGGATAGACGATGAATTTGGTTCTAAAGTAATCGTAGTTAATTCTGTACTATTCACAGAAGTTACATCAGCAAGAGTGAGCGGCAGTGGTGTATCTGGAGAGCATCCATCTGAAACTGTATAATTTCAAATTAATACCGACCAAGTGCGAGTCACACTCGCGCACGCAGGTTTCCGTACCATAATGCCAAGCCCTTACGAATATCAACCAAATAAGAAGATAAAAATCATGTTTGTTGTTTGAGAGCCCCCCTCAAATATGTATTTTATTATGTCTGTTAGCGGCAATAGAAATACATCATCTGACACAAATAGTCAATTGTCTATCTATCACGGTTCATGATATACAGGCTGGTGCTGTCACCAGGCTGACAGCCTCCCAAGCTGAATCGGAACGGGGCTGCCTTCAAGCGGCTCCTGCCAAACCTTGGGGGTCCGGACGCCCCCTGCCGGAGGCTCTACGCAGGAACCTACCATAACAAAAACCAGGCTGACAGCGAAGTCTTAGTGATAGGGTCCCATCTTTCCCCTTTGGGTAAAACCTAAATACCTAATTTGTCCACGTAAATTAAGTTTAAAAAATATACATAATCTCAGCTGATTTTTTGTTGGCGAAGTAGTTGAACACACGTAATTCAATGGACTGTCAGTATAAGATACATCTGAAAACAACAAGATGAATTTAGAACCATCTACACAGAAATTTTGTGATTGCATAAAACTATACTGAATGCCATATAACTACCTACCAATTTTCATAAAACTACTATTACGTTCTTTGTTTTCTTGGTTACTTTTTACGTACATTCGAGGAGTAAGTGGTGAAAATGGTGGTGGAGTAATTGAAATCTCCGTAGTTGATGATAATGGAGTGTTAGGCTCGTCCGATGCGATATCATCATTTCCTGGATAGTAAAAATGTAAGAAATGATTGAGAGAAAGAAATAATTTGATGTAAAGTAAGAAGACAGATATTCTTTATTGCACACAGAAGAAACAATTGATAACAAGTTACAAAGTATAAAGTAAAAATAATTGATTAGGTTAATGTTTTTTTTTAAATGTTTTTAACAATCCTACAACTCCCACAGTAAAGATCTTACTGTACATCTTTACATTCTAATTAAGCTACTTTTGCAACGTTAGGATAACTTGGGCCGATCCCCGAATCAAATCGGACACCTCTGAGCAATCGGGCCAGCATTACGACTACTCAACATTGCTTAAATTGGTTAACTAATATCTTATTTTCGATAATGTTTTTAGTTACTTAATAACTTGGTACTTACCGTCATCATCCTTTTGGCCACGACATTGTATCATATCTCGCAAGCTTAATAATTTTCGTCTGTTTGACAACAATACCATTAAATCCTTGTTATTCTCATTGTTCTTGTCATACTGCGAAAAATTAACGACTAAACTTAAACCACATTTACTTAAATAAACCACATTTTAAGTAAATCAAAACAGCACCAATAATAATTATTATTAACAAGATCCTTCAAAATACACATATTAGTTAAGTACTTACTTCTTCCTCGTTCATCGCGAACACAAACTACCTACACTTTGTATTACTTATTACCTAAAACACGCATTTATTAAAATATCAATTTGAGAGCAATTAGCACACGCACTTGTTTACATTAATATAGGTCAAGAGCAACTGTCACTGTGTCACAAGGTCACAACAAATAACAATATTTATTATCGTAGTGCGCAATCTTTCCGCGCATCTCACCAGTGGAAGGGAAGCGGAGAGAGAAAACATACGACACACCAAGGCGTGGGAGTAGGATGGTAAATGTAGGTAAACGCCGCGCCGCGGCGCCGTAGTCGTTACGTGAGTTAAAATTTTATAACAAAGTCTAATTTCTTTCCCATAGTCGTAAGTACACACGAATGTATCGTGTAAGTAGTTTGAAACATTGTTAATTTTCATATTTTATTTACAAATCAGGAAGATAAGGGCCCCGAGTCACACTGTAAGCCGTGTAATGATTATTCATAAAACGTTTCAAATGACAATGGAACGTTTTATTGTTTAGCTTTATTATTTTAGTGATAACGTTCCAGACTCCACAACGCATAATTTTTTCAAGTTGCCACAATATTTCGCTACCTAGTTGTATAAGACAAGGTCATATTATAAAAAATACAAAAGTGATGGATCGTTTAATGATTAGATAACTGTATGTTCCTACCAGTATACACGTTTTAAATCGTTTGCTTTTATTGTTGTCTTTTATTTACGCGAACACTACACATTTAAACGAAACTACTTTTACGGATTATTTCGCGATTTACTAACATTTTATTTAACCTGACGTTTCGAACACTTTACAGCGTTCGGGGTCACAGGTAGACTGAGGTTTACTTTTACCATTATGAATAATTTATTATCGTACACATTATAAAGTACATGGAATGTTTTGGAGAAATAGATAATATAAAGAAAAAAAAAACCAAGATGAATGGATCATTATTTTTATGTTATTCAGTCCAAAACGTATTAAAACAGTACGATCCAAATGAATTGACACTTTTTAAGATTTAAAATTGTTATTTTTAAAACGTTCCAAGTTGATTGAATCATTATTTTTATTTTATTCAGTCCAAAACGTAATAAAATAGTACGATCCAAATGGAATGTCACTTTTTAAGATTTATAATTGTTATTTTTAAAAACGTTCCAAGTTGATTGAATCATTATTTTTATTTTATTCAGTCCAAAACGTAATAAAATAGTACGATCCAAATGGAATGTCACTTTTTAAGATTTAAAATTATTTATTTTTAAAACGTTTCAAGATGATTGGATCCTTATTTTTATTGCATTCAGTCCAAAACAAATTAAAATAGTATGATCCAAATGTAATGTCACGTTATACGATTACAATTAGATCTTTTGGTTCGTTTTATCATTTAGACCGCTTAATTATTTCAATAGTTATTGTCGTAAAAGAGTCAGTGTCTTCAGCTCTAGATAGGACGATCCAAAATACCTAGCTTGGGCTCAAAAACTCAATTTTGACCACCTTGTGGATTGGAACGTTGTTTCATAACTACGTCCAATTGTGAAAACTTCATGGTAAGGTATAAAATTTGTGAAACCTAAACAAAGAAAGTTAGAACTAATTAACTGGATCACTCAATCTGGACACCTGAAGAAAAAGCCATAACGCGTATCCATGAATATACTACCTATATGTTTATAATTTGCATTTGAAATAATTGTGAAGAAATTGTGAAAGCTGTTAAACAAATTTTCGATTCGTTTCAAAGCCGTGTTTAAGTTTTAGAACGATTTATATGGATCACTCAGAATACACTATATTCAGTTGAGTGATCTTTCAAAACACCACCTTATACTGAAAAAGTATGAAACAATAGTGTCCGTCAAAATGGCGGGTGGAAAGTCATGAAATCGAATGAAACGTGCTCTATTATTTTGTAGTGTTTTGGTAGTATTTAGTAGCTAAGCAAAAATATTTAGTAGTATTACCAATACGATATGAAACGAAAAACAAAATCCGCCGCCAAGCTGATGTCTGGTTGGCGGGTGGTAATTGAACGGCGTGAAATGCTTTACATTTTTATATGTCAGATTTTAGTAGTCTATTGGTAGGTAAATAAAATAACATTAATCTTATCTACGTGCTAATAGTTTACAAATTAAAGGCATCACACACACTACATCGAGTACGCCTACGCATATTATCACAGCAATGTTACTTACGAGTGGCATTGTTATTAGTCTGGAGGAGTATTTATATTGTATGTTACTGTTGTTAAGCAATAATAATAATAAAAAATATATAAATAAAACAATGTTAATTAGACATTTGAAAAGAATGTTTATTGTGTACATATTTCAAAATCAATTTCAATACAAAAAGCAAAGAAAACCAAATAAATCACATAATTATTATCTCTGTTTGTTATTTTTATTGAATAAATACTACGTTTTTTTACTGTTACTTTTGATCCCATAAACAACACAATTTACGATTACATGCTTTGAGCTTTTGGTGAGACGAGTTTTTAAATCATCGTAGCATGTCCAGTTTTCGCGATAGCAATGGGCTTTATAATGCCCAATGCCCTTTGTTGAAGTTTTATTTGCAGGTTCGTATTCAATAACACCTATTATTTTATATCGCTGATTATTTAATGTTATTTCTAGTGGTATTTTGTCAAGACACATGGTGTCTGTCTGGCTTAACTCGAGAGCTATGGTATTGTGTAAATTATATATAAAAGATCGGATGCCAATGCAGTTATCTCGACGACAAATTGTTAAATTATTTTCTTCTAATATCATACTTTTAATAGATTCCTCCAGTGTGCTTTTACTTAAATCAAGAGGAATAAATACACATTTCCTTTGTACGTTATTTATAGGACACTGAATTTCCGTACATGTTTCTGTTATATCGGCACTATAAATGGTCTCAATCAATATTCTGTCAAAAATGGTAAAAACATTGCACTCACAGTTTATATAACTTCTACCATGAACATCGGATTTTTTGAAATGCTTTTCTAGAATTTGTGCTCGGTTTTTGTAGAGAGTTGTTTTATTTATTACTTTATCGTTTACCATGAGTCGAATGAATTGACTGAAGTCGTCACAACTAATACTGATTGTGTTTTTGACATCAAATCTATCAACATAACCTGTTGCAAATACATGAGCAACTGCATCAAAAGCACAAGTGTTCGTTATGAAAGTATCGTCAATACCAGTTCTTACAGTAGTACCATTGAGTAACAGAGGTATTTTTTTAAACAAAGCTTCTTTTTTATCGTGCTGTTTGCCTTTTCCTCTCCAATTTTCGATAAGTGATGGTTTTTCAGTAAATATTGATTCTTCATAAAAATCTGTGGATAGCTTGTTGTCATCTGTAGTTGATTCAATTTTCAAATCAGTATGTTTTATTTGTTGTAATGTATTCTTTATTTCTTTTTTAACTGCTATCTTTTTCTTAATTTTTAAAAAACCTTTCTGGTCATGGCTTAGAGCTGTATTAACTTGTCCTGATAACAATTCATAATGCATCATAACGAATTCGTCAACCCTCAATCGATTAGACTTTGTATTTATTCTGCACATATGATTCTTTATTGTATTGAAATAACTTTCCACGTTTGATGATGTCGGCGAGTTATTTTCCGACTTGTATACTGGTACCATAACATTAGACCAGAGAGGTAGCTGGTGTACTAGTCGCGTTAATGTCGGAATAAATGAAGGCATGTAGTATAAATTATCATGAAGGGATACTTCATCTTTATCCTCTGATAATATAATAAATAAGTTTTCTACGTCAACTTTTTCATGATACCATCGAGGATATCTTAAATCTGTACTGTCTTGTTTCTTGTTTTTTTCTTCTATGTTTTCTTTTCTGTCCATCTCATTTATTTCTGTATTGTCTTGGAAGACTGTATCTCTATCAAAATCACAGTCCTCTTCAATCAATGATGTTTGATTTTCATCCGTAACTTTTTTCAATTGCTTCAATTTAGTTTTCGCTGCTTCGCATCGTGATTCGGGGCTATCATATTTGTTAAGACACAGTGTTATTATATCTCCAATTATATCTTTTATTTTTTTGTAATCGGTGCAATATTTTATGTGAAGCAAGCTTTGGAAATAAAGAGATTTTACTCGAGTGTCACAGTTCTTAAAACAATTCAAATTGTATAAAATTTTGACATAATGACTTGTATCGATTCGAATAAAACAATCGTCAGGTGTACTTCGTCCTTCTTCCAACTTTAAAAATGATTGTTTTACATAATCTTTAGTATTGTTAAAATTTGTGAAGGTTTTCACTGATGCATTGATTATTGCAGCAGAATCATCGACCACAATTTCATTAGGAATATATTTTTTTGTGACCCAAGCCTTTAACCAGTTGTGTATGGTATCAACAGTATGGCTTTCAGAAAACATTTGTGTAATTGGAACACTGCTTTCATTTTTTTCAGTAGCCATAACACATTGATATATGAATTTATGTTTAGTGAAAACGACACCAGGAGTCGGACCAACACCCTTAAATATACTGCCTGTTGCATCTATACTTAATATCCGTCTCCCAGTCTGTGCATATTTTTTATAATATTCTTCTTGAGACGTTGACCAATAATACATGTAAAACGATGGATATACCGTTAAATGACGTATTAAATCATTGTATGGAAAGGTGTGTGCCATTTTCCATAGTGATAATATAGGGTTAGAATCGAAAAACTCACTTTTTTTCCCTTCGTACTTAATTTGACGTAAACTTCCAAGTGTGGGTATATGTGGAGGTTCCAAATCACCTGCATTCATTTCAGATGCATTTATTTTATTTTTAACTACTACGGCTGGTACATGTTTAAGGTCATGTAATAATTCCTGACGCTTTCCTGGTGATAGTTTGATTCTTTTTCTTGGTCGGCAATTAGCATCGTAATTCGTTATTGAACACTCACATTTGGCTATTTTATCTGTGGGCCAAGAGATAATAACTCTGATTTTTGCATCACACTCTTTACATGTCCCGTGGCAAGTTACTGTTTTCTCATAGTTTACGGAATGAGTTTTAAATATCCAAGCACATGATATTTTACTTGCTTTCCATATTTCCTCTCTTAATACATGGGCCCATTCATGTTTCGGTAAAACAAACTTTTTTTCATAATTCGATGATCTTCGCCCTCCTCGACTTATATATTTTAAAATTGGCTGAATTCTTTCCCATTTATAAAAATCAATTAAAAATTCTAAATATTTTTGATTATCTTTGCCTTCCTGACATATTGAAATATTTTCTTGTTCTTCTCTTTCAGAATTTTCTGAGTCTTTATCACTTATAAACGTATCTGTTTTTGTCACATTATCAAATTCACAATTTTCAAAAAAGTAAGCGTAATTTTTCTTAACCGATATATATATAGCAGTGTTTGACATTTTAAAATTAAATTTTTCACTGATATCCGAGTAAATAGGATCACAGGGAGAGGGCAAGTCATTTTTATTTCGAAAACACTCATAGTAATTGCTTATTACTTCTCTTTGTGTTTCTTTATCAACTGCACTTTTCCTTCCTCTCTGCATAGTTTACATTTACTAAGTGCACACAAACACAATGTAACACAAGGATGTTAACTAATTAAATGGATTTAATTTTATTGAAATATTAATGAGACGAAAAAACGAAACGTATCAGGTATCAAAAAGTTCAATAATTATGAGGGTAGTAACATTTTTTTATCGTCGCAAATTTTAAGAAACAGTCAATAATAGTTTACTTAACAGGTTTATAAGAGATTTCAAATTTAAAGCTCGTTCATTCAATGTAGGTACTATTTTTTTTATTTTTTTTATTTAACATTATTATATAATTTAATATATTCGTTTTTTATTAGTGTAAAACAACGGTAACATAAATTATAAAAAATACTCCTCCAGACTAATAACAATGACACTCGTAAGTAACATTGCTGTGATAATATGCGTAGGCGTACTCGATGTAGTGTGTGTGATGCCTTTAATTTGTAAACTATTAGCACGTAGATAAGATTAATGTTATTTTATTTACCTACCAATAGACAACTAAAATCTGACATATAAAAATGTAAAGCATTTCACGCCGTTCAATTACCACCCGCCAACCAGACATCAGCTTGGCGGCGGATTTTGTTTTTCGTTTCATATCGTATTGGTAATACTACTAAATATTTTTGCTTAGCTACTAAATACTACCAAAACACTACAAAATAATAGAGCACGTTTCATTCGATTTCATGACTTTCCACCCGCCATTTTGACGGACACGTACATACAGATTTAGGATTTCATATCAGTATTTTTTGACGTATTTTCAGTTTTTCAGGAAATTATGTGGGAAAATAATTCCTGTTGACCGATTACATTGTAACCTTTGGTGATTCCTGGGAAATTATTTCCCAACTAGTGGGAAATATATTTCATACTTACATTACATATTAGGAACAGTTAGAGCGCTTGTAGACGTCCGTTTTTTTCACCGGATAACGGACCGTCAATAAACGGCTATCCTTGTATACATATTTTTTTTACCGGATGGATGGACTGCCGTCTATATGCGTTAGTTTTGAGCTGGTAGTCAGAGGTTACACACGTGTGAAATGTCGAATAATAAGAAAAAGAAACTCGTATTGGCCTACTATTTGTACAAGAAGAAACAAAAAGAAATAGAAAAACGTAAAAGGTCATCGTGGGTGCATCCTATATTATTGGAAAGGGAAAAATATGGTGTGGTACTTCCTAGCCGCGCCACAGTCACAATTTGAATCAAAGATGGTTAAAAAAAATGTTCGTAATATGTTCATTATTGTACATATATAAAAAAGAAATGTACTATAAAGGTTCACAAGAAATTTAACAAAATCAATGGCGCGGCCAGATAGTATGATTCCTAGCGGCGCCACCGCTTACACTGTAATGAATAGTCTATCAATGTACAAAATGACTGTTAAATAATTGTACGTCTATTGTTCGTTCTACCTATAATGAGAAATAACACGAAAAGTCATTATCCCCATGATAAATTTTGAAATATTAACTAAGTAGATCGGTTATAAAAAAAACATTGCATTATAAGTATAAAAAAGGTTTGCTTTCAAATAAATTACAGGCGTTTATCCTTCAGTATCAGTATTTTTTTACAACTACCTACATAAAATATATTATTTCTAATGTTTGTGTTTTTCCTATGAATGATAAATGATTCCATTGGTTAATGTCAAGGCGGATTTGCGTTACGTGTTAACAGTTTTTACAAATACAGCTTAGTACATAGTTAGATTTACGATCAATATAAAGAATGAAGCGTGGAAAACGGCTGTCTGTGAGTCTAGATGAACAGAAATCTGCATTTCAAGAACATAAAGAAAAATTCTTAAGCCTCAACACATTACCGAGCAGCGAAAGTCATGTATACAAAGATGTGAGTAGAAAGCTTTCTTCACGTATGACACCGAAAGCATTATATCTATCAGCAAAAAGAAATTATGTTAAATTTTTTGGTGAAAATTCTTTTGTTTGTGATAAAAAAGTTCCGAGTTTATCAGAACCGACCAGTAACAGCACTGATAATGACTTACCGAACTGTTTTGATAGCAACGACACACAATTAAATGATAATGCCCACAATACTAGTACAGAATCAGATGATGAAAATAATAAGGTGATTGAATCTTTTTATGTAAGTGATGAATGTTGGCAAGATGTTAAACCAAAATTAGTTATATACAAACGGAATGACCCAGACAAGCCTAGCATTCACACTCATACTAGAAAACTGCTGCCAAAATCTAAATGGACAAATATCTTCAGTGAATGGATTTGGGTGTACACGAATAATCGTTGCGTATGGTGTTTCAAACACAATCATGTCAGTGATGATTATAGAGTCAAATGTACGGGAAAATGCAAAGAATGCGATGGAGAGTTAACGTTAGTTACAAGAAAAATCGGTAACTCAGTAAAAATTGATTGTGCTTTTCAAAAAGTCGACAAAAATGTGATACACTCGAAAAAAAACAAATTAACTTCATTTCGGAAAAAGTGTTTAGCACAGACATTAGAAAACCAATACCCAATAGTACTACGAAATAAAATGCTTCATGAAAGTATGAAAGAAAATTGTGTGCAAGAACCTCCTTTTATACCTACTTTACAATCGTTACATAACATCCGAAACAAAACCAAGTACTACCACAAAATCGTGGTTATTGCTTTATGGATCATGTCTTTTACAAAACCCTATGAAAGTGTAGTAAGATCTGTATCTGTTGTGCCATTTTTTGTTCATTACTGGACTGAAATGCAACAAACATTTTATAAAAAAATGAGTAAGATATTTTATACTGTCTTAAGTATAGATGCAACGGGGTCGATATTTAAAAAGATTTATCCACCTAATGATTCTACTAATTCATACGATTCCAAGCATTTATTTTTATATGTTGTAATGCTCAAACTTAAATCTACTTCAGTGCCTGTAACACAAATGATATCTGGCAGTCAAAAGCTTGACACAATACGTCAGTGGTTACAGAGTTGGATAGGAGCAATGCAAAAACCCAAAGAAATTATTTGCGATGATTCTGCAGGACTAATTGGAGCAATAGTAAAAAGTTTCACGAAATTTAGTACAACGAAAGAATATATTAATCATTGTATGAAAATTTTGGATTTATCTGAGAAAACACCGCCGGACTGTTTAGTTCGATTGGACACATCGCATTTCGTAAAAATGCTGTATGCTCTTGATTGTTTTAGATTTGTAGATAAGCGCGTAAAGCGATTTTATATTAAACACCTTTTACGCTTGAAATCGTGCACTAATTATTTAAAAGCACAAGAAATCATTCATCAATTGGTAATCGTAGCGTTACATCGGTATGATCGAAATTTGGAGGATGGAACACCTACCAAATGTGAAACGGTGAAAGAAAAACTTAATCAAGATGATGATAAATACGATAACATTTTAATAGAGAATTTTGAAAAGGATTTTAGTGATTTATTACTGAATAGTACGAGTATATTGCTAAATGAAGATTCTGGAAATAGCTCAATAATCTCTTGGTATAACCATATTGTTGCTTCGGTAAAAGTTTATAGTGAACTATGTGATGAAACTAAATATGACAATATGTATTATTTACCTGGCTTTATTGATAGTTTCAAAAAGATATTATCAAAATTACCTCTTTGGTCAAACATAATGCTACCGTTTGTAAAAAAAACTGTAGACGAAGCTAGTAGTAGCAACGTCGAGAGCTACTTCAAGACCATTAAGAATTTGCTTATTCATAACAGAAATGGACTAACCCGAGTTGATGATTTCATAGCACAACACACTAAGTTTGTTTCTGGAGAAATTAAATCAGCACGTTGTACTTATCCTGACATATTTAAAAATGGTGACAAATGTAACGAAACCTCAGAGAAAATAAATCTCAATCAAAAAAATATAGAGGACGGAGAAAGTTTTTATAATGAGTCTGTGTTTCGAAAGAGTCCTATACTACAAGAAAATTGGCGTGGAAAAGCGGAAAATAAGAAATCACAACCATTAAGGGACGTCTTGCAGCCAAAAAACGTTACGATCAAATTGATTTTCTACCTAACGGAAATATTTCAAGCTCGGGAATAACAGGCGTCATATTAAGAAATACTTGTGCATTTGACGCACTGATACAAGGTATCGTAGTAACTTGTGTCGAGAAGTCAAGAATATCAATGTTCATCAACTCGCAAATGTCCAAATTCTCACAAATAGTATGTGCTATAAGGGAAGGTTCATATCTGACGTAAAATACGCCGAGCGTATCATCAGTCGCGTCTATTCGGTCGAATGTGTCAGTTCATATCAAACGGAAAATGCGTCGAGCGTAACATCCGTCCTGCCACATGTCAGTTTCTGCGTTTAGCATCTATAGAGCGGTTGTGTTGTGTGATACTGAATTTTAAAATGAAGCCTATCGAAGTAATTGCTATTTGGGAGGCTTTAGAACAAGACCGAAAAAGGAAACGTCAATATTGGGTGCATCCTTTAAATACTAAAAGAATATCAAGTGGCCAATTTAATTGTCTATATGCAACTTTAAGAGATTATCCGACAAAATTTATTCAGTACTACCGCATGTCCATAGAATCTTTTGATGAACTCCTTACGATTGTAAAATGTTCCATAACTAAGTATGATACGAAATTTCGATGTGCCATTACTCCTGAAGAAAGACTGACTATTACATTGAGGTAAGAGATATATGTATAAACAGGAAAGTTGTAGGTATAATAATAACTGCTTTTGTTCTTGACATTAATATTTTAATATTATTGACATGTATATTAAAATGATACAAAAATCCAAAATCAACCAATTTAAAATAAACGTAACGGTTTAACTCTGCATTAATGCTTCAATATCTTCTTCAGTTGAAACCTGCGAGGTCGCTGATTGTGGTGAGTCCGTATAGTAGTCAGTTGTATAATAACCGGTGTGTTCAAACTGAGAAGTCTGCGGCAATGATATACGACCTTGTTCGTAATTACTTTGATCGGACAGGGTGTTATATTGTTGCACTGTACTTGTTGTAGCAAATCTATATCTTTTTACCAAATTCATAATATCTAAACGGAAGTCAAAATTTTGTGCTTCAGACATTTTTTTCATCTGTGGGAGTAACGACAGCAAAAACTGTTTATCTGAATCACTATCATCTTGTGAAGATTTCTCCATACTGTTAATTAATGACTTCTGAAACAGTGTCATACTCTGGTCTTTCCGACTGGCAGGCTTGGAACTGGAATTTGACGATTCGCTTCCAGTCTCTTGTAGTTGGTTCTCTTCACCACTTGTCTTATAAAATTCAGCTTCTATATTACTAGTTGTAGGGCGCATTTCTCTTAACACATCTAAGAAACGAAGCATTTCTACGTATGGCGTTTTCCTCTTCTTTGCAGCAGCAGAACTTCCACTGCGCACATTGTTCTCTTTTTTTTTCTCTCTAACATAGTAATCACGGAGATGCTTCCATTTTTTCTGGAGGTCAATAACTGAAATAGAAAGTGTCCATGATTATTAAAATTAAAAACGGAATAATTGTTTAATTTACTGGGTTAAAGAATAGTTAATGATTATTTAAGTTTAATTTATTTTCAGATATTTATCAACTGGAATGTGTTTTAAAACATTATCCCTGGACTTCCTGGCGGGAGTATCTACAATATCCGGAATAGTTAAAGAATGTTGCAAAGTGATATGGATGACGCTGCGAGAAACAGAAATGCCTTGCCCGAATGAAGAAATGTGGTTAAATATAGCTGATCAATTTTATGAAAAATCTAATTTTCCAAACTGTGTTGGAGCAGTAGATGGGAAACATATTCGCATAAGAGCTCCGAATCGCAGTGGTTCCCAATATTTTAACTATAAAAAATTCTTTTCTATTGTCCTTATGGCTATTTCAGATGCAAATTACTATTTTGTAGCTATAGATGTTGGTGCTTATGGCAAAGAAGCTGATAGCAACGTTTTTAAACAATCAATTATGGGTAAAAAAATTTTAGAAGACTTCAATATTCCAAGAAACAAAACTTTACCAAATTCTAATGGACCCCCAAAACCATTTGTATTAGTTGGAGATGAAGCGTTTCCTTTACAGAAAAATATAATGCGGCCGTATCCTAGTGGCAATTTTGATAAAGAAAAACAAATTTTTAATTATAGACTCAGTCGAGCGCGTAGATGTGTTGAGTGTTCATTTGGATTATTATGCACTAAGTGGAGAGTACTTCACACTGCCATTCTTACCGAACCCGATTTTGCTATCGAGATAGTGAAGGCTGCTTGTATACTTCATAATTTTGTTCTTCGACGAAGAGACAGCTGTCTTAATGACATTCAAATATGCCAATTACAGACTTTACCCACAGCAACATCAACTAGAATAACGACTGCCACCGATAATAGGGATTTTTTTAAACAATATTTTTGTAACGAAGGAATATTACAGTACCAGGACCAATATATATAAGAATACTAATAATAAAATAAACTTTAACTTACGTGATTCATTTTTCTTTTTTGTATCATATGTCTCCCACTCAACTATTAATATTTCTCCAATTTCCTCCCAAGCCCGTCTCTTGGCTTGTCGATCGCTATAAGATTTTTCTTTTATGTTCCATAGACATATTCTATTATGCACTTCCGTGATAAATCGTTCTGTATCAAACATTTTCAAAAAACTTGGAACGGCCTGTACACAAACGATCTCTGCTGATGTTACGCCTAGACTGAATGCATCAATCAAAATACAAGTAGCGCGTGGCGCGCGCGACGTTGCCGCTCTTACGTCGACCGACAATGCGTTGACGGAAACGGAATATACGCTGTACGCTCGACGCACTAACGTATCATCGGTTGAGTGTGAACGGTCAAGTGTTTTTCTATACATTTGTCTGTTCTGGCGTTACACGACCGATAATACGCGACGCATGTTCCGTCAGATATGAACCTTCCCTAACTATTTCGATTTCTTGAGTTGGTGACGGAATTTGAAAATTCGGTTGGTCTTGAAATGATATGTCGTGGTCCGTGATAGATAAATAGGTATGAGGCGATGGAGTGCGACATACGGCTTCAACATCGTGTGAGGTTCCGTCAATCAGCAAAGAAGGTTGATTAACGGAAGAGTCACCAACAGATGTCAACTTTATGTTCGATGGGCCAGGAACTGGTGTCTGAGAGCGAATAGAAGTATTATCAGCATCCAACGAAGTATCTCCAACATTAGTTATGGACGATACTGCCGCATTACTTTTGGGCTTATTTTTGGATCCTATTGGTCGTCC
This sequence comes from Catocala sponsa, assembly GCA_963564715.1. Taxonomy (NCBI): domain Eukaryota; kingdom Metazoa; phylum Arthropoda; class Insecta; order Lepidoptera; family Erebidae; genus Catocala; species Catocala sponsa. The sequence continues at coordinate 5,321,757 of OY751346.1, read as the reverse complement.
CTTTTTTTTGGTAGGCACTTGCATATTTGAGCTATTTAATTTGTTTTGCCCTTTCTTTTGTCCCTTTTCCTTAGCTTCTCTTTCTTGGTAATATTTTTCTACTTCTTCCACAGACACGCTCTTGCCCGCAACTACAGGTATCTGAAATTTCCTATTCTGCTTAATTAGTAAGTCATTGTCTCGTAATTCTGTCAAGTAATTTTTAAAAGTCTCCCCAATTGAATCGCGAACTTCTTCCATTGGCTTGGTGTAATCTTTAAGTTTCTTAAGAACTACTTCACTGTCAAAAGGGTACAGTCCACAAGCTTTGAATCCAGCAATGACGTTTTGTGCTGCAGTCTGTTTGCCTGCTTCTATAGTTTTGGAAAGCAAGGCTGCGAATACTCCTTTTGGCAGGGCGTTAATAATTTTACCTCGTTTTGTATTCCTCCAGTCACGTAAAATTTGCCGCCAATTTGTTTTCAATGCGCTAAAATACGATACATCTAATGGCTGTAATAAGTGTGTAGAATTCGGGACAAGGCATATGAATTTGATGTTATTTTCCGCGCAAAGTCTAAGACATTTTGTCGTAATGTGAGAGCTTAGGTTGTCTCCAATAATGACCTTCTTTCCTTCCTTGTTTTTCAAAATAGGGAGTAACTGTGTTTCGAACCAGTCATCGAAAGTTGTGGCATCTATCCAACCTGATGGTGTCACAGCCATTCGAGTACCTGGTGGAGCACCTTTAATCCAGTCAGACCACTTTTGCTTAGCCTTGTAAATAACATATAATGGAACAAATTCACCTGCTGCATTCGCGCAAAACATTACTGTGAAACAGGATTTAGTGGAATTTCTGATAATTTCAGGGTTTCTACATTCGCGTTTGAAAAGGAGTCTTTCCTTTTTGGGATTATCATGAAACCCTGTTTCATCGAAATTAAAAATGTGACTGGGCGGAACACCTTCAAGCTCCGTTCTTAAATTCTCAAAATATTGCTGAATTATATCTTGAGTTACCTGAGCTCGCTTACGACTTATACAATGAGCGAACTTTTGCTTGATATCGCTGTGGCGCTCTAGAAACAGTTTACCCCACTCCCATCCAGGCAAATTATTTTTAAATGTTTTTATGCTCCTGTTCTGGTCGTCAAGATATTTTTTAACAATTACCCGCACATCTTGCATGCTTACAGGTATGCCGTGGTCAGCTAAGGCTACGATGTGACTGCATATACAGTCCTCCTCTTCTGCTGAAAGAACGGGGGGCTTGCCAACTGGTCTATTATGTTTATTTTTTAATTTGTACTTTAATGTACTCCTTGGAATGTTATACGTTTCAGAAGCAACCCTTTGAGACATTTTGCAGGTTTTTATGTCATTTAGGGCTTTTTCCAGGATATCTGCGGTGTAACGGGTTTTCTTACCATATTTGCGGGTTCCAGGTGCTGGACACGGTCTTTTTCTGGGCATTATTATCAACTGCAACCAAAAGTGGCAATTCTTTATAAAAATAAACGGCACTGTGGGTAACTTTGACCCGGGCCAAAGTTACCCAATTTAATACGATATTTTACAGAACAAGCTAAAATCAAGAAAACCCAGAAAACAGTAACTTACAATGTTATAGTTTTGTTGAAAAATCATTATTTAGGACTGAAACTTAATTATTAAAAGCTACTTACCCTCACAACAAACTTTGAAGTACTCAAATGGACAACTTTAAAAAAACGTTACACTTCTGACTTGCTAACACAACAATTTCAAAGTTATGACAAAAAAGTTGTGTTGACATGTGTCAAATTTTGCCGCATATTTTCGTTCAAAAATATAGTAAAGAAGTAGATGATTCATAAGTCACTGATATTCAGCATTTTGTTTAAAAATAAAAAATGATGAAATAAAATATGAATTAACGGGTCAATGTTATACGGAAAGCTTAAGTTACCCAGATTGACTGTATATATTTTGTCTAAAACATAAGTATAACAATGAAACAACATTATTAAAAAAATATTTATTAAGAAATATTCATATATAAAATGTGATGTATGAGAATATAAAATTTTATTGTGATGATTTTCCATGCTTTGATACAACTGTATCAAACCATAGAAAATTATCAAGGTAAGAAGCTGGATTTCGATCTGGATGATGAATAAAAATTATAATATCACAATTTATTCATCATCCAGATCGAAATCCAGCTCCTTACCAAATCCATCGACATCGTCAATGGCGTCATTAGACGCTTTCAATTTTTTATAAAAGGTAAGGCAATCAGATGGAATGAACTTATATATGGATCTTAAATCAGCCAATTTAGCTGGAGCAATAGGTTTCCCGTTAGGCCATAACTGTTTCAGATCAGATCTATGTATGATTGAAATCTCTCCTTTTGTCGTTTTTTTAATGTCAAGTTCGTTATAATCCTCATCAAGGGTCGTTTTCATAAAAATAGAATATAATTTAGCTTTTTCAATTTTTATCTCCTTTGCCAGCAGCCAGTTTAATTTACTTTTATCTGTGAATTTCTTACGATATACTATGTTTTTCTCAATATCTTCAGTGCTATAAAAGTCATTTTTGTCCATTCTATATACTTGAAATGGTTTTCTTTTTCTAGCATTTTTCATAATTTCTATATATTCGTCAGCTGTATAAACACGTTGTTGCTTTTTAAGTGCAGTTTCAACTTTTGAAAAATCGGTATCGTTAGGTAAAAAACTATGCCCTGACTCAAGATACCGAAAAGTTATCGTTTTTAATGTAGAATGGGAGTCTAAGATAACCTTCAACATTAAAACAATTTTTATGTTTCGGTTCTGTCCACCGCAACAATCACTCCATAGTATGAGATGTTCTATAGTAGGAAGTAGTTTGTTTTCAATATATTTGGCAAGGCATGATCCGACTTCCTGAGCGCCTCTTCCGGCTTCACCTTCAACCCAAACATAAAAGTGCCCTACATCATCTGATGCTGAATGTATACCGCTGTTATATAGCCAAAGCTGACGTTTATAAAAAATTACGTTTGTCGGTATACGAGGCAGGGGCAAAGTTTTTTCAAGATCAAATGATAAGCATTCTATGTTTGGGGTATTTTGTGCAGTTTCAAAGTCGCATTTCATCTGTTTCCTCATTTTTTGTGCCTTCTCTAAGTGTAAAGATTTCTCAGCCTCTACTTTTGTTTTTTCTGATCCACTAGTGTTTTGTAATTGCACCGCAAACAAATCACACTTATTGCATGTATCTTTTTTCAACGGTTTACACCTCAAATTAAAATTAGTCAAGAAAATTTTCTTTACAGTTTCAAGAGAGGCACATTTCAACTCGGTGCCAAATTTTTCAACAAAAAGTTTCTTGTAAATATCATAAACTTTCGATATTGTCATGCCAGGCTCTAAATATTGGATCTCATTGTTATTCTCCCTACGATAATGCGATTCATATTTAGGTAAATTTGAAATAACTTCCTTAATAAAGTTTAAGTTCTGTTCAGTCAATTTCTTCCAGCTTTTGTCTGTCATGCCTCGACAGTCGTTTATTTCATTATTACGAATCTTATATAATGCTATGGTAACTTTTTGTGTTGTAATTTGTAGAGTGTGCAGGAACATATCGCGACAGACTTTGACATCGTTTAATTTATAGGTGCGATGAAATTGTTTAGGCTTTTTTTTGGTAACAGGGACAGAAGTCATAATGTAGCTTCGTTTTTCGGTTCCTCTGTGACACATGACTTAATGTACATTAACTGAGCATTGTAAGATCCAAGAGTTACATAAGTCTCAAATATTTGTTTGCGATCTTCCAACGAAATTGCACTGGCACATCTTTTAAGACATTTGCATTGAAAATCCTGAAATACTTTTGGTTCAATTTTTTTCTGTGAGCGTAATGTAGTATATGATAAATTATTATACTTTTTAAACTTCCTTTCCGAATTGGATTCAGGATGCTTACGTTTGCGGCCTTTTTTCGGTCTTCCAGCCTGGGAACTAGATGTTATTATTGCTTGGTCATTGCTTTCATTAATGTTTTCTTCATTTGAGATTTCAAGTTCCTTTTCAGGTGACATGTTTCCTATATTCTGAACATCAATGATAGGACTTAAAACTTCACCATGCTTATCAAAGATAGTTTTTTGAGGAGTAGGTAAATTAGTTTCATTTTCATCTTGTTATAGTGTCATGTTTTGTATCATCTACATTCATAGTTGTTGAATTCAATACCCTTTTCTCTCTGCATTCTTCACTAATTTTTACGAAGCTCTCAATGTGTTCATCTCTAGTGTTGTTATTGGTTTTAGTGTTATTGTCGTCGCCACTAACATTTGATTCACAGTCTGTTTCAGAGTCCGTTAAATTACGAATCTCAAAGTTTGGATCAGCAACACTGTCATCACTATTTTCAATATAATCGGGTGAATCATTTTCATGACACATTTCTTGTTCATTAAGGACATTAAAAAGCTTTTGAGTTTCAGGAGACATACATGGAAGAGGCGATGCATCCTGTTCTACATCATTGAGAGCTGTTGTAATTTCTGGAGTCATATAATATGGGATAGACGATGAATTTGGTTCTAAAGTAATCGTAGTTAATTCTGTACTATTCACAAAAGTTACATCAGCAAGAGTGAGTGGCAGTGGTGTATCTGGAGAGCATCCATCTGAAACTGTATAATTTCAAATTAATACCGACCAAGTGCGAGTCAGACTCGCGCACGCAGGTTTCCGTACCATAATGCCAAGCCCTTACGAATATCAACCAAATAAGAAGATAAAAATCATGTTTGTTGTTTGAGAGCCCCCCTCAAATATGTATTTTATTATGTCTGTTAGCGGCAATAGAAATACATCATCTGACACAAATAGTCAATTGTCTATCTATCACGGTTCATGATATACAGGCTGGTGCTGTCACCAGGCTGACAGCCTCCCAAGCTGAATCGGAACGGGGCTGCCTTCAAGCGGCTCCTGCCAAACCTTGGGGGTCCGGACGCCCCCTGCCGGAGGCTCTACGCAGGTACCTACCATAAAAAAAACCAGGCTGACAGCGAAGTCTTAGTGATAGGGTCCCATCTTTCCCCTTTGGGTAAAACCTAAATACCTAATTTGTCCACGTAAATTAAGTTTAAAAAATATACATAATATGTACATACTCAGCTGATTTTTTGTTGGCGAAGTAGTTGAACACACGTAATTCAATGGACTGTCAGTATAAGATACATCTGAAAACAACAAGATGAATTTAGAACCATCTACACAGACATTTTGTGATTGCATAAAACTATACTGAATGCCATATAACTACCTACCAATTTTCATAAAACTACTATTACGTTCTTTGTTTTCTTGGTTACTTTTTACGTACATTCGAGGAGTAAGTGGTGAAAATGGTGGTGGAGTAATTGAAATCTCCGTAGTTGATGATAATGGAGTGTTAGGCTCGTCCGATGCGATATCATCATTTCCTGGATAGTAAAAATGTAAGAAATGATTGAGAGAAAGAAATAATTTGATGTAAAGTAAGAAGACAGATATTCTTTATTGCACACAGAAGAAACAATTGATAACAAGTTACAAAGTATAAAGTAAAAATAATTGATTAGGTTAATGTTTTTTTTTAAATGTTTTTAACAATCCTACAACTCCCACAGTAAAGATCTTACTGTACATCTTTACATTCTAATTAAGCTACTTTTGCAACGTTAGGATAACTTGGGCCGATCCCCGAATCAAATCGGACACCTCTGAGCAATCGGGCCAGCATTACGACTACTCAACATTGCTTAAATTGGTTAACTAATATCTTATTTTCGATAATGTTTTTAGTTACTTAATAACTTGGTACTTACCGTCATCATCCTTTTGGCCACGACATTGTATCATATCTCGCAAGCTTAATAATTTTCGTCTGTTTGACAACAATACCATTAAATCCTTGTTATTCTCATTGTTCTTGTCATACTGCGAAAAATTAACGACTAAACTTAAACCACATTTACTTAAATAAACCACATTTTAAGTAAATCAAAACAGCACCAATAATAATTATTATTAACAAGATCCTTCAAAATACACATATTAGTTAAGTACTTACTTCTTCCTCGTTCATCGCGAACACAAACTACCTACACTTTGTATTACTTATTACCTAAAACACGCTTTTATTAAAATATCAATTTGAGAGCAATTAGCACACGCACTTGTTTACATTAATATAGGTCAAGAGCAACTGTCACTGTGTCACAAGGTCACAACAAATAACAATATTTATTATCGTAGTGCGCAATCTTTCCGCGCATCTCACCAGTGGAAGGGAAGCGGAGAGAGAAAACATACGACACACCAAGGCGTGGGAGTAGGATGGTAAATGTAGGTAAACGCCGCGCCGCGGCGCCGTAGTCGTTACGTGAGTTAAAATTTTATAACAAAGTCTAATTTCTTTCCCATAGTCGTAAGTACACACGAATGTATCGTGTAAGTAGTTTGAAACATTGTTAATTTTCATATTTTATTTACAAATCAGGAAGATAAGGGTCCCGAGTCACACTGTAAGCCGTGTAATGATTATTCATAAAACGTTTCAAATGACAATGGAACGTTTTATTGTTTAGCTTTATTATTTTAGTGATAACGTTCCAGACTCCACAACGCATAATTTTTTCAAGTTGCCACAATATTTCGCTACCTAGTTGTATAAGACAAGGTCATATTATAAAAAATACAAAAGTGATGGATCGTTTAATGATTAGATAACTGTATGTTCCTACCAGTATACACGTTTTAAATCGTTTGCTTTTATTGTTGTCTTTTATTTACGCGAACACTACACATTTAAACGAAACTACTTTTACGGATTATTTCGCGATTTACTAACATTTTATTTAACCTGACGTTTCGAACACTTTACAGCGTTCGGGGTCACAGGTAGACTGAGGTTTACTTTTACCATTATGAATAATTTATTATCGTACACATTATAAAGTACATGGAATGTTTTGGAGAAATAGATAATATAAAGAAAAAAAAAACCAAGATGAATGGATCATTATTTTTATGTTATTCAGTCCAAAACGTATTAAAACAGTACGATCCAAATGAATTGACACTTTTTAAGATTTAAAATTGTTATTTTTAAAACGTTCCAAGTTGATTGAATCATTATTTTTATTTTATTCAGTCCAAAACGTAATAAAATAGTACGATCCAAATGGAATGTCACTTTTTAAGATTTATAATTGTTATTTTTAAAAACGTTCCAAGTTGATTGAATCATTATTTTTATTTTATTCAGTCCAAAACGTAATAAAATAGTACGATCCAAATGGAATGTCACTTTTTAAGATTTAAAATTATTTATTTTTAAAACGTTTCAAGATGATTGGATCCTTATTTTTATTGCATTCAGTCCAAAACAAATTAAAATAGTATGATCCAAATGTAATGTCACGTTATACGATTACAATTAGATCTTTTGGTTCGTTTTATCATTTAGACCGCTTAATTATTTCAATAGTTATTGTCGTAAAAGAGTCAGTGTCTTCAGCTCTAGATAGGACGATCCAAAATACCTAGCTTGGGCTCAAAAACTCAATTTTGACCACCTTGTGGATTGGAACGTTGTTTCATAACTACGTCCAATTGTGAAAACTTCATGGTAAGGTATAAAATTTGTGAAACCTAAACAAAGAAAGTTAGAACTAATTAACTGGATCACTCAATCTGGACACCTGAAGAAAAAGCCATAACGCGTATCCATGAATATACTACCTATATGTTTATAATTTGCATTTGAAATAATTGTGAAGAAATTGTGAAAGCTGTTAAACAAATTTTCGATTCGTTTCAAAGCCGTGTTTAAGTTTTAGAACGATTTATATGGATCACTCAGAATACACTATATTCAGTTGAGTGATCTTTCAAAACACCACCTTATACTGAAAAAGTATGAAACAATAGTGTCCGTCAAAATGGCGGGTGGAAAGTCATGAAATCGAATGAAACGTGCTCTATTATTTTGTAGTGTTTTGGTAGTATTTAGTAGCTAAGCAAAAATATTTAGTAGTATTACCAATACGATATGAAACGAAAAACAAAATCCGCCGCCAAGCTGATGTCTGGTTGGCGGGTGGTAATTGAACGGCGTGAAATGCTTTACATTTTTATATGTCAGATTTTAGTAGTCTATTGGTAGGTAAATAAAATAACATTAATCTTATCTACGTGCTAATAGTTTACAAATTAAAGGCATCACACACACTACATCGAGTACGCCTACGCATATTATCACAGCAATGTTACTTACGAGTGGCATTGTTATTAGTCTGGAGGAGTATTTATATTGTATGTTACTGTTGTTAAGCAATAATAATAATAAAAAATATATAAATAAAACAATGTTAATTAGACATTTGAAAAGAATGTTTATTGTGTACATATTTCAAAATCAATTTCAATACAAAAAGCAAAGAAAACCAAATAAATCACATAATTATTATCTCTGTTTGTTATTTTTATTGAATAAATACTACGTTTTTTTACTGTTACTTTTGATCCCATAAACAACACAATTTACGATTACATGCTTTGAGCTTTTGGTGAGACGAGTTTTTAAATCATCGTAGCATGTCCAGTTTTCGCGATAGCAATGGGCTTTATAATGCCCAATGCCCTTTGTTGAAGTTTTATTTGCAGGTTCGTATTCAATAACACCTATTATTTTATATCGCTGATTATTTAATGTTATTTCTAGTGGTATTTTGTCAAGACACATGGTGTCTGTCTGGCTTAACTCGAGAGCTATGGTATTGTGTAAATTATATATAAAAGATCGGATGCCAATGCAGTTATCTCGACGACAAATTGTTAAATTATTTTCTTCTAATATCATACTTTTAATAGATTCCTCCAGTGTGCTTTTACTTAAATCAAGAGGAATAAATACACATTTCCTTTGTACGTTATTTATAGGACACTGAATTTCCGTACATGTTTCTGTTTTATCGGCACTATAAATGGTCTCAATCAATATTCTGTCAAAAATGGTAAAAACATTGCACTCACAGTTTATATAACTTCTACCATGAACATCGGATTTTTTGAAATGCTTTTCTAGAATTTGTGCTCGGTTTTTGTAGAGAGTTGTTTTATTTATTACTTTATCGTTTACCATGAGTCGAATGAATTGACTGAAGTCGTCACAACTAATACTGATTGTGTTTTTGACATCAAATCCATCAACATAACCTGTTGCAAATACATGAGCAACTGCATCAAAAGCACAAGTGTTCGTTATGAAAGTATCGTCAATACCAGTTCTTACAGTAGTACCATTGAGTAACAGAGGTATTTTTTTAAACAAAGCTTCTTTTTTATCGTGCTGTTTGCCTTTTCCTCTCCAATTTTCGATAAGTGATGGTTTTTCAGTAAATATTGATTCTTCATAAAAATCTGTGGATAGCTTGTTGTCATCTGTAGTTGATTCAATTTTCAAATCAGTATGTTTTATTTGTTGTAATGTATTCTTTATTTCTTTTTTAACTGCTATCTTTTTCTTAATTTTTAAAAAACCTTTCTGGTCATGGCTTAGAGCTGTATTAACTTGTCCTGATAACAATTCATAATGCATCATAACGAATTCGTCAACCCTCAATCGATTAGACTTTGTATTTATTCTGCACATATGATTCTTTATTGTATTGAAATAACTTTCCACGTTTGATGATGTCGGCGAGTTATTTTCCGACTTGTATACTGGTACCATAACATTAGACCAGAGAGGTAGCTGGTGTACTAGTCGCGTTAATGTCGGAATAAATGAAGGCATGTAGTATAAATTATCATGAAGGGATACTTCATCTTTATCCTCTGATAAAGTAATAAATAAGTTTTCTACGTCAACTTTTTCATGATACCATCGAGGATATCTTAAATCTGTACTGTCTTGTTTCTTGTTTTTTTCTTCTATGTTTTCTTTTCTGTCCATCTCATTTATTTCTGTATTGTCTTGGAAGACTGTATCTCTATCAAAATCACAGTCCTCTTCAATCAATGATGTTTGATTTTCATCCGTAACTTTTTTCAATTGCTTCAATTTAGTTTTCGCTGCTTCGCATCGTGATTCGGGGCTATCATATTTGTTAAGACACAGTGTTATTATATCTCCAATTATATCTTTTATTTTTTTGTAATCGGTGCAATATTTTATGTGAAGCAAGCTTTGGAAATAAAGAGATTTTACTCGAGTGTCACAGTTCTTAAAACAATTCAAATTGTATAAAATTTTGACATAATGACTTGTATCGATTCGAATAAAACAATCGTCAGGTGTACTTCGTCCTTCTTCCAACTTTAAAAATGATTGTTTTACATAATCTTTAGTATTGTTAAAATTTGTGAAGGTTTTCACTGATGCATTGATTATTGCAGCAGAATCATCGACCACAATTTCATTAGGAATATATTTTTTTGTGACCCAAGCCTTTAACCAGTTGTGTATGGTATCAACAGTATGGCTTTCAGAAAGCATTTGTGTAATTGGAACACTGCTTTCATTTTTTTCAGTAGCCATAACACATTGATATATGAATTTATGTTTAGTGAAAACGACACCAGGAGTCGGACCAACACCCTTAAATATACTGCCTGTTGCATCTATACTTAATATCCGTCTCCCAGTCTGTGCATATTTTTTATAATATTCTTCTTGAGACGTTGACCAATAATACATGTAAAACGATGGATATACCGTTAAATGACGTATTAAATCATTGTATGGAAAGGTGTGTGCCATTTTCCATAGTGATAATATAGGGTTAGAATCGAAAAACTCACTTTTTTTCCCTTCGTACTTAATTTGACGTAAACTTCCAAGTGTGGGTATATGTGGAGGTTCCAAATCACCTGCATTCATTTCAGATGCATTTATTTTATTTTTAACTACTACGGCTGGTACATGTTTAAGGTCATGTAATAATTCCTGACGCTTTCCTGGTGATAGTTTGATTCTTTTTCTTGGTCGGCAATTAGCATCGTAATTCGTTATTGAACACTCACATTTGGCTATTTTATCTGTGGGCCAAGAGATAATAACTCTGATTTTTGCATCACACTCTTTACATGTCCCGTGGCAAGTTACTGTTTTCTCATAGTTTACGGAATGAGTTTTAAATATCCAAGCACATGATATTTTACTTGCTTTCCATATTTCCTCTCTTAATACATGGGCCCATTCATGTTTCGGTAAAACAAACTTTTTTTCATAATTCGATGATCTTCGCCCTCCTCGACTTATATATTTTAAAATTGGCTGAATTCTTTCCCATTTATAAAAATCAATTAAAAATTCTAAATATTTTTGATTATCTTTGCCTTCCTGACATATTGAAATATTTTCTTGTTCTTCTCTTTCAGAATTTTCTGAGTCTTTATCACTTATAAACGTATCTGTTTTTGTCACATTATCAAATTCACAATTTTCAAAAAAGTAAGCGTAATTTTTCTTAACCGATATATATATAGCAGTGTTTGACATTTTAAAATTAAATTTTTCACTGATATCCGAGTAAATAGGATCACAGGGAGAGGGCAAGTCATTTTTATTTCGAAAACACTCATAGTAATTGCTTATTACTTCTCTTTGTGTTTCTTTATCAACTGCACTTTTCCTTCCTCTCTGCATAGTTTACATTTACTAAGTGCACACAAACACAATGTAACACAAGGATGTTAACTAATTAAATGGATTTAATTTTATTGAAATATTAATGAGACGAAAAAACGAAACGTATCAGGTATCAAAAAGTTCAATAATTATGAGGGTAGTAACATTTTTTTATCGTCGCAAATTTTAAGAAACAGTCAATAATAGTTTACTTAACAGGTTTATAAGAGATTTCAAATTTAAAGCTCGTTCATTCAATGTAGGTACTATTTTTTTTATTTTTTTTATTTAACATTATTATATAATTTAATATATTCGTTTTTTATTAGTGTAAAACAACGGTAACATAAATTATAAAAAATACTCCTCCAGACTAATAACAATGACACTCGTAAGTAACATTGCTGTGATAATATGCGTAGGCGTACTCGATGTAGTGTGTGTGATGCCTTTAATTTGTAAACTATTAGCACGTAGATAAGATTAATGTTATTTTATTTACCTACCAATAGACAACTAAAATCTGACATATAAAAATGTAAAGCATTTCACGCCGTTCAATTACCACCCGCCAACCAGACATCAGCTTGGCGGCGGATTTTGTTTTTCGTTTCATATCGTATTGGTAATACTACTAAATATTTTTGCTTAGCTACTAAATACTACCAAAACACTACAAAATAATAGAGCACGTTTCATTCGATTTCATGACTTTCCACCCGCCATTTTGATGGACACGAAACAATATCATGTTTATTATAAATTATGCTTCTGGGAAAATTTGTGACACAAAGATCATGATTGAAATCTTACTGGCTTAGGAGAAAATAAAAATCTTGTATTTTCTCGATCGTCCCAACTGAGTGATCCTTATCTTGAACAATATTTAATAAACCCAAACTTATAGGTGGAAGGTAGTTACATCAGAAATTGTGAAAAAAGTTGTACTAAAATTTGGCGAACCAATCGTCCTTGTAAGTGTTATATTTTAAAAGATAACTAATTTTTTCAATCCTTAAGGAAATCGTTGAGTAGGGTTACCATATCGGTTTACTAGAGTACCGAGATTTGTGTGAGTTTTGTTTTTAGAGTGTTTTGTTAGTGACAAGTTTTAGTAAAGTTAGGTATTTATATATATTATACACTGTATTAGGTTTATAATAATACTAAGGAATTCTACATACAAAAAAAAGATCAGAATATTTAAAGTAATCAAAGATATTAACTTTTATTTAGTTTTTTTTCTAATATTCATAATTACATATATGGAACCTAATCGATAAACCCGTAGGACAAAGTATGTAAAATAATTGGCTCTTTTTCTTTGCTGTTATACATTTTTGCCATCAAATCATCGTAACAGACTATTTTGTCGTTATGGAAACCATGTCCTCTGTAGTGGCCAATATTATCGGGACTTAATGAAGGAATAAATTCTACACCGCCTAACAATTTGTAACATCTGTTTCTTACATAAATTGTATTTGGTACATCTCTTAAATTAATTTTATCACAGCCGTTCAAATCAAAGGATATTAAATTTGAAAGTTCATAAGTAATAACAGTTTGACCTTTACAAAAATTACATGTATTTGTTTCATTACCAATAATGATTGCATCTTCTAGGCTCAAAATGCCAAAAATAGAAATTAAATCAATATTGATGGGCAGAAATGCAATCTTCCTTGATATGCTAGAACAACATGATTTGTTGGAGCACTGTTTCTTAAAAACAGCACTGCAAATGTCATCATTTAGCAAATGTTCAAATATATATGTAACATTGCAGGCACAATCAATATTTATAATACTGTGTTGCTCTTTTATTTTAAAATGTTGAAGTGCTATGCGACACCTCAACTCTAAAACTTCCTGTTCTGAATGTCTATCAGATAAATATTTAATATATTCTGTAATCGTTGAGTCTTTGAAAACGTCTTTAGTATCTTTAATGTTGTTATTTATATTATATCCTAAAGCTAAAAGATACATCACTGAATCTAGACCACACGTGTTTGTCAGTTTTATTATACTTCCATCATCGTTAGGGACAGGACTACACAGGTTGCCATTATTAATAAATTTAACACACATTTTTGGTGAGGTGGGTTTGGCAAGTTTAACTTCTCCTCTCCAATTTTCACAAAAAGATGGTTCATCAGAAAATATAGACTCCGTAGGAAATCTTTGTTCAATGTTGCATTTGGATTTTATTATCTTTTGAATTTTTATTTTCTTTAAATCATTAGACCCTTTGCGTTTTCTTGAGCGTTTCTGTGAGTTTCTTTTATTGGTTACATCTTGGCTTAAATCACTCAGAGCTATTTTTAATTCTCCGTCTAAATTTTGCAAATGCACTTTTATGAACTGATCGATCCTATGTTTCGAAATTTTTGTTTTAAATATTATTGTTTTTAAAGTTTTAAAATAACTCTCAACTGCTGAGGAGGACGGAGTCTTATTTTCTGATTTGAAAAACGGACATAATAAGTTTGACCACAACGGTAATTTGTTCAACAACCTCTTCAAGGTGGAAACAAATGGCGGATAATAGTATTTATTCGCGTTTTTCAATATAATACTGTTTTTATTGGATTCTACTAATCCATCAAACCACATTAGAAAATCTGTGTTTTTCAATTCATCTAACTCATCAATTTTGGTACCATTTTCTGTTTCCAAAATGTCTCCATCAATTATTGTACTATTTTCCGTTTCAAAATTGTCTCCTTCGTTAATTTCTGTAGTAGTGACGTCTGTAACATCATTTAGTAATTTGTCAAGCCGTTCTTTAGCCTCATTAAATTTAGACTTTGCCAATTCGTCATTATCATTATATTGTCCTAGACAAATTTGTATAATATCTTCAATTATTTGTTTTGCTATTTTATACTCCTCGCACTTCTTCAAAATCAAAATACAACGAATGTAAAAGTATTTAACATTTATATCCACGCTATCTCTAAAACAAGATAAATTGAATAGTGTTTTTGTAAAATGGCTAGTATCAAGCCTTATAAAAGTGTCAGGCAAAATAGTGGTTTTTCCTTCTAAAACTGAAAATAAATGCTTAACATATTCCTTGGTGCTTTTATGTTGTGTGAAAGCCTGGGTATTCGCAGATAGCAAAGCTGATGAATCGTCCGTAATCACTTCGTTGGGTAATTTAACTACGTAGGTTAGCCATGATTTTAACCAATTTGTAAGTGAAATTTGGCTATGAGAATCTGTGACCATATGAAAAATAGGTACAGCTTTTAGCTTATGATTTGCCGTGATAAGTCCAGTGTACAAAAATAATGTCTTAGTTAGTGCTGTACCGTCGGGAAGACGTATCGTTTCAAAAAAAGATCCTGTTGCATCAATTGTGATGGTAACTGTACTAGATTTATCGGAATACATTTTGTAATATTCATTTTGTTTATCAGTCCAATACAACACGTGGAAATTAGGATGAACACAAATTTTTCGTACACAATTTGCATGTTCCGTTGTTTTAGCTAGAAGAATTAATGATGTCAAAGGATTGCCATCGAATAACTCTCCAAGCTTTTTATCTGATCTTATCTTGCGCAAAGCAGAAAGTGATGGCAAAACTGGAGGCTCGATATTCACGTCAGATATTAATTTTGAAGCTATGTCATGACGTACCAAAATAGCGGGCTTGCACTTCAAAATTTTGGCCAATTGCCGTCTTTTGTAAGTCGTTAGTTTCGACTTTTTAACTGGATTATGCTTGTATGACTTTATTATGTTTCGAACGCTGCAAATATATGTGTGTACTTTTTCAGTCTTCTCTAACGTTGATATTTCAATGCTTACCTTACACTGAGTACAATAACCTTTAATTTTCAAAGAATTATCAGTAATTTTTTGTTTTTTTAGGACCCAGGTGCATCTTAATTTTGAATTGAACCAAATTTTCTCTTTGATCATGTTGGACCATTGAAATTTAGGTAATGTTTTGTACCTTTGAAAGGTACCATCAGCTTTTTTTCTGCGTGAATATAAAGGTAAAACTTGTTTTAATTCGTACACATCTAGATCGAACGTAAATATCTTGCATTGCGCACTTATACCTTCTTTAACAGTAGGGGTTGAAGTATTTGTGCTTGATATGACGGACTGGTCACAAAGCGGACTAGATATAGCGGATGTATCTTCTGAAAGTTTCTCTTTTGGTTTTATAACCATTTTACTGTAATTTCTCTTATAAGACATAAATAACGCCTTTGGTGTCATTTTTGCATCAATTTCTCTTGATATTATTGAGAAAACCGTATCATTGTACTTAATATTAGGCTTTTTCAATTGTTCATCATATTTCTTAAATAATTCAATTTGCTTTTGTATATCTACTAGTGGTTTCCGTCCCCTCTTCATGACTTTCAACTCTAAAAAAAAAACGAAAACAATAAAATAAAAATACCTACCTATGCGTGAACTAGATTACATACTATACCTCTATTAATGTCCACTGTTATAGTTTTTTGCCCTACAGTAGGACAAAAAACTCATTATTATCATCAATGCACATATAATTAAATTCAACACTATAATTATATTAAAAAGATATTCGACAAAGGATAATGCTAAAATAATTCAAGTAAAAAAGGTTAACTGCCTCTGCTGCCTTTTTTACAATATCTTATGTTAAAAAAGGATGTCTCGTCTTTTTTAATATCATATTAAAAAAATAATAATAATAGTGTGACAAATGTACCTACTAATGATGGTTTGAATATTGATTAAGATACTTACATTGCACGTTTATTCGCTATCATTAAACGGAAACACTGATAATTTTGTTATTAATGATACCACAACACTATAAACAAACTTGCACTTAATAAACTGCACAACGCCGTCAGCTTCCCAAATCGCAATGAATATACTCAATGTTAGCTTTGAATAGGGTAGTCGACGAAAAATGTCCGACAAAATAAAAAAGTACAAACACCCTACACAACGTTTTCCTTAAGGATTGAAAAAATGAGTTATCTTTTAAAATATAACACTTACAAGGACGATTGGTTCGCCAAATTTTAGTACAACTTTTTTCACAATTTCTGATGTAACTAACTTCCACCTATAAGTTTGGGTTTATTAAATATTGTTCAAGATAAGGATCACTCAGTTGGGACGACCGAGAAAATACTAGATTTTTATTTTCTCCTAAGCCAGTAAGATTTCAATCATGATCTTTGTGTCACAAATTTTCCCAGAAGCATAATTTATAATAAACATGATATTGTTTCATACTTTTTCAGTATAAGGTGGTGTTTTGAAAGATCACTCAACTGAATATAGTGTATTCTGAGTGATCCATATAAATCGTTCTAAAACTTAAACACGGCTTTGAAACGAATCGAAAATTTGTTTAACAGCTTTCACAATTTCTTCACAATTATTTCAAATGCAAATTATAAACATATAGGTAGTATATTCATGGATACGCGTTATGGCTTTTTCTTCAGGTGTCCAGATTGAGTGATCCAGTTAATTAGTTCTAACTTTCTTTGTTTAGGTTTCACAAATTTTATACCTTACCATGAAGTTTTCACAATTGTTCCCTAAATCCTTGTATAATTTGGTTGTGGTTGGATGAGTTTTTTGAAAAGATCACTCAGTCCACACGCACATGACACTACCCACCTAGGGTAAATGAAATGATGCAAAACAAGGTGACCGTCAAAATGACTGGACCAAGTCTCCGATGTGTGTCATACTTATATAAAAAAATAATACCATTAATACTGTTAGACAATATGAAGGGAAAGAATAAAGAAAGATATTAAACAAGACATTTATTAATAATAATATAATAAGAATAACTAATTACAAGATTCATATTTTTAAAAATCAGGTAGGTACAAATTTTTTACATTAATTGGTATATTATAATCATATTCTGATGGCAGTCATATTATGGTGATAACTAATCAACAAAGAATAACTAGTTTAATAACAAATAAACCAAGAAAATATTAATTAGTTTAATAATTGTGATATGATCTAAAACAATTCCCCAGACATAACCCAGGAAAGCCTGGGCAATCTGGGCAACCAAAATAAACTTGCACTCTTTTTTTTGATGTATTATAACACTGTCTACATCTCTTCCTAATTTTTTTCCACCTGTTTTAGGCAAATGGTCAGGCACATGAACCCTACCTGGCACAGAACATCTTTCTACGCTTGGTTTCTTAGGCAAGAGAAACTCTATAATTTGAAGCCTAAAATCATACAAGCTAATCTTTGTTTCTCTGTCTAAATTAAACAGTAAAAAAGCATTAATTATGTTAATTTGAATCACATGAATGATAACTTTTTTATACCACCTTAATGTTTTATGTTCAGCACAATAGTAACTCAACAGTTGATCATGTTTATCAATGGCTCTCATGTATTTATTATATTTGACTTGCACTTTTGGTTTAAAGGAAATATTTCCATATTTATTTTGGGTTGGTATATATTCACTAGTATGCTCTGTACTTACAAAACTAATTTCTCTCTTGTCTTTCCATTTAGTAACCGTAACATTTTTACTATTGTGCATAATGCATGCTTCATTTGGCTGTAATCGGGTATTCATAACTTGTGCAGGATTGCCTTTTCTATTAAATTGTAACGTACCAGTTAAATAAGTATTTTTATTTAACAATTCTTCAGCCATACCTACACTTGAATAATAATTATCCACATATAAAGAGTGGCCTTTATGAACATAATTGCTCATTAAAACACGCATTACTTTTTTTACATGGTCTCTTCCACCCACGACTTGGTCTTGAGACCCAGCATACAAATGTATTTTCATGCAAATACCGTGCTTATCTGCTAACATATATAATTTTATACCATACTTATGGACTTTATTTTTAAGGTACTGACGGAAAATTAAACGACCGGTCCATAATATCATCGACTCATCTATTACAACCTCTCTAGCAGGGTAATATAAGTTTTCCATCGTTTTATTAAATAGTTCGATTAAGGTTTTCACTTTATTGAGGCTTAGGTTTCCTGCTTCTGTTTGTACATTAAGTGCTCTCAAAATCATACAAAATCTATTTCTTGACATGTACTTGGAAAACGTTAAATCAAAAAGATAATGTTTCTTCCAGTAATCAGTCAATCTATTCAATTTAATGACACCCATAAGCATGACTAATCCTAGAAACACCTTAAACTCCTCTATTGTCACTGGCTGCCATCTACGAAACCTTGCATAAGGACCGCTGGCATTTCTTTTAAGAATATCTCCATATCTATTTGTACACGTCAATAAAAGAGTGTAGAAATCCATATTAAATAAAATATTAAAATAATCAATAGGCTGTGTACCTGACATGGCTTGTTTAATACCAGGGTTACCGGTAAATAAAAATGTGTTAACTTCTGTTGGATTGCCTGGTATCCAAATTGAAGAGGATTCAACACCTGCTTGCTGAGTGTCTATAATTTCTGTTGTGACAACTTCTTCTTCGATGATGTCTATCCATTCATCATGCATTTCTAGATAAGTACCTTCATCTAAAATACCATAGAGGTCTTGGTCTGTCAGTGAAAAGTCACCGGGTACTGCTATGCATTCTCTTGGAGATGTCATTGCACCCAACATGTCTTCAATTGTTTGTCTGGACGTGGATGGTTGATCCATATTTCTGAAAAATAATATTCATTTACATAACAAAAAAAAAACATATGGTACATTTAAAAAAAAAATCACTAATTTTTATTTATTTGATTGGACTATAGTTGATTTTAAATCATGTGTTAATCGGGTAATATAGGGACAATTCCTTTACCTATCCTATTTAATGTGGCATTCTAAAATAAAAGTTTATGAAACGAAACAATGTACTTTTTATTCATTATGAGCATATAATTGCAAAATCTAAAATTAAATGTTGCAATAATTAAATTATTTGATTAAATTGAGAGCGGCCACATTCCTTCCATGTGTCAAGTTAACTTCTGCGAGTAGTAAATATGTATCTAGTGAAAATGGTAATGGTAATTATGTATATACTTACAGAAATTCGGAATCCTTGTAACCGGGATCACAATAGGTAATGCAACACCTTACAGTTCAAAGTCACATATAAATAACAGAGTCCATATATCGCAGCTAGGTCACAATAAAAAAATCCAATAACAAAACCTTGAATTGCAGCCAGGTCACATTATATGAAATCAATAACAAATCCAAAAATCACAGCCAGGTTAGTCAGAAAAATCAGGAACTTTAGATAAACGTGATATCCGTAGCGCAAATCTTCACAACAAAGTAAAAAGTAACGCCAGTGACAGACACAATGACACATTCTCAGTGTTGCCAACTGCTATTGTAAGAAATGCGCTAAACAAAACCTAAAATGCACTAGGTTTGTGCTAATTTTAATAAAAGACCACCAAATAAATAAAATCAATATCTTGTTAATTATTAAAAACTAATAGTTTTTACCTATGTGCGTGATAAATTGCAGACTTTTAAAAATGCGCTAGAGGCACTGTTATGGAATTTTGAGAGCTAAAACATCAAGAAATGCACTAGATCTAGTGCCGAAAGCACTAAGTTGGCAACATTGCACATTCTTGCCGAATAGAATAGTTAATAATAGTTCATAATACACGCTACCGCAAGATGGAGACGCATTCGCATGTGGTGTTAGTGGTGCAGCGTAATGTTGCCGTGTTAAATGTATTTTTGCGTCATTTGTTAGGCTGTTTGTAATATAATCTTATTAGAGAAATACCTGTATAAAAATATACAGATAGTATGTATAAAAATCGAAGTAGATAGATTTAGCTTCACCCATGTGCACATAACATTTCGGCCCATAACGTGTCGGCACACGTTTGACTCAACTATTGAGTCATTGGCCATGAATCGGCCACCTCGGCTATCGGCTAACAAAAGGTTTATGACACCTGACTATTAAAAATATTCTGTAAAATGAAGGGCCAGGTCTGATATTCACGGAAATGTTTAATGAGATCTGAAAAATGGTAGCTTAAGTGATATTTTTTTTTTAATATCCGTTTTTATACAATTTTGGTTTGACTCACCAATTGAGCCATCGGCCTTCCTAAAGGTTTTTTAATGACTCAACTGTTGAGTCATTAGGCGGGTCCACACAGAGCGAGCAGCCTCGCGAGGCATTTGCCGCGCGAGGAAACGGTCCCCGAACGAGCGCGGCAGCCTCGGTAACATCGCGAAGCTGCTGCGCGCGGCAAGCCCGAGCCATTTGTTCGTTCGTTTAGTTGAGAGTTAAAATATCATGGCACCACACGTACGTGTTGCGGTGGCAGCTGTTGCTTTTATTCTTATAAATAGGATAATAAAAAAGAGAAGACAAAAAAAACTTAAACGAAGACAATATTGGATCCAGACATTATACAAAAACAGATTATATAATGGAAACGAATGTTATGGAAATGAACTGTACCAAGAATTGATAAATGATGGAGTGGAGAAAAATTTTGCTCGCATTAATGCAGAGGAGTTGGATCTATTGTGTTCAAACTTGCAAAGCAAACTTCGGAGAAATGATACGAACTGGCGTCGAGCGATAACCGTGAGAGAAAAGCTACTTTTAACATTACGGTTCTTAGCGACAGGAGATTCTTATACCAGTTTGCAGTATCTCTTTCGCATCTCGAAACAATCTATATCGAAGATTGTTCCTGAAGTTTGTGATGCCATTATCGAACATTTAAAGGATTATGTAAAAGTAAGTGTAAAAAGAAAACAATATCTTATAAATATAGTCCAATCACTTTAATTATAACCTTTACATTAACTGAACACAAATACCTAACAAAAAAGAAAACTAAAGAAAAGTGAAATTAATTTTAACGTGTCGCTCGCATTATGTTTTAGTATATTTAGGAGCCAGAGGAAGAGGAGGAATCTCTGATGGATTTTGAGAAGTCTTCGTAGGAGAAGGGGGAAGTGGAATCTTTGATTGAATTGGAGAAGTCATAGGAAAGGGGGTACTTGATGGTTGAGAAGGTAGTGGTGAGGGTGGCATCGGATCAGTGTGAGATGAAACGTGAATGCCAGGATGTGGGGTAATGGGTGGTTGAGGAGGTAATGGTGAGGAAGACGTCGGATCGGTGTAAGATGAAGTGTGAATGCTAGGACGTGGGCTAATAGGTGGTTGAGGAGGTAACGGTGAGGGAGACGTCGGATCGGTGTAACATGAAGTGTGAGTGCTAGGACGTGGGCTAATAGGTGGTTGAGGAGGTAACGTTAAAGGAGACGTCGGATCGGTGTAGGATGAAACATAGCTCTGTGTATAATAGCTATATTGTTGATAAGCTCCTGTGTCGGCTTGAAATATTATTCCGCATATATCTTTTTTAACATGTGCCAGAGTCACTGGATCATATTTTCTCAATTCGTTGGCTATGTATTGTCCAAATGCCGAATATGAGTCACATGGCGGCTGTGGGGTTGGCTGTGGTTCAGCGCACTGCTGGAGAATCCTGAAAGCCTCGGAAAGAGTTTGGTCCGATGAATCGTCTGTGTCTTTCGCTGGTCTTTTTTTGCTTCGTTTTCTGGATCTCTGGTCCTGTGTTCTAACTCTAGATTGTGTGTTATTGGTGTCATCTTGTTGTAGTTGCTGATTTTCTATAACTTGAATATTGTCCTTATTAGGTGAAGGGTCTTGAGCGAGTTGAGTTGCGCTTACTGTTTCGTCGTTAGTATCGGTTTCTTTCTGTAAATAATATAATACACTTTATATCAATTGTAGGTGCCAGCTACAGAAAAAGAGTGGCTCGCAATTTCAAATGGTTTCCTAAATAAATGGAATTTCCCACATGCTGTAGCAGCGATGGATGGCAAGCATGTTGTTTTACAGTCTCCCATAAACAGTGGTAATGACTACGATAATTACAAATCATTTTCAAGTATAGTTTTGTTCGCCTTGGTAGATGAAAATTACAAGTTTTTATATGTAAATGTTGGGAGTAAAGGACGAATTTCTGATGGGGGTGTATTTAAAAATACAATATTATACCAAAAACTTGAAAAAAGAGAGCTCAACATCCCATCACCCACAATTTTGCAAATACCGTACTCTACCAAAGTACCATTTTATATACTAGGTGACAAAGCTTTTCAGCTGAATGAATACACAATGAGACCTTACGAGGGCAATCCAGAAAGAGGTTCAAAGGAAAGAATTTTTAATTATAGACTCTCCAGAGCACGAAGAGTTGTAGAAAACGCTTTCGGGGTGTTAAGTTCTGTTTATAGAGTTTTGCGTAAACCAATGTTATTGGAACCGGAACAAGCAACAAAAGTGGTCTTAGCATCAGTTCATTTGTATAACTATTTACGGAGAACATCTTCTAATAACTTTGAAGTTTCTGGCTTGTTTGATGCGGTGGGAAATGACGGGGAAATGGTAGAAGGAAGTTGGCGAAATGAATCAGAACCAACATCATTATTACCAATTCAACAAATACCACGACGGGGATCAAATAATGCTAAAGAGATACGAGACCACCTAGCAAGACATTTTATTACGAATGGAACCGTCTCATGGCAAGATAACTATCAGTAAGAAATATTGTATGTACTTACATTGTCTATAGTATCCCGCGTGGTACCTGGCTCGTTCCTATCAGACATAAATGCAAAGGCATTATATGCAAACCAGCTGGATTTATAAACGTCATCACGACCTGGAAGATAAAAGTGACAAGTTTTATAATAGTAGATAATTGTTCTTAGTAGGTAGTAAATGTGAAAGCAATTAATAAATGTATACCTGATCCTGTCAAACGACTTTTTTTTTCTCGTGATTTTTCCCGCCGGTAGGATCCCATCAATGACTCCATCTTCTTTTTTAAATCAGGAACCGGCATATTCATCTCGCGGCTAATATTTAACCAGGCATCTTCTCTAAGCCCTCTATTTGTATAATTAGGATCACTTGCATTCCATAGCCAGGTGTTTACACCATAGAGAGATATTAATTTCAAACAAAATTCTTTATCCATAATTATTATGCTCGAGCGAGGCACGAAACAGAATACGCGTGCGTCCAGAGTGCGCGCGGCAAACGACTGAGGCGCCTTTGAGCAAAACAAAAAGCCGACACTCGGTGGCTCGGCCGCTCGGTCGCTCGCCCGCGGCGGTACACCCGCTTTCCTCGGTCGAGGCACGTCTACATAGACCGAGCAGCCTCGCGCGGCAAATGCCTCGCGAGGCGGCTCGCTCTGTGTAGACCCGCCTATTGGCCATGAATCGGTTAATCCCTATAGTAAATCTAATTCACCCAGAGTAATTCACCTAGGTGAATTAAACACACTTAGTAAACTTTAACCCTTAAATGCATGAAGTCTTATTTTAGTAGAAGAAAAATGCATATTATAGTAAAATTGGGCATAGATTACAGGAAAAATAATAAAAAAAATCATAATCAATTATTTGTTTGTATTTTCAGGAAAAAACGACTTGTGCCGTTTTCGGCACTACATGCATTTGTTTACTACATACGTTTGTGTAATTGGTTAAAACAATCTTTATTTTTTTTCGAACATAAATGAACTTTACATTTTGCACACATAACAACTGTTTTTAAATTGCACGCAGGAAACATACACCTCATCCTATTTGTAGTTCTCACTTGCTCATGGCCCACGCCATCGAGTATTACGTCGATTGAGGGTAAAGCTTGGCAGGGTTTTCCACGGCGCATTTTAGGAGGAGGCCCAACATCTGCAATCGATGTAGAACGCGGACGACCCCTAGGTACAGGTGTTGCATATTTGCATAAAGTGTCTGCTAACTCGGACCGAAAGTCTGCAAGGTTCATAATGTCCTTAGTGGCTATACCTCGTTGACCCATTACTTTTCGGTAAAGAATCCATGAATTGATAATGCTTAGATCTAAAAGATGATAAAATATTCGAATATACCACTTTCTGCTTTTTATGCGAATCCTATATCTACCGAGGTGAGAATCCATTAGGTCTGCACCCCCCATATGTGCATTATATTCTTTTACCAGCTTAGGACAAGGAATTTGAAATCTTCGTTTTAGCTTCTTATCAAACCTTTCGATTGTTTCTACAGGTTCTGCACCTACGTAGGTTGATGCCAGAACAACCTGCTTGTTATCCTTCCATGAAACCGCAGCTATATCCACATTGTCAAAATTGGTCACATATTCTTCATATGCTCCTCGAGGCACTGAGGTTTTCATGACGTCTTGTTTATTTGGCAATTTGCATGTTTTTCCTAAACGATTTCTCTGTATCGTTCCTAAGGAATGGATACCTTCTTTGGACAAATGGTACATTAGGGGCAAAGATGTATAATAGTTGTCGAAATAAACTATATGGTTTCTCTGTCTAGGAACGACTCTAATCAGTCTCATAACAGTCTCTCCAACTACTCCTAAGTCAGGTTCATTTGGTAGTCTCTCTGCGTTTTCTTTACCTGCATATATAATGAAATTGTACGAATATCCCATTAGACTGCAGAGGACAAATAATTTAAATCCCCATTTGTGGGGCTTGTTGGGCATATATTGTTTTAAAAAATGCCCTACTTTGGTTGAGCACATTTGCTCATCAATAGACAAGCGTTGGTCAATCGTTACACTGGAGAATTTATTGTTCAAATGACTAATCACAGGGCGCAATTTGTGCAACTTGTCATGGTCTGGATGGCTGACCGGAAGATGATTACTGTTATCATTGAAGTGCAGTATGCTCCTGATTTTTTCAAATTTATTGACGGGCATTGCTTCTTTTATCGGCCCAAACCCAAATTTACCCCAGTATGACCGAACATTAGGGTAGTGGTATACAGACATGAAAGTGACGTGTGTTCCTCTGTGGCCGGACCACAGTTTAGTACTCAGATGCTATAGTTCGAAATAATACCTACCTAAAATCTACTTTCATCGGAATATATATATATTTTTAGTACCTCAAGAGATATCTTTTTAATTAACAATTTATGTGGTCCGGCCGCCAGGCAGGGCTCTCTGGCCGCGCCACCTCAAATTAAATAGAGTATAATGAACTATTAATAAATCAATATCCCGAAAAAAACTACCTAAAGAGTACCTTGCATACGACAAATATGGTCCAATAAACCCCTTTAGTTAAAGAGTTATTGGTCGTAGGGTGTGGTCCGGCTGGAAAGTATACTCTGCAGCGAGTCAATTTTGCAATATTGAATATTAACTATCCATAAATCAATTTATATAATAGTACCTTTTCTCTACTCTTCGTTGATACTTTTTTCTCTCAAGAAACTATTCATTTTGATTAATTAATCTTTAAAGTATGTGGCGCGGCTAGGGAGGATTACTTTCAGCAAATATAACAAAATATGGTTTATTTCTTTATGCCAATGAAAACTGCATAATAAGTACTTTATAAAAAGGCCTGGACTTCATCTATAAACTTTTATTTTTATTACCAAAAATGATTTTGAAAAAGGTGCACTTTTTGGTTTTTGTTTACCTATCTACCTAAGAATATTTTATTTTTTATTTTTTATTTTATTTATAAGGTTCACCAACAATTGATTACACTGTTACAAGATGTGATACATTCATAAAACTCATTACTAGCGTAACAATCTCTTACAGGTAAACACAGCATACATAATTTTTATATCTTAAGTTTACAATTACCAGTTCAAAGACAAATCAATCAATACAAGAAAAAATATGTAGACAGAATTAAAAATAAATAAATACACAAACAAACAAACAATTCAACCAACCAACCCTAATACAGAGAGAGCATTAGGCGTTATGATAGTTTGAAATAATTTTTTTGATCCTATTAAGTGAGTCAGCATGCACGTCAATTAGATAGGTAGTTAATTTGACGAAGTAAGTGAAAATTTTGGTTTAAAATAAACAATAAGTATACGAAAAACAAATATATATTTTCATAATCAAATATTAACAATTGTTAATACAAGGTATTGTAAATGACGGAAAAGTGTTTTATATAACAAACTAAAGTCAATAGATTGAATTTAAGCATTTAACCCTTTAAACAAGAAATAACAATGAAACAAAGAGTGTATCAAAACTGCGTATTAAAAATATAGTCAATCAGTATTACAAATAATATAATATAATATAATATTCTACTACATACACACAACACCATCTAGCCCAAACTAAGCAGAGCTTGTACTATGGGTACTAGACAATGGATAAACATACATATATATATATATATATTTTTGTATATACATACATATTATACATAGAAACACCCAGACCAAGACAAACATCCATGTTCATGCACACAAATGTTTGACTTGTGCGGGAATCGAACCCGCGACCTCAGGCGTGGCAGTGGGTTACACTAACCACTACGCCATCTAGGCCAACTGAAGGAGTTTTGAAGTTATTTTCCAACTTTTAAAATGCAAGGCCTAAATAAAAAATAAACATTTTGATAAAAATAAGTTATAATTTACAATTTGCGTATAATATACAATGAACATTCATATGCTGGTTTTTAGTCCTTGTAACTTTAGTACTTAAATCATCATATGTTTCCCAAGTATCATCCAGACGGTTGCAGTGAGCGACGTAATGGCGAATATTTGGTAAATACTCGATCACTGACAACAGTGTAAATAATTTTCCTTGTAATGTCATAGTGTCTGGAATGTTATTTAAATCAACGCCTAAATCAATTTCAAATATTAATAAATCATTCAATGTGTAGTTAATAATTTGTTTACCGGTACATTTTACCTTGTATTAACAATTGTTAATATTTGATTATGAAAATATATATTTGTTTTTCGTATACTTATTGTTCATTTTAAACCAAAATTATCACTTACTTCGTCAAATTAACTACCTATTCTTAGGTAGATAGGTAAACAAAAACCAAAAACTGCACCTTTTTCAAAATAATTTTTGGTAATAAAAATAAAAGTTTATAGATGAAGTCCAGGCCTTTTTATAAAGTACTTATTATGCAGTTTTCATTGGCATAAAGAAATAAAGCATATTTTTTATATTTGCTGAAAGTAATCCTCCCTAGCCGCGCCACATACTTTAAAGATTAATTAATCAAAATGAATAGTTTCTTGAGAGAAAAAAGTATCAACGAAGAGTAGAGAAAAGGTACTATTATATAAATTGATTTATGGATAGTTAATATTCAATATTGCAAAATTGACTCGCTGCAGAGTATACCTTCCAGCCGGACCACACCCTACGACCAATAACTCCTTAACTAAAGGGGTTTATTGGACCATATTTGTCTTATGCAAGGTACTCTTTAGGTAGTTTTTTTCGGGATATTGATTTATTAATAGTTCGTTATACTCTATTTAATTTGAGGTGGCGCGGCCAGAGAGCCCTGTCTGGCGGCCGAAACACATAAATTGTTTATTAAAAAGTTATTTCTTGAGGTACTAAAAATATATATATATTCCGATGAAAGTAGACTTTAGGTAGGTATTATTTCGAACTATAGCATCTGAGTACTAAACTGTGGTCCGGCCACAGAGGAACACAGGAAAGTGACAATGCCTAAATATTTTCGTAAATCTTCTAATGTAAATGTCTCTGTTCTATTAGGTTGCTGCTGAGTTGCATATAAATTTGTCTCATGAACAATAGACTCCATAAACTCATCAGTGAAAAAGTACCTAAAAAAGTGATATGGTGTATCTAGTTCCATAACATTAGAGGGTAGTTCTGTGGGTCCTAAAAAAGCTATTTCATTTTCAGAATATACCAGATTTTGTTTTCTCCATAACAAATTTCTACCTCCAATTGGCATATTATTAGTATTTTCAGGAGCACTTGAACTCGCTGATGATGAGTTAGCGATAGCATTATCAAATACTAAAGGAGGATCATTAACTTCACCATGTATTGGAGCTGGATTGATGTAGTCATTATCACCACAAACTGGATCTAAAATTGGGTCTTCTAACTCTTCTAAAAGTGATTGACGAGTTGGGTAATAATCAAAATCTTCCCCGTCGGACTCTAGTTCATCTTCAGATATATCGCCATTTTCTAACATGCAAAGCATTTCTTCAATATTTTTATCATTCATAGCTGTAAGCCAACACAAAATCATGCTATACCAATCACCCGAGTAAAGCAAAATAATAAATAAAGTAAGGAAAAAATTACTATAATTGCATGAAGGGTCGTTTTCGGCACAACGATATTTTGGCATTTTTAGATATAAATTCTTGTAAAAGGAAGTAAAATAATAATAAGCATATATATTTGATACACATACCTGCTAGATTTATATTTTAGCTTCAAGTGATATAACAAATAAACCTGAATTTTTATCTTAAAATATACTTAGAGTAAATTTAATGCACCCAGGTGAATTAGGTGAATAAAGTTTTATGAAAGTAATTTCAATGCACCCAGGTATTTAAAGTTTACTAAAAGTGTGTTTAATTCACCTAGGTGAATTACTCTGGGTGAATTAGATTTACTATAGGCATTAATCTACTATTTCCTACCTTTGCTATAAATTTAGCTACCTCATCATATACACAATATTTAAGCAAAAGGTTTGGTCCCTCCATTATGATATCAAGATGGAGGGACCAAACTGATGGACTACTCCCTGGAATGTTTTACCTACTAAGTATTATAATACCTTAATTCTACCTTAATATAATTGATTTTGGCTGCCCGAAATATATATCGTTTTAAAGATATCGATTATTTAAGTTGGTCCCTCCAAATTGACAATTCAATTTTTAGTGCAACAGGTACATGGGCGGTATTTTTTCAATCATCGAAGGATAAATATTTAATACCTATTTACTACCTTCCAATCATGCAAAATTTTTCACAGTAGTATAAATGGAACCCTTTAAATGGTCATAATAAAATATATTTGTATTATTATTCCAGTTATATTTATTGAAATTAACAAAATTACACATATACTTAATCTACTTATCTATGTATAAACATATAATTAAAAAAACTTATAATAATTAAACTGTAAGTGACGTCAACTAAGAAATGGTTTCACGCGAACGAAATCGCGGGCGGCCGCTAGTATGTAGTACAATTATTTTAAAGCGTAAATTAAACAATGTGGTATAACAAACGTCTGGCTTTTGATGACTCTTCTTTTCATATCATCATAACAATTCCATTTCCCAAGAACTCTTGGACAATTTGCCCTGTAGTGGCCAATATCTCCACATATTGGCGGGATATAATCAATGACTGAAAGAATTCTGTAATATTTATCTCCTAATTTTAACTGATTAGGAATTTCGCATAAGTTGATTTTTTCATCAGAAGACAGCTCAAAAAATATTGTGTTGCAAAGAGAATAAATCTCTGTTTTTATACCATTGCAACCGGTTATTCTACAGGGACCCAAATTATCATCACTAAAAATAGTTTCAGCAGAAGCATTTAGCGCTCCAATGCCTTGTTTCTGAATGATGTTTAAATCTAAAGGAATAAACCCACATTTCCTTCTAATGTTATTACTAGGACAATCACAGTTCGTGCAAGACCTGACAATCTCTGCACTGTAAAATAAATCATTGACAACGTTTTCTATTATATAAGCAATATTGCATTCGCACTGTATTTGTTCATGGTTTCCAAAAGGTGCTAATCTGAAATGTTTCTTGAGTATGGCATTACGCATTTTATAAATATCATCACATTTAGTATTGGCACTTACAAGTGTTTTAATAAAATCAAAGAACATAATATTACCATCTGTATTATTGATATTTACATTAAGCCGAAATCCATCTACTAATCCAATAGCTATTGATTGGGAAAAGGCATCGAAGGCACATGTGTTAACAGATGATAAGCCATCTGATGCTTTTAGTAATGAACCATTAATCAAAATGGGTATTTTTTTGAAAGTGTGTTTAACAGTAGTTTTTTTAGAAATACCTTTCCCACGCCAATTCTCAACAAATGATGGATTTTCAGAAAAAATTGAATCTGTACTGTCTTTTTGTGTTTTATATTTTTTTTGTAATTTGGGCCTAATACTTTTCTTAGGAAGAATAGTGTTGACCGAATGTAAGTTGCTAAAAGCCAACTTAGTTTCTCCTGAGAGGTATTGATTATGTTGTATTATAAAATCATCAACCCTTAATCTATGAGATTTAGTTTTCAAGTTACATAAAAGTGTTTTTACGTTCTTAAAATAACTTTCAATATTTGAAAAAGTAGCACTTACTACATCACTGCCATAATAGTTTTTCATAACGTTAGACCACATAGGCAGTTGATTAATGAGTCTCAATAAGGTATCAATTAAAATAGGAAAAAAATATAAATTATCTGTATCACTGATTTCATCAATCAAATCAATAATTAGCCTCTCTTTAGCAATGTGCTGTGTCCTACTCTGCCGCAGAGCCACCACAATAAATACCGATCAATTATATCTTAAAATGATGTACGTCAAACGTACATAATGTACTTCTGGCGATTTAGCTTGTACGTACGCTAGGTAACAAAATAATGTGCATTAATTGTGGCTCTGCTGCGGAGCATACTCCCCAGCAGAGCCACTTAGAACACGTACTCAGGACAGATAAAAGCTACTGTTTTTCTATGAAAACTGATGTACGAATACTGTTTATTGCGTACGTGTTGTAAAATCTCATAATTAAGACGTGGTTTTAATTATTTTCACTTTACTGTAATGTTCATAGAAAACGCCTTGTTATTTTGTGTTAGCAATGTTTTAAAGACGATCTGTTTTTGAATTAAATTAAAAACATAATTAAGTACAAGATATATTTATATGTATAACAAAAGCACAGTACATAAATATACAAAAGCGTCACTGCTTACGCGAACAAAGTTGATATTTTTGTTCGAACTTTTTACTTTTTATATTTTTATTGTTACATTACAATATACGATTACAAACAACTAATTTAAACTGTATACACGAATTACTATACACCGTATATACATAAATTATTTTCGCCAGCGTTTGAATATCAGTAAATGGGAATTGGCTACAATGTCATTCTTAACTCTAACAGCTTTACGAGCCATATCGTCGTAACACTCCCATTCAGAGTTACGACGCCGACAGTGGGTCTTATAGTGACCCACACCTCCGAACGTATTTGGAACAAACTCAACTACAGCTGATATCTTTAAAACGATATATATTTCGGGCAGCCAAAATCAATTATATTAAGGTAGAATTAAGGTATTATAATACTTAGTAGGTAAAACATTCCAGGGAGTAGTCCATCAGTTTGGTCCCTCCATCTTGATATCATAATGGAGGGACCAAACCTTTTGCTTAAATATTGTGTATATGATGAGGTAGCTAAATTTATAGCAATAGTAGATTAATGGTATTATTTTTTTATATAAGTATGACACACATCGGAGACTTGGTCCCGTCATTTTGACGGTCACAAAACAAGGTAAGGTCAATGGAGGCTATTGCAACTAAAAAAAAATATGTTGAAATTTTAACCTTCCTCAAAAATTACTACCTGTCTTTATAGGGATTCTATTATATCTATTTGATTAGGCATATATCTGGGATTAGTTTCGACCTAAAATAATATTAAAAAAGCCCTAGGATTTGGTTGATGAATAACTCATGCGGACTGAAAAGTCACTTTAGCCCCATATTGGGGTAAATGCAACTGTCTAAGCTAACCCATTGGGTTTTGTAGCTTAAACGCTCATAATTGGAGCCCATGTCACCCAGTGTGAAATTTTAGCAAACATATTCTCTAAGTTAAACCAGTAGAGTCCCATACAGACTAAAATAATGTTTTGTATTATTTGGGGCTAATGTGACTATGTTCTATATAATTAGTGTTGTATAGACGCAAAAAATATCGATAAATTGTAAAATATGTAGGTAATCGATAATGATAAAACCATGCTTCGTTTTGAATATTTATTCGCTAATCGTTATTAAGTTCCATACATCAAAATAAAAATTTCAAACCCTTCTCAAAACAAAATACTTAAAGAAAATTGTATGTACTATAAGTAAAGAGTAACATTTATAAAGCAATGTTTTTTCTGTAAGTATTGCAATATTAATAATAATTGTTTTTATTTTGAATTAAACTTGAGAGACTCTAAAAAAGAAGACTTTATAATGAATTTTACAGACAGATACATAAATAATGGGTACCTACTTATACTTCAATCTGATTTCTCTTTGTATTTCAACAATGGCAGATATTTATTACACTTGTAATGTTTCAATACAACAATAATGTTTAAGTTTAACTTCACTTTATACTAAATCAATGGCACATATTTATCACATTATCATAAGAGATCGTAAAAATATACTTTATGCTTAATTCTAAAGACATTTGGACACAACCAAAATCACACTTGTAATGTTTCAGTTTAACTTCACTTTATACTAAATCAATGGCACATATTTATCACATTGTCCTATGAGATCGTAAAAATATACTTTATGCTTAATTCTAAAGACATTTGGGAGATACACAACCAAAATTACACTTCGTACACATCAATATTATAAGGAAACTTAAATAATTCTCCATCTAAGCGCTCTGGTTGTGGAAGACAAGTAACAATATCTTTCAAATCAATAATTGAGATATCATCTTTTATTATACGAAACGTGTTTTTTCGTTTGTATGATTTGAGCCCTGTAACTACAATTTTATCATCTGAGATGTCTTGTACACGGCATACGTATTTGTAAGTCTTTTTGCCTCGCGTAGAACTAAATTTTGCCAAAACAAAAGTACCTTCTTCTGGGACTTCTAAGACCCGAGCTTCTGCCGAAAACGATGGCATACTCTTAAGCGTAACTGCTATTTCCTTCGAAGTAAATGGCATTTCCGTCGAAGTAGATGGCATTTCCATCGAAGTAGATGCAATTTCAGAAAATTGCTTATGAGTTTCATTAGTAATGTGTAAATCATCGGTAAGTTCAGCAGTTAGTAAGTTTTCCCAAAACATATTATCGTCTTCATCTGATAATGATAAATCATCTGATTGATAGGAACAAGTACTGTTGCTATCAGATTCATAATGGTTCTTTTTTATTTTAGTATTTTTTTTAATGCCTTTCTTTCTTATTTTATTTTGTTTTTCAATTTTTGTTTGTGTATATTTTTTTGGTATATTTTCTTTTTTTGGTTTCTTTGTTCTTTTTTCTTCTTGATCCTTTTCTAGTCTCTCAATAACTTCTTTATAAGTTAGTATTTCCGCTCCCCTCGTAACGCGTTTTTTTTTATTTTTTGGAGGATCGTTGCGGGCTATAGAATTTAACAGAAGTTCTTCAAATGATACGTTAAAGTTCTCTTCATTTATCTGGTTAGTGGTATTTGCTGCCTGAATTAACTCGTTTCCGAAAATATTAAGTTTATTTGAGTTAGTGTGTTTTCTGTTAGCACTTGGAAGTGCCAGTTTAAATTTATGAGGATCTACAGTATTAGGAAACGTGACCCTATTTTGTTTTTCTTTTTCCAGAGGTATTTCAATTTTGTTACTGCATTTTATTAAAGTTGTCTCTTTCTGAAGTTCTTTAGTTTTTTCATAGGTTTTCATTTCTTTTTTTACTCTTTGTATTTGATTTATTTCAATATTTTTAGTTCTTTTATTCTGGTTATCACATTGTATTGAATTATCCTGATGTTCACTGTCGTAATTATTTATATATTTTTTATTTTGCATCTTGTTTTCTGTTTGCTTTGACGCTTTGCAATATTTGAGGATTTTATGATCTGGTTGACAGTTTAAAGTTTTAAGTGCCAATTTAACTAGAGTTGGAACATTGTTATGAGATTTATTGACTAATTCCTGGATACTGTGTTCCGATATTTCTTGGGTGGCTTCATTATCATCTTCGCCGTAATTGCCCTGCTTGGATGCTTGAACATACTGCTCCCATTTAGACCAAGTTAAGAGGTCAAACTTTTCTTTTGGGATCACTTGTCGGCTTAAGGGATAGATACCTGTTTTTTTAAATCCATTAGACAGAATAACAGGATTTATAGCATCCCATATTTCAGTAATGATTCGTGCAAACTCACTTTTTGGTAACTTTGCTCCGATATGAAGCCTTTGCCATTTAACCAATGCTTCTTCCCATCGATCTTTCATGGGTTTCATTCCACTTACATCTAGCGGTTGAAGGATATGCGAAGAATGCGGTGGTAACTTCAAAATGGTAACATTTTCTGAAATGGCGAGTTCAATCACTTTTAAATCGACGTGTGTGGTGTGGCCATCATAAATGAGTAGAACTGGTCGTTCATTTCCGATCGCAGGTAAAAATACATTTGTAAAATATTTCTCGAAAATGGATGTTTCCATCCAGCCCTTTTGGCTGACAGCGTATGCTGTTTTCACAGTATCATTTTTGTAACACCACTCGTTCCACAGATATTTGCCTTGAAAAATTATGAGTGGTGGGACTTTATCGCCGCGTGCATTAGTTGCCAATAAGACAGTTGTGTTATCACGACCAGGGGAACTAGTT
The DNA here is from genome assembly GCA_963564715.1 of Catocala sponsa. Taxonomy (NCBI): domain Eukaryota; kingdom Metazoa; phylum Arthropoda; class Insecta; order Lepidoptera; family Erebidae; genus Catocala; species Catocala sponsa. Next base: position 5,286,588 of record OY751346.1, on the reverse strand, counting down.
GTCCTAGTAGAACTATACCCTCTTTGGCTAAGCACTTTACTCTTGGAAGGATCATTGCAAAAACTGGTTTCGTCTAGATTATATATGTGCTCGGGTTTCTCGGTCAGATCCAATTCATTTATAGCACTTTCCAATAAATCAAAGTATTCATATACGGTAAACGGGTTGCAGGCTTTTCTTCTAGCTATTTCAACTGATTGTGGTTTTTTTAAAGATAGATTATTTCTTTTGCAAAAGCGACGAAACCAATCATCTCCCGGAATATTATTCTTAAATGGAGTTATCCATCCGTTTCTTACAACGTATTCCGATACTAATCCTTTGACTTCTTTTTTAGTTAAAGGAAAGCCATACTTTTCTAAAGTATGTAGATACGAAGCCAGCTTTTGCTCTATATCAATTGAAAATACAGTCTTCATTCCAGCATTCACCTGTTTTTGACCACGTGTGCCATATAAATGTGAAATTATAGTAGATCTCGGAATATCAAATTGTTTCGCTGCCTCATAACTATTTAACGTTTTGCTTTTAACCAACTCGAGTGCCTGTAAAAGCTTTTCTTTTGAATAGTTATTTTCTTTTTTCTTAATATAATTTCGGACCATCTAAAACAAGTCAAATATCAAATTAATCCAAAGCTGCTAAGATAGTTTGGGTAGATATAGTACACGAGTGAAGTCATAAACTGAATGCGTACCGAAATGCTGTGACCTGAGGCAAACTGCTGCGTAAATAAATGTGTTAAGTATTAAATCTATTTAACTATAGTAATTTACATTTTAAAGAAAAATATATTAAAATCTTGATTGAAATTATAGTAAAACAAATTTGTAATATTGCAACACATTTATTGAAGTAATTTATCCCAGGCTCCGAACAGATTTAGTTCTTTAATTTTATAGACTGTACCGTAGGTATATCGATTTACAATTATCGATATTCGACATCACTGGTATCTTCATTTTGATACAAACATGAAGGGGCTATTGCAACCAAAAAATCTAGTTACAATCGCCTCCCCAACGAGGTAAGTTGAGGCTAATGTAACTATTACATTAAATTACGAAATATAAGGTATAACGTTATAAATATAAGTGTATGTAATACTTACTTTTACTTTTTCTTCGTTTTTGCATAAAACCTTGCTCAATATGCACAAAATGTAATATTTCTTTTAAAAGTTGATGAGACGCTCGCCAACAAACATGTGATCGTAATGGCGACAAACAAAAAAGGTCTGTAAGTCAAGCAGTTTTTATCCCAGTGATGCCATCTGTTTATTATAGGTTAAACTATGATTTTTCTTTAGGCCAATAGATGGCAGCGTATTTATAAACAAGAGAATAGAAGATATTTCTGTTGGTTGCTTTAGCCCCACAGTTGCAATAGCCTCCATTGACCTTACCTACGATGCACAACGGTACCTACTTCGCATCGTATGCATTGAATTTTTGATTTTTTATTGTTATTCGTGCTGCTACAAAAGCGGCATCGTCGATAAGCTGGCAGTGGTCCAGGCATATGACGACCAACTTCGCTTAACCTTAGCTCTTCAGGTATACCAAATACCGCTTTTTGTCTGCTTATATTTTTAGGCTTTTTTACTATAAAATTAGGCAAGTTGGAGAGCCTTCTCTTGCGGGATGTGAAATTATTAATTAAATTTCTGCCTAGTTGTGTTCTAAACGTGAGATTGTTCATTGGCGCATGTACCCTGGGATTACTCTTATGTAGGATATGTGCGTTTGTAATTGCCGCATCTATTAGAAAATAAAATATTCGGAGCCACCATCTTCGGCTCTTTCTGGCAATAGGGTATGCGCCACGCTTCTGGTCAAACCTATCGACACCACCCATTCTCTTAGTATACTCTACTATTCCCAATGGGCAGTTTATGGCTTTTCGGGTTCCATCTTTTTGTGTCCTTTTACACGTGGTCCTTTGACTGGGACAAAAAGCAGAACTTAAAACATGTACTAGCTTAGTATCCATCCAGACGAAAAACCCAATATTGCCATTTACTCGCCACTTGTGCTTGCCTTTATCCAGTTTCATTTTCTTTTTGTCATTTCTTTTGATAAAATCTGGTAATTTTTTTCGGTCTGATCGGACTGTTGCTGTAGCGAATATTTTATGTTCGTATAAATAGGTCATCAACTCATATGAGGTAAAAAAGTTATCAAATGCTATGTGGATATTAGAAACATTTTTATCTATCAGTGATTGGGATAAATTTTTGACTACTGTAGCACCTAGTCCAACTTCTGTAACTCCCTCTTTTTACCCGGTATAAACCTCAAACTCGTAGAGGTAGCCTGTTTCACTGTCACACCTCGCCCACACCTTGAAACCACGTTTCACAGGCTTCATAGGCATGTACTGCTTTATAGTACTTCTGCCTTTAAATTTGATCATGCACTCATCTATGCTTTGTGAGTTTGTGACCACAGCAGCGTTTTGAAACAACTCTTTCGTACCTTCAATGAGTGGTCGTACTTTATAAAGTTTGTCGAAGCCTGGTTCACCTCTTTTTGCCATTTTTTGGTTATCGTTTAGATGTATGTATTTCATTATTTTTTCGAACCTTTTGCACGTCATAACGTCGGCAATCTCATTTACCCTAAATAGTGGATCAGATGACCAGTAAAGGCGAATATTAGGTAGACGGTGTAAACCCATCAAGATCAGCATGCCAATAAAGGCTTGTATTTCAGGTAGGGTAACAGGATCCCATTCCCTTGCATTTGACTGCGAGGCGTATAAATTAGTTTGGTCCACTATTAATTGAAATAATTCCTCGGAAAATACCAAATCAAAATATGTCAATGGAGCATTTCGACTGGATATAAAGCTTGCAGGTACCAATGGATTGTTGTCAAAATTCTCTATTGGTACTTCATGAGAGAAAGGGATTCTCTTCCACACTTCATCATCATCATCATCAGATACATAGTTTGGTTCATTTCTATCATGTGATGGAGAATCAGGATTAGCAGAAATAGGATTGGTTGGTTCTGTTTCAGTGTTTGTTGTACTATTTTCCACCTGAGTTTGTGTTGTGTGTATTGGGATTTCAGTATTACTAGCTGTTACAGACTGGAACTGTGTACCTGATGGACCAGGGCGCTCCAAAACGCTCAATAATTCTTCATTCGACGGTGGTAAAAAATCGACCTCGGTGTTATCTTCGTCGCTCTCGAAACCATCTTCAGAGTTTTCAGCATCTGACAACCCAAACAGGGAGTCTAGTACCGCCTCAAGTTTGTCGAGTGGGATTGTCTAAAAAATATTAAAACAAATACTTAACAATTAAATAAAACAAAAACAATATAATAAAAAAAATAACTTCAACTATCAACTTTTGAACAAAAAAAGTCTTGCACCTACACGCGCTCTGTCTAATATATGGACATCATAACTTTTAGCCACTTGTGAATATAATATGAATCAATATTACAAATAAACACGTTTATGTGTCATTATAAACATAAGTAACAAGTTCTAATTCAAAACGTACCTTTTCACCCATTTTTTATGCAGATGGAAGCAGATAAAAACACACGATGAATTATTACCCAACTTTTGACAGATAACACTCAGCTGATCTCAATGGCGGGCGGCCATGTTATTTTTGTGGCCGCGTTTCGTTGCTCCGTTACTTTATGAAACACCAGTACACAACAGAGAAGCAGCTCACAAAATATTTTAAAAGATATGAAACGAAACGGATGGTGTCTAATATATGGACAGAACACTTTAAAGGGTTAAAGAATACAATACTAGGTATGGAGAAAATACCCGCCTGTAGGGTTTTTTTATATTGTTTTTTTTTATGTTTGTGGCTTATGGGATTAAAAAATAAAAGTACGGTTGTATCTTACTCTCGATTGTTAACCCTTAACCCTTTATAAGGCAGAGAAATCTACTGAAGGTATGGGTATAAAAAGTAAAAATATAGAATATTGAGGACCTTTTTATTACATTTTTGAAAAAAAAAAATTAAAAAGTTAAAAAAAATTATGGTGTCCATTATATGGACAGTGCCTTGCTAGGGTTTGTGAAATTCTGCAAAGCAGGGTACAATACAGAGAGCAACTCCACATGTACTGCACTGAATTTTCGATTTCTTTGCAATCTCTTTGCTGCTGCAAGCTCGACATCTCCTAAGGCTGCGGTTCCATTGAGGCGGAGCGGAGCAGAGCGGAGAAGAGCTGTGCCGCGATTCACCAATCACATGGCTTGAAATCCACATCTTGGATAATGGCGCATTTTCATTAGTCGATAACTCGTTCGGTATACAGCATGCGGGGACTCCCCGCATGCGAGATAACAACCAATGAAAGTTGCAAGTCGATACGCGTTCGGTACAACGCCTGCGGGGATTCCCCGCATGCGTTATACCGACCGTGCTATCGACCAATGAAATTCATCAGTCGATATACAGCTTGCTTGCGGGTCTTGAGTCAAATATTTCATACGTGTGCTTATTGGATTAGAAGGACACTGTTCATAATGGCTGATCGCTTATCGGATTCGCAAATGTTAAAACTTGTGGAAATCTATCAAGATTACGATTGTTTATGGAATGTGACTAGTAAGTTGTATAGAAACCGAGATGCAAGAGAAAGTGCGTACAAACAAATTGCGGGAAGGCTAAATATTACGGGCATCTCAAATAAAGAAATACCAAAAAAAATTAATAATCTCAGATCATCCTACTATCAAGAATTAAAAAGGATTGAAGCAAGTACTCGATCAGGTGCTAGCCAGGATTCCGTATATAAACCAAAAGTTTCGTGGTTTACGACTGCCGATGGATTTTTGAGGACATTTAGAAATAATCAAGAAACAGTCTCGAATGTAAGTTAAATTTTTATTTTTTGTTAGTGAATACATCGTGTTTGCCACGGTACTGCACCATCACCATTAAAGTAATGAGTGTATTGATCTCGAATTGTTGTTCCACTTTCATGCGTATATTCTTCTTCTAAGTTCTGTAAGCCTAGAATACGTCTTTGTCTCCAGGTGCCATATATTATCGTACCCGTAGTGATATCCTCATAATCTGCAAGTCCAGGTTCGATGTAGTCGGAACTTTTCTTCCGTAGCCAATTATGAAGAGCTTCCATTCCAGCATTTGTATTAAAATGGTTTGCTATTTCATTTAATGAGTCGAAACGCTTTGGTCGACTTTTATGATCTGGGTGCTTTGGATTCCACAATACCTCCTTCTCATGATAAAGATTAATTAACGTAAGACATTTTTCGTCGTTCCACTCCATGTCGTAAAAAAAAATACAAGCACGTCACTACAGGTCGAGCGTCGCCGGGCAACTGAGCGCAGGCGTACCCAAGCCGCCAACATGTCGGCGGGAAACACGCGCGGGCGCATGTTGCCGACATGATTCTTTTCATACAGGCCGCCGGGTTGTGTCGCCGGGCTTTGTCGGCGGCCCGGCGGGCTCAGTGTGTATTGCGCTTAAAACCTAGAATAATTATGTCTAGACCTAATTTCCGATAGATAAAACAGATACCAATAGATAGGTCTTATCGTGCCCTACGCGGCAGTTTTTGTACCATCACGCTAACTAGTATAGTTCCGTAGATATAAGCAGAAATGTGTACCATAAATAATTAAAATAAACTTGTGGACCGAGGTTTCTGGCCGGCTCTCGTTACGGTAAAGATTAGAGGTACCTACTTAAGCGGTACAGTATCGATCGACCGCAGGTGCTCAAGAAACGGTCGTATCCCAGTAGGGTAAATGACCCAATCATTGGCACTTTAAGACCTATATCAAGAGTGATTTAATTTTACATAGTATTTATAGTACCCAAGTCGATTTTTATTCAGGTTTGATATTTGCCATATTATCATTTTTTTATTTTTACGTTAACAACTTCCCTGTCCAATGAGTCATATATACGTGTCTACACCCAGCGGGATCCCCTATCTGAGAGACTTATGAATGATGCAGAGAATTAGATCTGGATATGTTCTACTGAATTATGCTGAAAACAGAATTTGTTCCGTATAATAAACGGAAATATAAACTTTTCTAAACGACCTCCAGCCAGCGGGATACTTACTAAAATTAAGTTTGGGGAGGTATAAATTGGTACTAACTTTTAGTTCTGTATTTATTCTGTTTAGCAAAACAAAAAACATACTTCTAAAGCGGTCTACACACCAAAGCCGCTGACCCGGCGGCACAGCCCGGCGGCTTAGTGCCGGCGGGTTAACCCGGCGGCTTCAGAATGTCCAAGCCGAACGACTTTGCCGGCGGCACGACAGCCGCGGCATGTGGTGTTCTAGTAATTGCCAAATAGTCGTAGAGATTGGACGTGTGTGTACGAATAATTCAGAAGTAGTATTTTCAGATTGACATGGAGGAGGACGATAACAGTGATTTAATAATAGCAGTTTGTGGAGTTATTATCGGTGGATCCCTCAACACACGAAAGTGTTGGGTTAGGCCAACTTTAATAAAAGATCAGTGTCTTAAACACAGCTCCATAAAAATCTCTTATTCTATTTAATCGGAAATAATCATTCTAGAAATATCCTTACAGTGAAAACGAAGACTTCTCGCTTAGTACATAGATCCATAATATAGATATTATACCCTTGCACCAACATCGCCAGACTGGTACTCATCTTCTAAAATCTTCATAATTTCTTCAGCATTATTAAAGTAATTTAAACTCATTTCCGAACCTCTTCGGCTTGGGATCGGAGCTGCATTTGGAGTAAAAAACAGTTTGGGTTTTTTTGTTGTGCACACCATATTTTTATGTTCTGTCTTCTTTTTCTTTGTAAGAATACGATTCGATGTAACTATTTCGTCAGATAATATTTTGACCTTAAACTCCTTTATAGCCTCTTTTTTGTTTACTTGTTGAATGCTGACATCTTTGTCTACATTTGTGTCTTGTTCCGTTTCTGTCTGTTCTATCAAAATTTCTTCTCTTCCAACTAATAGATCATCCTCTAAAACAATAGGCATCGATTCTATATCCTTGTCAAGAATCTCATTCATAGTGGAAGTGCTAGCACTACTGATTGATGGATTTAGAGGTATTTGTGTATTTAGGGACAAAGGAATAAATTTTTCAATAACGCGACTGTTTGAAGATTGCGGTTTGGAGTTTTTTCCTAATCCTTTTTTTTTCTGCACTGATACAATATTGCTTGTAGTTTGTTGCTCATCTTCTTCGGGTCTATTTTCACTATTTAATTCATCCGGACACACACTTCTACCAGCTACAACATTTAATTTCTTTTTCTTCTTTGGTTCAGTAATATCCAAAGTTCCATAACGCATTTCTTTTAAATACTTCACAAATGACTCGTTCACAGCATCTTGGGCAGTCTCATCAATTTCGGCATTTGGAAGGCGAGATATGACTTCTTCACTATTTAAAGGAACAATACCAGTTTTTTTAAAACCAGAACGTATATTGGATTTAGCGTTAATATTAAGCTGATTGATCAATAGCTTCAAAAGGCGAGGAAAACATCCCTTTGGAATGGAGCTTAAATTCCGTCCATCAGTTTCTTTCCACTTCTGCAAAATACTCCGCCATGCCTGTTTCATAGGTCGGAAGAAAGCCACATCTAGTGGTTGGGTCAAATGAGTGGAATTTGGTGGCAAAAACACAAAGTGTAGGTATGTCCTTGTCTTTACACAGATCTATTAAATGCGCTGAAAGATGAGACGATAAGTTGTCACCTATAAGAAGTTTTTTACCGGTTTTTTTGTCAAAATATGGAATAATGACATTTGTGATCCAATCACTAAAGATTTCTCCATCAAACCAGCCAGATTTCGACCTGTTATAGCAGGTTCCTTTTGGGCCATTTTTTATCCAAGTATCGTAAAGGTAGGTTGACTTATACACTACATAAGGCACCAATAGTTCTCCTTCAGCGTTTGCTGCAATCATCAAAGACGTACACCCTTTTGAAAAATTCCGGACCCTTTCTGGATACTTACATCCACGCCGAACGATGACTTTTGGTCGCCCAGGGTCATCTGATAAATTTGTTTCGTCGTAGTTGACTATGTTAGAGTGAGGTACGCCTTCAAGTGACTTTTCTAGTTCTGCAAAGTAGGTTTTCATCATTTCAGGTGACACTCTGCTCTCGAACGTTTGATGTTTTGAGATACCTATCCGCTTTGATATTTTGTCACTATGTCGTTTCAGAAAGCTCTCAACAAAATCAGGCCCTGGATAGTTGTTTTTAAACCTTTTCACAGTAATGTTTGATGTATCAAGATACATTTTAACAATATATCTTAAATCGTTTTGGTCCAGCGGATAACCCCAATCCGCACAAATATTTAAATTTTTTACAATAAAAGCCTCGGCCTCTGGCGTCATTGCCGTTTGGCCACCATGGGGTTTCACCGATTTGTTATTGCGTCTCTGTAAAACTGAATATGAAATTCCATATTTCTCAGCAATACGTCGTATCGATGTGTTTCCAGCTGATATGTCTAGTAAAGCTTGATTAATTATGGCTACGTCAATGTTTTTTAAGAGATTTCGCTCCCGGTTTGGGTCGATAATTTCTAGGCATATCTGTAGACAAATAAAATATATTTCGTAAATATAGGTACCTATTTAAGCACGCGTACTAACTCACCAGGATAATATTGTAATATATATATATATCGTCGGTCCAGTGGTCAAGTAGCCAATCTGCAAAAACCACTTTTTTCAGGAGAGCAAAAAGAAGATTGAAATTGGTCCTGTAAATCAGAATCTTAACGTATCTGTCTGAAATTTTAGATTTTGTATTAAAAAATAAATGTCTTAATGTATGTGTTATAATAAATATTCATTTATTATTATTTATGTAAATAAAGCAGATTGGTGACTTTACCGTGGTGTCTTTAGATTTGAGTAACCTATTCTTATGTTTTAAAGTAGCCTATGTGGTAATTAGTCTAGTTTACCATGGATATTATTTACTATATAAAATGAGCTGGATGATGGTAAGTGGCCAAACTGCACTACAACAGTAACAATATTCGTGATATTTGCAAGAAATTGTAGATATTTAGGTTAGGTTTTTTAGGAAAGTAAGTGTTAATTGTACAAGGTGTCTCAAAAGAAATTTTATATTTAGTGGATCGATTAAGAAAAAAGTAAGCCGTATATAGAAAAACTGTTTATTAATTTTTAAAATACACCTTTTGGGGATTTATTTCTTAAAAATAACATCGTCTAAATGTAGACCCTCGCGTTCCCGGCACTCATTTAATCGAACAGTAAAATTACTTATGACGGCACGGCAGGTGGACTCAGGGATGGCTGCCATTTCATGACGGATATTTTCTTTCAAATGCGCCAGTGAAGTCGGTTGATTCGCATAAACTTTAGATTTAAGATAACCCCATAGAAAAAAGTCCATAGGGGTCAAATCTGGACTGCGTGGAGGCCAATTTATGTCACCTCTCCGGGAGATTAATTTGCCAGGGAAAATTTCACGAACACGTGGCAGAGACATATTGGACGTGTGTGAAGTTGCTCCGTCCTGTTGAAACCATGTTCTTTGGTTATAGCCCGAAAAGTTTTGCAGTTCAGGAACCAAGAAGTTGTCTAACATCTCCACATAACGCTCTGAATTCACTGTAACCGCACGCCTCATATTGTCTTCAAAAAAGTAAGGGCCGATAATTCCTCGCGCCGACATCGCAGCCCATACGGTCACTTTAGGCGAATGTAGGGGTTTCTGATGCTTGCGTTTCGAATTCGTTGCACACCAGTAGCGACAGTTTTGCTTATTTACGTGGCCATTAAGATGAAAATGAGCTTCATCCGAGAACAAAATGTTCGTAAACGTCGATAATTGCTCAATCACCTGATTTACGAAATTAAGCCTCTGACTGGCATCTTGGGGCTTTAATTCTTGCACCAATTGAATTTTGTAGGGGTGCAGATTCAGGTCTTTGTGCATAATGCGATGTAGTGAAGATCTATGCACATTTAAAGCACTTGCGCGCTTCCGAATTGAAAGGTTCGGGTCGTCGCGAACAGACTGATTAACACTCTCCACGTTTTCTACCGTTCTTGATGACCTAGGTCGCCCGGATTTTGATTTATCCAGCGTTGTTCCAGTCTCTTCAAACTTCTTAACCCAATTTCGAATAAGAGGAATGCTTGGCGCATCATTTAAGTGACGAAAACCTCGAATACTACAGAATTTTCTACGCGCTACAGTCGCCGAATCACCGTTTTTGTAAAACTCTCGCACGCACAACGCACGGTCTGCTCCCGAGAAACGCTCCATAGCGACTGAATTCCCAAGAGCCAGGCTACCGATTGACATAACCCCCGCGCCCCTCGGATACGTTGCGTTCACGCAGTAAGCTAGCTAAATATAAAATTTCTTTTGAGACACCTTGTATGACACAGAAAAAAAAACAAACATTTGTGAAAAAAAAATTATTCTTTCATTTTAGTATGAAATTGAGAAAAAATGTTCATTTTCATTGAAAAACGTAATGAAGTATTATATAAAGTAACATAAATTGTATTCTGTAGAATCTTATAACTAAAACAGGGTTATTCGCTGTCCTCTGCCGCATCAGGCTCTGGAAGAGCGTCTCTTGTAGTTTTCGAATAAGGAAGATTAGCATAAAAGCTATGGTACATCTTCGGTATTTGTAAATCCGTGCATAACTTCATGAGATCTTGTTTCTTTTTTGAAGAAATCTTGAATCTTTCTGAATACGCAGGTACCGGATAGGAAATCACTTTACCTCTTCTTTTTTTCAAATTAATTTCTATAAAAGATTCATTTTTATCGAAACTTGTTTTCATAAAAATCGTATCAGGCACTTCTTTTCTGTATTGTAACCAAACGGCATTATTTATTCCATATTTTTGTTGTGAGGTTGAGGGTTTGCTATGGAATTGGTTTGTCATTCCAAAATCCTTAAAATCGTCGTGCTGTAATGACGTAACGGAAAAAGGTCGTGGGTTAGTTCTAGCTAGCCGAACTATCTGAGTCCAACCATCTGGAGTATACACAGGTATATTTTTTGATTTCTTTTCAACTTTGGAATGGATGGAGTCACATTCCATGTGCGTATGGCCGCTTTCAAAAAACTTGTGATCGATAACCTGCAAACTAGCATGTTCTTGAAGAGTTAATAAGCACATGGAGCTAAAATGATAATTTTTTTGCTGACGACCTCCACAGCCATCCGACATCATTCTAACGTGTTTAATGTTATGATGTGCCATAATATACGTATGAATGCAGGTTGATATTTCAATACTACCGCGCTTCCCTTCCGTCTCATCCCACATATAACATGTTACGTCTTGATTACCCAAGTTGTAGACAGTCAAATTGTACACTGCTAACTTACGCACATAAAAAAAAGGCCCAGCTGCTCCTTTGGGGGTATTGAGAACAGCTTCCAAATCAAAATTAAAGGAGAGTATTTTGTCATTACTTTGAGCTATATCTTTATCTTCATCTCTACATTGTCTCGCCTCACTTTTCCGAGCTAAATGTAATGTATGAGTATCTTGATGTTTGCTCTTTTCATCGTTATTCATTTCCTTAAACGCTAAACACTGTTTGCATAGGTCTTTCTTGGGTTTGTGAAAACTTAATTTATAAGTTTTAAAGATTGAGCGATATTTCTCAAAAGATACCGCTTTAATTGATTTAGTAGCACATAGCTTTTGGTATTCTCTATGCATGATTGTTATATTAAGAGATGGATCTAAATAACTTACCGCACTATCACGACGACAATAATGAGACTCAACGGCTGGGAAAGACTGAATCTGGTCATGAATAAATTGTTCTTCAGATGGCATTAATTTATTAGGGGGAGCTTTTTTGCCTCTATTTTCTGGTAGTATAAGACCTTGAGGATTAATTTTTTTAAGAGCACCTTTTACAAATGCACCCGTAATATTTAAGATATCTAAGAAGAACTCTCGGCATACAATTTTATTTTCGTTGGCAACAGTTAGTGAGTAAATGAGTGTAAATTCTCTCCGTGAACGTGTTTGGGTCGTTTCTCGTTTTTTTGTTCTCTTTGTCACGTGATGTACGACAAAATGTCGTTGTTCTTGTAGACTTGATAAGTTCCGAAATTCAATGTAGATTTTAAGTCTCTCATCTTCGGGAACTAAAGATATGCATTTATGTTTAGGTAGAACTAAACACTTAGCTGGTTTAAGGGGTCTGGCTTGCATCACTTTACCTTTTTTAGTCATATACTGTTCACCCCTCAATCGCTTTCGTTTTTCGATATTTATTTTCCATGTGCTAGGATCTCTGTTTTTTCTATTTTTTAAATTAACGTTTGACTCTTCTAAATTAACCGATGGCACTAAAACCGGAATATCTTCATTTTCTGCAGTCAAGTTGCCAGAAATTTCAGTTAATATCGACGGAGAATTGCTACGTTTATTTTTAATAGCAGGTTGATTGAATTTACTAATTTGGCTATTTTCACGCGCATCTGAGTCGCCATCGGTAGTACTGTTATCAGAATCCGTTTCATAATTGGGATCAACTACGGAATCGTCGCTATCTTGCTCTGTTCCAATTAAAATGTTAAATATTTCAGTAGTTGCAGGAGACATATCAGGCACAGGGGACGATAATGGAGAAGCATGTGCGTTCTCAGTTCTGTTTTCAGTAACATAAAAGTTTTCAGGTGGCAGAGATGAAAAATCGGATCCTTCAATACTTCTTTCGACTATTGCTAACTGAGATGCTTGTTTAGGGGATAATTGTGAATTATCTGGGGCTTCAATAGTTGTTTCACCTACTTCAAAAGCTTCTTTATGAACAATGTGTAAATAGGGTTCAATATCATTGGGTATTCCTTCTGCATGGTGTATTAGTTTAGGTGTCAAAGGGGAAAATGCGGGTGCTTCGATACTTATTTCACCAACCTCACAAACCTGTTCACGTGTCATTGTTGTACTAATTGCTTTACCATCACTTGCTTCATTACCTGCGTATTTATTCGTCAAAGTTGTATAATTTTCGATTTCCTTACTATCACACTTCAAATGCTCTGTTAAAAGAAGAAGACTTGTATGTTTGATTCTATTATTATAAATAAATTTACTTAAGTAAATAATACAAAACAACACTTACTTGATGCGGCTGCTTGTTCAGAACAATTTTCTGGACTTACAACTGGTGTATTTTCTATTATATCTGTAATGCAAGTAAGCAGAAGCTGTAATGCAACGACGTATTCGAGTTTGAGCTACGAATATCCAGGTCAGGCTTGCAGCATTTAAAGGACAAAGAAATTTATCAAGTTCTTCAAAAACGAGCATTATCATACAATATTTTTACTAGTTATCGTAAAATAAAACTACCACCACCAGTTGCTAATATAGTGCATAATTAATCAATAAAGCATGCCATGCAAACCCATTTTTTATCCGTATTTATTATGCTATACATGCGTACTTAATCATGAACCCAGTATAAAAAATTACCATCGTCACTTAGAAAAATTACTATCGTTATAATATATTATAGCTAAATTCCTTAGGATAAAGAAAAAATATAACATTTAGGATGATTGTCGAAACTTTACAATCAAAATTAACATAACATATAATAATTTTTAGGTTATAAGTTTTTAAGCTTACCTGAATCATCACTTTCATTTGAACTATCAATTACACCAGCATTTTTAAGAATTCGATGCACACGAGAGTATCGTCGCTTTATCTTATTTCAATTCACTTGAAAGATTGAACTTGAAAGCAAAATAATTAGGCGTGCAAAACTTCTCAACGTCGCTGAGCAAATGGCGCGTATTCAGCATATGACAGTGTATAGTAACCATAGAGTAAAGTGTAGTAATGTAGAGATGCCCTAGCTTAATAGATTAAAATCGACAAAAAAGTTAATATTTTCAGTTGATAGCTTATGATAATTTTAAAGCTCATGTATCTCGGTAACAAGTTTAACAATTTAGTTAAATTTTATATTTATATAAGGTTTTTCTTTGTATGTTTGTTATATTTACGTTATATTGCTTGTAAAATCAAGAGTTTACAAAATACCTGGTGATTATTCTCTTGACCAGGCGTAATTATCAAATTAATAATTAAAAAAACCAGATGAATAAAAAGTAGATACAACTACGATATGTTTTTTTTTTACTATTTTTGAGTCAAAATACTAATTATGTATTAAGGTATAATATAACAATTAGCATAATATAACAATTAGCATAATATAACAATTAGCATAATATAACAACGTAATGTTTAGTATTATGATTTATTTTACCATACAAAGTATTTAATGCTTCAGTTATATTACTAGACTATAGTGTGGAAAAATTACCAACTATTTAAAAAACAAAAGTAAAGTATTCAATCTGCCAGTTAGTTTAGCTGACCGCTGTGTACTGTGTAGGTAAGCATAAAAAAAAATCCAAGGTAAAGTATTTCAATCTGCCACTTAGGCTAGTTGATCACTGTGAATTTTAGCATTACAATAAAAGACAATGGGCAAAAATGTATGGGACCTGGGACCACCCTCCAATAGTAATAAGACGTATGTCATTGGATAGGTCTTTTCAATAGAAACAACTTTTTTTATGACGGCTTTGTTGTCACAGTTGTCCGTTCAGAGACGTATGACTTACTAGTTCCGATAAAGGGTAAAAATAAATATTTAATAGCGAAAAAAAATAATAACACTGATTATTATTTAATTATTTATTATTATAATTACATTCAAAAACACTTTAATTAAATCTATTTACATGGTGTCTAGTCTGGTATTAAGTGCACGCGTGAGTTAGGGATCATCTACTATGACGTCATTTAAAAATATTGCCGGTGCATTAAACCCTTCATAAATCGCATACCCTAAATACCAGATTATTGATATAATGTGTGCACATGTGCCCATCGTTCGCCTTCCTGATAAACATGTGCAATAATGTTCAACAATATTATTACCTTCATTTCCTATCAAAATATAACAATAATATATTCTTTGCCTCACATGACGAGATTGGATACGTCCACGCAGAAGCCACGCGTTTTCTTGTAAACCGTAATCGGGCAAATCAGCTAACTGATTTTCTCTATAAGTTTCTATGATATATAAACCATTCTGCAGATGTTCGCTGCAATAACTTCTCGCAAGTTTTAATTGATATGTACCCAAGGCTAGTACGATTATTTCATCCTCGGTGAGCCTTGGGAAGTTTTCTATATGATTTGCTTCAATTCGTTGAAAATCTGCTCTCCGGTTATTTAATCGTTTTCTGTCTACATATGTGTACAAAAGATTTGGCGTATCAACTTTGCGTCTTATATGATTTAAAAAATCTTCTGCATGAGCGTTATCTTCGATGGGCACGTGGAAGTGGTTTATAATAGCTGCAGCAATTCTAAAATCAACGAACATGTTCGGTAGCGCTCTATTAAAGTATTTTTGCCGCAGAAGTTTAAAGTCTCGTTTAAATCGACCGTTTACCACTTCCACTACCCATCGGCACATTGTTACAGCGCGAGCTTCGTTTGCCTGTTCAGTTGTAAGTTGTGTCTCTCGACGATCTTTAGTTGGTGGCACATAACATTCGTAGCCCCAAGCTTCTATGGACTCTAACCCATCTCTAAATCCGCGGTCCAAGATGAATGCATCATTTTCTTCTAATAAAAGATGTATAGGGATTTCTTCGTTGGTCATTATATCATGCATGATTTGCACATGAGTTTTGGTAGCAGCGAATGGTCCTATAACATCAATTATATAGCCATCTGAGGCAACGATCAAAAACGGTTTTAACAAGTTTTGGAATTTATGTAAACTGTATGACAGTCGCTGGAATAAAAAGTTGCTGCTTTTATTTATATAAATGTAAGTTCCATCACATATTAATATTATTTTGCTATTTTCTTCATTCCCAAAGAGCCGCTTTGGAATTGTTAAGTTTCTCGCCAAAATGTTCGCTCTATTTATGTGATCAATGCCCAAGTGTTGTGTGACATATTCATTAGTTAGGCATTTACGCGCTATTTTTAAATACCTTTCAAGCTTTCTTCTCGACACGTTAAATAAAGTTGAAAGCCTTTCATTTGAATCTCCCGTGCGTAGTTTTATCAATAATGCGGCTAACGCTGTTCTTGAATCATTACATCTCTCGTTCAGTGATGGAGTTTGTTCCAAAATGACATCGAATTGGTCATTGTTAAGACCAACCCAAAAATGCATTTCTTCATTGGTTAGGGTTCCGCGAACTCTAAAATCGAACCTTACACCACGTTGAATTGCTGCTCGGAGCATATCACAAACTTGATTAAACTGGGCTGCAGTAAAATCATGACTTATGTTACAAAAATCAGGAAGCTCATCCCAGTTATTGCCTTCAAGGTGTTCTCTACATACTCTAGCTTCCTCTGGTATGTACAGTTTGTATTCACAGAAGACGTGGACTTTAATGGCCTCTGGTATTCTGTGTCGGGTATCATTAGCACAGTTGTTAAATATACAATGCCTGTGGTTATTTGGTGCTATCTTGTACTCAGGAACATGAAGTATATGAACATTTTGTTCATTCTCTTGCGAAGCTTCAGGCACTTCTGCTGCAATAGGCGGTCTAGCAGCATTTACAGCTCTCTGCCAGCATCTATGGCACACGCTCCTGGTGTTGTCGAATAACACCTGGTAATAGAAAAATAACATTATAACAGATATTTTTGGACAGTACCTACGCCAACTAGCCCCAAACTAAGCGGAGCTTGTACTAACAGGCTTGATAACTAATATACTACATAAATACTTTTTTGTAAACAAATACCGTTTGTCCATACCCGTATTCACGGCGTCATAGGCAGAGGTACTACCTACATCACCAACGAGTCGTCAAAGCGAAGTTTGTACTATGGGTATTACAGATATACTGTTAAGATATTCGTTTATTTAGTAGCTTCCGCCCGTGGGTTTGCTCGCATTTTAATGCTTAAGAAGTAGTCTATGTGTTAATACAGTTTTTATTCTTCTTAGGTACCTGTCAAGTTTCATACACATCCGTTCAGTGTTTTTCCAAGAAAGAGTAACAAACATTGACACATACTTTCGCATTTATAATATTATAAATAACAAGAAACGAGAAAAAGACTCACCTCTAAAACTGCATGTTGTTGTATGAATGCAACAACCTCTGGTTGCGCTCTTGGGAGGTTATCTGTCAGCGTATGCCGCTGATATCTGCCACGATAAAGGCCTCGCCTACACATAACACATTTGCGGCAATCTTCCATAATTATTATCCGATCGAGATGCAATACAAAAGTCCAGTGTGATAGCCAATTCAATAAACAGTTCGCGAGGATAAATCAGTGTCCAATAAAAAATGCTAAGGTCAAAGTCGGAAGAAGCGAGTGTTACGGAAACAAACAATAATTCACGTATAATAGCAACGAACGACTGACTTTTTTTACCTGCAGCGCCGCAAGCGCACGGCTCCATGTAACCGGTTTGGATGGTAGGGGGCGTTCCGCACCGTCCCTAGGCGCGCTTTGGAAGACGCGAGAGCGAGACAGTTTGTAAAACGAAGTATTATCATAAAATAAAAATAATGAGCACAATAAAAACGCTTTTTAAAATATATTTTTATCAAAAATTATATGTAATATATCTCTGGACGGACAACTGTGACAGCATAGTTGTCATAACAAAAGTTGTTCCTATTGAAAAGACCTATCCAATGACATACATCTTAATGCTATTGGAGGGTGGTCCCAATCTGCCCATTGTCCTTTGTACCAAGGTAAAAGTATTCAATCTGCCACTTAGGCTAGTTGATCATTGTGAAGTTTACCATTACAATAAATTTGTACCAAGGTAAAGTATTTAATCTGCCACTTAGGCTAGTCGAGCACTGTGATATTTTTGAAAAATGGAAATTGCCCGACTTGGTCAACTAACGTATCGTCACATAGGACAGTTTACTATTGCACACTTTGTATGGTTCTGCACTTTGGCAACAGGAAGATTGTCCAAATCTCGTACAATTTTAATGCTACGTTTACCATATTTTGCCACAATATGTATTAAAAAAAGACATAAATATTGACATATTTAACTCAAAAACGCCAAAATGCCAGATTGGCTACTTTACCACTGGACCGACGATATATATATAATTAGGAATTATTGGAGCATTATTATAAGGAGCAAGAATTTGTGGATTATTGTGTACATCGACACGATAACGAAAAGCGGAAGCGAAGAAAGCGATCGATCCAGCCACAGGGAAAGGTCCACGGATAGATATCTCATCTTGATCATTGAGTACACCAGTTACTATTTGAGCGACTGAACCAGTTGGAGACTTAGAAGTAGTACCCTCCACGAAACCACGAACTTCCGAGAGTTGATAGTGTATGTAATTCATCAACCTTTTATTAATCGGAACGGATGGATTGTCTGCGTGAAAAGCCTTAGGTGTTAATACACCTAGTCATTACCTTGGATAGTTAGCATTAAACGTGTCGACAACCCTAATAAAAAAAACCCCTTCGCCCCTTTCTTGACCCTGTACACCCTATTCTTGAGTCTGTTAGCCCCACAAGTGATTCTGTTGCCCCCTTTCTATGACCCGCTTCACCCCTCAGGTGACCCTGATAACCCCAAAAATCTAAGTAATTGCCTTAAATAAGTTTTTCTCCAATTATACAGGAAAATAATACACAAATTCACTCACCTATGCGTTTTTACAATAACCCAAGAGACAAGGTTTGCTTAGAACCGGGTTATATCGCCGAAAAATCACAGAAACCAAAAAAAAAACGAAATTACGCGGAACCAAAATACGAGTGTTTTGAAGTGGGTTTTTTTAAACCGTTTTTTCTTCCATTCTACTTTGTCTATGAATCGTGTGTTGCCATTTCATAAAAATTCAAAACCTTCTTTGCTCAAGTCAGTTACCTGACCACAGATTAAAGCCAGAAAATGAACGTGAACAAAATTAGACTACATGATTCTGTTCCCCCCTAGGACCCGCTTCACCCCATTTTACGGTATATACATGCATAAATAAAGATAGATTATATACATAGAATAAAATTCATTTATAATCTATCTTTATTTAAGTATTAATATTGCCTAATACTACTAATATTATAAGTGCGAAACATTGTGTATGTATTTGTTAAGTACAGTAACGTTTGCACTGCCGAAACATTTACAGCTAAGAATGTTGTAAATGCGTAATATTTTTTCTTGACATTATACTTTACCATTAAAGCCGGGTTTGCTGCTCGTCTTGGCAAATAAAGTCTTGGCATAAATATTTCGTTAGTAAAACATCCTAGTCCGTCGTGATACCGCCGGTGTGTCGAAACCGCGCCATTAGCGTCAACGACGAAGCCCGCGTCTCCTTACAGCGCGGGCCCCGCTGGTGGACCCTGATGTCGTACTATAACGTAGTTCCAGCGTCCACCAACAAAACGGAGGGATGGCACACGGCAGGGTTGTTTAGTGGTTTCGAGCCCCAATAACCACACCACCACCCGGGGAAGGTGATGTGGTATGGAAAGGCCATTTTCCCAAAAAACATAAAAATAATAATCAGGGCGCCGAACGTCATCGATCGCGTTAACGAAAAATATATTCACAATGAAGAAAGCCTGGACGAATTATAACACTAACAACATGTTAGTGGATAAACAGGTTGATATGACAAAACAAAAACAATATAAATGAAGATATATTTATTATTTAAAATAAAAACATAATCAATAGGTTTGGAAGGGGTACGGGAAGCCCTTTGTGCTCCAGCAGTGGGGCACAAAACCAAACTAAATAAAATACTGCCTACATTAATAAAATAAACAATACAATTTTATTAGTAGTTGTGGTACTCTTTAAAACAGTCTTTTATACAAAACCCATATTGTTCGGGACAATCGCGACAGAAATATGAAGTGTCTTTTCTGACTTTTTTAGAAAGCCAGCACTGCCTACACCGACGCCGTAAAATTTTTCTCGTTGTGCCATCATTTTTACGAGTACATTGTTCAAGAACGTGCACTTGACATTTAGGAACTGAACCTCGCGTTGTGTCTTCTTCATCAACACTTTACAATTTCGTTATGATTTCAAGCCTAAAATCATAGAAACTTTTCTTCGTTGAAAAAATATTGTGCAGCGTGTACGCATTATATAACATTTGCTGGAATACGTGCACCCCTAAGGCTGGTTTTAGTGTCACGCGGACCGTCGGTACGGATCGCTCCGCGCGTACGTGATCCGTACTGATCGTCCGCGTATACCGTTTTAGTGTCGTCCTGACCGCCACAGTGTACAGACGCGCGCAATGCATCCAATGTGGCGGGTATTATTAGTTATTGCTTTATATTACTCAAGAAAAATAAAATTGAAGCGAAGAAAAAGACTACATGTTCATCCTTTAATAGAGCAGAGAGCCATCGCGGGAGAATTCGTCACATTATACGGCAATTTGAGGGCTGACGAAACAAAGTTCTTCAACTACTTTCGTATGTCGACCAGAAGTTTTGACGAACTACTGTCAAAGACAAGACATAAACTGTCCTGTTGCAGCTTACGACGCCTGCCGATACCACCGATTGAGCGCCTGATGGTTACTTTGAGGTAAGAATAAAAAAACCATTTCTCTAAATAGGTAACATAATATTTATTTAGGATTTCTGTAAAAAGTATCACTTTGTCAGTTGTTTTTGCCTTCAAATTAGAGGCGTGAGGAAGCGCTGCAGTGGCGCTTTCAAAAAGAAGCGCTGTAGTGGCGCGCCTGTGGCACAGCAGACGTGCGTCTGTAAAGCTTTCGCAAATTCTAGTGATGTTCGTCAGTTACGCAATGGATTCCGACGAAGAAACATTACTCTTGTTACTTTTGTTACAAAGGAAAAAGAAGAGATTAAAAAAGAATTTAACACATAGTAAAAAACGTTCCTTACCTTTATTTTGTCTAAATAATTATAGTGAATATTACAAGATACGCCAATATAATGATCAAAAGTTCAAAAATTACTTTAGAATGAACAGAAACCAGTTTACGGAGTTACTTCAACTTATAGATGGTTATATTCGTCGAGAAAACACGTCCTTCAGAAACACTATTTCTACCGAAGAAAGGCTCACGATTACGTTGAGGTAAGTAAAAGTCAGTCATTACTAATCAGATATTACTTTATTTTACTTAATAAGTAATCTAAATTTGATTCAACTCGTTGTCGATGGAATCAGAAAAGAAATCTTCATAAATGGATTGCGATGTACTATCATCTGTAACCGCAGAAATAGCTGTATTCGGCCGAGATGATGTTTCGCCTGTAGAAGTATAGTACCCGTAGTGTTGCGAATCATAATTAATATTCGGGTCCATATAAATAAATCGGCGAATAAGTCCTATAATTTCGTATTTCGCGTCAGTTTTTCGATGCTGGGGTATTTTTTTAAAATCATCTATCAATGAGAGCAAAAAACATTTGTCGCTGTCGTTTTCTAGCGATGATTCTTTTTTATTTATTTTTTCAGTCAACATCTTTATAGCTTTATCAGTTTCATCTACATCCACGTCTGCAAATTTTCTTTTTCTAGAAGACGATGGCTTTTCACTCGTAGACGGTGACGGTCTAGTATCACTCAGTTTTGAAAGAAATTGCAGCTTATCGAAATGTACATATTTTCTATTTAATGTTGCTCCTGACCCACTTTTTAATGTTTTTTGTTTATTCAATTCACGAAAGTAGCAATCCTTTAAACTTTTCCATTTTCGTTGAAGTTGAGCAGCTGTAAAAAAAATATAAAATATAATGTAAATGTGTAACTTTTTATTCACAATGTCTAGAAAAAAATGCAATTATAATTGCAAAATACGTATAAATAAAAAATGCTTTTTTTCAGGTATTTAGCATCAGGTTCCAGCCTTACAAGTTTACACCACTCTTATCAACGGGGCCTTTCAACAGTTTGCGGGATTGTGAATGAAACATGTCAAATAATCTACGAAGTTCTAAATACTAGTTATATCCCGAAACTAAATCGAGATGACTGGTTAGGTGTCGCAAATGGATTCTTCAATAAATCCAACTTTCCCAATTGTTTAGGTGCCATAGATGGTAAACATATACGAATCATCCAACCACAACATTCTGGATCTTTGTATTATAATTATAAACATTATTTTTCTCTTGTTCTTTTAGCTGTGTGTGATTCTAATTATTGTTTCACCTATATAGATGTTGGGTCATACGGCAAAGCAGCGGATTCACAGATTTTCAAAAATAGTGACTTCTATAGAGAACTTCAGCAACAAAGACTTGACATCCCAAACAGCGCATCGATTGATAATAGTGGAGAGTTACTGCCCTTTGTTTATGTCGGGGACGAAGCATTCGCAATTAGTAATTTTATTCAAAGACCTTATAGTGGCAATCATTTAAGTCGACAACAAAAAATATTCAATTATCGACTGTCAAGAGCGCGGCGGTATATTGAATGTACGTTTGGTATCATGGCCAATAAATTTAGAATATTGCATAGACCAATCAATGTCAATATTATATTCGCGGAAAATATCGTTCGAGCTATTTGTGTTTTACATAATTATATAATTAAAACAAAAAGAATTCATGAAAACAGTAACACTTCAACATCATCAAGATACCACGCTGGTAACATTTCCAATAACCAAGTACAAATTAGTGCTTTAGATATACGAAACAGGTTAGCTGATTATTTTACTAGCCCAGATGGCGAATTATCATATCAAGATAGAATTATATAAATAACTTACCTGCTTGATTTTTTTCAGCTGTAGATTTAATTTCGAAATTTTCAATAAATTTGTTGCACAAAAATTCCCATGCATTTTTCTTATGTATGCGATTAGAATAACTTTCAGAACTAGTATCCCATATTGCAGGGTGATTTTTAACTTCCTCAATAAACACTTCAATATCAAGTTGATCTGCATTCATATTGAGCTTCAATAATAATTAAAAGCGTGTCACTTCCTTACGCAAAAATGACGTGCCCGTGTCGCGGTAGTGGCGCTGCGACTGCGCGTCTAGAAATTGTATGAAAACTAGTAGTGGCGCGGCTAACGCGCCACAGTGGCGCCACTGCAGCGCTTCCTCACGCCTCTAATTTGAAGGCGCCCTAAGGTTCATTTCCAAATAAGTCTCCATGGCACTAGCGTCTTATCAATAACCGAGAAACTGATACCTTTTGCCAAAAAACGTCACTATAGGGAATGTAATATTTATTAAAAATAATAAGCAACATACAATCAACATAAAAGGTAAGGTACCTGTAATTAAGAAATTAACAAACATATTTTAATCTTCATACAATATTTCTTAAACACTTAATTAGGTATTAGGATTATTGTCTGATCGATACCCTGTTGTTTGATAACCTGATGGAGTTTCATACATATAGTTGTATACTGACGATGTGCCAGCAGCATAAGGATCATATCGCGGTGAAAATCTTGAGGTAGATGCAGAGCTACTAGGGCTATTACGCATATTTTTAATTGCCGTTGCCTCGCGCAGCACTCTTGAGCGAAACTCTAACTTTTGCTCTAAATCAAAAGTACTTAAAATTGGACCCAAGGAGGAAAAAAATGCCAAGTCATCAGCGGCAAGATCAGGTGTCTGGTTAGACAGCAAAGTTAATAACTCTTGTTCAAACGGTGAACTTTCTTGATTTGTTTGTCGCCGTCTATATTTTCTTTTTTGGGTCCATGGATTTTGTGATCCAGAATTACTAGCACGTTGTGTATTTTCTGAAGTTACTGTGTTTTCTGGTGATGCAATATTCTCTGACAATGCTGCTGGAGACGTTACGGTTTCTGGAGATGCAATATTATTATTTTCTGCTAATTCTGTACTTTCTGGAGACGTTACGTTTTCTGGAGATGCTACATTAATCAGGGGCGATGATATCATTGACTCGTCAAAATCATTTTCAGCTGAAGGATTTAGGAACATTAATTCATTGTAATAAATATACTTTTTATACTTCCTAGCAGAACTTCCAGAAGGTTGATTTTTCATTGTAGTCTTTGTTTTGAAGAACGCATCTCGAGCTGTTCTCCATCTTTGCTGAAGTATTTTAACTGTAATGATACAAACATTTTTTTTAGATTCCTGGCTACGGGTCGAACATATACAGACTTGCACTATTCATTCAGGATGGGAATTGCAACAATAAGTCAAATCGTGAACGAAGTGTGTATGGTAATATGGAAAACACTACACGATGAATGCATACCAACAAGAACACCCGATATGTGGCAAGATATAGCTGATGGATTTCTACAAAATACCAATTTTCCAAATTGCATAGGAGCTCTTGACGGCAAACATATACGAATAGTAAATCCAGCTGGTGGTGGCTCAATGTTCTACAATCATAAGAATTTCTATTCCATCGTACTCTTAGCTATGTGCGATGCAAATTATTGTTTTACGTACATAAACGTGGGATCATGTGGCAAAAACTCCGACTCGTCCATATTGCTAGCCAGTACTCTCTACAGGAGCTTAGAAAATAACGATCTAAATGTTCCAGAACCAAAGCCATTGCCTGGAACGAATTTGCCAGTTCCATATGTGATTGTAGCCGATGGTGCTTTTGGAATATCTCAAAAAGTTATGAAGCCATATGTGAGAACTAATATGACCCACAAGAAAAAAGTTTTTAATTACAGATTGAGCCGCAGTAGACGCTACATAGAATCGACATTTGGTATAATGTCAAACAAGTTCAGAGTGTTTCACGCACCTATTAATGTGAGTTTCAATGTTGCAAAGAACATTGTAAAAGCATGCTGCGTGTTGAATAATTTTATAAGAGTTCGCGACGGATATAGTATTGAAGATACACTGACAATTGAGGGTATGGCAGATATGTCAAATAATTTACCTACAACCAGGTCTGGAAATGCTTTGCGTGACCATTTTGCGGAGTACTTTTTAAGCCCAGCCGGCAGGGTGCCCTGGCAAGACTCGCGTATATTTTAATTGTTTTATTCAATTCAATTTATTCATCATTACATGCGATGTGCATTACAAAAAGGTGTTAATAGCAGGTAATCGGTACATGACACTGACAGGGCACAGATTGTTAAAGTTACTAATTCTAGCGAAATATTTCATGCATTAAATACTTATATAACTACAAACTACTTTTTTGTTGTAGTCTAAATTAAATACAATAAAACAAATACACAAGTACTTACCATTTTGTTTTCTTTCGTTTTCTTCTGTAATATTTTCAAAGAGGACGTCAGCGATGTCCTCCCTAGCTTTATTTCTCGCGTCTTTGTTTTTGTATAGAGGATCAGAGTCATCCCACAAACATTTCCTCAAACGAACTTCATCGATCACTCGACTCGTGTCAACATTTCGATATTCACGACTCGCCATGATTGTACTGCGCTGACGCGTGCGCTCCGCACGATACTAAAACGCTCACTGCAGGCAGAGGCGCGCGAGCAGCGGTCCGCGCGGATAGCTCCGCGGCACGGACGCGCCATGCGGACAGCTGCGGAGCTGTCTGCGCGGATGGTCGTCCGTACGGACCCGTCCGCATTACTCTAAAACGCTCCCTAAGCTTAATACAGATCGGTCTGTGCGGAGCGATCCGTACTGACGGTCCGCGTGACACTAAAACCAGCCTAACTTCTTGTACCACCGTATGGTCTTGTGCTCACATGAGTAGTATGCCAGCATTTGGTCCTGGTGATCTATACCACCCATGTATCTATTGTATTCTACGATGACTTCGGGCTTGGAAACCGTTTCACCGCGTCGATTCGTGATGCTAGTCATGTCAGATCCATGTTGTGATGAAATCATTAGAACTTCCCGCCGATCTTTCCATTTCAAAACACAAATACCACTATTATTAAATCTCGCTATGGATTCGCCACGTTTCAATTTTTTTTGTATGACTTCTTTTGGATTGTTTTTTCTATTGCCGCGTAAAGTACCCGAACAAAATGTTTTAAGAGTTAATAATTTTTGTGCAAGATTGACTGAATTATAAAAATTATCCATATACACGGAATATCCTTTGTTTACATAATTAGATAGCAAATTCAAAACAACTTTTTCAGTGTGATTGGTACCTCCCACTAAAGTATCAGAAGCGCCGGCATATACGATACTTTTAAAGACTACTCCATATTCGTCGGTTAAAATATATAGTTTTATACCGTAGGGATCTTTCTTCCCCTTTAGATATTGGCGGAATATTAAACGACCACGAAATAAAACCATTGATTCGTCTATGGCCAGATTTTTGGATGGGTAATAGATTTCTTCCATACGCTGGTTAAAATATTGAATTTATTTATTTATTTTCGACAGCATATTATCGGATAAGTCGTCTTCAAAATTTAAAGTTCTCATAATTAATAAAAATCTGTTCCTGCTCATATATTTTGAAAAAGCCGGTAAACTAAACAATGGATGCTTTTTCCAATAGTCTGTGACTCTATTTAGTTTTATAGTGCCCATATGGAATAAAAGGCCAAAAAATATCTTAAGTTCTGGAATAGTTACATCTTTCCACAGTCTTAGTCTGCTTTTAGAACCAAGTAAATTCAATAATAACTTCGATGCGTAATTATTTATCTTTGTGACTAACATTGAGAAAAACTCATCAGTCGCTATCAATTTGAAATATTCGTAAGGTTCATTTGTTTCAGGAAGTATTTTAAGAATTTTTCCTTGTCCATCAAAATCTAAAGGCGCTATAGAAGGATCACGTTCAGTTTTCCATTCGGCATTAGTATCTTCAGTCACTTGTGTCGCATCTACACTCACTTGTATCTCATCTTCATCCAATTGTATCGCGTCTTCACTTGCATCAGAACATGAGCAGCAATCATTGTCTGATGCGTTTTCCTGATTTTCTTCTAAGTTGTCATCATCCAATTCCAACATCTTAATTAAGTCTTCTTCAGTTAATACTTTTTGAGAGGGTAGTTTTGTCTTAGGTTTTTCTTCATTATCTTCCCCTTCAAATATATTTCTCATTTCGCCCATTATGTCATAATTACCCTCACTTTTTTCTTCCAAATCAGTCAGTGTTACTTTATTATCCTGTAAGATTACTCTTTGATTTTTAAGTATTTTTATACCAATGTTTTGTCTCATTCCTCCTCTCGTTTTAACACCGCTTCTTAAATAGGAAAGGTTTTTAGTGGCTAGGGGCGAATATAAAACAGGTGGATCTTTACTAGTGGAAGGTTGGGGTTCTATTAGTACATTTGAAAAGTGATTTGAAGGTTCCTGACTTTGAAGAGACATATTATGTTTAGCTGATGAAGTTAAAACTACATATGAGTCATCCCTATCTTTAAATACAGATTGGAGTTCCTGAGGATGAATCGATGTACGTTCGTCTAATGAATCGGCAAGCGTTCTTTCAATATTTTTTTCAGAAACATTATATTCTGGTCCACAGAAAAGTGACTTAACCCTTAAACGGGCCTAGCGATTTTTCTTCTTCTGAATACTGATTTTGGTAGATTACAGGTTTATAACAAATATAATTTCTTGTTTTATTTTTATTTTATCATTTCCTGAAAAAAAACCCTGTGGTCTCTATATGACCACTGCCTGCTTCTTATGCAGACATGTGGTCTGTATGTGACCTCTGTCCTGCATGTTATCTACTCAACTTTTAACACGTTAAACGCCATGGGGGTCACCGGTGACCTCACCCTTCCTCTATAATAGCGCCATGGGGGTCACCGGTGACCTCAACGTATAGTCATATTCAAACTACTTTTTCTCGCCGCCGGCCATACTGACTGTTACTTTATTCGTACTCCGTGACCGGCACGGCGCTGTAGAACTATACTGCGCAGTGGGACAAACATACCTTGTAAGGAATTGAAAAAATGAAAGATAGCGAAAAAAGTAACCAAAATAAAAATTCAGGATATATAATTCAAATTAGTCTTTATTATTTAAACGAAAATTAGCAGTCTTTATTTTTTAATGAAATACAAACATAAAAATCAGTTTTACTGAAAAATAAAATAAAGTTCTCATTAGTAAGCATAATTACAAACAACCATTAGAAATATAAATAATTAGCCATAATATTTGACAAAACATGCTGTAAAAGATGAGATAAGAAACCTTTTATAGCATCAACATATTAGCGATGGACATAATTGAAACATTTTAGACAAAAGTGAGGCTCCCCCTTACATTGCACACAGTACGTACTCACTTTCTTAGCTTTATTCTTAGCTACTTTACGACCAAATTCCTGTACTGAATCTTTATAACATTGCACGCAAAAACGACGCGTGTCTCTTACTTTTCCTTCCTTTAATTTTAGAACATGCTTGAGTCTTTTAGGTCTTTCATTGATAATTATTTCTTGGGAATCTGCTGGCCGAGTCAAATAATTTATGAGAGCCCTCCTAAAGTCGACAATTGAAGATTTGCTCTGCTTATTTTCATTGTACATGACCCAAGCATTTACAACTGCCGTATTTAGAAGTAGTTCTATTGCCAATTTTCTATACCATTTTACGGTTTTCCGCAATGGCGAAGAATAGGCACCCATCTGGTCACTCATGTCTACAGACCCTTTCGATTTATTATAATCCAAAATAACTTTTGGTTTACGAATCTGTTTGCCTTTTTTCACCACCACAGCAATTTTGTCGGAATGCTTTGTCGACAGCATAAGCACGTCCCTCTTATCTTTCCATTTAAGCACTGTTACTCCATCTTCATTCTCCATAGCCATTGTTTCACCTTTTTGCAGTTTCGAATCAACAACAGCCTTAGGCAATCCTCTTCTGTTTTTTCGCAATGTGCCAATTAAATGGGTTTGCTTCTCCAATAACCGATAAGCCAGTTGCAAGCTAGTGTACCAATTATCAGTTGCTAGCGTGTGTCCTTTGTCAAATATATTTTCACATAGTGCCATCACCACATTTGTTGGCGTAGTATTTATTGCGTCAATGTTTTTCCCACTATACAAATTAAGTTTGCAAGTATATCCGGGAACAGTACATAACTTAAATAGCTTCATGCCATACTTGTGTCGCTTACTTTTATTATATTGCCTGAATATTATTCGACCTCTGAAAGGTACTTGGCTTTCATCCACACAAACATCTTCTTTAGGCGAATAATATTTCTGGAAAGTAGCATTGAGAGCATCGATTAAAGGTCTTATTTTGGCAATACGATCGTTTCTGTCGACAGATAAATTGTCGCTAAAGTGTAGGTATTGCAGTAGTAACTCGAAGCGGTTTCTACTCATAACGGTGGCTGGAAAAGTTTGTCCAAGTATCTTGTCTTTGCTCCAATAATGAGCTAATTTCGGCAGCTTTACTACGCCCATAAACAAGACCAGCCCAAGAAACTGTTTTATTTCTGTCTTGTTTGTTGGCTTCCATGAATGAGACCTTGATCCAGGCTTTGTTTGCCTGGCTGTGATGTTTTGACTTGCGAACAAATTTGTCTGCTCAGCAATCATTTCAAGAATTTCTTCAGGCACCAATAAATCATAATACTGGTCAGGGCCAGCTTCTTTCAGCAAATTAGAATATGGAGGTTTCATACCCTCGAACTCGGTGAAAGGAATCACTGATGGCTGTCGTCTTTTTGGCCTCGACCATTTTGAGGAAATACGGTCATTTTGCGATATATTGGCGGCCCGAGTAGATAGGGTTTCGGGGGGAGAACTACGGGTCTCCCCCTTAGGACCAGGGTACTGCGGGGTCAGGAAGCCCACTGCGCCTCGAAACGCGTGTTCTATCGGCCGCTGATTAGAGTGCGCGGTGCCTGACATGGTGTTGGACTCGCAGGGGTATGTGGTTAGCCGCTGAGGACGACACGTTTGTTTGCTCGGCAAGCACGTAGCGATCGAGCGTTGGACTCAGGCGCGGCTAGTGCGAACCAGTCGGTCGCGCGAGGCACAGGGTTGTCTTAGCGAAGTGGCAGCGTGGTTTCGCTGCCGCAACGCATCTCGGGTGCTTGCCTGCTTAGCAAGTAAGAGTCTTAGCTGGAGTGACTCGGGCCTTACCCGGTCTGTAGGCCTATATGGGTAGGCGTACGGACGTACGTCGGGAAGTGAGCGTGCCTTATACAGCTCCGGTACCATACTGGAGATATGGGAGGCGGCTTCTCCGTCGGCTTCAGCGAGGTTTTCGTTAGCATTTCTTAGGAGTTGCGAGTGGTGAGCGGCTTTATTGCTCCGGTACCTATCTGGAGAATAGGTAGTGTCACTTGGGCACGAGGTAGCTCGCTTACGAGAACCGAATCTCTGAGGATAGGGTGGAGAGTCGAGATTTGGGGACAAGACCTGTCTATAACTGGTCCCGGAAGGTGCTTTCGGGCGCTGGAAGGTACAGCGGCTCTCCTAATAAACCGAAAGGTAGGTGTAGGTGAACGCTATATCATAAACTGGACTAGTCATAGAGGAAGGGTGGTGTCACTATCACTATCACTTGCGATAACCAAACGTCTTTTCTTTTTCGGTAATTGCATGGGTTCACTATCCGATTCTACGAGAGCGTCATTGTTTATAGAAGCGATCGAAAAAGAAATTTCTAACGCGTTGATTTGCTTCCATTCATCCTGCGTAAATTCGAAGTCCTCCATAGCTAAATCCATATCTAAAGGCTCGCACATTAACTATTCAATAAGAAAATGATGACAGCTAAGATAGTAGGAACGTAATTGATCTAGTAACACACGTTCTATCACCGTAAGCGCGAGCGCACTACTGGTGTAGCGGGTGGCCGGCGGGGTGGGCGGCGCGGCGCCGGGTACCGGAAAATATATTTTCTGTATTTGTGCGCCATGGGGTGCACCGGTGACCTCAGCTATGTATTTGACTGTAACTATGTAACCCATGTACAGAATTGAATAAAACTTATTTTCTATACGTATCGTAATATAATAAACAAATTACGACCAAAAGTATTTTTACGATTTTTATTTTTTTCTATCGGCGTTTAACGTGTTAAGGGTTAGACTACTCACTGTAAATGAATTCTTGATATAATAATATAATATATACATATAATAATATTCTACCACATACAACACCATCTAGCCCAAACTAAGCAGTGCTTGTACTATGGGTACTAGACAATAAAAACACACTATCTAAGAAAAAAAGTCTTTATTAACTTTAACAGTGAAAATCAGCAAAACAAGGTGCTGCACACAACGGTACTTGGTAGATTGTGCACATTATTTTTGACCTTTGTGGTTTTTGTCTTGTACTGCAGTACCGGCATCGTTTTCTGGTTCCTTCACAAGGCATGTGAACACCAACATTATTTAGCCTTATATCATCAGACACTCCAAACTGCCCACCTTTTTTATTTTTGAATATTGGTGGCACTCTAAGTCTAATAGTGAAATTGTCAATTAGGCCTCTGGCTAACTTTAGCCTAAAATCTCGATGGCTGTTGTTAGTTTTACTATGTGTTATATTGTAAACGATATACGAATTTATGCAGGCTACTTCTAACATGAACCAGAAAAGACGTATCCAATTTTTCTTGGTTGACTTTCTACCAATGGAGTAAGAAGACCTGAAGTGGTCGAGTCTGTCAACACCGCCCATACATTTGGTATATTGTGCGATTGCCAATGGGCATGTTATTGGTGCTTTGGAACCATCTTTTTGAGTACGTTGAATAGTCACTACTGCTTTAGGTTCAAAAGCTGTTGTGCAGACGTATACATCTTTGGTATCACGCCATTTTATTACAGTAATAGGGGCAGCATACTGCACCATAAACTCTCCAACTTTCAATTTGTTTTCATTTTTGTCACCCTTTTGAGGTAAAAGACGCGGTGGTAAGCCTTTTCTATTTTGTCTTACAGTACCTACAGAAAAAATATTTTTCTGATGCAGCATCTCTAGTAAAGGTAGGCTGGTAAAAAAGTTATCAAATGCTACTAAGGTACCACTTTCAACTGTTCTACATAATTCCATAACTACTTTATAACCAAGTCCTCCGTCACCATCTTCTATAGTTTCACTTTTGCCTATGTATACATTAAATTGATATAGATATCCAGTTTCTGAATCACACCTGGCCCAAACTTTGTACCCTCGTTTTACTGGCTTTTGTGGCATGTACTGCTTTAATGTGCTTCTTCCTTTAAATTTGACCATACTCTCATCTATAGATTGTGTATGGGATCCAATGCAATTTTCTTGAAAGCTTTTGTTCAAAATATTCATAATTGGTCGAATTTTACACAACTTATCATACCCTGGATGGGTTCGTGATGCTTCAGTGGCCCTATCACTCAAATGTAAGTTTTCTGTAAGTTTTTTAAAACGCTTGCAAGGCATTACTGCAGCAATGATAGGGTTGTGATAAAATGGATCAGAAGACCAATATAATGCTAGCTCTGACAGAGGATGTAGGCCCATCATTATGATAATACCCAAATATGCTCTTATTTCAGTGGCATCCGTTGGAGTCCAGTTCAATGAGTGCATTAATGATGCATATGAGTTTGTATTTGCTACTATAATATCAAATATTTCACTAGGAAACATATCTAAAAAGAAGTGTATTGGAAGATTCCTGTCATTATAAGATTTTTTAGACTTCAATTTTCGTGTGAAATTGGGAGCAGCAAATCCAGTTGTGTTTTCAGACCAGTCCCTAATCTTGTCTTTTAATCCTTGCAATCTGACATGGGCTGCCGGTGGACAGGAAGGCTGTTGGGCTGCCACTGAAGGCGAAGGCTGTTGGTCTGCTGTTGAAGGTGAGGGCTGATGGGCTGCCAATATAGATGAGGGCTGCTGGGCTGCTGCTGTAGATAAGTATTGATTGGCTGTCGCTGTAGACAAGGGCTGTTGGGCTGCTGCTGGAGATGAAGGCTGTTGGGCTGCTGCTGGAGATGAAGGCTGTTGGGCTGCCATTGAAGGTAAGGGCTGTCGGGCTGCTGAAGGTAAGGGCTGTTGGGCTGCTGCAGAAGGCAAAGGCTGTTGGTCTGCTGTTGAATGTGAGAGCTGGTGGGCTGCCACTATAGATGAGGGCTGCTGGGCTGCTGCTGTAGATAAGTATTGATTGGCTGTCGCTGTAGACAAGGGCTGTTGGGCTGCTGCTGGAGATGAAGGCTGTTGGGCTGCCATTAAAGGTAAGGGCTGTCGGGCTGCTGAAGGTAAGGACTGTTGGTCTGCCGCTAAAGGTGAGGGCAGTTGGGCTGCTACTGAAGATGTGGGCTTATGAGCTGCCGCTAAAGGTGAGAGTTGATGGACTGAAAGTCTGGGCTTCTTAACAAGTGGAGGTGTCATCTGTAAGGCCTCAGCTAGATATGACGGCTCCTGTATGAATGCTGAAGGTAAAGCTTCCACTATTACTGCTGGAGATATAGGCTCGAGGGTATGTAAAGAATCTCCTGCTAAGCCCTCCAAAAGATCAGCGTCCATTAGATTTTGTAAATCATCCAATGCCCTGTTGATATCATAAGGTGGATAACATAAAGTACCTGACACCTCTTCCTCCTCAGATATTTCATCCTCCGATGATGCATACATTTCTTCCAATGCTCTTTCGATTTCATGATCGCGAACAATTTGATTTTGTGGTTTCTTCCTGTTCTGAAAGATCAAACAGTTTTTGTTAGGAGATTTATGTTTAGTTTTGAAGGTTCTCAACGGTTAATTTACGGTTTATTTACGGTGATCTATTAGTATATCAATGGTTAATTTATGGTAATCTAACCCTTAATAGTTATGTAGACTACTTACAGGGCAGTGGCCACATATAGACCACATTTACTTTTATCAAATGGACAGAGGTTATATGTGGACCACAAACTTTGGGCGTAAATATTTCACAAAAATACAAATATTGTGGTAAATCAAATAATATTACAGATGAAAAAACTTATATACTATCATAAAGTAGTAATAAATAGCACTTACCATATTTATTTTCGGCACTATCACATTTATAGTTAACACAAATCCTCGAAAACAACCGTTTTGGGCAACAACAGTATTTGACAATCAAAACGTCAAAAATGAAGTTCCGATACACACACTCTTTTTCGTTTAGAAATCGATTGTTTCATAGACAACATAATAATGACATTTTGTGATCCCTATATGGCATCGGCTCGTCACGAAAAAATAAAATCCAATGTGGTCGCTATGTGATCACTGCCTGGTTAAGGGTTAACACGCCTTGATCTTTTAGACGGTTGACTTGCTTTACGTTCTGTTGTCACGGTTTCAAATCTGAAAAAAATGGCAAAATTAATAAAAATCGAAAATTTACTTTTATTTATGATGTGAATCGGTATCTATATTTAAAATACTCACGCTTGTGGAGACGGTATTTCGTGAACCGTGTAACGTCGTCTCGGTGTCATGCTACTGAAACACATAAAGATACAATTTAGGATATATTTCAGATTACATATTCAAACAATATCATAAAACATTTTAACGGGCAAAAGAATTTAAAAATAATTACCAACCTCTTGTTACTGTTAGGATTTACATCTTCTTCCTTCAAAGCCAACTCTAATACATGATCGCTTCTGCGTTTCATCGTTTACAAGATATCCACTGAAAATCAAATCAAAAGTAAGCACCGCGTTGCGTAGCTGCACGAATGAGTTAGTCTTTAGAACGCATCTTTAGCACACATTCTGAACAAGCATCCTTAGCGCTTAAATTGCTACCTATGGAAATAATTTAGCTTCGTTAAACCCTGTTCCATTAGAGCAATCCCATTGGTGCGAATCAGGCACATTCTGAGCAATATAGCTTAGCATAAGCTCAGGTGGAAGAGTATAGTGCGTGGTGAGTTAGAAAAACAAATCGTTCAGTTCAGAAAAAACATGCAATAAAGAATTAACTTTCTCTATTTTGAGAACCACATAGGGAAATAACTAAAATATTAATGCTGATTATTTTGCATGCATTTATTTTATTTTGGTACTTTGTCACAATTAGTTACAGAAAAAGCATTCGTCGGTAGGATAGTGTTCGTAGATAGCAAAATTACAAATCATGCACCAAAAAAAGTTGCATAAGAACAATTTTTTCAACATTTCGTCTTCATTCATAAAAATAAAATGTTGCGGCGAATACACGTTTGTACTGTGCCCACAACCAAAACATAAGTCACGTTTTATAAAATGCGTCACTGGCCATAGCCATTTTAAATTTTGTTGCCAATATAAAAAGAAGTCTGCTCTTTCGAAGTAATTATCCACGTCGAGAAGGATCACCATTGTAGATAAAGTAAATAGCAGTAAATATACGTATATATACTGCTCTATTGTATATTCAAATTATCTGAAAATGATGAAATAATAAAATATAGCTCCACATAAAATAGTATGCATTTTTATACTCGTAATCTAAGTAACGTGCATACATTTCGCCGGGATCTGTTATGCATAAAACCATCCAAAAAAGATTTTATTGCAATGCCAATAAACGCACCGTATGCGTGCATGTGATTTAACTTTAAAAATACACGATGAAACTGCGGAATAAAATGATAAAATAAAGAATATTGCTTACCTCTATCTTCTAATTCACAAATATTATTCAATTCTTATTGTATATTACAATAAACACCTAATAAAACTTTAGTGATTTCGGCACCGACCGTTTTTTCCTTACCAAAACAAGAATGACAGTTCGAAGCAAAAACCAACAGTGTTTTCACATTTAAAAATTATTTCCAGCCGTGAATGTTGCCAAATATTTAAATAAAGTTCTACCACTTTTATGTAATAGCAAAAAACCTCATAGAGTGCACTCAACGCATATGGTACGTTGGTGGCATGACGTAGTGATCTCGATCAACGCAAATGGTGCGTTGGTAGCAATGAATGGGTTAATAACTGAAACTAAACAAATCCCGAGTGATCAAGTGCATACAAGTTTTCACAAGTGGCATCTGTTTCCAAGCACGACGATTGGTACAGCCGCTCAACAATAAAAATTGTAAAAGTATATATATCATGGAAAATTTATGGAAGCTTATTCAACGCCGCTAACATGGTTAAGCATTCTACTGATTGAATTTTGTTGGATAAACAGTCTGTGATAATGCAATTAATTTTTCTATCATTTTCAATGTATTTTAAAGATCTTTTTTTATCAGGGCAGTGGAAAGCACTTTTTAGCAATCTTTTATTTTGAATTTGAGCTTCTACTTTTAATGCTACTAAAAATTGGAAAATGGTTGGTCGAGATGGAATTCGAGAGTTAATTCTTCTGTGCCATCCTTCCACTGCATTCGTAGTGCGGTTCTTTTCACCATAACAGCTAAAAATATCTTTGGTAATGGTTTGTATCCACTGGTTATTAAAATAGTCTAGAAATTTCTGTGAAACTTCCGTCTCTGGTGCGATTTCATTTATAGCAAGATATGCTTCTGGAATTAGATTGGGTGGTAACAGAGCCAAACTTGTGCACAACTGTGTGATTTTGCGACCTAAGTGAGTTTCGTTGAAATTCAATTTTTTACTCATTCTAAACACAGCATTTATAAAATGGTAATAACAGCCTTTTAGTTTTATTTTTGCCTCACGTATAGCATTAATTGCAGCAATTTCGTAATCGCATTTGTATGAACTAATATTCATACGAAATTGATTTCTAAGTACAGAAAAGAACCTTTTGTATGTATTTGTGTTCTTATTTGGTAATAAGCCATAGACAATAGGTACAAAACTAATTGTGTTTTGGTCTCGTGCGATATCAATATGTAAGGTGTACAATTGGTAAAAAGGCGACGGTGTCACCTTGAATGTACCATCTCCGTATACAATATCAATTGTCTGGAATAATTCTTGTAGCTTTTGAGCAGGTAACATCGAAAATATTATAATTCTATCATCCGTTTCACCATCATAATCATCAAATAAAAAAAAGTCTTGCACAATGTGGTGTGGCAATCTCACATTACTTGTAGTCTTTGATGCACCAACATTCAAAAAATTATTTCGTTTCCTGTACAGCGTATCCTTTTTGGACGTAAATGATGGGATCAGATACTCTTTATTTTGAAAAACTTGGTTTCCCAAGAAGTGCTTTTCAAATATTTTTGGAATGGGCTTAAAATTTTCGCACACTTCTTTTTTGCACTCCTCCATTGTCATATCAATTATATTTCTTTCAAAATCAACGCTGCAATTATGTTTGGGCTGTCTAACGACTTTCTTATCCAAACTTAATGTAATCGAAGTCTTGCACTCCCTTTGGTTGCAACATCTCCAGTTGGTTGTACCATTTTTATTTTTCATGAAGAAGTTGTATTTGTAACCGTTATATAAAAAAACAGACTTGCCTTTTTGACTCGTTATAAACTTGGCTTCACTATCTTCAGACATTTTTATTTTAATATTTATTTATTTATTTATTTATTTATCAGAATGCAATTATCAGAATGCAAAATTTATTCCCAATAACTATTTTTCACAATGTCACATTATACATCAAAAACAATTGATAAATAAAAACTGACACTAGTACAAACATAGGTTTTTCATTGTAATCTGACAGGAACTACTAGCAAAGAGTTTATCTATTAAAACTTCAATATAAATGCACATAATATTATATTAATGCATATCTTCAGGATTACCTACTACTGGGTGATATAAAATCATTAGTTAGATTTATTTTACAAAAGGTAGATAAACCTTAAACCAGAGGTAACTTTTAAAATAACGGAACCCTCACCAAATATCTTTTATTTTATGGAACCTCATATCAAATGATTACAAATTAAAGACACTGTAATTTAAATAAGAACAAAAACTTAACTTCGCCTCACATATTTTGCGCTATTTCAAAATAATATTTGGTATCATTTAACTGCCAAAAATAAATGATTTCGTGGAACCCTGGTGACTTTCCAAAGAAATCCCTAGGTTCCGCGGAACCCACTTTAGGAATCGCTGCCTTAAACAAAGGGGTTGTAGATTTGATTCCCATCCGAGACAAATATATGTGATGAATAACCTATGTGATGATGTCAAATATTTATTATTGTTTCCCTCAAATTAAAAACATTTTTCGCAGTGATTGTTCTTTGTGTAATATTTTGAGAATATAATAATTCGAGAATATAATATTTTGCGAATATAATATTTTGCGAATGTAATAATATGAGAACAAAGGTTCTCTTGCACGTCACTTTGCTCTTAGGGTGGTAATGTGCTTAGGATTGTTACGAGTTTTGTGTCCATCCAAGTAAAAAACGAAACATTTCTATTCACTCGCCACTTATATTGGCCCTTCGCGAGTTTCAAGACTGGCTGCTTTGCTTGATTTTTCTTGGTTGACCTTTTGAATTTTTTTGGTAGATTGGTACGATTAGATCGGACTGTACTCGTCGAATAAATATTATTTTCATACAATTTTTGCAGAAGCTCCGTTGAAGAAAAAAAGTTGTCAAAAGTGACGTGGACATTTTCCAATTTTTCGTCAATCAGTTTTTGGCATAGATCCTTTACCACACTTTCTCCTAAGCCAGTCTCAGCATCATTACCCTTCTTTCCCGTATATATCTCGAACTCAAAGAGGTAACCTGTTTGGCTGTCACACCGAGCCCATATTTTCACAGGTTTATTGGGTAAGTACTGTTTGATGCTACTTCTTCCTTTGAATTTGACCATACATTCGTCTATACTCTGCAAACATGTATTTTTTGCTGCACTTTGGAATGTTTCATTCATGGTTTTTATCAGTGGCCTAATTTTGTATAGCTTGTCAAACTGCGGGTCTCCTTTCTTTGGCATTTGACTATTGTCATTCAAATGCAGATTTCTGAGTAACATTTTGAACCTTTTTGAAGTCATTACATCTGCAATTTCAGTGACACAGAAGAACGGGTCTGATGACCAATATAAATCGATGTTAGGCAGTGGGTGTACGCCCATTAGTACCAGCATTCCCAAAAAGGCACGTATTTTCGTGACAAAAGTATTTTCCCAATTTTTCTGTTTATTTTGGAGAGCATATAAGTTAGTTTGCTCCACAATATGAGTCAGAACTTCATCAGAGAAAAATAGCTCGAAGTATATAATTGGACTGCTTCTTGGTGGTAAAACACCTTTCAATTTCAAGGGATTGTCATCAAACCTGTCTGTAGGCATTAGGTGCGGAAAATACACTTTTTCCAGTTCTGATCATCATCATCATCGGTATCCGATATACTTTCAATTTGTACTCCATCGGCATTTACAACATACTCATCAAACGGCGCGGTTGATCCCAAATCAGCGGCTGAAGACGTAGATGGGGCGTTTAGCAGATCTAATAATTCTTCGTGGCTCGGCTCTGTGAAAACAGCTTCAGTTTCTTCTTCGCCACTCTCAAATCCGTCTTCCGACTCTTCACCATCCGACAAACCAAATAATTCTTCCAAACAATCTTCAATTTTATCTAACGGTATAATCTACAACAGAAAAAAATTCTTACTCAGCAAGGCACTGTCCCGTATATGGACACCATAAATTTAGTCAGTAAATATTATAAAAATAATGTAATTGATACAATTTATCGTTTTACATCAAATATAAAGTATTATCAATAATTTCTAGAACAAAACTTACCTTTCTACTTGCCATTTTCCGAGATTTTTTTAGATTTATTTCACGCAACAAAATTACACCAAATTTTGACAATTCAACAACAGCTTGATGTTCATGGTAGACATATTGTTTTTTTTTAATTCTGCGTTCGGATACATCATCAAAACATTAGTTGGAGCATTGCTATTTAAATCCGTGTATCCCATTACTTGCCAAAATGTGTGGTGTCCATTATATGGACAGTGCCTTATAAAGGGTTAAACAAATGCGGCGCTGTGTAAAAGCTATCAAAAGTGTTTTAACAGATTCAGTTCACATTTCGGGGTAGTTTTTTATTGTCTATAGTAAAAAATAAAAAAAACTTGGCAAAATAGGTTTTTTTATGGTGGTAATATACTTCCCTATATTTGGATAGGTTATGCCAAGTTTTGGTGGTGGGAAATTATTTCCCTATATCCTATGCTGCAAAGCTTGCTTGACTAGTTGTTGCCCTTGACTTGTACTTTTTTGCATTTAAATGGATAGTGAAAAATAAATAGAAAATCAATGACATCAATTATTTATTAAAATTAAAAAAACATATTAGGGTAACGTACCCAATTACCGTAAAACGGGGTGAATAGCAATGATTTTCAACTTTGTCCAAAGAATTTGTTGTCAGTAACTTTTCTTTTGTTACCTTATGTGACTTTATATCATGTCCGGTACCATAAAGAAAGAGCTATAACAATATTTTTATAAATATAAGCATAGGTTTTCCAGAAAATTCGTAAAATATCTACCATTTCTATTCACCCAACGACTGGGGTCAATAGAAACGCATATAGGGGTGTATAGAAAAACTTTAGGGCTGCCAGAGATAACTTTTATCCAACATGCAAAGACGTAAGGTTGTGTGTTTAAATTGGTTTTGGTTTGTAAATGCTAAATTAAATTCAAATTCAGGGATTTAAACAATTTATGGGTATAAAAATAAATATGATTGTATTTTAACAGATTACATTTTTACGAAATGTTAATGTTCTCTATGAAATAAAACAAACAAGATACTTATCAGTTTGTTCGTATTTTTATTTGAATGAAATAAATCAAAAGTCGCATATACGATAAAAAATAAACAATTATAAATCTTCTGAACTTAGCAATTATCATAAAGTTATCTCAGGTAATCAACTTCAGCTTAAACCTATAGCATATTAGCATAATATAGAACAGTACTACTAAGTAAAAATTATCAAAATTCTTAAAGATAATCAGTCATAACTATCTGGATCTTCTAGTTCACATCATCCTCTTCTAGAACTTTTAATATTTCGTCACTATTGTTGTAGTAATTATTTATTTGATTTGTCTTTGGCAATTTAATGAGATCTTGTACCGCAACAGTCTTGCTTTTTTTTATAATAGGTAATTTGTATTTTTTTTTATAATGACCTTCATTCACTATCTCATTCGATATTATTTTAATTTTATTCTCCGTAATATTATTATCATCAGCAGATTTACCAGTACTAATCGTAACCTCTTCACATAAGCTATCAAAAAAGAGAATGGGCAGAGTTTTGATGTCTATATCATTATGTATTTTGTACTGTAATTCTTCTATGTTATTATCATAGTTTTCCTGTCTACTGTTGTAATTTTGCTGTTCCATATTATTATCATAATTTTCGTAAGCCGTGACATTATCGTAATTTTCCTTTCTTGTATTTCCGTATTTTTCTTGTCCTGCGTTGTTATCGAATTCTTTCCCTTCTTTATTACTATCATTATTGTCTTTGTCTTCTCTTTCTATTATTTTCGAACTGGGTTTTTTAGTTATTTCCTCGATATATTTTCCTTTAGTCTTGTTGTTTTCTATATTATTGTCGACATTTTCTTTTTCTTGCATTTCTTTTGGTTCCAAACAGGGTATTTTCGTTTTTTTTCCAATCCCTTTGCCTTTTCTTTTGTTAGGTTCTATTTCATTAGAGCAAGTTTCTTTTTCCTCATTTGATTTTATTTTCAAATTTGCCATTTTATTTTTTTTACCTTTTTCTTTATTGTTTATGCCAGATGGACCACTATTACTTTTATCATATTTTGATTTTTTAGATTTTCCATACTGTGATCAACATCAGTTTCTGCGTAATCTTCAATTTCTTCTGCTGCGACACTTTTACCTGGAAGTACATTGAGTTTTCTCTTTCTTTTTGGCTCTATGATGTTCATGGAACCATATCTCATTTCTTTGAGGAGTGTTATAACTGGAATCTTCTACAGCACTTTGATGGTTTTCACCTAAGTCTCCGTCAGGAAGTCTGGCTAATATTTCATGTACATTTAAAGGGCTAATACCTGCTTTCTTAAATCCTGCAATAATATTCTTTGAAGCATTTATATTAAGTTCATCAATTAACAATTTTAATAGCTTTGGAAAGCAACCCTTTGGAATTGTGGGTAATTGTCGACCATGTCTTTTTCCATTTTAGTAATAATTGCCTCCAGGCACGCTTCATTGGACGAAAAAAGGCCACGTCCAGCGGTTGCGTCAGGTGAGTTGAGTTGGCTGGTAAAAACACAAAATTGATGTTGTGCGCTTTACACGTTTGGATCAAATCTGCTGATAAATGTGAAGACAAGTTGTCTCCAATTAAGCACTTTTTGCCTGGTAAATCCTTAAAATAAGGAATTACCATATTTTGAACCCAGTCCTCAAAAGTGGTTCCATCAAACCATCCAGATGTCGACCTGTTATATCGAGTACCGTCAGGACCTTGTTGGACCCAGGAATCGTATAAGTGGGTTGCTTTGTATACCCCTTTCAGACCTGACGCTAAACGGAAAGGTATTTCAAAATGAAAGTTACTGTTTCTAGCTAATTTGGGGTAGCTGAAGAAAATATGCTACTGAAAAAAATCTAAGAAAACTGAAAATCGGTTTTTCACGATACTCACGATTGTGAGGGATCGGGCCAAGTTTTGGTACACACACAATTGTGAGGGTTGAGAAATAAGACCCTTTAATGTAGGAAATTAAACTTTAATCATCATGAAAACAGTAAAAATGTTCATAAAATGAACAGTATTAATTATTTAACATTTATGGCAGTATTTTTCTAAGATATAATTAACAAAACTAGCATTTATTACTTATTAGGAACATTTTTTTCAGTCTTCATCAAAATTCTCTCTTTGGACGTAACTTTAATCAAATTATAGCCCTCTCCTTATTTTTCATTATGAAATACGTAAAAACAGTGGTTATCTTTAGATAAACATAGATAAACGTTACACTTTGTACATCTAACTTTTGACCGACTGCTGCAGCTCTTCAGTCTACAACATCTTGGTGCTTTTATTGTGTCACATATTGGCCAGTGATTGTATCCATCGAGTCTTTTGTCCATTGTTGGAATCGTAGCTGGTTTGTAATAAGATGTTTCAGACATCTCAGCCAAATCCTCTGTAGGATCGCGTTGCCTCTTTCTAGTAGTTCCACCTAGCAAAAAATCGGACACGGTCAGCTTGAAATCTAAAAAATCCATAGGTTTCTGTCTGTTTGACTGTGACGCTGTACGATATTCATACCATGCGTTAACGAGCGACATATCGAAGAGATGCATGAATACTTTTAGAGGCCACTTCCGTGTTTTGTGCCAAGACCTGTATGCTTCCAACATCTGATCACTGACATCTACTCCACCCATGTTCTCGTTATACTTTTTGACGATATTAGGGCATGGGACAGTCACATAGCTTTTACTCGATTTATCCCATCGCTGTACGTTCTCCACAGGCTGAGCACCGAGGCACGTGGAAGTCATTAAAACAGATTTGTTGTCCTTCCATTTAACTACGCAAACGTTTCTTTCTGCGTTCACTACTTCTTCATAATCACCTCGCCTCATTTGTGAATCCTTCGTAAATGAA
This sequence comes from Catocala sponsa, assembly GCA_963564715.1. Classification (NCBI taxonomy): domain Eukaryota; kingdom Metazoa; phylum Arthropoda; class Insecta; order Lepidoptera; family Erebidae; genus Catocala; species Catocala sponsa. The sequence goes on along the minus strand of OY751346.1, from coordinate 5,243,060 downwards.
TATCCTTTAAATCTGTTGGTCATCAGAGTCCCGGTGCCATCAATTTGCTCGTCAATCAATTTTTCCATCAGGGGGATGGTCGTGAAATACCGATCAAAAAATATAAAACTACCTTTAGGTAATGTAGATATCAATCTGAGTACAACAGATGGACCTAGACCAAGTGTCGTGTCGTGGAAAGGCGTAGTATTACCTTGGTATATTTCAAAATCCATAATTAATCCTTTTGACGAGGTAATCACAAAGTTTTTCAGGCCCACTGGTCTAGGTTTTCCAGGAACAAATTGTTTGACTGGGCATTTTCCGAGAAAAGGTACCATTTGCTCGTCTATTGAAAACGTACCATGATTCCTGGGCAACTCCAAGCATCTGTTACGAACTGTGTCAATCATTGGTTGAACGAGCCATAGACGATTTTGAATTTTCTCTTGAGCTGGAACAGCTGACTTGTCAACAATGTGTAAATTGGTCCTAATCAGAAAGAACCTGTCCCTTGTCAGTGCATCTGTAATATACGGCAACCTAAAACGCTGCAGCCACGCCATCTTGATCCTAGGATATTTCACACAGCCAAGGATACCATTAACACCAAAGAACTTCTTTACATCAGCAGCTGCAGTAATAGGATGTCTCAGCACCTCGTTCTTAGTTGTTTGGTAGTATATATTTGTGCACAGTGCGAGTTTTTCGAACACTTCTTCTGTGAAATACTGCTCAAAGTATTCAGCAGGCGATAGTACCTAAAAAAATGAAAACACGTGTTGAAAAAAGTAAGATAGTACATGGATTTACGTAAAACCAGATTACTAAACAAAATGCATACTTCTTCCACATTTGTAGTAACTGAAGGCATAGGTTTCCCACGAAACACCCGTCTGGTCCAGGTATTTCTAGCAGCTGGTGCTGCCACAACAGGAGTCCTATTGTCTTCCTCCTGGTCTTCATCAGATGGGCTGTCGGGTACTTCCCCTGGGGGCATCCAATTTTCGTCTTCATCGGAGTCGCCACCAAAGTCCGAGTCATTTAAGGCGTCCAAGACACCACCGTCGTCAAGTACTAAATTTCTTCTACTCATAGTGATTGTTTAACATCGAAACAATGCCTAAAACAAAGCACAAAACAGTATTTAATTTGTATGAAAATACTAACAAATATTAAAGTTCAAACCGAGCCCTCACATTCGTGAGCGTAATTTTTGCGGTACTAGAATCCATTGAACGTAATCAGTAATCCACTATTTTTAAACTTACGGGCTATTTTCCACTCATTCTAAACATAATAACACAAAAACAAATATGAATAATACTTACCAGAACAAAAAAAAATATCAGCACGGTGACAGGTCCCGACACGTTCACCTCGCTCGAGCGCGGACGCACACTGACCCATAGAGACGCTACCCTCCGCCGCGAAAAAAATCGTAGGCATAAAGGACTGCCCTCACTATCGTGCGAGCTTGTCCCCGTTCGCTTACCGTTCTCGAATAAGCGTATAAAAAATCGTAAAATCATACTCACAAAAGTGAGTACAGGGCCCGAAAGGGTTAAAGACATATGGCGGTAACATTTTACCATCTGCGGTACCAGCCATCATAATAGATACTGAAGCCTTGGTATGGTTTACAACCCTTTCGGGGTACTTGCAACCCCGTTTAACAAGTATTTTCTTCCGTCCAGGGTCGTCCGACAAATTAGTCTCATCATAATTTAATAGATTAGAAGTAGGTACTCCATTTAAAGACTTCTCAAGTTCGATGAAATATTCTTTAATCGTATCTGGGGATATCTTAGCTCTCACACGCTTGATATTTTCACAAACTCTTTGAGAAATCTCATTTTTATGTCTTAGTAGGAAGCTCTGCACAAAATCCGGTCCAGGAAAATTGTTTTTAAATCTTTTATGGGTCATACCTATCTTATCAAGATACATTTTTACTATGTACCTGAGATCCATAGTATCTAGGGGATAACCCCATTCTGCGCATTTGTTTATGTTTTCTATCAAGAACATTTCAGTGTCATCGGATAAAGCTCTTTGGCCTCCTTGTCGCTTCATATCCCGGATACTGTGACGATACAACACCGATGTGTGTATGCCATATTTTTAGCAACTTCTAATTTAACATTTCGAGAAGTTACATACTCTTCCACGGCTCTTTTTATTATTTCCGTGTCATATTTTTTATACCTTTTCCTTGTAGGATCGGGTCTGTATACACGCGGCATGTTGAATATACCTACGGTGGTATAGTACCTGTAAATGAAAATTATCACTTTAAAAAGAAGAATTATTTATTTCTTTTATCCAATTTATTCAATGTAAATTAAGCACTATAATTATACATAAAATTAAATTAATTGATTATGTTTTAGATAGGTACGAAATACACTACAAACTATGAAAGTAGTTATTTAGTTATGTTAACAGTTTTTGACAACCCTATTTATTTATCTCTATTGACCCCTCATTAGTTGCTATTCACACATTAAGCGTTTCTATTATTCCCTATTATGTTTCCATTAAACCCATACTACAGTTCTATTCACCCTTCAATAGATTCTATTAACCCCTTTTATACAATAAATTTACACGTACTGTGATTTTAACAAATAATTTAAGTTTTATAACGGATTCTCACCTGCCTTTACTGAATTTTTATAATTGAACACACACGTAATGAGATAAACACATTAAACAGCACAATTAACTAATTTTTCACAGCTAAAATCAGGAGTTGCGACAGTTGTATTCAACGCGTTCACAGAAGGTAGATTTTGAAGTAAGTTTTCAAGGATAAATGTCTATTATGACATTTAAAAATTATTGCCAACGCAAAGAAAAAATGATGATGTGTAATAATTTAAAATTCTACCAAAATCCTTCAACAAAAAGTAGTCAAATATCAACCTTGAAAACTTTCTTGATATTTTTTCTATACACCCCGCAATTTCTATACACCCCGTTTTACGGTATTGGCACTTTAAGTATCACTATCCAATGAAATCGTGAAAACTATCTTTATGAAGTGTTGTCAGAGAAAGAAATATATCAAGAAGACAGAAAAATTGTTAATTAACGTTTTTAAATAAATGAAAAGTCTGCTAGATACATATTTAATGTTTTTTATGGTATATAATCAAACACACGATTTTCCCAATTACTGGCATACTTTGGCCAATTATCTACATGTCTAGTCCCATTTATTGGCATTTCAGATTGTCAATAAATAAAGGAAAGTTGTATACCTATACAGTCAATAGGGGTAACTTTGACCCAGTCTGTGATTGATTTTAAAGTTTGTGTTTTTATATTTTACTTTTATTAACTGGCAAGAAAAGACACGGTGGGATTACAACATATACTATTCGATTTTAAATCATTTCATTGATGTTTCAATGTAAAAATTGCGGAAAATTGAAGATTTTTAACTGGGCCAAAGATATCTTGAAGTAAGGGTAACTTTGAGCCACCTAAAACTGGTTTCAGATTTTAGCTTATATTTTAATTTTTAAGTGTCTGGGTAACTTTAACTTTCTAATTTCTGGTTCAGGATTAAACATATGACACCACAGACTAAAAAAGTCCAAGACATCTTTCTTTTATGATCTAAAATAAAAGACGATTGTGAGAAAGGCACCTTTTATTTAAAATGTTTGGTATGTCGAGATCAAATTGTGTTTATAAATCTAAAAAAATAGCCTTATTTCTACATTAAACAATAACAAAACTTAAAATGAAATCTAATTTGACTTAAAAATTGCAATCAAGTAATATTGAAAAAACAAAGTATCATAATCGAGATCAATCTCCCCACTCCATAAACAAAAAGTCATCCGATATTTGGTAATAGCCCGATCTTTTAACGACTTGATCAGCCTTTAAATACTTTATAACGTCCTTTCGAGATACAGTTACCTTATCTGGTCTACAAGGCCACTTCCAACCATCAATCGTCTTCTGCATTCCAGATAATATCATTCTTTGTCCATCGGTCTTTACAACTTTACCAGGGAACAATGATTCTTCATATTTAAAAATGCAATAGCCACTGGTACTTTGATTTTCATCCTTTTTTTCGGTAGCACACTTCATGGTTTTATTTTGAGATAGAGGTTCCAATAGACTTTCTTCAATTATTATGTCTTTGTCTTCTTCTCTTTCAATTCTATGCAGTATTCCATCGTCGACTTCGTACTCCTCTATTACCATAGGCACTTCTATATTTTCGACAGTGTTTTTAGAACCAGGTTGATCGTAAACTTCTGCTTGGACAGTGATTATATCATAATGTTCTTCTTGAATTTCGGTATTTAAGGCTTCGACATCGTTATGTTCCGGTAACATAGACGATGAAGGTCCAGGTGGAGGAGTTGCGCCCCTTAAGAATGCTGAACTTGGTGCATCTTTTGTAGTTTGTTTTTTCTTATTTTTTGAACCGAGTGGTCGCCCTTTTTTCTTTCCAACTTGCTCTTTCTTTTCTAGTTCTGATTTTTGGCGCTTTTCATAATACTTTTCCACTTCTTCTACAGACACACTTTTGCCAGCTGTCACAGGGAGTTGAAATTTTGTCTTTTGTTTTATCCCTAAATCACTGTCTCGAATATCCAATATGAAACTCTTAAAGGATTCTCCAATAGACTCTTGAATTTCTTCTATTGGTTTGGTATAATTTGGTGCTTTTTTTAAAACCGCCTCTGGATCAAATGGGTATATACCACACGCCTTAAAACCAGCGATTGCGTTTGACTTTGCAGTATCTTTCCCTAACTCTAATGTTTTGGTCAGTAAAGTTGCGAAGATATCTTTTGGAAGAGCATTAACAATTTTTCCTCGCTTTGTCTGTCGCCAATCTCCCAAAACTTTCCGCCAATTTGTCTTTAAGCTACTGAAATATGACACATCCAATGGTTGCAACAGATGAGTACTGTTAGGTAACAGACATACAAATTTTATGTCGTTCTCAACACAAAGTCTCAAAGTGTTAACAGTAATGTGGGAACTGAGATTATCGCCTATCACAATCTTTTTTCCTTGTCTTTTCTTTATAAATGGTAATAATTGGTTCTCAAACCACTCGTCAAATATCTGCGAATCAATCCAGCCCGATTTGCTGACAGCCATTCTTGAATTAGGCGGAGCTCCAGTTAACCAGTTTGACCATTTCTGCTTGGCTTTGTAGATTATGAAAGGAGGGATAAACTCTCCAATGGCATTGCAACAAAACATTACCGTGAAACATGATTTAGTAGCATTCATAATTAATTCGGGGTTTCTGCATTGGCGTCTGAATATCAATCTCATCTTCTTGGGGTTGTCATGAAACCCAGTTTCGTCAAAGTTGAAGATGTTTTCTGGAGGAACATCCTTAATTTCGGCATTTAAGTTAATGAAATAGTCCTTAAGCATTTCCTGGTTGACTTGTGCTCTCTTGCGGCTAATATTATGAGCGATTCTTATCTTAATAGATGGATGACGTTCCAAAAACAATTTGCCCCACTCCCAACCAGGTAAATTGTCTTTAAATGTCGATTCATTCCGATTATTATCATCCAAATATTTTTTTACAATAATTCTCACATCTTGCATACTAATAGGTATTCCTAGGTCAGCTAACGTTATGATATGTGAGAGAATAAGATTTTCTTCAACTACACTTAAAATTTTCGGCCTTCCCACATCTTTGGTGTGCTTTTCTTTTAATTTATTCTTAATTGTACTCCTAGGGATATTATACGCTTTTGCAGCCTGTCTTTGGGTCATTAAACAATTTTTAATTTTATCCAAGCATTCTTTGAGGGATTCCGCTGTATATCTCGTCTTAGTACCATACTTTCTGGTACCTGGTTTTGGACAAGACTTCTTTCTCGGCATAATGTACTTATAGGCCTGTAAAAGAAAAAAATGCGATGACTAATTTATCTAATAGGGTAACATTGACCCGGGCCAAAGTTACCCAGTTTCTTATGTTGAAAATACCAATCGAAAGAAAATTATGAATATCTGCTAAAATAAAACATTGTTATTAAAAAAAACTAGCATTTGGCGTAAACATATTACCACATAATTAAACCCAACTTACCTAATTAGAATGTATAAATCCTCCACAATTAATAACTTTATTAGGTCGTATAAAAACGCGCGGAAAACTTCAAATCAAACTTTATTTTTGATTGAAATGTCATTGTGACGTTTGTGATATATATTTTTTTTAAATCGTTTTCGAAGATAGTTACAATCGATTTTTCATAGACAATGTACCACAATTGAATATAATTGGGTCCTAAATAAATTAAACTTCACAAACTGTATGAGTGGGCCAATGTTTTATTGAAGGACAAAGTTACCCAGATTGACTGTATACAACAAGGATGAAGTAAAAAAAGGCTAGTAAATAGGTAATCCCATTTATTTACGTGGTTACTTAGACATACAGAAATGAAAACAATACAATCAATGCAACCTCCTTAGCAATCATTTGGTTCATATAAAGTAGTATCAAAATCAACATTCAGTTAAAATTTTAGGAAAATCAACAATTAGATATAAAATAATATCTCTTAACACTACACAATAACTTAAACGTAAGAGATCAATAGTAATAACTGGTTAGTTATACCTATATCTAAATTATTATACTAATATCTTAATCTTCAGATTCAGTCAAAATCTTCTCTATTTCAGCTGCAGTGTATAATATCTTGTGTTGTTTTCCATCCTTATTTTCAGGTATTAAATTAGCGTAGTCGGTATCATTTTCCTTTTCCTCTTGTTTTTCATCCGGTGTGTAGTCATTTGTAATTTGGGGTGGTATTAAGGAGATACCCACGGTATTCAACTTTTCAGGTAGCACAAGATTCTTCAAATCGGTGTTCACTCTTTTGTGGTTTTTCTTAATTTTTAATTTAGAGTCTGGTACCTTTGGTTTTTTCTGTTTAATTATTGCTTCTAATTTCTTTTTTTCCCTTTCTTCTTTTCTTCTCTTTATGCCTTCTTCTTTTTCTTGTTTTACGCGTAGTTTTTCGCTTTCTATAGATCTCCATTCATCAGATGTCAATACAAAAGGAGCTCTCTTTATGTTTCTAACGCCTTTTCGTTGAGGTGATTTAGGCAATACGAGGATATCCGTTAATTTAATAGGAGTAAGATTTAACATGGCAGTGGTATGTTTTTGAACTCTTACAGTTGCTGGATCTATATAAGTTTCTATTTTGTCAAAATCGGAACTTTGTTGTTGTGGGACTGTATAGGGGCGTTCCGTTTGTTGGGGCAGAACAGAAATTCTGGTATTTTCAGTGTTAACATCATACACTTCTGCTTTATGAGTTAAATGTAAAACTCCTTGTGAATTGTCAGATAAATGATCGTCAAAGTCTTCTGCTGTTACAATTACTTCCGAGGCAGGTGCAGTAGGCATGTCGATTCATTTTAAAAAATATTGATCTCCGATTCGATTCAAATCGGACATACTAGAATCGATTCTTGTTTAAATCGAGCATTAAAAGATCGATTTTCGATTAATCGAGCCAATTTCAAACATGACTAATTGCCTAATAAAGATACAGGACATTATTGATGACCATTTACTGCAAATACAAGTAATTGGATAGAAGTATTATTAAATTAATAAACATAATATCACGCCTATATTCTTTCGAAAGAATAGGTAGAGGTGGGAATCGAACCCAGGATCTTTTGCTCAGCAGTAGTGCTTGCGACCACTAAACTAATGTGGCAGTGTAAATTTCTAGTCGGTTAAAAAATTAATCAAATTTTAAGTTTATAAAATTTTATTAAAGTTAAATATAAATTTAACAAGAAATTATATTTCCCAGTATTTTAAGTCGAGTGACTTTAAAAAAATTAACTTATCTAATCGCTCAGGATCTAAACGACTCCTTTCGTCAGTAGCAATATTTCCCGCAACAGAAAAAAGCCTTTCACATGGAACAGATGTTCCAACTATGCAAAAGTATTTGTTGGCAATCGGCGTTATTGAGCTGTACAACGAATTTCTTTGGTGATACCAATATGTAATAGGAGCCGTCGTTTTAAAGTCGACGACAGGCTGCACTGTGATTCCGCCCTAGGCCATAAATTGAAAAATTTCATTGTCTTACTCCAGTAAGATCACCTCATTAAGTCATTAGCTAGTTCACATACTTCCAAAAACTATAAATACCAACGTAATTAGGTCAAGGTATCATTCACTTTTGTGCAGCGGAAGTGAGCGCATCGCGATACTAATTAACGCTACGTGTGAGTCATTAAAACTTAATCACGTTGTTTTTGAGTGTCACCATTTCAAATCAAGTGTTTACGTATTGTGAAGGTATGGATGTTCAAGAGCAAGGTATGTACTTTTATTATCAACCACGTTTTATTTTTTTATGCACATATTATTTTGTATCATTTTATTATTGAGGGTAGTTTTCTTTTTAAAAAATGTGATGTATATTTATATCTTTTGGACCTACAACTTTTCGCTGTACTTTGCTGCCCTTGAATCATATCTTTTTAGAATAAGGAGAACATCCTTATAAAGGGCTATAAGTTTCATCTGCCTCTTCCTGCCTCTTCTTACGTTAGTGGGCTGTCAAAGTATGTATGCCCATAGAATAAAAATAAAGTCATTTTTTTAAGTTCAGTTTTTATATTGTTTCAGGTACATTTTTCAAATGTTCTGTATCGAGGATGTCAATTTTTTACATTTGGTACTCTAAAGTGGGTAAACCAAATGAAAAATCACAGCATGTCCTGAACACTTTGACTGAAACATCATGCCTTTCTGATTACATCGAAAACATTAACCTAGAACCTTTAAGCCTTAGAATTACGAATGTATGTAAAAGAATTTCTCATTACTGGGCCAAGTCGAATCGTACTAAATCTAAATTCTTAGAAATGTGTTCAGATTGGCTGCATGATCTGAACTTTGACGAAGTTGAAGCATCAACATCTTCATCGTCTGGCCGTCCGAAAATGAACTTTGACGAGACCAGTAAACGTACAAAAAGGAGAAGATTAGCTAATTTGTCTAAGCAAGATCCTTCTCTTGTACATTCATTGCTTAGTGCTTCCGATGATAGTTTATTAACTTTTCCTGAAATCGATGCTAACGAAGTTTTATCGCTCATTGTCGAAGCTCACTTAACTCGACATCAATATTTATTAGTAAAGAAATTTATAAACAATAAGTTTTCAAAAAGCATTTTGCCATCTTACCAAATTGTTGTGGAATCGAAAAAACACTGTTATCCTCCAGATATAACTGTTAGCGAATCATCTGCCGAAGTCGAACTTCAAAGTTTATTAGATCATACAGCCAATCGGATTCTCAAGTCTCAAAAGGTTGTTTTGGATAGGGTACCTAAAGAATCCCAGGATAAGATAGCTTTGATAGGGAAATGGGGTTTCGATGGCAGTATAGGGCATTCTGAATATAAACAGTGTTTTTCTGACGCCACTATTGAAGACGGTAGCTTGTTTCTTACTTCATATGTGCCACTTCAGCTGGTTTTGAAATTAGATACTGGAGAAAATACCGTAGTTTTGTGGAAAAATCCTCGTCCTTCGTCAACTAGATACTGTAGGCCTGTACGCTTTCGATATTTGAAAGAATCGACTGCAGTATCAGTTGAGGAAGAAGCATATTTTAAAGAGAAAATAAGTAACTTACAGCAAACTGTTTTCAAAAAAGAAGATCAGGAATACCGCGTTACTCATTGCTTGCAATTTACTATGGTAGATGGCAAAGTGTGTAATGCACTTAGCAGTGTTTCCTCGTCTAAATGTTATATTTGTAATGCCTTGCCCAGCGAAATGAACCAAATTGACAAATGTTTAAACAAGAAAGTCGATGAGAGTAAATATGAATTTGGTTTATCACCTCTTCACGCGTTAATACGCTTCTTTGAATATTTTGTTCATGTCGCATACAAGTTAGATGTTAAAAAATGGCAAGCTAGATCTGAAAATGACAAAATTCTTGTTGCAGCAAAAAAAACATATATTCAGACTCAATTTAGAGAAAGATTAGGTCTTATAGTGGATAAGCCCAAAAGTGGCGGAAGCGGGACCTCAAACGATGGTAATACCGCCAGACGGTTTTTCTCGAACTCAGAAATTTCAGCTGAAATTACTGGGATCAAGAAAGATCTCCTAGATCGTTGCTGGCTCATACTTCAATGTTTGAATTCGGGATATAACATTAATAAGACGAACTTCGAAGAGTTCGCATTAGAGACAGCTCGGCAATTAGTTGCCGAGTATCCGTGGTATAACATGCCTGCTTCCGTTCACAAAGTCCTAGTTCATGGTGCTAATGTTATTGATCACGCTTTATTGTCAATCGGAGAGCTGTCTGAAGAAGCAGCTGAAGCAACTAACAAACACATCAAATCATTTAGGAGAAATCACACGCGAAAAATAAGTCGCATTTTGACCAATACTGATTTAATTAATAGGCTTCTTCTTCATTCAGATCCCTTCATAACAGGTCTACGAAAGTTACCTGTCAAAAAAAAGAGTGTACTGTCAAAAGCTGTTTTAGATTTGTTATGTATTTAAAGGTAATTTTGCCAATATTTCGTATAGTTTGTAGGTTGTTTGTATTTAGAAAATAAACTTATTTTATGTATTTTTGCTATTTTATTTTATTATTTTGTGGTTATTGTTAATACAAATAACCATTATTTACAGTTTTACTATTAAAATTCGCAATATAAAATGTTTTAGATACATCGATCGTCTAAAATAAAATTACTGCGAGACATTTTTACACCTAAATGTTGTTAAGAATTTTTTAAACTTATATAATATATTATAATTTTAATTATTTACGTTTACCTAAATATATTCCAACGTGTAAAATAATAAAATACTTTTTATAACGGATTTGTGTATTTATGACCGCCTTTGTATGAAACCTGAATCACTGTGGGCTGTGTTAAATAATGTTTCAATTCGTCTTGTAAACCTTGTCCTTCAGTTTCTGCTTGAAATAATTGTAGCTGATTTTTTACTAATACGTTATGGAATTCCCAAATGTTAGATTCTTCTGCTTCCTTCAGCTGGCATTCCAAATTATTCTCTGAATCTTCATTACTTAATTTATTCTCCAATTGTTTTTTTGAAGCTACAATCATACTATTAATTTTATCAATAGCTCTGGAGCATGCTATTCTGTCAGAAAAATGAATTTTCTTGAATCTTGGATCCAGTAGTGTGGTGATAGCTAACACATGTACTTGTTCCACTGTACCAAATCTCTTTTTTAATTCTTCCAATATTAAATTTTTGGTTGCAGCACCGACATCTGTTTCCGTCTTCATTGTACTGTATGTTTTCAAAAGACAGGAAACTATTGGTATAATTTTGCTTGACGTTACAAATTTCTCTACGGATACTTCTTTCGTCACAGCTTCCATAGGTTTTAAAATATTTATAAGATCTTTAATACCATCCAGTTGACTGGCTGTTAACATAGGTGGAGCTTTCGGGTAATTGAGTAATATCGGGGCAAGTAACTCAGATAACTTTACAAACCGAACTAGCTGATAGTAAATTGAATTCCATCGTGTGCAAACTGACTGAATCAATTTGAGTGGTACTGCATTATCATTTTGCGCTTTACGAAGAGCATCAGCTACATTTACATTTTGTTTACAGTATCTAGTTATATCCTTAACAGTATTTAGTAACTGTTTGGCACTTTCAATACCAGCTTTTTCTTCAAAAGGTTTTTGAGCTACTAAATTCAAAGTGTGGGCGAAACACCATAAGTGTTTTTGTTTGCCAAATGCAATTGTTACGGCCTTGACGATATTCGCACCATTATCAGTAACAACTGCTGCAACTTTTTCTGGGGTTATACCCCATTTTTCAGTCATTGTTATTAATATTTGACATAAATAATCAGAATTATGGGGCTCAGTTAAATGGGACACACCAAAATTTATACTAATCAGTTCACTTTCATGTATAAAATGTCCAGTTAAACCCATGTAGCTTCTAGTATTATGTGTATCTGTCCATATATCCGTAGTTAAACATATTGACTCTACTTCTAAGAGCTTTTCTCTAAATTGCAAAGAAAGAACATCATATTTGTCATCTATCATTTGTGTAATTGTCTGCCGTGAAGGAAGCTTATATAAAGGCACTGCTGTTTTCATTAAGTATGTGAAACCTTCTTTTTCAACTGTATTTAATGGCAACGTATCCTTGCAAATCATTAACATGATAGCATTATTTAGTTGTCCATACTTCTTTCCGTTTACTGGAAAAAAAAATCAAAGGTATACATTATCACCGCTCATAAATATACCATGACCATAATCAACAAAGTAAGTAATTCATTACGTAGATAACAAAAATTCTCACCACTAATATTATCAACACATGAATCCATAGTTAGCTGATTAAGTTTTGATTTTTTCAGTGATACTGATGATGAAGCTGTACTTTCTAAGTAAGAATCATAGTACTCTTTTGAACTGGTCAAACTCAAAGCATCATTTATGCCAAATTTTTCCTTTGATGTCGACGTAGTAGCAATATCTTCATTTGTCTGAAAAGGATTATGTTTTTGTATTCTATTATTATTTCAAATTACAAAATAAATACAATAAAAGGATAAAAAAATGCAAGAATATACAATTTTCAAACAAGCATGCATTAATAAAAAAGGCATATGTTGTATTGTAAGGAAAAGGTACGGGTACACACTCCAGTTTTTTTTTTGTCGTCACCAACACCAATACCATCATTTGCCACCACCAGTTTTCGTTGACTTACGGACTTAATAGCTGGATGTCTTCGTAATAAATGGTTGCGTAAGTTTGTTGTATTCCCGCATGTTTTAACTTCGACATGACAATACTTGCATACGCCACTTGATCCCTTTTTTACAAAGTGATACCATGTATCACTTTTAGTTGACATTTTAGGCTAAAAAGAATAACAATACTTTAACAATAATGCAAACTGCAACGCAAACGCACATTTCTCGATAAATCGATTACAATCAATCTAATCACTTACTATTTTTCAAATTAAAATAAATGCTATATGAAATGAACACGATATTATTTATTTCATTACTATAAATTTTTACAGTAAAAATAATATTTATCCACAGTATATTTTTTATAAATAAACTCACTCACAAGAATAGATAGGTTAGGTTTGACAGCCGGATAGAAAAATAAAATGTTTTCTTAACGCAAGTAACACGCCACCTTCGGAAGCGTTCATAAATATTTACTCTATGATGCGTTCAAATTATTGACCAAGTACTACCAGTTGCTTTTGCGTTCGACAACAGCAAAAAATTAAAAAAACTAAATACCGCAGCCAATTGAGGAATATTCTCGCTAGTTCTTTGAATGGATCGGTCCGATTCGAGAGGTTTATGAATCGATTCATTGAATCGATGTAGGGTTCAAAATCGATCTAAAAAATCGATTATATTACTCTAAATAATCGATTTTTCGATTAATCGATTTTAAATCGACATGCCTAAGGTGCAGGTGCGCAATCAGAAAGCTCTTCTCTCGATTCTCCGCTTATAATAACTGGCATATTTTCAATATACATTGCATTAAATGTCATTTCCACATCTTGTTGCCTGGAAGTATTGTTTTTGTTTAAATTTGTATCCTTTTGCGTTTCCGTGAAAAAGTCCCAAATTTTTCTCAAATACTTGTCTTCTGGTCCTTGTACATCTAGTTCGATTTGAGTTATTTTGCTTGCTCCCATAATGTTCTTAAAGTCCTCTTTGGTCATCACTTTTGGATTTTCTATGTTAGCTTCATTAAAAGTTTCTGCATGCTGAATATTCACTTTGCCTAGACATTTTGTATAGTCCACCGCGTTCACATTCCACGGGCAAAGGCCTGTAGCTCTAAATCCATTAATAACTGTCAATGCCGAGATCGTGTTTTTGATAGTTTTGTTTAGAAGCGGTACGAAATTGATCTTAGTGATGGATTATTTCGCCTCCATTCCAAAACAGTTTTCTGCCACCCAGATTTTAATGGCTTGAATGCTGACACATCAGCTGGCTGCAGTAATCTGGTACAGTTGGGGTATAAAGCAATCAGGACAATTTCCAACTTCTTGCATAGCTCACTAACGGCATACGTTAAATGAGTCTTGTGACCGTCGACAAACAGTATTATGGGGAATTGAGTTCCTTTTTTGATCAAGTGAGGGTGTAGTACACTCTCGATGTAATCGTGAAAGACTTCGGCCTTCATCCACCCGTTGTCACTCAGCCCTATACCCCAATCTGATGGAACTTTGGACGTAATGTCAGCTGATAGTCGTTTATTCGGAAATATAACCATTGGAGGTGTGAGATCTCCAATAGCAGAAAATGTGAACATTACAGTCAAGGAAGTTTTAGCCAGCGCATTGTCTACCTCGTAGACATTTCTTTCGCCTTTAGGAGCCAATACGACTCCCGTTTTAGGACAAAGAAGAAAATTTGTCTCATCGCCATTAAATACCCGGGATGAATCTGTAAGTATATTAAATAAATCGTTTTCTTTAAGATACACTTCAATTTGATTGAACCAGGCTCTCACGTCGTTTTCTGACACGGCAGCACTTGCTGCTGTGACTGCCTCAGGTGTGCGTACAGAAATGTTTGGATGTCGTTGAAGAAAAAGCTTATACCACTTTTCGCCGTTCTTAAAAACGCTGGCCCTGTTACTATTTTTCAGAAAGTTCGCTACACTACTAATTAAATCATCTTTGCGTTTTGGGAAACCTTTTCGACAACTAAGTAAAATCCAATCTTCAAGGTCTTTTTCTTCCTTTTCTGTCAGAATAGTAGGAGGACCTGGACGTGACTGGTGCTCAGGGTTCTTAATCCTATATTGCAAAGTAGCCCGCGGCACTTGATAGGTCTTTGCCGCCAATTTCTTGCTCATTCCTTCTTTGACAGCTTGCAAGGCCTTATTTAAGTTCTCCGAGTCGTATATCTTACGTCGACGTATTTGTTTGGTTTTTTTTCTAGACATCTTAGTTGTAATTTTTGGTTTCATGTTCAGATAAATCGGGTTCAGTCAGTCTATGAAAAGAAAATCATAGGTAAGATGACACCAATTATGAGCATACTTATGCCTAATTATTGGCCGTAGTGTCAACAATTGGTAATTTCGCAGTTGGCACCGGTGCCAGGATTTGGAAAAATGCGTTTATATTTGTATTTATTAATTATACAAAATGAGGTGGACCAGTAATAATATAATTCACAAAATAAACCTCTAAAAACAAGTAATCTGAAAAACCAACTATTGTCATTAGTGCCAATAAATTAGAATATGGATATTTTTGGATACCAAATGTTGGCACCAAGATAAAGTATATTTAAATAATGCAATTCATCGAAATAATTTGTGAAATAGGTGGAATAATACGTATTGAATTTGCTTTCAATGATAAGCCACATTATAAACACTTGATTACTAAGATTCGAAGATATTAAAAAAGCTCTTACCTTAACAAAAAAATAGTTTTCACTAATAGAATCGAGACACGCTCAGCTGTTGCTATCCTTCCGACGCCATTGTAATATATTTTTTTGTTACGAGTTGCCAGTTTGGTAGCTCATGATTCTACTACTATATTTAAATAAGTTGCAACACCGTGAGATTAGATGTTTTCTTATTAAAGCGGTTAAATCACAGAAGTGCCAATAATTAGTGGGGTGCCAAAATTAGGTCACTTTACCCTATTACTTATTCTAACTTGGCTTAATTAATATAAAAACAAAACAGATCAGCTTTATGATAATGAGTAAATTTAATTAACTTTTTTCATTATCATTTAAGTAATTAAATTTAATCCTCATTTATATATATATTTTTTTAATTATTTTATTTAGTCTGCATGACGAAATTCGCTTATATGAAAGCTTTGAAAACACTTGCGGGCATAGTGAAACATTGCATTTGCAGCATTTTATATTTGTTCTTTTTTGTTTTGATTTTGTGCTACAAAATCGACATCTTTTGTAAGAATTATCTTTCGTAGGAAAGTGTTCGCCTACGTTTCTCAGTCGAATTTCGTCAGGTACGCCAAAATTACCACCTTTTTTGTTTTTAAATTGAACTGGTCTGCGCTTTTTACTTGTAAACCCATCTATCAAACTTCGGGCTAGCCGCAGCCGAAAGTCTCTATGTAAGTGAACCGTTGTAGGGTGTATGGTCGTATACGTCACTGGGTCCACTAAGATCCATTACAAAAATCCATTGATGGATCTTTTTACATAGCAACGGCTCTGTGAGTTCGAAATTTGAATTTGACATCTGCCATTTCATATGTTGTCAAATCATTTGATTTTATTATTACGGTGCCATAGCAACTGTAGTCGGATATTTAATTGAGTGAATTTGATATTTGCAGTAAAATCTGGAGTTCTTTACCTCTTTTGATCCCGGGTCCTTTAGGTGGGGCGTGAAAAAGTATCTCATGTGGCCGCCATAGTGGGGGCCACCATTTCATGTAGGTCTTGGGCCGATATGAAATGGTGGTCACCACTCTCGGATTCTACTTTCTGCTTTCCGTCAGACAGAATAGAGTCATTTTGGTAGGCTTATCAAAAAATGTATTGAATATTAAAAACTTTTAAATAAAAATAATACTTTTTATTATGCCAATACCCAATAAGTCATCACCTTATATTAATCAATTTTCATTTACAGATAAAAAATATACTTAAATCACCAATATAATATAGAATCTCATTCTCAAACATATTATCCCTAATTATAAAATTAGAACTCAGATGATTACATTTATTTAAATAGTTTAATTTATCAGCAAACATTAAACATCACTTTCACTTTTTAGTACTTATTCGGTTTGAGCACGGAACCCTCGATTTATTTAATTTTTTCCAGATAGTGCGCCACCGATATCTCTCCATTTATGAGTTCCATCCCACAATCTTGAATAAAAGCATCGTATTTTATTTGAGCCTTTGTTCTTTTGTTGTAGCTTTCATTTATCGTCAGTATTGAACTATAGTTCGCTTCGTCTTTTAACTTATTTAATAAATAAACTAAATTCGGTTTCTTTCTACCAACTGCTTTATTTAGGCTGGAATGCCAAGATTCCACACAGTTATTCGTGCGGTGGCGTTCTCCAAATACGGTCCAAATGTCCTTGATATATTTATTTTTAAACCAGTACCGTTCCATGTAGTTTCTTAACTTAGTATATGTTACATCACTCCGCATTATTTCATTTACATAAGACCATCCCTCTTTAAGCATTGTGGACGGTAAATGCGGCAACGCTGCACACAAATCAACTACCCTTCGATTTAATTTAGTTTTCAAGAGACCAAAAGCCTTACTCTTTTTTCGGATACTATTTTGAAAATGGTATAAGCAACCATTAATATTCGCGTCTGGAAAATTCTCAATAACGGCTTTAATAGCCGGTAATTCAAAGTCCAAAGTAAATAGTGTGGGGTGAAAATCTGGAACCTGTGATTTTATAATTTTGAACAAAGCATTATACGACTCGTATTTCCGGTCCGTCATGAGAGCATACATTACAGGTACGACTCTATTAGTGGTAAGGGTACACCCCAAATCCCCGTGAATACTATATATTTGAAGAAAAGGTGCGGGCGTACTTTTGAATGTGCCATCAGCAAATACATGTTGGATTGTTGGAATTACCTCCCGAGTTTCTTTTAGGCATAAAACTATGATTCGCGTATCACCAAAACTATAGTCAGCTAATAGGAAATCAAAAAATGAGTGGGGTATTTCAACCTCGCAGGCACGGTCAAATGACGTTTTATTAACGCCTAGTTTTGAGTTACGGTGTTTATACAAACCGCTCTTTACAGATTCGTATGGCGGTAGTCTGGTAACTAAATTTAAACCTTTACTTTTAACGGAACATGCGAAGTTTTTATAAATAGACGGAATAGGCTGATTTTCAGAAGATATCACATTTTCTCTGCATTTATCCATCGCCAACAATATTTCATTATGTGCATGGTCGGGATTGCAAACGTCTGAATGTTGATGATGCTTTATTATTTTATCCTAAAAAACGTTAGAAAATTATAATGAGATATATGTTGCGTTATACTTTTGAGATAATCAAATTCAATAATGTATAATAATATATTTAACATGAAAAAATGTAAAAAAATACCTCATAGATTGTTATAGTTCCTGAACAATGTTTGGATTTCCAAAAACGACATCTCCATAGCACTGCTCCCTGCTTATATGTCGTCTTCTTATGATATTTAAATCCGTCATATAATATCCCTTTTTTATTTTTAATATATTGAAAATCGGATGGTTCCATGACGATAAATTAAAATATATAATTTTTGCTTGTGACGCTTGAAATAATCAAATAGCGTTGCAGTGGCAAATGACCTATGATCATTGACAGTCGACAATACATAGTTGTTTGAATGATTCAGCCAGTGAAGTTAAAGTTGATAAAGAAGATTGCATGTGTCACCGCTTTATTGTTATAATAGATTTTAATACACACGTTGGTTCTAAAAAATCCATTTTGGAAATATTCTAGCATCGAGGATTAAAGTGGACATAAAAGTGCAAAAAGATCCAAATGGATCTTAGTGGACCACGTTGATTCTAAAAAATCCATAGGATTAAAGTGGATATAAAAGTGTAAAAAGATCCGAATGGATCTTAGTGGACCACGTAAGTTCTAAAAATCCATTTTGGAAATATTCTAGGATCGAGGATTAAAGTGGACATAAAAGTGTAAAAAGATCCATCAATGGATTTTTGTAATGGATCTTAGTGGACCCAGTGGTATACGTAATATACGCATTAATTACTGATGCATCTAACATAAATAGGAACAGCCTCATCCAAAATTTCCTTGACTTTCTATTTATAGGGTATGATGATCTAAAATGATCAAAACGATCAACGCCACCCATTGTAAGCGTATATGAAGCTATAGCTGTAGGAATAAGCGTATCTCTTCTAGTGCCATCTTTTTGGGTACGTTTCACAATCATTGTGTCTCTCGGATCATGAGCGGTAGTCAAAACGCTAACTAGTCGCGAGTCAGCCCATTTTATTGCAGATACCGTCAACCGGGGTGAATGGGCACGGAATTGAACTTTGAGACACATTTTCGTTAGGATTCTGTATAAAACAAATGTTGTTAAAGGCATAGAAATTTGAGTTACATCGTGGAGATTTTAAATACTATAAAATAAAACAGCAAGAAACAACTGGATGTGTGTAATTCCTCAAAATATGACCTGTCCCTATTTAAATGCAAACTGGGGTCAATAGGAACGAGCAATGGGGCAATAGGGAAAAACCTTTAGGGTTGTCACAAGTATTTTAACTTAAGGCACTTCGGGTGATAGGTACCTATATGCATCTGGAGGAAATCTAGGTAGGTAAATGGGTAACTGATATGTAGGTACGTACGTAGGAACGCAATAAAACGACTCGTCCTTGAGAACACTAGTTTATTACTAAAGTAAACTGCCGCGAGAGGCGCGGCCGCGCGGAAGCGGCGCGCGCGCGTGTGCGTGTGCACGCACACGGCTGCATAGATGCATACATATCATTCCTCCACAATTAGTTTTGGAACCTGTTAACAACAGTTACATAATAAATACAATGTAATTATTTCCAAACATAATAACTTAATTTAACTTAGGTAATATAAATAGGTAGATACATTTTAAAATTTAAAAGAACTTCTTATAATCTATTGTTTTCCTATTACGTTTTTGGCGTGAGTGAGTGGCTGATGAATCATTTCGAGTTGTAACATCTCGCGGTTGGTCATTGACCGATATTTTTGTCTCTGAGAGTTGCGGTGACGTCACCGGCGTGTCGTCACTCACCGCAACCCTCCCATCATCCCGATCAGCCTCACAGTCACGCCATTCCTCCCCATCATCTGTGGCACATTCCACCTCAGATGCCGCGGGTGTTCCCTCAGTTACCGTCGTCACGGCCGGATTAGGTTCCACTTGATGAAACTGATCACTTACAATGTCTTTACGTGTAACCGCACCGTTCATACTCGGCAACTGATGAGGTACATCGGTACAAGTTATTGTAGGTTCTATATTACCTGAATTTTTCACAATTTGGTCGACATGTCTTATACAGCAAGTGTTTAATTTATTTACAAAAATGTTGTACATTTTGTTACCTATTTTGTCCTTAATTATACCTAACTGCCAAGTTTCCCTTCGTTCACTGTACCATCGGGTCCAAACCACATCACCAATTTCAAAATGTCTCCTCGCTGGCACTGAAGGTGAAGTAGCGTGCTCCTCGCTCGTTGGTATAATTAAATCGAGACGAGAACGCAGGTTTCGACCGAACATTAATTTAGCTGGCGTTTCACCGGTGGTACAATGCACGGTATTTCTATAACTAAATAAGTAGCCAAGTAACAATTCGTTAATTCGACACAGAGAACCGTTTTCTTTTATAATACATTTTAACATTTTTTTGCATGTCTTAACTGTATTTTCAGCTTGACCATTACTAGGCGGGTGGTAAATTGGCGATGTCATATATTTAATACCATTAGATGAACAAAACGTTTTGAACTCATTCGAATTAATCTTGACATCGTTATCAGAGACCAATACATTCGGAATACCGAAGGTTGAAAATATTTCTTTAAGTTTCAATATTAGCGACTTTGTTGATGTACCATTATGCATATACACGCATTCTATCCACTTGCTAAAAGAATCTACAAGTACGAGATATACCCTCTGCCCTACAGATAAGTAGTCAATGTGCACGCGCTGCCAAGGGCCGGCTGCGCGGGGCCAGGGCGCGGGCGGGTCGCGCGGCGGCGCGGCGCGTAAGCTAGCGCACGTCGCGCATGAACCGATCCATCGTTCGATGTCGGCGTCAATACCCGGCCACCACATCCTACTGCGCGCATTACTTTTAGTTTTTATTATACCTAAATGCGTTTCATGTAATTCATATAACATTTTCTCTCTTAATTTTAACGGAATAACTATTTTATGACCCCTAAAAAGGCAACCTTTCTCGAGTTGTAAGTCTAACTTACACAGAAAATATGGTAAAACAGATTTACAAGTAATTTTGCGAGGCCAGCCTCCTACCATGTACTTGATAACCATTTGAATGACGGAATCGTTTTTCGTTGCCTCCGTTATTTGTTGTACTGTAATCGCAGGCGAAGCTTCATTCATAAACATAAGCGCGAAATAGGTATCTACTGCGTTATCGGTCTCGGTTGACTTATCGACACTCTTTAAAGGCGCACGGGAAAAATAATCGGCCACAGTGTTGCTATCCCCCGATACGTACTGCACAACGTAATTATACGCTGATAATATGATCGCGTATCTTTGGAGCCTTAGTGCTGTCGTTACCGGAATACCCGTCTGATTATTAAAAATGGAAACCAAAGGTCTATGGTCGGTTTTTAAAATAAATGGCTCACTTCGGCCGTATAGGTATTGATGAAACTTTTTTACCCCAAATATGATAGCGGTAGCCTCCTTTTGTATCTGGCTATAGTTCCGCTCGCTGGCTGTGAGTGAGCGGGATGCGTACGCGAGAGGGCGCTCGCGCGCGTCGCCGCCGGCGCCGGCGCGCTGGGACAGCACGGCGCCGAGCCCGGCCGGGCCCGCGTCCACCGTTAGCACGAGCTGCGCTGCCGGCTCGAAGTGCGCTAGCACGCGCTCCGACGCCAGCTCGCGGCGCACCGCCGCCATAGCTGCGCTCTGTCTACTTCCCCACTGCCACTGTGCGTCTTTACGCAATAACTCGTGGAGAGGGCTTAGTATGGACGCCGCGTTTGGTATAAAACTTCTGTAGAAATTAACCACACCTAGGAACCTTTTGACTTCCGTGACGTTTGTCGGCTCTGGTGCGTCTAATATGGCCTTGACCTTGTCCGGACTGGTTGATAATCCCGCCTTACTTATAACGTACCCTAAATAACACACGCTTCGTTTGAAGAATTCGCATTTATCTTTCTCAAGACGCAGACCGGCGTCATGTAGCCTACGCAAGACTTCCGTTAATCTTTCTAGATGCATTTTATTATCTAATCCTGTAATACATATATCGTCTAGCCAGATACTGACCCCGTCGATGCCGGCCAACAGCGTTTCCATAGATTTTTGAAAAATTGCCGGCGCGTTTGCTAGCCCGTAAACTAATCTCGTATACTTATATAGTCCTTTGTGCGTATTTATGGTCGTAAGTTCCTGAGATGACTCATCTAAACAAAACTGATTATATGCGTTTTTTAAATCGAGTTTACTATATAACTCACCGCCGCCAAGCTTAGCAAATACTTCCTCTATTCTGGGTAAAGGGTATTTTTCAATTATTAGATCTTTATTTAATGTAACGGAAAAATCGCCTGCAATTTTAACTTTACCATTTTCTTTTAAAACTGGTACTATCGGTGTTGCATAGTTCGAGTGGTTTACAGACAATAAAATACCTAAATTGACCAATCGGTCCAATTCTTGTGCAACCTTTTGCCTCAGTGCAAACGGGACTGTTCGTGGCTTAAAAAACTTAGGAACTGAAGATTCTTTTACTTGCAAGGTTACTTTGAATTTATTGAATGTACCTAACTCATCTTGCCACAGATCCGGATACTTAGCCAATATTTCAGTAATATTATTATCAAACGTTTTTAAAGAATGTATATCGGTCGTTATAATTAAATTAAAAGCTGACATAAAATCTCGCCCTAATAGGGGGGGCCCTCCGTTTTTTACAACAAAAACTTTAATTATTCTTTGCTTGTTATTATATTTTGCTTTAATGATAAAAAAACCCAATGGAAATATTTTATGCCCGTCATAAAGACACATCTTAACATTGCAATGTTGTAAAGAATATTGTGAAAACATTTCATTATATAATTTCTCTGATATTACACTACTACCAGATCCTGAGTCAAGCTCCATTACAATAGACTGATTACCTAACTCTAATTCAATATGTATAGGCTTATCATCTACATACCTCAAATTAAAATTGTTACACTCATCGCAAACCGTTTCTTGCAGTGAGCTGCTTGAGCCGTCCTCGGTGGTATCAACGTGGTAAACGCCCGATAGTTTTTTAGAGTTACCGCACATTTTTTTTAAATGCCCTTTTTCACCACACTTAAGACACTTATAAGCTTTATAACGACACTTATCACTATTATGGTTTTTCATGCCGCAAACGGGACAGCGCTCGCCACTGTCCAGCCGCGCCCGCACCGCCGCATTAACGTGGCTGTTGCCACGCCCACGTCCAGCTTGCCGCTGGAATTTGGCGCGAAACACCGGTTCCTCCTTAACTGCCACCAGCTCCTTGCTGGTACCAAATAGATCCTTTGCTTCTTTAGCACACGCTGCTTGCTCGGCAATTTCAATTGCCCGCGCCAGAGTAAGCGTTGATGGACTCTTCTCGAACAATTTGTCCCGTTCTGGACCCGCATTCAGGCCAAGGACGAAACGATCCCGCAGATTCGTTTCCAGAGCGGTGCCGAAGTCACAGTAAGTTGCCAGACCTCTTAATCGCGCCGCCCAGTCTCCTATTGACTCGCCCGACTCCCTGCTAGCATTGAAAAATTTTGCTTTGTCCACAAATGTACACTGTTTGGGCTTGAAATGATTGTCGAGTAATTCCACTAGGTCTCGGTAGCTCAGCGTCTCCAACTTCTTCGGAAATGCGAGGTTGAGTGCCAAACGGTATGACTCATCTGTGAGATGGGTCAAGAGAATGCCACACTCTTTATCTTTGTCCACATTATTTATGGCCAGAAACTGCGTCAATTTACCTTTGTAAATTATCCATTCGCTGGTTTTGTGATCGAAAACAGGCAAATTCCCGAAAAATGCGTTCATTTTCACAAAATGTGGGTTAACCGAAACTCGTCGCCAATGATATGTAGGTACGTACGTAGGAGCGCAATAAAACGACTCGTCCTTGAGAACACTAGTTTATTACTAAAGTAAACTGCCGCGAGAGGCGCGGCCGCGCGGAAGCGGCGCGCGCGCGTGTGCGTGTGCACGCACACGGCTGCATAGATGCATACATATCAGTAACAAATAACAAAAACCACCATAATATTATGCAAATAAAAAAATCACTGTAATTTTTATTACGTCTTTGTCTTATTTGTAAACAAACAATTCGGAAAGTCAAAATAAGTAGGTAACATAGACACATACCTTTTTTTATTTTAGTACTTAGTACAAAACTATTTTATTTTAAATATTTGTTAAAACAAATCTGTATCACATAGTAATCAAACAAAAGATTCACAACATTCACATGTAGACATGTTTGATAGAAGAAATGTGTGATAAATGTTTAGTCAAGTAATAGAACTCACAAATAAACACCAATCAGAAGAAACATAATATTAATAATTAGCCTGAAAATACAACATCTTGCTATATACAACTTAAAAAACTTATCTTGCATTTGAAATAAAAATATAATCTTTCAAAAATTAACACTTATCGTCTAGTTTATATTGCTTAAATTATATCTTCATCTGTGAGATCACTTAATATTTCACTTTCGTTTCTGTAATATTTGGGCTTCTTTATCTGGATTGTATCCGTTCTCTTCAATTTGTTCCAAGTACTACCAACAGGGATTGTTGGTAGGCCTGTCAAAATTTCTTCAGATAATACTCTTATCTTATTTTTAGTGTCAACATGTTTTTCCACTCTAGGCAAGACATTCCTTCCTGTGTCTGTTTCTAAAATTTCGCATGCTTTAATTGTATCGTTTTCTGTATAAATCTCTACGTTTTCATCAACTGTAAAAAAATCTTCGTAAACTACTGGCATATTTAAAATATTTTCAAAATAATTTGTTTGTTTCCCGGTATGTGTTCTCTTTTCCCCTCGTGTTTTGCTACATTTTTCTAGATTTCTTAATCTACCAGTCCCAGCTCCGTTAGAGTCAACAACGAAGGTTTTCAATGGGGATTGTATTTTGGGAAAAGGTTTTTTAAATACTACATTATCTCGTACATTTTCTTTGCTTTCTTTACTATCACATTTCATGTCGTATTTTGTTTTCTTAATCAAAGTTACATCATTTGTCTTTTTTCCTCTTTTCTGTCCAACTATATCTGAAGATTGTGAAGTCGATGCACCAGAGTTACTATTCTGGATTTCTTCACTGTTACTTTCATTTTCACTCACCTCTTCCGTGCTATACTCATGTTCATCGAATTCTACCATATTTTCTATACTCTTGCCAGGTATGATCTCGTCTTGATTTTTCTGGTTCGATTGTCGTATGGTTGTTAAGCTGTTACTTATTTCTCGGGAATCAGATTTCTTGGTATATTTTGTTTTCTTAATCAATGATATATTATTCGTTTTTTTTCCTCTTTTCTGTTTTGCTACTTTTGATGTCGATATAGTCGGTATTTGTTCAGTATTACTTTCATTTGCACTAGCCTCTTCCGTATCAAATTCATGTTCTGTCGTATCTTCTATCTTATTTTCTACGCTCCTTCCAGGTACTACCTCAATTTTCTTTTTCTTATTCGATTGCCGAGTACTGCCCGAACCATACCTCATTTCTTTCAACATTGATAGTACTGTCACATCAATTGCATTTCTAAAGTTATTTTCTGTAGCTATCTCTTTCCCGTAAGTTGGTAACCTACCTAATACTTTATTTCTATCTATGGGACTAATACCACATTTTTGAAATCCTGCCAATATGTTATCGGAAATATTGCATTCTATTCGGTTCATCAATTTTTTTAACAACGATGGAAATATACTTTTTGGAATACTGGCTTGCGTTCTGCCATCTGTCTTCTTCCAATTATGCAAAATGTTCCTCCACGCGCATTTCAAAGGTCGGAATACCGCAACATCCAATGGTTGGGTCAGGTGGGTCGAGTTAGCGGGTAAAAAAATAAAACGGATGTCATGCTTCTTACACTCACGAATCAAATCAATAGATAAATGCGAAGAAAGGTTGTCTCCTATTAAGATCTTGGCACCATTTTTGTCTTTAAAATACGGAAACATGATTGTCCTCACCCAATCATCAAATGTCACTGTGTCGAACCAGCCGGAGGTAGTACAGTTATACCGACAACCCACAGGCCCATTCTGCCTCCAAGTGTCATAAACGTGTTGGGATTTATAGACGACATAAGGTGCCAATATCGTCCCATCGGCAGCAGCAGCCATCATTAGAGAAGTAGATCCTTTGGTATGGTTCATAACTCTTTCTGGATATTTAGTACTTCTTCTTACCAATACTTTTTTTCGTCCTGGATCATCGGTTAGGTTGGTCTCATCGTAGTTTATTATGTTTGATAGAGGAATGTCTTGCAATGACTTCTCTAATTCGTTGAAATATTGTTCGATTATTTCAGGAGACACTGAAGCTCGTGACCTTTTTATGTTCTGACATAGCCTTGAAGTTATTTTGTCGCAGTGTCTTTTAATAAAACTTTTGACGTAGTCTGGACCTGGCATATTGTTTTTAAACTTTTTGACATTGGTTCCTAATCTATCTAAGTACGATTTAATTATTATTCTCAAATCAAATGTTTCAAGAGGGTAACCCCACTCTGAACACAAGTTGATGTATTCAATCAAATATTCTTCCTCTTCAATCGATAAAGCAGTCTGACCTCCCTGTTTTTTCATTATGAAACGGTTGTGTCGATGTAGAACACTCTTTGGTATTTTGTATTGTTCAGAAACTTTGGATAAGGATTTGGTAGTGCTATTATACTCCTGCAGTGCTAGTTGTATTAAACTTTGGTCGTACTTTTTATAATTTTTATTTTGACTAGGCTTGTACGTACGTGGCATCTTGGAGATTTAAAGTAATCACCTCTTAATCTGAAAGTTAAAATAATGTTACAGTTAACACGCGTCATTAGCAAAAAATATGACCAGAAGCTTCTGAATATAATCAATAATAAGGACATAATACGCATATTACTGTGGGTCTGCACTGATGAAACATGCACCTAAAGACATTTTTAGAGATGTAAACATGTCTTTAGGTGCAGGTGGTGTTTAACATAGAGACGAATAGAGATAGAAATTGTGTTTTTAAGTAAATGTTTAGTCAGTGCGATCCCACTGCTACTGTAACATAATTATATACTGTCCTTTGGATAATTCGACATATATTATATACAATCAGAACAGAAAATTAATTATTAATAATTATCAACTTCACATATTAACATGTACGTGTATACCTACTATGGCCGGGTTCCCACTACGCCGGACCGGCAGATCTGCCGGAAACCGGACACCGGACAGAGTGTTCACATTACATCGGATCCCGGAAGAAATTCAGACAGTCAAGTACTTACCTCAGTTGAATTTGGACCTGCTCGCACAATGGACGACGAAATTGTTGTGTTGTGGTGGTATCTTAATAGAAGGCAAAATAAAAGAAAACATTGGGTACACCCTATTTTACGGGAAAGATTTTCACTTGGAACATTTGAAACATTAATGGGTGAACTTAGAAGAGACGAATCAAAGTTCTTCAATTATTTTCGAATGACAGCAACCACTTTTGACGATTTACTGGGACGACTAGACATAAGAGTACGAGATACAAGTTTCAGAGAATGTATTTGCCCAGAACAAAGATTAGCCATATGTCTAAGGTAAGATTATTTTATGCACTAGATTGCGTAATAATAGTTTTGACGTAGTTACCTACTTAAGACTGAATGAATGAATGAATACGAAAAAAATACGAAACAAAAATACAGAACAACATTTTATATATATAGAAAGAATTATAAATGATAAACAGATATAGGGAATTATTTTCCCACTTAAGTATTACCCAATTGGACATAGGATAATAATTTCCCACCTAGTTTAGACAGGCAAAACTACCACAACTTATTGGTTTTATACACAGTTTATATCGTTATTCTATTAGAAATATAGTCTACTAAAAGATATAATAACATTTATATACTTACAAGAATTTTTCTGCTCGTCAGATGAAAATCACTTCAAAACGACTCAAATACGGCGCTAAATTTGTGAAAATAAACGAACTTCTATTTTGAACTGACATTGACGTTTGGCATGTGACGTTTTAGAAGAAAGTGTTGCCACAGATTGAAATAAATATTTTTCTAAAGTGATGTGTTCAAGTAGTTAGCAAAATCGGTTAGTAATTTTTCGACTAGCACCAAAACTGTGCAACACAGTCGAGTGGGAAATAATTTCCCTATATTTGAATAAGGGTAAATGAATCCTTTATTTCTAAAAGTACATGCACGTCTTACAAGTACATTACATAATAATTATGGTTAATCATCCTCGTCTGGAACTACAATAATATTCTCTAATCCCAAAGCCGGGGGTAATAGTACTTGTAAATGACGAGCGTAGCTCATGTACCATATTATGCACATAATATGCGAACAGCACCCAATCGTTCTTTTTCCTATCATGCATGTGCAATAATAGTGACGAATTGCACTCCGACCGGATAATGTTCTATCTATTACAATATAGATATAATATTGGCGAGCTCGGACATGTCGAGATTGTAGTCGTCCTCGTATCATCCACAGATCAGTTCCTCCTAACTCTTCCAAGTGTACATTTGACATTTCATTGCTGAGCTCTATTGAAAATAATCCGGTTTGGAGGATATGTTCACCATAGTAACTTTTGGCTTGTTTTAATTGGTACACGCCAAGAGCGAATAACATAAGATCATCTTCACTCAGCCTCGGAAAATCTGCAAACTGGCATATCTGCTGTCATGAGGGTGAAATGTGCTCGTCTGCGATTATAATTATGGCGATTAACCACTTCTGCTAAGACATTAGAGCTGTATTAATTTTTTCATTTATTATTTCCAATATATCTGAAGCATGTGGATTATTTTCGATGACAACGTGGTATTTATTTAAAATGGCTGCTGCGATTCTGAAGTAATCAAACATGCTTTTAGCGGCTCTATTGTTATATATATTTCGTAACAGCCGAAAATCTCTTTTAAATCGGCCGTTCACCACTTCTACTACCCAACGACAAATCGTAATCAGCCTTGATTTGTTTGCCTGATCTGTCGTAAGTTGTGTTTCATTTTGGTGTTTTGTTTTTGGCATATGTGGTTTGTAACCGCAAGACTCAAGGTTTGCCACAGAATCGCGAAATCCACGGTCCAATATAAAAACATCTCCGGTCCTAAAAAACCAATGGAATGCACTGTCTACATGTTTAATCATATCGTTCATGATTTCAGCGTCGGACGTAACGGCAGCATACGGTCCAATTACCTCAATAATATGTCCATCGCAACAAACCAAGAGGAACGGTTTCAGCAGGTTTCTATATTTGTGATGGCTGTAAGATTGTCGCTGAAAAAAGTAATTGCTACTTTTCTGCAAATATATGTACGTACCATCACAAATTGTTATAGCCGTCCTTTCATCTTCTGAACTCAAGGGGTCCCCAAATAAACTGTTTGGTATTAACGTATTCCTTTGTGCTACATTCTCACGTGTCATGTGATCAAAACCAAGATTTAAAGGCACAAAATCCTGTAAGAGCGCATCGCGTCCAATCTGCAACCACTTTTGAAAGGTTGATTCACCGCATTTGAAAATGTTTGCTAATCTAGCATTGGAATCTCCAGTCCTCATCTTAACTAATACTGCTGCCACAATAGTATTTTTTTTATTAACTGACCTCAAGCTTGGCAAACCCTCCATCAATTCGGCAAATTGGTCTTGAGATATTCCGGTCCAGGTATGGAATTCGTCCGATGCCATATTTTCATATTGTTCGAAGTTAATATGGTCCTGAGTAATATGTCTTTGTAATGTTGACACTATGTCAATTATTTGAGTAGCAGTGAACTCTTCTGATGAGCTGTCTTGTAAAGGGAGTAAATGCCACATATTTAGCTCCATGTGTTCATTGCATACACGTGTGCTTTCTGGCACATAATAACTGTACCGGCACAACATGCGAAACCTTATATTTTCGGGTATCCGACGACGAGATTCATTCAAACAATGTTGAAAAATGCAGCTATTTGAGGTATTCGGTGCGCGAAGAAGACCAGGCAATTCCAACGAAATAGGTCTTGGATTTGGATTTTCGGCTGGCTCATCTTCTTGATCGACTTGTTCTTCAGCTTCTCGCATACGTCGTCGGTGAGTACGTTTAGTTCTTTGCCAACACGGGCGGCAAATGAATTCTGTAGCCTCCAACTAGAAAGTAAAAAAAAACAATAAACATTTGGTAGACAAAAAATCATTGTTATAATAAATAAATAAATAAATTGTATTTATTTCAGGAAATGACCCATACATTTGTTAGTATCACTTAAAAACTATGTTAGTAAAAATATAAACAAACTAACTAACTATAATCTTTTTCGTAGGAAGGCATTGGGAGTTTTTTGTCAAGTGTCTTCCGCACAGGTGCTCAATAAAATGGCCTTCAGTCTTGCTGGCAACAACCGTGAGGAGACTGTTGACGCTGCCACGCACGCGCTGCAGTAGGGATGCGGATCTCTTGCGTATGACTGCAAAAAAGTCATCAGTATGCGCTCCCGCAAACATAGCTGATGCACTACAAAAACGTGGCAGCGACAACAATATCCTAAACGCGTTGTTGTATTGCACTCGAAGGGCATTGTACGTTTTTTGTGTGTATCTTGTCCACAGGCTGCAGGTATAAAAGGACTGGCAATATGCCTTAAATAACGTTATTTTGACACCACTGTCGCATCTCGCAAACCTGCGGGCCAGCATGTTACACCTCACGGCCAATGCCCTTCGCTCCCTCTCAATGTCACAATCATCTGTGCTATCCTCCGTAACCCAGTGACCAAGGTACTTAAACTTCTTTACTCTACTCAGCGTTATACCACCAAGCGAGACCGATGGTACTACCTCGTAGGTTTTATTTTGTGCCTTAAAGACTAGCATCTCGCTTTTCTTGGCATTATACCTTAGTCCCTGGGCCTCGGCATAGCACTCACAAATTTTTAACAACTTTCTGATGGCGCTGATCGATGGACTCAACAGCACCATGTCGTCAGCATAGCTAATATTATTGAAGGACACTCCATCAATCGAGCATCCGACACCAGTGCTGCTGAGTTCATCGATCAGCTTATCCATATAAATATTAAACAGCCCTTCCAGCCAGGTCATAAACGTTTCAAGGACAGTTCCAACAGAGTGAATTCCTTGTTTGGCTAGAAAGTAAATTAGAGGCAGTGATGTGTAAAAATTATCAAAATACACAATATAATTTTGATATCTTGGTACACCTCTTAGCAAACGAATTACAATATTCCCTGTAGCTCCTAGGTCTGGTTCTCCTTCAAGTCTCCCTGTTTCCTGTCCTGCATACAATTCAAATGTATGTGCATATCCAGATAAATCACAAAGTACATAAAATTTGAACCCCCATTTGTGGGGTTTTTTTGGCAGGTACTGTTTTAGAAAGTGTCCAATCTTTGTTGCACACATCTGCTCATCTACCGATAATCGTTGTTCCATTGGTAGAGAAGAAAACTTTGTTTTGAGGTACTCAATAACTGGACGAATTTTAAATAACCGGTCATGATCTGCATGGCCCACAGGTCTATGAAGCTCATTGTCTTGAAAATGCAATGCAAGTTTGATTTTTTCAAATTTATTGACTGGCATTGTGGATGAAACTGGGCCATAACCATAAACAGGGTGCCAATATGCTCTGGTATTTTGAAATCTTTGCACTGACATGAACAGCAATATCCCAAAAAACTTTTTGATATCTGATGCTGTGTATACTGTTTTGTTATTAGGATTTTTTTGCATGCTATATAAATTAGTTTCTGCTACAATTTTCTGTATCAAATCATCATTAAAAAAATATTTAAAACATTGGTAAGGAGTTTCTAGCTGAGATATTTCAGAAACAAATGTTGAGCAGCCTAAGAATCTAATTTTCTTTTTAATTGTCTTCATCATAGTCCATATTCCTCTTTTTCCAAATAAGTTTTCTCTTGTCCAATAGTGAATTTAAAATATTTCCACCAGGGGATCTATTTTGAATTTCTGCTCCTTCTAGTGGTTCTTCAACCAGAGGTGGGTCTTCTTCATTAAATTGCTGATCATCTTCATTATCATTCTCATCACCTAACAGATGTAGAAGTTCATCTCTAGTATAGTGTGAATTTGGTGGGTCATCTTCATCAGAGTCATCAGCTTCTAGTCCATCTTCTGACAGCCAACCGTCTTCCAGTTGTGCTAGATAGTGTTCTATATCTCTCGTTTGTAAATTATTCTAAAACAACAAAAAAAAATGTAAAATTTCATGAACAACAATTTCTCCATACTTCAGGTATGACCATACTGCATAATGATGTAAATTTACATCATACCAAATCGACACATTTTCGATATATTTTTCATGTTTTCGTTACAAAATATTAGCAAATTCTAAAACATTTACCTTATTTCCACTCATTATGAATATTTTAACAACTCCCGTAGATAAAAAGCAAGCAAAATAACGTATTATTTTTGCACCGTTACAGCAAAATTATCAGTCACTTATATCCAAACTGTGATTGTCATTTTTGACATTGACGTTTGTTTTTTTTTACGTAGTTACGTTCCGTATCAACCAAAAATATTTCAAGAAATTGTCAGACGCAAAAATATTAACATCGTCCACTGATTTGTGTGTTTTTTTAACCCGTGAACCGTTTGATGGAAATTTCCATCAAGATGCAATGAAGGGTTAAAAATGGACGATGGCAGTGATCTGTTGATAGCAGCTTGTGGAATGTTTATTGCTGGATCGCTACAAAGGGAACGAAGCTGTCGGGTTAGACCTAGTTTACTGAGTCGCAATTGTTATAGCAATTATGACAGATTAACCCTTTACCAGGCCTCGGACAAATCCTGCAGTACCGTAAAACGGGGTCAATAGATACATTTTCGATCTTTTGAATCAAAGTTCATAGTATTCCCGATTCGGTTTGATAAACATAAAGCCGGGTATCCACTTAGGTTCGCCGTGGTTTGCGAACACTGTGTGCTCCGCGAACGTGAACGTCGACTGTATAAAATATTTGGGGGTCTGGTTAGATAAAAGCCTAATCTGGGGTAAACATATTAACGAAATGACAGCTAAATGCTCCAAATATTTAAATATATTAAAATTGTTAGCAGGGAGTAGCTGGGGTGTGCACGTGACACATTTGCGTCGTCTATATGTGTCTTTAATTAGAAGCCGTATGGATTATGGATGTTTTCTTTATGATTGCAGTGCTAAAAGTCACATTATGAAATTGGATAAGATACAAAACCAGGCTTTGAGAGTTATCGGTGGATTTATTAAAAGCTCACCAATACATGTCATGGAGAGCGAATTGAATATCGCACCACTATTTGTTAGGAGGCAATACCTGGCATACAAATATATTTTGAAAATTCTTTCTTGGTCTAATAATACTTCAGTTGGTCTAATACAAGAATTGAATTTTTTATGTAGTATAAGATATTGGCAAAATAAAAAGAAGCCATTACTTGCCCAAACATTCGAGGACGTTAAAGATATAAATATTACTTCATTTAACATATTACAAATGTTTAGCTTCGATAGATGGATTTCAGCTATAGACTTCAATGATATTATTAAGGCTGACCTAGAATGTGTAAAATTAGTTAAAACTTATTACGAACCCTGTGTCTTACTTAATAATGTCTTAGGGGAACTGAATACAAATTATAATAGTTGGCACTGCATTTATTCTGATGGGTCAAAGAGTACTCAGGGATTGGGAGTCGGGTTTTTTGACCAAACTCGTGCATATAAAGTTGGTTTTAAAGTTAGTGCAAAAGTATCGATTGTGAGACTGGAACTTGTGGCAATATTTCAAGCCTTATCCTACGTTAGCTCAGAAAATCTGAGTAGGATTGTTATTTTTTCAGACAGCAAAAGTGCTTTGCAACTCTTGGCTCGATGCGCCTCTGGTTTCAGAGGTGCATCGATAGCCTATGATATTTTAAAAATAATTACGCACTTAAAACAACGTGGGACAGAATTGACCTTGCAGTGGGTTCCAGCGCATATTGGATTACATGGCAATGAGGAAGCAGACCGTATTTCAAAACTAGCTGCAGTTACAGGGAATGAATTAGCTGTTAAACTGGATTTCTGGGAATTCATGCCGAAATTTAAATTAAAATGCTTTAAAAATTGGGAAAATTATTTTAATGATTTGTCAAAAACGAAAGGAATATGGTACAAAGCAATCCAGGGTGAGCTTCCTCGTTCGCCATGGTTCGATGTACGAGGATTAAGTAGGAGGTATATTAAGTTAGCTTTAAGGTTACGTTCGGGACACTATCCATCAGCAAAGTTTGCATTCTTGATGAAAAAAATCAATTCACCTAATTGTACGACTTGCAATAGAGTTGAGGATCTGCAACATTTGCTGATGGATTGTGTCAAGAACAAGCGAGAGAGAGAGTCATTCATCAATGAATGTAATCTAAATGTGGTTGACGTTGGACTTATCCACACAATCTTAGCTAATCCTAAGTCTGATATAGCAAAGAAATTGTGCAATTTAATTACATTCATTGATTAGAAAATAAGTCTAAGTGTTATTTGGTTTTTTATTTTTACTTTGTAATATTTTTATAGCAAGAGTGCTTAATGTTTATATTTAAGGATAAGGCACGATGGAGTCTACGTATTCTTTAGAATAAAAACTCCAAAAATAAATAAAGATTAAAAAAAAAAAAAAAAAAAATCATATATCAGTGGAATAAGGGTACAGATAGGTAAATTAAAAGCAATAATAAATTATAGTATATTTTTTAATCTTTAGTTTGTGGTACAAAACTTTGTTAAATAATATTAAAAAAATCAAGGCTTGTGAAAGTCTTTGAAGCAGCCGATTATGCACAGGTAGACCCCACACTCGATGCATTGCCAGACAGTTCGGGTCAGGACCTTTTGTTTATTGGAACACCACCAGCAGCGGCCTCTTTTGGCAGTTGTTCGCATGGGGAAGTGGTTCCCATCGACAATCCGTCGGTTCATCAGTGTGAATTTTGTATTTCGTCTTATTGTTGTCGTCGTCGTTGTTGTTATCGTCGTCGTTGTTGTGGTTGTCGTCGTCATTGTCGTCATCATCATGTTTGTCGTTTGTCTGCCACATGGTCTTGTGATGAGTCTGGATTCCGTCGTCAAGTCGATATGTCTGTACGTCTTCAGTAATCCTTCGGCCAGTATTGTTCTGAACTGCCGGTGTGACATTTTTGGGTGTTTGGTGTGATATATAACGTAACAATTAAAAACTGCAACGTTAAAAAAACGGCGGAATAATTTTTTATACCACACACGATTTCTCACTCTTTCTATGTCTTGGGCGGATAAATATTGATCTTTTCGATCAACGCCTCCCATATTTTTGTTATAGTCCAGAACAATACTGGGCTTGTATGTCATTCGGTTGTACTTATTGCTTGTTCCGATTTGAAGTGAATGATATGTGGAGATCATACTTACTAAATTTGAATCTCGCCACACCATCAGCGACAAATCGGGACAGTAAGTAGCCACCAACTCTCCGTGTCGTAAGTCAGTCTTGGAAATGGTCCGTAGTAAAGCGGGAATAAATTCACGGTTTAGTCTTTGCGTCCCGTAACTGTCAGTCTGTCGTAGTTTTAAGCATCGCGCTAATAATGGACAATTATAAAAATTTTCCATTATAAGAGTATGACCTTTATGTAAAAGTGGCTGTACTAAATCAAAAACTATTTTTGCTGTTGCATTCGTAGGTTGAAAGTCAGACAAAGTTTGTTCCGTCCTGTCGTCTTGTTCAGTCTGTTCAATGTTATTGTCATCATCGTTGTCGTTATTGTCATTATTGATTGTCGTCTTGGATTTGCCAGCATATACCATAAACTTCCACAGATATCCCGTCGATGATTCACATAATTCGTAACTTTTGACGCCAACTTGAGCCGCTTTGGTATTGATCTTCTGAGCAAAGCTCAATTGGCCGTGCCACTTCAAAAGTGACTCGTCAATGGCAATTTCTTGCTGCGGGTAATATAGGCTGGCAAATTTGCGATTAAAATAGTCAAGTATGGGCTGTATTTTGAAAAGTCTTGTCTTTGTCAGTAAGTCAGTATTATTGTCAACAAAGTGCAACATGGATTTGAGGAGAAGGTATCTATTGTAGGTCATTATTTGATTAAAATAGGGCATGGTACCAAAGCCATTAAAAGAAAAGTACGACTCTTCACTAGGTAAAGGATATAATCCCTGCAGAAGCATCAGAGCTAGGAAACTAATCATTTCTTGTCGGTCAGTTGGTGTCCAGCGGTGAAATCGTGAAGTCGGCGTCGTTTTGTCCTTTATGGAGTTCAATTTCTGTCTAGCGTATCTGTTTGTTTCATCACAGAGTGAGTCAATAAACTCTACGTCGAACATCTTTTCGAATATGTCTATTGGTGTTGTGTCAGTTACGTCAAACGTAGGTCCCGGAATTCCAGTAAAAGTCTCCCGTTTGGCTTTAAAAGTAGATTTGTCCTTAGTCCAGTCAAATGTAAAACAGTCATTCGGTAAAAGATCTTGTATTGCCCTATCATTTGCCCTGTCTTCTGCTTGTAAAATTTGGAGCTGGCGGGGAGTTAAGTCGTCGTCAGTCGTTGTTTCCATCCGTCGTGTAGTTGCTGTAGTGTATACTTCGTCGTCAGGCTCGTTGTTATTGTCTAAATCACTGTCAGAGTCTAACCAGTCACAAACTGTGTCTTGAAACGTGTTATCGTTGATACCTGGAAAATTTACATAAATATAAGACAAAATAATAATAAGCAACTATAATAAAAATACGGACTCCTAAATAATTATTTATGCTTACCAATCACTGACCGTCGTCGTCGTTTATTATTTGAAGCAGCTGGGATTACCACTTCTCTTTCCATAGTAGGTACATTAGGTGC
Organism: Catocala sponsa; assembly: GCA_963564715.1. Lineage (NCBI taxonomy): Eukaryota > Metazoa > Arthropoda > Insecta > Lepidoptera > Erebidae > Catocala > Catocala sponsa. Next base: position 5,206,037 of record OY751346.1, on the reverse strand, counting down.
TGTAAACGGACAAAAACATAATTCATCCGATTCATCTGTGTGGTCACATATATAATATTGCCTTTTTCTAGGCGTACGGCACATATCCGCCAAGTTTTTTGTCGTGGATAGTCGACTTGGATCGAGGGAATCCATTGAACTGGGCGAATTTGGCACAGTATCGGCATCAGGCGTACCTATTATTGCGTCGAAATACAACTGGCCAAGCAACTCGGGGTTCTCGTCCAGTGGACGCTCCATGACTGTAACAATATACACATTTAAATACACTTGGCCTTCATATACATACTTCATTATTATTATTAGACGGTTAGCTGAATGATTCTGTGCTACAAATGGAGTCAAATCTAGGTAGGGATGACGATTAAGCAATCGACTTGATTTAACCTATTATGTAAGCTACAAGTCAGCCAATGATTGAGTGAGTTAAGAAGTGAAATGGTACAAATACGCTTTATCTAAAATACACAGAAACCAAATAGTCAGTCAGTCTGTAAACTATTAGCATAATGGAGCCCAGTTTAAATATTAAATAGAAATATTTACATTCCACTTCCGCTGGAACAACAATAAGTCTATCTTCGAGTGGTGATGACAGCCTCGGCGCCGATGTCGATGGCTGCGGTGATGGCTCCAACGTATTGACGCAGCTATCGAGCTGCGGTGATGGCATTGACGTCGATGGCTGCGGAGATGGCAGTCTCGATGTTGACGTTGATGGCTGCGGAGATGGCAGTCTCGATGCTGACGTTAACCTCTATTGCCCGTGGTACTACCAGTGGTACTACCAGTAGTACCACGGGTAGATTTTTTTCCCCGTAGTACTACTAGACTGCTCAGTAGTACTACGGGAAAAAAAATCTACCCGTGGTACTACCAACATTGTTGTATAAAATATTATTAATATTATACATTGTACTACCTAAAACCTTTATTATTATTGATTGTAGTAAAACCTTTTGTGTAATCCGATGTAAGAAAGTAACAGTATTGAAACCATAAACTTAAATTATTCACATGTCATAATGTCTAATATTATTTGAACAGTGCCAATTTCTCTAGTGCATCACCTGTTGATATCTCACCGGTGATCATTCGCATTATAATATGCCTTATATTATCATCAGTTTTAATATCTCTATTTCTCCTTTTTTGTTTGATGTTATTTGAATGGATTAAAATCCAACTTCTGGTGGAACTTTTGTTGAGAGCGTTTAATAACCTCATTAATGTTACTGTGTTTTTGTTAACGAGCTTATTTATTTTTGAATGATAACCCTCCAACACATTGTTGGTTCGATGTCGCATACCATAAACGCTTAGTAAGTTGAGGTATTTATCATTTATCCATGTATGCTTCATATAACTCAAAAATTTGTTAATTTTTTTAATCTCTTTAACGAGTGACAAACAAAACAGCTTGTCTTCATCGTCATCTTCTTTTGGGTGCGAAACATTTTTCTGTGCTAAACTCTTTTCTAATATGTTTGCAAATCTTTCGTCAGCAGAACTTATCTTTTGTTTTTTTCTTGGAGTAGATTTAGGACTCTTAGGGCGTGGACCCATGTCTACGGTACGGCGCCGTTTGCCGTGCAACGGTACGGCACCGCCGCCGGCAGATGGCGCGGCGCCATGCCGCGCCACGGCGTCGTGTACCGGCGCGTACCCGCTCAGCACGTATACCTAAATTACAGTTTCGGCTTGATAATGGACCGCGAAAGACGTATCCTACTCCTGTTGCTGTTAAGACGACGACGAATGAAGAAAAAACAAAATCAAAGAAAATATTGGGTAAATCCATACCTTTCTATAATGAACCATGATGGAGATAATTTTAAGAGGAAATATGAAGCGCTGAAAATATGTGGTGATGACAAATTTTATGAATATTTTAGAATGTCTATATCAAGTTTTGAGGAACTGCTAACCAAAATAGCGCCTCGTATACAGAAGAAATACGTGTTCAGGAAACCTGTTGAGCCTATGGAAATGCTAGGCTTAACTATAAGGTAAGAAATAAAAGAAATTTATGTAATTTATTCATTCTAATCATAGAAACATTTTTTTTTAATGTAATCATACCTATGTATTAGTCAGGTCTGTGTTTTGTGTCAATCCGTCAAGTCTTTGAAAATAGCTAACTCGTCAAGTGGTCCTTTTTGCAGAATTTAAATAAAACATGCATGCATTTAAACAAATCGTATATTTCTCACTTCTTTGGCAACCATAATATTGTAATCTTTCTATCAATAACAATCAAACAAAAAAAAATCAACAAAGAAGAAAATGAAAAGAAAAACGTTTCCTCACAAAATTATAATATAAATCAGTAATAATGTAATCTTTTTCGTATTTATTATGATTTAAGAAAAATCGTATTCGGATGCCAGTGTATCTGTGGTATTAGACATGATGTCTTCCAAAGGTGAGACTGGTGATGTTTGGCGACGATTTATACTAATTGGGTTGGATGAATTACAAGCTGTTTGATAGTTAGTTTCATAAGACATTGTAGCTTGTGGTTGTTGGGCAGTTTGGTGATAGTTAGCGTCGTAAGATGTTGCTGTCTGGTACCCGCTATATGACTGGAACGGTGATTGATGGAAATCTGTTAAAATCTTTAAAACTCCACTTTGAAATAGCAAGGTCTGGTGGTCATTTAACTTGTTGAGAGACGGTAAAATGGCTTTAAAAAATGACAGATGTCGATTTTCAGAAGCAGCTAAAGTTTCGACAATTTGCTTCTCAAATTCATCGCAACTTGGTTTTCGTTTTAGCGTAGTTTTTCTGTAGGGTTGATATCTTGACCTTGTGTTCGGAGTTTGAGATTCTTCTTCTATACTATCTTCAGTTAAATTTGGTGCATTTTTCTGCAAAAACATGAGTTGTCTATACAAATGATATTCTTTTATACGTTTAGCACCAGCTCCAGATTTCTTTGAAAGTTCTACCTTCTTTGTATATTTGAAAAAATTATCCTTAATGTTAGTCCATTTTTTAATGACGTCATTACCTGTAACAATCATTTTAAAAATAGAACTGATAAAAAATGTTTTTACAATGGTCCTGTAAAATTTCATGAAATGTTTTTTTTTTGCAGATTTTTGGCAACAGGGAATTCATTCAGAGATATGGAATTCACAGATTATCGTGGCAAATCTACAATTGGAAAAATTGTACGAGATGTTTGTCGTGCTATATGGGACATTCTTTTAAGTGAAAGTATACCGAAAATATCCGAAGAGCTAACTGAAAAAATAGCTAAAGATTTTGACGTAAAAACAAATTTCCCAAATTGCATGGGGGCATTGGACGGGAAACACATCCGAATATGTAGTCCTGCCCACAGTGGGTAACTTTTCTTTAACTATAAAAGTTTTAACTCTATAGTCTTGCTGGCACTGGTGGATTCTAACTATAGATTTATATATGTTGATATAGGATCGTATGGAAAGGAATGTGATTCCACCATTTTCCACAATACAAAACTATACGAATTATTATTGCAAAATCGACTTCCCATACCAGCGCCAAAGCCTTTACCGGGGCTCCAAAAATCAGTTCCCTATGTTTTTATCGCTGATGAAGGCCTACCGTTACTTAACAATCTAATACGTCCATACCCAGGTAAGCATCTGAGTGAAGAACAAAGGGTTTTCAACTATCGTTTGAGTCGAGCAAGAAGATATGTCGAGTGTGCTTTTGGTATTTTCGCAAATTAATGGCGTGTATTTCATCGGCCCTTAAATGTTCAATATAATTTTGCGACAGACATTATCAAGGTATGTTGTGTTTTACACAATTTTGTTGTGAGTCGAGATGGAGTTAAAAAATCAGAGGAGTTATATATTGACGACAGTCTTTTGAACTTTCCACAAATAGCAGATGACGTTTCTTTAACAAATCCTGTCAATATAAGAGACGAATTTTGTAAATACTTTAACAGTGATGTCGGTGCGCTTAGTTGGCAACTAAGCAAAATATAACTAAAGTTGGGTCTCGAATCGAACCGACCGAATAAAAGTGTGTGTAAATGACAAGTTGATAATAATACTAAGGATTAATGCATTTATTTCACTTTTACGTTATTGTATTCACTTTATTAAGTTAAAAAGATAAATAAATAGCTATATACTCACCGAGTTTCGTTTTTTCTTTATTGTCCATGCTATCGAATGATGGAAAAATATTTAGCCATACATCTTTCCACCCTTCTGTTTTAAGATTTTTATTCTTGTAATCCTCCTTTGACTTGTCCCAGAGAACGGGACGTGCTTCTACTAGTGAAATCAAAAAGTCTAAATCTAAATCGTCCGCCATTTTATGCAAAAAATTACCACGTGCGCACTATGCAACTGACAACACAGCAGTGAGCACGCGCCGGTATACGACGCCGTGGCGCGGCACGGCGCCGCGCCATCTGTCGGCGGCGGTGTCGTACCGTTGCATGGCAAACGGCGCCGTACCGTAGACATGGGTCCACGCCCTTAAAGGCAGAACTTATTTCTACTTCAGCAACTCTGCTCTGACGAAGCTGATGCTTTATCTGTATCGAAACTACTGTCCGTATCTTTGTTGGCTATTGATGCCTGTAGAAATCGTAGTCTATTATAATGAATATAAGCAGAAGTTTTAGAAGCTCCTGATCCAGATTTGACAGTCTTCATTTTCTTTACCTCTCTCATATAATTATCTCGTAAACTCTTCCATTTCTTTTGCAGGGATGACGCTGAAAAATAAAACTGTTTTAGTTTACCTTTTTTTTTCCGATATTTGGCCATAGGATGTTCTCTTAGGACGTTAAGCTACGACTATAGAATTGGCAAATCTACTGTGGCTACTATAATACCACATGTATCTGAAAGTATTTGGAAAAAATTGAGGCCCATTGTTATGAGTGAACCAACGAAAGAAAAGTGGTATGAAATAGCCACGATATTTGAAAAGAACTCAATGTTTCCCAATTGTTTGGGAGCCTTGGACGGGAAGCATATACGGTTAATCCAGCCTGAACACACGGGTTCTATGTATTATAATTATAAAAATTATTTTTCGCTAGTTTTATTGGCGCTAGCGGATGCCAATTATTGTTATGTGTGGGTTGACATAGGTGCCTACGGTAAAAACAGTGACTCAGGTATATTCAAGAATTCTTCATTGTACAAAAAACTGACAGAAAGGTCATTAGATTTACCTGAGCCAAAGTCATTGTTAATACAAAATAGACCGACAGTGTTGCCATACGTAATAGTGGCTGATGAAGCTTTTGGCATGATGGAGAATTTAATGCGTCCATATGGGGGAAGGTCACTAACTTATGCAAAAAAAATATTTAATTACCGTTTGACATTAGCACGTTGGTATGTTGAGTGTACTTTTGGCATAATGTGCAATAAATGGCGCATTTTACATAGGCCGTTAGATGTTAACATCGGTTTTGCAGAAAAGATCGTAAAAGCGATATGTACACTACATAATTATGTCAGAATGAGGGATGGCTACAATTTTGAAGATACTCTTTGTACTCCACCACTGGATAATCTAACCTCACATTATACAGGGCGTGCTGTGCGACAGGCCGATAATGTTCGAGTAAATTTAACAAATTATTTCATTAATGAAGGAAAAGTTGATTGGCAGGATCGCAATATTTAACTTGTAACACAAACTGATTGTAAATGTAAATAAATACTCACATAACAATTTCTTCTTTTCTTCATTGTCATGTCCTTCACAGAATATAAGAACGAGTTCTTCCCAAGCCCGTCTTCTTAAATTCTTATCTGCATAATTGCTACTTCTCATGTCCCATATCGCAGGACGTTTCTCTATTTCATTAATTAATAAATCCGTATTAAAGGCTTCGGTTTCCATTTCGAACGATTTCCGGACAAACTTGATGAACCCTGAAATATGTCTATCAGCGTCGAAAGCGCGCGCTCAACTGAACGGATACAAAGAAAACCAATGATCTCAAAGCGCGCGTTGACGCGCGCTGACAACGGTCCCGCGTTAGCGCAGCGTTGAACGCGCGTTGGACTAAAACGCGCGTTAGCATGTGTACGGCCTGAATAAAATGTATGTATTTGTAAACGCGCGTTATCAAAACGCGCGTTGAGCGCTTGTCATCTGAACCATAGCCTTAACATCCCAGGATAAATTAGCACTGACGTTAAGATTTTTAGCCACCGGCGATAGCTTTACAAGTATGCAATATTTGTTTAAAATATCTAAACAAGCAATCAGTAAATTCATTCCAGATGTATGCCGTGCATTAATTCAAGTATTAAGGGAAAACATTAAGGTAAGTAAAAAGCTCAATTTCTTTATTTAGTATCCACATTTTATTACTAATACTTATGTTTTATTATGTCCGAAAAATTATATGAGATCTTGTATATCCCAATCACTACCACTCGGACTGTTTTCCGCCTGAGTCGGAGTGGTATTTTGTTGACATACGGATGGCGGAGAAGGCACATTTGTTGATGTAGATGACGACGGCGATGTGTAGTATCCATATTGTGACTGACTATAGTAACCGTAATCGGCTTTAAAAAGAATATCGCATATTGCCTGTTGCACGGCATTCTTAGTATGTGTGTCATACTTTCTCATTTTATTGGCTGCAAATTTGAAAAATGTAATTATCTCGTCATTATCATCGTTAGACTTTGATGCAGATGTTTTTAAAATTCCAAAAGCGTCTTTTAATATTGCCAACTTAGGATCCACTTTCTTTTTTTTGGGAGGAGGGGGAACTTGTGGTTGAAGAGAGTTTGATGTTGGTTCCTCATCAGTACCCGCATCACCAGTATTGGCATCAATAGCGATGTCTTCATTATCAATAATCTGAAAATAAATTAATATATACAATTCCATTACAGTTACAGTCAATCTGGGTAACTTTGACAGATAAGTGCGATACTATACACGATATCTTAAAATTTACCGCATATCAAATGACTGTCATTTACTTTGTTAGTGCTCCCATAATACTTTTCACCAATTGACATTAATGAAATTCTATAAAACCCATCAGTTTAAAAGAAAATCCTAATTTTGTAGTCTGTCAAAGTTACCTTCATCACATGGGTAACTTTGACACACATAGAACCATTGATAGAAAAGTAGTAATAATTATGTTTTGTATTAATCTGGGTAACATTGGTTTATGTTTTTATTAAATAATGGATACAACTGAGGTAATAAAACCATAAATTCGCAGTTTTGTCTTATATTTTAAAAAATAATGAAGAATCAGTCTATGACATTTGGCCTTGTTATACATATTTTTAATCACCATAAAAAAGCCCTTTAAAATAAGTGTAAGAGAACACTTTTAGGCAAATTAAATAGAAAATAAGCGAAAATAATTAAAACAAACGAAAAAATTTAAACACTTGAGCATAACATGTCTATTCACCCCACTCCATATAGAGCAAATTGTCATCAATTATGTAGAACCCGGGCTTTATTATCCTAATTTTACTGCTGTCCACTGTAGATACCACATCATCATATTTAATTTTAATAATTTCCCTTTTATCCGGCCATCTCCAACCACCTTCTACCGACTTACTCATGACAACAACCATATAATATGGATATGTTGTACTTATCACTTTACCTGGAAACAAAGAGCCTTCTGTTTTAAATATTATTGTAGTTCCAGGTGAGAACGCAGCATATTTCGAAGTGGAAGGTTCAGATACGAGCACAGTTTCTTCTATTGGTTCATGTTGCAAAATTCCGTCTATAACGACAAATTCTTCGATCACGACTTCCTCTGCTATTTCTGTTTCTATTTCGTCGCTTTCTGGCGGCAACTCACCTAGCAATTTTGATGTCGATGGTGCCGAGGTAATATTTTCTTCTTCTTCATTCTCGTTTTCTTTGTGCTGAATCTTTAGTTTCTTTTTGTTCCTGGAACCTTGTGGACGGCCTCTTTTAGCTGAAACCTTTGGTTGCGTCACATTGGCTTTACTTTTATTCTTATAATATGCTTCAACTTCTTCTACTGAAACACTCTTACCAGCGCTAACTGGCATTTGGAATTTTCTCTGGTTCTGGATGCCTAAATCAGTACTACGTATTTCATTCAGATAGCTTTTAAAACTTTCTCCTAAAGCTTCTTTGGCATTAGTTACATTAATTGGAGTTTTTGCGTATTCAGCAAGACGATTTAACGCCTTTTGGCGATTTGAGGGATAAATACCAGCTGCTTTAAATCCTGCCACGATATTACTGGAAGAATGCTTAGCATTCAGTTCTAGAGTTCTCTTCAAGAGCGCAGCAAAACAATTTTTAGGAAGCGCAACAACTTTTTTACCCCTCGTCGTTTGTCGCCAATCCAAAAGTACAGATCTCCAAGAAGATTTTAAAGCACTGAAATAACCCACATCAAGGGGCTGGAGAATATGTGTAGAGTTCGGTACTAAACAAATAAATTTAATGTCGTTGTCTTTGCATAACTTTAATGTCTTAACAGAAATGTGAGAACTTAAGTTATCGCAGAGGAGAACTTTCTTGCCCTCTTTCTTTAATGCTATGGGGAGAAAATGTGTGCTAAACCAGTCTTCGAAACTTTCTAGATCTATCCAACCGCTCTTAGTGACAGTCATGCGTGATCCAGGTGGTGCTCCAATAAGCCAATCTGACCACGTGTTTTTGGCTTTGAAAATAAAGTATGGAGGGATCATTTCACCAGCAGCATTCCCACAAAATACAGTCGTATAGCACGATTTCGTGGAGTTACGAATAACTTCTGGATTGCGACATTTGCGTCTGAAAAGCACTTTTTTCTTTTTTGGGTCATCGTGAAAGCCAGTTTCATCGAAGTTGTATACATTTTCAGGAAGAATATCCTGCAATTCGACTTCTAGATTGTCGAAAAATTGGTTAATCTTTGCTTCATCAACCTGAGCCCTACTACGACTAATGTTACGGCCAAATGTAAGCTTGAGATCTGGGTGTCTACCAAGGAACAGCTGGCCCCATTCCCATCCAGGTCGATTGTTAGTAAAAACCTTGATTTTTCTGTTGATGGAGTTCAAGTAACGTTGAATTATAAGAGTAACATCATCGAGTCCTACTGGGATGCCACTATCCGCCAATGCCTTGACATGCTCTTTGATGATAATTTCTTCTTCCGTAGTTAAAGCTGTGGGCCTACCAACCTTCTCAATGTGTTTATTTTTAATTTTGTTTTTGATTGTATTAATAGGTATTTGAAAATATTTACTAGCACCATACGCACTTAGTTCTCCTGATTTCACTTTTTCAAGACACTCTTGTAACTTTTCTGGCGGGTAGTTAGATCTTACACCATACTTTCGGGTACCAGGTTCTGAAGTCAGCTTCTTTCTGGGCATCGCGACTTGTAACTAAAAAATAATATATAAATAAATACCTGTACTTATTAGGTTACCTTTACTGTCTAAATACGTTAATCGCGGAAAGCCAAAATATGTGCAAAGAAATACTTATAAAATACTGTGTCAAAGTTACCCTGCATAAAAATTAATAGGTTACAAATGGTAGGGGTAACTTTGCCAGTGTCAAAGTTACCCAGATATTGTTCAAAATACGTATGTTCACTTAAAAGCGTGAAATTAGAAAATTAGACGTATTATTATGCAAATGTTAGATGAGAATAGAATAATTCAATTACAAATGGCTCTATATCACATCTCACTTACCTTTGTAGGGAATTTCTTGATTAAAACAGTGATCTTACGGTATATCGTTTATTAAAAATATTCACAACTTAAGTACAAACTTTAGTCACACAACGTATACCCATACCAGTCTGCCAAAAATATAAAATCTACCAATCATAGAACAATCTACTTGGGATGATGTTCGGCGACCGCTAGCACCCATCTCTTTCTTGCACGCACGTTGTGTATGGCGTCGCCTTCTCGCACAGTATAAAAGTAGCGGTCCGCTGCCGGCGGCCGCCAGTGCCCAATGAGTCTCAACGCTGGTATGTCGTCTGTTTACTTCACAAGCGCGACATGACAAAAATGTATACTATGTGGTTCCCACATCACTCCCCCCCAAGCGAAAGCGTACCACGGGTTTCACGATTCTTCCACATGATGTTTTCTGTGGCTGGATTGATTGCTTTGGAGTGCTGTCGTCTGTATACGTTCCGTCTTCATCTATAATGTAGGCCGGTTTGAGTCTATCCAGTGATATCGTTGACGTGCGTGTTGGTAGCTTGATTTTATAAAACTTATCATAGCGCTTGATAACTTCATAAGGGCCTTCGTACGGTGGAGTGAGCGGCGCACGGACTGTGTCGTTGCGGACGAAAACATGTGTGCAGGTAGCGAGATCTTTATGAATGAATGGCTTCGCGCAGCTGTTTGGTTGAGTGTTTGTTTTTATTGATGACATCGTTTTCATTAGTTCTCGAACGTAGTCGTTATCGTTGATATTTGTTTTTGTAGGCGCGATGATATCAGATGGTAAACGTAGCGTCGCTCCGTAGGTCATCATTGCTGGGCTCATGTTGTTGACGCGTAAAGCAGTGCGTAGGCCTAACAGTACCGTAGGTAGATCTTGAGTCCAGTGCGTAGTGTTTCCGCGGGCCGTTAGCGCTGCTTTCAGTGTTCGATGCCATCTCTCAATCTGACCATTGGACTGGGGGTGGTATGCCGTTGTGCGGATTCTTGTAATACCTAATTTCTTCATTAGAGATGTAAACAATTGTGACTCGAACTGGCGGCCTTGGTCTGTTGATATTCTTAAGGGACAGCCGAATCTGCATATCCAGTTCTCGTACAGTGCTTTCGCGACATTTTCAGCCGTGATGTCGCGTAGAGGAACTGCTTCCACCCACTTGGTGCAACGGTCAATGATAGTCGCACAGTAGCGGCAGTCTTGCGATAGTTTAAGTGGTCCCACGAGGTCGATGTGTATGTGTTCGAAGCGCTCTGATGGTGGGAACTCGCCCAGTGGAGTTGTAACGTGGCGGTGTACTTTTGCTCGCTGACAGCTGATACACGTTCTCGTCCAGGTGGCAACGTCTCTGTTGATGTGAGGCCAGAAGAATTTCGAAGACATCAGCTTGCGTGTAGATCTAACACCCGGGTGACATAAATCGTGTTGCGCTTTGAATGCTACAAAACGATGTGAGTCAGGTAAGTATGGTCGCGGTGTCCCAGTCGATGTTTCACACGTAATAGGTCGGCGTGCGCCAGGCAGCATGAGGTCAGTGAATTTTAGGTTTGCTTGCGTTCTCAGCTGTTTCAGTACTGTGTCGCTGTGTTGTTCTTCTGCTAGCTTTTCATAATCTATGACGGTGGGGCATTGTATGTTTTCGATGCGTGATAATGCGTCGGCCACGGTGTTTTCTTCGCCCTGTATGTACTTTATGTTTGTGCAAAATTGGCTAATAAAGTGTAGTTGTCTCTCGCGGCGCGGGGTGTCGCTGTTGCTTGCTTGGCGTGTGAGTGCGTAGGCAAGCGGTTTGTGGTCTGTGTACACGGTGACATTGTCGACAAGTTTCCTCTTGTGTAAGTCGACTAGTAGTTTGAAGTAACGAAGGAAATCTGCACCCAAGATGGAGGTTTTAACATCTGCCACGACGAACTTCCAGATGTAACTGCGACGGAGACCGAGGTTGAGCTTGATTGTCTTCTCACCATATGTTTTAATCGGAGTGTTGTTTGCGGCGTATAATCTGTAGGCGCTTGCGGTCTTGAGCTTCCTCTTGTTCGTTGCAGCTAGTACAGATATATCTGCGCCAGTGTCCACAAGGAAACGTTCTTTGGTATCACGATCGAAGACGCAGAGGCGGTTGGTAATGTTTGCGACACCGACGTCCGCCGCGGTCGATGTCGAAGTTAGTTTAACGGCGACGATTGTTGCTTTCTTCGACAACATGGTGATTCACAGCGCCGTGCTTTGTCACCGTAGCGATGATGGTATTTGCACTCCCACGTTGGATCGCCGGGTTTCACTGCTGACCTGTTTCTTGGCCGGGAACGTGAACGCGAAGGAAACCGTCGCGTATACCGCCGTGTTGAACGCCCGCGTAACTCAGCGACTTCAAGAGACAGTCTTTCTATTTGTTTATTCAACACTTCTATCTGCGCCGACACCATGGAATCGCTCGATGTTGACACTGCGGCAACGGTTGCAGGCTCGGAGAATTCTACCATTTTGTCAGCCATGGCAGCGAGGGTGTCTAACGATGACTCTGTGTTCACTGACAGCACAATACGGACTTGAGCGGGTAGGTGATTTAGCCACTCGATTCGCAGCCCCTCGTCGGTGATCATTCCACTCCCGAGTTCTCTCATTTTCCGCAGCAGCTGTGTGGGCTTTTGGTCACCCAATTCTAGTCCAAGAAGGAGTTTCTGGAAGTTTCTTACATCAGATTTTTCGTAAACTGTCAGTAGTCGATTTTTCACTGTGAGATATTTATCCGTTGCGGGTGGGTTGTACAAAATGTCGGTGAGATGTTGGAGGTCGGCACCTTGTAGCTGTTGCAGCACATAGCGATACTTTTGTTCGTCGGAGGTCTTTAAGGGGTCCACGACGGCTTCAAACTGTATAAACCAGGCTCGTGGAAGTTCTCTCCAGAAGGGCAGCAGCCTTGATTGTACCGACACTGCAGCCAGGTCGAAGTCCGTTTTTGTTTCTCTGCTGGGTCCATCTGTGTTTCCTGTAGCCATTTCTTTCTCGGGGTCACCAATTGTAGGGAATTTCTTGATTAAAACAGTGATCTTACGGTATATCGTTTATTAAAAATATTCACAACTTAAGTACAAACTTTAGTCACACAACGTATACCCATACCAGTCTGCCAAAAATATAAAATCTACCAATCATAGAACAATCTACTTGGGATGATGTTCGGCGACCGCTAGCACCCATCTCTTTCTTGCACGCACGTTGTGTATGGCGTCGCCTTCTCGCACAGTATAAAAGTAGCGGTCCGCTGCCGGCGGCCGCCAGTGCCCAATGAGTCTCAACGCTGGTATGTCGTCTGTTTACTTCACAAGCGCGACATGACAAAAACGTATACTATGTGGTTCCCACACCTTGTTGGCAACCAAAATCAAAGAATATCCAAAAAGTTATTCACTCTATAACAAAGTCAAACTCGCGCGCTAAATTCAGAAAAAAGTTTTGACATTACAACTCTGTTTGACAGCTTTTTTTTTAAAGGTGCGTTTACGAAGCTAGTTTAAAAATGCAAATCTAAAATGAGTATACATAAATTGTGTTGGTATCATACGAAAAAAAAATCTAAACTAGTTCATGGTCCCCCTGTCAATGTTACCCGAACGAATCAAAGTTACCCAGATTGACTGTACCAGATAATGCTGAAGACTGGAAAAAGATCGCAAAAGACTTCCAAGACCAGTGGGATTTTCCGCATTGTATTTCAGCGCTAGATGGAAAACATGTACTTATAGAGGCACCAATCAACACTGGCACAGATTTTTTCAATTACAAAGGAAGTTTTAGTATTGTACTATTTGCTGTAGCAGATGCAAATTACTTTTTAAAATTTATTGATGTTGGTTGTCAAGGCAGGATTTCGGACAGTGGAGTATTTCAAAACACTCAACTATATACAAAGATAATTAATCAGGAGCTGAATTTGCCTGCCTCAGAACCTTTACCAGAACGAAATAAAGCATTGCCTTATTTCTTCCTTGGTGATTCTGCTTTTGCTCTATCTGAAAGTCTGATGAAACCATATCCTGGTAAAACACTCCCTGCGGGCTCAAGAGAAAGAATTTTCAATTATCGCTTAAGTAGAGCGCGTCGTGTCATAGAAAATGTGTTTGGAATAATGGCATCAGTATTTCGAGTACTAAGAAAACCCCTACTCGTTGAGCCAGATAAAGCTGCCGTTATTGTAGTGACAATATGTCATTTACACAATTTTTTAAGAGAGAATTCCAGTAATTATATAACTTCAAATGAGATAGATACGGAAGTTGATGGACAATTACGGGAAGGGTCCTGGAGGCATGACTCAGAAATGACTTCATTTCGACCTATAGTAAACACAGGTCGCCGTTCCGCCAAACAAATAAAAGAAATAAGAGACGAACTGGCCGATTACTTCATGAATGAAGGTTCGATTCCGTGGCAGAACCAATATTCTTAAGTGTAGTGTAAGTGTCAAAAAACAATTGTACTAATCAAAAATATTTTACTACCAGATGGTGTCAAAGCCTGACCACTTCGTCTTTATCGCTTCAACCCTGCAGTGTTCCTACCATAAAAATCTTTATCTTACCATAAAAAAATTGACATGAAAACACAGGTTTCCATGATACAAGGTTTGTTTGGCAACTAATTGTCAACTATGACATATAGTTGCCAGACAGAAAACCGGCCATGCCGAAAGGGACAAAAGAAAAGTCATGCGTCACTTTCATACATTACTTGATTTGTATTGAACTATCACTTTCTAACAATATCGTGACGTAATCACTATCCATCTGGTAGTAATATATCTATGGTACTAATATATCATTTAACGGGTCTAAATCGTGTATAATTTTTTATTAAAAAAGGTATGTGACCTTTTTTAATAAAAAAATATACACGATTTAGACCCGTTAAATAATATATTAATATGAATAATAATCGTGAAAGTTTAAAGAAATTAAAACTTTGTACTTACAGTATTAAGCGATTCCCTAGGTTTGTCGCGATCTAGTAAAAAAGAAAATGCTTCATATGCAAACCACGAACTTTGATATATCTGCGTTGCACCTGAAAAAATATATATTCGTAAATTATTTTGTAATACCTACTTAAATAAATAAATAAAATAACAAGTGGTCTTGATTTTTACCTTTTCCCGTTCCTTTGCTTTTATTAACTTTGGTTTTCTCACGTCTAAAGCCAGATAACAGTATAGATATTTTACTTTTACATAAGTCGGGTTCAGTGTTTAATGCTTCGCCAATTATCTTCCAGGCGTCTCCTTTTAAATTCTTTTTCTTGTAGTTTTCATCTCGTGGGTCCCATAAAACATTATGTTTACGGTATTCTTCTATGAGCTGTAGACATTTTTCATCGGACCACTCCATGTTCGCGAACTTAACAAACACGTAGTGACACGCTCGCGTCCACGAACAAACTGCGCTCCCCTTTGAGATCGCGCAAAAAACCGCTTCCCGAGCGCTTCGCCGTGCTCCGATCGTGCTCCAGTCGCGCTCCGCGAGCACGACGTATCCATTATGTTTGGTTTGCGGAGCGGGCGCGTTCGCAAACCAAGGCAAACCTAAGTGGATACCCGGCTTAATGCAATTATATTCTGAGTCGAGGTTTGTTCTAAACTTTCTGATGGTCAAAATTTAATTAAATCATGTTATTTCGCCAAAAAACGGAAATGTATTAGCCATTTCTATTTACCCAGGAATCGGGGTCATTAGATATGACATAAGGGGTTAATAGAAAAAATCAGTAGGGTTGTCGCTCATTCATACTAATATAATAAAGCTGAAAGAAACTCTGTTTCCTACTATTTCGTAGCTAACTTGCTGAACTAATCTAGGTAGGTATAGGCATACCTAGCTTATTTTTATTGGCATTTAGATAGAAAATAAAACTGTATTTAACATATAATCAGTCTTTTATTAATTGCACATGAGATATATAATGATTACCTATCATTTTGGATAAGCAATTAAGTAAGTGTGTAATATTAGTCACAATGCGTAATTTTTTTTTGATGAATTAAATGTAATTAATCCGAATCATCCATTAAATCTTGCAATATTTCAGAATCATTTTTATAATAAGATGGTCTTCTTGAAGTTATAGTTTTCAACCCGCTTGTACTTGGTTGTAATGGAGTATTTGTAGAAATGGGTTTGCATTTATATAATTTTATCTTATTTTCCATGTTAATATTTGTAAATTTTTCATTAGCAACAATTTTTATCTTCTTATTTTTAAAATGAGTTTCAACTAGTGCATTCTCTGTAAGTACATCTTTACTGACTTTAGTTGTTTCATATTCAGTATTTAATTGTGCAGACAGCAATTCTTCATGTATATTTTCTATGTCTTCCATTTGTTGCGAATAGTTGACTTGAGACGGCTGAATCTCAACTTCTTCACCAATAAATAAAATGTCTTCAAACACAACAGGCATTGTTTCTATATCAGCAACTTCTGTTATAGGCATTGTTTTTATATCACCAACTTTTGTTTTATCTCCTTCGGTTTCATTGATTTCTTGGGTAAGCTTTTTAGTCCTTTTACCTTTTCCTTTGCCTTTCTTAGTTTTTATGTATGTTATGGTAGTTTCATTGGTTTTGCTTTTCTTTATATCTTCAACATTGTCTTCCTCTGTTTCCACATAGTTTTCAGTTTCAGTACCGACACTTTTGCCAGGAATCACATCTAATTTTCTTTTTCTTTTCGAATCACTTATATTTATTGTGCCATATCTCATTTCTTTTAGAATGTCAAGAACAGATTTTTCCACAGCATCTGCTTTTGTTTCAGTATTGTTTTCTTCTGGTAATCTACACAGAACCTGATTTTCGTCAATGGGCCATATACCTGCTTTCCTGAAACCTGCCAATATATTAACCTCAGCATTTTCTTTGAGGTCGCACATAAGTTTTTTCAGTAGTTTTGGAAAACATCCCTTTGGGACAGACGCTTGACAGTTTCCGTCAGTTTTCTTCCATTTTACAAGAATGTTGCGCCACGCAATCTTCATGGGACGAAAGAAAGCCACATCCAGAGGCTGTGTAAGGTGCGTACTATTTGCTGGCAGGAAAACAAAGGTAATGTCTTCGTCATGACACAATTTAATCACATCTAACGATAGGTGGGAGGATAGATTATCACCTATAAGACACTTTTTCCCTTCTTTACCTCTAAAATAAGGCAGAATAATCGATTTTACCCAATCCTCAAAAATATTGGCATCAAACCATCCGCTTGCAGAACGATTGTACCTTGTTCCTGACGGCCCATGTTCAGTCCAAGTATCATACAGATTTTGAGCCTTATATACAACATATGGTGGCAATAATGTTCCGGCGGCGGTAGCAGCCATCATAACTGAAGTTGAAGCCTTTGAATGGTTCATCACTCTTTCGGGGTACTTTGTTCCACGTTTTGTTAGAATTTTCTTGCGACCCGGGTCGTCAGTTAAATTAGTCTCATCGTAATTCACTATATTACAAGGCTCAATGTTTGCCAATGAAATTTCTAACTCCCGAAAGTAGGCTCTTATTAAATCCGGCGAGACAGCTGCCCTATTTCTTTTGATATTCTGGCAATTTCTTTGAGAGATTATTTGTCTATTTCTTTTAAGAAAGCTCGCGACAAATTCTGGCCCAGGTAAATTATTTTTGAACTTGTGAACAGTTCTTCCTTGTTTATCCAAATATGATTTTACGAGGTATCTTAAATCTACGGCATCTAGAGGATATTCCCACTCTGCACAGACATTTATATATTTAATTATATATTATTCTTCCTCTTCCGATAAAATTGTCTGTCCACCTTGTTTTTTCATAGTCCTTGTACTGTGTCTATGTAATACTGACTTGTCCATGTTATACTTTTCAGCTATAATCTTCAACGATTTTTTCGATGTATTATATTCTTCGACAGCTTGTTCAATTACAGCCCGATCATACTTTTTGTATTTTTTCCCTCTTGGATCTGGTTTATATACACGGGGCATTATGAAACTGCAACAATAATAAAAAAAATTATGTAACAATGTAACTGAAATGTAATTATACAATTTAAAAAAGGTAAACGAAAAAGTTTAACTTAGTACTTTGAGAAAATAATTTGGTACATTGAATGAATAAAGTTAGGTGACAACCCTACTAGGCTTTTTTCTAATCACCCCATTTTCGTTTCTATTAAACCATTTTTCGTTTCTATTGACCTCTTACAGCGTATTTATTGACCCCATATTACGTATCTATTTACCCCTTTCCCGTCTCTATTTACCTCAAGTATAAGTAAAATCTACACATTATCATATTTTAACCTGTCTCAGTGAATTTAAATCAAAATTATACTTACTTGTATATAAATCTTGGTCCTGATGAACTAAGGAATATTATAAATACGTTTTTAACTTACAATATGTAGACTTTCCTAAGAAGTTTCACCAACTTATGCGGAGCTCAAATCGTAACAGTACGCCGGTTGACATTCAAACGTGCTATGTTTTACTTTCGCCTAACTTCACAGCAATCCGATGTTGCCATATCGTTAAAAAAATGTTGCCGTTTTGAAAATGACTAAAAAATAGTAAACATTTTCTTACAAAAAACTGGTTGATCTATGAAAAAACTGTCCTAGTTTTGTCTCTATTCACCCCGCGATTTCTATTCACCCCGTTTTACGGTAATAATATTTTTTTGATAGATTTAGATGAGTGATAAAATTTGGTATGAGATTTTATCAATTATATTTTAAAAAAAGGCTGAATCCTGAAAAAATACATGTGGGAAAACATAATCCCATTGCCTGCCTAGACGACGACGACTTTTTATCTATATACCTATATAAAATAAAAAACGATTGTCATTTTGATAGCATTTTTTACTGTTTGTTGTTCAAATGTAAAATGTAATGTAAGCACATATTCTTTATTAAAAAGAAAAAACATAAATACACAATAAACTATTAAAAGGGATTGAGTATGAACTAAAAAGTTTTATTCTTCGCCTGGATTTAATTACAATACAAGAAAAAAGAAACAATTAAAGAGAAAGCCACAAAAGCCATAATCCAGAAATTCTCAAAGAATTAATTGAGAATTTCTGGATTTTGATTTTGGTGGTACAATTTCATGCAAGGGGTAATACATAATGCTACCTTACAAATTTCGCATTCATATTTTGACCGTTTTTCTTGTTTTCTTGTGCTACAAAACCTGCACCGTTTGTATGTAGACAATGCTAAAAAATGACTTCCTCTTTGCCCTAAATCTTATTTCGTCCGGAACTCCAAAAACACCTCCTTTTTTGTTTTTATATACTACCCGATCTTGTTTCTTGTTTGAGAGGTGGTCCGATTTCAGACTTCTAGCTAACCGTAATCGGAAATCGCGATGTATGTTTTTACGATTTTGGTTATTGAGTTTATATAAAATATATGCGTTTATAATGGCACTCTCAAACAAGAACCAAAACATCCGGAACCAGGACTTTTCTGATCTGCGGCCAATTGAGTAAGAGCTTCGATAGTGATCAAAGTGATCCACACCACCCATACTCCTTGTGTACTCTGCGATCGTAGTAGGACAAAACATGTCTTTCTTTTGCCCGTTCTTTTGTGTTCTCTGGATCACTTCCACCTTGGTTGGGTTAACGGCAGTTGTTACGACAAAAACTTCTTTAGTGTCTTGCCATTTGACAACAGCACAAGGGTGGCAAAAGCGGTATGTAAACTCCCCAGGATCCAATTTATTTTCTTTGGCCTGTCTTCGTTCTTCAGGTGTTTTAGGTCGTGTTGGACACAAATCTTTAGGTAGGCCTTTTCGATTCATTCGTACTGTTCCTGTTGCCAAAATACCTCTATGATAAAGAGCTTCCATGAGAGCCAAAGAGGAGAAAAAATTGTCAAAAACCAAATGTGTGTTTCGTGGTAAATTCCTTCCAAGTTTCATTACAACTCTGTAACCTAATCCTTCCTCATTGGCTTCTTGGTCTTTGCCTGAGTAAATATCAAATTGATATAAATATCCAGTCTTGTAATCACAACGGCACCACGCCTTGAACCCTCTTTT
Source organism: Catocala sponsa (assembly GCA_963564715.1). Classification (NCBI taxonomy): domain Eukaryota; kingdom Metazoa; phylum Arthropoda; class Insecta; order Lepidoptera; family Erebidae; genus Catocala; species Catocala sponsa. The sequence continues at coordinate 5,186,272 of OY751346.1, read as the reverse complement.
GATGGGCTTGGCCGGCATGTACTGTTTCTTACTGTCGCGCCCTTTAAATTTGATCATACTTTCATCAACTGATTGGGATGCCGAATTGGTGGCATTTTCTTGAAAAGTCCTGTTGAGACAATCTAACAGGGGTCTTATTTTTTGCAATTTATTTGAAATGTCGCAAACATGTAGATTTTCTAAAATTTTCTTAAATCTCTTGCAAGTCATTGTACTACTAATCTCTACATTATTGTAAAAAGAATCTGCGCTCCAATAAAGCTCTATATCTGACTGAGGATTTATTCCCATTAGTATGATTATAGCTAGGAATGCTTTTAGTTCATTTACGTTGGTGTCACTCCAGAATTTGCTTTGTTTCATGCTCGCGTATTTATTTGTGTATTCAACAATCATTTGAATAATCTCATCTGGAAACAAGTTACTGAAATATTCAATGGGGAGACTCTGATGGCTATATGGTTTAGTAGGTTCTAATAACTTGTCAAAATTGTACTCGTTAAAATTTTCAACATGTGTAGTCCATGTTCTATCCCGTACTTGCAATTCAGCATAAGTTGGCATATTAGCGGGTAAGCTAGAGGATGGTGCAGGAAATCGAACACAAGGTGGCATTGCTTCGTTAATAGAAGGAGCAAGCATTTCAGGCTGAGCAGGTAAGTCAGGCAATGGTGCAAACAAAACACAAGGTGCCCTTTCATCGTCAACAGCAGGAGTAAGCACTTCAGGGTGAGCAGGTAAGTCAGGTAATGATCCAAACAAAGCACAAGCTGATTCTTCATCAACAGAAGGAGTAAGCACTTCAGGTAAGTCATGGGATGGTGCAGACAATGTTATACAAGGTAGAATTTCCTCATCAGGTGACTCTTCATAAGCTTGATGTGCATCATCGTCTAATATTTGTAATAACTGTCGGTTTGACATACCTTGAATTTCGTTCAATCTTGCATCGAATGGTTTTGGGACATAATCCAAATATGGGTCTTCATCTTCATAATTTTCTTCCTCTGATGAAAACATTTCGTTTAGTATATTTTCGAGCTGTTGATCGTTTATTACCTGAATAACAAAAAATACACTAAAGTAGACTGACAAATAGTGACGACAAAAGTTTACCACTACCCACATTTTATATTTCGATAAATGAGATGTGGGAGTAAATCCTAAATAAAACCCGTGGCAAAAACCTAGTATAAAATAAATATTTTAATTTACCGGGCAATGGACATAATAACTCCCGCAATAATTAGGCATTCACAGGCTTAGGTCATATGGTTCCCCACATGTTTTATTTAGTTATATCATGATATTTTAGAAGTTTTTACTTAAAATTAATGCACAAATCACTAGAAAAACTCAAATTCTACAACATATCAAAAAATTGTACGACTTACCTTTCTTCGATTGGCCATAATTATTAAAAATACGGAGCACTTGTCACGAAAATGTCCGTTTAGCGGCCGACCACAGATGAAATGGCTGCAAAAGTGACATTTGCGTTCCGTTCCACTTTATTTTTTTTTGTTATCATAAATAACATTTCTATATTGGCGTTTTTGACAGATTGTGGTAGATACTTTACCAAAACCTGGTAAAAACTCTCAAAAATCTAGGTGGGAAATGCTCAATCCATAGCCTGGTTAAGGGTTAAGAGATTTGAAAGCAGATGACTTGATTGTACAAAATCCCATACATTTTAAAACATTCATGAAATTAACTAATACCGACTTTGAATATTTATTGAATATTGTTGGGCCGAGAATAGTTAAAAAAGATACAAATTGCAGAATTGCAATTTCGCCACAAGACAGATTAGCAATAACATTAAAATACCTGAGTACGGGCGAATCATTCATTAGCCTTTGTGACGTGTTTAAAGTATCTCCTCAAATTATTTCATACATTATCCCAGAAGTATGCCAAGCTATAATCGATGGCCTTTCGGAGTATGTAAAGGTAACATTAAATGTTTATCTTTTGTAAATAAATCAAAATGATAATAAATATAAATGTAAATTTTAAATAGATGTATATTTTTTGTGCTGTTTGATTTAGTTCGAAGTATAATTTAGTTAATGTTCTTATTTTAGATTCCGAGAACTTCAAACGAATGGAAAAACGTTGCAGATCGATATCTGGATAGATGGAATGTTCCTAATTGCCTTGGATCAATGGACGGAAAACACGTAAAAATTCAATGTCCACCAAGAAGTGGAAGTGAATATTTTAACGATAAAACTTATTTCAGTATTGTACTATTTGCATTAGTGGATGCAGATTACAAGTTTTTATACGCTAATGTGGGATGTCAGGGTCGCATTTCAGATGGCGGTGTTTTTAATAACTCTGCGTTATGTAGAATGTTAAATAACAATTCTTTAAATTTGCCGGACAACAAACCTCTACCTGGGAGAAATGTACCAGTGCCATTTTTTTTTTTGGGTGATGATGCTTTTGCATTACAAACCCACATTATGAAATCTTACGATGGTAATCACACAAAAAGATCTCCCAAAAGAGTTTTCAATTATCGTATATGTCGAGGACGAAGAGTAGTTGAAAATGTGTTTGGGCAGTTAACCAGCAAATTTCAAATATTCAAGAGACCTATTCAGCTATGTCCACAAAAAACTGCTATAGTGACATTGGCCTGTGTACATTTGTTTAATTATATAAAAAAAAATATACAGCAAAACGAATATGATTCTGAAAATAATAACGGAGAAATCATACCAGGTGAATGGCGCACAGTAACTCCTGAAAATGATTGTTTTGTTGCCTTGCCGAGAGGGGTCAATACAAATCTGTGTCCTGAAGATACAAGGAACGAGTTGGTTGAATATTTTCTCTCAGATGTCGGAAGCTTAGAATGGCAGTATGATCAATGATCAATTTAATCAAAATCTAAATTTAAAGATTTAATAAAAAAACATAATAATGATAGTTACTTATATTTTAATTTGTGTTTACAATTAGTGACTCTTACTAAATCATAACATTTCAAAAGACAGATTTATTTCGTGATAACTTTTCTCATGCTAAGCTATATTTATTTCAAATTATAACAATATAATAAAGATCTTAAAGAAAGTAAATTATTTTTCATTTATGGATTTAAAAACGTTCTCTATATCTTGGCTGCTTATACGTTCACTGTTAAAACTTTCATCAAGCGCTACTGGTACCGAAGATTCAACTCCAGGAAGTTGCGAATGAGGGCTGTTGATGGGATATAGAGGTGAAGGGATTGTATTTGGCTGATTATCAGGATTTGTGGTGGTAGAATGCTGATGATCCGGGCTCGTAATAGAAGAATATACAGACGATGAGCGGTTAGAAGGATATGCATTTGGCTGATCATTTGGAGAACCTGTATAGTACCCTGGATGACTACGGGAGCTAGAGGGTCTTGCGTAATCTGCATACATATCTGTCTGATATCCAATTTCGGTTTCAAAAATAATGTTATTAATTCGATGTTTTACTATTGCATTTGTTGATTTATCCATTTTTCTCAGTTTTGCTGCAATATATTCTCCAAAAAGAGTGTCTTCATCTTTTTCTTGTGTTTGATTTTGTCGATCGGAGACAGATTTCATAATATTCAGAGCTTGTGAAATCATTTCATTGTTTATATTTTTTCTGGGACGTTTAATCGTGTCATCGGCAAATGAATGAGATGAATCATTTTGCTGGGGTTGTACAACACTGCTCTCGTTTGATGTCTCCTGAAATTAAAATATTTTTAATCTGTTGTATTGTGTTACATAGAAAGTAAAGATAATGCACGGTCAGCACTTTTGAACTTGTTTTGTTATGTACAATAAAACATTTTGGATAAAAAAAAATGAAACCGACTTCTAAAAAACACAAAAAAGTATAAAATAACTTTTCTTATTACTATATTTATATTATTTTTATTTATATTACTATATTTTTCTACATATTATGAAAGTATTATATCAAATGGATTATTATAATTATGTACCTTAAACATCGAGGTAAATAAATAATGCAACTTACATGAAAATCTCGAAAATGGCTCGTTAAATCCAATTAGTAGGTATATTATATAACATAGATGTTTGTCAAAAATCTCATCAAATAAATGATGATTACAAAATAATTATTTATTTTATTTTGAAAATATTTGCCTCGTAATGTTTTCGTCGTCTTCAGTTTGTATTGAAGAAGTTAAGAGTAGTAGTAAAGAAGTTAATACAAAAAATACAAAAGTTGTGATTTAGTTTTCCAAAATGATTTAAAACTACCTAAAGATAATAAGTACGAATAGTTTAACTAAAGGTGTATACGATTTAACATAATAGGAAAACCCACCAAATACCTATGATGTTAAATAATTATGCGTACGTATGACAACCCTCGTGCGTCGCAACTTTGCCACGATTTTTACCCGCGCGATAACGATGTCTAGTTATGAGGTAACAAACATAAAAAGATAATTAGTACATCATCCACATAGCAGTAATAAAAAAAATGCTCACAAAATAAAAAGTACTGAACCAAATTGGATGAAATTTTTATGGGACCAATTGGAAGGTGTACTCTTTCAATCAAAAGAAGAATTTTCAAAATCGGTCCAGGCGTCTTTGAGAAATCGGGGAACATACATAAAAAAAAAATTAAAAAAAACCGGCCAAGTGCGAGTCGGACTCGCGCACGAAGGGTTCCGTACTCGTCGTAAGGGTTACGTATCTATCTTAATATTTTAATTTTTTTTTAATTTTTTTTTTTAATTTTTTAGTATTTGTTGTTATAGCGGCAACGGAAATCCATAATTTGTGAAAATTTCAGCTTTCTAGCTATCACGGTTTATGAGATACAGCCTGGAGACAGACAGACAGACAGACAGACAGACAGATAGACAGTCAGACAGACAGACAGACAGACAGGGGAGGCTTAGTAATAGGGTCCCGTTTTACCCTTTGGGTACGGAACCCTAAAAAAGATTACGACGAATTGAGAACCTCCTCCTTTTTTTGAAGTCGGTTAAAAATAATAAATGCATTTTTACTTACAGTATCGATCGTGGCAGTAGGAGTATTCTTGTTTTGCAAAAAAACTAAATGATTTATATGCAAACCACTTGCTCTGATAAACACAATCTGTACCGCTACCCGACTTTTTTGAGTCAGTCACTTTTTTTTCTCTCTACAATACTGACTTGTCAACTTTTTAATTTTTCTTTCTATTTCTGATACATTTGTATTAAAATGGTTTGCTATTTCATTTAATGAGTCGAAACGCTTTGGTCGACTTTTATGATCTGGGTGTTTTGGATTCCACAATACCTCCTTCTCATGATAAAGATTAATTAACGTAAGACATTTTTCGTCGTTCCACTCCATGTCGTAAAAAAAAATACAAGCACGTCACTACAGGTCGAGCGTCGCCGGGCAACTGAGCGCAGGCGTACCCAAGCCGCCAACATGTCGGCGGGAAACACGCGCGGGCGCATGTTGCCGACATGATTCTTTTCATACAGGCCGCCGGGTTGTGTCGCCGGGCTTTGTCGGCGGCCCGGCGGGCTCAGTGTGTATTGCGCTTAAAACCTAGAATAATTATGTCTAGACCTAATTTCCGATAGATAAAACAGATACCAATAGATAGGTCTTATCGTGCCCTACGCGGCAGTTTTTGTACCATCACGCTAACTAGTATAGTTCCGTAGATATAAGCAGAAATGTGTACCATAAATAATTAAAATAAACTTGTGGACCGAGGTTTCTGGCCGGCTCTCGTTACGGTAAAGATTAGAGGTACCTACTTAAGCGGTACAGTATCGATCGACCGCAGGTGCTCAAGAAACGGTCGTATCCCAGTAGGGTAAATGACCCAATCATTGGCACTTTAAGACCTATATCAAGAGTGATTTAATTTTACATAGTATTTATAGTACCCAAGTCGATTTTTATTCAGGTTTGATATTTGCCATATTATCATTTTTTTATTTTTACGTTAACAACTTCCCTGTCCAATGAGTCATATATACGTGTCTACACCCAGCGGGATCCCCTATCTGAGAGACTTATGAATGATGCAGAGAATTAGATCTGGATATGTTCTACTGAATTATGCTGAAAACAGAATTTGTTCCGTATAATAAACGGAAATATAAACTTTTCTAAACGACCTCCAGCCAGCGGGATACTTACTAAAATTAAGTTTGGGGAGGTATAAATTGGTACTAACTTTTAGTTCTGTATTTATTCTGTTTAGCAAAACAAAAAACATACTTCTAAAGCGGTCTACACACCAAAGCCGCTGACCCGGCGGCACAGCCCGGCGGCTTAGTGCCGGCGGGTTAACCCGGCGGCTTCAGAATGTCCAAGCCGAACGACTTTGCCGGCGGCACGACAGCCGCGGCATGTGGTGTTCTAGTAATTGCCAAATAGTCGTAGAGATTGGACGTGTGTGTACGAATAATTCAGAAGTAGTATTTTCAGATTGACATGGAGGAGGACGATAACAGTGATTTAATAATAGCAGTTTGTGGAGTTATTATCGGTGGATCCCTCAACACACGAAAGTGTTGGGTTAGGCCAACTTTAATAAAAGATCAGTGTCTTAAACACAGCTCCATAAAAATCTCTTATTCTATTTAATCGGAAATAATCATTCTAGAAATATCCTTACAGTGAAAACGAAGACTTCTCGCTTAGTACATAGATCCATAATATAGATATTATACCCTTGCACCAACATCGCCAGACTGGTACTCATCTTCTAAAATCTTCATAATTTCTTCAGCATTATTAAAGTAATTTAAACTCATTTCCGAACCTCTTCGGCTTGGGATCGGAGCTGCATTTGGAGTAAAAAACAGTTTGGGTTTTTTTGTTGTGCACACCATATTTTTATGTTCTGTCTTCTTTTTCTTTGTAAGAATACGATTCGATGTAACTATTTCGTCAGATAATATTTTGACCTTAAACTCCTTTATAGCCTCTTTTTTGTTTACTTGTTGAATGCTGACATCTTTGTCTACATTTGTGTCTTGTTCCGTTTCTGTCTGTTCTATCAAAATTTCTTCTCTTCCAACTAATAGATCATCCTCTAAAACAATAGGCATCGATTCTATATCCTTGTCAAGAATCTCATTCATAGTGGAAGTGCTAGCACTACTGATTGATGGATTTAGAGGTATTTGTGTATTTAGGGACAAAGGAATAAATTTTTCAATAACGCGACTGTTTGAAGATTGCGGTTTGGACTTTTTTCCTAATCCTTTTTTTTTCTGCACTGATACAATATTGCTTGTAGTTTGTTGCTCATCTTCTTCGGGTCTATTTTCACTATTTAATTCATCCGGACACACACTTCTACCAGCTACAACATTTAATTTCTTTTTCTTCTTTGGTTCAGTAATATCCAAAGTTCCATAACGCATTTCTTTTAAATACTTCACAAATGACTCGTTCACAGCATCTTGGGCAGTCTCATCAATTTCGGCATTTGGAAGGCGAGATATGACTTCTTCACTATTTAAAGGAACAATACCAGTTTTTTTAAAACCAGAACGTATATTGGATTTAGCGTTAATATTAAGCTGATTGATCAATAGCTTCAAAAGGCGAGGAAAACATCCCTTTGGAATGGAGCTTAAATTCCGTCCATCAGTTTCTTTCCACTTCTGCAAAATACTCCGCCATGCCTGTTTCATAGGTCGGAAGAAAGCCACATCTAGTGGTTGGGTCAAATGAGTGGAATTTGGTGGCAAAAACACAAAGTGTATGTCCTTGTCATTAAATGCGCTGAAAGATGAGACGATAAGTTGTCACCTATAAGAAGTTTTTTACCGGTTTTTTTGTCAAAATATGGAATAATGACATTTGTGATCCAATCACTAAAGATTTCTCCATCAAACCAGCCAGATTTCGACCTGTTATAGCAGGTTCCTTTTGGGCCATTTTTTATCCAAGTATCGTAAAGGTAGGTTGACTTATACACTACATAAGGCACCAATAGTTCTCCTTCAGCGTTTGCTGCAATCATCAAAGATGTACACCCTTTTGAAAAATTCCGGACCCTTTCTGGATACTTACATCCACGCCGAACGATGACTTTTGGTCGCCCAGGGTCATCTGATAAATTTGTTTCGTCGTAGTTGACTATGTTAGAGTGAGGTACGCCTTCAAGTGACTTTTCTAGTTCTGCAAAGTAGGTTTTCATCATTTCAGGGGACACTTCTGCTCTCGAACGTTTGATGTTTTGAGATATCCCCTTTGATATTTTGTCACTATGTCGTTTCAGAAAGCTCTCAACAAAATCAGGCCCTGGATAGTTGTTTTTAAACCTTTTCACAGTAATGTTTGATGCATCAAGATACATTTTAACAATATATCTTAAATCGTTTTGGTCCAGCGGATAACCCCAATCCGCACAAATATTTAATTTTTTTACAATAAAAGCCTCGGCCTCTGGCGTCATTGCCGTTTGGCCACCATGGGGTTTCACCGATTTGTTATTGCGTCCCTGTAAAACTGAATATGAAATTCCATATTTCTCAGCAATACGTCGTATCGATGTGTTTCCAGCTGATATGTCTAGTAAAGCTTGATTAATTATGGCTACGTCATGTTTTTTAAGAGATTTCGCTCCCGGTTTGGGTCGATAATTTCTAGGCATATCTGTAGACAAATAAAATATATTTCGTAAATATAGGTACCTATTTAAGCACGCGTACTAACTCACCAGGATAATATTGTAATATATATATATATATATATATTATACATAGGTATATTAGTGCCCACACTTATGTATGGAAGTGAAAGTTGGGTATGGCAAAAGAAGCATGAGAGCAGAATAAATGCTGTAGAAATGAGAGCGTTGAGAAGCATATGTGGTGTGACTCTGAAAGATAGAATAAGAAATAGTGTGATTAGAGAGAGATGCGGCATGAAAGTTGATATAGTTACAAGAATAGAAAAGGGTATGTTAAGCTGGTTTGGACATGTAGAAAGAATGGACGAGGAAAGACTGACTAAGAAAGTTTATAAGGCTAGTGTGAATGGAACAGTCGCAAGAGGAAAACCTAGGCGAACGTTTCTCGACCAGATCGGAGGCGTCCTGGACAAAGGCCAGGTTAAGAGCTCCTTGAACCGACGGGCGTGTATGAGGAATGTGATGAAAGTGAATGAAGCCAGAGAAGTGTGTCAGGATCGTAGCAAATGGAAATCCGTAGTCTCTGCCTACCCCTCTGGGAAACAGGCGTGAATCTATGTATGTATGTATGTACATAGGTATATTTTTTATAATTTGATTTGCAATCTGTAATGGCTTAAATTTAAAAATAAAGTAGGTAAAAATAAAAAATCATTATTATTTTGTAATGATGACCTAGGAAAGGACTCAAAAAGTTATAATTAATAAACTATTTTATTTTATTGTTGTATTTAAATAGACCTAGTCATTACCTAGGATAGTTAGCATTAAACGTGTCGACAACCCTAATAAAAAAAACCCCTTCGCCCCTTTCTTGACCCTGTACACCCCATTCTTGAGTCTGTTAGCCCCACAAGTGATTCTGTTGCCCCCTTTCTATGACCCGCTTCACCCCTCAGGTGACCCTGATAACCCCAAAAATCTAAGTAATTGCCTTAAATAAGTTTTTCTCCAATTATGCAGGAAAATAATACACAAATTCACTCACCTATGCGTTTTTACAATAACCCAAGAGACAAGGTTTGCTTAGAACCGGGTTATATCGCCGAAAAATCACAGAAACCAAAAAAAAAACGAAATTACGCGGAACCAAAATACGAGAGTTTTGAAGTGGGTTTTTTAAACCGTTTTTTCTTCCATTCTACTTTGTCTATGAATCGTGTGGTGCCATTTCATAAAAATTCAAAACCTTCTTTGCTCAAGTCAGTTACCTGACCACAGATAAACTAAGTTTTAAAGCCAGAAAATGAACGTGAACAAAATTAGACTACATGATTCTGTTCCCCCCTAGGACCCGCTTCACCCCATTTTACGGTAGTTCATCTTTTCATTAAAATTTAGTACCTCATTGGTACCTCAACATATGTTTTTCTTAAATTTTTTCGATAAGCCAAAAAAAAGTTACACCTAGAAGAAATTTTGCATGTAATCTGGAGCACGTTGATTTCACCTAGTTGTAGGCGTTATAATTAGTTCATCTTTTCATTAAAATTTAGTACCTCATTGGAACCTCCACATATGTTTTTCTTAGATTTTTTCGATAAGCCAAAAATAAGTTACACCTACAAGAAGTTTTGCATATACAGGGTTTTTCGCGATTACCATTTTGGTCCCATGGAGAAAATTGTTCAGTCTGATGGTCTGTACTACACCCTTAAATTTGGCTGGTCTTTGAAAAATAACCCTGTATAATAATGTTTATTTTTGTACTAAGAAAATTACCGAAAATAAATCATAACACACATAAATATTACGTATATTTATTCATTGATTGACACATTAATATTTTTTTGCATATAAATAACAGTGTGCATACATTTTGTTTTTACTAATTGTGATTCTACTTGACATGTCGTCGTAACATTGCCATTTGGACCCTCTGCGGCAATGTGATTTGTAATGTCCCACGCCTTTCTGTGTCGGAGGTGGTACAAATTCTATAACAGACAAAAGGTGGTACTCTATTCCTTTTAATGTTATATTTTTAGGTAAATCATTAATGCAAATTTCGACGTCAGAATTGGGCTCAAAAGCAGCAATATCTTTCAAATTATAATCTAAGCACCTTATGCCTTGACAACCAGAAAGTCTACAACTCGACATATTTCTGTCACTGTTTAGCATTGAATTTGCAGACTCACTTAAGGTGTTTTTGTTAAAATCAAGTGGCAAAAAGGCACATTTCCTACTAACTTGGTTTAAAGGACAGTCCACATTTGTACAGGATTCTTTTATCTCTGCACTGTATATTTTTTCTAACAATATTTTTTCAAATATATGTATATGCAACATTGCATTCACAGTTCACGTAAACTTTATCACTATCATATACTATTTCAAAATATTTTTTTAATATATCTGAACGAAGTTTGTAAACGTTTTCCGTATCATTGTCTATAATCATCTTTATAAATTTATAATATTCATCATCATTGCTTCTTATGATCCTATTTAACGTGTATTCATCAACAACTCCAATGGCAATCGCTTGTGCAACTGAATCAAAAGCGCAGGTATTTGAGATGATAGTATTTTTATCTGCAAACGGTGTAATAGAACCATTTCTCAACAAAGTTACCTTAATCATTTGTTTTCCTATCTTTGTTTTCTGCTGTTTTTTCTTTGTAGCTAAACCTCTCCAGTTTTCTATCAATGAAGGCGTATCAGAAAAAACAGATTCATCGGTTATTCCTTTTGCAGCATTATTAGTATTCGTTCTTTTTTTCTTACTGATGATATTATTTTTCTTTTCAGTTGGCTTTCTCCTTTTAACACCTTGTTTTAATGTACTGTTAGCTGTTTTTAATTGTCCCGAAATAGATTCTGAATGTGTTGCAATAAATTCATCTACACGATATCTGTCTGTTTTCGTGCTTATCTGACATAAGTATCTTTTCAAAATTTTAAAATAACTTTCGACATTTGACGAAGTAGGGACTGATATTTCCGAATCAAAAGTTCTTTTCATTATATTTGACCATAGAGGGAGCTGTCCCATTAGCCGCGTTAGCGTTGTTAGAAATTCTGGAAAGTAAAATAAGTTATCGTGTGTTTTACAATCACCATCGGTAAGAGTAAGTAATAACTTTTCGCGTTCTATAGCATCCTGAAACCATTTAGGACCTTTACTTGTAACAAAATGTCGTTTATTATCATCACTGACTTTTAATTCGGTCTCAGCAAATAAAGATTTGTAGTCATCTGACACTTGCGACAATTTAGTAGTATCCTCTATTTCGATTTCAGATTCGGAGGTGTCTTGAAAAGAGGTCAATCTTTTTAATCGAATCTTAGCTTCTTCACATCTTGTTAACAATGCTTGTTCATCTTGTCCATCATATTTGTTAAGACAAACTGTTATCATATCAATTACAATTCTTTTCACTACATCGTAATCTTCGCAGCGTTTGACTTCTTGTAAACATTTAATATAAAAGAATTTTACCCTCTGGTCTATGTGTTTGAAGCAAGAAAGGTTAAAAAGAATTTTAATAAAGTGGCTAGTGTCGATACGAATGAAGCACTCGCCAGGTATTTGCTGTTTCGTTTCTAATTTGTTGTAACAGTAATTAACGTACTCTGCCGTAGATTTAAATTTTGTAAATGATTTTACTACGGCCCCAATTAATGCCGAGGCATCATCAACGATGACTTCATTCGGAGTAGCATTATTTTTACTGTTACACCAAGTGTCAAGCCATTTATATATCGCGTCCAAAGTATGACTATCTGATATCATGTGTGTTATCGGCACGCTACTTTCATTGTAAACGGACATCATCACGCATGAATATAAAAACATCTGTTTAGTCAATATGAGATCTTTGTTTGCTCCAAATGGTTTGAAGATACTTCCTGTGGCGTCGATACTTAACACAGTTCTTTCAGTTTTTCTATAATCCCTATAGTATTGTTCTTGAACAAGAGACCAATAGTAAATACAAAAAGGAAATACTGATATGAATCTAATAAGTGTATCGTAGGGAGGTAATCGTGTCATAATCCATAAAGCATTTATCGGATTAGGATCGTAATATGAACTTTTTCGATGTTCATATTTAATTTGTTTTAAGCAACCTATTGTAGGTAAGTGACTCGGTTCTGGATCATTAACGTCTATTATAAGATCACTCAATCTATTTCGAACCGTTACAGCATATTCCGACTTTAATTGTTCCCTAAGCTCACAGCGTTTTATGGGTGAAAGCTTAATTTTTTTTGCTAAATTGTGTTTGAATTCTTCATCAATGTCGCGTATGGTACAAATGCAATGAACGATTTTATCAGTTGGCCAATTAATTATAACTTCTATCTTTGATTTGCACTGCTTACAGGAACCAAAACACTTCACATTCACTTCATTTTTAATTGAGTAGTTTTGAAATGTCCAACTGCACGGGGAACGTATTTTTTTCCAAATTTCCTCTCTTAGAAGGTCAGCCCACTGGTGCTTTGGCAGCAATGTTTTACAGCGAAAATCAGATAAGCGTTTTGTGCGCTTCACGCAACGATCAATGGGCTTAATTTTGTTCCATTGATAAACGTCAAGAAAAAAATCGAATGTTTTGCAGTCAAATGGTTTTGTTATAATTTCTTCTGCAGATTCAGATCCAGTATCTTCTTTAGATTCAGATCCAGTATCTTCTTGGTGGTCATAAAAGTATTCATAATTTCTTTTAAGTGATATGTATAGTGATTTTTCCGACATTTTGTATGACAGTTCTTGGCTAATATCTTTAAACACCGGGTCACATGGCGAAGGAATATCATCTTTACGACGGAAAACCTTCTCGAACTTTACAAAAATTTTCTTTTGTTTGTGTAACGGAACTGCACATTTTCGACCTCTTCTTTTCATCTTGTAAATATAGAAAATAAACACTAATCACTTCCGAACAACGTTTTAAAACAAATTTATTGGAGCTCTGTAATAACGATGACAAAGTACGAACTAAAGTTATTGTCATAATTATGAAAACGGGTATAAATATTTTACGTATACCCACATCATTTTTAGAAATAATGTCTGACTGTGTTTTACTATCTACATCAAATTTAACTTACTAAAAACTTGAATGACAAATGCAATAATGAATGCTCGTATTGAGTAGTTTAATAATAAATCAATATGTTGAGTATTACTACATAAACAGTTAGATAACAGAAGTTTTGCGGAAGTAAGGATAAACTAATGAACAGTAAATACAGGACTATTTTTAAATCATTATCTAAATCACAAGCTGTTCTTCTACTCATGAATATGAAAATATTCAGGGACCAACTCTGAAATCACGAAAAAAATATCAGCCGTTTTTTACATTTTGGTCGAGTAGGTATTGAACTCTTGTATGTAAAAGCTGATTTTTTTTGTTATATTTATAGATTCCTATTTATTTATTTTAAACATATTCAGTTGCGTTATAAAGTACCTACTGGCTTAAAAAACCGGGCAGGTGCGAGTTGGACTCGCACACGATTGGTTCCGTACCACCGTACAATATAAATTAACACTATACAGGCCACAGGGTAACATTGTAATCGTTTTAATCCTTATAAGGGGTCATTGTACTCAACATTATGAACAACTTCTACTATGGGACCAAACCTGAAATCGAACTAGTCACTTACAATGATCAAACTTTTAACATTTGTTTAAAAAAAATATACTTGAGTTTAAAAAAAACACGATTTTTGTATGGGGTATATACTTTCGTTCTATACTTTATTTTATTTCATTATTTTTTGAACAGAAATACACAATCTGTGAAAATTTCTACTGTTTACTTATTACGGTTCATGAGATACAGCCCGCTGACAGACAGATGAACGAACAGCGGAGGTTTAGTAATAAGGTTCCGTTTAGCACCCTTTGGTTACGGAACCCTAATAAGATCAGTTTTTCAAATGCCATCAAAGCATAATGTATATTTATCATTCAATAAATATGGATGTACATGTAATATTAAAACTTATATGTGTATAAAAAAATATTTTCGTAAATGTATTTTCTTTGTCCAAAAATGAATTGATAAAAACTACTACTAAAAACTGATGAATCTGTTTTTTCTGATACGCCTTCATTGATAGAAAACTGGAGAGGAACTACAAAGAAAAAACAGCAAAAAACAAAGATAGGCAAACAAATGATTAAGGTAACTTTGTTGAGAAATGGTTCGATTACACCGTTTGCAGATAAACTCGATAATTGACGTCGAAATTTGCATTATATATATGAATGAATAAATATACGTAATATTTAATCTAAGAAAAACATATGTGGAGGTTCCAATGAGGTACTAAATTTTAATGAAAAGATGAACTAATTATAACGCCTACAACTAGGTGAAATCAACGTGCTCCAGATTACATGCAAAATTTCTTCTAGGTGTAACTTTTTTTTGGCTTATCGAAAAAATTTAAGAAAAACATATGTTGAGGTACCAATGAGGTACTTTTAATGAAAAGATGAACTAGTTATAACACCTACAACTAGGTGCAGCCGACTTGGTCCAGCCATTCTGAAGTCAGAATGGCTGGCCACTTTCCTCGTAATAGTTTTTCCTCTATAGCGAGGTACCAATTATTTGATGTCTGGTACCAAATAGTACCAAATAGGTACTAAAACTTGGTATTGCTCAAACTTCAAAAATCTCTCTTGGTCCAGTCATCCTGACCCAGACTTTTATTTTGCTTTTGGGTTTTTTTGGAAATTTATGTGGGAGCTATTCCACCATTGCCCAAGTAGAGCATAGTCATTTTAATGGGATTGAAATTTTCAAATATTAACCAAGTGTCTTATTTTCTTCTATAAAGTCTGTAATGATGTTATAATTGGTGCTAAATAAATAAATAAATTATTATAGAGAGAAATAAATTATTTTATTGACAAAAATATTTAATTATTTATTGTATGAAACAACTCCCAACATGGCACAAAGCAGAGTGGTACTTGACATATCTTGCATTCGAAGTATGTTCTAACTTCTTTTTGTCTGGTACTGCAAAAACGGCATCTTCTATATGAGCCCTTTTTACCATGATGCTGACCAGGCCTTGAGAGCCGAATCTCGTCAGGTATTCCAAAAACTCCACTCTTTTTCTTTATGAAATTGCCTGGCTTATGTTTTCTTTGTGAATATCTGAAAAGGTAAATTATTTCAATATGTAAAATGTTGCAATGTATAATAGGAAGTAAATGTAGACATTATTTCAGGTTGAAAATTCTACATACCCATTTATTAGTGCTCTTGCCAGACGTAGTCGAAAATCACTATGGATGTTGTCTCTCTGTCTAGTGTGGCAGTATAGAATGTATGCATTTATGATAGCACTTTCATACATAAACCAAAATAGACGTAACCATGTTTTTCTTGATTTTCTTCCAATAGGGTAAGAGCTGCGAAAGTGATCAAATTTGTCAACTCCACCCATATGTTGAGTATATGTAGTTATTGCAGTAGGGCAGTA
This sequence comes from Catocala sponsa, assembly GCA_963564715.1. Classification (NCBI taxonomy): domain Eukaryota; kingdom Metazoa; phylum Arthropoda; class Insecta; order Lepidoptera; family Erebidae; genus Catocala; species Catocala sponsa. Next base: position 5,170,117 of record OY751346.1, on the reverse strand, counting down.
CATGTCTTTCAGTGTGCCATTTTTCTGCCTTCTCTTGATGACAGAAACTTCAGATGGATTTACTGCAGTTGACAAAACATGTACATCTTTTGTATCGTGCCATTTTATACATCCAACTGGAGAGTCATACCGAAAAGTAAACTCACCAGGAGCAAGCTTCATCAGTTCTTTTTTCTTCATTTTCATCTCTTCACTGTCCCCAGGTTTTTTTGAAGTGAATTCTTCGGGCATTCCTCTTCTTGTTAATCGCACTGTGCCAATACTGTAAATGTTTCTTTCATGTAAAATCTCCATTAGGGGAATGCTAGTGAAAAAATTGTCAAACACAACTAACGACCCAGCAGGTACATTTTTAGTTAGTTTCAAAACAACTTTGTATCCCAGGCCTTCTTCACTTGGAGCCCCTGATCTGTCCTTTCCTGTAAATAAATATCAAACAGAATATCATGTACTAATGAAAACAGTTTATTTTTGAACAAATCAGAACTTTTTTTAGGCAAAAATATTCTATTTACCTGTATAGATATCAAACTGATAGAGATATCCAGATTTGGAGTCACAACGACACCAAACTTTATAGCCACGTTTTATAGGCGTCAATGGCATGTACTGTTTTTTGCTATCTCTACCCTTGAACTTGACCATACTTTCATCAACTGATTGATGATGAGAGTTGTCAGCACATTGTTGAAAGGTTCGGTTCAGAATAGATACAGCAGGTCTTATTTTTTCTAGTTTATCATATTGTGGGTGGGTTTTTGGAAGAGCTTGGGATATATCACTGACATGAAAATTCTCTAAAATTTTCTTGAACCTTTTCAATGGCATGATAATGCTAATTTCCTGATTGTTATAAAATCTATCTGAAGACCAATATAGTTCAAAGTCTGATAATGGATGCAATCCCATCAGTATAAATATCCCCAAAAAAGCACTTATTTCTTCTTTAGTAGTGGTAGTCCAAAATTTTGATTGTTTATGTTGCGCATATTTGTTGGTATTCATTACAAGTAATTTAAGCAATTCCTCTGGAAACAACTTTGAGAAATAGTGAACAGGTGTGCACCTGCTATTTGATTCAAAGCTGCATTTGAGATCCTTTTCAAATGTATGTTCTGTAAAATTAGACACATTTGTGGACCATTGATGCGGTTTGTTTTGCAATATGCTGTAGACATGTAACAGCTCGCTGTAATATTCTTGATCATTATCTACTGCTGGCTCTACTAGTTGATCTACTGGAGGCTCATTATTTGTATCTGATTGGTTCAACACTGTTGATTCTAGGGAAGGATCTATTGGAGGATCACTTGTGTCTGCCTGGTTCATAACAGTAACTGACATGGGTTCTTCTAGGGAATCATCATTATTGGAGGATTCCAAGGTTTCCAACAGCTCAGAATGTCATACCTTGAATGCTGTCTAAAACTGAATTCACGTCTTGGGGTAGATCAGTCTCATTGAACATATAATTTTCGGGTTCCTCTTCATCTTCCGAAGAGTCACACAATCTATGTAACTCCTTGGCTATATCCTTTTCAGAAATACTTTTTCTTGACATTCTAAAGCCTAGAAAAGTGACAAAAACAACATTTATTATGAATACCACTAACAAAAACGGAATCGATGACCGGACCATGGCCGTATGTCTCCCACATACTTCCAAGAGCTAAAGACACTTGACTGTAACATTATTCATTAAAATTTGTATGTTATTATATGTATAGTCACATTCCTAATTAATAATATATTAAAAAATACCACGACTCACCTGTTCTTATTTTCTAAATAAACAACTTTTTATTGTACAGCACTTAAAAACTCACGACAAAAACCATTACCGAAAAATTATTGTTAATGTGTCAGTTTGACATAAGACTTTTGACACTTTACTTTTTTTTCTTCGTTCAAAAATGTATCTAAGAGTATAAATCTATGACAAATTGTGGAGAAATAGCAGCCACGGTTTGTTTAGGAAAAAAATAGTTATGTGGGAGCTATACTCCCACGGCTTTATTAAGGGTTAAAGGAAGACGACTTGGTTCTATACAAACCCATTTCTTTTAAGACTTTCCTGTCATTAACCCTTTATAAGGCAGACTAAAATAAAGATGATAGCAATGTATATCAAAAGGATAGTGAATAGTATTACCATTAGGATGACCCTAACGTTATAATTTTTTATGAAAATTAATGGGAAATTGATGGAAAACGCGGTGGCAATATAGTTGCCACCGCCTGTCAATAAAGCGACTTTTTTGTACTCAGTTTATTAAAAAGAAACAAAAACAAAGCAAATAAGAATGTAGATTCATCTGTAATTTCCTGTTTTGATTTCTATCCAACGCATATTTTATTTATACTTGCTGGCTGTGAAATAAATCAAAACAGGGAACTACACAAAGTGGCACTTTACATGTAAAACACTGAATCTTTGATCGTTTCGTTTGAGTTTTCGTGCTACACATACGACAGCGTCGCCAGGAGTTCAGTTGTTCATGCTGATGAATACCCACGTTACTCAAACGTATCTCATCAACCACTCCCACTTCTTTTTGTCTGTTTGTGGAGAGCTTTGGCCGTTTTGCGGAGTATTGTGGCTGCCTGTCCAGACTTCTTTTCCTTGATGAATAATTGCTGATTAGACCACGAGCCAGGCACAACCGAAAGTGTAAATGTGAAAGTGGGTTGTGTACTCTTGTGTTGCTAGAGTATAGTAGAAAGGAGTTTGTGATGGCTAAATCTACGCAAAAATAGAAAATACGAAGCCACCACCTCTTGCTTCGTCTGCCAACTTCGTAGGTGGTCCGCTTCTGGTCAAATCGGTCTACACCGCCCATGCGCTCTGTGTATTGAAGTACAGTTGATGGACACAGAAAAGCCCGTTTCAAACCATCTTTCTGTGTTCGATCGCAAAAAGTCTTATTTACTTTTGGATGGAAGGCAGTGGTCAAAAGTGTGATGAGCTTAGTGTCCTGCCACATTACAAACGCCACGTTGTTTTTAGTGCGCCATCGGAATTCGCCTCTTGCTAAGTTTATTTTTTGGCCCCTTGGTATATTCTTCTGTTTTGCATGTTTTACAACGAGAGGTAGATCCGCTCTGTTACTATTGACTGTTGCTGTGGCATATATACCTTTATTGTATAAATATTGTAGTATGTCATATGATGCGAAAAAATTATCGAAGGTTACGTGTCCACGGTATCCTTCATCTACCAGCTTCTGTGTAAGGGATTTTACAACGTTAGCTCCTAATCCGAATTCTGTAGACTGATCGTCCCGTTTCCCTGTATAAATTTGGAATTCAAAAACATAGCCTGTTTTACTGTCAGCTCTAGTCCACACTTTGTAGCCTCTTTTCACCGGTTTTAGTGGCATATATTGTTTGAGTGATGAGATACCTTTGAACTGAATCATCGACTCATCTATTGATTGAGATGTTGTAGTTTTTGCTGAACGTTGGCAGGCCGTGTTGAGCAACTCGAGAAGCGGACGAACTTTATATAATTTGTCGAACTGAGGCGCTCCTCTCGGAGGCATCTTAGAGTTGTCGTTCAAATGTAGGTTTTCCAAAACTTTCTTGAATCTTTTGCACGTCATTACCGATGCTATCTCAGCAACACGAAAAAATGGGTCACTTGACCAATATAAATCAATTGTTGGCAGTGAATGGAGCCCCATCAAAATTATCATTCCTAGAAAAGCCTTCGTTTCAGGGATGTCAACTGGTGACCAACTATGGCTGCGATTCTGTTCTGCGTAAATATTGGTTTGTTCTACAAGGAGATCAATAACATCGGTATCAAAAAAATGTGTAAAATAAGTAACAGGTCTGGTCCTACTTGGAATAAAATTTCTGTGTTCTAAATGTATACTATCAAAATAGTCTATATCGGGAAGCTGTGGATACAGAACCTTCTTCCATTCCTGTTCTTCAGTGTCAGACTCATCGGTATCAGACATTGTGGCTGCATTCACTACTGGAGATGTTGGTGAAGACGTGAACACACTGTCGTGACGAAGCGATAGTACTACAGGAGAGGAAGATTCAGTGTTTCTATCTAAATGAAGACTGGATGGTAATGGCTGGTCTCCAGCTGAACTTGTCGAAGGCTCTTCAACATTCAGGTTGTTCAATGGAACGGAGCCATAATTCTGACGCTGCGCATCGACTTCAGAACCAAGCATAGGGTCATCAACACCATTCAATATATTACTGATATCTAAATCAGTAACAGTTTCTGGTTCCGTTTCATATTCGTCTTCGGAAACCTCTGGATCATCAGGAAGACCGAACAAAAGCTGCAATTCTTCTTCAATTCTGTCGTCGTTCAAAAAACGCGGCATTATTATCTGTAAAAGAAAAAAGCACATCCAACTCCATCACCAACCCATGCACCACACACAAAGCAGTGGCAACTATATTGCCACCTGAAAACGTGATTACAAAGCAGTGGCAACTATATTGCCACCTGAAAAACATGTTTTTTTTTACAAGTACTCAACCCAAACATCAAAAATATAGCTCAATAATGTTGTTATTACTACAATATATTGAAAAATAATAAAACCTTACCAGTACAAAACTTCAATTTCGAGATCGAAGTAGATTAAATGACACGACCAAAAACCGCCACACTTTTAATCTTACGTCAACTTCAAATGACAGTTTTGCCGTTTGACAATGTATATGACACTTTGAGATGAGTCTGTGGTTTATAGGGATTGATACAGCCAAAATAAAATCGACTAAAATTTTAATGTTACTGAGATAAACAAGAAAAATTATGGTGGCAACATAGTTGCCACCACCTTAAAAAGGGTTAACCAGTACCGACTTTGAATATTTACTGAATATTGTTGGACACAAAATAGCTAAACAAGACACAAATTACAGAAAAGCAGTTTCACCAGTGGAAAGATTGTCTATAACGTTAAAATACCTAAGCTCAGGAAATTCTTTTAGTAGCCTGTGCGACGTCTTTAAAGTATCTCCTCAACTAATTTCAAGCATTATTCCTGAAGTATGTGATGCTTTAGTTGAAGGACTTTCAGATTATGTGAAAATTCCAAGGAGTCAGGAAGGATGGAGAGAAATTGCAGATGAATATTTAAAAAGATGGCAAATACCCAATTGTCTTGGGTCAATGGATGGGAAACACATAAAACTTCAATGTCCCCCAAAAAGTGGAAGTGATTATATAAACTATAAAAAATATTTCAGTATTGTGCTCTTTGCTTTAGTAGATGCTGATTACAACTTTTTGTACGCTAATGTGGGATGTCAGGGTCGGATTTCAGATGGTGGGGTTTTTAATAATTCAGCATTAGGTCGATTGTTAAATGATAATGAATTGAATATACCACATAAAACCCCTTTACCTGGAAGGAATCTACCAGTACCGTATTTTTTTTTGGGTGATGACGCGTTTCCTCTGCAACCCCATATTATAAAGATATTATAAAGATGATGGTAATCACACAATGGGATCATCTAAGAGGGTTTTTAACTATCGCGTATGTCGAGGGCGAAGAGTAGTTGAAAACGTGTTTGGGCAGTTAACACACAAATTTAAGATTTTTCATAGACCTATTCAGCTAATCCCAGAAAAAGCTACTACTGTAACTTTGGCGTGTATACATTTATTTAATTATATCAAACGAACCGCTGCAACTCAGCAAAACGAATACGATACTGAAAATAATCAAGGAGAAGTCTTTCCCGGTGAATGGCGTAGACATCTTGAAAACGACAGTTGCTTAGATAATATGTCAGGAGAAGACAATCAAACCTCGGATACTACAGTGACCGCTGAGGATACAAGAGTGGAGTTGACTCATTATTTTCTTTCTAGTGTCGGAGGATTAGAATGGCAATATAACCAATAACTCAACTCATATAATCAATATTATTTTTAATCATTAAGTAGTTCCATGTATTACATTAAATCTAAAATCGTAAATTACACATAGTGAGATACACTTTTATTGTGATTCGTATAATAAAGTTTTAAACAAAATAAGAAATGTGTTTTTGTAAACCAATAACATGATATTAACTATTGGTAACAGTAGAAGTGTCACTAAACTAAAATTAAAACCTTGCTATTCCTTTCGCACATATGTCAAGCTCTACTCGTGTGAAGGGAATAGTCAACACTAATTTTAAATTTAACTTTAATGGGGCTACCTATAGCTACCTTTATTATACCAAAAAGAAAATTAAATATTTATAACATATTTTGAAGATTACTTTATAACACTATCAGAAGGATTTAGAGCTAGGTATTCTTCAGCAAATGTTTCTAGTGACGAAGGTTGAATTGTTTGTGGATCTGGGTTTGTTTGGGCAGAGTATTCAGAAGAAGTTAAGTTATTTGTAGAAAGGCTTACAACCGTCTGTTGAAGTGAAGATGTTGTATAGTATCCTGGATGACTGTGTGAACTAGAAACACTACTTGGTCTTGCAAAATCCGTAAATGTATCGGATCTATATCCAGTTTCGGCTTCAAATATTATATTGTTGATCCGATGTCTCACAATAGCTTTCATTTGTCGATCCATTTGTCTTAACTGACCCGCAATATAATCTCCAAATAAACCATCCTCATCTTATGTCACATTTGGTCGTTGGGAGACGTTCTTCATAATATTCAATGCTTCGGATATCAACTCTTTATTAGGGTTGATTTTAGGACGTTTATTTCGTTGCCAAGTTGTATTTTCTGGCGACATCTGTGGTAAATCATTTTGATTTGATTGTGAATCTCGTTGTGAATCGTGGCTCGTCGACGGTGTGTCCTGCGAAAAAAGACGAAAAAGACTGCCCGTTTAGCCGTTTTACTTTTATTTAATAAAAAATAAATAAGTATATCTAGTCAAAATCAACATTTATTGTGTATTTTTTTATTATGGATTTTATTAAAGGCACTGAATAAGTCTTCAACATGTCAATTATTTTTTTTCAAACACATTTTTTTTTACCTGAGTGGCAACTATTTTGCCAATGCCCGGGAAAGGGTTAAAATGTGTGACGATAATCGCCTAGACGCCCGGCGAACGCGGGCGCACGTCACTAGCCACCTCTCGCGACCGGTGGTGCCAGACTATACAAGGAATGGACGGCGTCAGTCGAGCTCCTTGCGGCCCGGCTTCACACTCCCAGCTAAGTGTCCTGATTATACAAGGACCACGAAGCAAGTCTTTAGCGAACCACGCCCTGACTAGTTATATAAGTCAAGATTGTCTCTTTTATTTGTATCTTAATACATTGAAAGTGTATTTGTTATACCTTCTCTCATTGTACTTCCTAATTATATCTACATTCCTCTTAAAGTAAACCCTAAAGGTTACAAATGTAAATACAAAGATACACTAATAAATAAACTAATATAATTATATGTCTATGGGGCCCTAGTTGCCTGATTATAAATAAAAAAAAAAAAAATCTTTACTTACAGTATCGGTGGTTCCAGTAGGCACATTTTTGTTCTGCAGAAAATTTAGTGATTTGTAGGCAAACCATTTACTATGATAAATATCATCAGTACCCGCACCAGACTTATTTGAATTATCTTCTTTTTTTTTCTCTCGGTAATAATGACTAGTTAAATTTTTTATCTTTCTCTCGATTTCCGGAACATCAGTAGCAAATTCACTGGCAATTTCATGAAATGCGTCGTAACGCTTTGGCCGGCTTTTGTAGTCACGGTTTTTTGGGTTCCATAATATTTCTTTTAAATGATAGAGGTCTATTAGTTTTATAACTGTTGCATCGTCCCACTCCATATTGGTTAGTTGATAAAAAATAAAAGTGCCGACACTTCACAACAACAGAGAATGAATAAGTGATACGTCACTACTCTATGAAAGCCGGCGGGCAACTGACTGAGTGAGTGGAGAGGGATGCCGTCGGCATCGGCATGCTGCCCCGCCGGCTTGCCCGCGCGGGCGCAAGCCGGCGGCATGATTGTACAAAATAAGGCCGGCGGGTTGGGCCGGCGATCCGTGCCGCCGGGTCAGCGGCTTTGGTGTGTAGACCGCTTTACGTCCTTACTTCAGCCACAATCAAGCGGAAATGAAACCTCCAGTCAGCGGACTTTTTCTCTCAGCGACATTTTCTTGTAACTTTTGCACTAGTTTGATAACATTTAAATTATTTACGACTATAATTTTAATTAAATTACCTTTTCGTACATCTAGTATAAAAATTAAAAGTATAGTTTCGATGAAATTAAGGTGCTCCCACACAGCAGTTATATAACGTTATACAACATTGTGTAACACGATAACATTTATAATAGCTTGTAACAATAACTCTATTACATGTTAAGAAATGTTATATGTTATAAACTCTCCCACATTAGTTGAACTCGTTGTATAACATCGTATAACATTATGTTCAATCAGTTTGGGTTTGTCTTTCGAGGAAGGTGGTAGTGACCCAATAATGGAGGAAGTGCTGATAGGTTTGGCGTTTATTTTTTGTTTGGAAAAAAAGAAGAAAAGGCGCTCTTACTGGATGCGTCGAACTCTGAAAGCGAGAGAACAGTACAGTGCCACAGAATATTTGGAAGATTTGGGCATTGATGGCTGTTTGAACGATTTTTTAAGAATGAACAGTTCAGAATTCGAATTTCTCCTGAATTTAGTCGGAAAGAATATTGCTAAGCAGGATACTAATTGGAGAAAAGCAATAAATTATACAGAGAGATTAGCAGTTACATTAAGGTTTTTAGCAACCGGTAGCAGTTATGGTAGTCTTGGAGATGTGTTCAAAATATCACACCAACTTATAAGTATGATCATACCAGAAGTGTGAGAGGCTCTCAACGAGGGATTAAAAGAATATTTACACGTAAGTACAAATCAGTTCTTTTATTTCAACGTTAACAGTAATAATATTTTTTCAGAAATGTTCAATGAAAATACAGTAAACTTAAAATTATTTTTTGCCGTACAGCAAGCAAACTAAAAATCAATGTTGATCCAAAGTTATCATTTGTTTTGGATTGATTGCAACAAATCATCTAATGATTGCGTAGAATCTTCACTGAATTGTGTGGCGTTAGTAATTGAACAATTATCCGATAAAGTGGATGGACTTGGTGTATTGCTGTGTTCTCTGCCACCAGTGCTAATATTAACCGCGGAAGTGGATGGACTTGGTGCACTGTTGTATCCTTTGGAAGCACCAGCAGTATTACTGGGTGTTTCCATCGTATTGGTTGGCCAATCATATTCTCCCATGGAAGCATTGAATAAAATATTATTAATATGATATTGCGCGGTATTTCTGGCATAAGTATTTTTGATTTCTTTAAGTTTGCTTGCGACATATTCTCCAAAAATATCAGTTTCATCTCTGTCGCGTCGACTCTCATACATGTCTTTCAAGAGTTTCAAAGCTTCCTCTGATGTTCTGTCTTGTGTAACTTGTGGCCTGAATCTTTTACGAAATGTTTTCGGGACCGTGAATGTCTTCTCATTTGGTATGTCGGATTCAGTATTTGTGTCACTCATTTGATTTCCGCTTTGAGTTTCGTTGACCTGAAATGAATAATAATTAAAATAATTTACAGAAATAGCAACTTTACTACCTACAATAGAAGGTTCAAATTGTAGTGGCAACGAAATTGAGATTATAATTTATTCATGTCCGTATGGATTAAGGATCCACTTCAGATTTTAAAAGGAAACTCACCTCCTTATTTAGTAATAAAGCAAATAATTTTGTAGGCCTAATTCTGAAATTTGTAGTATAAACTGGACCAATTTTTGCAAACAAGAACCAACCCACAGCAGGTTACTTTCGAGAAAATGAAACTTTTGTAAACAGAGTGTGCAAAATGCATACTTAGTATATTAATGAATGAATACTTGTTGAACTTATGTGGGATACTGTAGGCTATCTAGGAATATCAGATTTATACATTTTATGAAGTTATAGTATAAAGTAAATCGTTAAAAACCCGGTTGGTTCTTTCTAGCAAAAACATATTTTGTTGCTTAGTTCCTTCTTGCAAAATGGACGTCAGATTTCATTGCTCTGATATTTCTAAAAATAAAAGTAATTCCTTATAAAATATACTTTTTAATGCCATTTATTAGTAATTGAATCATTTTCAATACAAGTATTACAGTACAATGGAAGCAAGAACCCTTAAAACTAAACATCAGTATTATTATCATCGCCTTCTACCTCAAAATCGATAGGCCCCGTAAAGCCATCGATATCGTCTTCTATGTTTGTACTTGTCAAGGTTTTGTAGAAATCTTTTGCGTCGTTTGGTATAAGATGCAGAATACTTTTTATATCTGACAGCTTAGCCTCAGATATGGCTTTGCCTGTAGGCCAAAGTAAGCCCATATCACTTTTGGTTATCACGGTCCTGCTTCTGATATTTTTCTTTATATTAACTTCCTTCAACTCATCGTCCAGATGGTTTCTCATAAAAATAGAGTACATTTCTTCTTTTTTAAGCACTATTTCTTTGGTATCCAGCCAACTTATTTTAGATCCATCTACTGCCTTCTTTCTGTTTGTGATTTTTGTCTCTAAATTGCGTGACGATAAAAAGTCTTCTTTGGTAAGCCTGTGTACAATCATTGGTTTAATTTTTCGACAGTTTTTCATGATCTCTATATAATCATCTGGGGTGTACAATCGTTGCTGGTGCTTAAGAGAGCACTCTATCCGGCTAAAATCCGTATCATTTGGTAAAAAACTGTGGCCAGATTCTAAAAATCGATGATGTATTTCTTTTAGAGTGGGATGATCATTCAATAATGCTTTTAACATTAGGGTCAGTTTAATGTTTCTATTTTGACACCCACATGAGTCACTCCAGAGGAATAAACTCTCCACACCATCTTTTAATCTTTCTGTGATATGTTTTATTAAACACGAACCGACTTCCTGCGACCCTCTGCCTGCCTCCCCTTCCACCCACACATTACAATGTGCTTGGTCATTACTGCCTGTATGGATACCCAGATTATATACCCATAGCTGTCTTTTATAAAAAACAATATTTGTGGGTATCCTCGGAAGAGGCAACGTCGTTTGAAGATCAAAAGTAATAGTTTCTATAGTTGGGTCATCTTTTGCCAATTTCATATCTTTTTTGAGTTCTTGTTGCAAAAATTTAGCTTTGTCGATATGCTTTTTGTGGTCTTCTTCGATTTTCCTTTTTTCTTCTTCCGATGCTTGATTTTTTTTACTTTCATAGAAGTCACATCTGTTGCAAGTGTCTTTTTTAAGGGGTTTGGTACGCAAGTTAAATTTTGTGACGAACACATGTCTTACTTTAGAGTAAGAAAGAACTTTTTGACCAGCTGATTTAGCTTCTTCACTATACAGATTATATATTTTGGGTAAAGTCATGTCCGATGTGAGAAACTTTGCGTCGTTACTTTTGGCTCGGCGATAATGTGATATATAAGTTGGTAATTTCCTAATTATGTTTTCCAGAAACAATTCACTGTCTGTTGAGGCCGCATTTTGACCCGCTTGTAGTCCTCGCATATCTTTCAGGCTATTATTCCGCATTTTACAAAGAGCTGTGTTTATTCTTTTAGATGACGTTTGAAGTGTATTCAAGAACATTTGTTTGCAGACTATGATATTTTTCAAATAATATTCCCGAGTATATGTTTTGTTGTTTCTTTTTAAATTATGTCGCGCAGTCGTGACATATGCTCGTTTCTTAGGTTTTTCCTTAATGCAAGCTATCAAATACATATTTTGGGCAACATATGAACCAAACGAATAGATCTTATTAAATTCTTCTAGTTTTTGTTCAGATGATACATTTTCTTGACATTGTTTTGGACAATTACAGCTATAGTCAATAAATACCTTACTGTTGACTACCTGCTTCTTAGTGTTCACATAGCTTAGATTATTATATTTTTTCTTCTTTCTGTCTTCTCTTAAGTCTCCGCCATATAATCGTTTTCTACCCCTTTTTGGTCTTCCTTGGAATGATGCTTCAGTTTCAATATCTTCTTCTTGTAAAATTAGACTGGTTGAGTTATGGTTTGATGTATTAGTTTCTTCCCGTATTTCTATCGCAGTTTGAGGGCCTTCTTCTATTGTCGCTAACAATGATATGGAATTTTCAGAGCTTTTATCACTAGATATTCCGTTTTCATCATGACAAACGAAGTCTTGGTCCTGTACGGAGTCATCACTATTCATGATGTTTGTTATGTCCGAAGAAATCGGTGAACCTAGTGCAGCGTTTTCATTGCTATTAATGTTGAATTCTTCATTGTCAAGGGAATCGGCTAGAATATTAAATAATTCTGTTGTCTCTGGCGACATTGGTTGCAATGGTGAAGATGAAAATTGACTGTTTGGAATGTTTTCTTTTGTTGAACAATGTGGTTTCGGAGACATAAGCATTTGTACATTCGGTGGTCGAGGAGTTAGGGGGGAATAAGCTGGAGGTTCTATGCTCCTTTCACCAGATTTCTCATCATGAATATTAACTGTCGAAGCAATTAAAAGCGGCTCGGCATCAGCAACAGGCAAAGCTGCAGAAGAAACAAAAATGTTATCTTCTGAAATTTTGGTTTTCGTAAAGCTATACGGGAGGAAGGACACCGACGTGAAAACGATTACCACGTATTCAGTACACATCAGTCTGAGCCCCCCTACATAGAATTTTTTTATCGGTTATAAAAAAAAAACAGCTGATTTCAACAAAAGTGCAATATAAGTAATACCTACACGGTCGAAATGTATGGAACAGCTGATTTTTTTTTAATAAAAGATGAAAAATTTCTATTTAGGGGGGCTCAGAATGATGTGTACTGAATACGTGGTAATCGTTTTCGCGTCGGTGTCCCTTCCACCCCGTATAGTAACTCATCATTCATTATTTTACTTTTATTATGTTGTTATAGCGGCAACGGACGGACGGACAGCGGAGGCTTAGTAATAGGGTTCCGTTTGGCACCCTACGGGTACGGAACCCTAAAAAATGCACTTTAAAAATAATAAGCAAATTTAAAAAAAATACTTCAATTCATTGAACTAGATGACATATTATTACAGGGTTTTACTATAACCATGTATACATTTTCATTATAAGTAAAAAGCTTATATAACTGCCATTGCATTTACAGGGTCTAAAAATGCAATGGAAATTATATAAGCTTTCAATAGGTAGAGTTAATTTAGTTTCATAGACTGATACAATCTGTATAACCGTTAGTCTGAGTTTAGAAAGTACTTACCTTTATTCACCTTCGTGGGACTGCTTTCCGGAGTTGCTTCTATAACATCTGCAATATAATCAAATAAATGATGTTGTGGAATGTAATCTGCATATTTAGGTAGCTAAGTAGGTTTTGTGCTTGTTTACATGTATTTACATTAGGGACGAACCTAAATAATATGGAGCGTGTACCTACTGAAGTCATAGTGTGTATTGTGTTGACTTGCCCTGGTTGACAGGCCGCGAGGCATAAGATCAAAAATATGTAGGTACCTACCAAAATCAACCCAAGACAGAAATTAGGTTTGACAAAATTAAACCACAGATAGAAACCTACATAGATACATGGGGAACCTTAAAAATTATATGGGTAGAAGTTCATCATACCATTCTGTCTTATTTTACCATAATCATGTTAGTTTGAAGTGAAAATCTTCTACTACTTTTTGAGGTTATAAAACAAAATAAAAGTTTAGGAACAGGTTAATTTTATTATCACTTACCATTACATAGCTGCCTTAAAAAAAGATTAAAAGATATCCTTTTACAGTCTCAAGTACTCTAAAAATATTACAATACCTACATAAAAGTTAAATAATAATTGTTACTCATATATTATAAGTGAAATTACCTGTTTTATGATATTTATCTTAGAAATTTTATTTTTATGTTTATTCTTATAGTTAACATACTTTATATTTTAAAATAGTTTTGTAATGTAGATTAGTACTAATGATAAGAGCGTATCTCGCCGTTAAACAATATGTTTGGCGAGTTTCAAATGTAATTAGTCTTAAGGTATTTTTCTGATAATAAAAATAAAAAAAAAAAAAAAAAAAATTAATGTCACTATCTTCTTCATCTGGACTTTGTAACAAGCAGGCACTAAGTAGGGCCTTTGTTCTAGCACTAGCATTTTTTCTAAACATTTTAAATATCGAACGAACATTTAACAAAATTAAGACGAAGACGCAAGTTGCAAACAGAAATACTGTATATAATGTTAGTGTTGCCAGTGTTTTTTTTAGTGTGTCCAATACAAAAAAAAAATAAACGCTTAAATATTATTCAGTAGCGAATTGTATGTACGTATTTTATGTATATTTAATAAGTACGCATGAAAAAGAAATATTATAAAAGTAAAATCACATTTTGTTATTTTATATTAACGGTACCAGCGATAAGAATAGATCTTTTATTTTTGATTAAATAATGCTGAATTTTAACACCATTAAGAACTATGCTACATGGATCTTTTATTTTAACTTAAATACTGCTGAATTTTAACACCATTAAGAACTATGCTACATGGTTCCTTCAAGACTAACATAATTTGCATTATGCAAACAAGAACCAAACTCTCTTGGTTCTATTTAGATATAAAAATATTATAACTTTTTATGCTAGATGGAACCAACAAACATTGGGTCTGGTTTGCATAATTAAAATGATTAAGTTGAAAAGGTACCAAGGATCATGGGTCTGTTTAACAATTAGTTTTAATAAGTGTTTAGGGGACCATGCCGTATAGTTCTTTACAGTTTATTAAAAGATGGTCAAAGTGGGTTGGTTCCGCAAGTGACAGTGTTGTATCTCTGTTGTTAGTCGGTGAAAAGGAACCATTTTTTTAGAGAAACTAGAATGCGTGATTTGAGCGCCATCTATGTACTAAACTGAATTTCACTCAAACTGTGGGTTGGTTCTTGTTTGCAAAAATGGGTCCAACTATCCAAAGTTATGTCAATGTGAAAGTGGCTCCTCAGTCTAAACATCTGAATTGAGGAGCCACCTGGAACACACAAAGTATTTAATGAATACTTTTGATCATTTTGTATTATTTAGTAGTAATTGTGTACAGTACCTACTAAAAATCTGAGACCAGTACTGTTCATATTCAAGAATATACAATACTTTTAATGTGGCTCCTCAATCTGTACATGAGAGCGTCAATTTCCATGAAAGTAATTGGTCAATTTATATTTCACTCCAAAAACATTTAGTAGTAAGTGTGTTCGAATTTGTAGCATATGGAGAAAGTAGTAAAACTGAGTGAATTTAGTAAATAAACGCATTTTATTTGGCTCCTCAAACCTGACGTTCTGCATTGTAAATAATTGACTGTACATAACTGAGACCACAACGGAATCAAAACCTAGAGACACTAACATTTAGTATAAATGTCTACTAAATACATGTACAGATGAACATTGTATATATTAGACATTTGAAAAACAAATTAGGTTTCCTTTATTCCTTAAGAATTCGCTATTAAGGGTGACCATGTTAAATGAAACCAGGAGGACTAATTTATGAAATTTATTTTTTAACAAATCTACAATATCGATTTATAGGCATATACAAATATCCTTCATGTTTTAGGTGTTTAGTAGTCAATTTCGACATAAGTTAAAGAATGAATTAAAATTGGTTGGTCAGTGCTTTTACGAATTTTGCAGTGAGAATCATAGTCGTCGTAACAAAACATCCCATCCTTCGTTGGGTAGTGACATTTATAGTGGCCCATGCCAGCGTCGCTAAGTGCAGGGATAAATTCTATAACACCTATTAATGTGTATGATCTACTTGAAATTATTATAGATTCTGGTACCTCGTTTACTTGAAACCTCGTACAAACATTTATTTCAAATGAAACTGTGTTTGATAGACTATATTTGCACACTGTTTGGTGGTTACAAGATGTACAAATGTTTTTTTCTTGTGCAATACAAATTGCATCTTCTAAACTTTGGATTCCAAAAACAGAAATTATATTCAGATTTAAAGGCAAAAATGCGATCTGCCTAGATATTGGGGTAAATTGGCATGAATCATTAATACACTTTTTACTGAAAATTGCACTAAAACAATACTGCAAACCTATGTTGACACATTACAAGCAAATTCACAGTGGCTTTCTCTTGTTTCAAAATACAGCACGCCGATTTCGGATCTCATTCTGTATATGTCGCAGTCATTAGCAACAGGATCTGATAAAAGTTTAATATATTGAGGAATTAAATCATCAGAGTATGTGTTTAATGTTTCTTGAAATCTTCTACTTTGAATATACGCCATACTTAAGAAATGCATGACTGAATCAAAGCAACATGTGTTTTTCAAATCCACTTTACTTGAACTTTTGCTGACAAATACAGAATCGCAAAAATTGCCATTTTTTACAAATTTTATTTTTATTTTGTTTGATATTACATTAGTGTCGGCTTCACCCCTCCAATTTTCGACGAAGGAAGGACGATCAGAAAATATTGATTCAGTGGCAAATGACCGATTAATTTTCTTTGCATTTGATTTTTTTCTTTTTTTCTCCTGCGTTTGAGATTTTGGAAGTGAATGCTTCTTTTTTCGAAAGCGTTTAGCTTCTTTATTTTGTATATCACAGATCACTTGTAGCAAGTGCAATTTCCGTATTCAAGTAATTATAATGTGTTTTTACAAACTCATCGATTCGATACTTCTGTAATTTTGTTTTGAATAACAATTGTTTTAAAGTTTTGAAATAACTCTCAATTCCTGAAGACGATGGAGCAGTATTATCGATTTTAAAAAATGGACATAACAGATTTGACCATAATGGAAGTTTCCCAAGAAGTCTTTTGAATTCAGATATAAATGGTGGATAAAAATATAAATTTTTATTAGTTTCTTTAATTTTCATTGATTGTGTTTGCAACTGAGCTACTTTATCATCCAACCATACAAAAAAATCAATATCCGCAGTGTGATATTCTTCAGATTTGTTTGTTAATTTGTCGTCATCCATAGAGCTTAGTTCTGCCGTGTGATCTAAGTCAATAGTTTTCAATCGTATCACAAGTCTGCTTAAGGCGGCTTGACAAGTGGAATTTGCAGTAGTCAAATCATCGTCGTATTGACAAAGACAAACCTTAATCATATCCAAGATTACTTCTTTCGCAGTTTCATAATCTTCACACTCTTTTAAAAACATAATGCAGCGAACATAAAAATATTTTATGCGTGGTTCTACATCATTAAAACATTTTAGGTTGTGCAATGTTTTTGTGAAATGACTAGTGTCCAGTCTGATAAAAGTAGAGGGGAGGTCCGAAGCCTGTCCTTCTAAAATTGAAAATAATTTTTTTATGTACTCTTTTGTACTGCTGAACACCGTAAAAGCTTCAGTACTAGCTGCAATCAGGGCAGAAGAATCGTCTGAAATAATTTCGTGAGGTGATCTATGAATTGAACTTTTCCATTGTTTTAGCCAATATAATATAGATTGCTTGCCGTGTGCATCGGTGACCATTTGTAATACGGGCACAGATTTTAATTTAAGATTTGCTGTTATAAGACCTGCGTACAGAAATAATCTTTTGGTGATCTTTGTTCCATCGGGGAGGCGCATAGCTTCAAAAAATGAGCCAGTGGCATCGATTGTAAGAGTAACTCTTTCAAATTTTCGTAGATATTGATTATAATAATTAATTTGTTCTTCGCTCCAATAATAAACAAAGAAGTCAGGGTGTACACTAAGAGAGCGGATTATATTTTTATGTGTACTTTTCGCCATAGCCACTAAAGATATAATCGGATTAGGATCAAGCCACTGTCCTCTCCGGACCTCAGATTTTATTTGACGTAAAGCAGAAATAGAAGGTAATGCTGGTATACTTGTAACCTCATTTTCATCTTTTTTGTCACTTATGATCTTTGACGCTAACTCATTATGCACGACTATTGCATGTTTGTATTTTAATATTTTTGCTAATTGTTGTCTTTTATAAGGCGTTAATTTAAATTTCTTTTTTGGGTTGTGTATGATAGTTCTATCTATATTAGTAATTTTACAGAAAATTGTGTGAATTTTGTCTGTACTTTCATAACTGTTTATATGAACGCATGCCGTACATTGGGAACAATTTCCTTTCACGATGATTTTATTCTTAACAACTTTTTCTCGCTTTAAGGTCCAAGTGCAAGGTAGCTTTGTATATTTATAAATATTTTCCTTCAACAAATTACTCCATTTGAACTTTGGCATTGTTCTGTACTTCTTATAGGTGTTAGTGCCTGTTCTTTTCTGATATGCATATAGGGGTTGAATTTTTTTCCAATCATACAAATCCATTTCATATGAAAATGCTTTTGTTTCCTGTTGTTTACTTTTCTCTAAATCAAAATCATTACCTTCAAATAATGTGTTTGTTAGACAACAACTACTACTAACATTTTTAATAGTATCGCTTTCACCAGTTGTTTGTTTCTCAAGAAGTGAATAATCATTTTGAAAAAAAATATGACTGTTGCGTTTCAATGATATAAACAAGGCTAATGGGGACATTTTAAAATTAAGTTCTTTAGAGATGGTTGAGAAAATTCGGTTGCTACTTTTAATGTTAGGATTTTTTAGTATCTCAGCATATTTAGTAAAAATTTGTTTTTGATCTTCAAGATCGACATTTGTTTGCGACCTTTCGGCATAATAGTTCTGAAACAACAATATTCTTAACATGACTTATACCATTCTTTTTAAAGTTAACTAATAATAATCGATTGAAATTAAACTACTATATACGGATTTTATCGGGTTGTTTATTTGACACTTTATTACATAATTTAGAAAACTGTTACACTACTACTACTATTAAACTTTACTAATTGTTATGCTAATTAAATTTTTTAATCTATTTATATTTATGTTTACACTTTCCCCGACGTTTCGGTTGCTTTAAAGAAGCCATGGTCACGAGAAGACTAAGATGGTAGTTGTCCTAATGTTCCAGTGTAGATATTTTAAAGTACCCGAACATAATTTAATCATTGGTTTCTATTTACGCAGAATGAGCTCAATTGAAATCAAAAAACATCCTAATTTCAATAGAGAAGATGGTCGGAATGTATCACCAGCTTGGGATCCAGTAATTCAAATAGTCAAACCCAAGAAGAAGCAAACCACAGCTAGACTTCATGACACTTTGAGCTCATTCTGCGTAAATAGAAACTCCAATTATTAAATTATGTTCGGGTACTTTGGAATAACTACATTAGAACATTAGGACAGCTACCATCTTAGTCTCCCCGTGACCATGGCTGCTTTAAAGCGACCGAAACTTCATGGAAAGTGTAAACATAAATATAAATAGTTTTAATAATATAATTAGCTTAAAAATTAGTAAAGTTTCGGGGTAGTAGTAGTAGTGCAACAGGTTTCTAGATTATGTAATAAAGTGTCAAATCAACAACGCGATAAAATCCGCATATAGTAGATAGTTTAATTTCAATTAATAACATTCGCGTAATAATAATAATCGATACAAATATAGGTACTTACATAGCAAATAGGAAATCAAACTGAAGTTAATTATCAGTCACTTTATTACGCACTACTGCAGTAGTTTTCAAGTACAGTCAATGTTTGCCGTCTAAGAAACGAAACATGAAACGAAATATAAACAAACATCTTACACCACTGGAAATAACGATTCATAAGCTTTAACAATAATAAAACGTGTCGTGGGGAGTTCTAAGAGCTTGAGGCGTAAAATGGGTTTTTACCATACCGAGCGCAAATGGAGTGTTTTCGAGCGCGCCCGTTGCCACACGGTGCCACGTGATGACGTGCATTTAACAATAATAAAGTTAGATCGCGCGCACCTGAGCGGCTAAATCTATTAATTTTATTTTTACGTAAATATGTGCGCAAACAAGTGAGCTTCATCTCTTATGAATGTCTGGTTACTAAATAAATATTACTGATGGTAGGTAAGTAACGACATTAATTTGCAGTTACCCCTAAATAATGACATGAAATAAAATAAAATATATTTGTGTTTTTAAGACACGTTACGAATAAATATTTTCATATAATTTATTCATGGACACCCTTCAAAACAAGTTGTTAGGAAATTACAAGATAGCTAATAACTTCGTAGATATGTACTTTTTAAAGACAGGATTATACGATCAATTAGTATAAATTTATACAAAATATAGATGTATTTTGTTCTTATTTTCGTCACAAGTATAAGTAGATTAAAGGTAAATATATTTACCGAAGCATCTCAAATGAGGAGCCGGTTGAAATATGCCATAACTTCCAATTCACTCATTTTTAATTGCTGACTTTTGTCCTACAAATCTAATATACTTACTACTAAATGATGAAGAAATTGCGCATTAATTGAACTAATGCTTCTTTAAAAATTACGAATTGTATACATGTATGGTCTGAGGAGCCACATATTATGTATGGTAACTTTTTTAATTTTAACATTATCGAGCTCAGATTTTGTCTTCCAACTACTCTTAAATCCTACAAAATCATACTAAATTATGATAAATATTCATTCATGATGTTCCTAGTTCTGACGTGGCTCCTCAATCAAAACATTTAGATTGAGGAGCCAACTTTATATTCATATAACTTTTGAAGTATTATACTACAAAATCGAGGATCGATCCTAAATTTTTTTTAAACTTACTACTAAATAAGTATATCAATTTCAATAAGGTACGAAAAATGGCTCCTCAATCCATACGGACATATTTATTCTGTAACTAGTACTACCCTACCTGGCAGTTATCGCTTTCAATTCCAAAAAATATTATCTCACAATTCGTACCTTTTACTGCAGGTACTGCTGCATTATTCTTGTTATACGTGTCACATCAGTGGCTACTTTAATGAATAAAGCTAGTGTGGAATGTTTACTATGAAACAATTTAAACTTATATTACATGTTTTATTATATTTCAGATGCCAACTTCTGCTCAAGAATGGTTACAGGTTGCAAATAAGTTTTTTAAGCAGTGGAATTTTCCCCATTGCCTGGGAAGTATCGACGGAAAATACGTAGCCATACAAAAACCAATAGGAAGCGGAAGCGAATATTACAATTACAAAGGATTTTATAGTGTTGTTCTTTTAGCATTGGTTGACGCAGAATATAATTTTTTATACGTAAACATTGGGTGCCAAGGACGTATAAGTGACGGCGGAGTATTTGCAAACACACCCTTTCGAAAAATATAATTGAACGTAATTTGAATTTACCAAGAGATTGTCCACTTCCAGGAAGAACCACACCTGTTCCTTATGTATTTGTAACAGATGACGCATTTCCGTTAGAAAAGCATTTGCTAAAACCTTTTGCAGGACCCCAGGATAACAATACTAAAGAGAGAATATTTAATTATAGAACGAGCCGCGCAAGAAGAACGGTAGAGAATGCATTTGGAATTTTGTCAGCCAGATTTAGAGTATTACGAAGTATAATTTTATTAGATCCACAATAAACTACTACTTTAATTATGACATGTGTGCTTCTACATAATTTTTTGAGGAAAACCAAATCAAGCACTATTTACGCCCCACCTCAATATTATGATAGGGAAAATTCAGGTGCTGCGCATACATCTGGAGAATGGAGATCAGAAACGCAGCAGTTAACATCTCTGGAACCAGTTGAAACACAGACAGAAGATGGGAAAGTGATAAGAAATGAGTTTGCTGATTATTTTTCACATGAAGGTTTACTGGATTGGGCATCTAGCTATTATTAACCATAGTCAAAATTATTACTCACCGACAATCCACCATCAACAGTTTCTTCTGGCTTGTTTCGATCTTTTAAAAATAAAAGATTTTTATACGCAAACCATTTTGGTATATCGTCAGCCCCCGCACCTGATTTAGGCTTCTTACTCTCTCTCTGAAATTGACCTATAAGTGACCGCATTTTTTTTTCAATCGACTGTTTATCCAAATTAAATTCAGCCGCAATTTGCATCCATGCGTCATGTTTTTTATTTCGATCCTTGTATTCATCCATCTGCGTATTCCACAAGACTTGTTTCTCTTGAAATAGTTCAATCAATTTGATCACATTTTCATTACTCCAAGTACGAGACATTTTGACAAATAACATATAACACGTGCTTCACCATTGCACCGAATGAACCGACTAAAGCTGCGCTCGCGCAACCCCCCCCCCCCCTCCTCAGCAGCTCCCCAGCTCCCTTCCGCTAACGTCCTGCTGAGGCTCTGATGATGTTATACAACAAAAGTTATATTTTGTTATACCATATTGTAATCAGTTGTAAAACATTTTGTTAAATGAAGTTGTATAACATCAATAACAATTTATAACTTTTGTTATAAATTAAAAACAAATGTTATAAGTCAGTTTCTAACGTTATATAACTGCTGTGTGGGAGCACCTTTACAGTGATATATTATAATATATTGCCTATACATCAGAATAACACATAGGCTACAATTAGGCGTTGGAAGCCGCTGGAAAAAGCTAGGTAGTTAATTATATTGCCATAATTCTATGGGTGATATTATGTGTCACCGAACCCATTTTATTTTAAAAATATATAACTGTAGACAGAAGTGAACAGAGCAATAAGTAGGTTAAATAAAATATTAATAGTTTTAAAACTTTAATTAATTTACAATTTATAAAAATTATTGAATCATATACATTACAACATGGGGCAAAATTTTACCTTTACTCTTCGTTGCTTTACCGACTAGGTCATCATAACAATGCCAAGTACCTTTTCTTAAACAGTGTAATTTGTAGTGTCCAATTCCGCTAGGTATAGCGGCAGGACAATACTCAATAACCGAAAGTAATCGATATGTTTTGTTGTTTAACAACAAAGTTATGGGTGCCTCTGTTAATGAAATTTTGCGTATACCTATAACTTCGAAAGTTATTATGTCTAATAACTCGTACGAGTTATTTCGTGTGCCTTCACAATTATTACGACGACAGGGTGAATCTTTTTCAGTAATTCCGTTTAGTGCAGATTCATTTAGAAAAGCAATACCTTTCATTTTTATGATGTTAAAATCAAGTGATAAAATAGCAATATTACGCTTAATGTGTTTGTTACTGCAACTCACAAAACTGCACGTAGGTACTCTGAAATTTTGCACTAGGAAAACTGTCAATGAGAATTTTTTCGTAAATAAATGTAACATTACAGTGACAGTTCATTAAGTTGTTATTAATTGGAAAACGCGTTTCTAGAACAAGTGACCTATTGGCGTAAATATCATACATATTAACACTTTTGACCATAGATTCAACAAGCTTCGAAAAACTGTCTGTATTATTTTCAACAGAATTCCTGACAAACACTGATTCGTGATATGCTACGGCAAAACATTGCGCAACTGAGTCAAAGTGTGCGTCCACATTGGCAGCCTAGCGCGGTTGCGTCAACGGGCGCGAAGTATCAAACATATGAAACCGCCGTTTGCGTCCATAGTGTAGTGACTAAGGCGGGCGCCTAGTGCGACAGAACCGAGCGAGATAGCGCGCGTAGTTTTCAAACGTTCCTATCCACGCGTTATGGCCACACTACGGGCCTAGACAACAAGCGACCTAATGCGCAGGTGGCGGGTGTATCAAACTAGTTTAGTCTTGTCGCTCGGCGTATGCGCGTCTAAAATACTTATTTTTTGTAAAATGGCGGTTAATACTGAAGTATTCATAAGTGCTATTCAATCCAAACCAGCTATATGGCAAAGTAAATATCCACAACACAGTCATCGCACAATAACAAGAAAATTATGGAACGAAATCTTGTGTTCAACACCTCCCATCTCAGGATTGGACTATCTAGTAAAAATACCAAATCCTCGTCCATGGTTTGTAACACCTGAAATACGTCTTAGCGCTTCAACAGCCAGCAGGTCACTGTGGCCACCCGCACGCGCCCGCCGACGCGCCCGCCCTAGGCCCTAGTCACCGCGCATTTACTGTGGACGCACACAAAGGCGCAAGTGTTTACTACTTGAATATTTTGGTTCAAACTACCATTTTGTAAGACAGATTATCTTGGTTCTTTTTGTTAAATTACTATCTTTTGATTTCAGTTTTCGTTTTTTTGTTAAACCTCTCCAATTTTCGGTAATTTCGGTGGATTTTAAAAGCTTGTCTGAAAAAACTGACTCTTCGAGAAAATCATCTGTTTTCTTTTTTATACTCCTTTTAGACCGCAGTGCAATACTCTTTTTAGGGCGTAGTTTTACCCTGTGGCTATTTAAAAATTCAACTTTTTGATTATTTATGGCCATGTTCATTTCTCCCTGTAAATAATCATGATGTTTCACTAAGAAATTATCGACTCTCAGATTACTTTCATTTTTTAGTACTAGGGTTTTCAAAGTCTTAAAATGACTTTCTACATTGCTGCTACTTGGAAAATAGTTTGTGTTATGAAATATTGGGCACATAACATTTGAAAATAATGGTAACCTGGACAAAATTCGTATTATAACAGTACAAATATCAGGCAAATATAGTGAATTAATTCGATCACCATCGACGTCAATCAGTGTTAACATCAAATTTTGTCTGTCAATGAATTTTGTAAGGCAAGCTATAGGTTCGTAACCTGTTTTAGAACTACTATTGTTAGTTTCGACAAATATGTTTCTGTAATGGATGCCACCAATTGTAAGATCAGTGATATTAGGTAACACGATAGGTTCCTCTGGCAAATTTTTATATTTGTTTAGGAAGTCATATAAACGACTTTTGGACAGATTACAAATGGTTTCTGTTACATTTTGAGTGCATATATCATTTTTATACAGTGATACTATTACCATGTCAAGTGCAATCAACTTTATAGTTTCGTAATCGTGACATTTTTTAATCAATGTCACGATTACGAAACTATCATCCTACATAAAAAGATTTAATATGATAGTCAATTTTATCAAAACAAGCAAGTCTCCAAAGTGTTCTCAAGAAGTGAGACGTATCCAGTCGCACAAAACAAGATGGTACAATGGATGATTCTTTTTCTAAAATCTTGAAGCAGTGGTCTGTATATGATTTGGTGGAGTCGAAACCGGTGAACGCTTTTATTGTGGCGCTAATAAGTGCCGCTGAATCGTCTATGATGGCTTCATTTGGCGAAGCCATTGAGTCTTTCCATTGCGACAGCCACTGAGATATAGTGTCAGCTGTTTGCGACTCAGATAACATCTGCGACAATGGTACGCTAGCACCATTCTGCGCATAAGCAACTGCAACATATAGTAATATGTGTTTAGAATTACTTGGCCCTAAGTAAATATCATCACTTTTGTCACCTTTAGCAATATTTTTGCATATTGAGCCGGTTGCATCAATACAAATGCAAATATGCGTTTGACTCTTTAAACAGTTTTTATAATATTCAATTTGTTGTGGCGACCAGTAATATAAATAAAACGGTCGAGCCGAAACTTGTTGAATTAAAGTAGAAAAAGGTGTTCTTTCTTAGGCGGTTCACCCACTGAAGATGCGTCCCGCCGCGGTGCGCGGAGCGACGGATAACGCGCGCGGCGACGGAGGCGCAGATCTGCCTTACTTAGCGGTATAATTTGCTCCCCCGCGCGTTGATGCAGATTACGACGGCCCCGCGCTAAATAAACTCATATGTTCACTGTGTTATCGATCGTCGTGGAGAATGGACGAACTTATTCAATTTCAAGATGTTGCAGTTATATTGTCATTTTGGTTTTTGTATACAAGAATTAAAAGACACTGCGTCCATAGAAGGTTTTGGATACATCCCTATTTACGATCGAGATCTATAAATGGATCATTTGCACTGAATTACAAAGACTTAAGAAAATATGAAGATAAATTCTTTAGCTACACACGTATGTCAACTGCATCTTTTGATTATTTACTAAGCAAAATTCGAGCGACCATTACTGGAACAGATACAAATTTTCGTCCTTGCATTACGCCGGAAGAAAAACTTTGGGTTACACTGAGGTAAGTACAAAATTACCTTTACCTACCTATATCTCAACTGATGTTTAGATATGTAACATACATAATCCGCTTTAATATTTTTCAATAACGTTAACTACATATTTTTTAATTATATTATTAAAACTAGGCTTTAGATTTGTGTTATGTTTATTGATCAACATATTTATACATTTTTCTCTTAAATCTCACTACTTTGGAATATTATTTTTAGATTATATCTTGTATACAGCAAAATACCCTATTGTGATTAGTTTCTATTAGTCTGTAATTATACAAAATAAAACATACTTAGTTAATCACAGCTCAATTTTGAAAATAACTTGTTTTAATTTACTTCTAATGACTAATTCTTATTTTTAATTATAAAATCACAGCCGTTTATTATTATTCTTAAATCACAAGTTTTGATTACAAATTACTAACTAGTCCATATACTATTTATCCATGTCCGTATACTAATTATCTTAAAATTTACGAACTAATCACAGCATTCATTCCCGAAATCACAGATATTTAATATTATACATACATATACTACTAAATTATAACTATCAAATCTAAAGATTTTAATCAAACAATGGCAAAAGTTCAGACTCAATCGAATTTTGTGTGTTTACGGATTTTGGCGATGTTCGAACTTTATGTTGTGGGGTTGCGAAGGCCAGAAGTGTTGGGTCTTCTTGATTAATATTATTAAGAGATTTTTGAATACTTGGGCTAGCTGTTTCAAAACAATTTTCACGTGGATGGTCATGGGCTTGATTAAAACTGGTTGATGGCTCCTGAGATCTAGTATAATAGCCTTCATATTGTTGATTGGAGTACAAGTAGGGGCTGTGCTCGGCACGTTGTACTTGATGGGAATCATACATTTCATCTTGAGCTTCCATAATACATTTCAAAATATTAATCTTTACCATAGGCTTTAATCTGAGAGGCACCCTTTTAAAATCGCTTACCAAGGACAACATAAACTGCCGATCTGGATCTTCTTCTTGAGTCTTTTGTTGCATTGTAGATTTTAAAACGTTTATTAGTTCACTACCAATCTCATCAGTTGGGTCCATTTTCTTAGTCTTCTTTGGTCGAGGTGTGATCATACTGTCTTCATATGACCTGTCAACTGGATCTTTGTCTTCTTCATTTATCATACTATTATGAGTTGTATTAGTTGAGACCACCGGCAAGAGAAATAACAGTTGTTTATAGTATTTGTATTGCTTTTTATTAGAAGCAGCTGATCCACTCTTAGAAGAACCTAGCTCCCGTCTTTCTTTAACAAAAGCGTCTCGGAGCGTTTTCCACCTTTTTTGCAATAATTGGCCTGAAATAAAATTTTATTAATAAATATAATACTTATATTTCAGATACCTGGCAAGCGGGTGCTCCTTTACTGACATTCATTACAGCCATAGGCTCGGATTATCAACTATCAGAAGAATGGTAGGAGAAGTTTGCACTGCCATTTGGGATATAATGAAAGCAGAATTATTACCAGAGCTTACGACTGAAATGTGGTTAAATATAGCAGAAAATTTTAAACAACGTGCAAATTTTCCTCACGTGATTGAAGCAATCGATGGAAAATATATTCGTGTAAACAAACCATCTCGTACAGGGTCTTTGTATTTCAATTACAAACATTATTTTTCTGTATTATTATTGGGAATATGTGATGCTAATTACAAATTTGTTTATATTGATATTGGTGCGTAATGAAAATGTAGCGATAGTAGTGTTTTTAAAAATTCAATATTTTACAAGAAACTTATGGAAGATACTCTAAATATACCAAAACACTCAAAAATTTCAGGAATTCCGAATGATCTTCCATATTTTTTCATAGGTGATGAAGCTTTTAGTATTTCTGAGCATATCTTAAGACCATATGTAGGAACCAACTTGAATTCGGCTAAAAGAATATTTAACTATCGCTTGAGCCGAGCACGAAGATACATAGAATGCACGTTTGGAATTTTAGCTCACAAATGGCGAATATTTCAACGACCATTGAATGTAGATATAAATCTATCAATTACAATTATAAAAGCGTGCTGTGTGCTTCACAATTTCGTGAGAGAGAGGCATGGCGTTGCTTTCGATGAAATGTTGTTCAGTGGTGAAGCAGATAATTTACTTGAAATTCCGCGAAGCAGCTTTCAAACAGGAATAAGCGGTGACAACGTGAGAAATAACTTAGCTGATTTTTTCAATAATGTTGATCCTTTGCCATGGCAAAATAAATATTCTTAAAGCTTAGAATTACCATGCAGTTTATATAACATACCTACCTACCATTGTACAAGTTTTAATTTTCGAATAAAAAATAAATAATAATTTACTTACCTTGTTTTCTTTTTTCTTCAACTGATGTACTCTCATCGGTAAATATATTTATTATCTCCTCCCATTTCTTAACTTTTTGTATGCGGTCACTATATTCTTTGCTTTTCATATCCCAAATTGCAGGGCGTTGCTCAATTTCATATATAAATTTGTCTACGTCGAGATCCATCGTGCAAACGTCTTTACAGTATCAAATCACGCCCGGGACTGCGGAGACGGTGTGTCATATCCCGCGGCACGCCCCGCGCTCTCGCGCAGTTTGGCAGAAACAGCGCGCGAGGCGCCTTCCCGCGCATTTCCGCGTCGGCAGTGTGTTGTGCTAGGCGTGATTTCTATATAAATTGAGATACTTGCATACAATGGTAAAATCTGCCATCCCGCGCTACGCGACGGGGCGCGGTGCCGTGGGTGGAGCGCCTTACTTTCATTTTTAATGTGGTGTAATTGTTCGAGCTTTGGAAGATATGGAGGCTCGGCTGCAGGTAGAATCGAGGTGGTTTGTGAGATCGTACTGTTAGAATTTTGAACGGGTAAAAGTTCTTCAGCTAATTCATTTCTTACTACAATAGCAGATTTATATTTAAGTCTTTCTGCAATTTCTCTTCGCTGATATGTTGTCATTCGCAATTTTGCTTTTGGATTATGTTTTATATTATTATTTTTAAATTTAATAGTGCAGTGGACATCAAGAAAAGCATCTGTGTTGGCCTTGGGAGTAATACACACTTTTAAATCAGCTGAACACTGATTACAATATCCAATACATACTACTTCAGCGTCTTTGTAACAGAAATGTGATTTCATGCACCACGTGCAAGGTAATTTTGTCTGCTTCCATATTTCTAATGAAAGAATGTAGCTCCACTTGTGCTTAGGTAATTTAAGTTTCTTTGTGAATATTAAGTTTGGTTTGTTGGACAGATTTCTTTGTGTGTAGAAAAATTGTGGTTCGATTTCTTTCCATTTATGGCAGTCTATTAAAAAGTCGTATTGCTTAAACATCGTATCACAATCAGAATCCTCTGTATCCGAAGAACTACTAAATTCAGTTTTCTTATCTATATCTATATATATGTTTGTTTCATGTTTCGTCAAGAAAAAAAAAGTATAATTTCGTCTTATTGAGACATACAATGCTTTTGGAGACATTTTTCTGTTCAACTCTTGTGATATTATAGCATAAACATTATCCTTTGGAGTTGGTAAATGGTCTGTAAGAGAATTACGTTTATATTTACACCAATATACTACAGCAAATATTATAATCTGGACGATAATTGCAACTGGATAGGAACAACAATTAAAAACTGAGGAACAACACTGTAAACTTAACACTAAAACGAATATCAAGAAAATAAAAAGCCAGCCTATACGTATAAGTAGGTAACATAATATCTGGGAATCGAACCCGATCAGCGTGAGGGGCATGCAAATTCCTCCCATCGATAAAGCATGTACAGTACAGTTCTAGCCTACCATGAATTTCGAGTGTGAACAAAAATCAATATAATTTTTTTTATATTAAAAATAAACAGCATTTGTATAACCTACCTGCATCTTCAAAATAGTGATGGTATCTTTGCAAGATAATTTTTTGTTCCTGTAGGCTTACTAAACTTTTTCTCCCCGACATTGTCATCACATCACTTTAATTAGCATCACACGAACTAATTTTTACTTATTGAATGTGCAATAAGTTTAATTAATGCACATTTATACTATATTTAAAACCGTACAATTCTATATTCTTATCAATATAGGAAATGCAAATATTCTTTACGCAATTGTGATTCACACAATATCACTAACCGAGATTTGTATTGCTAATAAACTACCCTACACCCAAACAACTTTAATTTGTACCTTTGTAGGTAGATTATTTTGTATTCTACCCACTTACTAGCTTTCAAATTCTATACTTTTAATTTTTATACTAGATGTACGAAAAGGTAATTTAATTAAAATTATAGTCGTAAATAATTTAAATGTTATCAAACTAGTGCAAAAGTTACAAGAAAATGTCGCTGAGAGAAAAAGTCCGCTGACTGGAGGTTTCATTTCCGCTTGATTGTGGCTGAAGTAAGGACGTTAGAAGTATGTTTTTTGTTTTGCTAAACAGAATAAATACAGAACTAAAAGTTAGTACCAATTTATACCTCCCCAAATTTAATTTTAGTAAGTATCCCGCTGGCTGGAGGTCGTTTAGAAAAGTTTATATTTCCGTTTATTATACGGAACAAATTCTGTTTTCAGCATAATTCAGTAGAACATATCCAGATCTAATTCTCTGCATCATTCATAAGTCTCTCAGATAGGGGATCCCGCTGGGTGTAGACACGTGTCATATATGACTCATAAGAACGTATTGAAATAAGTTCATGAGTCACATGTGACTCATTTCTCTATACAACTTTAGGCATATTTTTCGGTATGAACGTGATGTGATATTTTTTTAAACATATGTGGACGTATAGCAAAATACTTAATGTTAATGATAATAAAAAAAATATCGTGATTTTTTTATGGTTTTCATTTAATCACTATAAGAAATTAGCAATAAATAAAACGCAAATACTAGAGGTAAGGTTTTTAATAATAAGACGAAAATATAAAAAATCAAGTATCTTTCTCATTATAACAATCTAAACAGAATGCCTTTTCACACCTTTTACACTCAGTGTGTACTTGCTTGATTTTTCTAGCCAACAACCCTTCATTTTTCAATTTGATATAGCACCCAGTGCATCTTTTACGTACAAGTTTATTGTTTGCATTTCTTGGAATTTCTTGCAGACTGTGTCCAGAATAGCTTGAAGAAGCAATTGAAGATCTTGAAGAGATACAGGAGATTGAAGATCTTGGGGGGTGATTACTTTCTGTGGTTGATGCTGCAGGTCCAAGTAAATGTCGGACTAATTGTTCTTGGACTTGTAAAACTGTCAATTTAGGGCCGTTTGCCGCCTCGTTGTAGATGCATCTGGCATTGATAATGGCGACCTGGAACAGTATATCTACTGCTATCTTTTTGTACCACGTTAAACTTTTACGTAACGGAGAATGAAATGAAGCTAGTTGATCGGAAATATCAATGCCTTTTTTGGCATCATTATAGTCTATAATAGCATCTGGTTTCAAGACATCGCCTCGTTTTGTTGTCACGTTAGACATACTGTCTCCGTGACAGGTTGAGATCATCAGTACATCTCGTTTGTCATGCCATTTTAGTACTGTATAGAGATTGTCCTTCTGTCTAGCTATTTGTTCTCCCCTTCTTAGCTTCGCTTTCACTACTTCTTTTGGCAAATTTCTTTTATTTTTACGTAAAGTGCCATACAAATCGGTATTGCGAGCTTTTAGATACTCAGCCAATGGCAAACTGGTATAATAGTTGTCAGCAACTATAATACGGCCTGCATCTAAAAGTGGCTCTGTGAGCTGGATTACTGTTGAACCAGGCTTATCTAGCCCCTCTAACTGCTGCGAGCTTCCTGAGTATATTTGGTATGACCATGTGTAACTATTTACTGTGCACGCCTTATATATCTTCATACCATAGCGATCTGCTGTCGCTGGGTTATAGGTCCTTATTATCAACTTTCCATGAAATTTTACCATGGACTCATCTACCACAATAACATCGGAAGGTATATAAAGACTACGGAAATTGTTGATAACTTTGTGTACAAGTGGGTCTATTTTATGAGTTCTTTGTTCGCCGACAACACCTATTTGCACTTCTGTAAAATGCCAGCATCTTAGAATGGAGCTGAACCTGTTATACGACATATTTATTCTGTGCATAAGAGGATTATAATATAGCACGTCTAATTTCCAGTAGTGCTCAATTGACGGCTTTGGATTGAGACCCATGTAGATTATGACACCAAAAAATGTTTTTAATTCCTCTCTAGTGACGTCTTTCCATCTTGTCATTCGACTGAATTGAGCAGTACGTATCTCCTTCAACAACCGAGCGTAATTATTTGTATGAATGACCATTTCATCAATTAAATCATCAGGTACAAAATAATCATAGATTTTTATCAAACTAACTACCCCATCTTCGGTAATAGCGGCAAGGTTTTGTACGCCGTGATTACCTATAAATGTTTCCCTACCCAAAGGCAAAACGTCTCGTTTCCACTGGGCATCAGATACATTCGAAACCGATGAAGATGCTGGTATTGCTGAAGGACCCTCACTACGTCTGTCTGCACTACTTGCTATAAAATTTGCAATCACCTCAGTGTCCTCGCTTTCTTCACCTTCGTCATAATTGGGCTGATATTCTTCGACACTTCCATCACTAAATGGATCTAGATCTTCATCTGAATCTTCCAAATATCGCATCAATTCTTCAGTCGTATAATTTCTATGAGACATTTTCTCGGATTATATCAATTTCTAATTAGATCGAAATAACTTTCTAATTAGATCGATTATTCCAACTGATTGACATATGATGGATGATTAATCGTTATTGTTACTCAAAAATGAATATGACATTAGTATGGCCTATGACTTGACACTGACAGTCGCACGATAAACCAAGAATAAAGGGAAAAACACTATGGCCAATGTGTTCACATGTGACTCACTGGACGTGGTAAAGAAAATTTATCGTCCTACGTTCGTGAGGCACATGTGACTCACAAAATAAAATAACGAAAATGAGATTAATTTTTTTTTTTTTTTATTTAAAAAGTATTTTTTTAAGTAAATAATTATGTTATTTAGCTAAAAAATTTAAAAAGGTAGTGGACGTGGGGCCTTTTCAAAATGAGTTGTATGGGGACAGGGAAGTTGTTAATTATAATCACTGCTTTTAAATAGTAAATAAAAAATAGCATTTAAAATTTTTTTAGAAATGCCAATTACTGGCACCTTTAATTCTAATTATTGACAGGGTTGATACTAATTATTGGCACTCTTTAAGCTGACCATATTTTTAATGGATTAATATGATTTTAGGTATTATTTTGAAAATAAAACATCAGGTTTACATTAAAAATGGAATTTATAAAAATATAAACTTAAAAAAAACATAACAGAACATATTTCTTCATGTATCTACCCTTAATATTAATTTAAATCAGCGAATCAGTCTTAGCGAATCAAGCATTTGGTTTAACCTTTCCGTTTAGTCGACATTTGACAGATTCTACTTTTGACATCATAGTCTACTATTGACAGATTCTACATATGACAGATTCTACATATGACAGATTCTACATATGACAGATTCTACGTATGACAGATTCTGTATTTGACAGAATTTGAAAAAGTGAGACAAGTAACGGACACCTTGTGGAATCAAAAATAATACTGCTAAATAGTAATCACTATATTTATTGATAAGCATAATTTGTTTTTATAACTAGTATTAAATGTTTGTATTATAGTACTAATATTTTTAGAAACAGTCACAAATTACCAAATTAACGTTAAAATTATTTTTTTTGTTAAGATAATTACGTATAAACAATCACAGTGAAAACAGTGGAAACGTTATTAATTAACAAGCAACAATCATTTTTATCACATTAATTATAATTAGTATTCTCTTTATTCATTCTAAAAAAAATACAAATTAGTAACATAGTTACATCGGTATTTAAACAATCACATTTAAAAAAATGATACTTATTTGTAAGTAAATAAAGATTAAAAATAAAAATTACAGGAGCAGTTGTAGGTATATAAATTATTTTCTTAAAAAAATCTTCGACCGATATTTCATCGCTTTGAAGTTTCTTGACAATTTTGCTGTATTTTTTATCAAAGTTAATGTCGCGGTACCGACGATTTTTTCGCACAGATTGGAAGAGGCTATTACGAAGCCTAATATTGCAGTGGTGGGCTTCTTTACGCAACTTTTGGATAAAATTGAACAGGCTTGGTCGCTTTGGGATTAGGACGTTAAGAGCTATTACGCACTGTCGACTGGTCGCCAGCGACTCAGTCACTCGGCGACCAAAACATAGGCAACTAGAGTCAGGAGACCAAGCCGAGTGACAGTAGTAGGGTAAAATTGGGGCTTCTGTATCACTCGCTCTCGCGCTATCGCTCGAGCTACGTGATACAGAAGCCCCAATTTTACAATCGAGAACTAATTAACACAATGTGTATAGTGATCTGATTGCATCGACGGTACATATTTATTGTCAGACGACATGATTCGAAGCGCGTCTCCTTGCCGCTACCGATCATATAAAATGTTGAGTCATACCAGGAGCATTTGATTTCGATTTAAATCTTATTTATTCAGAGCTCACTTTGTTTAAGTTGTGAACTTGTGAGAAACGGTACTTGCAATACACAACAATAAGATAACTAAACAGTTAATCGGACATTTCGACAACCTCTGCGGCATAGTTGTTAACGTAACTGCATGCCAAATCGGAGGTCATGGGTTCGATTCCTGCTCAAGCCTCACTTCGCTCGGTTCGCAATGTAGAGCGCCACAATACCACACTACTAAAACATAATCAGCGATCCGTCTGAGTTTCGATCATCGTCTCTCCGTCATACTGATACCATAGTAAAAATGATATCGATTTTTGTGAAAACATACATATTATAAAAACACCTAGTCCAAAACAAACATTCATGTTCACGCCCACAAATGTTTGACTTGAGGGGAATCGAACCCGCGACCTGCGAAGTGGCAGGCGGCTATACTGACCACTACGTCACAGAGATCGATTGTCTACGATGTCTAATGTGAAAGTTATGGATAAGGTCTCGGGTTTAAATCCCGTATCGTCCAAAACAGTTACTCGGTTTTTCATTCCCGCGTATTATTATTATTTATGTTAATAGTAACAAACAAATATAAATAAACGCTTCAGCTTTATATAGATAAAGCTGAAGCGTTTATTTATATTTGTTTGTTTGTCCGATTTAAATAATTGTATGATAATGTACCTGGCAGATAGCTATGAAAATATTATAGTGTTTTTTGGCATGGTTGTAGCGACATATTACAATTAATAATGAAATATATTTGCTATTATTATTAATAGAATATCTCTTGAAAAACTTAAATTACTTGAAATCTTCTCTTTATTTTTAAAAGCCCTGTAAATTATACTTTAAAATATATATTTATTAATCATCATGATTACAAAAAACAGTTTGAAATGGTATTGAAAATTAAATTTCATTCTTAAGCATTATTTTTAAAAGCATATTGATTATGATTAAGTAAAGGCAATATGTCAGAAACTTCAAAAATACAATTTACTATTTTTATCATTATTGTGAGTATACTGTGAAATAAAACAAGGATGTGATTTGTTTGCAAGTATGGATCATTTTGGTAAGTATCTATTGAAACAACTATGGCTTATAAAATAATAGTATTATTATTTTTGGTATAAAAACATTAAGAAAAGGTCCAGACATATATTTAAAATGAAGGATTTAAGTTATGAAGCTTAAATACTTCATTTTAAATATATTCAATAATTATTAATTTATAATTTATTTAATAAATCTGTTTATGTCATTCAAAAATGTATGTATGATTAAATTTTTGGGGTAAGTATGTATATTAAAATCATATATTTCTTTCATATAACTCGACACACATTTTTGTACATGTTTTGAATATAATTTCCCCAAATAAAACATAATCTATGATAAGTATCGACAGTAGCAGATTAAATACTTATTTTAAATTTATTAAAACAAAAGGCAAAGAGTAATCTATGCCTTTATGTAAGTATATCTAGGTTTATTACTATATCTGACCACTACTAGCTTTCCAAATTTCCAGAAATTGGTTAATACAATTTTTTGTATTGTAAGTCCTATAATTTTATATGAATGTCAATTTATAATGGACATTTAATTATGTTAGTATTACAAACCATTTTAAATTAAGCTGCTTTAAGCATCTAGCTTTACTTGCGAGTACATATCATTACCTTATAAAAATTTCGTCTCAAATTGCTGCGACAGAGCGTCGCCACGATAGTGTTGCCTCCTAATTTGTATGGTAACGCTATGTTTACATTGAGGTGTCCTATTTGA
Organism: Catocala sponsa; assembly: GCA_963564715.1. Taxonomy (NCBI): domain Eukaryota; kingdom Metazoa; phylum Arthropoda; class Insecta; order Lepidoptera; family Erebidae; genus Catocala; species Catocala sponsa. The sequence continues at coordinate 5,133,733 of OY751346.1, read as the reverse complement.
ACATACGATAATTAAAACTAAGCCGTACACTAGATGGCTATAGAGACTTATTTACAATAAATGAAATTTATTGTCTTAGCTTCAAAATTAATATTAGTCTAGAAAGCATTACTCTAATCACCGCTTTATAATTTCAGACTATTTAATATCGATGCTTGAGGTGTTTTGAAATACTGCATAGATACCATTATTATCCACAGATACTGCTCCGACATTAAGTATGTATGTACATTTGGTTCATACGACAGAAAATAATATTTATATTTCTACTTTTTTCACTTTTACTAACTAATTTATTGTGTGCAGGTCTTCAATAAATCCATTTGAATCTGATGAAGAAGGACCCTCAACATCAAAAAATAAAAAGTCTAAACCCCGTCCGATGAAAAAACAAAGTCAGAAGCCGAAGAAAAAATCAGCAATATTGGAAAGTGACTCGGAGTCGGAGAACGACGCAGGTCCGACCACCATTAAGAAAAGGAAATTAAATGTTTTCCCTGATTCTGAGGTGAGTCCACATTAAATACCACTTTAGCAGTGTTAATTATCATGTTAATTTAAGTATTTAGACTTTCGCGGTCGTGTACATTACAATTTACATATTTACGTGGTAATTATAACGATAAATATGTAAAAAATATACTATGTTAATTGGCATAAAAGCGATTATATCATAGCATAAGTCTGTGCTTATGACGCTGGTGTAAGTTCTCGGGTTCGATCCTGAGTTAATAATAACATAGTAGTGATACAATCCTTGTATACCTTTTAAAAGCGATTATATCATAGCATAAGTCTGTGCTTATGACGCTGGTGTAAGTTCTCGGGTTCGATCCTGAGTTAACACAACATAGTAGTGATACAATCCTTGTATACCTTCTAAAGGTCCTGGACCACATGATCCTGAGAATATCAAACCCTAGACACATTGTAATAGACATATTTGACGACCTCTATGGCGTAGTGGTTAATTTATCCGCATGCCAATTGCCAATCCGCCGGTCGCAGGTTCGATTACCGATCAAGTCAAACATTTGTGGGCATGAATATGATTGCTTGTCTTGGTTGGGGTGTTTCTATGTATAATACCTATGTATGTATTTACAAAAAACTAGTATGTGTATATTTATTATTTGTTTAGTAGCCATAGTAGAGTCTCTGTTTGGTTATTTAGTCCCAAATAATATTATACATCTTAAATACTTTTTTAAATCCAGTTTTTGGAAATATTTAAAAATAATAAAACTTCCCTTTTCTCTCTATAGGTGGCAAATGATAGATTTTAAATTGTTTATTTCATATTTTCCAAATAACTCTGATTTACGAGTCACGTCGTGAAATTCCATATAGTAATTGAGATTTATAATATCTTTCAGGATGAAGAAGTTGTACCCGTACGAGCTGCAGCATTGAAAAATTTCCTGTCACGTCGCGTAGCTACCGGTAATACTTATCAAAGTGACCCGACCAGACACGGTGAGTACTACATTGAAGTACACATCTCAAGCTGTCGCGAACTGGAAGCAATAACTAACAACAGGTGGCAACATTCACTTATTAGTTTTAAAACGGCTGTGGATGTCAAAACACCCACATGGAAAGCAGTTACCCAGTTGGTCACAGCTGTTAAACAGGATTTCCGTAATATTTCCCCGGTTCTGTACCCCTCTAAAACTTAATACTTACTGTTTTTTTATATGTACCGTTCATATTTACTCTTTATTTTCATATTATTCACTTTTCCTTTTTTAATATTATTCTTATAACTTTAGCGTTTGTTATACTTAATAGGTCTAGTGTAATTTAATGCTATATTTCTTTCAGCATATATCTTACAATAAGAATATATCAATAACACAAAGACGATAAACCAAAAATCCATAACACAAAGAAAATAAACAAAATTTAAATAATAATTACAAAAAGCAAGACTAAAAAAATACCTACTTAATAAATAAAAAGTGTTAAAGCAAATCTAATAAATAATGAAAGCACAAAAATCTAATGCACCTATTTTATGTATGAAAATAAAAAAACAATAATGCCTATATACAAATAAATAAAATGAAAGTATAAATACATACAAATTAAAAAAGCGTAAAAAATATCGAAATCATAATTCTATAAATAAAAAGGTTAAAAACTCTACCCAGGCCAAAATAAATAAACTGAATATCAGTAATACAAAATAATACATAGTTAAAAATATATATTTATATGTATAAAATATTTTCTAGATACAATGTATTTTTGCCAGTCATGTAATGGGCACGTTAAACATTATTCAAGTCACAAAAAGTCCAATATTCATAAATCTAATAATTTGTTGCAAACTAAACTTGATAACGTTCATATAATTGCTTGCGCCTTTAAGAATAAAATTGTTAGTTACAAAATAAATCCTCAAAATAAAACAATTTCGCCCGAACTTTTTTTCAATGATATTTTACAGACATGTTACTATCTTCTGAAAGAGAAATTGAAAGTACATACTTCATTAAAAGTTAATTTCGAATTGTTTGTTTCATATATTTTACCTAAAAATAATGAAGTATCACTAAAATCTTTTAATACTAAATATGAAATAATTTTACAAAATACTGATTTAACATCTGTTTGTAATACATTTATCCAAAAAATTATAAACAAATGCTCAGAGTTTGAACTTTGCGAATCAGGTTGGACGATTGAATCAATAAGCCATTTAGAAATAAATATTTTAAAATACAATCCTTTGCGAGCAGGTTCTTACATTTCATTGCCTAAAACTATTCAAACAACAAAATCTTGTCTAAATATAATTAATTATGACGAACACTGTTTTCTCTGGAGTATTGTAGCTCATCTGTATCCAACTGTGACTAATCCTAATAGAGTAAAATCATATCCTCATTATTCCAAAGTCCTAAATACGAGTAATATGTAATTTCCTCCAAGTTTTGAGGATATAAAGTTATTTGAAGATTTGAATTCTAACGTCAGTGTAAATATTTATGGTTTGGACTCAAAAAATCAAGTTACTGGTCCCCTGTATAAAACTAGTAAGCGGAAAATAATGCATGTTAACTTACTATATATTCATAAAAAAGGAAAGAATCATTTTTGTTTAATAAAACATTTCGATAAACTTGTCCACAAACAGTTAACTAGGCATAAGTCGAAAATACATCTATGTGATGAATGTTTCACATATTTTGATACATCGGAAAAATTATTAAATCATAATTGCGCAAGAGTGCAAACTGTTCTACCTGAAGATAATTCAAAAATATATTTTTCTAATTTTGAAAGGACTCAAAGAATACCTATTGTTATTTACGGTGATTTTGAGAGCTTATTACGCGAATATTCAGACAAAAATAAAACTTCATATGTTGAAAATGTTCAAATTCACGAGGCAAGTTGCTTTGCATATTATATTTCTTGTCTTTCTAAGCCTGAACTCAATAAATTCACATCGTATAGAGGACCAGATTGTTCAAAGAAATTTACAAAATCAAACATTCAAACCCAATAGTAATGAGTGAAATTGAGCGTCATTCTTTTAACAGTGCTAAGAAATGTTATATATGTAAAACAGTATTTTCCGATTCGGATTTAGTTGTTGCAGATCATGATCATTTCACAGGAAAATATCGAGGGCCAGCACATAACAAATGTAATTTGAATGCTAAAAAATGCTCATTTATACATATAATATTTCACAATCTTTCTGGTTATGATTGTCATTTATTTATTAAAGAGCTTTCTACTATTTGCGGTCGAATTAATCTAATCCCTAAAAATAAAGAAAAATACATCTCCTTTACAAAATTTGTTCCAATCGATACTCAGAATGTAGCTCAGTTAAAATTTATAGATTCTTTTAACTTTTTAAGCTCAAGTCTAGATAATTTAGTTAAATCAATGAAACCAGAAGATTTTCAAAATATGCGTAAGTTTTTTGAAGATGAACATTTGTTTAATTTAGTGCGGAAAAAGGGTATTTATTGTTATGATTATATTGATTCGTGGGATCGTTACAAAGAAAGCAAATTACCTGATCAAAAACATTTTTATAATTATCTTACTTCTGAAAACGTTTCAGACGAAGATTATATGCATGCGTTAAAAGTTTGGAAGGAATTCAATATCTCAAACTTAGGAGAATATACTGATCTATATCTAAAATGTGATGTTCTACTTTTATGCGATGCGTTTGAGAAATTTAGAGCTATGAGTTTAAAATGTTACAATCTTGATCCTTGCTATTATGTATCTTCACCTTCATTAAGTTGGGACGCTATGTTGTTATATACAGGAATAAATTTAGATTTAATTTCAGATATCGAAATGTATCAAATGTTAGAAAAAGGTATTCGAGGCGGTCTTGCACAATGTTCATTAAGATATGCAAAGGCAAATAATAAATACCTTCCTAATTATAATGATAAGGATTCTGATAGTTATTTAGTTTATCTTGACTGCGTAAATTTATATGGTTATGCTATGATGCAAAGGTTACCGACTGGAAACTTTAAATTTCTCGATGTAAAGGAAATAAGTCAATTTGATTTAATGACCGTTTCCAATAATAGTGATAGAGGATATATTCTCGAAGTAGATTTGCATTACCCTTCCGAAATACATGATGACCATGCTGATTTGCCATTTGCAGCTGAAAAGTTTGTACCACCTGGTAGTAAAAATCCTAAATTGATTGCAAACTTGTACGACAAACATAAATATGTTATTCATTATATTTACTTAAAAGAATGTCTGAAAAATGGGCTTATTTTACTCAAAATTCATAGAATATTATCATTCAATCATGATACGTTTCTAGCACCATATATATTACTAAATACAACATTGCGGCAACAAGCGTGTTCAGATTTTGAAAGAGACTTTTTTAAAAAGCAAAATAACAGCATTTTCGGAAAAACAATAGAAAATAAAAGGAAGCAAGTCGATGTAAAATTAGTTAATGTATGGAGAGATGAATTGAATAAAACCAATAAAATTTGTGGTGCAGAAAAATACATAAGCGCTCCAAATTTTAAAAATTTAAACGTAATTACCGATTCGCTGGTTGCAATTCAATTACAGCAAACAAAAATTGTTCTTGATCGACCAATTTACATCGGCTTTTCAATTTTAGAACTAGCTAAAACTCATTTGTACAATTTTCATTATTCTGTAATGAAAAGAATTTATAATGGTCCTATTAAACTATGTTATACTGACACTGACAGTCTTTTATATTTAATATTTACAAACGACTTTTATACGGACATGAAAAAACATATTAAATATTTTGATACAAGCAACTTCGAAAACAAGAAATGTAATATGCCTAAAGTCAACTGTAAATTACCAGGTTTTTTTAAGGACGAGATGGGCGGCGACGTCATATCTCAATTTGTAGGGTTAAGATCAAAATTATATTGCATAGATTCTATCAATACTTCAATAAGAAAAGCAAAAGGTGTAAAAAAATCTGTTACCAAAAAACTTAAGATTAAAAACTATAAAAGAGCTTTACAACATAATGAATGTCTGAGAGAAGATATGTTTATAATAAGGTCAAAAAATCATAATATTTTTACTCAAAAAATAAATAAACTTGTACTGAGTAGAGATGACGACAAACGACAAATATTGCAAGATGGTTATAAAACTTTACCTTGGGGACATTATAAAACAGTGTTTTAGAGAAAAAATAAATAAATGTATTTATTTTATCTATAAAAATATCAAAATACTTATTATTATACATATAAATTCCTATACTCAGACATGATGATGAAGTATTCATCAGTTGAAGTGTTATTGATTGATTTTTATTTGTGGGATTTATTAAAAACATATGATATTGTAACATAATATACCTAGCATTAAATTCAAGCTAAATGTATAAACATATGTCCCATTGTACTAAATGAATATTTTTTTTATGACAAAATAAAAGTATTATTTTGTCATATAAATTATATTATGTCCAGCAGTGGCCTGTGATAGGCGTTTAATTGATAAATATATTATTTTATTTAGTAAAATGGGCTTTTTTATTGTAATAATGAAACAAATATTTGTTTGTTTATATGTTATTTATTGTAAATTAAAAATATATTACAACATAAATATATGTAATATTTAAACTTTTAATAAATGTAATGCACTTTTAAAATGAATAAAATATCATTTATTTTAATAATAGTGGTTTTTTTTATTATTACCCTGGTCTAAGTTCTGTGACAAATTTTGTTATTTAAGATTATGATAACTTTGTGATAGTATATGATAAGAACTTGTCATATGCTATCTACTACTAAGAAGCAATTATTGAAAAGATTAAAAAATCTCTCGAAAGTTGATTTGTGACAGTTACAATTAATTTATTAAGTATTGCAAGTAATCGACAAAATAGAAATATAATATATGCAGCATATAAATTACATAAGCATACTACAACATAAACATAAGCAACATTGTACAATTTAAATAAATTATAAAATTATATAAAACATATTACCTACTTATAAAACATAACTATATATTATAGACAATTCGATTCCCTTAACTTATTTACTATTTTACCAACTAAATGTTCAGTTTCAGTCTTTATCTCATCATAATCACTTGTCACTACATACTGCACATCAACACTCGCATCCTCAGGATTCACTTTTATTTCATCCATAGGACGACCGTCTAAATCATATATCATAAGTTTGATTAAATGTCGAGCACGTACAGATTCTTTACGCATGATATAAGATTTGTTTATACATGTAGATTTTGATTTCATTTTTTTCTTCTTCAATGTTTGTTCCTCTGCTTTTTGTTGTCGACTTGCCTCACAAGCCTTGTCAGCTACTTCAGCATACCAACTTTCTCGATCTTGAGCGTAATAAAAAGGATTCGTAATTGGATTGTAGTCTTCTATTAGATCCTGTAAAAACAAGCCTTTAAATAAAAAATATATAAATAATAAAAACTTTATATATTTAAATTATATTAAACTTACCTCCTGTAAATTAAGTCTCTCAGGATCTTCGCCGAATGCTGAAATTCTATTATGGCTTATATTATCTAGAACAGGACTGTAGGACGGTGAGGTTGACATGATTCTGAAAGTAAGAACGATAATAATATTAATATTATATATATATATATATATATATATATATATATATATATACAGGGTGTCCCAAAACTCAACGTCAAGCCGAAACGGGGTGACAGGATTGATCATAACCATCACGAGAAAAATCTGAAAAAAAATCTATCCCATGCAGTTTAAAAATTATGGGCATTTTAAGAAAAACCTAGAAATTTGATCAAACTGTACCATTTTTCGGTTATTGTGGTTATTCTTTTTTATTTTTGTTCATTTGAACTTTGGAAACGTAATCCTAAATAACATTTCTAGAATCCCAATAAAAAATAATGACACAATTGCCTCAAGTTTCCGAGAATTGAGACTATTTGTTAAACTACGAATTTAAAATTTTCAAGATTCGTCGACTTTGACAGGCCCTCCTATAAAAAAAATGTACTAGAGTGCCTTGGCAAGTGGCATTAAAAGTTGGCGCATTTAATCAGAATTCTAAAATGGTACAATACTTGTTAGTTCCACTAACAAGTATTGTACCATTTTAGAATTCTGATTAAATGCGCCAACTTTTAATGCTACTTGCCAAGGCACTCTAGTACATTTTTTTTATAGGAGGGCCTGTCAAAGTCGACGAATCTTGAAAATTTTAAATTCGTAGTTTAACAAATAGTCTCAATTCTCGGGAACTTAAGGCAATTGTGTCATTATTTTTTATTGGGATTCTAGAAATGTTATTTAGGATTACGTTTCTAAAGTTCAAATGAACAAAAATAAAAAATAATAGCCACAATAACCGAAAAATGGTACAGTTTGATCAAATTTCTAGGTTTTTCTTAAAATGCCCATAATTTTCAAACTGCATGGGATAGATTTTTTTTCAGATTTTTCTCGTGATGGTTATGATCAATCCTGTCACCCCGTTTCGGCTTGACGTTGAGTTTTGGGACACCCTGTATATATATATATATATATATATATATATAAATATATTGTTTTTTTAAATATTGTTGAAAATTATTCTTACCTCGAAAATAAATAAATCACAGGACAAACGATCTGCTCGCACAAATATCAGCAACGCAATGAAGAGCGCACATTTTTTATATGCAAATGGAGCAAGAATCTCATATTTCAGTTTCGTCTTAAACGATAGATACAAGTCTAAACTTGTTGATATTGTGGTACAAATGATCAATTTTAGGTATAAAATATTACATTTTATAAATATATATTTGAAGGATAGTAAGAAATAGAAGTAATACCCAAAATGATCAAGCAACCCATATCGCTTAAAATTAATAATATAAATATCAATGAATCCCCTCATCTAATCAGACATAGTATTTTATTACCTAACACCATTCGCTGTGTTATATGTGGTCCATCAAACTGTGGTAAAACTAACACAATGATTAGTTTGCTGCTGCATGAAAATGGGATGAAATTTCAAAATGTTTATCTTTACTCAAAAACAAGTTTTCAGTCAAAATATCGTTTCTTAAGCGAGGTGCTAAGAAGAGTGCCTCAAATAAAATTCTTCGAGTTCAATGATGATAAAGACGTTATATCTCCGAGTGAAGCTTTGCCGAACTCTGTATTTATTTTTGATTATGTAGCGTGTGAAAATCAAATAAATATTCGCAATTATTTCTCTATGGGTAGACATAAGCAAATTGATTGCTTCTACTTATCACAAACCTATTCAAAAATACCGAAACAGTTGTTGCGTGATAATGTTAATTTTCTAATAATATTTAAACAAGACGATGTGAACCTGAAGCACATATATGAAGAACATGTTAGCTCTGATTTATCGTGGAATCAATTTAAAGATATTTGCAAATCAGTTTGGAAAACTCCTTTTAATTTAGTAACCATTAATAAAGAGTCTTCAATAAATAATGGCAGGTACAGACAGAATTTTGATACCTTCTTTAACTTTGAATGAAATTACATATTTATAAAGAACTTCATAAGAATATAGTTTAGTCTCTAAATCTATTATTACTTGAATTCACTTGTTTATGAAGATGGAGAAAAATATTAAAATGGAATTAATCAAGTCTGTCAGCTCCATAAAAAGAAAAATAAAACATATGAAAAATCAGGAACATGAAATGAATTTATCGCTAGATAAAATGTTTAAACCTGTTTCGGAGCCCCTCAATAGCCTTGTGAAATCCAAACAAAGTGTAGAAAACAAGAACCATGTGGAAAATTTAATATCCGAAAATTCTAAAGCATTTGAGTCAGACGATAATAGTTCGAGCTCTTCGGCTAAAGATGATGAGTTTAAAGATGCTGTATTAAATTCTGCAAGCACTCCTAAACAAGATAAAAAATATAGCTTAGAAACTTCATTGGAAAGTGACGACATTTATGGTATTTATGATGGACTAAATGTACCTTTTGGAATAAGAACTGAAAACAAATCTTTAATGATGGGCAAGAAAGTAGTTTCATTTTCTAAAATTGATAGTTTAGACAATGAAAATACAGTTTTGGTTAAAATCGACAGCAAGACTTATAATTTAACCCCAGGCCTTAAAGAACTTTTACTTCGAGGAAAACCTGATTTCAAGTTAATAACAAACAAAGATAAACTTGTTTATAAAGATATGTTATATTACACTAATGCTCATAAGAGAGATTTTAATCCTAAAGGTCAAATAAGAGGCGATAAAGGAACTAAGTATCGTCAAATAATCAAACCGTTATTTAGTGAAGATTTGGTAGAAAAAAAACTATCTAAGCTCGGAGGTAGTTTGCCAAAGCTTAAAAAATATAAAACGTGCACTGACTTGGTGTATTGGGATGATCCCAATGAATTAGTTGAGAGATTAAAATTATTAGTAGCTTCAAGAGATGCAGGCAACACAAATCATGATAATGAAATTTTATCAATAATTGAAGAATTAAAAGAAGCTAACATAATTAAAGAATAAATAGTGATAACAAACCGCATTTAATTTAGTATTATTGATCCATTCGTTATGATATTTACAAAATATTATATAATTTGTTTTATTTTAATAAATCGATAATATGTTAAAGAGTTTGGAAAAGAAATAGTTTATAAGAAATATTTTTTTTTCATATTTAAAATTTTCTAAGTATGAGTAAAGCTGATGTAGTAAATGAAATTCATAAAAATGTGAGAGTGAACTTTCCACGAAGAACTGTTATTATGAAAGATATAGATGATCTTTGGCAGGCTGATTTAATTGATATGCCATCAATACCTAAAGTAAATAAAAACTTCAGTTTTATTCTTACGGTTATTGACACATTTTCGAAATACGCTTGGGCATTTCCATTAAAAACAAAAAAGAAAGAGTTGTATGTGACGCTTTTAAAAGATTGTTGGATGAGGGTCGCAGACCCAAAAACCTGCAAACTGATAACGGTTCAGAATTTTATAATAATAAATTTCAAAAAGTTATGAAATCTTATAATATTAATCATTACTCAACTTTTTCCACCAAAAAAGCTTCAATAGTTGAGAGATTTATCAGAACATTGAAATCAAAACTGTATAAAGAATTTAGTTTAAAAGGTAACTACAATTGGATAGATAACATCCTTAAAAACGTTATATATAAATACAATCACACCCATCATCGAACAATTGATGAAATGCCTGCAAAGGTCAATGGCATAAATAAGAAACGTATATTAAAAAGATACGAAAAAATTATGAAAACAGATAGTATGAAAAGCAAGTTTAAAGTGGGTGACTATGTGCGTATTAGTAAGTACAAAGGAACATTTGAAAAGGATATACACCCAATTGGTCAACAGAAATATTTAAAATTCGCAAAATACAAACTACAGCTCCAATTACTTACTTAATTGAAGATACGATCAGAGGTCGACCAATTTTAGGAGCATTTTATTCCCAAGAGCTTCAAAAAACGAAACATCCTGATATATATTTAGTTGAGAAAGTTATTAAAAGGAAGGGCAGTAAGGTTTTTGTAAAATGGCTAGGTTTGCCTTCTACTGAAAATAGCTGGATTGATAAGTCAAATGTTTTATAAACTTAATCTGTCAAGTGTCAATCAGTTTTTGTATTTTGATACCTATTTAGCAAGTCTTTAATCCTAGATTTTTTCAGTCTTATTATGTGTATTGGAGAGAGTAGTCTTCTCAACTGGCTTATAAATCATTTACCATTCGAATTACATTTACCAGGATACAATTATTGTGGACCTGGTACAAAATTAACTAGGCGACTCAAACGTGGAGATAAAGGTGTAAATAAATTAGACGAATATTGTAAAGAACACGATATTGCATATCAGAAATCATCAAACTTAAAGGAACGACACGAGGCAGATTTAATTTTGTACAAAATGGCGAAAAAGCGCGGTGCTGCCCCTGATTCCAATACGGGAGAAAAAATCGCAGCGCATTTAATAAGTAATGCTATGTTAGCGAAGATTAAAACGGGTTCTGGTCTAATTACACGTAATCAAAAGTCTTCAAGCAAAATTGCATGTGGAAAAGGCCTTAAAAAGAAATTTAAACATGTAATTAGTGTTGCGAAAAAACGTATGAAAAAATTAAAACCAAAATGCAAAAAAGTGGCAATAGAGTTAGCAGTGGCTGCTGTCAGAGAATTAGCTGATAATTCAGCCATTAAACCTCCTCGAGTCATTGCTATACCAAAAACTGGCGGAGTTTTACCTCTTATTCCTATTTTTGCGGGTTTATCAGCTGCAGGGGCTTTAGCAGGCGGTGCAGCTGGTATTGCAAAGACCATAAATGAGTTCAAGATGGCTAAAAAACTATATGAAGAATCAAAGAGACATAATGAAAAAATGGAAGCTTTTTGCATCGGGAAAGGACTGCATCTTAAACCGCATAAAAATGGGCTTGGAATTTTTGTATCGAAGACAAAAAACTAATATATCGGCTACCCAACCGCGCCTTAACTAACTTAGATATCTTGAAGTATGGAAGTAGTATTCCCTATTTTAGAGGTGTCTTTATGAGAGATGAGCTCCCTGATTACCCATATAAAAAAGAATGTGGAATAATTAATTTAGATAGTTCTAAAAATCCTGGTTCTCATTGGGTAGCCTATGCAAAATACAATGATTATGTTGAATACTTTGACAGTTACGGCAATCTTAAACCTCCTAAAGAATTTGTTTAAATTTTTTACAAAAGTTTTGGAATAAGCATAAAATAAAATAGACAAGATCCTACAAAAGTGTTCAGTATGCAGGCATGTCTATAACAGTGACGATCTCTGGCAATAAATCTGAATTAGAATCGTATTTTCAACCACCCCTGACTTTATCTGGAAAATATGAGTGTGGTTTGCTATACTATTCAGCGTTAAATTCAGTATCAAGTACGCATTCTAATAATACTAACACTCTGTCTATGATTAAAATTGAATGTGATTTAATATACGGTTCCTATACTAATGGATTACCAACTCATATTATTCATGAGTTTGTGCCTAATACTACAGCCGGTCAACAGTACATAGAATCGCCGTAGACCGTTATTTACTTTCCGGTGAATAAAAATATAATTTCATCTATATCAATTAAAATTGTTGATCAGTTTGGTTATTGTCTTAATTCTATAGGACATAATCAACTACGTCTTCATTTAAGAAAACAACATGATATTATATAATTCCACTATAAACCATGCAGGAAAAATAAAAAGGCTTATTTCTTCTACAACCACTAAAGTGTATAGACGTAAAAAAAGCAAGTTAACTAAGGCAAATATAGATTTCCTTAAAACTTTAGGATTCAAAACATGAATATACTTCAGATTAATGACTCACCGCACTTCGATACTTCCATCGAAAGTTACGAAGTACATTCCTACAATCCCTATAATAATTGCTTTAGAGAAAACGATGAAATCAGAATTCCCATACACCAACAAGACATATACGTGCTACCATCAGCCAGTTCAATTTACATCGAAGGTCAAGCAAAGCTCTTCGGCAAAGATGGAAAACCGATTGAAACACCTGTTTCGTTTACTAATAACCCTATTATGTTCTTGTTTCAAGACATCCGATACGAAATAAACGGTATTGAAATTGATCGTATAAAAAATTCGGGAATAACGTCGACAATAAAGTCATACGTTTCATTAAACGAAGCAGAAAACAAAGTGGCTGCCTTATGGGGTTGGAACTTAACTGGTTTTAAAAATGATGATCATTTTAGTGCTGTACTGCCATTGAATAAGATTTTAGGATTTGCGGAAGATTACAATAAGATTGTCATAAATTGTAAACATGAACTTATATTGAACAGAAGTAACTCTAACTTAAACAGTGTCATAGTTACTGAAGATATTGCCCATTTCCAAATCAATATAGAAAGGGTGCAATGGAGAATGCCTCACATAAAAGTGTCAGATCGAGAACGTCTCACACTTTTAAAACATTTGGAAAGAGATAAATCTATTCAAATGGCGTTTAGAAATTGGGATTTATATGAGTATCCTTTACTACCTAAAACAACAAAGCATTCATGGTCAGTTAAAACTGCATCACAATTAGAAAAGCCTAGATATGTTATTTTCTGTTTACAAACGAATAGAAAAAATAATAAATTGAAAGACTGTTCACTATTCGATCACTGTGAAGTGACGAACGTAACTCTCTTTTTAAATTCACAATATTATCCTTATGAACCTTTAAACTTGAAATTTTCTGAGAACAAGTACAGTATATTATATGAAATGTATGCGAAATTTCGTCAGTCGTACTACAACTGTCCGGTTGACCCCTTGCTCAATCTAAAGGACTTTAAAGAAAAAGCTCCTCTATTTATCATAGACTGTTCTAGGCAAAACGATAGTCTAAAATCAGGCCCAGTAGACGTACGATTGGAAATTGAATGTTCAGCATCAATACCGGATAATACTGCTGCATATTGTTTAATTATAAACGATCGACTTGTGGAATACAAACCTTTGAGCAACATAGTGCGCAGGTTATCATGACTGCCATTGTAGACATTCAAGGCTTTAAGACAGAAGCAAATGAATTTATAATAAAAGAGATTGCTATATACTGTAATAAACAACTGCAAGTATTTTTAATTAAGCCACCATTTCCATTTTACGATTTAACAAAACAAGAAAGACGTCAAGTTGCATGGATTGAACGTAATAGAAATATATATTGGGGTGAAGGATTTATACCATATTCAAATTATAAGTGTTTAATTTTAGATTTCTTAAAAGATAAATGTATTTATATTAAAGGTTGTGAAAAAGTGTTATGGTTAAAAAATATTTTAAATAATAATAATAATAATGTGATCAATTTAGAAGATAAAGGCTGTCCTAGTTTTTTAAGTCTGTATGATCGATATAAATATTCTGACAATTTGTATAGTTGTATTTATCATAACTCAATATGTACTTTGAAAAATGTTTTGTGTTTAAAAATATGGTGCTCGGATAATAAACTTTTTGTATAATATATATTTTCTCATTTTTACTCATTAAATATCCCTTCCTTCCAACTTATCTTTGTAAAATTATTTATAAAATAAATTGGTTATATCAGCTATGAGATTTCATTACACTCTCATAATTGTAATAATATAGACTACCTCTTCATTATACACTTATAAATACATAAAATAATTCAGAGAAATACTTTTGAATTTTAATTATTATTCTAACTAATTGGTTTTTAAAATGAACGAAGTAGACAAAAAATCTTGGTCCATCAAAAAGTATGAACAGTATAAAAAGGATGTTTTATTAGACAACCTTGAACAACAGATAAACATTCTAAAAGAAAAGAAAGAACCGAGAATAGCTGATCTTTTTAAGATTATGTGGCTGCAGGATCAGCTAATACAGGTGCTTCAGGAGAAAATTGCCAAGCTTGCTAGCCAGCGAAAACGAAAGCCTGAGCAAATCTGTGACGCAAAACATAAAGTTGTAAGGTGTACAAACAACGAAATACTCGTTTTGTTAATTATTAAAATCAATCTCTGTCAAATTGTGTTTGAATAGATATATTACGTGGGGATAGTATTAGATAATTTGTGTAGGACAGTAGGATAGAATTGGGGCGCTCTGCATCACGCAGCTCGAGCGAACGCGAGAGCAAAGTGATGCAGAAGCCCCAATTCTATCCTACTGACAGTATTCCAAGTACATTCGTGCAGAATGGACGTCGAAGAAGTTGTAATAGTAGCGCTACTAATTATAAAGAGAAAAAAAAATAAAAGAAAATCAAAAGAGTGTTGGGTACATCCTTTGTTACAAGAACGGAGATTAAAAGGAATGTTTAAGCTGGGTTTCCACCGCGAGCGGAACGGACCCATTAATGACTTCGTTAAACTCGCAAACGCAAACTGCATACTTGTATTTCCACCAACAAATAGTCGGACGGAAAGAGCCGAGCGTGTAGAAAGAGTAGAAATGAGCTCGCTCAGTTCTAGGGAGCGGAGCGGAGTACTTACGGACTCCGCTCAACTCGCAATTACAATTTACATAGTAGCGTTTCCACACAGAAAGTGGTGAGCGGGGCGGATTGAGCGAGTAAAAAGAAATTGAAAAGAGTCCGCTGCGCAAGGCCTGCACCGACTAGTTCAGAACGGACTCGCTCGCTGTCTGCCCCCCGCGCTTCTCGCCTCCCGCAGCTACGCGCCGGCTGGCGCTCGCATCACCGTCTCCATCAGGATGAACGGTCACTAGGCGTATTTAACGCTGAATGTATGCCTAACAATTGCTTCCCTATTGCTTCTATTTGCTTCCTATTCTCAAACAATTGCTTCCATCGTATTCTAGAAGAAAAAACCATTTTAAGAGTGACCGTTCATTCTGATGTCAGGACTGCCGGTCACCGAGTCGTAGTGTCCTTGTTAAATAGAATTATTGAAATTCACGGTGGCCATTAATTACTTCTCGTTTGCTTCTCTCAATGTTTTACAACGATAATACTGTAACTATCACGCCAATAAAGATATCGACAAAAGTGTTGTATAACAATATTTTTAGTGCCCCTCAAAAAAAATAAAGGCAAAACTCTTATTTAACATTGCATTTACGCTTGATTAGGCGATAAATCTATGGTATTGTACCGGTGGCCTACAGCTAAGTGTTATGTTATTAAAAAGAAGTGCCTATCGTATTTGGGTGTTTCTCTCGTTTCGTGCAAATTGGAAGAATATGCGAGAAAAAAAAAATATTATTGATCTTCCATGCCTATTAAAAGTTACATTAAAATTAGTCATATTGATGTAGGTTTTACTTAATTATACGCAAAATTGCCGGAGATATTACCTAATATATTTTTTTCGAAAGCATGGTAATGAGAAATGTGAGATGGTAATGATATTTACTATTACGGTAATGAAAATATAATGATGGTAATGAAGACAAGAATTACATACATACATAAATTCACGCCTGTTTCCCAGAGGGGTAGGCGGAGACTACGGATTTCCATTTGCTACGATCCTGACACACTTCTCTGGCTTCATTCACTTTCATCACATTCCTCATACACGCCCGTCGGTTCAAGGTGCTCTTAACCTGGCCTTTGTCCAGAACGCCTCCGATCTGATCGTGAAAAGGATTAAATAAAACATTTATATGTCAAATCAGATTTTTATTTTCATAATTAAAAAAGGTTTTCCATTCCAAACACACTACATTATAAGTATGTTGAGTTAGGTCAAGGTTGGTAACTTAGTAGGTAAATAATGTATATCGACTCTTAATGTTATTTTATGTAAAGACTATACATATATCAAATATATTGTTCACATAAGATAATAGTCAGGTATCAAGTCTTTGGATGTCATTTTAAAAAGAAGCCTATACACAAATGGCATTATGAATAAACAATTATAAAAGCGATTTAGGTTACTATCTATATAATGTTGTTTGCTAGTTTATATCTGCATTATAACGAATAGGTAACCTAAACACATAAGAGTAATCTAAAATCTGTTTAAAACAAATCAACATTATCAATAAAGTTTTATGAAAATCTTGAACAATGATGTACTTACTTAAAATTAATAAAGTCAATTGTATTATCAAACCAACATATAAAGTTTAATCTAATAGGAACTATAATTGCAACTCAGTCTCCATTATTTAACAATTCGCCATCAAAATCAGAAAATATCATCTTCAGAGGAATCACAAGGATATATTATCTTAACATCTTCTTTAATTTGTCTTATGTCCTTACGTGTATCTTCACACTGAACTTTATTTCCTGTGTTTTTAGTTTCATATTTGCCATGATATCTTAGGTCTTCATCGGAAGAATCATCAAAGAAGTTACTTATTCTTTTTTTTGCAGTCCTGAGCTCCCCTTGTCTATTTTCTTTATTTAAATCCTCTTCTCGTCCCTTCTCAGCAACGAATCGTTCAGAGTTAGGAACTCTTGGGTAACATTCCATCGTATTTTTTTTAATAAAACGTTTGTTACTCCAATGTAGTCTTATATCTGAAAGAACTGTGATGGTTTTGTTTCGAGTAATGCCACTTGTTGAAGCCTTAGTGTTTGGTGGCATATCAATATCTATTATACTCGCAAGATGTGAATGCTGCGTCAAATTTAGTTCACTGTAAGGTTCTAGAGTTGGACTGAAAGCGTTTGCGACTTTCGTAAAAAAGCTTCCTGTCGTGTTTTTCTCCAGAAAGTCTTCGAATTGCAATGATTCGTTGTCAGGAATAGGTGGAGTGTCCAAAAATCCGAGGTGATATCCATGGGAGCATATTATATCATTTTCGCAAAAGAAGCAACTTAATTTTCTAAAGGTCATTCGGGAGCTGTTACATGACCAGAGTACTTGATGTACTGACATAGTTCCGTGAAATGGTTGAAGTTTTGAGGGAAAACTTTTATCTTTCACGTCTTGTTCTGAGACAGAAAGCAGCTTGATGTTCTTAACTTTACGGTTAATTTGCTTATAAAATTCTTTAATTGTACCAATATCTTTACCCATGCGCACAACTTGGTCAGCAGTTCTTTTTAAAACTGCTCCTACTCCATCTGGTGCTCCCTTTCCGTGTCCTGCTTCCAAATAATTCCATGTTACAGATTTGATCTGCGGAAAGTCCTGTTGTAATTGACTAATGACATAAAACATGTATCGATTCCTATATTGGCTTGATGGGCTGTCAGATATAAAATGAATTGTGTCAATCCGCGAAGATAATTCTTGAATATAAGCAAGCAGTGGTATCAGATGAGCCCATATAGCTCTGGCATCATGTTGATTACATTCGCTGACGCTGCAAACACTATAAGGCTTCATAATTCCGGTGCCTTCATCAATCATATATACCACAGCTGTGTGTAGTGTTATTTGGGTACGACTACCACCGAAGTGGAAGCTCTGTATCTCTTCATTAAATTGGACCGAATAATTTTCGGAGAAATCTAAATGTACTACAGCCTCCATAGCAGTTAATGTCGCCTTTAGAGTTTTTAAATGTTTATGCTGAGCGACAATGTTAGCATTATGTTTAAAATATGAGTTCAATGACTTTAGCAATTTTTCTATAACATTTTTAGGATAATCCTGTGTTTTTGTTTTAGTATTTACAATCTTAGTTTTTTCATTCCCTTTTGTGAAATATTTTTCCTTCTTTAAACCCCACTCGTAATAGTTTATTTTATTGTCATTATCAAACTCTTGAAAGCTTATAACTCTTCGTTTGCATGCCTCACAAACTCGATTCAAGCATATTTCATTATAAATATCACAACATAAACTTTGAAGTAACGCAGCTCCATTTGCTTCTTTGATGATTCTATTTTTGTTCAGACTTTTAACTAGTAAATCAAAATTCACGTGTACTTTACATGCACAGGTATTGCGATCAGACTCTTTGGGATAGAGTGCCCAAAATGGTCGATGCTTGCAGAACGTGGAATACCCTACCTCACTGTTTTGCATGTTAATAAACTTTTTATAAAGATTACTTAACGTGTCGCTTAAATAGCGTTTTTGTTTCCTAAGACCATTTCGAGTTATGAATTCATTCTTTTCCGGAGATATCTTCGTGTTGCTGTCATCGTCAAAAAAATCTTCAATCTGTTGTTGAATATTAGGCCTAACGTAGATAAAATCTTGATTTTTACTTAAAGTTTTATCTCGGACTGTAAACTTGTTCGCATGTCCAAGAATTTTGTGTTTTTTGAAAATGTCTTTGTTTTTCATAACGATGTCACTAAATACCCGTTTTTCTTTCTTCCGTAGTCCACTAAATCCTTCCGATAAATTTCTGGATACAATCTCACCAAATAATATTTTTTTCTTTACTTCTTCGCGTTTATTACTGTCAACTGTTTCGATCAATTTATCCACTTTTTGTTCAGTTGAGGGTACAGTTTGTGTTTGTTGCATTCGGCTTTTCTTTATCATCTTAGCTAGCATCCTTTTCATAGAATCTCTCTCTTTTTCAATTTTTTCTTTTTCCTGTTTTAGTTTCCCTATCTGCTTCTTATGATTATAGCGCAGTTTTTTTATTAAATTGTTCTTTTTTTGGCAAGTCTTACAATTTCGGTTGTAGTGCTGTTGTGCTTGGTGAGAAGGTCCTTCTAATGGATCCAGTCGAGGAGCTACATCAGCATTATCTTCACGCTCGCTTACTTCCGGTGTATTATCGACTATTATCTGCTGTATTCTTTGGTTTGTTTTCTTTTTGTCGTTTCGTCGTTTGCTATTTTCCCTCCATTTTTTTCTTTGATGTCTCTTTTCTCTCGATGTCATATCAGCCACACTTTTAATTTTCTTTTGTTCCTTTCGTTTTAAGTATCTCATTCGTTCTTTTTCTTTCTGCATTGCATATTTTTCGGGATCGTTTTTTATTTCTTCATATTTCTTTTTTCTTCGCAATCTTGCTTCAGCTAGTTTATCTTCACGACTTTTCTTAGGTTTAACTTTGGCCATGTTTATATCTGTAAATTAACCAAATTCGTAAGTTTAACAAGTAAGCAGTTAAAGCTGATAGGTATTTAACGCACAAGTTTCCAATAATTGAACGGAAATAAGGCAAAACACTAATATAAACAGTATCAATAGGCTTGTAACGATAGCCGTATTGATATATTTATATAAATAAATATATTATATATAATTATAGTTTTCTTTAGACCGAATTTCGGTAAACAAGATCAATAATATATGGAGAAAAACAGCTGCACATTGTATCCCCTCATATTAATAGTTCCTAGACACACAGTAGCCCGACCAAAGAGACATCAGGCACAGGACTCATGACTTTACGTGTGAGAATTTCTTGACAGAAAAAACAATAGCTGTATGTTACACCAACCCGGGCTTCGAACTCTGGACCTCAGAAACAGCTGCCGTATATAACTAAACGACAATTACTAGACCAACTAGATAATAGTTCATTACCATTATTTTACGATCATTACCATTTTTCTAATAGTGGATGGTAAATTATGGTAATGGGATTAATGGTAATGATATTTGTTCACTCCTTTTAGATTTATTTTTTAAATAATTCTTACCCGTAAGATTAAAGCATTCAAAAATAATTGGAACTCGATTATGATTATGTTAGCATAAACAATATTATAAAACTATTAGTATCTATATCTAAATAACAAGAACGGTAATGAAAAAATGTACGTACCAAGGCTAAAATCTCCTCGTAAATGATAATTTTCTTAAAATCTGCAAGCGTTCGCACTGTTCACTGTTCACCGGCCGACTGAGTAAGGGACGGGTGCAGGGCGGGGAGCGGTAAACTGCATTCATTCGTGCGTCTACAGGCTGATTTTGTTATTTCAATTTGAACGAATGGTAATGAATAGATTTTTTGGACAACATTATTTTATTTCCGTGAACGTAAATAGCAGTCGTAAACTAAGTTTTCCTTGAAAAGATTTATTCCTTAATATATACTTTAAATATATAATTAGAATATTACACAGTACAGTATAAGATTATTTTGTTATTTACTCATAATTGTCACAATTCATACCGTGCACGGTACTGGTAATGATATTTACGCATATAAATATTTTTTTTAATGTACTTATAAACCAATTACATAGTTAGTTTTAGGTGGCAAATGTACCTAACCACCACATCTCCAATTTAAAAAATAAGTGGTTTCGTTGGCGTGCGTAGTTTATTTTTTATTTTAACGAACGTGTGATTTGCACGAAATGAGAGAACCACTCATTTAGTGACAAACATTCATACAAATGGAGTGTCTAATGCAGCAATAAAGAGTAGAATAAAAAAATACAGTGACAACAGTTTATTAATTTATTTTTTAATGTACATAATGCAATGTGGTACCACCTTTTTATTACTCCTTACAACTCTCTTACTTAAATCATCATAACATTCCCATACATTTTCACGCCTACAATGTGCTTTATAGTGACCCATCGTACCAATAGCAGGCGGAACAAATTCAATGATTGAAATCAGTTCATATTCAGTATTCTGTAAAACCAACCTTGGAGGCGCTTCATGTACAAACATAAGTTCATCCAATACTTCAAAACTTATAAGATTCCTTAACTTCAAATCAAACAACAAGATACCATCACATGAAAGTCGACGGCATCGAGTCATATCCATATTGTCGATCAGTGAACTTGCAGCTTCTTGAATATCAGTTACACTTTTATCGTGCAAACGTAAGACAGACACTTTCCTGGTTACTTTATTTATCGAACAGTCCAAGTTAGTACATGATATTTTTTCATCCGCGCTGTAAAGACAGCAGTCAATCAGAATTTTATCAAAAATATATAGAACATTGCATTCACAATCTACTTCAGTGACATCTCCTCTTTGAACGTTTTTGAAATATGTTTTAGCAATAGATGATC
The DNA here is from genome assembly GCA_963564715.1 of Catocala sponsa. Lineage (NCBI taxonomy): Eukaryota > Metazoa > Arthropoda > Insecta > Lepidoptera > Erebidae > Catocala > Catocala sponsa. The sequence goes on along the minus strand of OY751346.1, from coordinate 5,111,777 downwards.
TAATTTTATACGCTTCTTCACCGCTGTTCTTGTCACGCATTGTTCTTATTAGCTGACATAGCATATGGTCACTTCCCTGTATTGTTGGATTTATGCTAGATCCATCAGTATATGCTGTAGCTAATGCTTGACAGACGGAGTCCAGTGCAGAAGTGTTTGTTGTAGTAACAATCTCTTTGCCAGTTTTGAACCTGCCTCCATTCGAAAGCAGAAACACTTTCTTTCTTGGTTCACTGGTTTGTTTTTTACGTTTACGGCTCAACATACCCAGACCTCTCCAATTCTCTACCAAACTTGGATGATCTGAGAAAATAGAATCATCTGTAAACTCAAACACCTTTTTAACTTTTTCTTTTTGTTCGGTTACCGTTCCTGATTTTTTTATTTCATTTTTCTTTTTAATATTTAAGTTACTGTTCGCGATCTTCAACTCACCAGTCAAAAATCCTAAGTGTTTGGTAATAAACTCATCTATACATAACCTTTGAGACTTTGTTCCGATTTGAAACAGTAGTTTTTTTAGGGTTCTGAAACAAGATTCCACATTTGAAGACGTAGGTCTATCTATTTTAGACTTGTACAGATTTTTCATCACATTGGACCATAAAGGAAACTGATTCATCAAACGTGATAAGACATTAATAAATGCTGGGAAGTAGTATACGTTTTCGTGATTCCAAAATTCATTGCCATCACTAAGAGTAATAAAAATTTTTTCAGCCTCAATTTTTTCATAGAACCATGATGGATATTTTTGACCAGGTAAAATTATGTTTCCACTTTTAGTAATGTTACATTTTAAAGTATCTTTAAATAGTGAATTACTTAGATCTTCATCATTTGTATTCAATTTGTCATTCTCATTAATTTCGATCTCCGTGTCGTTAACACCGAAGGCACTTAACTTTTTAAGTCTGCTTTTGGCGCTTTCACATCTAGTCATGATTCCATCGTTATTCATACCATTGATTTAAACATACTATGTATAATCAAATCTGAAATAATTTCTTTTGCTTTTAAATAACCGACACAATTTTTAAGTTCAATGAGGCACTTTATATAAAATAATTTCACTCTGTTGTCGGTATATCTAAAACATGATAAACGAAATAAAATTTTTATGAAATGACTTGTGTCAATGCGAATGTAACATATATCATTAGCTTCTTGACCTTCCTCTAATTTTCTGTAAGAATCTTCAACATATTTAGCAGTAGAATCCCATTTAGTGAAAGCCTTTATTGCTGCTCCTATTAATGCAGAGGAATCGTCTAAGTTAATTTCTTCAGGAACGGGATTACATTTGCTCCAAGCCTGTAGCCATTGATGTATTGTATCCATTGTCTGGCTTTCGGATATCATCTGAGAGACTGGGACAGAGCTATGGTTTTCCTGAGTTTTCATCATTAACACATATAAAAATAAATGTTTAGTCACTAACATCTTGTTGTTTGGACCTAATTCCTTGAAGATGCTACCAGTAGCATCAACACTGAGAACTAGACTGTCAGATTTTTTAATTTTTTTACAACAGGCTTCCTGGATGTTTGTCCAATAATATATGTAAAAAGGGTACAGAGAGATATGCTTAATAACATCTTTATATGGCGTGACACGAGTCATTATCCACAAAGATAGAACTGGATTTGTATCGTAATGTAAACTCTGTTTCTCCTCGTATTTAATTTGCCTTAAGCAGCCAACTGTTGGCATATGGGGTGGTTCAGAGTCATCAGGTTCCATTATTTCATTTGCTAATTTATTACGATATGTGATTGCAGAATCGTGTTTTAGTTCAGCGGATATTTCAATGCGCTGGGCTGGTGATAACTTAATTTTTTTATTAGTAACATGAATAAGAGATGCATCAATATTCGTTACAGAACACACACATCGAGCTATTTTATCAACAGGCCAGGAAATCACAACAGTTATCGATGATTTGCATTGTTTGCATAAACCTTTGCAAGTAATTCTATCTGTATGTTTAACAGAATAACGGTTGAAAATCCATGAACACGGGCTTTTGAATGATTTCCACACTTGCTCTCGCAATAGAGGAGCCCACATATGCTTCGGTAAACGATACTTCTGTTTAATAACAGCCCTTCCGTTTTGAGTAACTTTAAATTGTTTTTTTAATGGTTGAATTTTGTTCCATTGGTACAAATCAATCATAAAATCAAACTTAATTGACTTACTTGGTGAGCATTCTTTATTTTGTGCTGTACCGCTACTGATGCTCGTACTGTCTAGATTTTCCGTTGCATCGAAAAAGTAATTAAAATTCTTCTTCACAGACAGTAAAAGTCCTTTTTCGGTAATAGGGCTCGACATCACACATTTTATTTCTGTAAACACGGGATCACTTGCTGGTGGAAGATCATCAGGATCACGGAAAACATTTTTGTATGGTAAAAACGCTTTCTTTTGTTCCTCCAAAGGCACAACATATTTTCTTCCCCTCTTCATTATGAAGAAAACTAAATTAACTAGTTTATATTTATAATATTAAACTATCACAACACGTCAGTAATAAACAGTAACTATCAATGATAAAATAGAGTAATAACGACAAAGTAATATTACATGCTTGTAGCAAAACAGAATCTACCCTCAGTTATTAATAAATGAATAAGGTACACAGGGCTCCACTGAGTTCTTACCGACCCCCGCCACCCAAAAGAAATGTAGGTTCAAATCCGTGCTAGGCCGAAGTTGGTTTTTGTATTTTGCAAAAACAGTTTATTTTATTTAATGTATTGTTTTAGTGAATAAATAAGTTTATTTTAGTATTTATTTTATTTTATAAAAGTCCGTTTTTATTATTATTTTTCAATAAAACGTTAATACTTTTATTATTGCGATTATTCGTAACGAATTCAATGTTATAGCAGTGTAACATTTAAAAATTGGGGGGTTAGCAAACAGTGGCTAGCGCCTATAAGAACACTCCCTAGGAAGTTAAGAATTGAAATATTATATTTAAAGGTGTTTATTACATTTGTATGAATGTTTGTCACTAAATACGATAGGCACTTCTTTTTAATAACATAACACTTAGCTGTAGGCCACCGGTACAATACCATAGATTTATCGCCTAATCAAGCATAACTGCAATGTTAAATAAGAGTTTTGCCTTCATTTTTTTTGAGGGGCACTAAAAATATTGTTATACAACACTTTTGTCGATATCTTTATTGCCGTGATAGTTACAGTATTATCGTTGTAAAACATTGAGAGAAGCAAACGAGAAGTAATTAATGGCCACCGTGAATTTCAATAATTCTATTTAACAAGGACACTACGACTCGGTGACCGGCAGTCCTGACATCAGAATGAACGGTCACTCTTAAAATGGTTTTTTCTTCTAGAATACGATGGAAGCAATTGTTTGAGAATAGGAAGCAAATAGAAGCAATAGGGAAGCAATTGTTAGGCATACATTCAGCGTTAAATACGCCTAGTGACCGTTCATCCTGATGGAGACGCATCACCGGATTGTTGTTTGTTATGGCAGTCGAGTAACACGTGTTGTTTTGGTTTGAAATGGAGCGATTTATAGAAGCTGTACGACAATACCCATGTTTGTGGAATGTATCAATTAAAGAATACCGAAACATAGATATAAAAGAAGCGGCATGGAAATCTATAGTTGATGATGTAAATTTGGCTGAAATAAAAAACAGTAAGGCCCAACTCACACTGGCGCAGAGTCGAAGCGACGCGGCGCGTCATGTTTTGCATGGCGATGCGCGCCTTCGCGAGGCGACGCGCGTCTTCGCGAGGCAACGCGCGTTTGTGCGCGACGGCGCGTAGTGCCGGAACCAGTTCAGAGACTTTCAAACATTCGTGAATGGTGCTCGCTCGACAATATCACAGATAATAGAATACTATAACAGAATGGTTGATATCGATCTTATCATGATTGCTCTAATATCAGAAGCTGAAGAGGAAGAAAGTGAATTTACATCAGCAGCTGAGGATAGGAAAATAAAACGAAAATTTTGGGTTCACGAATTATGGAAGAAAAGACATATACTTGGCGAATTCAGAACACTCTGTAGTAATGATTTAAGTCTGGACCCAAGATATTTTTATGACTATTATAAAATGGGTTTAGATAAGTTTGAAAATTTGGTAAATATTTTGAGGCCTTACATCCAAAAGCAAGAAACAAATTTAAGAATACCTATTTCCGTTGAAGAGCGGATATCAATATGCTTGAGGTAAGTACATTTTTAAGCTAGCTTAGATTTCCATTCTTTTCTATTCTATTCGAAAGCATTAAAAAACATTTTAAAAAATGTAAATAAATTAGGAAGAGTCAAAAGCATTTATTTTTATTTACATAGATATTTATCTTTAATTTTACGCATTATTAGGTACAGTAATAGTCATTATCGCCATCCGTCTGTTGCCGCGTCGTCGTCCCAATCGGCATTGGTATGTACGGTGAAGGTGGCAGGTCGAGATCTTCCATACGATATCTCGAAGAAGTGCTATTTTCGAACTGATTAGGGATTATGCTGTTGCTACTGGTTGACGTATTTGGCGTGTTAGAAGGAGTATAAGTGGTTGTATAGCCGATGGATGAAGAAGTATTTGCTTGCGTTGAGTTGATATTTGTTTCAGGTTGAAAGGTGCACATTTCATCCGAAGCAACTTTTATTTCCGCGTCAGTTACTAAAAGCAATATCTGTCGTTACAGTAGCACTTGCATTTGTATTGGCATCCGTTTAACCGTTTTAGACATTGAGAGAAAAAAAGTGTCCGTTGGATCTTCTTCTGTTTTTTTATTTTCCAGATATTGTGCGAATAACATTTGTGATAGTGGTTGTGACTTCTTTCGAGTAGTATCGGAATGGCTGGATAATTGTGATTCGGGTCGAGATGGCGACGCAACGGACAAGTTTGTGTCGGTATCAGTGTTTAGGTCATTTTCTTCGGAGCTATCTAAGTTAGACGTCTGTGGTTTGTTCTGCAAGTATGGTTTTAAAAACTCCAATTCTTTTTCATATCTTATTGGCTTATCATTTGATCTAGCAGAACCACTCTTGAACTGTCTTAGCCTTATTGCTTTCTTGTAACAATCTCGAATTCTTTTCCACCGCTTTTGACACTCTGCCTCTGAAAAAGGAACACAAAATTGTAACTCTTATTTTAATTCAATAAAATGTATTATTTATACAGTAATACTGTATTTATGTTTTTTATATGTGGTGTACAATAAAGAATATTCTATTCTATTCTATTTATGTGTATCTTTTTAATTGTTACAGATTTATGACTACAGCAATTAGCTTTCAAGCCTTAGCTCAAAGTTATCGAGTAGGATACAGCACTGTTTTAACAATTGTACATGAAGTTTCCGCAGCAATATGGAAACATTTACAGCCAATTGTTATGCCGAAGCCAACACAAGAATTATGGACTAAAATAGAGGAGGAGTTCAGAACCATATGGAATTTTCCTAATTGTATAGGGGCAATTGACGGTAAACACGTCAATATAAGAGCTCCCTGGAATAGCGGCAGTTTGTACTTCAATTACAAAAAATATTTTAGTACTGTCTTGTTAGCTGTTGTTGACGCAAAGTACAAATTCATTATTGTTGACATCGGAGCATATGGACGTAACAGCGATAGTGGCATATTAAACAATTCTAAATTTGGACAACGATTACAAAATAATACGATTGGTATACCGCCTAATAAAAGGTTGCCAGGTATGATAGAGGAAATGCCACATGTTTTTGTAGGAGACGAAGCATTTCCCTTGTCCGAACACATCATGAGACCATATCCTGGAAATCAGGTGTCTGACAATCATGAAAAGAAAATTTTTAATTATCGCTTAAGCCGAGCAAGGCGCTTAGTAAAAAGTGCTTTCGGAATTCTGTCACAAAAATTTGAGATTTTTCAAAAAAAAATAAAAATGCAACCAATGTATCTTGATTCTATGATTCTTGCATGCACATGTTTGCATAATTACATAAGAGAAAATGACCAACTCGAAAACTTGGAATTGCCAAGTAATAGTATATTACAAGATATACGGTCAGTCGATTGCCATACTATGACAAATGCCATGGTGATCAGAGAGACATTTAAATCTTATTTTATATCCGAGCATGGGGCAGTACCATGGCAAAATGAAATGATCGGACGATGTTAAGGAAGTGATCATAATGTAACGTAAATGTAACTGTGTATGTTTTGTATCTAAATGTAATAATAAATAGTACTTACCAGAAATTTGCATTTCACTGCTTATTTTTTGCCAGGCATTTTTCCTACAATTTTTATCACTGTAGGTTTTCGCCTTGACGTTAAACAGACAATCATATTTTTGTACTAAATAAATTAATTTTTCATCTTCGTCCATTGTCGTCGTAGTTCAGCACTGTCGTCCGTCCGTTGTGGTCGGCGTCTGACGCGTCACTGCGCTTGAGTACGCGCGGCGACTCGCGAATCCACTCGACTCCAGCCGAGCGTTGGAGCGCGAATGCGCGCGTCAACGCGCTTCGACGCGCGTTTCCATATTTACATAGCACAAATTTGTACTTAAATAGAAGAACAATAAAGATGAATATGCTTTAGGCGGAAAAATATGACGCGTCGCGTCGCTTCGACTCTGCGCCAGTGTGAGTTGGGCCTAAGTGTCTTTTTAATTGAATTTATTTTATGAAACAAGTGAATCTTGACTGGCTATTCTACCGGAATTGTTAAAATAATCGCAATATATGTTACGTACATTAAAAGCTTCTCGTGTAGCTCGCAGTCTATCAAAGGTCATGTTGTTGGGTCGTGGATTATTAGGTGCAGCGCAGACGGCACACTTTTTGTGCGATCGAGTCTGCGGCGCACAACAAGTCTGCATGGCGCGCAAAAAGTCGGTCGCGGATTTTTCACAGACTCAACGCACACGACGCACATCTTCGATCATTTTGTCGGCAGAGCTGTAGGGACGTAGACGCTATGGAAATCGTGCAGAGATCGCGAAGTATTATTTTGTACATGAAGTACAGAAAAATAAGAAGAAATAGAGAATTTTGGGTACATCCTATACTTTCGGAAAGATTACTGAAGGGACAGTTCCATACTAAACATTCAATTCTGAAACAACATCCGGCAAATTTTTTCAAATTTTATAAAATGTCTGTTACTACATTTGATGAGTTGCTATTTATTTTGAGACCTGCTTTGACTCATTCAGAAACAACAATGAGGAGGTGCATTGGTGCAGAAGAAAGGCTGTCTGTGACACTCAGGTAAGTAAATAAAATATATATATTTATATAATCATAATTATATTATTTATTATTTCTCTCAGCAACAAACTAAGTTTTTTATTATTCAATTATTCAAATGACAAATAGGTTTCTGAGGTACTTATTATTTAAACCAAAACATTATGAACAAAGATTTTCTTTTATTAATTAGGGAAAATAACAAAACATTAAAATTAATAAGAATTACGTGGATTTTCATGGCAGCAAATTTTTAAGTATGTTGTACTTTTAAACAATAATGTAGGTACACAATAATATCGATCTATTACAAGTGAATTGTTACTTATATTGTAAATAAAATTAGGGGCTTAACTACTAAATCACAATTAATATGGCAGATTATTATTATTAATCATACATTTTGGAAAAACAAGTGAATTGTCACTTTTAAATAAAATTTGGGGTTTAATTACTAAATCACAATTGGGAGCTTAATTACTAAATCACAATTAATATTGCTGATGTTATTACTATACCTTGGGAAATTAAGTCTTTTGATTGGTGGTGTATAATTAGCTTAACAATTAGGTACTTAACTAATTTTCTAAAATCACAATCAGCCTTTTATTGAATTTTTTTGTTTATATTTTCATAATATACCTACTTTACACCTCGCCAACGTCGTCGTCGTCGCCAAGAGAAAATAGTGATTCATTTTTGGGAGAAATTATTGATGCGTAATCTCTATGAACGGGTGAGGGTGTATATGACGAGCCGCTTGGCCTGCTTGAGTTTTGTAAAGAGATTGGCCTGGGAACGTATTCCGAATCTTCTGCAATGTCACTGTAGTTAGGGGGCTCAGTACTCGGTCTCTCAGCAGTGTCATATTGGTTAGACATATTTGAGTTCATCGATGGATCGGTTACAATTACTATTCGTTCATTAGGTATATCCAATAATTGCTGTGTTTGGTTGTGAATAGACGCTGAACTGCTTAAGGACTGTTTAAAATTTAAAACTGTTTGTAGTAATTGTATTCTTAATTGCAACTTTTGGTCTGATGAAAATTGTTTGACATAAGGCAGAAGCGACCGCAGAAATGATTCATCTTCATCCATATCCCCTAAGATTGTTCTGCTTTCTGAATGACGTAAGTTGTTGTTTTTCATCAGTTGATTGCCTTCTCTTAGTATTTCTAAATACTCCTCATCGTAACAATTAGTCTTGCTCTTCGGTTGCGTCTTTGGTCGTTTAGAATCAGTTGTTCCAGTATCTGAACTCTGCACTGTGACGTTTAATGTTTCGGCACTTTGTTCGATTTCGATAGAAGATTCATTATTCTCTACCACTGTAAATGGCAACAAAAATAGCAGTGAATCAAAGTAAATATATTTTCTCTTCTTTTTTCTTCCGCTTCCAGAAGGAATATTCTTTTGAGCACTGAGTTCCCTTCGGAAGCAACTTCTCAAAGAGTTCCACTTCGTCTGTATATCTTTTCCTATAAAAAAAGAAATAATTATATGTGGGTTACTAAAAGTTAGGTATTCATTATAGTTTTTGAACTATTTTTTTTGCAGGTATTTAGGACGAGGGTCATCGTTCGTCGAACTCGAAGAAGATTATCTGATTGGCGCATCTACTATTCGTTCTATAATTAACGAAACCTGTACATCAATATGAGAACTATGTAAAAGTCAATGCTTTCCTGCTTTTACGGTGCAGAGATGGCTAGAGATTGCGAAACAATTCCACGATCGAACTCAATTTCCTAATTGTTTAGGAGCGGTAGATGGGAAGCACATACGTCTTAAGATGCCGCCAAATTCGGGTTCTAATTACTATAACTACAAGTCATATTTTTCTACTGTATTGATGGCAGTAGTTGATGCCGATTACTGTTTTACATTTATTGATGTTGGCGCCTACGGAAAATTCAGTGATTCAAGCATTTTTAAAAACTCCACACTTGAGAAAGGAATTCTGGATGGTAAAATAATTCTTCCGGATAAACAAAAACTTCCCGGTGATCTGAATGGACAACCAATGCCGTTTGTTTTTGTGGGAGATGAAGCCTTTGCAGTTTCATCACACATAATGAGACCTTTTCCTGACCGCCATTTAAGTGTCCAACAGCGCATTTTTAATTACCGGTTGTCTAGAGCACGAAGAATGGTCGAATGTGCCTTTGGAATTTTGTGTAGCAAATGGAGAATATTTCAAAGAGGTTTAGACGTGAATATGCCACTAGCCATAAAACTTATTATATTCATCTAATCGTTTTTTATAGTTTTGCAAGTTTTATCTCCAATTACTACTAAAAAGTCGAATAAAAACTTAAACTTACCGTATTTTGTTTTTTCTTTAGACGTCATACATGTCCAAACAGGAGCGGAATAAACATTACAGCACACTTCTTCCCACATTTTTCTTTTTAAATGTCTATCATGATATTCTGCCTTAGAAGTATCATAAATTGCTGGTCTGTTTTGTATTTCTTGAATTAACATAGTTACATCGACCTCTGGGGCCATGATAATAGATCGCGTGCGTTACGTCCACCCCTAGCAAATGCAGATTGCCGACTAAAGTGTGCGCCGTCTGCGTTAGCGCGCGTTGAAGCAAACGTTCAATTTTTTTCACACACTTTTTGTGCGGAGCGGCGCGCCACGGCGCGGTGCGGTCTGCCCGAATTACACGGATTTTTTGTGCGCCGGACTTTTTGCGCGTCGTGTGCGTTACTGCATATAATTGCATAGGTTCTATTTTCACAGACTAAAAAGTGCGTCACGGATAGTCTGTCGTCGGCGCAGGGCCTTATAATTGTCATTTTAATGTTCTTTTTCATTATTTTACTGATTTGTTTTATTTCTGAGTAAAGTCTAAAATAATTACCTATTAACAATGTTTTATTTCTTACCTGAGGCACACAGCTAGCTTTTCTTGAGGTGAAATAGCTTTCCTGAAGTTGGTGTTTTGTTTCAAAATATCGACCTCCACAAATGACAAAAGTTCTTGAAATTGTTCTTTATTAACCCTGTAATAATTCTTAAATTTTTCGTCGTCTAAATCATAAAACAGCCTAAATTCCCCTTTTAATTTACGATCTTGAATATGCTGGCACAGCCAAAATCTTCGTTTAGCGCGTTTTTTTCTTTGCATAAGATACAACAATGCGTGCTTCTTTTTTCTGTATACATAATCACTGTCATCGCTCGATTCCGTGTCACTCGATAACATCGCAACAACACGACCACACGCAACCAGCTCAAAACTTCAACTGAACTCGTTCTCTGTGGAAATTATCTATTCATATTTCATTTCTCATTTTCCGTTCAGCTCAGTCCGCTCATTTCTCTATCTCAGTTTCATTTTGCAGTGGAAATCAAATGACCAACTCTTCGTTGGTGGAAACGCAAACCTCTTTCATTAAAAAGGAGTCCGTTCCGCCTAACCATTTTCCGCACATTACCCTTTCGCAGTGGAAACCGGGCTTTAAAATATTTTATGAAGACGTTAGAAAGTACCCTCGTAAATTTTTTAATTACGCAAGAATGTCTGTATGTTCGTTTGATGAGCTATTGTGTCTTCTTAAACCACATATAACTGGCACAGATACTAATATGCGACCATGTATTTCTCCGGAAGAAAAACTATTTATAACACTAAGGCAAGTGACAACTTCATTATTTTAAAACCGTTATTTTTAGGAATTATCCATACATTGGGAGCTCTGTTTATTTTGTATATTTAGGTACATGTGATAAAATAAGTGAAAATTTTGAAGTATGAAGATATTTTATTAATTCTAAGATTATTACTATATACGAGATTTTTACGATTTATTTTTAAATTATCTTGATATATCGAAACAGTTACATGTTCCATGGTCACGAGTAGACATTCAGCACTGACTGACAGTTTCGAAATATCGAGGTAATTTAAAAATAAATCGTAAATAATTTGAAAACATATATTTTTTAATTATTTAGTTAAATCAATACTGTATTAACTAGTTATAAAATGAAAGCACAAAAAGAAAAAAAAATTAAAATTTAAAATAAATCCAATATTTCTGAATCTTGCAAGGCACTTGAAGTGGCAGTTGAAAATCGCGACTCTGAGCGTTCATGTGGTGAGGAAGCTGAAGTTGGTAGCGTATAGTAATTTTGTGCTTCAGGGCGTAACCGTGATTGTTGACTTGGTGCTGTAGAAGTAGAAGAGCCGGCCTCCGGTGTGAAGTAACCACGCTCATACTCGTACTCGTTATAATTTCGCCACATTGTGTTTGGATATATATTACTTGGAGTAGAGGTTCCGAATGGATCAATTATAGTAATTAATTGAATTTTCGCAGCTGGCTTTTTGTGCTCAGGAATTTTCCTGAAAGAAGATAAAAGGGACAACAGAAACATTTTGTCCTCATCTCGTTCCAAAACATCCACATTATTTTTACGAGTATCAATACATTTGTTTAAAGTGTCCAATAATTCTCTTGTGCCATCATCTGAGGGTTTTTTCTTTTTTCTTTCGATTATATTTTCTCTCGAGTAAGGTCCTAAAGGTTCTTGATCATTTGTCGAATGTTCTTCTTCCGCAATGCTACTCTCTGTGTTCAAATTACCAACAGTATTCTTCAAAATCAACAGCTGTTTGTAATAAATGTAGGGAGTTTTATGAGAAGCAGCAGAGCCACTTTTGGTATTTTTTAGTCTTCGTATTTCTCGAGCAAAGCAACTTCTTATATTCTTCCATTTTTTTTAATCGATTGTCCTGTAAATAAATTATATATTTATAACATTTTTTTTTTAATTCCAGATATCTTGGAAGTGGCTGCAAATTTGTAGATCTACATTACTCATACAGACTTGGGATTTCAACTATTGCTGAGATAATAAGAGAAGTTTGTCATTTTATATGGGTTATACTGAAAGAAATGTGTTTACCGCAACCGATAAGAGAAAGTTGGTTAAAAATTGCCAAAGATTTTCATTCACGAGCCAATTTTCCAAATTGCATAGGTGCCATAGATGGTAAACATATAAGAACTATAAAACCATACAACAGTGGATCAGTGTGTTATAATTATAAACACTTCTTTTCTATAATTTTGCTTGCCATTTGTGACGCTGACTATAAGTTCGTATACATAGATGTTGGTTCCTATGGAAAGGATAGCGATTCTACTATATTTACACATTCAACATTTTATCAAAAGCTAATGAATAATGATTTGCAAATTCCGGAACCTAAGCCTATTTCATCGACAAATCCTATACCAGTACCGTTTGTTATTGTTGGTGACGAAGCATTTGGACAATCTGATAAAGTTATGCGACCGTTTGGTGGATCAAATTTAACAACAAAGAAAAAAATATTTAATTATAGGCTTTCTCGCGCTCGACGCTATATCGAATGTTCATTCGGCATATTAGCAAATAAGTGGCAGATTTTTCACAGACCTATTAATGTGAATTTAGATCTAGTAACAAGCATCGTCAAAACATGTTGTGTTCTTCACAACTATGTTCGAGAAAGAGACGGATATAAATTTGAAGATACCCTGTGCATTCCTGGCTTAGAAGAAGTGCCAAATGGTATCCTAAGAGCTACGTGACGTGGTATATCATACAGAGACGTGTTTGCTGATTATTTTATGACTGAGGGTCAATTATCTTGGCAGATGAGCAAAATTCATTAAAATATAAATGGCATTTGTAACTTGCCTAAGTTTCTTTTTTCTTCCTCTGATAATCCTTCACCTCCAAATAACTCCACTATTTCTTCCCACTGTTTTTTCTTCAAATCCCGATTAGAATATTCGTCACTCGATAAATCCCAAATAGCTTTTCGGGATTGTATTTCCAATATAAATTTATCGGTATTGAAAGCCTGAGCCATTTTTGTGAGCGACGTCCGGTCGTTACGACAGTTGCTCGCAGTGTGAATGCTTCCATTTGAAGCCGTGCTCCTATTGGTCGCCGGCAACCAGCAGTCGCCTGTGCGTCGCCACTACGCGGCGAGTCGTCGAGTCGCTCGGGCGACCGTCGACCAAGTGCGTTAGCACCTATTTAAACTATAGTAAGTCACAGTCGCCATCGACCGAGTCGCCGACGACCAGTCGACAGTGCGTAATAGCTCTAAACAGCCCATTATGGGACTTTTAAAAATTGATTGTAAACATATTAATGTATTGTATGTAAATTATACTGGATATAAATTATACATTTGCATTAGAAGTGAACACGGAACGATTTAGCGGATGTTATTGATTAGCTATCTGGTTTTGTTTAGGAGTGTTATAGGTTGATAATGCCGATTATGTAGTTTCCGTTTTTCTATGTGTAGTGAATACTTTATAAATTACCAATACAAATAATTATTTCCAATGATTGTTTATACGTAATTATGTTAACAAAAAAATAATTTTAACGTTAATTTGGTAATTGTGACTGTTTCTAAAAATATTAGTACTATAATACAAACATTTAATACTAGTTATAAAAACAAATTATGCTTATCAATAAATATAGTGATTACTATTTAGCAGTATTATTTTTGATTCCACAAGGTGTCCGTTACTTGTCTCACTTTTTCAAAATCTGTCAAATACAGAATCTGTCATACGTAGAATCTGTCATATGTAGAATCTGTCATACGTAGAATCTGTCATATGTAGAATCTGTCATACGTAGAATCTGTCATGTAGAATCTGTCATATGTAGAATCTGTCATATGTAGAATCTGTCATATGTAGAATCTGTCATATGTAGAATCTGTCATATGTAGAATCTGACATATGTAGAATCTGTCATATGTAGAATATGTCAATAGTAGACTATGATGTCAAAAGTAGAATCTGTCAAATGTCGACTAAACGCACTTGCCATCTCCTCCACTCGTCTAGTAACAGTGTGCCGTGAGAGTGAAACACTGTCCGCTTTACTTTTGACGTTTTTATCATCATAATTTTTTGCAGATTGTCAAAGCCTCTTTAATAATTTCTCCATCAGAAAAACACTTCTCCTTTGTTGTTAAAAGCAAAGAAATCTCGTAAGACGTTTTCACCATGGATTCAAGCTCATCATGCCTTTTAACGAAAATATTCTGCTGGTTAAAAAGATACCTTTTCGTTTTATTTAAAAAATCTTCTCTGATAGCACTACCAACAGAGTTACTCCTTTTCAAAATTATTATGATTTTGCTTATAACGCCTTTCTAAATTATATTTCTTTGCAACAGCTACTGTAGTGAAGCAAAGTAAGCATATGGGTTGTTATCAAGTACTCAATAGTAGCACACGGTTGTGACGTATTATATTGTTTTAAATGTTATAATTGCATATTTACATGTGATTATTTCTATAATTAATAATTATCATTGTTATTTGTTACTGTACTAATTTTACACCTTAAAATGTAATTAATCGATATTTAACTTTCCATTTGATACATTTATAAAAATATATAAATAAGGTAGGAGATTAACAAATATTCATTCTCGTTACAACTGTCAGTTAGAACGTTACTCTGCTGAAATATATACTGTTTGTGTAAAAAGTATCTCGGCGTTTCATTGTGCAAGAACCACGACTGCGTAATACTTCAGAAGTGGGATCTGAACTCCATTCTCACTGGTATACTACGTTTGAGATGCAGCAAAAGAACATGATGCAATTGATCGAGCTCAACAAGCGAGCGCCGTGTGGACAGCTGCGAGATGGTTTCTGTGCTGTTAGTTACAAAAATCAGGTTGGTCGTTTTCATTTTATTTCGATTCCGGAGCGGGATGTTATCTTGTGTTATTAATTGTAGCTGACATAACGCATTCGTTATGATAATTTTGTTCAAATAACTGGTATTGATAATTCCGCTATTTGTTGTACCGAGGAACTCGGATTGAGGTTGTTTTTAATGAGAATAATCATGAAATTTTGTTCCATATTCTACCCGACTATGTTATAAAACATGAAGTTGTAATAGGCCGTGATATTTTAAAATAAGGATTTATAATTACAATAACTTACTATTATGAAGTACCTTCAGTAATTAGTTTTCATAATCTTGATTTCGAGGTCTACTCGGACAACAGCTCGGAGCATATATAGACACCAGTAGTAAAATTAATTTACTCTCTATCTCGCAAGTTAAGAACCTACAAATCAAAATCGAGCCTAGCATTATTAAATTGTGTGTTTAAGTAAATAACTGTTTCTACCCATAAACATAATTATATAACACTCGTAACTGTGTGATAAATATTAGTAAAGACGGCTATGTGATCAAGTTTATATAAATAAAGACGGCTGTGTGATCAAGTCTATATAAATAAAGACGGCTGTGTGATCAAGTCTATATAAATAAAGACGGCTGTGTGATCAAGTCTGTATAAATAAAGACGGCTGTGTGATCAAGTATATATAAATAAAGACGGCTGTGTGATCAAGTCTATATAAATAAAGACGGCTGTGTGATCAAGTCTATATAAATAAAGACGGCTGTGTGATCAAGTCTATATAAATAAAGACGGCTGTGTGATCAAGTCTATATAAATAAAGACGGCTGTGTGATCAAGTATATATAAATAAAGACGGCTGTGTGATCAAGTCTATATAAATAAAGACGGCTGTGTGATCAAGTCTATAGAAATACAGACGGCTGTGTGATCAAGTCTGTGCTCCAGTTTATATAAAGACGGCTGTGTGATCAAGTCTAAAGAAAAACAGACGGCTGTGTGATCAAGTCTGTGATCCAGTTTATATGAATAAAGACGGCTAAGTGACCAAGTCTATAGAAATACAGACGGCTGTGTGATCAAGTCTGTGATCCAGTTTATATGAATAAAGACGGCTAAGTGACCAAGTCTATAAAAATACAGACGGCTATGTGATCAAGTCTGTGATCTAGTTTATATGAATAAAGACGGCTAAGTGACCAAGTCCATAGAAATACAGACGGCTGTGTGATCAAGTCTGTGATCCAGTTTATATTAATAAAGACGGATAAGTGACCAAGTCTGTCTGTGTGATTATGTTATCCATATAGAGACGGCTGAGTGATCAAGTCACGTATTTGTGATTAAGTCCATTTGTAGATGGCTATGTGATCAAGTCTATATAAATAGGGGATGGCTATGTGATTAAGTTGTCATAATAGAAATGATAACTGTTTGATTAACACATTCCCTGTCCGATGAACCACATATGGTACAAAACAATTGATTTTCTATTGTGTCTATCACGGGACTGTGAATGGGTTAAGTAGACATAGACATAAACATATATTTATTGCATAAAACTGTGTGTAGGTGCAACGGTGTTACATAATTTTCGAATCAACAGTTACCCATTCGGGTATTGCAACTTTACAGTAAACAGTAACCCTAGTAAACACCAAGAAGTACTTAAAGACTATACATATTATTTATTAACAAATCCTTTGACTATAGAAGGCATAAATAATAAGCCACTTCTTTAAGGCATTTTTAAACATATTGCCATTTAATTGTTTTATGTATACAGGGATATGAATAAACACACGTATAGCAGTAATATAAGCGCTTTTATAATAAATATCATTGTTTATTATAGGGAGGTTAATATCTATACTTGTATGGTACGTTACCACACACCTTTTGATTAATACGATGTTATTGAATGATACGAGGAGATAGAATAGAGAATAATATCGACAGTAGCTATTAACAAAGTCGGTACTGCAAAAGTGCTACTTTTCAGTACGGGCTAATGAAGTTTTGAACTTGCACCAAATTGACAAATCGCCATATAATGAAACCAAATTTTGCATAGTGCTATGGTTTTTAACATTTGTAAAGATCGTCATGTAAAAATTAAAATAAAATAATAAGAAATGTTAGAAAAAGCAGATGTTACGCTGTTAACCGAAACAGATCATAGCAAATTTGTCTTAAGTGTCATATCCTACAATGTTTCACGTACTGGGAAAGACGAAAGTGTCACATCCTACTATCTTACTCAAAATTTAGCTATGCAGTTGTGTGGGAACCACCATATCCTACAATGTTTTTCGGTATGTAGTTATAAAATTATGTCGCATGTGGGGTATTCTATATTTTATAGACTAAAAAAAGGCTTGAAGAAACTTATTATTGTTTTATTAATATCGAATTAAATGTGTAATTATAAAAGGACCTTTTAATAGACTTTTGTCTTATAAAATAATGACAAGGTAGCTGTTGAACACTTAAAAATAAAATCGAAAATAAATCTCATAATATTGAACAAAGTCTGATACAGATACTTTGCAGAATATCAAAAATTTATATGTAGTATAATAAGTGAAAACGTATATTTTCTCTTTTAAACGTATGAGTTAAATATCTGTTAATTATCTCTTTGTTCACTGTTGCTGTGACAGTCTTTGTTGACTTCTAAATTACTTATTTAAGTTAATTATTTACTCGTAGAACTTTTAATATTAATTGGGATTACTGCGACTCAGATTTTAAATTAATTACGACCTTATACGTAGTACCTGCAATAACACAACCATTAACACAAAAAAGAATTGATATCAAAATATAATTGAATCAGTCTTTGTTTCATTAATGTAATAGTTTCGTACATAATTATGTTTTACACATCCTTTAACAATTGCCTACTAGATATTAAAATTACAGGAATATAAATTTAATTCTAATATTCTGAACATTAGTGCTAAGATCACTGCAACAAATTATAATAATATCATAAAACATAACAACCTTAAAGATTAAAGACACTGTTAGTTATTAACCAATTCTAAACAATAAAATATAATTTTCGTAAGTATAACCCAATAATATCAATTAAGATTTTCCATTGTTACATAGACTTTCTAATTTCACAAAGTATTGCTAGAAATACTTTGTAAAATTTCGGCAAGAACCCAACTATGATAACTAGAAAGTTTAGGTAACAATAGAAAAATCTTAATTGATACTATCGGGTTAAAATTCACGAAAATATTTATTGTATGTATTTAAGAAAGCAAATTTAATTTTCGACATCTTCTTGGTCAATCTTAATAGCAGAATTAGTTGATGAATGATCTCAGTTTTGCAAAGGTCCGTCAAATCTTTGTATTTATCTTTGGTCATAGGTCAAGGACCATTATAGGCCTTTGTCAGATCAAATTCCATCTCCAAACGTTGCTGATTTCGCCTACCAGATCTAACCACAATTATTGTGCATAGTTCCTCATCCAAATCGTACTTATACTCTATTCAACCGTACTATTCAGCACTCACTTTAACCTCCATTATTTTTGTCCGTACAACTTTCTCATTTGCCGTATTTTTGGTCCAGTTCTTATTACCTAGCTAGGCTTTAAAATTAAAGACTTCCTCCTGCTTTAACTCCTTTACTATATAGGAGTAATTTTCAGTCTTAGCCCACCGAGCCAAGCAATACCACTCTTCTGAAAACCAAATAGATTTACGGCGGCAGGATCTTTTGATTGTGGCGTGAACACTGTCACCCTCGTTTTGCGTGTGACCTTTTCCAGAAAGCGAATGAGTGACAAATACTCCAAATTTTTTGGCCACAAAAAGATATAGCGGAAAAACAATTCGATTGCGGTTTTGGTCCGACACCTGTGCGGAGCCCATGTCTGGAGCGGCCGGCGATGATGCTTGGTAGCTTATAAAATCCACATCATGGGAAAAATCGTCAGTAGGTCTAGGTCTTACTACTATCATTAAATACATCATCTCCTAATAGGTCTTGCAACTGTACAAGATCCTCGTGAAAACCTTTGGGAGGTGGAGATTTTTTCCTAGAATAATAAAGATACAAATAAGTATACAAAAAAAACATTTTGGTGCCTTCTACGCAAATTAACTGTCGGTAAGTTGTATATAAAGCAAATTGTAATGCCACTAAAGTAGGCACAAGGTATTTAGTGGGTATGTAGGTATTGACTGCCTCGTTGGTCTAGTAGTATAAACTTGTAACGCTTGATCGAGAGGTATCGGGTTCTATTTCCGCGTCGAGCCAGTTGATGTTGGGTTTTTTGTTACAAAATTCCTGTTATAGCCTTCGGGCTATCTGACTTCGTTCAAGAAGTTGGCAGTGGACAAACTCCCGTGCCTCGGAGAGCAAGTTAAGCCATCGGTCCCGGCTGTCATGAACAATAATGCCTACAGTCAATTTGGTGCCGCCAAAACAATAACTGATTTTGAGTATATTGTATACGTAGATTAAAATGACATACAATTTTTTTTAATGCTACGTGTAGTTTTGGAGATATAAAAAATGTGTAAATTAAACAAAATAAGCACTATTTAAATATTTATTTGCGTATATTTACAGGTATGAAGCTTCTTTTTCTACTTTTCTTGTTATATAAATTGACATGACACTCCCTAGTAATGCTCCAGCAGTAATCCGCCATCATATGCTCATCCCAGCGACCTTGGTACCTGTCTTCCATTACTTTTAGATCTTGGTGGAAACGTTCTCCTTGTTCCTCGCTATAGGAACCAAGATTTTCAGGAAACTTGTCCAAATGACTGTGTAGGTAGTGTACTTTTATGCTCATATTACAGCCAAGGTTTTTAAAGCTTTCAAGAAGATCATGAACTAATTCCACATAGTTTTCTGCCTTTTCATTTCCTAAAAATTGTGTGACAACTTGTACGAACGATTTCCAAGCCACTGATTCCAAACTACTCATGCAGTCTATAAAATTGTTATCTTTGATTAATATCCTGATTTGAGGACCATCAAAGATACCAGCTTTTAATTTCTCTGCACTTAAACCTGGAAACTTTCTCGTAATGTATGTAAAACACGCACCACTTTTATCTAATGCCTTGACAAACTGTTTCATCAGACCAAGTTTGATGTGTAGTGGAGGTAAAATGATCTTATCCCTGGAAACCAATGGAGGGTTAATAACGTTTTGCTTTCCAACTACCATGTTTTCCCTTAAGGGCCACTCTTTCTTGATCCAATGGTTCTGTTTGTCTCTGCTGTCCCATAGACAAATAAAGCAAGGAAATTTAGTATACCCGCCCTGCTGTCCTAGTAAAAAGTTCACCATTTTTAAATCTACACATATTACCCATTGGTGATCCTGATACTTAAGTTTTTCTAGAACAAGTCGTACAGTTTTATATTCCTCCTTCAACTTCGTAGAGTGAGCGATGGGGACAGCTGCATATTTATTGCCAATATCTAACAAGACACATTTTAAACTTCTCTTTGAGCTGTCAATAAACAATCTCCATTCGCCGGCTTTGTATTTCGGAAGACCCATTTTTGTTAAAAGTCCACCAATATCATTACAAAAAAGAATATCATTTTCTGAGCTAAAGAATGGAAGATGTTCTCTTTCACGATCACGATAAAATGATACTTTTGTACCTGGGGCGATTAGATTCCTTTCTTTAAGTCTGGATGCTAGTAGCTCAGACCTTTCTTTGGAAAGATCTAGGTCTCTTATTAAGTCACTTAGAGCGTTTTGAGTAAAGAGTACGGGCTCCGCTGATGATTCAAAATCACTGTCTTGCTCATTCAAGGTGACTTCCGGCATGTCTGTATCGGAGGAATCTAACTGCTCCACTGCCATAGTGTCGTCCGAGTGTGGTACGGGCCTTTTAGCAGATGTCAAGTCAGGATAGATCATTTTTTTTTCTATTTATGCCATGCAATTTAACAACACAGAAATAACAGTCATCCAAGTGGTTTTTCGGTTCTGACCAAATCATAGGTACACTGTACTTCAAATGTGCACGTTTTCCACTTTTCCACTGCCGTAAATGTTCAACACACAACTTGCACACGATTTTTGGTAGCCACGGTCGGTTTAACTCCTTAATCTTGATCTTGAAATAATCAAAATACGCCATTTTCACGAAGGCCGTTATGGGTTTTCTGAATTTTTTTATTACATAAGTACCACAAATGTAACAAAATGTATCCGGATCATTCAAACAACTTCTCATAGACGTTGACATAATGATATAATTGAATAAATGTAGTAAATTACGATATGTAAACAATAAACGCAAGAAAATGGTGTATTTTTTAAAGTGAGGGTAGAAAAAAAAACTACACGTAGGATTGACGTTTGAAAGTTCGTTTACAACTCAGTATCGAGTTTGTTATCAAATTATAATATGGGGTTGCCAGCACCAATCAATTTTTTTTCATCTGTGGGCCTGTGATATAGTCGTTACGGGAAGTTGGTACTCTCTTAAATCACCTGACGATTACCTAACCTAAAGATGTGGTTTATCCCTTTGGGTTGCGGAGGACAAACGGCAGTCACTTCGTGGAAAACACCATATTTAGCCAATTCTGGGTTAAATCAGTAGTGGCGGACCCCGGTTTTGAAGGCGAAAGCCTTGGCCCCTAACCCTTGAATGCAACTGACAATAACACTTGGATGATGATGATAAGGTTTGTAGTGAGGTGATGAGGTAAAAGTGTATGTATATTTTAAGGAGATATATACTTTAAATAGAAAACATAGTACCTACCTACTATAAAATGTCACATAATACAGAAAAAATAAGCCAAACCTCCCTTAACATTGCAGTATATGCCATATCCGACCTATGTTTTATCACTGTTTTTAAATGACAAAATCAGTACTACCATATCCAACATCAAAATTAATTATGCACAATGAAAAAAGTTGGTATTACCATATCCGACAAAAGCTTTTAAAATAAGAACGTTTAACGATGCCAGTAGTACCATATCCAACAAAATATAGTGTAAGTGGAACAAGGATCAAAGTTGGTAGTTCCATATCCGACAAAACCGTGTAAAAGAGGAGCGAGTAACAAAGTCGGTAAACGGAGTCGGACAAAAATGTACGCACTCAAAGCGCGCAATAATGTAGAATGTGGTACATCCGACACAAGCAATAGAATTATAATCCATTAACAATGTAGGATCTGGCACATACTACAATTTAAACCGTTTAATCCTCGATTTAACATTTTCATAGCGAATTTTAAAGTATTTCACTATAAACCAAGAATTAAATGCATTTTATATATGGGTTTGCGGTTAAACTAAGCTTATAATAAAAATATTAACTTACTTTTCTTCCTTTGGCTGGAACGCGTTGAAACACCAATAGCAATTATACTTGATTTCGCAAGAATCTTTTCAGCTGGGACGTATGTTGCACTAAATCTAACATACGCCTAGATCGAGACATTGATATTTATATTAAATATTGCAATATTTACGGTAGACATTTAAATAAAAACAAGACACTAACGCGTGCAGTCGGCCCGTTAACAATGAATGAAATGGCAGATACGCGGGTGCGCGGGCACCCGTGGCCCTCCCTCGCCCCGCGAACAGCGTTGTAACATATCTACCTACATTATTAATCGGACACTTTTAAAAGTTCCGACTATATTAATCCAGATAAACCACGATAGCGATTAGTTTGAAATTTGAAACTTTGCAAGGTCATAGATATGGATAATTAAGGACCTTAGGTGCAATAAAACAAAATTTGCCAAAATTTAGTTCCGACTTTGTTAATAGCTACGGTCGATATATGTTTATTATTGATTAAGGTCTAATGCTAAGTACAAACTGATAGAAAATGATATAATGATAGTGAGTTACACGCGACGCGGTTGATGACCGTTAGTGAACTGATTTTCATATATAGGTAAATTTTATAATGAATTACGAATGCGTTGTGGCGAAAATGCTGACATAACATAAAGTAATTTTGCAATGTACGGTTGCACCGTACATGCTCCCAGACCAGATGAGAGATGGAGATGGATGATAGTGCAGACGATTACTCATATCATAAAAGAGAAAATGATTATCATTTTAAATAAAATATGATTAAAATAAACTTATTGTCACTAATTGTCCACTTGAAACATTGACCTAAAGATTGGTGAGGTAGCCGAGTCTTTTGTAAAGTTACTTGTGGTGGGGATTTGTTCACCATTACCGTCACTTAGGTTTATATATGAACAATGTACACTTTTACAACACTTATTGCACTGAACTGAGACACATTCACTGATGGCGCTGGCTGCTGGCTGCAACACCGCAGGTTCCTCCGCCCCCGACGCGGCGGGAGCCTCCCTCGATCGCCGCGTCCATCCGAAGACACAGCGCAGTCGTCGCTATGCTACTACTACTCCAAACAATATCACGATGCAGAGAATACTGTAGATCGCTACGTAGTGATGAATATCATGAACCTCACGTCTTCTGCTATTGGAGTACTCTGCTTGATTACATCCAATTGGTTCCTTATATTTGACAGTTCTTGCTGTCGTAAATTCATGTCGCTGGTATTGATAATGACTGACTGATATGGTATTGGCGTCAAGTTGACTATATTGTTGATAGGTGCCATCTCAAATGTGTGTATTTCTGGTAGGACGTTCTGTTATGCGCGACCCGGAATTTAGGGTTTTAAAAAAAGAATACTTGATTAATCTAGAATGTTATATATTGTTCATAAAAATTACAAGGATTTTATATTGGCAGCCGACCGAATGGTTACGAACTCGGAACTCGACTGACTAATAAAATGGCTAGCTGGACTTTCAGACTACTTGATACATAAAAAATGCTAAGTTATCATTATTAGCCTATGTCTGGCATAAAGGGGTACAAATACAGGGTATAACAAACCCCGATTATGAATAAACTTCAGGTAATAATTGAAGTTTATGTGTTAATAGAATTTCAAAGAAAGGTCAACCAATTCGAAGAGAATGTGCTGGAATAATTTGAGGAACTTCAATGCCCGAATCTGTTTCATAATTTTGATTTCCTGGGGATCTCAGAGTGAACAGTTTCCCGAATATGCCAGACCTTATGCATATGTTGAATAAAATAAAAGTTATAATTAAACTTAAAATTAATATGATTACTATATTAGTATAGTAGTTTGTATACATTATAATATTGGGTTTTTCTATAAACGATTCTAATTTCTTTAACATTTTCGGGTTGTCAAAATCAACGGAATCCAAATCTTTTTTTTTTTAATGTTTACCGTTGGTAAAATAGGAGCTGCGATTACATCATTGGCTTTGTTACAGCAGGAGTCATTAAGTATATCTAATTTAGTTATTACAGGTTTTAATACTAGGTTTACAATATTCTTGGATACTAGTTTTGTATTTTTACAATAAGCTACCGATCCTTGCGGTAAATGTAAAATACCGTTACCTATTATATCTAATTCTAAATATTGTGTCACATTGTATTCTATAATTAATTTAGATTTTTCAGATATTATGAATAACCACTTATTATTCTGTAAAGGTTGCCAAATGTGAATGTCGCCATGAAAGAGTTTGGTTACACATATTTCTGGAATAGAGGTGAGTGGTCTACTTATTATTTCCGATTCACAGGTGGGGGTAGTGAGCGAGGAGTATGATATTGGGGTTTCGCAAAGGTAAGTGTTACTGTCTATGGTTTTACAGGGTTGTAGATCGTTTAGCTTACAATATGTAGCTTTATCTTTGCTCATACCAATATATTTGACAGAAGGGATAATAGTGGAATATGATGTTGGATTATTGACGTCGTGGGGTGCTGGACTAGGTAAACTATGGTATAAATCGAATTGAGTAGTACTTATTAATGGGATTTGAAGAACAAATACTACTTTATTTTCATTTATATAACTAGATATGGCAGATATATTTAAAATTATATGTATATTATTCAAGCTTAAGAGGACAGGTAGTCGTTTAGAGTTTGGTATGAATCTGTAATTGTTGACTAACTCATTATAGAGTTCTTTAGGGGTCAAGATTGTGGGATACAATATATTGGATTTACTGAACATAATTGAGTTAACCGTGTCTTCAATTTTAAAAGATAATGCCAACAAGCAATTTTCTATCATATTTACTAATTCTAGGACACGTGATCTTAGTTCTATTTCTCGGGAGACATATGTCAAATTTTGAATATCTTTGTATAACGTATTGATGGCTACAGTTATTTCTTGCTCATTAGAGTTTATTCTATAGATTGTATCATTAAATGATTTGAGGACAGAGGTGGTGACTAAGATATTTTCTTTTACAAGTGCTGCTAGTTTTTTCTGATCGCTTTGAACTTCTTGGATAGCGTGGTCGTAAAGGATAGCGTCGTCCTCGTCCATAGTACTAAAAAGCTTTTTTGGTAAAGTACCCACTACTCCGAGAAGGGCTGACCTTCTCGACCTACGGGAAGTAAGGTGAGAAATGGCTTCACTGTCACGGGTCATGTCTTCGTATCGGGTGATAAGTGGCCGAAAAAGGTTATTGCATTCTACATAATCAAAAGTGACACCTTTCTCGCAAATATTTTTAGAGTTATTAAGAAATGTATACATATTAGTTATATGCAGATAAATATACGATATGTCTACTGGTACAACTACGTTGAGATAGCTATCAATTAGGCTTATAGAACCTAAAGGGTCGAAATAGATTCCAGGGTTATTTGTAATCTGTTCGACGAACTGTTGGCCCAGTGAAGGGTTACTGTAACAGAAATACAATTGCTACAATAAATGAAATTTGTTAACATTGGATTCTGATCTTATATCTAATTTTTACATTTTATTCTTACTCACAAACTACATCTAATGGTTCCTGTATGTTACCTTGGTCAGGTACATCTGGCCTAGAGGCATGTTTAACTCTTAACCACCTGACATACGACTCTCAGACGCAAGGAAATTAAAATCGCTAATATTTTGGCGCGCAAAACACGTATCAACTTGTACGTCCCTGTACCTTCCCGCCGCGTCCCTCAGTGCCGCGCAAGGGCTCGTCGTGGTCGGAGGTACGCGCGTTTGTCACTGGTAAGTAAAAACCGGTCGTATCCCGTCTGTGAAACGTATGGTAGGTGGTAGCGTGACTTTTTTGAAATTGTGTTTCAGTTTAAAATGGCTTCTTATGATATTGAGCGTTGGTTAGAACAAGATCCATCTGATGACGAAATCCTACCAAATGATGAAGGCAGCGATGTCGATTTGGACATTGGCATACAGCACGCATTGCAGTGATAGCTGCGAATCGAATCCTGAAGGTGAAGAATCAAATGCTGAGGAAAATCATGACATTATTGTATCTCAACCTCCGGTTTTACCTGCAGAGCAAGAATTTTTGTCTGAAGATGGAGAGCCTTTGATACAAATGCGTTCGAGACCTCGAAAAAAAACTATTTCGGTAAGAATCGCTTTCGGTGGTCTTCTGCTCCACCTATATTACGATCGAGAACATTACAACGTAATATACTTGAAGAAAGAGAAGGAGAAGAAGATTGAGAGCAGGTTCAAATTTATGAAGAGGCTAGCTAAACAGCTCACCAGACCGCATTTGGAGCGTCGAGAAAACAACGTGAAGATTCAACGGGATATTCGAATCGCACTTCGGCGCATACTTCACTGCCGTAATGACTCGACCCCACCAGCTCTACCAGGTGGAAGCAGTTCGGAAGTCAGATTGGCTTCTCGAAAAAATTGCTCAACCTGCGACCCTAAAAAGAAACACAGGACACAATATATGTGTTTTGAGTGTAAAAAGCCGATTTGTATCGAATGCTCCCAAAAATGTGCATTCACTGTCGGGAAAATCTATAAGATTGATGCCCTGCAATTTTGCAAAAGATATGATTATAATTAGAAAGTTTTGATTTTATATTACTTGTTGATTATTATATTTTTATAAACAGAAAGAAATAAGTTCCTAAGTCATGTGATTATTTTTGTAGATCTCGTTTTTTGAATAAGAAATTTTTTAGGTTAGAATTAAGAGTTGTTTCAAACAAATTAAGATTTTAAGAAAATATGTTAATTTTTATGTGCCTTGTTTACTTTAATAAATACTTTGATACGTATTTTAATTGATTTTAATTAAAAAACAAACCTTTCACCCTTAGATTTTACATAAGAAAGCCTTTTGACTCGCCCGTCTGTGAGACGTATGGTAGGTCGTTGTGTAACAAGATTAGGTGGTAGGTAGTAGAGGGTTAACCTCGTCATAATGGTGAACAACGTGTCGCCTATTAATAAGCAAGGTCAGGGTGTTTCTCCCATTTATTTTAATGACCTTGTAAGGGCCCTTCCATATTGGCGAAAGGGCTTTGCGGAGCCTCAAATGATTTTTTAAATATACGTATTCTCCTACTTTTTAGGTGACAGGACGCGTGTGCTCGTCATAATATGTTTTAGATTTTTCTTTAGAGGCAATGAGGTTTTCTATTGCTTTGTTTCTCGAATGAGTTAATCTATGCTGTAACATTTTAAGATATTCCGGGTAAGTAGTTTCTACATTAGAGCTATATATGGAATCTGGGATGAATGGTTTTCGGCCGAATAGTAACTCATAGGGTGTGAATTTTGTGGTACTATGTACGGACGTATTGTATGTCAACATCGCAGTATATACATATCGTGGCCAATTATCCTGATTATCATTTGCAAAGGATTTCAAGTACTCCTTGAGCGTGGAGTGACTTCGCTCAAGGGCTCCTTGTGTTTGGGGATGATATGGTGTCGACCAAAGTTGTTTTACCTTCAAGAATTGGCAAGTCTTTTTGAATAAATCTGCCGTGAAGTTTGTTCCTTGGTCCGTCAATATTGTTTTAGAAATCCCAAACTGTGATACAAAATGTACGAGGCAATCTGTGGTTTTTTCAGCAGATACACTGCGCATAGGGTATGCGGTTGAAAATTTCGTGAGGTCGTCCTGCAGAGTCAGTATATATTTTAGTTTGGCAGTTCCAGATTCTGGTCAGGGCCCGACGATGTCGAGTGACACTCGTTCTAGAGGGACAGTGGATGTGGATGTGATTTGCATCGGTGCCCGATTAATTTTTCGGAAGGCTTTATTTTCTTGGCAAGCTGAACAATTTTTTACATAATTCTCTATATCTTTCTTCATACCTTTCCAGTAGTATTTTTCTTTGATCCTGTTGTACATTCTAACGGAGCCTAGATGACCGCAAACAGGTAGGTCATGGTTTTCGGTAAGTATCTTTTTAATTTCACTCAAAGAAGGATACATTATACTATTATGGTAAATGTTTATAATAATTCCAGTGTCATGGAATATGTATGATAACATATTATAAATTTTAACAAAAGATAAGCTTTCATAAGGATTTTTAAAGTCAGGAATTGCTATCTCCTTTATATTTTCGAGGTTTACTAATTCGTTTTTTATTTCTTTCAGAATCTTAAAGAGATCGTGATAAGCTGTTTGGTCAAAGTGATGGACTTTAACAAATAACAGCCAAACGGATCTATGTCTTACAGTTAATCTTTTAAATGTATGAAGTTCTCTCTCGGCATTAAGAACATCGTCAGGATTGGCAAGATTACCAATAATTTCAGGGATATACGGTCAGGATTCATCAAGATCTACGGACGTGGGCACTAGTATGTGACTACACTGAGTTTTGGTGAGGCTTTCATTGTGTTCTTTAATATGTGTGTTTAAATTCTTGTTCTTTTCCAGATTATATTTCAGAAACTGGGAATAGTCATCTACTACCCTTGACGGAGTGGAGGAAGGACTCATTGTTATCTGGGGTACGTCAGGAGTACCTTGGATAGTAGGGTTACTTTCTTCAGTTGTCACATCTTGATTCTGTCTCTCGTCGTCTATAGGAGGGGAAGGAATGCTTAAATTATCAAAGTCAAGATGTAAGTCACTAGAGTGGGAGCTTAATTCTAAAGGTCCGAGGTCGATGAGATCATCTGGCAGACTAACGTTTTCAGGGTTTGGTAATACGGGATTTACCGGATATCTGGATAGTGCATCGGCTACGGAGTTTAACAGCCCCTTTCGATAAATAATTTCATAATCGTACTCCTCCAATCGGAGGCGCCATCGCTGAAGTTTACTACTCGGATCCTTATGATTGAAAAGCCATCTAAGTGGTCGGTGATCTGTTACTATGAGAAATTTACGACCGTATAGGTAAGGGCGGAACGTTTTACACCCGAATAGTACGGCAAGTAACTCTTTTTCAGTTGTACTATAGTTAGTTTCGCTTTTATTGAGAGTTCGCGATGCATAGGCTATGGGTTTATATTTCCCAATAGGACCTTGAGAGAGCACGAATCCTAAGGCATGGTTAGAAGCATCGCAGGTAAGTATGAATGGTTGCGTGAAGTCAGGGTATACAAGTAATTTTATTTTATTTTATTTATTTATTATGGGATAATAAACAACTACAACATATAATATAATACATAATGCTAACAAAGAAATTGTAGTAATGTTGCAGTCCACTACATTATCCTCAGATACAACATATTTATAGGTTAGTGGTTACCACTAGAGGAGCATAACCACAGATAACAAATATTTTTAAATAAATTAAGTACTTTTACAGCAGCATCAATTTTGTTTACCACAATTTATATAAAAAAAAAAAAAAAAAAAAAAATAATTTGATTAAATTATGCAATAAATAATTAATAATATTACAATTCAGATATTAATTTTATAATATTAAATTTAAATTTATTTTTCGAGCATGCAAATATATCAATATCAATGAAATTTGAGTTATATGATTCCAACATTCTATAAATAGGGCTACGTAAGCCAGAGTTCGTACGACAAGAGTTTAAGGCGAACAGAGTACGTGGACGGACCTGACGCACATGAACTGTTCGGGGGACAGAATAGCACACCTTACTGGTCAAATCGATGGCATCAAAGCGATTACGGACGATGTCATGAAGAACATTGGCCTCAAGATATTTGCGCCGGTTCTCCAAGCTGACAAGCTTGTACTTATCAAGAAGTTGGGAGTATGATAGGTATGTTTTAGTCCTGTTACATCTGTAGTACATGGCACGGAGATATTTTTTTTGCACCTTCTCTATTGCAACCACGTACTTTTCGTAAAAGGGGTTCCAAATAGGGACCGCATATTCTAGCTGAGAGCGTATGAGCGTCTTGTACAAATAGAGATAGGTTGAGATACGCTTAAATTCAGTGGAAGATCTCATCACGAATCCATACATCCCAAAGGCACTATTGATTATGGTTTCTATATGCTGGTTTAAGGACATCTTAGCATCAAAGAGAATACCCAGATCCTTTACTATAGAAACATTATTTAAAGGTATACAGTTAAGTTTATAATTAAAGTTGACGATGGAATTATTCTTAGTGAAATGGATATAATTACATTTGGGGATACTAAGTTGCAGTTTATTGTCAATACAATAGGCAGCCAGTCTGTCTAAGTCCTCCTGAAAATACAGACAGTCGTTCAAATTTCGTGTCACTTTAAATGCCTTCAAGTCATCAGCGTACATCAAGAATTTTGAGCTAGTAAAACATTTCTTAATATCATTGATGTAGATAATGAACAGCAGTGGTCCGAGAATAGAGCCCTGTGGGACACCGGAAGTAATATTAACAGAAACAGACTGATGACCATTAACCACAACCATTTGTGAACGGTACGACACAAACCAACGCAATAAATTACCGCGTATTCCATTGTATGCAATTTTATTAAGTAATATTTCATGATCAACCTTGTCAAAAGCTTTTCTGAAATCTGTATATACAGCATCTATTTGCAATCGCCGATCAACACTCTCAAATAGGTAGTTAGCAAATATTAATAAATTAGAAGTAGTGGATCGGCGCTTTTAATAAACCCATGCTGTTCAGGGATGATTATATTGTGTAAAAGAGGGTAAATCTCATTGTGAACAAGTCTTTCAAAAAGCTTTGACAAGGTTGGCAGAATCGAGATAGGTCTATATTGTTCGACATCATGCCTCGAGCCGCCCTTATGCACTGGGGTAATGTTAGCTCGCTTCCACGCCACCGGGAAAACACCTTCATGCAGACATTTATTAAAAAGAATATAGATGGGTTCACAAATGTTATCAGCCGCAGCCTTAAAAAAGGCTGCGGGAAGACCGTCAGGACCTGCCCCCTTAGACGGGTCAAGCCGTTTCAGCTCGTTGAGTACATCTGATTTTCTGACATGTAGATTACTAATTAAGCTGCCATGCTCTATGCACTGCTGCGATGGTTTCCACGTGGCAAGTGTTGGTGACACTGGCTCAAACACAGACAAGAAAAAGTCTGAAAACATATTGCACACAACATCAGGATCGCTTGACTTGACATTCTGGTACTGCATCATAGACGGAATGCCTGGCTTACTTTTGCGGTTAGAAATATAAGACCAAAAATTCTTAATGTTAGCAGAGAGACTATCTTCAACCGAGTTAATGTAATTGGAATAACAGGTTTTACACATATGTTTGAAGATGGACCTACATTCAGAGAAGTGATTATAGTCTTTGAGGTTATTATATTTCTTCCACTTTATCCAAAGACGTTGCTTTTTTTTAAACATTTTAATTAGTTGTGGCGTAAACCAGATTGGGAAGTCAAGCGATCTAGTCCTTGCATGGGGGACTAGTGGGCTAATTATGTCATCCAACACACTATAGAAAACTCCAACGGCCTCTTCTGATGATAGATTGTCAAAAAGCGCGGTCCAGTTGACTTCGGCCAAGTGTTTATTGATCAGGTCATAATTTTTACTTCTGCCAGAAGAAAACAGAACAAAAAATATAGTGTACGCAGAAGTACTTTAATATAACATTAGTTTTGAGTTTTTTTTAGAATAACCTACAATCTATATATATAAGATTGTAAGACCCAGTAATTTTACCTAACGTTTTAAAGTTACACTCTTACTGATAAAAGCGCGATGTAGGTCCCTACAATAGCTCCTTAACGTACGTATTATTTAAAAATATTTTCATCTTCTACGTAAACGAAGTCGCGGGTTAAAGTTAGCGTTAGCCCAAAGTAACTATTCTACGCGGACGAAGTCGCGGGAAGAAGCTAATTATATTTATATTTACTGCGAATATTTAATTTAGTGTCTGCCATAAAATTAAAGAAATCGGTATTACATTTTACAAATAGGCAGAGCTGCAGTATGTATATACCCGTCAATGTTCGAAACCCTTTGTCTTTGAATGTATTGCGTAATGTGTCTGTGTTTTGCATGTTGTATATAATTCGCAAACATTTCTTTTGAAGCACAAATATTGAATGTACATTAGTGGAATTTGCCCAATAAATTACACCGTATGTGAGTAGGGGATATACATAGCCGAAATATGCGGACAACTAGAAATTCTTTTATTTATTTTTCAACATGTGCTTTCCAATTCATTCCTGTCATTCCGGTTCCTAAAGGTGCTAAGGTCTCGGATATTAGTGAATATAGTAATAGCGGTACTGTCGGCACTTGCGAAGGTTTTTGAGTCAGCATTGTGTACTACGATCTATGGACAGGACTCCGGGTTCAGTTCTGAAGCGCAGCAGAACGCGGCCCGTGGGACACGACCTACACGGGATGGCCGAGTGTTATCAAGTATTCAATAGTAGCACACGGTTGTGACGTATTATATTGTTTTAAATGTTATAATTGCATATTTACATTTGATTATTTCTATAATTAATATAATTAATAATTATCATTGCTATTTGTTACTGTACTAATTTTACACCTTAAAATGTAATTAATCGATATTTAACTTTCCATTTGATACATTGATAAAAATATATAAATAAGGTAGGAGATTAACAAATATTCATTCTCGTTACAACTGTCAGTTAGAACGTTACTCTGCTAAAATATATACTGGTTGTGTAAAAAGTATCTCGGCGTTTCATTGTGCAAGAACCACGACTGCGTAATAGGGTTTATGAGCCTTGTTTTCAATAAAACAGTATTTTTCTTCCCATTCATGATTAAAAAGCCGGTAGGACTCGTTAGTTTTCGATGTAGTTGTTTTGCTGTGAGACATACTGAAACAAACAAATGTAGCTTATATTTCTTTCGAAATAGATCACTAATATGAATAGATAGCTATAGTAGCTAATAAGGAATAACATACCTTTGAACGCCAATGTAAACAGTTGTCTTACTATCAGAATATTTAATCAATGATTCATCAGTAATCACCGAAATTACAAATTACTCAATTAAAATAAATAAGGCAGTAGGCACTGTACGTAGGCGCGCGCTTTCAATTGTTTTTCGAAACGCTATGAACAAAGAGTAAAATAATAATATGGGAGGCTATGAGACTACACAAACAACCCAAGCGGCGCGGTGCGACTGTGCAGCGCAACGAAAATGGGCGAAAGCAAGGGGCGCGAGCGGGTAGTTGATACCCGCCGCGACTTCTCTCCCGCGTTCGTAATTGCTGCGTACCTACCTACGTACGGCGTCCAGTGTACGCCGTAGGTACGCATACAAACCGATCGCGACGCGTAGGTACACCGTACACGGGCTCTCAACTTGACGGGTATTTTCAGGCTTGCGCGGGCCATTTCAAAATGGTCAGCGGGCCACAATGTGTTGAGCACACACATGTATCCAGGGTTGAGCAGCCTTGGTGTACACCAACTACCAGTATTATAATTTTATGTTGGGAGAAACTAGTTTTTTATACATAGCTTCACGCCTTTTTTTTTTCTTTTTTTTATATTGCTCGTCAAAATGACCACACTCCACCTGATGGTAAGCAGTCGTGTGGTCTAAGAGCAGTGGCCTCCACATCGCCCCCACAGTAGCCGAGGCGATGTTGAGGTCTCTACTTTGACGGCCTGAGAAGATGCTTTTTCACGCCCCGCTTAAAGAACCCAGGATTGAAGGAAGAAGGAAACACGTGCCTTGGCAGAGAATTCCATGCCTTGGTCGTTCGGCAGAGATATGAGGACCCAAACTTTTTGGTACGCGCTCTAATCGACTCTACCGTGTAAGGATGGCATCTGAGCCCAGCACGCGTTGTTCTGGATAAGAAAGGAGAGGGCGGGATAAGGTGGAATAACTCTTCAGAGCACTCCCCGTGGTATATTCTGTAGAAACATGCCAATGAGGCAATGTCGCTACGGAGTTGCAGAGGTTCCAGTGAACTCGTGACCTCTGGATCTCCGATGATAGGGACAGCCCGCTGCTGTAACCGGTCGAGAGCGTCCAGCAAGTACTGCGCGGAGCCATCCCAAAGATGAGAACAGTACTCCACGCAAGGGCGCACTTGTGCCTTATACAATAGGCACAGTTGCCCAGGCGTAAAGAACCGCCTCACCCTGTTCAGAACTCCGAGTTTTCGCGAAGCTTGCTTAATGACGCTCTCGATATAGGTTTTCTGATTAAGGGAGCGGCAAAGATCCATACCTAAGATGAGAGACTGTCACGTATCACCAGTGGAGTGTTCTTCAGAGAAGGGAGGGGAAGGAACGGAGACTTTTTTGTTGAGAACGCGCATGCCTGGGTCTTCTTGGCGTTGAACTCGACCAAGTTCTTGGCACCCCATTCATAGATGCGGTCCAAGGTCTGGTCAAGTTCAACGACAAGATTCTGCCTTTTCCCCTCAACCTCAGCCTGTTTGGCCCCAGGATGTCCTAGATATCGCCCATGCACGGTACTGTCGTCCGCATAACAATGTATGTTGCCGAGATTCAACATATCATTGATATGCAGAAGAAAGAGCGTAGGGGATAAGACAGAACCCTGAGGCACTCCTGCATTGACCTGCATAAATTTGGAAGCGCGACCGTCGCAAAGGACCCGAATACGACGCTTCTGTAGGAAACTTGCAATCCAGGTGCACAATTGAGGGGGCAAGCCATAGGCCGGAAGCTTGGAAAGAAGAGACCGGTGCCAGACTCTGTCGAAAGCTTTGGCTATGTCAAGGCTGATAGCCAAAGACTCGCCGTGCTTGTCCATAGCTTCACCCCAGAGGTGCGTGACGAACGCTAGAAGATCACCCGTTGATCGTTTAGCCCGAAAGCCGTATTGGCGATCATTGATCAACGATTGATCCTCCAGGTAGCGGACAATTTGGGTGTTTATAATCCGCTCGAATACCTTGGAGAGCACTGAGGTGATAGCTATGGGACGATAGTTGGTTGGCTCGGAACGGTCCCCCTTTTTGGGAATCGGTTGAACGTTCGCCTCCTTCCAAGCCTCAGGCACAATGCCTGCGGCGTAAGACGTCCGGTATAGGCGCGTAAGCGTGGGAGACAACTCCGCTGCACATTTTTTAAGGACCCCAGCTGGGATGCCGTCAGGTCCACTGGCTTTCCCAACATCGAGAGACTGCAGTATCGCACGAACGGTTCGTTGTCTGATACATATATCAGGCATGGTGTAGCCGCAGTTGGCAATGTTAGGCGGCTGCGAACCGCAGTCATCGATTTGAGCCGCAAAGAGATTTGCAAGCAGATCTGCTTTCTCCTGCGGCCGATGAGCCAGTGATCCATTCGTATACCTCAGAGGGGGCAGCAAGGTCTGGCAGAAGTTGGACTGCACGGCTTTGGCCAGGCGCCAATAGCTACGACTGCCCGTAGGATGCACCATGAGTTCCTGGCCGAACCGTGCGATGCGCTGGGCATCCGCTCTTAAGTATGCCCTCTTGCAGACCTTTGTGGCTTGGTTGAACGCTGCCTTCAGGTGATCCACTTTAGGGTCGTGGAGAGTGCGAGCCCTGGTCCAAGCGCGGTACGCTGTCTGTTTACGTTCAACAGCATCAGCGCATTCACGACCGAACCAGGGCCTTTTCCTGCCGCCGCTCGTGACATCACTGTATGGAATATAATATTCCATACCCAGGATGATTTCACCAGCGACAGCAGTAGCGCTCTCTGATGGATCCTTGTTCTCAAAGCAGCGTTGAGCCCAAGGGATGGATGCGAAGTACTCCCGCATTCCATCCCAGTCTGCCGACGAGTAGTGCCACAGTCGTCGTCTTGCCTCCTCGGGTCGTGGGGGCGTAACAACAACAGCTGTGGCACAAACCAGACAGTGGCCTGAGGTGCCCAGAGGAGCACGAATCGACACACTGTACCGGTTCGGGTTACTCGTCAGCAGCAGATCCCCAAGGGGGTATGCAGATGCGTATTATAAATCCGCATTTAACTAGCTAAGTTTAAGTCCCATGTAACAGGGGGTAATGCGCTCAGTTGGGCATCTATTGCCGTTAATCGGTCACATTACCACTACCGCGCTACTTTTTCTACTTTATTAAGGTACAAATAGTAAGACAACATAATCAAGCAAGTTACTCATATTTCTACGATTTCGATTTATTAGTGAATAGGTGGAAAATAACACCACTGACGACAATTGAGACACCATTTAAATTAATGCTGTTTCGCTTCGATCAAATATACCATAGATGCACATTCTCATACAAAAACCACGTCAATATGTGGCACTGACCAGTACTACTTACTTATAAGTGTCTGCATTTATTATGCAATACTGGAAATAAACCGGCATAACCATTGAACGCCCACTGAGAAACATTTTGTAATAGTTTAGGTAAAACGCGTCAATGTAAAGCGTCCTAAGTGTGTTACTCGCGATACGCAAGCGTACTAAGTATATGGTACGGTCTCCACCGTAGTAGTGGTGTCGATTCGCTCTCGCTTACGGGCAGCGCACGCAAGAGTGAGTGGGACAGGTGCATAATAAAGCGCATACGACTGATTTATGCACAGTTTTTTTTTATATCTTGAACCATTTTCGAGATAGCGGGCAAAGCGCGCGCAGTGTTTTACTATTTAGAGTATCATTCGAGGTAAAACTGTAGTCCCGATTAAAAACACGCCGTATAAAGTTTACAAATTATTGATAAATATATAATTCTAAATAATTTGTATTTTTTATTAACTATTACAAATATAGATTCACGCCTGTTTCCTAGAGGAGTAGGCAGAGACTACCGATCTCCATAACTATTGCGTTATAATTAATATTTTTTTCAATAATTCAGTATCTATTCTTTTAATACTTACCTACACGTGTAATTATAAAGTTATTAAGGGAAATACTTTAATTATTTTTAAATTTTAATCTTATTTATACTAATTACTTCCTAACTCAATAAAAAGAAAAAAAATAATTTTAATTAATGGTTTTATTGAAAAAACCGTTTCATACATTTATGATCGCTAAAATTTAAAAATTGAAGGACTACAGCGTAGAAGTCGTGTCACAGCCACTTATTGATACTCTTTAATGATACTCTAAATAGTAAAACACTGCGCGCGCTCTACCCTCTATCTCGAAAATGGTTCAAGATATTAAAAAAATGTTTAAACAAAAGTTGTAGATAATTTAATCCTGTACAATATTTATAATAAATAAAAATAGCATAAAACCGGAAACGATATATTTGCAATAAATGTGTAAAACATCGATTTTTTTTACCTTTGACCTTGGAATATTTGTAGACGCGGACGCCCTACGATACGTAGGTTTTGAGACAAGTTTTAGGGTGCCAAAATAAAGGTTTATACAAGTTTATAGCTGACTATCTCTCATTCCGAGATACTTGCCCTAATTTGACTAATATTCTTGGACTAGTAAGCTATTGCAATTAATAATACTGTAATCTGCGCCGGAATAGTTCAGAACTTACGACATTATGCGTCCTCAAAACTACCTAAAATTAGAGTTTTTTGGATTTGATTTATTTGTAAGAGGATAATATACATAAAATTAGACACTCACGTGAAAAATACAAAATTGCAAGTTTGTGGCTTACAACAACTTACGTGGGAGGCATCAAAATAATTACACATATGACATATAGTTGCTTTACGATAATAATCAGTTTGCTCGGTCGTCATAGGTTTCATGGGCTTTTTTGTTATTAAAATATTATGAATTAACTTTGCCTTTTCTATCAATCTTTTAATAAATACTTCCACACAATCAGATCCTCTGTATGTCACAAATTTATTCAAACTGCTATCATTTGAGCAACATACATAATATGCAAAACAAGATGGTTGATGTAATTTATTTTTTACTGTATTTTTATCATTCTCTTTCTCGTTATAGTTCAATAATGTGCTTTCAACGCCAGCATTTATAACAAAATTTATTTTTTGCTTTCGTTCACAATTTTTAAACTGTTAAATACTGTTTTTGTCAGGTAGTATGGCTAAAATTTTAGAGCAACTGTGAGAATTATACTTTGTTTCAGAAGTAATAAATTGTAAACATGTTTCACATAAATACATTCGACCTTTATGGCACGACACTTGTCGTCGCACTAGTTGTTATATAAAGAGGACCAGTTGCCGTGTAACGTTCATCCAATCCATAAATATTAATACTTGTCTCAGAGTTATTCTTTTCAAAAAGCTTGATATCTCTTTGTGAAGGTGGAAATGAAATTCCTTGTAAATTAAATATTGAACTAAAATGTGGATAGGTGTTCGTCCTGCAGACTTTATTTTTGGCTGGAAATAATGCGGTGACTATGCTCCATAAAAAACAGTATTCATCATTATTTTGTGTATTCAAACAACTCTTTTTATTTTTAATAAGATGTAGTTCTAAATAAGTACCACCGCATAGGGGAATATTTATTTAGGTATATTTATCTCGAAATGATTTATAGAAACAAATGACCATCCAGATTCGCAATGCTCGAATTCAGTAAATTTTATTTTAAATGTTCACTCGCGCTCAGGTGTCTACAAGCTGCTCAATGTCCCTAGATACAAGACTAACATAGGTCTTAATTCACCTTTAACAAGAATAGCCAAATCATACAATAGTCTTCAGCGACTGGCAGATTTAGATATATTTGGTGACAACTTCTTTAGATTTAAGAAAAAAATCACTGTATACCTGGGTTCCAGGCTTCAGTAATTATGATGCCATACTAAACTAAGTATAATTTCCCATTTTTACTATAACTTTTCTATTTCTTCTTTCCTTTTAATTTGAATATAATTTTAATTTTAATATTATGTTAATGTATTTAGAGTTTTTTATTTAGTTTTTGGGGTGAAAATTTTTATTTTTGTTAAATGTGCTTGCCTGTAATTGAATGAGCACAAGGCATGTCTGTAAATTATTATTTAGAGGTAAGAAATGTGTATCATTTGTTGGCGATCCAAATAAATAAATAAATGTCTCTATTAACCCGACGAGCGCAAGGTTAGAATTATGTAACACAACGCGCTAGGTGGGTGTGGCACACCCAGATAGTGATTGTGTGGTTTTAATACATTATTATTCATAATACTTATATTCTTGAATACTAAACTGATAAATTCTATTTTGAACTAATTTATTTGTGAAATAAAAAAATAAAAATATTATTCTTATTTATTTATGAAAATAACAAAATTAACAATTCAAACTTACAATTATTAGTTAAGGCACATGTTTATCACTTTTTGTCAAAAATATGAAAATAAGAACAACATAAAGTATTTTCCTTCTAATAGACTAAACATAAAAACAAAATAATACTTATATTGGATCATAAAACTAATAAAAAAATACTTATTCATCTTGAGATCTTGTGCAGTTTTTACAAACGAAAATGGCATGTTCCATACATAGATAACGGCTGCACTGGTAACATACGTATTTAGTTTTGCGGTCTTTTTTTGTAGGACATATTTCACATCTTTTTATAATTCTGGCTACTTTTTGTGGTGATTCTTTTGAGGATTCACCCACATGATCTTGGATTCTTTTACGAAGTTCTGTGGGCAAATGTAGATTTTCCTTTCTGTTTCGTAAATGTTCCGTAATTAATTCTATACCCAGGTCTCTAATGAATTCTCGACGTTTCACTGACGAGTTGTTATTGGTTTTATAGATTATCATGCTATTTATTCCTGACATATTTAAAACTGCGTAAAAAATTACCACCAACATTAACTGGGGCTATTGTGCAAGTAGATGAATGAGATGGTTGGTTGTGGATCGGTGCAATTTTGTAATAGTTCTAGTTCAGTGTCGGAGAAAATTTTAGCAAGCTGCAATTTTAAAGTGGCTTGTTGACGAGCAGGAAATTTTTAAAAGTCTCAGCTTAGCTTAAAAACTATTGGTCAACTCCGTCAAGTTTCCTTCTTTTCTTACTATTTAAAAAATGTATGATTTTGTCAATATAATTTCTTTACGTTTTTTGCAATTTGATGTAGATGGTTCCAAAAATTCGGTGGGTATGATGTCTAATGGTGGTGGTATTGAAGATGATGGATTTAATGGCAGTGAATTATATTGGTTGGCATTCCGAATAGCTGTTTCATTCTGTTGGTTGGTAAATGTGGACTGTACAAAATAACATTTGACGCAGTAGGCCTTGTGGCTATATGATCCAAAAAGCTTAGACGTGAGCTCCATATATATCTATGGAGCATAGATATCGAGATTGGATTCTCCCACTTCCAGTCGAACCTTTTACAGCCTTTTTATACTTTATGTAACCGTCTCTTGTACATTTCTATTTTCTTTTTAAGTATCACCTGTCGAAAATAATTATTAGAAAGATATATAATTATAATTAGACATGTATATATGTTTTCATATATTGCCTTTTCCTTTCGTGTTGAATGCTCTACAATTGGTAGTATTGTTAAAAATGTATGCGCAGAAATCCACATATATGCCAAAACCATCAGGAGGTTTGAAAGGAAT
The DNA here is from genome assembly GCA_963564715.1 of Catocala sponsa. NCBI lineage: Eukaryota > Metazoa > Arthropoda > Insecta > Lepidoptera > Erebidae > Catocala > Catocala sponsa. Next base: position 5,071,041 of record OY751346.1, on the reverse strand, counting down.
CGGAAGCTGGCTACAAGGAGTTATGGAACTTCCCCAACTGTGTTGGAAGTATAGATGGAAGGCATATTGCCATTAAATGTCCTCCTAATAGCGGATCTAATTACTATGGTTATAAACATTTTTATTCAATTATTTTACTTGCAATTGTAGATCCATATTACAAATCATAATGGTTGATATAGGAAGCTATGGACGTTTAAGTGACAGTGAAATCTTTGAAGAATCTATTTTTATCGATCATACTTAAAAGGAAAATCCCTGTTGCGACCAAAACCTTTGCCTGGTACTGAAGACTCCGTGCTTCATGTGGTAATAGGAGATGGAAGGCTTTGCCCTTAAAGCCGATTTTAATGCGCCCCTTTCCTAGAGCCACAGTTATACATGACGACAGAAAAAAATACTTCAACTATCGTCGTTGTCGGGGTCGATGTGTCGTTGAAAACAGTTTTGGCATAAAAATGGAGTATCTTTCACAGACCTATAGAAAGTAATGTTGATAATGTTATACTTATTGTTAAAGCAGCATGTTGTTTACATAATTACATAAGAATTAAAGAGAGGTCTTTTTCTTGCGATTTAGTCCAAAGACAAGATGAATCAAATCAGCGATTTTCGCATACAGCTTTTGAGGTGCGAGAAAAGTTTGTTAGTTTTTTTAATAATAATCCTATATTGCATTAAGAATGATCAAATATAAATAGTATTTATACCATGAATATTACTGTTTTGATTTAACTTTTTTGCTATCGAATTCCACACAATTTATTTTAATGTTATATTTTTATAGTCTTTATGACTTAAATCATATAAAATTGGGTATTTCCTTACAGATTTAATGAGTCGTTCGGTATCCATTTTCCAGGCTGTGTCCAATTAGTCAATGTCACAATGTCAGAAAAATATAAAACTAGTCCTTTATATTTTTATGACATTGTGACATTGTATGCCAACTGTTTGGCCCTTTGAATTTCAGGTGTAACCGAAACGCTCCATCTATAGAGCGTTTGCAATGTAAATGTGCTGCTCGAACACTCTCCGCACTCAACACGCGTTTGGACGCCCACCCTGTATGCGATGTAATAGGCGTAATGGTTTATGTGTTCACCTTGCCACTGCCACTACGCCGAGTGTTGTGGATTCGATTACCACATGGAATTTACCAGATGGGCAAAAATCTGTGTAATCCACGAATAGTTGTTAATTCTGTCCGTGATTTGAATGATCGTACCGCTCCCTGCGTACCTATTAAAATGTAATTCTCCGTATGCCTGAAAGATATACATATATCCTAAAAGATATGGGTAAATTTTTGTAAATGTCTGATGGTGTTGGCCACATAATCAAGACTTTCAGTTTTGCTGCGATAAGATAATAATAATAATAATAATTAAAACATTTATTGAATATAATACATTACACAAGCTAAATATACCCACCAAACTGTGTGACAGTTTGTCGGCGGGAGGTATACTTTAAGAGAAGACTCAAGTAATAGTACTTTGTGAATATACAAATATATTAATTATGCTAGACTCATTTAATTTAATTTTTTTGAGGGTTATTAATATACACTTGGGTGCAATGTGAACATGCACATGTGAACATTTTTTGAAAATATTAATTATTTTTTTTATTTAAAGAAATACATATATTTTTTAATGTATGATTAAAGGTTATTTCAATACCTATGTGATGCCTATACCTAGTGATACCACATAAGCGGTTATAAGTTTACCTTACTGCCGAAAAAAAAGACAATAACAAATTCATCTTTATTGCAAGATTTTTGCTTAACTAACAAAGTTTGAAAATTGGGGATTAATTAAAAAACGCTAAAACTCAAGAAAAAAATTTTTTTATTAAGAAGTGTTGCTCCCTCAGCTTGACACCGGTTTTCCATAGATTCTATCAAGTGTTTGATAAAGTCTTGTGGCATAGCATCCCATTCCTCCTTGAGCGCGTTTTGTAGCTCCTGAACATTGTCTGAAGCAATATTTTGGCCTCGTATTCTTCTTTTTAACTCGTCCTACAAGTGCTCGATCGGATTAACGTCCGAACTGGACACTCCATCACGGCGATACTCACCTCTTGCAAGTATTGTCGTAATATAGCAGCGGTATGCGGTCTTGCATTGTCATGCATAGAGAAAGTTCTCCAATAAAACCGCCAAATAGTACATGTTCCTGGAGAACTTCCTCTATGTACCGCTGAGACGTTAATACTCTTGCTTGTCGCCCAATATTGGCCCCAGCTATAAAGACAAGTTTAGCTTCGAGTGAGATACCTCCCCAGAACATACACGAACCACCGCCGTAAGCCACACGTTCCGTAATGCAACACTGGAAAAAACTCTTTGTAGACCCTTCCTCGTCTATTATTGCCATGAAGATGCATCCTGCACTCATCTGAGAACAGGACTGCTCTCCGTTGGTCGACTATCCTGTGCACGTGTTCTTATACAAATGGAAGACGGGCCCGGCGATGAGCTGGCGTCATTTTAGGGCCATTTGCTGGCCTATGCGCAGTCAGACCTCCTTGAGCAAGTCTTCTTCTGACTGTCCACCGTCTGACGTCCACTTCACGCACCTCTTGAAGATGATGTGCAAGGTCAACGACAGTTAGACCACGATTTCGCAATACCGTCCTTACGAGAACGCGCAAAAACTCCAAGGTCGCGCTGTGTTGTAGCTCTGGTTCGACCAGATCCTCGTCATCGTTCATAGCCACCAGTCTTCCGATAGCGATGGTACACACGACGAACTAAATATCGGCTGATATTCAGCTGTCGAGCTACAGCACCCTGGTTCTGGCCCGCTTTGATTAGAGCAACGACTTGAGTGCCTTTTTCCGGAGTAGTATCCATTTTCTTTAGATGAATGCAACTGTAGTCAGGAGACGTCCTTTCAGGTTGAGCGGTGAAAGGCAAATGAGGACGTTTTTATTTAAAACATGCCTTTTTATACCTGCAATAAGTGTCGCAAACTGCAGTGAGCTAAGTGAGCAGTTTTGGTTTATGCTTACTATAAAAGACTTAAACGGGGATCTCCACTCTAACCCATTGGTTTCCTAAATCGGGGAGAGACTTTGAGATCACCTTTAACATTCCTAGTTTGTCTTGAGACGATGAAGTTGGGTACACAGTTATAAAAGTTTAATTGGATTGCATGTACCTACAAGTACAACTGTTTGAGATCCTTATTCCGTACTTTTTCTATTACCTTGGGTTTCTTAAGGACACTTACCAAGTCCCCAATCACTTCTCCGATGGGGGAATTTCCGACGAAGCCTAGATTCTCTTCGGCTACGAATGTGAGATTGCTATACGAAAATATGTGAACGGTAACTGAACCCGGGGACGAGAAAATAAATAAATACACGCCACTTGGGTTATAAACGTATATTCCTCCACTAGATGACACTTTGACGAATTGTACAAGCTGTTACAAATTTCGCCATGGATAATACACTAATACCGGTATAGATGAGTAACTCCTACGTATTTACTGGGAAAACGAGGGATTAGTTAACTCTGCTGTGCCAGAGATGACGCTGTTACGATTAGTACTGATAATTACACACTAGGGGGCACTCTCAATACTGGGTTCTATTTTAAATTATTTTATGACTACCTACAAGATGGCGGTTTAGCGCCAGTTCCCCTTCAATTTCAATCAGAATACCTTGTCCTGGTTCAAAATGATGGTAAACTGGCGACGAACTGCCATCATGTCAGCCCAGACAAATAAAAATGCAACAACACAATTAGTATTAAAAGATTACTTTATTATCATTTGTCTATATTACTCCAACGCAGACGTGTTTTTTGTGAATTTACGCTGCATTTGAATATTATAAAGCATTATTATAATTATTATTTTTGTCTTCAGCACTTTATGTGTGTCGCGAGTGATCTGCGCTTATTTACATATACTGCAAATATGTACTAAGACATTAATTATATAATCAAACAATAGTATTTAAAATGATGCCAAATTCGAGCTTTAGTCCATTTGGCCGCAGCCAACTTTTGCGAAGAAGTCCCCCGCCACCGCAGTCGCCACCAGCCCGTCCAATTAACGAAATCCCGCCCGATAGTATGACGCCACCGGAAGTTCTTCCTACAGCCGAATTACAAAGATGGGTATTTAAAATCGACGAATACCTGAGTTAAGTTTGCACCATAGCTGCCGAAAGCAAAATGAACAGTGAGCAAAAGATGCGGGTTACCAATTTATGCCGCAAGATTACCCATGGATCATCTCAGATAGCACTGCTTTATCAGTCATTGAAGCAAAAAGCTATCCAGGCCCATGATGCTATCCACCACCTCCAGGAAAAAGACCAGATTGCCGAAACAAGCGAGAACTTCAAAGATGTAGTTGAAGTGAGTTGCAGACCTCCTGAAAAAAGCTCTTTTGCTGATATGGTGAAGAAAGGTGGTAATACTTTGTTCGTCTGTCCAATCTTAGCTCCGTAGTCATTTACCCGAGCGATAGAAATAAATCGAGTGACGACACCAAGGCATTACTACAAACTGTCATATCCCCGGAAGAACTAAAATTACATGTACGTGGCCTTAGGAAAGTGAAAAATGGTGGAGTTGTAATTAGCACTCAAACCAAAGAGGACATCCTGAAATTAAAGAGCTCAAGCAAATTGATTTCATCAGGCCTGACTGTAGAAGAGACAGTTAAACGTCGTCCTAGGATAACCATTATTGGCGTACCTGCTGCACTGAGTGAAAGAGAGGTCTTCGAGTGCATTTTTGAGCAGAACCTGGCATCCAAATTACCTGGACAAACACGTGACTCGTTCTTTGCCTCAGTTAAGCTAAGTCATAAGTCTGGAAGAAAGGACACTGCTACATGTAATTATATAGTTGAAGTACCATCCAGCATTCGAAAAGCCCTTATAAACCAAGAACGAGTGTTTATAAATTGATCATCATGTCCGGTGAAAGATTTCACCCTCGTAACGAGGTCCTACAATTGCCAGCAGTACAGGCATGCAGCCAAGTTCTGTCGTGAAACCAGCCCTACTTGCGGTCACTGTGGCGAGACAGGACATTGCATCAAGGAATGCACTAAGAAATTTGCCCCTCCGACGTGTGCCACATGTAAGAGGTTTAAGAAGCCTTGTACCCACCAAACTTGAGATATGAGCTGCCCTGCTAAGAAGTATGCCGTACAACATACATTCCATCGACTATGAAGGCGCCTAAAGCCGGGTACTCACTAGGGAACCGTAACTGTAACATGCGTGATACAGTAACGAGGTTCTAGTGTGTACGCTTTTTACAATTACGGTTCACGACGGCGCCGGAACGCTTTCACTGAGCGTACTCATTTTGCGAGCTGTAAATGTTACCAAACAGATACAGTAACGAGGTTCTAGTGTGTACGCGTTTTACAATTACGGCTCACGACGTCGCCGGAACGCTTTCACCGAGCGTACTCATTTTGCGAGCTGTAACTGTAACCAAACAGATACAATAGCGAGGTTCTAGTGTGTACGGGGAGTAACGAACGGGGAGGCCTGCTCTGCCCTCAGTTTTGGTTTGTAAATCTACGATGTCGGACGAAGTGTCTCTCGCCTGTGCAGCATACTTACTTATGGATGCCTTACTTGATGATTTTAAACGGCCACGAAGATGGTGGATTCATAGAATGTATCGAGAAAGAAGTGATCTACTGTTCATATTGAAAAATCAAGAAATTAGTGGTCATTACAAAAATTTTACAAGAATGAATGCAACTGACTTTGAATATCTCATGAATTTAATCGGTCCCAAAATAGAACGAAGAAACACTGCATTTCGAGAAGCTGTGTCGGTTCAAGACAGGTTAGCTGTGACGCTGAGATACTTAGCTACTGGTGATTCTTTTACAAGTTTGCAATACCTGTTTCGTATTTCCAAACAAGCCATAAGCTCGATTATACCAGAAGTGTGTCAGGCGTTAACAGGAGCATTGAAAGAACAAATCAAGGTAATTGTTTAATGTAATTAATAATTAATTATACATAGTCGTCGAAATTCATGTCTGACGAATACTGGCTACTGTTGCTGTGTGGAGAGTATGGCGGGTTTTGAGAAGAAGTAGAAGCAGGGCCTGCTGTGTCTAAGTCCACATAAGGAGTTTCTTTATTTGTAGCTATGGAAGAGGTTGAATTGCGTGGAGATTGTTGGTTTTGTGTAGCAGAATAGTAACCATAATTTTGCATAGAATTGTAATAGCCTTGATCGGCACGCATAATGATCTGAAATATTTCGTGTTGAATTGTGTTTTTATGTCCCTTGAGTAGTTTTTCATTTTTTCTTGTATGAAATCGAAGAAAGACTTTAGTTCCATATCCTGTTCTGGCTTATTTGCCGTATTTTTCAATATTCCGAAAGCCTCTTTTAGCATTTGTAGTTTGGGATCTGACTTTAGCTTTTTATTGGGAGGCTCAAATGATGGAGGGGGGCTGTTGGCATTAGTATCGCTCTTATCCTCCACCTGCAAAAAATCGTGTGTTTATTAATATGATCAATAATAATAATAAAAATATCGTTTGTTGTAGATGCCGACAAATCGTGACGAATGGCTTGAATGCAGCAGAGAGTTTGAGAAACTATGGCACTTTCCACATGTAATTGGGGCTATCGATGGCAAACATATTCTTATCCAGTGTCCATTCAATTCTGGAGCAGAATACTACAATTATAAATCTCAGTTTAGCATCGTATTGTTGGCATTAGTAGACGCACAATACAACTTTATGTACGTACATATTGGGATTCAAGGAAGAATTTCAGATGGAGGTGTATTACAAGGATGTAGTTTGAAAAGGATGTTGGATGAGAAATCTTTAAATTTACCGGAACCCGTATCCCTACAAAATCGCAATAGGCTACTTCCCTTCTACTTCCTCGGTGATGCAGCATTTCCTTTGGGAGAAAATCTAATGAAACCATACGCGGGCACCCATCCGAAAGGATCTAAAGAAAGAATTTTTAACTATCGGCTGTCAAGAGGCCGAAGAGTGGTCGAAAATGCATTTGGGATTCTGGCTAGCGTTTTTAGAGTACTAAGAAAACCAATATTACTGCAGCCAGAAAAAGTTGAAACGATCGTAATGACCCTAGTGCTTCTGCACAACTTTCTAAGGCGTTCTTCCTCATGTTCGGTATACACACCCCAAGGCTCTTTTGATAATGAAAACACAGAGATTAGTGAAGTTATACCAGGAACTTGGCGAAGTAAAGCGGAAGGCACATCGTTTCGTCCGTTATACGCCATTGCTCGCCGTTCAGCGGCAAATTTTAAAGAAAATCGTGAAGAACTTGCTCATTATTTTTTAAATGAAGGTAAAATACCATGGCAACACATGTATGCGTAAAACTGAGATAGTAAAAATCTACCCACCTGTTCATTCGCATCTCCAGCCTCAAGTCCTTTTCGAGGTGTGAAACGATCATTCAAGAATCCTAGCACCTTAAATGCATACCATTTACTTTCGTAAATCTCGTCTTTTCCTGTAATAAGAAATGTCATAAAACAGTTAGATGTACCTAAAAGTTAATAATAAAAAACAATAAATAAATATTAACAATAAATAAATAATTTTGTTGGTGTGAGAGTAAATACCTTTCCCCGTTCCCACTGATTTCTTAATTTTCATGCGCTCCCTTCTGTACGAAGCCAATAAATTAATCATTTTTTGTTTGCATGCTTCCCCACTTTCGTTAATTATACTTCCGATTTTAGCCCAGGCATCTTCTTTCAAATGTTTTTTGTAATAATCTTTGTCCTTAGGGTTCCATAGTACAGTATTTTCCCTGTAGGCGTCTATCAGCAAAAGACATTTATCCTCTGACCATTCACTCATGATGACGAAGGAATATAACTCAAAAACTAATATAATAACTCGTAAACACAGCTGGTTCGCAGCGTGTAGCAACAACCTCTCCTCATGACGTCCACGAGCGCACTGCGAGCGCCCTTTGATCCGCGGCAAAAACCGACAATCGTCGGCTCGCTGCGAGTCGCTCGTCGCAGGCTCGCGAACCACGTACACACTATGTTTTTGGTTACAGTAACGGTTACAGTTACGTGCAACGTTACGCGATCAGAAATGAGTACGTTGTAAACATCGGCTCGCTGCAAACCGCACGCGTACCGCTCGTAGCAGGTTTGCGAACCACGTACACACTATGTTTTTGGTAACAGTAACGGTTACAGTTACGTGCAACGTTACGCGACCAGAAATGAGTACGTTGTAAACATCGGCTCACTGCAAACCGCACGCGTACCGCTCGTAGCAGGTTTGCGAACAACGTACACACCATGTTTTTTGGTTACAGTAAATGCAACAGTTACAGTTACAGCTCGCTAGTGAGTACCCGGCTTAAGAGCGTCGCAACCGCGTGGTAACAAGCACAGCAAAGGTATTTATAAGATATGGCTAATAAGATAATTAATGACCTCGATTCTTTCTTTGTACCTGAAGCCAAAATGTGTGAATTAGAAAATTGCATGAACCTTCTTCCCAAATCTGTTAAAAACTTGACGATTCTCAGTCAAAACATTCGTAGTATACATCGAAACATAACTGCTTTCGAAGTACTCTTGCACACTATAAATATAAATTGTGACATACTTGTTTTAACAGAATGCTGGTTGTCAAAGCGGGTAACATGTTTACCGTCCTTTAATGGCTATAAGGTACATAGTAGCGAGAAAATCATTAACCAGAATGATGGCGTGGTAGTATATATAAAAAGTGATTTAAATGTAAGCGTAGAGGAACCACAGATCCAAGACTGCAACTGTATGACAATTAAAATTAATTCTGACACAGTTATCTTAGCAATTTATAGACCCCCTTCCTTAAATATTGACAAATTTTTATTTTCACTCAATTTAGTTTTAAATAAGTTGAATCTTTATAGAAATATAATAATTACCGGGGATATTAATATAAATATTTTGCCAGGAAAAATGGATTCTCGAGGACTTGATTACCTTAATATTCGTTCTTTCCATGGTCTCTTGCCGGCTCATACCTATCCGACACATCAAAGTGGGTCATGTCTGGATCATTTTATTATTAAAACAATTCATCCATCTATTACTTTGGTTACAAATTCAAGTATAACAGATCATCAAGCTGTCCTACTAAGATTAAAACTATCACTTCCTAAAAATAATTGCATGCCTAGCTATACAAAATTAAACATGACTAATCTAGAAGCCGCCGTAAGTGCTATCGACTTTGTTTACTGTTACCCCTGTTTACTCTTCCGCTGACGTGAACATTTCACTGAACTACTTTATAAATGTTTTACAATATGCAATTAATAGAAATACCGAATCAGTGAAATTAAGCAGTAAATACAAAAACATAAAACCCTGGATTACACCGGGGCTTTTGCGATGTATAAGGCACAGGGACAAACTTCATTCAAAAGCTAAACGATCACCTGAGAATGAGATTATTTTAGTAACATACAAAAGATATCGGAACTTTTGTAATTATCTGTTAAAGAAATTAAAACTGGACTATAACAAGGCCGAATTAGAAAAGGCAGGCAAAAATAGCAAATTAGTTTGGAAATTCATAAAATCCAGTACTTATTCTTCAAAAAATCAGGAACCTCCGTTAGAGTTACTACACACAGACACAAACCACCGACAGGCGACCAACAAAGCTAATAACTTTTTTGTTAACGTCGGCAAAAACTTGGCAGAAAAAAATTTCAATCTCAGGCAATCAACTTTTGTCTCCTCCCCCCAAATTTTATCCGCCGTCCAGGCTTAAATCCTTTGTATTGCTAGAAACTGACATAGACGAGGTTATAAATGTAATTTCGGGGCTAAAGGACACGTGTGCAGTTGGTTGGAAAATATCCCTACCAACGTAATCAAAACGTTTAAACGCTTTTTTGTCCAACCTTTAACTCATATATTTCAAATATGTATGACCGAAGGAATTTTCCCTAAAGTATTAAAAAAAGCTGTTATCCCGGTCCATAAGTCCGGAAATAAAAGTGATTTAAATAATTATAGACCAATTTCTATCTTACCAACATTGTCCAAAGTTTTAGAAAAGTTAATAAATAATAGATTAATAAAATACTTAGAGGTAAACAATATCCTTTCGGACAGACAGTTTGGATTTAGACCACAACGATCAACCAGTCATGCGGTTCAACAACTAACTGACCATATAACCTCTAACTTGGATAATGGAATGCATACAATTGGAATCTTCTTGGACCTCGCGAAAGCGTTCGACTCTGTTTCGAATTCTATATTGCTTAAAAAGCTTGAATCGGTTGGAATAAGAGGCAAACAGCTACAACTTTTTGCTGACTAACTGATCGATATCAATGTGTAAAAATAGGAAAAATCATCAGTAAACACATTCCAAATACTTCTTTTGGAGTTCCCCAGGGAAGTATTATCGGTCCTACACTTTTCCTTATTTACATAAATGATCTGTGTAATTTGTGTCTTCGGAACGGGGTTACAATATCATACGCGGATGACACAGTAATACTGTTCACCGCTCAATCACGCATCGAAGCCTATCAGCGAGCTCAAGAAGGTTTCAATACTATCAGTAAATGGGGCTCTCAAACAATTATTTAACCCTAAATGCACAAAAAACTAAATATATCCACTTTTCAATGCGGAACAAAAACACACCATATTACATAAACAGCATTATTGCTCACTATCATAATTGTCTACTATCTGCTGACACCGCATGCACTTGCCCCACTTTAGAAGCAACGGATTGTATAAAATACCTAGGCATTACGCTTGACATTAACCTTAATTTTAGCAAACATATTTATTTATTATGCAATAGAGTACGCAACTAATATATATTTTCAAGAATCTTCGTAGCGTTGCAATATTTAAATTACTAAAACAGGTGTATTTAGCATTAAGCCAATCAATCATAACCTATTGTATAACATCGTGGGGTGGAGCATCGAAAACAATATTATTGCCATTAGAACGTGCGCAAAGAGCCATCTTAAAGGTAGCCACATTCCGCCCTTTCATCTTCCCTACCTATGAACTATACCAATCCACTAACATTTTAACTGTCCGTCAACTATTTATCCTGCACACTATCCTAAAACAACATACGCTACTACCTTTCTTACCCACGAACTAAAGAAGAGAAGGAAAGACTTAGTTTGTGAAAGCTTCCAAACTAAGCATGCTTACATGAAGAAATTTTTCTTATTCTTAGGGCCTTTTCTGTACAATAAACTAAATAAGTTATTAGATATATATAGCATTAATCATAATCCACGTCACATAGTTTTAACAAAGTACCTAAAAACACTTATGTATTCAGATACAGAGAATTTGCTAGTAGTTGTAAAATAATTTATTTTTGTTTAAGCAATTTTTTATTTATAATTGTTATTGTTTATAAATATTTTAATTGTAGTTATACTTAACTACCTATATATGTTTGCAGTACATGTATAAATGTTAAATGTTTTTTTTTGACCCTTACTTTATTAACAATAGAATAACCATGTAATATTAGAAACAGCCTGAAACACAGGTCTCTGACCTAGTTCAGGTAATAAAATGTAAAAACAGACTATAAACAAGACTTTTTGTGTCCAATTTTTAAATTGTAAAATATTTTCATTTAGATTAAATATAGTTTTAATGTGAATTTAATACAATATGTAGCCTGTAATGTGTTTTGTAAAGACTTTTATTTATTTATTGAATAAAAATTTATTATTATTATTATATTATATTTACATATTTTTAAATAATTATAACCTATTTACATCTTTTAAAAAAATAAGATCTCGCCTGTGCTTTAATATGGTCGTTTTGATCAAATTGTTCAATTTTACCTTTTAATATTTGATTTACACTTTTCACTATGATATTATTTGCTAAATTAACTATACATTTTTGAAGTAGAGCCTTGTGTACTTCGCAAGTTAAAATATTAAAATTAACATCAATTTCTGTTAATAAAAATGTCTTTTCTTTTATATTTTTCGCTTGTGGCGAATCTCTTAGACATAATATTATAATTTCATATATATTAGTAGTTAATTTAATCACCTCTTCCTTAACATATATTAGTGATTTTTTCGTATAGTTCCTACAATACGTGTATGTCGCAGGGTCTATTTCATTATTTATAAAGTTACTTTTACATGTATTACATGATTTAAAAGCTTTTTTTGGCATTTATTTACTATATACCCTGCAACATACCGTTTGGACTCTTTGTGTATAATATTATGTGGATCCTGATCGCCACAAGCTATGTTTGTTAAGTTGTCTATAAAATTATCAATATTAAAATTAATATTGTCTACTTGCGCAACAAGCTCTTCACGGGATTCTAAAAGGTGCTGTAAAGATTGTAAACATTTATTATTCCTAAATACAGATCCAAACGAAGTCAGCTCAGTAATAATGTCGTTGAAAAGTGACAGCGCTGCAGGATGGGATAAAATACCAGCGAGCTTTTTAAAAGCCTCCCATGATCTAGTTCGTGTGTTCGATGTTTTACACGGGTTTCCAGTAACAAGTATTATAAGTAAAAGTCAGCATAATTTGTTCTAGAACCTTCCATTAGGTTTCTCACGCTGCCTTACACGTTTTATGTATATCTATCTGTATGTATAAAATACGTATCTGGTATATAAGTTATTTAGGGCTAAGTAGGCATATATCTATGGGCGCAGCATCCTTAACTAGTGCATGTTATGTCCTGTTCTATCACACGACCTCGGACGCTATACTTTCTCTCTCGCACATATCAAATAGCTAAAATTCTAAAACTTCATAGCTTGGCAATAATATTTTATTTACGATTTTTTGCAGGCAAGCCTATACCATTGGGTTTGTAATTAAAATATCTTACCTATGATATCAATTTCGATTGGTTAACAGATCGGTGTAAGTTACCTATATTGATTTACCTGCTCATATCGGCTTGCCAGGTAGCCATGCACAGAAATAAGTAGGCAAGCCTACCTAGGCATATTCTGCGTGTTAAAAACTATCGGTTGAGATGAAACTCATTCGGTTATCAAAAGAGTGAAGATGATGAAAGAAAATTGATTAAAATTAATTAAATTAAAAATAGCTATGAACACTTTTCGATAGGCAAGTTATTATAGGCATATTGGTCTATAAATTATATTTGATAAAAAATATGTCTCATCGGGTTATCAGATCGGTGAAGGTCGATCTTCCACGTCTCTTAGACTATGAGGTTGCCTGGCGATTTTTATGATAGTGCAAGTATAAGCATTAGCGATTCTAATGAATATGATAATAAAATCAGAGAGGCTATAAATAATCTCAGACCGAAACCCACTAGTCAAAGAGATTCTCGTAATATTTTTGTTCATACAGATTTGCAATCCTGTGCACATGTTTTCGTATGGGTGGATTTAGTTAAAAATCTTTACAACCACCTTATGAGGGACCTTATAAGGTCATAGATAGGTGTGAAAAATACTTTCTTATACAAATGTCAGACAGGCAGGTAAAAGTTAGTATAGACAGACTGAAACCGGCTTACATGATTAACGAGGGTCCCACTGCTCAACGAGCGAATTATAGTCTTTCACCGGATAGAAATAAGATTAATAATAATTTAGACAGTAAGATAAACAATAGCGATAAGCTCACAACTTATACCACACAGTGGCAGAGCGCCCGGGCGGTCAAGCGCCCGATAAGGTTTAGGCTATGAGAGATGTTATTGTTATGTGGTTAATGATGTTTATATTCATTTGATGTCCTTATGATTGTGTGTATTACATATTTCAAATATTGGGGAATATATCATGTTAATGTAGAGTATAAGTGATAAACTATTGAACCAGTGCACTTTAGGATCAGATAATATTTGGTCATACGTAAAACTTTAATCACTGAGCTACTCACGCATGAATAGGTAATTGTTTTTGTATTGTGTCAGTAAGAATGTTATATTATGTCACAATCTAAATTAACAACTTGTAATATAAGATCGCAGTATTATAATTGCGAAATATGACAATGTTGTTTATGTATAAAATAGTAGGTCAATTATTTTAACGTCGACGCGTCAATTTTTATGTAATATTATTTCTATTTGGGTACTTAGATTTTATTCATTCTGTATTTAGACCTTGTTCGCCCACAAAGTATTGAAATATCTAGAACAGAGTAAACCTACACAAAATAATGTTGCGATTTCTCAAAGTGTGTCCAACGAACATATAGGACAAAGTGTGTCCAACGAACATACAGGACAAAGTGTGTCCCATGAACATACAGGACAAAGTGTGTCCCACGAACATATAGGACAAAGTGTGTCCCACGAACATACAGGACAAAGTGTGTCCCACGAACATACAGGACAAAGTGTGTCCAAGGAACATATAAGACACAGTGTGTCCAACGAACATATAGGACACAGTGTGTCTAACGAACATATAGGACACAGTGTGTCCCACGAACATATAGGACACAGTGTGTCCCACGAACATATAGGACACAGTGTGTCCAACGAACATATAGGACACAGTGTGTCCAACGAACATATAGGACACAGTGTGTCCAACGAACATATAGGACACAGTGTGTCCAACGAACATATAGGACACAGTGTGTCCAACGAACATATAGGACACAGTGTGTCCCACGAACATACAGGACAAAGTGTGTCCCACGAACATACAGGACAAAGTGTGTCCAACGAACATATAGGACACAGTGTGTCCCACGAACATATAGGACACAGTGTGTCCCACGAACATACAGGACAAAGTGTGTCCCACGAACATACAGGACAAAGTGTGTCCAACGAACATATAGGACACAGTGTGTCCAACGAACATATAGGACACAGTGTGTCCAACGAACATATAGGACACAGTGTTGGATTGTGTGTGTTGGATGGTACTGATGTTTCATTCATACCAAATGAACTTAAATTAGAAAAAAAATTAGATACAGAAAAATTGCATTAGAAAGAACAATTAGAACAAAAGCCTGTTAATTGCGGTCAGAAGTTCGTTTATATATACACGCTGCTACGGACCGGTTACTTGCACGTCAAATAACCTAAGACCTTGGCGAACTCGAGCCGCGCGCAATAAGGTAACGCGAATCACGCATCGGACGAACCTCAAGACGATTGGTCTAAGTTTTAGCGCGGTGAGGTCAGCAGAGACAGTCCTTGTGTTTGTTCTGTTGCGTTGGCTGGACCCAGCACGGCGGACCTATGCGATATACTTCTCGTCGACCTACTTGCTACTCTGTAACTATGATCCTATGTGTATCTCGGTTTTGGTGAGTAATAAACGATTTTTTTTATTTTTTACTAGCTGTTACCTGCGACTTCGTCCGCGTAGATTTTAACTAAAACGTGTTTGTCGCCGCGGAACCCAACTATATTTCTCTGCCCAAGTTACATAAATGGCGTAGGTTTTTATAGTGTAAAGCTAGATAACAGCATGGCTTACTCAAAAACAACATTTAAATATGCGTTGTTAGATTACACGCTGTCACAGAATGCGTAAGAAAAATAAAGATTCACAGCTCCTCCCCCGTAGGTGATAGCGTGATAATATGTAGCCTATATGTTGACCCGACCTGTTAGTAATGTTCATGCAAAATTTGAAGTAAATCCATGCAGTACTTTTTGAGTTTAGCCCGGACATACATACAGACAAACAGACAAAAATTCTAAAAACTATATTTTTGGCTTCGATATCGATTCTAGATCACGCCACAAGTATTCTTTAAAAAAAATATTCAATGTACAGTTTTGACTTTCCTACGATTTTATTATATGTATAGATTTTCTTAAGCTGTGAAACGGCTATTCATGCTAGAGATGTTGTCATGGCACAACTTCAATGCCCAAGTTGAAGTCAGCAATTGCCAGCCTGCATTCACAGAGCTCGGCCCTCACCGCATTTAGTTCGTTACGGAAGGAACGTATTTTCAACACTAGGCAAGTCCTAGTCTAGAGTAGTATCGTTGAGACTGACTGCGCTGGGTTGTGCCTCTGGAGTATGGAAATCAATCGCTGATTTGGCATATTTCGGTATAAGAGGACTACCGCAGCATCCCGGACATATCCATTTATGACCGACCGATACGGCGTCAGTAACATTAGCGCAGCCATGGTGATACGATGTCGAACATCTACTACATTTGCCGCTACAAATTTCCCACAACCACCGCATTTAACCATTGATTTGATTTTAGTTGGTTAGTTCGCCAGGCACTCCGTGTGCTTACCAAACTAACCGCCTAGGTAGCAACACAGCTCAAGCGCAGACGCATAAACAGATCTCGTAACCGTACATCGGGTGACTCGACACGGCGCGCGGCCTATAGGTAGTGCCTGTGTAATTACAGAAAGGGCGCTATCCTAACTAATTTTATAAAAGCGAAAATGAGTTTGTTTGTTTGTTTGTTACCTATTCACGCCTAAACCACTGAACCGATCATGCTGAAATTTTGCATATACTTTGTCAGGTGTACAAAAACGGACATAGGCTACCTTTCATCCCGAAAAAAAATACTGTTCCCGAGTAAAACAATAATAACGTTCTTATGATGATAGATGGCGCCACTAGTCTTTCGAATCATGATTTAATTATATTATTACAAGCAGAGTACAACCCGAATTGATTGTCAAATTCTAAATTAACGCGAGCGAAGCCGCGGGCAAAAGCTAGTTATAAAATAATGATTGTTATGGTAGTGAGCGCTGCAGTTTATGGTTAACCAGCACACTACTGTTAGGGCTGTTATCCGCTTACACTGTTGATAAAGTCACTATTGTCAATTTACATGTTTCTCAGTTTTGTTTCTACTATTAAATATAGAGTACCTAGTCATAGAGTCACTAGTAGGAGCAAGTCATGCGTGAGGTCTTTTTTAAAGTTTATATAGCTTTACATTTCACTAAAGCACTGTACCGAGCAGCGATAGCTCAGTGGGGAGACCAACAGACTGCAATGCAGAGGGTCTCGGGTTCGAACCCACGTCGCGCACCACTGACTTTCGGAAGTTATATGACTTTTCGAAATTATGTGCGTATTGATTGACAATAATTATCTCCTGCTCCGTGCCTCGGAGAGCACGTTAAACCGTCGGTCCCGACTGCCATGAACATCTATGGCAGTCGTTATTGGGAGAGTGTCGACACAAAAGATCCCACTGGGTCGAAGTGTCGCCGGTCTGCACTAACTGGCCCCCACATAAGATAAGATAAGATAAAGCACTGTACCACAATAAATTATATGTACCACACTACGCTTTAACTGAATATTGTTTTTTTGAAGCCAAGAAGAAGTTCAATAAATAGTAGTGTTCTAGTTCAAAATTATGTAATACTTACATATTCTACATAGATACATAGATTCACGCCTGTTTCCCAGAGGGGTAGGCAGAGACTGCGGATTTCCATTTGCTATGATTATTTATTATGTAATAAAAGTGTTTTAAAATAAACAACGCGACAAAATCCGTATAAAGTAGTTTATTTCAACCCATTAGACACACCAAAAATTTTCCATCACGTGGGTGGACGCCTTGGTCGATGCCCTAAGAAGACAGGTCAAACAAATAGATAATAAAGTGCAGCTGATTAGCGTTATCAAAACTTGTCAAAATGTTAGAAGGGTCGCGCGCCAGTGTCATTACAACAGTCCTGGCAGCAGAGTCATCACGTGTAAGCTTGTGTCTCAGTGTGTATTTCACAATGTTGGTTGTAACTATCGCTGTGCTTCTATGTGCCGCCGTCGGTGAGTGTCCTAAACGCCTGACCTTCATTAAAATCGACCGCCGCGCAACTGGGTCTGGATTGGCCATTATTACGGCGCACATGCTCAAAATTGTCTCTGATCAATTTCGTAGTTGCTATTACACCTATTCTTTTACGTTTGTTCACAGATATAGCGTCTGCAAAATATTTGTACCACCCTCAGATCAAGGGGGCATTAAAAATCAACAAAATGATAGCGTCGTGGGACGAGGCGCTTCACAATTGTCGAAGTGAAGGTAAGGGCTTATTATATTAGTTGTGGCGCGTCGGGTATCGCGCGATTCCATTGATGTCCAAACTTGATGCAAAGATTATATATTTTTAAAATACCATACTGCGAATTAAACTACTTTATACAGATTTAATCGTGTTGTTTAATATATAACACTTTTATTACATAGTTTTAAAACTATTAAACGACTACCGTTAAACTTTTATTTAAGATAAAGATAAAGATTTCTTTATTTGTCACAAACATGAGTAATATAGCATACAATGCATGGTTTTAAAAGAAATACACGCTTACAAATATTAGTTTACTAGTTTTCACCCGCGGCTTCGCTCGCGTAAATGTAGGTTAGGTTAGGTTAGGTTTGCAACAGTTATTTTTTCTGGATGAAAGGTACCCTATGTCCTATTCTGTACCCCTGACAACGTGTATGCAAAGTTTCATGTTGATCGGTTGAGTAGTTAAGGCGTGAAAGCGTAACAAACAAACTCATTTTCGCATTTATAATATTAGTTAGGATAATAAGTAAAAGTATTACATACACATAAAATTTAATTACAAATAATTAATCATATTATTATCCAATATTTCATTGCAATCAAAAAAAATGTTTTAAAGATTAAAATAAAAATAATAAAAGTATGTCAAATAATACAGTAATAAAATGTCATGCGGTAATACTAAAATGTTAAATATAATCAATTAACGCAAAATCTATACATATAATAAATCTGTAGAAGTGTAAATTCTGTAAATTGAAAATATAAAAAAAATAAATAGCAGGGGTGTTACTAGATCGAAACCGAACACAAAAACGTAATTAAACATTTTTTTGTGTCTGTCTGTCTGTTTGTTCAAGCATCACGCAAAAACTACCAGTTCCATTACGATGAAACTTCGTATTATTATACTTTAATATCCTGGGTACCACACTTGGTACTTTTTATCCCGGAAAAGTATATACAATAAAAACAAACTTAATTTTGCGGTTCAATCACTAGACACGGTTACTGTACCAACCGCAAATAATAAGTTTGTCGCCCTTAAATGTAGGGCCGAAGGTCGAATTTGGCTTGAACTGTGCTGGCGTAGATCTTAGCGTGAGTTGTTTTTCACATGGTCAAATTTACGTCGCTTTTTCCGGTGTGAGCAGTCCATACCTTTATGTTCATTTTCCGGATGGGCTCACTGACAATGTTGTGTATGCTGAAGCTCTCAATTGATGTCCTGCGGTGACTGTCTGTCGTCCCTGTCACGATTATCTTTGTGTGCGTTTGTTACAATCAACGCCAGCGTCGCTATCGGTAATCCTGCTACTCTTTTCGTTGACCGTTCTGGCTATGAAGCAAGTCATAAACTAATCGCGAGCAAAGCCGCGGGGGACTATGCTATAGAAATAAACTAGGTACTATTACGAACGAAAGTTATTTAAAATATTCAACCGTTATGCTACTTACCAAACTAGGAATCAACTATAAAAAATTACAGATCGCGAGCGAAGTCGCGGGCAAAAGCTAGTAATAATAATATAGTGAAAAGAAGAACAATTAAATAAATAGCATTAAAATTGGTCATTCAAAAATTCTGTTACAGTATAATAAGCCTTGTTAGCTAGAAAACACCTAATTTGTTTTTTAAACACTAATAAATTATTCTCCTTCCATTCCTTGGGAAATTTATTGTAAACGATTGAACCCATACAAATAATGCTTTTATGCATAAGTGCGGTTCTAGAGCTGTGTATGCGTATTTTAGAGTTATCACGCCTGTTACGTTTTACTGTATCTGACAATTTTGAAAACAAGTGCGGGTTGCTTTTTACAAACACAGCAACTTCAAGGATGTACAGATGGTAGCGTTAGTATTTTGTAATTAATAAACAAAGGCTTGCAACTTTCTGTACTCTGAATTTGAAACATAGCACGTATACAGCGTTTTTGAATTTTAAATGCCATGTCTTAATTGGTGGAGTTACCCCAGAATATAATGCCATATCTAAGTGTAGATTCAACTAGACTGTAATATGCAGTAAGTATTGCATCAATTAGGGGTAAATTTGTATAAAGCGTATGAACTAGAGCTGATTTTTTTACTTAAAAACTTTTCTTAACTCGCTGATTTCAGCATGTATGGGCCGGCTCGACCGGGGAAGGATTACCCTCTCACAGGATATCGACGTAAAGTAGCAGTATTCTTATTGTTGAGTTTCGTTCGGTGAGTGAGAGTGCCGGAGGCCCAATCACCCTCTTTCCCCCTTCCCGCTCCTTCTCTTTTCCACTCCTTTTTCTAAAGGGTTGGCAATGCGCAAGTGATGCCTCTGGTATTGCAGGTGTCTATAGGCTACGGTGACCACTTACCATCAGGTGGGCCGTATGCTTGTTTGCCACCTTAGTAGTAAAAAAATAAAAAACTTTTGGTCAATTATTAGACCAAGAAATCGAGTACTAGCTACTTCATGTATTTTATTATTGTCATGCATTATGGTAAAATTTGATTGATTTAAATTAAATTGAAGGTATTTAAATTAATGAACACTAATTATTTAGATTTATGTTTTATTTTCTTCAATTCACTGAGACAACCGCCATCTGAGACTCCCCGTAAACATGGCAGCTTAAAAGCTACCAAAACGTGGGAGAAAGTGTTAACTTTAAATAATTTATATTTAAATACTTTTTATAATTTAAATATCTTAAGCAGAATTCAAGTTTAACAGTACTGTTGTTTAATAGTTTCAAAATTATGTAACAAAAGTGTTTTAAAATAAGCAACGCAATAAAATCTGTATAAAGTATGTAGTTTAATTTCAATGTATACATACATTCGCGTAAACGTGAGACAATATTATATCTAAGAACATATATAAGCAATTTATTCGCTAAGTAATAAAGAAAAATAAAGCTACTTTAAACTCTTCCTGGCGTGTGTGTGTGTGTAAATCTTTCCTTAAGGCAACAAGATTTTTGTCATAACGCCCTGTAAATTTTATTTGTAAATTAGTAATTTACAAATAAGACATGCCACGAATATTCTGCAACTATTCGGTATTCGACTATTCGGCCACATTTTTTCACTATTTGGTATTCGGCCGAATAGTTTGTAATATTCTGAATACTGAATAGCAAATCATGAAAAAAAAGAACTTGTAAATTTTGAGTCAAAATATTACTCACAAACATGTTTATTTAACCAACAAATTAACATATTAATATTTAAAATCTACCAGTGGTAAGTTATGATAGATGAAAACAATTTTCCAGAATTTGTCGATAGCAAACGATTGCGTTTTTCCTCATATTATCTGCTATCATTATACCTGCTTCTGAAAACAGTCGCTCACTATATACACTGCTACCGGGAGACGATAAATAAATCTTAGCAAATTGTGAAAGGGTTGGATATTGTTTTGCGTTTGCTGACCAACACTTGATATGCTGTCCGATCTAGGCGAACAGATGCCATGTAAAAATCAAGTTCATTTGCAACTGAACTTTTCTGTTCCACACCTTCATCTGAACGTACATTTTCTGCAGCAACTTCCTCAAAACAATTACAGAAACTATCATGTATTTTAATGGTTTTGTCATTTTCATTGATATTCCTTTTCTTTCGAAGTGGAGATGAATGGAACAAAACCACCTGCGCCTACGTACTACTTCAGCGATGCAAATTTAAACTCGTAAGTGACAAGTATGTCAACCGTGAAAAGTACTAAGTTTTGCCGAATATTCGGCGCTTCGGCCACGACTATCGCCGAATATTCGGTATTCGGCCAAATAACTATTCGTGATATCTCTATGCAATAATTTCATAAGAGGTAATTTAAAATTACCTCTTATAAAATTATTGTATACGCACTACTGAATATTGTTTCTTTTTATATATTCATAATCAATAATACAGTAATTTTAATTAGTGTTTGTTAACGAGTCGGTTTAAAATCTAATGATGTGATTTGTGTCTCAGGGGCTGTTCTAGCATCGCCTTCAACGGAAAGTCTCAAAAAAGAACTACAGGCGTTGTTCCATGATACATTCTACTTCATAGGACTTGACGCAAGGTTCCAGCAAAACACATTTATGTCAGTAGAAGGTTAGTAAATTACTTACTCGAAGCATAAAGCTCATTTACTGTAGTGGCTACGGACTACGTGGATTGTTAAAATCTGTCTCTCATAAACATGGATATGCGGAATGTTAATGTTAACTTAAGCTTCTAGTTAGGCGGAATATAAGTTTTCTCTCAGTAGAAAAAACCAAGACATTTTAATCATAGATCTGCCTGACCACACCGTATTTTTACTCGAAACTGAAAGTACAATAGAGAAAAGTGAGCTGACACATCCCACATTAGCCCGCTCCTATAAAGCAGTTCTTAATACAAGAATATAACACGCCATTTACTTTCTCTTTAAGCATCTCCATACTTTTGGCTTTTCGCAAAAAGCATGTCTTGTAATGAGATCAGCATCCTTTTTTTACTACATCGGGGAATACAAATTTCATCGCAATCATCGCTCTCTCTTAAAAACTGTTGAAAACTTTTTAAGGTTTTAATCTGGTATTTGTGATTTTATCCTAGAATATAAAATAACATAAGCTTTATAGGTTTTGTGGGACTTTAATGCATAAATAAGAGATGTTATTTCTGTAACAGTGCTTGTACTTTCTGTGTCCCCCCATGTATACTATATAATTGAAGGAAAGGGGAGGGACTAATTTTGAAAGTTTAAAAACATAATAATTATGAGTGTACGGAAAACCTCTTAATCGTCCCTAAGTAAAAATCTGGCATATCTCATCACTTGCACATACACACTCACATACTCTCGCGCGTGTTAGATTTTAGGTGTAAGTGAAGTAAATAAGCAATTTGGTTTAAGCATTTTTTTTATTAAATATTAATGACAGGAATATGGTTCCCTTAAACTAATTCATAAAAGTAATAATTCAATATCAAATATATCAATATTTATTTATACAATATTTGTTATGTACCAATAACATTATATCAGCTACTATATTATAACACATAATACTTTTTACTATATAATTATTATAATCAAACAACAACATAATAACAATTACACCAGCCATAATATAATTAGAACGGTATCGTAGCTACTATATATTTATAACACATAATACTTTTTACTATATATTATAATCAAACAACAACATAATAACAATTACACCAGCCATAATATAACTAGAACGGTATCGTACCTTATGTGTTACGCTTGATTGCCGAGGAGCAACTGAACTACAGAACATTGGCTCTCTCCTTTTATAACGACTCACAAACAACGGATGATTCACAGTTGTGATAACGAGAATTATGGGTTCTACAGCCCAAGGTTGCAAAAAAAAACAATTCTATTTGATTTAATTTAATTAGAATAAAACTATTATTACAATAAGTTGATTGATTCGATGTTGGAATTATAATGAACATATTTTATTAACTAGAAAGTTCCCACATTCTTGGATTGACGTCAGTGAAGTCATCTTCCGGTGATGCTGCAAAAGGGTGACCTAGTGCCGTGTGCACCGTTGTTGTTGCGACATGCCGAGTGTGCATATTGCATGTATTAGGGTTCCGTAACACCTCCCCCCGTAAAACAGCGAGTGTGGAAGACATTCGTCGTGAATTGAGATGGGAGTTGACGTGGCTCAACTCTTCTGGATGCCTTAGGGATGCTGTAGACCGCCTTCAATTCCGATTGATCAGGCTCTTTGTTTTCTTTAGAATTGTTCAATTTCTTCAGTCTGTATTTTCGATATATCATGCCAATACTGAGTGCGCCTTAATGAGTGTCACTTAATAGTACTACGGATAGGGGTATCGTAGTATGGTACATACTGTAGTCTATGTCTTCATTCGATTGTACGGGTGTCTGTAGAGACATCTTGCTGTTGATTTCGTGGAGATGGTCCAAATTTATGGAGTTCAGCTTGATTCTGGAAATCGGGTCGTCTGCTTGATGTCGTCATTGGGTAGATTCAGTATTCTTAGTGCTTGGCCCTTCAAACGATCATTGGTGTTCGCTAGCGTAAACTCTGACGTTTTCAGATAGCAGGTATGCGGTAGTACGACGAGATAGTTGCCGTGTAGTGTAGTGTACGAGTCTTGACTGCAGGATAGGTGAGCTTTCATTGGCACAGGGAAGTTGACGGTGTAGTGTTGATCATCGAGTTTATCATAGGCTGCTTTCTTCAAATCGACGGTAATGGCTTTGCATGTCGAGCTTCGATGTTGCATGGTGATCAGTTCCTGGATACAGTCTGACGTTTGACCTTGAAGACTCTGCTTGTCCTTGCATAGATACCATTGACTGGACTTCGGGCATTCTGCCTCTATGTACTTGAAATCTTTCTTATTAAGGATTAGGTATGGATATGGTGGGATGAAGACTTGATGGTTACGATTGGGAACTATAGATAATTTATACATATCATATAAATGGGGTAGAACAATTGGGAATTTATATACTATAACTATATTATTACCTATGTAATAAGAACCTATTTTAATAATATCAAAATACTCTCTAATATTTAAATCTAGTACCTTATCACTACCATATAGGTTGCTAACGTTGCTTATCATTGAATTTATAGAATCTAGACTTAAAATTCCATGATGTACTGTGGAAGTTCGGATAAAACCTATCGCATTTTCTAATATATATAATTCATTTGAAACGGAATCTACGTTATCACTTAAGATATTAAAAGTATTTGACCTAAATGCACGTATGTAACTAAAACATAATCTCTAGTAGCTTCACTGTCCATAAGATGATTAGTTAGATTTTGCAGTTTACTTTGATTTTCTACTATACTATCTATAACTCTTGAATAACGATTTGTCCAATCTTTAGATAAACTAACGTGGCTATTAAATTCAGAAATTAATTTATTTTCACTGTCTTGAAGGGATTTTATGACATGGTTATAATACTGTGCGTCTGTGTAATCTAAATTGCCTGTTATACTTTTTACTACAGAGCCGAGACCATCTATAAGTCCTCTTTTAACACGCTTAACTTCAAAAGTTTAGAGTTGCTGTGAGACACTATGCAATTTACTTTTTAGGTAGTTAATATGCGGTTCAAATAAAGAGTTCGTTTTATTATGTAATTCAGTGCTAATACTATTCAGTTGGTTACTAACTGACTCTATTGTATTACTTAGTTCAATAAGATTAATGTATTGCAAAAAGGAATGATAGTGGGATATGATTTTAGCCGACCCTAACTTGAAAGGTAAAACACCGGATCCATCCTCGAGACTTTCAAGTTTTATCTCCAGCATTAGGACTGGAGTCAGGATTAGATGAAGAATCAGGAGCTTCCTGTAACAATTTACTACTCTTAGAGACTCTTCTTAATCTAGATTTTGCTATTGGACCTCGTTTGCGTTTGGTATATATATGAATAGGAAGATCAGCCATTACAACGTCTTGAGTGTAACGGGGTGCTAGTTTCTGTCGCGAGACTATAGGATTTTTAACGAATATCTGTTGTTCTGGAGAATATTCAATTTCGGGCTCTCGGGTCTTATTACGATTTTCCATTAGTATTTCCCTAGAAACACTGCATAATTCATGAATAGTATTGTAAGCTTTTGCCATCTTTTCCTTATGGTTAAGCATATATTGTTGTAATAATTGACTTGAAATATCTATATCAAAAGGATCACGCGGATCGAAATGTCCAGTAATTACTTCTATGGGCCTGCACTTTGTAAAACTGTGTATACTACTATTGTATCCCAAAATAGCATAAGGCATTATGTTAATAACGGATTCTAGCTTTTGACTAAGTTTCAGTACACGCAGATGTTCTAAAATGGTACAATGAAATCTTTCTACAATGCCATTTTCATTAGGTGTGTGAGGTGCAACTTTGTGGTGTTGAATATTATGAAATCTAACAAATTCAGCTACAAGTTGGTTAGTGAATTCGGTACCGTTATCGCTAACTAAAGTGTGCGGTACGCCATGATGTGTGCAAAAGTTAAGTAAAGCTTGTAATACACTAACAGCAGTTCCATCTCTCAAATAATAGCCTTGTCCGTACTTGGAAAATGCATCTACTATAGTTAAGATTTTTTCACTTTGAATAGTTAAAAGATCTAAATGAATAATTTCAAAAGGTTTTGAAGCAGGTGGTACTATTTTAAATTGTTGCTTTATGGGATTACGATCATTGTTTATAGCGATAAGGTGCAATTTTGCTTGAGGGTTGTTTTACGAATGAAAAGACATGTGGCTTACTTAGCGACTGATTTAATACTGGCTTTTTACAAATGTGTAGCGTTAAACTAAGTGGACTGTATCAGACATATATATATATGTGTAAGACGTCAACGATGCATTGCGTTGGTGTTTGGCACTGTTTTGGACATTCCGCCCACCAAGAACGCAGTTCTTTAATATAGGTAACTCAAATATAACTCTAATAGGAACCATTCTAATCCAAACACCAACCAACGTCACATGGAGTAAGTTAATAATAAAGTGACTCAGCCAAAACAACGTAATTAACAACGTTTCTAATGTGATGCACGATAAAGATAAAATCATCACAGAATTTACAGAAATTAAATATACATATAACAGTAAAGTGTGGTTTATATTGGAACAATTAACCACCCACCGTAATACCTCATACTTGAAAGGAATTCTAATATGCGTACAAAGCGTGCACTAAACGCTTATTAAAAAAAGTACTATAACATGGCTTAACTTAACAATGTTAATACAGGTTAGTATAAATTTAACACAAGTAAGTATGAATGTAAAAAGGTAAGTATAGGTACAATTAAAACAGGTAAATATAAAATTATACGCAACATTAGAATTTTTAATCTAATAAGGTAGTTTTAAGTACAATCATAAATTGCAATATAGCTAATGCTACCTTCAAACTCTGTTTCAATAGAAGGTATTTCACCCTCTTTTTTTACATAATATTATTATTAAGTTACATTTTACAATAGGATATTCTCATTGAACTTTAGCTATGACACATATTTTACTCACAGGCCTTTTTAGAATTCCATTTTTACATTTAACTGACACGACCCGAGTAATGTTATCAGGACCTACATGTTTTTGTAATATTTTACCCATTATCCACTTACTAGGCGGAATATTGTCCTCTTTTAGAATGACTACGTCACCGATTTCTGGTTCAGCGTTCTTTTTATTCCATTTGTACCGTTGATTCAAATTAACAAGATACTCTTTGTACCATCTGTTCCAGAAATCGTTGACCATTTTCTGTGTGAGTCGCCATCTCTCATGACAACTGATATTAAGTTGCGTGTAATCCTCATCAGCTAAGCTCAGTAACGGCTCACCGACTAAAAAATGGCCAGGTGTCAGTGGGAGGGGATCATTGTGGTCGTCATTTAGAACACTTATCGGTCGCGAATTAAGACACGCTTCTACTTGCGCTAATACTGTAGATAATTCTTCATACGTAAGTGTAGTGTCACCGATTACTCTTTTTAGGTGTGTCTTCGTACTGCGTACCCCAGCTTCCCACAGGCCTCCAAAGTTCGGGGCGTGCGGCGGTATGAAATGCCATGTGGTCCGTTCTAAGGTTAACAACTGAGCTATCTCACTAGGGATTGATGACTTGGCTTTGTCGAACATATCTCTTAATTGTTTGTCTGCGCCAACGAAATTAGTGCCGTTGTCACTGTAGAGGTCCTGACAGTGTCCTCGTCTTGACGTAAATCTCTTAAAGGCTGCGATGAAACCTTTTGCTATTAAATCTGTCACGGCTTCTAGGTGAATAGCCCGAGTCACCATGCAAACAAATAAGCATATGTATCCTTTGTAGGACTTTGCTCCTCTACCTGGTGAAAATCTAATGTTAATAGGTCCCGCGTAGTCTACTCCCGCCGATCTGAAAGGCTTGTTAGGTTTCACTCTCACCACCGGTAATTGGCCCATTAATTGAGTAGTGTTTTTCGTAGAGTACCGCACACATTTGACACATTCACGATAACACCTCTTTGTTTCATCTTTAACTCGCAGCATCCAATACTTTGACTTTAAGTAATTTAGCATCATCTGTGGTCCTCCATGCATAGTCCTTATATGCGCATCTTTAATTATGAGTCTGCTAAGATGACTTTTAGCCGGTAAAACTATAGGATGTTGTGTGTCATACGATGCTTGTGACTGCTGTATACGTCCGCTAACTCTTAATATTCCGTTTTCATCAAGAATTGGACAAAGAGATCGGAGTTTGCTTTTTTTAGGTACAAATTCGTTAGATTTTAATTGTTTTATTTCTTGTCCAAATTCCTTACTCTGAGTTTGTTTTATGCACATCTCTAAGGTTTTAGTTATTTCTTCCACCGTTACATATTTAGTGAATACTTGTCGGGTTTCCTTAGGTAGTTTTAGATTTGCCAATCTTCTGCAGTAGGATATGATTCTCAACATTTTAGATAAATTGGAAAACTTAGACCAAACAAATTCCTCTTCCGGAATTATTAAGGCATTTAAAATCTTAACTCTCTCCTCCTCCTGTGTGTCCTCAATAATATCGTCTGAACTCAAGTGTGTTTGCTGCGAAGACAGCCAATCGGGTCCGACCCACCATAATCTATGGTCTAACAAATCCGACGCTTGTAGTCCTCTCGACGCGCAGTCTGCTGGGTTCATTTCAGTAGCAACATGTCCCCACTGGTTATAATCTAAAATGTTAAGTATATCTGACACTCTGTTGCTAACAAATGTAGTCCACCTACTGGACCCACCCTTTAACCAGGCTAGGACTATTGTCGAGTCTGTCCAGGCGTATAAGTTTGTTTTAGGTATATTCATTACTTGAGATATTTCATAAATCAATTTTGTTGCCAATACCGCGGCACAAAGTTCCAGTCTTGGTATTGAAAGCTGTTTCTCGATAGGAGCGACTTTAGTTTTAGCCGATATAAGATTAACATAAATTCTGTCTTCTGCAACAACGCGCATGTATACTGCTGCTCCATACGCCAGTTGCGAGGCGTCTGCGAAGGCATGCAGTTCTGTCTTGGCTGTAGAAGAGTAGTGTAACCATCTCGGTACACTTACTCCCTTAATGTGTATTAAATTCTCTCTGTAATGTAGCCACTCTTCTAACAACTCTCCATCTACAGTTTCATCCCATTCTAGCCCTGATCTCCATAACTTCTGTATTATCATTTTTGCGACGACAATCACAGGAGCTATCCACCCCAATGGATCGTAAAGTTTAGCGACTTCTGACAAGATTTGACGTTTAGTAATTGACTGTTTAGGTTCTGGTAAGTTAATGGTATATTCAAAGTTATCTGTTAGACGATTCCATATCACACCAAGTACTTTTACTAGGCTGTTGAGCCTGAGAGGAAGTTCATGATTGATCCGTTTGTGTTCTCCGATGTATTTTAATATGTTTTCATTATTGCTACTCCACTTTTGAAGCTCGAACCCTCCCAAGCTCATCAGTCTGTTGATTTCGTTGTATATGGTTATCGCTTGATCTTCTGTCTCACACCCTGTCATTAAATCGTCAATATAATAGTCATTCTTTGTTATCTTTGCTGCAATTGGGCATTCAAACCGCTCATTATCAGCTAGTCTCTGCAATGACTTCACGGCAAGATATGGAGCACACGCGGTTCCAAAAGTTAATCTCAATAGTTTATAATGCTTGACTGGCTCGTTTTCTTTTGGTCTCCATAGTATCCTCTGGTAGTTTGTATCCTCTTCTGCCACGCGCACCATCCTATACATCTTGATGACGTCAGCAGTAATGCAAATCTTGTGAACTCTCCACCTCATCAATAAGTGACGCAAGTCTTGCTGCAGTTTAGGACCAATAAGAAGGTCGTCGTTCAAAGAAACGTTATTAACTCCTTTACACGATGCGTCGAAGACTACTCGAAGCTTCGTAGTATCCTTATCTTCTCTTGTTACGGCATGATGCGGAAGATAGACAGCTTTGGAACTATTAATGTCTGTAACATCAACTTCAACCATATGATTTAATTGTATGTATTCGTTTATTACTTTATGGTATTCTTCACGCAGTTTGTGATTTTTGTCTAATTTCTTTTCTAAGAATTCAAACCTTTTAGCCGCTATCTCCATTAATCTACCATTTTGGCACTCGGGAACTTCCTTTCTAAATGGCAGCTTGACTACAAATCTTCCGCTCTCATCTCTAACCGTGGTAGCGTCGTAGAACTCTTCACATCTCCTTTCTTCTTCTGTTTCTCTCTTTTGTATCATGTTTGGTTCGTTTTCCACTTCCCAAAATAGTTTAAGTAGCTCGTCTTCTTTGTGTTGCACGTGCAGACTTGTGGTGTGCGCTGAGGTAGATTCTTGTGACATCCTTCCAGATAACACCCAACCTAAGATTGTATTTTGTGCTAGTAGATTATTCTTAGGATGTTTAATAACGCCGTCTAACAAAACGTCGCTGTATACTTCAGCGCCGAGTAAAATGTCTATTTTACCCGGTGTATTGAATCCTGGATCAGCCAACTCTAAGTTATTTATGTCTGACCATTTAGGAGTACCAAGATTAGTATTAGGTAAAAGTGTCGTTAATGATCGCAGTACATATGCATTTACTCTAACTAATGCCTGGGGATCGTAGCGTGATTTCACAATAAGTGACACCATGTGTTTTATTCTCGTTTGCTCCTCCCCCACGCCTGACACCCAACCACTTACCGATTTACGTGTAAGGTTAAGTAACTGAACTGTAGCCTCCGTCACAAATGATGCCTGTGACCCTTGGTCTAACAATGCTCTAAATATAAATTTGCAACCATTCCTACTATCTACTAACACTTGTGCAGTAGCTAACAGGACACTATTTGTATGAAAATTCTCTTTAGAAAAGTTGGTTACAATGTGTGTATCATTAGACAAAGTACTAGGCTTACCTCTCTGTGTCTCGGTCACAGTACCTGTTGATGTGGACTCATTCCCACTCGTTTTCTCGGCAGTGACACCTTTATCGAAATGCAGCAGTGAGTGATGACGCCGTCCACACTTCCGGCAACACGTTGACTGTCGACATTTCACTACAGAATGCGATGGCGCTAAACAGTTGAAGCACAAGTTGCTGCATTGAACAAAGTCTTGTCGTTCCTTAGTAGACATATCAACGAACTTCTTGCAGTGGTATACGTAATGACCTTCATTACATAACGCACATTTCACTTCGTGTTTCTTCTCGTCCTTGGTAATACTCGAATGAAAAGCTTTAGGCTTCGCGACAGGCTTAGCTTGCACCACTCTTGGTTTATGGCCATCCATTATTTCTAATGATCGGAATCTCGCACTCAGGAAATCTCGTAGTTCTGGCCAAGTGGGCGTGTCCTTGTTATTTATACTCAAATGTTGTTCCCACTCTTTGACCGATTCGGAATCCAATTTTGACAGCACCAAGTAGTTGATGACTAGGTCCCAAGCATCAATTGTCACATCCATGTTCTTCAAAGCCTTTAAACACGTCGAAGTCGTATCCACTAATTGTTTGATAGAACTCGCCGAAATTGTTTGTATAGATTTTTGTGTAAATAATTTTCTCAATATCTCGTTAGTATTATATCTCTTATTATTGTATCGTTTCTCTAGTTCATTCCACGCCTCCTCGTAATTTGCATTCGTGATAGAATAATTTCGTAGTAATACTTCTGGTTCTCCAGATAAATTACTCTTAAGGTATTGTAACTTTTGTACGGGCGACAAAGACTTGTTACTATGTATTAAGGAACAAAACAGGTCATAAAACGATTGCCACTCCTCATATTTTCCAGTAAACGTGGGTATCTGAATACGGGGTAACTTAACATCGCAATTCAATAACAGTGTTTGTGTACCGTCATTCGGTGTAGATGTTTGCGGACACGTAGGGAATTGAAGCTTAGATGTTTCCAGAAACGGTTGAAGAGCCTCCTTCAAACTCGACTTGTATTGTATATATGTCTCTTCAAACTGTTCGTAAATGTTTTCTTCAAAATAAGAATTTTCCGTGTCATCGTCTTTACTAAGCTTTAAAATAATTTCTTTGTGTCCCACCTTAAAGTTATTCCATAATTCTTCTAATGACTCCAACCGTGTTTCCAAGTAAGCCCGTTTTATTCTATCTTTGGGTGACTTTTTATAGTTCTTCTCAGCATTTTTCAAATTGTCTAGTAGCTCCCTTTGATACACCAGAAGTTCCTCAATCCCAATATTCGACATAATGTTCACGAAATGCACTAAAATTCACTAATTATGCAGTTATTACGTTATTAGTAAAAGTGTCTACAACAGTTCCTTATCGCTGTGGAATGCGGGTGCCTTTTGTTCTCGCGGCTCGCTCGCAGTGGCCGACCGGCGATCAATATCCGTCTCGAATTGGACCAAATGTTTATAGCGATAAGGTGCAATTTTGCTTGAGGGTTGTTTTACGAATGAAAAGACATGTGGCTTACTTAGCGACTGATTTAATACTGGCTTTTTACAAATGTGTAGCGTTAAACTAAGTGGACTGTATCAGACATATATATATATGTGTAAGACGTCAACGATGCATTGCGTTGGTGTTTGGCACTGTTTTGGACAATCATACTTGACTTGACCACACAGGGTACATTCATTAATAAATTTTGTAATATGTTCTCTCATTTTAGGCCAATAGTATTTGTGAGACAGAGCTAGATAACATTCATTAATGCCACGATGGTTAGTTTTACCCTCATGATATTTGTTAATAATTTCTTGTTGCTTAAGATACTCTTTAACATTTTCTACTTCCTTTTTAGTTAAAAATAATTTCATAACTGAATTTTTAAAGTTGTTCTGTATAATGGGTATAATTTTATACATTGTTAAAAAGGGATTAATGAATAAACCGGTCTTAATTTTAAGATTAACATACTCTTTTATTGCGTTAACTACATCTTCTTCTAAATTTGATTCTGAGAGTTGTAAAGATATTCTAGTATGAGTATCAAATGGTTTAGTTAAAATAG
This sequence comes from Catocala sponsa, assembly GCA_963564715.1. NCBI lineage: Eukaryota > Metazoa > Arthropoda > Insecta > Lepidoptera > Erebidae > Catocala > Catocala sponsa. The sequence goes on along the minus strand of OY751346.1, from coordinate 5,037,963 downwards.
GTCTACCTTTAATATCACAGACTATGTTAAAAATTAACTGTTTGGTAAATTTATTTAGTAGATTATCTGTAATGGGTACTTCAAGAATAGGATTTTCAGTATCGGTATGTACAGTAGCAGTTCTAGAGTCGTTTTCTACCTCTGGAGCTGTCAAAGTTCTAGAATCATCTAACGTGGCAACTGTGCTAGATGGGTTAGCCATAATAGACATGCACTCTTCGTTGTGTATTTCTATTCGGGAAAGTGCATCGGCGTTAGTGTTACTTTTACCCTGCTTGTATATTACTGAAAAATCGTATTCACTGAGTTTTAAACGCCAACTAGTTAATCGTGAGTTAGGCTCTTTAAGGTTCATGATCCATTGTAAAGGCTTATGATCAGTAATAACTTTAAACTTACGTCCAAACAAATATGGTCTGAAGTACTAAGTAGCCCAAACGATTGCCAAAAGTTCTTTTTTAATAGTGCTATAGTTACATTCACTAGTGTTAAGAGTACGAGATGCGTATGCTATGGGTTTGTCGGCTCCAATAGCACCTTGAGATAAAACTGCACCTATTGCTACGTTTGACGAATCCGTCGTAAGAATAAATTCCTTAGTCAAATCTGGGTACTGTAAAATAGGATCATTAATTAAAAGCGTTTTGCAATGTTCAAAGCAGTTTATGTAATTTTGATCTAATGTAATTTTAGTACCTTTCTTGAGACATTGAGTTAGTGGTTTAGTCACACGAGCAAAATTTGGAATAAACTTTCTATAATAACCTATAAGACCAAGAAAACGTTTGATTTCAGTTGTAGTTTTTGGTAATGGATAATTTTGAATAGCGTGGATTTTATTTGGGTTTGGTTTAACACCATCTCTACAAGCAACATTACCAAGAAATTCAGTTTCGAGTTTTAAAAATTCTGATTTATCCATTTGGATTTTAAAGTTGGATTGAATTTTTGGAATACTTTCTCTAAATTTAACATATGCTCTTGGAGCGATACTCCAAATACAATTATATCATCCAAATAAACCAGACATACCTTATTTTGAAGGTCTTTGAGGACATTGACCATTACGCGTTGAAAAGTTGACGGAGAATTTTTCAAACCCATCGGCATTCTTAAAAATTCATAATGTCCGTTTTCTACGTTAAATGCTGTCTTGTGAATATCGCTAGGATCCATTTCAACTTGGAAAAATCCACTTGCCAAATCTAAAGTTGTAAAGTACTGACACTTTCCAAGCTTATCTAAAATATCTGTAATGTTAGGAATGGGGTATTTGTCATCAATCGTTTTCTCGTTAACTTTACGGAAATCTATAACTAAACACCATTTAATTTTACCGGAGGCATCTGCCTTTTTGGGTACAATCCAAATAGGAGAGCTCCATGCTGAGTCTGAAGGACGTATGATATTTTGTTCAAGCATCTTATGAATTTGGTCTCTAACTTCTTGTCTATGTACGTAGGGATATCGGTAACTCTTAGTGTGTACTGGAATTTCATCAGAAGTTTTAATTTTATGCTTTATTTTATTAGTAAATGTCAAAGGTTCATCTTCGAGATAAAACACATCCGCGTAGTTAGCACAAAGATTTCTTAAATTTTCTTTCTCTTCTAGATTTAAATGGTCTATTCGGTGACGAGATAAAACTGTTTTGGTACGCTCTGACAAAATTTCAGCATTTGAACTATCAACGTTAAATATTTCAGCTTCAACAGGACGGTCTAAAGAAAATATAATATCGTTAGAAGTGGGGTTAGTAATTTCTACCCAACCACGGTTATTAGTCACTTTAGTTACACAATCCGAAATACTACAATTGCAAATTATTTGATTTTCTACTAGAACTTCACCATCTTGACAATTAATTAGTAATCTAACTAACTTGGATGACTTTGCCGGTATTATTTCCTCATACCAATTCGCGTTTCTAGAATCGTACATGTGTATTGGTATGTTAGCTTTACTAGTTTTTAATAATCTATTTTTAAGATTAATTGTGGAATTCCAAGAATCTAATAAATCTAAACCTATCAGGCCATGGAAATAATTATGGAACTTATGTATATAGAGAGTTATGTTATCATTTTCATTAAATTCGGTGAAACATGGCAATGTAATTGAATATTCGCATTTTCGGCTAGCATGTAAGCTGGTTACCTCAATAGGATCATAATTTAAAGGTATGTAAGAAAAGTATTGTTCAACGACATCCGGACTAATCAATGATTGTTTGGCACCAGTGTCTATTAAAAATTTATAGGTGGATCTGATAACTGCACGTAACCTAAATGTCTCTGAATGTGAAAATTTAATTCTATTTTGGCTTTTCTGATTTCGAAACTATCTGAAAATTTACATTATTGTTAACTGATGCTTGGTCTAATTTTTGTACAACGGTAGGTTCCTCTGAAATATATTGCTCATTACTAGGATAGTACTCTAAGTACGAGTCGTAATGGTACGGCTCATATTCGACATAATCATTATAATCAGTATCGTAATAATCATAATAATCATCAAATGAGGTAAAATTAACGTCACGCGTTTTAAAATATCCACTAGGAGGTGGGTTTCCAAATTTACGCCAATTATGACCACTAGATGGTTTACCATCCTTTAGGTTTTGGAACAAAATGGCTGACAGCGCTCATAGGACGTGGTGCGTTATTATTAGGTTTAAATGACGGCTGTTGCTGAGGCTTAATAGGCATTCTAAAAACGTTATTTTGTGGTGAATAATTCTGAGGAGGAGCGCGCATCATCTGTTGAGTTCTAGTCAAACCACGGGGTTGTATGTGCTGCGGTAAGTTAGGTCGCCACCCTTGATTGGCTTGGTTTGGGTATGGCCTTGATGGACCTGGCATGTTAAAATTTTGTTGCGGTAATTTAGGCAATAATTTAGGCACTGAAAAATTATTATTTGACAAAGGATGTTGAAAATCTTTCTTACTAAAGCCATTTTCGTTACGTTGTTGCAAATATAGAGTATTAAGTTCATCCTGTACGAATTCAAGGGCTTTTTCCATAGATTCAGGACGCATGCAGCGAATCCTATATCCTAGAGGATCCTTAAGACCTCGCAAATAAGCTTGTAAAGTGAGTTTTTTATATAATTCGCGCTTAGCCTGTATGGTTGTATCTACTGACTCATATAACGAAACGTATGTCATAATGGTGCTAAATAAATTTTAGCAACGCTTATAAAATTCTTGTGGAGTGCTGGACCCTTGAGTCTGAAGTGAAAGGTCGTTGTATAAAGCGGTCTCATCACGGTGGTCTGCAAAATTATTCACTAATGCACTTCTTATACCATGCCAATTTTCAGAGATACCGTTTGAATTAATTAATCTAGCTGCGGAACCCGTAATCTTATTTAATATATTTCCCGGTTCGGTTTTAAAATATCCTAAAACTAATTGATCGCACAATTTAATAAATCCCGTTAATACGGGGATTGCCATAATTAACGGGATTGCCATCAAACTCGGGTAACAATCTAAGCGATTTGTAAATAGTATCAACATTTGATTGAGCCATATCCGTATTTTCTAAATTCCTATGTTCGTCGACAAAACTCGCCCTACTACTCTGCTTACTCCCTAACCTATCGTCACGGTTTAATCGCGGATGAAAAATGATTGCGGCTGAAATTAAACACACACACAAAAATATAAATCACGAGTGAAGTCTGGAAACACGATCTATATGCATGAATAATAGCTAAATACCTATGTATATAAAATATAAATTCCCTATGATAATTTCATAAAATAAATTCGCAAGCAAAAGCTCGGCACACGATATGTATATGTGCACGAACAATATACCTATACAAAAATCGTAAAATAAATGCTTAAAATAAATTCACAAGTAAAGCCTGGGCGCACGATTTGTATGCACTAACAAACTTACAAGGAAGTACTTATTGACTGATTAAAATTAAAGTTAAACTAATATTTAATACGTTAGAAAATTCTATAACTATACACTTGTAATAAAAATTTTATTTGGAAGGAGAGTCTGAGCACACTATATGTATGTGTCAATTAAATTACTTATTATAAAAGTTATAATTTCACAAGTCTAGTCAAGCTGTAATATATGTATGTGCCCTAGTTATTGCACATTATATTTAATATTAAAATCATAATTATTTGAACAAAATATGCTTAATTTAATTCATGAGCGAAGACGGATATTTGTAAGTGTATGCGCCGACTATATTCGCATGAAACTACGTATTACGTATATCTAATATATATAATATAATAAGGATAGGATAATGCACTAGGAAAGTAAGGACTAAGAAAGATTCAGAGTACTTACAGCATATCTGGAACTGGTATCTTTCGCCAAATCGATGTCTGGGTTCACCTTGACCGTAGAATATTGTAGATTCAGAATACTCGTTATTATATGGATTTTACGAGTATCCTACCGACTGCGCCAATTATGTGTTCTACAGCCGAAGGTTGCAAAAAAAACCAATTCTATTTGATTTAATTTAATTAGAATAAAACTAATATTACAATAAGTTGATGTTGGAATTATAATGAACATATTTTATTAGCTAGAAGGTTCCCACATTCTTGGATTGACGTCAGTGAAGTCATCTTCCGGTGATGCTGCAAAAGGGTGACCTAGTGCCGTGTGCACCGTTGTTGTTGCGACATGCCGAGTGTGCATATTGCATGTATTAAGGTTCCGTAACACGAGTCAAATCAGTGTTTCATTAAAAGCCATTTAATTGTATACAAAATAGTGTTAGAACGGTAATTACTATTACAAAACATTGTTTCATTTTAATATTGATTTAAATATACAATTTAGTTTATTTTACGTTTTATTTAAATTTGTTAGAACGACCGGACGAGTCATAACGGCACTTCAAATTGTTTCTAATAACAATTTAATATTACATAAAATAATTTTATAACTGAAATGACTATCATAACATGATTTATAATTACTTAACTTATAAGATATTATTATGTAATGTAATGTTAATTTAATATATCTATTCAAATGTCCGTTATGATGAGTCAAATAAGTGATTTATTAGAAATTATTTAATATTACACAGAACGTTTTTATAACTGATATGGATATTACAAAAATCATATTTTATTATTATATTTACCTATACCTCATAATATACATACGTATGATTTATGTAAATATCTATCAAGCGCACACTTTCACATGCACGCATGCGCACTAACACACACATACACACACCCTCACCCTCACACATACACACATACACACACGCACACACGCACACACACACACACACACACACACACTCCACAGCCTACATTTCATCATCATCATCATCATCAGGCTATAATAGTCCACTGCTGGACATAGCCCTCCCCCAAAGAGCGCCATAGCGCCCTGTCTTCAACTTGCCGCATCCAGCATCTGCCTACAGTCTTTCGCAGATCGTCATCCCACCTGGTCGGAGGGCGTCCTAGAACCTACATCTAGGTACTGATAAATTATATGATATTCCACCTTGCAAATAATATTTTAATAATACTTACATTGTTTTAGGGGGCCTGGTAATCTGTGTGACAGGGTTGCCTAGTGCAGATACCAGTCTCCCATAAGGGTCTTTTGTTTTTATTTAAGTATTTTAATTATATTTTAAGTTACCTTTGTAAAGGAGAAAAAGAAATACATTATTACTTACAGTTTACTCCGGTACCCTCTCGAGCCAACACCACATCTAACTTACTCCCTCGCATATTCATGTGGTGGAACACAAACAGAAGAGATACTTAACTCCTTACTCATCTTGGGTCTCGATCATTATAAGGCCCTTTCATTCATCATTCATCCGTTCATGGCAATCATACCTGTCGTAACATGTATCTGTCGTAACACTGAAACTAATTAAATATTACAGGCGTGACTTTTGATGAGATGCCAGTGAGCGACATGGATGCTAATTTAGACATAGATGACGGGCAATGTTTAAGCATGAACATTCGCGAGGTACGCGTGGCGCAGTGCACGTTGCGAATGCCATACGTCTGCTATAAAAATCTGACAGGTGAACAGACGATATCAGCTGATTGTGGAACAAATGGTAAGTATTCATTCCCTTATCCTGTGTTAGGGTTCTCAACACCTCCCTCCCCCTTGTCAGCAAAAGTAAGCAAATCACTTACTACCCCCATTTACGTAAGCTTTATTATAATATCACTAAAATTCGGGAATTCCCCTAACATGCTTTCTGCTTTCGAGCATAGACAAGTAAGGTTGCTACATTATTAAACATTTATATACTGAATACAATGGAAACTAAACTACTCAAGGTGGTCATTATTCTTGAAGTTAACATTTTGCCAATGTCCATTACAGGATATACATTCGAGCCGTCTACGTACAGCTGCTATAAGTTTTACAATGAACGGAAAACTTGGACAAATGCTCAAGATACATGTATAGCTGAAGGTGGCTACCTGGCTATCCTTAATGATAACGATGAGGCGAAGGCTATTGGCGACTATATTACAGACAAGTCTTTTTATGTATTCATAGATTTACGATACTCGACAAAACTTGGTACCTGGACTAATACTCACGGTAAGCCTCTTTATTATTCCTATAAGACTGACAGAAACGATCATAAATGTAGAAAACATTATTACTATTCGGTATCCTAACTAATATTATAAACGCGAATGTGAGTTTGTTTGTTTATTACGCTCGACCGATTATCATGAAACTTCCAAATATTTTTCTTTTCGCCACAAGGAGCGACGAGAGGGTTATGTTGGGCTCTCCCGAGACTTCAGGCCTACCAAATAATACCCCACGGTGTGCCAACTCGCTGCTTTTATGGTGGGTGGGCCGCCAGAACTAAAATTTCAACAGGCTTAACGCCTGCGAGCGACAACTCATGGGCGAAGCTCCGGCACAATAAAGGGCGTGTCACTCCTACTCAATGACCCGATGACCCGCGGCCCTCACTCTGGCGGCATCAGGTGCGAATTACCGCACCTGTGCTACCCAGTCCGCCAACGGCGACCCGGATACGACAGAATCACGGGTCCGCCTCGCCGCCTCCCTCCGCGAGATGACATTGCGGAGAGATGCGACCGCTATGTGATTCCTCTTGCTGCCGACCACGGAAGCACACGGCAGGCAGCGACAGGATATTGTAAACATAGAACTGTCTACACAGCCATGGTACCAGTTCATGACTATGTCGAGATCTTCTCCGATCGACACCCTACGAGGTGGGGCCGATGGGCTGCTGCCCCTCTCAGACCGTTTAGACGTAGGCTTACAGGCCGCAGCCCCACAGCAGGGCGCTTAGCTTCCGCGCACGCCAGGTAGTGCGGGGCAGCCTCGCACTAACTGGCGAGGTGCCCCGACTGGTCGCTGCGCACCAACAGTCGCTGCGGTCTACAGGATTCGGGCACTGCAAGCAGGCATGGAACGCCCCTCCACACTTAAAGCACCTCATGAGTCGGGATTTTAATCTTGGCTGAACTCCAACCTACGAGGATCCTCCCAGCGGCGGCAAGCTGGTTGGCCGATTGAACGGGGCACTGCGCGCATACAGACCGTACGCCTCCAGAGCCGGAAAGAATGACGCCCATCTTGATGTTGTCCGCGGCGCATCCGGTCATCGCAACCATCGCGGACCGGACCGCAGACACGGAGTCATCCAGGCCGGAAATGCGCATATCCACGCACTTCACCGGCCTGGCGACTCGGACTCCGTCCGTCTCGGTGAACAAGCTCGGCAATACGGCGGCGACGGAGTCCGCTGCTTCACCTCCGTCAGCAACCGGGAACTCGAGGTTACGACCCTCCGTGTGCGTGCAACGGATCCTGACGCCTCCCGCCGGGATAACCACGGCGCCGCTGTCTTGCCTGGCTTTAGAGAGCATTGCCATATAAGTCAGGCCACGCTCAGCAGCCTTAGGCAGTACGGTTACGACAACCGCGGTCGTTTTTCGCGCGCGGAGTTTGTTCCGCCTCCTCTTAGAGGCCCACGTTAGCCTGCGGGGCTCTAAGATGAGGCGGTTAATTTTTAAATTTATATTTACTTTGCTTTCGAGCAGCATTTAATATTTGACGGTTTTTTAGCACAAAATCATAAAAAGTTCTTACGTGAAAAATCGAAGTTTGTTAGTATTTGTATCTATGCTTTTCATTTTGTTTCTTTCCTTGCTCCATACTTGTTCCATCATGCTGAATACGCGCTCGCAAGAAGCATTAGAGACAGGAAAGGAAAGAACAAATGTGACAAGTTTTTTTCAATTCACGACAGGGATTTCTGTCTTTTGATTTCGCAAAGAAGTCAACCCAGCGTAAATCCACTCGATTTTCTTCAACGAGATGTGGTTGTATCTCACGTAAAAGTCCAACCTCATCGTAGAGTTTGTCACTATCCACGTCAATATTTAATAATTCCTGGAGTCTAGCAAAGCCTGTTCTTATGATTAGTTGTTTTAAAGATAAAATTTTCTTCCTTTCCTCCTTTTAGCAAAAGTCGAAAATTCGCTGTAAACCTTCAAAATAATTAATTCCACATCAATTGATAGAACTTTTAAAGAATTTTTTACGCAGTTGTGTAGAATGTGGCACTTGAAATTTGCTTTATATATTTTTGAGCTTAAAGTTTTAAGCTCTTCATAAACAGAAACATTTAATTCATAATTTACAGCAGCCGATCATTGGCAGAATATGCTGAGATTTGATTAACTTCATGGGAGTTTTTAGAAAAATTATGTAGTATTTGATCTTTTATTGCTTCGCTGTTTTCTTGATATTATAATCTTCGTAAAAGTCCAACAAACCAGTTTGAATGACATTTTTAAATGAGAAATATTTAATCAGTAATGGATACATTTTCAAGCTACTGAAAAATATTGACTTGTTTTTAAATTACTGAGTAGGCATTCTTGACTAGCCGGCCCTAAAACGTTTTCGGCAATACTGCTCGCTTTTGTTCTGCCGCATGATACTTTTTTCGCAGTCATCGAATCAGAAAACATTTCACGTTACAACGTTCAATTTGTATCCACAGTCTTGACTATTATAACTGTGATGATGTTTGATACCATGGAAAGTTGAAGTAACTTCTGCAGCGGTAATTAAATCCTCTTCTTTACTGTTTTTAGACGTAAAAAAAGGCGTGATAGGTACCTTGATTTCCTTTGGCGTTGTTAATAAATGTTTGATGTTTCGAAGATTTTGCATGTTTTTTCACAGATCCAAAACTTCACCGAAAATATCTGCTGACATATGTTACATTTTGCTGTGAACTCATATTTTTCGATAACCACGTGTGTTCTTTTAACCACAGGTCATTGAAAGAACAATAGTACTTTTTTTCTTTGAACCTATACCAGAACTAAACTCATCTCCCGAATTATTACGATTCATTTTTTCAAATTACTTATTGCCTCTCGTTAAAGCAATACGTACGCATTTCACTATCTTATCTTATCTTATCTTATGTGGGGGCCAGTCAGTGCAGACTGGCGACACTTCGACCTAGTGAGATCTTTTGTGTCGACACTCTCCCAATAACGACTGCCATAGATGTTCATGGCAGCCGGGACCAACGGCTTAACGTGCTTTCCGAGGCACGGAGCAGGCGATAATTGTCAATCAATATGCACATAATTTCGAAAAGTCATATAACTTCCGAAAATCAGAGGTGCGTGACGTAGGTTCGAACCCGAGACCCTCTGCCTTGCAGTCTGTTGGTCTCCCCACTGAGCTATCGCTGCATTTCACTAAATAATTTATCTAATTAGACTGAGAAGAACAAGAGACTGATGAGACAAACGCGCGACACATGCTCGGTAAGTCGCGGGCTGTGCCGTATTCAGCTGTGTCCGTCTCTGTCCCGCGCCCCGTGTCATGCCGCGTGCGTGACAGACAGAAACTGCCGTCGACGACGCGCGCCGAGTCAAGACACACAGGTTTAAGCCGACAGTCGGCACGGCGCGCCGCTAGCTGGTGGTTTAGTGCGCGTGCGGCATGGCGAGCGAGTAGAGACTTGCGAGCGACGACGGAAACGCATAATTTTTGAAAAAACCGGAAATATTTTTGTATCCCGGGAGGTCAACCATTATTACCGGAGTCTCCCGTGCAATCCGAGAGGGTTGGAAACTTTAATTGTGAACCAAATAAATACACTATCATTTAATTATGAAATATTTTAACAAAATTATATGGTTTATATAATATTTTTCTTAGTTACAAATAATGGCTTTTATTCAAAACTATGTTTTTTTTTTCAGATGTACCTGTTGTACAATTATTTAATGTTTGGGAGGGCAGCTCAGCACCGGGACACTCGACTGATGCCTGCGCTGGATTTGACGGCTACTCGCCGCAAAAGCTCAAAGCTAATTTGATATGTTCCCAGAATCTACCTTTTATTTGTGAAAAATATCCAAAGTTTGATATCTGATTATCATGCGAATGACGGAAAATAATTAAATGTTAGGCATATAAATAATAATTAATATTTGTATCTTTGTCCTCTATTCCTAAACCATTAATCATTGCGAGCGGAACGTTGGCTGAATAGAACCAGTGATGATTGTGATGTAACTTTGGTAGGGCGTTCTGAGGTCGCCCAGGAGAGTTTTTGGCCTAAAAAATAAATATAACTATATTAATGTTTTTCGTTTTAATAACACTTGTTGCTAAATATTATCAAAGCATAGATCAAAATGTAACTCACTAAGAGTTTTATTTTGTACTAGGCTTTCATATTATTTTGACATATTTGAAGAGATGTCAATAAAATAAAATTAATAAAACCAAATTTACAAAGATGTCTTTTCCTCTCTCATACCAGGCTAGAGACGACTGCTTTAAACCGTAAATGCCTGTAAAACATTCCCCCACTTTTGTTTGCAAAACATTCAGGTATTGACATGTATATTTTTTATTTTAAAACACCATTTAGAAAGTCAAAGTCAAAGTCAAAAATCATTTATTCATTTAGGTCACAAAGTAACACTTATGAACGTCAAAGTATATAGGTTAGTGAGTTTACTAAGTTACTGAAGCTACATTTAGGTTAGTTGCTAGGTTCAGGCAAAGGGTTGAGCCTATGAGAAGAAACCTGCAAGAAACTCACGGCCACTCTTTTAAATTGCCAATTAAATATAATTTCAGTATTTTACAACTCAGATTAACAAGGTGTTACAGACTATAAAAAACTAAAGATAATAACAATAATAACTTAATAATATTATAGAGAGGAAATAATTTGATCTAAGATATATTATTTAATATAAATCTAAAATAGACAGTAGGATGGCATGATGGCGCATACACTTACACTTTGTGACTATGCAAAAGCTTAAATTGACTTATAAGTAATACAGATCTTTGAATCCTGTATGCAACAAGCAACTAGAGCTCCATGAGTTTTTGTCATTTAAGTAGTCGTTGACTGAATAATAACCCTTCCGAATGAGTTGTTTTTTAACGGCGTTTTTAAATTTAAGCAATGGTAAATTAATTACATTAATAGGTAGTTTATTAAATAAACTTATACCGAGTCCCGCAAATGTATTTTGAATTTTATGTAAACGATGATATGGGCCTACTAACTTATGCTTATTTCTAGTGTTTACGTTATGGATATCACTATTCTTATTATAGAACTAAATGTTATGTTTAAGAAACATAATGTTAGCAAATATATATTGTGACGCAACAGCAAGTATGCCTATTTCTTTAAATCGATCTTTCAGGGAAACTCGTGGTCCTAAATTATAAATGCTACATACTGCACGCTTTTGAAGAATAAAAATTATCTCGATATCAGCTGCCTTGCCCCACAATAATATACCGTAGGACATGACACTATGAAAGTAACTGAAATATACTAGTCTTGCAGTATCTATATCAGTAAGCTGTCTTACTTTCGGAAAAAAGCAGTAGTTACATCTAAATGTGTTATGCTCATTCCCATTTAACGCTAAGAGCAAACAATAATCTCAGTGTGGAATGACGAATTATAGGCGCAAAAGTACGAGTATAATCTACACCTGGCTTCTGCGTAAAGCCTTTGGCCACAAGCCTAGTCCGGTACCATTATTGTCTACATAAAACATTTTAACAAAAACCCAACGACACTTCACTATAGACACATCACCAGGGTTTTTGACAAGCTCCCGCGCATTATTGTCTTCAAATGACTGCAATTCATCAGCCATGGCACGCCTCCACTGCTCCTTCTCAGGTCCCTCCAGAATTGAGATCTTCTCAGATGCAGGAAAGTACTGGATACACAAGTTGCTATAGCCGTAACGATCAGGTTTCCTTTTCTCACGCTTACTCTTAACATCTGTTATTTGCTCAGGTATTGATGTCGACTGGACTACATGTTGTGGAACATCTTCTCTAGGAATTTCAGTTAACGTTTCATTTCTATCAATATACATTGAAGAATTTGAAAAGCAATCAGAAGAATACTCTATTTCAGGAATAGTCTGAGAAGATTCCCCACTGAATCATTACTCTTCTCCATCAGACTGACTGTTGGTGTCTCCTCTTAATTAGAGATCCAAATGGCGGTCTCTTTACTGGCTTCCTTGACTACAGCTTCATCTTCCATCACTATGACATCTCTACTAATCATAACTGTTTTCTTGGTAGGATCATAGCCAAGATAACCTTTTCCATCCTCACCATATCCAAGTAAGATGTGTTCTGAGGCTTTTTTTTATGTTCCATTTTAAGCGTTTCTGTTTAGGAACATGCACCGTGACTCTACTGCCAAACAAATGTAGATGACTCAAATCTGGTTTTCATCCATACCACAACTCATATGGAGTCTTATCTAATCCTGTTGCAATAGACCTGTTCTGTAAATATACAGCTGTATTGGCTGCCTTTGCACAATTTTTTTTTCTAATTTTGCATCATATAATAAACATTTGGCTTTCTCAACCACTGTGCGATTAGCCCTTTCACAAAGACCATTTTGCTCTGGAGTGTAATTATTTGATTTCTGATGTAATACACTAACATTCTTCAAGTAAATTCCAAACTCCTTATTACAAAATTCTAGTCCATTATCTGACCTTAATATCTTAATTTTCTTACTTTGTTGATTTTCAACAGCTGATTTAAACTCTTTAAATCTACTGAAAGCTTCACTTTTCTGTTTTAAGAAATATATAATTGTCATGCGACTACACATAGTACATTCTTGACAATTATATGACATTGTAATTCTGAAATTATGTCTACATCTCCAGAACCAAGAACTGGCACTTTTGATTCATTGGCAACAACAAAATCTGGTAAACATGGCGTTATGTTCATATTCTTTACCCAAGTTTTATTTGCCGTCATATGTGCACTTGCACCGGAGTCCACGTACCGTTCATTCTTGTTAAACTTTCCATTTAGGAAAACAACATTAAACACACATTTACTTGCAGTTTTCTTCAATAATGGACACTGGTTCCGATAATATCTGCTGCCTTTACTATTATAACAAATAACTTATTTTACTATTGATTCTGTCACCGTTTACTTGTTTGACGTAGATGCACCGCCATTTTTCTTCGGGTTGTTGCCAAATTTATTTCTCGTAACGAATGCAGCGCCACCTGCGCCACTAACTTCAGACTCATGGTAACTTCCATGTCTACCAACTTTGATTTAATGACGTCAGCGCTGATCGGAATTCCCGAATGTTCTATTGCCATTATCATCGGGGAATATCGGTTGGACAAATCTGCTAATAATAATTATCCCACCCATTTGTCTGTTTTGTAAATCCTGTGCCATTTAACCTTTGAGCTGTTTCGAAGATTTATGTGACATAGGTAGTCATCGAGTCACAACTATCCAGTCTTACTAAAATCAAATGTCAAAGCAAGGTTATCTTCCTCGAGAAACCAGAGTCGTCAAACATGTTCTTTAACTTAGCCCATAATGGCGCTGAACTTTCAGTATTTCTGATATGCACATACAATGTTGGCTCAATTGTTAGTATTAGCTTCGCCTTCGTTGTTGCATCTTCCGCTGGTTTGACTTCGAAACCGGCCGGTGGTATGATGTACTTGTCCATCCCGTCCAAGACCAGTAAATTTTCAGCCGCAGAACTTCATTCATCGTAATTCTCTCTGCCTTTTAATTTCGGCACACTAGCAATGTAGTTCAAGTTCATGTTTCCGCGAAACAACAAGCACAATTTATCTATTTTAAACTTAAAGTAACTGATAAATTCGGGAGTAGTCCATAACCTATTAATACTCTTTGGATATTCGCAACTGAACTAAACAAGTTTATTATAATAAGATCAACAACTTCACATCTTAAGCTAGTTACATAATTACTCACTAGATGACGTTAGTAGTATCTAAAGTAGAGGAAAATAATTTTATTTTGATACAATTTATGTTTATATACTAACAATATCAAATAATAAATTTATATTTATGTTATGAAACTATTTTAAGGGATAAAATAAGAAAAACAAAATTTAAGTAGATAATAATGTAGGATTTGTCCGTTCCGAAAGTGAAACACTGTATGTAACTGTATCACAATAATTTATTTCTCTGAATAAAATACAACAATTAACACGCACTTGTTACTTGTTCACCGGCCAACGATCGACTGACTTGTCGTTCGAGAGATGTCACCCCACTATCTCTCGGTTATTTCCGCTATAACGATAGAGGGCGCACTAACTAGTTAACAAACTGTACTTATGACTACTTTTAACTTCCAGAAGTTGGTTGAGTGACTTACAGATATAATATTAGTCGTTTAATAACTAATATATAAGCTATCTTAACTATCTTTGTATTATATAATATAATTTAAGCTAACAAAATATAAATAAGCTAACAATAAATATAGTTTTATTTAATAATTGAAAATCCTGTAACGTTACATAATAATAATAATAAGTAATAATAAGTATTTATTTCCAAAAACTATACAGCTATTACATACAAAGGAAAATTTAAACAAACTTAGAACACAGAGTATTTAGGAACACTGATACCCATGGTAAGATCTAACTTGAGTTATGGGTATCAGGCCGCAGCAAGTAAATTGTTTACAATAATGTTAATGTTTATACAATTTCTATGTTGTTTGAACGATTAAAATACATAAAATACACATAAACCTACATAAGCCGTGTCATAATAAGCTACGTGTATGTATATGTGTACAGTTTTACATGCACGGTATTGCTGACGCTGCGGTCGCAACCGAGGCGTCAGTTTACGTTAACACAATAAAGTACATTTTAGTATAAAACCAGTCAGCGCAAATACACACGCGAACGTGAAAGCATAGCCAAACCCTTTACTGTAATACATTTATTATAACTAATTAAAGTATAGTGAAGTGTTTTTACATAACTTATGAACTTTTATTCTGCACTCTAACTATCATCTGTCAAGTGTACGAAACCGTACAATATGTGTGCGTGTGTGTGTGTGCGTGTGAGTGTGTCTATGTATGTGCGTGTGCATGTGAGTGCATGTATGTTTATGTCTATACATGTGTGTGTATGCGTGTGCTTGTGTGACTATCAGTAATTAGAGAATGGATATTTTAAGAAGGTCTTCAGTTTCCTCATAAGTTTTATTCATGAGCCAATCGGCTACTTTTTTCTTGCATTCAGATCTAAGTAGTGCATAAATATTGCAGTATCTGTTTATTTTGTTATACAAATGACTGCTAAGCACATCATAATGTCTTGAGGCTAGTGAGGTCTTAACATTTTTGGTTTCACACACTTTATACGAGCGACGTTTTCTGGTGAGGTTTGGATCATAGACAAGTGAAAGATGCTTTCTGGTGACTGTTTCGAGGACTAATAACTGACGAATTGAGAGTATTTTACAGTCATAATATAACTGAGAGGTAGAGTACCTAAAAGGCTTAAAAGTCATTACCTTTAGAACAGCCCTCTGTGCACGCTCTAAAGGTAAGAGATGAGTTTTGGCTGCTCCACCCCATACTCCAATGCAGTAATTAATTATTGATTGGGCCAGCGAAAAATAGACTGTCTTCAGTGTATCAATGTCGGCAGATTGACGCAGTTTTTTAAAAATGTAGATAACTTTGCGTACTCGTGCTGTTAAGTTAGTCAATTGACATTTCCAGCTAAGTAAATTATCTATAAAAACACCTAAATATTTTATTTCGGTGGTCCTATTTAAAATCATACAGTCACAAGAATATGAGGTAATTGACTCGCAAATACATAACATAACAAAAATAAACACTTTGTTTACATAAGTGTTCATATCCTGGCAGTTTCTTAAAAACTCTTTGTACAAGTGTCTGTTAGGTGCCAACTTATCAACTGCTGCTCTCTCTTCATGAGTATCTGAGCTATCGAATCTCATACAATTAACGATGAACAAGAATCGTCTCAAACTCATAGTCATTTGAAATAATTTGATGCCGGTTCCGTCAGTCACCCATCAGGCAACACCCGTCGACATCAGTTAAATCTGGTGTCACAATTCAGCGTGTCGGACTGTGTGAGGGCCGCAAAATGGCCGATAGTCTAAAAGCGAAGCTACTCAGAAGCACCGCGCGATTGATGAAGAATTCAAATATGTAATTGTTGATTCCTTGAAGCAGCGGGTATGTGAGACTCATTAGGCATCCCAACGGTCATTCATGTCATTTAAAGAGGTGCCGAAATATACAGTTTACCGTCACAGTGATACTACAGACTCTCCAGTCTTAGCAATATTCTGTCCTCGAAATATTGCATTTAACAAGACTTTTGTTCCTTTAAGAAAATCTACTAAATAAAATAATCCTTACGCTATCGTATGGCACGAAGCAATTTCAGTCCGAAATGTTCATGACATTGTTTCAACATTTAGAGCTTTTTATACACCACCGGAACAAAAGCCATTTGGTGATTTTGGCAGGTAATTGTTCGTCACAAAACAAGAACTGGACACTTTTTTCGTTTCTTGTTATTGTTGTCAACAGTGATTTAATTGAAGCACGCTCTATCACTATAAAGTAGGTACTTATCTAGAACCAGGATATACATTCAATTCAGCTGACACCATCACATTTAGTTGGCCTCGATGGCGTAATGGTTAGTGTAACCAACTGCCACGCCTCGCGGTCGCGGGTTCGATTCCCGCACAAGTCAAACATTTGTGTGCATGAACATGGATGTTTGTCTTGGTCTGGTTGTTTCTATGTATATAATAATAATAATAATAATAAACGTTTATTTTCTCACCACAATATACACATATTATATAAACAGCATTAAAAAATATTACATAGTTCGGATTACAACATATATTGTGGGAGACTGGTGCCTAAGCTAGGCTCGAGGCCTGTGTTTCAGGACACCAGGACCCCACCCCTTTGCAACAATTTCGTTTTGCGGATTATGTATTAGTGCTGATAGATTTAATGCAGTAAGACAAGTTAAAAATAAAAAAAAATAAAAATAGAATCCAAAAAAAATAAAAACTACACAAAAATTATTTACAATTTGAATCTAATTTAACATAAATTCTAATCAAGACAATAGTGAGAGCATGCATGCATGTGAGTATATATATGTGTGTGACTGTGTGTGTGTATGTGTTTGTGTGAGGGTTCGTGTTTGTGTGTGTGTGTGGGTGGGTGCATGTATGTGTGAGCAATAGGAGTATATTGTTGTTGAAATAATAAGAGGAACATTATTAAGCCACAATAGTAATTATTTTTTCAGTGTTATCATAGTTTAATGTCAATAGCCAATCGGTTAACATTTTTTTGTATTTATCCTTTGTGAGTTTATAGATGTGTAGTAGCTTATTGGTTTTATTATATAGGTAACCACCAAGATGACAGAAGAAACGTTGAGCAAAAGTTGTTTTGTGACAAAGGTGGCCACGCACCACAGGGTTATGACGTCTTTTCCCATTGGTCAGAGACGAGTCGTAAACTAGGAGAGTGTGTTGTTTCAGTAGTGTGTGCAATATGAACAGTTGACGCACTGTCAGGACTTTACTCTCTTTGTATAACTCTTCAGTGGTATATGGTTCGATATGGTCGAAAAGATGACACCTTTAGGATGGCTCTTTGAGTTCTTTCTATTTCCAGTAGAGTAGACTTAGTAGCTCCACCCCAAGACGTAATGCAGTAGCTTATTATTGACTGAGCAAGAGCATAGTATACTGATTTCATAATATTTTTATCGACTACGTGTCTCAGGGTTTTAAACACATATATTAGTTTTCGCAATCTGCTATTGAGTGCGCTTATGTGCTTCTGAAATCTTAGATTGCTATCAATTAGTACTCCCAAGTATTTTATATTCTCGGTTTTCGAGAGTGATACGCAGTTACAATGGTTGTTGGATGGTTCTGTACAAGTATGAGCTATAATACTATAGGGTGAGATTTTAGAGGTAGGGAGGGAATTGTTTTTTATGGAAAACGTTATGTAATTTGTTTTTCCTGTATTTAAAGTTAACAAATTTTTTCGCAGCCAGCTGGATACCGTGTCAAAGCCTAATTGCGCGTGTTTATAAACACCTTCCCACGTGCTTGCGCTGAATACCAGGGCTGTGTCATCAGCGAAGCTGATGATTTTGCCTTTGGAAAGTGCGAGCATGCCCAAGTCGTTGATATAAATAAGGAAAAGAGTCGGCCCAAGGACGCTGCCTTGGGGAGTGCCGTAATTAAGGGTTTGTTCGTCGCTGATGAACTCATCTATCTTAACTCTTTGGGTACGCCCCCGTAGGTAGTCTTTAAAGAGTTCTAATGGAAGGCCTGTGATTCCCAAGATTTCCAACTTACGTACAAGAATTGGAACAGAAACCGTGTCAAATGCCTTGGCAAGATCTATAAATATACCTAGAACTTTATCCGCACTATCCATTTTTGTAATTATATAGTTTGTCAAGTCATGAACTGCGTCTGTAGTGGATTTGCCAGTGCGAAATCCAAATTGTGTTGGTGCAATAAGTTTATTTTTTTCTAAATAGTTCACAAGTCTGTTATTCATGATCCGTTCAAGTACTTTAGAGAATGCAGTGAGTACGGCTATAGGCCTATAATTATCAACACGATTTCTGTCCCCAGCCTTGTAGATCGGATGGATTATGGCTTTTTTGAACACGTTGGGGAATTTACCAGTGGACAAGGCAAGATTACATATGTACGTTAGCGGAGGTACAATTACAGTGGCGTGCCTCTTTAACAAGTCACTGGGAATTCTATCCCATCCTACGGTACAGTTGTTGCGGAGTGACTTCAATATTTTAGCTATTTCATCCTCGTCTGTTGGAAGCATTACCATTGACTGCGATCTGTTGGTATGGTTTGCCACGCTTATTAATGGTGGTGTAAAGTTTATATTTTTAGCTAGTTTTTCACCAATCTTAGCAAAGTAGTCATTGACATAGTTTACGGAAAGCTGCGGTGTGTCTAAAGATGCTAATAAATGTGACGATTGATTGACTTTCTTTGTCGACCTGTTTGAGATACTATTTATAGCGGACCATAACTGTTTGGGGTTGTTACCAGCTCTATTGATTTCATTTTTTTCATATGCTATTTTAGTATTCTTTAATAACTTATTACAATAATTCCTGTACCTTGTGAAAGTTATTTTTAAAATCTCGTTTTTAGGCACCTGCTTAAATTTTTTATGCAATATGTCCCGGTGTCGAATGCACCGAAGCAAACCATCAGTAACCCAAGGCTTTAGTAATTGTTTACGGTTTGGGCATTTAATAGTCTTGGAATTGCAGTCGATCACGTGTTTAATTAAACGAGTCATTGTTTCTCCTGCTATATGTGGATCTTGGGTTTCATATTCTTCACTGAAGTCTAGTTGTGTTAGGTCAGCGTGTAACGTCTTGTAGTTAATACGGTTACAATGTTTCTTGGCTCTTACTTTTGGTATACGTTTGGACAGGAATAACAAAACCGTTTCGTGATCCGTTAGAGCAGAATGTGCGACTAGGGATGCTGCAGGTAATTGCGTTTATAGCATAATATGATCGAGACATGCGTTTTGTCTCGTGGGTATTGTGTGTGCGGGTAGGAGGCCGTGTGTTGCTAATAAGTTTAAGTACGTATGTTTGACAGTATCATGGCATTGCTCATGTATGTTTATATTTATGTCTCCCGTAATTATAATATTTTTGTATTGAGAGAGACCATTTAAAGTTACATTAAGTGAATTGAGAAAATTGGTAATGTCTTTGTAGCCGGGTGGCCGGTATATCGCTAAAAGGACAGTATTTATGTCAATTTTTACTTTGAGAACGTTGGCATCCACGAAGGACGGCTCCTCCACAACGAATTGCAGATGCTTATGCACGTAGACAACTACTCCTTCATTTTGTGTATGATTATTGCTAGTTAAAAAATAGTTATAGTTTGTCAACTCAGTAATATTATATGAGTTAGGGAGCCAACACTCAGTTAATACAATTATATCCCAGTCAAGTTTTGTTCTAGCAAGTGTTGTCATAAAGCCTGTTATATTTTTATTTATACTTCTTATGTTTTGAGTAATGATTTTAAGCGATTGTTTTGGTGTGAAATTTAGGGGAATGCAGTCTTCTATATCGCAAATAGAACAGTCCGACACGGAGATGGCATCTGTACGGTTTGCACACCTTTTAAATTATTATAAAAAGGGAAAAACTGATTAACTGATATAACTGATTTATTGCACTGAAAACCTGATAATATTAAATTAATGATGTGAGCCGAACGCGATCGTAATGACGACTGAATGATACAAATGTTAACTTAAACGTGAAAAATATGATTGCTGAGTGCGCACAGCGTGAGCGCGAATATGTGCGATGTTGACATCGTACATGCTCCGGGGCGCGGTAAGAGAGATGGAAGATGCTGATGATCTGATGTTTAACAAGGTGAATCCAATTTTGCTTAGGGCTAGATGATATTACAGATATTCCCGACAATTATTCTAGATCAATTTTTCGAAAACTGCACTTAGTAAATATAGGCGAGCTGGCTGTGCTCGTCACGTCTATTTTTGACTCTTTTTTCACTGCACTTGAACATTGCACTTCACTAGGCTCTGCTTTTACACTTTCACTCTGTATACTGATCTCACTAGTGCTGCTGATCTGCTGGCGACTCCTGTTTGCGGGCGGGGCGGCGCCGGCGCGAGCAGTGCGACCGCGCGCGCGTCTCCACGCGAGCGTGAACAGGGCCAGTCCTATTGCTATCACTACGTAAATGGCTGCGTAGTGGTGAATGTCATGAAACGATAGCCCGTCATTGTCTTCTTTTAATTGTTCCGTTGCAGTCTTCATCTGCTCGATCTGCTCGTCGATACCCTTGAATGTTCCAGAAAAACTATTGCTTTCATTAAACTCACTTATTGGGATAGATATATTAATGAGGTAATTGACAGGCGAGATCTCTGCTGTTACCACGTCTGGTTGTATGTTTATTTGATTCGTTTGCGTTTTATGCGAAGTAACCGTGAATCCGTCACCTTTGATTACGCAATCGCTGCCGAGTGCTATAATGCTGACTCCGTTTAATTGCTCGCTCGCAATCTGATGCCCACATATTATTCTTAGAGTGCATTGACCGCAGCAAGTAAACATAAATGTATTTATTGGAAATAGCGTTATCCATGTGCTTTGGCATACGCTAGAAATGGTTTGACATACCTTTAGATGCGTGTCATTAACACAAAAATCCAGATCTGTCTTTTTCTGTAATACTGGTTTTTGTAACTCGCACAGTTTCGTATATGAGTCGATTTGTAGACATTTCTGTAAATCATTCTCTGATATTGCCATATAGGTGTCTTTCAAGATATTCATAGCCAAATAACTTTCTACAGGGATGACATGGATCATACAATTTTCGCCGTTGCGGCGAGGAATTGTTATTGTTTTATAAATGTCGTAGCTGTCTCTATTAATTAATGGTATTTGGAATTCAAAAATAAAATATTTTGTCGTCATACGTCCTTTGACTTTCAATATTTTATAAATTTGAGGAAGGTCTGTCTGAATGTTGTGAATGGGTAATGACAGCTCCTTTGACAGCTGACTTGAGATAATACTGAGTTCATCTTTTAGTTGAGTGGGTGTGAGAAGGTGTACATTAAAATGTTGGGCATTAGTAATGGTATCCAATAAGCTGTCTTGGATGTTCATTAAATTCATGAGCATGCTGTTTGCCATGATACTTGTTGCCATAAATTCGTTTACCTTTTCCGCAAAACGGATTTCAATTTTAAGTTGACTTGTGGCTTGTTCTAAACGAATTAAATGTTGATTGAAGATCTTGTGCTGCTTCTCCATAGTACTCTCAACTCTCTTCAAAACATTGTTCTCTGCTTCTATTACTGATGTTTGATTTTTCCAATATTGAGCTATATGTTTCTGATTGGTTCTAATCATTGTTATATCCCTCTGATATTGTTCGGCGAAACATTCATCTAATACGCCGAACAAACTGTTTGCAATATATCCAACACCGTCGATAAGGCCGCGCCGCGCGCGTGCGCTCTTATCAAAGTGCTGACTCTGTAACATGGTGTCATAATACTCTAGCTCGACGATGCCGTGATGTAATTGTATAAGTATGACGTCACAATGTGATTGTTTTTGTATTGTTACACATAGATCTGATAAATAATCGTAATAGCTTTTCAATATTTTAATTCCTTGCCAGTATGGTTCCATGTTATAATAAACTACTATTTTCCATTTATCTTGAATTAGGTGCATGTCTGATAACTTGTCAAAATAAATGCTGTTGTTATTCTGTAACGCCGAAATATTGTAAGCGCCATGAACTGGTGGTGAGACAAATAACATAAACAACATAAATATCAAGCTTCCAAAGTTTACGCAAGATGTTTTAAATGTTTTTTGGCTTTCCTCTTTTCTGACAGCTGTTTCAGGTTTATATTGCTGCTGATTGCTTTGATTTGATGATTCGTTGACTGGTAGAATAGATAATTTAACTATTGGCCGTTTGATTATGCCGCCTTTAGTCTTGAGGCTAACGACGCGCACGTATCCGTCCTTCCCTGGATGCACTTCAACAACACGGCCCAATGCCCACTTGCCAGGGGGCAAGTTAGCGTCATGAATGATAACAATATCATTTATTTGAATATTAGGGTGGGATACTCGCCATTTGCTTCTTGCTGATATGCCTGCTAAATATTCTGTACGCCAACGGACCCATACGTCATTGAATATTTTTTGTGTTAACTGCCATCTGGTTCTTTGGTCTCGCTCTGTTTCTGTTATTGTTAAGATGGGCCCACTAGACAGGAAGTGAGATGGTGTAAGATAATTTATATCATTAGGATCTTCGGTTATTGCACAGAGGGGTCGCGTATTGAGACATGCTTCGAGCTGAGATAGTAGGGTAGCGTACTCCTCATACGTGAGTTTCTGATCGCCGACTACTCTACGCAAGTGATGTTTTAGGCTTTTCACTGCAGCTTCCCACAACCCCCCAGCACTAGGCCAAGAGGGAGCATTAAAATGCCACGTGATTTGCATTTCACTGATTTCAGATTAAAATATTCTTGTTCCAAAATTCTACTGGCTCCAATAAAGTTTGTGCCGTTATCACTAAAAATATGTTTGGGGGTACCTCTTCTTGCTGCTAGTCTTCGTAGGGCCGCCAAAAATGCTGCTGATGATAAATCTGATACTAATTCGAGATGCATAGCCTTGGTCACCATGCAGACGAATACTGCCACGTAGCCCTTTGTTGTTTTGATACCTCGGCCTTTATTTGATTTAATATCTACGAAGCCCGTAAAATCTACGCCAGTGTGGTAGAACGGTCGGGTAGGATTTGTTCTGGACTCCGGCAAATCACCCATTATTTGTTGCTGTTTCACTGGACTATGTCGCTTACACGGTACGCATCGGTGTAAACGTTTTTTGACCGCTCGATTTCCTCCCAATATCCAATATTGTTGTCTAAGCCATGATAAAGTAAGGCATAATCTATTAATAAATCTGTTAAATGGCTGCTATGTGGAATAATAAGTGGATGTTTCAAGTCTTTGCTGGTGTTAGCGTTCTTTAGACGCCCTCCAACTCTAAGGTAACCGTCCTTATCTAAAAATGGGTATAAGCTATATATCTTGCTTTTTGGTTTAACCAGATTATGCTGCTCGAGTCGTTCAATCTCTTCTGTAAATTCTATTTGCTGTACATATTTTATTATTTATAATTTTGCTGATTGAAGCTCCTCTACTGTTAAGAACGCTTGCTTGCGTCTATCACGTGTAATTGCTGTGCTTTTTAAGTAATTCTTGTATTATATTATGTTTATCTGTCTGGGAAACATTTGATAATTTAATTTTCTTTGCTTCCAACTGTGTTTCAAATGTAGTTTGATTCCTAACATTTTGATTACTGTACGTTATTAACCAAGTTGGTCCCTGCCACCAGAGTGAATGATCTCGCAACTGTGACGCGGTCAAACCACGACTCGCACAGTCAGCGGGATTTTCGCTGGATTTGACGTACTGCCAACTGTCTGATGGCATTATTTCAATAATCTTCTTAATTCAGTTGGAAACAAACGGCTTCCAACGATTGGGATCCCCTTGTATCCAGCCTAATACTGCTTTGGAGTCACACCATCCGTATATCTGAAGCGTGTGGCTACTCAAACTCTGTTTAACTTTAACCATCAGCCTTGTAAGTAATAACGCTCCACAAAGTTCTAATCTAGGCAATGATGTTTCGCTGGTTGTTTTGCTTATAGGTACGACTCTTGTTTTTGCTGCTAGAAGAATGACAGATGTTGCATCTTTTCTATGTATTCTGGCGTATATAACGCATGCGTAGGCTTTTATTGAAGCATCACTAAAGCCGTGAATCTGAATAATGTCCTTTCCATTACTGCCAATCCATCTTGGTATTTCCAACTGATTGATGTTATCTATATCTGACCGTAATTTTAACCATTCTGCAAATATGTTATCTGGCACCTTATCATCCCATTGTAGGTCTGCAATCCAAACATTTTGAAAAAGAAGCTTTAGTTTTATAGTGACTGGTGCCAACCACCCTAAAGGATCGAATATTTTTGACATTTCTGCTAATAAATTTCTTTTGGTTGGTCTTGATTCTGATATCTCTGACATCTTACATTGAAACGTGAACACACCTCGCTTTGCAATCCATATAAGCCCCAAAGCTTTTGTTGATTCTAAATGTTTAAAATCAAAGTTTTCTGGGTTACATGTATTCTGACATATATTTTCTAACAAAGTGGGCGTATTTGAGATCCACTTGCGTAGATTAAATCCCCCTAATTTAAGTAGATTTATGAGGTCTGCTTGTAACTGTTTAGCTGCATGAATATTATGGCCTCCACTCAATAAGTCGTCCATATAAAACTGGTCATCCAAGACCTTAGATGCTAATGGAAATCGATGTCGCTCATCGCTTGCTAACTGTTTTAGCGTCCTCATGGCAAGGAAAGGGGCTGCCTTCGTGCCATAGGTCATATTATTCTTTGATATCTCTGATAATCCGGATGAACCAAAATTTGCCTAAACATTTTTTCTAGGTCAGCAGTAAAGGCGTATTGATACTGTCGCCAACTGATCACTAAAGATAACAAATCTTTCCGTAAGTTTGGCCCCCTAAACATGAGATCGTTTAAACTGAAGCCAGATGACGTAGACTGTGACGCATTAAATACGACACGAAGTGACGTAGTCGTAGAGTCAGAACGTTGTACACAATGGTGCGGTAGGTAATAACTCGGTATCTTGTTACTATTCATTGTTAAGTGCATATGACCCAGACTGATGTATTCTTGTATAAATGATTTATAATTGGTTGCGATATTTTCTTGCCTTTTGAATTTACGTTCTAATTGAAAAAATTGTGCAACTGCTGTATGTTTTGAATGCCCCAATTTATTGTTTACGTCTGTATGCATGGGGAGACGGACTACATATCTACCATCTTCCCGCCGCTCTGTTGTTGAGTTTTATAACTCTAAACACTGATTATCCTCGAACGTCATGTCGCTATCATCATTGACATCCTCAATCGACCAAAACCTCTGAAACTCGTCATCATTCAATAAAGCCACACTACAGTTTAAGGATTTCATATTGGCTGCGTTCCCGCATAGGATCCACCCGAAGCGCGTTTGCTGAGCTATCGGCAGAGACTCATTTGTTTTGATAATACCACCCATGAGTATGATGGCATAAATATCTGCACCTAATAATAAGTCTACAGGACGACTGATATAGTATTCTGGGTCTGCCAACTGAATATGCTCTATATACTCCCACGCAGGCTTTTCAAATGATCTATTGGGCAGATTATTGATTACATTTTTCATGATAATTACGTCTGTACTAATTGAATAATCACTGTGAATCGATGACAGGTTGATCGTCAACATTCCTTTACACGTGTTGCCTTTGGCACCTACTCCAAATACTATACCTTTACAATGCTGACGTTGCAGGCCCAATAACTGAGCTGCGTTCTCTGTTACAAGAGAAGCTTGGGAGCCTTGATCTATAAGGGCACGTGACACTTTGTACGATCCGTTTGCCGCTCGGACTTTCACTTGGCCAGTTGCTAAGAGTATTTCGCCTGACTCGCCCTGTGTTGCATAGGCACCCTTCTCTTGCTGACTTGATATTAGCTTATTTCCTTTAATAGCTTCATTTGGTTTTAAATTAAATAATTTATAAGTATCATGTAAAATTGTGTTATGATCGCCCAGACATGTGCGACATTTTTTGTTTGATAAGCATTCGTTGCCCTTGTGGTTGTGAAGACAATTTTTGCATAGTGACAGTTTTTCCACTGTTTCTAATTTCATATTCGGCGGTAATTCTAAGAATGTGTTGCAATGGAATATTCCGTGATTTTTATTGCAAACTGGGCACATAGGTAAATTAGAACGGAAATTTGTCTTATGATGTTGAAATAGTTTTTTGATAGTTTTATTATTTGTATCTGTATTACTGCTAAACGTCTTAAAAAATGGCTTTCTGATATTTTGATACGATGTCTCCTGCTGATGACTAGACTTGCCCGTATCCTGCTTGCGCTTTGATGATTCTAGGGATGTAAATTTACTCTCCAGAAAGTCTAGTAATTCCTGAAGCGACGGTAGGTCCCTGGGGCTCTTCAGTGATTCGACGTAATCATTATGCGTGTCGGCATCTAACTTATTGGAAATGATATACACTACTAATGGATCCCAGGTACTTATGTCAACTCCTAGGGTCTTTATGGCATTCAAACACTCGTTGGCCGTGTCATGTATCTTCTTGATAGCCATTGCCGATTGATGCTGTATGGTCGGGAAACTCATAAGGATGTTGACATGAGAATTGAAAATAAGCTTGGCGTTATTATAACGATGAGATAAAATGTCCCAGCACACCTGATAATTGTCTGAACTGATTGTTAAGTGCTGGATCAATCTTTCTGGTTCTCCTTTAAGCTTGCCCTTTAAAAATTTTAGTTTTTGAGCGTTTGGCATTGATTTATTGTTATGAACTGTTTCAACAAATAAATCTTTGAAAGACACCCACTGATGATAGTTGCCTGTGAATGTTGGTACGTCCATCTTAGGCGTAGACTTCTCCCTATAACTAGTGGACCACATTCTACGGCTAACATCTTTCTTGATTTCTTGATACTTTTGCTCAAGTTTACTGAAAGTCTGTTCGTATTCTATGTTCTCCTCATAGACCTCGCTGTCAATTTTCCAATGCAGAGAGTCAATTGCTGACCAACGATTCTGAATTGTTTGCAAAATATCCTCAATATCCCATTTTTCTGATATATTTTCAAGGTCAATGCTGCTCACAGTTCTAGTGAAAGCTTTGAAATTACTTTTCTGATTTCTGAACATCTCTTCTAATTTGCTGCTTATTCCCTGCTCTCGAGAACCTGAGAAGGCTGCTTGCTGCTGAGTGGGTATCTCCGAGCGCGATGATATTTGCGGCGTAACCACTAGGCCACTGGGGGACTGCTGTTGTACTCCCAAAGGCGTCGCTGGACGTAGAAGAGATTTTTCGGCTGCTTTTGAATCAGAAGGGAATTGATTCATGATATATGATCGTGTATTAATGTAGTACTCTTCCGTCTGCTTATACACGTCATTGATGAAATAATCATAGTTTCTTTCGTCGTACTTGCACAACTTGATGTGGTTATTCTGAAACTCCTGCCAATACGACTCTAAAGAGCTAAGACGATTCTTTATATACGTAGGAGTCGTGCGCTCTGCACCGTCTTTCTTGAAATTTGTGAGAAGTTTTTCTATTCCTCCTACGATCTGTTGCTGAGTTGCTAGGAGATCCTCCATGACGATAGCTTTGCTGCTTGCAATGATAGAGGGATCACTCACCGATAGCTGCTGCGTCACTTACGTGGCCGGGCGGTATCCACAGGAGGCGCTGACCAACGGGCACTTCACAAGTACACTCGCGATAAAGTCCCGCTAGCGGTAGCTCGAAGGACCAAAAAGGATGTACGGTTTGCACACCTTTTAAATTATTATAAAAAGGGAAAAACTGATTAACTGATATAACTGATGTATTGCACTGAAAACCTGATAATATTAAATTAATGATGTGAGCCGAACGCGATCGTAATGACGACTGAATGATACAAATGTTAACTTAAACGTGAAAAATATGATTGTTGAGTGCGCACAACGTGAGCGCGAATATGTGCGATGTTGACATCGTACAGCATCTATATTGTTTATGTTATTTTGTAAATTATCGAATTTTTATTATACTTTTACCCGTTTTGACATTTCTTTTTGGTACACTATATAGTAGCAGGGAAATTAAGTTTAAACTTGTACAGTGCCTATGAAATATTAATTGGCTTTTATATGTTTTGTTTGTTCCTTTGTCATGATTTTGTGTGTTAGTAATGAAGAATATAGGTAATATAGTTGTGTGTATAATGCGTGTGTTGTCTTGTGTAAGTAATACTAGTAAATAGGTAAGAAAGTATTGAATAACGTGTGGCATGCATGTCCGAAAAAATATATATGTGGCGTTATTTGTTGAAGTAACAATACAAATCTGCATGAATGTAAATAAAATATCAGTAAAACAATTTGCATGCATTAGTAGGTACAATTCTAGTCATATTTTACGGAGTTTAGCAAGATCTTCTTCGGATTTAATTAGTTGGCTGGGCAAACCGTCTTTAAGACGTAAGTACACCTTGCCATTAGCAATCCAACATTGGTTATAGTTGTTATTTTTTGTGACTTCCCGTGCGAGGTAGTGCAGCCGTCTAGTCTTTGCTGTGAGCATTTCGTTAACGTACAATGGCAGTCTAGGCCCGTTTTCAATCAGGTGAGTTGTGTTTAAACGATTTTCCTTGTTCTCCTTGTTAAATTCTTTAGTCGACTTTATAAACTTCTCTTTAATTGTAGCCGACGTGAATTCTACAATGACTGCACCCACGTTATCAGCCTTGTTCTTGTGACGAAATATATTTTTTATTTGCGCCGAACTCACAGGCTGGTTGATGATCTGGCCCAGTTTTTCTACTGTAACAGCAAGAGAGTCACGCGTTTCCGGGGCTGATGAAGGAAGGTTCTTAATTTCAAGTGACGCCGCCTTTTGTTGCTTTTCTAAGAAGTCTACCTTGGTTTCAAGCGATTTTATAACTTTTTGGTTATTGCTACACTTTTCGTTAAGATCATTTATCTTCAACAGTGCCTCGTCATATTTATCAGACAAGAAGGCCACGGTTTTTTGAATTTCATCATTTTGGATTCTAATTTCGGAGTTTTGCATATGGATAACCGCGTTTTGCGACCGTATATCCTCTAGGGCAGACTGTAAGGAATCAATTTTATCATTTTGTTGACTCTGTTTATTAACTAATTCAGATATCATTCCCCTCATATCTTCGATCATTTTCTCCATCCTCTCCCATTCCTCTTCACCACGTTTTCTTTTTCTTTGTGTTACATTTATATTGTTGTTACAGCTATTATCATTATTAGTTCTCGTTGTTAAATTCGGCTCAGACGCGTAAAGGGGAGCTGGAGTATTAGGAGGCGTGCGCTTAATACCGGAGAGCATTTTTGCAGCAGTAGAAGCTATGTTTATATTGCATACGATTAGGTACCTATATAAAACAAGCAATTCAACTCACGTAAACAAAGCGCGTGTGGTCTTGATGAGCAGAGCCGCAATCTATTATGAATTACCGTGTTCGCCGCAGTAGTAGAAGTCCTCGCAGTGCCCGAGTCCGACCGAACGCTTGCCGGAGGTGTGTCCTTCGCACAACGAAGTTAGTCGAGCGGAGGCCGGTCGATGACCTCGCTACGTCGCTGCGCTTGAGTTCGTTACTCTGTTAGTCAATGACTCATGCGCCTTACAACTGTGGTTTGAACAATTTTGCAGTTGATGTTGATAAAAACGATGATAACTTCCGAATAGTTTGTCGGATTGAGAATCTGTTTGATGCACCGTAATATACGTATAACTGACTACACAACGATATGCGGTTGTAGCTTAATTGTTGACTTTTACCCCAGTTACGATTTTTAATATACTACGAGCACAGCTAAATACGTGTCGTCGCTTTGAGAGAGCGGGGGGGGACTATAATATGTATGTATTTACAAAAATATATATGTATGTATGTGTAGGGACACACTGTATATGTGTAGTATTACCATGCTGACCATGCTTTATTACTTCGAGTTAGTGAGTTAGCGTACAAGCCAGCGGCAGTCATTTGTCACACCGAACCGTAGACGCTCGTAGGGGAATATATTACCTACTGTGCAATACCATCTTTTATTTTCTATATCCCTATACACTGAGTAGTGACACGTTAGTACAAGATACACTAGATATCAGACTCTCATATCAGTTATTAGCATTAACTCTTACATTGGTGACCCCTGTGAACATTTATAGTGTATTTGGTGATTTTAGAGGGTTTAGTTACGGTTCGTGTGTTCGTCGTGACTCATATTATATCGCGAAATGTTTCCCACGCAAGCGGTATCCGTGCCTGCGCAGCCCATAGATCACGTGAAATCGGAGGCTATCGGCGTAGATAACACCTTGGCCTCTGTGACGGTGTCGTCGAGGATTCCTGAGTTTTGGGTGGATAAACCACGCCTATGGTTTATCCAGTTTGAAGCCACAGTGTTTTCGCAGAAACTCAGTGACGCGGCCAAGCAGAACCTGGTTGTTACGAAGTTAAGCAAAAACGCAATTGAACAAGTCAGCGACTTGCTATTTGATCCACCAGCAGATAACAGGTACGGCAGCTTAAAGGAACGGCTTTTGCAGGTGTTTGAGGAGAGCGAGGCTCGTCAGTTCCAAAAATTGCTTGGCGAAATGGAACTCGGGAGTCAAAAGCCTTCGCAATTATTACGGCGCATGCGAGACCTAGCCCGTAATAAGATTCCAGACGAAACACTAAGGATCATGTGGTCGGGACACCTACCATCATCGGTAAGAGCAGTGTTAGCTGTTACCGAGGTTAAAGATTTAGAGAGTTTAGCCATCGTAGCCGATAAAATAATAGAAACAACTCGGCCGATCGATGTGGCTGAAGTCTCTGTTTCTAGTTCCACGTGGCAGTCGGATGTTGTGTCCCAGATAGATAAGCTGACCCAAGAAGTACAAAAGCTGAGCCGTAAGAGCAGAGCGGCACAAAAGAGTTATAGGAAGAATGACTGGAACTCTAGACGGTGCGACAGAAGTAAGTCCAGAGAGGGCCGTAACCGTAATAACCCGGACTGGTTATGTTTTTGCCATTTCCGTTATGGTAATAAAGCGGCGAAATGCATTGACCTATGCAACTGGGACAAAAAGAAAAAAGCGGAAAACTAGAGTCGGTGCAGTCTGCGGCGGACGACTACACCAGCTTCGCGAATCACCGCCTATGCGTAACCGACCGCAAAAGTGGTTAAAATTTCGTAGTGGATACAGGTGCGAATATATCAGTGTTACCTAAAAGTGTAGTTAAAGTGAACAAGTGTAACAAAGCTAGTAGTAATTATAAACTTTACGCCGCAAATGGAACGATTATTGAAACATACGGAACGTGTACTTTAACCGTAAATTTCAATTTAAGACGTCCTTTCAGATGGACATTTATCATTGCGGATGTAAAACAGCCTATATTAGGTGCCGACTTTCTTAAATCTCACAAACTTGTGTTAGATTTAAGTGCGCGTAAGTTTCCACGTATGAATTTTGGGTTGAGAAACGCAGCTCAAACATTCCAAAGATTTATGGATACGGTAGTGCTTAATGGTCTTGATTTCGTATATTGCTTTATTGACGATTTAATCTTAATGTCAAATGACCTCGACTCTCATAAGGAGCATTTGAAGACCATTTTCTCAAGATTCAATGAGTACGGTATCACTATTAATGTTAGTAAGTGTGTATTCGGTGTAGATAAGTTAGATTTCCTAGGTTACGAGGTGTCTAAACAAGGAATTCGACCCCTCGGTGAGAAAGTCGGGCTATTTAAGATTTTCCTAAACCGGAAAATGTGGAGCAACTGCGACGATTCCTAGGTATGGTAAATTTTTATAGATCACATTTACCCAATGCTGTTGTGTGCCAGTCTGTTTTAAATAGGTATTTACACAACGCTAGGAAAAAGGATAAGACGACAATCGTGTGGTCAGAGGAGGCGAATATAGCTTTCGAACAATGTAAGCGTAGCCTACAGGAAGCTGCTACATTGTTTCATCCGCTACGAGACGCGCCTTTGTCTCTGATGACGGACGCGTCAAATACAGGCGTAGGGGCAGTACTACAACAAAAGGTAGGTAACTCTTGGCAACCATTAGGCTATTTCTCTAAAAAATTGACAGAGGCCCAGCAGAAATATAGCATGTACGATAGAGAGCTATTGGCTATATTTATGGCAATGAAATACTTCAGAAATATGTTTGAAGGGCGGCCACTGACAATTTTTACGGATCACAAGCCGTTAGTTTTTGCTTTTACAAAGAACAATAGCACTAGCGATAGTCCTAGGCGAGTCAGACAATTAGCCTTTATTAGTGAATTTACAACCGACATACGTCATATCGTCCCCGTAGAGCGAAAAATCACTAACTAACACCTAAGTGATTTTGAGATACGAGGTGTTTTATGTCTTAAATGAAACAAAAAAATATAACTTTTTTCGAAGTTTAGTTATAGATGTATGAAAGGTTTATTTTTAAAGATATATTAATTAAGTATATGTTATATGTATTAAACCACGAAAATAGTATATAAATAATTAACTGTGAAGGATAATTTCTTTTACCCCAAGTTTTGTCTATTTATCTGTCACTTAGTTACTTTTCACATGCATTTAGTTAGTTTTCGCATCAGCATTTAAATATTATACTAGTAACTAAAATCACTTAGTTATTTTAGGAGTAAAACATTTTTACATAACTATGTCTAAATAAAATACCCAACTAAATAGACTTTGTTTATTTATTAATTTATTGCCTAATTTAAAACTAGTGTCCATATCAGTTGTAAGTTTAAAAGTAAAACAACATTCTTAGTTAACATTTATTGAAAAAAAAACTGTCTCTAAATATACAAAACCTAATTAAAACGCAATGAACAAGAATACATTACAAAATCATCAATAGAACAGCATTAATTATGTAGCGACATCATTTTCCTCTTCTTCCTCGAGCTCAGTGACGTCAGGCTCACATAGCCTATCCACCACATCGTTACTGACAGGTAAAGATTCATACCAAGGATGAAGTTCTCTTGGTATGACACCTTTGACACAAAGATTTAACAAATCTTTCTTTTTTGCCATAGAGATTGCTAGAGGAGCTGAATATGACTTCGGTATCTCATAGAGTTTCAATTGTTGAATAAGGTTTTCCCTACTAACTTCATCGCCATTAACGGCCAAATCTTGATTTTCTTGGACCTTTTTTCTGTTTCGCGTACGAGGAGTAGGTTTATATACTTTTTGAAATATATCGAATTCTGAATATGGTCCATCGTGAGAATATCGATACTTCACAATACCAGGGAACTCTTTTTCAACTCTTAGACATTTTATTTTCAGCCACATTATTTTATTGCCTTCATTGTCTTTACTTACATTTTTGACGAAGTGTTCATGTAAGGCTCTGATGTCGATCATATCCTCAAACGTTAATTCATGGACAATATAAGGAGGAGCTGATTCCCGATGTCTGGTTGATCTGGCTCGCTGCATGATATTCTTCCAGTCTATCATGGAGTATACTGACGTGTGTCTCTGTTGCCTCTCAATAGCACTGTGCATCGAATCGACCTCCATGTGCGTATGACCACTCTCTAAATATTTTTGCTCCAAAATTTCGATGAGAACATCAGGTCTCTGGATAGTGTAGACCAAAAATGCCGTTATGTACTGGTTCCTATTTTGGCCAGCGCATGTGTCACTATAAATAGTGACTTCCTTTACGGTAGGAGGCACCTGGCTGAACCACCAATTCATTGCAGTAGCGATTTCTATGCTTCCCCGCTTTCCATTGACTTCATTCCACACTATGCAGTAAGCTTCATTTGGAGGTTTTGCAGTGTGGTTTGTGTAATTTTGTACAATAAGTTTGCGTGAATAATATAAAATACCAGCGCCGCAAACTGGTATTTGCAAAGTCGACTGCATATCTGCCGTGACAACTAGATAGGTTGGGTCATTAATTGACCGCTGTTTGTCGGCTGTTTTTGCATCTTGAGCAGCATTTTTCCGAAAGATATGGGCATCATATTCCGCTTTTAAATGTCCAGGATGACCTGCGTTATCATACCGAGTACAAGACATACATAAATCTTTTTTTGGAGAAAAAAAAGAGAGATTGAACTTAGTGCCGAATATCCGTTTGTACACAAAAATTGAAGCTGGGCGCCCACCCCCTGAATTAATTTGGTTTTTGTATAATTCGTACATCTTCGATATTGTTAAATTACTTTCTAGGTATTGTCGTTTAGACTTCTTTCTACAGTAATGTGATTCTTGTCGTGGAAAAGAATTTATGTGCTCGATAATTTGTTGCTCAGACTCAGGACTAGTTTTGTTAACTGGATCACGGGAGCCTCGCTTGTCTATTCCTGAATAATTTCCATATTCGTTCACGTCCATAAAAGCTTTATTGACAGGTCCATTTGAAATACACAATGTTTTTAGAAAGAAATCTTTGCATACTCGATGCTTCTCTTGATTTTTGAAAAGGTAATATTCATAACTAGCTTTACGCCGTTTGTTGTCAGATACGCCAACTTTCATTCTTTTGATTGGAGTGGCAATTACGTGCTTGAGCAGAAATTGTTTTTTCGATACATAGTCCTTGATTACCCAGTAGTTTTTACAAATAGCATATCTGGCATCATCGCTAAAATTATAAGAGCATTTAAAACGACAGTTATCAGTACATTTCACAGGCTTAGGTTTTTTTGCAGGCATAGTCTTGCCGCTTTTGCTTTGGTAGGGTAAACAATTATTTCTATTGTCTCTCGTTTTGTTTTTCTTCCATTTACTTGGATCACTTTTCTTCCATCGTTTAGGGCTACTTTGTTTATTTGACGATATTTGTGTATTGTCAGAGCAACCAGTTAAAGCCGAGTCATTAATCAATTGGAGTATACCAGTTGTGTTTTGCGAAGAATTTGATATTGATTCGTCGGACGGTGCAATAGTTACTGGGGGAGCTTTATGTTTCTTCTGACGGTGAGAATATTCATAATACTCACTATCATCGCTGTCTGTAGAAGAGCTGTCAATAAAAACCCTATTTCCTTGTTTGGTTCTTCTGTCTTCGTCACTCCCAGGAAACCAAGATACACTTGAATCTGAAAAATCGCGAACTGGTGAGCTACTGAATAATTGAACACCACTAATTTCGGAACAAGGACTGTTGAGTGCAATTCGCTCTTTATTGTCTTGGCAACATAGATCTTCAATGGTGATTAGATCATTGTTTATATCTGTTGGCTGAGGTGCAGAATACGGTGCCTGAACGCTTGGTATATGGCGTGCTGTACACAAGACAGAAGCTGGAGTCGACTCGCAGAAATCTTTTTCAGGAAAGTCCTCAAAAGCATCTTCTTTATCTAATACTGGAATTACCTGAAATAAAATTATTTTACTTAGGAAAATGCAAAGCAGTATAATGTACGTATACGTACAATAGCGCGGTGCATTAAAAAAACAGTGAAGGTGAGTACTTAGTTATAAACTAGCAATAAAAACACATTTGCAATCATAAAGAATATGGTGATAACCAAGGTGTCAAAATTCATATTGTAAAGTGCAGCTGAGTTAAACCTCCACGGTGGCTGCAGGCAATATCACTTACAATAATCCATTCATACAGAAGACAACATGTAGCACAACACACATGCATTTTTAAATGGATTAGTAGGTAAATAGGTTATTTAAAGCAGGATGCAATATAATAATGCTAACATACGACTGAACTGTCAATGCATCGAACCGCGACTTTGAGCTCGTGCACAATAACAGGTCACGACTTAGTAACGTACCATGTCACGTTACTACGATCCAACGTGCCACACATTGCGTCGTCGGTTACCACGTCGAGCAACGTAAAAAATCTGGTCATGAATTTTTACGATACGTTACGATTCGTGAGCTGCCATATCACGGCATGAGCCCTTTTACCCGGTGCGGCGAGTGCAACTAACAATCGAGAATAATAATAATGGATCGGCGGACGGTCCGCGAACTAAGGTCGTGGTTCTACTTATCATCGTCTGTCAACACTATTAATTAATAAATTAATAACCAAACCAACCCAAGACAATACAAAAATAATTAAGTACTTATCATTGTTTCACTTGAACTCCATTGATGAGTTGTAAACAGATGAAATCTATTAAATATATTGAAGTTATTATTACTGTGTAACAATTAGTACGTACGCTAATAACTTTACAAGAAGCAACTAGATAATACTTACAGCGGCTTTTTCATCACTGAGTTTTATTAAATCCACCATTAATTTAGCACGATTCATACTTTACACGATCTTATGGGTACTGACAAATGAAACACAAAACAAAAATACGTAAGTGCGCTATGACGCTCTCACAGCGAATGACTGCAATAATGCGCGGGCGCGGGGAGGTGCTCTAAGGTCAAAGGGCGTAATCTCACTAAGTAGCATCGTACCACGGGACATAGTCACCAACCTTTTATCTAGTAGTGTTTTTGCTGGGTGAAAAGTAGCCAAAACATTTTAATTATAATACTCTAATGTGCTATGTCATCTACAATCAGGGAAAATATTAACCAGAACACTTTAGTTAGTTGTCGTTTTTTCTTTTAAACGTCTGGTCGTAAATAATATGGCTCGAAAAATAATTAATGGTAGTTAGTTACTTTTCGCACAAAATATCAGATACAATAAAATTACTAAGTCATTTTAATGAGTTTTCGCATTACTATTTTTTGAGACATGCCTATAGGGAGTAATGTGGAAAAAGTAAATAAGGAACTTTAATGCGTAAGTATCTTTTTCAACAAAGAAGAGAAAAAGTAATCAGGTGACTTAGTTACTTGTAGCTCATCAGTCACAAATCAGATAGTGTACTTAATTACGTCTCGCGATTTTTATTTTTGTAAATAATTACGTTATGAATGCGAGAGTAAGACAGAAATATGGAGAAAAAATTGCTGGTTTTATTGATATTTATAAGTCGATTTTGAACATTTTGTTACTTAATGACTTTTCGCTCTACGGGGACGATATTTCCGGCGAGACGAATGTTGTAAGCGACACTTTATCGCGCGTTGAAACAATAACATGTCCAACGGCGATAGATTTCGATGAATTAGCATTGCGACAGCTTGACGACGGTTACATTGCGCATGCGTTACAGGAAGCAGAGAACAGTAGTTTGCGTTTTAAACAAATGCGTTTACCATTCTGCGACAGACCTGTATATTGCGAAATCTCTACTGAGAATGCAAGACCTTATCTACCAAAACGTTTCCGGCGGATAGCTTTTGATTCTGTACATCAATTAAGCCACCCCGGAATACGTGTTAGTAGGAAAATGGTGTCACAAAGATTTTTCTGGCCTAACATGAATAAAGATGTAGGCGTATGGACCAAATCATGTGTTCAATGTCAACGTGTTAAAGTAAACAGGCACAATAAATCGCAATTCGGTACTTTCCCTAGGGTTGATAGATTTGAACAAGTGTATATTGACATTGTTGGGCCGTTACCCATAACATCAGATGGATACAGGTACTGTATAACTATGATAGATCGTTTTACCGGATGGCCTGAGGCATTTCCATCCCGCGATATTTCGGCGGAAACTGTAGCTGAAATTGTGTTCAATGGTTGGATAGCTCGTTTTGGCTGTCCTGTTAAGCTTACCAGCGACCAGGGCAGGCAGTTTGAGAGCACTCTATTTAGTCAACTAATGAAATACTTAGGGATTGATAAAATTAGAACACCACCTTACCATCCGGAAAGTAATGGCATGATAGAACGCTGGCATAGAGCACTTAAAGTGGCTCTCATGGCACGTCTAAATTGCGACACATCATGGGTCCAGGAGCTATCTGTTGCCTTACTAGGCTTACGTGCAGCTTTGCGTAGCGAGACCGGAGTTAGCGCAGCAGAGCTTACGTACGGGAGAAACTTAAGGTTACCAGGTGATTTCTACGACGAGGTAAGTACCACTACGTCAGATATAGAATTTGTAGATAGGTTAAAAAATTTAATTGGTAGTTTACGACCAAAACCTATTTCGCACAAAACATCGAAGTCCTTGTTTATTCACCCCGATTTAGATAAGTGTCAGATGGTGTTTGTGCGTAACGATACAGCAGGCCTACGATACAAGTGGCCAACGCTTCATATCGATTCTATTTCTATAAACGCTAACGCCTCAGCGATAACAAAAATAATTTGGTAGCCAAGTGTACAAAGAGTTGTCGAACGCTCAGTCTATTCGTTTGTTCGACAAAAATCAGACGATATCTATGGTTTCGGTCGTGAACGTCATTTTGACATCTTGAAGTGCGCCACAATTTTGAAAATTTGTTGAGCTTATTTTCTATTCTAAAGAAAGAGAAGCTTTAAAGTGTTTGGTAAGTAGATACTATAATTTGATCAACTCTTATAATAATTTATTTTGCGTAAATATGTAAGCGTACCCAATTCAAACTATGGATCCTTACAAGTCATCGTATCTTGTAATATTTTTCAAAAAGGTATTTTGGTTTTAGTAATGGAACCGAGGTCAAGAGCTAGTCCCGAACAATTCTGTGTTATGATAGATTTCATGGAAAGGTATTATTACATTTGTGTTACTGAAATCATCTATAGAAATCAATAAATTCTTTTAGTATTGCTACAAACACTGGGATTGTAGACTATAATATAAAAAATTACATAGCTAAGTCACACCACTTAACTTTGTTTACGTTTTAGGCATGGAGACCTCTCAAGACCCCAGCCAGGTCCTCAAGGATGAATTAAAGAAAACAAATGTAAATAAAGAGAAGAAACAAGATGCAGGGGTCTATAAAATAGATTGTGACTGCGGACTCTCATACATTGCTCAAACCAAGAGAAGCATAGTCGCCCGCATAAAATAACATATAGCTGATGTAAAACACAAACGCTCGTTGAAGTCTGCTGTGTGTGAACATGTGCAACAGGGGATCAACCACTACCTGAGATTTGACAAACCACAGATGCTCATTAAAGAACACCGATTCCTACCAAGGATGCTTCGCAAGGCTATTGAAATCAAGAAACATCCTAATTTCAATAGAGAAGATGGTTGGAATGTACCACCAGCTTGGGATCCAGTAATTCAAATAGTCAAACCCAAGAAAACGCAAACCACAGCTAGACTTAATACAATTAATAAAACATTTTGTAATAAAGTGTCAAATAAACAACGCAATAAAATCCATATATAGTACTTTAATTTCATAGAAGAAATAAATATTAAAAAAAATTAAGTGGTGTCGTGGGACACCAGGTAGGAACGAAGTTCCTTCGGCTAATGTAGAATCGACACAAATTGCAAAAAAAATCGTGCTCAATTTTATGTAGGTTTTCTTGATTTTTCTCTTAAATTTTGCTGATTAGTTTTTAACGGTTTTATTCCACGCACTTTTTCCACGGATTTTTTCTTACGGTTTTACTATCACATCTTTTTCAGTTCGGTCGCGCAGCAAAATCCCTATCCCCTCCAAGCCTGCCGTAAGGAACTTCGTTCCAATAATTTATTGATAATCGTTTATTTCCAGTTTTTGTATACGACATACTTAGTCATTTCTTATATAGCATAAACATATATTTAACAGAGTGTTATACCTCTAAGCTAAGCTTAAACTTGTAACTAGGTAACTTGAGTTAAAGTTACGTAGGGTTGGCTAATGCCCGCGCGGGCCTTATGAGTACACACCTTGAATTATAGCAATAATTTGATCAAATCTCATTCTTTCTAATGAAACTGTTATACTTGTGAGAAAGACGAAGAAACAAGGTTTATTTTGATATGCAACACTTCGTAACCACTCAAAGCAACTAATAAAGTATTTTTTAATACAATTTGTGTGATGTACGAGCCACTTGACACCGTTATTTACCTCAACTTTAAATTCAAATATATGTGTAAGATTCATTTCAACAAGAAGAAAAAAATGGTATTATAAATATTTATATACTAATTTGTTTAGTTCCAACGATCATGACTTGATTATATATATTTAAAAGATTTTTTAGACAATAATACCATAAAACATCTATTAGATTAGATCAGTTTGGCACTGACACAGATTTAATTCAACAGACATAAGTTAAGACTATATTTCATAAATCCATAAATCAAAGGTAAGTAATATTGATTTATATGAATAGAGTGCATAAACTTAAAATTGAATTACAAATAATTAAACTACACTTTACAATCTATTTATTAGGCAATTAAGGGTTGCTCTGCCATGCATGAGGTCTTCTTGACTGCTGGCAGCAGTGGAGCTAGCCGGTACTCTGTCATCACCATCGTCATGTTGTTCAGCTACATCAACTGGAGGCGGTAGACGGGCTTGCAATGCAATATTATTTTGGTGGCAACATGAGGATGATAATGAAGGGTTCGGTGCTTGAGCAAACATCTCCAACGTGCTTTAAGTAAACCAAAACAACGTTCAATGCAGTTTCTGGCTCGGATATGACGTGAAGTATATATTTCTTCCCGGGAACCAGGTGCTGCATTTAATACTGGAGTCATTAGCCAAGCCCTCTGAGGGTATGGGCACGTAAATCACGACAAAGCTTTCTGAATGTTACTTTGTCGAGACGAAATCTTTCCCGAAATAAAATATCCGGCATTTCTCGGATTTGCTCCATACATTGACGAGATATATTCCTTTCGTGGCGCCTGAGCCACACTTCTTCGTTACGCGCAGCCCACAATAAACGAAATTTATGCATTTTAAGAAATATTATCTACTATTCAGACGAACACAATCACAACACTTCTACAAAATATCAGCAGCTGATCAAACATTCGCCATTTTGT
Organism: Catocala sponsa; assembly: GCA_963564715.1. Classification (NCBI taxonomy): domain Eukaryota; kingdom Metazoa; phylum Arthropoda; class Insecta; order Lepidoptera; family Erebidae; genus Catocala; species Catocala sponsa. The sequence continues at coordinate 4,996,365 of OY751346.1, read as the reverse complement.
AGCGTTTTCTACAGGGTCCTTGCGATCGCTAGAGTAACGTACGCTAGCAGACGAATTCGCTTGTCAAAAATGCCGCTTGGCTACCATTTTTAAGGCTAATATTGTACTATTCTAGCGTTTCATTTTAACGAATAGATTATTTAAACATTTGGCTACCAATTTCAAATTCTATATGTTGAATCAAATAACATGTCGAAAGCGAACGTCAATCTCATACATTGATTATTCTATTCTATTCTACTAAAGTAAAAGCCACTTGTCTAGGCCTGCAGTGCGTCGTTCTTTACAACCACCATATGACGGACCCCTATTCAGTAGTAGAACGCAAGGGAAAAGTATACGTTGTTAAAATTAAAGATAGATTAAGCCCTATATCGATAGATAGGCTAAAACCTGCTTACGTGTTAAACGATGAACCAATAAATGAAGATGACGCTATCCCCAAGCGCACATCTTGTGGTAGAGTTGTTAGAAAACCTATTAGATTTATGTAAAAATTGCATAGGAATTATATATATAAAATTGTGTGCGTAAACCATGTGAATTTTATTAGTATGTAATAAAATTTGTAACTAGGTTAAAATTTTTACTAAGCGTTTGTATTAAAAATGCGCAACTACATGTTGTGCAATTCAATTTACTAAATTGATATATAACATTAATTATTTCTCTTTGTAATACAGCATCCTCGTGTATACACGTATATTTTTTTCATTATTTTGTACAAGATGGGGAGTAGCCAAAGCCATTCTGAGGAAAAACAACAAGTCATTAAGGAGACAGTAATTAACAATGTGTTAAACGATAAAATCTATATGTTTACATGGATTTTACTAGCTTTCGTCATTTTAGCAACAATTTTTTGTGTATACATATTATGGAAACGTTGCTCGAAAGGTGCAAAGAAATGGATAACAAAGGAAATTGTAAATGTAACAGGATTTACACCAACAGTTAAGGCGCATGCTATGCATTAACAGCAGCATGTACCTGGGACATTGGGCCATGTATAAATGTAACAAGGTATTTTTATTTGTATTTTTTGGATATCTTTTGATATCATAATAACATTTGTAAATTTTAATGTATGTATGATTCTTGATTTATATTTTTGTCATGTGGTTGTGTCGTATTAAAATAAAAATCTTCAACTGTTCATATTGTTAACATATGTAACACAATGTTGCAATCTATTTTTAGAACGGATATTATAACGTGACGTCTGCGGTGCCGGCGAGACTGCTGACTGCAAATTGTTTCACTTATACTCGATAACAGTACTCATTCTAAGCTCGGTTAATGTTTTCAAGGTTATAACTTTAATATTTAGAGTATTTGTAATATGTTTTTTTGTATCTTTTTCCTTTTTTTTGCCAGGGGAGTACTGTAGGGACACACTGTATATGTGTAGTATTACCATGCTGACCATGCTTTATTACTTCGAGTTAGTGAGTTAGCGTACAGCCAGCGGCAGTCATTTGTCACACCGAACCGTAGACGCACGTAGGGGAATATAATTATTACCTACTGTGCAATACCATCTTTTATTTTCTATATCCCTATACACTGAGTAGTGACACGTTAGTACAAGAGACACTAGATATCAGACTCTCATATCAGTTATTAGCATTAACTCTTACATTATTGTGCACCCACTCGTATAAATGCATGAAATACTAATTAGCTTATACTATGTCTGTAGGGACATACTGTATATGTGTAGTATTACCAGCATATACTATGTCTGTAGGGACACACTGTATATGTGTAGTATTACTAACAGACATAGTATAAGCTAATTAGTATTTCATGCATTTATACGAGTGGGTGCACAATAAAGTAATTATTGAATCACGATAGACATACTAATTAGCTTATTCCTATTAGCTATATTCGTATCACGTATTAGGTATTGTATTTTTAAGGTTAATTATGAGCCAAAACATTAGGTCGACGTAATATACCTATTGATAATACAATTTATGTTAATTAAGAACAAATAGATCAGCAACAATTCAGTTTTCTAATGTGACATAAGACATAACCTATAATAATTCAAAACCAAAATTCATTGCTTCCTGACCTTGTCTAATGAAAAAACTTACATATTTAGGCTCAGCAATTGATGCTTAATTTTTTAAGTATTTTTTAATTTTAAGACACCTCTTTTGAGTACCAACTAAAATAATGTATGAGACTCTGCCATTGTTCTTTGTTTAAAATTCGATGATCGGGATGTTTCTCTGTTATGCATAGGGAAGTGGATATATACTTTTCATTCTTGCTAACACCATATCTTGATCGTGTGATAATGAAAACTGAGTGAATTTAGTTGAGGTTGTGCTCCAGGAGTAGCATGGTATCGGATGGCCGAATGTCATGATTTCTTATTTTTGTTAATAATTCTGTTCGGGAGTTTTTATTTATTCAATTGGCAACACAGCCAACTATCATTTTTAAATAGTGGGGTTATTTTATTGTGGAGGGGAAAAATAACTCTCGGCGAAAGATCGCTCAGCAGTAAGGAACTAGCATTCAACTGAGTAAGACGTTCTCAATACTCCGTGTAATTACTGTGAGTTTGGTAATATAGTCACATAATATTTTAGACGATTGAGTTTCATTATAATAGGTTAGTGAGTTTACTAAGTTACTGAAGCTACATTTAGGTTAGTTGCTAGGTTCAGGCAAGGGGTTGAGCCTATGAGAAGAAACCTGCAAGAAACTCACGGCCACTCTTTTAAATCGCCAGTTAAATATAATTTCAGTATTTTACAACTTAGATTAACAAGGTGTTACAGCCATTATGCCATATACTACTGACTATAAAAAACTAAAGATAATAACAATAATAACTGTTGGCCGTGCAATGAGGTTGTAGGGGTACGTATGTATGCGTTATAATGTGTGTGTGTGCAAGCGCGAGGTATGAGAGACGAGTCGGCCAGTTGCTGCGCATTGGCCCGACAGAATACCTCGCGCTTGTATGTATGCGTTATAATGTGTGTGTGTGCAAGCGCGAGGTATTCTGTCGGGCCAATGCGCAGCAACTGGCCGACTCGTCTCTCATACCTCGCGCTTGCACACACACACATTATAACGCATACATACGTACCCCTACAAGGTCAACAAATAAAATACGTTTTTCAAAGTAAACTATGGTATATTGAATTAAACTTGACACAATGACCGCGGAGCAAGTTTGGTGGAGCCCGTGTCTTTACCCGATACGGTTAGATCGCGAACTGATTAATGACGCGTTAGTAGTACCGCGCCGCGTTCGAGTTTGCTGACGCTGCTAATTGTACGGGCGGTGCACCGTACATGCTCCCGGGCCGAAATGATTACAGTTAAATAATATTAGCGATTGATTATAGCGACACATTTAGGTATAATAAAAATTAAACAATGTCCTCCGAAATATTAAACATACTACGCCGACTGGTTATAGGAAAAGGCGAAGTAGAAGAGTCCGTTTTTTCGAGCTTGTCGTTCTTTAACGTGTTAACACTTATACACTCCACTTTCGGTAGGCGACGTGCCTTTCTTAACTTTCGCTCACTCACTACACTGACACTGCTCGTAGGAGTGGGGAGCGCGGGCAGGGCTCGCCCGCCGTCCTCCCGCGGACTTGCCCGGCGCCTGCGTCTCCACAGGAACGCTGCTGCTGCTAACGCTGCTGCCAACACCAAGCCATAGCTAATGGCGTAGTGATGGGTGTGATGATAGAAATCGGACTCGACATCGGCGAGAGCAGCGTTCTTCATTTGTTTGATTCTATCATCTAGCTCTTGGAGTCTTAATGGAATGTCCGAGTCAGCGGTTTCGTTTCCATACAGGTTCGATGATATATTTAAAATGTGGTTTATAGGAGCAATCTGTAGGCTATAAATATCAGAATCGCTATTTATTATTTTTGTTAGATTCGTGTTACGAGCATATGCAGTAAAATGCTGTTCTTTCACAATACAATCCGGCGCAAGGTTAATTATGTGTGTATCTTTCACCTGTTCTATAGTAACATGATCTCCACACATAAAGCGTAGTGCACACTGTTCACAGCAGTAAAATAAATACTGATTTATTTTACTTAATTGTATCCACTGTGTTGTACAGCTCGTGGTGCTTGTTAGACATTTCTTTGTAGTCGGATCGTTAACGCACAAACCGTTCTCCATCTTCAGGTTATAGACAGTTGCATGCAAGTCGCATACGTAGTTAGAAGCTCCACTATCAACACACTGCTGCAACTGACTTTCTCTCAGCGGCAGATAAGTGTCCTTCTGTAAGTTGATAGCTACGTATTCAGATATGGGTGTTATACTTAGAGTGACGTTAGCTTGTTTTACCGGGATGGTAATGTCTTGTGAAGCTCGTAGCTATCTCTCGTAATCAGAGGTATCCTTATCTCGAAAATAAAATATACGTTAGTTAGTCGAGCTTTGACTTTAAGAAATTGATAGATTTTCGCTATCTCTCTATTTATATGATCGACAGGGAGTGACAAGTCTTTTGTCAACTGCCCTGAGATGTTTAATTCATTTTGCAATTGCTGCGGCGAAAGTATATAATGATTAAACCATTGGCGATGAACATCCGTAAGCATCTTTCTTGAATATTTTGAATATTTTGGACTTTGGACTAAACTGTTGGCTATCATGGCAGATAAAGTAAACTCAGACATAATTTCGACACTTTGAATTTCATGCTTTAATGTGTTCGCTGCCTTATTCAATTCATTCATACGCTGGTTTATGACTTTGTGCTGTTTATTTATAGTTTCTTCAATACGATGTAGAATATTGTATTCTCCTTCAATGACCGTCGTTTGATTTTGCCATAACCGTGCTAAATGTTGCTGATTACTTCGCAAGAGTGAAATGTCCTTTTGATACTGTTCGGCAAAATGATCGTCTAATACCCCGAACAATGTATTCGCAAGGTATCCGACACCATTGATTACACCGCGCTTGTTGCGAGGACGCGTGTTGTTTTGCTGACCAAGTAAAATCTGGTTAGTGAACTTTATTTCGAAGAAACTGTGGCGTAGTTGTGATAAAATGACGTCGCAATGTGACGTATTTCTAATGGGAGTACACATTGATTCTAGATAGGTTTGATATTTTTGTAAGGCTGTCATACCTTCCCAATATGGGTTCATGTTATAATATATGTACAACAAGTTTCCATTGGTCGCGTGCTAGTTTCATATTACCGATCTTATCGAAATATAAACCTTGGTAAACATTCAGCTTTGTTATGTTATATGAAGCAAATGAGTTACTAATCAAAGACAAATAAAATAAAAGATATGGCCATTGATAAAAAGCCGTTATTTCCTTTCGTTGATTTTTTAATAATTGGTTTCTCTTCTTCATCTTCTGTTTCATTGGCTCTTATTGGTAACGCGGATAATTTTACAATTGGTCCCAGAAGCCATTTCCCGGGAGATAAATTCTCATCCTGGGTAGTAACTAAGTCTCCTACCTTCAAATTAGCTTGCTGTTTGAACCATTTGCTCCGAATCGACAATTGTGTAAGGTATTCAGTCTTAAATTGCTTCCAGATATCTTTTGATAGTTTGTCTGCTAAGTACCACCTACTCCTCGCGTCTTGCTCTGTTTCAATGACGTTTGACCCCACTCTGCCGGTAAGAAAGTGTGCGGGGGTCAAAAAATCTAAATCTTCCGCATCTTCCGATAACGGACATAAGGGTCGCGAGTTTAGGCATCCTTCAAGCTGAGCTAACAACGTACTAAACTCCTCATAGGTTAGCTTTTGATCGCCAATCACTCTTTTTAAATGATGCTTTAAACTACGTATCGCTCTCTCCCATAAGCCGCCTGCGCTTGGCCAAGATGGGGCGTTAAAATGCCATTCGATATTGAGATCAGCTATTTCTCTAAAACAGATCTCATCAAGGCTGTTTTTCAAATCATAAAATTCTTCCTGTAAAATTCGATTGGCTCCTACAAAATTCGTGCCATTATCGCTATAAATATGGCGAGGCGCGCCCCTTCTTGCGGCCATTCTGCGAAGAGCTGCTAAAAATGCTATGCTGCTTAAGTCCGAGACAAGTTCGAGATGTATGGCCTTTGTGACCATACATATAAATAAAGCGATGTAGCCTTTTGTCGTTTTCATTCCCCGTCCTTTGCTGGCCTTGACCTCCACGTAGCCGGTGTAGTCTATGCCGGTATGATAGAACGGAGATGCTGGATGGATTCGTTCTGCTGGCAGATTCCCCATCATCTGATAATGTTGCTGTGGATCATGTTTACGACATTTTACGCATTTTTGGACTACTTGTTTAACTGCACGATTTCCCGAAATAATCCAATACTTCTGTCGCAAATTTGCCAAAGTAAGCCGAGGACCGCCGTGATATGTTAATTGATGCGCTGGCTCAATCATCAACCTAGTTAAAATACCACTATAAGGTATTATGATCGGGTATTTCATATCGCTATGTATTTGAGCGTTTTTCAAACGCCCACCTACTCTTAAGACTCCACTAGAGTCCAAGAAAGGATTTAAGTTCAATAACTTACTCTTATTACTCCAGTTACTATGTTTTCGATAATACGTAATATCTTCTTTGAATTTACACCGTTGTACATATTTTATTATGAATAATTTTGCTACTTTAAGTTCACGTAATGTGAGATATGACTGCGTTTGTTTACATTCACTTATGTTAAGTTTTATTGTTTTAATTGCTCGTAATATCCAAGCTATAACTCTTACGATCTTATTAAACGAACTATGTTTCTGTAATAATGCTGAGATAATACTTTCTTCTTTACTGCTATTTTGGACAACGAGGACTTGTTTCTTCTTGCATTCTTCGTTTGTAGTATACGTTAACTGCTCTTCTAAACTATTGCCTGCTTTCATTGAATTTAACCACTCGGGCCCTTGCCACCAAAGTGATAAAGTTGCTAACTGAGACGCTAAAAGCCCTCTGCTTGCGGCGTCTGCCGGATTTTCACACGATTTAACATATCGCCATCGCTTTGCTTCTATAATGTGTGTTATGCTTCTAACTCGATTCGCTACGAACGTCTGCCATCGACCTGGGTCACCTTGAAGCCATCCCAGGACAACATGGAGTCAGTCCAACCATATACTTCTAGCTTATGTTTGTCTAAGCAGCGTACTACTTTATCCATCCATTTTGAAAGTAAATGTGCGCCACAGATCTCTAATCTTGGTAGTGAAATAGATTTATTACACGGAACTAATCTAGTTTTAGAACCGACTAGCACCACGGTTATTTGTCCTTTCCTGATAATTCGGGCATAAATTACACCAGAATAAGCCTTAATAGATGCATCTGCATAACCATGTAGCTCAATAATATCGCCCTGCTGATACCCCATCCATCTAGGAACTTCACACTGCGCTAAGTTAGAGATATCTGATTTAATTTTTATCCATTCTGTGTTGATTTCTTTCGGTATAGCATCATCCCATTGTAAATTCGTTAACCACACTTTTTGAAAAAGTAACTTCAGCTTCGTTGATAAAGGGGCTAACCTTCCCAGAGGATCGAATAACTTCGATATCTCTGATAAGATTTTTCGTTTTGTATGATGTAACGGATGGTTAGCGATATTATACTGAAAGGTAAATTTATCCTTTTGAGAATCCCATCGTAAACCTAAAGTCTTCGCTGTGCTTTCTGCTTTAAAATTAAATATCAGTTTTTGCTCGCTCATTTTGTTTTCAATATCTTGCAATAAGTATGGCTCATTGGATATCCACTTTCTCAGCGTGAATCCTCCAAATCTCAAAACATGATTAAGATCTGCTATTAACTGCTTACCGCTTTCATGACACCCATGGACTAGGTTGTCCATATACATAGCTTCTTCTAACACTTTAGCTGCTTCAGGATACTGCTTGCTTTCGTCTGCTGCTAGTTTCTTCAATGTCATCATGGCGAGGAAGGGAGCGGCCTTCGTGCCATAAGTGACAGTGGTTAGTTGATATGATTGTAAAGGCTCTTCTGGTGTCTCTCTCCACACAATCTGTTGATAATGCTGATCATTCTCGTTTACCATAATTTGCCTATACATTTTTTCGATGTCTGCCGTGAAACCATATCGATATTGCCGCCATTTTATTATCAAAGATTGCAAGTCTTTCTGTAAGTTAGGGCCTTTATACATAATATCGTTTAGTCTATAACCACTTGAGGTTTTAGCTGAGGCATTGAAAACTACTCTGAGTTTGGTAGTTAATGACTCAGCTCGCTGCACGGCATGATGAGGCAGGAAACACGATATCGCCGTCTCCTTTCCCTGATGATGATTATGATACATCTTAGATGGTATCATATGATATAATGCTATGTATTCACTAATAAATGCTTTATACTGCTCTGATAAATCTGCTTGCTTTTCAAACTTTCTTTCCAAGCTTCTAAATTGAGCTATGTCTATCCCTTTTGACGACCCTAACTTATCCCGCACGTCCAGTTTAATAGGCAATTTCACCACGTATCGACCATCACGTCGACGTTCCGTGGTGGCTAGATAAACGTCCATACATGTTTGATCGTCGGATGATAAGGTGGATTGAACCTCAATGTCTTCTACCTCCCAAAACTGTTGAATATTTTTAATATTATTTAATACGACATTGCAATGATAGGACTGCATTCTGCCAAACAAAATCCAGCCTAGCTGAGTTTGTTCAGCTAATGGTTGAGAAGGTTCGTCACCTCTGCTTATACCTTCCATCTTAATTAAGGCGTAAATGTCTGACCCAAGGAGTAAGTCAACAGGCCAACTTACGTAGAATTCTGGATCGGCTACGTTTATATTTTGTATAAACGACCACGATGGTTTCATAAACGTTACATTAGGTAATCGTTTCATTAAGCTATTCATAATAAGTACATCTGTACTGAACGTGAAGTCATTATATATTGACGTACACGTTATGTTGATCATGCCTTTAGAATTGTTTGCGCTTTTGCCTATTCCGTAAACGACACCTTTGCAGAATGCTCGTTTTATCCCCAATCTGTGTGCGGCATTCTCCGAGATCAAGACGACCTGGGAACCTTGATAGATAAGTGCTCTTAAGACGTGACAGGATCCATCTTGCGAGATAATTTTTATTAAAGCTGTGGCTAAAAGTATTTCTGCTGAGTCCCCTGGTGACACGTGTAGGTTGTTTGCAACGTGCTCAATTGATTTCGCAATTGGTTCGTTGCTAATAGGTGTCGGTTTCATTTTAACGTAGGGATCATGTAACAAAGAATTATGTTTTCCGTTGCATTTGCGACATCGCTTTGTAGAAATGCATTGCTTGCCATTATGGTCAGAGACAATTGATGCATAATTTCAGTTCTTTCGCCTTTTTTAATTTTAAGTCGCTGGATATAGAGTAGAAATTTTTACAATGATAAAGACTATGATCGTCATTACATAAAGGGCATTTTATTGATGTCACCGGAAATGATTTATTCACCGTTTTATTATATGGATAATAATAAGGTTATAATTTTTTATTTTCATTTTGTTATAATAACGATAGAGGGCGCACTAACTAGTTAACAAACTGTACTCATGACTACTTTTAACTTCCGGAAGATGGTTGAGTGACTTACAGATATAATATTAGTCGATAAATAACTAATATATAAGCTATCTTAACTATCTTTGTATTATATAATATAATTTAAGCTAACAAAATATAAATAAGCTAACAACTCGGCCATCCTGTTGTTAGCGAGTCCCATCGCTACTAGGTTCAGATGATTCAACATTGTTAGAGAAATAAATCACTTATCCGATATATATATGAATAATTACAACGTATGTATGTATATTCGGAGACATGATCCATAACATTATTAAAATATATATAACAAGAAAATCATATTTGTGATAATTATATGCATATTCTCATGGTACCTTAATTATAAAAACTTAATAATTAATAGTTAAACTGCAGGTTTTACAGTTAATTATACATCTTAATCACTAGACACGTCATTGTCAGTATCACTATCAAAGTCTATTAAAACTCAACCATGGTTGAATCTTATCAAGAGCTACATTTTCGTAACGACGGCCCTGCTTACGAGTTAAAGGGGTTCTTCTATGAGATACCGGTCATTAGGCAGAATTTTCATTATGCGATAAGGTCCTTGTTATTTGTTTACGAGCTTTTGTGATTTACTATCGTGTGGTACTTGTCTCTCGACACGTACCAAGTCACCCTCTTTGTATTGGCTGGTAATATTGAATCCAAATAGTAACTGTGAAGGAGATTTTTGTGTTGTTTTGTGTGTAGTAGTATTGAGACCTATTTGAATGTCTATAATGTATTCATCCCAGTTTTTTTTCGTCATCATCATGAGAAGAAGTAGCTAGAGCAGTAAGAATTGTCCTATTGAATCTTTCTACCTGGCCATTAGCTCGCGGTGTAGAAACTGCATTTTCAATATGTTTGATGCCATACGAATTAATAAATTCTTTAAAAGTTTTACTCGTGAAGCTGGTACCTTTATCCGTGATAAGACGAGTAGGAACACCAAAATAACTAATGTGGTCTTTGAGAACCTTAAAAGTTGTAGTCGATTTCGTATTTTTAACAGGGGTTGTTCACGTATTTTGTAAAACCATCAATGATTACTAAAAGATAGCAGTTACCTTTCTTACTTTTTATAAAGGGTCCTAAGTGGTCAGCGTGGACGGTGTGAAAAGGGACACTAACTTTATTAATGGGATGGAGTTCGCCTTTACGTTTACCCCCAGGTGTTTTGTGGTGTGCACACTCTAAACAAGATGAAACGTATTTTTTTACAAAGTGGCGCATTTTCGCAAACCAGTAATGTTTCTGAATTCTCTGCAGAGTTTTGTCAAATCCACAATGACCGACGTCATCATGGTTTTTTTTAACTATCTGCCAACGAACACCTTTAGGTACTAGCCATTTTAGTTCATCATCAACAATGCGGTAAACACGACCATTCTTAAGTTTGTAATTTTTGCAAATATCTGAAACTTGCTCCGAATTGGGGTCACTAAGAATTTCTTTTATTTTATGTATTTCTTCATCTGCACATTGGACAGTAGTAATCCAATCCTGGTCTACTTCTACAGCTAATACATCAAGAACATGGGATTCCGATGCACCTTCGTCAACGGGATTTCGACTGAGGGCATCCGCGTGCAACATACGTGAACCAGGTCGATAGTCTATACAGCAGTCGTATTCCTGTATTTGTACCCATCACCGAGCGACCCGTGGAATCACGTCGCGTTTGATTAGCGTATATCTAAGGGCGTTACAATCAGTGAAGATCTTAAACGATATTCCGACTAGATACACTCTAAAACGGTTTAAGGACGCTATTACTGCGAGAGTTTCTAGCTCATATGAATGAAATTTTCGTTCATCAGGCGTAGTCTTGTGACTAAAATAGGATACTGGCTGAAAAATACCATTAGTATTGGCCTGAAGAAGTATTCCAGCAATACCATCCTTACAAGCATCCGTGTGCAGTTGGGTTTCGGCGTTTGGAGTGGTCTTTGAGTTAATAGAGTTTTGATCTCATCAAAAGCGTTTTGTTGAGGTGCTTGCCATGACCATAGAGAATCTTTTCGTAATAGATTCGTTAGTGAAGATGTTATAAGGGCGTAGCCTTTGATGAAGCGTCGGAAAAACCCTGAGAGTCCAAGGAACTGTCTAACTTCATGTTGATTACTTGGGGTGGAAAATTTAGAGACAGCATCGGTTTTTCTAGATCCCGGTCGGATACCCTTAGCACTAACCTCAAATCCAAGAAAGTCAAGCTGATTCTGAAAGAAGTTACATTTACTCAGTTTTAATGTGAGGCCTCCTTGTTTGAGTATCTGCAAAACCTCTTCCAGCCTTTGTAATCCTTCATTGACATCTTTTGCTGGAATCAGAATATCAGCCATATAAGCTATGGCGTACTTAACACACAACACCTCTGACAGAACTTTGTTAATTGTCCTTTGAAATACTGAAGGCGCACTGACTAGGCCAAACGGCATCCGGTTATATTCATATTGTCCATCGGGGGTTACAAAGGCTGTTTTGTGACGCGACTCTTCGGAGATTGGTATCTGATAATACCCAGAAGCTAAATCCAAAGAGGTGAACAAGGTATTGCCCGAAAGTTGGTCTAGCTGATCTTCAACACGGGGAAGAGGGTAATGGTTCTTTTAAGTTTTGCGATTTAGCGCTCTATAGTCGACGCATAACTGTTTTTCGCCAGTATTTTTTTTGAACCAGCACTATCGGGCTAGCGTAGGGCGAGGAAGATTCTCTTATAATATTATTATCAAGCATTTCTTGAACCATGTTTCTTACTAGCAACCTTTTAGCATAAGACATACGGTATGGACGATATACTACAGGATGCGAGTCTTCAAGCTCGATAACCATTTCCGTAATTTTTGTGAATCCGAGGTCATCAAGTCCTTTTGAAAAACAATCACTGTATTTTGATAGAAGTTGTTGGAGTTTTCATCGTTCCTTACTGCTTACGCTTTCGCCGCAGTTTACATTTTTATCAACATCGTTTTCACAAAATTCAACACTACAACAATCAAGCGAAGAATTACCACCTTGCTTAAAAACAGCGCGTGTCAAGAGAGAGCCCTTCTCGATGGTTATCATTTCGGAGGACACGTTTAATACAAGCAGCGTACTACGACCACGACCGATATCATACCGTCCAGGGAGCAGGTAATATTCTTTATCCTCTGGGCCCCGTAGTGACCCGTTAACGAGAATGGTGCCAGTAACGAAAGATGTAGACTCGACAGGGACAGGTATTAAACAATTGCGATCTAAGGTAATTTGTTTGCTGGCATTTAAATACACTTTTTCGTTAATAAGTTTTTGAATGATCAGTTCTTCTGAAGTTTTTGTTATTATAATGAAAAAAACAGAAAAAGCGATTAATAAATATGTTTATAGGGAACAAAGGGAAGGTTGACTCGAATTGTAGTAAATTTAAGGCGGCGGATACAAAAATAGCACTGTTTTTGTATCGAATGTGCACAAAGATGTGCTAGAATCTGATATTGTCAATTATATATATGATAAGACAAATGAGAAGGTGACGTTATTGCAGATTAGGACAAGGAAACCGAGAGATTATAACTCGTATAAGATTTATGTAGCAGAGAAAAATATTGACATATTTCTGGATGACAATCTGTGGCCTGCTGGAATTACATTTAGGCGCTTTGTCAGTGTTAGAAAGAATAGTGTGAACGGTGAGAATAAACAACGTGTAGAGGTAAAAGCCATCCACAACGATCGGCTAAGAGGCACCATTCAATAAACCTTAATGGATAGTCAAAGAAATGTAAGGCTTATTTCACTTAATTGCAAGTCTTTGAAAAGATCTTTAGACGGAGTTAGATATCTATGTGATAAAGCTGATATTGTTGCGCTGCAAGAGACGTGGCTACTGCCTAATGAGTTATCAATGTTAGAGGCGGTCAGTACGGAGTTTGGTGCCACAGGAACCTCAGCGGTAGATACCTCGGCGGGCCTCCTGAGAGGCAGGCCTTACGGAGGTGTAGCCATACTATGGAGGAAAAGTGTTTTTCAATCGGTTACGATTATAAATTGTGAAGATGCCCGTTTATCAGCTGTGAAGATTGGTGTAAGTGGTTCTTCTATTATTATCTTTAGTGTTTATATGCCAACGGATTCTTTAGATAATCTGCCTACCTTTACACAATGTTTATGTGCAATTAGTGCTATTGTAGAAGAAAATAATGATAGCTCTGCGGTTTACATACTGGGTGATTTCAATGCGCACCCAAGTGAGCTCTTTTGTGATCACTTATTGGATTTTTGTGAGGACCAGCAGTGGACATGTGTGGACCTCAATATTATGAATACGTCTGATACGTACACTTTTATCAGTGAGGCCCATGGTTGTGTGAGATGGTTAGATCATTGCGTAGTCACGAATGCAGCTTTATCTACGGTAAAAAACGTACAAGTTGAATATGACGTGCAATGGTCTGATCACTTCCCACTGGTAATCGATTGTAACTTAGATCTAGGGTTGTGTGAACAAATATCAATCTATATACCAAAACTCAGCATGGTTGTATGGGGTGACCGTTCGGCTGTACAAGTCCAGGGTTATCATGAGATATGTCACACTCATCTGCGGGAAATGGATTTTCCAGATGTTATGCGTGAGTGTTGTGATGGAATGTGCTCTAATGTTGAGCATAAGTTAGTCATAAAAAATATGTATCTGAGACTGGTTATTATATTGTCTGAAGCAGCGACGCTTACGCGCAACAGAGTGAAGGTACGGAGGAGAGGTGATTATGTCGCAGGATGGACCAAATATGTTGCAAGTTACCACAGGGCTGCCAGGTTGAGGTTTTTAGCCTGGGTGGAAGACGGTAAACCTAATAATGGGCAGACATATGATGATATGAAAGAAAGTAGGAAATTATTTAAGCAAAAGTTAAAATGGTGCCAGGAAAGGCAGGAGCAATTTAAAATGGATGCACTTGCATCTCATCACTCTGCCAATAATTTCTCTCAATTCTGGAAATATACGAGAAATATGAGCCATACGCCTGGCATTCCTGTGAGTATAAATAGCGTTAGTGATCACCGCATAATTGCTAATGTGTTTGTGGAGTATTTCAGGGTGAGACCTAAGTATGAACCCGACATGTTTGGTTCGCCCGTTACGGAGAGTATCACCCAGGAAAGAGTTGTTAAATTTATTGCAAAAGATGGTAGTAAAGTTATTAATAGTATGCTGAGAGGCAAATCCCCTGGGTATGATGGTCTCAGTATTGAGCATCTTAGGCATGCAGGAGTTCACCTGCCGCGCGTCCTCTCCTTGTTTTACAATCTCTGCCTTTGTCATGGGTACTTACCGGAGGAACTTACTAAAACGATTGTTGTTCCTATTATTAAGAATAGGACTGGAGACATCTCGGATAAGGATAACTATCGCCCTATCTCACTTGCGACTATAATGGCCAAGGTGCTTGACAGCCTGCTTAATAACATTCTTGTCCAACAAGTAAAACTGCATGAAGCACAGTTCGGTTTCAGGAGTGGGCTTTCAACCGAAAGTGCGATATTGTGTCTTAAGCAGGCTGTCAGGTATTATACTGACAGGAAAACACCGGTATACGCGTGTTTCTTAGATATGTCAAAAGCTTTTGATATGGTCATATATGACAAGCTTTGGGGTAAACTGGGAAGGACGGGTGTGCCGGGTGAAATCATATCCCTATTAAAGGAATGGTATCGCAGTCAGCGAAACCAGGTGAGATGGGCGGGTGCTTTGTCCGACCCATACGACATGGAAAGTGGCGTTAGGCAGGGTGGACTGACTTGTCCTCTGATATTTAACCTGTACATAAATGACCTTATCGGTGAGCTTAGCGTCACCCATACCGGTTGTTATATTGATAATGTGTGCGTCAATAATATTAGCTACGCGGACGATATGGTGCTGCTGGGACCATCGGTGGGTGCAGTTCGTAAGCTATTGGCAATTTGCGAGACATATGCGGCGGAGCATGGGCTGACATACAACACAGCAAAAAGCAAAGTTGTTCTTTTCAAAGGCAAATTAAGGGTGCCCATTTGTGTTCCGCCAATGATGTTATGCTGTGAGGAGCTTCGCAAAGTGGCCAGTTTCAGATATCTAGGGCATATTGTGACTGAGGTCCAGTCTGATGACGCCGATCTGGAACGTGAGCGTAGGGCATTGGCCGTCCGAGGGAATATGGTTGCCCGTAAATTTGGTCGCTGCTCCACTGAAGTGAAAATCACTCTGTTCAAGGCATACTGCCAATCGTTTTACGCGAGCAGACATTGACATTTAAATTTTATTTAATTTGTATTTAATAATTGTATTTTTTTGTCTCTCTTATATGGATTTTATCTGCAATAAAGTTATTATTATTATAATATCCGGTTTTTCTGTAAAAGAGTGGCCTAGTAAGACTGTTTGATTTCACGAAGTCTTCGACTACATACAAGTTAATGATTTCACGTATACCCTGAACATCAATATTGCACCTTACAATACCTATAGGTAGTACTCGATTTCCGCCTATTCCTCTCAACGTGGGTAGATCGTCAGACCGCTCAATATCGAGATTTAATTCGTTGGCTGTAGTTATTCTTATCAACAAACATTGACTACCTAGATCAATATGGCATTTGACAGTTAAATCATTAACTTTGATAAACATTATATATTTATTGTTAGCATTGTCTATACATAATTCGGCTATTTGTTTTTCGTGCCGCTCTTTAAGTTGCACCTCGGTTTTATCTCGCGGTTTATTTAGTTTCTTAAAACAGTGATCTACTAAATGCCCCATCTTTTCACAATAAGTACACTTTACGGGAGGTTTGTCGCATTTGGACCTGCGATGACCAATTTCATTGCAATTATAACATTTAATGTTTGTGTTCACATTTTCCCTAGAATTATGAGAGCGTGCAGTATACTGCTTTCGATCGTAAGTACGAAGCCGTTGAAATGGTTCTTGGTGGTCTTTACCTTGACCTACTCTCACGGATCTAAAGTATCTTAATACCTGTTCGGGTTCGGGAAATTGGGCTGTTTGAGCACCTACTCTTACTGCACGATCCTCTACACCATAAAGAATACAATCTACGGCTTGTTTGCCGTATATCTTGCATCTTTTTAATAAATTTACTTTCGCATAGTAATAATGCTCCAATGATTCACTGTATCGTGCCTTTTTTGACAGCATTTCGGTAAGCAGTTCCGCGTAATCTTCACGACAGGGAAACGATTCAATTAGCTTCTTCTTCCACTCAGTCCATGAAAGCAAAACAGTTGATAAACCTTGATACCAGGTTTTTGCAACTCCAGTCAATTTAGGGAGAGCATAATGAATCGTTTCTCTGTCATCCCATTGATAAATAGTTGCACATTCTTCTACTTTTGTAAGCCATGTTAATACGGTTTGTTCTTTAGACATCGGATCGAATTCAGGTATAACATTTTTATTAAAGTTGAGTCTTGGCTTGTCAGAACTCTTTACACGATTTAAAATATCGAGAAACTTATCAAGAATATCTGTATCGCGATCCTTACTTTTAGAACTATATAGTCTAGAACGTTTATTAGAGTTATAATACCGCTCACCAGAATCCTCCGATGATGAGCTGCCTGGTCGTCTGCGCCTGTCACGTCGATGATTTTCTGGTCGCGAGTATTGTTCTCTAGTCGTTATTTCGTCATCTTGTCGAGGGAGGCCGATTACATTGTGGCCACAGTCACTGCGAGTAACTCCCGAGCTATTGTAGTCGCCAAGACCACGTTTACGAGTCTCTGACCTGAGTGCTTCTAGAGTATTATAGTTTAGACCCCGGCCCTGTGACCTGAGCGCTCCTGGGTCATCACTGTCAAAAGCCCGACTCTCTGACCTGGGTACTCCTGGATTATCGTGGTAGACCCGGCCCTGTGACCTGGGCGCTCCTGGGTCATCGCTGTCAAAATACCGGCCCTCTGATCTGGGTACTCCTGGATTATCGTGGTAGACCCGGCCCTGTGACCTGGGCGCTACTGGGTCGTCGTTATCAAGATCCTGACCCTGTGACCTGGGTGCTCCTGGATCATTGCGAGTGCCCTGGCCCTGTGACTTGGGCTCTCCTGGGTCATGCATATCATTTTGACCACGACCCCTTAGTCTGGGTTCTCCTTGGTCACTTGTCGCCATGTCTGAAAACTTTAAATATCGAGCTAAGAATCACATCAAAGCATCCATACGGTCATGGTTTATTAAGGGATAACCGTTATACTTTAAAATTATTTTCTTTTAATTAGTGTAAAATCTCAGCACTATGTCGAACTAACAGTCATAACATTCAGGCTCAGTAGCGATCTGTCTACTATGTGGGCAAACGCTACGATTGTACTCTTCCAAATGTATCATCTGTTGGGGCTATCTCGTCGTTGACGGTAACCGGTAGTTATTTGTATAGTTGTAGGTATAGTAAATAATTCACAAGGCACCACTTTACGTTAAATAGTTTATTTCACTATAAAAACATGTCTACGGCTATGTTTAGGTATCTGAGTCGCACTTTACATAATACTAAGTTATTATTATAAACACTGATATATGATACACATTAGCGCGTGACGAATGTTTAGGTACGACTAATTAATTAATTGTTTGGTAAATACGAATTGTGCTGTATGAGCGTTATTGGCTCGTACATGCTCCCGAGGGAGAGGTATCAAGTGCATACTCAGATCACCAAACTGTTTTACAAGTTAAATAGTTTCTTATCAAGATTTCCTCGATAGATGTCTGTCAACGCATCTAAGAGCATCTGTTGGTTTCTCCGCAATACTGAAAGTAGCAAGCTGGCAGTTAACGCTCCCGCGTTAACGTCATTAATTGTTTTCATGATTTGAAACCTGTTGTCCAAGACGGTTGTTCTATATTCAGTTGCGTTTATGAATTGCTGAATTACTTCCAGTTGTGATTTCATGAAGTTCTCGTTTTTCTTAATGATATTGTTTTCTGACTCGACGATAAGTGTTTGATTTTTTATGAGTTGCAGTAAATAGTGTTCATTCGTTTGGATTTTTTGTATGTCCTGAGTGTATTTTTCGGCAAACTTGCTATCCAGTACACCGAACAAGGCACGTGTAAGGTTTCCTACGCCGTCGACGTAGCCGCGACGCTTTCTTTGCTGATGTTGCGACAATAACATGTTATATTCGTTCACTTGGCTCATTTCGAACTTTAATTGTTGTATTGTCGAGTGA
This sequence comes from Catocala sponsa, assembly GCA_963564715.1. Taxonomy (NCBI): domain Eukaryota; kingdom Metazoa; phylum Arthropoda; class Insecta; order Lepidoptera; family Erebidae; genus Catocala; species Catocala sponsa. Next base: position 4,977,545 of record OY751346.1, on the reverse strand, counting down.
CATGGTTCAGTAGGCATAGTCTCGCATAGTTGAGCTAAACAACTAACAAACTTCTCGACCTTCATAGTACTTTGCCAAAAGGTAGTCAGATTATAGTATACCAAAAGTTTCCATTCGTTATGTATTAGTTGGATATTGCCGACGGGGTCAAAGTACACGGGTTGATTTTCAGATAACGGCGTTATCTTGAAATGTTCTAGAGGTGTTGCTAGTCAACTTGACAGCGTTGTAAACGCAACTAATAACATCATAAGCAAGCTGTTCATGCCGTTCCTCTTTTTCGGGGGTTTCTTGTTAATTTTATCACTCTCGCATGATACCGTGTCAGTTAGCGGGGCGAGTTTGGTTATGGGTCTTTTTAGTACTCCATTTTTGGTCTTGAGCGTAACAACTCGCACCAAGTCGTCTTTCCCAGGGTGTAATTCCACTACACGGCCCATAGCCCACTTGCCCGGGGGAAGATTATCTTCCTTCACGAGAACTAGTTGTCCTTCTCGCATGTTTTCTTTTGTTTGCTGCCATTTATTCCGGTTTTGTAACAAATGCAAGTATTCTTTGGACCAGCGGTCCCAATAGTGGCGACGCATGAGTTCAATAAGTTTCCAGTTATTCCTGATGTCTATGGACTTCATCTCTGCGGGTTCATTCAAGGGTAGTAAGAGCGTAGGACTCCCTGTGAGAAAATGACCGGGCGTTAGGTAGTCCATGTCATCAACGTCTTCTGATAAAGTACTCAGTGGCCTGCTGTTCATACATGCTTTGATTTGTGCGAGAAGGGTGCTGAATTGTTCATATGTCAGCTTCTGTTCGCCGATTACTCGTTTCAGATGTGCCTTCATGGTCCTTACAGCAGCTTCCCATAATTCTCCTGCCGATGGCCACGATGGGGCATTAAATTGCCATTCGATTTGAAGGTGGTTGACCTCTTTAAAGAATTCTGAAGACAACATGGTTTTGTATATTTGAAACTCTTCATTCAGTACCCGTGCAGCACCGACGAAGTTTGTTCCATTGTCAGAATAAATGCGCTTCGGGGTGCCACGTCTTGCGCACATTCTTTTCAATGCTGCTATAAAAGTTTGTGTTGATAAATCTGAAACAAGCTCGATGTGTACTGCTTTTGTACACATGCACACAAATATGGCTATGTAGCCCTTGCAAGTTTTGATTCCACGACCTTTGTTTATTTTTATATTCACATGACCTGTGAAGTCAATTCCACAATGCGAACACGGTCTTGATGGTGTGATCCTTTTTTTAGGAAGATTGCCCATCAACTGATCAGTTCGAGGTGTTGCGTAGCGACGGCATCGTATACACTGTCGCAGTATTTTCTTGACAGTTCGATTTCCGCTTATGATCCAATATTTGTTCCTAGTATAAGCAAGCGTTAATCTCGCTCCTCCGTGTAACGTTCGCTGATGCGCGCTTTCAATTATGAGTTGAGTCAGTCTTCCTTCTACGGGAAGCTGAAAGAGTAACTAGACAGTTGAATTGCTTTGTAGCACCGCACAGGATCCAACTCAACTTGGTTTGTTGTGCTACGGGGGAACCATCGCTGGGTTTGAGTATTCCTTCTAGGATTACGTCAGAGTAAATATCTGCTCCCAGCAATAAATCGATTGGTCCAGAGATGTTGAAGTCTGGATCAGCTAGTTTGATATTCTCGAGGTGTGTCCAGTTCTTTGTGTTGATTGTTGAGTTAGGCAGATTATTTACAAGTTTACGCATTACTAATGCTTCAGTTTGGAATTTGTAGTCGGAATGTATAGATTTACATTCTAGTTTTATCACCCCTTTACTTGTGCCCATAATAGTGCCGACGCCAGTAATCGCAGCATTCATTTTGTTACACGGTAGGTTTAAACGTTGCGCAGCATTTTCTGTTATTAAGGTTACTTGAGATCCTTGATCCAGCAACGCCCGAAGGATGACGTAGTCACCTTCTCTGTTCTTGACCTTGAGTTGTAAGGTCGTTAAGAGTATCTCTTGATCACCATTTATATGGTTCGATGTATGTTCAGCCACCGTTGAGGTGGATGGCCTGACTTGTTGCTCCTTCAGATTCTCGTCATGAAGAAGGGAATGATGTTTAAGGTTACACGTGCGACATCTTTTCGTTGAAGTACATTTATTGCCGCCGTGATTAAACAAGCAATTCTTACATAAATTTAATTTGCTTGTTGTTTGGTTGCGCGATGAGACATCCATATTCAAGAATGTAGGGCACAGTCTCAATACGTGCTCGTTTTGACAGAGTGGACATTTTCGTAGCAATGCATGATAGGTTTTTGTCCACTTTTCTGCGTCTTTAAGGTTCATTGGCTTGTTATTATTATAATTATTTTTATATTGGTTGTTTGTAGAATAATTTTGTTTCAGCCCGCTCTTTTTTGTTCGAGATGTTTCCAACGTCATGAATTTTATTCTACGTATTCCATAAACTCGTCTAGGTCTGGAAGCTCCCTCGATTGTTTCATACTTTGAATGTAGTCACCGTAAGTGACGTCATCGAGTTTTGAAGACAGTAGGTGTACGATAAGAGGACGCCACACAGGAATATCAATGTTGATGTTCTCCAGAGCATTCAAACACTCTTTCGTAGTATCATGCAGTTTTTTCAGGTTGTTTGAGCTCGGTTTTTCAATAGATGGTTGATTAAGCAATGTATCTATGTATGACGTATACAGCAATCGCTTATTACTATAGCGATGCTGAATTATTTCTAGGCATGAGTCATAGTTTTCAGCACTCACGGGAAGGTGTTGATAAGCTTTTCTGCTTCACCTCGCAATTTTGACTTCAGGAATTTCGTTTTCTGCGTTTTGTTCAACGTTGGATTGTTATGAATCATTTCAAAGAATAAGTCTCTAAAAGAGATCCAATTGTTGTAAGCTCCGTTGAACTCTGGCAATTCAATACGTGGGGTAGCTTTTTCGTAATGAGATGTTTCAAATATTTTTCTATTTAGGTCTTCCTTAAGCTTATCGTAGACTTGCTCCCAGTGCTCGAATTTCGCTTCGTAATCCTCGTCGTTTCCTTGCAACAAGTAACTTATCTCCCAGTGAATCTTGTCGATAGATTCCCATTTGGATTTTAAGATGTTTAATTGATCTTGAAGTTGCCATTTTTCTTTCATATCCTCGATATTTGTTTTGGCCACCGCACGCTGCAAGGCGTTAAAATTGCACATTTGATTACGTAACAAGGTCGATAAATGTTTGACAGACTCATCTCCGGTTGTATCAAACAGTTTTTTACTGACTTCGGGCGATTTAGGTTTCGATATTCCCGAAAAACCAGGCTCCTTCAATAATTCGTTTCTCAATAGAGACATAGATTGCATTGTTTCGTTAAACATGCTTTTGGTTACCTCAAAAACATTTTCTTTGAAGTATTCGTGGTCCCTATTGGTAGGCTCATACTTCCTAATGATCTCATGGTTTGTTCGGAATTCATCCCAGAGAGATTGTAAAGTTTCGATGCGCTTATTAAGGTAGTCTATAGATTTTCTACTCATAGAATCCTTTTTGTAGTTACATTGCAGAGCTTTGATTTTTTCATAGCTGCCTTGTTGTTTGTTTATGAGCTCTACAAACTGGACGTAGTTTTCTTTCGACATCCTTGATGGTAGAGTTAGGTGAGTCGTTGATGTATACTCACGCAATTTCACTCAGTTTTTGAAGTTGACGTAACAGTCGACGTTATCTCTGCTCAGTCAGGTGCTATAACTATATGGTTTTAGTCGCAGTAGACGTTGTCTCCGCTGACTAACTGTTATTTCCTCTGCTGGTTTGTCACTGTCTGCCCTCAGTGTTGCCGTCCCTCGTTTACGTTATGTGCAACTTCTCAATGTTGCTGGTGGCCTCCCACAAGCGGGTCGCTTGTGGGAAGCCAACAACACCGATTTGCTAACGTAAATGGGAAATACAACGCTAAGTTTCCTGCTAAGAAGTGACACACGACGTCTCAGAGGGTGATCTGTCGTGCCCAAACTCGGAGGACCAAAAAGATGTTGGGGCTATCTCGTCGTTGACGGTAACCGGTAGTTATTTTTATAGTTGTAGGTATAGTAAATAATTCACAAGGCACCACTTTACGTTAAATAGTTTATTTCACTATAAAAACATATGTCTACGGCTAAGTTTAGGTATCTGAGTCGCACTTTACGTAATACTAAGTTATTACTATAAACACTGATATATGATACACATTAGCGCGTGACGAATGTTTAGGTACGACTAATTAATTAATTGTTTGGTAAATACGAATTGTGCTGTATGAGCGTTATTGGCTCGTACATCATCAATAAGCTTAATGTTCATAGTTATCACGTGCTCTGTTGTGTTTGAACAAAAGATGCGAAAGATTGAACTTTAAATAAACATTATCGGCCAGATTAACATGATACCATGAATGCATTCTAGCTTATTATTAAATATCATAACACTACAACATATTCACGTAACATGTTCATAGTAGGTAATATATATGTCGGAGATGTATTGTTCTCTATGGCAACGTCAGTAGTGGTTGCGGGTTTAGTGGGCGTTATCTGGGTAATATGCGAGCACAAAACACAACGATGCCGGTTTTACACTATTTGTATTTAGAATAAACAGTATTTTCACTTCACAATAATGTCGAATGAAAAATAACAGTTAAGACCGAGCAGTGGGTTCAGGGCACTGATCTTACTTCTTTTTACACAACTCACAACTCAACGTTCCGACTCGATCAGTCGCTATCGCTCAAATGTGTCTCAACAACTGTCGGCCCTCCTAAAGTAAAGATGGCGCCTCGACCCCACTCAAGCACGCGCTCTGCTCTGATTGGTCGTTACGTGAATTACAATATTCATAACTTTTATTAGATTAATAATGTTTATGAGCTATAGAATAATTTAACAAATCAAATTAAATTAAATTAAGAATTTTAAGAGTAATTAAGACGTAGACAATTTATATTGTGAATTATACGTGTAAGTAACAATTAACCCGACTCATAGCTTCCTCCGACATATATAACTACATAAATGTACATTGAATAGGAACCTTCGACCTTATAAGGCACCGTGAGAAAAAAAATTAAGTTTTATACGATATAAGTATATTACGAAAATATTTATTGTATTTTGCTATCGTATAGATATTATTTAAATTATAATACTTAGAATTATATCCACTATTTATTATCGTATATAGCAGACTGTTAAAGAATATTATTGCCCTCTTAATGCTTATCGAAGTTATCCAATTTATTTGTTATGATGTTCATTTATTTATTTAGGACCACCAGTGGTTATAAGATTAATTAATTACCAAGAATCATAATCATATTGTTATGTAAGCATGTGAAATAAAAAAAATAAAAAAAACATACCTTTGCGTGGGCTTTTGATAGAAATTACAATACCAAATCACAAAGAATGCCTAATTTAGAATAGGGTGTGGTTATGGTAAATACGTTTGCAGTTTTTCAACTTGTCCAATAATAGCCGTTAATCGAATGGACCCATAAAATAGTTAAAATAGTACTTACGTTTGTGAGGCGTGGCAAAAATCCTATTGATTTTTGATCTATCCCACTTCTGAAACTGTAGGATTTGTCCGTTCCAAAAGTGAAACACTGTATGTAACTGTATCACAATAATTTATTTCTCTGAATAAAATACAGCAACTAACACGCACTTGTTACTTGTTCGCCGGCCAACGATCGACTGACTTGTCGTTCGAATGATGTCACCCCACTATCTCTCGGTTACTTCCGCTATAACGATAGAGGGCGCACTAACTAGTTAACAAACTGTACTCATGACTACTTTTAATTTCCGGAAGATGGTTGAGTGACTTACAGATATAATATTAGTCGATTAATAACTAATATATAAGCTATCTTAACTATCTTTGTATTATATAATATAATTTAAGCTAACAAAATATAAATAAGCTAACATTACCTAAATAATCTGGTTTAGGTACACTATAACCTAATGCAATATTATAGAGCACAGAATAGGCCTGAATAATTTGTGCGTATTTTAGAAGCTTGTAATGCAATACTCTATCTTTGCACAGGCAACGCCAACAATTGGTCGGTTGTAAATTTGTTAGTTCTTCTAATTGTATACACAGAAACAGGAAAGCTTCGTTTGATAAGCAATATCTATTTCTAAATTCAATGTCACCAAGGTCTTCAACCGGATTAAATGAGGCACGAAAATCAGCTCTCTTTTTTCTCAAGTAATTTCTTTCATCTTGGTAATGAGCGGCCGCCATCAATTTCCATCAGAAATAGCTACGAGCGGTCATTTTCACCCAAAAATAAACACAAAATTACACAGATAATATTATCTTAAAAATGTCAATTGTCAATTTGTCAACAATCAAGTATCAACAACGTCTCACTCTCACCAACCCAACACCAAGTGAGTTTAGTGTTTAGTTGTTTACTGATAGTTATTTAGTTTTAGTGCACGACCGCGTTACCATCAATGTTGCCAACTCCTATAAAGTCGAGTCGCTAGATTCAATATCAAATGTCGGAAACTAATTCTGCTTTGGTTTTTCGACTTTACGGTAGAGAATTACTAAAAAAAAAGGTCAACCCGCCTACTGTGGAGTAGGTTCTGGACTGAATCTACTCCACGGTAGGCGGGCTGACCATTTTTTTCCTTTCCTCGCTGACCTTTTTACCTGGAGATTTTATAATTTTTTCCATATATATCTCTTTGCACTGTATAATTCTGTCTCGAGTTAGCAACAAATTATTTATTACAAGCCCTAAAATTGTACTCCAAAAGTCGCAAAATAAGTCGCAAAAAAATTTTTGGCAACAAATTTGTCGCTGAGACTTAAACGAAAGTCGTCATTTCTAGCGACAAAGTCGCTAAATTGGCAACAGTGGTTACCGTTTCGAGACGATTGTAAATGTCAAATTTTAGCTCACACTCACAAAATCTTGAAAAACGTTTGCCGAAACTATGAATACCGTGTCCGACCTCAGATAATGTTGACGTCTCGTTCAGCGACACCGCTATTGTAGTAGTGCAAACAATTTCACACTCACTAGTTCTAGTTACAATAGTCTCTGCCAGGGGCGCTTTATAAGTTACCATACATATTTTGTTATAGTCGATATGACAACTTTATAGATTGATTAGCTTTAAGGCGATATTACACGGATCAACCAAATTGAAACAAGTCCATTGTAACGCATTGAACATTGCACATTGAACGACTTTACCAATATACACGTAAATCATTTAAATGACATTCAATGAAATTAAGCTACTATATACGGATTTTATCGCGTTGTTTATTTGACACTTTAAAATTTTGAAAACTGTTACACTACTATTACTACTAAACTTTATTAAAGGAGACGTTACATTTTTGTATGGGACCCCGGCTACAACATGTACGTGATTAAAAATCCTAGGAAATTAACCAATAAACATATTTAAACAAAAAATATCGACATTAAAACAGTATTGAAGATGTACAAAATAAAAATCGAATATATTTGACGTTTATCTGAACAATCATGGCGGAATGTTATGACCATACTCCATAGAGGTTATGACATAATGACATTATAATTTATAACCTACTAGCTGACCCGCGCAACTTCGTCTGCTTCACATAAGAGAATTTTCCTAGTTTTTGTAATATTTTTCATTTATGCTCCGCTCCTATTGGTCGTAGCGTGATGTTATATAGCCTATAGCCTTCCTCTATAAATGGGCTATCCAACACTGAAATATTTTTCTAATTTTTACCCGTAGTTCCTTAGATTACCGCGTTCAACCAAACAAACAAAATGTGAGTGAAGTCGGCGCGTGAGCGCCCCCGCCTTTTTATAAATGAAGCGGATGGCCGTTTCGCGCGTTAAATAACAATCAACCGTATAGCCGTACCCATACTGGTGCGGCGAGATTTGGAAGTTTTATTTCATCTATATCTTGTGTGTTTATAAACCGATTCCTATATTTTTTTTATAATATAAATATTAAAGTGTACTTTTTGAATATGGGAGTTTGATAAAGATATATCTATGTGAAATACAATATATTTATGTATTTTAATACACTTTGAAGAAATGCCTAACGATTAAACACGTTATTATAGCTAATTTATAAAAGATAGATACATACTATTAAGGACTTTTTTGTAGATCTTTTGAAGACCATCATCTTTGTAATACATACTTTTGGTGTATGATCAACGTATGCGAGGATAAGAGCTCGAAAGCGCATTTTCGTCCGACTTGCTTCAAATTTATCGTCACTGCTCAGCTCCTATGTGTCTTAGCGTTATGTTATATAGCCTATAACCTGCCCAGGAGTATGGACTACAATCGTACCAAGTTTGGTTAAAATCCCTTCAGTAGTTTTTGACCCATGCGTGCACATACAGACAGACAGACAGACAAAAAATTTACTGATTGCATTTTTGTCATCAGTATCGATCACCATTCATCCTCCAATATTAATTTTGAATATATATTCAATGTACAGAATTGACCTCTCTACAGTTTTATTATAAGTATAGATAAAGTACAAAACGCAACTGAGCTGAGTAAGACTTGATTGAATTTCGCGTATTTAAAAACCAACCAGCGAATTGAATCGCTTCTTTATAGCGTGTTGTCACGTTTTACGACTTCTAATAGAATCTTAAGTTTATTCCAAGTATGAGCAGATATTATCACAAAAACCGTTAAACAAAACCAAAGTCGTAGGGAATCAGTCAGAACGAGTAAAACAAAATAACAGCGGAAGTCATGAAAATCTAAGCGCACGCGCAAACGACAATACAATTCAATACATTACATGACTAAGAAATCATTGACAAATAGAGATGGGATTATACCCGGTAAATACCTGGGAATTTACCATTTTGGGTAAAAACGAGGTATTTACCCGGGTAAATACCCGAAGCGTGGGTAAATATATCGGAAGATATTTTTACTACTCAATTTTGTTTTTTATACTACTATTTGTTAAATTTATACTATACATTACAGCCTATAACGATAAAATATATATCGAACATTTCTACGTTCTTAAAGAGTAAAATAATCGCATATTTTTATATAATCTTAAAATTTACACTAAATAAGTAAAGAATTACCAACCACATGCGCTATCTCTTTCTCTCTTGCCAGGTATTCATATATTCTGTTGCGCTCGGCCAATCTACCGTTATAAGCCGCTGGATTAACACAATAGGGACATTTTAGTTATAATGTTTTCGCTGCTTGTGGAGTGTGGTCGTTAGTTTAGTGCACTAGTGTGTTTTTGGCGTTCCCTCTGGCTGAATATTGGACATCTATTTTCTACAGTTTAAAATAAGAGCTCATCATAATAACAGGAGTCACTTATAGAAGGTAAGGCTTTTTATAAGAATATTCTTTAGAAATAGTTGTTTAAACCTTTTAACACATTATTATTCGCAACTAGCTAGATTAATATAAACCAGCATCATATTTTTGTCTGTTTTCTAATATAGATATTAATATCTTTGTTGTAGGGCATCATGCCACGTAAGAAAAAACAAGAAATTTGGAAACATTTTATCACTATTAATAAATCAGCCAAATGCAAGTATTGTGATAAATTGTATAAAATATCCAACGTCAATAAAATGGAACGACACTTACTAGCCTGCTTTAAGTGTCCTACTGTAATAAAGAACCAAATTAATAATTCTGCTGACACGAGAGTAGCTGTTACAAATCAGACTCATCGTAACTCTCATCTATCAGAGAGTATAGAACTGCAAAATGAGGAACCACCATCTATACCTTCATCGTCAAAATCAAATGAATTTACTGAAGAAAGGAAAAAATATTTGGATCAATTAATATCGCAAGCTATATTTGTCGCTGGCGCTCCTATATCTATAGCAGAGCATCCCCTGTGGATCCGTGTGTTTCAAGAATTACAGCCATTATATAAACTACCATCAAGGAAAGCTATTGCTACTACACACTTAGATAGTATTTATAATCAAATGGAAAAAGAAATATCAGAGGATCTCAAATCGGCGAAAAACTTACATTTACAATGTGACGGCTGGAGTAATCAACGAGTTGAAGGCATTTTTAATTTTATTATAGCTAAACCAGAACCATTTTTTGTAAAAAGCTTAAATACACTCTGTAATCGTCACACAAGTGAATATCTAAGTCAAGAAATTCTAAAAGTAATAAATGTTTACGGGGCTCACAAATTCGCAACGTTGATAGGAGATAATGCAAATAATATACAAAAAGCATTTGATCTGGTACGAAATGAACATCCACATATAATACCACTAAGGTGCGTGGCACACACACTAAATTTACTCTGCGAAGACTGCATGAAACCAGAATCTGTAAAATGTTTCGTTAAAATAGTTATAGATACAATAAAAACAATAAAGCGGAGTCAATTGTTAAGTTCATTACTGGCACAAATTGTTAAAGAGAAGGGATGTGGTGAAACACTCAAACTGCCAGTAAAAACGCGTTGGGGTAGTTACTGTACTGCTTTGAGAAGTGTGCAGAAAACCAAAGTAGCTTTACAAACTTTGGCCGTCCATGAAGAAGCTGTAATGGCAAATGAACACAAGGCACATTTACTTGACGAAAGCTTTTGGATAATGATTGATGAATGTATAAAATTATTACAACCAATTAATGACAAAATTTTTCAATTGGAAGGCAACGATTTAAATATACACAACGTGTATTTATCTTTCAAGGATATTGAATCCGCATTACGTTTCATGCTCCCAGATATTAAAATGCTAAATGAAAACAATAAAAATCAAATTTTGAATGCACTTAAAGCTCGAAGGAATGTTTGTATCAAGCCCCTTCATTTAGCTACCTATATGCTAGACCCAAAGTGTCAAGGTGTTGAGCTAGAAGAAACACAAGAAGTGGAAACATTCCAATTTTTATACGATGTAGGAGAAAGAATGGGTCTCGACATCATGGACGATTTAGCAAATTACAGGGCAAAAGAGGGATTTTGGGGCAACTCGATTGTATGGAAAAACATTCAAAATATTAATCCAGTAGTTTGGTGGAAAGGGATTTGTGGCACGAAGCCACTAAGCAAAGTTGCAGTTCGGTTATTAACAGCACCGTGCACCTCTGCAGCAACCGAACGGTCATTTAGTGTCTTGGGAAATATTCATAGCGCCAAAAGAAATAGGCTGACCACAGGAAGGGCAGCTAAAATATCCTTTATTTCATATAATTGGAATTTGTTACATAAAAATACAATTATAACAGAAGATCCAGAAGATGAGAATGTTACTGCATCTTTAAGTAGCCCATTTTCTATATCAAATTTAAATGAGCCCTCAACGTCACAAGGGTTTTCACAATCTATTGAGTTTTTTGACATTTCGGCAACTGCGGAGGAAGATTGGGATAGTGACTGATCTAGTTCTTCGGCTGTTGTTTGAGATAAGTAATTGTTAAATAATTGTTGTACCTAAAATCTGACAGATTTTTTTCAATAAACCATGTACGTTAATAAGGAAATTTTTATAATGTGAAAACTGATTATGAAGATTATTTTAAATATATGTCTGTTTTGAATAAATCATTTGCTATATTGTATACATAACATTGTTTTATTTAATGGTTTTTAAACTATATGTACCCTTAAAATGATAAGCATGATAACTATGTAATAACTACGTAGGAAGCCTAAAGTATTCAATATAACTTGTTCTATAATAATACTTTCAATGATGACATTATTTTATTTCTGCATTACCGACAAATCTATAACAGTATAACAGGTTTTAACATCAAATAAAAGCACTTCTTAGCGACTATTGACTGTAGTTACAGTGAATCGTGCGCTCTCTCTATCGTATTATACATTTTTCTGAAAATACCTATGCTTCGGGAATTTACCTGGGTAAATACCCGGTTTATTCCCAAACGGGAATTTACCTGGGTATTTACCCGTCGGGTATTTACCCACCGCCCATCTCTATTGACAAACATAATTGTCAAGTGTTAACGTCAAAATGTCATCAAGAATATTTCGTTCCGAAATGCACAGGACCTGTACGACTGGTGCGTTTCTATAAATATACGTTTATCATACCATCGTATGATAAACGTCGACGGGTTCTAACAATTATTTGTACTTATTGTAGTCGCAATATGCTGCAATGTAGGTATATATAAGTATTTTTATTTTATTACTTTGTGATATTTATCTTCTATCAGTTCATATTATACAATTTCTGAACGCATTATATCTAATGCTACAATCCATTGTACCGCCATATTGAATATGGCAATAACAGAAAAAATATTTTCGCCTTGTACGATCTCAATTACAAGTAAATTCTTGGAATAGCATTTTTACCTGATTTCTAGTAATTTTTCCTCTTTTTTGATGTACCGTATATTTTGTAGCCGAATATGAAACATCTCCTTTAAGCTAATTAAATTATTGAAACTATTAAAAGTATTACTATACTATTATACTATTTATATTTGTGTTTACACTTTCCCCGACGTTTCGGTTACTTTTCAGCAGCCATGGTCACGGGGAGACTAAGATGGTAGTTGTCTCAATGTTCCAGTGTAGTTATTTCAAAGTACCCGAACATAATTTAATCATGGGTGTTTCTATTTACGCAGAATGAGCTCAAAGTATCATGAAGTCTAGCTGTGGTTTGTTTCTTCTTGGGTTTGACTATTTCAATTACTGGATCCCAAGCTGGTGGTACATTCCAACCATCTTCTCTATTGAAATTAGGATGTTTTTTGATTTCAATAGCCTCGCGAAGCATTCTTGGTAGGAATCGGTGTTCTTTAGCGAGCATCTGTGGTTTGTCAAATCTCAGATAGTGGTTGGTCCCCTGTTGCACATGTTCACACACAGCAGACAGACATCAGCTAAGTGTTCTTTTATGCGGGTGCCTATGCTTCTCTTGGTTTGACCAATGTATGAGAGTCCGCAGTCACAATATATTTTATAGACCCCTGCATCTTGTAACATTCAACTTGTGACATTTAATGTTCACAGCGCAATGCGATGTCGCGCCAACTCGTCCGTGCGGGAATTTCGTTAATCTGTGACTATTTAATAAATGAGTTGAATAATAAAAAGAAAGAAAATCTCGGCGTTGGTGGGTGCACCCGTGGATTTCGAGAAGGATAACTAAAGGAGCCTCAAGCACCTTATTGGTAGAAGACCTTATGAAAAATCCACACTTGGGCCTCAGAGTCCAATGTTTGAGATTGTTTATTCGAAAATACGGTATTACCAGGTGAAAATTACGGTAGATTATGGTGTCAATAGGAAAAAACACTTAGACGCTTAATTTAGCCATAATCAGTCTAGTATCAGAAATTGGTTTATCATTTACTTTTGTAAATAGAGCTGTTCATCATGCTTATCATATTTTCTATTGGGACAAAATCTATGCAGTTTTACCATTCCTTTGAAAGCCTTGTTCGGTTAATAAATTGCCGCTAATAGTTTTTGTAGCTAATTTGTTTCTCTTGTCCGTTTTTAAATAAGTTTATAGCGTGTACACCGTGTGCACGTCACTTGTGTAAGTATTTAACACGTCCCGCTACATCACTACGTGTGGCGTATGCGTGCAGAAGCGCGCGAGGCAATAGCCGACCGGCAACCATCCGCCCTACAAGTGGCAGCCCAACGTTTATGTAGGTCATAGATTAGAATTGCTTCCACAAGCGCCATTTGCGTAGAAAACTACTCGCTCCGACATTAGCGCCGCGCACGGAAGTTAGCGAAAAATAGACTCTTTGCTGATTTGTCGAATGTTGCTATTGGTTACATTTCTGTGTAAATATTTTATAAGTTTTTATTGGTTAGTAAAAATGTATAGACTTTAAGACTATAAATTCTACGTGTTATTATACCTGACACTATCCTCAACCTCTAAAGTAGGTACCTCCAAAGTGCAATCTCCAAAAAATAATGGTTCAATTGATCGTTATTGTTCTATTTACATTGATCTTTAGCAGAATTTTATTTTTAAACTGAGTTTTAAGATAATAAGATACATCAAGATTGTTTACCTTTAGTTAAATACCTAACCAAATGGAGTATAATTACTTATTATAGGTATTTATTATTCTTCTTTCGTAAACTTATTAAAATTGTTAGTGGAAAATTTAGCGATTATAAGAGTAGTTTGGCGGTTTTTTTAGTGGTTTTCTAGTGGTTTTATGAGTTCAATTTGGTGGAGACCATAGCAGAGAGCTAGTTTAGCTGTTGGCAATTGGCAACACTGAACTCTGAGTGTCATCAGTGTCATCATGTCATGGCTTCGAGGCAAACTACAAGCATCGCCTTTGGAAAATAAATTACGAGATTTGTGGCTGTCCTACACGTTTTTTGTACGTCATAATAAGCTCAATGATTTGTCAAAGAAGGAAAAATGTCGAACAAATATCTGAGCCAAGAGCATTTTGACAGGTACGGACACTGAGGGTAAACCTCCTGCACACGATTATCCCTGTAAACGCTTCAAAATTTGCCTTTTAGACTTCAGGTATATTGATTTCAATACTTTATTGATTTAAGTTATGCTGATAAACCATTGCCCATGATTTAAACAAATTTAGTATTATATTTTCTTGGGATTAACCTCAGTAGATATTGAGCACTATTAGTGCTTTTGGTGGGTCAACACAGGACCAACACCATACTTGTCTATCACTTCATATTCACTTATACACAAATTAAACATGAAAAATATATCTACTTGAGTATAACAAAGTATAATAACTCTTCAGTTAAAACAGACAGCATTTGTTGACATGGTATTAATTTTTTAAGCATGTCTCAAGCTGTAATCGTAGTCCATAAAGTGAGTTTTGAACCTGTAAGCTCAACAAACCATGTAGTCACTGCTAACTAAGATATTCATGATTCTATGTCAGGGACTGCAACTGTATTTTGCATCTAAGGCAATGCTATGAATCATCTATAGTAGGTATAGTGGGTCTCCAAATTGATTTAAACAACATGGTTCATTTACTGTTGTGTCTATACTCCATTTGGTTAGGTATTTATTTTATCTTATGTGGGGGCCAGTCAGTGCAGACCGGCGACACTTTGACCCAGTGGGATCTTTTGTGTCGACACTCTCCCAATAACGACTGCCATAGATGTTCATGGCAGCCAGGACCAATGGCTTAACATGCTCTCCGAGGCACGGAGCAGGCGATAATTATCAATCAATACGCACATAATTTCGAAAAGTCATATGACTTCCGATAGTCAGAGGTGCACGACGTGGGTTCGAAACCGAGACCCTCTGCATTGCAGTTTTTTGGTCTCCCCACTGAGCTATCGCTACTCTTCTGTTAGGTATTTAACTAAAGGTTTAAAAATAAAATGCTGCTAAAGATCAATGTAAATACAACAATAATGATTACTAAATCAACAAACGATTAGTTTAAGAAGTAGTTTATTTGTTTAAT
This sequence comes from Catocala sponsa, assembly GCA_963564715.1. Taxonomy (NCBI): domain Eukaryota; kingdom Metazoa; phylum Arthropoda; class Insecta; order Lepidoptera; family Erebidae; genus Catocala; species Catocala sponsa. The sequence goes on along the minus strand of OY751346.1, from coordinate 4,962,059 downwards.
ATGTATTAGTGTAAAAAGTCACATCAAGATTGTTTACCTTTAGTTGAATACCTAACCAAATGGAGTATAGTCTATGAAACAATAAAATGTTGACCATTAACCCATCAACTGTCGAGCGGACATACATAGTGAGTCAAGTGTCGAGCGCACGTACATTTGTCCATTTGTGTATTTTTTGCACAATTCATTTTTAATTATTTTTTACGTATTTCCTTTAGACATTCAAGAAGTTAACCACTCAACCAATCTAGTTATCAAAAAAAGCTATTCAAACAAAAGTAGACTATTATAACAATATTAACATTTTAAATAGTCTGGTTAAGCTCAGATGCCAGCATCTTAGTATTGTTGGAGAGGTTAAAATGTTATTGTAATTAATTGGAGAAGCTAGGTACAGTACATATGTTTTGTTAGTGAAACAATGTCTGGTTTTAATTTTATTACTATGATATATTGATTCTAGATTAATTAAAGACTTATTTCTCTGTTGCAGAATGTAAGTGATCACAGCTATGCTTTGCAACTGTGGAAGTTTCTATGACTGCTGTGATAATGTATGGTGAGTTAATCTATTTATATACTTTTAAAACAAATTTCAACTATTATTTTTACAAATTATAATTATTTTGTTTATAAGTTACTAATATTATTGTTATCCCCTTAGCTGAGCTAGAATTATTGAGTCATGTGTGTTCATATTGGTACCCTAATAGATAGGATTCAAACCTTTCAAATGCATGTCAATGCTTTGTCTATTGGGCTAAGACATTATACTTGCCTTGAATACCTTATCTTTATTAACACTTTCTTCAACAATATATAAAAAGCAATTTAAATATTGCAAGAATTAGTTAACCAAAACAAAACCATCTAATATTATAGTAATAAAAAAAAAAAAAATTCTATTCATATTTTTATTACTTTTAAAGTATAAAATTATTATAATTCAGACTGAAGTTTTAATAAACAATATCTTTTCGTTTTCAGCTGAAGAACAAAACAAAAAGCTATATAACAATAACATAAAGATGAAGCTGTAAGGAAAATGATTGTGGCTTCTTTACGTTCTCCATTCTACATATTTAGTGCAACACAGTGTTGCTTTCAGCTCGACAATAATAGAAATGAATTCAAACCATTCCATGTCACCATAAGTAGCAACAGGTAACATTTTGGATTATTTCTTAACTATAACCCTAAGATATTTTTTTGGCTAACAAGATATTTTTACCACATACAAAGGTACTATAATTACAATACACTGATATATTACAATCCTGACCATACAATACTATCCTATCCAGAGGTTTAAACACAGCAATTCTTCTGAGGATTCTTATACATTAGAAACATTTACTTTCCTTTCTTTTTGTAAAATAAGCACCAAACATACAGTGAAATTATTAGTATTATATTATGTTTTTAGCTAGATATTGCAGTTTATGTTCTATGTTTAATTTCATAGTTTCTGGACAAAACGCAATGGTTATTTTTGAATAGACTATATATTATATTATTAATAACATATTCTTATAATAATAAATATCAATGAACTTTAATACAATTTTTATTTAAAGTTATTTAACTAAGTCTACACATGTTTTTTGTTCAATTCACCATAATCACATAATAGTTGATGTCTTTGTTAATTTACATTGGCCTAAATACAAGCAACTGGAAAATAATATTAGAAATAATATTTTATATAAAATAAAAATATAAATTTGTATTGGTCATTCAAACCATATTGATGAAATAGTTACTATGAAAATCACAATGTTACCAATTCTCCGTTTACGGAGCGGGAACTCTATACTTTTACTTATTTTAACTTGTTTATATATTTATTACACATTCATAGCTTTCTATCAGGGATGTTGCGAATATTCGCATCCGCATCCGCAATAATCAACGCGAATGTTAATGCAAATCCAGATATATAGCATAGGTTACTATAAGAAAGAAATCAGTTGTTCAGTAGTACATGCTTAATTTATGAACATTTGCAAAACAGGCTTGAACCTGCGAAGGCGGTGATATTAAATACTTTTTAATAAATAAGATGAACAGTTTTCATCAACATCCGCATCCGAAATTGCGATGTTCCCGCATCCGTATCCGTATTTGCGGATGTGGGTCTTGAAATATCCGCATCCGCATCGCTGTCAAAAAATTTGCATCCGCAACATCCCTGCTTTCTATTACAAACTAAATAACATTATATTTTTTTTACAGACAGTAAACAGTCCACAAGCTGTAGGTGCTGTATAAGAAAAATGAAAATACTCGGGCCAACAAGGAATAGGTACAAGATGATATAGCAATTTGCTTAAATACTTGATGCTGCTGAGATTTTCTACCACAATAATTTATTGAATAAACGTTAAAAAAAGGCACTACCAACATAAGATATTCACCACATGCAGATGAAATGGCGAATAGAGAGATAAAAGCATCTAAGCAGTCTAAAGAAGAAAGCCCTAGAACAAAATATTTAATTTTCGAATCAAATAAACCATAAACTATCTTGCTGGAAGTATACAATTGAATGGAGTTTTGAATTCAAATATTTTTGGTGACTTGATGGCTGTGTGATTTGTACGACATCTGTTATTATAGAAACATCTCTTGTCTTTCTATGGTCTAGAATTCCTGGCAATATATAGGTTTGCATAAACCTTGACAATTTTGGAAGCTTTTACTAGCATTGTCATACTTTTCATCCCTAAAGAGTTTAAAAGGAAAATCAGGACCAGTCCATACTTCAAAGCAGTTGTTATACTTAACTAATTGTACAATGTAGACTTTTCTCCTAAACCTACCAGTCATGGTATTATTTTTGGCTTATCATTGACATTCCAAATTCTTCATTTTACATTCTGCCCATAATAATTGAGCTATGACATTTCACTTCAACTAATCCTTCACTGCATAAATCATAAAGTATTGTGCCTGAACCAGAATGTTCCTTATTAATGAAAATATCACATTTTTCTTTTACCATGTCTTCTTGTACACTGAGTTGTGCCAAAGCTCTCGGATTATTGTCACTACCCATACTTTAATGAAGTGACATTGTCTAAAATATATTATGTATAGAGTATGGAAGGCACTAGGTGAATATATGTTTGGTTCGTTAACCTTTTGCAAACTCACACAAAGGAGAATGCACTAAGCATTCAAAATACTAGTCTTTTAAATCGTTTACCTAGGTTCCATTATAAGCTGAATAAAAAAAGTATAATAACTTTTAAAGTCTGTTTCTAATAAATGCCCGATAGAATTTTATTTTTTATATGGGATTATAGGGGATACGTTTCTAGGTGACAAAATAAAAAACAAGTATATAAAAAAATACTCAAGAGGCAGGTTTTTACAGGTTCATACATTGCAGGTTCCTACCATGTTGATATTTTCTTTTTTTTGACATTGATCCTTGAGCCTCAGACATCTGAAAACATGATAAAAACATTATAGCGTAAACACCGTAGTAACGACAACGAGACATTAAGTGAAAAATATATAAACACTGCAGGTGTCTTTCAGACGTAAAGAGAAAATAACATTAGTACCGATCTTGCGTCTATGAGACGTCAGCTGCAGTTTAGCGGGAAACGTGTCCACCTCAAGCGCTCTTGCGCCACACTGCGGGGTAAAGCGTGGGTCCGAGGAAAGGTACTACGAGGCTAAAGGCTAAAGGCTTTAAAACGACAATTTCAAAAATATTTAAACTTATCGAGTTTGATATCAAAATAAAGGGCTTAACACGTAAAACGCCAGAGTGAAAAGTCATATGCTCTCGTTCAGGCCACGTCGGACAATATGGGCGACACTAACTTGTTCCATTTAGGCCATGTCAGACAATGCTGTCCGACACTCGGACTTATATTTGAACGTCTAGTTCTCCGCGTCGGTCAACCGAACAAGGCGTTTTTACTTTCTATTAGACCCGCATGGCCCCCTAGTCTAACGTAACCACGTCAGCACTCAAAAATTGAAGTTTTTATGGAATTAATCTTGAGGAACTTATTGGTGACGTACTCAACACAAAATAGGGAAAAGAAAATGAGATATATGCAAGTTTATGAAATGAATTAGACAGTTATTTTACATATCTATTTATTTAAAAAAGTACAAAGTTAATGTTAAGTAGGAATATTAAATTTTATGAGCAATATTAAAACATTCTAAGCATAAAAATGGTTTGTTAGGGCAATCGTCACAGAATGTTTTAACTTTTTTCACTTTATTTTTTGCTTCAATTCTTCCTAAGACCTTTACTTTTTCTTTGTAGCAGTTGGAACACGCCCTTCTTACATTACTCTTTCCTTCTTTCTGTAACAATTTATGCTTCAACCTCTTCGATCTTGTTTCGACAGTGTCCAGTGCTTTTGGTTCTGAACAAAATTGTTTGACAATTTCTTTTCTAAAATCTACCATAGAAACTTTATTATTTGTCACTTTTTGGTACAGAATCAAAGCATTTACTAAAGACGTATTGAGCAGTAGATTTATGGCTAGTTTTTTATACCACTTTATACTTTTTCTCAAAGGTGAAGAATATGCAGCGAGTTGATCTGCTAAATCCACTGCACCTTTAACTTGATTATAATCCACGACAATCCTGGGTTTTGATATAGTTTTTCCGCGTTTGGTAATATTATGAAACTGTACGGAGTGTTTCGTTGAAAGCACATAAACATCGCGTTTGTCTTTCCATTTCATAAAAGTAATGCCATCGGAGCTTTCCGCAGCAGAATATTGTCCCCTCTTGAGTTTGGCGGATACTACATCTTTCGGAAGCTGTTTCCTATTTTTTCGAATCGTGCCTACTAGATGTGTCTCGTTTTCCATTAGTTTTCGTGCTAAATCCACATTAGTGTACCAATTATCAGTATATAGCGTGTGTCCTTTGTTTAATAAATCACTACATAAAGCCATAACAACATTCGTAGGTGATGTATTCTGCTCATCGTTTTTGCCTACATAAATGCTTATTTTATATGTGTATCCCGGAATCGTACACAACTTAAACTCTTTTACGCCATATTTATGGCGTTTCTGTTTGTTATATTGGCGGAAAATGATTCGGCCACGGAAGGGAACCATACTCTCGTCTATACAAATATCTTCAGGTGGAGTGTAATTATTCTTAAAAGACTCGTTTAGGGTATCCAACAAGTCGCGTACTCGATGCAGACGGTCATCTTTGTTTTGATCGTCGTTGACAGAAAAATGAAGCATTTGCAAAATTAATTCAAAACGATTTCGGGACATGATCGTTTTTGGAAATAAATGGCTAGTAATACATATTATCTTTTGACCAATAATCTGCAAGTTTAGGAAGTTTCACCAAACCCATGAATAATATCAGCCCAAAAAACTTTTTAATTTCGTCCAAATTTGTAGGACTCCATTGTCTAATACGTGCACCACTCGTAGCTTCATGCATGGAGGTTATTTTAGCCATAGCAAATTGGTTAGTGGAATTCACAATTTTTTCAAGTAACATATCCGTCACCAAAAGAGAATAAAATTCAGCGGGTGATTTATCAAGCATTGTAGATATGACATGAAGCGGAACGCCAGAAGGTTCGGTAAAAGCTATTATTTTTCTTTGGTTACCTTTAGGTTGGGTCCATGTATTTGTTGAGGAGATATCCCTCGAGGTATCATTTAGCTGGTAAGTTTCTGAATCACTATTCTCAGAATCGGACACAATTACACGACGCAACTTTCGTTTACTAGGTACTACTGAGTACTCATATTCTTCGTCAGAGCTAATGCGAAAACTATTGTTTAATAACGATATCTCTATGTTATCAAGCTGTGTCAAATTCTCTTCTGTAATTTCAAATTCGTCGAAATCATCCATCTTTAAATAACTTCACTGTTTTCGTTATTTGCGAATAAAAATGTATTACGTTCACGCGGTTCTGAGAAACACTGGCACTATCGCGACGACCTCGACAAGCGAGGGGCTCGGATGGGGAGCGCGTGAGCCGTTGATTTGCGCGCCAAAATACGGGATAGACCCAAACGCGGCAGCAACCGACCGACCCGCAGCTAGACCCGCGTGGCTTGAACGGAGGAATTAAGATTTATTGTTCGCGCAGGGCCGTGTCGGACAATGCTGTGCGACGCTGTTTATACAACAACATGCTGTGATTTCTGTGATTTAATTATTGTTTTAGTAATCCAAAATACCTTAGTTTATCATACAATCAATAAAAAAAAAATTAAATATTTGGACATTTCAAAATGTTTTGTATGTTTTATATGGATAGTTAGGTGTCGCCCAGCATTGTCCGACATGGCGTTGTACGTGTTAAAACGACAATTTCTATGTAATTCTCGGTAGTCTGGTAAATAATAAAAGATTTGATTGCTTTAAAGATTATCACAAGACCAGTTTATGGGGAATGTGGTACTTTTAAAGCAACCGATTATACAAAGGTTAAAGTTGCAAGTGTCGCACTTAAACACTGTGCAAGTGTCAACTTTTTTAAGTGCGCATCACTTGCAAGGTGGCTTTCTGACGTTTGTTTTGGCAGGGAAGAAGTAGGAAGGAAGAGCTTTTTCTATTTTTGGCGGGCGAAATCTGTGTATGATTTCGTCCGCCAACATTACCTTGCACTGCCGTTGTGCCATTGATGTCTTCGGGAACATCACAAATGTATTGTGGATAGACACGTTGAGTAACCAATGGAAAAGCTTTTTGTACCACATCAGATTACGCATTCGTTCTATGGGAAATGCCTGCAAAAGTTGGTCCTTTTTGTCGACGCCTCCCATAGACAAGTTGTAATCCAGAACAAATTTCGGCTTGTAGTGATAGTATCCTTACTTTTCCTTTCCGCCGACCTCTACCATGTGGTAGATAGAAATTAGTGACACTACATTTGCGTCCTTCCACACCATTATTCGAGTGTGGCCCCTATTTAATAATGGACGGACTAACTTTAAAACAGTCCTTGACGTTGCACCCTCAGGCTCCACCTCGTCCACGTTACCGTCGACATTATGCCCTTCTTTCTTGCCGGTGTATATCAGCATTTGCCAGAAATATCCCGTCCTGGACTCACAAAGTTCATAGCTCTTTATACGAGGGTGGATCGAAAAGTTCGCAGCCTGACATACAAACGTGTATTTTATTTTTACAATATTACCCAAATTGGGTCTATACATTCCTTGGCTGTCACAGTATAAAATGTTGTTGCCGAAGTGTTTGTGGTTTTTAAGTTTATAACGTGTCAAATGAGACCAAGTATGCAGCTTTTTAAAAAATGGACAAATTGAACAACGTGCTGTAATCAAATATTTGTCTAAAAAGGGATTAACACCGAACCAGATCCATGATGATATGACGAAAACATTAGGGGAATCTGGTCGTATACCACTGCAAAAAAATGGGTAGCAGAATTTAAACGTGGACGAGAGAGCATTGAAGATGAGCAGCTCCTGTTAAGTTTAATATTGTGAATTTAGTATAACCATCCACTAACAACAGTAGATATCTATAGTGGTCATTTGCAGATCAAAATGGTCCTGAACAGTCAGCATGTACTGTGTGAAATGGTACAGGCAATTTTTCGATAGGATTTAGTTATCCTTGTTTTGGCCCGCTCGGTCGCTTAGATGAAAGATATATAATGCAATGGCTGATGTATTTTCGCACAAAAGGTGTCATTCCAGGAAACCAATATTTAGTTCACATCGACTCTAGATGTTCCCGCGGTTTCACCCGCGTTTATCGTTACTGCGCCGCCCCCGTGGGTCGTGGCGTGATGTTATATAGCCTATAGCCTTCCTCGATAAATGGGCTATCCAACACTAATAAAGTTTTATCTACTCCGATGTGACATTGTTCGTCATGGAACGATTTAGTTAAGTTGAATCGAGCTGCCGAAGGTACATAATATTTTATTATTTTTTTTGTTATTTTCTTCAAAAACTCTCATCAATATACCATTTTGCACTGTATACTCTTTTAAACTAGCAGGGCTTTCTTGTCTTCTTCTCATTATATCAGTCACTTCTCGATCTTGCTTTTGTGTAGCTTCCAACCAAGTAATTTGGTAATTTACTAGTATTTGCACTAATCTAAGCCTCTCTAATCCTTCTTCTATGGTCATTGACGGAACGATGACGTCATCAATGTAAACAAGGGCTATAGTATTTTTCAACGCTCCCAGAGCGGTAGTTTCAACAGATGTTTCTCAATAGAGCGAGATTCCATGAAATCCTGATGCCATATCCAGAGTGCTGAAGAAACGAGTTGTCCTAGTCTATCTAAGTGCTCTTCAATCAATGGTAATGGGTATCTATCTTTTATAGTCATCTTATTAAGAGCTCGGTAATCGACACACAATCTATCACTTGCGTCTTTTTTCTAACCAATGTAACTGGTGACGCATAGGGAAAATTTGACTCTTGAACAATATTATTCAAAAGTTCAGTAACTGTCGTACGTACTTTCTCTCGTTCCGAAAGCGCCATACGATAAGGGTGATAAACAACGTGCTCATTTGTCGTAGTTCTAATAGTCATGACGGCGGTCTTGATTTCACGGATGTTATTGTTTAAAGCAATAAGGTTCGAGTGTTTATTTAAGAGCTCTTTTAACTTTGAATGAATTTGACTTGGAACGTTGAACAAAGCATTTGTTATAAAACATTCTATCTTGTAAACAATCTCATAAGTTCGAGTTCAAAGGCGAGATTTATTGTTCCACTTAAAGTAGTTATGAATATGATGTCATTAGTTCTAATTGCGTTCCTGCCCAAAATTGCATCATATCGTATTTCTTTGTCTTGATCTATGTGAAAAGTTGCTTCAAATGTAATATTTTCCAATTGGATACTAACATTTATTTTCTCAGTTGATAAGAAAGTTTCTTATTGGTAGTTTGTTTATTCTCGTTCCTAGTGGCAGGAGAAGCGATAATAATTTACTGTGGAAGTCCACAGTAAATTATTATCGCTGGTACGACAATCACGCTGCATATGTCCAACTCGATTACATCGATAGCAACGCTTAGGTTCTGTCATGATCTTTGATTTTTTTTATGTAGATGGCTCTGTTTCTGCGTTAGTCATCTGTTTTTGTGAAATTGGAATATAGCGAGCTAATTTTTCAAATAAACCGCTCACTGTTATAGCGCTGCTCGCAATCGATTTTGCATGGGGATCAGTAATAACCTCCAGTTATTAATTCCAATATATCGCTGCTGTTTTGAAATCACGACACAAATCGCGGCATCTTGGGAATGTAATCTGAAGGTCTTTTTTCAACGCTGGCCAGGTTCTCTGCAATGGGGTCCATTCTTTGTAAAGCTCGCGTGCCGGCCCTGCCAAAAATGGAACACATCTTGCGATAGTTTCAATATCATCCCATTTATGCTTCAAGGTCAGGGCGTCGACCTCTGCACTCCACTCACTAACTTCAATAGCACCAACACTCGGGTCGAATTTAGGTAAAGCTATAGCTTTGCTAGTACTAGTCTTTATAGTTATAACGTCCTGTTCACTAATGTTCAAAACACTTACTGAATCAAGTCTATCACAATTTTTACGTTTTTTGTTAATTTTTTATTGTTCATTGTGGGAAGTAGGTCTTTATACTATCTGTATTAAATTTTAAAGTATTTACACTATACTATCTTTACACTATTATATACTATATTTAATCTATTAAAATATTTGAATCCCACTTCTGATGACAGAAGGGGTGTAAAATAAAAGCAACGTTATCGCTCTACCGAGTATGTATTCGAACTGAACTTATTACAGTGACTTATCCTACGTTTGTATATACTAACATTATTCTATATACATATGGCTAACTATAATTAAGTGTGGCTGTCACACGCGTTCACACTTCTTTCGAAAGTATGGCTCTAATTCGTGATTGTGGTTTTGAACTGCTGACCCATCCGGCTTATTCGCCTGATTTTCGTCCACGTTGTGGCCCTCGTCTAGGGTAATTATCCCCGTGGATGCCAACGATTGATAAATACCAACTGGTTTTCCCTGTGAAATAACATATAATATATTAAGTCCACTTCCTTTGAATATTTCAAATTCTGTAAGTCGGAGATTAAATTCAAACTTACTTTGGAGGTGGCGGCGTGGCTGCACCTTCTTCAAATAGCACCCTAGAGGATCCGCTTACGTCCAGCGCTGAATAGAAAATATTAAAAATTTTTAGATTGGATCAGTCAATAAGGGGCACGATTTTCGGCAGACAAGTTACACACCTGACTGATTAAGTTCCCAGTGTTGAAGAAGACGCGGAGGTGGCACTTCTGGCGTGCGTAATTTTCCTTCATAATCTCTGAGGATGTCAATGTTATAGCGTTTAATTTTATAGCGTGCTGTTGACGTAAAATTTACAACGTCGCTCATGCGCTTAGTGGCTTACATAAACCATTTTTATACATATTGACAAAAATAATAAAATTCAATAAAATCCCGTAGTATCAGTCGGAATCCCGTGGAATATCCATATTAACATCAATGTTTGCGGTCAATGATCCTAAATAGCTCTACCTATTCCGATCACTGGTTATAACCTTCATAAATGGGCTGAGAAACAGCATAATCCACATTGGAAAAAGCAGAAGACCTTTCAACGAAAATTCTCGGTCAATGTGTGGGCCGGAGTAATTGGCAGAACACTGATAGGGCCTCATTTCTTGCCAGATAATTTGAATGGCAACAATTATTTGGAATATCTACAAAATGATCGTCCAGAGATTGTAGAAGAATCCGGGGCCCCGATATTCACTACAGACCGAGAAATAATATTTCAACAAGATGGTTGCCTAGCGCATTGGACATTAAGTGTACGGGTCCACTTAAATAATTGCTTCCCTAACAGCTGGATCGGTAGAGATGGGCCTATACCTTGGCCCGGCCGATCACCCGACCTGACTCCGCTTGACTTTTTCGTGTGGGGTTGGGCCAAAGAACTAGTTTATACGAATGTGGAAATCAACACAAAAGAAATGATTGACAGAATTAATTCAGCGTTTGAAACGATGAAACTGCAGATAAAGTTAAAAATAACAACAACTGAAGTGAGAAGATGGGCCCGAGCTTGTGTTAGGAACCACGGTGAACATTTAGAAAACGAATAATAAATTATTTTAATAAAAAATTGGTTTTAATTATTCCGCCTATAAATTTAAATTTTCGCCCTCAATTTGGTTTGTAAGTCCTAATTTCAACAGTTTGTGAGCTATCCGTGTAGTTGATACCTCAAAAGAGAGATCAAGAACCAGGCATGTTTTTAAAAATGTTTGAACAAAAAAAGCACCATCCGTGTTTTTTTTAAAGCCTTCTAAAAACAGCTTTCTTGAATCTTACAAAAAAATATTTCACTCCAAAAGTCTGTAAAAAAATTGTTTCATGACTCAGATACTTTAATCATGATTCATTAGATTGTTTACACATTACTTCAATAAAATAACATAAAAACTAAATGATTTATCTTTAAAAATGGCCATTATTTCCAACTAACTGTAAAATTTTGGGTTTTGACATCAATAAAATCAGCTAAAAAAGAAATTGTCACACTTCGTCTGAAACAAATATGGTTCAAATGGTTCTACATAGTCTATACTAGCTCCGATTTACGGGTTTGCATCGATCTTCCAAACACCCTGTATAGCGCAAACAAAGCAATGAAATAAACAAAACAATATCACAACAAAAAATCTTCATTAACTCGAAAAAGCATTAAATAAAAATCATTCAATACCTTTTTCTAAAGATAGTTCAAAATAAGAAAAAAAAAACCAACAAGTTTAAATAAAAATAATTTTCAGTCCATTTCACAAACTTCGACTGGTATAAAATTCCCTGTGTGTACCTACCCAGCTTTATCGTTAATCTACATAGGCGGTCATTTTGTTTTTTTTGATGCGGTACCCATATGAACAAAAATTCTAATCCTAACCTAAATTTAGTAGCTATCGTATATTCTTTGTCTGAAAACTTATTGAGTAATATTAAGTAAAGAGAAAAATAAAACAACAAAATTAAAAATCGTCATAATATTCCTCCGCATCGTCGTCAATTGGCAACGTGCCCAGAAGACTGGCAGCATTGCCACGTTGAATGGCAATAATTCAAACAGAGATTGATTACCTTAGTGGTTCTACAAGTGACACCTCAATATTTACTAATGTTAGTTACAACAATGACATATCAAATTTTGGAAGTTATCTAGTTAGAGATATATATTGCTCTTACTTCAATAACGAGGGAAGGGTGTCATGGCAAGACACTCGAATTTCATCTCGACTCGCTCAAAGAAATTAACATACCTACTGAATGACAAATATTCAAATATTGCGTTAAAATTGTTGTTAACAATCTACCTACTACCGAACTACCTACATATGTACTTAAATAAATGTGTGTATACTTACTGTCTTTAAAATTGGTTTCTTTCACAATTTCCTCCCATGCTGCATCCCTTGTTTCATTACATTTGTACGTGTATAACTTAGTATCCCAAAGGCAGGGGTATTTTTTGACCGCGTCTATTAGCTTTTCGTCCATTTTGTTTAAATCAGAAGCCGCCTTCTTCATTGAACGTTACGAAATGAACTGAACGGGTCGTCGGTACGGCGCGGCAGGACGCGTGAGTGCCTCTCCCCTCACCGCGCCGCCCGCGCCGTTTTCCTACTATCGATACATAGCATAGCTCGAGATGCGCATCTTTCTCGCACAGCTACTTTGCGGCGGCGCATCTTCGTAGCGCATCTTCCTCGCACAGCTACCTGGAAACGGTCACATATTTTCGTAGCGTAGATTTCACATCTTCGCAGCATAGCTGCATAGCACATCTCTGGGGGAAAAGCAACCTTAGGGTGTGAAGTGCTCGAGGTAGTGGTATGGTCGCTTTGATGTTGACGTATTTTTGATGCGTTTCTAGGGTTTTGTTTAGTACTTTGATTTTGCAGTTACTGTTTGTAATTATTAGGAAACTCCTTGGCTTCGTTGGTATTGCACGTCGTTTCCGCAGATGGTTTTGATAACTTCTTGTTTTAATACCACGATCCAACTGTTGTCTTGTATTTGTCATACTATGTGGTCCTGGTAAGTTGCTGTTGCGTATGTGCAGTTGTGTGGTTCCTGGTGCTGTATGAGTTGTTCTATGCAGTCTGTAGAGTGCAGTAGGGTTTGCCATTCGAGGTGTCTGCAGATGACCTCGTCCTCCGCTATCTTGAAGCAGGGTTCAAGGGGGTATACAAACTCGTCATTTCCCAAGATAAGGTACGGGTTCTTTGTGACAAGAATTGTGTAATTGTTGTTAGGGATGGCATATAGGTGTAATAGGTTATAGGGCTGCTCTGCGACTATTAGTATCTCCGGTATGAAGTTAATTGTCTCACTAGTACTATATGCTTTTACTGTTATAGCTTAGGAAGGTACTTAGGTGCTCGGGACGCTATGAAATCAGGAACATCAAAAACTTTCTCAATCAATTTTTGTGTGAGCAAATTGCTCATAGCTTCCCTTATCATGGGTTAATGTTGGCACATTCATTTAATAAAGGCAAGGCATTTCTGAGCCTCTATCCAAAATAATTGCATCACCAGCTTGAATTAACTCCCGTAATGGAGACTTCGCATCACTAAAATCATGTTTCACAAATCTGCATATGATGTGGTAGCAGGATAGGGCCCATTACATCCACAATGAAACCAAATAATATTTGTTTTCACATCTTCACTGGCTTTGACCATGAACTCGAATCTTAATTTTTCCATTATACCTGGAAACCAGCTGTAGATGTTGTTTTATAATTATCCTTGGATATTATGGTGAACAGTAAAACTATAACCAAAATTAAGTTGCTCTGAAAAAAGAGGATTTTATTACATAAACCAGTTATTACACTTTTACAAAACATTCTTAAACATTAATTAATAATCACAAACTCACCTGAAAAGAGAAACAACATTTAAAGCTATTGCTTCACCAGTTCCTATTAATTAAATATTCAAATTACAATATAATTGTTTAACTTAATATATCCTACATATTTATCATCCTGTGTCATTCAGTCAATATGACTGCACAAACAATCACAAATGGTTTTACCAAATTGTCATACTTATGTAAACTGTAAGTTCTTTGTTGGTATAAATAGTTAGAACTTTTTTGTACGTAACAATATGTGCCATCCATAATGATCACAGGCTTATATTCACCATCATGATAACCAAATAGACCTTTAGGTATCAACAATGTCCTATCAATTACTTGTTGCCGATTAAGATGTTGAAGTCCAACATGTCTGGGAACAAAGTATTCATACATCATGTGCCGGGCTTCAGATATAATTATATCCATCAAGAGTTCTCCTTGGTATATTTAATAAGGCTGCTATTCTTTCATTTGAATCACCAGTTCTTAGCTTTATTAAATAAGCTGCTAGCCCAGTAATGTACGATGACTTGATGGATTTGCGGTACTTAATTTAAAATTACATTAAATTGGTCTTTGGTGAAACCTGTCCAATGATGAACATATTCATCATTCATATCGTCTTCCATATTTTGTATGTTGGTAAAGTCCAGTGCAGCATTTGAATGCCCTTTAATTTCCAACATATCTTGAATATGTGCTGCTGTTAACAGATTCACATAATGGTCTAAAAGGCCAGCCAGGAAGTCCCAAGATTGTGTATCTAAATGGTTAATTTGAACCACCAGGTTACATAATCTGTTATTAATACATACATACATTCATAGATTCACGCCTGTTTCCCAGAGGGGTAGGCAGAGACTACGGATTTCCATTTGCTACGATCCTGACACACTTCTCTGGCTTCATTCACTTTCATCACATTCCTCATACACGCCCGTCGGTTCAAGGAGCTTTTAACCTGGCCTTTGTCCAGAACGCCTCCGATCTGATCGAGAAACGTTCGCCTAGGTTTTCCTCTTGCGACTGTTCCATTCACACTAGGCTTATAAACTTTCTTAGTCAGTCTTTCCTCGTCCATTCTTTCTACACGTCCAAACCAGCTTAACATACCCTTTTCTATTCTTGTAACTATATCCACTTTCATGCCGCATCTCTCTCTAATCACATTATTTCTTATTCTATCTTTCAGAGTCACACCACATATGCTGTTATTAAATGGCACATAATAGTTGTAGACATTTAATAACATTTTTCTAGTTGTAAAAGTAACTCTATTCCTTTCTTGTCTTCGGCACCCTTGTATAAAACAATGTGCTTCTGTTTCTATAGCCCTTACATAGTCGGGTAAAGCTATTCTATCAGTAGGCACACGCCTACTAATAGCTGGTACATCTTGCAAAACTGGTGCCTCTTGCAAAGCTGGTTCCTCATGCACAGCAGGCACTCTTGCAAAGCAGGTACCTCATATAAAATGGTACCAGTACCTCCGGTGAAGATGGTTCCTCCTGTAATGCTGATTCCTCATGCACAACTCTCTCATGGCTTGAACCAGAAAGTGAAGAAATATAATGGTGTGCATTTCTATCAGCTCTCACCCAGCATTTATTTAGCATTCTTATATAATAATAGTTTTAGAACTAAGTACTTACTTATACATATTGATTATCTATGAAAATCATTTATTACCAATACTAGCTGACCCGCGCAACTTCGTCTGTGTCACATAAGAGAGAGAGTGGGTCGTAGGCACCTATAATACAATTTTAAAGGAGCTGAAACTTTCTTTGTTAAATCCACGAACCACATAAGAACCATTGAACAAAATTTTATAAATATACCTACAGCGCTAATTTAAAATCACGCAGACCAGGAGAAACATCGTATGTATGTCTGTAATGGGTAATTATTTTGCTGCGATGTTATTTTAGAACTGCGATATCTCCTAAGATATTCATTAGGCGGGTCCACACAAAGCGAGCAGCCTCGCGAGGCATTTGCCGCGCGAGGCTGCTCGGTTTATGTAGACGTGCCTCGACCGAGGAAAGCGCGTGTACCGCCGCGGGCGAGCGACCGAGCGGCCGAGCCACCGAGTGTCGGCTTTTTGTTTTGCTCAAAGGCGCCTCAGTCGTTTGCCGCGCGCACTCTGGACGCACGCGTATTCTGTTTCGTGCCTCGCTCGAGCATAATAATTAGCTGCCACCGCAACACGTACGTGTAGTGCAATGATGTCTTAACTCTCAACTAAACGAACGAACAAATGGCTCGGGCTTGCCGCGCGCAGCAGCTTCGCGTTGTTACCGAGGCTGCCTCGCTCGTTCGGGGACCGTTTCCTCGCGCGGCAAATGCCTCGCGAGGCTGCTTCCTCTGTGTGGACCCGCCTATTGAAATCGAATGATGTACAGGGCAATTTTGTTTTAAATTAAATACTTGTGATGAATAACGTATTTATTTGGATAAGGATTAATATCATATTTATAAAAACACCTTCGCAAATAATACATTATTTTAGAACAAATTTGGTTAGCGTAAAAAAGATTTTAGTGAGCCAACCTTAAAAGATAGACATATGCTGTCGCGGACTTTTTTTAGAACTTTATAGGGGAACAATTCCGTCATACATGATTTTTGCGAAACTCTCAAAAGGAAAAAAACCCTCCGATTTTTAAACATTCTTCATTGGTGCTCCGCTCCTATTGATCTTAGCGTGATGATATATAGCCTATAGCCTTCCTCGATAAATGGCCTATCCGATTTGCTCATTGTGGTGTGTTGTAAAGGAAAATGAGGTTACTCACGTGTTTTTGTGACACACCTAATCCTCTGCCAGGCACTGCACAGTTAACCTACGAAGTGGTAACACGTGGCAATGTGATAAGCAAACTGAAATAGATCAGATGTAGGCGAATCAGAAAATGTTACTGCGATTAGGGAGAGGAAGCAAGATGGATAGCCGTACCGAAAGCTGTAATGCGCAGTGCTTTCAAATGTTAGCCTCGTCTTCAAGCTTCACCTCTTCATGCACCTCGTAAAGCGTGTGTATGTTCGTGCAGAAGCCCCCTTTTGTCTTGTATAACTGCATAAGCGCCTTTTTTCTCCACTACGCCCAGTCAGGAGTCCCGTAGCCGCAGTGTTGATCCGGCTCGAAGGACCAATTTTATGTCTGCGTATTTGTGGCTGGTTCAAATGAAACTCCTGACTGTAGATGACGTTGAAATATGCGTATTTATTTATAACTGGTAATTATAAAGTTTAGCAGCCCGACAAGAATTCGTGGTTGATCAGTTGAGAATCAAAGGAGCACTGTTCTTAAACAAAATGGCCGCAGGATGCGACTGTTTAGCGCTCGGACCAAGTATCACACTGGACGTAGTCATAAGACGTTGCCGCTCTTATATTAGTGTAACACTATAATGATCATTTATGTTTGTCTATCCCACAGAGCCTAGCTACGAGTAAAAGAGAAAGCTGGTGTACGTTTGGCAACATTGCACTATCTATGTAAGTCGTGTCAGTTTATGACCGACTAGTCGGTCAAAACATTGTGGTATGGTTATAGAGCTATCGAGAAATTCTAAGAAATGACTGTTTTTACTTAAAATTAATTAAAAAAGGTAAAAATATGTCGTGTTCAGCTGTGTTTTCTTCGTCAAGAACCACAAAAGGCGGAGTAAAAGACCCGGATTTGTCATTTCATACGTAAGTTTTGGACAACATTCTCCCTGAATAAAAATGCTAAAATAATGAGGTTTATTACTAGAAAAACAAGTAATAACATGTAGTATAAACATTTTAACAATATAGTTAATGTTCCTATGTGATTATGATGAAAATAATATATAAAAACAATAAGTTTTCCGAGACAATTTTATCATCTGTGCTAGTGATGCGCTTACTGTTAAATTTAGTTGTTATCAATAATATTTTAGTTTCATGTTTGTAAGTTTTACAATTAATTTTTAGCTCCCCAAAATGCCCAGAAATAAGAACTGAATGGATCAAAGCTCTTAGACGTGATAACTGGGAGCCTACAAAATATTCCAGGCTTTGTTCGAAACATTTTGATGAATTCTGCTATATCGCCGGCTTATAAGAAACTCAAAACTGATGCAGTACCAACGATTTTTGAAAGATATCCAGTATACTATCAACCGGTAAGTTTTTCTAATGTCACTGCTTAGACCTATCAATGAAGGGTTTGACCCCAACAATAATAATTAACACACTCTCTCGGTGTTAATACACCGTGGTATTCTTAATCTCACATGGTAGGTAATAATGTTTGGTTGGTCTACGATAGGTTATTCTTTAGTCAAGTTTATAGATTTTCAAAATTAATGTTGTAGGTAGTGAAGAAAAGAAAACCATCTCAGCGCAGAGATGAAATTCAATGTGTTACATCTAGAAAACGGAAGAAGATGGAAGAGAGTGGTGTGAAGACAGAAGACATTCCCACAACACCCAGGCGTGCAGTGAGAGTTTTAGAATATCTAGCAAGATCTCAATCAGTGGCTTTGAGACGACTTAGGACAATTAAAAAGTTAAGGGAAAACAAACCTAGACTTGAAAAAAGAATGCAATCTTATTAAACGTCATAAATAATTTAAAAAGAGAGAATCTTATAGATTTCCGGACCAACGCAAAGTTCTTTTTGAAATCCATTCGCTCGGTTCGAGGTAAAACCGTAACCACAGACCTGAAATCAATCAGAGATAAGAATGGAACTTTACTGAATGAAGAAAAGAGCGTACTGAAGAGATGGAATGAAAATGAAATATTTTGAAAGTTGAATGAATGATAATGATAGTAATGATGAAAGCCCTATTAGTATGGATGAAATAAAGAAAGCATTGAAAAGCATGAAATCAGCAAAGGCTGGTGGGTATGATAGGATTACAGTCGAAATGCTGACAGCTGGACACGGTCTCATAGCAACTCAGTTGTTCCGCCTTTTTAACTTGTGCTGGAATACCGGCTGTGTACCAAGTGATTGGTGCAAGGTCGTCATAGTACTTTTATACAAGGGAAAATGCTCACAGCAAGATTGTAAAAGCAATAGAGGCATTGGCTTGCTCAGCGTCGTCGGTAAATTGTATGCGAAAGTATCCTTACGGAGCATAGCCGAGAAAGTTTTGGCCAAAGGTCAAAAAGTCTATTGCGCATTCATGGAACTGGAAAAGGCTTATGATAAAGTGGTGAGAAATTAACTTTGGTCGGTATTGTCCATGTATGGAGTGAATAGCAACCTCACGCGAGCTCTGAAATCTCTTTATGATGATTCCAGAGCTTGTGTTAGGATAAATAGGATCTACACAGAATGGTTTAGCATCGAAAAAGGTGTTAGCCAAGGATGTATAGCGTCACCTTGGCTGTTTAACCTATACATGGACATGATATAATTTAATTTTAATTTATTAAGTCCCTAGTAGAATGTAATAGGAATTATAAGGTTGTTCAATAAAAGTACCTAGAAATACAGCTAATATTTTTAATTTATTACCATATTAATAATAATTATATATTTAGTAAAATAATATTATTATTGTGTTTATTGTAAGTACATATAAATTAAAGAGTTCATTAAGACCAATTAAAACGTCATTTATTCATTTCACCTCGATTCTATCGATAGGCTCAACAGCGGCGTCACTTCACTAGTCACGCACACTAATACAAATCTGCAAGTGCTCACTTACCAAAAACGGACACGCATAGAACAAAAAGGCTCTGTCCAGTACTGTGTGATAATTGGTCCGAGGTGTAGCGAGTCGACCCGCACGCGCGCCGAAGTTTCACGTCATCGCCGCCGCTCCTGATTGGACAGCGCCATTTGTTTCCGTCTTCATTGGCGCGTAGACAATCATCTAGTGCCGATTGGTAGTCATCTTGAATTGCAGAAGCTCCACTTACAGAAGGTATAGGTGAATTAACAGCAACATGGCTAGAAGAAGACGGAGAATCCAAAATATTTTCAAGTTCTTCTTGACTTACTTCCGTAAAAATCGCCTCCTTTTCCCTTTCGTCGCTTTCATAGCCGTCTTCCGAATCCTCACCATCCGATAAGCCAAAAAGCTCTTGTAAAGTTGACTCAAGTTTATCTAAAGGCATAACCTGCAACAGAAAAATACATAAATGCAGTATATTCAAACGCCTACTTCACACACGCCAACAGGCTCTGGCCAATATACGGACGTCATAGTTTGTAGTAGTTTTGTAACTAAATATAAAAATAAAGACTAAAATCAAGACACATATCTCATACCTACAATATTTAGAACATGTTATAAAAGAAAACATACCCTCCTACTCATTTTTCACGAAGATTATGTTGGATAAACACAGAGCTCTCAAAAATCGCCAAATCTTGACAGTCATCCGAACAGCTGATAAATGTCAGCCATAGTTTTTTCTTTCTTTTTTTGCGTTTTGTTCCTGTTAACAAACTGCCAAATCATAGAGTAAAAAAGTTGAATTTGTTTGACGTTTCATCAAGCCGCCAAAATTTAAATATTATGGTGTCCAAAATATGGACAGAGCCGTATAAAGGGTTAAAGCTACTTGCCAAACTTGCGTAGTACGTTTTTTTTTCAGTACAGCCAGTTTAAATTGGGCGAAGTATTAATTTTGATCTAGTGGTCGCCCAGTGGTCGAAATTCGCCCATAATTAATTTAAGTTATAAGTTTGATCGTTATTAAGCTTCTATTGTCAAAGACTACACGCAATAATTTTGACCGCTAAATTCACTACTTCATTCTGTGTATTATTAACACTATTCGAATTTTCATCAATATTACTATGTGGCCGCGAATTCTTTATTCTTCGTCTCTCACTCAGACTTGTTAACGTTCTACGTCGAGGCATAGTAAAAACTGAAATGAAATAGCTGAAATATAAAAGAAAAGCTTAATTTTGGGTACCACAATAGTAAAAACATGAGACACACTGGAGACGTGTTATTTCAATTTTCACGTATAAAATAGTAATCTATGGTTGACACACTTCAAATCATAGATAAGAATAAGTACTAACTTCAAAGTACAATAGTGTAGTACCGTAAACTCTGCACGTTTGTATGCCATCCTTGTTTCTCTGCTAACACTTTGTATAAGTCAAAGCAAGACAAATATTTTTTACAACAATAAGCGCGGCTGACAGTAATCCACAGACGAACGGATACTTTCTTAAACGAATTTAATACGGTTATTTGTGAAAATAATTAATTAAACTACTAATAAATCTATATGCATATCCATTAAAACTAAATAAAATAATAATATGGTTATATTTGACATTCAGTAACACTATAGACAAATAATATTAAAGACGAATATACAGTTAGGGCTAAAGCTAAATAAAGCTCACAAAATTCTAAAATGTTTGCTGGCAGAACATAGACCTAAGTCAGCGACTATACACAACTGAGTACCAAAAAGAAACGTTCGCCTTAAGGGCCTTAAGGGCCTTACTGGTCTTGTATGGATAATTGTGAGGTTTTGGAATGAAACACTTTCTGTTTTGTAACGCTGTCTGGAGCTACAGGTTAACACGACCGTATCGCTCGGCGGTTAGTCGACGACCGACTATCCGCCATCGCGGGCCACCGTAGCACACCGGTCCATGCAACCTATAGCTGCATACTCTTTATTTGTATACATCACATCTCTTCCTTATTAATAATTAAATTTTGATTTTATTTTATTAATTAATCAATAACAACCGGTTCAATAAAATTTTGCTAATTTAGTTTTAAAGTAGAATATTAAACTTATTTTAATTGTAACTGACAGAACCTTGGTTTGGGACCCTATATATTTCTCAACACCTTAGTCTTCTATCTAGCTATTTATGACAAGACATTCCTAGCAAGATTACTGACATACTTTGATGACATATTCAGCCCCAAGAAGACACCCTACGGCTACGATGTGTTTCTGGACACCTTGATGGCGTGCGGAAAGGCCGGAGCGCTCTATGCCCTCGCAGGTCTCTCATCATCGAAAAGCACCGTAGACTTGCGTTCTGCACTGTATTCTTATATGCATGATCCATGCCGCCAGGGATAATGTAAAGAAAGGAATCTCGAGTGCCCTGCAATGAGTTTTGATGAAGTTGTCCACAATCTCCTTCCGATGAGCTGCGATAGCTTAGTGGGCAGACCAACAGACTGCAATGCAGAGGGTCTCGGGTTCGAACCCACCTCGCGCACCTCTGAGTTTCGGAAGTTATATGACTTTTCGAAATTATGTGCGTATTGATTGACAATTGTCGCCTGCTCCGTGCCTCGGAGAGCACGTTAAGCCGTCGGTCCCGGCTGCCATGAACATCTATGGCAGTCGTTATTGGGAGAGAGTCAACACAAAAGATCCCACTGAGTCGAAGTGTCGCCGGTCTGCACTGACTGGCTCCCACATAAGATAGATAAAAAGTTCCATCAAGCAATTTCATAATGTTAAATGGGATACTCAGGATTCAACCGAGTTTGACTCGGTTTTTTTTTCATTTTGAGTCAGAACTAGATCACCATTCGGGAATTTTATTAGTATAGCTATATTTCAGTCAAACCAAGTTCCTTGCCCCTTGTTTTCTCGTTTTCTAAATAGCTACTGCTACTTTAATATTGTTAATTACTGAAAGGTCCAGAGGTCGCGCTACATGTCTTATTAAAAGTTCAAGATGACTATCACTTGTCACGCGGTACACGTCCAGCCTATGCTAGCTCTAAACTTCGCTTGCTGTAGCTCTAAACGCATCCTGCTACTATTTATCACGCCGTTTCTACATAAGATAGATAGATCTCTAAAGTAACCTGCGCGTTACCATTTTAACCAGTAACATTCAAATGAAAGTTAATACAGTTGGGCCTAGTGCGGCGTAAGGCCTTGATATAATAATTCGAGAATCACTCGGTATCGCAACTAAAAACTATCAATCAAGCAATTTCATAATGATAAATGGCATACTCAGGATTCAACCGAGTTTGACTCGGTTTTTTTTCATTTTGAGTCAGAACTAGATCACCATTCGGAAATTTTATTAGTTTAGCTATATTACAGTCAAACCAAGTTCCTTGCCGCTTGTTCTCTCGTTTTCTAAATAGCTACTGCTACTTTAATATCGTTAATTACTGAAAGGTCCAGAGGTCGCGCTACATGTCTTATTAAAAGTTCAAGTTGACTATCACTTGTCACGCGGTACATGTCCAGCCTATGCTAGCTCTAAACTTCGCCTGCCGTAGCTCTAAACGCATCCTGCTACGTACTATTTATCACGCCGTTTCTACATAAGATAGTATTACCTCTAAACTAACCTGCGCGTTACCATTTTAACCAGTAGCATTCAAATGAAAGTTAATACAGTTGGGCCCACAAAATTCTAAAATGTTTGCTGGCAGAACATAGACCTTAGTCAGCGACTCTACGCAACTGAGTACCAAAAAGAAACGTTCGCCTTAAGGGCCTTACTAGTTCTGTACGCCTGTAGGCCTTAATAGCCCATAGAAAGGCAAACAAAAAAAAAGTAATAATATCAGCCCTGTATACTAATCAAGCAATTTCATAATGTTAAATGGCATACCCAGGATTCAACCGAGTTTGACTCGGTTTTTTTCATTTTGAGTCAGAAGTAGATCACCATTCGGGAATTTTGTTAGTTTAGCTATATTACAGTCAAACCAAGTTCCTTGCCGCTTGTTCTCTCGTTTTCTAAATAGCTACTGCTACTTTAATATCGTTAATTATTGAATGGTCCAGAGGTCGCGCTAAATGTCTTATTAAAAGTTCAAGATGAGCTGCGATAGCTCAGTAGGGAGACCAACAGACTGCAATGCAGAGGGTCTCGGGTTCAAACCCACGGCGCGCACCACTGACTTTCGGAAGTTGCAGTCTGTTGGTCTCTCCACTGAGCTATCGCTGCTCTCTGTAGGCCTTAAGAGCCCATAGAAAGGCAAAAAATAGGAATTTATTATGTGACTAAAACAATAGTAGTCACAGACTTTTGGGCATCTTTTACTATCCAAGATACATTACTAGCTTGTGAACAAGAAATAATCTTGGAGTAAACTGTTAACCTCGGCTTGAAAATATATAAAAAAAAGTTATACGTTATTTTATAAATTATTTATTTAAGATTATAGATAATAAGCGGGAATTTATTTTTTTAAAATAATATCATCTAAATGACCACCGTCTCGAATCTGGTATTCTTCTAAACGTATACGGAAATTTTCGAAGACTCTTCGGCAAAGAGACAATGAGATTGAAGAGATCTCTTCTCTAATCGTTGCTTTTAATTGAAGCAATGTTTTTGGCTTGTGAGCGTACACACGATTCTTCAAATATCCCCATAAAAAAAATCTGCTGGCGTCAAATCGGGACTCCTGGGGTGCCAAGGGATGTCGCCTCTCCTTGAAATCAGCTTTTCCGGGAACATTTGCTTAATTACCGGCAGGGACTCGTTAGAGGTGTGGCAAGTGGCTCCGTCTTGCTGCAACCACGTGTTCCGATTGTAGCCAGCAAATTCCTGCAGCTGTGGTGCTAAAAACTCCCGTAACATTTTCACATACTCAGTAGAGTTAACAGTGACGGCACGGCCGCGAAAATCTTCAAAAAAATAGAGCCCGATTATTCCTCTAGCTGAAATTGCTGCCCATACAGTTAACTTTGGCGAACGAAGCGGCCTTTCATGTTTTGTTTTGGGATTTTCGCTGCTCCAATACCTGCAGTTCTGTTTATTAACGAGGCCGTTGAGGTAGAAATGTGCTTCGTCGGAAAACAAAATGTTGTCAAAGTTATTGAAGCGATTCAACATTGTTTCGGCATACGAATTGCGTAAATTTAAATCATTAGGCTTTAATTCCTGCACTAACTGGATCTTGTATGGGTGTAATTTTAAATCTAATTTCAAAATACGGCGTAACGATGTGCGGGATATTCCTAATTTAGCCGAACGTATGCGCGTCGATAAATCTGGTTCGCGTCGAACTGAAGCAGAATCTCTCTGCACGTTCTCTTCACTCCGTGAAATCCGTGGGCCGCCAGTTTGCTTCACATTTAATGTCGATCCCGTCTCCTCAAATTTCCTAACCCATTTCTTAATTAAAACTGCATTTGGACACTGATTTAAGTTGTGTAAATTATACTCAACACGAAACATACGCCTCACAATAATAAGCGAACCATTGTTTAAATAAAAATACTTGAAGCAAAAGGCGCGCTGCGGCCCCGTGAACCGATCCGTTGCAACTCAATTTCCAAGAAACGAGCTAGTGACTAGGCCCTTCCCCGCACCCCGCGCCGCTAGCGTATGCGCGGGAAATTAATACTTGTGTAAAAATTATCCAAAAATAAATGGTGTCCTACATTCAAATAGTTACTCATCAAATGCATTACGACTTTATTCACGTGGTTAGTACCTCCTACAATGTTATCGGATGCACCACCGTACAAGTGCAGTTTTAATACAACCCCTGACTGGTCGGCTAGTGCATAGAACTTCAGATCATACTTTTTTTTTTTGGCTTTCATATATTGCCTAAAGCGTAATCTACCTCTCCATAGCATCATTGATTTATCAATTACAATATTTTTGGTTGGATAATACAAATCTGATATTCTTTTGTTAAAAAAATCTATTACATTTTTAACTTTATCGTAACTTGATGCTGTTTCCCCTACACTAACACATAACATTCTTAAAATAAGTAAAAACCTATTTCTTGCCATCGTCATGGAAAATAGCTAATTAAAAAATACGTCTTTTTCCAATAACCACCAAATCTGTTGAGTTTTATAAAACCCATATGGAAAAGTAAGCCAAAGAACAGTTTCAACTCATCACAAGTTATTGGCTTCCATGATCTGCTTCTACTTTTCTCCGCAGTAGCTAATGACTTCTCGCGTTCCCCGTAATTGTTAGTGCAATCTGTTAGCAACTGAAGTAACTCCTCATTGCATATAGCTTCAAAATAACCAATGGGTGTATTCACGATCTCTTCTTTAAGGCCTGGAGTTTGCGTGAATGGTAGTAGCGGATAGTCACCAGGATTCCCTGGGTTCCAATCACGATCGGGTAAATTAATGGTAGGTACTTCTATGTTCTCCAGTTCCAGCTCTGGTTCTGGTTCCGGTTCAGAGTCGTCAGTTTCCATTTCGTCAATAATATTTTCGCAGAGTATGCCATAGAGCTCAGCATCAGTCAAATGCGAAGTTGGTTCATCTCTTGGAGGAGTTGATTCCAGAGTTACCATAGCTCCTAAAGTCGCTTCTATCCCATGGAATGCCCAATTTGGGTCTTCCCAAGAGCATGATGGCATTGAATTGTCGATGGGATCCATGACCTAAAACGTAAAATAATTTTTTCAAATATCGAAATTATACAAAACTCAATGACAGAAAATCACTACAATGCGTGTAGGTAATTGACAACATATTAGCTGTGTGCTGTGCTGGTACCCTTAGTATGAGTTTGAGAAGTTTGATCGCCACGAGATAGGATTCATCGCTTTACCCGGTTCTCATACATTTCACACCAGTGCCCCAAGGGGCTGACTATCATAAATAGTGTGAATGCATGGGAAGGCGGGCGAAGCGATAAATAATTATACTCCTATCGTGACCAATCAAACCTATCAAACTCGTACTAAGGATAATGGTCTTAATTTTTATTGGGATTTGGGGCTGACTATCATAAATAGTGTGAATGCATGGGAAGGCGGGCGAAGCGATAAATAATTATACTCCTATCGTGACCAATCAAACCTATCAAACTCGTATTAAGGATAATGGTCTTAATTTTTATTGGGATTTGGTACAAGCCTGTACCTAAAAGTCGATATGATTAGGTTACCGACCAAAGTGTTACCAAAAAATAACAAATTCTCTATTTAGTCCATTGAAATGTTAAATTGACCTTGCATTTCTTAAAGCATGCAATTTTATTTTTTAGATGTGTAGGGGGCGTCAATATAAGGTTAACGCCAAACGTGTGGGGTTGCCAGCCTTGTACCACGGCCGCTGTCTTGGACAAAGGGGTTGCAATGGTTTTTACATGCTTAAAATAATTAGAAAAAAAGTTATATGGGACAATAGAATTTCTCTTCTCGAATTTCTGTACATCTTCGCTTATAACTTTTTTGTTTATGGTTCTACGACAAAAGTTACTGGACAAGAGTTGTAGATAATTTAATAAGCAACAAAAAACGTGAACAATGATTATTTATAAGACAAATAGTTTACGAGATAAATCGTAAAAACCATTGCAACCCCTTAGTCCAAGATACCGGCCGTGGGAGAAGGCTGGCTACCCCACACTTTTGGCGTTAACTTTATATTGACCCTCCCTACACATCTAAAAAATAAAATTGCGTCCTTTAAGAAATGCAAGGTAAGGCCTAAAAATGTAACATTTCAATGGACTAATTGTATTTCTAATATTTGTTCTTATTATGTTGCCACAGTTATTTTTCAAGTTGATGAAACGAACTAAGTATCTAACAATGCAACCTCGATATAACGAAACTCAAGGAAATTTTAAAATCTTGAATATTTATAATATTCCATTTTTAAATATTTAATAAATATTAAGTAGTTCGTACAATGATGTTTGTTGTAAGGGTTAGGTACAGTCGGCAGCAAAAGTAGCATAACAGAATAAAAAATGTAAAACAACTGAACTCTCAAAAAACCATAAGTGTTTGACGTGACAAATAAGAAAAATTAATTCAACTTCCAAATGTTCTTCGTGATAAGCTTAACACAACTGTTTCATAAGTAGATAAACGCATCATAGATGTCAAAAATAGATTAACAAATTATAGTTTCAATTCTAATTTCTATATTAACCTCATCCTTAAGCAAATGGTTTCCACTTATAACCAAAGAATGAATGAGAACTAATGAAAAGAAAGTACTGATTTTTAATTTATATAAAGTTAACACATTTTTGTGCCGAAAAAAGCACAATCTCAGGTCAATATTAGCATATGAACATAGGAAATCAACAATGTAAGTAGGTACCTACTTAATGTTTACTTTACTAAGCATCTTACAACAATAACTGTCATACAAACTTTCAATTGAACGTGTCTGAACCTGTCGAAACATAAATCATTATTGTTTAATTAAGTGGGAATTATTAATAAGATAAGATATAAAGGTTGTAATAGAGGTAGGCTAACGCTTTCTATACTTATAACACTTATTATATTCTGCAATTATTCAAAATTCGTTATAAAAAGGATTTGTTAAATATATTAGTAATGTAAAGGCATGTTTTGCATCAGCTCTTATGGACAGTTCTAGATGAGATTTTGGAAAATAACGTTAAATCTAGAAATTCGTTATATTCAGGTTACACTTTAGTAAGGAATAATTAATATTACTTACCATAGATTTAATCGAAGCGAAGCCGGTAAGGATAGCAAATTCTTCGTACGAGCTATCGCGAAAGTGTAATTGACACGAGCCGGGTTCGTCGTAAAAGCAAATCACAAGATCCAATAACACAAGCCGGGATCTTCGTAAGGGCAATCACAAGGTCCAATAACACAAGCCGGGTCACAATTATAATAGGGTCATACACAAAAAGTTAACACAAAAAGGGGCAGAAATAAAAGTTCTCAGAATTAGTGCGAATCAAAATATTTATTACTTAATTATTAATTACCAGTCTTTTGATCATATAAACGGAGATCGATATGTCTTAATTTGCTAAAAATCACAATTTTTATATTTTTAAGGACCACAGAAGAGACTACTTATTCTACAAGATAGACAAAAAGCTGTGATGCAGCGTCAACTAAAATGTATTAAGGTAAACTGATAAAACATATGAATTCACTGCAATTTATCAATTATAAAATTCAAATAAAAAGTGGACGTAATCAGATCAATCGGCAAATAAAAAAATAAAAAAGAATGTCCACAGAGAGGAAAATCAGTTCGGTGGACTTAAAATACAATGATTAAGTTTTGAATTATTATATTATTTCCAAAGCCGAGACGTTTAATATTTCTTAGGATAGCTAATCGAATTTAGATAACGTAATCAAATTAAATAACTAACGACTTCAAAATATTTCCAGAGAACTATCAGAATCGTCTGAATATTTTAAAGGAATTGATATTGTTAGTTTTTTGGATAAAGAGCTTATGGAGCAATCCGATTCATCATCAGACAGTATCCGCTTGAAAGGCCTACATGGTTGCCGATTATATATAATACCACCATCCGGTGTAAGTCTCTCTGAGAAACCGGGTGATATTGATACTGTTGATGCGTCGGGTGATGCTGGTATCTCAGGAGAATTAGGTACAGATAAATATTCCACTTCGGGAGTGTTTGACCCAGAATCTAGAGAAAGCGAGGCCCGAGGCGAATTTATTGTCTTCATTTGGATCTTTATTTCACCTATACCATAATGAGGACAGTGCATATGCGCTGCACAAATCAAACAACTCAAACGCCTTACTTGAAGGACTAAAGGGTTATTGACACTCCATGTCACCTGGTGTATCCCAAGCGTACCCTTGAAAGGACGAGTGATACTCATATCTAAAACATTTTCAACGTCAGAAATAGATGACTCATTAATTTTATAAATCTTAATGCCTTTGCAATTTTTATATAAACATGTCATAAGACTATCTAAATTATAAATATTGTTACCTTTTGCTATAAAATCATCTGCAAGCCTTTTAACACAGCCGCCTACACCATCTGGGGCACCTTTGTCATGGCCCTTCTCACTGTAGTTCCAAGTGAGTGTATCTACTTTAAACACTTTATTCAAATAAGTTGCAATAAGATGGAACATAGATTTATTCCTATATTGAGTTAAAGGTCCATCACTTACAATATACAAGTGATTCAAATTTGGCGATAGTTCTCCGATTTTATGAGCCAAAGCCTGCAAATGAACGCTTATCAAAACGGGGTCATGTCTGAGATTTTCTGTAAGAGTGCAAAATGAAGAATTTTTTACATAATTTTCTGGAGGATCTGATTCCGTGTAATAATAAACACATGTATGTAAGGACAATTGGGCCTTGGATCCACCAAAGTGCGCAGCCTGTATTTCATTACCGTATTTGCAGTTATAATTCTCGGAAAAATCTATGTGCAACAAACCCTGTGTTGGCAGTAACTGTTTCTTTATATTTTGTATTGATTTAAATTGGTGAATCATATTAGCGACATGCTTCATAAAATTAGGTAACATAGAGTTGAATGTGTGGATAAGAGCACCTTTGGTAGTAACTAATCTTTCCTTAACCGTTTTTTTACTGTCTTAGATTGGCCTTTTATTACAATTAATACATTCTTGGTAACCCATTTTTCATAAGAAATTGTATCGTTATCATTGAAATTGGTTGTAAGAATATTTTTACCAATACAATTGGTACAACTTCTCTCTAAACAGATAACTCTTAAAGAATCATCACAACACATATGTTTAATCACATCCGTAGCTGACTTGTATGCGATTATTTGGCTACTGTGGAGCGCTTGAACAATATAATCCATATTGGTATGCATAGCGCAAAGGCAAGTATTTCGAGAACTAACTCTTGGAAATCGAACCCAAAATGGTCTATTTCTGCGAAATGTTTCATAAGAAATTTTCATCCCTGTTTTATTAACAAATTGTTTATGCAAGTTTAACAAAGAATCATTTAGTAAACGTATTTGTTTTTTAACTTTATGCCGTGTAATTGTGTCCTTTTTCCCCGCTGTTAGTCTACTATTCTCATCTTCAGTTAAAAATATCTGTACCGCTTTTCTTATATTTTCACTATTTTTTATTTGTCTCTGGCTACTGATTGCTCTAACTGACGATTTATTCTTCAGTTTACTGTTTAATCTTGACAGTCGCATACGATATCTTGCTAATGCAGAATCCATGTTTGCTATTTTCTTCCTTAAGTACGTATTCTCTGCTTTAAAACGTCGCATGTTGCGATCTCTAACAACTTTACCGACATGAACACGAGAACTTCCCAAACAAGACGGACTTGAAGGTGGAGTGTTACTGATTAAATAATTAGTTGCAGCTTTTCGCTGTTTTTCATTTTCACGCTTTATTTTCGCCTTTTCTCTCCAAACCTTCCTAATATTTCTTTGTTGTCTGGGTGTATAGTCTTTTATAGTCTTAATTCGACCTTCCTCTTTCTTCTTCTTGTATCTTTCCTTGTCCTGTTTTCTTCTTTCTTCAATTTCTGCTTCGCTCATTCTTGCACGAGCCCGCCTCATGCTCAACTTCTTTTGTTCACGACGTCGTTTTTTCTTTTCCTCTTCTGAAAGTTGAGTTTTAGACCTGCTTGCTCGTGGCATATTTACTAAAATAGAAAACAAGCATGCATATAAATAAAACGAAGCAAAATACACAACAACATACAGATAAATGCGCGAGAATGGCTAACATAAACCCAATCTGAGCGTTGAAGTTATTGAATCAATAACAATAAAATACTTAACGGATTTTTAAATTGCAAAACATGAAAATCATTAGTAAATTAAAAGCTTTAACTTAGTATATATATATGTTACCAAAATAATCAGTTTTTAGGTTTGCCATATTAAGACAAAAAAAAAGAGTAAATTTTTAAGACTTTCCTGTGGACATAATCTCTTCTGTGGACATAGTGGTCACAGGAAAGATGTCCACAGAAGAGATCTATTCCAAAAAAGTCACGCAGTAAATAGTTCATTTTGAGGTTAGAAATTGAGCAACATGCTTTTCATTCACGAGTACTAAATGCCCATAAAAAACCAATAGAAATACATTTTTAAATAAAATACTTACCCAATTGTTATTGGAACAGGAAAGAGCACATAATCTTTTACATTTATCTGTGTATTGGAATAAAAAATATATTTTCACACATTCTGAAGGAGAAACAGCAATATGTCAAACGGCGAAATGACAGATATTCAGTGTTGCCAACAGAGGAAAAAAATAACATCGATGCGGTCCAACAAATGAAATTTTTGTATGTTTTAATCGTGTCCACGGTAGAGACTCTAAAACATGTAACCTACATTTTAATTGATTTATTTTAAACAAATAGTAACGATATTTTTTTTAATTATCAAAATTAGCAACTATATTACGTTTCTTTTATTACAAGTAAATAATTTAAGTAAATAGCGTATTGCAACTATTTTTAAACATGTTCCGAACGTTATAACTTCGTTTGAGAACAGTCCACAGGAAGAGACTTTTGTTGATATAATACCATAAAAAATTATTTATATAACGTAATATTTTACAAGATATCATTAAAATGTGTAATAATAAAGGAGCTTTTATGATTAAAACTCTTTCAAATATTCTTCAATTTGCTTTTTAGATAATATATTATTCGAACACTTTTTTTACCATTTTTGTGTTTGACCCTGATATGTAACAACACTGAGGCTCGGTGTGACGAAACTGATATTATTAAGCAAGGTACACAGTGATTATAGAAACATCAAAATTTAAATAAATTTTTAAAGCCAAATTACAATAAAAATCGGTTTATATGACATAATTAGGAACTTTATTTGAAATTCTTGTAAAAATTGCTAAGTACTTAACTACAAGCTTCGGTTCCTAAGAAATATAATGATTCAATCTTTTGAAATACGTATGATGGATGTTGGTGCCTTCATTAGTATTTTAGCCAAGCCCCTGTCTAAAGCAGCTATGTTAGTTTATAAGATAATAGATAAGGTTGAATTAAGGTAGAATATGAATAGTTATTAAGGTTAGGGTATGATGGAGCTGACATGGCCGTGTGTGGCTAAAAGCTCCCAAAGAAAATAAGAATAAAAAAATTAAAAAAAAGTTTCGGTTCCAAATCAAAATTAAACAAAAACGTGACCTTTCACAAAAAAAAACGCAATCTGAATAACATTTTCATAATTATTAATATTATAGTCTCAAATTTTGAATTTCTGATTGATGATTTTTTTATATGGAATAATCGATATTTTGGCACATGCTTTATTTTTCTCTCAAAAGCTTCAAAAATGAAAAGAGAAATATGTGGTATATGTATACCAGAAAATACTATCAT
This sequence comes from Catocala sponsa, assembly GCA_963564715.1. Classification (NCBI taxonomy): domain Eukaryota; kingdom Metazoa; phylum Arthropoda; class Insecta; order Lepidoptera; family Erebidae; genus Catocala; species Catocala sponsa. The sequence goes on along the minus strand of OY751346.1, from coordinate 4,929,057 downwards.
AAAAATTATATTCTTGTGAATATTGCATAACTGCACTCACAAACAAAATTAAATAAAAAAGAAAAGTTAGTATATTTCTTGAATATAATTATAGCAAGTAACGTTTTCAAAATTAATCAATTAACAAATTAAAAAATAACATAAGTCATAATTACTTCTTAAAAATATTTTGGTAACTAGCATTATTAAAAAATAATCAACTTGTTGAACAATGACATTTGTCATAAATAATAAACAACATAATATAAAAAATAGGGCCTTAACAATTTTCTTCTATATACAAATTTTAACCGAGAATAGGTTCACATCACTTGAACTAGCCTTATTGTCCTGACACCAAAATAAATCATGTTTAGGACTAATCCTAAAAGATCTTTCTTGTAACAGATTTAGGTATCGCTTATTGTCAAGATGTAAACGGATGTCTGATAAAATTGTTACCTTATTTTTATTTTTCCCTGATTCAGAGTTACTTGCCTCATTCTTTACGGACTGTCATCAGTTTCTGCGTACACAATTTCATCTTCAGTTTCAGAAGAGGATATAAAAATGTTGTATTCATCTTACCTTTTATGGTTTTATTTCTGTTTTCTTTTCCTTTTCTCTCATTGACCATTGTAGTTATCTTTTTTATTTCATGTCACGTGATTGTTTTCTATATTATATGTATCAGTAGTTCTCAAAATACCTGACGGTCCTGGCGTAGCGTGTATTTTACTGAAACTTTTTTCTTCGACTTCGACGCTCTCACTCTTGTTATAATAACCCTTCTTCCTTTTTGAACATGTCGGTGTCGTAATAGCTGTTGCTTTTTCAATGATGTCTGTGTTTGTAAAATCCTGAGTTGCATTTTTTAACAATACTATGTTTTTTAACGTCAAAACAAGAGCAACTGCCTCGAATTTCGCCACAGAAACAGCTGACGTGTCTATGTTTAATTATCCCGAGCTCCTCAGTAGTTATGATTTGATGAACACTCATTGTTCCAATTAGAGGACACAAATTACTTACAGGATGTCATTCCTTTATAATTTCGACGTCTCTATCTGTCACATAATATAATGTAACAGATGTCTCTTGTTTTACAAGTTTAAAAGCACTTAGAGCATCAGGAACATCTTTACCATATCCTACATACAAATGTAAAGTCCTTTTAAGTACTCCGCCTATACCATCTGCAGCATTTTTGCCATGGGCAGCCTCAAAGTATGACCACGTTGCATGTATGAAACCGAGTTGTTTTGTGAACTTATCAAATAGTGGAGATTTGCCTTTCTGTCGGTACTGGGTTGTTGGGCCATCGGAATGTACGTGCAAAGTATCAATTTCAGGATTATTATATTTAATATGATTCAAAACTGGCATCAAGTGCGCCCAAATAGTAAGTGGACTGTGTTCGTTGTTAGGAGATATTGAGCAAAAGGCTTCTGGATTTTCATTTTTGAGATACATAACACCGGTGTGTAGAGTTATTTGATTACGAGAAGAAGTAAAATGCATAGCCTGTACTTCTAAATTATATTTACATTGACAATTTTCCGAAAAGTCCACTAGAAGAACTGCTTCATTTCCTTTTATATTATCAACACATTCTCGAAATAATCTATGTTGATGTTTCATATTGTAGTAATGTTTTTTAAACCATTTAGCCTCCGCTTGACGTTTTTGTACCAAAACACTTATTTTGTTAGTTAACTACTTCTCTTGTGATTTTTTTCGTTAAAGCCTCAGTCTCTATACCATCTTCATTTTTCTTTTTGTAAGGATCAGTTTTAGTACACCATTGCAACCAAGATACAACTTTATCATTTGTCAAATTTTTTATTTCAATCTTTTTGGTAGTGCATCTTTGGCAATTCCCATACATGCATGGTTTTGATTCTAGGTCACAAGTAATTTCCTTCAATAGTTCTTCAGTGCTATTAGTCTTTAACAGTCCAAGCACACAAAGCTTCTTTATTTTAAATTTTATATTGGCATGACGTACACAGGCACATGTGTCTATACAATTTAGGAGCTAAAACATAAAATGGACGGTATCTGACAAGCGTAGCGTATGAAGCTTTGCCTCTTTCGCTTTTATAGATTCTATACAAGTTCAGAATAGTATCCGTTAGGTATCGAATTTTCATTTTAGTCTTGCCTTTAGTTTTGCTCTCTTTTTTGCCAGCTGTTGGACGGGTTATATCATCACGTAAATAAAAATTGTGAATCTCTCGAATAAATAACTTCCTTTTAGCTGCCGAACATACTCTTCCTTTTAGTCCAATAACTTTTGTTAATTTTGAGGTCATGCGATATTTGTTCGTGGTTGAATTCTTTACAACCTTTTTTAAAACTGCTTTTTCTTGTTTAGTAGAATCTTTGTATACTGAACTGAGAGACTCTGAAAGTACATCAAATTCTGTAGGTGTCGATGTCGATATTTGTTCTAACTGATTTCTGCTGCGAAGTATTTTTTACTTAAGACGATAACTTTGCTTTGTTAGTGCTGTTTGTTTCTTCTCTGATATATTTAATGCGTTTTTACATAGCGTTAATTCTGTTTTTAGTTTAATAGCTCTTAATTTCCATATTTTGGCATTTTTGTTTAAAATAATTACATCTGTTGGCTTTGGTTTATCTATTGAAATACCTTTCTTTTTTTCATAATATCGTCTAGAATACTCTCTCCATATTTGCCTTGTCCTTTTTTTTTGACTTTTGTTTTGATCTGAAATTTTTATTTTAGTAATTTTACTCTCTCTAAATGAGCTTTTCGCATTGTTTCATATTTAATAGGGTCTTGTTTGAGTCTTTCTCTATATTTCTTTTGTCTTTCAGCATTTGACATCGGAGACATTATGGGTTACTAAAAAAACTATCAGTGAGCGTGAAACAAAAATATAATAATATATAATATTATATGTACTTACAAGATAATCGCCGCGAGTAAAAGAAAATAATATTCAACGTGTATTATTACTCTATATGTATATCTTTCTATTATCTCGGGCCAACAATGACCCGAACATTCGGGAGGCATATATGAGGCAAGGAGCTTTATTATTCTTATTCCTGTTTATTAAACAATTATCTAAAAACAATTCATTTATTTCAATTTTATAATTTTATCCAGGTTAAAATAATGTAAAGGGTGTCCAGCGGGAAATTTTCAACTTTAATATTTAATGTAAAAAAAACTACATCGTTTTTCTTCATTTTTATTTTAATAAAATGGAGAACAATAATGCGTATTTTATTTTTTAAACACTATATCGTTTAAATGATGGCCATTTTTCTCTAAACACTCTTGCAGTCGGACCCTTACATTTGCAATTACGCGACGGCAAAGCTCTGGAGTAATGCTTCGAACTTCACGGCGAATATTGTCTTGCAGGGCCTCAATTGTCTGGGGATTGTTATTGTAAACTTGTGATTTGAGGTATCCCCATAAAAAAAAATCGCAAGCCCTGAGGTCGGGCGACCGAGGCGGCCACGGGATGTCTCCGTTCTTGCTGATTAGTTTATTCGGAAAAATTGTCCTTAACTTTTCCATCGACACCCTAGCAGTATGCGGAGTGGCACCGTCTTGCTGAAATCGTGTTCTGTTGTTGTAACCTGAATACAGCTGCAATTGCGGTAACAGAAACTCGTTTATCATACGGCAATACACCGGAGCAGTGACTGTCTCTCCTTGGTTGAAAAAATAAGGGCCAATTACCCCGCTGGCTGAAAGAGCACACCAAACTGTTGTTTTTAAACAATGTAAACGTTTTTGATGGCGTTCTCTAGGGTTATTCGGGCACTAGTATCTCATATTCTGTTTATTAACATATCCATCGATATGAAAATGTGCTTCGTCACTAAACAAAATGTTTCCTAGAGTGGTAGGTGTCCGAAAGCGTTCCAGCATCGTTCTTGCGAAGGTTTCTCGCAAAGGAAAGTCACTTTCGTTGAGGCCCTGAACAATTTTCATTTTGTATGGATATATGCTTAATTTTTTTTTTAAATAACATGCACTGTTGATTTTTTCATTCCTGTAGAGGCCGCCATCTTCCTAATCGATTTACGTGGATTTCGTATAATTTCATTTCGAACTTCAGACACACGTTCGGTCGTTGTTGCTGACGTTGATGGTCCCGGAGGAGTTCTGTTGATCATTGTCCCGTCTTGCCTGAATCTTTGTACCCACGACCAGATAAGTTGCGTGCTCGGCCCATCACTTAGTCGTCGAATATTAAAATGAGTACAAAAACCGCGACGCGCGCGAACCAACGATTCACCGTTCTTCAAGTATTGCTCAACCGCGAACGCGCGGTGCGCTCCCGACCAGTAACTCATGGGGACTAATAAATCCGCAAATCCCGCGCTTTGAATGGTACCCCTCCCCGCTAGTATTTAGATAATTGCAATTTAAAGTTGAAAAATTCCCACTGGAGACCCTTTACTTGTACAATGTAAATTTCCTAAACAATAGACCTAGGGTCGGCAGACTGAAGCACTTAAGTCAAAAAGTCGCACTTTACAGGAACAATAAAAAACGATTTAAAAATACAAAAATAAAATGTAATATTTAGATTAATGTAAATAAGCATCGAGTATAAATACAATTTTTATGTGAGAAAGAATAGTTTTATGGCAACATTAATAGTTTCAGATTTAAGTGACTTATGTTTCTTGGAACAAGATATTAGTATGACTAAGTGTAAAGGTTAACAAATGAAATAGCGTCGTTAACGACGCTATTTAATTTGTTTGACTATTAATAGTAACTAATTAAAAATAAACATAACCACAAATGCCAAAAAAGCCAAATTAATACATCATACATCGATATTTTCTTCTCCCTCTTCCAAAATATCAGGGTTGGTATTACGTATACTATCTAATGTAGGTAAATTAGGTCTTTCTTCTTTTCTTTAGATATGAGTAGCGGTTGCATAGATATAATAGGAATGTTATCTGGTATACTTGAACCTCTTCTTTTGATATTAAAAATGAAAAATGACGAATCTGTACACAATGTGTCCTTATAAGAGATAGTCCCAAATTCTTTTCCATAACGGAGCCACCTTTTTTCTAACCATTTGAATTGGCGACCATCAGTGTCTTTGTTTCTTGCAACCAAAGAACTTTTTAAAAGAGTGGAAAATTCATACAAATCAGAATTTTTCATTTCTATGACCTTGAACTTTTTGCTGCTAGATCGAATCAATTGTATCCAGTCATGTGGATGAAATATTTGTAGTTCAGTTTTCTTCTTTTTCTTTTCTATTATGCCATGATCAGTATCAACTTCTAGGTGACTGTGACCGGGAACCATAAATTTATGGTCAATTGTCTCGATTATTAGAGATTTCTGCAAAAACCATATAAACATTGAACTAACATGGGAATTCCTATTCTGGCCACCACAATTTTTTTTTTTTTTAATTTTATTTTATTTGGCTCACCAACAATTGATTACACCCATACAATTACAAAAATACATATAAAGATCTTATGTTCTAGTGTAACAATCTATTACAGGCAAACACAACATGCTCAAAAAGTGTGATTAAACATAAATACAAAAGTTCTACAGATTACGAGACAAACACATATACAAGTCAAATACTAACTGCTTATGTTTATTAGGTACAAACAAAAATAAAGTAAAGATAAACAATTAAAAAAAAAAAACAATACAAATAACAATACATTCAAAAAATAAGAAATGAAAGAAAAAAAAAACTATCATAATGCGAGACGATTACTTGCACATTCTTTTTTGAGCTTGCACATTGAGTCCACATTCACATCAACAAAATCACTAATGCCATTCAATAATTTACACAGTCGGGGTATAGGAGAGTTTGCGCCCAAGACCGTTCTGCGAAGTGGTGGATATAAGGGAGTTATGGGAGTACGAGGAAGTCTTGCGGGGACACGAAATTTAATGTTAGGGAGCAATTCGGGACAGTCAATTTTATTTTGTAAAAGCTTGCCTAAGAAAACCGTGTCAAGGATGTCTCTTCTATTCTGCAAAGATACCATCATGAAATGTGACAGTCTTTCCTTATAAGATGGTTTCTTCCTTGCTATCCCGGAGGAGTAAGCTAGGTGCCACAAGAAACGTTTTTGAACCCTCTCTAGTCTTAATGTGTGAGTAGCGTAATGCGGTCTCCAAACAGTACTACAGTATTCTAAGGAGCTACGTACGAGGCTGTTGTAAAGGAGAATTTTGGTTTTACTCCGACTAAAATTAGTAACATTCCTGATTACAAATCCAAGCATTCTCGATGACTTTTTGATAACACTCTCGATGTGCGGAACAAAAGTTAGCTTCCTATCGAACAGAATACCCAAATCTCTAACTTGTTCTGCCTCCTGTATAAAACTGTGGCGAATGTGGTAAGTACAAGGAAACAAGTTAGCTTTTCTAGAGAACTTGACATGGTAGCATTTATTGATGTTCAATGTCATGTCGTTTTTGTCGCACCATATAGTTAACTGGTCAATGTCTCTCTGCAGCAGCTCAACATCCTCAGTTGACTCAACTTGTCTGCAAAACTTAAGATCGTCTGCGTACATGTAACAGTCCGAGTAATTTAATGTAATGGGTAAGTCATTGACGAAAAAATTAAAGAGAATAGGCCCGACATGGGATCCTTGGGGCACACCCGATGTGACCCTATAGGATTTCGAGCGATACCCGTTTACGACAACGAAGAAGGAGCGGCTGTCAAGGTAAGATTTTAACCAAGTAAGAAGGGAGCCGGTGATACCATAAGCAGTCATCTTCTCTAAAAGAATATGAGATAATATAAGATTCTAATGGAACGCGATCGAAAGCTCTACTAAAATCTGTATAAATTGCGTCAATTTGTTTCCCGGAGTCAATAGCGCGCGTCAGTGTCTCAGTAAACATGACTAAGTTAGTACATGTGGACCTGGAACCAACGAAACCATGCTGGGCGTTACTTAAGTAAAGTTTCAAATGTGCCTGCAAGTACGGACACACCAGAGATTCAAAAATCTTGGCAAATGTGGACAAGATACTTATAGGTCTATAATTCCCTACATAATCGCATTCGCCACATTTATGAATCGGTACGACCTTTTGCTTCCTTCCAAGCTTTAGGAAATTCACCAGTTGAGAGAGATTTGTTGTATATGAGCAATAACGGGGTTGTTAAAGAAGAGGCGCACATAGCAATAAAATATGAGGGAATTCCGTCTGGACCAGCGCCTTTTCTGCGGTCTAAGGACTTAAGCTTATTGAGAAGGGTGTCGTATTCTATCACAGGGGCCGTCAGTGGCAAGCTATTGGCCAGCAAATTTTGCAAGTATCCCGAGGCTTCTAATTGATGTTTATCGGTTGGAATGGTATACATAGTAGAAAAATACATTGCAAACATTTCTGATATATCGACGCCGTTGGAAGATGAAGTAATACCATCGGACATTGTAAGCGGATAAGAGCTACTACCTCCTCGTTTGTCCTTGATGTAGGACCAAAACCTTTTGGGATTTTTATTTATTTCGGTTTCTACCTCTCTGATATATTTTTTATAGCAAGTGGCAGCAATATCGGAGCAACGTTTGGCTAACAATTTGAGTTCAAGCTCATCTCTCGGATTTTTATAGATTTTGTAGCGTGTTCTTATTTTCTCTTTTTCTCTCATGGCTCTGATTAGATTTTTATTGAACCAGGGTGGGTTCGACTGTTGTTTATGCTTCTTGACGGAACCAAACTTTTTCACGAGATCATTAATATTATCATAGAACAGTTTAACCATGTCATTTAAGTCAGGATTTTCATCAAATAAGGCATTCCAATCAATTTCATCTAAATGTTTACAAATACTATGGTAGTCTAATTTAAAAAAAATAATTCTATCAGTTTCCTTATACGGAAGCCTAAGATCTTTATTGGATTTAAAAGAAATTAAAAGGGGAGGGTGCAAAGGATCGAGGACACTCAAGTGAGTAAGTGCGGGTTGTGTATTACCTGAAGTCAGATTAGTCAACACAAGGTCCAGTATACGTCCCGACTTGTTCTCAACATTATTTAGTTGTGTCAATTTGTTCATATGAGTAAAGTCAGTTAACAAATGCGCTATACCTGGTGCTGTGTAGCCATTATCCAGCCCCTCCACCAAGCTCCAGTTGATGTTACTTAAATTAAAGTCACCCACTATGCATGCCTGCAACTCTGACTGTTCAAACATAACATTACAGGAATCTAAAAAATATTCCAAGGTTGCACGAAGCACAGGCGGCGGCAGATAAATCGCACACAGAGCAATTTGGCGAACAGAGCTAGAGAATGGTACATCAATAGCGACCCACAAGTCCTCACATTGACTTTCCCATTGAGACAAGCGTTTTGAATTGATCTTCTTTAAAACCGCAATTAACACTCCACCCCCATCCTTTTTCCCACCAACCCTATCCCTTCTATAGACCACATATCTGTTATCGAATAGTTCTGAACTCGTAACAGAGTCGTTCAACCATGTTTCCGTCAATACAATGACGTCATAAGTTTCACAGGATAATTGACAATAAAAATTATGGGTTTTAGTGCGCAGACCTCTTACATTCTGATAATATATCCTTAACTCAGTGAATTTTATAACAAAAAGTTTTTAACAAATCGTTGGTAGAAAGTTACAAGCAGAATAAAGACACTAAACTAATTATTTTTTCTAACTAAAATATGTTCTGACTCCGGCCCCTTTCGCATAAATATACGACCACCTCGAACCCATACATACTGGTAACCGATTACTTTAGCTTTAATTCGAGCGGCAGCATGAAGGGCCTTGTTGGATGTAGACAAATGTTCCATGATGTAGACAGGTGCCTTTGGTCCAGTGAATCCCAAGTGTGTGGTATTTAGTTTATTATTGGCATTATATTTATTAAACTTGCTGGTAGCAGCGAGTAATTGGTCACGTGTACGAGGTGAGGCTAATTGTACCACAACGGCTCGTGGACGGGTATTATTGGCATTTTGCTTAGCAACTCTAGTGCAGTGCTTAATGTCCTTGTCTTCGATGCCGCTTCCTACAACTTTGGATATTTGTGACACAATTTCAAAAAGATTCTCAGATTTTTTTTCCGGGATACATTGAATTTCAACGTTGTTTGAGCGTGTGTACTGTTCCAGTTGATTTATGCGTGAGGTCAAGTCGTTGATACAATTTTTCATTTCTAAATTTTCCCTCATTAGTTCCTTCATGCCCTCTCTCGACGCTTGGAACTCTTTTAAAAGTGTTTCATATTGATGGTTCATAAAATTCATAGATTTGTCCATTTTCTCTATTTGCGTTTTTATTGGATGTAATTCTCTGTTTAAAATATTATTCATAGTTTCAGTAATCTTTGATAGTATTTCTGCATGTTCATTCTTCATCGCATCTTGAATAAGCTGCCGTATATCATCTTGCGACAAAGCAATATCAGTGACTGCTTGAGGTGGAGAAGCGAGAGCTTGTCTCTTATTGCCTCTAGTAGTTGATATGTTACGAAGCGGGGTGCTATCAGATTTATTAATTTTAAGGCCCGAATTACGGCATTCCGGACAATTCCAGTCTTTAGGCAACTTATCGCTATTAGTTAGGGACAAACATATGTAGTGATATGATTTGCGACATTTGGTACATAGAGCGAACTTTTCCGTAGCATCATCTTGGTCGCAACATCCCCACAAAATAGAACTTGCTGGCTTATAAGACGGCTTGGCCATAGTAGACTACTGGTGAATATGGTGTCAGTGATACAGTCGAGAATATCCGCTTAGCAATGCGATTGTAAAATGATTGCAAGTGTAGTGATTGTGAGTCGGTCGAGAATATCATCCGTGTAATGCAATTATCTATGGATTTGTTGTTCTTGATGTTGGTAGTACTGGTAATTTGACATTAAGTTGTGCAATCAGCTGATAGTATTCCTTTGTTGTCAAAGCGTAATTAGCAAATAAGAGTTAATTATTTCCGAAATGTAAACAAACTCGGCTAATTTCAAATTAATAACGATATTCAAATTTCTCTCACCAGTGTAAATAATGTGTTTTCGATACAGTTTTCTTCTCTCAAAACACCAAAAGTGTTGCGGTGGAACTAGGTTATGTTGTTCACGTATGTTATCACACTTGTAAGTAACTTTTTAACAGCGAGTAATAATTAATTATCAGGAGCAATTATACGTAAGTGTTTACTGGCCGACTGACTGACGGTACTTACAACACATGTCGGAATAAAAAATAACGTGCTTCGTGTTTACAGGTACGTGATTTTGTAAATGATTATAAATACAAGAGGCTATTTGGTTTGCCCCACGACCTGCAATTGCTTTGTGCCACACATAGCACACAACTTGAGCTCTTTATTGTCATGGACAGTCAGATTAAAGGTCCATAGCTGCCGCTTGTAAAAGGCTACTGATGAACTTAATGCCGGTGTAGGCAAACACTGCTGCAAATCAAAAGTGTACACCTGAAATGTGTCGTCATTTTTGACAGTTGTGTCTGCTTTTTTCATGTCATATGCTTGATCGGCTATCGCTTTATGGTGTTCATGTTGTGATATGAGACTACTTTTTTCTTGGTCTACTACTTTTTCTTGGACATAACTGTATTTGCATCTGAAAATTGTCACATGTGTAACAAGTATCGACTCGAGGTTTCTTAAATGATAGTCCTAATTTGTGAAATTCCTGACTGTAGATTTTGATAGAGGGTGGATTGTCTCTATTTTCACAAATAAGTTTTAGTTTTAGTTCGTACATTTTCTGCATAGTCAAGTGAGATGGTAAATACTTTTTTGAAGTACTCTTTCTAGTGTAATGGCTTTCGTATGCTGGAAAAGACATAATATGTAACTTTATTTCTTGCTGTTTTTCTTCTGAAATCTTATGTTTTGGTACACTTGTGCCACGCATATCATCAGTTAAAGTTCCACCTGTAGAAGATCTTTTCTTTAAAGCCACTGTTTTAATAAAGTTTTCACTTTCGTCTAACGTTTTTAATAAACATGCTCTACAAACAGGTTTACGTTTCCCGTTAATATTGGTGCTATGTTTATATGTCTTCGTACGACATTTTTGTTTCTCTGGATTGATGGCACGCGTTCTCTGTGTAGATTTGTCTTCGATTTCTATTAAAGATGACATATACGCAGATCTCTTACTGTACGTCCCTATTTGCCAATATTCTGTAAATAACGCATGTCTATCGGCAAATGCTATACGTTCCCTACATTTCATTCTGCATGATACTAACTCTTTCATAGTTCGATTGGGTATGAGTTTTCCTTTAAGAGTTTTGTACGCCTGTCCTAAGTTCCGTTTTATTTTCTTCTCCCTTTTTATACTACGTAGACTCTTTTTTGGTGACACTGTCAGTTGCAATGTATCTTCTTCACTGTCTGATGAACTTGATGAACGTAGCATACTCGGTAATAATTCGTAATGTGGATCTTGCAAAGAATCATCACTTGAGAAATCGATCTCTGCTCTGGACATTACATTAATAGTATGACCTGATGATGTCGAAGGTATGGAATCGTCTACAATACTTGCGTTTTCTACAGGTGCGACTTGATCTTCATTTTATAAAAAAAACACATTTTCAATAATTAACAAATCGCAGACTGCCTCCCTGGTCCTGAGGCATAAATTGATGCGGCGGACCGAGAGGTCTCAGGTTCAATTCTCGGGTCAGAAGAAATGTTATTGGTCTTTTGCCATCAGCAAATGCTCAATAGCAGCACGGAGTCTGGTAATAAGGCCGGTAAACGGCAACAGACTCGCCCCCTAATACATGGGACTTTGTAAATCTGGCGAAACGTGGGTGTCTACGTCTTCGGTGTTATAGACGTGAGACTATGTATGCAACAAATTGCAACTAACACATTTAAAAAATAAAACAATTACAAAATAATACTGTACCTTTATTTTTCTGCGGTTGCCTTGTTAATGCCATTTCAACTAATTTCTTTCCTCGTTGGATATCCATCACAATTATTATAATATATAAACACTCGCGACAAACTTACTAGCTTATAGAACAAGCAGTGCACGACTGATTGTGCAAGTAAAGTTAATTTTACAAACACAATTTTGTTCACATCATAAACATACATATTTAAGTACCCACTTTAAAACAATAATTCCTAATAGGTCGTACCTTATAACATAAGTCAAGTTTGTGCTCCAAACCTTTAAGCATAACAATGTGTTCCTTTAAACATAATTCCACTTATGTTTTTTATTCCATCTTGGAATGTTCAAATTGTGTGAGGCTGATAAGGTACACAACTTAGTACGCTAGGAATTACTTGAGTGTGACTTATGTGCTTTAGTCAGATGGCGTATTAAATTATTTGAAGTCCCAGAGACCCAATAAAAATATATCGATTGATTTTGACTTATGTTCTTTAGTCCGCCGACCCTGCAGACTTTAAACCTATCTTCTAATCTAATCTTAACTCTAATGTGTTGCGATATAAGGGAAAAACTAAAAATCTCAATCATCAGGAGCAATATCTTAATTTTGTTTGTTTAAAAATATTTAAGCAAGATATAATCAACTTCGCCATTTTTAGCGCCGCGTGAGATACGTCAATAAATTTTAAAGTATGATAAAATTTAACCTTTAAAATAAACGTAACTTCGTGAACTCAGCTTCACAATTTATCAGTTTCGTTACGTTACGCGGTATAACTCAACTGAGAACAAAACCTGAGAAACTATAATCTCGAAAAATAACTCTGTTGGGACCACTTAATGTATACGCAATAACTCAATATATTTAAGAATATAATACTATTTATAAGTAACCAAAGGTGTGAAATAAATATAAAACCATTATATTTTTACCAAAATAACAGCCGTTTATCACCCTGATATTTTTTTTGTCCCAAATTTGTTCGACACTTTTAACACTCATAAACTTCGACGAAAACAAAATGGCCTCCGTAAATGGTCACTAATGAGAAGCATCAGTGTTGCCAATAAAGTATAATTACTTGCGGTCTGTATCAAACAACTGCGTTCAGAATTAATCACACGTAACTAACCTAGAGTAACTAAACGTTATTATTTTTGGATAATATTAATATTATTTTTTAAATCTTTTAAAGATTCTAAGCAATAAAATGTCTTTCTGTACAAATGCTGGTATCAAAGAGACTTATATGACAACAGTCAAACTTTGATTATAAGTTTAAAAGTCGTAACAATGACTCATTGAATAATTCAAATCGTCATTTGGACATTCAAAAATTGCATAGAGAGGTATTTTTCAACGTTTTTCCCTTTATAATAAAACTAAGATTTAATGCATATTTCATATTATTTTAATAGAAACAACCGTATCTTAGACTAAAGATACAAGTAGAGATGACATAAAATACTTGCCATTATATTTAAATTTTAAATCTAATAATGAAATAATTGGACAAAAAAAGTGCCAAATGTACAATTTTTGTGAGTATGACCCTTTTCTTTTCTAATTTTGTTCTCAATTAATCTGGAACATGTACATATCCAACGCTGTCAAACACCTTCAAATGACCTAATTCTGGTTTGATAACATTCCATAATTCATATGGTGTCTGACGTGAAGAAGTTCTGTTCAATATGTTTTTACCGTCTCAAGCTGCTATATCGAGTTCGCCAACATCTGAGTACTGAAATGCGTATTTTGCTCTGTGAGACTCTCATATTGTCAAAATTAAACTATGCGGATACTGTGTTTGGTCCATGCATATTGAAAAGAACGGAGAAAGTAATCCAGCGTGTACAGAACGCATGTGCTCGATTTTGTTATACCATCCCACCTCGTACACATGTCACCCCATTCCTAAACAGTGGGAACCTTTTGAAGATGACTGCTCGCAGGCACCTTCATCTGGCAACTTTACTTTTTGGCATTGTTCTATACAAAAAACCGGAATATCTGTATACAAAATTAACATGGTCTCGTAATATTAATCAGTACAATACGCGTGCAGCATCTCATCTCTTGGTCACAGCGAGTCACAGAACCACGGCTTTCAGGGGTAGTTTCAAATACGCCGCAACCCATTGCTGGAATGACCTTCCACCGCCTATGCGAAATCTGAAAACATTGCATACATTCCGTAATAAGTTTAAGATGTTTTTAATAAACAAACAAAAATCATTGTAATAATAATTTTACATACCTTTATAACAGCTAAGAACAACAATATGACGTATATATTATATAATAATAATTGTGTAATGCATACTTTGTTAATTTGCGCGTACGCACTTACGCAGCGGCAATGTTTTTTTACGCATCCAGCTCCAGCTCTGTGAGACGCTTTTTTTGACATTCATGACAGACGTAACCGCTACACTCAACTATAAGTGGCGTTCGGAAACACAATCTGTAAGACAATGTTCCTTTGCTTTTTTCTTTTTTTTTCTGTTTTGTGTTTTGTTGTGTAATTTTCACATGCAGTGTTTTGTAGTATATCATATGGTTATATTACACAAATTTTTTATAGACTACTATATATACATGTATATATTTATATACACTTTTATGTATGAATAAATATAGTATAAATAAATATATTGTTTAAGTTTATATTTATTATTTTTATCTCATGTTTTATATGTTTTACTTTTTTATGCATTGATCTATATTAATAAATTATTGTTAGTAGGCCTGCGAGAATACCAGCGTTGCAGTCTATACTGCAACAATAGCTGACGCAGTTGCCTAATTTGATCTCCATGTACCGTTTTCGGGTTAATTGTATTATCTATATTGTTTTTAAAATTATGTATATATGGAGATGCAAATAAAACATTTTTCTTTCTTCTTTCTTTCTTTCATATGTAAACTGCACAGTTCACCGCTTCAGCTCACAGTTCCAGTGGAAAATCTCTTGCATACAACATGGAACGAGCACTTTCTACTATGGTTCTATTTTCTCGTTCTGCTCGCCCATTTTGTTCTGGTGTATATGGAGCAGTTAGCTCATGGACAACCTTTTTGTCCAAATATTCCTTAAAAACTTTGTTTACGTATTCTCTACCATTGTCGGTATGTAATATGTATTACTGTGCATGTATTTATTTGTCACAATACTATTATATTTCTTAAACATTTCCATCACATCACTTTGGTTTTTCATAAAATATACATGCCTGTAACTTGTAACTGCATCTTTGAATAAGACAAAGTATCTCATATCTCGAAATGATGTGTGAGTCATCGGTCCACAGACATCACTGTACACTAAGTCACCAGGTTGTAGTTCTCCTCGTACAGATTTGTGAAATGGAAACCTGCACTGTTTTCCATATGCACATGCCTCGCATACAAAGTCGTTTTTATCATCGTCACTAACTTTCAAACCTGCAACAACATTATTGGCATACATACTCTTAATTTCTTTTATGTTTAGAGTCACTTCACTATTTTTCACTACCACTCACCATATCGATACCTCTGGGTTCAATTGGCATATAAACCATTTTGGCCATATTGAGATATATATCCCATTTTGTTCAGTTTTTTTTTCTCTATCGATCTGTATACTCGAAGTAGCGAAATTCGCGACAAAAATGCTTATACGACCCAAACATTTTTGCTCACAACGTCTTAAAAATACAAATTATCAATGTAAAAGTTTGTCTGACTTTTTTTTAGTTTTGTCAAAATGTATCGACCATACTTTTTATTAATTAGAGGCGTAAGTCTATCGTTAATTGTATATGGTTTTTACGCTATAACGTTTTAAACTTCTTACTACATATAATTTTTGATTCGACGTCGTAAATCCAAAAGTTGGATGCCATATTGGCGTATAAACCATGTTCATTGCAAAGAGATCTTTACGACCAACACATAAAGCACACAACTAAATAACAGAAGTCGCAAAACCAGCGGCGTAGCGACCAACGGTCATCTCTTTTCCTCATATGGGATAGTGTTGAAAGTAAACATAATTAGTTTCGTTATTTCTGAACGTTATAAATATTAATAAGATTGTTGGCCACTAGTGGCGCTTTATATTCACATCCTTTTCTCCTGTTGTCTAATGTCTGTACTCGCTACTCGTACAATAAAAACTATCTTACTTGTATCTAATGCTTAGTTTAGACTCTCGCCTCGCGCTTCGCCTCGTACCTCGCCTTGCAGCTCGCGTCTTGTTGCGAGGTAGCGAGTGCCTGTTTACACTCTCGCGATGCGTTCAGTTTGCGTTGAGCCAGCAACGATGGAAGACGTCGAAATAATAGCGACATCAACTCTAGCCTTAATAAGTATTTACCGATGCTTGACCATCTTAAAAAGAAGGAAATTAAAAAAAATACGTCGTCGAAGAAGATGGTGGATGACATCTATTCATCGAAACAGAACCTTGTGAGTTTCATAATATTTTATGCATCATATGTTTTGGATCCCAAATTATTCGCTCGGCCTGATAGAGTTCCAAGAACTGCAGCGTTTCTTCTTGGGACCAGTCCATTTTTAATTGAAATCAAAAGAACACAACCTGCACGGAAGGGCGCCGTAAACAAACTGAAACGAGAGCGCGAGTGTAAACACTACGCTCGCGTCCCTCGCGAGGCCCTTTGACTCGTGCCTAAAAAACGCCTCCGACGCGAGCGCCATGAGGGGCGAGGCGAGCTACGAGGCGAGCCACGAGCGAGCGTTTACACTGGCGCGCCTAGCCGCTCGCCTCGCAACTCGCGCGAGAGTGTAAACTAGGTATAACCGTTGTGTATAATTAAATTCCATCAGATTATGAGCCCAGACCTATACACTCTTTTTAGAACCGAAGTAAATAGTAAAGTCAATATTTGTAATAAAAATATACCTAATTCGCAATAATTTATTCTCAAAAATGGCGACGAATAACCTACAAATACAAAAGTTAGCCGGCCGGGAGAATTACGCCAAGTGGAAGTTTGCAGTTAGGTCTTACCTGGAACACGAGGATCTTTGGGAATGTGTTGATCCCGGAACTGTAATCGATTCTAAAAAAGACATAAAGGCCAAGTCTAAAATAATTTTATTAGTGGAACCGATAAATTTCGTTCACATTGAAAATGCGAAGTCATCCAAGGAAGTATGGAACAATCTTCAAAGTGATTTCGAAGACTCCGGGCTGTCAAGAAAAGTCGCAGTTTTTTCAGCTTACAGCACAGTGAATGCAGATGATTGGTACATCGATTCAGGTGCCACAATGCACATGACAAGACGTTCAGACTGGATGTATGATTTACAACCACCCCCGATACAAAAAATAATGGCGGCTAACAGTAATGTTGTCTCCGTGCAAAAAATGGGTAAAGTAAAAATTCTAACTATTTCAAGCAAAGATAAGCATCTGATCCAGGTAAAAAATGTTTTATATATTCCTGAACTAAGAGCAAACCTGTTATCAGTCAGTCAACTAACAAAAAATGGCTATAGTGTAGAATTCACTAATACAGGATGTAATATTTATAATTCCAATAAGGTACTTGTAGAAGTTGCAAAATTAAACAATAATATGTATATGCTTAATACTGTGATTGATAAGGCCTATGCTGTTACATGTGATAATAATAAGTTGGATCTTTCTACATGGCACAAAAGAATGGGTCATTTAAACATAGCTGATGTAAAGAGATTAGAAATTTGCACTGAGGGTGTAATTATCACAAACAAAAATGTTGATACTGTTTGTATGCCATGTTGTGAAGCAAAACAAACACGATTACCGTTTCCACATTCTGGTTCGAGAGCTAATGCATTACTAGAGATAGTACATACAGATTTATGTGGTCCGATGGAGACACCATCTGTTGGTGGAGTGAAGTACTTCATAACCTTCATAGATGACTATTCCCGTAAGGTATATGTATATTTCTTATAGAACAAATTGGATATTAAAGAAGTGTTTAAAAAAATTAAAGATGAAGTAAAAAATGAATTAGAAAAGAAAATTAAAATATTAAGAAGCGACAATGGAAAAGTATATGGTAACAAAATATTTTTTGATTTTCTAGCAGCTTCCGGAATCAAACACCAGACCAGCACTCCATACACGCCTGAACAAAACGGGTTAGCTGAACGTATGAACAGGACGCTGGTAGAGCGAGCTAAGTGCATGCTGTTTGAAGCAAAATTGCAGAAAATTTATTGTGCTGAAGCAGTCGCTACTGCAGCTTATCTTATCAATCGATCACCATCACGAGTTTTGGCTGAGGTAACACCATACGAAAGGTGGACTAGTAAGAAACCAAACATTTCTCATTTAAAAATATTTGGTTCTAAGGCCATGACACATATTCCTAAGCAAAATCGTTTAAAATGGGATCGTAAATCACATGTATTGATTTTTGTGGGATATTGTGACAACACAAAAGGATATAGATTGCTTGATCCAATTAACAATAAGGTGGTAATTAGCAGAGATGTCTTATTTATTGAAAACTCGAATAACGACATAAATACTGATATTACACAAGATCCACTACATTCATAGCTTGCTACCGTTCCTTTAAATTATACACAGGAAAGTGATGAAATAATATCTGTTGATGACAGTTCATCAGATCAGACAGTAGATGTCACTTTGTCACCCACAAGTACCGAAACTTCCTTTGACAGTTGTGTTATAAATAATGATGAAACTTATTATCCTAGTACAAGTGATAATGACAGTAATGATAGCTTCGAGAGAAACATCACTTTGAGACCTCGTCGAATACATAATGTACAAGGTAATAATTTCATGTGTGTTCCACAGAGTTAAGATCCACTGACTGTTGAAGAAGCTTTAACAAGTACTAATGCGGAACACTGGAAAAAGGCAATGGACGAGGAGTATCAGTCCCTTTTGGATAACAGTACATGGGAAACTACTACTCTTCCACCTGGCAAACATGCTATTCCATGCAAATGGGTATTCAAGACAAAGACCAATGAAAATAAAGAAGTAGTAAAATACAAGGCACGCCTTTTGGCTAAAGGATGTTCACAAAAACTAGGGATACACTATACAGAAGTTTTTGCACCAGTTGTAAGACATGCTTCTTTGAGATATTTGCTCTATATGTAAAATATAATTTAGACATTTGTCAAATGGATGCAATATCAGCATTCCTTCAGGGAGAAATAGAAGAAGAGATTTATATAATACCACCACCCAATTATGACAATGATGGACAAGTATGTCGACTTAAAAAATCTCTATATGGATTGAAACAGGCTAGCAGGCAGTGGAATAAGAAGCTAAGTCACACATTGAAGGGCATGGGATTATTACAGTCAAAGCTGGATCCCTATATTTATCATAAGATTGTGGACAAAGATAACATGTTTTTTCGAGCTGTATATGTCGATGATTTGGTTATATTTACAAATAATGAAGAATCAAAACATCATATTAAAGGTGAATTACATAAAAAATTTAAGATGAAACATCTTGGAGATGCAAGTTACTGTATTGGCATACATATAGAGAGAGACCGGAAGAAAGGCATTATATATTTAGACCAAATAAAGTATATACAAAAAGTACTACATAAATATGGAATGTCTGATAGTAAACCTGTTACAACTCCAATAGATCCTAATACAAAGCTTCAAGAAAATTCTGATGATTCAAAAATTTTAAAAGACTTACCTTATCAGGAGATAATAGGGTGCTTATTATATATATATCACAAGTCACTAGACCAGATATAAGTTTTGTTATAAACAAGTTAAGCAAATACAATAACAAACCTGATATTACACATTGGACTGCCCTGAAACGAGTCATGCGCTACTTGAAGGGCACTCAAGATTATAGACTAAGTTATAAGCAAAACATATTTGAGACGATGTCTCATGCTTATTGTGATGCAGACTGGACGAGCTCAGTAGATGACCGCCGTTCCTGTACGGGTTACACAATCTTGCTCCAAGGAGGAACAATCAGCTGGAATTCTAGACGTCAATCTACTATTGCGCTATCAACAACCGAAGCCGAGTATGTCTTTATCTTCGTGTGTGCAAGAGGCTTTATGGCTAAAGCAATTACAACAAAGTTTCTGGCCTCAACTGAAAAATAAGACCATGATAATCTACGGCGATAATCAAAGCTCTATTAAACTTGCAGGCTATGATGGGTATCATTTTTGCTGATGCTCTCACCAAAGCCACAACATTTCCAAAACTAGCATATTGTTCTCGCTATATGGGATTATGTTTAAGGGAGGATGTTGAAAGTGAACATAATTAGTTTAGTTATTTCTGAACGTTATAAATATTAATAAGATTGTTGGCCACTAGTGGCGCTTTATATTCACATCCTTTTCTCCTGTTTTCTAATGTCTGTACTCGCTTCTCGTACAATAAAAACTATCTTACTTGTATCTAACCGTTGTGTATAATTTAATTTTCATCAGATAGGTAAATAGAAGAGCGAGATGTATATAATCTCAAAAGATATGACGTTTGTTGTTTACATTACTTTTGATTTGGTTATTATGATGCGAGCGCGTGCATTGAGTGTTTCGTTTACTAGTTTATTCTCGTTTTATTGTTATTAAATATCAATTAAAATAAAGGAGTGGTTAGCTACCAGCTGTGTTTTGTGTAGTATGGACGGAGATACTAAAATAGTACTAGATGATTTACTTCGAAGAAGAGAAGTGCTTGGTGCGTTATACGAAAAACAACGGTTAAAATGTTTGAACACGTGAGTACCTGCTTATACAGTTTAGCTTTAGCGGTAAGAGTTATTGTAGATTTCTGTGTTATGTAGGTAAATAACGAATTACAACTCAATTTTGTTTTAAAATAATAACTAAGTATGGCAATCATTTATGCACTAGCTAATATACCATAATATTATATATGTATATCACTTTATCTTCAATAATTTTTAGTTCTAACTAGCTGACTCGTGCAACTTCGTCTGCTTCACATAAGAGAATTTTCCTAGTTTTTGCACTATTTTTCATTTATGTTCCGCTCCTATTGGTCGTAGCGTGATGTTATATAGCCTATAGCCTTCCTCTATAAATGGGCTATCCAACACTGAAATATTTTTTTAATTTTTCCCCGTAGTTCCTTAGATTAGCGCGTTCAACCAAACAAACAAAATGTGAGTGAAGTCGGCGCGTGAGCGCCCCCGCCTTTTTATAAATGCAGCGGATGGCCGTTTCGCGCGCTAAACAAAAATCAACCGTATAGCCGTACCCATACTGGCGCGGCGAGATTTGGAAGTTTTATTTCATCTATATCTTGTCTGTTTATAAACCGATTCCTATAATTTTTTTTTATAAAATAAATATTAAAGTGTACTTTTTGAATATGGGAGTTTGATAAAGATATATCTATGTTAAATACACTTTAAAGAAATGCCTAACGATTAAACACGTTATTGTGGCTAATTTATAAAAGATAGATATATACTATTGAGGGCTTTTTTGTAGATCTTTTGAAGACCATCATCTTTGTAATACATACTTTTGGTGTATGATCAACGTATGCGAGGATAAGAGCTCGAAAGCGCATTTTCGTCCGACATGCTTCAAATTTATCGTCACTGCTCAGCTCCTATGTATCTTAGCGTTATGTTATATAGCCTATAACCTGCCCAGGAGTATGGACTACAATCGTACCAAGTTTGGTTAAAATCCCTTCAGTAGTTTTTGACCCATGCGTGCATATACACACAGACAGACAGACAAAAAATTTACTGATTGCATTTTTGTCATCAGTATCGATCACCATTCATCCTCCAATATTAATTTTGAATATATATTCAATGTACAGAATTGACCTCTCTACAGTTTTATTATAAGTATAGATAATAGTAGATTCTAATTAGAGCTGTTTACCTACACAGTGGTGCTTACGGTTAATATTATTTAAAATTAATAGCATGCTTTTTAAGCTTAATATAGTTACAGTTATATTAATTTACGCCTGCAATTGATATACCATTTATAATGGACTTGCATATACAACTTAGTATTAATTTGAAATCACCCTTGATGACTTGCAATTAATTGTTTTACACCCTTGCGTCTGAAATATTTACTTTTATTCCTTTAATTGATATGCAACGGATACTTGACTTGGAGTTACGACTCAATATTGTTAAAACACTATTATACTAAATGGTTTATACGCCCTTCAGGTAGGGATCAATCGCAAACATAAATCGTGATGCGAGCACAATGAAACAACGCGTATTGCTATACGAATAAGGTTCAATATTGTATGACATAATTTTATGGTTGCGCGGCGTTGGTAGTACAAGTATCTTAGATACAGATACCGGCAAACATCTTGAACATTAGTCAACGTGGTAGGGGAAAGTTCGCGCACGTACAGTTCCCTGTAAAAATATTGGTCATTCTCAATTCATCATATTTTACTGAATTATTAATATTTAATAATTATTATATCTATAAGATTAAAAGTTAGCGTAATAGGAGGTGTAAGGGAATATATATACCTAGTAAAAAGTTAGTGTAATGGAAGGAGGGAATATATATATACCTAGTAGTAAATAACAAACAGATATACTTTTCTCATAAAATATAATCATCGAAAATCTAAGTAACCATCTCATCATCATCACTATCATCTTCTGGTAAATATGACATCCCTGGTATTAGTTCACTGCTATGTGAACCAGAACTGGTACAAGAGTGTAGGTGCTGACGCTACATTTTATACTTAGCGATTGCGAGCGGCACCCCGCCGCCGCAGTCACGGGTTCGGTACGGCACGGGTGAACACGCGTTGTGTAGTGTAATATAAGTACATATAAACTATGTAATAACCTTCTGATGTTTGTGTAACAAATATACTAAACTTTATGGTTCGAACTGTGTTTACTTTCTATGTCCCGTGACTCACTAAAGTGGTGTACACCCTATAAGAACAATATCAACAGTGGTGACCCGTACCGTAGCCGTACCTATTTCACACATTTTTTTGTTTGTACCTCGTCAAAGTTCACCTACGTAGTGCAGTATCATGGTGTTAAAAGAACAATACAGTGACTTAGCCGCTATCACTATATCTACCAGGATACCTCAGTTTTGGACTGACATGCCCCGCATGTGGTTTTCACAATTCGAAGCGATCATCGGACCCCAGAACCAAGGTGAGAACACCAAATATGACCTTGTACTATCAAAATTGGGAAAAGAAGAATTAAGCCAAGTTACAGACATTATTGATGAACCCCCGGAACAGCAGCGATATACTGTACTGAAAAAGCGATTACTAAAAGTCTTTCAAGAGAGCGCGCAAGCCCAGTTTCACAAACTGGTAAAAGAGATGGATTTAGGCCAACAGCGTCCTTCGCAGTTGTTATCAAAAATGCGAGAACTGCCTAAGAACTCAGGAACGGAAGGAGAAACATTAAGGAACCTGTGGTTGGCCCGGTTACCTGGATGGGTTCGTGCTATTTTAGCCAGAAGCGACGCAGAAACTAAACTAGAAGAGCTTGCCAGTTTAGCGGATAAAATCATGGAAAATTTTAAAAATGGCGAGATTGCAGTGGTTAATACGCCGGCGCCGTCGACTTCGGTAGCCACATAAGTAGACGCAGTCAATTTAGAACTTGTAACACAATTACGAGAGATGTCTATGGAGTTGAAAAACCTAAGAGAAGAAGTGAGTAACATTATTAACCGGCAGATGCATCGCAGATTCAACGGGAGAAATAGTAGCAGTTCACGCGGTCAGTTCGCCGAAAAAAGGCGATCGGGACCATCACCACATCGGTATCGCGCGAATTGGTTGTGCCGTTTTCATTACAAGTTCCGCGATCAGGCCAGGAAATGCGAGTCACCATGTAATTGGAAACCGAAAGCGGAAAACTGATGGCAGTACAGTCTAACGCGGTGGAAGGCTGTACTACAGGGATCTTTGTGCAAATCATCGCTTGTGTGTTACGGACTCGAAAACAGGTATGACCTTTCTAATAGATACGGGAGCTAATGTGTCAGTGGTGCCAGTGAGCAAAGTAAGTTTCAAAAAGTGTTTCGCGAAAGCGTGTGATTACAAACTTTTTGCTGCAAATGATACGCAAATTAACACATACGGTTGTGTAACTTTAGAGTTAAACTTAGGATTACGCCGTAGTTATAAGTGGGATTTTATTATTTGTGATGTAAGTAAGCCAATAATTGGTGCAGATTTCCTGAAAACACACAAGTTAATGGTTGATTCTCACAATAAAAAAATAATAGATAATGTAACCGAGTTGTATACGATAGGGACCGTCATAAATTACAGACACGCATCTATTAAAAGCATACAGGACGACCATCCATTTCGCGACTTATTAGAACAATATGTAGATATAACTAAGCCAATCTCTTTTAAGGAAAAGGTTTCTGTACATTCGGTGAAACATCACATTGAAACGACAGGACCACCTATTTGCGCGCGAGCCAGACCTCTGCCACCAGATAAGTATAAGCTAGTAAAGGAAGAATTTCGTCTCATGCAAGAACTAGGTATATGTCAACCCTCTAGGAGTCAATGGGCTAGCCCACTTCATGTTGTCCCGAAAAAGGACGGCAAAATACGACCGTGTGGTGATTACCGCCGCCTCAATGCCGTGACAAAGCCGGACCGTTACCCGGTACCACGATTACATAATTTCACGTATGTATTACCAAACAAAGTTATATATAGTCGGTTAGATATAAACCGTGCTTATCATTTTATAGAAATTGCAAACGAGGACGTCGAAAAGACAGCAATCATCACCCCATTTGGCCTTTTTGAATTTCCGAGAATGACTTTTGGGCTGAGGAACGCTGCCCAAACCTTTCAAAGGTTCATGGACAACACTGTCTTACAGGGCATAGAAAACATCCGTGACGAAAGTACTGGTAAGTCTTCTCTTTTCTGTTACATAGATGACGTAATAATAGCAAGCGAGAATCCGAAAATAAACAGAGAGCACGTAAGATTAATTTTTGAACGTTTCAATAATTTGGGGATAAGAATAAAGGAGATATGCACCAAACCCATACAACTTCGGCCTCGCATGGACAAAAATAAAACTGTATGTTTTACGAAGAACTATTAGTATTCTATAACCTTGTGTAATTTCAATATGCTATCTAGTTGGGTTTCATATATATAAGGCATCCAAAATGAACAGAATTGCTCCGGTGATACTTTGGCACAAAGCAATTTTTTTTAAATGAATGTTTTAATTATACTTGTTTCTGTCTAAAACCCTAGAATAAGTTTATATTGCTGGTTTACAGAGCTCACTAGGGTAAAACTAGTTACTTAACTGAACTCAGGTAGCCAGTGTTCGCTCTGCAAAGCAAGCGCCCATCAAATAACTATAGTTACTATTCATTTATTGTTAAAGCTTAATTAATAGTCCAAGAAACAAAGGCTAAAGTAAACAATAGTATATTTTGGTATTAGTTTATTAGTCTCCAACCACTACATTACGTTCATTATGACTAAACATACTGTCGATGTGTGGTGCAGAAGGTGCTACATTATTTTGAAACCTTGTCCAACATAAATACCATATGATGGACATTATATATGTGCACAGCAGCCTACTATTCTTCCGCCTACTATACAGTTACAGTAATGCTGTTATCAATTAAAATGTACACATAGTATAGTTTACGGCTTACGTGCCTGGATTGTATTTTGCCTCTTAAAATCCAGGCATTTGTACTTTATAGCTCTCTCATAACATTGTCACATAACGAATGATAAATGACAATGAAGATCGAGTGCCCAACGAAAAGTGTTGCCACTACCACATATTGAATAATGCCATTACATTGAATTGGTCAATCTATTGATTAGTAAAATAAATCACAACATTAATAAATTGATTCTTTTACATCCCTGTTTAATCCGCATAATATGTGGAGTTTTTACTAACACAAGTGATAACTTGTGTTAGTAAAAACTTAATTTAATATAAATTATAATGTTTCGTAATAATTTCACTTCTTATAAGAAATACCTTTTGTTCAACACTGGCAATGTTGTCCCAAGCCACAATGGTTTACTGAATCAATAAAATGTAAAAAAAATTAAATCCTTTTTCCCGCTAGGTTCGGTTAAAGAAAACGATGGCGAGAAATAAAATATTATGAGACATTTTTACAATAAATTATATTCTTGTCCACTAAGGCCGTAATTTGCATACCTCCTTTAAGTAAATGTGTATTCAATAGTAGCGAAATAGAATTTTTAGGATATATGGTCACGCCGGAAGGTATCAGCCCAACACATGATAAGATAAAGGTAATTTCTGATTTCCCGAAGCCAGAAACAGTTGAGCAACTTCGACGTTTCGGCGGTATGGTAAATTTTTTTAGAGTACATTTACCCAAAGCGGCCGAGTATCACGCTCATTTAAATAAGTTTTTCCATAACTCTAAGAAAAAAGATAGTACAAAGATCGAATGGGATAGAGAAGCAGAAAAAGCGTTTCAAAAGTGTAAGGAATGCCTACAAAGCGCCGTCACACTATCGCATCCAGTTTCTGCAGCTCCATTATCACTAATGACAGACGAATCCAACACTTGCGTAGGCGCAGTGTTACAGCAGAGAGTCAATGGAGTTTGGCAACCGCTTGGTTATTTTTCCAAAGCCTTATCTAATACTAAAAAAAAGTATAGCACATACGATCGCGAATTGCTAGCTGTGTACATGGCCATAATACATTTTAGAAATATGATCGAGGGACGCCCAATAACGGTATTCACCGATCATAGGCCCTTAACGTTCGCTTTATCTAAGGTGGGATCAGACAAAGAAACACCTAGAAGAATTAGACAACTAATGTACATATGTGAGTATACAAACGACATACAATACGTTAGCGGTTCTAAATACCCCGTAGCAGATTGCTTATCACGCATTGAGACCATTGTTTGCCCAACGTCCATAGATTATTTCTCGGGATAATGCGGGATCACAGGATTCGGACAGCGTAGTGCAAAGAATAGTGGAAAAGATGAATAGTGTTTTAACGGCCAGAATCTGTGCTTTTGAAGAGAAAATTATGGAAGAATTTACATCTACAGTGACCATTCTGGCGTTAGAAAACACAAAACTTAGACAAGAACTGAAAGAATATAGTATTAAATGTGATTTGTATGAAAAGCAAATTACGATGTTCACTGAACGGCAAGTAGTAAAAGGTAACCCGGAACAAATCAAAACAAGCTCTGAACCTAGGACACTAACAATTCAACGGTTCTTTTACACTCCCACTCCAGCCACAACATCAAGCATGAACATAATCATGTGCTTCGCACGATTGTTCGCTGATGTTGTGGCTGGAGTGGGAGTGTAAGAGAACCGTTGAAAACGGGTTCTAGTTATATAAATCCTTTACGGTGGAGTCTACCGAGCATCATATATGACGTCATAAAGGTTTTATATAAAAGCTGTGCACGTGAAAGAGTTAATCATGACGCCTGGAAGTCTTCAGCATAAAGGTAAAAAAAGATACGGTTCTTTACAAAAAGCATATAGTTTAGCTTGGAGACAATTAAGTGCTGCAGAAAAATCTCAATACAGAAGTTACAATCAATGGAGAGTGAGTGATGCAGGCAGAGCAGTTAATCGACAGTTTGATCAAAATTGGGAAAAACAAAATAGAGCCAATATCACCGATACCAGACGTGACACCGAACTCGCAGCCGCAGCCGGACCCTCAAGAATTATTGATTTTGACTCCGAAGACTTTGAGTTGGACAATTTATTTAACAGCGATTTGGGTGATATTGACGAACTTATTAATATGGCAGATATACAAAATAATATGCCTTCGATGCCGTCGTCCTCGTCTGTCGCTGCGGGAGGTAGTAATCAGGAGCCTATGGATACCTCAGGATTGGGATCCAATTCTGGAGGAGCGGGAAGAAGCGCAACTGCTGCTACGTCCCAGGGTTTAGCAGTAATTATGCCAAATCCAAGATTAAAAGTGATACACATGAATTTTTCAAAAAATGGTATCATTATACATATGGTTATGCACATACCCAATTGGAAGGAACACAGTTAACAAGTTAACGTTAACTCCATATGCATATTATCCAGTAGATTGGGTACCATGGTATTTATCACCTCAAGAATTTACAAGTTTACCATTTAATTCGAAGATTGTAAATGTTAAATGTGATATACATTTAGTTGGAACAAGAACAGCATTTGATCATGGTACAACTTTATCAGGAACAGCAACTACAGAATATGTACCTATTGTAAAATGGTGTGTTGGTATGAATAACAAAATTTATTTAGAAAATCGTCCATTAAAGTCAGAATCAACAGAACCCATGAAACCAACGGGAGTAAAAGATAAATCTTTAAGTGATCAGTTTAATACTATGTATAAACCAGGTGGTTCACAAGAAATACCTAGACATCTTAATTGGTATGCAGGTATTATATATAATAAAACAGACTCAGAATATGATGGATTACCTACGATAACAAATTATCGTATTGACAAAGTATTAAAAACTGGATTTGCTAATAAATGTATGCATGAAGCTATTGTAAATTATTCATACCAACCAACAAATAGATATATAAAACCTACAAAAAAAGTAGTCGTGCCAATGTATAATAAGAACGACGGATTTAACGATGACGTTTCTTACAAACAAGTTTTATATAAACATCAAGTCCCGCATGTTCTAAAACTAACAGCTAACGAGGCCACGAGAGGCACCATTAAGGCGAACCAAAATTTAAATGCTACATCATACGATTATGTGAACAGAACACCATATAATTATTATCAATCTGTTGAAGGTTATACATATTTGCATGTGCATTCTGGTGAACATTCGTCATTCCGTAATCAACCTCAGGTGCATTTAGGTCTGTTAGCTACACCTGCATTAAATCCTGCTACTGAATCGAGTAATTTTTTAAATAGTTCTGTATATACAGTGAGTTATACAAGTTGTGATGTCGAATTTGATATGGATTCTATGTGTTCATCTGGTGACCCATATGATTGGCGAGAAGATGTTAAATTCTTTATTAATAAAGAAAAGGGATTTCAGGGATATGGTGCACAAATATTTGGTGTGGCAGCTACTACTACTGGTCGTGTCGAGTAACGCCGAATCAATAGAAACACAGGAAGTATTACAGGACACAGAGTTTCTCCCAACGAGATTCGAACTCATTCACAAAGAGGACGGCACGAAAATATTTCAGCAGGTCGACGCCTCAGATCCCCCCCTCACGAACAACGAGGAATATACGGACTGGCAAAGCGACTCCGCAATGTCAATGTCAGAAACATTGATGTTGGACATGGGGAACGAAACATACCAGAAGTGCCAATATCGTGCGAATCAGACCCAGATATCGACCTCTACAGTTACGAAAATATCGATGGATTCGAATCGACTTAATTTTAATGTTGAATTTCAAAATTGTATTTTAAGGGAATTATGGGTTAATAAAATACCAACTATAAATGTTCAACATACTAGACGTAGTTTTCAATCAATTTATAATAATAAAATCGTAATCCTAATAAAAATTTGAAATATAGAGGTGATTGTTTATATTATTCTAGAAATACTGTAACAAAAGTACCTAATGATTGTTATTGGAAAATTCATCCTTTAGATTCAAAAACTGAAAAGAAAGATTGGGAACTTTATCGTTTTTAGCATCAACAAGGACCTGATATATTATATTTGTTTGATAATGTACTTTACGATGAAAAATTATATGATGATAATATTAATAGACTTTGGTATTTAATAGCTTATCTAAAAGTAATTGCTCAATTAGTGGAAAATCCCATGGACATAGTTATATTAACAAAAGAACGCAATTTGTATCGTAAATTATATAATCAATTAAATACAAGAATAGTTGTTCTAGAACAATTAATTAGTCACGTTCTAACGAACAAAGGAACTATTGTTGATAACAATGTTTACGTAAACTCGAAACCTATTATTAATCGAGTTACATTGTTTGATACTGATAGTGCCAGTACTAACAGTGGAAATGTTATTGTTTCTAATTTAGATAAGGAAAATGATGTTGAAATAAAAGATGATAAAAATATATTAATAAAACCTCTATTGTCGTTTAATTATATCCTTCTCCCAATCTTCAAAGATGAAATTATTCTTACTTAATATATTATATTTAAAAAACAAATAAAATATTGCAGATGGATGAGGTTTCTTTGTTAAATACTTTAAAAAAGACGCCTGTCTCCAATGATATTTCCATACTCTGCTCGTAAATGTAGTATCTTCAGGTATTAAATCTTTGCAGGTGTTCGTAAAATACAAGCGTCACCTTCATATTTTATACGAGCAGAGCATGTATCACCGCCAAATAGTCATTTTAATATCTCTTCTGAACCCGGTTCAAAATTTGGTTCATTCCACAATAATATGCGACGTTGTAATGCGTCTTGTAATGGAAAACGGTCATACTTATTAAAATTACCTATTTGACCGAAGTTTATACAACTATGATTTAAACAATCAAAAAAGAAATTTTACCGCTGCATGATGGGCCGATTATACAAATACAATTTTTTTTGGGTACTTTCTTATCAACTAAATAATATAGATTTTTAAGAAAATTACAAATAGATGATAAATCTTCTTCAAATTGAAATTTTAAAAGTTCTTCTAAACATCTAACACTATCAGCAGAATCATAATAATATTCGGATACAGTATTCCATGGTGCTACATAAATCAACTTATTAATACTAATTAATCGAGTTTTTAAAAACAATTCTCGATATGTCATATCAACAATTCTTTGTTGAATATTATGAAAACATATATTTAAAATTGGCTTATTTTAGGTAAATATTTATATGGTCCATTTATCCAATGACCTGTATATAAAATATTCTTCATGGGAGTTATTACAAATGAGTCTAGCCCCTTCTCCAGTTTGTTGCGGCTTTCTTTTCGGTTTTTACCCCTTCAGCATTGATATGTCCTGGGTTATCTGTTTGCGTAGTTCCATGATCAGTTTGTATGCACGAGAGTCCGGACCAGAGATCACTGCTAAACAATTGAACGTTCTGTTACGAATCCGTATTGTACCCTAATTCCCTTACCTAGTCCAAAATCCCCTATACTCGACAGAAACCCCTGCCAATGCCTAAAAGTCCCGTGTCAGCACTTTTGCCTTCATCATAAGCGCAGTGCTAACGAACATCAGTCTGTGCACATCTCCCGTCGCGAACGCAACTTACTATTCCTAAGTGTGCCAGATACATTTCTATATCATTGTACCATATCTTTATTTTGCTATTTCTATTTTATATTCCAAGTGTTTAATAAACTTCATTTAGCCAGTTAAAATTTCTTTTTTTAAAAACACTCCGCCACGGTGCCGTGTAACATTTGGTGGCAGCGTTAAGGGATTAAAAAGTTGAAATCCCCGGTTTCGCCTCTGTTCCGTCATACTCGTTACCGAATCTAGAACTTTCTACTATATCACGCGGCACCGAAGTGCAGTCAAAGACATTAACGGCTAAGAAACTCGCGACATCGTTTCCCGAGTTCCCGAGTTCCCGAGTTCCTGAGCTCCTGAGTTCCTGAGTTCCAGAGACCCTGGTTCCTTATAAGGAATCCACCGGTTCTTCACGAGGTGACCATGATCATACTTCTCGTCACCATCGCCAGCATCCTGTAAGTGACATCATTCCAATATTAAGTGAAGTGCGATAATACAAAGACGTCATTCAATTCCAAAGTTACAAAGTGTCGCAGTGTTTAAGCGCTACAGTGCTGCGCGTAGTTAAAACAATTCTCTGAATTTCCTATCAACGTCCGGCGTCTAACAAGTAGTCAACCGAGAACATACTATATCTTCACGACCGCAATCTGCGAGAGACTTTACAGAACTCTATTTGCGCCATACTATAAGTGTTTTTTTTTTTTTTTTTAATTTTTACATTTTTCTTGTCTTGCTTGTGTGTTTAGGTTGCATTTATTTTGTGCTAACTACAGACATATATTATAATGACTACCAAGAAGGAGGAAACTGTCATATCAGTCGACATCAACGTTTTATTCAAATTCATAAAACCCTTTGATGGGTCTAGAGATAAATTAAATTCGTTCATACACAATTGCGAAAACGCATACAAATTAGCTTCTCCAACACAGAAACCCATTCTATTAAATTTTATATTATGCCGACTCGAAGGCAAGGCTGAATCCGCTGCTTCCATAAAAGAATTCGAAAACTGGGAACAACTAAATACATTCTTACAATCCCAGTTTGGCGAAAAGAAACACTATGCCCATTTGCTTAGCGAATTACAGGAAACCCACCAGCTAGTGGGAGAGTCCGTCAGTCAATATTCAATCAAAATCGAAACTTGCTTAGCTCAAATATTAACAGAAATCACATTGTCCAACAAAAAGAAAACACAGCTATCGGGGAAAACTTCCGCAATGGAAGACCTCGCCTTACATTCATTCCTTATGGGTCTTTTACCCAAACTAAGTAACCTTGTTCGCATGAAAAACCCAATTTCCTTAAACGAGGCCATTAACTATGCTATTTCAGAGGAGAAAATACAAACATTGCTCTCTAAGAGGTATCCTTATCAAAATCGATCTAGTCCAAAACCCAGTACCTCTCAGGATCGCCCAAGACCAATGGTTCATAACCTTGGGCAGACGCCAAACTCTGTGCCCACGTGCCGCTATTGCAAGAACATAGGGCACACTATCGAAGTGTGTAGGAAACGTGAATTCAACAATAATAGGGCCAAAATCAACACCTTTTCTCAACGTCCTAATCCAAACAATATCCGCCCTTCTCAACGCCCGAATTTCCAAGGCAGAGTTAATTACACAACTCACGAAGACACATTCGTTGGCCATGATACAGTGGACCAGCATTTAAACGAATAGAGGGCTCACGACGGTGTCTCGTGAGACCCCAATACTATAATCCTACCAACAACATTTCCAAAGACACCCATCTCAAATCCACTGCGTCCACTATATCCCGAGTTACGCGCCAGGGTAACCAGCCCCAAAAAGCAACCTCGTTTACTACACCAGATAAGACGTATGCATCCGCAACGTCTTATAAACCCACTGTATCTACTAAACCTACTAAATCAAGAGTTACACCACAGGGTAACCAGCCCCAAAAGGGAAACTCAATCTCTGTATCCACTGTATCCACTGAATCCACTATATCTTATAAACCCACTGTATCTACTAAACCTATTAAATCAAGAGTTACACCACAGGGTAACCAGCCCCAAAAGGGAAACTCAATCTCTGTATCCACTGTATCCACTGAATCCACTGTATCTCATAAACCCACTGTATCCACTGAATCCACTGTATCTCATAAACCCACTGTATCCACTGAATCCACTGTATCTCCTAAATCTACTATATCCAAAGCTACACCACAGGGTAACCAGCCCCAAAAAGGAAACCCAATCTCTGCATCCGCTGTATCTTCTGCATCCCATAAAGCCTCTGCTCCCACTAACTCCACTCAGTCCAAACCCTCTATTACCACTGTGCCTCCTAAATCCACTGCCTCTACCAAATCCTCTACATTCCCAGAGCCCTTTGTGCCTTCTAGACCATCTGTACCTACAGAAACCAATTCTGCCAAATCCTCTAAACTCAACCTGACTCCTAAATCTACTAGTACCTGTCCTGAAACAAGAAACAAAATATACGAAATTAGTGCTAACCCTTCAAAACGATATCTACCTCACGTAAATATTAGAACTCAAGTCAACAGCCGTGACCTTTCCTTTTTAGTTGACACCGGTTCCTGTGTCAGTCTTATAAAACGAACATCAATGAACACAATGCTCGCCTTACAAAACCAAACCATCAAACTCAAAGGCATTAATACCAGTGACGAAACTGTAGAAACAATAGGTCATTTTCAATTACAATTATTCGCAAATATCAAGTCACACCTCACTTACCAGTTTCATGTAATCGAGGAAATCGATTTAAACTATGATGGTATTATTGGTACCGATCTTCTTAACGACCTAGACGGTATCGTCGATTACAATTCCGGTATATTACAAATTAAACACTTTACAGTTAGACTGAAATACTACGAAATAGTTTACAAAATACCACCCCGTACTGAAACAATAATAGAATGCACCGTTACCAACCTCGAGTACCGTGAAGGACTCATACTAGACCAACATATATCCGACTCCCTTCTAGTTGCAAATAGCATTGTTACTGTAAAAGATAACAACAGAGTAAACGTTTCCATACTAAATACATCCGAAGACACGGTAACTATAAACTCTGATATCAAAATAAATATCCAACCATTTAATATCAATTCCTCCTATATCTATGACTCTGTCCCACACACTTCCAAATCCTTTAGCACTCGCAGAGACCAAGTTCTTAAAATGTTAAGGATAGAACATTTAAATAATGAAGAAAAGTCTCAACTCCTAGAAATATGTTCCCAATATTCCGATATATTCCAATTGCCTGACGAAAAACTAACTACCACTGATTTGCTGAAACACGAGATAAATACATCCTCCTCAGAACCTATAAATGTCAAATCCTATAGATTTCCAGAGATCCACAAAAAAGAAGTAGAAACACAGATCTCTAAAATGCTTTCCCAAGACATTATAAAACCCTCTGTTTCACCCTGGTCGTTTCCTATATGGATAGTCCCAAAGAAAAACGATTCTTCTGGTCAAAAGAAGTGGCGTATAGTCATTGACTATAGAAAACTTAACGACATTACTATTGGAGAAAGTTACCCCATTCCTCAAATAAACGAGATACTAGACCAACTAGGCCAAAGTAAATACTTTTCTACACTTGATCTATTTTCGGGCTTTCATCAAATTACCATTTCAGATAAAGACACTTCAAAAACTGCTTTCACTGTGCCCCAGGGCCATTTTGAATTTAAACGTATGCCATTCGGGCTAAAAAACGCCCCTGCTACATTTCAACGCCTTATGAACACGGCCCTAGCCGGTCTTCAAGGCATTCACTGCTATGTTTATTTAGACGACATTGTTATTTATAGTCACAGCTTAATATCACATTGTGATAAATTATCAGAGATCTTTGACAGGTTACGCAAACATAACCTAAAGCTTCAACCCGACAAATGCGAATTTCTCCGCAAGGAAGTCGCCTATCTCGGGCATATTATAAGTGATGAGGGAGTAAGTCCAAACCCCGAAAAAATCAAAGCAGTTACTCATTTTCCAACCCCTAAGTGTCCGAAAGACGTAAAATCATTTTTAGGGCTCGTATCCTATTATAGACGTTTCATACCCGAGTTTTCAAAAATAGCCAAACCCTTAACCTCTTTATTAAAGAAAGACGTTATTTTCAACTGGTCTAATGAACACCAGCTATCTTTCGACGATCTGAAAGAAAAGCTCGTAACTGCCCCTGTCCTCATATATCCTAACTTTGCTGAAGCCCTATCGCCGATATGGAAAGGGCCATACAAAGTTATAAAAGTAAACGGCAGGAATACTTTGACTCTTCTCATAAATAGGAGACACATTACTCATCACTATGATGAAGTAAAGCTAGCGCCCAGATCAAATGCCAAAGAGTAAGACTAATATGCACACTCTATTCCTTTACAGCAACCCTTCAACGGGCCAAGAATTCGTCAAACCCCTAACAAACAGTTCAGGAATATATTTTGAAAATAATAACGCACTAGATAACATAGAATGTTTCAATCTCTTTCAACCCCTAATCACTCGTTATGACGATTTATATCGTAATAGCGAAACTATTCTTTACCACATCCCTCACCAATCAAAGAGAAACGCAATTTTAGGTTTTGTAGGAACCATATCCAAAAAACTATTCGGTACTATGGACGAAGATGACGCTATCCGATATAACAATGCTATCCAGGAAGTCGAATCAGATCAAAAGAAACTAGCCTCACTAGTAGAACAAAACATCCTTATTACCACATCAACGTTTAAATCCTTTAATGACACCATCTATTCTATAAAACAAAATGAACACGAACTAAACGTTGCTATCGACGCCCTATATATAGATGTTAAAAATTTAACCTATATTTCCAAAGAATTAGGAATAAGATCACGCATCCTTGAACTAACTTCAATGATAGAAAATAGCCTTTTAACTTTATCCTTCAAGGTCGAAGACATTATAAACTCAATAATGTTTAGCAAATCTAATATACTTTTTATCCTTCCATTTTGACTCCTAAAGAACTCTATACCGAATTAATTAATAATTACCGATTCATACCGAACTCCAAACGGCTTCCAGTTCTCTTAAGCTTAAATAACATACAAACAATAATAAACATGTCCTCTTTGTCATGTTATCAAAATGATAACAGAAT
Source organism: Catocala sponsa (assembly GCA_963564715.1). Classification (NCBI taxonomy): domain Eukaryota; kingdom Metazoa; phylum Arthropoda; class Insecta; order Lepidoptera; family Erebidae; genus Catocala; species Catocala sponsa. The sequence goes on along the minus strand of OY751346.1, from coordinate 4,892,681 downwards.
AGTATTTGTCCTAAACATACCATTAGCAAACCCAGTTAGCTTTTACTTATACCATAACTTACCTTGTCCAGCGCCCTATGAACCTCACAACCCCGTGTCTTATACCACTATCATCCCTTCTTCTAAATATTTAGGCATAAGCAAAGACAAATCCACGTATTGTAAACTGGATAACTTGAACGATTGTAAAATAATTAGTGATAACCATTACCTTTGTAATACACCAATATCTTATTCTTCAGTTGCAACCCCTTCTTGTGAAACCGAAATTATCAGTAAAGTACTTACTGAAATACCTGAATTGTGTAATACTAAATTCTTCACTGGCAATGTAAATATTTGGCAACAACTACAAAACAACAAGTGGTTGTTTGTTATGTCTGAAAAAACTAAATTAAGCATATAATGTAATGCATCAATTGTCGAAATAGACATAAGCGGTAGTGGAATATTGTACTTACCCCCAAGTTTTGTCGCTTATTGTAAAGACACACGATTAGTTTCTAAGAATAATGTAAATATACTTCTAAAACCTTTAAAAAGTAAGTTAAGCATACTCAATGACTCTTGCTGTAATTTATCAAAATATACTAGCATTGTATCAAATTTACCTCCTGTTAACTTGAAAAACGTTAATTTAGACTCTATTGCATTTGAAAACCCTAAATTGTTAAAAGAACTAAATAAAATAATAGAAAAGCCTCATATTGTCTTATATGAAACATATTATACTATTATTACTATTGTAATCCTATTTTTAGTCTTAAGTTACATTATGTTCAAAATATGTAAGAAATTTGGCATACTTAAGAAAATAATTTATTCCAACACTCCTAGGAATCCAAATACTGAACCCGAAAACGAAGAAGTCGAACTTCCTAATTTAACAGCTCCTTCTCTCCGCATTGGTTAAATCCTTGTTAAATATTCTTTTCCCGTAAACTTCATTCTAAAACATGTAGTTTACTCTTAATCGGGGGGCTGTTACGAATCCGTATTGTAGCCTAATTCCCTTACCTAGTCCAAAATCCCCTATACTCGACAGAAACCCCTGCCAATGCCTAAAAGTCCCGTGTCAGCACTTTTGCCTTCATCATAAGCGCAGTACTAACGAACATCAGTCTGTGCACATCTCCCGTCGCGAACGCAACTTACTATTCCTAAGTGTGCCAGATACATTTCTATATCATTGTACCATATCTTTATTTTGCTATTTCTATTTTATATTCCAAGTGTTTAATAAACTTCATTTAGCCAGTTAAAATTTCTTTTTTTAAAAACACTCCGCCACGGTGCCGTGTAACAGTTCGCTTCGTCATGTGTCATTTACATACAATAGGAATTCTTTCATTATTTTCGTTATTGCTTGACCCACTTGATATAGCTTCATATTTTTGCTTTTTAACGCATCGTTGTTTATTTTCGTCAGCCATGGTTTTATCACTGGAACTGTCACGTCTGACTGCCACGAGGTTTCTAACCATACGTAAATAGGATGTTTCTTCATCATCATTATTTGCTTCTTCTTGGTGTTCATCAGTTGTTTTCCTTTTTTTTGTTTCGGAGGTGCTGGTTCTACATCCAGTACATACTGGGTATTCTGCTGTTCCTGAAAATTGTCCGTCGTTTCCTCCTGATTTTCGTTCAAGGCCACAATCTGAACACAATCGTCGTTTTCTTCGTAAGTATTTTTCGATTGGTTGTTGTCCATCTTTGAATATTAAAAATTCTTTTAACGCGTCAATTTTGGTTACTCAATGAGTTGTTTCCTCAACAGAATCGCTACACTGAATGGCTGGCATACTCCACCGTAAAGGATTTATATAACTAGAACCCGTTTTCAACGGTTCTTTTACACTCCCACTCCAAGCCATTTAGCCAAGAGTCATCGATAGGCAGCAAAAGTGACAACATCGTGCCGCCCGCGTCGCCCGCGCTCGCGTCCGCAGCCGCAATGCCAGCGCTCGAGGCGCTTAGGCCCGTGCGGCCGCCGGCGCCGGTTACATATGCGGCGATGGCCAGGAAAACGGCGGCAAACGACAGCGGTGAAAATACTTGGATTGAAGTTAAAAGACGGAATCCAATAAAGAAAGGTGGTAGCAGGTCGGTGAAGACTTTAAAGGCAGTTGAACGAAGGAAGTACCTTCATGTCTGGAGGTTAGATAAATGCACGACGGAGGATAATTTAAAGGAGTATCTTCAGAAAATACTAGGTAATGATACCGAAATATTTATTGAGAAGTTGAAGCCGAAAAAGGAAAGAGTCTATGCCTCATTTAAGATTGGCGTTACGGCGGGTAAATTTGAAAGACTTTGTGATGAAGACATATGGCCAGTGAATACAGAATATAGTGAGAGGAGTTGGTTTCGCCGCTCAATTAACCCCAATTTACAGAAAACCCAGTAGATACTTTATATTATACCAAAATATAAGAGGTCTTCGGACAAAAACCACCCAATTTTTGTCGCTACTGGAATCTTCTGGATCCGATTTATTTGCCATCACCGAAACAGGCCTTAATGAAAGCATACAAAACGCGGAGTTCGTAGTCCCGGGCTATCAAGTGTTGAGGTGTGATCGCGCGGATGGGCGCAAACATGGAGGAGTGCTTTTAGTGGCCACACCGCGGTTCGAACTACGACGAGTGACGCTGCCAGGTGACATTAATATTGACTGTTTTAAATTCGAATTGGTTTGTGCTAATGTGTATAAGCAAAATAACTTTTTATTTACATGTTGTACAGTGTATATTCTTCCACAATGTGATGAGAATAAGTACATGGTACTGTTTAATATATTAGAAAAAATATGTGATAAGTATAGTAATAAGGTAGTAGTAATAGGTGATTTTCATTTGTATTCTAGTAACAGTAATACTGTAAATTATTTCGATTACTTTATGTCACACTGCGAATACGTTCAATGCAATGATATGCCGAACTGTAGTGGTCGGCAGTTAGATCTCGTGTTGTGTGCGCGCGGCGCCGGCGCTGCGGTGAGCGCTGGGGACGAGGGGCTGCAGCCAGTGGACGCGTATCACCCGCCGCTGCATGTGCGCCTGGAGCTCGCGCGACCCGCGCCCGCCGCGGTCACGTCAGCTGATACTAGTGAGCCGGCTTCACCGCTATTGCATGACGCGATAAACCGAACGCAATGGAATTTTAATAAGGCTGACTTCCATAGCGTATACCGATCCTTAGGTGAAATAGACTGGAGTGATGTTTATAATTTAAATGACATGGATGCTATATTAAATGGCGTACTTCTATCCAAGCTGGCCGGTGTGGGGTGCACCCCGCACACGCTCTCATTCTTTGCCTCTTACCTGCGTGACAGATGTCAGTATGTCGACTGTGGTGGACACCTTTCGGACCCCTACCCTACAAGGTCTGGTGTGAGTCAAGGCAGCAATGTAGGTCCCCTGGTGTTCATTCTGACGGTCAATGACCTCCCGAGCGTAGTATGTAAGTCCATACCTTTATTATTTGCAGATAATTTAAAACTAGTTTTAGAAATAAAACACAGCACAGATCATAGCATACTACAACAGGATATCAATAGGATCTTCGCGTGGAGCCAAGACAATAAGCTGTACTTCAATGTGGATAAGTGCTCCGTACTATCGTTTAGCCGAGCACAAGCTCCGAGCCAGTACCAATATGTCATAGATGGGTTGCCGTTAAAGCGCGTCACAGAGGTAAGAGACCTGGGCGTGCGCTTTGAGCGCGTGCTACAATTTCGGCAGCACATCACAGACGTATGCAAGAAAGCGTACCGAAATTTGGGGGTGGTTTTACGCCAGGGTAATAATTTTACCAACATTGGGGCCTTGAAAGCTCTGTACGAAGCACTCGTAAAGAGCCACTTGGAGTGCAATGCGGTCATTTGGTCTCCACACTAAGAAAAGTACAAATTAATGTTAGAACGCATAAAAAACAAATTTCTTAGGTTTTTATATATGAAGCAGTATGGCGTGTTCCCAGGGTGCCCACTGCTTTATCCTACTATATTTGTTTTGGGAATGGTGGGACATTACAGACTCGAAGTAAGAAGGAAAGTAGCTCTTGCTACCTACGTGTTTAGTGTAATGCGCGGTAAGATCCACAATCCGGGTATCTATATCTTAGAGACGGTGCAGCTGTGCGTTCCGAACGAGTACCTCGGTCGTCGCCGGCGGCCGTCACTGCTAGCAGTGCCTCGCGCGCGCACCAACCTGTTGCAGCGCGCGCCGCTCGTGCGGGCGCTGCGTGTGCTCAACACACTATCTGACCAGATAGATTAGTTCACATGTCCACTGAACGTATTCACAAATGCTGCTTATTTCCACTGCAGTAACTAGCTTAATTTAAGCGTATAGTATAGTGTATAGTAAGTGTATGTATACTATAGATATAAGATAGTCTAATTCAGCTACTCTATCGCATTAGGCTTGCCTGTAAAGATAGACGTAAGTTTTATGGTCAATAAATAAATAAATAACTAATAAATAAATAAATAAATTACGAAGAGTTAGCCACAGCACAGGAAACGGACGATCAAATATCGCAACTGGTTTCCGATAACAAAGGGGATAGTGTCCATTTCGAATTATTATGCATACCAAACGTGAACAAAAGTACAGCCACGTGCAAAAGTATTAGGCACCCTATAGTAATGTCAGTTTTAGGGTGATTGAGCATAGGGAATGTAAAGAAAACAAAACATATGATTACTAAGATTTATTTTAATAAAATAATTAATATTTTGTCGGTCCACCTTTGGATTTAATGACAGCAGCCACTCTTTTTGGCATTGACTCTACCAGCTTAAAACATTCCTCTTGGGATATCTTTTGCCACTCATGCTTTAACGCGGCGAGTAGTGTTTGCTTGTTGCTTATCGAGTGTCTACGGATATTTTTCTTCAAAATAGACCAAATATGTTCAATAGGATTGAGGTCCGGTGATTGTGGCGGCCAGTCCAAAAGATCTATTCCATTTTGAGCCATCCATGCCATAGTGTGTGCTGACTTGTGGCAAGTGGCGTTGTCCTGCTGGAATTTTACGCCGTCGGTGTTTGTATCACCAAAAATCTGTGTAACAGACGGTGCTAGAGCTGTTTCCAGAACTTCTGTGTATTTGGTGCTATTCATTCGCCCCTCACACAACATCATTTCGCCCACTCCATCGGCAGCCATGCAACCCCAGATCATTATTGAGCCTCCACCGTGTTTAACAGTGGGCACTACACAATCTGGGTTGTACTCTTCGCCCACCCTTCGCCTGACGTAAGTAACACCGGGTGTTCCAAACACCTATGGAACAAGCAAAAAAATAACTTAATTCAAGATTGCGTATTTCCCTCGCAGGACGTGATTTCAAAGACGGCTATGTGTTTTGGTATAATACATAAATTAAATAACAATACCTCAAAGTTAGATTCGTCTGACCACAGTACGTTGGACCAATCCTCCACTGTCCAATCTCTATGTCTGAGGGCCCACTGCAACCGATTTTTCTTGTTGTGCTCCGATAGCCACGGCTTCTTTCTTGCCTTGCAACCTTTTAACCCAGCTGCAATAAGCCTTCTTCTCACAGTACACGCGCTCACTGATCTGCTTTTTCCTTCAGATAAAGCTGCAGCGAGCTCCAAAGCAGTTTTTTTACGGTCCTGTAGAGACTGCCTAATTAACAATCGGTCTTCACGATCTGTAGTTATTTTTCTTCTGCCTGTTCTTGGCCTATTCTCATGAGTACCGATCTCTTTGAAGCGATTTAGTGCATATTGCACTGCACAACGCGAGCACTTCACTTCTCGGGCTATTTTCACTTGAGACATGCCTTGTTCATGTAAAATTTTAATTTTTAGGCGCTGCTCTGCACTAAGTTCTGCTTTTTTAGGCATTATTAACGCGATGAATATTAGTCTTCAGGAATATGGTAGCAACAATTGCGTACGATATGTGTCTGTTCACTGCAAGCACTGATAACACACTAAAAGAGTAAACTTTAAAATTGCTAATTTGTAAAAACATTGTTTTAAACTGCACCTGGGTGTCATAAATATTTGATATTGTTTTATTTTTGTTTAAAAATGCCGCCGATGCAATAGTAAGACCATAAAACCCTTATCCGAGCGCTCATTGTTGAGATAGAGACAAACAATAGGGGTGCCTAATACTTTTGCACGTGGCTGTATATATTGTAATGTATCAAAAGGTAGTATCAGACCTTATGTACCTAAACAATTTAGATTAGCTATTTTTCAGTATACACTCATTCAATACACAATATTAGCCACCCCGGTATAAAAACTACTCTTAAAATGGTAGCTAAACGATTTTTTTGGCCGGGAATGAACAAAGACCTTAGGAAGTTAGCCAAAAGTTGTATGCAGTGTCAGAAAACAAAAGTAAGTCGACACACTATTTCAGATTTAGGCAGTTTTACACACAGCGAACGATTCAATCACATACATGTGGACATAGTCGGCCCGTTACCGACAACGCCTAAAGGTAATAAGTATTTGGTTACCATTATAGATAGGTTTACATCTTGGCCGGAGGCAAAACCAACAAGAGATATCTCGGCCGATACGGTCGCGAGAGCCATATACGAGCATTGCATTTTCCGTTTTGGTGCGCCGGTCAAACTAACGAGTGATCAAGGTAAGCAGTTCGAGAGCGACCTATTTAATAAAATGTTAAAGTTACTTGGAATCCAAAGGATCAGAACTACCCCGTACCACCCGCAGAGCAACGGTAAAGTCGAAAGGTGGCATCGATCTTTAAAGGTAGCGTTGACATGCAGATTAAATGATAATACGTCATGGGAGGACGAGTTACGCACAGTTTTATATTAGGTTTACGTGGTGCGATGCGGTGTGACACAGGCTTTAGCGCAGCAGAGTTAGTTACCGGTCAGCCGTTACGATTACCCGGCGATTTTTATACGGAGGTGAGTCCAAAGGCTATCGATTATTATACTTACGTAGAAAATTTACGTTGTATTATACAAAGTATGCAGCCTAAGTCACGACCTAATAGCGATTCTCGAAAAATATTCATTCATAAAAACCTTTTGTCGTGTAGTCATGTTTTTGTGCGAAACTCTATGTTAAAGAGATCTTTAACACCTACTATGAAGGTCCTTATCGTTTAATAAATAGATTTAATAAGGTATATAAGATACAAATGGGAAATAGAGGGATAGATATTTCGATAGACAGATTAAAACCTGCGTACATGTTGCAGGATAAAAATGATAGTAATATTGATAACCATTGTAACAACAAGATTATGTGTGATCAGAACTTAAATAGTGATTTAACCAATAGCGATAAGTCACTCGCTTATACCATACGCTCAGGCAGAAGTGTTAAGCCAACAGTGTGTTTTTGTACATTATAATAAAACAAAATTATTTACACTTATACAAATTTTATTACTTTTTATATACATTTTTATCTAGGTTAACTGACTTAGCATTATATTGTAATTAAAACGAACAGTTTGGTACATCTCGAGATCATTACGTATAATTTCTTACCGATAACGTACGTTATTTTCGCTTAATATCAAATACATATGTACAATGGGAGGTTCACAAACCAAAAACTCGGAAGTTATCATTGCCCAAACGGGAGCAGGCATTTCGGCCAGTACAACCGCTAGCATGGAAAGCAAAATGGATAGAATACATTGGTTCGGCATAAAAATAATTGCATTATTTACATGTGTTGTATTTTGGATAATAATCAAGAAATGTACCAGCCTGTTCAAGCAAAGTATAACCAAATGTGTAATGTCGGCATTGGAAAAAGGAAACGCCAGTAATCAAGGTACCGTTTCCTCAGAGACTACAGGACAACCAGTAAGCCGTAATGTGTATTAAACATTTTATCTTTGTGAGTTTAATAATCATTAATACGTATGTATGTTTTGCATTTGTGTGTTAAAATTAACAGTTCTAAAACATATTAAATATTGTACCAGTTCAGTGTGCACCCAGCCTTTTTATGCATAGCGATATCGCAACATTGTAATTGTAAATTTAACTAGTGTCAGCAGTTTATTCAGCTACTATAAACTTTGTAACACTTGCGTACATTATAATATTAAAGTAATGATAGGGTAACCATGAATAACTGTATGTAAGGACATTTGTCCAAATTTATTTTTGTTTGTTATTTACTTTTCACTTGTATGTTTGTTTTCTAAAAAAGGGGGGAGTATTGTAGGTGCTGACGCTACATTTTATACTTAGCGATTGCGAGCGGCACCCCGCCGCCGCAGTCACGGGTTAGGTACGGCACGGATGAACACGCGTTATGTGTAGTGTAATATAAGTACATATAAACTATTTAATAACCTTCTGATGTTTGTGTAACAAGTATACTAATCTTTATGGTTCGAACTGTGTTTACTTTCTATGTCCCGTGACTCACTAAAGTGGTGTACACCCTATTAGAACAATATCAACAAAGGGGTTGGTTCATCTTCATAATCATCGTCGTCCTCATCAGTGTCCGAGTCACTGTCATCATCAGCAAAAATAATAAATTGGTCCGTGACCATATCTGGCATGGTCGCTCTTTACATATTCTGCTTCTATACCTTTTACTTTTTGGCATAATTTGCGCCATTCGTTCGCGCCCATTGTTGCCACCTTCTCGTTTACAAGTGCGATAACTTTGTTGGTGTTTCAGCTAACGTTTTTACTAGCAACATACCCGTTTATGGCTGCCCACGCCATCTCAATAGGATTTAGTTCCGGATGATATGGAGGCAATCGAAGCACAGAGTGATTATGTTTAGCTAATATTTTGTCAATACTGAATTTTTTATACGAATCTTTATGCTGTTTAATTAATTTATGTAGCTGAGGCTTATACATCCTTTCACTGTATTGTATGCCCTTTTCAGTCAATCATTCTTGCATAGCGGCTTTATTGGCATTTGACGTTGGAGCTCGGTCATACTGCTTATTATGGTATGACGCGTTATCCACAACTATTACGGTATTTGATGGCAGATTTGGTATAAGTTGACAACGCAGCCATTTCTCGTAATTGTCAAAATTCATGTTGTCATGGTAGTCCCCAGATTTCGTGCCTGCTTTAAACAAAAGAAGCGCATTAGTCCACCCCAGTAAACATCTTTTCATCACACCCAAATCTAGCAGATGAAGAGCATCTGCAATCGTAAAATCATTTACTAAATCTATAGGTAAATCTTCAATTGCACTTTTTTCTCTGTGGTGGTCAGGATCAAGTCGTTTTTTGAATGAATGGTCGGTATGTAAAGGCATATTCGTTCTGGGAAAACTCATACGTTGTCCTTTTCTGTCGAATTCGCCAATGATTGTACATTTCATACATCCATGGTAACTATTAAACCCTACAGTACCTGCAGTAAAAAGAGCAATGGGCGTATTATTAATTAATCTGACCTGATATGATAACCAACAGTTGCATTGTATTTTATAATTAGCTATTACCTACACTAGGTCTTTATAATTAGAATTGAAATTAGATAATCGTTTCTTGTTTATGTACTTTTGAACTGACCTTTTATAAAGTATCTTGCAGGTGTATCACATATGAAGCAACGAATTTTTAAAAGAATAAGTTGCTTTTTAATGAGTACTCCATCTTGCAGTAATTTTAATAGCTCGTTTACAAATGGACGCGAAAACATTTCTAGAGGCGGTTTGGTACTTCCAAATTATATTGATACAACTAATGGAGGTATATCCATGCAATCTATTTTGCACAAAATTAGCCAAAATTGATTTTTCATACTTTTGGCTACAGGTAAACCATCTATATTAAATGTCAAAAATATACAACTTGGTAATTTTGACGTACTTTGGGATAAAACATCTTTTAATTTTCTAATCCATAGTACCAATATTTTCCATTGCCCAATGGCAAAATATTGTTAGATCTGGGAGTTTTTAAAAGACTTCTACTATCTTTTGGTAAAAAAATATTGAAATCTGTGTTTAGATGATCTCTTAGAATACCAATTAATTCGTTCAAAGCATCATGAGGAATTTGGTACTTCAATGCCCATTGCTGAATTTGGTATCTCACGTTTATGGCATGTGTTTCATTATCAGAATCAGATGATCCATAATCAAGTGTATTTGTGTCACATTCTTCGGCTTCAGTTTTTGTTAGTGGTACGTCAGTGGTGTGACTTATACCATAAGAAGACGCAACAGGGTTCTGGTGCTCGAAATTTTATACTTCGGCACTAAGCTCTTCAGTACGAGATAATTCAGCACTATTTTCTGGATTTGGTAGAGAATACGCTAGAAAGTTCAACAAAATGATGAGTAAGTGTCTGTCACAATAGGAACAACACAACAACCAACAATATTATTAATTAATAGCTCTGCCCGCGACTTCGCTGTCACAATAGGAACAACACAACAACCAACAATATTATTAATTAATAGCTCTGCCCGCGACTTCGTCCGCGTAGGATTTAGATATATCGCGATGGACCCGTGCGGTGGGATGAAAGCCTATGTGTTATTCTGATGTATTAGCTACATTACTGTAAAATTTCATCAAAATCTGTTCAGTATTTTTTGCGTGAAAGACTATTAGTAGAATATACTATTAGTAGAATAGGATTAACTTACTTGTACTTGTGTTCTTTTGTGTCGTTAATTCGTTCACGTTATTTTGGGTAGTTTACTCATTTTTTATTTTAATTAAACGGTAAATTGGTTAACACAAGACACAGTTTTAGAATGACTGGATCTGGTGATTTCCATTTATCCAAGTTAGTGTTATAAGTATTCCGGAACATTGACGAACATTACTACACACGTTACCACTCAGTTACTACGCATTATTACCAATATTCTACACTAGTTACATATAGTACATTACGTGTGTAAAACGTGTGTACACAATTTTTTCTGTAACAAGTCGACACAACTTTAACACAAAATTACTAAAATTACTTGCTGTCACTTTGTTACTAAACGGTTACGACCTGTTATCTGCGACCAAACATGGCTATATGGGTTGAAAAGTCGGGTTTTGGTTTATACGACAATTGAATCCAGAGGTATCGATATGTAGAGTCACGCTCCCACACAATTTTCCAAATCCATATCACTTTTCCTTCATAAATCAGTTCAAGTTTTGCTACATCTGTTGTTCCATCTTGAAAATCAACGTCTAGTAAGTTTGACAGTGTTACAAATTTTTTCGCCGTTATATTTTCCGGACTCAATAATATCCTCCAATATTGTCCAATATTACCCTCGATATATGCGACGATTGCTGTTCTTCCGCCTTCTTTCGTCTCTCCAATGCCTTGATTCTTGATGTTTCGGGATTCACAAAATACGTTTATCAAGTGTTGCACCGCTTCTACATAAGTTTCCATTTCTTCCTTTTCACGCCCTGGTCTTATTCAGTTCAATAATTTGATCACGAGCCCTGATTTCGATCGTTTTATTACACGTTAAAATGCACTAGCGTATAATCAAGAGAATCAGTACTAACACGAAAATCAATACGAATATTCCCAAATACAAATTAATACTTGCTATCCTTTGAGAAACCGTGTTACTGTTTTCTATTGTATTCTTTTTCCTATTTGTGTATATATATCACTGTGGCCTGTAGCATAAGCCGACTGAACCGGAGTACTGTATTCCCATATTATAATACTAGTACAGTCCCTGTTATTGTTTAAAATTTAATGATAGATGATCCCAATCCATCCCTGAGATCATTTCAGCACCTTATATGGGATGGCATTCGCCGAGCGCCGGCGCCGTTACATGAGTACCATGTTATTAATTACGGATCACCTATATCGATAGGTGACTGGCTAGGGTCGCCATGCGATGACGGAACAACAGAATTGAAATGATACACACGACAGTAGGATAATAACTCTTTTATTGAAAAAATACATTCCTTTATATAGTAAGGTAACTATGACTAATACAGGAAGTATGTAGACCGTAATACAGTAAGTATGTACACCGTAAGAGCTGGAAGCCGGAGATGGCCTGTTCACGTTGTTTACAATATACTTGATTTAGCAGCTATAAATTCGTAGATTCTATACTGAAAAGTCACAGGAATAACAATTTCTCGGCATGATTTTATTCTTCAACTAGTGAGCGATCTACGTGCAGAGTATGTGAAAAAAAATCTACTTCAACTGCGACTCAAAGACAAGAAACTAATTCTGAAACAAGTGAACGATTTACTACAAACAATAAGAGGCGGCAATGTCAAGTCAATCGTAATTGTAAAAAAAATAAAACGTGGGAAAACTGCACAATCTGTAAAAAAGCTGTTTGTGGAAAATGTATAAAAGATTTTTAAAAAACTATTACTTGTTACAAATGTTACTCAGTTTAAGTGCTAAAATTGTTTATTATTAATAAAAAAATATATTGTTATTATTTTTCTTTTATTTTAATGCAATATACGCAATAATTTCATAAGTATTCTGACTGCATCTCTAGTACCGTCAAATTGACCGCTGCGGTCTTTGTAGATATAGTATGAAGCCCGGCTCTTCTAGTGTTAATTGATGTAAACTTGCAGTTTGATATTCAGCCGGTATGCAAAAAGTTTGACGATCAGGTGTTCCTATTGAGGTTATGCAAATAGTGTTTGATTTTCCATCTGATGCTGTTTTCACACAAAAATCAAATCTTAACTTCTCCATACTTCTTGAAATATTTGCAGAAAATGATGATTTATAATAGTAATGCTTTAGTGAAATAAAGACGAAACTGTGTTTTCTGAAATAACAAAATACTTTTATTCACAACACAATTAAATACAAAGTTTTAATACAATTTACACATTCTAAACAGTAACTTACCTGAAATAACAAAAAACAACATTTAAAGCCTTTACTTCTAGTTTATACATTCCTTTTATCTATATTGTTTTATGTTTTTTCCAAAATAACATAACCTAACTAACTTCTTAAAAATTGCCTCAATGACAGTCGGTCTCACTGACATGACACTGACATCTATTAGAGATCTGTGGATAATAAATCCATAAAGAAAAGGAACGACACTAGTGTAGTGATATTCTTTACATATATGGTCATCATACGTCATTGGAATGTATCTACATATTATTATTACATACAATAAAGTTACAAGTAATTCAAAGTTCACTTGTCTATCGTAATACAACGACGTAGGACTCTCCTTACCTATACAAATACATTTTAATAATAATTCAATATTAACTGTAATAAATAATATATGTAATAAAAAAGGAAAATATGTGGGTACTATTATTACTAATAGTACCTACATATTTTCCTTGTTCAGGTAAGTTTATGAATTAAATTCTTATTTAAAAAAACAATATGCATAGGGTACAGAATGTCTATCTCACCATCCTACAGCCCTGTTACGGATAATGAAGTTGTCACAAGTTGCATTTGGCGCAATGTTTCTCGCTCCATAACTTCTGATATTCCCGAAAAAATTTCCAACGGGGTCTTGGTTGAAGTTTCTAGTCAACATTGCATCAAAACCATATTTTCTAGACTTGCTATAGATTGTGCAATAGTTTCTGTCAATAGGATTTTGTCCCCAAATTGGACATTCTTGATATACACAGTAGTTTTTAAAATTTGCTTAGCTTTTTGCCACGAGTGATGATGTGGAGAATTGCGCTTAACAGGTCCTTTATAGACCTTACCATTTGATATTACCAAGCTGCTAACATTTAAAGAATCAAATAAATTATCTATTAATAATATAAAATCTATTATTTGCTGACAATCACTTGGTAGCTCTCCTCTTTCCGTCAAGTGCTCTGTCACCACAGTCAGACTGTGACTAAACAGCTGTGTGGCTGATTTGACCCCCATTTTATTTATTTTTTCGGGTGTGAGCTTCAGTCAATTTATTTAAAAGACGCACTTCTTTAAACTCTTTTTCAGCTTCGTATACCATTTGGAAATATTTCTATTTGATGGTTTTCTGCTGACCATTTATAACATATATTAAATCTTTATTTATAAGATTATTCCTTAATTATTTTATTAAATGTTGAGTATCAAACAATGGAATGATACATTGTTTTTTAATACAAAACATATCTTTACCCCATTCCTCGCCTCGCCATAAATGAGCTGCTCTGGTCTCCTTTATTAATTCTGTGATGGCCCCAACATTGACGGGGCTTTGGGTGCACACTGTGCTTATTATAACGACTTTTATTTGGCTAAGTAAACACTTCATTGACAGCCGATGGAAGTGTAAAATATTTGCTAACCACTTTATAGCATTTTGGGCTTTTTTTAAAAAGCGATGCAATATCTTATCCTCCACTGAAAACCGTCTGCCTTTGGGTTTTTTCCGGTATTGAAGCTGCATATGAGTAAAAAGTTGAGCTGGCTTGGTCATATATTTAGTTATTTGATTTAAAGCCATGAGATTGGAGAGTTTCTCAGCATTCAGTAATCTTTCATTAAAAGATTGAGCTTGTTTTCTCAAACGACGTATCTCATTACGCAGGTAATGATTGAGCTTGTTTTCTCAAACGACGTATCTCATTACGCAGGTATTATGTCTTTACTTGAATAAGTGGCTTCATCTGCACACAATTATAGATAGGTAATGCAGCTGAAAAATACAATAAAAGGATTTTAGTATTTGTGTAAGTTGTATCAAAGTTATAATGAGATATTCAACACAACATTCATTCATGGACACCTTGCGTGTTACCTGAAATAACAAAAAACATCATTTAAAGCCTAAATTTACTTCTAGTTTATACATTCCTTTTATATATACTGTTTTATGTTTTTCTAAAATAACATAACCTAACTAACTTCTTAAAAATTCCTTCAATGACAGTCGGTCTCACTGACATCTATTAGAGATCTGTGGATAATAAATCCACAAAGAAAAGGAACGACACTAGTGTAGTGATATTCTTTACATATATGGTCATCATACATCATTGGAATGTATCTACATATTATTATTACATGCAATAAAGTTACAAGTAATTCAAAGTTCACTTGTCTATCGTCATACAACGACGTAAGACTCTCCTTACCTATACATACATTTTAATAATAATTCAATATTAACTGTAATAAATAATATATGTAATAAAAAAGGAAAATATGTAGATACTATTATTACTAATAATAGTAGCTATATATTTTCCTTGTTCAGGTAAGTTTATGAATTAAATTCTTATTTAAAAAGCAATATGCATAGGGTACAGAATGTCTATCTCACCATCCTACAGCCCTGTTACGGATAATGAAGTTGTCACAAGTTGCTTTTGGCGCAATGTTTCTCGCTCCATAACTTTTGATATTCCCGAAAAAAATTTCAACGGGGTCTTCGTTGAAGTTTCTAGTCAACATTGCATCAAAACCATATTTTCTAGACAATAATTGCTATAGAGATTCCATGCCCTCTAAAGTTTTGATTAAATTCGTTATAGATAGTGCAATAGTTTCTGTCAATAGGATTTTGTCCCCAAATTGGACTTTCTTGATATACATAGTAGTTTTTAAAAGGATAATGCCCAAAAAGATATGGAGTAAAAACCCAGAATCGATTAAAACGATTTATGTGTGGCAAGGTAGAGTATACATACTATATTCCAATAATAGTTTTCGATTAAACCATGACCAAGTAATAAAAAACTCGTAACTAATTGACTGAACTTTTAAAAATCGATGATATTTAAAGCGGTTTTACAAACGATATTGTGACGAATTGTGCGTAATATTGAGAGTAAAGAACATTATACGTATCTACTGATTATTTAGATGTATATAAATATAAAATATTATTTATATATGTTACGGCTAAAGCCCGAAGTGCGGCTACAACTAGTTTTAGCCGGTTAGAACTAGGTGTAGCCGCTTACTCTTAGTTAGGTTATCTATCTTGTCAGGTGGTAATCAATTACTTCATAGAATATATTTCTACTCACAATCAGATAGAAGAACTATGATAGAAATTATAAGCTATTTTGCTTTGTGTTTTTAACTAGGCGTTAGATTAGATTAGAATAAGAAACTTAGAGAAAATAAAATTCAACGAATTTATTTTAATAATTGACTTTTATTAAAGTTTGACTACAATTTAAACATAAAATATGAACAACCAGCAACATTTTTTTTAACAACAGAAAAAAATATCTGTAATAACTTTAAAGAATATTATTACCAATCTCACTTTTATGAATCAACACAAGTTATTTATTAGAACAATTCAAACATTTCTTTTTTTTTTTACTATCAGCCACTAGGGTTAGTTTCGACCTAGTTCTAACCGGCATGATATCGGCTAGACCTAGTATCAGCCACTATGGTTTGGTTGCACCTAGTTCTAGCCGGAATGATACCGGCTAGACCTAGTTTTACCCGAAAACAATCGGCTTATTCTAGAATTACCCAGGGGTAAGCGGCTACACCTAGTTCTAACCGGCTAAAACTAGGTGTAGCCGCACTTCGGGCTTTAGCCGTAACATATACATATAAAAGTGATTGCGGATTATTATATGGCTATTAACAACTTAATAAATGAAAACAACCGAATATATGCTACGATCTTTTATTGATTTTAAAAATGTTACATATTTTCTAAATCTAGGAGAACGCTTTTAAAAAAAACCCTGGCTGTTGAAGCCATTCGTGTCTTGCAAATGCAAGGTAGTATAACATACTTATTATATGAGTACAACTGCCTAAAGTTCGATGACCATGAATGCATGAACAAAGGTATTCAACAATTGCGTCTTTGCTGTTGTGACCCGGTGTATACATGATGTATGTATAGTACGTTCTGGATCGAACATGCCGCGACTGTATGCGTCCTCTTAATAAAGGTTTCTCACCCAAGCTACCAATATTAATATGATAAGAATGTCGGTATACTTCTATTTCGTAAGTACCGTTCTCTCTTACATGCTCCCAACAGTACGACCTTGCTATCTTTAAATAGTATTTGCCTGCAGCGAACAAAATCAATTAGTGGTATGATAATCTTGGAAAATCTTGTAGGTTTGGGGGTTTTGCTTGTAATCTCTCAAACGCTACTCTTTGCCGATTCATATTTTGTTGTTCCACATAATCTGCCAGCAGGTTCGGTTTATGCATGTTGGTATTAATTATGTTGATGAACGCGTCAGAATATTGGCTGTCAGCATAAGGTTCTTGGAATGCGTTTATAAGAGCTGCAGCAATTCTGAAATCGGTCATGGCAAATGGCGCAGATTTATTAAAATCAGTGTTGCGGAATATTTTAAAGTCTCTTTTGAAGCGACCGTTAATTGTCTCAACAACCCATCGGACCATTGTTATAAATCTGGATTTGTTTGCATCCTCTGTGCTGAGTTGTGTTTCATGCCGCCTGTTAGATGGCGGCATGTGCGGTTCAAAACCATATTCTTCTAAATCCGGAATTACGTCGCGGAATCCTCGGTCTAAAATCAGTGCGTCGCCTGCGTTTAAAAACCATCGAATAACAACAATGGCACGAAGATCTGCTCTCTTTCTTTCACGTAAATGTAATACTTCATCTCTTTCACGAGTGAGCAACAAACACAGTAACAAAACAATAAACCAACCAATCATCAACGCGCCTTGCTACACAGAATTGTTTTATATGCTGCTGGCTTGTTTGGTTATGGTTTTATGCGAAACGAATAGCGTATTTATAACCTCTTACTTAAGGTCTATTTTGTCGTTCATAAATTATTTTAATCGACTCTGGGTTTTTTTTGGGCATCCTTCTTTGCTTAGCTTTTTGCCACGAGTGATGATGTGGAGAATTGCGCTTAACAGGTCCTTTATAGACCTTACCATATGATATTACCAAGCTGCTAACATTTAAAGAATCAAATAAATGATCTATTAATAATATAAAATCTATTATTTGCTAACAATCACTTGGTAGCTCTCTTCTTTCCATCAAGTGCTCTGTCACCACAGTCAGACTGTGACTAAACAGCTGTGTGGCTGATTTGACCCGCATATTATAAATTTTTTCGGGTGTGAGCTTCAGTCAATTTATTTAAAAGACGCACTTCTTTAAACTCTTTTTCAGCTTCGTATACCATTTGGAAATATTTCTATTTGATGGTTTTCTGCTGACCATTTATAACATATATTAAATCTTTATTTATAAGATTATTCCTTAATTATTTTATTAAATGTTGAGTATCAAACAATGGAATGATACATTGTTTTTTAATACAAAACATATCTTTACCCCATTCCTCGCCTCGCCATAAATGAGCTGCTCTGGTCTCCTTTATTAATTCTGTGATGGCCCCAACATTGACGGGGCTTTGGGTGCACACTGTGCTTATTATAACGACTTTTATTTGGCTAAGTAAACACTTCATTGACAGCCGATGGAAGTGTAAAATATTTGCTAACCACTTTATAGCATTTTGGGCTTTTTTTAAAAAGCGATGCAATATCTTATCCTCCACTGAAAACCGTCTGCCTTTGGGTTTTTTCCGGTATTGAAGCTGCATATGAGTAAAAAGTTGAGCTGGCTTGGTCATATATTTAGTTATTTGATTTAAAGCCATGAGATTGGAGAGTTTCTCAGCATTCAGTAATCTTTCATTAAAAGATTGAGCTTGTTTTCTCAAACGACGTATCTCATTACGCAGGTAATGATTGAGCTTGTTTTCTCAAACGACGTATCTCATTACGCAGGTATTATGTCTTTACTTGAATAAGTGGCTTCATCTGCACACAATTATAGATAGGTAATGCAGCTGAAAAATACAATAAAAGGATTTTAGTATTTGTGTAAGTTGTATCAAAGTTATAATGAGATATTCAACACAACATTCATTCATGGACACCTTGCGTGTTACCTGAAATAACAAAAAACATCATTTAAAGCCTAAATTTACTTCTAGTTTATACATTCCTTTTATATATACTGTTTTATGTTTTTCTAAAATAACATAACCTAACTAACTTCTTAAAAATTCCTTCAATGACAGTCGGTCTCACTGACATCTATTAGAGATCTGTGGATAATAAATCCACAAAGAAAAGGAACGACACTAGTGTAGTGATATTCTTTACATATATGGTCATCATACATCATTGGAATGTATCTACATATTATTATTACATGCAATAAAGTTACAAGTAATTCAAAGTTCACTTGTCTATCGTCATACAACGACGTAAGACTCTCCTTACCTATACATACATTTTAATAATAATTCAATATTAACTGTAATAAATAATATATGTAATAAAAAAGGAAAATATGTAGATACTATTATTACTAATAATAGTAGCTATATATTTTCCTTGTTCAGGTAAGTTTATGAATTAAATTCTTATTTAAAAAGCAATATGCATAGGGTACAGAATGTCTATCTCACCATCCTACAGCCCTGTTACGGATAATGAAGTTGTCACAAGTTGCTTTTGGCGCAATGTTTCTCGCTCCATAACTTTTGATATTCCCGAAAAAAATTTCAACGGGGTCTTCGTTGAAGTTTCTAGTCAACATTGCATCAAAACCATATTTTCTAGACAATAATTGCTATAGAGATTCCATGCCCTCTAAAGTTTTGATTAAATTCGTTATAGATAGTGCAATAGTTTCTGTCAATAGGATTTTGTCCCCAAATTGGACTTTCTTGATATACATAGTAGTTTTTAAAAGGATAATGCCCAAAAAGATATGGAGTAAAAACCCAGAATCGATTAAAACGATTTATGTGTGGCAAGGTAGAGTATACATACTATATTCCAATAATAGTTTTCGATTAAACCATGACCAAGTAATAAAAAACTCGTAACTAATTGACTGAACTTTTAAAAATCGATGATATTTAAAGCGGTTTTACAAACGATATTGTGACGAATTGTGCGTAATATTGAGAGTAAAGAACATTATACGTATCTACTGATTATTTAGATGTATATAAATATAAAATATTATTTATATATGTTACGGCTAAAGCCCGAAGTGCGGCTACAACTAGTTTTAGCCGGTTAGAACTAGGTGTAGCCGCTTACTCTTAGTTAGGTTATCTATCTTGTCAGGTGGTAATCAATTACTTCATAGAATATATTTCTACTCACAATCAGATAGAAGAACTATGATAGAAATTATAAGCTATTTTGCTTTGTGTTTTTAACTAGGCGTTAGATTAGATTAGAATAAGAAACTTAGAGAAAATAAAATTCAACGAATTTATTTTAATAATTGACTTTTATTAAAGTTTGACTACAATTTAAACATAAAATATGAACAACCAGCAACATTTTTTTTAACAACAGAAAAAAATATCTGTAATAACTTTAAAGAATATTATTACCAATCTCACTTTTATGAATCAACACAAGTTATTTATTAGAACAATTCAAACATTTCTTTTTTTTTTTACTATCAGCCACTAGGGTTAGTTTCGACCTAGTTCTAACCGGCATGATATCGGCTAGACCTAGTATCAGCCACTATGGTTTGGTTGCACCTAGTTCTAGCCGGAATGATACCGGCTAGACCTAGTTTTACCCGAAAACAATCGGCTTATTCTAGAATTACCCAGGGGTAAGCGGCTACACCTAGTTCTAACCGGCTAAAACTAGGTGTAGCCGCACTTCGGGCTTTAGCCGTAACATATACATATAAAAGTGATTGCGGATTATTATATGGCTATTAACAACTTAATAAATGAAAACAACCGAATATATGCTACGATCTTTTATTGATTTTAAAAATGTTACATATTTTCTAAATCTAGGAGAACGCTTTTAAAAAAAACCCTGGCTGTTGAAGCCATTCGTGTCTTGCAAATGCAAGGTAGTATAACATACTTATTATATGAGTACAACTGCCTAAAGTTCGATGACCATGAATGCATGAACAAAGGTATTCAACAATTGCGTCTTTGCTGTTGTGACCCGGTGTATACATGATGTATGTATAGTACGTTCTGGATCGAACATGCCGCGACTGTATGCGTCCTCTTAATAAAGGTTTCTCACCCAAGCTACCAATATTAATATGATAAGAATGTCGGTATACTTCTATTTCGTAAGTACCGTTCTCTCTTACATGCTCCCAACAGTACGACCTTGCTATCTTTAAATAGTATTTGCCTGCAGCGAACAAAATCAATTAGTGGTATGATAATCTTGGAAAATCTTGTAGGTTTGGGGGTTTTGCTTGTAATCTCTCAAACGCTACTCTTTGCCGATTCATATTTTGTTGTTCCACATAATCTGCCAGCAGGTTCGGTTTATGCATGTTGGTATTAATTATGTTGATGAACGCGTCAGAATATTGGCTGTCAGCATAAGGTTCTTGGAATGCGTTTATAAGAGCTGCAGCAATTCTGAAATCGGTCATGGCAAATGGCGCAGATTTATTAAAATCAGTGTTGCGGAATATTTTAAAGTCTCTTTTGAAGCGACCGTTAATTGTCTCAACAACCCATCGGACCATTGTTATAAATCTGGATTTGTTTGCATCCTCTGTGCTGAGTTGTGTTTCATGCCGCCTGTTAGATGGCGGCATGTGCGGTTCAAAACCATATTCTTCTAAATCCGGAATTACGTCGCGGAATCCTCGGTCTAAAATCAGTGCGTCGCCTGCGTTTAAAAACCATCGAATAACAACAATGGCACGAAGATCTGCTCTCTTTCTTTCACGTAAATGTAATACTTCATCTCTTTCACGAGTGAGCAACAAACACAGTAACAAAACAATAAACCAACCAATCATCAACGCGCCTTGCTACACAGAATTGTTTTATATGCTGCTGGCTTGTTTGGTTATGGTTTTATGCGAAACGAATAGCGTATTTATAACCTCTTACTTAAGGTCTATTTTGTCGTTCATAAATTATTTTAATCGACTCTGGGTTTTTTTTGGGCATCCTTCTTTGCTTAGCTTTTTGCCACGAGTGATGATGTGGAGAATTGCGCTTAACAGGTCCTTTATAGACCTTACCATATGATATTACCAAGCTGCTAACATTTAAAGAATCAAATAAATGATCTATTAATAATATAAAATCTATTATTTGCTAACAATCACTTGGTAGCTCTCTTCTTTCCATCAAGTGCTCTGTCACCACAGTCAGACTGTGACTAAACAGCTGTGTGGCTGATTTGACCCGCATATTATTAATTTTTTCGGGTGTGAGCTTCAGTCAATTTATTTAAAAGACGCAATTCTTTAAACTCTTTTTAAGCTTCGTATACCATTTGAAAATATTTCTATTTGATGGTTTTCTGCTGACCATTTATAACATATATTAAATCTTTATTTATAAGATTATTCCTTAATCCTTTTATTAAATGTTGAGTATCAAACAATGGAATGATACATTGTTTTTTAATATAAAACATATATACTACTCAAAACAAAATATGGGCCACTGAGATTTTTTGCTGTAGATACCATGAAAACAATAAAGACATCAAATTGTTTAACTTATGTAACTACAAAATAATGTTATTGGTTATAATATAGGCTAACAATTGTTTAAAATAATGATCATGAATTGTTTTTTTTAAGTTCATAATGCAATTGGCCATTTTGAATGGAAAACATGAACAAAAGAAATCACCGGAAAAAGACAAAATACTGTTCTTGTCACTTTTGTTTTTTCTTTTTAGTAACGAGTATGTCCTCTCTTAGCAATACACTCCTGAAGCCTCGTATGCATAGGTACTCTGGATCAAATTCCTCACGTTTTCATCTGGAATCTCCTCCCAGGCACGTTTTAAAGCGTCAATCAGCTGCTGTTGGTTGTAGACCCCTTGCTCATTCTCTCTAACACTTCGTTTCATTTGGTCCCACAATTGCTCGATTGGATTTAAATCCGAAATGTTAGCTGGCCATGGTAATACCTCAATATGAGACCCTTCTAGGACAGTTTGGGTCGATCGAGCTGTGTGTGCACGGGCATTGTCTTGCATCAGGATGAATCCAGGCCCCACTCGCTGTGCAAATGGGATCACTTGAGGCCTGATGACGTCCTCGATGTACCGTTCTGCAGTTCCGGTACCCGCATTTAAAATGGTGAGCTCGGTTTTACCGTGTAAACTAATCCCACCCCAAACCATTACGTTGGGACCACCGAAACGGTCAACTTCGCGGATGCAGGACTCAGAAAACCGCTCGCCGCGTTGTCTCCAAACCCTAACACGCCGATCATCATTAAAAAAATTTACTTTGCATTCGTCTGTAAAAAGCACCTTGCCCCACTGATTAATCCCCCAGTTCAAATACTGACGGGAGAATTTTAAACAGTTTGCACGTTGAACCCTGGTCAGAGGAATTCGAACAACTCGTCGTCTTGACATTTGCTGGTCTTCGTGCAATCGATTACGTATAGTTTGATCACTGACACGGGTACCCGTTGTCAGCCGTAGGTGGTGGTATAACTTACGGGCCGTTACTATACGATCACGACGAGCACTTACTTGGACGAACCGATCCTCGTGCGCCGTTGTTACACGAACTCTACCTGAACCGGGTCTCCTGGCAACACTGACGGTCTCTTGGAAGCGATTCCATACATTTTGGACAGCTCTTCGAGAAAAACCCCTGCAAACCCACATAACGCTGAGAACGTCCTTCTTGAATTATAGTTATGGCTCTGGTTGCTGTAATTGTATCCATGACACGTAACGCTGAGAACGTCCTTCTTGAATCATAGTTATGGCTCTGGTTGCTGTAATTGTGTCCATGTGCCTTTGTACTGGTGGCATGATTAACGTGAGATGATAAATGAATCAATTAAAATTGAAAAAGTAAAACTTTTTTCCTAAAATAACCGAAACAAGTTAAGAAGACAATCGAAGAAAAAGATAAGAATAACATCCAATTATTTTTTTTCTTAAAATGATGGCCAATACTTTTCAAATTAGGAACACGAACACCAGCATAAAAGAAATCAAACACCAAAGAGTTCGTAATATCAATATAATGCTACTTATCAGTTAATTTCAGTTTACTAAAGTGCACTTAAATGTAAATAAACTAGTGGCCCTTATTTTGTTTTGAGTAGTATATTTACCCCATTCCTCGCCTCGCCATAAATGAGCTGCTATGGTCTCATTTATTAATTCTGTGATGGCCCCAACATTGACGCGGCTTTGGGCGCACACTGTGCTTATTATTACGATTTTTATTTGGCTAAGTAAACACTTCATTGACAGCTGATGGAAGTGTAAAATATTTGCTAACCAGTTTATAGCATTTTGGGCTTTTTTTAAAAAACGATGCAATATCTTATCCTCCACTGAAAACCGTCTGCCTTTGGGTTTTTTCCGGTTTTGAAGCTGCATATGAGCAAAAATGTGAGCTGGCTTGGTCATATATTTAGTTATTTGATTGAAAGCCATGAGATTGGAGAGTTTCTCAGCATTCAGTAATCTTTCATTAAAAGATTGAGCTGGTTTTCTCAAACGACGTATCTCATTACGCAGGTATTATGTCTTTACTTGAATAAAAGTGGCTTCATCTGCACACAATTATAGATAGGTAATGCAGCTGAAAAATACAATAAAAGGATTTTAGTATTTGTGTAAGTTTTATCAAAGTTATAATGAGATATTCAACTCAACATTAATTCATGGACACCTTGCATGTTACCTGAAATAACAAAAACAACATTTAAAGCCTTTACTTCTAGTTTATACATTCCTTTTATCTATACTGTTTTATGTTTTTCTAAAATAACATAACCTAAATAACTTCTTAAAAATTGCTTCAATGACAGTCGGTCTCACTGACATGACACTGACATCTATTAGAGATCTGTGGATAATAAATCCATACAGAAAAAGAACGACACTAGTTTAGTGATATTCTTTACATATATGGTCATCATACGTCATTGGAATGTATTTACATATTATTGTTACATACAATAAAGTTACAAGTAATTCAAAGTTCACTTGTCTTTCGTAATACAACGACGTAGGACTCTCCTTACCTATACAAATACATTTTAATAATAATTCAATATTAACTGTAATAAATAATATATGTAATAAAAAAGGAAAATATGTAGATACTATTATTACTAATAATAGTAGCTATATATTTTCCTTGTTCAGGTAAGTTTATGAATTAAATTCTTATTTAAAAAAACAATATGCATAGGGTACAGAATGTCTATCTCACCATCCTACAGCCCTGTTACGGATAATGAAGTTGTCACAAGTTGCATTTGGCGCAATGTTTCTCGCTCCATAACTTCTGATATTCCCGAAAAAATTTTCAACGGGGTCTTGGTTGAAGTTTCTAGTCAACATTGCATCACAACCATATATTCTAGATAATAATTGCTATAGAGATTCCATGCCCTTGAAAGTCTTGATTAAATTCGTTATAGATGGTGCAATAGTTTCTGTCAATAGGATTTTGTCCCCGAATTGGACTTTCTTGATATACATAGTAGTTTTTAAAATTTGCTTAGCTTTTTGCCACGAGTGATGATGTGGAGAATTGCGCTTAACAGGTCCTTTATAGACCTTACCATTGGCTATTACCAAGCTGCTAACATTTAAATAATCAAATAAATTATCTATTAATAATATAAAATCTATTATTTGCCGACATTCACTTGGTAGCTCTCTTCTTTCCGTCAAGTGCTCTGTCACCACAGTCAGACTGTGACTAAACAGCTCTGTGGCTGATTTGAGCCGCATATTATTTATTTTTTCGGGTTTGAGCTTCAGTCAATTTATTAAAAAGACGCAATTCTTTAAACTCTTTTTCGGTTATGTATACCATTTGGAAATATTTATATTTGATGGTTTTCTGCTGACCATTTATAACATATATTAAATCTTTATTTATAAGATTATTCCTTAATCCTTTTATTAAATGTTGAGTATCAAACAATGGAATGATTCATTGTTTTTTAATATAAAACATATCTTTACCCCATTCCTCGCCTCGCCATAAATGAGCTGCTCTGGTCTCCTTTATTAATTCTGTGATGGCCCCAACATTGACGCGGCTTTGGGCGCACACTGTGCTTATTATTACGATTTTTATTTGGCTAAGTAAACACTTCATTGACAGCCGATGGAAGTGTAAAATATTTGCTAACCAGTTTATAGCATTTTGGGCTTTTTTTAAAAAGCGATGCAATATCTTATCCTCCACTGAAAACCGTCTGCCTTTGGGTTTTTTCCGGTATTGAAGCTGCATATGAGCAAAAAGTTGAGCTGGCTTGGTCATATATTTAGTTATTTGATTGAAAGCCATGAGATTGGAGAGTTTCTCAGCATTCAGTAATCTCATTAAAAGATTGAGCTTGTTTTCTCAAACGACGTATCTCATTACGCAGGTAATGATTGAGCTTGTTTTCTCAAACGACGTATCTCATTACGCAGGTATCATGTCTTTACTTGAATAAGTGGCTTCATCTGCACACAATTATAGATAGGTAATGCAGCTGAAAAATACAATAAAAGGATTTTAGTATTTGTGTAAGTTGTATCAAAGTTATAATGAGATATTCAACACAACATTCATTCATGGACACCTTGCGTGTTACCTGAAATAACAAAAAACATCATTTAAAGCCTTTACTTCTAGTTTATACATTCCTTTTATATATTCTGTTTTATGTTTTTCTAAAATAACATAACCTAACTAACTTCTTAAAAATTCCTTCAATGACAGTCGGTCTCACTGACATCTATTAGAGATCTGTGGATAATAAATCCATAAAGAAAAGGAACGACACTAGTGTAGTGATATTCTTTACATATATGTATGGTCATCATACATCATTGGAATGTATCTACCACAGACCTATTAAACTATATGGACCGGCTATACCTACGAAAAAACCGTGTATACCTACAAAAAATTGGGCGCATAATATGGCCGCCTAATAGGGCTGTGAATGTGAAATACGTATGATCAATAATATCGATAATAAATTATAATACTGGAACAGTATGTAATATACAATGTAAAGAATGGACGAGTTATCGACTTTCTTATATTAATTTATTTTAATATTACTTGATTATTAGTTTGTTTGGTTTGTCACCATCCTGAATTAAATGTGATGGTTTGTATATTCATAAAGGAGTTGAAATAGCAATAAGCATTAAATAGCATTTGAAGAGTGGTAATGGCTTTTCAAGCAGTGATATCCTAATCGGGAGACCGGTGGACTGCCACACAGTAGACCTTGTGTTAGTTATTCATCGCTTGTTTTAAACGGTGAAGGAAAAAGCGGTTTAAGGATTTTCCATAATGTTCTCGAAGATATGTGAAGTCTGCTAACCTGCATTTGCCCAGCAGTAGGACAGCTTATGTAAAGGGCTGGTATTATTATATTATAATGGCCTCTTAGGTATCTCATAAATAAAGCAGACCATCAAAGAATTAACTATTACTTAGCAGTGACAGAGCTATGGGAACAATGAGATCAATTTTTTATTATTTTGTCCAAGTTCGACTGTCCCAATCAATACGATTAGACCAATGGAGACAACGGGCGATGGAGACAACAGGACTACACGAATGAAATGTTAATGTTCATAAGGGAGTCACCACATTTTAACGCAGCGTTTGGCATTTTTACTTCACTCTATCCCTTAACAGGAACTTCATGGTCTAAAATAAAAAGTTAATTTGGTTAGACGACTGACGGAGGTCGTCTGCATCCGTACGCACTAGGTACCTATACAACCCATTTCGTTTTAGCGCATGACGTTCAACGGTTACAGTGCGATAGAAAGGGATGGAGCTAAATAAAAATTATTAATGTTGTGACTCTTCCTTTGTAACCTATATGAAAAATATTTTGACTTGGACATCAAGCTAAAAATTCTCTGAACTTACAGTTAATAAACCTATTCATTTAGTTTACTGATGATCCAAGCATGGTTCAAGATTTTCAGCAGGACGTACCAAACATTGATAAGTAATATACCTACCTACCGTAAATAATAATTAACTATGGCAGGTGATTTTTATAACATAAAATAAAACACAATACCTATGTACAATATTATTTATTAAAATCAACTTGAGTCGACTATAAAATTTTTATTCATTTCTGAACAAAATTATTTTATTCAAGTAATTACGGAAGGAAACTTTCTCATTGTGTTTATTTCCATAGTATCTAAACCTAATGTCAGCATACGTTTTAATCACACTTTTAATTAATAACAATCTGTGATTATTGTTGTGCTCTTGGTGATCTTTCAAGAAAAACAATTTTTCAGTGTTATAATAGTCATACATATATTTAAATATATGTAAATAATATTGTTCCGGTTTGGACTGGCTTAATAAATGTGGTTTTATAATTTTTCTGTTTTCTTTATTATGTCGACCACAGCAAACGATGCATAAGTAAGACGACCTCTGGATTTCAGGGCAATCAAACTATTGATTTTTTCGACTCCAAGCAAAAGAGATAAACATGTGTCACATCTTATTAAACGACATAGCTTTTTTGAGACAAACCCGGCAATATATTCTAGCACTGACTCTGTATATTGGTCTAAGTTATCAGTAATTAGATCTGAGTACATTTCAAATAAATCATTTTCATCTTCAGCGATCTCTACTATATTTTGACGATCGCTTAAATCATTAATATTTTTAATTGGATTTTTACTGGTACAGGTCAAAATGTTAATTTGGTCAAGAGGAATGCAATTTCCTACACCACCATCTCTAATTTCAGCTCTTATCAAGAGTTTTTTATTAGCAGCCCGGAACTGAATCGCATTAGGGTTATTGTTAAACCCGCCCCTCGCTCGTATTGAGGAAAAAATAATTCCAAGTGGTCTTGGCTGACCTTATACATTGGTAAATATTTTAAAACTTGCATTCCGTGTACTAAATGATTAAAAAGTGACAATGTGCTATTCATATTAATTAACATACTTATAAAACCAGTTTTCCTACGAGAAGAGATTAATAACTCTCCAGATGGAAGCTTTAGAGTTTTTAAATAATCAGAAGCGGAATTGAATAATTCCCTTATTAAGCCTATATTATCATGACACATAGCCTTTTTCAATCCTGGAGGGCGAATAGAATGGCTATTGAGGACATCAAAAATGTTATTAATAATATTTATAAAATTAACAGTTCCACTGCAGTCTTGGAATTCTACCAAATTTAAATTAGTTTGACAGTATTCTAAGGCATCTGCAACAGAATTACTAAAAAGCTGCGTTGCTAAACGGACTTTCATCTTCTGTTTCTGGAAGAAGATGTGTGATTTTGTAAGTCTGTTAGCCAGATGCAAACCCTGTTTCTCTTGAAGATTTAATAATAATTCTAGATATTTAAAATTTATATCTCTACCTTGAAAGTCTTTAAATAGTCTCAGTTCACCAAATGCATTTCTAATTAACTTTAATGCATGGCAGGGGTCAATAAAAGGGTGTATTATACTGTCATGATATATAAACTGATTATTTTCTTGGTTTTTGAGTAAATCACTTCCCAGACAAGCAAACATGCTGAAATTTGCAGCGGGACCATCACACGTGACGCTGACTACCTTGACTCCCACTTCCTTACACATGTTTATAGCCATCCGTGTCAGCAAACTCTTCTGTTCCCCAGAGATTGCTGTTATAAGAAAGTATCCAATGGGTAACTTCCATGAGCCATTGATACAATTTAACATATATACAAGGGCTTGATTGGCCTCATCCACACAGTCACTGTCAATATTATGACCGTAATCAACACGACCTTGATATTTTTGATTACGTGGGTCCCAAATTAAACCTTTTCTTATAGCCATTTCGTCTAAAATTAAGGCACAAATTAACGTGTGGTCGGATTGTTCTACCTTTATTTTTAAAGTATTAAAAGCCTCTTGTGTAAATCCAGGTTCCGTATGCACACTTTGATACCACTTACACAATGTACGTGGATGTGGAAGACAGGTGTTATAAGTTTCTCTTACAAAGTCATATGCTTTTGGCGATAGAAAATGTAAGGTTAAAGAAAATTTACGAATTTCTTCAGAATACTTTTTTTCTAAAGGTAATCCTTTAGTTTTATTCAGCTGCCTTTTCAAGAAGTCCTGTGGTCCTGCACATTCTTCTAAAAGTTGAGACTTCCATACTAATACTTCGATTGCTTTTCAAATCTTGAATTATATTATTTAAATTAGCAATTTTTTTGTTTCTCCTTCGAATAGCTTCATTCAAAACTTAAATTTTTTTCCTCAGCTCCTCACATGTTTTTTTCTTACTCTTGTCACATTTTTGTGAGATCTGAAATTAAAAATAATGTTACCGAATAGAATAGAATAGAATATTTTAATTTGCATAAAATGTAGGTACATAAATTGGAATATTATATAATTGAAGCCATATACATTTTGTCAAACTGTGACATGCAAATCTTAACCGATTCGTTGCGGATGGCACGACAGACGTGCCATCCAACTTTTTTACATATGGCGCATGACACGAGTTTCGTGTCATTTTTAAATGTCTTATATCTCGCTCAAATCGAAATTTCATGAGGTGCTTCTTGAACTAAACATTAATCTTTTTGAATGCGGATCATTATTATAGACTTCGTTTCTGGAAATAATGCAAATCAGATAATTTCAGGGGTTGACAACCTCGATAAGTTGCATTACGATTACTGCGATTAGGTAGGTATTAATGAAATGCATTATTTACCTCGAATTATTATTAATAGCTGCATCTATTTTTCTTATTTAGCTTATTGGACTATTATAAATATAAGTAGGTATTAGATACCTAATAAATAATTCATACATAAGTAGGTATTACATATAAATAATAAATTAATTTCACATTTGCTAAATCTTGTTCCGATCCCTTAAGAATTTATTTTGTAAACAAGTTTCGTAAGGGCGCGTTTATATGACACGGAATGTTACAGCGTGTCGGCCGCGCGGCGAGAGTACGGTGACCGCGCGGCGGCCGCGCGATCAGGCCTAGTGGCCACGCCACTGCGAACCCGATTCATTTCCAGTTGATCTTGGTCTTTCTTAAAATTCACACGTGTTCGTTATGAGCTATTTGACTAAGAAGAATAAAATTATGATTGCATATTACTTGTACCGACAAAGCAAAAAGAAAGAAAAAAAGAAATGTAGAAAATTTTGGATTCATCCTATTTTAGCACGGCGAGAAGAGTTTAGTGAATTTCATACGCTATACAACCAATTGCGAGAAGATGAAAAAGAATTCGCAGATTATTTCCGAATGGATGTTAAAACATTTGATAAACTACTCAACTTCATACATGATAAATTGAAGCACCAGAACACTAACATGCGGGACAGTATTACCCCCACAGAAAGATTAGCAGTGACATTGCGGTAAGTAAATAAATAATAACAATTATTTGGTCAATTGGTATTTATTAATCATTATATATATATATATATATATATATATATATATATATATATATATATATATATATATATACATTTGTAAGACAGACTATATATTTGTAAAATCTAAATCGTCGATACTTGAATTGGATGGACTGGCAAAATTGTATTGCTCTCCACCGGTAGATTCGGACTCTTCAGAATAAGATGATTGTTGTGTTGCCGGACGTCCAGATCCAGCAGCAGTAGTGTAACCATACTGATAGGTGCTTTCGTATGATACATTTTCGCCTTCTCGACGATACATAGTCTCGGGTGGTGGAGTAAAGTAAGGCCTTTTCGAACCAGCATTCTGGAGCTGTTGGTTTTTAGCTTTTATATTTCTCACAATAGACATCACCTGGTACTGAAACTCAACAGCATCTTCGTCATTGAATCGTTCAACAGTTGGTAAAATTCCTTTAAAAAACGACATCATACGACTGTCTTCTTCTTTTTCAACCGAGTCCATAAACTTCATGAATTTTGCATCCACATCACTCAATTCTTTATTTTTCGTATTTGGCTTACTTTTTCCTAGCTCAGAATTCTTAAAATTTGAATTAGTTTCGCGGGGGTTGTATATTTTATTTAAAAACAACATATGTGACTGTTCGCGAGAAAAGGTACCTTATGGACGTTTATAGTTTCGAAGATATTGAATGTTTTGTAAATTTTGCAAGAAATATAGAATTTTTTTTTATTACTGTTTCGCAAAGCATAAGATCTGAAATTTATTTAACTATTATTATTTTTTATTTAATGTAAATAATAAGCCCATAATGTGGTCTCAAAGTTTAGTAGAAAAGGGACCTTATGGCCGCGTGTTATAAAACGCTAGATGCAAACACGTCGTGACGTGCTCCGCTTTTGACATTCATGCCGCTGCATCGTAGCAATACTTTGACTTTGCCGCCAGGCATCTGCACTGCTCTTACCTACGTTTTAAGCATAGTTTTCTGTCTCGCTCATCGCTAAGGACTAAGGATACCGTAACGGCACTAGTCATTGCTTGTTCGTTTATTCGTTCGTTCGGTTGAGTTAAAAGCATTCCTCTGTGATTTTAGTGTATTTATTAATAATTTTCAACACAATTTGAAATTAAAGTGCAGTATTTTGTTTGCATCGTGATAAATAATGGAAGGAGATAAAAATAATTATCCTTATAAGGAGGGTAAGTATCTATCTACTACTTAAACGTCTTATAAAATTCCCAATAGCAGTATTTATTTCTTTGTTATTTATTATTAGTACACACATAAGCGATACTTAAATGAAATAGAGAGATGAACAGTTTTGTGTAAATATCGTTCAATTAATTTTTATCTTTCATTCCATTTCATAGGACGTCACATACTCGAAACGGAATCACAAGATATTTTCATGGAAGAGGAGCTATTGGGAACTGAGTCACAATCAGTTTTGAGTAAGTCAAATGTATACTATATTCGTATTACTCTACGGGCTTCTAAATCCGTATTATGATTATGAGCATAGTTATAGGTACATAATACTTTGTGAATTAAATACGTTTATTAAGGTACTATCGTCAACACTCAAGCATGCCCACCTTTAGGGCGAAATTCGCTCGCGCCAACTGCGCGCTCACTTGTGTGCATGCTTGAGTGTTGCCGATAGTACATACATCGTACGTCGTAAGACCAGGGGCACATTTGTCAAGAGTCAAGAATTGCAAAAATGAGTTTTGCTCTTGTTCTATCGAAGGTGAGATGTGATGCGTCATATCTATATTATTATAGGTTAGTATTATTATTATAGTAATTTTATTCTAGGTCTGTTGCAAAACGTCAATGATGATGGTGAAACGCAAAATGATTTCTCCCAAGTAAACCCATATTACTGTTGCGATGATGATACACAATGTGACACACAGAAAGATCAAGATACAGCGGACAAGACTCTGGATGAAGAAAGTCAAATATCAATTTACCATCGGTCCCCATCTCTGACAGTAACAGGTATATTTTACGGTTTATAATGTTTTTTAAAGTAAAATAAAGTTTTATTTAGGTAAAAGTTATAACAATAATAAGTATTAAAATCTTTTTGCAGACAAATGTACACAATGTAATTTAAATGAAGTTGATGATTCACAAGAATTTGAATTTAATAACGGAGCCAAATATTTTGGATTAATGATATCAGTTGAATTAAGTAAACTACCAAAAATAGAGCAATTGTCGTGTATGCAAGAAATTCTAAATGCCCTAAAAAAATTTAATCAGTCATAAATGTAACTTCTTCCAGGAGTGCATGTAAAAGACGATTATGCAGCTGAATTTGAATTATTTCTCCGAGAATATAATTACAATGTAAAAGACATTGATCCTGATTCAAATGATTTGGACTTATTTGAACATACAATTACGGAAAGAAATATATTTGAGGACGATTTTTTCGAAGAAAACAATGTAGATGTGACAATAAACGAAGATATTTTTTTTAAGGAAGGTTGCGGTTGTGAACGACAATGTATAAGACTATTTCCTCGTGACGAAATACTTGCTTCTAGACTAGATTCCCAAAGCTTAAATGGTTACTGTGATCAACATATAAACCATCAAAACATTTTATTAATGGGGGCCTTAAACTGCTTGGCTAATACAACTCCTGAAACAGCGAAGAAAGGCCACAAATCAAAGACAAGAGATAGAGCAAATGTAGACTATAAATTTCGCGGGGTCTCGGTATGTAGATCTTTTTTTCTTTTTGTAAATGGAGTAGGCATGAAGAAATTTCGAAACATTTTGGGGCATATTAAAAAGAACGGAATTGAAGTCACTGCACACAAGTCAAGCAAAACTAATATCAAAACCCTTACATTACAACAGCGTGTGCATGCTGTTACGTTCATTAAGAACTTCTCGTTACAAAACTCACTCGTATTGCCTGGTCGAATGCCTTGTTATCGTGACGTTGATTTACACATCTTACGCAGCAGTATGAGCAAAACCTACGTATATGAGAAATACGTAGAAGCATGTACAAAAATGAAACAAATGCCGTTGGACGTACCTCATGGTATCAAATCTGGAAAGATTTTTGCCCAAATATTGTAATACAGCATCCGCGTACCGACTTGTGCCATGTCTGTCATAAAAATGTAACAACATTAAACAAGATGGCTTCAATGAATGAAGAATCTAAGGCTAAGATTCTTCAAGAATCACTCAATCATCTAAGTAATGTTCAGACTGAAAGACATTATTACTCCAACTTAACAGCTGAAATAACTCCAACTGTAGTCAATGTGGTTCTTGGCCCTCATGTAGCTTGTGATTTTGATGGTTTGATGTATTATTCGTTTGATTTTGCTCAACAGGTTCATTTGCCACACGATGCACAACAAGTTGGCCCTTTACATTTTTTGACAGGTTATAAGATCGGTCTTTTCGGGATTGCTATAGAGCCAATGCACAAATTTGTACTTTATGTAATTCCTGAGTCATGTGCGACTGGTAAAGGAGCGAATGTTGTTATTTCTTTTCTCCACCATTTCTTCGAAAACTTTGCTCTAGGAGAAACTAAAGTCGTTTGCCACGCCGATAATTGCGCTGGGCAAAATAAAAACAATTACGTTATACAATACGCATTATGGCGGGTAATGACATGGAGACACAAAAGTTTTCAGCTATCGTTTCTACCTGTAGGCCACACCAAATTCGCACCCGACTAATATTTTGGTTTGTTTAAGAAGAAATTCCGAAAATCACAAATCAGTACGGTAAAAGACGTTTGCGAAGCAGCTGTAACAGCATGCCGAAAGACAAATTCGATTATGTCAGTAATGGTCGGTAACGAGGTTGGTAATACTGTAAATGTTAAAACATATGATTGGGTAAATTTTTTCAAAACCAAGAAACCGGCTACTGTTCCAAATTTACTCTCGTACAGCCATTTTAAAACAGAGTTATCTTTAGCTGGTCAAATTGCTTGCAAAAAGTCTGCCACTGGCGAATCTTGCGTCCAGCACGTTATATTTAAAGATAAATTTGGTATCGACGAGATGCCTGAAGTTATCCAATCACAAGGCCTCTCCTACGACAGACAAAAATATCTATTTGAAAAAATTAGACAATTTGTACCACCTGAATCCCAAGACATACTTTGCCCCAAACCTTATCTGCGCGCATCTGAAGATCCTTTAGAAAATCTTCCCGAAGTGCTTCCTACTCAGTCACAGCCAAGTTGTAGTGGTGTTCAATCTTTGCCAACCACAAAACGTAAAAAGCCTACATGCACCTATTGTGGTGAGGTTGGTCACAGAAACCAAGTTCGCGGTGGTGTCTATTTTTGTAAAAAAAGGCGTTCACAACAAGCAAACCTATAATATCATGTAACACGGCCATAAGGACCCTTTTCTTTACATAAAAAAATAATTATAATTTTTAAAGAGACTGTAAAAAAGAACTGATTATATTTGTAACGATTTATTAAAAATGATAGAAATAAAACCACTCACTTAGAAAAACCATTATCATCAATGTATAATCTTAATTTTATTGTAGTGACTGATTATAATTTGTTACATTATTTCCATAAGGTACCTTTTCTCAAATGTATGGAACAAAGATTGCTATTCTAATGTAAGTTTAAGTGACTTAAAAAGCTAAAAATTAGCCAGTAATGGCGATATTGTCCGTTTTATTTCAAGTTAATGAAAGATTTTCGTTGATTTATGTATGAAAAATTATATTGTTTGTTGAATTATGACTGAAATTTGTCAAGTTTTGTGATTTTGCATGAACATTATTAAAACTGATTTTTACCCCTAATTCTTGTTTTTATTTTGTCAAGATTTTTTTTCGAAATTGTGTTCTAATAGATCAGTTATAAATCTGTAGGTCTCATCACACGAAATTGACAAAATTAAACAAAACATTATTTTTTAGAAATTGGTCAATAGACACATTGATTGGTCCATAACAAGGTTCTGATTAGTAATACAGAAGTTGTCGCAACATTCTTTAAAAGACAGGAGTCCTGGGAATAATTTCTCGTTGGCCACTATGTAACTTACAACGGCAACATAGTGTTCGAGGTGACTGAACTTAAAATGTCTGTTTCTCGAAATTGCACAATTTCGCATATAATTTAAAAATATTTATATCTCCGTAATAAAACATCGTAGGAGGTTGATTTTTTTTGATATCGACAGCGTATTAATCGCAGATTACTAGAGTATGCATAACTCCATATCGACCACAAGATACCTTTACCCGCGGACTGTCACATATTATCATAGTATGGGTACTTATGAACTTTTTTTGTTGCAGATCCAGATTTGTTTTCCCTCATCTTCTTTTCACATTTCATCCATCCATCTCGCATATTTTTCCATTTCTGAATGACTTTTTTACCTGGAATTTAAAAATAATATTCACATTAAAAATATAGTTATTTTTAATTCGCCTGATTCCTCTTAATGTTTCATTATCAGGAAACATGTTAATTAATAATAATACTATTTGTATAATTAATTGCTTGTAATAAGTTCCTTAATATCATTTTATATATTTACAGGTACTTGGCAACAGGTCACACGTTTGCCGATTTAAGATACGCATTTAGAATTGGAAAAACAACATTATCGTTTATCATTAAAGAAGTGTGTAACTGTATATGGTCAGAACTAGTAAACATATATATGAAAATACCATCAGAAAATGAATGGCTGAATATTGCTGAAGACTTTGCTGTTATTGCAAATTTTCCCCACTGCCTAGGTGCTGTGGATGGGAAGCATATCAGAATAATTAAACCTACAAAATCTGGATCAATGTTCTTAAATTAAAAACACTTTTTTTCTATTGTATTAATGGCAGTCGTTGACACCAATTATAATTTTATATTTGTAGATATTGGTGCATATGGCAAGGACTGCGATTCAAATGTTTTTAAAGAAACTGTCTTTTGGAAGAGACTGCTGAACAATACACTTAACTTACCACAGCCTGCTCTGATTCCAGAGACTAATATTCAATTACCGTACGTATTTGTCGCGGATGAAGCATTCGCGTTGCACAAAAATGTACTGAGACCATTTAGTGGTCGAGAACTCAATGAAACAATGTCAATATTTAATTATCGTCTTACTAGAGCAAGACGTTATGTGGAATGCGCTTTCGGCATAATGGCCAATAAATGGAGGATCCTCCATCGGCCTTCAAATGTATCTTTGGAGCTCACAGTCGACATGGTAAAAACCTGTTGTTTATTACAAAACTTCATACATAAAGAACAAGGCATAGGTAATTTAATTGTCGATTCAGGCTTTGAACTACAGACACTATCACGATCAGAATATGCAGATCCTTTAATAGCAGACAATGTTCGTCAAAATTTTGCTGAATATTTTGTTTCTCCTCAGGGCAGTGTACCATGGCAAAACAGATATATATAGATAGGTACTCAAAATTATCAAATCACTCGTTTATTGCAAGAGTATCACAGTTAAAAAACAATTTTAAACTTAACTCAAATAATATTTTTTTGCGATTTATGATAATGAAGAATGTTCACAATTTTTTTTACCTCTCCTTAAACTCGGTGGAAAATAAAAAATATGGGTGAAAAAACTGTTAGGATACGTCGTGTATTTTCCGAGATATTTAATTTCAAAATAAATGCGCGATTATTTTTATTTTTGTTTTTGTATAGATACAGGCCCTACTGGGACAATAGTTTTAAGCGAATTTGTATACGTAGTAACATTCTTCATTGCGATAAATATTGTTAAATTAATAAATTTGTGTTCAATAGTTTAATTACCAAATAAAATATGGAAAACTTACCGTATGTGTTTTTTTCCCCAATTGGAAGGTCATTGAAATCTTCTTTTATAATTGAACATAGGTCATGCCAGGCTTTTAGTGTTTGACGTTTATCCTTATAGGATTCGCTTGTTTTATCCCAAAGGATATTTCTTTCTTCCACTAAAGATATCAATGTCTCAGGATTGATACTCAGTTCATCCATCTTCGAAATCACGATGTCCCGCGCGCACTGACGGACCAATGAAAGGAGAATGCGGGGACGCCGGCGCGGGGCGTAGATCGAGAACATTCGAGTGATTCGAGCGAGACGGCCGCGCGGCCGCCGTGTGATCGAGGAGCGAAAGCCGCGCGGTCTCCGCGCAGTTAGTTACTCAAAATTAATTTCAACTTTACGTCCTAGTTAATAAAACATAATTTTGCTATAACTGAACAGTTAGTACGCGGTCACCGCACGATCGCCGCGCGGCGGCCGCAAGAATTTTTTCGCGTCGTCTAACTGCAGCCTAAGTCGGCTGGATCGTCTCGGCAATATTTTGAAAAAACACTTTTTTGTTGTCTTTCTGTTCCTTTTTGCGTGAAACACTAATAAGGACTCATAAAGAAAGGCGCCGGCGTCCATTGTTTGTGGGCCGGCTATTTATCAATATTGCTGGCATACAAAGAAAGGACACAACTTCCATTTTTGACAAACGGAAAAAGCGACTTTGAATTCCTTAACATAAGGTGTGGTTTTGCCCTATTGTTTAATTCAGTTGTGCCCTTTCTTAGTATGATGGGCAGAAAAGCTCCAACGCATGGTATCGAAACTTGTTAACTGTTTTTAAAACACTTCCACTTTCCGAAGCAATCGCACTGCACGTAATCTACAACGACTATTTATTTACCCTTTCGATGATATTGGCTTGTGTTTTGGACTCTGATTTTGCTTTTGTGAATACTGTGGCTCGTGTACCTGGATTCTGATATTGATTTTGTGATCACTGTGGCCCGTGAACCTGGACTTGTTGCTGTTTGACTCACGAACACGTGTGGATCCCGAACACTACAGGTAGGTTTTTTAATGATAAATTATTTATTGTACTTAAGTTTTCATATGCCCAAAAAAAACGTGCTTAACTGTATCACTTAACGTATTATTCACATTCATTCTTATTTACCGCGAAAAAGGTAATATCAGGTCAAATAATCTATATGTACAATCTTAATATATATATTTCTTGTGTGCGTGTGTATGTGACTGAACTCCTCCTAAACGACTGGACCAATTTTGATGAAATTTTTTGTGTGTGTTCGTGGAGATTCGAGAATGGTTTAGATTTACAGTTTGGTCTACTGGAAAATGTTTTTTCAATTAATTTCTTATTTATAAGAAGTTGTTGATTTTGGAATGTTTTACATTAGATCCGGCGGACGGCGCTATCATCGCATTCAATATTATTCTATTTCAATTTTAGTTTGTCCTGACAGATGGTGCTACGATTAATTTGAAAAAAATTTTGTTATTCAATTCATGTGCTGATTAAAATATTAAATGTAATTATTTTTTAAAGAGTTTTGAAGTGTGTATAAATAATTTTGTGAATTCAGATGTTTTTTTAATTAATTTTTATTTGTAAGGAGTTTTTGATTTTGGAATGTTTTACATCAGATTCGACGGATGGCGCTATCATCGCATTCAATATTATTCTATTTTAATTTTAGTTTGTCCCGACAGATAGTGCTACGATCAATTTGAAAAAGTATTTCGTTATTTTGTGTTATAATTGTGTTATTCAAGTGAAGTTGCTAATTAAAATATTTAATGTAATTAGTTTTCGAAGAGTTCTGAAGTGTATATAAATAACTTATACATTTTGTAAATTTAGTGCGGAATCGAAGTGAGTATATTTTTTATAAATTATCTTTTTTAATTTACACGTGCGTTTATTAACAACCAACATAACCTTCAAGTTTATTTGTGTAGTTAGAGGATTCATTTTTGGAGATATTAAATAAAAAAACTCACAAAATGCGATTACATGTTCTTTATCTAAAATTTGTCATAATAAATCTTTTGAGTTAATTAATTAAAAATTCATTATCAATAAGTAACTCATATTCATTGTATATTATTTTGCAATATTTTATTTTTGTAGAAAAATGCCACGTCTTCGTGGAAGAGCAAGAAATATTGGTCGACGTACTCAGCACGCGCAATTAGTTCATGATCATCGATTGAATAGAACAGTAGAAGAACATTCTATGGATAATGTAAATTTAAGAGATCGAGCTGCATGTACACGTGCAAATGAAAATTTAGAGCAACGTGCTCAACGTCTTCGTGCTAATACATTAAGACAACGAGAGGCACGTCAACGAGCGACCAACGCACATAGAGAACGTAACCAACAGCGAGTACAAGATAATCGAGCATTGGCACGAGCATCACTTAATCGTCTCGCGTTTGAATATGATCCTGAAATAGATTATTCATCACATGCATTGATCACGATTGGTAGTATGGACAAAGAGTGTCAACATTGTCATGCTTTCAAGTACAAAGGTGAATCAGCTGGTTTATGTTGCGCATCTGGAAAAATATCACTGCCACCGCTAAAACCACCACCAGAACCTTTAAAAACGCTTTTAGCTGGAATCACATCTCAATCGAAATTATTTTTACGGAAAATTCGTAAATTAAATTCATGCTTCCAAATGACATCATTTGCAGCAACAAAAATTATTCATAATGAAGATGGCCGTAATTTTGAATCCACATTCAAAATTCAAGGCCAAGTATATCACCAAATTGGTTCGTTACTTCCAATGCCTGATGCCGATCCAAAATTTTTACAAATTTATTTTATGGGGAATGAAGAGCAACAATCACATACACGCTGCGTTTACAACCATATAGAACAGATGGAGGAACGAGAAATTGTGGACATTTTGGAAAGGTTTTTGCAAAACCATAACCAATTACTACAATTGTTCAAGACTCTTTCTAACAGACTGCAAAACGATAACTATGTCATTGTTATTAAAGCAGACAAAGTACCCTATGGAGAGCACGCAGGCACATATAATGTTCCAACCATTAATGAAGTGGCAGTTGTTATGGCTGGTGACCCATGTGAACGTAGAGACATTCGCATACAACGCAGAGATAATACGATGCAAATAATTCAAGACAATCATCGTTCTTACGATGCTTTGCAGTATCCGTTAATATTTTGGGAAGGAGAAGACGGATATCATTTAAATATTAAACAACGGAATCCAACTACAGGTACAACTTATAGATTATCTTACAATTTTTTTTTTGAATAAATAATTTTTGTTTATCTCATAATTATATTTATTTACAGGTGAAGAACTGACCAAGAAAGTTATTGCCATGAATTTCTACGCATATCGGTTAATGATTCGTGCTAATGAAGATAATAATATTCTCCGCTGTAGACAGCTATTTCATCAGTACATCGTCGATATGTATGTAAAAATTGAAAGTGAAAGATTTAGGTATATAAAATTCAATCAAGCAAAACTTCGAGCTGAAGAGTATATTCATTTGCGTGATGCAGTAAT
Organism: Catocala sponsa; assembly: GCA_963564715.1. Classification (NCBI taxonomy): domain Eukaryota; kingdom Metazoa; phylum Arthropoda; class Insecta; order Lepidoptera; family Erebidae; genus Catocala; species Catocala sponsa. The sequence goes on along the minus strand of OY751346.1, from coordinate 4,850,915 downwards.
CGGTAATGTAGATGCAACAAACGTCATTAACAACATCGGTACCACATATATTCTCCCATCATCATATATTGGTAGTCCGCGTCATATGCAAGAATATATTCAAGACGCTATGACATACGTACGTGCATACGGTCGACCAGATCTTTTTATCACATTTACATGTAATCCAAATTGGGATGAAATCAAAAACTTGCTGTTGTCAGGTCAAACATCGATGCATCGCCACGATATCACTGCGCGTGTCTTTAAACAAAAATTAAAATCTTTGATGAATTTGATCACACATTACTCGGTTTTTGGTGAAACACGTTGTTGGCTTTACTCTGTTGAGCGGCAAAAACGAGGTTTACCTCATGCGCATATTTTGATTTGGTTGGTGGATAAAGTACGCCCAGAAGAAATTGACAAAATTATTTCAGCAGAAATTCCAGATCCGAATGTTGATCAAGAACTGTTTAACATTGTTACTACTAATATGATTCATGGTCCATGCGGTACTCTAAACATGATGTCACCATGCATGAATGATGGAAAATGTACGAAACGTTTTCCAAAACCATGTCAAACTGATACTATCACCAATATTGACGGTTATCCATCTTACCGGCGCAGAGACGTAGATAATGGCGGTCAATCGTATGAATTGCGACTGTCAAACGGTGTAAGAGTAGATATTGATAATCGGTGGGTGGTTCCATATTCGCCATTACTATGCAAAACCTATAAAGCGCACATAAACGTTGAACTGTGCAGTTCGGTGAAATCTATCAAATACATTTGTAAGTACGTTCACAAGGGCAGTGATAAAGCTATATTTGCTGTTCAAAATGTAAATGACAATGACGAAATAACACGTTATCAAATGGGTCGATACATAAGTAGCAATGAAGCTGTCTGGCGCATTTTTACGTTTCCTATACATGAAAGGGATCCTGCAGTTATACATTTGGCTGTGCATCTTGAAAACGGACAGCGTGTTTATTTTACAGAACAGACTGCACTACAACAAGCATTAACGGCTCCAAAAACAACTCTTACTGAATTTTTCAATCTTTGTAATCGACAAGATGTTGTTGGTCAATTCGCAAAAACATTAATGTATACTGATGTTCCTAAATTTTTTACATGGAATAAGCAATCGAAAAATTGGGAACCACGAAAACGAGGGATTCCAGTCCCAGGATTCGCCGACATATTTATGACAAATACTTTAGGTCGACTATATACAGTTCATCCTAAGCAACGCGAATGTTTTTTTTTGCGTTTGTTATTGGTTAATGTTCTTGGACCGACATCCTTCCAATATTTACGAAAAGTCAATGGTATTTTATACGACACTTTCTTCGATGCGTGTCGTGAGTTACATTTATTGGAGGATGATAACCATTGGGATCTCACACTTGCAGATGCAGCACTGAGCTCTTCTCCACAACAAATTCGTCAATTATTTTCAATAATATTAACAACGTGTTTTCCGTCTGAAGCATCTGCTCTCTGGAACAAATATAAAGACTCAATGAGTGAAGATATTTTGCATCGGATTAGAATTACTAATCAAAATCCTGATATTCAATTCTCCGCAGAAATATACAATGAGGCTTTAATTATGATTGAGGATATTTGTATTCTTATTTCAAACATGCCACTCATCCATTTTGGCATGCCGGCGCCGAACCGCCCAGCAGTAGATATCATCAACAGTGATGTTCAACGTGAACACCAGTTTGATAAGACTTCGTTGGCTACTTTTGTTGCTAATAATGAACAATTGCTTACAGCTGAACAACGAAATGTATATGATCAAATTAACGTATCAATTGCAGCACAACAAGGTGGATTCTTTTTTTTGGATGCACCAGGTGGCACTGGTAAAACCTTTCTCATCTCACTGATACTTGCGCGCATTCGATCACAAAATCATATTGCATTGGCCATTGCTTCATCAGGCATTGCAGCGACGTTACTTGATGGTGGACGGACTGCGCATTCAGCACTTAAGTTACCTTTGAATGTTCATACAAATCCCGAAGCAATGTGTAACATAAAGAAGCATTCCGGCATGGCTGAAGTTTTGAGAAAATGCAAAATTATTATTTGGGATGAATGTACAATGGCCCACAAGCATTCGCTTGAACCTCTCGACAGGTCCCTGAAGGATATCAAAGATAATACTAGGCTTTTCGGTGGTGCTCTACTGCTACTGTCTGGTGATTTCAGGCAAACATTGCCAGTAATTCCACGTGCGACATATGCAGACGAAGTAAACGCATGTTTGAAGGAATCTTATCTATGGCGGAGTGTCAGTAAATTGAGCCTTACTATCAATATGCGCGTTCAACTACAAAATGATCCATTAGCGTCAGGATTCTCTGAACAATTGTTAGACATTGGCAACGGTAAAATTCAACTGTATGAAGATACCCAATTTATTAAATTTCCAGAGAACTTTTGCAACATGGTGGCTACCAAAGATGAATTAATAAATAGTATCTTTCCAGATTTAAGATATAACTATACTAATCATGAATGGCTACGAGAGCGAGCTATTTTAGCTGCAAAAAATTTAGATGTAGACGCCATCAATTTTAAAATACAACAGTCATTGCCTGGTAATGAAATTACATTTAAATCAATTGACACCGTTGTTGATCCTGACGAAGTGGTCAACAATCCAGTAGAATTTTTGAATTCTTTAGATTTACCTGGAATGCCACCACATAATTTGCGACTGAAGATTGGCTCACCTATAATTTTGCTTCGTAATTTAAATGCCCCGAGATTGTGTAATGGCACGCGATTAGTTATAAAAAAAATCATGGGCAACATTATTGAAGCGAATATTTTATCTGGAAAATTCCAAGGTGAAATTGTACTTTTACCGCGGATCCCAATGATTCCTTCAGATTCACCTATACCATTTAAACGCTTACAATTTCCGATCCGTTTGGCATATGCTATGACTATTAATAAGTCACAAGGTCAAACGATGACATTTTGTGGCTTAGATTTAGAAAATCCGTGTTTTTCTCACGGCCAATTGTACGTTGCGTGTTCCAGAGTTGGAAAACCATCGAGTTTGTTTGTTTATACTCCTCATGGACTAACTAAAAATATTGTACATCCAATGGCATTACGCTAAATTAAGTTTTTGTAAATTAAAAATAAATAAATATATATGTTATAAAATGTTTTGAGTGCAAGCTTTTTCACCTTTCATTAAAATGAGTTAAAGTTTTCATTTACGATGCTGTTATTTATTTAACAAAGTAATAACTTTTCAATAATAATTTTCATCAAAGCGGTCCAGATTGTTTCAGCTCATTAAAAAAAGTATGAAATTAAAGACGTGTGTACAGGACAACGTCTGTCGGGTCCGCTAGTATATTATAATATTATAAACAGGAAACATTTTTGTATTTTTATATGCAACGAATAAACTCAAAAACCACTGGACCGATTTAAAAATTATTTCGCTTATAGAAAGCTACGTTATCTATAACATTGGCTTTTCTGACCCATATGAGAGCTTCGAGAGAACGTCGGCATGTTTTAAGAATTTCTTCTCACGATATTTTGTAAATAGGCACCTAAAACAAAAGAACACCGCGGCGCCCTTAGAACTGAGGCGGATTAGTTTTAATTTTATTGCCATTTTTACAACATTGGTGTAACTTTCAGTACTCGTATTGTGCGCAGGTGTTTGATGTTTGACGTTTTAAGAAAAATATATTTATTTTAGAGATAATATTAATAAGAAAACAAAAAAAGAGTGGCTGTGTATACGGTACGACAGAGGTCGTTCGACTCAGTTTTTTTTATCTACGTAAAAAATAGTATTGAAATTATTGTTTCATTCTGATGTTTCCTCTTTTCAGAATATAATTAACATGGAACACAATTTTCCAAGTTCACCAGAACCTGGGCCATCAGCAGCTTTGTATCCTATAAGTGTGGAGTTATCTGCTATGATGTCTCCACATGACATAGACTTTTATAATATACCTGGCATAGACATTGAAATTACTAATTCAGATCTATATGGGATTTTAACAAACATCAATGATGAAATTCTTGACGATATGACGAACATGGATCAAGATGAGTTAGTAGAATTAAATGATGGTTTACCGGATGAAGAGCAAGAAGAAACTACTCCAGAAGAAGGATATGATTGGTGTCCAGGTAATCCAGATAACATGGTGGAGATACCTTTCACAGGAACACCTGGAATAATTCCAGCTCAACAAATGAGGGATAAAAGCCCTTTGGACTTATTCTTTTTATATTTTAATAACGAAATGCTAAATTTAATATTAGAATGTACTAATAAGTACGGGAATAACTTAAAAACCCAAGCAACGCAAGCTCGGGCTCGTTTTCGTGCATGGGCAGATATTACTATTAATGAATTAAGAACATTTGTAGGAATATTGTTATTGATGGGAACAATAAAACTAAATAGGATGGCTGATTATTGGTCGAACCATTATTTATTTCGCCTTAGTCCACGACTATACATGGCAAGGGACCGGTTCTATTTAATTTTGAGACTTTAAGTGTTCAGAATAGTGAACGAAATGAAAGTCTGATGAAAATAAAACCCCTTATAGACATATTTAATGAATCCTCTGAAGCTATATATGTATTACCCATCAAAAAAACTAGCTATTGATGAATCACTTATCTTGTGGAAAGGCAGACTTTCTTTTCGCCAATATTTAAAAGGAAAAGCCCATCAATACGGCATTAAATTGTATGTTTTAGCTGACGCTAGTGGCATTATATTAAAAATTCATATTTATGCAGGTTCACAAGACCAACAAGTAGGTGGAAAAAACCACGTGCAAAAAGTTGTTATGTTGCTTATGCAAAAATATTTTGACAAAGGCCATTCTTTGTATATTGATAATTATTATACCAGTGTGCACCTAGCTGACGCTCTTTTAGCTAAAAATACGTACGTAACTGGTACCCTACGTGCAAATCGCGTTGGAAATCCTGGCGAAGTGAAAAATGCTACTTTGAAAATAGGCGAATCATGCAAAATGCATAATAGAAAAAAAATAGTTGTAACAAAATGGAAAGACAAAAGAGAAATTTTTTTTGTAAGTACTGGGCACAAAAGTGATTATGTAGGGACAACCAGTCGCCGAATTCGTAGGGTACATTATAAACCTGCCGTACAAGTCTCGTATAATAAATATATGAGGGCAATAGATAAGCACGACCAACTATTGAGTTATTATTGTTGCGAGCACAAAACCCTGCGCTGGTACAAAAAAGTAATTATTCATATTATACAAATATGTGTAGTGAATGGCTTCCTGTTATATAATAAGGAAATTAAAAATATAACACTATGATTATAGAAAAAGTATAATAGAAAGCTTACTGCCAAATACGAACAATATATGCCTCTTCCCCCATCAGTAGGGAAAATTCATTTACCGGCTAACTTACCAAAAAGAAATGGCAAGACAATGAGAAAAAGGTGTAGGGTTTGCTACGGTAAAACAAAAAAACGAGTCGCCGTCTTATTTGGATGTCCAGATTGTCCCGGATTCCCAGGGCTATGCCTGCAATGTTTCAGGGAATATCACAATTATTGAATTTTACCTAGAACGTTGATTTGATGTTGATTATTATTATTATTATTTTTTATGTTTTCGCACTACATAATATGTAACAAAAATGTGATTGGACTAGTCATTTATTAATCATAATAAACATTACATAATCATAAACTTAGTTTTATTTACTATCTAGTTATATTCCCTATAACCTCATGCTGCAATAAGTCAGTGCAGGTGCAGTATCCCGTACGCTGCACTTCCTTATCAGCTAGACGTGGCGTGATGTTCGAATGTTCGAGAAACGGGCACCGCCTACGATCATCCGGTGTGGATGCATTAGAATATTAAGTATCATAAGTCAGTCTTACATAGAATCTGTAAAGCTCGGGTCGTCTTAATAAAATCTTAATTCGATTCCCATTTTAGTTACTTTTATTTTTAGTTTTTAAAAGCTATTTCGTCGCTCCCGAAATCAAACTGGCGCAGCCGGTAGGATTGCCGCTGTTAGCCTTCGCGAAAAGTCGCGTTTCAAAACTGTGAAAAGTGTTATAACGTACTTCGCGACTGGTTACAGACTTTACGTAGAGGCAGTGCTTAAAATCAGTGACGCGCTTTACATACGACAATCCACGAACCAAATAAATAAGTTTTGATTACGCGTAACATAACGCAGGTGAGCACAGATGTATAAGGCGGTTGGACTGTGAGTAACCTTCTACTTCCTTCCCAAATTCCCTACACAGTTTTTGTTAATAAAATTTTAACATTGTGTATTTCAGCATATGAGTAATAGTTTTATAGAATCTAAAACTAAATCGTATGAAAAATAATTATACACGATAAAATTTCGTAATAACTTGTCGTAATTAAATAATTTCTTAAAATAATATTAAGTGAATAAAGTCTTTACGTTTGTTTATATTATTCCAAATTATAATTATGGAATAACATTTTTCATATGATTTAATTAGTTACCTAAGGATTTATTTTGTTTGATTTTTATATTTTATATTTTTACGTGTTAAATTTTAAAAATGAATCAAGGTCAGATCCCTGTGCCCACGGCAGGCGCGGCAGCTGCGTCTGTTCGTACCGATACGCCGTTATCTATGCAATTGCCGGAATTAGTAATACCGCGTGATGTGTTAAGATTAATTCCTGAGTTTGGCGGTGAAACAAATTTACTTAGTTTATTTTTGCGAAAGTGCGAATATGTTATTGGTAGATATCAAGGAACCTCAGAACGAAATGAATTTTTAATGCAAACCATTACGAGTAAATTAAAAGGTAAGGCAGCAGCCCTTATTAGTGAAAGAGGTGACTTTGAGACATACAATGAATTAAAATCGTTATTGGTCCAACATTTTGGCGATCCTAGAAGTGAGGAGTGCGTTGCTATTGAATTAGAAACCTTAAAAATTAAACAGAACGAATCTTATTTAGAATTTTGTAGCCGTATACAAGATATTCGCGCTATACTTATATCCAAAGTTAATCAAAATAGCAGTGTAACTTTGAGAGAGGCTAAGCGAGTTATTTATAACAACACTTCTCTTAACGTTTTTATGTACAATTTGCCAGAACATATGGTACGGATTGTTCGAATTAAAAACCCAAACACTTTGGAGGAGGCTCTAAAATATGTCCTTGAAGAAGTTAACTTTCAGGAACAGTATAATTTACGTAGTAAAATGTTACAACACCGATCATCATCAGCTTTTAATTCAGCCAATCCGAAACCAGTTCTTACACAGCCACCCTTGCAATATAATAATAATTTCAGGCCTCAGCCAAACCAAAGTCAATTTAAGTTTGGTATACAAAATCAAAATATTATTCGCCCAAATATGCCTAATCAACACATAGGTTTTAGACCACAGTTAGCTCAATTTGGATATGGACCTTCAACACAATTTGGGTTTAAACCCCCGAATCAATTCGGATATCGACCCCCAGCTCTACCAGGGAATAGGCCGACAATGCTTGATGGTAAACAACCACAACAGTTTGGTTATAGGCCCTCGTTTGCGCAATTCGGCGAAAGGCCCTCGCAACCTTTAGGCTATCGTCCACCCAAGCCTTTTGTTAATGACCGTGACGTTTCAATGAGAACCGCACCAGCACCGGTTAAGCCGACACAAGGTTTACCTGTAAATGAACTTTATACTGGTGACTAACAATATATTTATGATGCCGGATTCGATGATTATATGTATAATATGTCGACGCAATGCGATTATAATTATACAAATATGTACACTAGCGATGATTGTGTAGATCAGACCCCTGACGCGAATGCAGACATTCCGTACTCACCTGAAAATAGCAATGATCTAGATGACGTACAAAATTTTCAGATGGATACGCAACAAATTACCCTGAAATGATAGAACTTAACTATGATGCTAATTTAAGACATCCTTATATATATATTCCCGACATAAATGGAAAATTCATGCTAGATACGGGCAGTACTAGGTCTTTCATAAGTCCTAGAAAAGTTAATGAATATTTTGCCGATTCAATATTTTATGAACCATTTACAGTGACAAGCACTCATGCTACTAGTAACCATTTTGAAGTTGCTAACATTCCACTTTTTTCAATTTTCAACGAAAATGGTTATCATAAGTTTTACATTTATGACGTTGACGATAGGTATGACGGTTTGATAGGAATGGACCTAATGTCTCAACTCGGAGCTGAAATAAGTTTCAAGGATAGGATTTTAAAAACAAATGATATTAATATTCCCATTATTTATAATACAGACCTTGAATTTAAATTAGACCCCCGTACAGAACATAGAGTAAGATTACCTGTAAATCAGAAAGATGGTTTTGCTATTTTAAATTATAAACAGTTTCATGATGGCATTCGAATGCCAGCTGCAATAGTTAAATGCGAAAATTATTTTGCCTCAACTATTATACTTAATGCTACTGACCTTGAGGCAAAGTTGACTATCACAGCACCTTTTAAAGTTTCTAAATTCACCAATGAACAGTGTTTAGTCAATAACACGGCTGACTTGACGGATGTTGAGATTGACTCACTGCTTACAGATAACTTAAAGAAGTTACGACTAGACCACCTAAATCAAGAGGAAAGTGACTTAATTAATAATTTATGTCACGAGTACAAAGACATATTTTACTGCGAAGAGCTACCTCTAACCTTTACTAACCATGTTAAACATCACATACGTACCGTTAATGAAGATCCAATTTATGTTAAGCCCTATAGACAACCTCCAGCCCAAGCTGAGGAAATCAAACGTCAGGTAGATAAGCTTTTGAAAGACAACGTCATTCGAGAATCACACTCGCCTTGGAGTGCCCCCGTACATTTAGTACCCAAAAAGGCAGACGCTTCAGGACAGATAAAATATAGAATGGTCATAGACTATCGCCGACTCAATGACATTACTATTGACGACAAGTACCCACTTCCTAACATATGTGACTTGTTTGACAAACTTGGTAAAAGCAATTATTTCACCACACTCGATTTGGCTTCTGGCTATCACCAAATTGAGAATGCTGACTGTGAAAAAACAGCGTTTTCTACGCAGAATGGGCATTTTGAATTTCTCCGTATGCCATTTGGCCTCAAAACAGCTCCAGCGACCTTCCAAAGGACAATGGATAATGTTTTAAGAGGCCTACAGGGTATTCACTGTTTGGTCTACCTAGACGATATAATTATTTATGGATCAGGAATCGAAGAACATATAAAAAGACTACGATCTGTCTTCGACAGACTACGCCAAACGAATCTGAAAGTACAATTAGACAAATCCGAATTTTTACGTAAGGAAGTGCAGTACTTGGGACATACTTTGACTAAAAACGGACTGAAACCTAACAATGACAAAATACAAGCAGTTCTTACGTACCCCATTCCGCGGACACATACGGAAATTAAACGATTCTTAGGTTTCGTTGGTTATTACAGGCGGTTTATTAAAGACTTTTCCAAAATTACCGAACCATTGTCGGCTTGCTTAAAGAAAGGTAGGAAAGTTATTATCGATCAAAAATACACAGAGGCTTTTCAAAAGTGTAAAGAATTATTAGTTAACGCCCCCATATTACAGTACCCAGACATGACAAAACCATTTGTACTAACAACCGACGCCTCTGAAGTCGCAATTGGCGCGGTATTGTCACAAGGCCCTGTAGGTAGTGACAAACCCATAGCCTATGCTAGCCGAACCTTGACAGAAACTGAAAAAAGATATAGTACCATTGAACGTGAGTTGTTAGCAATCGTATGGGCCACAAAACACTTCAGACCCTATTTGTATGGGCATAAATTTGACATATATACTGACCATAGACCCCTTGTCTGGCTATACCAACTCAAGGAACCAAATAGCAAGTTAACGCGTTGGCGATTGCGCCTACAAGAGTACGATTTCAATGTTATATATAAAAATGGCAAACAAAACTTAAACGCAGACGCGTTGTCTCGCATTAAGCTTAATGCTCTAGGGACGAACGAACCCGACGACAATTCAATGATTGTTAATGTAGATGAGAAAGAGAAAAGACTTCAAAGCTATTTAGACGATGTTACCAAACAAATTACTGACAGCACACAAAGACGAAGTACTGATGACTCTAGGACCATTTCTATATCTGACTCTGAAAGAACAGCCACAGCTAGTCCGATAACTATTCCAGACACCGACACAGTAGTAGTTGAACAAACACCTGAGTATCCCATACCGTCTGAATCTGCATCTACACAAACAATTCATTCAGCTAAGGATTTGGAATCCCACGGAATTCCTATTCTACACGAGGCAATAGATACAAAACCGAACCAAATACTAATTTTTAGCTGGTTCCGAAATGATACCCAAGTCAGAGATTTATCTAGGAATAATCAAAAGGTACTAGAAGTATTTTTGCCCGTTGACAACCATGAGCTTATCAAAGATTTTCTAAAAAAATATATTAAACCAAAAACTAAATATTTCATTTATTTTGAAAACCCGGAACATAGAAAGCACTTTAGTAATGTTATAATTTCCTTATTTAAGAAAGGTATGGTAATCTTTTATGAATGCACCGAGCGAGTAGTCTATGTAGAAAATGAACAAGAACAAAAAGCTATTGTTATTAAATTACACGAGGGTAAAACTTGCCATCGCGGGATTTCAGAAACTATAAAACGAACTCGTCGTAATTATTATTGGAAAAATTTAATTGAAACTGTTACCGCTATTATTAATGCGTGTGAACATAACAAAGTAAAATGCGCTAAATACGATAGAAATCCCATTAAACCAGTATTACAACTTACACAAACCCAGAAGGCACCTTTTCAGGAAATTTTTATTGATATATTTAGTATAGAATCTAAATATTACTTAACACTTATCGATGCATTCAGTAAATTAGGCCAAGCTATAGAAATTCCGTCTCGCTCAACGCCTGAAGTAGTCAGGGCATTATTGAAATACTTTTCTTTTTACGGGTTACCACAGAAAATCAGTTCTGACCCGGGTACTGAATTTAATAATGAATTACTAAAGGAACTTACAGATTTACATAAAATAAAATTGCATATCACTACACCCAACAACCCGAATTCTACGGGGTTAATAGAACGCTTTCACTCTACAATAATAGAAGTGTATAGGTTAGCCAAATATGAAAGGAAATTCACAGACGCTGCGTCTGTGATGACATATGCTGTTATGGCTTATAATAACACGATCCATAGTAGCACAGATTTAACACCTTTTGAAGCCGCATTTGGTCACACCGAATTAAATTCTACATTTGACTCCGAATTTGATAAAGCATACACACAGCAACTAATTAAGGACCATAAGAAAAGAACACAAGCTGTTTATAGATTTATTTCAAAAAAGTTATATGACCAAAAAGAAAAGATTATAGCCAAACGGGGCGGAGAGGCACAACCAAAATTAGCATTAGGACAACCGATTTTTGCTAAAGCCGTTAATAAAAGACAACCTAAGGACAAACCAAAGTTCCAAAAAGCTGTTGTCTCAGGACATATAGAGCGCAATATTATACCAATAAAGCTTAAAAATAGAGACACAAAAGTGCCTGTTAAAAATGTAAAACTTCCTCCACAGGTGGTGTATAGTCCTGCTGAACTGGACAACGATCAATTGGGCTCTCCCAAACCTGGCCCTTCAAGCAGTAAAGAGTAACCAAAATCCTGGTATTCTCCCGGTAAAATTAGGTCAAGCTTTTGTACAACACGATAAATGGTCTATAGTAAAAATCATCAAACTACAAGGCATAAGTACAGATTTGGCTTTCAATATTCAAAAATATTCTGAATTCAGTCAAATGCTACACCCTAATAGGTCCTATATGGATGAATTTATGAACCTTAAAACACAAGTAGAGTATATTCGTAATGAAACTGTAGAAAAATTACAGCAGTTAATACCTTCCAAAAGATTTAAACGTGGCCTTATAAATCCTTTAGGATCATTTATTAAAATTATAACAGGTAACCTTGACCACGCAGATGCGATTAGATATGACCAACTCATTAATAACATTCAAACAAAAGAACAAGCAATATCAAATAAATTCACTGTAATATCTGAAATGTTGGATCATTTCCTAAACTCTACGGAAATAATTAATGAAAATACCAGTAAGATGAACGCACGCATTAAATTAATTGAAGGCCTTGTGAATAATCTTAATACAAGTAATAATCATTCAATTTATATGACCTATGTATTTGGATTACTTAACCAGTTTATTGTAAACTTTAGAACTATCTATTTAAAAATTGGTGAGTTAGAAACGGCCTTGGCTTTTAGTAAATTGTCTGTATTACATAAGGCCGTAATAAATTCTAATTTATTATTGAACTTGTTAGAACAGATTAGTAAACATGATAATTTAATGTATTCTGTAAACAATCAAAATCTTATTAATATTGAAGAATCTTTATGTGTAAAAGCTTACCTTAAAAGTGATGAAATCACTTTTATCATTGAAGTACCACTAACTGATAATGTTACATATAGTTATTATAAATTGTACCCCCTTCCTATGGCTGATGATTCCTTTAACCAAACCCTTGTTATTATTCCTGAGTTTCCTTACCTATTAGTAGAAGCGACAAGATATCGCCCGATTGACCAACCATGCCGCGAGATAACAGCTACAGAATACCTCTGCTCTGAAAATAATCTCGTCCAGTACGCTGAGGAAACTTGTATGGAACAATTAATGAAATTCCACTCCACCTTGTCACGCTGTTTCCCACGTAAAGTAAGCTCAGAAAACCTAAAACTCCAAAGGATTGGTCCAGATAGGTGGATAGTTTACTCAAAACATTACCAAGTAATTTCACAGACATGTGGCAATGACAACACGAAGGAGCGCATACGAGGCACTTATATTATAACTGTAGATGAACAATGCGACGTTTATATAGAAAATGACCATATACAAGGACGACGATCTTACTCACTGCCAACAGAATATATGTCAGTACCGATTATTAACTTACCCCAGTTACCACAAGGATATGCTGACGCTGCAGTGATGGAGCCTGTAGACCTAAAAGGAATAGACTTAGACGACATACGCCATCTAAATTACATTCTGAAAAATAGTGCCAATAGTGTAAAAAGTGAAACAAGTGAAACCGAAAGAAATAGTGTTAGTGTCGCTCTTTTCGTACTATACGCGATCGTCATTTTATTGTTAATAGCCATAGTTACATATAAGTATTTAGATGTAATAAAAATAATGTGTACCAAGCAAATAGTCCCCAACGATTCGACTCAGTTGGATGAAAATACAACTAACCAGGGCCCTATCTTATTAGTAACTTAAATATATTCATTATCTTGAAGTAAATTAAGTTGTATGTGTTATACATCTTGGCTCTTGATACTACTTTAGATTTTATAATTTCTGTACTTATATACTCATTTTTCTTTTGTAACTATTATTACGTTTTATAGTTTTACGAAGTTCTCGAAAAATATACCTCTTTTTCGCTAACTTCGATCTAAGGGGGGAGGAGTTATATTCCCTATAACCTCATGCTGCAATAAGTCAGTGCAGGTGCAGTATCCCGTACGCTGCACTTCCTTATCAGCTAGACGTGGCGTGATGTTCGAATGTTCGAGAAACGGGCACCGCCTACGATCATCCGGTGTGGATGCATTAGAATATTAAGTATCATAAGTCAGTCTTACATAGAATCTGTAAAGCTCGGGTCGTCTTAATAAAATCTTAATTCGATTCCCATTTTAGTTACTTTTATTTTTAGTTTTTAAAAAGCTATTTCGTCGCTCCCGAAATTAAACTATCTTCTAATCAGTCAGTGCTAACATTTAATGTTATAATGAACTAGTATTTATGCACAATTAAATCACCATTATTTTATTGCACTTAGCAATAAAATAATGGTGATTTATTCAACACAAAATAGTGATTTACTCTTTTTTCATACTTTCATTTCTCATAATCACCTAAGAAGCTACCCTGTTTAATTACAGAATGTTATTAATAATAGAAAAATCGCCTTATAGGCTTATAAGAAATTAAAACTGTAATTCACCATTTTCGAAACAATGTGCTATGTTGTGCATACAATGTTCCCGTCTTTGTTTTGACATCGTACTCAAGGCTCTTCCTATAATTAATCCCAGCATATAACATTTATTAATGGTGTCCATATTAATATTGTCTCCATCTTCTTTCACTTCTTCATGATTTTCCGTATTTGTACCGATAGATACTTTATTGGCCGGAATATTGCAATCTTCCTGAAACAATAAAAATAAACATATGTTCCTATAACTATATAAATCTATAAAATAATTATAAATACACCATCATATCAATCGAACAAAGTCCACTGCTGAACATATGTCTTATTCTAGTTTTTAATTTTTAACGGGTCTCCCTACTTAGTCTAGTTCTCTAGTTGACTACTAAAATATCATTCAAAAAACTTACTTCGTTTTCTGTAAACAAATCTAGTGAATCCAGCTCTGGCGTAGTTCCTTCAGGATCTACATCATAATTTTTATGAAAATCTAAATGGGTTGTGATGTCGGAGTGCTCAGATATTAGATCTGAGCTCTCAGATATTAGATCTGAGCTCTCAGATGACTCTTCTATAACTTTTTCGCCTGTAAAGACAACAAAACATAAGTAGATTTTTTTACAGGAAAATATTTGTGTCCATATTTTGCTATCATTACGGCACTTGCCTACTACACAAATCGATGAAACACAACAAATGACATTAAATAATGAAAACAGAAATTAGAATCTTTATTATAACCTACAATCCCAGTATGATATCTATGTAAATCATAAAACAATACAAAAGGTTTACAACATCTGAATAAAAAAGTCACTTACCATCCATTTTCAGTGAAACACTTATATAATCAGTTCAAAACCACTTAACACAAAGTAACTGACTGTTTACGTTCGATTTTGGAAGTCGACTGAATACAATTCAAGGCTAAACAAGTAAAAAGAGCATTTTGTTCTGTACATGGCTGATGGCACAATAGACGTGTCATCAACTGATATGGCGCTTGACACGACTGTCGTGTCACGAAATATTTGTTCGTCGCCACGCATAAAAGTGCACCAAAATGGGCGTCGCAACGAATCGGTTAATTAAAATCAAAAACATTAACATCATAAATTATCCTTAATTTGTAAATTATTGATAGACTAATAAATTGTTATATACACATGCACATATATTATAATAATAATAACTAATTTAACATAAATATAAAAATAAATTTTACACATTAAACAAAATAATAATATAATAACACAATAATAAAATAATCTTATGTAACATTTTCACATAAGAGATGTTACGGAATATAAACAATTTTGGAAATGCCATTAGGTATAATAAATGGTAGAATTTAACACCATTACGAGATTATAATCTAATAAGTTCCATGTAAATCTAAATATCAACATTAAAAAAAATACTATACAAATCTGTACCTGAGCTTCGCAGACAACACTTGTTGTAATTTCGCTTCCCACAGAACAGGTGGGGAAAATTGTAGTCTGAAAAGTTGTAAAATTATTATAAATATAGCTTTCATAATAATGAAGAAATATTTATTTTTATTACAATTTCACATACCGCATCACCAATAGATCTTTCTTGAATATTTAATTCGCTTAATGAAGATTGCTTCTCAAAAGGAGCACTTGATATTTTACATTGCTGAAATAAAGATTTTGTTATAGTAATTTAATTTACAGTAAGAAATTATCCTTTTATTAATTCTATGATGAGCCACTGCATTGCTTGAGTGGTTAGACAAATAATACTTACAAATACAATGATACACATACACACCTTTGATAGATTAACTTTTAAAATTAGAGGTCCAGTTATGTTTAAACATGTTTATAATTTTTATTGTTAGATATGTGTGGTATGAAAAAAGTAAGAAATAATAAGAAAGGTAAGGTGGCTTGGAAATGAGTAGGATTAACATGATCAAATTGTTTAAAAATTATGAAATAAATACTAATATCTTTAAATATAAATTGAGGTTAACTTCTAGCACAGATCAGTGTGAGACACAATGTTTTTTCTATTGTGTCTGAGATACTAGCTGATGACAAATGTTGATATACATGTGAGGCACCATTTAATATATAGATTTATTGTGGTCTACTTTGTAGGATGAAGTAATAAGAAAGATACACAAAATAAGAAATAATATTATGTATAAATAATTCAATTTTAAGTATGTAGCAGATGGAAATCTGTGGTCTCTGCCTACCTCTACAGGAATCAGGGTTGAGTCTATATTTATGTATCATCATCATCAGCCTTTAGCAGTCCACTGATGGACATAGGCTTAGAGCTGCTACACCATGCTGGCCAGACGGGTTGGTGCAGGGTTTATTTCAGTGTTGTCTGCTCGGTATGCTCCCTTAATCGGCTCTTACGACACCCATGGGATGAAATAGGGTGTGACACTTTATGTTTAATCCATCACCACACAGATCATTACGTATGTATGTAAATGATAAAAATGTTTCTTACCAGAAAAGACGAGGGTACTGCATTGTCGTGTAATCTTATCACATCAAGAGTTCTGTTAAAGCTCGATTCTTCAAAGTGCAATGAACAAACATACCAATTTTTATGTCGCGGGTTTATATTTTCAATACCAATGGCTTCTAACCATTTTAGCCTTAATGATTCTTTTTTGGGAAATCTGTGAAAGATTGTAGACAGTTAATCGTTACATCACTATTTGAAAATACTTCACTTTAGGTAGGTACTTAACTCAAATACATACATACTCAGAAAATCAATTAATCATAACTAAAATCACTATAACGACGAAGCTAATGCAATGTATATTGTTTGTATAATAATACAGATTTATATTAATGAGTAATATACATGTAACAATTAGATTTCAGAAACTAACCTATGTAGAGTCAATTGAGGTTGATTTTTGTTCTTTTTGGCACCACATTGTATAATGCAGCACACCGGCATATTTCTATCAACCTTCTTTTTACGTTTCGCACACAAAAACTTACTTAGCTATTTACGTTTATCACAAATACATTAAGAATTTGAAAAAAATACAATTAACTGACAGATTACGTACTGCAACAGATGTATATAAACCATAGACAAATCTGGTGCTTAATATGGCAGACGGACACGGTATCTGTAGGCATCATAGCATTTATTAGAAATGTTGCCATTTCCAGAGACAACAAACATCTAATTGTCTTTTTTGTTATATGAAGTTTCTGGGTAGTTAAAAAGAGACAAAAATATATTTTTTATTTCCATTGCGATATTTCTAGTATATCTATAATTAATAGTATTTATAGAACAATAGGGCCAGTCCATTCGTTTACATGTCAATGGTATCTACATATTATTATTACATGCAATAAAGTTACAAGTAATTCAAAGTTCACTTGTCTTTCGTAATACAACGACGTAGGACTCTCCTTACCTATACAAATACATTTTAATAATAATTCAATATTAACTGTAATTAATAATATATGTAACAAAAAAGGAAAATATGTAGGTACTATTATTACTAATAATAGTAGCTATATATTTTCCTTGTTCAGGTAAGTTTATGAATTAAATTCTTATTTAAAAAACAATATGCATAGGGTACAGAATGTCTATCTCACCATCCTACAGCCCTGTTACGGATAATGAAGTTGTCACAAGTTGCATTTGGCGCAATGTTTCTCGCTCCATAACTTCTGATATTCCCGAAAAAAATTTCAACGGGGTCTTGGTTGAAGTTTCTAGTCAACATTGCATCACAACCATATTTTCTAGACAATAATTGCTATAGAGATTCCATGCCCTCAAAAGTCTTGATTAAATTCGTTATAGATGGTGCAATAGTTTCTGTCAATAGGATTTTGTCCCCGAATTGGACTTTCTTGATATACATAGTAGTTTTTAAAATTTGCTTAGCTTTTTGCCACGAGTGATGATGTGGAGAATTGCGCTTAACAGGTCCTTTATAGACCTTACCATTTGCTATTACCAAGCTGCTAACATTTAAATAATCAAATAAATTATCTATTAATAATATAAAATCTATTATTTGCCGACATTCACTTGGTAGCTCTCTTCTTTCCGTCAAGTGCTCTGTCACCACAGTCAGACTGTGACTAAACAGCTCTGTGGCTGATTTGACCCGCATATTATTTATTTCTTCGGGTGTGAGCTTCAGTCAATTTATTAAAAAGACGCAATTCTTTAAACTCTTTTTCGGTTATGTATACCATTTGGAAATATTTCTATTTGATGGTTTTCTGCTGACCATTTATAACATATATTAAATCTTTATTTATAAGATTATTCCTTAATCCTTTTATTAAATGTTGAGTATCAAACAATGGAATTGTAGGGGTACGTATGTATGCGTTATAATGTGTGTGTGTGCAAGCGCGAGGTATGAGAGACGAGTCGGCCAGTTGCTGCGCATTGGCCCGACAGAAAGCTAGGCTCCACTTAGATTAAGTAATTTTGGCTATAAAATATATGTATGTAGAATTTATGTGAATTTATGTTCGTAATAAATATTATATAATGTTCGTGAGTGTTGTCTGTCGGACCAGTGCCGGTAATTCCCTTTGTAGCACTTATCTAAGTCTCACATTTATTTGTAGCTTGGATACATTAAGTAGATAAATAAGTAAAGTCTCGGGTTCGATTCCCGTGTAGTGAATTGCTTATAAACATAGGCATTCCTATAATTGGTGACCCCGACGTGATTTAGTGCTACAAAGGTTAATTATTAAGCGTAAATATAAGTGCCGTTTATAGTGTATGATGTTCCAACCATTGAGTCCCGTGAAACCGAGTATAAGTGACAAAATGAACAGTGACCCGAACGCGAACACAGGTATGTCGGACTTGAAAACTAGTGAGATCGCCGCGATAAGTGTACAATCCCGATTGCCAGATTTTTGGGCGGAAATGCCGCGACTATGGTTTGCGCAGATAGAAAGTATCCTAAAACCGCAAAAACCAAGTGATGAGGTTAAATTCCATTTAGTG
The DNA here is from genome assembly GCA_963564715.1 of Catocala sponsa. Taxonomy (NCBI): domain Eukaryota; kingdom Metazoa; phylum Arthropoda; class Insecta; order Lepidoptera; family Erebidae; genus Catocala; species Catocala sponsa. Next base: position 4,831,749 of record OY751346.1, on the reverse strand, counting down.
GTAGCGAAGCTAGGACGCGACGCGTTACAGCAAGTCAGCGACATTCTGGTAGTGCCACCAGCCGCAGAGAAATATAATGCCATTAAGGAGCGACTACTACAGGTATACGAGGAAAGTGCAGAGCGCCAGTTTCAGAAGCTTGTGGGTGAGATGGAGCTAGGAACACAAAAACCTTCACAGCTGTTGCGCCGTATGCGAGACCTGGGTAGGAACGCCCAAGCATCAGACAAAACGTTACACAGTCTTTGGATCGCGCGATTACCAGCATCTGTAAGAGCAGTATTGACAGTCAGTCAGGACCAAAACCTGGAGAAGTTGGCAAACATAGCTGACAAGGTGATGGAGAATGTACGGGATGGAGAAATTGCCGAGGTGAGCAGCTCTTGTACCAACAACCAGTCGTCCACTCAACTGCCCATGAACGAGATATTGACGCAAATGCACAAGTTGAACTTGGAAGTAGCATCTCTACGTGAAGAGGTTGCGCAGCATCGTCGAAGCGTGTTTCGTGGTCGCAGAGGGCATGGTGCTTTCCGAGGACGGTCAAGGTCAAGGTCCAGAACACCAGCGGATCCGAATTGGTTGTGCAAGTGGCATTACCGATACCGAGTTAGAGCAACGAAATGCGAGAAACCCTGTGCGTGGAAGTCACCAGCAGCGTCGCGGACGGAAAACTAAACACGGTACGACCTACGGTGGCGGGGGTGATAGTACCGAGTAATAATCACCGCCTCAGTGTATATGATAGGGAAAATGGACTAAAATTTCTAGTAGATACAGGTGCAAACGTGTCCGTCATTCCAGTTAGCAGAAAACAAAAGTTATTAAGTGCGCATTCGGACTATAAATTATTCGCAGCTAACGGAAGTGAAATTAAAACGTACGGCGTAAAGACTCTAAATGTAAACTTAGGTCTTCGGCGTCCATATCGTTGGACATTCGTGATCGCAGATGTTAGCCAACCCATACTAGGTGCGGATTTTTTGGAACATCATACGCTGATAGTAGATATAAGTGCGCGTAAATTAGTTGATAAGAAAACAAATTTGCTAACGCTGGGCAGTTTAACCATTTGCGATAATTTATCAATCACTACAATAGATAGTAATCATCCGTTTAGTAGATTGCTGTCGGAATTTTCAGAAATAACTAAGCCTGTCTCATTCAAAAATATGGACCACGATTATGGTCACGATGTTTATCATTATATAGAAACCACCGGACCACCCGTTCATGCCAGAGCGCGACCGCTGCCACCTGATAGGTATCATAAGGTAAAACAGGAATTTAAGTTAATGCAGGAACTAGGTATTTGCAGGCCATCAAAGAGTGAATGGTCCAGCCCGCTGCATGTCGTTGCGAAGAAAAATGGAGAGATCCGGCCCGTGGGAGATTATAGACGTTTGAACGCCATCACAAAGCCGGACCGCTACCCTGTGCCGCGATTGCTAGACTTCAATTATATACTAGCAGGTAAGAAAATCTTTTCCAAAATTGATATTAATAAAGCCTATCATTTTGTAAAAATAGCACCAGAAGATATAAAAAAGACGGCTGTGATAACACCGTTTGGGTTATTCGAATTTATGAGATTAAATTTTGGTTTGCGGACAGCCAGTCAAAGTTTTCAAAGGTTTATGAATAACACGGTACTCGAAGGATTAGATTTCTTATTTTGTTTTGTCGATGATGTCATTATTGCCAGCGATTGCTTGAAGAGCCATAAAACGCAGTTACGAAAGGTATTTGAACGATTTGCAAAATTTGGCATAACTATAAATCTATCAAAATGTGAATTTGGACAGGAAAGTATAGAATTTTTAGGTTACCAAGTCTCGACCGAAGGTATACGACCACTCGACCACAAGGTCAAGGCCATAGTGGAATATCCTCGGCCAGACAACGTGGAACAGCTTCGCCGTTTCTTAGGTATGATAATTTTTTATAGAAACAGTATTCCTCACGCAGCTGAGCACCAATCACTGCTGAATGAATTTTTAAAAGGTGCCAAGAAGAAAGACAAAACCAAAATTTCATGGTCACAGGAATCCATCGAAGCGTTCGAGAAATGTAAGAGAGGCCTCAGAGATGCGGTTATGTTATCACATCCGGTAAGTAATGTACCATTATCGTTACATACAGACGCATCAGACACTTGTGCTGGCGCAGCGCTTAATCAATGGATTGATGGTAAGTGGTTACCGTTAGGATACTTTTCTAAGAAGTTTAGTAAAGCTCAACAAAGGTATTCTACGTATGATAGAGAACTTACAGCGATATTCTTAGCAATGAAACATTTTAGATACATGTATGAGGGAAGAGAACTAATAATTTTTACCGATCATAAGCCATTGACTTTTGCATTCAATAAGGTCGAGTCTAAAAGCGAAACGCCTCGACGTACAAGGCAATTATTATATATTAGTGAATTTACAACGGATATACGATATGTCGAAGGCAATAACAATGTAACCGCTGACGCGCTTTCTAGGATTGAAACCATACACTGCCCCACTACAATTGATTACGCGGAATTAGCGACCGCACAGGAACAGGATGCCAGCTTAGCACAATTATTAAACGAACAACAGACTAATATTATTTTAAAGAAAATGTTTGTACCTAATTGCGACAAACCTATCTATTGCGAAAATTCAACTCAGATGTGTAGACCTTATTTACCAGAGAAATTTAGGAAATTAGGCTTTCAATCGGTACATAGCGTATGTCACCCGGGTATTAGGACAACGCGAAAATTAGTAGCACAAAGATATTTTTGGCCAGGCCTTAATAAGGACGTTGGTCAGTGGGCCAAAGCGTGTATTCAGTGCCAAAAGAATAAGGTAGGCAGACACACGGTATCGGAGTTACAACAATTTCCAAAAGCTGAAAGGTTAAATCACGTTCACATTGATATAGTCGGCCCGTTAGCACCGACCAAAGAATGCTATAGATATTTAATAACCATGATAGATAGAGGCACTAGATGGCCAGAGGCCATTCCTGTTTGTGATATAACGGCTGAAGTAGTAGCTAAAATTTTTTACGAAAATTGGATTGCCCGATTTGGTGTGGCTGACAAAATAACAACCGATCAAGGTAGGCAATTCGAGAGCAACTTATTTAGAGAACTTTTAAAGATAATGGGTATAAAAAAATGTAGAACTACACCGTATAGACCACAAAGCAATGGCATAGTGGAACGCTGGCATAGGAGCATGAAGCAGGCCTTAACAGCGCGTCTGACAAACAATACGTCATGGAGTGACGAGTTACCTACGGTCTTATTTGGATTGCGCGCAGTGGGCAGAAGTGATAATGGGGTAAGTCCCGCGGAATATTTATATGGTAAAACAATTCGGTTGCCAGGAGATTTTTATAACATCTCAAACAACCAAATTGTGTCAGACCACGAGTATTTAGATCGTTTAAGGAAATATATAAGTAGTTTAAAACCAATTTCGCATAAATTTCGGGATTCGCGCTCGCTGTTCGTACACAAAGAATTAGGTAAGTGTGAACATGTCTTTATCAGGAACGATGCAGTACGCAGACCGCTGACGTCACCGTACGAAGGCCCTTATCGAGTTCTAGAAAGAAACGCAAAGGTATTTACAATCCAGTTACCCAATAGAGTAGTAAAAATATCCATAGATAGACTGAAGCCAGCTTACATTTTGAACGAGCAAAGCGAAGAAAGTAATGATCATAAGGTAAATAAAGTACAACTTTGCCAAGATAAAGTAAACGAAGCGATTAGCAAAGGTTATCTCAGCGTTAGCAAAGACATAGATAATGGTGGTAATTTAGTTGGTAAGAAAACGAGGTGTGGTCGGCAAATAAAACCACCAGTTAGATTTAATTTATAGGTTTTATGATATATTGTTTTGTATGGTGTGATTGGTATACCCTATGTATTGTAAAATTCATTAGTGAGCCTAAGCAAATCCGTCAAATATAACATGTTTATGTATATAGGTACATATTTACTGACGTAAGAAAATAATTGCACCATATTCATGTCAACAAATTTATTAGGTACATTAAAATATAGCAAATTTAAGTATTAATTAATTATACAAACTTGCGATATTGTAAAGTAGAGCACAAATTATTTCGCAACAACTATTGATAATTATAATATTGTTTGAGTATCTCATTAAATATCTACGTCTTAGACGGGTAACAAGCTCAGTCAAGTAATTTTGTATTTCGAATAATAAGTCAGTGTCTGTTTTTCTGTTTACTAAATTATTGTAAGAATGGGCAAATCATATAGCAAAAATGAAGAAGTCATTATCGCCCAAAATGGAGCAAATCAAATGGACTTCACTAACATTGAAAGTCATATCAAAACTTATGGAGTACTACTGTTGGTAATTTGCATACTATTGTTTACAATAATTATGTGTAAATTTTGTGGAATCTGTTATTATAGAGGAAAGAAATGGGTGCAAAAACAGACGGAAGGTTCCATACAAAAATTTCATCAAGCAAATATGCAACAAGTGTAGGCAGGCGATATTTTGTATACATTACGCTGCAATCACCGAGCCGGTTTAGCACACCTGCAACGGAAGGCGCGTAACATGATCCCATAGTGTCGCAATGTTGTTATCAGTGTAATGAGTGACTGTTATAAAACAAAGTAATGAATGATAGGGTGACCATAAGACTTTCGATATGTGGATTGTGTATTGTATTGTGTTTAATTTTTTTGTACGGTTTATGTTAAATTTTTAACTATGTAAAAATTTGAGGGGAGTATTGTAGGGGTACGTATGTATGCGTTATAATGTGTGTGTGTGCAAGCGCGAGGTATGAGAGACGAGTCGGCCAGTTGCTGCGCATTGGCCCGACAGAAAGCTAGGCTCCACTTAGATTAAGTAATTTTGGCTATAAAATATATGTATGTAGAATTTATGTGAATTTATGTTCGTAATAAATATTATATATTGTTCGTGAGTGTTGTCTGTCGGACCAGTGCCGGTAATTCCCTTTGTAGCACTTATCTAAGTCTCACATTTATTTGTAGCTTGGATACATTAAGTAGATAAATAAGTAAAGTCTCGGGTTCGATTCCCGTGTAGTGAATTGTTTATAAACATAGGCATTCCTATAGAATGATACATTGTTTTTTAATATAAAACATATCTTTACCCCATTCCTCGCCTCGCCATAAATGAGCTGCTCTGGTCTCCTTTATTAATTCTGTGATGGCCCCAACATTGACGCGGCTTTGGGCGCACACTGTGCTTATTATTACGATTTTTATTTGGCTAAGTAAACACTTCATTGACAGCCGATGGAAGTGTAAAATATTTGCTAACCAGTTTATAGCATTTTGGGCTTTTTTTAAAAAGCGATGCAGACAATATCTTATGCTCCACTGAAAACCGTCTGCCTTTGGGTTTTTTCCGGTTTTGAAGCTGCATATGAGCAAAAAGTTGAACTGGCTTGGTCATATATTTAGTTATTTGATTGAAAGCCATGAGATTAGAGTTTCTCAGCATTCAGTAATCTTTCATTAAAAGATTAAGCTTGTTTTCTCAAACGACGTATCTCATTACGCAGGTATTATGTCTTTACTTGAATAAGTGGCTTCATCTGCACACAATTATAGATAGGTAATGCAGCTGAAAAATACAATAATAGGATTTTAGTATTTGTGTAAGTTGTATCAAAGTTATAATGAGATATTCAACTCAACGTTCATTCATGGACACCTTGCGTGTTACCTGAAATAACAAAAAACAAAATTTAAAGCCTTTACTTCTAGTTTATACATTCCTTTTATCTATACTGTTTTATGTTTTTCTAAAATAACATAACCTAACTAACTTCTTCAAAATTGCTTCAATGACAGTCGGTCTCACTGACATGACACTGACATCTATTAGAGATCTGTGCATAATAAATCCATACAGAAAAAGAACGACACTAGTGTAGTGATATTCTTTACATATATGGTCATCATACGTCATTGGAATGTATCTACATATTATTATTACATACAATAAAGTTACAAGTAATTCAAAGTTCACTTGCCTTTCGTAATACAACGACGTAGGACTCTCCTTACCTATACAAATACATTTTAATAATAATTCAATATTAACTGTAATTAATAATATATGTAACAAAAAAGGAAAATATGTAGGTACTATTATTACTAATAATAGTAGCTATATATTTTCCTTGTTCAGGTAAGTTTATGAATTAAATTCTTATTTAAAAAAACAATATGCATAGGGTACAGAATGTCTATCTCACCATCCTACAGCCCTGTTACGGATAATGAAGTTGTCACAAGTTGCATTTGGCGCAATGTTTCTCGCTCCATAACTTCTGATTTTCCCGAAAAAAATTTCAACGGGGTCTTGGTTGAAGTTTCTAGTCAACATTGCATCACAACCATATTTTCTAGACAATAATTGCTATAGAGATTCCATGCCCTCAAAAGTCTTGATTAAATTCGTTATAGATCCATATCTGGTGTATTCGTTGTAGTATTATTATATGTAGTGCTTTATGATAATGTACGGCCTCGATGGCGTAGTGGTTAGTGTAACCGACTGCCACGCCTGAGGTCGCGGGTTCGATTCCCGCACAAGTCAAACATTTGTGTGCATGAACATGGATGTTTGTCTTGGTCTAGGTGTTTCTATGTATAATATGTAAGCATTTACAAAAAAAAAAGGAAATATATGTATGTTTATCCATTGTCTAGTACTCATAGTACGAGCTCTGCTTAGTTTGGGCTAGATGGTGTTCTGTTAATGTGGTAGAATATTATTATGCTTGTGTTTGTATATAATTTACCTTCATGTTTTTTATGAAATGACTAAAAGAGGGTGCAGAGAATTTCATATTCAAGGTGAAGAAATATTGCAGTTACTTATGGCAGATAATAGTGACGGAGAAGATGACTTACAGTTAGACGAAGAAGACCAGCAGTTCATAGCTCAAGATGTAGAAAATGGAACCGATGTTGTTGAAATTGAAGATTCTGTTCAAGAACCGACAAATCAAACCTCATTACCAACCTGTTCAGATACTTCAGAGACTATTCCTATTTTCAACTGGAGAAATAACTCATACGCTCCTCACACATCCAATGAAAGTGAGTGTGATTTTGGGCGCATAAATACATTATCTGACCGGCATGGCATGTTGTTGCCAATGGACATTTTCATGGAGGTGACACAAATGGATCAGTTAGTGTCTAATATCATAATAAAAGAAAGTGTCAAATACGCACAACAAAATGGAAGACCTTTTACAGTCAGCTTGGATGAAATAAAGGCATTTTTGGGCATGAATTTTGTAATGAGTTATCATGTTTTACCAACTCTTAGGAATTACTGGTCGACTGATGAAGACATGGGTGTGCCTTTCATTGCTAATGTTATGCCAAGAACTAGATTTGAGCAGATTCGGCAAAATTTACACTTCTCTGATAATAACAATCACTCACAATCGAGTGACAGAGCGTACAAAATAAGATCTGTTATGCAACATTTCAATTTGTGTTTTCAAGCAGCAATGAATAACTCACTAAGGCAATCCATTGATGAACACATGATCAAATTCAAAGGGCACAATATTATGAAGCAGTACATAAAAAATAAACCTATAAAATGGGGGTTCAAGATGTGGTGTAGATGTGAGTCTTCAACAGGATACTTATACCAGTTTGATTTATATACAGGAAAGAAAACTAATACAGAAATTGGTTTAGGTGAATCAGTAGTACTGTCTGACGGAACAACTAAAGGGTCTTGGTTGTGAAGTATACTTTAACAATTTTTATTCCCAATTTGTTTAGACATGGGATCTTATAAATACAAGTGCGCTCTCTCTTCCTTCACTTCAGTCTAATGTATGAAATGTATTCAACTGCCAGTTAGTTTTTGCTTAGACAAATTAAGTGATTTTAATTAGTACAAAGAATGCCTAATACACATTTATAATTACTTGAACATTAATAGAAAAATAACATTTTCTATTCCGGTAAGCTTCGTGATGGCGACAACCTGGAGTGTTGACAATTTTGATATGTGTGCTGTCAATAGCTCCATCTATTTCTGGCAGCCCGGGCCAACGCCCATGCCTTCCTAGTTCTTTAAATTTTTGTCTATTTATGTTAGCCGGATCTCCATAAGGCATTTTAATATATCTCGCATGTAACACAGCTAACAGTTGCGAAACATTCGTGATTATATTGGACACCGTAGACTGGGATAGACTTGTTAGATCGCCACAAACAAGCTGAAAAGTTTTTAATATTACAATTAATATAAAATGCAAATAAATACCTTAACCTTATAAATAGGCATTTTTGTACACAATAATGTAATACTTAGGTAGTTAAAATTTACTTACCTAAAAAGATGCTGTAGCTAATATCGCAAAGTTAATAGATTTAGATCCTATTTCAGGGGCACCTGGAAGCCCTCGGTTATCACTTTTCACCAAATTGTTTCTCAATAATGATACAATGTATAGCACGGAATTTTGATAAAATCTAAATCTTCTTTTAACATTTTGACGAGGTAATTCAAATGGATTTGTGGCATTATGTAAACTTTTCGCAAACAAGTATAAGGCCACACAATATCGTTATAATGGTCTAGATCATCATAATAATCAATTTCAGCGATAATATTTTCAATATCCATATTCCTGCCAACACACGTTCACGGTCTCAAGTCCCGATTTTTTAAAACTCAACAATCAGGATCTTGAGATGCATGTCAAATCCGATCTTAATACCCGATATCTGTTTATTAAATAACTAGATCTCAGGTGATACCGGGTTCTTATGAAATCAGATCCGGATCTCAAATAGCAGCTCAAGTTCTGTTTATAAATATGTCAGCATCTCAAATAGGCTCTTAAGATCGTACTCTTATGTTGATACCGGTTTATTAATACGGGCCTAAATCTGGAGAACGATGGAAAAAGGTAAGCATTCTGTTTAGATCATTTGTTTGAATGACTAACAAAAATTATTTCCTTTTTGAAAATATTCCAATACTTAGATATTTTTATGTTTTCAGTACTAGGCTCACTTAAAGCACAAATCCAAGACAAGGCTTACAAAAAGGAGGCAAGATGCTTTAAGAACTGGTGGTGGCCCTAGTACTCAAGATGATCTGTCTGAAGTAGACAAGAAAGTCTCGGCCATAATTGGAGAGCAAGCTGTATTTGGTGATAGCGAGCTTAGAATACCTGTATTTGTAAGTATAATATTATGTCCTCACTTACGCCTGCTACTTGTATTCAACGTCTTGTTATTGTACATCAGTAACTATTCGTTTTCCAGATACAAATAACGAATAATCGAGATAACTTTTAACAACCACCCCTTTTCAACCCATTACTATTCCATTGCTGTGCACAGAGTTATGAATGTCTTATACGTGTTCCTTTTACCCCACTTCCTGAGAGATTCATGTGCCATTGTTTTGGCTACCATCTTTAGTATTGAATAATAATAGCCAGTTTTACTTTCAGAATCCTCAACCTAACATTGGTCAGATTGATGAAGTAGTTTCGCAGGAGGTAATAGTAATAGGTGAGGTTTTTCAATGTTATTATCATAAAAATATGTATATTATCATTTTTGAACTAAACTAAGATCCACATTTTGTTTTAGTGCCCTACCTCACCGAGATGCCATGGCGACGTCGCCGGCTACGTATCCAAACAATTCATATTACAATGCATGCCAGTTAACTCACTAGGCGACGGTGTGGCAACGTCGCCAATTTGGAAGCGTAGCCACGACTGTCGGCTCGCTATTAGGAGTCTGGAGACTGTGGCGACCTGGCGACGTCGCCAGTAAAATATACACGAGCAAGCTGCGTCTCACTCACTCAGTGTCCAACCGGCCGCCAAGACGGACGCATAATGAGTTTCGATACTGAAAGATTCATTGTAGAAATTCAAAATCGACCATGTTTATGGGATACCGCAATAAAAGATTATTCCGATCGTAATTTAAAAATAAAATGTTGGAACGAAATAGTAAATTTATTCAAAGAAAAAGACGAGATGATGGTTCAAGAAAAAAAGCAATTAGGTAAGTACACATTTATTTTTTTAGGTTATCCATTTAAACAAAGCTATCTTGGCATGGTAATGGATTTTCAGTCACAAAATATTCTGCTAATTTATCTCGAATAGTTAGTGCTGTTCTTCCTCCCCTTCCAAGATCCCGATATGTAGCATGTTCAAATCCCGTCACCGTCAAAGTATCTTCATAAGAATATCCATCTCCGCGACGTACGAAGTTGTGCAAAATGCAACATGACTTTACAATTTTCTTTGCTAAATCTATATTAACATTAATTGATCTGTGAAATATCCTCCACTTATTGGATAATATTCCAAATGTACATTCGATGTAACGGCGTGCTCGTGATAGTCGGTAGTTGAATTATTTTTTCGTAACTGATATTGTGCCCTCCATACGGTCTCATGAGGTTTTCGTGTAAGGCAAAGGCTTCATCTCCAAGTATCACGTATGTAATATTACCGCCGTTTTCTGTTAGCGATTTTGCGTTAGGAATATTGAGGGAGTTGTTATTAAGATTAGTGAATAAAACAGTATCTTTGAAAACAGCTGAATCACTGCTTTTCCCATACGCCCCAACATCTATATAAAGGAAGTTATAATTAGCATCACACAGAGCAAGTAACACAATTGAAAAATAATGTTTATAGTTGAAATACAAAGATCCGGTATGCATAGCTTGAATTACTCTCATGTGTTTCCCATCAATCGCACCAATGCAATGGGGAAAGTTGGCACGATTTTCAAATCCTCTTGCAACTTTTACCCAATCATCGCTTGTAAAGGGAATAGCTATGAACTTTTCTTGGTATTGACATATCACGTCACATACTTCTCGAACTATTGTGCAAATTGTTGTATAGCCAAGTCTGTAGTTGTAATAAATTTCCATGAATGTACACCCTGTTGCAAAATATCTAAAACAAAAGCAAAGGTTTCAATTAAGTCTAGGTAACTTAACTAAATGTATCAATATTTTCTGGTGAATCATTGCAGAAAAGGTGGCAAAGTATTAGAGGTGGTGTCGTGTGTAACACGAGAATTTAATCGGCAAAAATCTGTGAAGTCCGGATCTGGCTGTGGATCACGTAAAAGTGAATACATTTATTTCAAACAACTTCAATTTCTACAAAAGTTTGTTGCTATAAGAGAACCAGATCCAGCTGTGGCCACTGCAGATCCTGCTACATTCTCCACTGAAAATCCTGAGGATGACTCGGAAAAGGACAGACAAGTAAGCGGTCGAAAAAGACAGAAAACAAAAGAGAATACTGAAGATGATAAATTCATTGCAGTTATTAATAAATCTATTAAGAATAGTGAAAAAAGTGACGTAATTAATCAAGATGCAGATAGGTTATTTATGTTGTCATTAGTTGAAACATTAAAAAAAGTCCCTCCACACAGAAAAACCAAAATTAAAATTATGTTTGTAATCGATGAAGAAACCCGAACTTTGCTTACTGAAAATACACGTAAGTTTTGTTCACAACCACCAAATATGCCAACTCGAAGCTATAACCACGGGTATTCCACTGGTACCGGACGTTCTGAAATGCTACACATCATGGGCTACGATGCACAGCCTTCGACTTCAAGTAATGAACTACCGTCTCGCAGCTACAGCCATGGATATTCCACTCGTGGAGGACAACCTGATAACCCGTCCATGGACTATGCTGAGTCTCCCAATGCACCGACAACCATTTCAGATGATTCTTCTATTTTAGACATATATGATTACTAGTAGGTAACTACAGACATAATTTCCAGTTGTATTTTATTAAACTGCTTACCTTAATGTCACAAATAGTTTTTCTTCTGGACATATGGATTTTCTTAAAATTGTATCTTGTTTTGTCAGTTCCTTTCTACATAAGCTCAATAATTAATTCATCAAAAGATGACATTGACATTCTCGCGTAGTTAAAAAACTTAGAACGATATTTTCCTAAATCTTCATATAGATTGGAAAAAATACCACTTCGGCCTCGATCTGATATAAAAGGATGTACCCATAACTTTGTAGGTAGCTTCTTTTTAAACTTTTTGCGACGCACATAATATATAAATGCGATTTTTTCTATGCACGAAGCGCCCATTCTCGATACGAGGACGGAAAGAACTGAACTGACAGATGGTCGCCACTGGCTACACCATTTGGCAACCGAAGGTAGCCAGAGGTAGCCATACCTACGTGGCCGGCGACGTCGCCATCTCGGTGAGGTAGGGCCCTTAGGCAATGTAGCAGAAAATATTCCCAGTAATACGAAAAATATGGAAGAAAATTTTCAAGTTCTCTCTCCGTCATCAAGAGGACAAACATGTAGAGTTTGTAAGTACCTACTTAATATTGAAATTAAGCATTAAAATAATATCAAATATTAGATTATAATATATTAGCAATATATGAACTTATACAAAATACGTTATCTTAAAAATATTATGTCTACATTTTAGTCGAAAATAATGTCTGGTCGAGCGGGCATAGAATACTGTTGTAGTTGTTTAGTTGGCAGACGAACAGTTGGTTGTTGCGCGCATAGGATGACAATAGTCTGGTACCTGGGGTGGGCCAGACATCAACAATATATCACAGCACCGGCAGAGTTTCTAGATGATATTGTCGTTAGAGACGATGAAGAATAAAAGTAAAAAAGTAAAAGTAAAAAGTATTTATTACAAAAAAGTGTTACATTATGTGTTATTACCAGCGGCCCCACACTAGGCAAGCCTGTCCTGTGGGTACCTATTTTGATTTACCATTTAAATTAACATATTGGGCTCAATCGACATCATTAAACCTTAATCATTTATAACTAGTTTAACAATAATGTATGAACAAGTTTTACAAATTATTATGGTACATTTTTTATTTTTTGTGTAAGTACGTAAAAACTAAAATCTTTCTATATCTGCATATTATTATGATATTCATGTTATAACTAACTTTAATATATATTATGTAAGTCTGTGTATGAGCATGAGTGTGTCTATATACATATATATGATAATAATAAATATAATAAATAAATAGATAGAGAAATATAATAAATACTTATAATAGTTGTTATGATAATTTGATCTGGATTTATAGCGGATGAGTTAAAAGGTTTTCAGTAGAGTTGTACGAGAGTGAAAGCAACCAATCTGTTATTTTTACCTTTGCTTCTTTCACTGAGCTCTGTTTAATATCACAAGAGTTTGTTAATTTGTTATATAAGAAGTGTTCTATGTATGGACTGAATCGTCTAGCGAATGAGGTTTGTACTTTTGGCACTTTCACTCTGTATACCCTTCTATTTAAAAGTTCTGTGTATTCTTGAGAGTTTACTACTTCTTTATGCATTTTTACTAATAAAGTAAGAATATAGAGCTGGCGAACATTTAGTATTTTACATTCTTTGTATAGTTCTTTAGTGGGATACCGAAAAGGCTTTTGGAGCATTGTTTTAAGAACTGAGCGTTGAGCTCTTTCAGCTTGTATTAGTACAGTTTTAGCAGCATTCCCCCAGCAGCTTATACAGTAAGTTATCAACGATTGGCTAAGCGCAAAATAAACAGTTTTCAAAACGGCTTTGGAGGCAGACGAACGAAGCATTTTCATAATATTAACTGTTTTTCGTACTCGACTAGATAGTGCTGTGATGTGAGCTTTAAAACTTAAATTTTGATCAATAATCACGCCAAGGTACTTAATTTGATCGGTTTTTGTAATACTTTTGCAGTTACAGTTCACGTTGTTTTTACAAATATGTAACTTGAGATCAAATGAGGAACCTGGAGATGTAACAGCTGTCTTGTGAAAACATATGTATTTTGTTTTATCGGCATTTAGCGTTAATAAGTTATGGCGTAGCCATGTAGATATATGTTTCATTCCCGATTCAGCCTTTGAGAACGTATCGGCCCACGTAGTGCCACCAAAAATAACCACTGTATCATCCGCGTAACAGATTATGTCATTTTGTGTACAGTTGTGTATGTCATTCATATACATTATGAAGAGGGTTGGTCCAAGGATACTTCCCTGCGGAACACCAAACTTGACCACCCTAGGATCACTTTTGATATTACATACCTTTACACACTGTGTCCTTACCAACAGGTAGCTTTTGAACCAATCGAGAGCTATTCCTCTAATGCCAAAGTGATGTTCTAGCTTTCGAAGTAGTATTGGAAAAGACACAGTATCAAAGGCTTTAGCAAGATCTAGGAAAACACCTATGCTATGAGTATTCCTGTCTAGATATGATGACACTGTAGAAGTTAACAACATAACGGCTTCAACAGTCGATTTCCTTTTTCTGAAACCAAACTGCCTGTCGGAAATGAGATTGTTACGTTCGATGTATTTAACCAGTCTTATGTTTACAACTTTTTCTAGCAATTTTGAAAATGCTGTTAGAAGAGAAATAGGACGATAGCTACTCGGTGAGTCTTTAGGACCATATTTATATATAGGCGTAACCACTGCCACCTTCCACGCATCTGGAAAAGTACCTGATGTCAGGCTAAGGTTAAATATTTTTGTTAAGGCTGGTATAATGCTGTTCCTAATTTCTTTAAGGAGCGCATTTGTTATGCCGTCGATACCTGGCGCTTTTTCATTTTGTAGCGAGAGTATAAGCGATTCTATTTCCGCCTCGTCGGTTGGTTCCAAAAAGAAGGAGTTCGTTAACATGCTACTGTGAACCTTTCCTGCCAGGCGATCTTGATTCAAATTTAAGTCAGTAAGTATATCATTTGCCAGAGTTTGCCCAACCGTTGTGAAATATGAGTTGCAAGTGTCTACTGAGTCCTTGGCGTTCAAACTGCCATCAATTGCAAGTAGGTCGCTAGGCTCTTTCTTGTTTTGTGAAAGGTGACATACAGTTTTAATAGCTTTCCACAATTTTTTAGGGTGTTTTGAACTGCGGGCAAGTTCTTCATTATAATACTGGTTTTTTAACTTGCGTAACAAATCATTACAGAAGTTTCTGTAGCGAGTGTATACAACACGAAGGAGCAAGTCGTTCGGTGACTTGCGTGATTTTAAATGTAACCTATCTCTGTGCTGCATACAACGTATGAGACCAGGCGTGATCCAGGGTTTGATGTTATATTTAGTATGGCTTGTTTTAGTATTATATGTGTGCTTACTAATTATTTCTCCTAGGCGATTACAGAAATTCTGTACAGTCTTATCTAAGTTTGCACCTTCTAGTATTCGTGACCAGTCTACATCCAAAAGCTCATATTTAATTGCTTTTATGTCCCGTTTAATGGTAAGTCGTGTGGGTCGTACTTTTGACTGATGATTGACGGATAAGCCGAGCATGACCAGGTCATGATCAGTTATGTCGGAACTGCATACAACACCTATAACGTTATTTAATTTGTTTATAAATATATGGTCAAGACAAGCACCGCCTCTAGTTGGCTTTGTAATAGCTGGGAAAAGACCATGTTCTGCAGTGAGACACAAGTATTCCAGATCCTGATTACTAGTGCTGGATAACAAATCAATGTTAATGTCACCAGCAACGATTAGCGTGTTGGACTTATTTGGCAATTTACCAAGCACAGAGTCCAGGGAGCATAGAAAATTGCTAGTATTTTTAAAAGACGGTGGGCGATATATTCCCAATATCGTAGTAGCATTAGGCAGAACCAGCTCCAAGCAATTTGCATCTTCAATATTAGGTTCAGAGACTAAGAGACTCAGTGACTCTCTAACATAAGCAACCACTCCACTGTTTTGGTTAATAATTTTATTTGTTCTGTAGCTACTGTATGACTGCATTTGAGGTATAATTGTTGAATTGTCGAGCCAACATTCGGTTAAAATGATAACATCGAAAATAATGCCAAGTCTTTTTAACGTTATACTAAAATACTCAAAATTTTTATGCAAGCTCCTTATATTAAAAGTAAGTATTTTAAAGCTGTAGTTCTGTGTTATTGCCATGTGACATTGTTCAGGCGCCTGTACTATATGGCACTTTATACGCACTGAGTCTATCTCCTCGACAATATTATCATCAATCATATTCACTTCGGAAAATGTTTGTTTTAATAAAAGTTTTTACTATTCGCTTAGAATAGCCATTCAACACCAAACAATAAATACTGCCTGAATAAGTCATTATGTAAAGTACTAGGTTGTGCTTGATAAACTTTATCTCAAAAAGCTTAGAATATATTTTGATCTGAAATAAGCTTGCCTGGTCATCTCGTAAAACATAATATTGTATAATTTTTAGATAGCTGCTTAAATGGCTGCATAGGTAGTGTTGTCCCGCTACACTTGATGCCAGCAACTGATGACTTAACAACATAATAGAAGTTGTGATACAGTATATTACGTAAGTCATGTAAAACATATGTAATAGTAAATAATTATCATAATGTAGTTTATTGTAAATACTATTGTAATGGTGAATAATATTAAATAATAATAAATAAATATCATATCGTACTTTGTTGTAATACTGAATAATATGTATGTATAGTGATAGAATTAATGAGTACAAAATTGTAATATTACTTAACAACATCATAGAATTCGCGCTACTGTATATTGTGTAAGTCATGTAGAACATATAGAATAATAAATAAATATCATATTGTAGTTGATTGTAAGTACCATAGTAATGATGAATAATATGTATGTGTAGCGATGGAATTAAAGAATACAAAATTATAATTAAAATAAGAAGTAAAGTACATAAAGAGTTTTTTTTCGGGTGTCTAATATTTATCAATAATGTAATAATTCCTTGCAGCGAGAATTTATGTTCAGATGGTGTTATTTTCATTTTCACTCGAAACGCCAAATATACGACAAAGATCATCATTGGTGCGAATAAGTATGGCAGGTTTACCTTCACGTTGTTTAACGAGAATATTGCCGTTGGCACACCAGCAGTAGGAGTAACCATACTCCCTTGACTTCGCTCTTGCCGTTCGAAAAAGCACTCTATTTGCTTTTGTTAATCGTTCATTATAGAATATTTTCTTCGGTGCACCAGGTATATCCAAGTCAGAGCTAGTGATATTCTTTCTTGACTTTGATGCCCTTATAATCTGGTCCCGCTTGCTCCGACGAAGAAGGCGCACGACCACAGGTCTTGGGAACTTTGTGTTGCGGTCAGCGGATAGCGCTGATATGATGCGAGGACCGGCTCTAGCTACCCAGTCGATGTTCTGTTCATCTAGGTCGACACCCACCTTTCGCGCGGCTAATAGGGCAATATGGTGTAGATTTTCACTTTCATATTCGGGTATACCTATAAGTTCCAATTCATTATACAAGTGGTGTTGAGCTTGCACATTGATTTCTTGTTGCAGCATTGTCACTTTTGATTCAAGCAGTTTCACGTCAAGATCACGGCTCTCCAGGTTTTTTATCCTTGTGTCGTTGGCAGCTATAGATAGACCCAATTCCTTCAACTTGGTTTGACAAGAGGTCAGTGACATTGTAGCATTTTCAAGTTGCTTCTTAAGTGAGTAAATCTCATGGGTGAGGCTACGAACTTCTGCGACAAGTTCTTTTACTTCTTCTGAGCTAGTGTTGCAAGTCATGTTTATGTCAGTCTTCTTTCGCTTAGTGACGTTATCCTCCACAGATCGTATGGGTGTTAAGCTGTTATCACCACCTTTTCTTTGAGTAGCACAACAATCAGGACATTTCCAGACCTTCTTTTTGTCTACCGGCAATGTTGATAAATTAATACATAATGCGCAAAAACTTTTGTCGCAGTTGGCAGATGAGCATGTTATATAGCTTGTATCTTTGGTATTCTTAAGGCATCCACAGCATTTCATTTTGATAAATTAAATAATAAAACAAAATGAAGCCTAGTAAATTATGTAGTGAGTAGGATTCGAACTCAAATAACTAACGATAATTGCACCGTTGTTTAAAATAAAAGGGCAAAAAGTAATCTCTGCAGTCGGATTTGAACTCGCGTACGCATACGGTTACGCAGGTCTTCCACTCTGCACGCTTGCCGCGCTCAGCCACCAGACTCTACTTGCGCTAGGTGAAATAGGTGAGTAAATCCTAGCAAAACTTTTTCCTAGTTAAATTAACTTTAGCAGGTACTTTGAGAACGATGACCTTCACTATTGTTTTTCAATGTCACTGCTCACCAACACAACACTAAAACTGATATTTTTAAACTGTTTTTAGGCAATATCTTCTAAGTTTCTTTGTGCACAGTTACAGTTTAAACACTAATTTGTTCCTTGTTTAGTTGTACATTCACTGATATAGATTTTATATGCAATAATGTGACTTTTACTACTTTTATGAATTTTATATGACGGAGAACTCAGTAACACAACTCCTTGTTTCAACGAACCCAACGAAGTAGTCAATAAAAATTATAATTTAAAAAAAGGTGTTTTATTTATTACTAGATGTTCCCGCGGTTTCACCCGCGTTTATCGTTATTGCGCCGCCCCCGTGGGTCGTAGCGTGATGTTATATAGCCTATAGCCTTCCTCGATAAATAGGCTATCCAACACTAAAAGAATTTTTGAAATCGAACCAGTAGTAATCACGCAGAATAAACCAGGAGAAACATCGTTTGTACTATGTCTGTAATGGGTAATTATTTTGCTGCGATGTTATTTTAAAACTGCTATATCTCCTAAGATATTCATTGAAATCGAATGATGTAAAGGGCAATTTTGTTTTAAATTAAATACTTGTGATGAATAACGTATTTATTTGGATAAGGATTAATATCATGTTTATAAAAATACCTTCGCAAATAATGCATTATTTTAGAACAAATTTTGTTAGCATAAAAATGGTTATAGTGAGCCAACCTTAAAAGATAGACATATGCTGTCGCGGACTTTTTTTAGAACTTTTAAAGGGGAACAATTCTGTCATACATGATTTTTGCGAAACTTTAACTGTTTACGCAGCGCACGCAGCGGAAGCTCTCAAAAGGAAAAAATACACTCCGATTTTGAAACATTCTTCATTGGTGCTCCGCCCCTATTGATATTAGCGTGATGATATATAGCCTATAGCCTTCTTCGATAAATGGGCTATCTAACACTGAAAGAATTTTTCAAATCGGGCCAGTAGTTCCTGAGATTAGCGCGTTCAAGTAAACAAACAAACAAACAAACAAACAAACAAACTCTTCAGCTTTATAATATTAGTATAGATGTGCCTGTTTAGGTACATTTATCCCATTTTTAATATAAGCCTGTCATATAAGCAAAAGACCTGTCCGCTGGAAAGTTGTTACTGTAGTGTCTGTAGCCTATAGATGTTAGCATCACCAGAGGCATCTCTATCTCATCTGGAATAAAGAAGTCGAGGTGGAGAAGGAGTAAGAAGGATGAGGAAAGGATATGGGCCTCATTTATCGAAACGCAAGACAAAAGGAATATACTTTTACTTTACGTCAATATTCTGTGCAAGGCTGTTACTACTCCAGATGAGCTGGCCCATTTATACTGGAACCGGCAAGGTGGTCGCCAAATTGCTCGGTTACGAACATTTTCTACCGTATACGTTTAGCGTGTGTGACAAAGGGGACATAAAATATTACGGTGTAGTAAAATCACCTGCCGTGATTTTAACCAAATGAACAGGTAGGTATTTATTATATGAGGTTATTCAATAACGATCATAAAAAGGTTTCTCTGTGTCGCCAACGTGCAATGCTACTTAACCTGATCTGTGTCTGATGCCTACCCACATTAAAAAGCAAATAAAAGCGTAAATCAACAAATAAATGACGGTAATCGGGGTATAATCTCCAAACTTCAAATCGCAATATCTTTAATTCCTGACTTTATTTTATGGTGATCCTAAAAACAAAATTGTTCAGGAACTTAAACCCTATATTTTGAGATATTTTTCAGCAAATCAGTCAGCAAAAAAATGTATGAGAGTTCGCCAATGTTATACTACGCTATTTCATTTGTGTTTTTGATTTGACAAATGATATTGATTAATTTTCGTTGTTTGTAATTATAATCTGGACTATCATAGTGTACATACATATATATCTATATATAAGTTTTTAATATTGTAATTTGTGCTTAACAGACACATCAGAACTGGCTGATACATCCTTGTCTGGACAGCTAAGACAAGTCGAACCACCACAGAACAGAACAAGTAATATTTTTAAATTATTTAATAATTTGTAGTTAGGATAATTATGTTATGATTAATGATATTATTTATTTATCTTACAGATGTTGAAACTCCTGTAAGTCGGCCGCGTTCAGATCGGCCTGTCCGCAGAAGAGTCAGAACGAGTTCTACTAGTAAGTAATAATGACCTTTAACTATTAGAAGTGAATCTGTGCTGAATATGAAGTTAATGTTTTGAACATATTTTTCAGGTGTTCACTCTAACGCCTGAATGGGTCATGAATTTAGAGCAGCAGCGGGCTGAAACGGAGTAGTTTGCGGATGCTGCCCTAATGATGGCACAGGGCTCCCAAGCTTTAGTGGAGACACAAAGGAGACTGGCTGATGCTGCACAGACACAGGTTGATGCTGTACAGACATTGGCTGAGACGGCATTAATGGCGGCGCGCGCCTTTAGTGAATCTAATAAAAATTCTGGAATGCGCGAGTAGTGTCTACTGGCGCATTCCATCATTTTTATTAGATTCATACACAAGAATTAATACTGTCCGACAGCTGTGTTGTTGAGGAGTTAGTTCCACTGTTTCTTCTCCTCAGCTAACACTGTTTCTTCTCCTCAGCTAACACTGTTTCTTCTCCTCAGCTAACACTGTTTCTTCTCCTCAGCTAAAACACTAGGAAACAATGAAGGGCGGGCGTTTATAGGGTTGACAAAAAATGTAAGACTTTCAAAGAGTGCAGAAAACTGTTTAAAAGCTACCAAAAATTATTTTAGTAGTAAATAAAACACAAATTTCAAAGTGTATTATTAATCGTGTTTATTTTATTATTCAACCGATTTAAAAGTATGTAGGAATGAAAACCGCTAGCACGGAAATCATTCGCGCCTATACATTGTGCCGCGTGAAATCACGCCACCCGATCAGGTGACTGTGACGTCAGACCACCGGCGAAGATTCTAAGCCACGCCTAACACAGGATGGCTGCTTACGCCCATTGTTTACCGGCGCGCGCGCAACTTGGCCGCCGCGCGGCTATGTGCTAAGCTCCGCCTAGTGGTCAAGACCGACCGTTTTATAATGAACTGCCAGGAGCGATCGTTTCCTACCGTAATTATTGTTAATTATTTTATTGTATAAATACCGACGTCCGATTGAACTGTACTCATTCCGGGAAGCCATCTCCGATTAGGCCCCTACTGGCCGGTGACGGAACCCCACGTTACCGTGCCGAGGACCGAGCGGAGATATTCGCCGACTCCCTGGAAGCGCAGTTCCAGCCCAACCCTGCCCTCAACATGCAGCATGTAGCAGAGGTCGAGAGGAAGCTGAAGTCTTACTTCGAACAGCCGATAGCCCCGACAGAGGATCCCATCGTCGTCTCCCCAGGCCAAGTCCAGCGGATGATTCGCTGAACGCCCCTCCGGAAAGCCCCCGGACCTGACCGGGTAGCCAACGAAGCCCTGCGTCACCTACCTCCGCGAGCAATCGCGACGCTGACGCGCCTCTTCAATGGCATCCTCCGTACCGGACACTTTCCCTCCGCATGGCGACTAGGCCGAGTCATCATGCTCCCAAAGCCGGGGAAGAACATCCTGCTGCCGGGTAGCTATCGACCCATCACGCTCCTCTCGACGACATCGAAGCTGTTCGAGAAGCTGCTACTGCTGCACATGACGCCACACCTTCAGCCACGCGACGAACAGTTTGGCTTCCGCGCCGAACACTCCACGACCCACCAGCTCGCGAGGGTACTGCACGACATTGTGGTTGCTCGCAACAAACGCGAGCGCACTGTCGCTGTATTCCTCGATATGGAGAAGGCGTTCGATCGCGTATGGCACACCGGCTTGCTGTACAAGCTGTCCACATCCACTACTCCCCGTCGAGTAGTTAGGATCGTGGCCACCTTCCTGCAAGACAGACGCTTCCAAGTGGCGGTTGAAAGCGCCCTGTCTACAGAGCGGCCCATCCGCGCCGGTGTGCCCCAGGGAAGTTGCCTCTCTCCCGTGTGCTACTCTTGGTACACGGACGACATCCCCGTCACCGACGGCGTTAAGCTCGCGCTGTACGCCGACGACGCCGCCTACATCTCGACATCGATGAACGGTGTCCACGCGGTGACCAAGATGCAGCGCACCCTAGACGTACTTCCCAGCTGGCTGAAGGACTGGAGACTGACGGTCAACGTGGCGAAGACTCAGGCGATCTCCATGGGCAGCATAGCCCTGCCACAATTGAAGCTCATGGGAGAGAACATCGAGTGGTCCGCGACGGTGAAATACCTTGGCGTGACCATCGACCGCGCCCTCTCCATGAAGCCCCACGTCAACAACGTAGTCGTCCAAACGCGCACCGCGCGCGCCCTCCTGCGCCCCGTGCTATCGTCCCGACTGCCGCTCCGTGCAAAGCTCGGCGTGTACAAGGCGTACATCCGCAGCCGACTCACCTACGCTGCCCCGGCCTGGTTCGCGCTCACCTCTGAGACGAACCGCCGCCGGTTACGTGCACAGCAGTCGCTCGCGCTTCGCACCATCGCCGACGCCCCTCGCTTCGTGCGGAACAGGACGATCTCCAGGGACCTGTGCATGGAGAGCTTGGACGACTTCGTGAGACGCCTGAGCACCAACCTGTTCGTGCGCGCCGACGGATCGCACGCCCGCCATCTGCGGGAGCTTGCGCCCTACCATCGGCGACCACCGGACAGGATGGCCCTGCCGCGAGACCTCGTCTCCGTGGCAACCCCCACCGGACCAACATCAACGCTTCCCCTGACGCTGGCTGACGGGCGCTCCCCGGGAAACTCTTCCCGAGGAGCTCGACCTCGCCAAGCGCAGGAGGAACCCATCGACCATGTCCCAAGCACTGCTGGCACGCTGGTCGCCCGCGGGGACTCACCCGTGCGGGCTGGACCTCGCTAGCTGCGCTACCCACCGGCTCTGACGATCCGGACTGACCAACGGGCCCGCACGGGCCCACCCCAGTGACCCGCCTGTATTAGCAGGCGGCGACGACCACCACCAAGACAGGCCCACGGCCTGGTCTGGTTACCCCGAGACCCCGTAGGGGTCTACGAGAAGAACCCCTGATGACTGTACTCATTCCGCTCCTAGCTGTTGGACAGTAAAT
The DNA here is from genome assembly GCA_963564715.1 of Catocala sponsa. Taxonomy (NCBI): domain Eukaryota; kingdom Metazoa; phylum Arthropoda; class Insecta; order Lepidoptera; family Erebidae; genus Catocala; species Catocala sponsa. The sequence continues at coordinate 4,808,426 of OY751346.1, read as the reverse complement.
CCACTTCAAGTACTATTGAAAATTAAATGATGAATATCTCAAACTTATATTTACGCCACTAAACACACAGACACCTTTAAAGTAAAACCATTACTAAACGAAAATTTTCATGAATTGAGTTATTAAAGCCATCTATCTAAAATACACATAAACTTCAAGATAAACTTGACATTTTTGTAAAATATTGTCTTTTACGCCATCTAGTTAAATTAAAGCGTTACTAAACCGAGTTATGATCGGCTCACTAAATACTATATTGTGTCTATACCAGTAAGAACATGTTCGTTAAAGAGTGATGACGAAGTTTAAGGGAATAGTGTTATTATTTGGATAAATACGGCTGTACATCATAAAAAAGGTAAGTTGTTTACTTGTTTTAGTAGGTAAAGTGTTACAATTTGTTTAGACACAGTTTTCGTGTTATGGGTCTGGAACACGTTGCAAGTTAGTGGGGTGCAAAAGAAAATCCGAGTGCGATTTATGTGAAAACTTGGAAATAAGTTTTATTTTGTAAATTACTAGTAAGTACAAATTTGTTGCCAAGATCATGAAAAGATATACGATCAATAATTTGTTATCAACATTTACGTTTATTTTCAGGATGGCGCGATCATTTGTTTTCTTGATATACTAAAGGAGGCCCGCGATATGGACTTGTATACCAGCCGTCGCCAAGCCCAAAATATAAGAAATTTGTCCTTAGCTATGCGCAGTGACGAATTCGTTCAAATATATAAACTTTCGGAGGAACTATTTTATCAGTTAGAAAATGAACTGATTCCTTTCCTATCTGTAATTAGGCGTAAGGGAAGAGGACACACAAATAGGTCTAATCTACTTATTCTTGTTTTCTTTTCATTGATATGATATCATGATGATTTTAATTAACGCCTATTTATTCTTTTCAGCTCCTCTGTACACTAGCATTTTTAGCAAGTGGCAGTTATCAAAAAATATTGGGAAAAAATATTGAGACATATTTTCTCAGACCTCTATATCCCGAAGTATAAAAGAAATTGTGGAAATGTTAAATCATCCCACAATAGTTAAGAAATATATAAGGGTTTCACAAAATTATTCTGAAAGGCGATTATTACAACAAAGATAAGAATCTTGAATAACTTATCACATTTAAAAAGCACATTGCACAGCACACAAAGAAAATTAAACATTTTTATAGATATCGTTTTTTTTTTAAGAGTGTATCATATCTGGCCCGGTAACTTGGCCCGGCGCCGGGCCACATGGAAAAAAAGTTTTAACTGGCCCGGTGATATGTTTACCGGGCCAAATGACACAAATCAAGTGCCATCGTCCCCGGTAAGGTGAGAAAAGAGGATACGCCTCGTAATTTGTGAAATACTAAAGTCTGTTTTTTAATCTCGTAGGCTAAATTGACACATGCAAATGTCAAATTTACAAATAATGTTGCCAGCTCTTTTGTGCATTGTTGTACCTACGATACCGTTTTGTTGAATCGTAACTTTTTATCTTTATTAGACGAATTTTATTTTCATTCAGTTTTATATTTAAAATTCACGTACGTACACACGGCCGCACGACGTGCTACAAACTGCCAGGGAAATCTGACCACGCAATGCTATGCGTAATCCGACCATGTTTCGATGCCTTAAAATTAAACAAAAAAAAATGATAGACGTCATCAGTGTTGTTCCCTTACGCGTTAAACGGCAAACTTAAGCCTTTTCTCTTACGAAACGGCAGAACTTAAAAAATACGGCAGTTATGGAACTTGACACCATACAAACAACTGCAATTATTAAAATAATTATGATAATACGGTAGTTTTAAAAATGTTAGATTTTGAATACGGCAACCCTAAATTTCACAGGAACACACTGGACGCCATTTTGTTTACCTTATTTGTCCTTCAACCTCTGAAGTGTTCGAATGCGTCCGTTGTGTCTTGATACAATTTCAAGTGCTATTTGTTATATTTTCGTTGAGTTTGTTTCTGTTTGTTTGTTTTTGTTTGTTTTTTGTTAAGTTTTGTGGTTTTGTTATGTTACCAAACGTTTGTTACGTTACGTTTGCTTTCGCTGAACCATTTATGATGGACGCTCAGCCTTCAACTTTGTCGTGTAGACGTAATGAAGAAACTTAGCCAAACCGGAAAAGAAATGATCATGAACGCTTACAAATATGTATATTCTGAAAAGAAAACCGAATCTCCAACCGAGACGCCGAAAAAAACGAAAGTGTTTTAAAAACTGCCGAAATATTAAACATATCCAGAGCTTCAATCTACAACGTGCTGAACGAGCACAAAGAAAATGAAAATTTGAACTCTCCGAAAATACCTGGCCCTAAAATAGATTTCAAAAACAAATTGGAAGATTTCACTCTTTCGGCTATACGTCGAAAAGTCCACCAATTCTTTTATAGAAACGAATCACCATCCTTGAACAAGGTAATGCTAATTCTGTTTATTTAATTATAATTTAAGTTCATAGTTACCTACACAATTATTTAATTTTTAGGCTCTTCAAGTCGTAAATGATGACCAACAACTTCAGTCATTTTCAAGAAGTACGTTACATAAAATTTTAAAACACCTTCGATTTAAGTTCATGACCAGAAAACGCCGCAGTGTATTAATTGACCGAGATGACATAACTTTATGGCGGCATCGTTATTTGCAAAAAATAAAACAGTATCGTAGGGAAGGTCTTAAGATGAAACGTCGATTAATGAAGGTTGGTACTAACATTAGCATGTAATTTTACTTGTTTCTCGAGACTGTCGTTTTTATTATATTATTAGGTATTTATGTTTTTTATTATTTTGTTCACACACATACTAATAATCATTTTAGGCCATACTGAGAATAAGCACTGGGTGGACACCAGTGTGAAATCATCACGTCAGGCTTTCTTAGAAGGGTTAACCACTGGGTTAAAAGGGGCTTCAGGCAAGGGGAGGCGACTTTTAGTGTCCTATGTTGGAAGCGAAGAGGGTTTCGTGGATGATGGTCTATTAATATTCGAAGCGAAAAAGGGGCTAGATGATTACCACAAGGAGATGACTTCTGATATATACGAAAACTGATAAAAAAAATATTCCGAAATTAAAAGAAAACGCAGTACTTGTAATAGATAATGCTCCATATCACACCAGGAAACTGGAATCGTTACCTACTTCTAGTTGGCGAAAAGGGCAAATCCAAGATGGGCTAAAATCAAAACATATTTCATATGACAAGACAATGTTAAAGCCCGAATTAAATGAAGTTGCCCGAAAGCACAAAAAAGCCCATGAAAGGTATGTCGTTCACGAGATGGCTGCTGAACGGGGTGTCACTATTTTGCGACTGCCCCCTTACCACTGCGAGCTAAACCCGATTGTGTTGGTCTGGGCTCAAGTAAAGGGGCATGTCGCTAAAAATAATAAAACATTAAAATGAATGAAGTACGAAGCCTTTTTGAAGAAGGGCTTCGTCAAGTGACCCCGCAGCGGTGGAAAGACTGTGTAGGCCATGTAATTAAAATTGAAGATGAAATGTGTCATCTGGGCCATATTACCGACGACATTACTGATAGGTTTATCATAGAAGTAGGTGGCGATTCTGATGATTCAGAATATTCCTCAGATATGGAGTTATTATCTGAATCAGATTAACGCGAATTATCTTATCTTATCTTATGTGTGGGGGCCAGTCAGTGCAGACCGGCGACACTTCGACCCAGTGGGATCTTTTGTGTCGGCCCCAAGATTTAACCCTTAGCTATCTCCTTATGAATGTACTGCATAAGCCGCAGTGTACAATTCAGAGGGAGAAGCCTGAAGTCTTCAGGGCTTGGATATGCCACCCCCATCAGACCCGTCCTCAGTCCAGCCAACGCGTCGCATTCACACAATAGGTGCGATACGGACTCGTCCTGTTCACTACAGGCCCTGCAGATCAAATTGTGTGCCAATCTCAACCTGCACAGGAAGTCGTTGGTGCCAAAATGGCCAGTGAACGCTCCTGTGAGCAGGCGCATTTGGCTCTTGCTATATCCACAGAACTTCCGGGTGAAGCCTGTGGCTCCGTTTGCAATGAACTTCTTGGAGTGTTCCAGACCCCTAAGGGCCATTCACTCCAACCTGTGTTTGTCATTGCCATGTGCATTCAAAGCTGCCTTGACGGTGCTCTCAGAGAGTCCCACGAATGGCTCGGGGCCCACAAACAGCTGCTCCGAGCCCTTTCTGGCCAACTCATCAGCCTCCTCATTGCCCTGCACTCCTGCATGTCCCGGAACCCAGACCAGTCTGACTGTGTTCTTCCTGCCTAGTTTGTTGAGGATCTTAACACAGTTCAGGACCAGTCTGGAGTCCACCCTACACGAGTCCAGAGCCTTGAGAGCAGCTTGACTGTCACTGAGAATATACACAGTCTTGTCAGTGACACCACTGTTAATATTCTCCTGAGCACAGGCAATTATAGCGTAGGTTTCCGCTTGGAAGACCGTTGCATATTTGCCCATGCTTTGACTCACCTTACAGTCACTGGCATAGATACCAGCGCCTGATCCTGTTTCCATTTTGGAACCATCGGTGTACCAGATGAGACAACCCTCGTCAGGCGATTTTAGACCTTGTCTCCATTCATCCCTCGTGGGGACCTTTATTTTAAAATTCTTTTTGAATATGTGCAATGGTTGCATTTTGTCGCATCCCATGCTCATAATCCTTTTGAGATCCTTTGAAGTCTCCAGTTTTGTGTGTCGAGTTACCGACATGTTGACGCTCCACAGCCCATGCACAGATAGTCTATGTAGCGCCTTTACCGCCTCTGACTCCACAACAATGTGTAGCGGCGTTAGATCCAGCAGGACCTCTAACGCTGCCGTTGGCGTAGTCGGGAACGCCCCTGTTATAGCCATGTAGGCCAATCGCTAGTTTGGTTCTTGGCCACCAGACAATGCTCCCATACGTGAGTATGGGTTTTATCATCATCGTGTATAGCCACTTGATGACCTTGGGCTTTAGCCCCCAGGTCTTCCCATAAGAAGAGCGAATCATGCCGAAAACCCGCTGGGCCTTCCCTATGACTTTTTCTACATGAGGTTTCCACGTTACTTTGCTATCTAAGGTCATGCCTAGATACTCCACCTCCGTGGACCATTGTAACTGCGTACCATACATGGAGAGAGTTCCCAAACCTGTGAGATCCCTCTTCCTAGTAAATGGCACGACAGTAGTTTTCCCTGGGTTGATAGATAAATGATTGCTACTGCACCATTTTTCTACCATAACCAGGGCCTTCTGCATGAGACTGGATACCGTACTCGGAAACTTTCCATTGACGAGTATCACCAAGTCATCCGCATATCCGACCGTTAAGTACGGACCTTTGTTGAGTTGTTCTAGGAGTGAATTGACTACCAAGCACCATAAGAGTGGTGAGAGTACTCCACCCTGAGGGCAGCCCTTGGTTGTCGTTGCATACAATTCATCACCTAACAACTCAGACCTAATAATTCTACCCCTGAGCATACAATCAATCCACTTGCAAATGGTTGGCTCTATGCCGTGATTTGCCGATGCCATACTAATGGCATCAAAGGTGGTCCGATCGAAGGCTCCCTCAATATCCAGGAATGCGGCAATGCACACTTCCCGGTTATCTAATGCATGTTCTGCCTTATTTACCACAAAATGTAGTGCCGTCTCAGTGGATTTACCCGACTGGTAGGCACATTGTAGCCTGTGGAGGGGGAATTTCCATAATGCTCCCTCCCTGACATGTCTATCTACTAACTTCTCCAGGGCTTTTAGGAAGAACGACTCAAGACTAATAGGTCTATATGCCTTGGCCTCTTCATAGTCTTCCTTGCCCGGTTTCGGTATGTAGATGACTTTAACACGCCTCCATATCTTTGGAATGTATCCAAAAGCTATGCAGGCTCTGTATAATCTGCACAAATGCGGAACCAAGAGTGCAGCTCCCTGCTGTAGGATGATGGGATAAACCATGTCTGGACCAGGTGACTTAAATGGTTGAAAACCATTTAGAGCCCAGCCGACCTTCATCCACTACCTTCCTAGCAGTGTCCCAATCTGCTTTGGTTGTACGATAGCTAAGTTCAACCAAGCTGATAGGGTCCTCCTGCTCCTTTTCTATTATCTTACAGTCTGGAAAGTGTGTATTTAGCATCATTGCTAATGTCTCCTTACCAGACCCTGTTCGCTGCCCATTGACATCCTTAATGGTTGTCAATGGGTGTGCTCTGACAGTCGATAAAGCTTTGGAGAGCCTCATTCCTTCAGGAATCGTACTGATGTTTTCACAGTGTGCTCTCCAAGCCTTCCGTTTGGCTTTCCGCACAGCTTTGTTGTAGTTGGTCAAACAACGAGCGTAACCGCTGTAGTCCCTACTAGTCCTAGCATTGTTAAACGCTCGTCTGGCTTCTAGCCGCAGCTTGACCAACTCTGGCGTCCACCACGGTACCCTCTTGGGCTTAATTTCCCTCTCAGGGCAATTACTTGTCCAGGCCGTATACACAGTCTGGACCAATTCGTCTGCTGTAAACTCGATGTCTAATATAGAGTTGAGCTTACCCATAGAATCCTCCAAATCTACCCTGAGGTCACTCCTAAAGGAGTTCCAGTCCGTATTTCTGGGATTCCTTCTACGTACTGTAGGAGCTGGAACCAGCGTCCTGTACCTAAAGCATATGTAGTTATGATCTGACAAGGTAATTTCATCAGACACATGCCACTCGACAATCTTAGTGCTAGCCCTGTTGGAGGCTAACGTGATGTCAATTACCTCTGCTCGCCTACAGTCAGCGAACGTTGGCCTGTTTCCCTTATTCAGTATTTGTAAAGAGGCACTTACCACATACTCCAGTAGTTTTTCCCCTCTTACATTCACATCCGTGCTCCCCCAGACTGTGTGGTGTGCGTTGGCATCGCACCCCAAGATCATGTCCAGGTTCTCCCGGCTGCCATATTCAACAAGGTCCTTTATCTGTCTAGATACAGTTTCCTTGTCCGTATAGTCAAAGTATGCAGAGGTCAGGATTACAGTATCCCGCCCTCCGCTCCCTCGCACATCAATCTTAACTGTCGTAAGATCCCTAGAACAGAAATTATATAAGGGCATTGCGTTTATGCCATTTCTGACATATACACATGTCCTCATATCATTAGTGAGACAGTTATGAAAAATTACACCTCCCGTCCCACCCAAGCCTCTAATTTTTCCCCCTTTAACATAAGGTTCCTGAATCAGGGCAATGTCATATTCACCCATCCGCAGGTGGCGGGCCAAAACAGCCATCGCACCGATGCAGTGATGAAGATTTATTTGTACGCACCTTAGTACCGCCATACGGTCTGCCTATATGGTAGCGCCTTCGGTGGTAGCCACTACTGGCCGCCCCCCCTGCTCTCCTCTTCCAACATCACCTCCGCAGCATCCGGCGACGACGACAGATTCATGTCATCAATATGACCGATTATGTCGTCAGTCTTCGGCGGTGCGCAAGACGAAGAGGTGCGGAGAGCCGTGCCTGACTCAACCACAGGATTTACGGGCTCCTCCCCGTCCTTTACCCGCGATTCCATCAAAGCAGGGACCTCCTCCCCCACGCCGGCACCGACTGGCACATTTGGATCCTCGAGGATCCTGAATGTGCTCTTGTCCATGCCAGCATGGAGAGAGAAGCCGCCTGCCTTGATGACCGCGGCTGAGACGCTGTCCACCAGGATGATACGCCTGGTATGCGTCTCTTCAACCTGCGTGCCCAGCACCTTCCACTCGCAGGTCCTTAGGGAGGGATTGAGGCGCTGCAGCATGGTCAGCACCCTGGCGGCATCTAGGCACCAGGTGTTCCTGGTCTTACAGGCCATTTTGATTGGCCTTGGAAGCTCCTTGGCGCTGACCACTTTGAGCTTCACGCTCCCAACGGTTTTCCCGTCTAGACCGCGAAGCCACTCTGCAGCTCCCACTCCCTCACATGTAATGTGCAGAGCTCCTCCGAGCAGTGCACCTACGCTAATAGCCGGCAGAGGATCCGGCGTGGCCTCTAACAGGTCATGGCCACCCGTATAGGCTCTAAATGGCCACCCGTATAGGCTCCACCTGCTCTGCAGCTAATAGAGCATCAGGGAAGTTGTCAGCGACAACTGCCATCTTGACTCCCGTCAGCGCCTCCCTGTAGGAGTCACCTTGGGTCTTGGCCCGCTTGCTGTCACCGACCTGAGCAACGGTTTCGTCGCTCACTTCCCTAACCCTTTTAGAAGGGGCTGCACCAGGTGCCAGTGCCATCTGCCACTGCAGCTCACGCCGCTAGCATTTGGCACACCCGCTGCGCCTCTTCCTACTCTGGGTATGGCTTGCAGAGTGTGCAGCCGAGTTTGGCTCACCCGTAGGGTGTGCCTCGCCCGACTGCTCCTTGCTAGCCTCCCCGAGACTTGATGGCTGACAGCCACTCCCCGAGGGTGCTGCGCTAAGATCCCCTTTCGGGTATTCTTTGCGCAACTGACCCCCTCCGGAGCTGCCACGCCTTTTGCATTGGGTACCCTTTCCAGGGTTACCCCCTCTCCATACCTTTGAACTGCCCGGGTGAGCACCACTCCCTCGGCTCACGTTCGGACGGCCACTAGGGCCATCACGACCATGTCGCCTAGGTGTGTAGGTGCTCCCACATGCAGCTCTCACACCCACCTTAACCTCTCCCCCTAAGGGTCCAGAGGTCCTTAATTGCTCGCCCTTATCGGTCAAGCCTTTGGTTTTGGTTTTGACAGAGTCAATTTGGTCTATCATTTAATTCACCTGCTGACTCCCCACCCGCCATGGAGTCCGCAACGTTGGGGATGCCTTGTTCAGGCACCAGGGTTACCAGCAAGGTATAGCGCCCCCGAGTGAGCTGTCCCCGAGACAAACAGCACAAGTCGCTCCACCCCAAACCACTGAGGTGGGAAACGAGCACTGCCGGCTGGAGATCTCTTCACAGTAGGGTATTATTGGGCATTCTACTCCACCTTCCGTTCCTACGGCTCACTTCGTTCGCCTCCGTCTCTCCCGGTGGAGTAAAATGCCCAATAATACTTCTGGAGTGAACGGAAGGTGGAGTAGAATGCCCAATAATATTTTTGGATCGCGCAGCATGTTTTTCATGTGAAGTTGTCTCACCTGTCGTTCCTACGGCTCACCTCAGTCGCCTTCGTTTCACTCACTACCTATCGTTGACCGAAATTATTACTTCTAGGTTCTAACTGAAAACCAACCAAGGTTGGGCGGAGATTCGGAACCCCCCATTATATCAGCACTAGAGAGTAATAATATAACTGTTGCACTACACTACTTTACTCACTACCTATCGTCGACCGAAATTATTACTTCTAGGTTCTAACTGAAAACCAACCAAGGTTGGGCGGAGATTCGGAACCTCCATTATATCAGCACTAGAGAGTAATAATATAATTAAATACTTATCCCTTTCACGTTACGTTTTGTAATGATACTGGATTACAGGTTGCTAAATGGTACTAACAAAACTGCTGTACTGCATAATGTAACTTGCAGTTTCGTATTAAGTTGTATGTGAGCTGTGTGCATGTATGTGTCAATTCCGTGAGAACATATTTATACGATGAGAAAGATGACATTCGTGCATGTTGTAGTTTTTGTTTAAAATTTGTCTCTTATACAATTTACTAAGATAATTCAAACAAAAGTAGGATCATAAAATAAGTAGGTATACATTATTTTATATAGGTAACTGGAAAATATTCTGACACTAATTTTGAATATGACTTCGTTTGTGAATTGTTACACGTCTCTATAGTCATTTTCATAAAGAGTAGTTGGCATACGAATTCAAACTTATTATATACTTATCTAATGTCTGCTTCACTACCAGTATGTAAAACTATTTTGCAAATAAAATGTTATTATAATACACATTCATAAAATATTTAATTACTGCTACATATTACGACACATTTTTAGGGTTCTGTAGTCAATAACTCATCTTTAGTATTAGGTATATAATATAATAGTAGTATTTTAAGTAATAAACAATCTAACAAAAATTAATACTTACAATGATTTTGTAAATTTTGGTAGATGAAATGTTTTGGTAGGTTTTAATTCCTTACGCAATGGCTCTTTACTTTACAATATTAATTTAATTCACGAGTTTGACCAGCTTGTGTTAGTTATATGATACTAAAAATTGTTACTTATAATTGGCTTTCTTCTACGCGTTTTAAATAAGTCTCGTAAAATCTCTCAAATATTATTTAATCTACATAGGTATATAAAACAAAATTGTGTTAGTAATACAATTTATAACTTGACAATGGCTGGACTGATTTTATGATATTTGATTTCTATGATTCCTGTCCACTCCGAATGGTAGAATAACTATAAATTTTAGAAAAATAGAACTGAACTTCAAGGCATACGAAGTCGCGGGCAAAGCTAGTTATTAATAATATATATTATGCTTAGGTAATGATGTCTTATGAACAAGCACACATGTATTCATTTCTTTGTCGGCGCTGCATAAACGATGGTTTTATATTTCATTTCTCAGGGCAAAAAGTCAATTTGACGGAATCGATATGCATCGATGTAATTTAAAGGGACGTAACTGACAATAATTACTCATAATTCTTTAAAACAAAGAAGTTAAAGTTTATTTTTTAAAGTAAAATAATTTTGCTGAATGGATGATTTCTGTATATAAAACCCGATCAATTTAGATCAAAAAATCACTTCACTCCTTTGTCTTAATGTGACAAGACAACCCAGCTACGGACCTGGTTTCTGCCTGCCGGCTGAGAAAGATAGTTGCCTAAATTCTTTGACTCTCAAAAAATATTTTCTAAGTGTTTATACTTATCGTTACGCGCTTGAAAACCGACATCAATACAACAAAAATGTAAGTAAGTGCTATCTAAATAATTAAGGATGTTTGTGGTTCAGTGGATATATTATGTATTGTTCACTTTAAGTCAATTTGGTCTAAACTTCCTTTAATAATAACAATCGCAGGTTCAAATCCTAGTCGTAAACTAATGAGATATTATCAATTGTGATTGTGAGGCGCTCATAGCTAGTTGCACTCACTGATCGGTAAACGATTAGCGAGGTTAAGCAACGTTGGGTGCGGCCAGTCTATAGATGGGTGACCGCTTAGTGGTATTTCATCTGAGCGTCTCCGTGCTTCGGAGGGCACGTAAAAAGTCAGTCCCGGTTGTTGTCAAATTGATAGCAGTCGTTAAGCCATGTCAGAGGCCTACGGGTGCGGCTTGAACAACTCTTGATAACAGGTTGACCACTAACCACACGAAAAGAAAAAAAGAATAGTGATTGTAACAATAAATAATAATCTTTGTGTATTATTTGCAGGTCTGCCTCCGAAAGTGAATACTCGCATTCCATAGTGGATGAAGCACCACAAGCTAAGTTAAAGAAAAAGGTGACGAAGCGCAAAGCTCCGGATTCACGAGGCACTTCCAAGCCTTCCGAGTCGAAATCGAGGTAATATTTTAATACTGCTTGTATATCTAGTTTTAGTGCTGTGTGTTGTGGATATTTAAGTGTTATATACATATAAGTCCTCTACTAGTATTTGAAACAGATACCTAACACACCTATAAGATACTCTTTTTGTACAGTAACAACTTTAGATAAAATATATCTTACCTAGGTATATATAAACATATCTACTGTCAATCAACTTATTCTATTGCAATCTACTGTTGAACTACCTCAGCCTAAATCTTCCGCATCCAACGTAAACAGCCTCTTTCGCTATAGTAATTTATTATTTTTATATTTACAGTAAAAATTACAACGAAAAGAAACGCAGCTCAGATCTCTTCGGCTTAGAAGAGGATGTGGAGCGGCCACTTACTTCGTGCTCTGATCTCGGTTCGTCCCTCGTGAGCTGTGTCGACAACGGGAAGGCGAGAAGGAAAGTGGACTTATCAGGGGAATTTTACGTAGACATCAAGGTTTACGTTAAGGGTGACGTGGTCTCCATCCCTCGTGAGGATCGGTGGAGAAAGGCGTTGGTCGCGCTTAAATTACAATTAGACCGAGGCTCTGTGCAGTGGAATGCGCTGCAAAATTCATGCAACGAGCGCATGAACTATTTAATGACGCAGAGCCCACGTATTACAGTGACAATATTAATTTTAAATAGGTACTATAATTTTACGATTAATTTGTTCTTTTTATGATTATATCATTAGGTACGTCATTCTTTTCATTGATGCACTTATATTTTTATTGAGATATATAATAATGTAGGATGAATTTTATGTAGACATCAAAGCCCATGCCAAAACTATAGCATTAGTCACACTGAAATTACAGTTACACTGAGGCTTTCTGCAGTGGAATGCGCTGCAAAAATTCATGCAACGAGCGCATGAATTACTTAGTAAGGACCTGTTTAATATAGTGACGACATTCGTATAAATATATGTAATTATTTTTTGTTTAATTTGTTCTTTTTGCAGTATTATTAGATCATTCTTTTTCATTAAAACACTTATATTTTATTGAAACACTTAAATAATTTTTATTCTGATCTAATTTTCGTTTCTCTAAAATGCCTTTCTGTACTGTCTGTAATACATCTGTTGAGCGCAAGCACTGGATAGGTCACTTACGCAGCACCAATCACAAAACAAAAATATTTCTAATTTCTGCGATGGTGTTGAATTAATAAATTCTGCATTTCGAAATCGCATTGCTTCCTATAGAATTGTTAATCAATATGAGAACTGTTCCTTGACTTCATTTTTAATTAGCATTCATGAAAAAATTAAGTCATTAATAGACTTGTCCCTTAAACAACATACTTGCGTGAAAATTAACTTTGAGTATTTTGCTTTGTTTTTTATGTTTAAAAATGACTCTCAAGAGATGAAATCATTTTGTACAAAAAATAATACACTTCATCAAAACTATGAATATGAGCCCTTAATATCCCAAATTAAATGCATTCTAACAAAAAAGGTTGAAGAATTCCAGGATCGTGATAGTGGCTGGACATTCTTGAGTAGCTCTCACTTAGAGGTGAATATTAACAAATATCAACCTTTGCGCGGTTCAGGCTTTATTGAGTTGCCGGCTACTATAAAATCTAAAAAAGCTTGTGTAAATATTCGAAATAATGATGAGTATTGCTTTTTATGGTCAATTGTTGCTGCTTTATACCCAGCCAACAGTCACCCTGAAAGAGTATCATCTTACCCTGATTTCCGGGATGTGTTAAATATAGAAGGCATAGAATTAATAATAATTTTAATAATAATAATTTTATTGTTCTATAAAGTACATACATCATACATATTACTCTGGTCTCCACACTAGGATTCCCTGTGTCGTTGAGGCCAGTCTCTTTCGTCGAGCAGAAAAAAAAACAAAAAACAAAGTTTTACAAAATATAAAATTATTATGATAAAAGTAAACGAAAAACTGTATGTGTGTAAGTTGATTGGTGTGGGTGTAGGTGTGTTTGTGTTAGTGTGTGGGAGTGTGATAGTGTGTTGATGTGTGATAATGTGTCATGTGTGTGTTAGTGTGCGTGTATGTATCTGTATGTTGGTGTGCAAGTGAGTGTTGGTGTGCATGTCATTGTCAGAGATTAGTATAATTAGGAACTTTAGTTTATAACTTTCAATAAACCTTCGGTGTCATCATAATCCAAACCTTTAAAATAACCCTTCATACAGAACTTGCATTTCAATCTAGTCATTACCAATATATTAAGTTTATTATTGAGTTTACGGTAAAGAAAAGGCCCCATGTAGTTGAAGCATTTTTTACCAAATTCAAGTCTACATTTGGGTTCATGCCATTTTGGTTTTCTGCGAGAGTGAGCATTGGATTGTACTGTGGCATCAGCCTTTTTATGGAATTTCAATACCACAGACATAATATATAACTGCCGTACTCGGAGGGTGCATGTCTCTTGATACAGTAAATTTGTAGGAAAGCGAAATGGTTTCTTATAGGCTACCTTAAGAATGGCTCGTTGTGAACGTTCTGCCTTTATTAGGTGTGTTTTATGCGCAATACAGTTATACAGTAAGTTAAAATTGATTCACACAGTGTGCAATAAAGCATCCTAAGGGTTTTCTCATTAGCAAACTGTCCCATTTTCTTGAAGATATGAAGAAGTTTTCTGATACGGCCACTCACATAATCTATTTGTTTGGTCCACGTAAGGTGTTTGTCAATGATGACCCCAAGATACTTCACAACCGCCACCTGTTCGAAGCTTGAGCAGTAACAGGAAGAGCCTACGCGATCTATGCAGGTATGCAACTTGATAGCCAGTTGTGTGGGGCAAGAGTTTCTATTACTGACACTAAAGTTGACCACTTTCGTTTTGGTCACATTGAGTGTCAATAGATTCAAGTTTAGCCATTGAGCGACCTGGTTCATACCTAATTCCGCCGCCGTATAAACCGCCTCCCAAGTCTTGTCATAGAAAATTATGGCCGTGTCGTCAGCATAGGCAAACACCTTTGCTTTATTAATTGGTAGATAGCATAGACTATTAATGTAGATGGTAAAGAGAGTCGGCCCAAGGACGCTACCTTGTGGAACGCCGTAATTAAGGCCAGCATAAGAGCTCAAGCTATCACCTAACTTAATCCTCTGTGTACGATTGGTGAGGTAAGATTGGAACCACTCAAGAGCTGTACCACGAATGCCTATGCTTTCGAGTTTCTTTAAAAGGATCTTTCTGGAGACGGTATCGAAGGCTTTCGCCAGGTCCAAGAAGACACCAGAACATTTATAGCCTTCGTCTAGTTTGGTGACAACAAAGTCCACCAGATCCACGACAGCATCTTCTGTTGACCTGTTAGTGCAAAAGCCATATTGATTATGTGATAGTATATTTTTCTTTTCTAGAAATTTCAGTAGTCTGGTATTCATAATCTTTTCCAGGATTTTAGATAATGACGTAAGAAGAGACATGGGACGGTAGTTGGAAATTTCGAATCTATCTCCTGATTTAAATATTGGACAGACATTTGCCATTTTCATTGCGGATGCTACTATTCCCGTAGAAATGCTTAAGTTGCACAGAAAGACAATGGGGAGGATAAGGTAAGGTTTGTTGAGTTTAAGAATCGTGTTTGCAATACCGTCCCACCCAGGGGCTGAGGAATCTTTTAAGTTTGATATAATCTTATTGACTTCATAGTTATCTGTTGGGTTTGCAAAGAAAGAGTGACAAGGGGGTGTGTTATCATATAGACTGCTGGTGATAGGAGCCAGTTCGGCTTCAGTTTTGTTAAGAAGTGAGAGTGTATTAGTTGCGAGCTTTTTGCCCACACCTGTGAAATAGTGATTGGCTTTATCTAAAGACTCTTTAGGATCAGGACAAGCTTGTAACAGATCTAAATTATTAGGATTATTCTTTTTAATATTACATATACTCTTTACTGCCTTCCAAGTTTTTTTACAGTCTCCGTTAGCGTCGTGTAAAGTTTTCCTATCATAATCATTTTTAAGATTTTGGATTAGGTTATTGCATAGGTTCCTATATCGTTTATAGCTCTGCTGAATGGTGTAGTTTTCTTTGTTTTTATTTTTACTTGATTCTATATGCAAAAGGTCTCTCTTTTTAATACATTTTAGTAAACCCTTAGTCATCCATGGTTTTTTAATAGATTTAGAGTTTCGAATGGTTTGGGTAGTAGTATAATCTTGTATTGTGTTACTTAATACATTTGTGAAATCTGTTACCGCTTTGTCGACATCAGTGTGTGTGTAAATAAAATTCCAATTTATGTTTTCAATAGCATACGATAAGTCGGTGTAATTAATTATAGTTTTGTGTTTTGTATCTAGAGGAGAACGAGATGATTCAGAAGCAATGCCCATAATAATCGTGTCATGGTCGGTTATTCCGGATCCGCAGATTATGACCTTAACAGCTCTTTTTGATTTTATCATGACGTGGTCTAAACACGTTCTGTCATGAGTGGGGAGTTGATGGCCCAGATAAAAACCATAATGGCCAATCGTCTCTAAATAATCACTGGCGCGTCTATCACTAGAGTCAGAAGAGATGTCTATATTGATATCTCCGATTATAACAGAGTTTGGACTTTTACATGTATGCATAATCTTCTCTAATGATACACAGAAATTACCAATGTTATAAAAAGATGGCGATCTGTAAATAGCACAAATAGTGTATTCTGTACCAATGTGGATAAGCAAACAGTTAGCTTCTAGGAAAATAGGTTCCACGATTACCAGCTGTATTGTATTTTTATATAAAATAGCTATGCCATCGTTTTGATTTATGTATGTTTTAGAATAGTGGCACAAATAATTATTTAGGTATACCAAGGGTGTTGTATCACTCAAGCGACACTCAGTTAGGATAATTATATCCGGTAAGAAGTCTAGTTGACATAAGAATACTGAAAAGCTATCAAAATTTTTATGTATACTACGTATGTTTTGACACACTATTGTCAGTTGTGTTTTGACATCACCGATTGCGAGAGAACATTCCTGTGGGCTATTCCATTGACTTTCTCAGATATTGCCAAGTTTGAAGTAAATAATCCTAAAATTTGTGTTTATATTTATGGGCTAAAAAATAGTACTGTGGTAGGACCTCTCTATAAATCAAATAATTTAAAGAAAAAGGTAATTCATTTACTTTATCTAGAAAGCGATAATTTGTCACATTACTGTCTAATCAAAGATTTACCGCGACTTGTTAAAAATCAAATTACAAAACATCACGGTAAATTGCATTTTTGTGACGTTTGTTTAATATTTTTTAATACATACGACGATCTTGATTCGCATAGTTGTGGAGGTGTCGCTACGGAACTACCTCCGCAGGGTTCTTTTATTAAATTTATAAATTTTAATAGAAAGCAAATTGTACCATTTGTTATATACGCAGACTTTGAAACAATGCTAGAACGGTTTGAGTCTTGTGACCCTGATCCAACTAAAGCGAGCACTGTAACGCGTCAGCGACATGTGCCTGTTGCTTTCGCTTATCATATTACGTGCGCGCTAGACAAAAATTATAATCGTTACGTTTCATATCGTGGTTTGGATTGTGTATCAAATTTTGTAAATTATATTTACAAAGATGCAAAGAAAATTTACAATATTTTTAAAAAACAAGTACCTATGATTTACACCGATATTAATGCGCACGAGTTTGATAACGCGGTAACTTGTCATATTTGTGAGCATTTATTGTTTGGTGATAGGGTCCGAGACCATTGTCATTTGACGGGTAAATATCGCGGTGCAGCTCATAGTTATTGTAACTTACAATATAAATTACCAACATTTTTGCCAGTATTTTTTCATAATTTATCTGGTTATGATTGTCACCTTTTCATAAAAGAATTGGGCGAAGCTCCTGGATCTTTAAAAGTAATCCCTAAAACAAAAGAAAACTATATTTCTTTCACAAAGTTCATTCCTATTTCAAGGGAGGAAAGTATCTAGGTTCGATTTGTAGATTCATTCAAGTTTTTAGGAACTACATAGTTTAGAACAGTTGGTTAATACTATGAAAAAACAAGAGTTTAAATTACTAAAATCTTATTTTCCTGAGAAAAGACAATTTGACCTCCTTACTCGTAAAGGAGTGTATCCGTATGACTATATGTCACAATGGAATCGATATGAAGATACGTGTTTGCCTAATAAAACCAATTTTTATAACTCCTTGTCAAACGAGCTAATTATTGATGATGACTATGAACACGCGCAATCCATTTGGTCAGTGTTTAATATTAAAAATATGGGTATGTACACAGATTTATATCTTAAAACCGACGTATTATTGCTAGCAGACGTGTTTGAAAGTTTCAGAAAAACTTGTAAGCGGTACTATAATCTCGATCCAGCGTTTTACTTAACAGCACCAAGTCTATCATTCGATGCAATGCTTTTGAAAACAAGCGTTAAATTAGAATTGATTAGCGATGTAGAAATTTTTAGAATGATACAAAAAGGTATTCGTGGAGGTGTTTGTATGTGTTTCAAACGACATGTCAAAGCCAATCATAAATATTTAGATTCTTACGATCCAACTTGTCCAAATGCATTCATCGTTTATTTAGACTGTAACAATTTATATGGTTATAGCATGTGTCAATCCTTGCCCTATTCAGATTTTAGATTTATGTCAAGCAATGAAATAAATAATTTACATTTGAACTTGATAGATATTAGTGATAACGCGGCATATGGTTATATTCTTGAAGTTGATTTAATATACTCTGAGAGTTTACACACTGAACACAATGACTTTCCATTTTGTCCAGAAAAATGCTTGCCGCCTGGTGGTAAGAATAAAAAACTAATACCAAATTTGTATGATAAATACAAATATGTTATTCATTACGTCCATTTAAAAAAATGCATACGGCACGGTTTAATACTGAAAAAGATCCATCGCGCTATCGTATTTAAGCAAAGTAATTTTTTAAAGCAATATATTGATCTTAACACTCAGTTACGTCAAAAAGCCGAATCGAAGTTTGAACAAGATTTTTTCAAATTATTAAACAACAGTATTTTTGGAAAAACTCTGGAGAATAATGAGCATAGAATTGATTTAAAGTTAGTAAACAAATGGTGTGACCCAAATAATAAAACAAAAAAATCAGCTTGTGCTGAAAAGTTAATCGCTAGCCCATATTTTCATAGCGCTTCAGTATTTTCAGATGATTTGGTAGCAATACAAATGAAACCTTCGCGTGTTATTCTTAATAAACCAATATACATAGGGTTCGCTGTGTTAGAATTATCTAAGAGTCATATGTACGATTTCCACTATTCTACAATAAAACCATTTTATAGCAATAATGTTGAATTATGCTATACTGACACTGATAGTCTAGTTTATAATGTAAAGACGAATGACTTTTACAAAGATATTAAACAATATTTTCTTCAATAATTTGATACTAGCAATTACGATTCTGATAACGAGTTTGGCTTGCCAATTATTAATAAAAAAGTTCCAGGGCTTTTTAAGGATGAAATGGGAGGCAAAATAATTAAAGAATTTGTAGGGCTGCGTTCAAAGCTTTATTGTATACAAACTTTAGACAAAACAATAAAGAAAGCAAAAGGAACAAAAAAATGTGTAATGAAAAATTTACATATGATAGATTATAAAAATGTTTTGTATAATTGTAATGTCATCCGCAAAAAGAATTTACTCTTTAGGTCAATAAAGCATGAAATATTTACACAGAGTGTAAATAAAATAGCACTTTCAAGCAATGACTATAAACGGTTGCTATTACCAGATAAGGTATCTACTTTAGCTTGGGGAAATGCAACTATATTTAGGTAATTTACTTATCTAATTTTAAAATATTGTAAGCAATATCGTGTTAATCAATTATAAATTCAATGTACCTACTGTAAATATACAGATTAATAAATATATAATATTTCGTACTAATCTAATCTAAATAAATCTTATTATTTTATAACATTACTAAAAATAGTTACCTATGTAATAAAATAAATGTAAGTTTATTGTATAAGTTTTATTTGAAAATAAATACATTTGTATGAATATGTAACATCTTTTATTTTCATTCCTTTTGTGAAATACCTACCATTCCTACGGATGTACTATGCCAAATCGAAAGCCGAAGCCAGTCGAATATCAATTGATCGAATGGGCAATAAATCGAACATTTAATATATCGTACACTGACTACATCGAGTGTTCAAATATCGAATGTTTGTATGATCGAAGTCGACGAAGCCTTCTTTCAAATATTTTTGACCAAAGACCTTCGACAATAGTATAAAGACTTTGTCCACGGTAGGTTCTCTTTTGACCCCATACCCAGAAATAGGAGCCCCGCGATAATAGAGCTTTCTATTTGGTACCTATAGTACTTCTCATTCCTACATGTCAAGCAAAGAAGCTCCAACCTGTCAAAACATGCATTTGTTTCTCAGTAGTTTACTGGTATATAAAATATAATAATAAAAAGTTTTGAAATATAACACTAATCAGGTGTTCGCACGCATGCTCATTGTCCAACCATCCAAACAAGTTCAAACTTGTATCACAGGTTTATGTTACACTACTGCTTCGTCATTATAATAATATTAGTTTCTTAATCATTAAGCTGTCGCTTGTTGTGGTGGTCACATCGATTTGAAACAAATAATTCGTAAGTATATGTATTTCGTGAATTTTATGATTGTGAGTTTCTCCTTGTGATATAAATAAAATAATTATAATTATTATATTCTTTGTTTCAGATCATCGATAATAATGAATTATTCGCCTGATATCATTTTCTCTCAGTACGGTCAAGGATTTCCGACCCCGAGTCCGAGCTGGCATATTCCTGAACAAGAAAACGTACAAGAACCGGTCAATAAAAAATCAAGGACAAAGCCTCAAAAGCGGAAGCAGCATAATATTTGTCAGTCTTACGTGATCAATAATCAAAAGAAAAAAGGCTTACGACTCATCCAAATACAAGTGATAGACATAAATGAACAAGAAACTGCAAGTGATAAAGGAGGTGATGATATATTGATAAGTGCGCAATACGTAGTGAGTGAACCGGTGGACAACATTATGGATGAAGTGGAAAGATTAGTAAACAAAATATCGAAAAAACTTTGTGAAGACTCTAGTTATGTGTAAATATTATTATTTAAATTCCATTTATTGTAAATAATTAAGAATTTACTTATAATAAAAATATTTTGTGTAAAATATATACCATTTATTTCCTTAATAATTTCTTAAGTTTCAAGATAAATATGTACATTCTGTATAATTGCCACTACATACATTACATTAAATAATAAATTGTTGTAAATAAAATACGCTATAATAAAAATAAGAAACTGTAGGTAATAAATAATTGTAGAATTACACACACATATATATATATATATATATATATATATATATATATATATATATATATATATATATAATTATATAAAGCTAGTTTAATTAAATGTAAATAATTAAGTACTTACCTATCGTAAAAAGTATGAAAGTTATGTTATGTTACATTTTTAAATAAATGATTGTATATAATAAACAAATATCATTGTAGTTTTATTTCTATTTATATAAGATTAACTTCATCGCAAATATATTTATCTTTAAAATAAAGTTGCAATCAATTATTAAGTACAAGTATAATAATAATAATAATAATATCAGCCCTGTATTAAACTGTCCCACTGCTGGGCACGGGCCTCTTCTCAGTGTGAGAAGGGTTAGGCCATAGTCCACCACGCTGGCCCAGTGCGGAGGACTATGGCCATACAATACATACATAGGAATTGTTAAGTACAAGTATAGCTTACTCAAATTTAAAATTAAATTTTATTTTGCTGCAGCTAGTTTCAAGTCTATAGAATAGAGTAGCTTGAGAATTTTAAATAAAATAACCATATAGTATATCACAAATGATCAGTTTATTGATAAAAACAAATTAAACAAATACATATTATTATCATTATACCACTTTCTAATACACACAACATTATTTAATGCACAATTCAATTTATGATGTACACAATTAAATTCAGTTATATAATTACAAAATTTTCTTTTTAATGTTGCAAAATTAGGAGATTCTTTTCACCAATATCTATTACGTCACAGTCCGCACATAAATCTTTGATCCACTTAATTTTTTCTAAACCCTTTGTAATGATCTTTTTATTCTTTAAGTGAGGTACGATAACACGGTGAAACTCTCTATAGTCTATGTAACCCTCACACCAGGTAATTCCTCGATTTCTTTCTATCCACTTGACTTGTTTCTTTTCTACTTCTGTAAGATGATGAAATGAGTATGGTGGCTTCACCAAAAACGTTTGTGTATGCTCCTGACTTGCAATTGCTACTTCTTTAACGATAAAATTGTTATTTATATCTTTAAACCCTTGGACATCTACTATAAGTGTATCCGCGTTCATGATATCTTCTTTACGATGTTACTTAGCGGTTTATATTCAACAATGCAATCGTTGAGAATAAGACAGTATGCTGATGTTTTATCTGGTATAACTGATTCACTTTCAATTTCCACTCTCACATCCACAACAGGACCTATCTTCAGATTATCCACTTGTCTAGAACAGTCAACTACAAACAGAGGTGCAATATCTTTGAATTCTTTCTCACTTAATAACGATCCTCCGCGGCGTCCGTAATACGACTGTTGAAATCGAACGTATTGCTCATATAATAAAGCAATTCTGTTATTAGCAAAACTAACGTTTAGATTTTCATACGGGAAATAATTTGAATTGAGATACACTCTAACGTCACGAATATAGCAATGATCGAACTGAGACATGTCAGAACTTGCATTATTTTTCCTATCTGTCTGTAGACCAATAATTATATATCGAAGTTTTTCTACTTGAGAACATGTTTTGATAGACCAGGTATGCTTTGTAGTTTTTGGTAAAGTTGGATATTCGTACAGATCCCAATTTCTAAATATCATCTGAAGCGGTTGATCTTTTTCTAAAAGTTTTAGTAAATTTATTTTTTCTCTGTCTGATACTTTAACATGTGGTACGCGCCATATGATTTTATTAATTTGAACATCTTCCACTACTTCACCAGTGTTCAGTTTTACAGCGTTTAAATTAGTGTTACTTCTTAACAATATAAGTTCATGTTTACTATTAATCACGACTTTTTTAAAATCTTCAGCGAATCCGAGGATATTACAAAGGGGAATAGAAGCAGAAAAACTTCCCCCATTAATATTTTCTATACCATCAATATTCCAGCCCCAGGCATAAGACATTTTGGAGTCACTTTCATTCATTGACACTAATGATTTCATGGTTGTAGTTATACCTGCATTTTTTATTTTATCAATCTCCACACCATTTAGTTCGTACCTAATATCTTGGAACAAGTAGAGCAGAGCATTGTTCGTAAAATGGACAGTAGTAGCTTTATCTTTCGTTTCTTTTTTGCTTACTATAACAGTTCCTTCCAAATACAGGGTGCTAGCTGAAGGCAGTATATATAAGTCTTGTTGGTTGATAGGTATTCGAATTTCATCATTTCTATTGAAACTTGTGACATAAGGCTTGTAAGAATGAAACTCAATGCCTTCTATTGAATTGTCGTAACTCGGAGTTGATAAGACGTCTAATATATTCATTTTAACAACCCAATTACTCTGAGGAATGCCTTATTGTCTTTAGTTAATTTAATTTTTTTCTTGGAGCAAGGTCCTACTTGATAGGTTGCTCGAATGGAACTAATATTCTTTATATGCTGCCTCTCATATTTATTAAAGTCAATCATTTTTTCTTCTAAAGTGTAAATATAGCTGTACTTCTTCACCACGCAAATTGATTAAACGATTGTTAATATCCAATAACCTGATATGTATGCAGCTTATGTTGTTTTGGTTTACCAGAAAATATATAGCGTTCTTCGGGATTTCAATGATTCTGTATCCAGGTGGCACGTTTAGAGCAAATTCATGAATAATGTGACTTGGATCGCCGTTTATATAAGAGCCGCTCACAATATCACATTCAATCCTGACCACGGTCGTCGGTAAAATGTTGACTGGAAACTTTGATACGTGCCATTTATTTGCTTTCAAAATCTGTTCATTAAAACCTAACAGTTTTCCGAAGGAGTCCTGTTTGGTAAAATTTACGTCTTTTGTACAGTATATAGTAGTTTTTAGGGTATTGTTATTACACTGTATTTTTATTGATGCATCCTTTATTTCAGATTTTAAAAAGTCATTGATATCTTGCAATTCATACGTACCTTCAGGTATTTCAATAACGTCTTTCATGCCATAATATAACTTGTTATTAGTTTTATCGATATTTGGGATAGAATTAAATGTTGAAAAATGCATTATAGCACATTCATACTGTCCATCTAATTGTAAAGGATTTGGAAAGTATGTAGATAAACTTGATGAATTTCCAGTTATTGACAAAGTGAGTGACATTGTGTAAATGAGTGAAATAAAAGAAATACAATATATTTTATACATTTTTATTCCAAAAAGTCCACAGATATTTCAAACATAAGTGCCCACAGTTTACTGTATTAAAATTTTGATATCTCGTGTAGTTATAAAATACAGTACAGTTTTTAAAATACCGCATCAATTCTACTGGAGGTTTTAGGTCTCCATAGCTATCAAAGTATTCGCAATAGTTGTTTATTTTAACATAAGCTACCCAGTGAGTTCCTTCATTTTTGGAGTTATCCAAGTTAATGACGCCACATTCAACTTGCTTCGGCTTCCCTGGTAACTGATCTTTCATGTACACTCCTCGAAAATATGGGATATCCTTTGCATGCTTTTGAATATCTATATTAGTTAGAGGGCGATTGGGTAGCTTATTTTTCAGTTTTTTGAACTTGTTATAAATAGCCCTTTGCCATTTTTATACGGCCTAATATATAAGCCCTTCCCTAAAGCTGAAGATTCCATTGCTTTATTATGTCGTTCCGTCTCTGCTAAATTTTTTTGAGCTGCTTTATAATCATTAACAGTTTTTGCAATACCAGCCGCTCCGCCAGCTAAAGTTCCTAGAGCTGACAATCCAGCAAATATTGAAATTAAAGGCAGAATCCCTCCAGTTTTTGGAATAGGTATTACGCGTGGTACCCGAATTTTCATATTGCTTGGAAATACTTTCTTAGCCACTAAATAAGCAGCGTTAATTAAGGATTTACTATCTTTGTGTTTCAATTTCTTGATTTTAGATTTAATTTTAGATACAAAATTTTTAAATGTCTTAACACCAGCACCGGATTTAATCTTGGCTTTCATAACTTTATTTACTAGCCATGAACTAAGTTTTTCGCCTTTGCCTGCATCTTTTGACTTAAGTCTTTGTTTGGCCATGTTTAGAAGTTGTAAATCAGCTTTATGACGATTTGATAGGTCGGTATGTTTTGCATATGCTATGTCGTGTTGCATACAGGCTTCGTCAAGTTTATTAACACCTTTGTCACCTCGCAGTAAACGTTTTTCCAGTTTTGTACCAGGTCCGCAATAATTATAACCAGGCAAATGTAGTTCAACAGGTAAATTATCAATGATACTGTTCAATAGTACACCACCTTGCATCGCTTAAATTATAATGACAGAAATTTGGCTTAAACTTTATATTTAATACAAATTAGCATACAATCGCTGCTTTGTTAATCCAACTATTTTCATCATTTCTGAAACCTAACCACTTGACAAAAAATTTACTTCCTTTCTTTTTTAAAATTTTTTCTATCAAGTATACACCAGAGTATTTGGTTTTTTGTAGTTCATGTTCATAAAACGTTCCTAATATAGTTTGTTTTCGTTGATCATCTAAGTGATACGTAACTGGCGCGGTATTATTTATACTTTTTATCGTAAATAGCTCAGTTGACCAATTCGGAGTATAACCTTTCTCAAAAAGCTGTTTGTATTTGCTTATTCGAACGTAGTCTCCAACTTTAAACTTAGGCTTCCTCAGAATTGATGTATGTTTATATGAATCTATTATATTTTCCTTTATTTGTAGCTCATTAGATTTATTGACATCGATTGGTTTACATTTAATAGTGCGATGCTTTGTACTGTTGTACGTTTTTACAACATCTTCCAATAATCCAAGCCAGTTATAGCTTCCATTTAAACTAAAACATTTGTATAGTTTATTTTTGATAGTGTCTTCGCTTGACACAATGGAGCCAAATAAAACTCGTAGACTCTTTAAACTGACTATAATAAACGTATTTAAAATGCAACAATTTCATGTACGTGTCGCGTCGGTAGCAGAATTGGAATGACAAACAAGTTTTAAGTAGTAGTTATTAAGTTAGAACGCCTGATCATTTTAAAAGGCAATCGGACGCACATTAGTATACGTCGTAGTAAATAATCAGGCCTTGAGCCTGAACATCTTCCCCCCTTGAAAGAACACTTTCAACCTTGAAGATCTTCTGTCGGTAGCGGACAAAGACGAACCAACGGTCTCCTTACGGTGCCCCTCGTCGTGTTCACATCAGCAACCCTTGAGATGCCATCTGGTCCAGGAAACAAACGGACGACTCTGCCAAACCGCCAATTCAAGGGCGGTGCGTGATCTTCTTGAATCAGCACCATATCGCCGACCCTGAGTTTGGAAGTGTCCGTTTTCCATTTTGTTCTCTGTTGTAGCTCGGCGATGTACTCCCTCTGCCATCTGTCCCAAAAGTGCTGGCGAAGCCTTTCCAGGCGAGCGTATCGTCGCAAATTGTTTTCGTTGGAGTCAAGCAGATTAGGTGACGGCAGTGCAGTCAACGGCTGTCCAATGAGGAAGTGCCCTGGGGATAGAGGGAGGAGGTCGTTAGGAGAGGACGACAATGGACACAAGGGACGGCTATTCAGTATGGCCTCCACTTGTGCAAACAATGTTAAAATTTCTTCGAATGTTAAATGACTATTTGCGACTACTCGCTTAAGGTGAAATTTTGCGGATTTTACACCTGCTTCCCAAATACCTCCGAAGTGAGGAGCGTAGGTCGGAGTGAAAATAAACCTCATACCTTCTTGAGTCGCAAAGTCAGAGAGGTCTTTAGTGTTGTCCTTGAGAAATCTACCAATTTCCTTGGCAGCGGCAACAAAATTTCGGCCATTGTCGGAATATATCTCCGCTGGCTTACCTTTGCGAGCTATAAACCTACGAAGGATCATCAGAAAAGCGTCTTTGGTCAGATCACTCACTACTTCTAAATGCACACATTTATAACGTAAACAAATAAACAAGCATAAGTAGCATTTAAGCAGTCTACTACCACGACCTCTGCGATTAAGTATATAGAAAGGCCCAGCGTAATCCAGGCCGACGGATTTAAATGGATAATCAGGTGTTATTCTCTGAGCTGGAAGATTGCCCATTTTTGGACATAAAGTTTTACCTGACAAACGTCTACAATGCACACAGTTGTTAACAACACGCCTCGCGAGACGCCTGCCATTTATTGGCCACACAGTTTCTCTAATTATTGCCAAAAGTAGCTGAGGACCAGCGTGCATACTGCGTAGGTGCTCCCGCTCAAACAATAACCTGGTAAGTCGATGAGAAGAATTAAGCAAGACCGGATGCTTCTTTTCATAATCATAGCAGGATGCATCTATTCTTCCACCGACTCGTATTATGATGTTATCTTTATCAAAAAATGGTGATAGTGATAAAAGTTTCGAACTGGTACGAATAGGTCTATTATTAATTAAACAATCATACTCGATAGTAAATGATTGACGTTGGGCGATAGCGCATAATGTAAAAAATGAACAATTTAACTCATGCAATTTTAGGCTACCTGTATATTTATTTGAATCCTTAATGTTATGAATAAATCTTAAAACATAAGCAAATGACCTTTGTAATTTATTGAAGTTGGAAAACAATTCAAAATTAATTATTGATTCAGATATTGTAATTATATTGGATTTAGTTTCAAGTAATGGTTCAAATTCTTGTTTATTATTTAGGACGGGCCAGTCAGACTCACCCTTTGATAAATATTCTGGACCGTACCACCATAATTCTTTAGACATTAGTTGACCTGCATCTACGCCCTGAGAAATCAAGTCCGCTGGATTGACGGCGGTAGGCACGTAGCGCCATGATAATGAGTTGGACATTTCATTAATTTCGATAATTCGATTGGCTACAAACGCCTTTAATTTCTTTGGGTCGCTACGTATCCAAGCTAGCACGACGGTTGAGTCACACCAATGAACAATACGCGCCGGTTTGTACCTAAGTGTTTCTGTAACTGACTTACATAATCGAGCTGCAAGCAGAGCAGCACATAGCTCAAGACGTGGGATCGTTACGGGTTTCACCGGTGCGACCTTCGATTTAGCGCATAATAATCGAACAGTGACGTCATCGTTTTTATCTATAGATCGTATATAAATACACGCACCGTATGCATGCTGAGATGCATCACTGAACGTATGCATTTCGATATGGATGGGTTCATTACACAAGACTAACCTAGGAATTCTTAAGTTTTGGAGATGTGATATATTTTTATGAAATACATTCCAACTACTTTCAATATCTAGAGGGACAGGTTCGTCCCAGTCTAGTTTTTTAAGCCATAACTTTTGTAACAGCAATTTAGGTGGTATTATGAAAGGACTAAGTAGACCTAATGGGTCAAATATTTTAAAAGCTTGTGACATTATAAGTCTTTTAGTAATAGGCACATTTTGAGGCATAGGTTTTGTGGGAAAATGTAAAGAATCACTACTCGGATACCAACCTAAACCCAGTGTACTGGATGACTCACTAAAAGTTAAATTTGATTGAGAGCTTACTGAATTTGAATCTGAAAACAGAGTAGGTAAATTACTTTTGAATTTTCTTAAGTTAAAACAGCCAGAGCTTAATACCTCTGACACTGAATGTTTTATATGATGCAATTGGTGTTCCTGATCACTTCCGGTTATGAGGTCATCGACATACCAATCAAATTTAAGTATTTTTTTAATTAACGCATCATCACACTCCTCTCCGAGTTGATAAATGCATCTTGTACTTAAGAAACTGGCACATGCAGTACCATATGTAAGAGTATTTAGTTTTAATATCTTTATGGGCTGCGACTCGTCATCTCTCCACAGTATAAGCTGTAAGTCCCTGTCACTTTCATGTACGTTTACCTGCCGGTACATTTTTTCTATGTCTCCAGTTAACAGATACTTGTACTGTCGGGCTCTAATAAGAATTAGAAACAGAGAATCTTGTATATTAGGTCCTGACATTAAAATATCATTCAATGAATAACCGGATGTGGTCGGTGCCGATCCATCAAAAACCACCCTCAGTTTAGTGGACTCACTGGTCTCTTTCAGAACAGCATGATGGCACAAAAAATATCCTAAGTCAGGTTTGACATGAACTTCAGAAAGATGGCCTAAGTCCTTGTATTCGGATATGAATTTAGAATATTCTAATTTTAGATTTGGATTTCGCTTGAATCGCTTCTCCAAGTTGAGACATCGTTTTTTAGCCATAGAATAGGAATCACCTAAACAATCGGGTGAGTCCACTAATGGCAATTTCACACTGAACCTACCATTAGCTAACCTCATAGTATTTGATAAAAAATGACTTTCGCAGTACTTGTCATTTTCGCTTAAAATTGGTTTTTGAGGAATCTCTTCAAGATTCCAGAATATAGGAAGCAAATCATCAACTTCATCTTTTGAGTTTTGTGACATTAAAACATGATTACATTGTATGGACTTATTGTTAGTGTTTAGAATTTTTTATATACATAGGACCGGATATTAGCCACCCTAGTTTAGAGCTGAGCAATTTAGGACTTTCGGGACCCAAAGAAAGTTGCTCGTTACCTAATATGTCCCAAAATATATCCGCCCCAATTAAGACATCAACCGTTGAGGGCTGGTTGAAAGTGGGATCGGCTAGTACTATGTTTGTAGGTAGATTTAAGGATTGAATATTGATACGAGATTTAGGTAACTCGTTAGTCAACTCACGGAGTACAAGACATGACAATTGAACAGTGAACGGTGAATTTAGGGAATTTATTCGCGTAATACAACTTTCGAAAACATTGTTAGAACAGTTGTTACCTATTCCTATTACTTTTAGATTATCTAAAGGCGTTGACTTTAGAGCTAGCTTGTCCTTTAGTTCCCTTGTAATAAAAGAAGATTGGCTGCCGCAATCTAATAATGCGCGCACCTTTCTTGTTTGGTTTGTGACAGGGTTTGCTACTTCAATCAAGGCCGTTGACAAAAGCACCTGCCTTTGGGTTTGCATAGAACAATTAACTAATGTATCAGAATCGTGCTCTTCAGTGCAAGCACTATTAGTTACCGTTGATGTGTCATGCAAAAGAGTGTTATGTCGTTTTTTGCATTCGCGACACGGTCCCATACGACACTCACTCAGTGGATGTCCTTGTCGGAGGCAATTTATACATAACTTAAATTTTTTAACATCTGTCAATCGCTCTTGAACACTTTTAGATTTAAAAGAAGAACAGTCGTAAATCCTATGATTCGCACCACAAATAATGCACAAATATACCCTTGGCTTATCATTATTTATATTGCTAGTGAATGACTTAGTGCAGGATGTAGTCTTACTATTGCTATTGTTTGGCGAGTTATTACTGCGTGACGTTGCATGGGTATGCTTATTTGTATTATCATTCTTATTTCTATTTATAGATTCTAACACGTCCGCACGGTCAATTAAAAACTTATTAAATTGATTAAGTGTTGGCACATCTTCAAGTGTGTTGCGATATTCCTCCCACTTAGTAAGAGTTTGGCTATCCAATTTTGAGGAAAACATGAAAATAAGTAGCATGTCCCATTTATCCGTTGGCTGGCCTAAACTGGACAAAGCACGCAAATTTTTAGTCATGTGATCAACCAAGAAACGTAGCGCCTTCTGTGATTCACGCGTAAGAGGTTGAATATTAAGCAAAGAGTTAAGATGGTAATTAGTTAACAACCGTTTATTATTATATCGATCACAAAGAAGTTGCCATGCCTCCGCATAGTTCACTGATGACATTTCTAGGTTGGATATAATCCTCGCCGCTTCTCCTTCTAAGTAGGACACGAGGTAATGAAACTTATGAATATCAGGAATACGACTATTTTTGTGAATTAAATTTTCAAAAGTATCGTGAAATTCTAGCCAGCGGAAAAATGCGCCGTCAAATTTCGAAATTTGTATTTGTGGTAATTTAAACCCCATTCCATTATTACCATTATATTCAGATGAACAGTGAACACTCGAATCATGAACGCATGACTTACGCCTCTGCTGACCCTCAGCAATACTATGATCATCAATGATTTTCTTAGCTGCGGCAATATTAACAACAAATTCATGCTCGATGTTCTCTCGTTCATCAATTTCCTTTAGTAGGTTCTCGGAATTAAAAACCTCGATCTGAGTTTGCAAATCATCAAATCTCATGGACAAAGCCTCGAACTTGCCAAGCTTTAGGGTTAACTCAGCCAATTCAATGCTCGCCAATTCGTCCTGCTCGTTTACATTGCTTAAATAATTTTTAAACTTAGTTATTTGACCTTTTATTGAACTACGTTTTATGATCAACTCCCTTAATTCTTTACTCATACCTTTGTCTGTTGGTAGACTAGGATTAGACATTTTAAAATTAAAATGAAAAAAAAAAAATCTAAATAAATTGCAATGCAAACCAGAGGACAGAAGGATAAGTAATAATTTTATAGAAGGTCTCACGCTCCTCGCTTCGTTGATATTCGGTGCAGCAGGAACCGCCAGCGAACAGCTGATGAGCAGCAGCGCTGTGCTGCGCCACGCCTTAAGTTCACACAGCGCAGACCCGAACCAACTGGAATGTTCGGCGAACACAAATTAGAACAAAGCAATGACTTAATATCGTTTTATTTTGTTGTATGGGCCACCAAACTCGGTTTTAACTATTTATTTTGTTGAATATAATAATTAAACCAAGTTAATTTAATAATTTGAACGTAATTCTAATAAATTTAAACTTAAATTAAACAAAGAAAATATTTATCGTTATTATTTCCTAATGTGGGTAGATTTTTTTCACTTATCTATTCGCTTTCTAATTTAGTTACGATATTCAAATAAGTATCTCATGTAAATAATTGTATATATAAACACTTATATTTGTTATTGGCTAATCAATTGAATGCAACAAGTATTGACCATAAAAATAACACGGAGTTTGGGTACCTATAGGGAATGGTTGGGTACGTAGGTATGGATGAAAAGGAAAAACGAAGGATATTTAGGACACTTATCTCATGGAATCCGACGCCGGTGCGATGCTTTGGCTGCTTCACTGCCCGTACTTATAGCGATTGGTATTCCTCTTCAAGTCCAGTGTCCTCGACTTAAAAACAAATGATGTTTAGGCCACACGTCGACGCGACTACAGTAGATCTATTTCTCTGGATTTTGGCAAATATTTTGCTTGATTCCCCTCATGCGCCACCAAATTATGTCTTCGCTTGACACAATGGAGCCAAATAAAACTCGTAGACTCTTTAAACTGACTATAATAAACGTATTTAAAATGCAACAATTTCATGTACGTGTCGCGTCGGTAGCAGAATTGGAATGACAAACAAGTTTTAAGTAGTAGTTATTAAGTTAGAACGCCTGATCATTTTAAAAGGCAATCGGACGCACATTAGTATACGTCGTAGTAAATAATCAGGCCTTGAGCCTGAACAGATAGTTTTGATTAATCGTTCTACTATTGAAGCTTTTTTATAGAAAATGTTGAGTAATGATTAATATTGTTAGTTTTCATTAGAACTTGAAAAGTTTTATTATAAAATTCTGTTCCTAAATCAGTTTGTAGATGAATTGGTTTACGATGGCTGATGAATAGTATATTCTCAAATGCATTAGCAACATCAAGCTTATTTTTTGATTTTATTGGTACTGACCAAGCATACTTTGAAAAGCAATGTGGTAATTGACACCACTAAAATGTAGTTAAAGCCTTTGTTCATTTTTTTGAGACTCTGCATATCCATCAGGTCTGCTTGCCATAAATCATCTATCCCCTTTACTATAACTGAACGTCGACAAAAATTTCTTCGTGCCTGTTTGTGGATTTCGTTGACTATTTCTTGTTTCGTCATTGCGAAGATTTTATAAGGAATTTATCAATCTCTGATTTTGTGTAGAACCTCTCTTCTAAATGAATCAAAGAATCTGATATCTTTGCTTTTATAGTAGCTTGAACAATATTTTGCACATCTGTCATGATATGTGAACGCAGGGCTGCATTCAGTTTATATAATTCTTTTATTACATTTTCTTTAAAACGGTCTACATAATCTTTGTTTACAGCTTCATCTGCGTCCACAGGGGATCTAATACCTTTGCGTTTAGAGGATTTTAAATCAAATTCCCCGCTTGCGGTTTTGTACAGTGCGTTTTCATTAAACTCAAACAATTCTGATAAACGCATTCTTTTATGAATATAGTGACCGAATTTATCTACATTCATGCTTAAAGTCTACTGTATAGTATATATAGAGGTTGAAAGTGAAATGAACTTTATAAGAATGAAATTTGATTATTTATAATCCCACTTTCTTGCAATTCTTCAACAATAGATATTATTTCATTGTCTAATCCAGTGTTACCAGCATCTCGAGATGCGATTAGTAATTTCAACCTTTCTACTAATTCATTTGGATCATCCCAGTACACATAATCGACATTTTTTTTCCATTTTTTTATCAATGGTAGACCTTTTCCCTTTGATTGATTATCTTTAAGTGAATTTTGAAGTTTGAAGAGAGGTTTAATAACTTGCAAATATTTTTGACCCTTATTACTTTGTATAGGTTTATTTGGTTCGTAGTCTCGACGATGTACATTTGTATCAATCAACATCGATTTATAATGTTGCATATCACTATCTGTAACTAAGCTTAAATCTATGTCTTTTTTTAGCAACAATTGTTTTAAACCAGGCGTACTTCGATATTTACGTCCAGCGACGGTGATATATTGATCTTTTATTGTTATGTGAGCAGAACCTAGCATAAGTTTACCGCACTCTACTCTTACGCCATAAGGAACATCTCTCAAAGCTTCTGAGGGTACTGACCGAGATGGTGTATCACAAACTTCTTTGGTATCAACAACGGATTCATAAGACGAGTTGCTATTAAGAGAAACAGATTCATTTTCACCGTCATCACTTTCATATTTATCTGTCTGCAAATTGGTACCAACATTATCTTCATCTTCAGTAGCACTCAAAAGAGGAACTTGCTTACTAGTACTAGCAATCAAACGGAGGGGTTCCGTTACAGGTTTGAAAACAGATTCCAATGCTTGTTTATTATCCATCTCAACATCTTTCATTTTTCGTACCTTTTTCTTTACAGCTTCTGCTGCATTTACAATTTGTCTTTTCAATGATTTTTCCATATTAATATAGTGATCCTTACTGATTAAGTGATCGCTCTGAATTATTAATATTGAGCAGGTGACTGCCTTATATACCGATTTGCGTTCTTAATCAAAGACAACAAAAGTGTCAAACGTATCTCTGTAACATCCTTTGTTTTTGGGACAATCCTTATTAATTACAACGTAACTGAAAGGTTTGCGCCATATTTTTGAACACATTTCACGAAATTCAGACCACGTCATGTCAGTGTTAACATGTTCTTCATAAACATGTCTCAAATTAATTTCGTCTTGTTTAAAAAGCACGATTAGGTTCGCATTATCTCTTACCAACTGTTTAGGAATTTTACTATATGTTTGATTTAAATAAAAACAATCGATGTTTTTGTGTCTTCCCATTGCAAAATAATCACGCATATTATTCTGATTTTCACAAGCAACATCATCAAACATAATAATTGAATTTGGTTTAGCATTTTGAACACTCAGTACTTCCTCATTTTCATGGTATTTTTGAAATGAAATGCCAGGTACTCGTTGCAACACTTTTTGTAAAAAAATATACTTTGGTTGCTGTAAAGTTTTTGAATAAACATAAACATTTCGAAATCTCAACCCGTTCTCATGAATGAGAAGACCGATTATTAAATTCGTTTTTCCACAATTTGATGGTCCACATACGATGCATCGCAACGAGGTGGGTAATAATTTTCCATGACGTAGACCAGTTTTGCTAGACTCCACACAGATTTTGTTTACATGTAATGAATGCGGTTGTTTCACAAATTTCATTGTTACTACTTAAAAAAGATTGTTAATAATGATTCAGTTTCGTTGGTGCATTGAAATAAATAGTAAATAGAACCCTTTAATCGATAAGTGCCGATTTTATAGAGTATCCAGAAATATTATTGAGCATTCTACTCCACCTTCCGTTCACTCCAGAAGTATTATTGGGCATTTTACTCCACCGGGAGAGACGGAGGCGAACGAAGTGAGCCGTAGGAACGGAAGGTGGAGTAGAATGCCCAATAATACCCTACTCTTCACCCAAGGATACTCGCCTGGCGGCCGCATGAGCAGACACCTCAGCCGATTGATCGCAGCTGGCTAGACTACAACCTCCCGTGTGAGAGGAAATCCAGACCAAAGGGGCGTGTTGCAGATCAGCGGCATCATTATCGCCACATCACCACTCAACCCCCAGGACTCCTTCATCCCTCCGTACGGGTCCCCGCGCACGGCACAAACACGCGGGAGGTCATTACTATCCATCGTCTGTCGTTCGACGATAAACCCGCCGGAACATGACCTCTCCATCCCAGGCAGTGGTCGTCTGGTGGTTTTAGTTACGTCTATTTCAGAGGGAACTAGACCAATAACAGGGGGCAACCACGTGAAGGATACCCCACCAGACTTGTCTTAGGGATCTACACGACTGTTGCGCTCTCCCCTAAGACCATTGCACCTTACTCGTCTTGAAGAGTCGAGTAAAGTAGGTTTGCATCTATACTAAACAAGCAGCCAATCCAGTGAAGCTAGAAAGCAGAAAAAGCAAGCTAGGCAATGCAACTATTAAAGCATAAACACAAACCCCCCCCCTTAACGCGAATTAAGTTATGTAATTAAAAATATATGTTTTACATTATTAATTTTGTATTATTACGTTTTAAATAAGTACCTACACATTATTTCAGGATAACTTATAAAAAAAACGATACTTGATTTTACTAACGCTAAGTTTCGGTTGTGCCACATCACTATTTAAGAATTGCAATAAACTGACAACACTCGTAATATCAGTTTAGTCTACGAGATTAAAAAACAGACTTTAAATACATGCATCTATGAAAGGGATTGAACTTATAAATCAAACTGCTTAGTATACAATAATCAGTTTTTATTGTGAATGACGCGTATCAACTTGTGTCATAAATCTCAACCTGAAATAGAATTCTTATAAATAGATCTTGTTGAATTTGAACATAATAACCATATTTTTATAATAATAATAATCAACGAAGCCAAAATAATAATCAACGAAGCCAAAATGCTATGAACCAAACAAAATTATTAATAAATACTTATTATAACATACAAAGAGTCTTCAATATGGTTTTTTTTTATAAACAATCAACAATATACATCAAAAATTTGAACATAATAACAACGTTTTAATGATGGAAGCCAAAATGCTATGAATCAAACAAAATTAAGTACTTATTATAACATACAAACAGTCTCCAATATGGTTTTTTATAAACCAACGCAACGTGCGTTGGTTATCTCTTTCTATTCGTTGTCCCTTTTTTATGATACACGGAGAGCGAGAGGGGCAAAACGGTATGCGGGTACTTGCCTGTGACGTCAGTCAGTCGGTTACGGTCAGTCAAGGTTAATGTGCACGTGGTATTTATGAACTGCAACATCTGCAACTTAGTAAGAGAAGTGATATTTGATTTGTTTAACATTTAATTTATCAAAATGAGTGGTTAAAAATATTCGTTGATGTGGTGCTACTGATTAAATAACACGTAACGATTTCAGGAGCTATGGTCGATGAAAATCCAAGATGTTCAAATGACATATCGTCTTTAAAATATATAGAAAGAGGTGGCGGCACTGTCCTTCTTCATGTTGGATACCAGAACACATTGAAAGAAAAATACAAGAATGGGACAATGGTATGGGAATGCATACATAGAAAGAGAAAAAGATGTAGTGGCAAAATAACTTTGAAAGTAAGTACAAAAGTGCATTCATCTTATAATGTCGTGCTGACTTATCTGTGATCTAAGTAATAGTAATTAATATCCATCTATCTTTTTTAGGGCAGTGATAAAGTAGGAGAGAAAAATCATGGGTGCATGCCAGATTTTGCTAAAAATGAAATAGACGAGAGTTTATACAAATGCAATATTGAATTATCAGCACCTGAATTTCCGACCGTTACTTCGGTATATAATACTACAGTAGCTTCATACCAAAACTCGGGTCTCGATTTAATAAAACGAATTCCAGAACTACACCAAGTTAAGAGTACGTTATATAGATCGAGAAATGCTTCCGTTGGGTTGAAAAAAAATTGTCTACAAAAATCTGACTAAAGTGAAGGTATCCGAAAAATATTTAGATTTTTTGATAGCAGACTACTCACACGAAGGAAAGAGAATTTTGATATTTGCCACTCAAAAGGGCAGACAACTTGTCTGAGGGTAACCTTTCTTTGGAGATGGCACATTCAAGAGTTGCTCAGACCCTTTTAAACAGCTTTACAGTATACATTGTGCTATTGGTGAAGAAGATACAAATATTGTGCCAGTGGCGTACGCGTTATTAAGTGACAAAAGTACGGACACATATGAGGTTCTTTTTCATTTATTGAAAGCTCAAGTACCAGACTGGATCCCAGAAATATTTAAACTGATTTTGAGATGGCCGTCATGAACGCTATTGTATCAGTATTCCCTAATGTAATCACACAAGGTTGCTACTTCCATTATTCGCAAGCGGTGTGGAAGAAAGGAAAGGAGTTACAACTCACCAAGTTAAAAACAACCTGCAGACAAGTAGCCCTCAGTGCTGTACTACCCCTTCTGCAGCAAAACGAATTTTTTAATGGCTGGTGATATGTAGCTGCTCAAAGTCCCGATGATAAAAATAGCAAGATATTTCGTGATTACATGTTAAAGCAGTGGTTGCGTGACGAGTTCATAAACGTGTGGTGCGTTTTCGGACAACGTCACCGTACGACAAATGCACTGGAAGCGTAGCACAGCAAGCTTAACAAGACAATTAAAAAAAAGCAGCCCAATATGATCGAGATGTTAAAAAGAATGCGTGCTTGCTTGAATGAAGTTTTATTGCGACTGGTTATGCGAATAACATTCATACACTAATATACTTATTTAAACGTACACAACAATTATATTATAAAGTAGGGTGTAACTTTATTCTTTGTGCATTAACATATTCCTATGTACTAACACATGAACAAAATAGGAATATTGAAAAACTTAATTTACTTTTTTATAACAGTACATATTTTAACAATTATAGTTTATTTTTTGACACTAATAAGTTTATTAGTAAATTTTTATTGACTAAAGATACAATGTATCATCTTCTTTTTATAAAAAGTAACTTGCAAAATTATTAGCATTTAATATAATATGTAGCGACTCAGGTACCAGTAGGGTAATTAAGGTTTTAGGACAAGGTAAACAATTCTGTCATACATGATTTTTGCGAAACTTTAACTGTATACGCAGCGCACGCAAGGGAAGCTCTCAAAAGGATAAAATACCCTCCGATTTTGAAATATTCTTCATTGTTGCTCAGCTCCTATTGATCTTAGCGTGATGATATCAAGCCTATAGCCTTCCTCGATAAATGGGCTATCTAACACTGAAAGAATTTTTCAAATCGGACCAGTAGTTCCTGAGATTAGCGCGTTCGAGCAAACAAACAAACAAACAAATAAACAAACAAACAAACAAACTCTTCAGCTTTATAATATTAGTATAGATTGTAATAAAATACTCCCTATTATAGGAAAAATAGTTAATTGTTAATAATTAAATAGCCTTATGCGGGAAAAATATGACAAAATTAACAAGCATTTTACGTTTCTATATTTTCATTCCCAGGTTTTAGGTGTAGGCCACTATGGTGGTCATAACGTTTACGATAAGTATCAAGATAAGGGTTTGTACAAACGAGAAATCATGAGTGTATTGCATATGATTCTTCGTCGCTTCTAAGGACTTATGGTTGTTGTTTTATAGATATAAATATGTATATTATGATATTAAACAATTTTTATTCAACTGTTTTGGTGTGGCGTGGTGTGTTTGTCTGCAAAATTGTATATTTGTATGTATAATGTATACATATATATGTGTATGTGTTGTATAATTGTATATTAAGTGCGGTATCTAAATCACGATTACATACGGCATCGATAGCGTAGTGGTTGGTGTAACTGACTGCCACGTCTGAGGTCGCGGTTTCGATTCCCGCACAAGTCAAATATTTGTGTGCATGAACATGGATGTTTGTCTTGGTTTGTTTGTGTTTCTATGTATAATATGTATGTATTTGCAAAAAAGTACCTATACAAAGTGGCGCAAATGTTATCAGTTATCACATTAATTGATACCACATAATATACTACATGGTATTCTTTGACGATTTACAAATTATGACCAAATGTATTCAGTAGTTTAGCAACAGGAAAATTTTTTGTTTTTATAATATAGAAATTTTAGAACATCATGTAATGCAGAGATAAAGTTAGGCGTCAAAGACGCAGCGATATTTAAAAAACCGTCGTATTGTATTATTGTATTATCGGGTCCGGGAATTGCCGATCCTAGCGAGTTGACAAAGACGATTTCTCGGAACTAATGACCGTTAGCGAGCTGAGAACAGCGCACGATGGTGTTCCAATTTGTGTCTAATTTTATTTAATTTACTTTGTTCAAAAAAATAATTTCTTAATATCTGCGAAAATAGGTTTTTTGTTTATGTTAACCGTCTTATATCAACTAGCTTAAGGCAGTATATCATTTAATATGATAACATTTGCGTCACCTTGTATAAGTTCGTTTATCCATTGTCTGGTACCCATAGTACAAGCTCTGCTTAGTTTGGGCTAGATGGTGTTGTGTGTATGTGGTAGAATATTATATTATAATTATTATATTCTAGGTCTGAAAATCAAAATCTTGATTCGATGAGAGGACGAGGACGTGGGCGTGGGAGAGGAAGAGATCAACAAGCGTACGTGTTTTTGTCATACCAAACATATTCTAACTACGTAGCATATGCTAGTTTATTTTAAAATATTTTCAATGTTCTAAACTGTATAATCTCTTGCAGTGCCGCTTTGGAAGACCTTCTCTCTCAGATCAGGGTAGGAAGGCAAAAGACACAACGCAGGATGGCCGCACTACCGAGAAATGTCCGCTTGGAAGTTGTTGCCCGGAAATGTGAAGCTTATTTTCTTTAATTATTTTTTTGAATATTTCTTAATTTACTT
Source organism: Catocala sponsa (assembly GCA_963564715.1). NCBI lineage: Eukaryota > Metazoa > Arthropoda > Insecta > Lepidoptera > Erebidae > Catocala > Catocala sponsa. The sequence continues at coordinate 4,768,395 of OY751346.1, read as the reverse complement.
TACTTTTATTTTTCTAATTTACCACTTATACACTTCATTGTAATTTTATTAAATATTAAATGTCTAATATGTACCTACAATAATTGCCTATCATTTAAATAAATGTTTAATACCTAATAGTAAAAAACAAATCAACCTATTCCTAAGATAAAATAATCCTAAACCAGTCTGTAAAAGCCCTTAGGTCGGCCATCTTGCCGGCATTTCGTTATCGGAGGCGATAACAGATTGCTACAGATATGAGTGGTTTGTTTTGGTTTGTTGTGCTACACTGCACATTGCAAGTAATGATATATTGATATCAAAAAAAGCTTATTTAATCTAGTTTATTAATTAGTAAGTGACATTGATATTGGTTACAAAATATTTCTTAAAAACTCGTTATAAAAGATATTTTACTTGAATTTAAGCTATATTGTCAAGTTCAACATTTTTTTATATATTTTTGATTATAATATTTGTACTTTAGTTTTCATATAATATGATTCCTTATGGTATCAGCTTTATAAAGGTAATTTTTACTTTGCTATAAATGCAGTAGTTTGTTAGAAAATCCACTTTATATCAGTAATGGTATGGAGCGCTCAGCGCGGCTCTATACCGATCGCGCGCTCGGACGTACAACGCGTTTACAGCTGTCACATCCGGACGTTCAAGTGGATAAAAGAATTCCCAGTACCTAAAACAGCTCAGCAGCTTAGACGGTTTCTCGGCATGGTGAATTTTTATAGGAGGTTCATACCTCACGCAGCCCAAATACCCTTGCATTACTACCTTTACATGCATTACTAACCGGCACAGTAGAAGCTTCGCAGCCAGTCGTCATAAGCGGAAATTCACTAAAGGCCTTCGAGGAATGTAAGGAAAGCCTTTGCAACGCAGCCTTACTTGCACACCCCGACACTCAAGCTAAGTTGATCTAGTCACGGATGCATCCAATGTGGCCATAGGAGGTGTTTTACAACAGTTTAAGGATGGTAGTTGGGAACCGTTAGCATTTTTTTCTAGAAAATTAAGTCCTCAAAATAAATATTCACCTTATGATAGGGAGCTTCTCGCTATCTACCAATGTATTAAATATTTTCAACATTGGCTTATAGCTACTAATTTTACTATATATACTGACCACAAACCGTTATGTTATGGTTTCCATCAACGAAAAAATAACTGTTCGCCGCGTCAATATAGATACTTAGATTACATATCACAATTTTCAACGGATATCCAACACATTACTGGCAAAGACAACGTCGTTGCGGACACACTTTCCCGCATCGACGAAGTACAAATGCCCGTTGATCCAGATGAGATCGCCAAAGCCCAGGAATCAGATCCTGAACTCACCCAATTTCTTCGCGAAGATTCTTCTTTGCGCATTAAGCGTATGAGTACACTCGGCAGCCGTATAGATTTGTACTGCGATTTCAGCACAGCGACTCCCCGGCCGTTCATAAAGCAACCCCTACGCAAACGAATCTCTGACACGTTGCACTCCCTTAGTCATCCCGGCGCTAACGCTAGCGTGAAGCTTATAGCACAACGCTACGTGTGGCCACATATGAGGAAAGACTGCCGCGTGTGGGCTAGAGCATGTTTGGCTTGCCAGCGCACGAAGATAAGTCGACACGTCTCATCACCATTAGGTACCCTCGACTTACCTTCAGCGCGATTCAAATATGTCCACCTAGACCTCATCGGGCCACTACCTCCATCCAATGAATATCGGTATTGTTTGACACTCGTCGATCGCTTTACGCGATGAGCAGAAGTAGTCCCTCTTACCGATATTACGGTGGAATCTGTGGCCAAAGTGTTCTTATCGGGATGGGTCGCTCGATTTGGTTGTCCTACTGATATCGTTACTGATCGCGGTAGACAATTTGAGTCAGCACTTTTTCAGCACCTATCCCAGTCCATCGGTTTTAAACACCGGAAAACCACTGCTTACCACCCGCAGTGCAACGGGTTAGTCGAGCGTTTTCATAGGCAGCTCAAAGCGGCGATCAAATTTCATGCTGACACGCATTGGACCGAAATATTACCGTTCGTATTACTCGGTATACGTAGCTCTTATAAAGAAGACTTGCAATCTTCTTCGGCGGAGCTAGTATATGGCGAGCCTCTACGACTGCCGGGCGTATGCTTCGGCCATAAAAGTGACAATTGTACGCTAAAACGTTTAAAATAAAAGTTAGAAACAAGATCATTACAGTAACCGTAGACCGACTAAAACCGGCCTACATATTGTGCGATAACAACAACACGCCCACTAATACAAATACTCAAGATGTTTTGATGATAACAATGTATGGGAGCTAGTAGACACTTCTGAAAGTGGCACAAAAGTGCAGTGTAAGTGGGTGTTGCAAAAAAAATATGAGTATAACAATAAAGTGCGTTATCGTGCAAGACTTGTTGCCAAGGTATTCTCTCAAACACATGGAGTGGATTATACAGAGACATTTTCGCCAGTGGTTAGGCATACAACCCTCAGACAGATATTCTCATTGTCAGTAGTTAGAATTAGAAGTAACACACTTAGATGTGAAGACAGCTTTCTTAACCCTAGAAGCCCAATCTAGGTAATTTTTACCTATTCGAAAACTAATAATTGCTTTCTCTTTCGCACACTTCTTTCGATCGCCGTGATTGATCGAACCAACTTAGTACAGCCCGCGAGCCAACAGGAGACGGCCGTATTGCCTTGGTAAGTACCTCCATATTGTAGATATCGTAATGTTGTAGGTCAATTTGGCCTATGTTTAGGCTTTGTGTAACTTTTACACTGGTTTTGAGTTTTTGGAGATAGTTATTTTAGGAGGATTTAACGTTATGTTTTAGTTTGTTTTTAAAAAATAAATATTGTTTTAGGTAGAAAAACAAGATGGCGTCCTCTAGACAACTGGGAACTGACGAGATAGCGTCCTTTTTAGAAAATATAAGTGACTCGGAAACATGCGACTCAGACTCGGGAGAAGAAGATTGCGTGACTCATGACGTAGTCAATAGTGACGTGGAAGACGAGGTTGTGGACTATGTTGAGTGTTCAAACGAGTCAACTAGCCAAGAAACTCTTCAAAATGATGGTACGTCTATTGAATCCACTAATACAGATATACTTCAGTCATCATCAGGTAGAATCATTGTATTACCGCAACGTACATTACGCTCAAAAAACAAACATATTTGGAGCACTGTGAAGGGTAGATCTAGCGGTAGAACTTCTTCAATCAATATAGTACGTACAAATAGAGGACCCACACGAATGAACCGGAATATCGTCGATCCGTTACTATGTTTTCAACTTTTCATCAAAGATGAAATTGTAGAACAGATAGTGAAATGGACTAATGAAGAAATGGTACGAAAGCGAGTAAATATAAAAGAGATTTCGGCAAGTTACAAAGATACTAGTGTCACAGAGATTTGGGCGCTCATAGGAATACTTACGTTGACGGCTGTTATGAAGGATAACCACTTGTCCACTGATGAGTTATTCGATGCATCATTCGCTGGTACTCGATACGTTAGTGTAATGAGTAAAGAAAGGTTTGAATTTCTACTAAGATGTCTCAGAATGGACGATAAGTCATTACGGCAAACTCATAGACAGGACGATGCTTTTTTACCTGTCAGAAAGATATGGGATATTTTCATCAACCAATGCAGGATAAATTATACACCAGGGTCAAACTTAACGGTAGACGAACAATTGCTAGGATTTCGGGGTAGATGTCCATTTCGTATGTACATTCCAAATAAGCCAGATAAATACGGAATTAAATTCCCAATGATATGCGACGCTGCAACTAAATATATGGTGGATGCAATACCTTACCTTGGTAAGAGTACTAAGACTAATGGCCTCCCTCTTGGCGAGTATTATGTAAAGGAGCTGACGAAAACTGTGCACGGTACTAATAGAAATATTACGTGTGACAACTGGTTCACTTCTGTACCACTGGCTAAAAGCTTACTAAAATATCCATATAATTTGACATTGGTTGGAACCATAAGATCTAATAAAAGGAAAATTCCAGAAGCACTAAAAAATACTCGTACCCGTCCGGTAGGATCTTCTATATTTTGCTTCGATGGTCCGTTGACCCTAGTATCTTATAAACCTAAGCCGTCTAAGATTGTGTACCTTTTATCATCATGTGATGAGGACGCTGTAGTCGACCGTACTAATGGAAAGCCAGACATGATTTTATTTTATAATCAAACGAAAGGGGGTGTCGATTCCTTTGATCAAATGTGTTCCTCTATGTCTACTAATAGGAAGACGAATAGGTGGCCCATGGCTGTTTTTTACGGCATGCTCAATATGTCTTTCGTAAATTCTTATATTATACACTGCCATAACAAGCTATCTAACAAAGAAAAACCGCTAAGTCGCAAAAACTTTATGAAAAAATTGAGCACTGATTTGACTCGGCCATGGATGCAACAGCGTCTGGAAGCCCCTACATTGAAGCGTTCAGTACGTGACAATATCACGAATATCCTTCAAAAGGAGCCGCAGCCAATGCCAGAGAATACCACAGAAGAACCAGAGCCAAAAAAGCGTCGCTATTGTGGTTATTGTTCTTATAAAAAACAGCGAAAGACAAATTCGCAGTGTACAAAATGCAAAAGAGCAATTTGTCGTGAGCACAATATTGACATGTGTCAAAACTGTTTATAGTGTGATAATTATTGTACGAAACTTGTTGATTGTTTTGAAACATTTATAAATTAGTTAGAAAGAAAAGATTTTATGTTGATTTTTCTTTATATTTTTAGTTTATAAGAAGAAAACCGGAAGGGTCTCATTTTGTGCCAAATTTTTATATGTTTACGTATTTTTGTATTTTCAAAGATATAATAAACAGATTTTAATATAATTATGCGTTTTTTAATTTCATGAATAACCAATAAAAATAAATAATAACGAAAACTAGTCAATTTAACATCATAAACTATCCTATACGTGTATTTATTTATGTAGGTAAATTTGACCTATGATTGGGCCTTTTAGATAGCAAAATATGATTGGGCTTCTAGGGTTAAATGGAGATTTAGAGGAAACAATTGTTATGGTTAAACCTGATTGTTATTTTGCTTCTGATAATAATAATAAAGTTGTAAGATTGAAAAAGGCTATTTATGGGCTAAAATAAGCATCCAGAGCGTGGAATAAAAATATTGATTCATGCCTGCAAAATAATAAATATAAATAATCTGAGTTAGAGCCCTGTATGTATGTTAAAAATAATGATAAACATATAACTATGTAATGTCAACGATTTCTTTTTTCTAATGATTCAAGTGAAGTAAAGAGTACCTATGCAAGATATATTGGCAAGTCAGTTTAGTATTAAGAATTTAGGAAGAGTCAAACAATGTTTAGGAATGGATGTACATTTTTGTAATGATGGTTCTGTAAGGCCGTTTCCTGACTTGTCGGTGCGGTAGCGGCGCGGCATCGGTATACTCTATATACGCGGTACAGAAAACTTACCGAGCGGCTATATTTCATTGAGCGTTTCCTGATTGGCGCGGTATGTGCGGGAGCGGGGAGGGTTTACCGCGTCTCGGCACGCTCGTCCAGTCGCCGCTCGGGAATTACAACAGCGCACGTCAAAATGGCGGACTTACATTTAACTTTAGTATTGGAAATTGAAAAGCATCCGGTGTTGTTTAATTATAAATTACCTGAGTATTCCAGAAAAGATCGTACAGAAAGGGCCTGGAGTGAAGTCTCTAATAAAACACTATCCGGTATGTACACAAGTTTAATTAATTAATACGATTAGTAAAATACAGTGATTGTTTTGCCATGGAAGTGCTGCTTCTGGTGTAATAAAATAGTTTGTCAAATATTTTCGGACTGTTGCTCCGGATGATGTAGGATTTACAGTTAAATTTTGTTCTGTTATTAAGTTAAATGATCGGGTTTGTCTAGTAGTGCTTACAAAATCAACAGCAGAATATTGCTCTCCATCTTTCAGCCGTATAAAATTGTGTAGGACACACGCAGATTTCACTACATTGTTTATTGCTGTGTAGTTCGAACTACGAATGGGTGTCAAAAATACTTTAAACTTTTGAGTCATCATACCAAAAGCACATTCGATGGTTTTTCGTGCTCTAGGATGTCGATAGTTGTAAATTCTTTTTTCATTCGTGATTCTTGACATCGGGTAAGGGCGCAATACCCTGCGTGTCAAAGGAAAAGCATTATCCACGACGAAAAAGTATGGCACTTCTTGTTGCGTATTGTCGTGAGGTAATGACGCCGCAGTAGGTATATTAATGCCATCTCGCTCCAGCCAGTAGCTTAAAGAAGAAGCTTTAAATACTCCGCCATCGCTATTCCTACCAGCTTAACCCTTAATTTGGCTATGTATGTACTGTCATACATAAAATTTAAAAAAATAAATTGTTTAATGAAACTTAGGATAACAGTAGCAAATAGATATAATTATATGGTAACCCTATTTATAAACATAGGAAAAAATGAAATCAATATGTGGCAACATTATTTTTGACATTACGGATCTAAAATGGCGAGCCGGCAGAAGTCATCTGTGCTGTCCAAGGTATTTTATACTTTTTGTTATTATTTACTGGGTTTTTGAATGGTCTGACGGTAATTATTTATTACTAACACTATAACTAAACACAAATCATATCAATTTTGAAGTAATAACAGCTTGTTTTAGTTTTATTCCGTTACTAACCTAATGTATGGTGTGGCATACACTGCCAAGTGCTTGACAAAGTACTTGCAATTTTGTTGGTATGTCACGGCATACATTACCAATGCAGGGGTATTTTTGTTTGGTTTTGGTTTTTGTCGCATCATTAGCATTTTTTTGTTATTGGCAGCAAAAGCTTCAAACCCGTGGTGGCAGAATTTTAGCGCTTGTGCCTGCTGTGAATGCACCCTCTGATGATAGTGAACAGTCTGAGATTGAAGAAGAATTATGCTTGCACCATCCGCTTTCTTTGTCAAGTTCTCCTGCACCTTCAATAGCTAGCTCATTGGAAAACCTAAATATTTTAGATGATGTCGAAGAATCTGGCAGTGCAGCAGAAAATGCACAACTCACATCAATTTTTGAAACAGTTTACCCAAGCCCTTCTTTAGAACCAAATTGTAATGTAATTCCTGTGCTGAGTGAAATACCGTCTCTCCCTACAACTCCCGCTACACCTGCATCTCCCGCCACCTCTACTTTACCTGCACAGTCTAATAATTCTACCACTCCTACTTCAACTTCACTTCGTAGGAAGGCAAATGTCCCCTTGGCGTCTCGTTTTACTAGAAGTAAGAGATCTCGATGTTCCACTGCTGCCGTTAGTGCTAGTAAACGCGTCAAGAGGATTCCGAAATTTACACTAAGTTACCAGTCGAAAAAAGCAGCTTTTTTACACAGCGCAACTATAGAAGAAGACCCTAACTATGTTGACATTCCAAATCACTTGGATCCACTGGAATACTTCTTCAAGTTTTTTTCTACAGATCTTTTATCACATATTGTTGAACAAACCAACGCGTACGCTATATCCAATAGGGGACGTACACTTGGATTAACTGAAGACGAATTGCGTGATTTCATAGCTATACATATAATTATGGGTGTAGTCAGCATGCCTTCTTATATTGATTATTGGAGTTTGCGTTATAGATACCATCTAATAGCAGATTTAATGACTTTGAAACGATATCAAGCAATCCGTCGTAATTTACATTTTGTGGATAACAATGTTCAAGACTCGGATAGATATTACAAAGTAAGGCCACTGTTACAAAAAGTAAGAGAGAATTGCTTAGCATATGACACTGAAAGGAAATACAGCATTGATGAAATGATGATACCTTATAAAGGTACGAAGGCGGGGAAGAGGCGTCAGTATATGAAAGACAAGCCCAACAAATGGGGCTTCAAAAATTACGTGCGTGCTGGAGTATCGGGCATGATCTATGATTTTTTATTGTACGGTGGTGAGGATACGTTCAGATATCATAATTTTACTGACAAAGAAGTTTCTCTTGGATTTGGAGCCCAGGTTGTAATAGCTTTGTGTAAAAGTATTAAATCTAAACCAGCTTTCATTTTTTGTGATAACTTTTTTACTTGCCCGGAGCTAATTTATATACTAAGATATGATTACGGCATATTTGCTTTAGGCACTGTCAGAAATAACAGATTGAGAGGAGCAGAAGCGGTTCTACCGTCTGAAAAAGAAATGAAGAAGAAATCTCGTGGAAGTTATTTTCAAGTAGTATGCGATAAAAACCGTTTGGCAGTAGTTAGATGGAATGATAATAAAGCAGTGACACTGATTAGTTCTTATGCTGGGGTTGAGCCTGTAGGAAAAATTAAGAGATACTGTAAAGAGTCAAAAAGCAAAGTAGATGTAGATTGTCCTTATATTGTCAAAGAGTACAATAAACATATGGGCGGGGTCGATTTGGCCGATATGCTTATTGCACTTTATAGAACCCCTTTTAAGACCCGTCGTTGGTATATCGGAATATTTGCTCAAATAATGGACATATGTATAAATAACGCGTGGCTGTTATACAGAAAAGATTGTTCCCAGTCAAATAATCGGTATTTGAGTCTCAAAGACTTCCGATTTGAGATATATGAAGGCTTAAAAAAATCCGGGCGCTCGGAAACATCTGAGAAACAGAAAAAGCGCATACCACAAACCAATCCCGTAGAGGCAACACGATATGACAATGTTGGTCATTTTATGACAATGACCACTCAAGGTCGATGTAGGCTGTGCAGCAAGTTGACTACAGTAATATGTATGAAGTGCCAAGTTCGGCTATGTTTTGTGACGGGCAAAAATCCTAGAAATTGCCAACTAGAATATCACATAAGAGCTTAAAAAATAACTTTGTATGCTTGGCAATGTATGTCCCAGCATACAGCAAATTTAGTTCTCCAACACTAGTGCATTTGGCAATGTATGCTGTGGCATACATAGTTTTTCTGAAAAACTATAGTGCCTAGATTTTTTTTAGTATTTTTTAGTTACTAAATGGTATGTATGTAACCTATTTTTAATAAAAAAGTCAAAACATTTTGCGTTTATTTTCTTTGCCAAATAAAGGGTTAACCTGTCTCAATCATTGTGAATAAACCATCGGTATCACAAACGGCAAATAATATGATTGAATGATAGTTTTTATAATTATAGTTCGTCGATCCAGAGTTTGGTAGTTGTTGAATCCTTATATGCTTGCCATCCATTGCGCCCAGACAATTGGGCATATTCCAAATTTCATAGAAACGATTTGATATATGTTTCCATTTTTCTGTTGAAGGTATCTCTATGTAATCTTTTTGTAATATTGTCCAAATTGCTTCAGTAGTTTCAGCTATTATGTCGGATACTGTGCTAGTACCTCTAGCAAAATAAAGTGCCAAAGCGCTGAAAGTACTTCCACTGGCTAGATATCTGAAACAACATTGATATAATTTAATTTTCAATATAACAGATGAAATAATATGTTATGAACTAAAAAGTCTAATCTATATTTTTTTCAGTTAACGAATGCAAAGAGAAATGGCGCAATATAAGATCAACTTTCGTACGAAGTCTGAAAACGCCATCCTGTGATTCTAAACCGAAAAAGCCATACTATCTCAAAGAATATTTATCTTTCATTTTACCTTTCGTCAAACCAATCAACGAATCGCCGAACCGTGGTAACATTCCACCTATTGAAGAACGTGATTCAAGCTCAGTTGATACAGAAGCTGAGGAACAACAATCAAGAGATGTTGAAGATCAAGCAAAAACTTCCGCTGAAGAAAATTCACAAGGCGCAATACGATCAAAAAATTGTACACTAGAGGAACCAGTAGCCTCGCCAAGTAAAATCAAGAAAACGATCCAATAAAAATGATATTGATACTGCGATGTTGGCATTCCTAAAGAAAATAAATGCGGGACCCAAGCCGACTACTAATAAAAACCAGACAAAGATTGATTTTTTCTTTAAGAGCTTACTCACGGAATTTGATGATATGACAGATCAGCAGATAAGAACATTCAAAATAAAAACCTTACAACTTATTGATGAAATCAAACAAGGCCCTCAACTAACTAAGCCTTCTACATCAAGAGACTCATTGCAGTCTATGTCTAGAGAGTCATATTATTCGCAATGCTTAAGCGATGCTTATTCCCCGATATCAACTGCCGAGAGTCCTGCGCCTGCGCAGCTGAGTAATGCTCCTGACAATTTTTCAACACAAATTCAACCAATTAATACACCTTCAGCGGTCCACGTGCCTTATGACTTAAGTGTTAATTTTAATAACCCCGAATGTACTTATGAAGAGTTGGTTTAATTTAGCACTTTGTAATTAAAACACTACTAAAATAATGAAGATATTTTAATACCCACTTACCTTAAAGTAATCAGCAACCTTTCTTCAGCACTCACGCATTCCCTAAATCTTGTATTTTGTTTTGTTATTGCAGGAGCAATATGATTCAAAAGCTGCTGATATGTTTCTTTTGACATTCTATACATAGATAAAAATTTTGTATCATCATGCGAAAGTTCTTTAGCCGCAACAAATAGTCGACAGTTAATATTATTTTCAATATAAGGATGATGCTAGTAGCGCTTTCTTTTTTTACGTAATCGGAGATAAACATAACATGCTAAAATATCATCATCACTCGAAGATGACATTATCTCGCGACGATACAAGCGGTACTGCAGGATTTTATACCGAGAATATACCGACAGGTTCGTAGATGAAAGCGATGCAGTATCGTTTCGGTACAGAGCATATCGATGCCGCGCCGCTACCGCACCGACAAGTCAGGAAAAGGCCTAACTCTAAGTCAAGAATGCTATATTGAACAATTATTACTGAAAAACATTCATATGACTGATTGCAAAACCATGGATACTCCAATGGATAGTAAATTAAACTTAAATAAAGATACTAATGTAGATAAATTAAACTTAAATAAAGATACTAATGTAGATAAATTACCTTATCAACAGTTAATTGGTAGTTTAATTTACCTATCGGTTTTGACTCGACCGGACATAACTTTTAGTATAAGTTATTTAAGCCAATTCAAAAACTGTCATAATAATGAATACTGGGAATATGCAAAGCGTGTTCTTAGATATTTAAAGAAAACCAAAAGTTATGGTATAAAACATTCTAAAACTGGTAATTTAAAACTTACTAGGTTTTGTAGATGCTGATTGGGGTAACAATAAATTGGATAGAAGGTCTTATCCTCTTCAGACCATGGGTACACATATGTGCACCCTCATTTTATTTAAGTTATAACTAGTAATGACATCTTGTGACAATTACGAGTACTATAATGACGTTCTATGGATTATTGAGTTTCTAATCATACCGCTAGGTGCCGTTTTGGATAACGTTTTATTTATTATTTTCGTGTTTGAATTTGACAGGCTGAGTGTTTTTCAAGTGACACCCACTTACGAACTTTGATTTTGAATAAAAAATTCAGTTGTTCAGTTTGATTCCAAATTTCTGTTGATTTCTGTTGCTAAGTTGTTCGACTTGCGTGTGATAAGGTAAGTTTTACAATTGTTTTGATTTCTGGTCGTGAAATTCTGTTTTATTTATTGATGCACAAATGTGCACCTCAGGATTTAAAATTGGTTTTGTGTAATATATGACCGTTTTTTAGCTTGAACATGGATGACCGGGTGATCGAGAATTTGCTGAATGATAGTGACTTTGACTTCTCCGAAGACGATGATGACGAAGAGTACTTACCTCCAGACGTCTTAGGAGATCTTCAACAATTAGAAGAAATGGAAAACTATGAAGAACTCGAACGAGAAGATGAGGAAACAAGGCAAGTCGAGGAAAATATTGAAGAGGAAGTGCCTCAAACATCACAGAGTACACGATCATTCTGGTTAAGTAAACAAATGACTTTCCGTGGACCAGATATCGCAGATGATGTTCTAATTTCGCAGGGTACCTCAGACATGAATATATTGTATTGTTTTTTTGAGTAGATGCCGCTAGATTTTTGGGAATTGGTTGCAGAGCAGAGCAACATATATTCGGCACAAAACCGAGAGTTAAAATCAATAAATACAAATGCTATTGATATGATCCATTTTGTCGGCGTGCAATTGATGATGGGTACCCTAAAATATCCTCAAGCGAAGCTCTACTGGAGTAGGGATCTTTGTGTACCTATCGTCAGGGATACTATGAGCCGTGACAGATTTTTTGAGCTCCGAAATTATCTACATTTTGTAGATATACATCAACCAAATGCTGATGACAAACTCTGGAAAATAAGGCCAGTAATAGAACCCATTCTGAAGAAATGCCATAGTTTGCCACGTTCGAAACATATGTCAATAGATGAACAAATGATTCCGTTTTCAGGACGATGTGAATATCGTCAATATGTACCAGCTAAGCCAAATCCACTTGGGCTAAAGAACTTTGTGCTGGCTGCCAGAGATGGGCTTGTATTGGATTTTGAGATCTATGTTGGCAAGGATACATTACCCAGAGATGTAATGAAAAATCTTGGATTGGGAGCAGGGATTGTGGAAAAACTTTGTCGCACAATTGTGGGTAGTTGTGTTTTGTACACAGATAGATTTTTTACGAGTTTAAAGTTGGTCGAACATTTGTTAAAAAAAAATAGCGGGATTTTTCTGACTGGAACTGTAATGACAAATAGGATTGGACCAGTGACAAAGAAATTAAAGACAGATCAGGCGTTGAAAAGAGGACAGTGGGATGAAAAAGTAAGAAATGATGAAGAAGTATGCGTCGTAAAATGGATGAACACAAAGGCTGTAACAATGCTGTCAACATGTTCAGGGAGCGCTCCTGCAGATAGCTGCAAACGTTGGTGTAAAAAGCAACAGCGAAAAATTGACGTAGATCGGCCAGCGGCAATCAGAAATTACAACACCTGTATGGGTGGCATAGATTTATGCGATAGACTAATTACTTATTATCGAAGTGCAATGCGAACAAAAAAATGGACAGTAAGAGCTTTCTGCCATTTTATTGATCTGGTTGTCGTCAATTGCTGGGTAATGTACAAGCGCTGTTGTGCTGAAGAAGATGTCCAACAGAAAGACAAATTAGGGCTGCTCCAATACAGACTGAATTTAGCAAAAGCTATGATGAAATATGATGGTGGACGGGTTGAACGCAATTTCTTGCCTCATGGCTCTAGATCTCGTCCCAGCCCCAGACCATCAACATCGAATTTTTCAGCTGAAGAACTACAGTGCCCTAATATGCCTCCAGCTAAAAAACACCGCCCGATCATACCACAACCACTAGCCGAAATAAGGCTTGACAATGTGGGCCATCTGCCACGATTCGTTGACAGCAAGTCCGCCTCCAAATGTCGCCATCCAATGTGTTCCTCACGTTGCCGCACCATGTGTGTTAAATGCGGTGTTTACCTGTGTGTACTAAAGAATAATTGTTTCGAAACTTATCATACTGTTAAGACCTTACGCCCTTACTCTTAGATATGTTAAAACCCGAAGTACACATATGTGGAACATTTTTTTTACATTTCCAATTAAAAAAAAAATTTGAAAAAAATCGTGTGTTTTATTTACGTCCCTACAACTATAAAAAACTATAAAATTCATTATAATTCATTTTGGTTCATGTTCAGGTCTCAAGAGGAACCGGGTATTGTTTTGTGTTGTCCAATGGGATAATTTCTTGGGAATGTAAAAAACAAACTACTATTGCTTTATCTAGCACTGAAGCTGAGTATATGAGTATATCAGAGGCGTGTAAAGAGGCTATGTATTTAAGGAATTTACATGCTGAAATAACAAATAAATTGTATGCTATTAAGTTGTATAATGATAATCAAAGTACTCAGAAATTACAAGAAAATCAATTGTTTCATAAAAACACTAAACATATAGATATTAAGTACCATTTTTGTAGAGTGTGTTACAAATAATATGCCAGCTGATATGTTGACGTCGTTTATACGAAAACCGGTTTGAAATACGTATTTGGTATCGAAATTAACCAAATCCAGCACTGTTGACATTCAAATCTGGGCAAATCCATTTCGGCCAATCAGCGACGAGTATTCTCTATGGCGAGTCAGCCATGATGTTTTTAGTGTTATTTCATTACTGACGGCGATCACCTGTACTCTGTGTTTTATGTAAAATTGTATATAAAAAATGGAAGAAAACCCAAACAAATTCATTAAAACACCTCCTAATTTATCAAGGAAGCTTCTGCGACAAATATCTACATGGGAATGTAACAGAGCTAAGATTTCTAGGTAAGTTAACATTCACTCGATCGTATATTGCTTTTGTTGTATCAGTGGCTCCTAATTTTGTAACCAAGATGAACATCTTAGGACACAACTAAAATTTCACCTAGGGTGACAGACCTACACAGATATTTTATTTTAGTAACTTTACTTAATATACTTACGTTCTTATAGTTTTAAGTAGTATATCGTAGTTGGTAGTAAGTAGGTAATGTTATAATGTTTGTTTTAGTACATTGTATGTACAAAATTGTAAAACTGGGAATAAAGATTATTATTATTATTATTATAATGTTGCCTCATGCCGATTTCGTTAAAAACTTTTTGATACGTTTCAAATTTTATTACTATCGATATTAATTCAGTAATTTTGTTTTGTGTTTATAATAAAATTGAGTTTTAGTTGGTTTCGCTATAAAATTAAAACTAGTATATTTCTAATACGCATACTTTAGTATTTTCTTGTCTCCCTTGATGGCTGTTTACATTCACTCTGAACTTATAAGCTTATGGTACTCTTTATTTATTACAGATATTCGCCTAAAGCGCCTCCTCATATCACAGTTCCATGTCAACATTTTTCAAAAGCCTACAGATGCACTTCATTGGCAATAAACGACATTATTAAATTTAACAATGCTTTTTATAAATCAGCGAAGAAAATAGATAAAGACAATTTTATTCTTCAACACGTGCGAACATCTCCAGTACAGCGCCGTCGTCCTAAATCAGGCACAGGTAATAAGAAAAATGTCCATATTACATACTACAGCCGACGCAGAAACTCCTTGGTACCAATATGTAGAAACACATTTTTAGCAATTTTAGGGCTCCGAAAAGGAAGAGTAAACGGTGTAATTATGCGCAATGTGAAGACTAAAGGGGCATCTGCGTCTGAAAATAGAGGAGGAAACCGCAAAGACAAGAAGTACGCAAATATTAGAAAATCGATTAAAGATTTCATCAAAAAGTTAGTGCCACTTGAAATTCATTATTGTCGCAGTACAATAAAAAGCCGGCAATACCTTACATCAAATTTACCCACTGAAAGTGATCGTAATCGAGTTACGCAGTGAGCGTGTTAACCCTTAAATGCATCTTGTATCGAAATCGATACTTGAACTTCTTAAGGTTCTATGACGTATTTTTTTATGGCAATGATTTATTTAAGTATATGGTAACAACTGTCTGTCATGCTAGGTTAAAGAAAGTTGACAATTGTTTTCGTGGCGCCATTTGCGATTCAAGGAGACATCTTGTGTGTCGGCGAACATATATGATTTTGTTGCAAAATCGATACTTGCGATCCGCTTTCAACGTAAAAATTGTGAAACTATTGGTTTTGAAAAAAATACTAGGAATAAGGTATGTATTTCAAATTCCCTCGCATGTTATTATTTCTCAAGAATTTTTGCAATAAATATTGATACTTTTGGCGTTTTTTTTGGTTGTATCGAAATCGAAACATTATGCAATAACGGCATGCAAAAATGGTTATGCATATTATTTATGCTTATTACTTGGTAATGCTTTCTAATGCTACCAAGATGCTAAAAACTACTAACTATTTTGCAAAAATATTCATGGACTGATACTACATATTTACTTATACATTTGTACTCAAATTTCAATAAGTACAATTTTTTTTAATGATTTATTCAATTTTATCGTGTGGTGCATTTTTTCGTTCTGCTTGGGAGTGGTGCATTGTTTGTTTTCATTTTGTTTTTAGCCATGTCGTCTTCAAAACAAATCGAAGAATATCTACGGCAGCTAGAATGCGGAGAACTGTCTTCAGATGGAGAGGAATCTGATGGTGATGAACTAGATTTCTATCCGACTCGTGAAGCGTTGGAGGCCGAGTTAGAAGGTGACATCGACGGCCAGCATAGACGTGCTGAAAATGAAGTTAGTGATGATATCGCGCCGGGCTCTTCAACAAGTGCAGAAGGTATGTGCATTGACAACGCCGATAATATTGATCCTCCTTTGAGCAACGACGGCATATCAGACGACTCAAGTTTCGCAGCTCCCAGCGTACGCAGACCATCCGGTTATTCTAATAGAAGACCTCTCATTTGGAAGAAGGATCCTTTGGAATTCAACGCAGAAAGGTTGAATTTCACTGCAAATACCTCATTTGATATACAGGTAAGAGAATTTAGGACCCCATATGACTTTATTTATTAATTCACCACAGATTTTATGGAGAAAATTGTTGCCGAGAGTATAAAATACTCAATCCAAAAGCAACCTGATAGACCTGAAAATATGACTGTCGATGATCTTACGAAGTTTTTGGGTATTTTGATATTTATGTCTGTCTATCACTATCCTAGTGTAAGATCATATTGGGGAAAATTTGGATTCATTCCTATCAAAGAAGTCATGACCGTCAACTGACAGAGGCACAAATTTTACTTCTGATCACGTACGATCATTACTTAGAGGTATGCAAATAAATCACCATATGATAGCCACGGGTACTCCTAGAAGCAACGGCCAAGTTGAAAAATATGTTGGTACCATAATTAATATGTTAACCACTACTGTTAACGATTCTTCAGAATGGCCAAGCGTTTTGTGGAAAATACAACAATCTCTGAATACTACGATACAAAAAACAACAGGTTTTGCACCAACAAGGTTGTTAATTGGTTGCAACGGAAATATACCTCCAATTCAGGCTCGCCTAGATGAAGTACAGGATAATGATTCCGTTCGGGACATTGATGCTGAATCTGATAGGGACTTAGCTAGACAACGTCTTAGAGAGGCTGCAGAAAAGTACAAAAAACGATTTGATAGTACTCGGAGAAATAATATGGTTTTCAATATAGGTGATATAGTCTATGTAAATCAAAACCACAGAAGACATGACAAATTAAGTCCTAAATTCAAAGGCCCTTACGAAATAATTGATATTTTAGAGCATGATAGAATTTCTCTGAAGGGGCTTAATACATTAAGAAATCTTACTGTGGCAAAAGAAAAATTAAGACTTCGGCCGGGGGAATGGATTGAACAAAATTCTTCTTTTGAGGAATCCCCATAGCTTCAGCATCACAAGCCATGATAGATTATTATTTATGTTATCATTGTTTATGTAGTTACATTATCTTTTTACGATTATTCAATTATATTATTTTAATGATTGTTGTCTAATATTATTAAAAATGAGTTATTAATTTAACGTATAAAAGTATATTAGTTATATAATAATTACAAATAAATTATTTGCGCAAATATTCATTGTTTATAATTTGTGTCTAATTAACAGTGGATTGATTTAAATCATTAAGTGATATAAGTATAAAACAGAACAGTTTTTACATTACTGCTGCTGGTCAGTCACTGCCCCGATATCAGTCTGAAATTCATTCGCAGCAGGTGATAGGACTGGTATGTCAAGGCCAGAGGCTATTATATGAATTGCTGGTCGGTCACTGCCCTGATAGTAGTTTGAAATTCATGTGCAGCAAATGATAGAACTAATATGCCAAGGCCAGAGACTTCTTGAAAACAAATATAATTAGTTTGGTACTTCGAGAGCGAAGTACAGGTCAGTCTGGCCGTGATAGATTATTTCAATCTTTTGCATTAATTGGACACAAAGATCAACATCCCTATAATAATTATAACTTTGTTTACATGTGAAACACAACATTACAACAGTTTCTTATCAAAAACTTATAAAATATGTTTATAACCTAAGTTTAAACTGTGTTATTTTATTGTTGTTTTCTATAACATTTTATTTAACGGTTTAACGTGACTTATTTACTAATTATGCCATTGTAAGACCAAGTATGTAATTGAACTAATTAATTTCAAAATATTTACTCCATTTTTATAATAGTTTTATGTTAAAATGCAAGTATTAACAAGTCTGTATTAAAATCGTACGATGTGACGTCACTTGTTTACAACCAACTATAAAAGCCGTCGCTCCGCCGTACTCGGCACATTCGCTCCGGAGCAGTCACATCGAACGGACCTAAGTTAAGTAACCTTACCTTGCTGATTAACTTTTATGTATTTTTAGTAAATAATAAATAATTTCTAATATATTTCTGTATGTGATTTATGTGTATACTTCAACTAATTTATGGTACAATACCAGTATATAATATTCCTATGTCTATAAAATAAATTGCTAGAATAATCTGATTACTAAAAATTTGTGTATTTCCTTTACAAATAAATATATATATATTAGCTGATTCACTTACTTGAAATTTTAAATAAATAAATACTTTGCCCCTTTGTACGACTATTATTTTTAGCTCTTCCCAATATATTAATCTCTCACAGTCGTGTGATCTAAGAGCAGTGGCCTCCACACCGCCCCCACAGTAGCCGAGGCGATGTTGAGGTCTCTACTTTGACGGCCTGAGAAGATGCTTTTTCACGCCCCGCTTAAAGGACTCCCCAGGATTAAAGGAAGAAGGAAACACGTGCCTTGGCAGAGAATTCCAGGCCTTGATCGTTCGGCAGAAGTATGAGGACCCAAACTTTTTGGTACGCGCTCTAATCAACTCTACCGTGTAAGGATGGTATCTGAACCCAGCACGCGTTGTTCTGGATAGGAAAGGGGAGGACGGAATAAGGTGGAATAACTCTTCAGAGCACTCCCCGTGGTATATTTTGTAGAAACATGCCAATGAGGCAATGTCCCTACGGAGTTGCAGAGGTTCCAGTGAACTCGTGACCTCTGGATCTCCGATGATACGGACAGCCCGCCGCTGTAACCGGTCGAAGTAAGTTTCCTCCTCGTACCAGAGGTCGTTCAAATGTAAGTGTTGAAGATGGCCCAAGAGCCAAGATAAGAAAAGGGGTGGTGTGCCAGCAAAAGCCACCTAGAGAACTTCATCTCTACGGTGTTGGGCATGATCAAAAACGAGGCGATAGGAGGATGCGATGCGTGATGCCTGGTTGCAATTTATTAAGTATAATATATTGTGGCAAGTGTAAAGTTTACCTTTGTTAAAAAAAAGTAAGGGCTGCTTTAATTTATTTCATAACTGTCAAGATTTCTGAAGATGTACTTTTAGATTAAGCCGATGTCAAGAACAGAGATCATCTTAGACCGATTGTCAACTTTTGCTACACCAGAAGAGATAGCTCTGTTAGCCATCCTCTACTCAGACGATACCACACGCAGGGCCCTGCAGAACGGCGATATGCACACGTTATCCAAGGTATACCAGGTTTCCCTGTATAGCTATGAGGATCACCTCAAAGAGCAGTACGGGGTCCTCCTTCGCAACCAACCTGGGAGATTTGAAGTCGTACAATCAAATAGGGTCATATTTTCGGTGGCCGACGACTACTTGGGCTCATGCGGCTGTGCAGCCGCGCTCATGCTCAAGGAGAGAGACGCCAGCCGACTACCATTGACCTATGTGTCGGCAGTTAGTGGGCGCTATAGGGCGGACGTAGACAACATCTTAGCCCAAGTGGACGCGACCGGGCTCCAGACCGTCCTAGCGCAGTTGACGCGGGTTTTCCCCGTTTTGACTGCGCAATTGTCGGCCTTGGGCCCCTTGCTTGCCGACCACGATGAGCCTGCTAGACGCCAAGAACTAGTCAACGCCTTGGCTACAATTTTTACCCTGTTACGCTCAGCGAGGGGCGATGTGATGGTGGAGTATAAGGAGCGGACGACAAAGGTGGTCACATTGGCGGAGCTGCTGTCAACTCGATGCGTGATGGCCGAGGAATATCTAACCGTTGTTCCTAGTGTGCGGGGCGCTGAAGACTTCGACTCGGAAGAGGAGACGCCACCCGGCAAGTTCTCGAAGTACGAGCGGAGAATGTGCCGGACCGTGCTCAAGTCCAGCGGTTATACTAAGGAGGAGGACACCAAGGGAGAGTATTTCGTGCGTGCTCAGAGGAGTGTTTTCCCTTTTGTGGGCAGCCTGTACATTGAAATGCCCCCATGCCTGAGTGGGTCACCCAAACAGCCCCAGCTACGCCGCAGCGCGGCATTCCAGAGCCAGCGCCTAGTGTTCCCATTGTCGTGCGCCCACCGAGCTCGTCGTATCCGCGCGCCATCGAATTGGTCCAGGACTATAAGTCCGTGGACATGAATAAGTTTAAGGATGTGCGCGCCCAGCTCGTTGCGGGAGGGCTCAGTGAAGAGGCCCGGCAGCTCTATGCCGGGCTCAGCAAGAAAAAGCGAGACGAACTTTTGAGGGGAATAGTTGGAAGGGTCCCCTTTGACGAAGCGGTCGGAATGGTTTCCGAAAAGTTGGGGGTGCCGGTTAACGACGACCTGGCCGAGTTGGTGGCTGCCAAGCTTGTATTGGCCAAGAGCGCCGTGACACTCGAGCTGGTCGGTGACACGCTTTACGTGGAGAAGTAGTGCGCCGGCGCCTCTTACGATTTTCTTGACCTTGGCTTTACAAAATGGAACGATGCGCACACGAACACCTCCCTCGTTTTGAGCGGGTACAGCACCGGAGGCGCGGCCTGGGAACTGCTACGGCGGATGCCCTTGACGTCCCCGAGGTGCCCCCGTAAGGACTGGGTGGGATTGGGTTTGGGCCTGCCCTGGCTTAATAACTATGGGTTGGGTGTCACCTTGCGTCCTGTCACACTAGTGGACCCTCTGAAACGTCTAACGGGCAGAGGGCACGCCGGTGCGGAGTTGGGCGCCTTGGTGCTCCATGACTGGTGGCGCACTTGCCACTCTTTCCCCGTTTGTGAAAACGGGGGGGTTCCAATTTGGGAGATCTGGTAATCCAGACTACCCTTCCTTTCCATCAGGATTAAGGCTGTGTGTGAACATGTACAACAGGGGACCAACCACTACCTGAGATTTGACAAACCACAGATGCTCGCTAAAGAACACCGATTCCTACCAAGGATGCTTCGCGAGGCTATTGAAATCAAGAAACATCCTAATTTCAATAGAGAAGATGGTTGGAGTGTACCACCAGCTTGGGATCCAGTAATTCAAATAGTCAAACCCAAGAAGAAGCAAACCACAGCTAGACTTCATGATACTTTGAGCTCATTCTGCGTAAATAGAAACACCCATGATTAAATTATGTCGGGTACTTTGAAATAACTACACTGGAACATTGAGACAACTACCATCTTAGTCTCCCCGTGACCATGGCTGCTGAAAAGCAACCGAAACGTCGGGGAAAGTGTAAAAATAAATCTAAATAGTATAATAGTATAGTAATAGTATAAAGAGTTTTAATAGTTTCAATAATTTAATTAGCTTAAAAATTTGTAAAGTTTAATAGTGATTATAGTAGTGTAACAGTTTTTCAAAAAATTTTGTAACAGTGTCAAATAAACAACGCGATAAAATCCGTATATAGTAGTTTAATTTCAATGATGTACTTTTAGTTATTTACATACTATTATTACTACTTACTACTATTGTAAAATGATTACCTAAATGCATACTGTATCAAAAACGATACCTACGATATTTTTCAAAAAATATAAAAGATAAATAGCCAAATCTTTTTTTTATTACTTTTTCCTGAAACTAGACCTAGAAATCTATCAAATATATTTTTGCCGTTTATTTCTGAGGTTCTATTCATTTAAGGGTTAATAACGCCTAACAAAAAAAGGATATACTAGATTTTCAATTACAATTAATATAAGATGAAATAAAACAAACTCCTACAAAGAAACATTTGAAACGCCATTTGAATGAGAGTTACATTCATTCCAGCTATAGCTCTAATGCTGGCAATTACATAAGGTGTATTGCTAACGTTTCAAAAGAGAAAGATGAATTATCGTGCTTGCTGGCAATGAAAATATATTGTGCTTAATGCACTTTTAATTTTGCAAAAGAGACGGCAATACAGTATAGAATTTATTAAATACGGATTTATTGAAGATTCCGCAAATTCATCTTCGCTTATGCACCTTCTTTGTCAAAATATTTTGGAACGAAATGATGAAGCCTTCTACGCTGCAAGATCATTTGAATAAAAAGCATTCAGATAAGAAAGACCTATTGTGGCCTATTTTCAAGACTTGAGAAGAAGTACATAACTCAGCCAACTGTATCAAAACTTTTTTCAGCGGTTGCTAAGCAAGGCGATGACGGGCTTCAAGCTTTGTGGAATATCTCTTTGCTAATTGCTTAAATTGCTGACATTCAAGAAGCAGGCTGCGAACTGGTCCAACATCTACACTATTCTCCAGATCTAGCCCACAGCGACTTATGTTTCCTCGCCTCAAGGAACAGCTTAGGGGTAAGAAGTTTGAGTATGATAACGAGGTGATGGCTGCTGTAGAGGCATTTTGGGAAAGCCAAGATAGACTTTTTTAAAAGATGGACTAAATGTATCGACTTGTTAGGACACTGTAGAAAAATTAATTAATATTTTTACCAAAATCGTTGTTTATCATACTTATTATCATTACTTTCTGATCGGTCCTCGTACAATGTCTTCAAATTATCTGCAATTTTATTAAAAGTTTGCAAGGATGGGATTTTTTTAATTAGCAAATAGAATACTACTGAGCACTGATTTAACTAGAAAGTGGACAAAATTATTATATTTTTTTTTATTTCCCTTTAACTTTTGTTTGGCATCTCTAGAGGGCTTATAGGCATAAAAAATCGTCGCTTATAAGCATAATCATAGCTATGTGCTTCGCACAGCTGATTGCTTAAGCGACGAATTTTTTTCTCATTTTTCGCAGCGGCGGCGGCGGGCCAAGGTAATTCTCGGAAAGAAAAAAATTAGAACTTATCTAATAAGTTTAAGGCGCTGTGGTAAGTTCCCTCCCCCCCCCCCCCCCGCGCCTCATACTTCGTATTAATGATTTGGAGTATATAAGCAGTAGTATTTTAGTAGTGCCATACAGTTCACTTCAGTCGTCAAACTGGAATCAACGTTGAAATACATTTTGGACTCTATTATTACTACCGAAGATGGACAATCAATGCACCTACGTTCCGTCAGAGGACGAAGAGAGGGCAACATCGCCTCTTCCAAACAGTCAAGAATCGGAGACTTCTATAGTCGACAACCAAGAACCGGACCAAACGGACAATCGTATCTCAAACGAGGACATCATGGCGAATACGCAAGCAATCTTGGATCTTCCAGCAGCGAAGAAGAACCCTGTGAAATCAGTGTCCAAGGGCAAGGGCATAGGCAAGTCAAGCGCCGCAAAACAGAGAAAGTTAGTACAAGCAATGAGCTTTTTCATATGGTTGAAGAATTATTGGGACAAAGAAAGCACAATGCAGATAATGGGCAAGTTTATCACAGAAATAAAAAAATACGCTCTAAGTCACCAAATGGCTTCACTGGGGAGACTAGTGCGTCCTCTAAATCAAATAATGAAAGCATTCATCTTAGAAATGGGTAAGCAAGGTCACAATTTAAAAAAGATTTCATGGGACACCTTCGAATCATGGGCCTTAAATCAAGGATTGTCCACGATGTTTTTGAACGGCCAAGCGATGGTTTGGGAGAACGATTTCGAAGACATATTATTCAAAATATACGGTCAGACATATCTGGCAATGCAAGAGGAAATTCAGAATCAATCAAGCGACGAGGAAGAGGAGTGTTATACATCGCGGAACACAATGATCACATCCATGTCATCCACGACTGTACCTATAGCGGCGGAAGTTGTAGATGCCGATTTATGCGATACTTCCAAGAATATACAACGCAAGAAGAAAACAGTGACATTCAATCCCAACCCTGGTCAACTATCGAACAAAGTCTCGATATCGAAATTGAAAACGAATGTGAAAAAATCGATGTCGGTCTCGGCGAAGCGTCCTCGCAAAGCATCCTCAACAGACGAGGAATCAGAGGAGGAACTTCAACTGCCGGTATACAAGAAAGCAAAAATACAGCCACCACCGGAGATGTGTTCGGACTCGGAGGAAGACCATTCAGAGAACTTAGGCGATATGCTAGACGCAGCTGTTCAAGCGCAATGTTTACTCCGGAGCACTGGCTCCATCTCACAGAGTATGTCTTTGAAACACCAAGACAGCCTTGTTACATTGAAGTCGCGGGGAGAACGTGGTACGAAGGTAATCAAGCTCGAAATTTATCCTTACAGCGATTGCTTGAAGAGAGACCGCAAGGATTGGTGGCAGACAGCAGACATGAGGAGTTTGTTCCTTCAATATTCAGACGACTCGCGTGTTTCGAAATTAGTAGATCAGTTAACCAAGGAAGTGTTCAAGCAGATACAAGCAACAAAAAAAGTGGAAATAAAATCTGCAGGATACAAGCGTACCTAGAGAGCTTTATAATATGTCCACCTACCAATATATTTTACACGGGACATTGGTGTACAGGTCCGTATAAATACTATGACAAGTCTCATCAATTAATTAAGATTTTTTTTCATAATATTCGTCAAACTATTTGTGACTTAGATGTAAAATCTATATTTTTACGTACACGTAGTTTACCAATGGAACGTTTAATTTATGTTGGTCCGTGGAATAATTTAAATTCATATTATTATAATGTTTCAGATAGTGTTAGTGTTTTAGATGCCTTGCTTACTTTTCAATATCCTGATAAGGAAATACGTTGGAATTTTATGTATAACTTGTATCGTATATGTAATAAGTCTATTCCTAAGAAAAATTGTATGTTTGTATTAGGCGAGCCAAATAGCGGTAAAAAATATTTTTTCGATTGTGTAGGGTGACCACTACAGTCATTGCCCAATATATAGTGATTGCCAACATTAAGATCAAACGTATTTATTTTAATTACTAAAGGAACTAGTTTCGATCGTTTCCAATAGATGTCACTTTCAGGGTTTTGGTAGCATTTTTCATTTAAAAAACTGGCAACACTTTCTCTTTCCGAGGTGCCATGGCCGAAGTTAATGTGTGACGCTTGCAGTTCATCAAAAAAGTAAGTTTCTTAAAAAATATCTCAAGGACAACATAGTTTGTTTGACAATATTTAGTAGAATTTTTTAGCCTGAATCGAGTTTTTATAGATTAATGTGATATAAGAGTTATTGTATTGTTTTTGTAACCAATCTTTTTGACCGTTACTTCTTTCGTAATGTTTAAAATGGGGGTGGGCAATAACTGAATCTTTATTTTAACAATTATAGTAATTGCCATAGGTTAATTTAGTTATTGCCATTGGTAATAGGTACAGTTATTACCCGGTTAATATTTGTATTTTAAGTTTTATTCTCTTACTTAAAAATCATTTTATTTCTTACAGAATGCCGAAGGCACCGAAAGTAAAATATACTCAGGAAAGCCTTCAGAAAGCCATCGCTGAAGTTCAAAATAATGAACAGCAATTGTCAGATCGGCAAATTGCACAAAAATATGGTGTTCCGAGATCCACGCTTAGGTTTTACAAACGTAACCCAGGACACAAAACCAGCCTGGGTCCTTCGACAATTTTAACTCCGAATGAGGAAGCTATTCTTGAAGAGTGGATTATAACTACAGCTCGAAAAGGATTTCCAAAGAATAAAGAAAATATAATAGACAGCGTACATAAGTTTCTTGTGGAGAATCCAAGACCTAACCCATTTTCCAATAACAGGCCAGGCATTGGGTGGTGGAAAGCTTTTTTAAAAAGACACCCTAAATTAAGTATCAGGGCTTCTGAAGGTGTAACAAAAGCTAGCTCATGCGTGTCTGAGAAAGATATAAGAGGATGGTTTGATGAGATTCATGCGTATGCTGAAGAAAAAGGACTGACTGAGGTTCTCAACCAACCAAGTAGAGTTTTTAATGCAGACGAGACTAATTTTCAAATTTGCTTAAGTTCTGGACTTGTTGTGGCTGAGAAAGGATCTAAAAATGTTTATAATATTGAACACTCAAGCGCAAAAGAATCCATAACTGCCTTATTCACGTTTTCGGCTGCCGGTGACGTCTGCTGCCCATTTATTGTGTACCCGTATCAAAGACTACCTGAAAAGATATGCGAGTCTTTACCAGAAGGGTGGGGTATAGGTAAATCAGACAATGGTTGGATGACTACCGAAGTATTTTACGAATTCATCGCAAATGTTTTTCACCCTTACTTAGTAAAGAAGGCTGTTCAGTTCCCAGTCATCTTATATGTTGATGGTCATAAAACACATTTAAATTATCATTTAAGCCAATTATGCACGCATCTTCAAATTGAGTTGATAGCTTTATACCCTAATGCAACGAGAATAATTCAGCCAGCTGACGTATCTGCTTTTAGACCCTTAAAAATAGGTTGGAGAAGATATTTAAAGAAATGGCAACTAACAAATCAAAATAAGGGCATAACAAAGCTAAATTTTGCTCCTATTTTAAATACAGTTTTAGAAGAAAGTCTACGACCAGAAATATTGGTAAATGGGTTCAGAGCATGTGGTCTGTGTCCGTTTAATGCAAATTCTATTGATTACTCTAAATGTTTAGGAAAAACTGCTGATTGCCAAAGAGATTTAGATAAAGATATTTCAGATAATGTCTCTATTACATACAAAACCTTTAAAGATATAACTGGAGCGTCTCTTTGCCAAAAATTTAAAGACCAGTCATTTCATACAACAAAACCTCACTTGAACATAATTTATAATCTCTGGAAACAATTTCAAAACAATGCTGACATAGCTAATACCTCTAATAAACCATCAACAAATCAAGCTGAAACCTCTTCTCCATTAATAAATTTAACAGAAGTATTGGATGAAGTGCAAGTTGAGAACCAAGTCAAAGATCCTCCAATAGAAGTAGACAGTCTGCCAAATACCTCCTTAAGTGACCAAATTCCCTACTACCTACATTGTCTCCCTGGAACATCTAAATCTGATGACCATTTTGAAATCCAAAGTCAATCCAGCTGTTACAGTACAATATCTTTGTGCTGTATCTACAATCTACATCGCAATCTTATGATCTTTATCGCACGTTCAATATCTATTAAATGTTTCTACTATCCGTGATCAACACGTAGTCGTTAGTATATAAGATGCACCTTTGGATAATTATAACTAGACTATACTACAACTTTGTCTCATTTATACCTAATCATATACTGCCAAGAAGTTTGGCAAATTGGTGACCCGACGAACGAGTACGCAGCAAGAAACATGGCACAATCACCATGCAAGGCGAACATAAATCAGCAAGGAACACTTGAAGTAGCTGCTGGCACCTCGGTTTTATCTCGCATTCCGGAATTTTGGAAAGACTAACCAAGATTATGGTTCACGCAACTAGAAGCCATATTAGCACCACAGAAGCAAGGAGACGAATACAAATACTGTACAGTAATAGCAAAATTATCCAAGGAAGAAATACTACAAGTTAGTGACCTAATCACTTCACCACCGACTACAGATAAATATAAAAACATCAAGGAACGTTTAATTGATTGTTACGAAGAAACAGAACAGCGACAGTTTCAAAAATTAATATCAGAGACAGAACTCGGTGAACAAAAACCTTCGCAGTTATTACGTCAAATGCGAGTCCTCGGGAGAGGAAAAATCAGTGACGAAACAATTAAACTACTATGGTTCAGGCTTTTACCAACATCAGTTACTACGGTTCTAGCAGTTACGGAAGACATGGAAATTGACAAACTGAGCCAAATTGCAGACAAAATAATAATGAATTCAAAAGTAACCGAAATATCAGCTGTTAGCAACGACACTTCAAACGACAACAATACAGCATGCATTTTAGCCCAGCTAGCAAAATTACAGATAGATATTGACGCAATTCAGCAAGGTCAATATGGCTATCGACCCAGCACGCACAATCATTTCAAGAAACGTCAACAATTCCCGATTATGAGGCCGAGAACAAACTATAGAGGAGCAAATCGAGAATAATCCTGTAAGCTACTGGGATGCAATCATTGACATGAATAATATAAAACCCAATCTAAGATACTACAACTTATGCTGCAGCTACTCTGATAGTACTCCCGTCAACCCGAGGGGAGTCTATCTAACGACCACAAAAATCGACGAGTCAAAGCCGTACCACAAAATAATGCTCGGAAGAGTCTCGGAAACTGCAACATTCGGTCTGATGAAGGCGTATGAGTGGTTTAGCCTTTTTGCGAGAATGGACCCCACCCTTCCCGAAGTTAGGGCAATAGCCGGATTGGTTCGGAAATCTTCCGGAATGCCTTTCAAGATAAAGAAGGCCGATAACTCCCAGGTAAGTGAAATTTCACTATTTTATAACATTCAAAACCTAGTAGAGTGTTTACTCAACATATCTATACTGCGGTTTGGATTAACGACGCGCATGCTCAAACTCGTTACCTCAGACGAGGTAGATGGGTATGTGACTCATCAAATATCGTTAGATGAGGTAATCGACGAGCTAGTGTATACATATGCCATTGATCCGAAGCATACGTGCAAAGCCATTCGAGGTTATCTAATCAGAGTGATCCGAACTTGCGGGGCTACGGCCTTTAAGCAGGTCACTTTCCAGCACGGTCCCCTCTCCTCTATGCCGAGAGATCACGTGGGCCCTCTCAAGCCTATCGAGTTCGTCGCGACCAAATTCTTTGCATCTTACTTAGAGTCATCGGTAATGAAAGACGGATTTGCGGAGGGCAAGGAAATATTGCATAAGCTTAAGATGTTTAAGCTACAAAGATTGTTAGAGCTCTATATGAAAACGAGCTTAGTCAAGACAGACCCTCGAGAGTTTGTGATATGTGGCTCCTTTCTCCAATCAATAATGGCCATAGCCGGGTACGGGAGGGGCCTGAAATTCGCCTCCTCCCCCCGCAGTGCCCTAGAATCAGACATCGACAAGCATGATCTCGCTACCAATATTGAAGAAATCATAGTGAATCTACACGAACAGGCAACTGATGCCGGATTCACACCTCCCACAGGGGAGAGATGGATACCCACGTGCATCGCGTCGCTAAAATCCACCTCCGCGGGTGTGGCCCCGATAACCGTGAATATGAGTATCCGGGGTACTGCACAGAATATCAAATTACGTAAGAAGGCCGCTATTGGAGTAATAATGGGAAAGACAGCTTTTGAAAGAAAAGAGTTAAGTAAAAAGACTGCGTTGGCCTCCCCAGGGAGCGTAGGGTATCGAGATGTACCCTATAAACCTACTCGTTCTATATATGTCGTTAGACTACCTACCCAATATGCTCAGATAGCTGTATGTTCACATCTCGTAAACTTTGTATCTAGTCGCGGGAAGAATAGGGCGCGGGTCGGGGCTCCCATTGACCCCTCCCACTTTATCACTGGTCCACATTCAACCACCGGAAGACGCCTGAACGATACATACGACACCATCGCCGCCTCGGGTGACATGACCATGCTCGCCCTTGGTGCCGATCTCTCCAGCTTCGATTCGAACTGCGTCTACTGGAATTTCAGACGGCCACTTATTACTGCCCTCGTGCGAGTCTTGAAAGGTGAAACTTTCGGACCTGACATGATATCAAGTGCTGAGATGATTCAGTTCGCTTACGGAGACGGCATCATTTACAATTCAATATGGGATAATGGGCGTGAACCTCTGGTATATCTAAATAATGATACTACCCCTGAAGAGCACCCCGAATTGAGAAAATATCTCGAGCTTATGACTGTTGAAGACCCGCCAGAAAGATTACCCTTAAAGCCTTTGCCTGGCGCCACACCTATGAAGCCCGGATCTTATTACGTTTTCAACATAGAAGCGTATCTCGCGACCGAGGAAGCTCCTATACCATGGGAAGCACTAAAACTGGGCGTCCGTCTAGACGGGAAGGACTTAATCAAACTGACGAGTGAGGCCTCTGGCGAACTCTCCACTTTGATGATGAATACGGTGGCAAACTTGGCCATGCAAAGGATTGCCATATCCATATTTAAGAATACCGCCTTTGGAAAGAAGTTTAAGCCGGTTTATATGAAAGGTGTCGGGGATGATTCTGAATGGATAGGACAGCTCCTACCGGGTGTATCTGCTTCTGAGATCGATGAGGCTCTTGCCACGTTATCCCAGGCTTATAAAGAGATGGGACATACATTGTCCGCAGAAAAGACATTTGTGATCCCGCTAAGCGGCGAGTTCATACAGACTTTCGCGCGCTTTGGTCTGATGATACCTAAAGACCAGATCATGGTTGAGTCACTCTCACAATTTTTGGGAATACATAAAATTAGGACAACACCTTATCATCCGCAATCCAATGGAATGATAGAGAGATTTCATAGAACTTTAAAGGTGGCGTTAATGACAAGAGAATCCAACGAAAATTGGTTAAAAGAAATTCCAACAGTTTTACTCGGGTTGCGGAGTAGCTTGCGAGAAGACACAGGTTATAGTTCAGCAGAGATGACATATGGAACGCCAATACGACTCCCTGGAGGATTTTTTGAGTCATCAGCAGCACAGTTATCAACGTACGAAGAGTTTGTAAAACAAATTCAAAAGGACATCACACAAATGACATCAATTCCGAAAAGAAAAAACCACAACCAAGCTATATTTGTGCATCCCGAACTCAAAGAATGCTCACACGTATTTGTTCGGTGTGATAGAATTAAGAAAGCCCTGACACCGCCGTATGAAGGACCCTACCCAGTAATTAGTAAAACAGATAAAACATTTTGCATTAGAATTAGGGATAAAGAGTCAGTGATATCAATTGATAGATTGAAACCAGCATTCATGATCAATGACGAATCAAACTACGTGCCAGATTCAAAGGATTTCTACAGACATTCACACACGTACACTACA
The DNA here is from genome assembly GCA_963564715.1 of Catocala sponsa. Classification (NCBI taxonomy): domain Eukaryota; kingdom Metazoa; phylum Arthropoda; class Insecta; order Lepidoptera; family Erebidae; genus Catocala; species Catocala sponsa. The sequence goes on along the minus strand of OY751346.1, from coordinate 4,737,356 downwards.
CGATCGGGACGTAAAGTAAAGCCAGTAGTACGTCTATAAAAAATCGCTGATATAAGCAAGCTATTCGTATATATATTAACATAGATCTTAACATATACCATTAATTCACAACTACTCGTAACAACAAGACATCTAAAATGGGAAATCAAAGTTCTAAGGACCAGATAACATACAATACGGACAGTTGCCTCAATCAAAACGAAACGGACAAACTCCGTAACCTGATCCAGGAGGACTTACGGTGGACAAGAAATGTTGCAATGGGACAGATTATTTTAACAATCGGCGTGATCCTACTTTACGGCATAATGAAAACACTGGACAGAAGAATGAAGAGTTTAACGGAAAAAAATAATAAACACTCGTGCAACAGCTAAGTCAAAATTACATACGTCAGCAAATCACACCACAACAGGCGTCATCAAATTCCACCGCGTACAATAGCATTATTATTTATATACATCAGCAAATAACTAGTAAGGTCTAGGTCAAATTTATATTGTAAACACTATTACCATAATAATATTTTTTTTTAAAGGGGGGTGTACTGTTACAGTACAATATCTTTGTGCTGTATCTACAATCTACATCGCAATCTTATGATCTTTATCGCACGTTCAATATCTATTAAATGTTTCTACTATCCGTGATCAACACGTAGTCGTTAATATATAAGATGCACCTTTGGATAATTATAACCAGACTATACTACAACTTTGTCTCATTTATACCTAATCATATACTGCCAAGAAGTTTGGCAAATTGGTGACCCGACGAACGAATACGCAGCAAGAAACATGGCACAATCACCATGCAAGGCGAACATAAATCAGCAAGGAACACTTGAAGTAGCTGCTGGCACCTCGGTTTTATCTCGAATTCCGGAATTTTGGAAAGACCAACCAAGATTATGGTTCACGCAACTAGAAGCCATATTAGCACCACAGAAGCAAGGAGACGAATACAAATACTGTACAGTAATAGCAAAATTATCCAAGGAAGAAATACTACAAGTTAGTGACCTAATCACTTCACCACCGACTACAGATAAATATAAAAACATCAAGGAACGTTTAATTGATTGTTACGAAGAAACAGAACAGCGACAGTTTCAAAAATTAATATCAGAGACAGAACTCGGTGAACAAAAACCTTCGCAGTTATTACGTCAAATGCGAGTCCTCGGGAGAGGAAAAATCAGTGACGAAACAATTAAACTACTATGGTTCAGGCTTTTACCAACATCAGTTACTACGGTTCTAGCAGTTACGGAAGACATGGAAATTGACAAACTGAGCCAAATTGCAGACAAAATAATAATGAATTCAAAAGTAACCGAAATATCAGCTGTTAGCAACGACACTTCAAACGACAACAATACAGCATGCATTTTAGCCCAGCTAGCAAAATTACAGATAGATATTGACGCAATTCAGCAAGGTCAATATGGCTATCGACTCAGCACGCACAATCATTTCAAGAAACGTCAACAATTCCCGATTATGAGGCCGAGAACAAACTATAGAGGAGCAAATCAAGAATAATCCTGTAAGCTACTGGGATGCAATCATTGACATGAATAATATAAAACCCAATCTAAGATACTACAACTTATGCTGCAGCTACTCTGATAGTACTCCCGTCAACCCGAGGGGAGTCTATCTAACGACCACAAAAATCGACGAGTCAAAGCCGTACCACAAAATAATGCTCGGAAGAGTCTCGGAAACTGCAACATTCGGTCTGATAAAGGCGTATGAGTGGTTTAGCCTTTTTGCGAGAATGGACCCCACCCTTCCCGAAGTTAGGGCAATAGCCGGATTGGTTCGGAAATCTTCCGGAATGCCTTTCAAGATAAAGAAGGCCGATAACTCCCAGGTAAGTGAAATTTCACTATTTTATAACATTCAAAACCTAGTAGAGTGTTTACTCAACATATCTATACTGCGGTTTGGATTAACGACGCGCATGCTCAAACTCGTTACCTCAGACGAGGTAGATGGGTATGTGACTCATCAAATATCGTTAGATGAGGTAATCGACGAGCTAGTGTATACATATGCCATTGATCCGAAGCATACGTGCAAAGCCATTCGAGGTTATCTAATCAGAGTGATCCGAACTTGCGGGGCTACGGCCTTTAAGCAGGTCACTTTCCAGCACGGTCCCCTCTCCTCTATGCCGAGAGATCACGTGGGCCCTCTCAAGCCTATCGAGTTCGTCGCGACCAAATTCTTTGCATCTTACTTAGAGTCATCGGTAATGAAAGACGGATTTGCGGAGGGCAAGGAAATATTGCATAAGCTTAAGATGTTTAAGCTACAAAGATTGTTAGAGCTCTATATGAAAACGAGCTTAGTCAAGACAGACCCTCGAGAGTTTGTGATATGTGGCTCCTTTCTCCAATCAATAATGGCCATAGCCGGGTACGGGAGGGGCCTGAAATTCGCCTCCTCCCCCCGCAGTGCCCTAGAATCAGACATCGACAAGCATGATCTCGCTACCAATATTGAAGAAATCATAGTGAATCTACACGAACAGGCAACTGATGCCGGATTCACACCTCCCACAGGGGAGAGATGGATACCCACGTGCATCGCGTCGCTAAAATCCACCTCCGCGGGTGTGGCCCCGATAACCGTGAATATGAGTATCCGGGGTACTGCACAGAATATCAAATTACGTAAGAAGGCCGCTATTGGAGTAATAATGGGAAAGACAGCTTTTGAAAGAAAAGAGTTAAGTAAAAAGACTGCGTTGGCCTCCCCAGGGAGCGTAGGGTATCGAGATGTACCCTATAAACCTACTCGTTCTATATATGTCGTTAGACTACCTACCCAATATGCTCAGATAGCTGTATGTTCACATCTCGTAAACTTTGTATCTAGTCGCGGGAAGAATAGGGCGCGGGTCGGGGCTCCCATTGACCCCTCCCACTTTATCACTGGTCCACATTCAACCACCGGAAGACGCCTGAACGATACATACGACACCATCGCCGCCTCGGGTGACATGACCATGCTCGCCCTTGGTGCCGATCTCTCCAGCTTCGATTCGAACTGCGTCTACTGGAATTTCAGACGGCCACTTATTACTGCCCTCGTGCGAGTCTTGAAAGGTGAAACTTTCGGACCTGACATGATATCAAGTGCTGAGATGATTCAGTTCGCTTACGGAGACGGCATCATTTACAATTCAATATGGGATAATGGGCGTGAACCTCTGGTATATCTAAATAATGATACTACCCCTGAAGAGCACCCCGAATTGAGAAAATATCTCGAGCTTATGACTGTTGAAGACCCGCCAGAAAGATTACCCTTAAAGCCTTTGCCTGGCGCCACACCTATGAAGCCCGGATCTTATTACGTTTTCAACATAGAAGCGTATCTCGCGACCGAGGAAGCTCCTATACCATGGGAAGCACTAAAACTGGGCGTCCGTCTAGACGGGAAGGACTTAATCAAACTGACGAGTGAGGCCTCTGGCGAACTCTCCACTTTGATGATGAATACGGTGGCAAACTTGGCCATGCAAAGGATTGCCATATCCATATTTAAGAATACCGCCTTTGGAAAGAAGTTTAAGCCGGTTTATATGAAAGGTGTCGGGGATGATTCTGAATGGATAGGACAGCTCCTACCGGGTGTATCTGCTTCTGAGATCGATGAGGCTCTTGCCACGTTATCCCAGGCTTATAAAGAGATGGGACATACATTGTCCGCAGAAAAGACATTTGTGATCCCGCTAAGCGGCGAGTTCATACAGACTTTCGCGCGCTTTGGTCTGATGATACCTAAAGACCAGATCATGGTTGAGTCACTCTCACAATTTTTGGGAATACATAAAATTAGGACAACACCTTATCATCCGCAATCCAATGGAATGATAGAGAGATTTCATAGAACTTTAAAGGTGGCGTTAATGACAAGAGAATCCAACGAAAATTGGTTAAAAGAAATTCCAACAGTTTTACTCGGGTTGCGGAGTAGCTTGCGAGAAGACACAGGTTATAGTTCAGCAGAGATGACATATGGAACGCCAATACGACTCCCTGGAGGATTTTTTGAGTCATCAGCAGCACAGTTATCAACGTACGAAGAGTTTGTAAAACAAATTCAAAAGGACATCACACAAATGACATCAATTCCGAAAAGAAAAAACCACAACCAAGCTATATTTGTGCATCCCGAACTCAAAGAATGCTCACACGTATTTGTTCGGTGTGATAGAATTAAGAAAGCCCTGACACCGCCGTATGAAGGACCCTACCCAGTAATTAGTAAAACAGATAAAACATTTTGCATTAGAATTAGGGATAAAGAGACAGTGATATCAATTGATAGATTGAAACCAGCATTCATGATCAATGACGAATCAAACTACGTGCCAGATTCAAAGGATTTCTACAGACATTCACACACGTACACTACACGATCGGGACGTAAAGTAAAGCCAGTAGTACGTCTATAAAAAATCGCTGATATAAGCAAGCTATTCGTATATATATTAACATAGATCTTAACATATACCATTAATTCACAACTACTCGTAACAACAAGACATCTAAAATGGGAAATCAAAGTTCTAAGGACCAGATAACATACAATACGGACAGTTGCCTCAATCAAAACGAAACGGACAAACTCCGTAACCTGATCCAGGAGGACTTACGGTGGACAAGAAATGTTGCAATGGGACAGATTATTTTAACAATCGGCGTGATCCTACTTTACGGCATAATGAAAACACTGGACAGAAGAATGAAGAGTTTAACGGAAAAAAATAATAAACACTCGTGCAACAGCTAAGTCAAAATTACATACGTCAGCAAATCACACCACAACAGGCGTCATCAAATTCCACCGCGTACAATAGCATTATTATTTATATACATCAGCAAATAACTAGTAAGGTCTAGGTCAAATTTATATTGTAAACACTATTACCATAATAATATTTTTTTTTAAAGGGGGGTGTACTGTTACAGTACAATATCTTTGTGCTGTATCTACAATCTACATCGCAATCTTATGATCTTTATCGCACGTTCAATATCTATTAAATGTTTCTACTATCCGTGATCAACACGTAGTCGTTAGTATATAAGATGCACCTTTGGATAATTATAACTAGACTATACTACAACTTTGTCTCATTTATACCTAATCATATACTGCCAAGAAGTTTGGCAAACCAGCCAATCTGAATCTGCTACCTTAACCACTATGATTGAGAGTCCAAAGTTGGTTAAAATAAAATCCTCCTTTGGAGAATACCTGGCATATCCAAAAACACCCATAAGGAAAGGAAAGCGTCAAATAGAGAGGCAACCGTTTGCTATAACATCAGATAGTTTTAAATTAGGACTGCAAAAAAAACAGTCTGACAAAGAAAATCTGTTAAAAGAAAAGGAAAAGAAGAAAATTGAGAGAGAGATGAAGAAGACTGAAAAGAGTAAGAAAGAACTAAGTAAGGGTAAAACCAAAGCTCAAAGTACAAAAGAAGTTATGACTAATTATGTTGAAAGTAATAGCAGTATCATTCCAGAATCTAAAAAAATCACTATCTTAGAAGAAATTCACATGAAACCCATGAGTGTTACTTGTGGAGTGTGCAAACATATAATTCTGAAAAACAATATTGAATGTAGTGGCTGTCATTTATCCTTTCATTTGAGATGTATACCAGATAGCCATAAAAACAATATCCCTGACGATGCTGATATGATGCTATTTTTATGTCATTTTTGTTATAAAGTTGATGACTCAGATAATGATAGTTATTCAGATTGCGAAGAATTATATTTTAATGTGCAAAAAGCTAGAAGAGATCTTAATTTCTAATTAAGATCTCTTCAGGCTTTTTGAACATTAAAATATTATAAAGCATTAAAAAACGCTAAGTAAAGTAATGTGGCAATATGGTCAATAACTGCCCCTGATAAATGGCAATCACTAGCTTTAGTGGACAATTACTGTGATTTTAGAAGTACTTTTGTTTTTATTTTTTTATTTTTGTGTTTCTAAACATATTCAAAATAATGACTGACTTTACTTTAGAAAATATATTTAGGATATCCAAAAAAATGTTTCCTAGTAAATTTAAGTCCAAATAAAGACACTTATAAGAAAAGTTGTGTATCAATCCCTTAACTGGGCAATAACTATACTGGTTACCCTATGTCATTCATTAATTAACTTTGGTTGTATGGGTAATTTTAATAAGTATTGCAATTTTCATTACAAGAGTGTGTACAACGTAGAATTATACAATGGAACGAACCAAACTTTGAACCTGGTTCAGAGGAAACTTTAAAGTTATTATTTGGAGGTGATACTTGTAATGTCTGTATTGTTAATAACGCCTACCAAAAAAGATTGTGGATTCACTACACTTTCTATTATACATATTCGGAGGAATAATACAATGTCCTACAAGAAACATTTTAACCCTATACTTGACGATGTGCATTTAAATGCACACTTTTTTTTAAATATTCTACAAGCGAAATTCGTTCATTGTTCACGACACCCCTGGGTTGTCGTTAACAAAAAGCATTTGTTGACGACACCACCGTAATGTTGGGATAACATATCGCTTAAGATTATCGAGCTAGTATACTCTCAATGGTTGATATACATATGCATTAGTATCTTTTTATCTGTTTCTCTAATGCACTGGCTGATAACGTTTATGACGTTCAAGAGATAAATTATGTGTCATTTGTGTGAAGTTAATCAATATGTTGACATTTCTAATATATTCAATAACTTTTGAAGAAAAGTCTAATAATGTCCCAATTCAGATTAATTAATACCAATGGCGGAGTAGCCTTACTTTTAGGCAAGTATAAATATCATAAGCATAAAAATTATGCAGATGGATCAGTATATTGGAGATGTTCCTCTTACAAAAAGTTGAAATGCCATGGAACATGGAACTACTAAGGTAGGTATGGTATAGGGTTTGGGAATTCCCGTCATTTTCAGAGTCCCGGGACTTGAAACAGCTCATGACCAGACAAATTGTGTGTGTGCTCTTGTTACAGAATGAAGAAGTACATGTATTTGGCAAATTACACATATGTGAGCCAAATCTGTACAAAAATGATGCGCTTTAAATAATGAACGAGCTTAGGGAAAACGTTATAACAAGCGATGAACCCATACCGAAACTTTACAATGCTGTAACAAACTCCATTGAAGAGACTGGCTTAGAATTAGTTATACCTATACCCTCATTAAATAATTCAACTAGTTTTTTGTATGGTGCACGGAACAAGAGTTTGGATTTAGAAAAAACAGTAGTATAAATCGGTCCGTGAAATAGAAATTCCATTGAAATTCCGTGATCAGATTTTAGCAGATTATTGTTACAAAGATGAAAAAATTCTAGTATTTTGAACTAATAATTGCAGGCAAGCAATAGCAAACGTGACTGAATTTTATATAGACGGCACTTTTAAAACATGCCCAACTCCATTTACTCAGATTTTCTCTCTGCACGGAGATGTTGGCAGCACATTAGATAATACTCATGTTGTACCATTAGTGTTCGCACTAATGACCCACAGGCGGCAGAGTAGTTATTTTAAACTGTTCAGCATGATCAAGTCGCAACTTTCTGAATGGAAACCGATTAAAGTTCATTCTGATTTTGAAATGGCATCAATGAACGCGTTAAAAATGTTATTCCCCAATATTGTCCTGAAAGGTCGTTACTTTCACTGGTGCAAAAACATTAACAAAAAAGCAGATAAACTTGGTCATTCAAAAGTTTACGCAGATAAAAGAGTTATAGGGTTAACAAAGGCGTTAGCGTTGCTGCCTTCACATCATATCATGGAAGGGTGGCAATTCATAAAAGCTTTGTGTGTAGGCAATATAGAATAGTCAAAATTTGTAAAATACATGGAAGCTTTTTGGTTGAAGAAACATTCGTTTGATGTGATTAGTGTATTCGGAGAAAGGCATCGCACTAACAACGTGCTTGAGGGATATCATTCAAAATTGAATAAAAACATAAACACCAGCAACAAAACATTGTTGCGTTTATTGAATAAAATTATGCCATACCAAGGGTCAGGATCCATCACAAGCCAAAGGAAAAAAAAGCAGATCAGGAACGATAATATGATCTTGGAAATCCAGATGGGATTAGTGTCTGGAAGTCTCTCAGTAGGCCACAAACACCTGAAACGGCTAATGAAGCAACCCTGCAAGAAGCAAATCGTAAATTCGGTGAATTTGTTGGCCAAGAACTTGACAACGTACCTGCGGTAAAAAGACAAATTATGTCTGAAATAATAAGGATTATTGAGCATCGTTCAAATTAAATTCTTCAAGTTCAATTTCTTGTTCAAGTTCTTTTTATTTTATTTAATATTTTGGTATCCTACTAAGTTTAACTTTCTTACTATTAAGTTTAAAAATCTATAAAATAATATTAAAATCAGGGTAACAACACTATTTATTAGTGGTGTCGTTAACAAATGCTTTTTGTTAACGACACCCCAGGGGTGTCGTTTTGGGGGTGTCGTTTTGGGGGTGTCGTTTTGGGGGTGTCGTTTTGGGGGTGTCGTTTTGGGGGTGTCGTTTTGGGGGTGTCGTTTTGGGGGTGTCGTTTTGGGGGTGTCGTTTTGGGGGTGTCGTTTTGGGGGTGTCGTCAACAATGAACGGCGAAATTAAGTACCTTTTTTTATTTATTTTCTACTCATTCACCAATTAAATGCCCGTATTTAACATAAAAAAATATTACTGAGCACTGGCAACACTTGGTGTACTCAGTAGATCGCAAGATGGCGGAGGGTGCGCTTGCGTCTATGGCATATCAGGTAAAAATCGACTGAACTCATATTACTTATTAATGAAAGTGATAAAAACAGTACCTAAATATACAGTCTTGTGAATTAAATATAGATTTTTTCAATTTGAAATACACTCGCGTGCAAGTAAATCGACTCAAGGCTCAAGTGCGCATAAAAAGTGATATAACTTAAAAATGCCTTATTTTACCTCTATATAATGTTTTACATAATTATAGCCTAGTAATTAGGCTTTAAAATGGTAGCATAATTTCAGTAATTTAAATAAACACATGTCCTTAGAATGCAACTGAACGCAACCTCCCATAAACTGCTCTGCGCTCTATACACAACTTGCGCGACACAACCCGCTATAAAAACCCCCTGTAATAGTTTTTTCTTGTCAGGGCTAGAGGAGGGAACACCAAATATTGAGACGAATAAATTTTTTATCTTATGCACATTTTGTTTCATTTATACCCAATAACCCCCATACTGTGAAATTGTATGAATTTTCAAAATTTTTTACAATATCTTTGACATTCACCTTTTTTACTAACCTACTGAATCGATTTTCATGCAACTTACATAATTTTAAAGCTCAATTACTAGGCTTTAATTATGTAAAACATTATAGAGGTAAAATAAGGCATTTTTAAGTTATATCACTTTTTATGCGCACTTGAGGCTTGAGTCGATTTACTTGCACGCGAGTGTAGTTTACTCGGAATTATTTTCATGTTATCTTGCATGTATCTTTAAATGCACATTGCCAAACTATTAACAGACCTACCAGCACTAGGCTGTGTGCATTTGTAGATACATTACCAGTTTGAAGGATATTGTTTTTAAAATAACATTATGAATTTCAATTAAATTATTTCTTTATATTAGATATTTATTTTTATATTTCTTTATTTTCTAACCTTCTACAAGGACTTCGAGAATTTTGGCGTTGGTACCTAAGTCTGGTGCTAGTTCCGACATAGAAAAAAGTGGTTCTTCGGAAGATGAACTTCATTATGCATGCGAAATGATAGGAAATCGGATCGTTGAAGATTCCGATCTAACTTCAGAACCATCATCATTGGGAGCTTCGTTTGAAAACCTGCATTTACTCTCAGACAGTGATGAAGATAATACATGCATAACAACTGTAAGTTCTTCAGTGATTGACATATATATTAATTCCGGTCATCGACTACCTGTCATTTATGATTCTGGCCCAGATTCACCACCTGTACTGGCTCCTGTTACCATTCCAATTGTGTCGGATACTATTCCACAATTTTCACCATTAGCTGGTCCAAGTCATTTAAGCATTGCATCTCCATCTAGTGCTCCGCGTTCGAAGAAAAAACCTACTACTTTTGTTATCAAAAAGAAACTTATTCGCCCAAAGCAAATAGACACGAAATGGGTTTGTAATAAAACATTTGCAGGTAGAGCAGATATTGAAGACAAAACGTTTTCACCGTCAGCGTCACAGCAGAATAAGTCTACATTAGAATACTTCCAAATGTTTTTTGATGACGACCTTATGGAATTAATGGTACAGGAAACTAACTTGTATTACGTGCAAACAGGTACAACGCTTAATGTAACACGGGATGAAATTAGAGATTTCATTGCAATCCAGTTATTGACAGGCATAGTAAGCATGCCTGGTTACACAGACTATTGGTCGAAACAACTGCGTTACAATAAAATCGCTGACATAATGCCCTTAAAACGATTTCAGCAAATCAGGAGGTATATACACTTTGCAAATAATTTGCAGGACGATGGAGATAGATACTACAAAATAAGGCCCCTTTTAGAAAGTGTACGCCGTAATTGTCTGAAAGTTGAAGAGGAAACTCGTTTCAGCATATATGAAATGATGGTGCCTTATAATGGCACCCGAGCTGGTTAACGTAAACAATATATAAGAAACAAACCTCGTAAATGGGGCTTCAAAATTTTTGTTCGCGCTGGAGTATCCGGTATTGTACACGACTTTTTAGTATATGGTGGTGAGGATACTTTCCGCTATCACGTGTTTAGCGAAGAAGAAAATAGTATGGGATTGGGCGCAAAAGTTGTACTGGCTTTGGCCCAGACAATTAAACAAAAATCCTGTTCAGTGCTGTACTTCGTCAATTTTTTCACTTCAGTAGAATTGCTGGAACATTTGAGAAATGTTTATGGTATCTTTGCTCTAGGGACTATCAGACAAGACAGACTTCGAGGGGCTGCAGCCAAACTACCGACTGATAAAAACCTAAAGAAAAGAGGTCGTGGATCTTTTGCCCAAGTCGTTTCTAATGAATGTAAAATAGCGGTAGTCAAATGGTTTGACAACAAGTGTGTCACTATGGCCAGTACTTATACTGACTCGCAGCCGGTGCACCAGGTGTTACGATACTGTAAAAACACAAAAAGCAGAGCACCTGTTACATGTCCCAACATCGTAAAAGAATACAACTGTTGTATGGGAGGTGTAGACCTTGCAGATATGCTTGTAGCTCTTTATCGGACTGAAATACGAGCACATCGTTGGTATATACCTTTATACTCACAGGTTCTTGGCAAATGTGTCAATAATGCGTGGCTCATTTATCGTCGTGAAACCAAAGACGCAAAGCGAATGAATCTAAAATACTTTCGATGTGCCATAAGTAATGATCCCATCACCTTTCAAAGACGTGTCTACACCCAGCGGGATCCCCTATCTGAGAGACTTATGAATGATGCAGAGAATTAGATCTGGATATGTTCTACTGAATTATGCTGAAAACAGAATTTGTTCCGTATAATAAACGGAAATATAAACTTTTCTAAACGACCTCCAGCCAGCGGGATACTTACTAAAATTAAGTTTGGGGAGGTATAAATTGGTACTAACTTTTAGTTCTGTATTTATTCTGTTTAGCAAAACAAAAAACATACTTCTAACGTCCTTACTTCAGCCACTATCAAGCGGAAATGAAACCTCCAGTCAGCGGACTTTTTCTCTCAGCGACATTTTCTTGTAACTTTTGCACTAGTTTGATAACATTTAAATTATTTACGACTATAATTTTAATTAAATTACCTTTTCGTACATCTAGTATAAAAATTAAAAGTATAGAATTTGAAAGCTAGTAAGTGGGTAGAATACAAAATAATCTACATACAAAGGTACAAATTAAAGTTGTTTGGGTGTAGGGTAGTTTATTAGCAATACAAATCTCGGTTAGTGATATTGTGTGAATCACAATTGCGTAAAGAATATTTGCATTTCCTATATTGATAAGAATATAGAATTGTACGGTTTTAAATATAATATAAATGTGCATTAATTAAACTTATTGCACATTCAATAAGTAAAAATTAGTTCGTGTGATGCTAATTAAAGTGATGTGATGACAATGTCGGGGAGAAAAACTTTAGTAAGCCTACAGGAACAACAAATTATCTTGCAAAGATACCACCACTATTTTGAAGATGCAGGTAGGTTATACAAATGCTGTTTATTTTTAATATAAAAAAAATTATATTGATTTTTGTTCACACTCGAAATTCATGGTAGGCTAGAACTGTACTGTACATGCTTTGTCGATGGGAGGAATTTGCATGCCCCTCACGCTGATCGGGTTCGATTCCCAGATATTATGTTACCTACTTATACGTATAGGCTGGCTTTTTATTTTCTTGATATTCGTTTTAGTGTTAAGTTTACAGTGTTGTTCCTCAGTTTTTAATTGTTGTTCCTATCCAGTTGCAATTATCGTCCAGATTATAATATTTGCTGTAGTATATTGGTGTAAATATAAACGTAATTCTCTTACAGACCATTTACCAACTCCAACGGATAATGTTTATGCTATAATATCACAAGAGTTGAACAAAAAAATGTCTCCAAAAGCATTGTATGTCTCAATAAGACGAAATTATACTTTTTTTTTCTTGACGAAACATGAAACAAACATATATATAGATATAGATAAGAAAACTGAATTTAGTAGTTCTTCGGATACAGAGGATTCTTGATTGTGATACGATGTTTAAGCAATACGACTTTTTAATAGACTGCCATAAATGGAAAGAAATCGAACCACAATTTTTCTACACACAAAGAAATCTGTCCAACAAACCAAACTTAATATTCACAAAGAAACTTAAATTACCTAAGCACAAGTGGAGCTACATTCTTTCATTAGAAATATGGAAGCAGACAAAATTACCTTGCACGTGATGCATGAAATCACATTTCTGTTACAAAGACGGTGAAGTAGTATGTATTGGATATTGTAATCAGTGTTCAGCTGATTTAAAAGTGTGTATTACTCCCAAGGCCAACACAGATGCTTTTCTTGATGTCCACTGCACTATTAAATTTAAAAATAATAATATAAAACATAATCCAAAAGCAAAATTGCGAATGACAACATATCAGCGAAGAGAAATTGCAGAAAGACTTAAATATAAATCTGCTATTGTAGTAAGAAATGAATTAGCTGAAGAACTTTTACCCGTTCAAAATTCTAACAGTACGATCTCACAAACCACCTCGATTCTACCTGCAGCCGAGCCTCCATATCTTCCAAAGCTCGAACAATTACACCACATTAAAAATGAAAGTAAGAAAGAAGACGTGCTTCATAATAACCCTTTATTAAGTTTGTGCAAAATGACAACAATGCCACCTTTTTCTACTTTAATTCAACAAGTTTTGGCTCGATCGTTTTATTTATATTACTGGTCGCCACAACAAATTGAATATTATAAAAACTGTTTAAAGAGTCAAACGCATATTTGCGTTTGTATTGATGCAACCGGCTCAATATGCAAAAATATTGCTAAAGGTGACAAAAGTGATGATATTTACTTAGGGCCAAGTAATTCTAAACACATATTACTATATGTTGCAGTTGCTTATGCGCAGAATGGTGCTAGCGTACCATTGTCGCAGATGTTATCTGAGTCGCAAACAGCTGACACTATATCTCAGTGGCTGTCGCAATGGAAAGACTCAATGGCTTCGCCAAATGAAGCCATCATAGACGATTCAGCGGCACTTGTTAGCGCCACAATAAAAGCGTTCACCGGTTTCGACTCCACCAAATCATATACAGACCACTGCTTCAAGATTTTAGAAAAAGAATCATCCATTGTACCATCTTGTTTTGTGCGACTGGATACGTCTCACTTCTTGAGAACACTTTGGAGACTTGCTTGTTTTGATAAAATTGACTATCATATTAAATCTTTTTATGTAGGATGCTTAACATTGATTAAAAAATGTCAAGATTACGAAACTATAAAGTTGATTGCACTTGACATGGTAATAGTATCACTGTATAAAAATGATATATGCACTCAAAATGTAACAGAAACCATTTGTAATCTGTCCAAAAGTCGTTTATATGACTTCCTAAGCAAATATAAAAATTTGCCAGAGGAACCTATCGTGTTACCTAATATCACTGATCTTACAATTGGTGGCATCCATTACAGAAACATATTTGTCGAAACTAACAATAGTAGTTCTAAAACAGGTTACGAACCAATAGCTTGGCTTACAAAATTCATTGACTGACAAAATTTGATGTTAACACTGATTGACGTCGATGGTGATCGAATTAATTCACTATATTTGCCTGATATTTGTACCGTTATAATACGAATTTTGTCCAGGTTACCATTATTTTCAAATGTTATGTGCCCAATATTTCATAACACAAACTATTCTCCAAGTAGCAGCAATGTAGAAAGTCATTTTAAGACTTTGAAAACCCTAGTACTAAAAAATGAAAGTAATCTGAGAGTCGATAATTTCTTAGTGAAACATCATGATTATTTACAGGGAGAAATGAACATGGCCATAAATAATCAAAAAGTTGAATTTTTAAATAGCCACAGGGTAAAACTACGCCCTAAAAATAGTATTGCACTGCGGTCTAAAAGGAGTATAAAAAAGAAAACAGATGATTTTCTCGAAGAGTCAGTTTTTTCAGACAAGCTTTTAAAATCCACCGAAATTACCGAAAATTGGAGAGGTTTAACAAAAAAACGAAAACTGAAATCAAAAGATAGTAATTTAACAAAAAGAACCAAGATATCTGTCTTACAAAATGGTAGTTTGAACCAAAGTATTCAAGTAGTAAACACTTGCGCCTTTGACTCAGTTGCGCAATGTTTTGCCGTAGCATATCACGAATCAGTGTTTGTCATGAATTCTGTTGAAAATAATACAGACAGTTTTTCGAAGCTTGTTGAATCTATGGTCAAAAGTGTTAATATGTACGATATTTACGCCAATAGGTCACTTGTTCTAGAAACGCGTTTTCCAATTAATAACAACTTAATGAACTGTCACTGTAATGTTACATTTATTTACGAAAAAATTCTCATTGACAGTTTTCCTAGTGCAAAATTTCAGAGTACGTGCAGTTTTGTGAGTTGCAGTAACAAACACATTAAGCGTAATATTGCTATTTTATCACTTGATTTTAACATCATAAAAATGAAAGGTATTGCTTTTCTAAATGAATCTGCACTAAACGGAATTACTGAAAAAGATTCACCCTGTCGTCGTAATAATTGTGAAGGCACACGAAATATCTCGTACGAGTTATTAGACATAATAACTTTCGAAGTTATAGGTATACGCAAAATTTCATTAACAGAGGCACCCATAACTTTGTTGTTAAACAACAAAACATATCGATTACTTTCGGTTATTGAGTATTGTCCTGCCGCTATACCTAGCGGAATTGGACACTACAAATCACACTGTTTAAGAAAAGGTACTTGGCATTGTTATGATGACCTAGTCGGTAAAGCAACGAAGAGTAAAGGTAAAATTTTGCCCCATGTTGTAATGTATATGATTCAATAATTTTTATAAATTGTAAATTAATTAAAGTTTTAAAACTATTAATATTTTATTTAACCTACTTATTGCTCTGTTCACTTCTGTCTAGTTATATATTTTTAAAATAAAATGGGTTCGGTGACACATAATATCACCCATAGAATTATGGCAATATAATTAACTACCTAGCTTTTTCCAGCGGCTTCCAACGCCTAATTGTAGCCTATGTGTTATTCTGATGTATAGGCAATATATTATAATATATTACTGTAATTTCATCGAAACTATACTTTTAATTTTTATACTAGATGTACGAAAAGGTAATTTCATTAAAATTATAGTCGTAAATAATTTAAATGTTATCAAAAGTTACAAGAAAATGTCGCTGAGAGAAAAAGTCCGCTGACTGGAGGTTTCATTTCCGCTTGATTGTGGCTCAAGTAAGGACGTTAGAAGTATGTTTTTTGTTTTGCTAAACAGAATAAATACAGAACTAAAAGTTAGTACCAATTTATACCTCCCCAAACTTAATTTTAGTAAGTATCCCGCTGGCTGGAGGTCGTTTAGAAAAGTTTATATTTCCGTTTATTATACGGAACAAATTCTGTTTTCAGCATAATTCAGTAGAACATATCCAGATCTAATTCTCTGCATCATTCATAAGTCTCTCAGATAGGGGATCCCGCTGGGTGTAGACACGTCTTTCAAAGAACTAAGAAGTTTTCTAATACGTCCAGAGGTTCGAAATTTGTTACACCGCAGACGTCTGACTACGGGCGATATGGCCAATTTGGACACTTGCCATCGTTTACAAACAAAGGCACATGCAAAAATTGCATAAAAAGTCCGACTAAATTTATATGTGTAAAATGCAACGTGCGACTTTGTTTGGTAGAAGGTCGTAATTGTTTTTATGATTATCATACAAAGTCAACTTAATTATATTACTAAAATATTTTTATGTGATTTATGTCAACGTTTTCTTTGATCTGATAAATTAAATTTCATTGTTGACATGTCTGATTACTGATCTCTCATTATTAATCGTATTTTGTGTGTTTACTACTTTTATAGTACTTAACCTCCTGAGTACTGAAGTTCTAAATTTAGAACAACCAAAAAAATTAAATATTTTTCCGAAGTGTATCGATTTAGCATAATTTTTTTTACGTGAAACGAAACGTTGTCATTTTAAGTTCATTTTAAAAAAGTGTCTCCCTAATCTGTCACTTCTGTCAAACTGATCATGGCGTCGCAACAACGACAGCGGCGTGCGTCGGGTCGACGGGGTAAGTAAATCCATTTCAATCATATTTTTTTATGCATACTGTTAGTTTTTTGGAGTTTGTACAGGCTAACTAATGTGCGTACATACTGAAACTACTCACAATAATTTCACCGATTTACTCAAATAACCTCACTCCATGATTCGATTTCTATCGATGTCCTTAATTTAGTACATGAGGTTCCTAAACAGTAATGTTGTAATTTTGTATGTCCTTATTTTAGAACTTTCGTTCTTAGATATTGTTTACTTTTTTGTTTCAGTTTTATATGAAGATGAAATTCTTGACGAGCTAGACAGAAGTGAGGGTGATTTTAGTGCTTCTGATGATGACGACGTATATGAGCCACCTGAAGTATTGCCCGATTCTAATTCTGATAGCTGTGACAGCTCTGATTCAGAAAAATCAACCCAACTCCTTGATGATGGTCGATTATTAACAACACCACCACATTCGTCAACAACGCTTTCAACATCTTCATTTATTCGAGGACATTGGGAGTCCAGAGCAAGAAGAGTGCAATCTTCACGTAGAGATGCAAGAGGTAGAGGGCGTTTGATGCGAGTACGGGGAAGAGGTAGGATTGTGCAAGGTAACAATCAAAATAGTAATACTTGGACAGGAGTCTTTAATCCAACCATACACAACTTACTTTCTCCTAATTATCTTCAAAGAGATTTTAATAATTTTGAAATGTTTCAATATTTTGAAGACTACATAGATGACAACATATTAGAGAAAATGGTGACAAAGACTAACCAAACAGAGATGATGAAGACTCAAAAGAATCTTGGGCTCACATTGAGCGAATTGAAGGTATTCTTCGGAATTAATATGGTCATGGCCAGTATTGGCTATCCTAAAATCAAAATGTATTGGGAGAAAGCTTGGCGACTTCCAATAGTGGCAGATAATATGACCCGTGACAGATTCTTTATGATAAGAACTAGGTTGAAAGTTGTCTTTGATAACGATGTCTCAGACAGTCAACGTGCATTCGACAAAATCTGGAAAGTTAGACCTCTGTTTGATCGAATCTGTGAAGGATGTCACGTCCAACAAAAGTCCGAGCATCTCTCGATGGACGAGATGATTATACCATTCTCAGGTCAGTGTGGTATTAGGCAGTACTGTCCCAATAAGCCCAATCCCGTTGGTTTAAAAGTTTTTGTTTTGGCCAACCCTAACGGATGTATTTGTGACATGAAGGTATACGAGGGAGCAACAACGTTTCCAGGTTTTGATGGTTTCAGTTTAGGAGATTCTGCAATTTTGTACTTGACAAGGGCATTAGTTCCAGGTCACTATTTATACTTTGATCGCTACTTCACATCTATAAAGTTGATGCAAGAACTAAACCAACGTGGTTTCAATGCTACAGGAACTATTATGAAGAATCGTGTGCCTCGCGACTGTGTCATGACACCTGACAATGAGTTCTCAAAACTGAGTCGTGGAACTACCGAAGTTCGTGTTTCCCAAGATGGGAAAATTGCTGTTACGAAATGGTTAGACAATAAGGCTGTTTTACTAATGTCAACTTGTTTAACTGACACAAATGTTGACACATGTAAGCGTTGGAATAAAATTACTAAAAGATATGTTCAAGTTCCACGCCCAGAAGTTATCAAAATGTACAACACCAATATGGGCGGTGTTGATTTGGCAGACAGAATGATAGCGGTTTGCCCGATACGGGCGCGAACTCGTAAGTGGACTATCAGGTTTATTTTTCAAATGATTGACATTGCTGTGTCAAACTCTTGGATTACATATCGTGAGCAACGTAAGCTTCAGAATGACCCCTTGCATAAAATACCTCAGCTGCGTGAGTACAAGTTAAAGTTAGGCTTTAAATTGATAGAGGAAAACTCACTATCCTTAGCTGAAGAAGAATCATGTGATGAACATTTAGATCTACCTAACCAGCAAAAAAAAGGCGAGTTACAATAAAGCCCTTGCCAACTCTACAAAAGAGAACATCTAATGCACGGCATATGCCACAATTCACAAAAAAGCAGCAGAGATGTCGCAAGGAAGGCTGCAATAAGAAAACGACAGCCAAGTGCCGTTTTTGTCGTGTCTACTTATGTTTGTGTAGCTCTAGGAATTGTTTTGCTCAATTCCATGGGTGTACCGCTGATTCCGATTCAGAGTAAATATTAATTTAAGATCTCTATCATGTAAAATTGTAAGACTGATTAAAGTTAAGCAAAACAAAAATTATTTCATCAAGAAGATAAGTGAAGTAAAGTAATTAGTTTGTTAAGTTTTTGATATTTGTATGTTATTACTGTTTTTCTTTCAAAAATTTGTAAAGGGTTGTGATTAGATACCAAAGTAAAAATAATTTACGTTTCAAATATAACCCGCTTATGGAGCAAAGAATGATTATTTCAAATAAATATGTGTTTCAATATAACTTGTTTCATTTGATATAAGAAACGAATATCCTAATTTAAGTACATCAAAAATTCATGACCATAGTTGTATAAAACTAATGTCCTAAATACAGAACATCGCGAAAAATCTGTTTACCATGTGTTATGAATTTTATTTTATTTTTCCTAGCATCTGTATCATGAAAATATATAATGTTGCAAAAATCAAGGCAATATACCACAATATCATACCCTCGGACTCAGGAGGTTAAAGATTTTTTTTTATTGTTTAGTAGAACCTAAAAGGTCATAGACAATTATGTTGTTGTTTTTATTAATTATTTTTGATCTCTTTACTAGTAGTTTTTTTTAAATAAACTGTTGTTTCATTTTAAATAAGTCGTGTTTCAATTTCCTCTGCACATGGCAATGTATATTTTAGTGCACACGCTTTTTTAACAGCGATAATTCGACGAAGTTGGTAATGTGCATTTAAATACACATGCTATATTTCCAAAACTATATATGTATGATTATTTTTTGCATTTTTGAGATGTATTTGACATGTATTAGATGCGATATATGTGGAAAAAATAATGAATATATACAATAAAAACCTTTGCCAAGTATAGGATTAACAGCATTTACGATGCTTCTGTGATATTACACTGGAATATCATAACTACAAATCTACTTTTAGTATTGTTCTCAACATCAGCAAACATAAATTTATAATCTGCGTCTACCGCTCTGGTAAATAAATTATGTTTGCTGATGTTGATTACCAGGGGCGTATATCTGATGGAGGGATATTCAAAGATACAAAGTTGTACAAGATGATGCAGAATGGCGGTTTAAAACCGCAAGAAAAAGCATTAAGTCATAGGACTAAACCGGTAGATACCTACCCTATTTCTTTGTTGCTGACAGTGCTTTTGCTCTAGACAAACATGCGATGAAACCAAACTCTGGTAACCACAGTAAAGGCACTTCGGATCGTATTTTCAATTATAGATTAAATAGGACTCGCAAAATTGTTGTTTATTGTACTTACAAAACCTATGATATTAAACCCAGAAGTTGCTCAAGTGGTCGTTATGAGTATTATTCACTTGCCATAATTATTTGAAACAGAACGCCACTGACACTTATATTACTAATTGTAATGTTTAAAATTTATTATAGTTATGTAATCACATTATTTTTGGTCTATGTACATTTAATTTTAAAGAATATAATGTGTTTAATAATGTACTTAGTTTACTCAATGTTAGTATTAATTGTTTTAATTTTGCTTTGTATTTAAAGTTTGTCCCTATAGTTGTTATTTATGTTTACTGAACATTTATTGTTAAGTTGTGCATGCTGTGCTTACGTATAAAAGATTGTCACACTCGCTCAATCTGTTAACCTCAAGTTATTTTTTTTTTAATTGTATATGTGTGAACAATTGTTGGTTAGCCATTAAAATAAATAAATAAATATGTACATAAATGAATCTCCAACTAACTTCACATCTGTTTCAAATAAACAAACATCACAAGCAAGTTATTCCAAAGAAATAATCGAAAAATGAGATGAGATTGCTTCTTATTCTGTAAATGAAGAACGTATTTCATTTCAAGATAAATGTTGTTGATATAATTGGTACGACGACCGCACGATTGCGTCCAAGTCGGCAAATCGTGCGGCCGTGCAGCCAGGGCGGCTCCGATTGACAGCTGTTTATACTTCAACAGATTCTTTAGCAGTTTTACGCTTGTAGCGTGTAAGCAATTTATACAATTACGTACAAAAAACGTAGTATAAGAGACGTAGCCTCTTAATATATATGTTCTTAGCAAACCTTGAGTATAGACATGGACAGTCCAATAAACCTCAAATCAAACAACAACCAGATCCGAATCAATTACATCACTCAAATAAAAAGGAACTTTTAAACTTAAAATAAAAGTGGAACTGGACTTTTCCAAAAATTGTTATGACGACTTTGCTTTAGTTTAATGCAAAAACAACTCCTAACTTTATGCGATATTTTATTCGACTAACCATAATTTTATTATTTTTTTTGTTAATTTTTTTGAAGATTCGTCATCTTCAATTAAAAATGATTTAATGATTTTAATTTTAATAGATGGGCTAAAATCATTAAAGGTTTTAAACATACAATGTCTTTAAATTATTTGCCAATATAGTAGAATATTAGGAGGATGAGATGTTTTAGATTAGCAAATAGAATACTACCGGGCATTTAATAGAAACGGACATTAAGTTATTATACTTTTTTTTATTCAGCTTGTAATGGAACCTATGTAAACAATTTCAAAGATTAGGAAACAAAATGTATAATAGAATTTTGAATGCTCACTGCATTCTCCTTTGGGTGAGTTTGCAAAAGGTTAACGAACCAAACCTCTACGGACAGTAATCCTCAGGCTTTAGCACAACCAAGTGTGCAAGAAGACATGGTAAATGAAAAATATGGTATTTTCATTAATAAAAAACATTCTGGTTTAGGCACAATACTCTATGATTTATGCAGTGAAGAATTAGTTGAAGTGAAATGTCTCAGCTCAATTATGGGCAGTGCGCCTGATAAAGGGACACCCGCAACACTAGAGGAGTTACAAGTGCGTTGCCGGCCTTTTAAAAAGGAGTACGCTCTTTTCTTGAAGTGTTGAAGGTCGTATTGGTCCGGAAATACCGTAGACGACAGCTCATTCCACAGTTTGGTTGTGCGAAGCAGAAAATTCCTGGAGAAATGCACAGTTGTGGACTGCCAACCATCTAAATGATGGGAATGAAAATGCTGTCACGTAGGACGATGGCGAAAAGAGGCGGCAGGAATCATTCCGAACAATTCCTCGGCGCAGTCCCCATAGTATAAGCGATAAAGCGATATCCCCAATGATAAGCCGAAATTAATAATACCATGACTGGTAGGTATAGGAGAAAAGTCTATATTGTATGATTAGTTAAGTGTGACACTGCTTTGCTGTATGGACTGGTCTGATTTTCCTTTTAAAATCTTTAGGGATGAAAAGGATAACAGTTATTGCCAGGAATTATAGACTATAGAAAGACAAGAGATATTTCTATAATGACAAATGTCATACAAATCACACAGCCATCAAGTCACCAAAAATATTTGAATTCAAAACTCCATTCAATTGTAGGCTTCCAGCAAGGTGGTTTATGGTTTATTTGATTCGAAAATTAAATCCTTTGTACTAGGGATTTCTTCTTTAGACTGCTTAGGTGCTTTTATCTCTCTATTCGCCATTTCATCTGCATGTGGTTAATAACTTATGTTGGTAGTGCCTTTTTTGCAAAATGTTTATTCAATAAATGATTATGGTGGAAAATCTCAGCAGCATCAAGTATTTCAGCAAATGGCTATATCATCTTGTATTCCTTGTAGTTCACCAGTATATTCATTTTCCTTATAAAGCACCAACAGGTTGCAGACACCTTACGGTCTGTAAAAAAAAAAAAATTTGGTTTGTGATAGAAAGCTATAAATGTGTAATAAATATATAACCAGGTTAAAATAAATATAAGTATAGAGTTAGCGCTTCGTACGAAGAGAATCGGTAAGATTGTGATTTGCATACAATTTCATTAAATTTTTTGAATACAAATTTATTTCATATAGTTGCTTGTAATTAGGCCTCTATGCTTTGTCTTAAATTAACAAAGACATCAACTATTATCTGAATGTACCGAATTGAAACAATAAACATGTGTAGACACTTGGCTATATAACTTTAAATACAAATTGTTCAAAAGGTCATTATTATTTATTATTATTAGTATATGTTATTAATATATAAATTAAATATAGAACATAAATTGCAATTCCTATTATTTTCCTATTTATTTGTCTGATGTATATGTTTGATGCACATTTTACGAAAAGAAAGGATTGAAAATGTTAATAAGGAATTGCTGTGTTTAAACCTCTCGATAAGATAGTATTGTATGGTCAGGATTGTAATATATCAGTGTATGGCAGCCATTAAAGTACTTTTGTATGTGGTAAAAATATCTTGTTAGCCAGCTTAAGCAGTAGAATCCAAAAAAATATTGTAAAAGTTAAGAAATAAATAATCCAAAGTGTAATTACCTGTTGCTTTTTAAGGTCACATAGACTGGTTTGAATCCATTTCAACTTTTATTGAGCCGAAAGCAACACTATGTTACTCTAAACATATTGTAGAATAGAGAATGTAAAGAAGCCACAATCATTTTCCTTACTGTTTCATCTTTATACTAATGTTATATAGCTTTTTGTTCTGTTGTTCAGCTGAAAATGAAAGATATTGATTATTAAAACTACAATCTGAATTGGGGTAGTCTTATATACTTTAAAATAAATAAAGACATTGAAATTAAACAACTATATATGGATTTTACAATGTTATTTGACACTTTATTACATAATTTAGAAACTGTTACACTACTACTATTAATTAAACTTTACTAATTTTTAAGCTAATTAAATTATTAAAAGTTAGTAAAGTTTAATAGTAGTAGTGTAACAGTTTCTAAACTATATAATAAAGTGACAAATAAGCAACGTGATAAAATGCGTATACAGTAGTTTAATTTCAATTAAAAACTTTCGTGTAAACAGAAGACAATATTATATAAATAAAAACTTTAAGAGAATTTAATTATTTTTTTGGCTTGATTTTGGTTCACTAATTCAAGCAATATTTAAATTGATTTTCATATGTTGTTGAAGAAAGTGTGAATAAAGATAAGGTATTCAATGCATGTATAATGTCTTAGCCCAATAGACAAAGCATTGACATGCAAAGGTTTGAATCCTATCTACTGAGGTACCAACATGAACCTACATAACGTAATATTTCTAGCTCAGCTAAGGGAATAACAAGAATACTAGTAATTTGTAAACATAATAATTATAATTTGTAAAACTAATCATTGAAATTTGTTTCTTAAAATTATATGAAAAGATCAACTCACCTCACATTATTACAGCAGTAGCAGTTGAAACTTCCACAGTTGCAAAGCATATCTGTAATCACTTACATTCTCCAGCTGAAATTAAGTACTTAGGTAATTAATCTAGAATCTACCTATATATAATAGTAATAAAATGGAAACCACTCATTGTTTTATTAACAAAACATATGTACCTACATACATACATACATAGATTCACGCCTGTTTCCCAGAGGGGTAGGCAGAGACTACAGATTTCCATTTGCTACGATCCTGACACACTTCTCTGGCTTCATTCATTTTCATCACATTTCTCATACACGCCCATCGGTTCAAGGATCTCTTAACCTGGCCTTTGTCCAGAACACCTCCGATCTGATCGAGAAATGTTCGCCTAGGTTTTCCTCTTGCAACTGTTCCATTCACACTAGTCTTATAAACTTTCTTAGTCAGCCTTTCCTCATCCATTCTTTCTACATGTCCAAACAACCTTAAATGTACCTAGCTTCTCCAATTAATCACAATAACATTTTAATTGCCTACATTTTATTGTTTGATGGACCAGACACAAAAGTAAACGAATCATGTTGTTTCTATCAATTTGGAGACTCACTATACTATAGATGACCATTGCCTTAGATGCAAAATGCAGTTGCACTGTCCCTGACATACAACCATGAATATTTTAGTTAGCAGTGACTACATGGTTTGTGATTACAGATAGAGAAATGCTTAAAAAAATTAATACCATGTCAACAAATGCTGTCCGCTTTAACTAAGAGAATGTTATAATACTTTGTTAGCTAAGAGTCAAGTAGATATATTTTTCAAGTTTATTTATGTGAATATAAAGTGATAAACTAGTACCTATGATGTTGGTCCTGTGTTGACCCACCAAAAGAATCTAGTGCTCAATACTGAGGTTAATCGCAAGAAAATTTGATAATAAAGTAATTTACAGTAGGACATCATGGCCATCAATCAATGATTGAAATCAACATACCTGAATTTGGGAAGGAAATTCATGCATTTAGCAGTAGGTAACAGAGATAATCGTGTGCAGGACGTTTACCCGCGCTGTAATGTCTGTCAAAATGCTCTTGGCTTAGATATCTGTTCGACATTGTTTGATTGTTTCTTCTTTAAAAATCATTGAGCTTGTTATGTACAATAAACGAGTAGGTCAACCTCAAATCTCGTAATTTATTTTCCATTGCGTCGCGTTGGCGTTGAAGCCATGGCAATTGACAGTTCCGCCATTTCAGCATATTGTATTGTAGTGATAAGTTAGGTTGAGTAGAATTAAGACACTCGATACAAAGTCGTCGAAAGCAGTTAGGCCATCGCCCATCGCCTATTCAGGATCTCGACTTATGCGTAAACATAGGAGAAATTAATAACTATATAATAATATTAAATATAATCTAATAGTTCGGTGAATATAGGTAACAATTATAGCACAATCAAAGGTCACAATTTCACAAATTCCAAAATTTCCAAGCTATTTAATTCTTTGTTCACAAATCACAACGGTTGGGCAACAGATTACAGAACACAGACCAGTGTTGCCAACTCTTGTAAAGTCGAGTCGCTAGATTCAATTTCAAAAGTCCGACATTTTTTTTTTTAGTCGTTCTCTACCGAATACCTGGAGATTTTATAATTTTTCCTATATATCCCTTTCGGCCCATGCACTCACTATTGTGCGGGTAACTTTGCGCATTTTTATAAATTTTTGTGATTACGACGAAACGATCGGCCCTAACTCGCGCGATCGTGCGGGTAGTTATGTATAGCTATACAAATATTGGTGACGCTAGTTTGAATATTGCGATCTCAGTTCATCGGTCATTGTGTCGCGCGCTCGACGTGTTGGGACGTGCTGTCTTCTTGTTGAACTATTTTGAAAATGTAAGTATTTTTGATTAGATTTTTATGTAAAACTATTCAGTAGATATTAGTTATTGTTATATTCAATAAATAAATACGAAAATGCTATGATTTGATGGTTTTGTGGATGATTTAATTTTACCCTCACGATCGTGAGGCGTCGGCCTGTACCTTACTATTTACGACTATTTTCAAACAAATTAATATTATTTTATTTTATTAATTTACAGACATAGCTGAAAATTTACATTCATAATGAGTTTTAACAACGTTTTTGGTGATGAAGATGCCATTGTGGCGGCGTTAAATGACTCGGACTGCGGAGATGACTCTGATGAAGATGAGAACTGGCTTCCACCAGGAGAGGAGCCACAAACTGACTCTGAACATGAAAGTGATGACGACGAAGTATGTGTCCCGGTTGTTGCAACTCCTACGCTTAGAAACGTGTGGACAAGACGGATGTTCAGATCGAAACCTTTGCCATCAGCTACTTCAAATGAACCTGAGGAGGTAAAATGTTGTTTATTTTTATGATTTTGTTTAAAGGCACATATATATAAAATAATTCACTTTACGTATCTTGTTTTTATAGGTACTTACACCTTCAGAATATTTCGAAAAATATTTCAGTGAAGGCGTATACGAAAATTTTGCTATGTATACCAATATATACTATCAAACCACGTCAAATCAGGTATTGAAAACTCCGATAACAGCAGCTGAAGTAAAATCATTTTTTGGCATTAATGGGATATTAGGATGTGTAAAGTATCCAAGGTTGAAGATGGCATGGCTGCAGCGATTCAAATTGAGTTACATCACGGATGCAATGAATAGAGAACGATTTTTTATGTTGCGGACAAATCTGCACATAGTTGACAAGGCATCAATATCTACTCAAGAAATGTCTTAAAACCGTCTATGGCTGGTTCAACCATTGATTGATGCTGTTCGAAACAGGTGCCTCGAATTACCTAGATATCACGGCACGTATTCCATCGATGAACAGATGGTTCCTTTCCTAGGCAGATGTCCCGCTAAACAGTATGTTCCTGGAAAACCAAGGCCAGTTGGCTTGAAAAATTTTGTGATCACTACATCTAAAGGTTTAATCTTAGATTTCGAAATATACCAAGGTGATACTACTCCCTTCACAGATAAGTCTCTTGGTCTTGGGCCAGCAGTAGTGTTGAGACTAATAGCGACAATACCAAAAGGTAGTTTCATATTCTTTGACCGATACTTCACGACGATACCATTGTTAACAAAAATGGTATCTGATGGCATAGAAGGTACAGGAACTTTGATTTCAAACAGATTTAAAGGTTATACTTTTCCTAAAGATTCACAAATGCAACGAGGTGAACATCATGAAGTTGTAAATGCTACCAAAGATATTTGCGTGGTGAAATGGAAAGACTCAAAGTCAGTCTTGTTAGCTTCTACTTGTATTGGAGCTCAACCAGTACAAAATGTACAACGCTGGGATAAAATCACCAAATCGTACATTGAGGTACCATGTCCAAATACAGTCAAAACGTACAATGAAAATATGGGAGGCGTCGACGTTTGTGACCAGATGATAGAGGTATATAGATCATGGCATAAAACTCGCAAGTGGCCGGTAAAAGTGTTCATGCATCTTTTTGACATGGCTATGGTAAATTCATGGTATGAGTATAGAGAAAGCTGTAAAAAAGCAAAACAGAAAGCTATGGATTTCCTCGCTTTTAAATTATGTGTGTCAGATTTTTTACTTGGTGGTCCTACAAGGAAAAGGAAACGTGATGCTATGGAAGATATAGCTGAAATGCCATCAACGTCTCAATACAAGGTAGCTCCCATACCCACTATCGATAAAAGGCTAGATGGTTATAACCACTGGCCTATATGCGACACGCTGAAGGCGCCCAGATGCTGCCGCTTGAGCACTTGCAGTAGTCGTTCAAAGGTTCGTTGTACTAAGTGCAACGTTTACCTTTGCAATACTAAAGATAATCACTGTTTTTATGTGTTTCACAATGAAAAGTAATAGCTAAATAGATGCTGATTATAATTAATGTTATTTACATTACGATAAATAGGTTTTAAATAGGACTTATTTAAGACGTTACAAACTAAATGGCAACTTTGATCTCAGTTTGCAAGTACAAAGTATTTTAGTGGTGAAACTGATTATATAGCTTCTAAAATTACATTTTTAAGACTGATTAAAGGCTGTAATTACATTATTTTTATAAATAAACATTATTTTCGTAAAAAAAATTGATTTATTTTATTAACAAATCTGACCCTCACAATCGTGAGTGTACTATTGTACGGCCCGACATCATACAATCGTGAGTATCGTGGAAAACTGTTTTCCTGATTTCCTACATTTTTTTTAGTCGCAGCTTTAGTTTCAGCAACCCCAAAAACCTCTAATACCAATTTTTCAATTAAAAATACGCAGGTAATCTGGTGCCGGTCTGAAAGGGATATATCTCTTCGCATTGTATAATTCTGTGTCGAATTAACAAAAAATGTATTTGTTACATGCCCTAAAATTGTTTTCATTTGTACCCCAAAAGTCGCCAGATAAGTCGCAAAAATATTTTTAGCGACATATTTTATTTTTTGTCGCTAAGACATACACGAAAGTCGTCATTTCTAGCGACAGTCGCTAAATTGGCAACAGTGACACAGTGATTGGTTTCCTCTGTCTACGAGTGACACAGACTGTCACAGACTATAAATGTCTCTGACTCTCACTTGATCATGCGCTGATAGGAAGGTAGTCGACATTGACAGCAACATTCGTACAAGGCACAACGCACACGCGACGGTTTCTAAAATAATATTTCTAATCACAAATGCAACTGAAGTGCTTAGGAACTGCAGATCTAATCAAAAATCTTAAGAATAACTTGCGGCCACAATTTTTAATCGACTAAAAGGGCTTTCAATTTCACTCTGCCAAGTGTCAATAATTTAGAAGGAATGTCTCAATAAGAGTGCATTAATTCATTAATGAAATAAAACACACATTTTTTGAGCAACCAAAGTCCTAAGTCTGACTTGACTTGGTTGATCGATCATTCCCGTACGTCGAAACTCGACTGAATTCACCAATTCCATTCCTAATATTCCGTACGCTCAATTACGCTCTGCTCTATGTTATGACGTGGAAAAAGCGTTGAAAATTTTGATCGCTCTTCCGTGCACAAATTATTTTTATTCTATTTTTCTAATAAATGTAATTACTTATTTATAAGTTTTATTTATTGTACAATCAAGAACTTGTGAAGCTTTACACGTTGGACTCTGTACCGTTATTATTACAATCGGTGTAGATGTAAGGCTCGTACTACAAGTGAAAAGCTTCATGTGATTTCGACTTTACCTACAATTCATACTTTTCTCATTCTCCATATCAACTTGCCCCCGCTTAGGCCATTGGCTGGCGACGCCCATGGTTGTGATATTTAGATTGCATTAGGTATAAAGAAGACATGCTCCGATTATGTATGGAATAAAATATCCGGCAAATGCCCCCCACGGCTCTGATGACCCTTTGGGCCATCATCGTAACTATTTTTCGTAACCACCTACGAAAGAAAATTTTTATTTAGTTTTTCGTAACTAGTTACTAATCAAGATTAATTATTTCAGGTTCATAACAATTTTTCGTAACCAGTTACGATTGAAGATTTTTATTTCTTTTTCTGTAACTGGTTACTACTCATGAATAGCGTTGAAAATGCCGAAAATAACAATTTGTTTCTTTTCACGAAAAAAACAAATAGTGGTTTTTTTCCGTTTTTTTCGCATGTTACATAGAAAAATTAACAGAAGGAATCCTTTGGAAAGAAACAGGATTCTTTCGAATGTTTCACTTGATGTTTTGAAAAGTTGAAAAAAACAAGTTTTTTGCATTCTACCCTACATTTTATCGGTACGTAGGTATTATTATGGAAAGAGTTAAAGCATAGAATATCCTAAGTTAAATCCCGTACTTATAGTAAGTACGGATTTAAAAAAAAACATGAAATGTTTCCCGTTTCTTTCAATGTTTTCGGTTTTTTTCGGTTTTATTGGAAAAAACATGAAATATATACTGGCAAATTTTCTTGAAACTTTTGAATGAAACATTGAAAAAAACAACGGAATTGGAAAGAAACGGGAGATTTTCTTGCTTTTTTCAACGCTACTCATAAGTATTTGTATCAGGTTTGTAACTATGTGAGTAAGAGAGTATATGAATAAAACAAAATATTTTCAAGATTTCATTTGCCAACTTTGTCAGCTTGATATTAATTAATATGTATATGTATAATTAATTAATGGAATTGCTATAGATCGCTTGACTAAGCAGACGTGTTTTTTTGTTTACGACAAAATGTATTTAAACAAATACAATGAATATAATTATTCCGCGGCGTAAGTAATTTTCGATAAGTGTGTCGCGAGTGAATCGTAATTATTGTTTACAAACTACAGGCATGAACTAATTATATATACTTTGAGTGACTAATAGTGTGAATCTGTGTTAGTATGTCTAATCCAGGATTTACTCCGTTTAGCCGTAGTCAGTTATTACGGCGTAGTCCTCCACCAACGCCAACACAACAATGCTATCCTGCAGTGGAAAACCCTCCTTTGCCGAAGGACAACGAAATACCCATCGATACGGTATCTACGCCGGAGATCCAGAAATGGATAACGACTATTGACACCCTATTAAGTGAGGTTTGTTCTATAGTCGCAGAGGGTAAAATGAACTCGGACCAGAAGCTCCGCGTCACAAATAATTGCCGTAAGGTCATGTCTGGGACATCTCAGATGTTTTCAATTATGCCTACAAGAAGGAGTGTTCCCTAAACTGTTAAAAAAAGCAGTGGTTATCCCTATATTTAAATCTGCGGACAAACAAAGTATAAATAATTATAGGCCTATCTCAATTTTATCAGGCCTGTCCATAATTTCAGAAAAAATCATAAACTCTAGATTAGTAAGATACCTTGAAGATAACAATTTGCTATCGGAACATCAATTTGGTTTTAGACCTAAAAAATCAACTAACCAAGCAGTACATCAATTAACTATGTAACTAGCAATTTGGATAAGGGTATGCACTCCATTGGTATCTTTCTGGACCTTGCTAAAGCTTTTGAAACTATTTCTTGCTCTATACTATTGCACAAACTTGAAACACTTGGAATAAGGGGAACCCAACATAAATTATTTGCTGATTATATTAGTGATCGCTATCAGTGCATAAAAATTGGTCAGTCCACAAGTTCTGAACTAAAAAATAGTTCTTACGGAATTCCTCAAGGTAGCATTTTAGTGCCTACTCTGTTCCTTATCTATATAATTGACCTCTGCAGCTTGAAACTACAAAATGGTATCATAATGTCATACGCGGATGACACTGCGTTACTCTTCTCGGCAAAATCACGTATTGAAGTCTATGAACTCGCTCAGACTGGTTTTAACATAGTAAATAAATGGCTTCACAATAATTTACTAATCTTAAATACTGATAAAACTAAATACATTTTATTTACAATGCGGAACATAAACATGCCAACCACAAATCCAAACATATACGCACATAACTGTACAATAAACGCCGACATTGCATGCTCTTGTCCCACATTAGCGAAAGCAAATTATATCAAATATCTAGGTATCACTATTGACACAAATCTGAATTTCCTTAAACACATCGATTTATTATGTACAAGAGTACGTAAATTAAAATATATATTTAAGAATCTCCGTAATATAGCCGACTACACATTAATAAAACAGGTATATTTAGCTTTGTGTCAATCCATACTAACATATTGCATTACTTCCTAGGTTGGGGCTGCAAAGTCAATTTTACTCCCTTTAGAACGTGTTCAAAGAGCAATTTTAAAGGTAGCCACCTTTCGCCCGTTTTTATTTCCAACACATCTGCTTTATACGACATGTGAGGTACTAACTGTCCGACAATTATTTATTCTACACACGATACTGAAACAGCACACTGAACTCCCTTTTATCCCTACACCTTCAGATAAGAGAAAGAAATACCTGGTTTGTAACAAATCTCAAACTAGGCATGCATTTGTGAACAGATTTTATATATTCTTGGGTCCATTTTTGTATAATAATTTTAATAATTTGCTAAGTATATACAGCGTCAGTAATAAAAATTGTAATGTTATGATAACGGAATATTTAGGTAAACTCAATTATGCAGACACAGAGAATTTGTTACAAATATTAAAATGATGTAATTATACGTTCGGTACCTAAGCATTTTATTGTATGACACAATTGCTTGTACGTATACAGGCAGTTTTAGCTTAAGTTTATATTTCGTTATATTATTGTTCAAATTGATATTTAAATAAATGTCCACTTTAAAATAGATAGACAAGTGATCGCCTGAAACACAGGTCTAACCTAGTTCAGGCAAGTAGCTTATAATAATTTAAAGATGTTTAATTATCCTTTCTTGACATAATAGATTACTATAATTATTATTTTAGTTATAAAGTAGTTTATTAAGGCATTGAATTATTGTTAGATATTAAGATTTAATTTGTAGTTGATTTAAGTCCACTATTGAACTCTTTTTTTAGCCGAATAAATTTTATTATTATTATTATATATTACGTAGCTATGCTAAATCACAATATTGTAGAACCTAACAAGAATCTTGAATTCAAGCATGAACAGTCAGACATACCAACATGGTGAGACTACAAATGTCCCTTCGACTTCGACGGAACCCTTTGGCTATTGTCAGCGTCTTAACAAAGATAACACGTTCTTCTTTTGTGTAACGCTCCATTTTTATTAATCGGAACAATCATAGGTAACAGCTGTAAAATATCAGAGTTACCACGATAAACGAAAAAAAAATACACGTAATTTAAATAGTGCACTCTTATTTGGGACAATAGCTATATAAAAAGAAATAAAAAGTCTTAGTATCAAATGAAACAATTATTAATATGCTCTACATAATTTATTTTTATTACACACTACAAGTCTACATTGTCTTTTGAAATCTATAAACATAAATGAAATAAACACTAGGTATCTATGTATTCTAATAATAATACAATCTTTAAGTATAATTATATATTAGGTCAAAAATACATTTTTCTCTCTGAATCATGACGGTGTAGCAACCAAAATTAACCACAATATATATAGAATTTACCAAATTTTACATATTGCATTGAGCAAGATCAAAAATTGGAGTATACAGATTCAAAAATATATTGTAGTAAAAGTTATAATATAATATTTATCACAATAGTTTAATACCGTATTATAAAATATAATATCTCATACGACTACTAAACTTTATTAAATTATTAGACCATTTTAAAATTAACAATGACCTATAATTTTGTTTTTGAGAAAACTGTCGTACCTTTAAAGTGATATCAAGCACAAAAGGAAACCATATCAGTTTTCACATTTCTAAATATGTGAATTCAGAAATAACCGTAATATAATGTGATAAACGTATGTAGATGTAACCTTTATGTTCTTAAGTAAAAAGAAATACATAAAAAATATCAAAACACAAATAATCAACAATAATAAACAAAAATATCAAGCCACATGGACTGCGACCTGTCAACATGTTAATGATAGACTTTTTTAACTACATTTTCAAAATTATAGTAAGTCCCTACTACTAACGATTTATAAAATAGGAACCAATCAAATATTTTATATATGTCCATTCTATAGTATTGTCGTTACATTGTCATGTTTTCAGTACAAAATACAATTTCTGATTTCAGCCGGTGTTTATAATGCAACTCGATTTAAATTAATAGTTTAATCAAATAATAATAATAATGATTTAAATGAATAGTTTAATAAAATAATAATAATAATAATAAATAAATACACAAAACCACGCAATCGCATAGTAAAATTTTTGGTATGCTTAATATACCAACTCTTAGCCTCTTAGTCGACAACAACTAGAGCTTGCCAAGAAAAATAACTTAAGATTTTATTTTTAGTAGCCTAGTATAAACAACGTAATATAGAGGTATACGAGGACAAAAGTTATTAGGAAGCCTTTTTTAAATACACCTTTTTAATTCCTGTTTCCTTATTAGTAAAACTACTAGTATAGTATTATATTATCTGTGGTAAAACTAAAAGTGCTTGGTCTTGCTAGTTGCAGCATTGTTTAAAACCATTGTATAAATTTCAAGTTGATAACATAAGTAGGTACCTACTTGATAGATGAGCTGTTCCTTATAAAGATAATTCAGAAAACAGCAGTCGAACTGCAGATTAAATAACATTTTAATATGCGATTTAAAACATGATTTTTGGTTTATAAAATAATGTTTGTAAACAATAGAATAACAATTATTTTTGTTATTAAAAACTGCTTCTAAAACTAATATATTATGTAATAAATATAACATAGGTACATCTACTTACCAATTATTAAACTAAAGTCAACATCACAAACTAATATCTGTAATAAATTAAAATATATTATGTACATATAACAAATAATAACAAAACGATTAAATTATCAAACTACATACACATGAGATGATTCTAATATTTACCTAATTATATATTTATTAGAGATGCTAAACCCGTGATAGGTAACTATACTGTTGATATAAATGCATGACACTTAATTATAACCATGTATTTAAGCTTTAACCTCTCAACTGCTAGGACGCCAGAATCCGAGCTTCACCATATTATGTTGTTATGATAGTCTTTTTCTGTTCGAATAGTTAGTTTTGATAACTGGATTGGTTGAGAGGTTAATGAAGCAATAACAATCTACGTTTTTAATAATAAAAATAAGTCTAATTGTTTTTTTTTGTATTGTATCATATATCATATATATATTGTTATATGTATATATATTTATATATATGCGGTGCATATATTATTATCTGCATATATGCGGAGAAACTGCTATTTATGTAAATTGTCTCAATGCGATTACTTAAATAACCGACTTTGGCGTTTTAATAATCCAAAGCGCAGAACAGCGCAACTCCTCTCTTGATCCAGTGCGCTTGCGGCTTATGAGTGGTCAACTCGATAGTCATCACATAATTGGTTGAGTGCCCAGTAGTAGACAACGTGCCTGCTCTCAGCAGCGTCTTATACGTCGGGCACTCATACAAGTTATTCTGTAACTTGTGATTCTGCTCCGGTTTCATGTAAAGAATCGCCATTTCTGTTGGAGAAAATTTGTATTTGTGTCTGTACTGGTTGAATTTGAGGGAACCATTGGCCGTCCATCACCAGTCCAATACTACCACCTTATTATCTATATTATTTAGGTATATCTGCCATTTTATTTATATATTGTTCCATTGCTAGATACGGGCATCTTCTCACTATAAGAAAGGTACGGTCCTGAACAACAGCGTGATGAATTATGCATGTGCAGGTTAGAAGAATTCGAGAAAATTTTGGTGAAATCATTAATAATAATGTCCTCCAGATCGAATTTCGGTCACTACGGCCAGTCCTAATGGAGGCTAGCCATCTGCGCAGGAGATATTATAGTGCACAAGTGTGTGCGCAAACACAAGTGCACTCTCTGTTCCTTCACTCTCATGATCCGATGGGACGTTAATCCGACACGACTGGAGAGAGATCAGGCGCAGGACCAACGGCTTTACGTGCTTTCCGAGGCACGGGGGTGTCTAACACCGCCAACTTCCTAACTCCGGGCTGCTATTGAAATTTCTTAACAGAAAAACCCAATAACTTTTTGTTGGCCCGACCCGGGATTCGAACCCGAGACCTCATGCACAGCAGTCGCAGTCACTACCACTGTGCCACGGAGGCAGTTAATCATTAATAAGCAGGTTTTCTTACAATGTTTAGCATTGCATCTGTTTACATTCTTATGGATTACTTTATAATCTATATGAATAAATGGATTCTTGACTGTACCGTTTAAGCGAGCATTACTGAACCAAAATTAAAATAACTTCAAAAAGTCAAGATGCTTGCCGTGGGAATGAACTCGAAATCTCTGTATGGCGGTCCGACGGTCACCTCATTGCACTGTTCTTAACGTACCTACTATTTATTACCACCATTTACTTACTTTCCATCTTAGTGATTTAAAACACAATATAATGCTTTCTCGTAATAATACCTGTATACAGCTCTTTGGGTCTGCACTCTTCCAATGATAAGTCACCACTGTTCCACCGAGCACCTTCTAAATATAAGCCGCGTACACAGCAGCCATCTTCGGGTTTCTTCATCGGAGGACTTGATAACGCCTGTAATGTTTAAGAGAAGTCATTATTTTAAAGTTTCTAGATACAGTGATGATCTTAAAGATAGCATTCCCAGGGTCTTTTCTTTATAACAAGATAAATAAACAAACAGCTATATATGACCTAAGTTATGTAAGATCTAAGCGGATAGTCTGTCGGTACTTACAAACTTTAAATTATGAGGATACTCAAGATTTGTTGATTGTTGTTAAATAAGTTCCATGATAATAATTATAGTATTGGCCTATTTTTGCACATATTTATATAATAAGTATGGCTAATTGTATGTAACTTAGTTCCTAGTAGTATATTGTAAGTGCCCTTAACGCCTGTGGCACAGGTTTACCTAGTGCAGGCACCCATATATAGTACCTATATGTACTTTATGGACTGTATTCATGTTTTACCACTGTAATCAATAAATAAATAATAATAATAATTATTATTAAAGCTAAAATCCGTCCAATGCTTGTATTTGTAAGAGCCACAGTTTATCGGTTTACGATTGTACCTATATTTGAATGTAAAGAGAAACTACACTACGAAATTTCACCTTCCACATTCTATTATCAGACAAATATATATAATAGAGACACCGTTACTCGGTTACTATTGTATCTATACGTAATTTAATTAATTAATTCTCCAGACCGCTTTTCGGCCACGGCGGCCACTCTTAAAGAAGATTGGCCATCTGCGCAGGAGATATTCTAATGCACAAATGTGTGCGCAAACACAAGTGCACTCTCTGTTCCCTAACTCTCAAGATCCGATGGGACGGTAATCGGACACGACCGGAGAGAGATCAGGCGCAGGACCAACGGCTTTACGTGCTTTCCGAGGCAAGAGGGTGTCTAACACCGCCAACTTACTAACTCCGGGCTGCTATTGAGATTTCTTAACAGAAAAACCCAATAACTTTTTGTTGGCCCGACCCGGGATTCGAACCCGAGACCTCATGCACAGCAGTCGCATTCACTACTGCTGCGCCACGGAGGCAGTTAATCATTAATCATTAATAAGCAGGTTTTCTTACAGTGTTTACCATTGCATCTGTTTACATTCTTATGGATTACCTTATAATCTATATGAATAAATGGATTCTTGACTGTACTGTTTAAACGAGCATTACTGAACCAAAATTAAAATAACTTCAAAAAGTCAAGATGTCATTCACCAAATCACCACCGCTGTGCCACGGAAATCGCATCACGGAGAGGCATCAATAGATATGGAGTGCATTTTTGCCCATAATATATCATGCACCATCATTGCACTATATGTTACTACTAGAACAACAACTCAAAACAATATTTATGCACTGCGATGGCGTAGTGGTTTGTGTAACCGACTGCCACGCATGAGGTCGCGCGTTCGATTCCCGCACAAGTCAAACACTTGTGTGCATGAACATGGATGTTTGTCTTGGTCTGGGTGTTTATATGTATAATCTGTATGTATTTACAAAAAAAAGTATTTATGTATGTTTATCCATTGTCTAGTACCCATAGTACAAGCTCTGCTTAATTTGGGCTAGATGGTGTTGTGTGTATGTGATAGAATATTATTATTATTATATATTATTATATGCGAAACTAAAGGATTCGCCTGATGTTTAAACTGTTTCGTTTTTAATAATATTATTATTCTTTTTCTAATGTGTTTCGATGGTTTGGGTCTATATGGAGTTCATGATCCAACAATGGCATACATACATCATTTTGTTGAATGTTTAAATGTTGCCTTAAATTGAGGAAATCTTGTTTAGCTCAGCCTAATTTTTTTGAGCTCGTTTGTTTAAGATTTTTTATTAGAGATAGGCAATAAAATAATTATACAATTAATAATGTCTTTTATTTTCCTCTTTGTACATATACAGTTTTGCATGTCTGTCTTATATTTTAAAATTTACATTTAAAAGTGATCGCCATTATATTTAAATTATACATTAAATGTTTTAATTTAGGCGTTACCTATATATTATATTTTATTACTAAATAGGTAAGTTAGTAAATAAGTTAGTTAGTTTAAGGAATATATGTCATAAGTATCGATATTCGATATTAACGGCAATGGCTATTTTAGTATGTACATTAATACAATATCATGTCATGATTAATAACATTTATTTATTACTTTTAAGCCCTATAGATGATTATTTAATAGAAATTCATGCAAGCGAAGCCGTCAGGAACACTAGTTTATCGACGTCATGATTAAACTGATTTGTGACAACAGTATTGCACTCACACATTTGCATTTATTTTCATGTTAAGGCGGCTCTACACATTGGGCCAGCGTGTTGGGCCAACGTGTAGAGATCTACTTGGCGGTATCAACATACCGCCAAGCAGTTCTCTATACGTTAGCCCAACACGCTGGCTCACTACCTTGGCCCAATGTGTACAGCCGCCTTCACACATTTCGTATGACATGTATGTGTGTTTGTGTATGACATGTTTGTCTTGTAAATTTATGTCTATGGGTAGAAGAAAATGGAAATTAAAAATAATAATACAAAATGCACATATGAAAATAGACGACGACTTTTATCGTAGTCAAAATCAATATCAACTTGTAGTAAGGCCCCAAAAACTCACCTCAAAACAATATGCCACAGTATCGATAGCTATGACGTGTTTTCTGGCGTAATTCTGCAGAGCTCCAGTAAGGAAGGCTTGTGGGAAGTAGAACCCCGAGATCCAAAACACTTTCGGAATGCCGTTCACTGCCCAATCGTGCATGAACGCTACACGAAGACAGAGGTCCTTGGTCCAGGCCGCTAAAAATGTTATTAAATATAACATTTTAAACTTTTAAATATCTGTACACAGGCGATATTTAACAAAAAAATATGTGAGCGGTCTTTATAAGTGCTATAGAAGACATAAGAATTATTTTAGAAATGTTGTTTGTCTGTCTGTCTGTATGTTTGTAAGCGCATCACGCAAACACAATTGAATGCGGTTTTCACAGTTGTAGTCTGGAGGTCTAACTTAAAACCTGGCTCATAGTTCATCTTGATATGCCGCCTAGAAGTCGAGTAATAAGAAAAAGATCTACTTCCAAACTTCACGCGTTTGAAGTCGTGGGCAGAAAGTTATTTATTATTTAAAAGGGTAAAGGAGCTAGTCAAATCAGCGGTCTAAAGAACTATGGCGTTATTGCCTGCATCTGACTTCACATCACTTGATCACAACACAAGGTTATTTACTAGTGATTTTCTGTATCATGGAGACACATTCCCATATTGCCTTTTCTTGAGTATAATCTTCTCTTTCACTATACCTAAAAATGAATTAATTATGTGGTGTGACTCTGAAAGATAGAATAAGGAATAGTGTAATTAGAGAGAGATGCGGCATGAAAGTGGATATAGTTACAAGAATAGAAAAGGGTATGTTGAGCTGGTTTGGACATGTAGAAAGAATGGACGAGGAAAGGCTGACTAAAAAAGTTTATAAGGCTAGTGTGAATGGAACAGTCGCAAGAGGAAAACCTAGGCGAACGTTTCTCGATCAGATCGGAGGCGTTCTGGACAAAGGCCAGGTTAAGAGCTCCTTGAACCGACGGGCGTGTATGAGGAATGTGATGAAAGTGAATGAAGCCAGAGAAGTGTGTCAGGATCGTAGCAAATGGAAATCCGTAGTCTCTGCCTACCCCTCTGGGAAACAGGCGTGAATCTATGTATGTATGTATGAATTAATCAAACTTGCCTTTGAATATCTTCGATATTTCCAGAATATTACTGATCTAAGAAAAAACATTTTCCTTTCGCGTTAAGTTGTGGTAGCCCAATAGATAAGGCACTAGATTTATAATAAAAAAAACGTGGGTTAGAATCTCACCCATTGCATTCCTAAACTCACTCCTAACTCACTCACTGCTTCTTTAATGTACACCATAGAATTACTTACTAGTCACTTTCTAGTCCAAAGATACCAATAAAAAAAGAAGCCTTTTATTTATTGGTATGTTAAAAACCTGTAAAACTCCAAAAGAGTAGGCAAGGATGTATCATACCCATCTTACCTATGATGCTTCGGTCCTACGTTAAAAGGAAACAATTTTAGGAAACATAGGTAACAGCGGTATTTTTGTGATATGTACTGGTTAATTTTGTATGTTCTTGCTGGAACCAATTGGTCCCAGCCGGGCTTCACGGTTGGGAGTGCTGGAAGAAATTGATTTTAGCCATCCTTTAGTTGATACAGCCTGATTGGATTACTTACCGAGAGGTTTCAATGATGGGTAGGCCTTGGCAGCCCACATTTCCGGCACAATGTTCTTGGAGAGGCTTCCTCCCATATTCTCAAGAGCTTCCGACATAACCACCAGGCCCTTTAAAGCTTTCAAAAGATCACTGTAAGTAGATAAAAGAAAACCAGGTAAATTGACTGCACGGGCTTTAAGTGTGTGAGTAGTTTAAGCGGTCGGTTCGATCTCCACACGGCACAAACAATAGGCCGATCAAAAAATATTTGTCCAGCGTCTTGGTGATCTTTGTCTCCGTTATTTGAATGTTTGTAAAGTTTTCCACGACACTGGAATAACAGATAGAGCGAGACGTTTGTTTTTAAAGAAAATAACAAAAACCAACAGGCCCTTGAGACTTGTACAGCTTTCAAAGTCAGATTGCCCAAAGACAATCTGGCCGAGTTGAACTAGCGAGAAATCGTGGGTTTGAATTCCACCCAACGCACTAGCCATGCTAACCATCCACTTCGAACACAAGCATTTTAGCATCACTGAGTTAGCAAGATTACTAGTAATTTGCCCTAATATGACAGTAACTACTTCTTAAAGAAATTAAAAAAATATGAACTGACGATATTCAAATGCAAACTACTAGAATTTTCGTAAATTTTTAATGTTTTTTTTTATACAACTAAGGTGGCAATCAAACATACGGCCCACCTGATGGTAAGTAGTCACCGTAGCCTATGGACACCTGCGACACCAGAGGCATCAGTTGTGCGTTGCCGACCCTTTAGGAAAGAGAAGGAGAAGGAGCGGGATGGGGGAAAGGGGGTGGTTGGGCCTTCGGCACTCTCACTCACCGAACAAAACACAACAGTAGGAATACTGCTATTTCACGTCGATGTTCTGTGAGAGGGTAGTCCTTCCCCGGTCGAGCCGGCCCATTCATACAGAAATCAGCGAGGCTCTACTACTCTTAAATGTTGATGTCAATACCGTTAGTTCAAAGTCCCATATCAAATATTATAACAAGATTTACAAGAATTTTGCATAGTTGAATTTTTTTATGTTCTTTAGTAATTTGTAACCTAAATAGCTTTTAAACTTAAAGAAATATGTTTTTAATATAACTAGTATACAAACCTACATAAATAAGATTATTTTTGTCTAAAATACATAATAATAATAATATCAGTATTAACTGTCCCGCTGTTGAGCACGGGCCTCTTCCACATGTAAGAAAGTTTGGCCATAGTCCACCACGCTGACCCACTGCGGGTTGGTAGGCATCACATAATATATAATTATCTTCGAGAACATTATTGACAACTCTCAGACATAAAGGTTTACTCACGTTTTCTTCCTTCACCGTTTTCTTTAACC
This sequence comes from Catocala sponsa, assembly GCA_963564715.1. NCBI lineage: Eukaryota > Metazoa > Arthropoda > Insecta > Lepidoptera > Erebidae > Catocala > Catocala sponsa. The sequence goes on along the minus strand of OY751346.1, from coordinate 4,695,306 downwards.
AAAGCGAGCGATAATTAACCATTTAATACGCACATAACTTGGAAAAATCAGAGATGCGCGCCTTGGGATCGAACTCGAGACCTGTCGTACTAGCTTATCGCTATATACATACATATAGACAAAAAAGGAAACGATTAAATTTGTGATAACAAAAATAAATTTAAATATATTCTTCTTCTTCTCCCTAGCCTTTATTATTCCCAAGTCACTTGGGGTCAGCTTTTTAGTCTAACCGGATTTGACTGGATATCAGTTTTTACACGGAGCGGCTGCCACCTGACCTATGCAACCCGAAGGCTAACGATACCCTAAAGCTAGACCATGAATTCAAATATATTAATGCCAACAATTAGGTATACGTAATTTAAACCAATTTAAAGGTGCCTCGGTATTCATGTTGTGCAATCCATCTTTACTTTTTCGTTAATCGTATAAAATAGCAGAGTAATATATATAATACTGCCGTCAAAAGAAATAAAGATATAACTTTCTTTTTCGTGATTGATATTTTACGTAGTTAGAATCAGTAAAACAGACACATCTGCCAGTATATTTAAATAAAAATTAAGATTTTGGCAGATGCGTCCTTTCTCCTTATGATGGCAGCATAGCTTAGCATATAAAGAAATATGTCTCACTTTAAAGAGTTTTTGATGACGACGAGCAGTTTATTGTATCTGATCGATTCCTGCATCAGCACTGTGTTCAGAGATTCCTTGTATGACACTGGGTAACTGCAAAATAACATTTCATGTTCAACAGAAAATACGTCTACCACATAAAATCTTAGGCATGTAGCGACGCCACACAGACGAAGAAGTTTCGACGACCGATAATAGATGGCGCTGTACACAATAGGCGCGTAGAATCACGCTCGCCGTACAATCATGAATCGCGCAAGTAAAGATTACACAGCTAGTAAGTATATACAACTTCCCGACATCAACAGTCGGGCCGCGGCCCGCCAGGCACGATCACCCAGCTTGGTCGGAGGATGCACCCATTGTGTTGGAGGGACATCGGACCACTTTCCTCCACAGGTACAAAACTTCGGCTCCATACAATGTGCAACCATAATGACACAGGGATTTATTGATTTGTTAAATAAATAGTTAAGGCGTGAAAGCGTAACGAATAAACTCACATTCACATTTTTAGTATTAGTAAATTACTGTTAGTATTTGGATATGAGAAAAAGAATTCATTTGATAGCCATTTGTCGGCCTCGATGGCGTAGTGGTTGGTGTAACCGACTGCCGCGCCTGAGGTCGGGGGTTCGATTCCCGCACAAGTCAAACATTTGTGTGCATGAACATGGATGTTTGTCTTGGTCTGGGTGTTTCTATGTATAATATGTATGTATTTACAAAAAAAAGTATATATGTATGTTTATCCATTGTCTAGTACCCATAGTACAAGCTCTGCTTAGTTTGGGCTAGATGGTGTTGTGTGTATGTGGTAGAATATTATTATTATTATTTGCTCTTGCGTGTAAAATAATGTACCTACAAAATCAAACATACGCAACTCCCCTATTACAGTATAGCAAAGTGTAGGTATATATAGTAATGTAGATAAATACAACTGTATAGATTATATCTACAGCTCAGCTAAAATAAAGGATAATTCTACGTACCTAAAATATACAGCTTCACAGTTGTATCCCAAAAGACTAAGGCAGAGGTCTTCGATCAAATATACCATAGATGCACAGTCTCATACAAAAACCGCGTCAATATGTGGCACCGACCAGTACTACTTACTTATAAGTGTCTGCATTTATTATGCAATCCAGGAAATAAACCGGAATAACTATTGAACGCCCACTGAGAAACATTTTGCAATAGTTTAGTTAAAACGCGTCAATGTAAAGCGTCCTAAGTGTGTTACTCGCGATACGCAAGCGTACTAAGTATATGGTACGGTCTCCACCTTAGTAGTGGTGTCGATTCGCTCTCACTTACGGGCAGCGCACGCAAGAGTGAGTGGGACAGGTGCATAATATAGCGCATACGACTGATTTATGCACAGTTTTGTTGGGGCCGTTTTTCGAGCGATGATCGTGCATCTATGGTATATAATTTGATTGATGGCAGAGGTGTATTATACTTAGGTATGATTTTAGATGTCACGTAATAAGATCGAATCTAATAACACTGAGACACAGGTTTAGACGTTGCAACTATCACACGGGCACGGGCATCAATCTAGACTTCAAATGCACACGCGTTCACTACCGTTGGGCAAATAAGTAAAAGCGACATACGTAGTAGCTATGTATTGCAGGTCTAACGGTACAGGTAGCACGTCTAGAATATCAAAGGTAGTTTTTTCAATCAGTTCTTCAATAGTCATGCCGCCGGCGCCAGACAGCTCTTCTTTAGGCTGTAGATCGCGTAGAATCGCTGTAAAAAACAACAAGAAACATATATATTGTCCCGTTTTAATCACCTGCAATAGAAAGAGTTGAATCAGACCGCAATGTACTGCTTATGTTAGCAAAAAAGTTCCTTATTTTTATCAAAATATCCATAAATGTTGTAATAGTCAGTCAATCCCGATAATGCGCAGGCAAGACCTGCGCTGGTTTTACAGTAGCTAGCGTGTGGTCAAGGGGCACCGGTACTATGCAGTGTCAATGTATAACTAGGTGTACATCTACGGACAGAGAATGCAATGGAAGTAGTAAGTGGGCGGGGCATGTGGTTACACTAATAAGTACTGCAGTACGCATCTACCCACATCTGCCTGTGTCGCGCTCTTAGTCGTAATCTGCAACACGTCAAAGTCAAATATTATTTAAAATCATTAAAATGCCTTATTGTGCAATATTAGAGTGCAAAAATCATAGCCGAAGTAAAAATCTATCTCATGTAGGTGTATCGTACGCACAAAGTTAGCAGAATCCTATCCTAATCCTAATGGTATCAATACTCTATCACTCTATCACATACACACAACACCATCTAGCCCAAACTAAGCACAGCTTGTAACGTACCGCAGGTAAAAAAAGGTCAAGTTTTTTCTAGGAAATGGGTAGCAGAGCAGAAAACAAAAGCCCATTGGAATGTATCGGCGTATTACGTTATGGGGAGTGAAAAGGAAGGAATCCGGTGTCTTCCTAAAGAGAGAAAGAGACAACCAAAATAGCAACTCAAACAGGAAACAAACATAGCCCAGCTAGCCAGTGCAATACCGTACGTCGCATACGCTCCTCGTTTTTATCTGTGTTATCTATGCCGTCGATTTGTTTTTTCTTTCTGGACTCTGTTTTGCTTGTGATATGGACTCGTTGTTTTGGTGATCCCTGCGACTTTGCTTACGTTATTTGGACTTTGAAATTCTTGACGATTTGGACACACGTGCAGTGTAGTGGAGAATTAGCAATGTCTGAATACACACCGCGAGAGTATGCCGACATGCATCTTATTTACGGCGAATGTGGATGCGTCGGAAGAGAAGCAGCCCGAGTGTATCGGGAGAGATATCCTAATCGTCGACATCCGGATCATCGTGTGTTTGCGAGAGTGCATAACGCCTATACCGAGGGGAGGATACCCGGCACGGGCGTAGGCGGCGCTAGTGAGGGACGACCAAGGGTGTACAATGATGAAGAAATATTGGAATTAGTCGAGGAAGACCCAACAACAACCGTCCTCGTTGATATACCTGTCCTCCATAGCACGGAGGACAGGTATATCAACGAGGACGGTACATCGAGTTCTACTCATCGACTCCGATCTGAACCGCTGTCCCGAGCGGTCGTCTATTCCGTTGCTCTCGCTGCGCACACGCCCAGCGCGCGGCACAACGCCCCGAGGCGCGCCACCCCCGCGCACCTCCACCGCTCCAACGGTCGCCGTCGTCCTGTACGACCGCCCGCTGCGCCCTCATCCGCCCCGAGCTCCCACACCACTCCAAAGAAAAGGTCGACGCTGCTGACCTTTTTTTTTGCTTCGGCCCGCATCGGTCTCCCGCTGCGTCAACATCCGCCCCGCACCATCGCGGCGTCATCGTGTCGCAGTGGCTCAGTAACAATAACGGTCCTTGTCAGGGCTCGGTTACCAAGTCACATCCCGGTTAATAACAGAAGTTCGTTTACGAATAGTGTTACTAGCTAGGATACGTGCTTCTATTCAAACAAACAAGTCATAAGCCCCTTCTGGGCAAAAACCAATATTCTTGGTCCCCGGTTGATACCTAACGGTGTTAACGAAGCCGGGTGAGGTGTAGCCCCGACACACCTGCCGCGCTCCCTCAGAGCAAAGCGACCTGTCGGACGGGACTGGATCATTCGGCCCTGGGGGTGGCCCCTAGTCGAACCCAGTTATCGCCTCCTCCAACCCTACCTCATTCCTAAACTCCTATTCTTGGGTGTTTCGTTTGGGTGTGCCGGCCTACCCAGGCCCATATCACCCCGGCACCCGAGCAGCTAGGAACCCTCCGCACATTAAGATTGGCGAAGGGATCACAAGCTTAGGGCTCACTATTTAAGCACACATCCTCTCAACCTATCCAGGTTGGGAGGGCACGCACCCACTCACCCCGGGGTCATCCTCCCCGGTTGTCCGCAGCTAACAATCAGCCAGCCGGCAACTGTTACTGATATTCTAGGTATGTAGAAAGAATGGACGAGGAAAGACTGACTAAGAAAGTTTATAAGGCTAGTGTGAATGGAACAGTCGCAAGAGGAAAACCTAGGCGAACGTTTCTCGACCAGATCGGAGGCGTCCTGGACAAAGGCCAGGTTAAGAGCTCCTTGAACCGACGAGCGTGTATGAGGAATGTGATGAAAGTGAATGAAGCCAGAGAAGTGTGTCAGGATCGTAGCAAATGGAAATCCGTAGTCTCTGCCTACCCCTCTGGGAAACAGGCGTGAATATATGTATGTATGTATGTATAGAGCTGCGCTTATCGCACTCTTATATTTGCGTTAACATATTAGTTAATCACCCCGGTCATCATGGCCGGGGTCCTAAGTCTAAAAGCAATTCTGTCTAACCCTAGGGCGAACTCCCTCCTCAGGGAAATTTTCGGGGATGCCATCCCGCGCATCCCCACCAAACCCGCTCCTATATCGCGTCGCCCACCGCCCGCTTCCCCGTCCCTCTCACCCTCACCCTCACCGCCGCCTACTCAACGCCCCCGCCCCAGATCTCGCAGCCCGTTGCCCCCTCGCCCCCTCAACACCCCCTCGCCCGTTGGGAGCCGCCCATCTAGTGCGATGGACACCGTTCCGCCCCCGGTGGAAGTCTCCGATGCCTCTTCTGACGAATCGGAAGTTAGTGCCCACTCCTCCTCTGCGGAGGAGCCATTCACCCTAGTAACAGGGAAGAAACGCCTCCGCAAGGCGGTCAAGTCCGTGCCTTCTAAGGCACCCAAAACCTCCCCGGTTGCTCCAGATGCGGCCCTCACCAGGCCACCCACTCCGACTCCCCCTTCCGGGGCTAAGGCTTACCCCACCCCGCCGCCACTGTTCATCCAGGATAAATCCAAATGGACAATGGTGTCCACATGGTGCAACGAGCACCACGTAAATTATAGGTCCGCTCGCTCAACACAACAGGGGATCAAGGTCCAGGAAACCTCATCCCAAGACCACAGGGTCCTGACCCGTATGCTTAAGGAGCACTCTGTCTCCTTCCATACGTACACCCTGCCAGAGGAACGTCTTCTCCGCGTGGTTATACGCGGCGTTCCTAAGGAACTCCCCGCCTCCGAGGTTAAGACCTCTCTAGCCAAGGAGAACCTCCCCGTGCACGAAGTGCACCGTATGATTCGTGGTAGGTCTCACGAACCATACGACATGGTCCTCGTCTCGCTGGACCAGTCTGCCGCAGGTAAGGAAGTATTCAAACTTACCAATGTGTGCCACCTCTCTGGCATTACTGTCGAGCCCCCGCGTAGAAACGGATTTGTCTCACAGTGCCACCGATGCCAATTGTACGGCCACTCGGCGCGTAACTGTTTCGCCCAACCGCGATGTGTGAAATGCCTAGGCGATCACGCTACCGCAGAGTGTAAGCGCCCTAAGGACAGGACGCTCTGCGAGGAACCACCCGCATGTGTCCTGTGTGGTCAGAGCGGCCACCCCGCTAATTACCGCGGTTGCCCTAAGGCTCCGCACGCCCCCAAATCAAACGCCCGGTCTCAATCGACGCGCCCTCTCCCAGCGGCGCCCCGCCCCGCTCAGTCTACTCCCCTTAGACCCCAGCGACCCTCACCCTGGAACGCACTCAACTCCCAGAGTGCATTCCCCCCTCTCCCCTCAAATCCTCAACCCCATTTCCCGTCTAAACCTGTCCGACCCACGCAACCTACTGCTTCCCGCCCTCATAACCCGGCTCCCCTCGCGCAAAATGTAGCTAGGCCCGCTAAAAATAACCCCGCGCCAAAGGTGGCTCAGTCCACCCCAAACCCGCGTCCAGCGCCGATCCCGGGATCCGGCGCTGCCCCCAATCCCCATGTGTTCGGATCAGTATTCGCTCAAGTGGGTAGGTTCGCCAGCATCGCGAGTTACGCAGAAATGCGCGCGTTATTGGACGAGATCACCACCAACCAAGGCTACACATTCGCGCTATTTCAAGTTTATGATAGGTACGCTCATATATTCTACGCACTAGAGAATTTCAGAGTCAACCCGTAATGGATAGGCACATTACAGGCAGAGTCAAACCACGATCACTCAAGTTAGGGTTCTTCAACGCTAATGGCCTCTCATCACAACGTGATGAGTTAGCCACGTTCATTAGGGACTATCACTTAGATATACTTCTCGTGCAAGAAACCTTCTTAAAGCCAGCACACAGAAACCCTAAAATTGCGAACTATGACATAGTTCGTAATGATAGGCTGAACTCGCCTCTGGGAGGCACGCTGATATACTTTAGAAGGTCCTTGCACTGCATACCTATGGACCCGCCCGCTTTGACACACATTGAAGCATCGATCTGTAGGCTGGCCATGTCGGGTCATCAACCCATCACTATAGTCTCAGCCTATCTGTCACCATGTTCCACAGAGAACAACCCTAGGAGATTACTAAAGAGTGATCTCCAAGCTCTCCTAGATTTAGGTGGAGCCGTGATTATCGCGGGCGACCTAAACGCAAAGAATGTCCGCTGGAATTGTCTTACGACCAATCCGCGTGGCACGATATTAGAGTCACTTTCAGGGCCTCTTAGTTATGACATTATAACTACACTAGAGCCGACGCATTACCCGGACAACGTGACGCACAGACCCGACATATTAGACTTGGCACTTCTGAGGAATATAAACTTGCGTTTATGTTCTGTAGAAGTGCTACATGAGTTAGTATCCGACCACCGGCCTGTTATCATAGACTTTGCGCCTAGGTTAGGTCCCCCTGATACAGGCTCTATACCCACTAGGATGATTACCGACTGGGCTCGGCTTGAGAGAGAACTCGAGTCGAACTCATCGGAAATCAATCAACAACTCTCTGGCACCTTTACAGGGCGCACAGACACGGAGGCGGCTATCGATCGCCTCACCGAACACGTTCAATCGTTAGTCAACGATTGTTCTCGGAAGGTTCCTGCGGCGGACGACCGTCGCTGGAGCCTACCTGAAGACGTACGTGACCTGTTGAGGCGTAAAAACGCCGCCACACGTGCCTACGACAGATACCCATGCGAGGCAAATCGGGTTAGAATGCGTTCCCTACAGCGTGACGTCAAATCACGCATAAAGGAAATGCGCGAATACCGATGGGACACTACATTAAGCGAGTTAGAGCCTACGCACCTCGCCTTCTGGCAGCTGTCCCGCTCCCTCACTAAAGATGTCCAGAAGTCCTCTTTACCGCCCTTAAATAGGCCCCCCCGCTTTCGATGACGACGAAAAGACAGAATGCCTAGCTGAAAGTCTTGAGCTTCAATGTACTCTTAGCGACCAACACGTCGACTTAGACCACATACTAAAGGTAGATAATGAGGTGGAGCGTAGAGCCTCTCTCCCGCTGCCACCTCAGACTGACAGATCGACTGACGATGAAACAGATGACAGCCAAACAGTGTCCTTAATCACCCCCGACGAAGTTAGGGCGGTCATTAGGGGACTTCACCCCAGAAAAGCTCCCGGCTCGGATGGAATTAGTAATAGGGTCATCAAGCTCTTCCCATATTCGTTAGTAGTCCTTCTGACTAGCATATTTAATGCCGCCGTCACATACAATATATTTCCACAGCAGTGGAAACAAGCTGTGGTCATTGGGATACCCAAGCCCGGCAAACCCAAGTCCGAGCCGTCTAGTTATAGACCAATTAGCTTACTTAAAGGATTAGGTAAAGTCTACGAGCGGCTATTGTATAGTAGGCTGAAAGCGTACGCCGAAGCATCGTCGCTCATACCCCACGAACAGTTTGGTTTTCGAACCAAACATTCGTGTGTACAACAAGAGCACCGTATAGTGGAGTACATCAGTGTGAAACTCATTCGTAATCAATTCACCGGAGTCCTCTTCTTCAACGTAGCGAAGGCTTTCGACAAAGTGTGGCACAATGGCCTGTTGTACAAGCTATTCACTATGGGTGTCCCTCCCAAGCTCGTACTCATCATACGAGACTTTCTGTCAAATAGAAGCTTTCGCTACCGCGTCGAGGGGGCCTTGTCACCACCTCAGTCTATACGCGCCGGTGTGCCCCAGGGCTCAGTGCTCTCTCCGCTGCTATACTCTCTGTACGTCGCCGACATACCGAAGCATAGGCTAGCGCAGACAGCACTTTTTGCAGACGACACAGCCATTTATTATGCAGGCCAAAACCCAGTCACAGTTAGTAGGAAGCTCCAATCCGCGGCCAACGCCTTAGGCGCTTGGTTTCGGAAATGGCGAATAGAGGTCAATCCCGAGAAGAGTCAAGCGGTGTTGTTTCACAGGAGACAATCTCGCCTGTACCCCCCGGGTGCGACCCCTCTAATAAGAATATTTGGCTCCGCTATCCCATGGGCTAGTGAAGCCAAGTATCTAGGTGTCACCCTTGACAATCGACTCTCGTTTCTACCTCACCTAAGGAAGGTTCGCAACCGGGCCGCCTTCGTGTTAGGTCGACTACATCCTCTCATAAGCAGTCGCTCGAAACTATCACTTAGACACAAAGTTCGGCTGTATACAGCATGTGTTAGACCCATAATGACCTACGCCAGTGTAGTATTCGCACACGTTAAGCCACACAGGATACATAGGCTACAAACACTACAAAATAGATTCATGCGCAAAGCTACGGGAGCACCGTGGTTCGTGCGCAACGAAGATCTACACATAGATCTAGAGCTGCCGACCATCAGGCAATTCATGAAGCAGTGTTCTCGTAGCTACTTTGACTCTGCTCAGACTCACCCCAACCCGCTAGTGGTTGCGGCGATAAGCTACACTCAATCTAGGATATCCAAAATTAGGAGACCTAGGCTCATATTAGACGAACCAGATGATAGCATCACACTCGCACAAGACAAAGCATACACGGCTCGCGAAGCCATACAAAGTCGTCCGCGGTTCCGCCCTCGCCGCAGAGGCCGGAATACGCGTCGCGCTAATGTTAATTCCGTGGATCACCTTAGATCCACGTTGCCGACAACGCCCCAAGCCGAGGTCCGTGGTAGTCCACCCTTGGGGACCAACGTTGTCTAGTTTATTTTATAACGGGTTGGGAGCCTTCTGCGCTCACCCACAGTCCGCGTAAAGTTGTAAAGGCCATCTGAGGCCAACAACTAGCACAAACAAAAAAAAAAAAAAAAAACGAGTTCTACTACGACATGAACTCTACCCTTATCATTTTCAAAGGGTACAAAGTTTGTTGCCACGAGATAGGCCATTAAGAGTTCAATTTTGCCGAGAAATGCTTCGTAGAATGAGGGAAGACCCACAATTTTACGATAAAATACTGTGGAGTGACGAATCGTCGTGTAAAAAAGATGGTTATTTTAACATGCATAACCTTCATAGCTGGCAGCTAGAAAATCCTAATTTAATACGGACAGCCAGATCCCAATATCAATTTAAGATAAATTTGTGGACGGCGATCATTGGTGGGCAAATAATTGGGCCTTTCGAGTTACCTGAAACTCTTAATGGTGAGAGGTATTTGAATTTCTTAGTAAATGACCTCCCTGAATTAATGAGAGACGTTGACCCACAACTGCGAGAAACAATGTGGCTGCAGAATGATGGCTGTCCAGCTCACTATGCTGTTATTGTACGGAATCATTTGCATGCGACATACCCAGAAAGATGGATTGGGCGGCTAGGTCCAATGTCGTGGCCACCTCGTTCACCGGATCTCAACCCCCTGGACTTCTTTTACTGGGGGTGTTTGAAAGAAAAAGTCTACAAAACTGAGATAACTTCTATCGATGACTTACGCCAAAAAATTCAGTATGCAGCTGAGGAAATAAATGCCAGCGGATTTGCACGCAGGCTGAAGCGATCTTTTATTCGGCGGTGCAGAGCATGCATCGCCGCTAATGGTGGCCACTTTGAACATTTAGTTTAAAAAATCAATGGTTTTATTAATAAATGCTTATTTGTTGATTTTAAATTGCAGTTTTTATTTTTAAAATCCATTAAAACAACTAAAAAGTTAAAATAAAACTTACTGCTAAATCTAAAACATTTCACAATACTTGTAACTTACCTTACTAATAAAAAAAATCTTACCTTAATTCAGCTCCTTTTTGTTTAAATGCCAATAACTTTCTTGTTTTTACTTCCACCACTTAGTATTGTACTATTTTAGAATCTGCATTTAGTGATCTATTTTTTTAAATAATGGGCACTGATTTTTTACAATTTTTTTACACCACACGCACCTAAAGTCACATGATTTGCTAGAGTGAGTAATGAAAATTGGAAATAAACTCATTTTTTTTATTACTTGTGAACTTGATAATAAAAAAAACATTTGGATAAGTTGGTTTATGTAATTAGCAGTAATAATAAAAAAACAGAATGAAAAAATAATAATATTTGTCGAAAATACAGCCAAATTTGTAATGCAAGGTAACGATTTTCTAAAAAAATAAAAAAAATGTTTTTTTTTTGAGACCTTTTATTTAAAATGATTAATATCCCGGTATATGTTAGCTAGGAACACGGTGTATCGACTCCTTTACGTTGGACCACTATTTACGCCACACCCTGTATAGAGGTAAAATAAGGCATTTTTAAGTTATATCACTTTTTATGCGCCGATTTACTTGCACGCGAGTGTAGTTTACTCTGAATAATTTTCATGTTATCTTGCATGTATCTTTAAATGCACATTGCCAAACTATTAACAGACCTACCAGCACTAGGCTGTGTGCATTTGTAGATACATTACCAGTTTGAAGGATATTGTTTTTAAAATAACATTATGAATTTCAATTAAATTATTTCTTTATATTAGATATTTATTTTTATATTTCTTTATTTTCTAACCTTCTACAAGGACTTCGAGAATTTTGGCGTTGGTACCTAAGTCTGGTGCTAGTTCCGACATAGAAAAAAGTGGTTCTTCGGAAGATGAACTTCATTATGCATGCGAAATGATAGGAAATCGGATCGTTGAAGATTCCGATCTAACTTCAGAACCATCATCATTGGGAGCTTCGTTTGAAAACCTGCATTTACTCTCAGACAGTGATGAAGATAATACATGCATAACAACTGTAAGTTCTTCAGTGATTGACATATATATTAATTCCAGTCATCGACTACCTGTCATTTATGATTCTGGCCCAGATTCACCACCTGTACTGGCTCCTGTTACCATTCCAATTGTGTCGGATACAATTCCACAATTTTCACCATTAGCTGGTCCAAGTCATTTAAGCATTGCATCTCCATCTTGTGCTACGCGTTCGAAGAAAAAACCTACTACTTTTGTTATCAAAAAGAAACTTATTCGCCCAAAGCAAATAGACACGAAATGGGTTTGTAATAAAACATTTGCAGGTAGAGCAGATATTGAAGACAAAACGTTTTCACCGTCAGCGTCACAGCAGAATAAGTCTACATTAGAATACTTCCAAATGTTTTTTGATGACGACCTTATAGAATTAATGGTACAGGAAACTAACTTGTATTACGTGCAAACAGGTACAACGCTTAATGTAACACGGGATGAAATTAGAGATTTCATTGCAATCCGGTTATTGACAGGCATAGTAAACATACCTGGTTACACAGACTATTGGTCGAAACAACTGCGTTACAATAAAATCGCTGACATAATGCCCTTAAAACGATTTCAGCAAATCAGGAGGTATATACACTTTGCAAATAATTTGCAGGACGATGGAGATAGATACTACAAAATAAGGCCCCTTTTAGAAAGTGTACGCCGTAATTGTCTGAAAGTTGAAGAGGAAACTCGTTTCAGCATATATGAAATGATGGTGCCTTATAAAGGCACCCGAGCTGGTTAACGTAAACAATATATAAGAAACAAACCTCGTAAATGGGGCTTCAAAATTTTTGTTCGCGCTGGAGTATCCGGTATTGTACACGACTTTTTAGTATATGGTGGTGAGGATACTTTCCGCTATCACGTGTTTAGCGAAGAAGAAAATAGTATGGGATTGGGCGCAAAAGATGTACTGGCTTTGGCCCAGACAATTAAACAAAAATCCTGTTCAGTGCTGTACTTCGTCAATTTTTTCACTTCAGTAGAATTGCTGGAACATTTGAGAAATGTTTATGGTATCTTTGCTCTAGGGACTATCAGACAAGACAGACTTCGAGGGGCTGCAGCCAAACTACCGACTGATAAAAACCTAAAGAAAAGAGGTCGTGGATCTTTTGCCCAAGTCGTTTCTAATGAATGTAAAATAGCGGTAGTCAAATGGTTTGACAACAAGTGTGTCACTATGGCCAGTACTTATACTGACTCGCAGCCGGTGCACCAGGTGTTACGATACTGTAAAAACACAAAAAGCAGAACACCTGTTACATGTCCCAACATCGTAAAAGAATACAACTGTTGTATGGGAGGTGTAGACCTTGCAGATATGCTTGTAGCTCTTTATCGGACTGAAATACGAGCACATCGTTGGTATATACCTTTATACTCACAGGTTCTTGACATATGTGTCAATAATGCGTGGCTCATTTATCGTCGTGAAACCAAAGACGCAAAGCGAATGAATCTAAAAGACTTTCGATGTGCCATAAGTAATGATCCCATCACCTTTCAAAGACGTGTCTACACCCAGCGGGATCCCCTATCTGAGAGACTTATGAATGATGCAGAGAATTAGATCTGGATATGTTCTACTGAATTATGCTGAAAACAGAATTTGTTCCGTATAATAAACGGAAATATAAACTTTTCTAAACGACCTCCAGCCAGCGGGATACTTACTAAAATTAAGTTTGGGGAGGTATAAATTGGTACTAACTTTTAGTTCTGTATTTATTCTGTTTAGCAAAACAAAAAACATACTTCTAACGTCCTTACTTCAGCCACTATCAAGCGGAAATGAAACCTCCAGTCAGCGGACTTTTTCTCTCAGCGACATTTTCTTGTAACTTTTGCACTAGTTTGATAACATTTAAATTATTTACGACTATAATTTTAATTAAATTACCTTTTCGTACATCTAGTATAAAAATTAAAAGTATAGAATTTGAAAGCTAGTAAGTGGGTAGAATACAAAATAATCTACATACAAAGGTACAAATTAAAGTTGTTTGGGTGTAGGGTAGTTTATTAGCAATACAAATCTCGGTTAGTGATATTGTGTGAATCACAATTGCGTAAAGAATATTTGCATTTCCTATATTGATAAGAATATAGAATTGTACGGTTTTAAATATAATATAAATGTGCATTAATTAAACTTATTGCACATTCAATAAGTAAAAATTAGTTCGTGTGATGCTAATTAAAGTGATGTGATGACAATGTCGGGGAGAAAAACTTTAGTAAGCCTACAGGAACAACAAATTATCTTGCAAAGATACCACCACTATTTTGAAGATGCAGGTAGGTTATACAAATGCTGTTTATTTTTAATATAAAAAAAATTATATTGATTTTTGTTCACACTCGAAATTCATGGTAGGCTAGAACTGTACTGTACATGCTTTGTCGATGGGAGGAATTTGCATGCCCCTCACGCTGATCGGGTTCGATTCCCAGATATTATGTTATCTACTTATACGTATAGGCTGGCTTTTTATTTTCTTGATATTCGTTTTAGTGTTAAGTTTACAGTGTTGTTCCTCAGTTTTTAATTGTTGTTCCTATCCAGTTGCAATTATCGTCCAGATTATAATATTTGCTGTAGTATATTGGTGTAAATATAAACGTAATTCTCTTACAGACCATTTACCAACTCCAAAGGATAATGTTTATGCTATAATATCACAAGAGTTGAACAGAAAAATGTCTCCAAAAGCATTGTATGTCTATAAGACGAAATTATACTTTTTTTTTCTTGACGAAACATGAAACAAACATATATATAGATATAGATAAGAAAACTGAATTTAGTAGTTCTTCGGATACAGAGGATTCTTGATTGTGATACGATGTTTAAGCAATACGACTTTTTAATAGACTGCCATAAATGGAAAGAAATCGAACCACAATTTTTCTACACACAAAGAAATCTGTCCAACAAACCAAACTTAATATTCACAAAGAAACTTAAATTACCTAAGCACAAGTGGAGCTACATTCTTTCATTAGAAATATGGAAGCAGACAAAATTACCTTGCACGTGATGCATGAAATCACATTTCTGTTACAAAGACGGTGAAGTAGTATGTATTGGATATTGTAATCAGTGTTCAGCTGATTTAAAAGTGTGTATTACTCCCAAGGCCAACACAGATGCTTTTCTTGATGTCCACTGCACTATTAAATTTAAAAAAAATAATATAAAACATAATCCAAAAGCAAAATTGCGAATGACAACATATCAGCGAAGAGAAATTGCAGAAAGACTTAAATATAAATCTGCTATTGTAGTAAGAAATGAATTAGCTGAAGAACTTTTACCCGTTCAAAATTCTAACAGTACGATCTCACAAACCACCTCGATTCTACCTGCAGCCGAGCCTCCATATCTTCCAAAGCTCGAACAATTACACCACATTAAAAATGAAAGTAAGAAAGAAGACGTGCTTCATAATAACCCTTTATTAAGTTTGTGCAAAATGACAACAATGCCACCTTTTTCTACTTTAATTCAACAAGTTTCGGCTCGACCGTTTTATTTATATTACTGGTCGCCACAACAAATTGAATATTATAAAAACTGTTTAAAGAGTCAAACGCATATTTGCGTTTGTATTGATGCAACCGGCTCAATATGCAAAAATATTGCTAAAGGTGACAAAAGTGATGATATTTACTTAGGGCCAAGTAATTCTAAACACATATTACTATATTGTAGTGTGTATGCCACTTTATAATATTGTATCTTATATAAAACCTTGTTTTATTACAATATATAGACAGTATTATCTCAACATCCGATGTTTGATTACTTCTCCTAGACCCCACCTTACATGGCGACCCTGCCAAAGTTCGGTGCTAGTGGAAAAATTTCGGTCCGCGATTGTTGTGCATTCCGGTGTCCATATACGTATTAGGGGCAAGACTTAGTCGTCAATATGTGCTGTACAATTATTAGTCACAAGATCTCGTTTGGAAGTGTTACAAAGAGTATCGTAATATTGACGGAGGAAAAAGATGGGTGCTACTAAATCGAAGGAAGAGGTCATCATAGCCCAAACCTCGTCCGGAGGTAACAATCAGGCGTCTGTAGAGGAGATTAGAACCCACATTGGAACCACTAACATAATCCTGCTTGTCATGCTCACTGTGATGGTCTTGGGCATGCTGTATGCGGTGTACAAGGTATATAAGAAATGTCATCTTCAGTGGATTGACCAACAATCCCACCACCATACTCTTCGGCGTTCGTTTCTGCGTGCGTTGCCAAAGTCTACCAGAGCGGGTGAAGAAGTGTAAAACGGTACGAAAGTAAACAAAACGCGCAGTGTAAAAATACAAGTGATGCTCAAAGTTCGAAATGAATGTGCGTGTCGGTGTCAAAGAAAAAATCGGGTTTGGTAAATGAGTGCGAGTGTTACGTCGTTTCGTGTGCAGTAATCGAATATGTGCGTAAATACGGCAGTGTGCAAAGGACTACAAAATATGGTAAAGTGTTGAAAATTACGGCAGTAAATAGGTATACAACATGTATTTATTAGCGGTACACTACAGTTTTCTTTATGTTAAGTTATGGCATCTAAACTAGAGGTATTATGTAACGGTATTAAAGAGATAAGAATATATTTGATAAAGATTGGCCCTAATCGTCGCACTGAAAGCATATTAAATAAAAAGTTGAAGGAAGCAAATGAGATTTATATTAACTATAACAATTATGTACCTCAAGTTCTAGATGACATTAAGAAGGGTAAGATAGCAAGTAAGGACTCTGAATTAATTTATGAGTATATTGAGAAATTTCAAAAGCTATACGCTGACGTGACTGAATTGTGTAAGTCCTCTGAAAAGGAAAATATTGTAACGATGGCTACCTTTGATATCAAAGTTGCATTAAAATTGCTGCCACTCATGACTGATGAGGAGGCCAATACTAGACAGTTAATAGACAGTATCGAATATTATAGCTCTCTTATTTCAGCACCTGAATGTAAACAACGTTTAGTTAATTTCGTCTTAAAGAGTAGATTATCTCAGGCCGCGAAACTACAGTTATCGTCTAGTTATTCGAGTATAGACGAGCTAGTATGTGATATGAAAAATATACTATTACCCCAAAAATCGGCAACTGCAATCCAATCTAAATTAACTTCTATGAGGCAAAACGATTTAGCCATTCAAGACTATGGGAAACAAATAACTGAACTGTTTGTAAATCTCACGGTATCGCAGACCAAGGGCAATGTCGAGAGTTACAAGCTTTTAAAACCTATAAATGAACAATACGCGATTAAAAAATTCGCCGCTGGTTTGCGAAACCGCAGATTAAGCACTATAATAGCTTCTCGTAATTTTAGCTCCCTTAAGGACGCGATACAGGAGGCCCAAGATGAGGAGGTAACTTCGTCTACAAGTTCCGGCGAGATTTTCAGTATGTATAATAATAATAATAGAGGGTCAAAGGGTTTCAGAAGGCATTTTGCGAGAGATCAACGAGGATACGTGACTCAAGGGTTCTCCCAACATAGGCCCGCGCGCGGAGGTGCCGTCTACAGCGGGCGGCGCGGCGCGCCTAGAGGACAGCAGCAGCAGCAGCAGCAAGGGTCTTCACGTGGCCGACCATACAGAGGTAGGTCTCATTATTATAATAGCAACAGAAATCAAAGGATGAGCAACAACAATGTTAACGTTATGTCGCAATCGGAAGTTAAACCGGAAGTTTCGGAATCTACTAATATTGAGAATAAGTTTTTTCGGGACTAAAATTTTGTCATGTAATAGTAATTGTTATATTAATTTATCTATAAATAATCATTCGTATAATTGGCTACTTGACACGGGTGCATCGATCTCGGCCATAAAGTATAAACATATTCTAGAACATCAGATATCGTATGTCAATGAAAACATTTCTATAACAGGTATAGGAGGCAAGATTACAACTTTAGGTTATTGTTATTTAAATTTAAATGTAAATGGGCATCAATTGAGACATAAGTTTTATATATTTGAGTTCTTACCGATTAAGGCGGATGGCATCATCGGTCAAGACTTTCTGACTAATTACAAGGCGTTATTGAACTTTAATGAGAACATAATAACATTGTGTACATTTAATAATATAATTGAGTTACCAATTTATACATGTAGCAGCAAGCGATTAGAAATACCACCGCGATGTGAATCTATCCACTACATAGCGACAGATATTACGGACGAATGTATAGTTTGCGCATCAGATATCAGCGATGGTATATACTTAGCGAGTACGTTAGTCAGGCCGATATGTGGTAGAATACCTATAAAAATTTTAAATACTACTGAAAATCATTTTACGCTTGATGATATTAAGCCGGTTATTCATTTTGCTGGCGATTATCATACGTGTACTTTTACAAAGTGTCAGTCGAATGCTGATCGCGTTAAGAGGTTGTTTTCGTCATTGCAGTTGAATCATCTAAATTCTGAGGAACAAATTGCGGTAGAGAATTTATGCGTGAAATATAGTGACGTATTTTATTTACAAGGCGATCAATTGACCACGACCGACATTTATAAACATACGATAAACGTAAAGCCAAATGTATCCCCTATATTCACTAAGCCTTATAGGTTACCTCATGTTCAAAAGAAAGAAATTGATAGGCAGATTCAGAAAATGTTACAAGAAGGAATTATAGAGAAGTGTACGAGCGAATGGAGTAGTCCCGTGTTATTAGTTCCGAAAAAAGTAGATTCGAGCGGTGAGAAAAAATGGAGATTAGTCATAGATTATAGGAAATTAAACAATTGCATTGAGAACGATAAATTCCCTCTCCCAAATATAACTGAAATACTAGATTCCTTGTCAGGGTGTATTTATTTTAGCCATTTAGATCTCTATCAAGGTTTTCATAATGTGGAGTTAGATAAAAGTAGTAGAAAATATACCGGGTTTTGTTCAGGACAGTATCAATTAACTAGAATGCCTATGGGGTTGAAAACTAGCCCTTCTTCATTTTCTCGCATGATGACGATGGCTATGGCAGGCCTTACATATGAGAAGTGTTTAGTCTATCAAGACGATTTAATCGTATATGCACGAAATATGGAGGAAAAGGTAAGAAATCTACAGGATGTTTTCGAGAGATTACGAAAGGTCAATTTAAAACTTAACCCTTTAAAGTGCGAATTTTTTAAGAAGGAAATGCTTTATCTCGGTCATGTTGTTTCTAGTAATGGCGTATTACCTGATCCAGGCAAAGTTGAAATTGTCAAAAATTATCCTTGTCCGAAGTCCGTTGATGAGGTCAAGCGATTTACAGCCTTTGTGAACTATTACAGAAAATTTATCCCAAATTTTGCTGAGAAAGCTTACCCGTTAAATAAACTATGTAGGAAAAATACACCATTCATTTGGGACCAGGAATGTCAAAAAGCGTTTGAAATATTAAAAGACTGTCTCATTGCTTCGCCGATACTTCAGTATCCCGATTTTTCTGAAACTAATCAGTTTATAGTGCAAACGGATGCTTCAGGATATGGGATTGGCGCTATCTTGAGTAATCAAAATAATAAACCTGTAGCATATGCAAGTAGGAGTTTAAATAGTGCAGAACGACGTTACCCAACTATCGAGAAGGAGTTGTTAGCTATAGTGTGGGCCGTAAAGTATTTTCGCCCATACCTTTACGGTCGTAAATTCAAAATTCTCACGGATCATCGCCCCTTAGTTTATTTATTTAATATGCGCGATCCGTCGAGCCGTCTCATGAAATTTAGATTAATATTACAAGAATACGATTTTACAGTGGAATTTGTAAGGGGTTCAGATAACGCAGCTGCAGATGCCTTGTCTCGAATTTCCTTTACGTCAGAAGACTTAAAAAGTATGAGTGAATGTCATATAAACGTACTTACTAGGGCGCAGAAGAGAAAATTACAGGAGTCTCCAAGCGATGTAACTTCGAATCACAGTTGGCCTGATCAACCGAATGTGATTGGAAGTTATATCAAACCGAAAGAGGTTATAGAGCTTAGGTTTATTGAGAAAAAGGAATTAGACTATTTAAGAAGGAAAAATTATATTACTATCGAGAAAAACGCGTTTTGCTATATAGCGAGTAAGTTGTCAATTTTTATTAATCCTAATTTCCAATCGCAATTGACGCGAGCCGCATTTGTGAGGGAATTAGATATATGTATTTTGTAAAGAAATAAATGTCAACGAAATATACATTATAAAGAATAAGAATAATAAAATATTTATCGATAAATTATTAAATGAACTAAAATCGTCAGGAAATAGGTGCACCTTGCGAATTTACATATTGAATGAGGTACGACGAATAGACGATAAAGACGATAGAAAAGTTATCCTGAACGACTTCCATCTCTTGCCCACAAGTGGCCACGCGGGCATGAGAAGGATGTTCAACAATATCAAAAAATATTTTTTCTGGCCAGGGCTAGACAGAGATATACGCGAATATGTTAGGAAGTGTGAAAAATGTCAAAAGCAAAAACACGCCATAAGCGTTAAGGAACCGATGGTTATTACTACTACGTCTACAACGGCTTTCGAGAAAGTATTTTTAGACCTAGTAGGTCCCCTAGATAGAGATTATCATAACTACTCGTATATTCTTACCTTACAATGCGAGTTAACTAAATATATTGTGGCCCATCCTTTAATTTCAAAAACGGCAGAGGAGGTTGCTCAAGCTTTAGTCAACAGTTTTATTCTACGCTATGGATTACCACGAGAAATAGCGACAGACAGAGGTGCTGAGTTCATGTCTTCAGTGTTTCAACAGGTTTGTACACTTTTAAATATCAAACATTTAAGTTCCACAGCATATCACCACCAGAGTATTGGCGCATTAGAAAATTCCCACAAAAATTTAAATTCATTTTTACGAATTCAAACAGATAACCACCCAGAAGCATGGAGCCAGTGGCTTCCATTCTGGTGTTTTTCATACAACACGTCTGTCCATTCAGAAACTAAATTCAATCCCTACGAACTAGTCTTTGGAAAAATCTGTTCGCTTCCTAGTTATCTTAATAACAACATAGTAGAGCCTTTGTACAATCACGAGAGTTATCCATGTGAATTAAAATACAGATTGCAGCTGTCTCAAAAAGAGGCAAGAGAAAATTTAATCAAAAGTAAATTGTTAAGAAAATGTGTCTATGACAAATGTATTAATCCTATAGTGTATAAGCCAGATGACTTAATTTTAGTAAAAAATGAGAACGGTAGTAAAATGGATAGTATTTATTCAGGCCCTTATAAAGTTATCAAGGATATGTCGCCGAATGTGCAGATTAATAAAAATGGTAAATTAAATATTATTCATAAAAATCGCATCGTTGCTTATGCGCAGAATGGTGCTAGCGTACCATTGTCGCAGATGTTATCTGAGTCGCAAACAGCTGACACTATATCTCAGTGGCTGTCGCAATGGAAAGACTCAATGGCTTCGCCAAATGAAGCCATCATAGACGATTCAGCGGCACTTATTAGCGCCACAATAAAAGCGTTCACCGGTTTCGACTCCACCAAATCATATACAGACCACTGCTTCAAGATTTTAGAAAAATAATCATCCATTGTACCATCTTGTTTTGTGCGACTGGATACGTCTCACTTCTTGAGAACACTTTGGAGACTTGCTTGTTTTGATAAAATTGACTATCATATTAAATATTTTTATGTAGGATGCTTAACATTGATTAAAAAATGTCAAGATTACGAAACTATAAAGTTGATTGCACTTGACATGGTAATAGTATCACTGTATAAAAATGATATATGCACTCAAAATGTAACAGAAACCATTTGTAATCTGTCCAAAAGTCGTTTATATGACTTCCTAAGCAAATATAAAAATTTGCCAGAGGAACCTATCGTGTTACCTAATATCACTGATCTTACAATTGGTGGCATCCATTACAGAAACATATTTGTCGAAACTAACAATAGTAGTTCTAAAACAGGTTACGAACCAATAGCTTGGCTTACAAAATTCATTGACAGACAAAATTTGATGTTAACACTGATTGACGTCGATGGTGATCGAATTAATTCACTATATTTGCCTGATATTTGTACTGTTATAATACGAATTTTGTCCAGGTTACCATTATTTTCAAATGTTATGTGCCCAATATTTCATAACACAAACTATTCTCCAAGTAGCAGCAATGTAGAAAGTCATTTTAAGACTTTGAAAACCCTAGTACTAAAAAATGAAAGTAATCTGAGAGTCGATAATTTCTTAGGAAACATCATGATTATTTACAGGGAGAAATGAACATGGCCATAAATAATCAAAAAGTTGAATTTTTAAATAGCCACAGGGTAAAACTACGCCCTAAAAAGAGTATTGCACTGCGGTCTAAAAGGAGTATAAAAAAGAAAACAGATGATTTTCTCGAAGAGTCAGTTTTTTCAGACAAGCTTTTAAAATCCACCGAAATTACCGAAAATTGGAGAGGTTTAACAAAAAAACGAAAACTGAAATCAAAAGATAGTAATTTAACAAAAAGAACCAAGATATCTGTCTTACAAAATGGTAGTTTGAACCAAAATATTCAAGTAGTAAACACTTGCGCCTTTGACTCAGTTGCGCAATGTTTTGCCGTAGCATATCACGAATCAGTGTTTGTCATGAATTCTGTTGAAAATAATACAGACAGTTTTTCGAAGCTTGTTGAATCTATGGTCAAAAGTGTTAATATGTACGATATTTACGCCAATAGGTCACTTGTTCTAGAAACGCGTTTTCCAATTAATAACAACTTAATGAACTGTCACTGTAATGTTACATTTATTTACGAAAAAATTCTCATTGACAGTTTTCCTAGTGCAAAATTTCAGAGTACGTGCAGTTTTGTGAGTTGCAGTAACAAACACATTAAGCGTAATATTGCTATTTTATCACTTGATTTTAACATCATAAAAATGAAAGGTATTGCTTTTCTAAATGAATCTGCACTAAACGGAATTACTGAAAAAGATTCACCCTGTCGTCGTAATAATTGTGAAGGCACACGAAATAACTCGTACGAGTTATTAGACATAATAACTTTCGAAGTTATAGGTATACGCAAAATTTCATTAACAGAGGCACCCATAACTTTGTTGTTAAACAACAAAACATATCGATTACTTTCGGTTATTGAGTATTGTCCTGCCGCTATACCTAGCGGAATTGGACACTACAAATCACACTGTTTAAGAAAAGGTACTTGGCATTGTTATGATGACCTAGTCGGTAAAGCAACGAAGAGTAAAGGTAAAATTTTGCCCCATGTTGTAATGTATATGATTCAATAATTTTTATAAATTGTAAATTAATTAAAGTTTTAAAACTATTAATATTTTATTTAACCTACTTATTGCTCTGTTCACTTCTGTCTACAGTTATATAGGGTAATTCCGGGGGAGATGGCCTTACGGGAGAGATGGCCAATAGAAAAAAATCCCACTTATAATAGATAGATGTCACTATTAGCAATTTAGTACGCGTCGTGTCGCGGCCGACGACAAGTGTCTGCGAGATTTTTTGGAAAAGAAATATAAAAAAGTAAGTAAATTCCACTTTGTTTGTTTATTAAACGTCCGTTACAAAGTCAGGGTTCATCATAGTATGTGGTCACAAAAAGATTTTTTAAGATTTTGTTGTTTTTGCACTTTTATTGAGGAGTAATTGAGTTTTAAAGTATTCTAACCTAAAAATGAATTATAAAAATGGCGTGCTTCTTTTTTTAATTCATATGGCCATCTCTCCCGGACAAATGGGACAGATGGCCTTATTTTTTTCGGGAGAGATGGCCATAAAATGTTTAGTGTACAAAAAATACATTAATTATTATTTTTTTTTACAGATGCCTAATAAATACGTGAGGAAGGTAGTAGCTTGCCGAGGTACCTGGGATGAAGAAGACTTAAAAAAAGCCATGATTGAGGTACAAAATAGTACAATGTCAGTATACAGAGCCTCTATTGCATACAATATCCCGAGAAAAACGTTAGAAAGGAGGCTTAAACTGAATAATTATACTAAGGGACCAATGGGTCCATCTTCTACGTTTGGCGTTGACAACGAAAAGAGGCTCTGTAAACACATAAAAGAAATGCAGTCTAAAGGGTTTCCATTGACAATTGATGACTTAAGAGGAATTGCGTTCAAGTTTGCAGAGCAATTGGAAATAAAACATCGATTTAATATGTTACATGAGAAGGCAGGCTATGATTGGATACAACTATTTTTAAATAGAAATCCTGATATTTCCTTAAGAAAGTCAGAAGGAGTATCTTATGCTAGAAGTCAAGGAATGAATAGATCAGAAGTAAGTGCTTATTTTGAGATGTTAGAGAAAATACTCAGTGAAAATGATTTGCTTGAAAAACCAGCCAATTTATTTAATATGGATGAGACTGGCTTACAACTAAACAATCGTCCAGGACATGTTTTAGCTGAAAAGGGCTCTAAAGCTGTAGCAATGTCCACCTCTACAGAGAAAGGAGAAACTATAACTGTCATAGGGTGTTGTAATGCCGAAGGAAACTTTTTGCCTCCAGCATGCATTATGAAAGGACAAAGAAAAAAACCAGAATTTGAAGATGGCTTGCCTCCGGGTTCACAGATTTTTATGTCACAAAAATCTGCCTATATAACGTCAGATATCTTTTTGGAATGGATGAGAACTCATTTTGTGCCTAGGAAACCAGCTGGCAAAGTGCTTCTTTTGCTTGATGGACATTCAACACATTGCAATTCTGTAAAGATGCTTGAGTTTGCAAATGAGAATGACATCCTCCTGCTGTCGATGCCAAGTCACACATCACACTATCTACAGCCGCTAGATGTTTCTGTTTTTAAATCTCTCAAAACTTATTTCTATGAATCGTGTAGATTGTGGATAAAACAGCACCCGGGACGTCGTTTAACAAGACATCAGTTTGGTTCTTTGCTAAATCAAGCTTGGGGTAAATCAGCCACTAGTGAAAATGCAACATCAGGATTTAGAGCCACTGGAGTTTTCCCATTAAATCCAGGATCCATACCCGAGTACGCCTTTGGAGGAAACATCGAAGCACCAGTTGAAAGCCACCACAAAGAACATACAGGGACGATACAATCAACTGGCCCAAGTACTTCTAAAATTCAAACGTTATGTAACAAACCTACACCAACTAGAGTGCTGCACGAAGTATCACCACTGCCGCAAAAACTTAACGAAGTCTGTAAACGTGCCAAACAAGTAAGCATTCTATTGACATCTCAAGATCATATTGAAAAGCGAAAAACAAAGGAAAAGAAAAGATAGAAAAAGAAAACAAATCTAGGAGACCAAAGATGATAAAACAAGAAATAAAGACTGATAAACTTAAGGAAAAGAAGACTGTTAGGAAACGTAAAGCTATTCGTAGGATCTCAGACAGTAGTTGTGAAGAAATTTCTATGGCCCTCTGCGATACATCTGAAAGTGAGAATGAAGATAAAGAAGAAGACAACTGCAGGGGCTGTGGTGAAAACTATTACAAGACAAAACTTGTCGAAGACTGGCTGCAGTGCAATACTTGTCTGCTGTGGACGCATGAAAATTGTACGCCGTATGAAGAAATGTGCTCCAACTGCGGTAATAAGAAGAAATATGAGTCAATAGGTGGTAAAGGCAAGGGAAGAGGGAAAAAAAGCACTGGCCAACTCTCCCCGACATCTATGGCCATCACACCCGGACACTCTGGGAGAGATGGCCAATGATATGTTTTTGTTTTTTATTATGTATGACTACTTTCGTTGATTAAAAGGCTGATTATTGTTAAGATTTGTAAAGAGATATAATTAAAGTTTAGTTTGTGATTAAAATGTTTTTTTAATTCATCATAATTTTTCGACAAGAAGCCCTTGAAGTTAGTAGGGCCATCTCCCCCGGACTTACCCTATTTTTAAAATAAAATGGGTTCGGTGACACATAATATCACCCATAGAATTATGGCAATATAATTAACTACCTAGCTTTTTCCAGCGGCTTCCAACGCCTAATTGTAGCCTATGTGTTATTCTGATGTATAGGCAATATATTATAATATATTACTGTAATTTCATCGAAACTATACTTTTAATTTTTATACTAGATGTACGAAAAGGTAATTTAATTAAAATTATAGTCGTAAATAATTTAAATGTTATCAAACTAGTGCAAAAGTTACAAGAAAATGTCGCTGAGAGAAAAAGTCCGCTGACTGGAGGTTTCATTTCCGCTTGATTGTGGCTGAAGTAAGGACGTTAGAAGTATGTTTTTTGTTTTGCTAAACAGAATAAATACAGAACTAAAAGTTATTACCAATTTATACCTCCCCAAACTTAATTTTAGTAAATATCCCGCTGGCTGGAGGTCGTTTAGAAAAGTTTATATTTCCGTTTATTATACGGAACAAATTCTGTTTTCAGCATAATTCAGTAGAACATATCCAGATCTAATTCTCTGCATCATTCATAAGTCCCTCAGATAGGGGATCCCGCTGGGTGTAGACACGTCTTTCAAAGAACTAAGAAGTTTTCTAATACGTCCAGAGGTTCGAAATTTGTTACACCGCAGACGTCTGACTACGGGCGATATGGCCAATTTGGACACTTGCCATCGTTTACAAACAAAGGCACATGCAAAAATTGCATAAAAAGTCCGACTAAATTTATATGTGTAAAATGCAACGTGCGACTTTGTTTGGTAGAAGGTCGTAATTGTTTTTATGATTATCATACAAAGTCAACTTAATTATATTACTAAAGTATTTTTATGTGATTTATGTCAACGTTTTGTTTGATCTGATAAATTAAATTTCATTGTTGACATGTCTGATTACTGATCTCTCATTATTAATAGTATTTTGTGTGTTTACTACTTTTATAGTACTTAACCTCCTGAGTACTGAAGTTCTATATTTAGAACAACCAAAAAAATTAAATATTTTTCCGAAGTGTATCGATTTAGCATAAAATTTTTTACGTGAAACGAAACGTTGTCATTTTAAGTTCATTTTAAAAAAGTGTCTCCCTAATCTGTCACTTCTGTCAAACTGATCATGGCGTCGCAACAACGACAGCGGCGTGCGTCGGGTCGACGGGGTAAGTAAATCCATTTCAATCATATTTTTTTATGCATACTGTTAGTTTTTTGGAGTTTGTACAGGCTAACTAATGTGCGTACAGTCAATCTGGGTAACTTTGATTCGTTCGGGTAACATTGACAGGGGGACCATGAACTAGTTTAGATTTTTTTTCGTATGATACCAACACAATTTATGTATACTCATTTTAGATTTGCATTTTTAAACTAGCTTCGTAAACGCACCTTTAAAAAAAAGCTGTCAAACAGAGTTGTAATGTCAAAACTTTTTTCTGAATTTAGCGCGCGAGTTTGACTTTGTTATAGAGTGAATAACTTTTTGGATATTCTGTGATTTTGGTTGCCAACAAGGTAAGTGAGATGTGATATAGAGCCATTTGTAATTGAATTATTCTATTCTCATCTAACATTTGCATAATAATACGTCTAATTTTCTAATTTCACGCTTTTAAGTGAACATACGTATTTTGAACAATATCTGGGTAACTTTGACACTGGCAAAGTTACCCCTACCATTTGTAACCTATTAATTTTTATGCAGGGTAACTTTGACACAGTATTTTATAAGTATTTCTTTGCACATATTTTGGCTTTCCGCGATTAACGTATTTAGACAGTAAAGGTAACCTAATAAGTACAGGTATTTATTTATATATTATTTTTTAGTTACAAGTCGCGATGCCCAGAAAGAAGCTGACTTCAGAACCTGGTACCCGAAAGTATGGTGTAAGATCTAACTACCCGCCAGAAAAGTTACAAGAGTGTCTTGAAAAAGTGAAATCAGGAGAACTAAGTGCGTATGGTGCTAGTAAATATTTTCAAATACCTATTAATACAATCAAAAACAAAATTAAAAATAAACACATTGAGAAGGTTGGTAGGCCCACAGCTTTAACTACGGAAGAAGAAATTATCATCAAAGAGCATGTCAAGGCATTGGCGGATAGTGGCATCCCAGTAGGACTCGATGATGTTACTCTTATAATTCAACGTTACTTGAACTCCATCAACAGAAAAGTCAAGGTTTTTACTAACAATCGACCTGGATGGGAATGGGGCCAGCTGTTCCTTGGTAGACACCCAGATCTCAAGCTTATATTTGGCCGTAACATTAGTCGTAGTAGGGCTCAGGTTGATGAAGCAAAGATTAACCAATTTTTCGACAATCTAGAAGTCGAATTGCAGGATATTCTTCCTGAAAATGTATACAACTTCGATGAAACTGGCTTCCACGATGACCCAAAAAAGAAAAAAGTGCTTTTCAGACGCAAATGTCGCAATCCAGAAGTTATTCGTAACTCCACGAAATCGTGCTATACGACTGTATTTTGTGGGAATGCTGCTGGTGAAATGATCCCTCCATACTTTATTTTCAAAGCCAAAAACACGTGGTCAGATTGGCTTATTGGAGCACCACCTGGATCACGCATGACTGTCACTAACAGCGGTTGGATAGATCTAGAAAGTTTCGAAGACTGGTTTAGCACACATTTTCTCCCCATAGCATTAAAGAGGGCAAGAAAGTTCTCCTCTGCGATAACTTAAGTTCTCACATTTCTGTTAAGACATTAAAGTTATGCAAAGACAACGACATTAAATTTATTTGTTTAGTACCGAACTCTACACATATTCTCCAGCCCCTTGATGTGGGTTATTTCAGTGCTTTAAAATCTTCTTGGAGATCTGTACTTTTGGATTGGCGACAAACGACGAGGGGTAAAAAAGCTGTTGCGCTTCCTAAAAATTGTTTTGCTGCGCTCTTGAAGAGAACTCTAGAACTGAATGCTAAGCATTCTTCCAGTAATATCGTGGCAGGATTTAAAGCAGCTGGTATTTATCCCTCAAATCGCCAAGAGGCGTTAAATCGTCTTGCTGAATACGCAAAAACTCCAATTAATGTAACTAATGCCAAAGAAGCTTTAGGAGAAAGTTTTAAAAGCTATCTGAATGAAATACGTAGTACTGATTTAGGCATCCAGAACCAGAGAAAATTCCAAATGCCAGTTAGCGCTGGTAAGAGTGTTTCAGTAGAAGAAGTTGAAGCATATTATAAGAATAAAAGTAAAGCCAATGTGACGCAACCAAAGGTTTCAGCTAAAAGAGGCCGTCCACAAGGTTCCAGGAACAAAAAGAAACTAAAGATTCAGCACAAAGAAAACGAGAATAAAGAAGAAGAAAATATTACCTCGGCACCATCGACATCAAAATTGCTAGGTGAGTTGCCGCCAGAAAGCGACGAAATAGAAACAGAAATAGCAGAGGAAGTCGTGATCGAAGAATTTGTCGTTATAGACGGAATTTTGCAACATGAACCAATAGAAGAAACTGTGCTCGTATCTGAACCTTCCACTTCGAAATATGCTGCGTTCTCACCTGGAACTACAATAATATTTAAAACAGAAGGCTCTTTGTTTCCAGGTAAAGTGATAAGTACAACATATCCATATTATATGGTTGTTGTCATGAGTAAGTCGGTAGAAGGTGGTTGGAGATGGCCGGATAAAAGGGAAATTATTAAAATTAAATATGATGATGTGGTATCTACAGTGGACAGCAGTAAAATTAGGATAATAAAGCCCGGGTTCTACATAATTGATGACAATTTGCTCTATATGGAGTGGGGTGAATAGACATGTTATGCTCAAGTGTTTAAATTTTTTCGTTTGTTTTAATTATTTTCGCTTATTTTCTATTTAATTTGCCTAAAAGTGTTCTCTTACACTTATTTTAAAGGGCTTTTTTATGGTGATTAAAAATATGTATAACAAGGCCAAATGTCATAGACTGATTCTTCATTATTTTTTAAAATATAAGACAAAACTGCGAATTTATGGTTTTATTACCTCAGTTGTATCCATTATTTAATAAAAACATAAACCAATGTTACCCAGATTAATACAAAACATAATTATTACTACTTTTCTATCAATGGTTCTATGTGTGTCAAAGTTACCCATGTGATGAAGGTAACTTTGACAGACTACAAAATTAGGATTTTCTTTTAAACTGATGGGTTTTATAGAATTTCATTAATGTCAATTGGTGAAAAGTATTATGGGAGCACTAACAAAGTAAATGACAGTCATTTGATATGCTGTAAATTTTAAGATATCGTGTATAATATCGCACTTATCTGTCAAAGTTACCCAGATTGACTGTACTGAAACTACTCACAATTATTTCACCGATTTACTCAAATAACCTCACTCCATGATTCGATTTCTATCGATGTCCTTAATTTAGTACATGAGGTTCCTAAACAGTAATGTTGTAATTTTGTATGTCCTTATTTTAGAACTTTCGTTCTTAGATATTGTTTACTTTTTTGTTTCAGTTTTATATGAAGATGAAATTCTTGACGAGCTAGACAGAAGTGAGGGTGATTTTAGTGCTTCTGATGATGACGACGTATATGAGCCACCTGAAGTATTGCTCGATTCTAATTCTGATAGCTGTGACAGCTCTGATTCAGAAAAATCAACCCAACTCCTTGATGATGGTCGATTATTAACAACACCACCACATTCGTCACCAACGCTTTCAACATCTTCATTTATTCGAGGACATTGGGAGTCCAGAGCAAGAAGAGTGCAATCTTCACGTAGAGATGCAAGAGGTAGAGGGCGTTTGATGCGAGTACGGGGAAGAGGTAGGATTGTGCAAGGTAACAATCAAAATAGTAATACTTGGACAGGAGTCTTTAATCCAACCATACACAACTTACTTTCTCCTAATTATCTTCAAAGAGATTTTAATAATTTTGAAATGTTTCAATATTTTGAAGACTACATAGATGACAACATATTAGAGAAAATGGTGACAAAGACTAACCAAACAGAGATGATGAAGACTCAAAAGAATCTTGGGCTCACATTGAGCGAATTGAAGGTATTCTTCGGAATTAATATGGTCATGGCCAGTATTGGCTATCCTAAAATCAAAATGTATTGGGAGAAAGCTTGGCGACTTCCAATAGTGGCAGATAATATGACCCGTGACAGATTCTTTATGATAAGAACTAGGTTGAAAGTTGTCTTTGATAACGATGTCTCAGACAGTCAACGTGCATTCGACAAAATCTGGAAAGTTAGACCTCTGTTTGATCGAATCTGTGAAGGATGTCACGTCCAACAAAAGTCCGAGCATCTCTCGATGGACGAGATGATTATACCATTCTCAGGTCAGTGTGGTATTAGGCAGTACTGTCCCAATAAGCCCAATCCCGTTGGTTTAAAAGTTTTTGTTTTGGCCAACCCTAACCGATGTATTTGTGACATGAAGGTATACGAGGGAGCAACAACGTTTCCAGGTTTTGATTGTTTCAGTTTAGGAGATTCTGCAATTTTGTACTTGACAAGGGCATTAGTTCCAGGTCACTATTTATACTTTGATCGCTACTTCACATCTATAAAGTTGATGCAAGAACTAACCCAACGTGGTTTCAATGCTACAGGAACTATTATGAAGAATCGTGTGCCTCGCGACTGTGTCATGACACCTGACAATGAGTTCTCAAAACTGAGTCGTGGAACTACCGAAGTTCGTGTTTCCCAAGATGGGAAAATTGCTGTTACGAAATGGTTAGACAATAAGGCTGTTTTACTAATGTCAACTTGTTTAACTGACACAAATGTTGACACATGTAAGCGTTGGAATAAAATTACTAAAAGATATGTTCAAGTTCCACGCCCAGAAGTTATCAAAATGTACAACACCAATATGGGCGGTGTTGATTTGGCAGACAGAATGATAGCGGTTTGCCCGATACGGGCGCGAACTCGTAAGTGGACTATCAGGTTTATTTTTCAAATGATTGACATTGCTGTGTCAAACTCTTGGATTACATATCGTGAGCAACGTAAGCTTCAGAATGACCCCTTGCATAAAATACCTCAGCTGCGTGAGTACAAGTTAAAGTTAGGCTTTAAATTGATAGAGGAAAACTCACTATCCTTAGCTGAAGAAGAATCATGTGATGAACATTTAGATCTACCTAACCAGCAAAAAAAAGGCGAGTTACAATAAAGCCCTTGCCAACTCTACAAAAGAGAACATCTAATGCACGGCATATGCCACAATTCACAAAAAAGCAGCAGAGATGTCGCAAGGAAGGCTGCAATAAGAAAACGACAGCCAAGTGCCGTTTTTGTCGTGTCTACTTATGTTTGTGTAGCTCTAGGAATTGTTTTGCTCAATTCCATGGGTGTACCGCTGATTCCGATTCAGAGTAAATATTAATTTAAGATCTCTATCATGTAAAATTGTAAGACTGATTAAAGTTAAGCAAAACAAAAATTATTTCATCAAGAAGATAAGTGAAG
Source organism: Catocala sponsa (assembly GCA_963564715.1). Classification (NCBI taxonomy): domain Eukaryota; kingdom Metazoa; phylum Arthropoda; class Insecta; order Lepidoptera; family Erebidae; genus Catocala; species Catocala sponsa. Next base: position 4,663,175 of record OY751346.1, on the reverse strand, counting down.
TAAAGTAATTAGTTTGTTAAGTTTTTGATATTTATATGTTATTACTGTTTTTCTTTCAAAAATTTGTAAAGGGTTGTGATTAGATACCAAAGTAAAAATAATTTACGTTTCTAATATAACCCGCTTATGGAGCAAAGAATGATTATTTCAAATAAATATGTGTTTCAATATAACTTGTTTCATTTGATATAAGAAACGAATATCCTAATTTAAGTACATCAAAAATTCATGACCATAGTTGTATAAAACTAATGTCCTAAATACAGAACATCGCGAAAAATCTGTTTTCCATGTGTTATGATTTTTATTTTATTTTTCCTAGCATCTGTATCATGAAAATATATAATGTTGCAAAAATCAAGGCAATATACCACAATATCATACCCTCGGACTCAGGAGGTTAAAGATGTTTTTTTATTGTTTTGTAGAACCTAAAAGGTCATAGACAATTATGTTGTTGTTTTTATTAATTATTTTTGATCTCTTTAGTAGTTTTTTTTAAATAAACTGTTGTTTCATTTTAAATAAGTCGTGTTTCAATTTCCTCTGCACATGGCAATGTATATTTTAGTGCACACGCTTTTTTAACAGCGATAATTCGACGAAGTTGGTAATGTGCATTTAAATACACATGCTATATTTCCAAAACTATATATGTATGATTATTTTTTGCATTTTTGAGATGTATTTGACATGTACTAGATGCGATATATGTGGAAAAAATAATGAATATATACAATAAAAACCTTTGCCAAGTATAGGATTAACAGCATTTACGATGCTTCTGTGATATTACACTGGAATATCATAACTACAAATCTACTTTTAGTATTGTTCTCAACATCAGCAAACATAAATTTATAATCTGCGTCTACCGCTCTGGTAAATAAATTATGTTTGCTGATGTTGATTACCAGGGGCGTATATCTGATGGAGGGATATTCAAAGATACAAAGTTGTACAAGATGATGCAGAATGGCGGTTTAAAACCGCAAGAAAAAGCATTAAGTCATAGGACTAAACCGGTAGATACCTACCCTATTTCTTTGTTGCTGACAGTGCTTTTGCTCTAGACAAACATGCGATGAAACCAAACTCTGGTAACCACAGTAAAGGCACTTCGGATCGTATTTTCAATTATAGATTAAATAGGACTCGCAAAATTGTTGTTTATTGTACTTACAAAACCTATGATATTAAACCCAGAAGTTGCTCAAGTGGTCGTTATGAGTATTATTCACTTGCCATAATTATTTGAAACAGAACGCCACTGACACTTATATTACTAATTGTAATGTTTAAAATTTATTATAGTTATGTAATCACATTATTTTTGGTCTATGTACATTTAATTTTAAAGAATATAATGTGTTTAATAATGTACTTAGTTTACTTAATGTTAGTATTAATTGTTTTAATTTTGCTTTGTATTTAAAGTTTGTCCCTATAGTTGTTATTTATGTTTACTGAACATTTATTGTTAAGTTGTGCATGCTGTGCTTACGTATAAAAGATTGTCACACTCGCTCAATCTGTTAACCTCAAGTTATTTTTTTTTAAATTGTATATGTGTGAACAATTGTTGGTTAGCCATTAAAATAAATAAATAAATATGTACATAAATGAATCTCCAACTAACTTCACATCTGTTTCAAATAAACAAACATCACAAGCAAGTTATTCCAAAGAAATAATCGAAAAATGAGATGAGATTGCTTCTTATTCTGTAAATGAAGAACGTATTTCATTTCAAGATAAATGTTGTTGATATAATTGGTACGACGACCGCACGATTGCGTCCAAGTCGGCAAATCGTGCGGCCGTGCAGCCAGGGCGGCTCCGATTGACAGCTGTTTATACTTCAACAGATTCTTTAGCAGTTTTACGCTTGTAGCGTGTAAGCAATTTATACAATTACGTACAAAAAACGTAGTATACGACGTAGCCTCTTAATATATATGTTCTTAGCAAACCTTGAGTATAGACATGGACAGTCCAATAAACCTCAAATCAAACAACAACCAGATCCGAATCAATTACATCACTCAAATAAAAAGGAACTTTTAAACTTAAAATAAAAGTGGAACTGGACTTTTCCAAAAATTGTTATGACGACTTTGCTTTAGTTTAATGCAAAAACAACTCCTAACTTTATGGGATATTTTATTCGACTAACCATAATTTTTTTATTTCTTTTGTTAATTTTTTTGAAGATTCGTCATCTTCAATTAAAAATGATTTAATGATTTTAATTTTAATAGATGGGCTAAAATCATTAAAGGTTTTAAACATACAATGTCTTTAAATTATTTGCCAATATAGTAGAATATTAGGAGGATGAGATGTTTTAGATTAGCAAATAGAATACTACCGGGCATTTAATAGAAACGGACATTAAGTTATTATACTTTTTTTTATTCAGCTTATAATGGAACCTATGTAAACAATTTCAAAGATTAGGAAACAAAATGTATAATAGAATTTTGAATGCTCACTGCATTCTCCTTTGGGTGAGTTTGCAAAAGGTTAACGAACCAAACCTCTACGGACAGTAATCCTCAGGCTTTAGCACAACCAAGTGTGCAAGAAGACATGGTAAATGAAAAATATGGTATTTTCATTAATAAAAAACATTCTGGTTTAGGCACAATACTCTATGATTTATGCAGTGAAGAATTAGTTGAAGTGAAATGTCTCAGCTCAATTATGGGCAGTGCGCCTGATAAAGGGACACCCGCAACACTAGAGGAGTTACAAGTGCGTTGCCGGCCTTTTAAAAAGGAGTACGCTCTTTTCTTGAAGTGTTGAAGGTCGTATTGGTCCGGAAATACCGTAGACGACAGCTCATTCCACAGTTTGGTTGTGCGAAGCAGAAAATTCCTGGAGAAATGCACAGTTGTGGACTGCCAACCATCTAAATGATGGGAATGCAAATGCTGTCACGTAGGACGATGGCGAAAAGAGGCGGCAGGAATCATTCCGAACAATTCCTCGGCGCAGTCCCCATAGTATAAGCGATAAAGCGATATCCCCAATGATAAGCCGAAATTAATAATACCATGACTGGTAGGTATAGGAGAAAAGTCTATATTGTATGATTAGTTAAGTGTGACACTGCTTTGCTGTATGGACTGGTCTGATTTTCCTTTTAAAATCTTTAGGGATGAAAAGGATAACAGTTATTGCCAGGAATTATAGACTATAGAAAGACAAGAGATATTTCTATAATGACAAATGTCATACAAATCACACAGCCATCAAGTCACCAAAAATATTTGAATTCAAAACTCCATTCAATTGTAGGCTTCCAGCAAGGTGGTTTATGGTTTATTTGATTCGAAAATTAAATCCTTTGTACTAGGGATTTCTTCTTTAGACTGCTTAGGTGCTTTTATCTCTCTATTCGCCATTTCATCTGCATGTGGTTAATAACTTATGTTGGTAGTGCCTTTTTTGCAAAATGTTTATTCAATAAATGATTATGGTGGAAAATCTCAGCAGCATCAAGTATTTCAGCAAATGGCTATATCATCTTGTATTCCTTGTAGTTCACCAGTATATTCATTTTCCTTATAAAGCACCAACAGGTTGCAGACACCTTAAGGTCTGTAAAAAAAAAAAAATTTGGTTTGTGATAGAAAGCTATAAATGTGTAATAAATATATAACCAGGTTAAAATAAATAGAAGTATAGAGTTACCGCTTCGTACGAAGAGAATCGGTAAGATTGTGATTTGCATACAATTTCATTAAATTTTTTGAATACAAATTTATTTCATATAGTTGCTTGTAATTAGGCCTCTATGCTTTGTCTTAAATTAACAAAGACATCAACTATTATCTGAATGTACCGAATTGAAACAATAAACATGTGTAGACACTTGGCTATATAACTTTAAATACAAATTGTTCAAAAGGTAATTATTATTTATTATTATTAGTATATGTTATTAATATATAAATTAAATATAGAACATAAATTGCAATTCCTATTATTTTCCTATTTATTTGTCTGATGTATATGTTTGATGCACATTTTACGAAAAGAAAGGATTGAAAATGTTAATAAGGAATTGCTGTGTTTAAACCTCTCGATAAGATAGTATTGTATGGTCAGGATTGTAATATATCAGTGTATGGCAGCCATTAAAGTACTTTTGTATGTGGTAAAAATATCTTGTTAGCCAGCTTAAGCAGTAGAATCCAAAAAAATATTGTAAAAGTTAAGAAATAAATAATCCAAAGTGTAATTACCTGTTGCTTTTTAAGGTCACATAGACTGGTTTGAATCCATTTCAACTTTTATTGAGCCGAAAGCAACACTATGTTACTCTAAACATATTGTAGAATAGAGAATGTAAAGAAGCCACAATCATTTTCCTTACTGTTTCATCTTTATACTAATGTTATATAGCTTTTTGTTCTGTTGTTCAGCTGAAAATGAAAAGATATTGATTATTAAAACTACAATCTGAATTGGGGTAGTCTTATATACTTTAAAATAAATAAAGACATTGAAATTAAACAACTATATATGGATTTTACAATGTTATTTGACACTTTATTACATAATTTAGAAACTGTTACACTACTACTATTAATTAAACTTTACTAATTTTTAAGCTAATTAAATTATTAAAAGTTAGTAAAGTTTAATAGTAGTAGTGTAACAGTTTCTAAACTATATAATAAAGTGACAAATAAGCAACGCGATAAAATGCGTATACAGTAGTTTAATTTCAATTAAAAACTTTCGTGTAAACAGAAGACAATATTATATAAATAAAAACTTTAAGAGAATTTAATTATTTTTTTGGCTTGATTTTGGTTCACTAATTCAAGCAATATTTAAATTGATTTTCATATGTTGTTGAAGAAAGTGTGAATAAAGATAAGGTATTCAATGCATGTATAATGTCTTAGCCCAATAGACAAAGCATTGACATGCAAAGGTTTGAATCCTATCTACTGAGGTACCAACATGAACCTACATAACGTAATATTTCTAGCTCAGCTAAGGGAATAACAAGAATACTAGTAATTTGTAAACATAATAATTATAATTTGTAAAACTAATCATTGAAATTTGTTTCTTAAAATTATATGAAAAGATCAACTCACCTCACATTATTACAGCAGTAGCAGTTGAAACTTCCACAGTTGCAAAGCATATCTGTAATCACTTACATTCTCCAGCTGAAATTAAGTACTTAGGTAATTAATCTAGAATCTACCTATATATAATAGTAATAAAATGGAAACCACTCATTGTTTTATTAACAAAACATATGTACCTACATACATACATACATAGATTCACGCCTGTTTCCCAGAGGGGTAGGCAGAGACTACAGATTTCCAATTGCTACGATCCTGACACACTTCTCTGGCTTCATTCATTTTCATCACATTTCTCATACACGCCCATCGGTTCAAGGATCTCTTAACCTGGCCTTTGTCCAGAACACCTCCGATCTGATCGAAAAATGTTCGCCTAGGTTTTCCTCTTGCAACTGTTCCATTCACACTAGCCTTATAAACTTTCTTAGTCAGCCTTTCCTCATCCATTCTTTCTACACGTCCAAACCACCTTAAATGTACCTAGCTTCTCCAATTAATCACAATAACATTTTAATTGCCTACATTTTATTGTTTGATGGACCAGACACAAAAGTAAACGAATCATGTTGTTTCTATCAATTTGGAGACTCACTATACTATAGATGACCATTGCCTTAGATGCAAAATGCAGTTGCACTGTCCCTGACATACAACCATGAATATTTTAGTTAGCAGTGACTACATGGTTTGTGATTACAGATAGAGAAATGCTTAAAAAAATTAATACCATGTCAACAAATGCTGTCCGCTTTAACTAAGAGAATGTTATAATACTTTGTTAGCTAAGAGTCAAGTAGATATATTTTTCAAGTTTAATTAGTATTTATGTGAATATGAAGTGATAAACTAGTACCTATGATGTTGGTCCTGTGTTGACCCACCAAAAGAATCTAGTGCTCAATACTGAGGTTAATCGCAAGAAAATTTGATAATAAAGTAATTTACAGTAGGACATCATGGCCATCAATCAATGATTGAAATCAACATACCTGAATTTGGGAAGGAAATTCATGCATTTAGCAGTAGGTAACAGAGATAATCGTGTGCAGGACGTTTACCCGCGCTGTAATGTCTGTCAAAATGCTCTTGGCTTAGATATCTGTTCGACATTGTTTGATTGTTTCTTCTTTAAAAATCATTGAGCTTGTTATGTACAATAAACGAGTAGGACAACCTCAAATCTCGTAATTTATTTTCCATTGCGTCGCGTTGGCGTTGAAGCCATGGCAATTGACAGTTCCGCCATTTCAGCATATTGTATTGTAGTGATAAGTTAGGTTGAGTAGAATTAAGACACTCGATACAAAGTCGTCGAAAGCAGTTAGGCCATCGCCCATCGCCTATTCAGGATCTCGACTTATGCGTAAACATAGGAGAAATTAATAACTATATAATAATATTAAATATAATCTAATAGTTCGGTGAATATAGGTAACAATTATAGCACAATCAAAGGTCACAAATTCCAAAATTTCCAAGCTATTTAATTCTTTGTTCACAAATCGCAATGGTTGGGCAACAGATTACAGAACACAGACCAGTGTTGCCAACTCTTGTAAAGTCGAGTCGCTAGATTCAATTTCAAAAGTCCGACATTTTTTTTTTTAGTCGTTCTCTACCGAATACCTGGAGATTTTATAATTTTTCCTATATATATCTCTTCGCATTGTATAATTCTGTGTCGAATTAACAAAAAATGTATTTGTTACAAAATTGTTTTCATTTGTACCCCAAAAGTCGCCAGATAAGTCGCTAAAAAATTTTTAGCGACAAATTTTATTTTTTGTCGCTAAGACATACACGAAAGTCGTCATTTCTAGCGACAGTCGCTAAATTGGCAACAGTGACACAGTGATTGGTTTCCTCTGTCTACGAGTGACACAGACTGTCACAGACTATAAATGTCTCTGACTCTCACTTGATCATGCGCTGATAGGAAGGTAGTCGACATTGACAGCAACATTCGTACCTACAAGGCACAACGCACGCGCGACGGTTTCTAAAATAATATTTCTAATCACAAATGCAACTGAAGTGCTTAGGAACTGCAGATCTAATCAAAAATCTTAAGAATAACTTGCGGCCACAATTTTTAATCGACTAAAAGGGCTTTCAATTTCACTCTGCCAAGTGTCAATAATTTAGAAGGAATGTCTCAATAAGAGTGCATTATTTCATTAATGAAATAAAACACAAATTTTTTGAGCAACCAAAGTCCTAAGTCTGACTTGACTTGGTTGATCGATCATTCCCGTACGTCGAAACTCGACTGAATTCACCAATTCCATTCCTAATATTCCGTACGCTCAATTACGCTCTGCTCTATGTTATGACGTGGAAAAAGCGTTGAAAATTTTGATCGCTCTTCCGTGCACAAATTATTTTTATTCTATTTTTCTAATAAATGTAATTACTTATTTATAAGTTTTATTTATTGTACAATCAAGAACTTGTGAAGCTTTACACGTTGGACTCTGTACCGTTATTATTACAATCGGTGTAGATGTAAGGCTCGTACTACAAGTGAAAAGCTTCATGTGATTTCGACTTTACCTACAATTCATACTTTTCTCATTCTCCATATCAACTTGCCCCCGCTTGGGCCATTGGCTGGCGACGCCCATGGTTGTGATATTTAGATTGAATTAGGTATAAAGAAGACATGCTCCGATTATGTATGGAATAAAATATCCGGCAAATGCCCCCCACGGCTCTGATGACCCTTTGGGCCATCATCGTAACTATTTTTCGTAACAAAATAAGTTTCGTTCGAGGAAAATTTTTATTTAGTTTTTCGTAACTAGTTACTAATCAAGATTAATTATTTCAGGTTCATAACAATTGTTCGTAACCAGTTACGATTGAAGATTTTTATTTCTTTTTCTGTAACTGGTTACTACTCATGAATAGCGTTGAAAATGCCGAAAATAACAATTATTTCTTTTCACGAAAAAAACAAATAGTGGTTTTTTTCCGTTTTTTTCGCATGTTACATAGAAAAATTAACAGAAGGAATCCTTTGGAAAGAAACAGGATTCTTTCGAATGTTTCACTTGATGTTTTGAAAAGTTGAAAAAAACAAGTTTTTTGCATTCTACCCTACATTTTATCGGTACGTAGGTATTATTATGGAAAGAGTTAAAGCATAGAATATCCTAAGTTAAATCCCGTACTTATAGTAAGTACGGATTTTAAAAAAAAACATGAAATGTTTCCCGTTTCTTTCAATGTTTTCGGTTTTTTTCGGTTTTATTGGAAAAAACATGAAATATATACTGGCAAATTTTCTTGAAACTTTTGAATGAAACATTGAAAAAAACAACGGAATTGGAAAGAAACGGGAGATTTTCCTGCTTTTTTCAACGCTACTCATAAGTATTTGTATCAGGTTTGTAACTATGTGAGTAAGAGAGTATATGAATAAAACAAAATATTTTCAAGATTTCATTTGCCAACTTTGTCAGCTTGATATTAATTAATATGTATAGGTATAATTAATTAATGAAATTGCTATAGATCGCTTGACTAAGCAGACGTGTTTTTTTGTTTACGACAAAATGTATTTAAACAAATACAATGAATATAATTATTCCGCGGCGTAAGTAATTTTCGATAAGTGTGTCGCGAGTGAATCGTAATTATTGTTTACAAACTACAGGCATGAACTAATTATATATACTTTGAGTGACTAATAGTGTGAATCTGTGTTAGTATGTCTAATCCAGGATTTACTCCGTTTAGCCGTAGTCAGTTATTACGGCGTAGTCCTCCACCAACGCCAACACAACAATGCTATCCTGCAGTGGAAAACCCTCCTTTGCCGAAGGACAACGAAATACCCATCGATACGGTATCTACGCCGGAGATCCAGAAATGGATAACGACTATTGACACCCTATTAAGTGAGGTTTGTTCTATAGTCGCAGAGGGTAAAATGAACTCGGACCAGAAGCTCCACGTCACAAATAATTGCCGTAAGGTCATGTCTGGGACATCTCAGATGTTTTCAATTATGCCTACAAGAAGGAGTGTTCCCTAAACTGTTAAAAAAAGCAGTGGTTATCCCTATATTTAAATCTGCGGACAAACAAAGTATAAATAATTATAGGCCTATCTCAATTTTATCAGGCCTGTCCATAATTTCAGAAAAAATCATAAACTCTAGATTAGTAAGATACCTTGAAGATAACAATTTGCTATCGGAACATCAATTTGGTTTTAGACCTAAAAAATCAACTAACCAAGCAGTACATCAATTAACTATGTAACTAGCAATTTGGATAAGGGTATGCACTCCATTGGTATCTTTCTGGACCTTGCTAAAGCTTTTGAAACTATTTCTTGCTCTATACTATTGCACAAACTTGAAACACTTGGAATAAGGGGAACCCAACATAAATTATTTGCTGATTATCTTAGTGATCGCTATCAGTGCATAAAAATTGGTCAGTCCACAAGTTCTGAACTAAAAAATAGTTCTTACGGAATTCCTCAAGGTAGCTATATAAATGACCTCTGCAGCTTGAAACTACAAAATGGTATCATAATGTCATACGCGGATGACACTGCGTTACTCTTCTCGGCAAAATCACGTATTGAAGTCTATGAACTCGCTCAGACTGGTTTTAACATAGTAAATAAATGGCTTCACAATAATTTACTAATCTTAAATACTGATAAAACTAAATACATTTTATTTACAATGCGGAACATAAACATGCCAACCACAAATCCAAACATATACGCACATAACTGTACAATAAACGCCGACATTGCATGCTCTTGTCCCACATTAGCGAAAGCAAATTATATCAAATATCTAGGTATCACTATTGACACAAATCTGAATTTCCTTAAACACATCGATTTATTATGTACAAGAGTACGTAAATTAAAATATATATTTAAGAATCTCCGTAATATAGCCGACTACGCATTAATAAAACAGGTATATTTAGCTTTGTGTCAATCCATACTAACATATTGCATTACTTCCTAGGTTGGGGCTGCAAAGTCAATTTTACTCCCTTTAGAACGTGTTCAAAGAGCAATTTTAAAGGTAGCCACCTTTCGCCCGTTTTTATTTCCAACACATCTGCTTTATACGACATGTGAGGTACTAACTGTCCGACAATTATTTATTCTACACACGATACTGAAACAGCACACTGAACTCCCTTTTATCCCTACACCTTCAGATAAGAGAAAGAAATACCTGGTTTGTAACAAATCTCAAACTAGGCATGCATTTGTGAACAGATTTTATATATTCTTGGGTCCATTTTTGTATAATAATTTTAATAATTTGCTAAGTATATACAGCGTCAGTAATAAAAATTGTAATGTTATGATAACGGAATATTTAGGTAAACTCAATTATGCAGACACAGAGAATTTGTTACAAATATTAAAATGATGTAATTATACGTTCGGTACCTAAGCATTTTATTGTATGACACAATTGCTTGTACGTATACAGGCAGTTTTAGCTTAAGTTTATATTTCGTTATATTATTGTTCAAATTGATATTTAAATAAATGTCCACTTTAAAATAGATAGACAAGTGATCGCCTGAAACACAGGTCTAACCTAGTTCAGGCAAGTAGCTTATAATAATTTAAAGATGTTTAATTATCCTTTCTTGACATAATAGATTACTATAATTATTATTTTAGTTATAAAGTAGTTTATTAAGGCATTGAATTATTGTTAGATATTAAGATTTAATTTGTAGTTGATTTAAGTCCACTATTGAACTCTTTTTTTAGCCGAATAAATTTTATTATTATTATTATATATTACGTAGCTATGCTAAATCACAATATTGTAGAACCTAACAAGAATCTTGAATTCAAGCATGAACAGTCAGACATACCGACATGGTGAGACTACAAATGTCCCTTCGACTTCGACGGAACCCTTTGGCTATTGTCAGCGTCTTAACAAAGATAACACGTTCTTCTTTTGTGTAACGCTCCATTTTTATTAATCGGAACAATCATAGGTAACAGCTGTAAAATATCAGAGTTACCACGATAAACGAAAAAAAAATACACGTAATTTAAATAGTGCACTCTTATTTGGGACAATAGCTATATAAAAAGAAATAAAAAGTCTTAGTATCAAATGAAACAATTATTAATATGCTCTACATAATTTATTTTTATTACACACTACAAGTCTACATTGTCTTTTGAAATCTATAAACATAAATGAAATAAACACTAGGTATCTATGTATTCTAATAATAATACAATCTTTAAGTATAATTATATATTAGGTCAAAAATACATTTTTCTCTCTGAATCATGACGGTGTAGCAACCAAAATTAACCACAATATATATAGAATTTACCAAATTTTACATATTGCATTGAGCAAGATCAAAAATTGGAGTATACAGATTCAAAAATATATTGTAGTAAAAGTTATAATATAATATTTATCACAATAGTTTAATACCGTATTATAAAATATAATATCTCATACGACTACTAAACTTTATTAAATTATTAGACCATTTTAAAATTAACAATGACCTATAATTTTGTTTTTGAGAAAACTGTCGTACCTTTAAAGTGATATCAAGCACAAAAGGAAACCATATCAGTTTTCACATTTCTAAATATGTGAATTCAGAAATAACCGTAATATAATGTGATAAACGTATGTAGATGTAACCTTTATGTTCTTAAGTAAAAAGAAATACATAAAAAATATCAAAACACAAATAATCAACAATAATAAACAAAAATATCAAGCCACATGGACTGCGACCTGTCAACATGTTAATGATAGACTTTTTTAACTACATTTTCAAAATTATAGTAAGTCCCTACTACTAACGATTTATAAAATAGGAACCAATCAAATATTTTATATATGTCCATTCTATAGTATTGTCGTTACATTGTCATGTTTTCAGTACAAAATACAATTTCTGATTTCAGCCGGTGTTTATAATGCAACTCGATTTAAATTAATAGTTTAATCAAATAATAATAATAATGATTTAAATGAATAGTTTAATAAAATAATAATAATAATAATAAATAAATACACAAAACCACGCAATCGCATAGTAAAATTTTTGGTATGCTTAATATACCAACTCTTAGCCTCTTAGTCGACAACAACTAGAGCTTGCCAAGAAAAATAACTTAAGATTTTATTTTTAGTAGCCTAGTATAAACAACGTAATATAGAGGTATACGAGGACAAAAGTTATTAGGAAGCCTTTTTTAAATACACCTTTTTAATTCCTGTTTCCTTATTAGTAAAACTACTAGTATAGTATTATATTATCTGTGGTAAAACTAAAAGTGCTTGGTCTTGCTAGTTGCAGCATTGTTTAAAACCATTGTATAAATTTCAAGTTGATAACATAAGTAGGTACCTACTTGATAGATGAGCTGTTCCTTATAAAGATAATTCAGAAAACAGCAGTCGAACTGCAGATTAAATAACATTTTAATATGCGATTTAAAACATGATTTTTGGTTTATAAAATAATGTTTGTAAACAATAGAATAACAATTATTTTTGTTATTAAAAACTGCTTCTAAAACTAATATATTATGTAATAAATATAACATAGGTACATCTACTTACCAATTATTAAACTAAAGTCAACATCACAAACTAATATCTGTAATAAATTAAAATATATTATGTACATATAACAAATAATAACAAAACGATTAAATTATCAAACTACATACACATGAGATGATTCTAATATTTACCTAATTATATATTTATTAGAGATGCTAAACCCGTAATAGGTAACTATACTGTTGATATAAATGCATGACACTTAATTATAACCATGTATTTAAGCTTTAACCTCTCAACTGCTAGGACGCCAGAATCCGAGCTTCACCATATTATGTTGTTATGATAGTCTTTTTCTGTTCGAATAGTTAGTTTTGATAACTGGATTGGTTGAGAGGTTAATGAAGCAATAACAATCTACGTTTTTAATAATAAAAATAAGTCTAATTGTTTTTTCTGTATTGTATCATATATCATATATATATTGTTATATGTATATATATTTATATATATGCGGTGCATATATTATTATCTGCATATATGCGGAGAAACTGCTATTTATGTAAATTGTCTCAATGCGATTACTTAAATAACCGACTTTGGCGTTTTAATAATCCAAAGCGCAGAACAGCGCAACTCCTCTCTTGATCCAGTGCGCTTGCGGCTTATGAGTGGTCAACTCGATAGTCATCACATAATTGGTTGAGTGCCCAGTAGTAGACAACGTGCCTGCTCTCAGCAGCGTCTTATACGTCGGGCACTCATACAAGTTATTCTGTAACTTGTGATTCTGCTCCGGTTTCATGTAAAGAATCGCCATTTCTGTTGGAGAAAATTTGTATTTGTGTCTGTACTGGTTGAATTTGAGGGAACTATTGGCCGTCCATCACCAGTACAATACTACCACCTTATTATCTATATTATTTAGGTATATCTGCCATTTTATTTGTATATTGTTCCATTGCTAGATACGGGCATCTTCTCACTATAAGAAAGGTACGGTCCTGAACAACAGCGTGATGAATTATGCATGTGCAGGTTAGAAGAATTCGAGAAAATTTTGGTGAAATCATTAATAATAATGTCCTCCAGGTCGAATTTCGGTCACTGCGGCCAGTCCTAATGGAGGCTAGCCATCTGCGCAGGAGATATTATAGTGCACAAGTGTGTGCGCAAACACAAGTGCACTCTCTGTTCCTTAACTTCCTTCACTCTCATGATCCGATGGGACGTTAATCCGACACGACTGGAGAGAGATCAGGCGCAGGACCAACGGCTTTACGTGCTTTCCGAGGCACGGGGGTGTCTAACACCGCCAACTTCCTAACTCCGGGCTGCTATTGAAATTTCTTAACAGAAAAACCCAATAACTTTTTGTTGGCCCGACCCGGGATTCGAACCCGAGACCTCATGCACAGCAGTCGCAGTCACTACCACTGTGCCACGGAGGCAGTTAATCATTAATAAGCAGGTTTTCTTACAATGTTTAGCATTGCATCTGTTTACATTCTTATGGATTACTTTATAATCTATATGAATAAATGGATTCTTGACTGTACCGTTTAAGCGAGCATTACTGAACCAAAATTAAAATAACTTCAAAAAGTCAAGATGCTTGCCGTGGGAATGAACTCGAAATCTCTGTATGGCGGTCCGACGGTCACCTCATTGCACTGTTCTTAACGTACCTACTATTTATTACCACCATTTACTTACTTTCCATCTTAGTGATTTAAAACACAATATAATGCTTTCTCGTAATAATACCTGTATACAGCTCTTTGGGTCTGCACTCTTCCAATGATAAGTCACCACTGTTCCACCGAGCACCTTCTAAATATAAGCCGCGTACACAGCAGCCATCTTCGGGTTTCTTCATCGGAGGACTTGATAACGCCTGTAATGTTTAAGAGAAGTCATTATTTTAAAGTTTCTAGATACAGTGATGATCTTAAAGATAGCATTCCCAGGGTCTTTTCTTTATAACAAGATAAATAAACAAACAGCTATATATGACCTAAGTTATGTAAGATCTAAGCGGATAGTCTGTCGGTACTTACAAACTTTAAATTATGAGGATACTCAAGATTTGTTGATTGTTGTTAAATAAGTTCCATGATAATAATTATAGTATTGGCCTATTTTTGCACATATTTATATAATAAGTATGGCTAATTGTATGTAACTTAGTTCCTAGTAGTATATTGTAAGTGCCCTTAACGCCTGTGGCACAGGTTTACCTAGTGCAGGCACCCATATATAGTACCTATATGTACTTTATGGACTGTATTCATGTTTTACCACTGTAATCAATAAATAAATAATAATAATAATTATTATTAAAGCTAAAATCCGTCCAATGCTTGTATTTGTAAGAGCCACAGTTTATCGGTTTACGATTGTACCTATATTTGAATGTAAAGAGAAACTACACTACGAAATTTCACCTTCCACATTCTATTATCAGACAAATATATATAATAGAGACACCGTTACTCGGTTACTATTGTATCTATACGTAATTTAATTAATTAATTCTCCAGACCGCTTTTCGGCCACGGCGGCCACTCTTAAAGAAGATTGGCCATCTGCGCAGGAGATATTCTAATGCACAAATGTGTGCGCAAACACAAGTGCACTCTCTGTTCCCTAACTCTCAAGATCCGATGGGACGGTAATCGGACACGACCGGAGAGAGATCAGGCGCAGGACCAACGGCTTTACGTGCTTTCCGAGGCAAGAGGGTGTCTAACACCGCCAACTTACTAACTCCGGGCTGCTATTGAGATTTCTTAACAGAAAAACCCAATAACTTTTTGTTGGCCCGACCCGGGATTCGAACCCGAGACCTCATGCACAGCAGTCGCATTCACTACTGCTGCGCCACGGAGGCAGTTAATCATTAATCATTAATAAGCAGGTTTTCTTACAGTGTTTACCATTGCATCTGTTTACATTCTTATGGATTACCTTATAATCTATATGAATAAATGGATTCTTGACTGTACTGTTTAAACGAGCATTACTGAACCAAAATTAAAATAACTTCAAAAAGTCAAGATGTCATTCACCAAATCACCACCGCTGTGCCACGGAAATCGCATCACGGAGAGGCATCAATAGATATGGAGTGCATTTTTGCCCATAATATATCATGCACCATCATTGCACTATATGTTACTACTAGAACAACAACTCAAAACAATATTTATGCACTGCGATGGCGTAGTGGTTTGTGTAACCGACTGCCACGCATGAGGTCGCGCGTTCGATTCCCGCACAAGTCAAACACTTGTGTGCATGAACATGGATGTTTGTCTTGGTCTGGGTGTTTATATGTATAATCTGTATGTATTTACAAAAAAAAGTATTTATGTATGTTTATCCATTGTCTAGTACCCATAGTACAAGCTCTGCTTAATTTGGGCTAGATGGTGTTGTGTGTATGTGATAGAATATTATTATTATTATATATTATTATATGCGAAACTAAAGGATTCGCCTGATGTTTAAACTGTTTCGTTTTTAATAATATTATTATTCTTTTTCTAATGTGTTTCGATGGTTTGGGTCTATATGGAGTTCATGATCCAACAATGGCATACATACATCATTTTGTTGAATGTTTAAATGTTGCCTTAAATTGAGGAAATCTTGTTTAGCTCAGCCTAATTTTTTTGAGCTCGTTTGTTTAAGATTTTTTATTAGAGATAGGCAATAAAATAATTATACAATTAATAATGTCTTTTATTTTCCTCTTTGTACATATACAGTTTTGCATGTCTGTCTTATATTTTAAAATTTACATTTAAAAGTGATCGCCATTATATTTAAATTATACATTAAATGTTTTAATTTAGGCGTTACCTATATATTATATTTTATTACTAAATAGGTAAGTTAGTAAATAAGTTAGTTAGTTTAAGGAATATATGTCATAAGTATCGATATTCGATATTAACGGCAATGGCTATTTTAGTATGTACATTAATACAATATCATGTCATGATTAATAACATTTATTTATTACTTTTAAGCCCTATAGATGATTATTTAATAGAAATTCATGCAAGCGAAGCCGTCAGGAACACTAGTTTATCGACGTCATGATTAAACTGATTTGTGACAACAGTATTGCACTCACACATTTGCATTTATTTTCATGTTAAGGCGGCTCTACACATTGGGCCAAGGTAGTGGGCCAGCGTGTTGGGCCAACGTGTAGAGATCTACTTGGCGGTATCAACATACCGCCAAGCAGTTCTCTATACGTTAGCCCAACACGCTGGCTCACTACCTTGGCCCAATGTGTACAGCCGCCTTCACACATTTCGTATGACATGTATGTGTGTTTGTGTATGACATGTTTGTCTTGTAAATTTATGTCTATGGGTAGAAGAAAATGGAAATTAAAAATAATAATACAAAATGCACATATGAAAATAGACGACGACTTTTATCGTAGTCAAAATCAATATCAACTTGTAGTAAGGCCCCAAAAACTCACCTCAAAACAATATGCCACAGTATCGATAGCTATGACGTGTTTTCTGGCGTAATTCTGCAGAGCTCCAGTAAGGAAGGCTTGTGGGAAGTAGAACCCCGAGATCCAAAACACTTTCGGAATGCCGTTCACTGCCCAATCGTGCATGAACGCTACACGAAGACAGAGGTCCTTGGTCCAGGCCGCTAAAAATGTTATTAAATATAACATTTTAAACTTTTAAATATCTGTACACAGGCGATATTTAACAAAAAAATATGTGAGCGGTCTTTATAAGTGCTATAGAAGACATAAGAATTATTTTAGAAATGTTGTTTGTCTGTCTGTCTGTATGTTTGTAAGCGCATCACGCAAACACAATTGAATGCGGTTTTCACAGTTGTAGTCTGGAGGTCTAACTTAAAACCTGGCTCATAGTTCATCTTTATATGCCGCCTAGAAGTCGAGTAATAAGAAAAAGATCTACTTCCAAACTTCACGCGTTTGAAGTCGTGGGCAGAAAGTTATTTATTATTTAAAAGGGTAAAGGAGCTAGTCAAATCAGCGGTTTAAAGAACTATGGCGTTTTTGCCTGCATCTGACTTCACATCACTTGATCACAACACAAGGTTATTTACTAGTGATTTTCTGTATCATGGAGACACATTCCCATATTGCCTTTTCTTGAGTATAATCTTCTCTTTCACTATACCTAAAAATGAATTAATTATGTGGTGTGACTCTGAAAGATAGAATAAGGAATAGTGTAATTAGAGAGAGATGCGGCATGAAAGTGGATATAGTTACAAGAATAGAAAAGGGTATGATGAGCTGGTTTGGACATGTAGAAAGAATGGACGAGGAAAGGCTGACTAAAAAAGTTTATAAGGCTAGTGTGAATGGAACAGTCGCAAGAGGAAAACCTAGGCGAACGTTTCTCGATCAGATCGGAGGCGTTCTGGACAAAGGCCAGGTTAAGAGCTCCTTGAACCGACGGGCGTGTATGAGGAATGTGATGAAAGTGAATGAAGCCAGAGAAGTGTGTCAGGATCGTAGCAAATGGAAATCCGTAGTCTCTGCCTACCCCTCTGGGAAACAGGCGTGAATCTATGTATGTATGTATGAATTAATCAAACTTGCCTTTGAATATCTTCGATATTTCCAGAATATTACTGATCTAAGAAAAAACATTTCCCAAAACGTGGGTTAGAATCTCACCCATTGCATTCCTAAATTCACTCTTAACTCACTCACTGCTTCTTTAATGTACACCATAGAATTACTTACTAGTCACTTTCTAGTCCAAAGATACCAATAAAAAAGAAGCCTTTTATTTATTGGTATGTTAAAAACCTGTAAAACTCCAAAAGAGTAGGCAAGGATGTATCATACCCATCTTACCTATGATGCTTCGGTCCTACGTTAAAGGAAACAATTTTAGGAAACATAGGTAACAGCGGTATTTTTGTGATATGTACTGGTTAATTTTGTATGTTCTTGCTGGAACCAATTGGTCCCAGCCGGGCTTCACGGTTGGGAGTGCTGGAAGAAATTGATTTTAGCCATCCTTTAGTTGATACAGCCTGATTGGATTACTTACCGAGAGGTTTCAATGATGGGTAGGCCTTGGCAGCCCACATTTCCGGCACAATGTTCTTGGAGAGGCTTCCTCCCATATTCTCAAGAGCTTCCGACATAACCACCAGGCCCTTTAAAGCTTTCAAAAGATCACTGTAAGTAGATAAAAGAAAACCAGGTAAATTGACTGCACGGGCTTTAAGTGTGTGAGTAGTTTAAGCGGTCGGTTCGATCTCCACACGGCACAAACAATTGGCCGATCAAAAAATATTTGTCCAGCGTCTTGGTGATCTTTGTGTCCGTTATTTGAATGTTTGTAAAGTTTTCCACGACACTGGAATAACAGATAGAGCGAGGCGTTTGTTTTTAAAGAAAATAACAAAAACCAACAGGCCCTTGAGACTTGTACAGCTTTCAAAGTCAGATTGCCCTAAAGACAATCTGGCCGAGTTGAACTAGCGAGAAATCGTGGGTTTGAATTCCACCCAACGCACTAGCCATGCTAACCATCCACTTCGAACACAAGCATTTTAGCATCACTGAGTTAGCAAGAATACTAGTAATTTGCCCTAATATGACAGTAACTACTTCTTAAAGAAATTAAAAAAATATGAACTGGCGATATTCAAATGCAAACTACTAGAATTTTCGTAAATTTTTAATGTTTTTTTTATACAACTAAGGTGGCAATCAAACATACGGCCCACCTGATGGTAAGTAGTCACCGTAGCCTATGGACACCTGCGACACCAGAGGCATCAGTTGTGCGTTGCCGACCCTTTAGGAAAGAGAAGGAGAAGGAGCGGGATGGGGGAAAGGGGGTGGTTGGGCCTTCGGCACTCTCACTCACCGAACAAAACACAACAGTAGGAATACTGCTATTTCACGTCGATGTTCTGTGAGAGGGTAGTCCTTCCCCGGTCGAGCCGGCCCATTCATACAGAAATCAGCGAGGCTCTACTACTCTTAAATGTTGATGTCAATACCGTTAGTTCAAAGTCCCATATCAAATATTATAACAAGATTTACAAGAATTTTGCATAGTTGAATTTTTTTATGTTCTTTAGTAATTTGTAACCTAAATAGCTTTTAAACTTAAAGAAATATGTTTTTAATATAACTAGTATACAAACCTACATAAATAAGTTTATTTTTGTCTAAAATACATAATAATAATAATATCAGTATTAACTGTCCCGCTGTTGAGCACGGGCCTCTTCCACATGTAAGAAAGTTTGGCCATAGTCCACCACGCTGACCCACTGCGGGTTGGTAGGCATCACATAATATATAATTATCTTCGAGAACATTATTGACAACTCTCAGACATAAAGGTTTACTCACGTTTTCTTCCTTCACCGTTTTCTTTAACCAAAGCGAGCGATAATTAACCATTTAATACGCACATAACTTGGAAAAATCAGAGATGCGCGCCTTGGGATCAAACTCGAGACCTGTCGTACTAGCTTATCGCTATATACATACATATAGACAAAAAAGGAAACGATTAAATTTGTGATAACAAAAATAAATTTAAATATATTCTTCTTCTTCTCCCTAGCCTTTATTATTCCCAAGTCACTTGGGGTCGGCTTTTTAGTCTAACCGGATTTGACTAGATATCAGTTTTTACACGGAGCGGCTGCCACCTGACCTCTGCAACCCGAAGGCTAACGATACCCTAAAGCTAGACCATGAATTCAAATATATTAATGCCAACAATTAGGTATACGTAATTTAAACCAATTTAAAGGTGCCTCGGTATTCATGTTGTGCAATCCATCTTTACTTTTTCGTTAATCGTATAAAATAGCAGAGTAATATATATAATACTGCCGTCAAAAGAAATAAAGATATAACTTTCTTTTTCGTGATTGATATTTTACGTAGTTAGAATCAGTAAAACAGACACATCTGCCAGTATATTTAAATAAAAATTAAGATTTTGGCAGATGCTTCCTTTCTCCTTATGATGGCAGCATAGCTTAGCATATAAAGAAATATGTCTCACTTTAAAGACTTTTTGATGACGACGAGCAGTTTATTGTATCTGATCGATTCCTGAATCAGCACTGTGTTCAGAGATTCCTTGTATGACACTGGGTAACTGCAAAATAACATTTCATGTTCAACAGAAAATACGTCTACCACATAAAATCTTAGGCATGTAGCGACGCCACACAGACGAAGAAGTTTCGACGATCGATAATAGATGGCGCTGTACACAATAGGCGCGTAGAATCACGCTCGCCGTACAATCATGAATCGCGCAAGTAAAGATTACACAGCTAGTAAGTATATACAACTTCCCGACATCAACAGTCGGGCCGCGGCCCGCCAGGCACGATCACCCAGCTTGGTCGGAGGATGCACCCATTGTGTTGGAGGGACATCGGACCACTTTCCTCCACAGGTACAAAACTTCGGCTCCATACAACGTGCAACCATAATGGCACAGGGATTTATTGATTTGTTAAATAAATAGTTAAGGCGTGAAAGCGTAACGAATAAACTCACATTCACATTTTTAGTATTAGTAAATTACTGTTAGTATTTGGATATGAGAAAAAGAATTCATTTGATAGACATTTGTCGGCCTCGATGGCGTAGTGGTTGGTGTAACCGACTGCCGCGCCTGAGGTCGGGGGTTCGATTCCCGCACAAGTCAAACATTTGTGTGCATGAACATGGATGTTTGTCTTGGTCTGGGTGTTTCTATGTATAATATGTATGTATTTACAAAAAAAAGTATATATGTATGTTTATCCATTGTCTAGTACCCATAGTACAAGCTCTGCTTAGTTTGGGCTAGATGGTGTTGTGTGTATGTGGTAGAATATTATTATTATTATTATTATTTGCTCTTGCGTGTAAAATAATGTACCTACAAAATCAAACGTACGCAACTCCCCTATTACAGTATAGCAAAGTGTAGGTATATATAGTAATGTAGATAAATACAACTGTATAGATTATATCTACAGCTCAGCTAAAATAAAGGATAATTCTACGTACCTAAAATATACAGCTTCACAGTTGTATCCCAAAAGACTAAGGCAGAGGTCTTCGATCAAATATACCATAGATGCACAGTCTCATACAAAAACCGCGTCAATATGTGGCACCGACCAGTACTACTTACTTATAAGTGTCTGCATTTATTATGCAATCCAGGAAATAAACCGGAATAACTATTGAACGCCCACTGAGAAACATTTTGCAATAGTTTAGTTAAAACGCGTCAATGTAAAGCGTCCTAAGTGTGTTACTCGCGATACGCAAGCGTACTAAGTATATGGTACGGTCTCCACCGTAGTAGTGGTGTCGATTCGCTCTCACTTACGGGCAGCGCACGCAAGAGTGAGTGGGACAGGTGCATAATATAGCGCATACGACTGATTTATGCACAGTTTTGTTGGGGCCGTTTTTCGAGCGACGATCGTGCATCTATGGTATATAATTTGATTAATGGCAGAGGTGTATTATACTTAGGTATGATTTTAGATGTCACGTAATAAGATCGAATCTAATAACACTGAGACACAGGTTTAGACGTTGCAACTATCACACGGGCACGGGCATCAATCTAGACTTCAAATGCACACGCGTTCACTACCGTTGGGCAAATAAGTAAAAGCGACATACGTAGTAGCTATGTATTGCAGGTCTAACGGTACAGGTAGCACGTCTAGAATATCAAAGGTAGTTTTTTCAATCAGTTCTTCAATAGTCATGCCGCCGGCACCAGACAGCTCTTCTTTAGGCTGTAGATCGAGTAGAATCGCTGTAAAAAACAACAAGAAACATATATATTGTCCCGTTTTAATCACCTGCAATAGAAAGAGTTGAATCAGACCGCAATGTACTGCTTATGTTAGCAAAAAAGTTCCTTATTTTTATCAAAATATCCATAAATGTTGTAATAGTCAGTCAATCCCGATAATGCGCAGGCAAGACCTGCGCTGGTTTTACGGTAGCTAGCGTGTGGTCAAGGGGTACCGGTACTATGCAGTGTCAATGTATAACTAGGTGTACATCTACGGACAGAGAATGCAATGGAAGTAGTAAGTGGGCGGGGCACGTGGTTACACTAATAAGTACTGCAGTACGCATCTACCCACATCTGCCTGTGTCGCGCTCTTAGTCGTAATCTGCAACACGTCAAAGTCAAATATTATTTAAAATCATTAAAATGCCTTATTGTGCAATATTAGAGTGCAAAAATCATAGCCGAAGTAAAAATCTATCTCATGTAGGTGTATCGTACGCACAAAATTAGCAGAATCCTATCCTAATCCTAATGGTATCAATACTCTATCACTCTATCACATACACACAACACCATCTAGCCCAAACTAAGCACAGCTTGTACTATGGTTACTAGACAATGGATAAACATACATATATACTTTTTTTTTGTAAATACATACATACTATACATAGAAATACCCAGACCAAGACAAACATCCATATTCATGCACACAAATGTTTGACTTGTGCGAGAATCGAACCCGCGACCTCAGGAGTGGCAGTCGGTTACACTAACTACTACGCCATAGAGGCCGACTGCTATCTTAATCCTAACTTAATATTATAAAAGCGAAATTGAGTTTGTTTGTTCGTTTGTTTTTCATCTTTTCATGCCTAAACCACTGAACCGATCATTCTGAAACTTTGTATATACGTTGTCAGGTTTACAGAAATGGACATAGGCTACTTTTCATCCCGAAAAAAATTACTGTTCCCGAGGAAAACAACAATAACGTTCTTATGATAATAGATGACGCCACATGTCTTTCGAATCATGATTGCATTATATTATTACAAGCAGAGTACAACTCGAATTGATTGTTAAATTCTAAATTAAAGCGAGCGAAGCCGTGGGCAAAAGCTAGTTATTTAATAAATTGAAAAAAATATACTTCGTCAGACATTGCACAAGATATACAAATGAAAGTTATCCTTAATGACATAATTATGTTATGTATGTAACTATTAATGTGCTTGTGTGCGCGGGTTGCGTCCCCCCTACCTGTGTTAACACGTTAAAAAGCAGTGTATTAATAGCCGATGTTGGTTTGACTTCGCTCCCGTAAAGTACCTACCTGATATACAGTTGATTTTCTTTTACCAATAATTAGTAATTCTAGAACATTAGGTTACTTATGAAAATTTTTATGCCACTCAAATAGTGCTTTAACCTTATCGACAAAATCTAACGACATTACTTATCTATTACCTTATTACATTACCATTTTTCAAATAATTGATTAAACAACATAGTTGAGACATTTTAATTTAATAAGGATATCCTTTAGTTATCTTGACTATTTCAGTTTTCCTAATGATCCAACTGCTAAAGAAATATGGATCGACGCTACTGGGAGATTAAATAAAACCAAAACCAAATTTAAAAAAAAACTATATTAAAAAGAAACTAGTAAAATATATTTAAAGAGTAAAGTAGAACCACGTGAAAATATTTTGACTCGTCATTCTGTCATTCTGTGGTATATGTAAATATAGCATGCTACTATGTAGTTTACTTTCACTTTAAATTAGGTATAAATAAGGTTTAATAAGGTACGAGAAGGAAAACAAAAAATAATTTATTATTTATGTCTAAATGCTGTCGTGTAGGATGATGGCGAAAAGAGGCGGTAGGGATTATTCCGAACAATTCCTCGGAGCACTCCCTATAGTACAAGCGATAGAAGATGCATAGCGAGGGCACATCTCTACGCAGCGCCAAGGGTCTAGCCGATTTGAAATATCCTGGCAGTCGACGATTCGAGTCGCTCTCCGTGAATGCGGTCCAGAGGGAGAAGCTGGTACTGGGGTGTCCCTGCCCAAAGATGAGAACAGTATTCCATGTGAGGACGAACCTGCGCCTTATAAAGTAGTAGGCGGTAGGCCGGCGTGAAATACTGGCTCGATCTGTTGAGCAGGCCAAGCTTTTTTGAAGCTAATTTAGCCTTCCCTCTAAATAGCCGCGGAACTGGACTTCGCTCGGACTGGCACGTGCGATCCACGAGGTGGATGCGTGTATGATTGGAGCAATGGAGTAATTGCTGTTGGGTTCGGTAAAGCCGTGGCGATAGAGGATTTGCTTTGACGTAATGTAACGTAATGTGATATTTATTACTGGTTGTTGATTCTGATTATGATGGTATATGACTGATTGTTTTATTTCAACTAAGATTGATTAAAACTTTTCTGTTTACATTGTGTTGTAATTACCTATTTTGAGTGATGAGATTTTAAAGATTTCTATGTACGTAGTCCTAAAAAGGTTTTATTTAGAAAGTAAAGCAGTATATAGATAGTGCAATCCACAAAGACGCGCCCCACCAATTTTTGGTTGAGAGGATCGCGGGGTGCGGGGAGTTTCACCCGAGCGTCAGTCGCGAACCGTCAGCGGTTTGATGCGCACATGT
This sequence comes from Catocala sponsa, assembly GCA_963564715.1. Lineage (NCBI taxonomy): Eukaryota > Metazoa > Arthropoda > Insecta > Lepidoptera > Erebidae > Catocala > Catocala sponsa. Next base: position 4,638,002 of record OY751346.1, on the reverse strand, counting down.
AGTACGGTCTATGTTGCAAAAATCCAGACTCGTCAGGAAAGTTGCTCTACTTTATATTATTATTTTTTTTAAATGTCGAGAAAATCTCAGCGTGTTGTACTTAAAAGCCAGGTATGTAAAATATATTTACATTGTTTAGAAGTATGTAGTTACTAAAATACATGCAATAAGCAGAGGAAAGTAATTTAATTTTAAAATTGCAAATTTTAAAAAGAAAACTAAAAGAAAACTTATTCCATCTTTAAAAATAAGTAAAACTATTTAATGTTTTTTTTTTAATTTTAGGCAAGAGAAATTATTTCAAAAGTTTATGATTTTATGAAAAAATAAGCAATCAACAATTACGCAGAAAAACTCACTGATGCGCGATGGAGAACCGCACAGGCTGTTGGAGTATCTGAAAGCACAGTGACTAGAATTCTACGCGAAAGAAAGGAATATACTAATACAATAAAGCAAACTACAGTACCTGCTATAGAATCGAATATAACTATGGAGACGGATACGATAATTCCTACAGTCCCAAGTACGGAGCGTACAACAGAGCTGACTACGGAAGCGGATATTGAGTCTGAAAATGAAGCCAGTACGTCGCATACGAATTTAGTAGGCAGAAATGCTTCTATTTTTACATCACCTATGAAGAAGAGAAGCGTAAGACCACGAAAAATTAATTTAGACGACTTTGATATTGGTGTAGTCCGGAGAACTATCCAAAACTATCATATAGAACATCGTCAATTTCCAAAATTATCACCACTTAAAATTGTTTTGAAAGACCGTATACAATTTGATGGATGTATAACAACCCTAAGAACATTGTTACGTAAACTTGGTTATAAATGGAGAAGAACTGAGAATAACAGGAAGGTGCTAACTGAGAAACATGATATTCAAATGTTAAGATTGAAGTATTTAAAACAGGTAAAGTCTTTTCGTAATGCAGGTAGACCTATAGTGTACACAGACGAATCATATATTCATACCAACCACGTGCAAAAAAAATCTTGGGTCGAAAAAGGTTCTGAAACAGCAATAAAACAAAATATAACAAAAGGAGTGCGCATAATCATAGTACATGGCGGAAGTGCAGAGGGTTTTGTACCAAATGCGTTGTTGACATACAGAGCAGAGATCAAATCTGGAGACTACCACGACAATATGAACACAGAAAATTACTCAAAGTGGCTAAAGGAGAAACTAATACCAAATCTCCCAGATGATGCCGTGGTAGTCTTGGATAATGCAGCCTATCACAACACTAGTTCGGAAAAAATACCAACATCCAACTCCAACAAATTAGACATGCAGACTTGGCTGAATGTAAAAAATATCCATTTCGAACCAAGCTTCAAAAAACCTGAACTTTATGACCTAATACTAAAAAACAAAGAAAACTGCCGCAAATACAAAGTTGACGAATTATTGAAAGAAAATTGATTCACAGTGCTTCGGCTGCCTCCTTCATAATCTATCATCCAGATTTAAACCCAATCGAAAACATTTCGGGTATTGTAAAAAACGACGTTGCTAGCCGCAATATCAATCAAAATTATACTTCAATTATGCCCATTTTAAATGAAGCATTTGATCGAGTAAATAAAGATGTCTGGTTCAATACTTGCCAACACGTGGAAAAATAGAAGATGAATACATGAGACACTGTGATCTTGATTTCAGTTTTATTATAAATGTTGGTGATACATCAGACTCTGAATCAGATATTTCTGAAACGAGTGATTGACGATTTTGATTTCTTAATAAAGTTTAATAAAACTTTTTCACGTATTTCATTTATGTCTATAATTTATAAAAATGGTAATATTATCGTATATTAACTAATAATCACATAAAATATCGACACCTAAAAATAAAAAAATATAAAATTGAAGTAGAGCATCTTTCCCTTTGACCGTGACGCTCTCTCCTGTTTGGTCTATTCATTGTAGTGTGCCCGTGCACTCATAGGTAATTAGTGTGTACCGATAACATTGAAGCTTGCACACATATACTATAAACGGTTAGGAGGAATAGCGGGGCGCGTCTTCGTGGATTGCACTATCTGTAACTTTAAAGGTTTCTTTATTTCAAAAGTATTGATGCAGTAGGTTAGAAAGGCCGAGTTTGAAGAGATACTCTCGTTGATCGTTGTTTATAGGGTAAACACACGAGGACGTGTGTCAGCAGGATGGCCGTATTGGAACGGTAATAATGTTGGTTGGGACACTAGCGCCATCTAGTGACACATAAAGGCATTAAGGCGGATGGCCAGCGCCATCTAGCGGCGCCAGATAGAGTCTACGAGGCGGCGCGAGGGGCGGACAGAGCTCAGTCTTCATGTTACCGTCGACCAGTGCACACCTCGTAGGAACTGTCTCGCATTTCATAGTGATAAGTGCTCTTAGTGTTAAGTAGTTGTTAGTTGAATTCGAATACAAGTTATCTGATTACCTACGTGTTTTCTATTGATTGAAACCAACATTTCCCACTGCACGCCCACGTGCTTTAATCCATAAAATGGCTGATAAGGACGGGATGACGCTGCGACTCCGACATATATCGCTAAGGCATTTGATAAGGTCTGGCATAGGGCCCTTCTATCGAAGCTACCATCTTATGGAATCCCCGAGGGACTCTGCAAATTGATTGCCAGCTTTCTGGATGGTCGGGGCATTACAGTCGTCGTTGATGGCTGCAGCTCCGAAACCAAAACCATTAACGCTGGTGTTCCTCAAGCCTCGGTGCTCTCCCCAACGCTGTTCATCCTACATATCAATGACTTGTTGTCAATCGAGAACATACATTACTATGCGAATGACAGCACGAGTGATGCGCGTTATACCAGCTATCAGAATGTCCCTTGGAGCATGATACAGGAAAGACGAACACAACTTGTGTCTGAAGTCAAGGACTCTCTTGGGCGGGCTTCCGAATGGGGTAACAAAACTTAGTTCGATTTAATCCCTCGAAGACAGAAGTGTGCGCGTTTACTGCCAAGAAGGACCCTTTTATCATAGCGCCACAGTTCCAAGGAGTTACTCTCCGTATCTCTGAAAGTATTGGGATCCTCGGCGTGGAAATCTCGAATAAAGTTCAGTTTAGGAGTCACTTGGTGGACAAAATTAAATTAGCGAGCAAAAAGGTGGGTGTACTGAACAGGGTAAGGCGGTACTTCACACCAGGTCAACGTCTTGTGCTTTACAAAGCACAGTTCCGGCCGCACGTAGAGTACTGTTCACATCTCTAGGCAGGGGCCCCCAAATACCATCTCGAACCACTTGACTCCCTACAAAGACGGGCAGTTCGAATCGTCGATGATCTTGAATCTCACGGATAGATTGGAGTCGTTGGAGCAACGGAGAGACTTTGGGTCTCTTTGCGTGTTCTACCGACTCTTTCACGGGGAGTGCTCTGAAGAACTGTTTGATTTGGTACCAGCGGCCCCTTTTTATCACCGTACCACTCCACAACGAAGCAGGGTTCATCCATATCACCTGGAAGCGTGTTCAAATTCAAGTCGGTACGCTTTCAGCGATCATTTCTCCCACGTACGTGCAACCTCTGGAATGAACTGCCTGCTTCGGTGTTTCCCGAGCGCTATGATATGTCCTTCTACAAACGAGCTTTAAAGAGAGTTCTTCTTTCACGGTAGGCAGCAGCTTTGCTGTGTCCTGACATTGCTGAAGTCCATGAGCAGCGGTTACCACTTTCCATCAGATGGGCCACTTGCTCGTCTGCCACCAATGGCAATAAAATATATATATATATATATATATATATACTTCTAAATTTTCGTAGTCGTAGTTCTTGTTTGAGAAGATTTTACCATTCTCAATACTTTTGGTTCTTGAACAAAATTGTCTTTAAACTATTTCCGTCGATATTGTGTTCCGTGTGTACATATTATGTGCGTTATAGATATCCTTTCGAAGTCAAAGTAAAAATTGTTTATTTTCATATACATGTGTGGACACAATAATTAACTAAAATATTAATAAAAAAGTAAGAACTTAAAAATGTCTGTTCGACGAGTAAAGCTCTCATGAGCAGAAGCATACAAATAACTCATGGCCACTCTATTCAATTGACGGCCTCGATGGCGTAGTGGTTAGTGTAACCGACTGCCAAGCCTGAGGTCGCGGGTTCGATTCCCGCACAAGTCAAACATTTGTGTGCATGAACATGGATGTTTGTCTTGGTCTGGGTGTTTCTATGTATAATATGTATGTATTTACAAAAAAAAAGAAAGGTATATATGTATGTTTATCCATTGTCTAGTACCCATAGTACAAGCTCTGCTTAGTTTGGGCTAGATGGTGTTGTGTGTATGTGATGGAATAATATATATGTATAATATACATAACAATACAAATCAATTTATTTACTTATTTTTCTTATATTTTGGATACCATATACAACAGTACAACAGTTGTTGTACTGTTGTATATGGTATCCAAAATCGCAGTCAAATAATTTCAGCCTGGGCAAGCCAAATGTTGTCAAAAATTGTTTTTGCATTTGGTAGTCTCCAAAACTCTTAAAGAAATGCTAAGTTATTAATAAGGTGCGTGAAGTCAGTTTTCTTTTACTGACAAGGTGGCGAACAATCATCCATTTTGATGGTTAGCACCGTAACCTAAGGCAGTTTAGAATATTATTATATCTAAAGAAGTTCTTAGTAACATTTTTTCAAGATAACCATAAAACACTTTACTCGCGCTGTCGACATCGGACCCGGGACTTCATGCGCAGCAGTCTCATTCGAGGCAGTAATGGATTTAGTTACGTTAAAACTGAAGATTCTGTCAGCACCTTAGTAACTTACCGAGCGTAGAATGAGTCTCCGACATGGCGAAGCTGATATTGGCGTTAACGTGAAGACCGAAGAGCGAGGGGTCGTCATTTAGAGGCAAACCTCGAATGTATTTTGTGTAATCGTCGATAGTCGCACTTGCAGGTTGCTGAAAAAATTATGAAATTTGCTTTACTTTTATATATAACGCGTGACTTTTTTTACCGTCTTGAAAAAAATAGGGCGTGATAGGTAAATAGAGTAGAAGCCTCAGGCATAGTTATTTTATTAAATTTATTTTTTACTGACATAGGCTGAAATGAATCTACCATTGTACACTCCTTATGTATAATCTATTTTTCATATTAAAACATCTAAAAAAGTAATCCGAAAAATAAAATGAAAATAATTCGAAATCGTAAACGTATTCACCCTAGTAACGCGCTAGGTACAAATTATGAATGATTTCGTTACCTATACCTACAAATAACATAATCTTCAAGTTCAAGTGCACTCGCACTCGCCGCTCGCCGGCCGTCGCTAGCGCCGAACACCCGCTCCGACCCACCCTCTCCCGGTCGCCCGCCGCCCTTTTAAGTTTTAGTCGCATGCGATTAGGCAAATTGTGACGTCGCGTGATCTATTCGCAATTTCGCATTGTTTACGTTGCCACGCTCGTCGCCGCGTCGGTCGCTCATTGCGATATCGTAAACTATAAACAGGTACGAATACAATAACGTTGAGTATTTAGCAATGGTGCGGTGTTACATTCTGTCTGGTGAAAGCTTAGATGGTGCAAGGCGAATGAATGCAGAACCACAACATCTGCAATCTCTTTGCCGACAGGGTATTCCGAATCCACAAATTCCCAGCACTACTTTAATTTTAAATACAAATCAAAGGTTGCTCGACCATGGACAGTTCCGTATTCCAAGCCACGCTAGAGGTAGAGGCCGGCCACCTTTATCCAATCGTACGGAAAACGCAATATTAGAATATTTCGAACGTCACCCAAGAAGAAGCACTCGGCAAGCCGTACGAAGATTTGGCGTAAGCCAATATGCGGTGTGGAAGCTGCTGAATTCGTTGAATATGCATCCATACCACTTCAACCGCGTGCAAGCGTTGCATGCGCCGAACCCTGGACCACGCATGGAGTTTTGTCGCTGGCTGCAGGGACATACTCACAGCAACATCTTGTGGAGTGATGAATCCATATTTACACGCGTCGGGATTTACAATGTACATAACGAGCACTGGTGGAGTTTTCAAAACCCTCATAAAATCAAGGAACATTCGCACCAAATTAGATTTAGTGTAAACGTATGGGCTGCAATCATAAATGACCAAATCATTGGTCCAATATGGATCGAAGGTCGCTTGACGGGAATAACGTATCTACAAATGATACGTTTAGTCATCGACACAATGTTAGAGGACGTTCCTGTAAGTTATTTATAAGGAATGTACTTCCAGCACGATGGCTGCCCAGCACATTACAAAAGATCGGTGCGCGAGTATCTAGACACTGAGTTCAGTGGCAGGTGGATAGGTCGCGGCGGTCCTGTGAACTGGCCGGCCAGATCACCAGACCTAATTCCCTTAGATTTGTGGGCCGAGCTAAAACGGTTGGTGTACACTGAGGAAGCTCGCAGTATTGGTGAATTAAAACAGCGAATAATAGACGCTTTTGATATTTTAAAAAGTGATAGAGACACCCTTCTTAGTTTAAAAAACAATTTACAAAGACGTGCTAGTTTGTGTTTAGAGAGAAACGGTGGACACTTCGAACAATTACTGCGATATCGCTAAAAGGTTCATTTTATTATTTTGTAATTGTGTAATCAGTGTAATTTATAAATAAGTTGATTTCAATCTTTTAATTACGCCTAGTATGTTGTAGTTTACGCGTAATACTCGTACCTACACGCCTACTATTTTATTCATACTGAAATCATGACTAATGATTAGTTTAACATGTAACAACAACTACACCATGTTAGAAGGTCCTAAGCCCTTAAAAGTATGAAGGGAAGGTCGAAATCATCTCTAAAATGACAATTCGAAGTTAATAAAGCCGTTACGATAGAAATGCGTAGGTACCTAAGTAGTTACGCTATTTCGCTCGCACTCTTCATTCATGCGCGATACCTATTTAACAGATTGCTTTATTATTATGCACGCGCCATGTAGGGTGTATTCATTTTATGTTTTTTTTTGGATTGTCGGATAATTCGTAATCAATATGCTAGAACACAAATACTATCGTCTATAGATTCTATTCCACTTACACAACACACCATATTATTATCAAGACGGTAAAAAAAGTCACGCGGTATATTACTAGATGTGCCCGCGGTTTCACCCGCGTTTATAGTTACTGCGCCGCCTCCTTGGGTCGTAGCGTGATGTTATATAGCCTATAGCTTTCCTCGATAAATAGGCTATCCAACACTAAAATAATTTTTCAAATCGAACCAGTAGTTCCTGAGATTAGCGCGTTCAAACAAACAAACAAAATCTTAAATCCACGAACCACATAAGAACCATTGAACAAAATATTATAAATATACCTACAGTTCTAATTTAAAATCACGCAGAATAAACCAGGAGAAACATCGTTTGTATGTCCGTAATGGGTAATTATTTTGCTGCGATGTTATTTTAAAACTGCGATATCTCCTAAGATATTAATTGAAGTCGGATGATGTAAAGGGCAATTTTGTTTTAAATTAAATACTTGTGATGAATAACGTATTTATTTGGATAAGGATTAATATATAGTGTTTATAAAAACACCTTCGCAAAAAATGCATTATTTTAGAACAAATTTGGTTAGCATAAAAAAGATTATAGTGAGCCAACCTTAAAAGATAGACATATGCTGTCGCAGACTCTTTTTTAGAACTTTTAAAGGAGAAGAATTCTTTCATACATGATTTTTGCGAAACTTTAACTGTTTACGCAGCGCAAGCAGCGGAAGCTCTCAAAAGGAAAAAACCCTCTGATTTTGAAACATTCTTCATTGGTGCTCCGCTCCTATTGATCTTAGCGTGATATATAGCCTATAGCCTTCCTCGATAAATGGGCTATCTAACACTGAAAGAATTTTCAAATCGGACCAGTAGTTCCTGAGATTAGCGCGTTCAAGCAAACAAACAAACAAACTCTTCAGCTTTATAATATTAGTAAAGATAATGCTTGATCTTGCTCGTGGCTTCGCTTGCGTAAATTTTATATTAATTTAAGTCAATTTTCAATCCCTCCGAAACAGTACCTTTATTGGATAAAATGAACCCTATGGCCTTTTTCGAACTGTGCGACATAGGAATCGCGTTGTGCACAACTGTATTTAAGTATCATTCGAATGGTTTCACGTTTACGTACGTTACGAATATACTTCGATAAAGGCACTGGCAGTGATAAAAAATCTGACCTCTCGGTAAGACAGACGTGTTCATATTAGTATTACTCAGCACAACTATCTCCGAATTGCATGTAATGATCGGGATCATGCCAATAGTTATTTAAAGACATATTGATTTTGTAATTTAATTAAGCTTCGATTTGAATCGACTGCAAGGAATCGGTTTCCTGTTAAATCGAGCAATGAAAGACAAAAAAGGGGGTATATACTTCTCACATCACGATCCTTTTTGCAACTGGATTACAAGCCCGATTCGATGCAGATTTTTAAATCGATTAAGTGTTTTGAATCGTTGAAATAATTATTTGATTCCAAAAAATTGATTGATTGATTTTTTGGAATCAATTAATCGATTCTTATTCTCTCTTGATTGATCTTCTTTCTGATATGATTTTAGGTCCTCAGTATTGTCAAATCACGTTGTAGCTCAAGAAGAATTAGAACACACACAAAGCCATAGATACGTACCTGTCTGTAGGCTCCAAATTCATCGAAGACGTACCGGTCGGTGAGAACAGCTCCAGTGTAGTAGTCAGCAAGTAGAAACAGCAGGCACCGTCGGTCCCAGTCGTCCGTCACTCGTCCGCCATAGTTAATGTGGCCGGCCGTGTACGTCAACATCTATCGTCATCAATCATATGAAAGAAAGAAAAAGACTTATTTGGTACACAAAAGGGCACACACAACCTTTACAGGAGAAGAAACTAAGAAGTAAATAATGCCACACAATAAATAAAATGTAGCCTATGTTACTCAGTGACAATATAACTTTTTAATGGTAAAGAATTTTAAAATCTGTTGAGTAGTTTTTGAGTTAAATCCAAACAAACAAACAAAAAATTAAATCTTTCGTCTTTATAATCCTAACTAATATTATAAAAGTGAAAATGAGTTTGTTTGTTTGTTACCTTTTCACGCCTAAATCACTGAACCGATCATCCTGAAATTTTGCATATACGTTGTCAGGTATACAAAAACGAACATAGCTTTACTTCATCCCGAAAAAAATTACTGTTCCCGAGGAAAACAACAAAAACGTTTTTATGATAATAGATGGCACTACGTTTCTTTCGAATCATGATTGAATTATATTATTACAAAATACAACCCGAATTGATTGTCAAATTCTAAATTAACGCGAGCGAAGCCACGGACAAAAGCTAGTATTAGTATAAATAATATAATAATATTCTACCACATACACACAACACCATCTAGCCCAAACTAAGCAGAGCTTGTATTATGGGTACTAGACAATGGATAAACATACATATATACTTTTTTTTGTAAATACATACATATTATACATAGAAACACCCAGACCAAGACAAACATCCATGTTCATGCACACAAATGTTTGACTTGTGCGGGAATCGAACCCGCGACCTCAGACATGGCAGTCGGTTACACAAACCACTACGCAACCGAGGCCGACAGAAGTACAGATTAAGTTAAAAAGGCAATGTGAAAGCTAAATATGACTTTTACATTGCAGATATCTATAGATATACATACATACATACAGTAAGTAGCAAGCATAGGTAAACCGTTGATAATCATTGTATCGCTCCCATTGCTCTGAGCGTGGTGCAATACACATACGAGTATATACTATATCCTTCTGCTGCCTCCAATATAAACAGAAATACAACTTTAGTTTGGGATTAAATATAACGGTCATCAAAAATACTAATTGGTTAGCAAATATTGCACAGCATAACAAGCATCTATACGCCTCAAATCACTGCATTCCGTCTCGGAAGTGTTAGGTTATGTTAGGTTCCTTTTTTTAAACCCACCCAAAAATAGGAGCCCCGCTATGCGGGGCTCGGTCGACTTAGTTTGATCTCTTTAAAGTTTGCTGGCCATGAGTTGCTCATCAATTAGCTATTACTGCTCACAGATTATATTTTTCTGCTCACAAAAATACCAATACTATGCTAAACATTTAATAACACCCTTTTAGTTTTATAGTATTTAGTGTTTATACCATCTCGGTCTATATCCCCGAAGGTGTGGGCAACAGTGCATTGCACCTACATTTCACCAGCTATGGTTTATGTCCCATGTGATAGATGGCTGACCTCCAGACTCCATGCTGCTTTTAAGAACTTCTTATGTTATAGCGAAGTAGGCGTTACTTGGTGGAAGTCCATTGAAATAAAATTATCGGGAACAGAGGAACCTCGTTATCGACTGGCAGATTTAGATATATTTGGTGACAACTTCTTTAGATTTAAGAAAAAAATCACTGTATACCTGGGTGCCAGGCTTCGGTACCATACTAGGCTAAGTATAATTTTCCATTTTTAGTTTAACTTTTATATTTCTTCTTTTTTTTTAATTTCAATATAATTTTAATTTTAATATTATGTTAATGTATTTTTGTTGGATGTGGTTGCCTGTAAGTGAATGAGCACAAGACATGTCTGTGAATTATTATTTAGAAGTAAGAAATGTGTATCATTTGTTGGCGATCCAAAAAAATAAATAAATAAAATAAATAAATAAAATAAATAAATAAAATAAATAAATAAAATAAATAAATAAAATAAATAAAATAAATAAATAAAATAAATAAATAAAATAAATAAATAAAATAAATAAATAAAATAAATAAATAAAATAAATAAATAAAATAAATAAATAAAATAAATAAATAAAATAAATAAATAAAATAAATAAATAAAATAAATAAATAAAATAAATAAATAAAATAAATAAATAAAATAAATAAATAAAATTAATAAATAAAATTAATAAATAAAAAAATAAAAAAATGAATAAATAAAATAAATAAATTAAATTAATAAATAAAATTAATAAATAAAATTAATAAATAAAATTAATAAATAAAATTAATAAATAAAAAAAATTAATAAAATTAATAAATAAAAAAAAATAAAAAATAAATAAATAAAACTAATAAATAAAAAAAATAAAAAAAAATAAAAATAATAAACCTGCCATGCACCATCGGATTACCTACCCCCTATTGCAATAGAAAAGGTTGACAATGCCGAACTCCTTTGAATAGGGATAGCCACGTCGTGGGACTAGGGCATAGTCCAACTTGCAGTATTCCGCGTCGAGCACAAAACATTAGGAGTGGGTAATATCACTATTTATTGTAAGGTCAATTATAAACTGAATTAATTAATTAATCAGGTTATGTATAATATGAGGTCAATAATAATCTATTTCCAGATAATGTGTAAGAATAAGATGAAATATTGAGTAGAATTACTTTATTATTGTATAATTATGTGAATATTGCTGATTTGACATTTCAATGTATTTGAAAGTATTTATTTGTAATTATTTATATTAATAGATAATTAACTTAATTTAAATATTGTAAACATCCAACATTTATACCAATTTATTTCGATAATATTCTATTTAAATTTATATAAAATGATTTCACTTCCGGCTTGACGATGTTGACGTTGTCGCCATATTTAATAACGGTCGAGCCAGAGCGCGTGCCATTCGTTATCGAACTGTTGAGTTGTGGGTACAAAAGGTGAATTAATAAATCCTTTGATTTAATATACGACTGGAGTTTGATTTTTGGCTTACGCCAACATTATGAATATCAAATCGTAACTATATATCGATATTCGATATCGGATTTTGAAACACTATATTTTCTGAAACTATACAGGTGTCCCGTAAATAATGGATCAAACGGAAATGGTAGATAGCTCACTTAATTACCTACAACTAATTTGAACAGTTTTTTGCAATACCTTAGGGTTGTCGAGAAAAAAAAACTTTTTTTTTTCGATTTTTCTGCCTAAAATTAGTTTTTTTTATGCCATGGTTGCAAATAATGACATTTTTTAGATCTTTTTTCTTATAAACATTGCTAGATAGATTGCCAACAAATAATCATATCATTTTTGCAAATGACATTCCATACCTTTAAAAAAAACAATTAAGAAAGTGAATATTTAATTTATTTCATCTTTTTGTCTAAACTTCAAAAAAATCTCCTGTAAAAAAAATGTATGGCACCGAAGTGTACCATGATTTTAAAAACATGTACCGTTAATGAGGTTTCTAAATTTGTATAAAACATACGGTTAACTACTTTAATTGCAAAGTTGTTGCTATGAATTTGAAGAAAGGGGCAGAATCATAAACATCTAAATTAATGAAATTAGTGTGAAGTCACTTCTTTTCTCACTTTCTGAATGATTTAAAGACAGTCTAGGCGCTTGTAATACTAATAATAGCTTTATTTCTCAATTTGGCATCGTTACCTGCCTCAAGGTCAAGTATTAACAAAGGCAAAAAAGGGACAAGACGCCATGAGTGAAAGTGATAGATAGCGCTTCTTTTGGATGCTTTTGTTGTCACTCCGGTTTTTTCGTCCGGCCACCCCCTACCCTACCTACCACTCCACACAAGTACTTGGCTTCATTAATACTAATAATAGCTTTATGTCTCAATTTGACATCGTCATCCAGGTGATAAATAAAAATAAAGAAAACGAAAATTATGTAAAGTAATAATTTATTTTAATTTTTTTCACAATAATTGTTCACATTGTTTCCCCCCTACACTTATGCACATTCTGCATCTCCTAATAAACGAAGCTCTTAAGCGTCGACCAAAATTTATTCCATTAAGTTCCGCAGCAGCTGTTTGAATTTTCTGGCGTAGGTTCTCAATTGTGGTTATGGGTGTTGGGTAAACTCTGTCTTTAAGACTTCCCCAGTAAAAAAAATCTAGCGGATTTAGATCGGGAGATCGAGGCGGCCATAAAATCGGTCCTAACCGGCCAATCCATCTTTCGGGAAACGCATGATTCATATGCGCCCTCACTGCTGTTGCATAATGTGCGGGGCACCCATCGTTTTGCAGCCACATTGTTTCTCGAACATTTTCTGGTACACAACTGAGTAAATTTGGCAACTCGTGTCTTAAAAAATGCAAATAATACTCAGCGTTTAAATTTGCAGGCAACTCAAAGGGTCCTATTATTTGACCATTTATAATTCCTGACCACAAATTTATTTTAAATTGGGTTTGACTTCTATTTTCTCTCATTAAACGTGGATTGACTAGTTGCCAGCTATGTAAATTATGCATATTTGTGTACCCGTCTTTTCTGCAGGAAGACTCGTCGCTCCATAAAATTTTATTAAAGAATTGCGGATCCTCACGAATCATTCTCAGCATTTTTCGGCAAAATTCAACTCTTTTAACGTAGTCTCTGGGGTCCAGTGTTTGAACACGTCGCACATGGTACGGGTACAACCGGTGCCTTCCTAAAACTCTGTGCACCGTTGTCCGTGGTATACCGGTGCGTCGTGCTATAGCTCGGACTGACGTTGACGGATCTTCCTCTATTTGTTCTAAGATTATTTCGTCGTTGACATGTTGCGGCCTTCCTTCACTAGTACTTCCAACTCCAGTACCGACAATCCTTCCTTCACTAAGTTATGCACCCGAATGAAAACCCGATAATCAGGGTGACGACGCTCGTTGGGGTACCTTTCCCGGTATAATCTTGCGGCTGCTCTGGCATTGCATCTTGCTTCGCCGTAAATTAAATGCATGTTGGCGTATTCACGTGGTGTGTACTCGTAACGTAGCATTGCAAAGTCCAAAGGTTAAAGCACAAAAAAAACTGATTTTCTGAGTCCAACACTAGATCGCCAAGTCGTTAGTTCCAAGAAACAAACAGTCCAAAATCGATAGGCAATTCACACAGTCCAAATTCAAAGCAATAGTCGTAATTTACAGCAAAAACATAAAAGAAACGAAAAGCAAAGTTATCGAATATAGCAGCAAGACGCGACTAACCGCACGCAACAATGAAGCCAGGTACTTGTGTGGAGTGGTAGGTAGGGTAGGGGGTGGCCGACGAAAAAACCGGAGTGACAACAATAACATCCAAAAGAAGCGCTATCTATCACTTTCACTCATGGCGTCTTGTCCCTTTTTTGCCTTTGTTAATACTTGACCTTGAGGCAGGTAACGATGCCAAATTGAGAAATAAAGCTATTATTAGTATTACAAGCGCCTAGACTGTCTTTAAATCATTCAGAAAGTGAGAAAAGAAGTGACTTCACACTAATTTCATTAATTTAGATGTTTATGATTTTGCCCCTTTCTTCAAATTCATAGCAACAACTTTGCAATTAAAGTAGTTAACCGTATGTTTTATACAAATTTAGAAACCTCATTAACTGTACATGTTTTTAAAATCATGGTACACTTCGGTGCCATACATTTTTTTACAGGAGATTTTTTTGAAGTTTAGACAAAAAGATGAAATAAATTAAATATTCACTTTCTTAATTGTTTTTTTTAAAGGTATGGAATGTCATTTGCAAAAATGATATGATTATTTGTTGGCAATCTATCTAGCAATGTTTATAAGAAAAAAGATCTAAAAAATGTCATTATTTGCAACCATGGCATAAAAAAACTAATTTTAGGCAGAAAAATCGAAAAAAAAAAAAATTTATTTTCTCGTCAACCCTAAGGTATTGCAAAAAACTGTTCAAATTAGTTGTAGGTAATTAAGTGAGCTATCTACCATTTCCGTTTGATCCATTATTTACGGGACACCCTGTATATTGATAGATATTGTCAGATACACCGGATGCGCTGTATTTCTGATATATTGCAACGAATATCTTTTCATACCTACCTAATGTGATTTTTGTTGTATCGACTATGTGATATAGCATCAAAATTTAAATGAAGTTTTATTATTCGCGCTCTCACTCTGTCGTCGCGTCGTCGGCTGGCAAGCAAAATAGGTACAACCGCTCGTCGATCATTCCATTCGTTCGATGCGATGCGCGTATCCTATACTTAGATATTTGACAGTATAATGTTTCGTGAAATATATAGTTGTAGTTTTAGCCGATATCCGATTTATGATATTGCATCGGTATATAGATTCAATATCTATATACGATTTATATCGCCCACTCCTACAAAACATACGTCGACACGTGTTTCGCCTCAGCGCGAGGCATGTTCAGGACCGTTTGGCAACGAATGAGCTTCTACCCAATATTTTTTTATTTTATTGTTTACAAGTTTTTCTTGACAGAAAATCTCAATAGACATCAGCTTCTATTACGTTGGTCATGTAATTATAGCCAGCGTTATGTGTGATCCACTTCAGCCTACATCTTCGGTGATAGAAGCTTGAGGACATGTAGGTATATATGAAATTTTCGCGCTAGAAATAATCGGGACGCAATAGTTTTACAAAAACCGGGCAGTGGGAGTCGGACTTGGACACGGAGGCTTCCGTACCATCGTACAAAATAACTTCGCTTTCTTGATTTTTTATTATTTATTGTTATAGCGGCAATACCAATAAACACTTGGTGAAAATCCAACTACAAACTCTACCTATTACAGTAAATGACAGAGACCACTGACAGAGGGACAGACTGCGGAGGCTTTCTAATAGGACCCCGTTGGATCCTTGGGTACGCAACCGTAAAAATTGTGGGGTTACCATTAGCTAGACTTGGTAACTCACCTTTAGAGGCACTTCGGTGTACTCATTGAGGAACATGTGCAGCTGAGAGATGCAAATGCGGAGATCTTCATCGGTGAACTCGTATGGGATATTGAAACCCAGAGGGCCGAACTTGCGACGTTCTAACAGTACTCCATGGAACAGGCAGAGGGCAAACAGAAGCCACTGTTAATTAAATAATATAGGAATAAGTTTGCATGAGGTCTCGGATTCGATTCCCAAGTCGAGAAAGTATTATTGGGCTTTTCTGTATATAAATTCTTAGTAGCCGAAATAAGGTTATCATATTATGCTACCTCACTTCTCTTCACGTATGTCTTAAATAATTTGTTGAAATGTAGGTATGGTGCAAATCCGCTTTCTACGATAGGCTTTACAGACGTAAATCTAGCCTGGCAATAATATGTTGCATGATCTAGGCATCAAGTTTAAGTCAGGCAAAGTGGAATTTGGTTTTTCTGTTATACATATTTCAACAGTACAAAGTCCTACAACGTGCACAATAGAGAGCTTATCTCATTTATGTGGAACCTAAACATTGCTAGCAAAATTTGAATAAAGCATACGTCTGCTTACTCTGCCGAACATAAGTATATAAACGTGAATAGAAGCCTATAGTTTACCTTAAAATTAGGAACTTTGGGGTCTCCAGAAGTCAAGTAATCGGCGAAGTCCGGCACTTGATTCATGAACGCTTTTAACAAATTCGCTTTTATCCCTCTTGGGGGCTCCACCGTCATCTTGTAACCTAAATAAATACGAGATATATATGGATATCCATCAATCAAATTTTTATATGCAGTGAGGATATCCCTTTAACACAAAGGGGAAGTCCTCTAACCAGATTAAGTTATCATGCCTGTCGGTTGATGACGGGTACTTGTATAAGGAACTGCAAACTTCGCTTGCGCGGTTCAATACTTGGTACCTTTTGTAGGAAGTAGTGTGTAATTGTGAACAACGCCATCTCTTGTGGTAAGTCGCGACATCTTCACCCGTGTGGAGCAGCTATTTTCGTTAACATCATTGGCTGGTATAAGAGATTTTGTGAATGAGTAGTGAATGCAACTGACCGTTCTGCAGCAAGGCTACGGGGAAGTAAGGCGAGGGTGTGGAGGTGAGCCACAGCCTGAAGTCTACGTGCACCAGCTCCGGTTGTATGTGCTCCACGTTCAACTCCAGCGTCGGCATCCATGATGGAGAGAGGTGGCAGTTCTGCAGATGATATTAGATTTGTCAGTATATTGTTTTACTGCTGGTCACTGGTGTTCCAACTCCAATACTCACTTTTGGATCCCGCCTGCGCGCGGCGTCAATTATTTGATGAAGATTGATGGATATATATGAGCTCGCTTACATGGAAAATACTAGATCCTACCCCTTACAAAATCAGCGTAAGTTAGTTACTGCGTTTTTGCGTTTTGGCAGGTAAGTAAAAGTATCAAAGGCGATCATACGTTGGTAGCTCGCCCATTCCTTTTCTTACATCCCATCTTTAAATCTTTTTCCAAGTGTCAGCAACGCGCGTATTGCAACCAAGCCTAAGTTACTGTATTCGCTTACCATTAGAAGAGTCATATGCTTGTTAACCATCTCAGTAGTACAAAAAATTACTGTTCTAGCATTTAGCTCTAGCATCATACTCTCTCATCATATTCTTCCTACACATACTCAATAAACCAGCATATTATGTTACCTGCAAAAAGACCCAGTTGCCGAAGTCACAACCGATCTTCATCATAGTCTCAGCCATCGGTCCCTGCCCTTGTCCCAAAGATATGCTTTGAATTCGTTTGCCCATCTTCTTCTTTTCCGCGAATTTCATCAGGTCTGTGATTAAATAGTATATATATTTTTATTGCTGTTAAAGGTGGGCTAGCTAGCTGTCTTGCAGCTGATGTGCATGAGAGTTAACGCTTGACGCAGCCTGCTCACTCGTTCAATCTACACAGATTGCTTGACATTTTCCGGACACAGAAATCAAACCTGAGTTCCAATGCATATCAGTATTTACTTACTAATTGTCTGTTTAATGGTTTGCGTTCCTTGAAATAGCAATTATCATCACCAGGATCAACGTGACTTTGGCATAGATATATTTTATGAGCCGACGAGTGATATAGGTATTAGGTATAGTAAGAAGAGTATTCTTCAAGCCTAGTAATTTATAATCATGTATTACTAGATTTTGCCTAAGGCTTGGCTCGCGTAGATGTAGGCTATGTCAATTTTCTATCCCACGGGCATAGTACTTTTTCTTAGATGAAACTCTATGTTGTTATCTGTACATCAGACAATGTGTACGCGAAGTTTCATGACGATCGATCGCGTAGTTTACGCGTGAAAGTGTACAAACAAATAAACACACACATTCGCATTTATAATATTAGTTAGGAAGTTAAGATGTAACTATTGTATTAGTACTGTATTTACGCAGTCTATAAAATGTACAATGTGGTCATTATCCGCATCAATCGAGGTTATGACCTAACTGTGAGATAGTAACCAGACTTACCAGCAGCAGGGTCGGTGCCGGTGGACAGCACAAATATGATGGGTGCGAGCGCGTCAGATTCAGCGTACAGCGCCTCCAAGTCAGCTGGCTGCGGCTCCACGAACCTGGCACCCATCCCCACCACTACGAAGTCCTTGAATAATAAAGAAAGCTTAATACCCTTATAGTACAGTCATTTGGTCCGAAATAATGCAGTGGTCCGACCGCCGGCGAGAAAACGACTAACTATCGGCGATTTTCTCTCTCAAGAAACGCACAAATAATATACATTTCATGTAAACGAAGGAGATGCATATATTAAAAGTTGCTCGCTGACTGTTCACACTGCCGGCGACGACTCGCTTTACTAGTTTTGTCGCTGAGCGACAAGAGCTTTCAAAAATAAACTCGCTCAGCGATACTCGTTCAACGATGCTCGCTCGTCGCCGCGCGCAGGTTTGCACAGGACTGAGCAACCGCGTGCGAGTGGCGCGAGTAATCGCTCGTCGCACTTGCACATTCGCTTATAGCCCGGTGACAAAACTATCGAAATAACACACTCGCTTCATCGTCAACTCGTTTATAGTTTCTAGTTCTACTCGTTTCTCGTTCATCGTCGGCGGTCGGACCACTGCCTAAAGAGGTTATCTGTAAGTGTAGAAATTAGTTTTTAACCAAAACGTATATTTAAGTACACTTTGCGGCACTCGTACGCTAAATCTATAGATTTGACAATAATATTGTTATTACTTAAATTGCTATTATATCGTATCTCTCTAGTTACATTTTTTATATAAATGGTTTATCGTAAAATGATTTGGAAAGAAGATATTGCTGCCAATTCTGTTGTCACAAAATTCTCTGAACTAAACTAAAAATCATTAAAATTTAGTTTAGTTCTGTCAAACTTCATTTCGTATTCTGAAATCGTTAAAATTGACAGGACTAAACTTATTTTAGTTAGACAAGACTCAAATTGGTTTAGTTTGTAAGGTTGGTATAATTGTATGATGTGAGGCGTAAGAAATTATGGTCACATTAATATATACTTTCTTTACTGGTACCAGAAACTGTTGAACCCTCTTTTAATAGCAATCAATGCGCTGAAAAAGTTGGACTTGCCCGTTGAGCAATGGTCATATTTGATGGTACACATAATTTTGAAAAATTGCCTTCAGAGCTTAGGGCTCAGTTTGAACACAAGCATGGTGGAGAAAGTGCTACCCAAATGCCCCCCTTTGCTGACCTTGAGAATTTTCTTGAGGATGAGTGTGTGTGAGTGAGTTCCTGAGGCATCGGCGTATGCCCTGCCACCTTTGGCGGAACGTCCCTGAGTTGAGTCGCGCCCGCCGCTGTTCGGGCGGGTATCATCCTATGTCCTACCACTGATGGCACGCCGACCGGGACACAGGGCTTACGAGGAGTTTGAGCCTTACACAGGGCTTGAACTGGGTAAAGGCCAGCCTCTGGTTGCGGTGATCGGTTACCACCCAGGAGACAATAGGAAGTCGGCGTCTGCCTCAACAATGCACGTCCCCCACCTATTGAAACCTTATTGCCAACGGCCTGTGTTAGTGTGGGGACCGGGGGATACCTCTGTGGTAGTCCGTGCTATGTTGGACACAGGTTCCCAAGGATGTATATTGTCTACTTAGTTGGTGGGGCAGATACGCCTGAACCTTCGCACATTTCCAGGTTTTATAAAACCTTCGCACATTTCCAGGATTTATAAAACCTTCGCACATTTCCAGGGTTTATAAAGGGAGTGGGAAACATGCTGCGGTCCCTAAAGTTGAGGGACAGGTTTCCTTTGCGTCCTCTCCTGTTGATTCTCCAGGCCCTTCCTTTGTTCCTACGGCTGTTGTCATGGAGAATATTTTGGGTTGGCATCCACGGACACAGCTGTTAGCTACTGTGGTAGATTTGACGTCGGGTTAGGACCCGGCAGACCCCAAGTTTGATGTACTATCGGCTCCAGCGACGGTTGACCATTTCAGAAACATTTTCGCTTGCACATGTTGACTTTAGTGACTCCGCCCTTAATTTTGTTAACCAATCAAAAAGGGATCTTCGAACAAAAAAGTTTACTAACCGTTTGTTTTTATGACTTTTCTTACTTTTGCCAGACGGTATCATATTTGGATATTTGTTGCGTTGACACAAACTTATTTACCGAACTTTTATAACCATGAGCTCCCACAAGAACCTTAATATTCTTGAGCGATCATTAATTATTCACTACAGAAACGAAGGGAGAAATATGTCACAGATCGCGGAAGAGCTGCACATATCGGTGAGTAACCAAATCTACATTTTATTTAATTAGTTATTTTAGTTTACATGACGACCGAATGCACGATTGGCGCAATGGTTATACCTCCCCACAACGCTACCGCGTCGAGTGTTATGTGTTCGATCCCCACACGTTGAGTCCGTGTTTTCATTTGTTATTGTAATGTTTGTAAAGCCACCCGTGTCACAGGCTATAATCCTAGTGTGGAGTAGTTTAAAAAAAGAATAAAATATACTAATCAAACATTAGATATTTTTTATTTAGTGTCGATTATTATTTAAAACTATTGTTATTTTTTTGCAGAGAAATACTGTCCGACTTTGGTTGCGGCGTTACGATGAAGAAGGGCACGTGGACACGCGGCCACGCCCGACGCCGCTGCACATTATAACGCCGGAACGTGAGCAATATATGATAAGTACACACCGACAAGGATGTTCGCGCAGGACTATGAGTGCTAGCTAAATACGGTGCGACAAGCATTGCGTGGTACAGGGATGCATCACAGAAACCCAGACAAAAAAATAGCTTTGACCGAGCAGCACAAGGCGGCTCGCGTCCGTTTCACTAGAGATTACAGGGACTACGATTTTTCACACGCCATATTTACCGACGAAAAAACTTTCAAATCCAGTGAAGTTGGTCGTCGTCACTTATGGCGTGTGAATAACACGAGATACGAGCCTCGCAATGTTATTCCCAACATGGAGTCAGGCAGAATAGTGGTCAACATGTGGGCATGGATGAATGCAGCTGGACCCGGGGAATTAGTATATTTGCCCGGGAGAGCTAACGGCGCATCGTACTTGGAGCTGTTGCAGGATGTTTTGGTTCCCACGGTGAGAGTGGTGTATCCTGAGGACGTTATGCCTGAAATATTGTTCATTCAGGATAACTGTCCGATACATCGCTCGCGCGTGGTGCAAAATTGGATCTTGGCCTTTTCGTTCTCCTAACTTAAATCCCATCGAAAATGTTTGGGCTATCATGGTCCAACGATGGGATTTCAGGAATGAACGCAGAAAGGAGGAACTCATGGCACATGGTGACCAAGTGTGAGATTCGTTGCGAGGCACGGATTTGTGTGAGGTCCTTGTAAGATCTATGCGGAGAAGATGCGACGCAGTGATTGACGCTGGCGGTGCTATGACCAAATATTAGACAAGTATAATTAATATTCTGTAAAGAACATTCTACATGTAGTGAAGTGGTGCTATAATGATGGAAGAACATTAATTCTACTTACCTAACATTTGGTCATAAAAGGTAGCATTATTATTCTAATAGTAAATTTAATTTTAGCTTTTTGTATTAACTTTTGTTTTTGCTTCATACATTGTATATTCATAGTAGTATAATTTATTCATAATTTTTAGGATAATATGAGTAGGGTATAATTGGGGATTCTGGAATCATTTGTTCTCGTTTTGCTCGAACTGCATGATTCCAGAATCCCCAATTATTTTTATCGACCATTACTGCTACAATTTGAATATGATCTGATAGAGTTCGCAATATTTATTGAATATATCATAATGATTCCAAACTCCCTAATTATTTTTATCGAGCACTAATATCATCGAGGAATGATCTGATACAATTTGAAATATTGATTGTCTCTTTCATATTTTATGTTTATGAGCATTATAATTATAAATATTAACTGCCAACTGCTTATAGTTGAACATAAATTAGGAGCTTATTTATTTAAAATATAAAAACAGAAACGTTAGTTAAAAAGTTTATTCTCTACACACCATTTATTTAAACATAATACATTTTTTAAAGAACATATTGAATCATGATAAATACAATTATACTGTAGGAGCCAGTTAGTTTTCCTACACTTGAAGATATATGTAAGTTGTTGGAGTACACAGAAAGAACCACAAGTTAAGTTTAAAAGTTATATTGTTAAAAGTTAAAGTAAAATGTTTACAAGTTAATTAATTAGTGTGATTTTTCTCACGGCAAGTGTATAGTTTTATAGTTATAAATGTACTTTAATGTTATTATGAATTACATCATTATATATCACAGTAATATGAGGTAAATTGCAACGATCTTGTGTGCTCAGTTTAGTATTGCTGCCTCGACAGAATAAGTATGTACGGTAACGAAACCGTACATGTTGGCAAGCCCAAAAAAGCCCTAAAATTCACATTGCCGAAAAAAGATACACCATTACAAATAAAGAAATAAAAAATAATATAAAATAAAATAAATCAATCAAAATTGAACGCAAAGTTGTCCGCAGTAGAAGGTCCCGGGGGAGAACTTGTTGGTAGCCGTTTCGACTGGGTTGTCACTGCTTTTCGCTCGTTTCTGTCCCTTGTCCGTATTTCTTGCAGTTCAATCTCTTCTGGTTTGTTAGTCGTTGCGGAAACATTCCTTTGTCTTGAGCAACATAATGGCCTATATCTATTTAAAAGCCACCAAACTGTAGCTATGACAATTACTCCCACGATCGTATAGGAGATGGCATATTGATGAATGTCATGCGAAGTAATTTTGGATGGCAGCTGACGTTCTCGTTCTTTTATATTGGCTAACTGTTACTCGATTCTATTTACTTCCGGGCTTTCGGAGAGCATCACATGTGTCACATTATGATGCGTGATATTCACTATGTTGTTCACTACAGAATCAAGTGACGGCTCAGTCCATTTTAAGTCTGCCTTTATACTGCTACTGTACTGGTTATGTGAATAGATAGTCAAGTCCTTTGATTGGAGTAAACATCCCTGTGCCAAATTGACTATCCCAGTGGTCATAGTGTGTGATGCGACGTCATGCTCACATACAGTTCGTAAAGTGCAAGTACTACAACAAATTGCCAGCCAGGTGTTTGTTGAATGTAATGCGATCCATTCGTCTTTGCAAAGCGTCCTTCTTACGTCACACGACGAGGTCGTTTGATGACTTAATAATTTTGCTTCGCAGGGCGCATTGCTATTATATAAGTTATAAATAGGCATATTTTTGTTGCATATCAGGTTGCCGGGTGAAAGTGGAATGCACGTTTTTATGTCATCTTCGTTTATAGAAACGTAGGTGTTCTTTCTGAAATTTACTGCTATATACTGTGCGCCTAGTTCTGCTATGACCGTTCCATTGCTGGTTGGTATGGCTAACGGTATAACTCTGTGTAAAGTGAAGTCTTCGTCGGAAATCAGTGCAACATGTATTTCGAATAGAAAGTAGTTCGTTGTAACTCGTGCTTTCACATATAAGAGCTTGTATATATCCTTGATATCTTCCCTGATATTTCGGACGGGCAAAGACGAGGTGCTTGGCAGCTTGCCGGCGATCACAGTCAGTTGTTCCACTAAGTTTGCAGGCGTCAGCAAATGAACATCAATATGCCCTTTATAAACGTCTGTTAACGTTTTAAAAAGCATCTCCTCTCTCCTGTATCCTGCTCCTCTCTCCTGTATCCTCCTCCTCTCTCCTGTATCCTGTTTAAGTTGGTTGTCAGTAAATAAGTAGATAGCTTAAGAGAGTTAAAATAATTTGTGGCCATCATAATTTCCATGGCAGACTCAACCTGGTGCAAATTGG
Source organism: Catocala sponsa (assembly GCA_963564715.1). Taxonomy (NCBI): domain Eukaryota; kingdom Metazoa; phylum Arthropoda; class Insecta; order Lepidoptera; family Erebidae; genus Catocala; species Catocala sponsa. The sequence goes on along the minus strand of OY751346.1, from coordinate 4,613,913 downwards.
TGTTAGTTTGTTCCATATACTCATTTATCGTATTAAATTGTCGCTTGAGGTTTTCTTCGTTTTTCTTTAGGACACCATTTTGGAGTTCCACTATGGAAGTTTGATTTTTCATTAACTCCAGCAAATAGTTTTCATTACTCTGGATGGCCTGTATGTCGTCTTGATATTTATTTGCGAATCTCTGATCCAAGATACCGAAGAGGCTGTTTGCGGCGTACCCTACGCCATCAATCAGTCCACGTTTCTTACGTTCACTCAAATGTTTGTGCGGGGTAAGCAGTACATTGTTGTAGTACTGAAGCATTTCCGTTTCGTGATTGAGCTGCTCTAATGTCGTTTTACAATACCTTGGATCCGTTTTCTGACATAGTTCATTCAGTTTATTCAGATAAGCGTCGATGTGTTTGACTCCATTCCAATAATCAGTTAGATTATAATACATAAGTAGTGTCCACTCATCATGAATAACTTGAACACTACCTTGTGTGTCATAATACACCGGCCGCTCACGTTCCAAGTTCATAATATGAACGCTTGATGTTATGACTTGACTTTGTGATCCAGATATTAATGTTAACAAGGTTATTAACATTGTAACAAATGTGTAAAAATATCTGTTTCCTCGTATTTTGTTATTGACGGGCACGTTTCTTTTCAATTGGTCTTGCGAGTTTTCAGTGAAGTCAACACCAGTATGGGTAAAAGGTCGCGATGGCGTAGCTCTCTGTTGAGGTAGATCTGCTATAAGTTGATGGGTGTTGGTCGGCCTATAGCGCTGACACCGTACGCAGTGTCGAAGTTCCGTTTTTACAGCTCTGTTGCCGCCAACAATCCAATACCGTTGCCGTATCTGAGCCAATGTCAAACGTGCTCCGCCATGATGAGTCGTCATATGTGCTTGGTCTATAATAAGTTTTGATAGACGACAGGTTCGAGAGAGAATTATGGGATGTCTCATCTCAAATGGTAAGTTAGAATTACTCAGTCGCCCGCCGACGCGTATGATACCATTTCTGTCCAAAAATGGGTTTAGTTTGTAGATAGAGCTCTTATTAGTTATAGGTTTGTTGGCCAAAAGTTGTTTATATTTATTTCCGTATTCTATTCGCTGCACATAAATGATCATTTGTTTAGTAGCTAGCAACAGGTCATTTGCAGTTAGGTACTTGGTTTCAGGTTGCATCTTGGCGCGTGTCGTTGCGATAAAGCGTAGCACGTGAGCCGTTACTCGGATTACTTGCGTCAGTAAACTGTGTATATATAAAAGATAATTAATAAAATGTTCATTGTTATTAGACGCTAGGGTTGCCTCTTTCAGATTCACTTGTTCTATAGTTGTTGTAAATGAACACGATGCTCTCTTTGCAAGATCTTCGATTTCCATAGTTTGCAGAAATTCTGGTCTATTCCACCACAGACGGAAATTTTCAAGTTTGCACGGCAACATTTCTCTAGATGCACAGTCCGCCGGATTCTGTTCTGACTTAACATAAAACCAACTGTCGGAAGGTATAATATTCTTTATCTTGTGCACTCTATTGGCAACGTATTTGTCCCATCTTGATGCATCTCCTTGTAGCCATGCCAACACAACTTGAGAGTCGCACCAAGCCCTGACTGTTAAATTATAGCCACTAAAAGTCTCCATGGTTTTTTCCATAAGTCTAGACAGCAATAGTGCACCACACAGTTCGAGTCTGGGTAGAGTAATTTTTTGCGACAGCGGAGCAACCCTAGTTTTCGCAACAAGTAATGATATCGTTTGTTTTTGTTTTTCATCGATAACTCGGTTGTATATTACGCAGGAATATGAGTAGTAGGGTATTATTGAGCATTCTACTCCACCTTCCGTTCCTACGGCTCACTTTGTTCGCCTCCGTCTCTCCCGGTGGAGTAAAATGCCCAATAATACTTCTGGAGTGAACGGAAGGTGGAGTAGAATGCTCAATAATATTTCTGGATACTCTATAAAATCGGCACTTATCGATTAAAGGGTTCTATTTACTATTTATTTCAATGCACCAACGAAACTGAATCATTATTAACAAACTTTTTTAAGTAGTAACAATGAAATTTGTGAAACAACCGCATTCATTACATGTAAACAAAATCTGTGTAGAGTCTAGCAAGACTGGTCTACGTCATGGAAAATTATTACCCACCTCGTTGCGATGCATCGTATGTGGACCATCAAATTGTGAAAAAACGAATTTAATAATCGGTCTTCTCATTCATGAGAACGGGTTGAGATTTCAAAATGTTTATGTTTATTCAAAAACTTTACAGCAACCAAAGTATATTTTTTTACAAAAAGTGTTGCAACGAGTTTTCCTGGCATTTCATTACAAAAATACCATGAAAATGAGGAAGTACTGAGTGTTCAAAATGCTAAACCAAATTTAATTATTATATTTGATGATGTTGCTTGTGAAAATCAGAATAATATGCGTGATTATTTTGCAATGGGAAGACACAAAAACATCGTTTGTTTTTATTTAAATCAAACATATAGTAAAATTCCTAAACAGTTGGTAAGAGATAATGCGAACCTAATCGTGCTTTTTAAACAAGACGAAATTAATTTGAAATTTAATTAGATTTTGCCCGCGGCTTCGCGTAAATGTATATTAGGTTAGATTTGTAACGGTACTTTTTTTTGGATAAAAGGCACTCTATGTCCAATTGACAATAATCCATAATACGCGAGTAACAAATACCCAAAAATTTATAAATATGTCTGGACATCTCACATTTATAGAAAGTAGTAGATTTTGCCCGCAGTTTCGCTCGCGTAAATGTAAGTTATGTCAATTTTCTATCCCTTGGGAACAGTACTTTTCTTTAACCCAGATATCGTGTATGCAAAATTTCATGATGATTGGTAGAGTAGTTAAGGCGTGAAAGCGATACAAACAAATAAACTCACATTTGCATTTATAATATTAGTTACGAAGTTAGGATGGAGTGCAGATGTAACAGCTATTCACGCACGGTGCAATAGTCTGGGATTCATGGGCAAGCTTCGATCAAATATACCATAGATGCACAGTCTCATACAAAAACCGCGTCAATATGTGGCACTGACCAGTACTACTTGCTTATAAGTGTCTGCATTTATTATGCAATCCAGGAAATAAACCGGAATAACTATTGAACGCCCACTGAGAAACATTTTGCAATAGTTTAGTTAAAACGCGTCAATGGTACGGTCTCCACCGTAGTAGTGGTGTCGATTCGCTCTCGCTTACGGGCAGCGCACGCAAGAGTGAGTGGAACAGGTGCATAATATAGCGCATACGACTGATTTATGCACAGTTTTGTTGGGGCCGTTTTTCGAGCGACGATCGTGCATCTATGGTATATTTGATCGATGTGGGCAACCTATTAAGTTTCTTCGATCGATTCGAAGCGCCGCATATGAGAGTGAAGTCTGTGTTTGCGCACACATTTGTGCACTATGACAATACATCTCATGCGTATATACGGCTAGCCGTTGGCTGTCGTGGACGAAATTTGGTATAGTACATTATTAGGTCTCAATCGTCAATGGTTCCATAAATACCTGTAAGCCCGGTATCAGCTTGTCGGGGCGTATACACTTCAACACGATCAGCTTCTGAAACACGTCCAGCTGACTGTCTTTTGGATACGGTAGCCTGAATGAACAAAGTGTTGTTTTATATACCAGCGAGGTTGATTTTAGCTAATGTCACGACCCGTAGCATTGTTTGATCACTCGTACGTCGCTGACATTATCGCTGACTAACTAAGCTAGCTAGCTAGCTAGCTAGCTTAAATGTGCTAGAGCTTCTTCAATGATAGGAATGAGCAATTCAACTTTCTTTTTTTAAAACGACAACCTCTACCAATAGACTGGAAATTATAAAATTATATAATAAGACCCTTTTGCACACCATTGTTATGGTAGAATGTACAGAACCATTATTGTAATTATTGACATCTGTTGTATGTACTACATTCTGGCAAATAAATGAATCTGAATCTGAATCGCCCTCGGTTTCGTGCGCTCCGAATAAATTTGATATCGCGGGGGACTTCACAATTATGCAAACAAAGACCCAGACTCGGAAAACTGTTTGTGATACTGAATAGAATTAGGCGTAACTTGGCGGAAATCCATTCTAATAAATTATCAATCAATATAATTCGGAAGAGAGAAACCCGCCATGTACCCTCGGATTGTCCTTTCCAACCATTGCAATAGAGAAAGGTTGAGAATACTAAACTCCTCTGGATAGGAACAGCCGACCACTTCGTGGATGTCTACAATGTGGTCGGCGTAGATGCATTATAGCCACATTTCGCCAGCTGTGATTACAAGTTTCACGCAAAAAGAAGGGAGGCTTGTGCCATCTACCGGGCACAGTTCTAAATTTCGCACTGTTACTGACTATTTCTTGGCTGTTAAACCCTTTGCCCGTCCTGAAAATTGTACCAGAGACTTCACAGAGTCGCCTTTACTACCGCTGCTTTACCGATACAATCTATTCATCATTTTCATTCATAAGGTTTTTTTTTTAATCCTGTTTCTATTAGAATCTATGGGGCCAATTTTGTAATGTTGAAATTAAAACTAATGTCCTCTTACTTATGTGGAGTATATGAATCGTAGAACATTCTGAAGAACTTGATATTTCTTGTAAACTCTTCTATGAATGATCGCATGGTGGGGAGAGCCCCGAGCTGCTGCATATCGTTCCACATGCGATCTGATATCCACTTTGGTTCTGGATTTACTAGCTCCTGCAAGCAAGAACATTTTCTATGATAACTAACTCCTGCCCGCGGGGCTTTGACTTCGTGAAGACCTTGACAATTCAAGACACGGTCTATTTGTGTGCCAGGTTTTGTCCAACTGACAATAATCTGTTCAGTAATTTACACTTGAGTAACAAACATCCAAAAATTTGTAAATATGTCTGAACTGGTCTCACATTTATAGACCGTACTAGATTTTGGCCGCAGCTTCGCTCGAGTAAATGTAGGTTATATAAATTTTTTATCCCTCGGGACCAGTACTTTTTTCTGGATGCAAGGTACCCTATGTCCTTTTCTATATCCCAGTCAAAGTGTATGCGAAATTTTACGATGATTGGTCGAGTAGTTAAGGCGTGAAAGCGTAACAAGCAAACTCACACTCGCATTTATAATATTAGTGAGGATTTATGTATACTAGCGGTCGCCTAGTGGTCAAAATTCGACCAAAATTCTGAAGCTTGCTACTTTGTTTTCTGTTTTTCTCTATTACATATATTAGGTATATGTAACCATAGTTACAAAGAATTGTACGACCTCAGGCGAACATGTCCAAATACTAAAAACGCGATTTGACTGCGTGTGTCAAATGCATGCTTGTGTGCGTGTAGTGTTCTTTCATTAATTTAATGTATTTATAATGCATAATGCATATTTTATAAAACTACTAGTTTTCACCCGCGGCTTCGCTCGCGTAAATGTAGGTTAGGTTAGGTTAGGTTTGCAACAGTTATTTTTTTTGGATGAAAGGTACCCTATGTCCTATTCTATACCTCTGACAACGTGTATGCAAAATTTCATGTTGATCGGTTGAGTAGTTAAGGCGTGAAAACGTAAGAAACAAACAAACTCACTTTCGCATTTATAATATTAGTTAGGATTAGGATTCGCCTCTCCTTTTCCATATAAACTTGCCTGTGCCAAATTTCATACTCCTCCGTCCGCACAATTTTCGTAAAAAGGGGTACAAAGTTTTTGCTTCACGTAAATAATAGATATGGATGCTATGTGTATGATACACCATATCGTAAACACATGGTGCTGTTGGATTTATACAGGCGTAGTAGCGTTTAAGATCTATTATTATATAAAACAGTTTTATCCCGACGAAGGACGGTCAGCACCTACCTCTTCAATCTTACCACCGCTCAAGAGAAAATTGAACTCAATGATCTTAATGACTCCCTTGTCAAGTAGTATCCTCGCGCACACAAGGAACGCAAATAATAGCTTGTGTCTTTCAAACAGACTGCGGCACACATTCTGGTATAAGAGGAACGTAAAGTATTCGATAATGACGTCCACACGTTGGAGAATGTCCTCTGAAAAATGGTCATATTATATTTTTAGGTTAGTTATAGTATGGATTACATACATACATACATAGATTCACACCTGTTTCCCAGAGGGGTAGACAGAGACTACGGATTTCCATTTGCTACGATCCTGACACACTTCTCTGGCTTCATTCACTTTCATCACATTCCTCATACACATGAATGGATTACAGATTACTAATAATCTTGTTAATCTTTATATTCTTATTAATTTGACGACTCGATGGCGTAGTGGTTAGTGTAACCGACTGCCACGCCTGAGGTCGCGGGTTCGATTCCCGCACAAGTCAAACATTTGTGTTCATGAACATGGATGTTTGTCTTGGTCTGGGTGTTTCTATATATAACATGTATGTATTTACAAAAAAAAAAGTATATAAGTATGTTTATCCATTGTCTAGTACCCATAGTACAAGCTCTGCTTAGTTTGGGCTAGATGGTGTTGTGTGTATGTGATAGAATATTATTATATTATTATTAATTATGACTGCACGGTTGACGTAGTGGTATAAGTGGTCGGCTCGCCCCTGCCGCCGCGCCGAGAGCTGTGGGTTCGATCCCCGCACGGGACAAAAACTTGTACGATCTACAAATAGTTGATCCGTATCTTGGTGTTCTTTGTGTCCGTTGTTTGAATGTTTGTAAAGTCTTCCGCGACGCAGGAATTATTCCTACTGCTGGAGTTGTCTTATAAATCCTTCGAGCTAACGCTTACGCTAGAACGCTTGTGTTAGGCTATTAGGCAATTCTCAGCAATAGCATATAGTCTGTAATATGCCCGATAGACAGCAATTGTCTTGTCTGCCTGTCAGTTTAAGATCCAATTGCGTTAATTCTACGACTTTCTATTTTTATTAATAAAGATCCTCTCTTTATTATTGACTAGCTGTTACCTGCGACTTCGTCCGCGTAGATTTTTACTAAAAAGTTTTTGTCTTCGCGGAATCCTATTTTTTTCTAAAATCAATGTAGCCTATGTTACTCCTTATAACATCAGCTATCTGCCAGTGAAAGTCCCGTCAAAATCGGTTCAGCCGTTTCGGAGATTAGCCGGAACAAACAGACAGACAGACAGACAAAAATTTTAAAATATGTAGATGTTTTCGTGTAGGTTCCTTATATACTTTCATATGCATTAGACAAAAAGCTGTTATTCTGACATTACAAACAGACACTTCAATTTTATTTATTTGTATAGATGTTAATAATATATTGTTATTGATGAAGAAATTGGGTGCCTTCGAGTTGGTTATCGAAAACTTTTTAAATTTTATTATAGTTACCGATGACACGCACACTGCGTATTTTGCCTGTCATGCGGTGTAGTGTGCTACCGTTCGCTTATTCTTACATACGTGTGATTCATAAAACATCGTTGGAGAAGTGTTGACGTTACTACATCACCCTTCGATATACTGACGTGAGGCGAGTATGTCATATATATTTATTAAACGGTAGGCTAGTCGGCACCGTTTGACTACTACGCAAAGGTCTCGAGATCGATCCCAAGGCACGCAGCTATAACTTTGTAAAGTTATATAATTAGGTTATCGTATTAAATAATTAGGTAGTCATTGCTTTGAAATTAAACTACTATATACGGATTTTATCGCGTTGTTTATTTGACACTTTATTACAAAATTTAGAAACTGTTACACTACTATTACTAATAAACTTTACAAATTTTTAAGCTAATTAAATTATTGAAACTATTACTATACTATTATACTATTTATATTTATGTTATATATAGTAGTTTAATTTCAATGAATAACATTCACGTAAACAGAAGACAATATTATAGTAATCGCTTGCTTTAACTGCGAAGGAATCGGGAGAAAACTTGTATAACTGAGATTGCTCCATAATATTCTGCTAATCTGCAATTCTGTGAAGTCTGCTAATCCGTAGTGGGTCAGCGTGGTGGATTATAGCCTAAGTTTCAAAGTGTGAGAATACATTCAAAGAGGTCTATAACCAGCAATGGGACAGTTTATATACAGGACTGATATTATAGACTTACCATTGGGCTCAGTATCGGCCATGGATTTGATAAACAGCTTGATAAACCACTCGAGCGAGTACTGGTACATTGGATCAACATGGGACATGTCAAAGAGACAGAAGAATAGGATCTGTCCGCGGTTGGCGACCGGCACGTAGCCTGCACGAGCTTCTTCAATCTCCAATGTAGTCCGTTCTATATCTTCGACTTTTGTCTAGAAATATGTAGATGTATGTATATCACTGATTGGGCTTTTCAGCCGTCTTGGAGGGTCAGCAGTATTCAGTGCGACTGCTATACCCAAGATCTCATGAGTATGAGTTCTAAAGTATAGCAGGTAGCAAATTCCCAATAGCTATCGATTTTATAATTTTGGCGGTGTTTGACATCCCCGTGCCTCTAATGGCACATATAGCCGTTTGTTCTGCGCCTGATATCTTTTCGATTGCGCCGTATTACCATCCCATCAGATGAGAGTGAGGAAATAGAGAGTACTCTTGTGTTTACACACACACGCACTTTCATTATAATATTTCCTACGTAGATGGCTAGTTTGCCGCGAAGATTCGATACCATGATCTCAAATCGGTCTATAGGACATGAATTTGTCTTTTTCGGTGGTCGCACTGCGCTGGCACTTCAACTGTGGCTGACAATCTGTGATAGTAGACCAATGTTGCTGTACTTACTATAATCTCCAAACTTTTAATCTTAATAGCTTCAAGTGTCAATATAAGCGGCAGGTCATCAACAGGTGAACCCTCACTGTTGGACAGGCCATACAAAATGTCGGCCTGCATCTCCGCCAGCTGCGCTGAGAGCTGAGCGCGGGACACGATTAGCTGACCACGCAGCTCTTCCAGATCTGGACGCTCTTGAGCCACGACGATTGAGAGCAGTTGTTCGGCTAGACCACTGCACAAGATTGGTTTTATTTGTTATGCTATACGTAACATGTAACTTAATGAACTTAAACAAAGATCGCTGGTGATTGCGAACATATGAATTTAATCTGAAAAACTATTATCCCACCAAAAACATTTTCATGTAAAATGTTGCCAAGACGAGACCATATGACTCGCACTGTCAAAAAGTTATCAGATCTCATATAGAGCCAAGCTTCTAACTCTACACGCTCTAACTCTACAAGGCCTAACTTCACAAACTCTACACCTTAGTCAAAATATGTGGCTTGGCCGTTTAAGTTAAAGGAAGAGGGCATGCGTTAAAAAAAATTACTTTAATTTTTTTGGGACACCCTAATGTCTATGTACGGTCAAAGACAAAACTCGAGTAGCATCGTAAGGTTCACATTCGCATATTGATGTATGCGATTCTTTACTTTATGATGCTACTCGACTTTTGACTTTGACCGTACATATGTATATACAGAGAAATGTATACCTTGGCACTAGAGCAAAGTTAACTATCTGCACTTTGACAGACGTCTCTGGGGTATACTTGGGATTCGGGATTTTTGTTGTCATGAAAAGCCTGAATCCGGGTATGAAAGGAATCAAGGAATCTCCGAGCTTTAGCACCATCTGACCTGCTTGACGGAAGTATTGGCGCTGAAAAAGGAACACTGGCTTTAATACACTGAACGCCATGGCGGTCAAAAATAATCGCGAACAATATAATAGGGGTTAAAGTATAAAGTTGCCGTTGTAGAGTAATAGATCTTTTGAATTCACATAAAATCTTCATGGTGTGAGATTTTCGAACTACCCAAAAATTAGCGGCATGGTTTAACGTTACTCTACCTATAATTATATGAAAAATGGGTGCCTCATGATTTGACTGATCTGCAGAAAGAAATGCGTGTTGAAACTTGTGTTGCCTTGTTGAATCGGTACAGAAATAAAGGAATATTGGAACGAATTGTGACATGTGACGAAAAGTGGTTTCTTTATGATAACTGTAAGCGAAAAATGTAATAGCTGACCCCAGGTAAAACGCCGCAACAGAGCCCTAAAGCAAAGCTTACCAATAAAAAGGTAACTGTTTGGTGGTCTCTTCATGGTGTTATTCACTATAGCTTTCTCAGGTCTGGTCAAGCAATAACAGCAGATGTTCACTGTGCCCAACTTCGAACAATGATGGCAAAACTGGCAGTGAAACAGCCCCGACTCGTGAATCGATCTTCACCATTATTGCTCCATGATAGCGCAACACCTCACACTGCACGAGAAACCGTTGTAACTCTACAGGAGCTGCAGTTAGAAACCATACGTCATCCTCCGTACTCGCCAGACCTTGCTCCAATGGACTACCATTTTTTTCGTGATTTGGACAATCTTCTACGTGATAAAAAATGTTCTTCCCTGTACAAAATGCTTTCACGCAGTTTGTCTAATCTAGATCCCCGGAGTTCTATCGTAAAGGCATGAATAAATTTCCGTTTAGATGGCAGCAATGTATAGATAATGAGGATAAATATTTCGATTAAATAAATCTATTAAGTACATCTTAGGAAAAAACGAGTTTCTGTTTTTCAGTACAAATCGGCAATTTCATACTTTAACCCCTAATATTTTACTCAGAGTCTGCTAAATGGTAGGTCAGTATCAAAAAATTTTTATGTTGCTTCTATTTAGGAATTTTATCGACCGGATATGTTAATTACATCGTATGTTATCTTTAAAATTACACTAAATAAACAAAACGTTTGTTTAGGGTGAAGTTAGTTCTTCCATTAGCAGCAGCGATTAGATGAGATGGCTAAGCAAGCCTTTATTTAATAACCAAAAGGTGGCAAGCAAGTATACTGCTCGCCTGAAGATAAACAGTGAACATAATACATGATCGCTTACAATACCGTAATTTGGGCATCGTCACCAATTTTTAAGGAAGAAGAAATTTAAATGTAAGTAGATTGGAGGACGTAAGTAAAATAGCCCACGTTACTTTGATTAATCGGCTGCTTCTTACTTCTCAGCCTCCGGTTAAATATTAGCTAATATTTTGTTCGTGATTCGATATTTGTACCATAACCAATAAATAATAATTAGAAACGGCACACTTTTCCACTCTTAATGAAATAGTTTGTGTATATTGTTCGAATCCCACACGGGACAAAAATTGATGTGATCCACAAATGGTTGATCCGGCCTGGGTGTTCTTTTGTGTTTGCTTTTTGAATGTTTGTAAAAGTCTCCTGAGACATTATTATTCCTAATACGGAAGTTATCTTACCAATTAAGGAAAAAAATTATAATAGTACAATATTTTAAGTTTCATTTGTGGCTCCGAGGGTCCAACTTGATTAAACTTATTGATAACTATTAATTTTCAGAGTATAAAAACCATCTAGCTATAAAATATAATCATAGTCTTCTTACTTTGAGTACAGGATCCAGTGCAGGGTCCAGATCAAGCCCAACGTTCTCCAGAAGCAAAGGCTTGCCAAACCTGAGCGCCGACTCGAAGCTCCTCAATAAGTCTCGGTCATTTGGCTTGCACACCATGAGACCTTCAATTTTGCCCTAAAGAACACAAGACATTTTTGGCAGGCATCATTCCACACCAAGGTGAAATGATGTGAAATTAATTGGCGAGTCAAACATACATATATATTTGCTTTTACTAGTCGCTTTGGGTCTCGGGTTCGAACCCACGTCGCGCACCTCTGACTTTCGGAAGTTACATGACTTTTCGAAATTATGTGCGTATTGATGGACAATTCTTGACTGCTCCGTGCCTCGGAGAGCACGTTAAGCCGTCGGTCCCGGCTGCCATGAACATCTATGGCAGTCGTTATTAGGAGAGTGTCGATACAAAAGGTTCCACTGGGTCGAAGAGTCGCCGGTCTGCATTGACTGGCCCCCACATAAGAAAAGATAAGATACTAGTCGCCCAGAGATCGTAATTCGACGGTTGTACATCAAATACAAAACAATACTATAGTTTTCTTTCTGCACTCCCTCTTATAACCTTAACCAAACTTTACACTAATCATTGTGCGAAGTATGCTTAATTTTTTGTAAAACTGTAACAAGTTTACTTTTCACGTACCTATTAATTGAAACATATATCACTGTCAGTCGTCTGTAAAATCTATGGAGAAGTGCTTCGAAGGGCTCATTAGTAGCGCCGCTTTGAACAAGACAAAACTAGAGAGCCTAACCACTGCAGAATCTAACCTTTTCTGTCTACTGGACACTGTTGCAGACTCCGTGCTGCAACTGAGAAAATGTTTGGTAGAAAACCCAAATGCACTTTGGTCGACCCAGAAATTAAATCCGATACTTCATGCACGGCAGTCGCATTCGCTACCATTGTGCCACCGAAACATACACAAAATATGTCTCTGTCTATGTCTTCTCCAGATCATTTAAGATAGCAAATAGTGATCTTATTACCATAGATCTGATCCACTTGTTGGCCTGAGTCTGCGGGTCAATGATGAGCGGCCATCGGCGTGAGTTAAATATCAGTACCGCTGACTCTACAGACATCACGTCGCGAGGCAGTCCGTACATTTGCCACGTTCTACAAACAAGATAAAATTACTCTAAAATCGATAAAGAGATACTGCAGTTATTTGACCTAGATTGAATTTACCTGTGCTGTATCACAGGGAAATTCAAATTTAAGTCAAATAGCTGCAGTCTATTTGTAGCACTTGTTACGAGATTACTCGTTGTTTATGATACGGCTCTACATCATTGCTGCGTCTACAAGTACCAAGTTTTTGTCGCACTCAGTTCCTACTGAATAACTTGCTATTCAATGAGCAATAAACTTCAATCAATTATTTTTATTTATAAAAGAGTTTTTACGAGTGTAAGAATATATTTTATTTCTTTCTTGCAAACAAATGTTAAAGTTTCAGGAGACGACATTTTCATGACAGTCTATAGAAAAAAAAGTATCTAAATATAACTCGTTTTTGTAGTTTGGAGTGTAGGAGCCGTGCGTGATTCTCGTAGTCTACAGCAAAATATGTGATAGCTAACTTGCTCAACATTAACAATAGTTTTATTTTATTTTCTTTGTCTCCTAACATCTATTAATTTCAATTATATTTTCAAAATCACTGTTTTATTACAAGTAAGTAAATAATGGAGGGGATTTTCGTTACACTAGATCTGGGTGAAAGAGGTCGAGTGAGTCCACCTGTGCACCTTAATATATCCTACTCACGAGACGGCTTTATCATCAACATCAATTAATAAATATTGATCAAGACACAACTGACCGTATTTGTACATCATCTCCAAGCGTGCTCAGTGGGGTGGCGCCATGCGTGTGTGGAACTTCCAACTCCTAATCACATAGCAATTTATTTATTATTTTTTAAAGATTACTAGCAATATGGGTTTCAAATTACTAGAATTCTTATTAACCCCTCCAGCTAAGCTAATATGCTTGTATTAGGAGTGGGTTCACATCAGTAATGGAATGGATGGTATTCGAACCCGCAACCTCTCGATCGCAAGTCCAATACATTAACCATTGGGCAACCGCCGCTTCTAAAATTTATAGCTCTAAGTTCATAAAAAAGGCGAACAATGAAATAACCTAATGAAGTCAATGAGTAAAGTAAACAGTATAATATAATTCTAGAGACAATATTTTACTTATAAAACATTGTAATGCTTTCAAATGCTTTTGAGCGGTCATTTCAAACATAATTCCTATAGTCCACTGACCTAATCAAACCAGGTAAAGATGGCCGCTACAAATTACGATTATTTAGTTTTAACATAAACAAACCTCAATAATTTTGATCCATTTTGCTAATAGTTCTGCTCTGAACGAATCTGTGAAAGGTGTTATGTATCCAACAGCACCTGATAAATAACAGAAAACCAATAGTCACATAATAATATGACATAGCGGCAATGGATTGTGGGAAATTTAGAGCAACAAGGCAATAGAGATGCAGCAAAGCGACAATGCAGCTAAGGGGCAATAAAGCAATGGGGCATTGAAGCCATGAAGCATAGATAAGGAACAATGAGGATCCAGATCATTATTACACTAAAGTAACAGGGCATAAAGCAGTAGAACGTTGAATGCACGGCGTCCATATATATGTAAGTAGGCGCTGAATCTTCTGAGCACAAAAGCAATACAGCGGGATACTAGATCATGTCAACAGTGGTACTTACAAGCACTTAGCAAAATATCACCGATGAGGTTGACGCTAGCTACATCTAACTCTGCGATGGTCTTGATCCACCTGACGCGTTCACTGGAGAGACCGTTTAGCAATCTGTAACAGTAATAATATGGATAGTAGTGTTAAAGACAGTTGTGGTTATGTTTGACTTTTGAAACATAAACATGATAAAAATATTAATACAAAACTAACAAAGTCGGTAGGGCAAATTTTTTAAAGAGCCGATTTAAAGACATGTTTTGCACACAAAAGGACAGAGAAGAGATCAATCCTGTCAAGCATTTTTTGATTAGCATGTGTGACCGGCTATTGAAGCCACTATTGCCTACTTCCTAGCGGCTATTCAAAGGTGATGCTACGTTACGTTACCTGTTTGCACGGTCCATTCTCGCCAAGCACAGGTTGATGTCTTCCTCCATTCTTTGTTTCTCGTCTTCCTTTTCTACCAAGTAAGCGTTCAGCTTGGCGATGCCTTCCAACAACGCTTGCATTTTTGCCTTTGCGTTCTCCAACATTGCTACGTACATAAATTTGTGGCTTAAAGTAATAGTCGAGATTTTGTGGAGGCACTTAGACATTTTTATTATCCTGAAATTGTCTTTCTAATAGGGACGCTACGCTTGTCATATTCTATGCAATCTCATCTTATCAGTAACAACTGCACAGATGCTACAAATAAGACACTAATATTGTTGAACTGATGCCACTGCCTGCACTCGGCACGTATATAATTAGTACTTTCGTCTCTTAGAGTGTTCCATACTCTGTGTGTAATAACATTAGGAACTGGTATAGAATAGATAATTACTTCCTGTTATGTTTTGGTTTTACAAAAAAAATAAACTTCATTGCGCCTTAGATAAACTAAACGCATAGAGGCTCAGCAGGTAACCGCGAGCACACCCATTGCTCCCGCCGCGAAGTCGGTGCCTGAGATGGCGAAGAAACGGGAGGTTGATGCTGAGGAAGGTTTTGTGACGGTGCATAGGAGGAAGCGCCGTCAGAAAACGAACAAGAACAGCTGCGTTACGGCTCCTGTGGAGCCTGGTGCAAACCTGCGTGCTGCAGCACCGAACACACCGGTGTACATTTCTCGCTTGCATTACACCACTAAGGCGGAGGTCATCGCGGAATATGAACGCCAGAAGTCCAAGTACATGCCAAGAGTGCAGCTGCTGGAATCGCGTCGCAACGTCAACTTCAAGGCGTTCGTGGTGCGAGTCCCGACTTGCTTTCTGCACATATTCATGAAGGAGGGCTTTTGGCCGAAGGGTGTGGTGTTCCGTCGCTTCCGCGGACAAGTGCCACATGAACGCACAACGACAGAGTGCAAGTGAAGCAGTACTAACATAGTTAATAAGTTATATAAATACTAATACAAATTGTATGTATGTATGTTTATCCATTGTCTAGTACCCATAGTACAAGCTCTGCTTAGTTTGGGCTAGATGGTGTTGTGTGTATGTATTATAAAATTTTATAATTATGTAAATTTAGGTTAAGGTATCTATGGGCCTATGCAGCCCGAAATAAATGATTTGAAAAATGATTTGATACATTAAATACAATATAAGAAAGTAGGTACCTAAAGCAAGTGGATTTGTTGCTGCTTTGTGTATTATTACTAAAAATTAAAAAATGTAAACAAAAAATATGTTATAATATTGTCTTCTGTTTACGCGAATGTTATTCATTGAAATTAAACTACTATATACGGATTTTATCGCGTTGTTTATTTGACACTATTACAAAATTTTGAAAAACTGTTACACTACTATAATCACTATTAAACTTTACAAATTTTTAAGCTAATTAAATTATTGAAACTATTAAAACTATTTATACTATTACTATACTATTATACTATTTAGATTTATTTTTACACTTTCCCCGACGTTTCGGTTGCTTTTCAGCAGCCATGGTCACGGGGAGACTAAGATGGTAGTTGTCTCAATGTTCCAGTGTAGTTATTTCAAAGTACCCGAACATAATTTAATCATGGGTGTTTCTATTTACGCAGAATGAACTCAAAGTATCATGAAGTCTAGCTGTGGTTTTCTTCTTCTTGGGTTTGACTAGTTGAATTACTGGATCCCAAGCTGGTGGTACATTCCAACCATCTTCTCTATTGAAATTAGGATGTTTCTTGATTTCAATAGCCTCGCGAAGCATCCTTGGTAGGAATCGGTGTTCTTTAGCGAGTATCTGTGGTTTGTCAAATCTCAGGTAGTGGTTGGTCCCCTGTTGCACATGTTCAAAGTTTAATAGTGATTATAGTAGTGTAACATTTTTTCAAAATTTTGTAATAGTGTCAAATAAACAACGCGATAAAATCCGTATATAGTAGTTTAATTTAAAAAAATATGTTAGATAAAAAATGTAAAGGGAAATTATAATCCCTGACATAGGACTACGAATAGCTTAGTGGATAAAGAGCCGATACGGTTTGTCGAGGTCGCAGGTTCAAGTCCTGTTTCATGGATAGTCTTTTACCCCGTTTATAATTTACAAGATTTTGCCAGCGGCTTCGCTCGCGAAAATGTAGGTTAGTTTAATAACAGTACTTTTGTCGGGACCTACTGTTACCCTATGTCCTTTACTGTTCCCCTGACAACGCGTATGCGAATTATGATGATCATTCGTGTAATTAAGACTTAAGCGTATCAAACAAACAAACAAACTCACTTCCGTATTTGTAGTATTAGTTAGGATTTCACAGCAGAATATTACCTTCAACAGCAGCTAGTTCGGATTTGGCCTTTTCTAAGGCCATTTTCTTGGGCAATACGGCTTTATTAACGTGGTAGAACTTGTACATAGCGTGCACCCACATACACAGTGACTGACACGCCTTCGAGACCTACCGACGAATCATTATATATATAAAAATATTTGTTTCGGCTAAATTCAAAAAGTCGCTGATGAATTAACCTGACATTTCTACACAATATTACATTTTCTTAAAAAAATGTATTCCATGAGAGCGTCAGACTAAACAAAAAAAATCAAACTATTATACCAAAGATGCTTACACAGAAACATGTGTCCAACGTAAATACGTGTTCAAGTGTTATAATCTAAAATGGGTTGTAACACCTATTGTGGTACCGGTACCAGCCTTGATATGTGCAGAACTGTTGTTACATATGGTACCTTTGGTAGGCGGTGCTTATTTAATGTAACAGTATATATGGACTAAAGCTGCGTCTGCACTGGATTATTCTAACAGCATCAAATTCGATAAGCAGACGGATAATGACCGACACGGAAAAGGCCCATCTACTATGAAAGCCAGTCTATCTGCCTATTATCATGCATAGTTAATTATTTCATTTGATTCTGAGTAATAAACATATTAATAATACTTATCTTTGTATTACTAACTAGTTAAGGGACCCTTAAAGGGCGGCCATAGACGGACTGCTTAAGCAGTTAACCAGTGATCAACATACATGGACCGCTGTTGCAGTCACGACTGCTTGACCGCACGATGAAATTTCAGCGCGCTGCCTACCGCTCGAAGCAGTCACAACTGCTAGAGTGGTCTCGTGTATGTATGTACATAGAAGACTGTGGTTTACTATGCAGTCGCAGCTTGAAGCAGTCGATACTAACTGCTTCAAGCTGCCCGTGTATGGCCGGCCAAAGACAAACGCGCAGACCAAAGTAGTCAGATACCCGCTTAGTAAGAATACACACCACCGTTCATATTACCTTCAAAATCTTCATGGGTTCATAATTTGGATTAACAATAAATCTCTTGAGCTTTTTGATCATGTCTTCCGTGATAGCGTCCTTGTCAAATTTCATCAGAGATTCAAGGAAGGCGCCTGGATCTGCCAACATCTGAGAGCCTGGCTTCCAATAGTTCAGCACTTTCTCGCCGTAGTTAGCGCCTGGTTCCTTTGACATATTGACAAAATATATTATAGCGTGAAATGAGCCCAGAAAAGAGAAGATAAGAACTTGGGAGTAAAAAGAGCAAGTTTACAAGACGATGACTTTAATAGCAACTGTGGAATACGTCGTAAGTCAAGAGTGACGAAGTGTATCCATACATACACAGCGTCACCCCTACGTTCCCGAAGTTGAGAGCAAAGGTGTATTAACACAAACGAGTTTATCGGCAGTCAAACACGTGTTAACTATTAGGTTTGGCTGACTGTATTAGCTACAGCCAACCAAATTCCTTGCAATTACTTTAATTTTGATACATCGTTCATTAGCCTTCCAGAAACCGGTGTTAGCATTGCGAGTTCAAGAATGATCTACAGTGAAGATTAAAAGTCTACCTTGATAGGTTTGATATCAAACACGACGCATAACGACTCTATGACAAGTACTACTCCTGCGGGAGGTTTCTTCATCGCCTTCACTTCAACAATGTCGTTACGGTTTAATTCTTGTAAGGCCTTCTCAGCTGCTCGGAGAGCTGGCATCGCCTCCTCTGTATAACAAAATAGAGAAGAGATAATGACAGTGGAATCCCTCCTTAAATTTACCCTTCATGGGACATGGAAGCAAATACAAGAAAATTTTGTAAAACGACTTGCCTAAATCTTTTAAAGCATCTCCAGCCATAAGGTTGGTAGCTGTAGCCAGCTTCTCTGCGAGTTCTTGCTCTTTTTCCACTTTCTCGCGAGCATCTTCTGCTATCGCCTAGACAGTAGGAAATAAAGATATACCAAGAAATATTACTGTTGCAATAGGTATTTGGCATGAGTTGCGAATTTAAGACACTAACAGTAGAATTCTATGGAACTTAATATTGAAACGATAATTATTCGTAAGAGTCATTCTGCCGTCATAAGGAAAAAAGACTGGCTGATGAGTCTTTTTTACTGATTCCAAATACGATAAATACAATTTTGAAATAAATGTTATACGTCTATTTTCCTTATGACGGAAATTATGGAACGAAATTAAGTTCAATGTGCCTAAATGTCTGTTTTATTTTCTTAGACCGCTAGTCATACCTACCCACATTGTTAAAAGTTAACCCGCAGTACACTACTGATAAGGGTTGAATTTCTCTAAAATTTCAATATCCAAAAATAATTTATTAGACGTCCTATGACGTCTACTTTCGTATTATCACAGCGGCTACATCTGCGCCACAATGACGCGAATAACACATTGTCTTGTTCTTTCGTACATAATAATAATGTTAAGCATCCCATTATTAGTACTTTGCAATTTCCTATCCGTGGTCTTTTCTTATTGACGAAGTCAGTAGACGGCATATCGTATTAAACGTGTCACTGCATTATTCTAACTACAAAGTTTATATTTTATACTTACAGTATCAACAGCTATCTGCTGAATGACTTGCCTAGTCTCTTCAGCGGCCTTTTCCATCAGCGGTTTCAACTCAGCCAGTTCTATTTGTAACTCCTTGACTTCTACTTCAGTCTGATTCAGCTTATGCAAGCCTGGATATAAAGAATGTAAGAACAAAGGAAAATATAGCTATCTTTATAAGATATGACGGTCATATGGTCGTTATACCACAAAAACCAAAGTTCAATCGTATATTTATAACCTCACTATAACTGAGTTGTCCACCGATACGTTCTGATGTCATAAATTTTGCTGCATGATAACGTCCGCCGAAACGAATCGGCCACAGAAGCTAACATTAACGTCGTGACACATGTGATATTATAATACACAAGGGTGTGCCCAAACAATGTATTCCGACATCCTCATAGTCCAATGAGACAATGGACAACATTAAAGATCACGCGCTGGAACAACGGTATTAAGTGCTTGCCGATACGGGACTTTGCATCATCGCCACCTTTCTAACTCCGAGCTGTAATTGGGGATGTCTTAAAATATAAATTCTAATAGCACAGACAGTATAACACAGAAATACGCAGACAAAATCAGTATGTACTGTATCTACAGTCAACTTTATCAATACAAACACAATCAATTATGGAATCTAATTCTATGGTTATATGAATAACTCTAACAGCACCGACAATCCAAAAAAAAAATTATCTATTCCTTCGATTAGTTATTATAGTGTAGCGACACTGCTGTATTGTAGCGACACTGCTGACGCATTAGTTTTGTGTAGTCAGGAGCAAGTATACAGTAGCGCCGCGAGCAGTCGTTTCCCCGCAACCACTCACTTAGGTCGTAGTCCAATATGTATTCATAGTATTTATATCTGGTACCAGTAAATATATAAACATATCTATCAAGAAGTATTTTATTTGGACTCCACAACAAGAACTTTTCATTTATCCCCACATTTAGTATTTCAATTAGTTATCAACGTTCCAACTTTCTAGATAGATAAATAAATCTTCGAATAATTACTTTACCAATCTTCGTAAAGTAATTATTCGAAGGTTTATTTCAAGATCTCATGAATCAATCTTGTACGCACCAGTTTTAAGCGCATGCGATTCAGTTACTATAAACTTCTGTTTCTTCTTGAACATTTCTTCATATGCGCTGAGCATCTCCATGTATGACATAGGTGTGACGTAATTTAAACGATTCAGTTGTTCCATAAACTTCTCGCTTGCATCCTGGACGGATTCGTGAACGAAGCAGCATACCGACTAGCAGAGAGGTTCTTACTATGAATACACACGCAACTCTTATAAGTTAATGAAAGTAAGATTGTTTTGCTCACATATCAAACTGCTACTACTCTCAGCCTATCAGTAAGAAGAAAGGCAAAAGAAACGGACGACCGAATAGATGGTCTCAACGCTTGCTGTATTTTGAAAACGGTAGTAGTTGGAAAGCCTATAAAATAGGTTAAAGGCCTGGCTAGGGGCCCTATTACAAACTTTTAAAAATCCCGTCAAGTTCCAGGCAATTCAAATAACTGCCTGGTTTTGTTTCATATGACATGTGAATAGTTGATCGGCTTCATGCTGGCTAGTTTGTCGCTGGCCGATTTGTGATTTGACAGTGCATCGTACAAAAATATGACATACATATTTGTCGGTAAGTAACGGTTTTAATTTTATCGTATTTTCTATGATAATATAATTATATACTATTATTTTTAGGCAAAAATAAACAAATATATCTTTATGCTATCATATAATGTATTTTATTATTATATTTGCAGCTGGTTTGGACATGTAGAAAGAATGGACGAGGAAAGACTGACTAAGAAAGTTTATAAGGCTAGTGTGAATAGAACTGTCGCAAGAGGAAAAATTTGGCGAACGTTTCTCGATCAGATCGGAGGAGTTCTGGACAAAGGCCAGGTTAAGAGCTCCTTGAACCGACGGGCGTGTATGAGGAATGTGATGAAAGTGAATGAAGCCAGAGAAGTGTGTCAGGATCGTAGCAAATGGAAATCCGTAGTCTCTGCCTACCCCTCTGAGACACAGGCGAGAATATATGTATGTATGTATGTATGTATTTGCAGCATTAAACAAAATGTATAAGTAACTAATATTCCGAGTAACCGAACTAATATTCGGTTTCAGAACGTCGCCTGTTTTTGTAAACGCGCGGGCAATTTGTAACTATATAATTACCTACCTAATTACTTATCTTACAAAACTAATGTGTAATGTGTATCTAATTCTAATTAGGTTCTCGAAAACAAAATCTTTGTTACTTCTATAAGTATTAAAAACATTTACAATAATTATGGCGTATGTGTATTAAATATTTTGTAATTAATTACATTATTATCATGATAAATACTATGACTGTTAACGTATTCTTTACAGCTTAGTTGATGAGAATATTTTAGCCACGTATATAGGTATGTCATTATACACTCTAGTCCAACTCTCACAGGCCAGTGTACCTCTGGTTATACACCTGTTTTATTTGAAAAAAGGATCCGTAACTCCTAAACTATATAACATTTCTATACCTCAAATACACCAAACGATTTGTGAGGGCCAGGGCTAAGTTGTCATACAAAATTCGGCGCGGTGTATATTCGCTGATACACTGGCCTCTGAAGTTGACTACTCCAGGTATATAACTGGCCTGTGAGAGTTGCACTAGGGCTGATTAGGATATATAATGACATATACACGTGGCGCTTAACGTGTTAAGATGGCGACGTGTTATTCTCGCGCAGTTAGGAGCTTGTTATATTTGGGAGTTCTTGTATACCAGAGGTTCCCAGACTTTTTTTTCTCATAGACCACTTTCATAATTTAGCTGGTTCCGATGGACCCCTGCAGCTACCATATTCCTTGGCATTCGTATTACGGGCAGACCTTTTTCGTTTGAACTTCAAAAAAAAAAAGGTCAGCACACTACTCGCACACAACCATGCATTTGACACACGCAGTCGAATCGCGTTCGTAGTATTTCGGCATTGTTCGTCTGACGTCGTACAATTCTTCGTAACTATGGCTACATATACCTTATTTATACGTAATAAAGAAAAAAGTAGCGAGCTTAGGAATATAATAATAATAAGCTCCCTATAATCCAACCATACGTCCGAGTCGAACACCTGACTCACGTAGGGGGCGGACACGCAATATTGTTTCTGGTGCGGCTAACATGGCTCTGGTAACCCATGTTTATGGAGATGATACTAAGAAGTAAACGTATAGGATCGCTTCCCGGGGGCAATCGCCGGGGCACAGCATGCGAACCGTTGGCGACGGGGGACTGAACAGGCGGGTTCCCCTCGAACAAAATGCTACAGCCGAACGATCACCTTTACTCTCACCTACTACGTCATCAGAACATTCACTTTTCGCTAACATTCCATCACCTTCATCAACTCACAGCTTATTACTCACAGCTTACATAGCTTTATTCAAACTGCAACGTATCCCGATCGCTGGAAAATCACTCGTGTGGTACCTGTGCCCAAGGGCAGTGGAGGGCCTGAACCCAGTGATTATAGACCTGTAGCAGTGTTGTGTACCCCAGCTAAAGTATTTGAGTCAGCCATTCATAGCAGCCTGTATTCACAGGTAAGTGCATTGCTATCTGACGTGCAGCACGGCTTTCGTCCTGGTCGGGGGACAACGGGCAACTTGTTAGATCTTATGACACGTATTGTACCTGCAGTGGATGCCGGAGATCAGGTGGATGTGGCCTACTTTGATTTTCGGAAGGCCTTTGATACCGTGGATAATGATATCCTACTGACGAAGTTGGCTTGTATAGGCTGCACACCGCACACATTGTCATTCTTCTCAAATTATTTAAAAGACCGGCGTCAGTACGTTGACTGCAGTGGAAGCCTTTCGGAAGCTTACTATACTAGATCAGGAGTGAGTCAAGGCAGTAATTTAGGCCCTTTTCTCTTCATTATAACCATAAATGATTTGCCCAACGTAGCTATGAATTCTGCGCCATTATTATTTGCTGATGACCTGAAATTAGTTCACCGAATAAAACAGAGAGAGGATCATAACATTCTACAACAATTTATAACTAGAATTGAAGAATGGGGTTTAGAAAATAAATTAAAATTTAACGTAGCCAAATGTTCAGTATTATCATTCAGTAGATCGCGACACCCGAGTCATCATCAATATTACATGGACGGAAAGCCACTGCAACGTGTTTCTCAGGTCAGGGATTTAGGTGTGCACTTCTCTGCTGATGTGAATTTTAAGGCCCATATTGTGAACGTTTGTAAAAAAGCTTACCGAAATTTAGGCATGGTTTTACGCTTGGCTAATCAATTTAGTAACCTTTGCGCTCTGAGGGCACTGTACGAAGCACTTGTAAAAAGTCATTTGGAGTGTAATGCCGTTGTTTGGTCACCGTATGAGGACAAGTACAAACTAATGCTTGAGCGTATACTAAACAAATTTGTTAGATTTATGTATTTAAGAATGTATGGTATTTACCCGGGTTATCCGATTTTGTATCCCACGCTGTTCGTATTGGGCATGGTCGGCTATTTTAAAATTGAAGCAAGGAGGGATGTAGCTGTCGCCACTTACTTATTTAAAGTATTGCGTGGTAAAATACATAACCCGAAGATTTTAGAGTTGGTTGAGCTGTGTGTCCCGGATCGATACGCGGCGCGGAGGCGCAGACCCGCGCTGCTGGCGGTGCCGCGCGCGCGCACCAACCTCTTGCAGCGTGCGCCCCTCACGCGTGCTCTGCGAGCGCTCAATGCAATATCACAACAGATTGATATCTTTAACTGCACACTGAATGAATTCACTAGAGCAGCATATTGCATCTTTACTTGTATTGATTGATTATCATGTTTAATGTTTATTTGTGCTCTGTTATTATTATCACAATTTATCTAGAATAAGTATACCTAAATAATGTTACTACACTATTGCATTAGGAATAAAGCCTGTAATAATAGTTGTAAGTGATGGAAATAAATAAATATTTCAGTCACCCAATTTATCACCATTATCCACATATTCATCCCGAACTACAAGGTCAACGGCTGTTGTGCAGGAGGCATTAGCCGTTAATCCTGCACCCACTGTTGGCCCTACCCGTGCGCGAAAAAAATGGACTGAAGATATGAACCGATTCATATGGCGCACATACCTTCTGATAACCAAATGCGGGACAACAAACATGAACAACTATCTAGAATCTTTACACCTACAATTTAACAATAGATATCCGGAAATGCAAGCCACACGCCAACGAATAGGAGACCAAAGAAGAGCTATACTTAGAAGAAAACTACTGCCACAGCATGTATTAGATGAGATAGGATCCGAAGTAAATGAACACGTCATACAAACTGAGAACGTTAGCCATTCACCTATTATACACAATCACACAGCACACATCTCTCCACAAACAAATGACATTATTAGCCACGCCAGAATGAAATGGACAGACGAGATGAATGAAGACATCATTAAATGTTATTTTGAAATAACTGAAATAGAGACTAATAAAACTGCCTACCGAAAAAAACTACATGAATTATTCGTAGAAAGGCATCCGAGCCTGTCGAACCTCACTGAGCAGAGAATTGCCGATCAAAGACGATTAATATTTAACAATAAGATATACAGCAGTCATTGAAGAGTGAAATAGAATTAAAACTGAACTGAGCTGAACAACCAACGCCAATCTGACAGAGAAGGTGAGGGATCCAATGCACTAGAACACTCTTTAACAGACCACACACAGCAAACCCACTTCGATAACACAATAGATAGCACATCCACACTTGCCCAAAGAATAACCAATAGTCAAAATGAAAATAGCCCTAATATTAGTCGTATAGAAACAATTAACAATATCGAAATAGAATTCAATTGCGCCCTTGCCCGATTTACCACTGTGGATCCTGAATCAAGACCATACATCCCAAAACAAAAATCCTCACGTAAATTTGCTTAAATTGTTCACTGTTTAAATAAGGATATTCTCCCAAAGCACTTGAACCACGACTTAGATTTCACGACACTGCACGCCATAATATGCTCTGCTGCCTTTACAGCTGCCACTTGCAATGGCACGAGATTTAACCTCGATGAAAATATATCAACAAATAGGCGAAATAAAAAGCCATCTTGGCAAAGAAGGATTGAAAGTAGGATACAAAAATATAGATTGGAAATAGCCAGATTAACACAATACCTTTTAGGAAATAGAAACCAAAGAATACTTAAGACCGTAGAAGAAATAAAAAATAAATACAAAACCCATTCGCAACACGAAGAACCTAATACAGAACCTCAACATGTCCTCGATACACTGAAACAAAAATTAAACGCAATTTCAAATAGACTTAAAAGATATTTAACATGTACTAAACGCAAACAACAAAATGCAACCTTTACAAATAATGAAAGACAGTTTTACAGATCTCTTAGCCACAATAATCCAATTCATACTTCACAGCCGGAATATCCATCGCCCCAACAATTACATCAATTCTGGGCGGGCATCTGGGAAACCCCAGTACAACATAACAGTAACGCTGATTGGTTACCAAATATAGGTGACACAGCAAACATTAATCAAATGGAGTTTGAAAACATCCCTGTAGATACTTTCATTCAAATCATCAAATGCACTCATAACTGGAAGGGACCGGGTACAGATAACATACATAATTATTGGTATAAGAAGTTCAGCAGTACACATCCATTCATCCACAACCACATTTGCAAATTCATTGAATCACCACACACTTTGCCAACATTCATTACGCATGGAGTCACTTATATGTTACCGAAAGGCTCAGACACAAAAAATGCCGCAAATTACAGACCTATCACATGTCTTTAAACTATATACAAGATTATCACAGGATGCATTAGCGAAATTATTTACAATCATTTAGATCAGTACAACATTTTAGCAGAACAACAAAAAGGTTGTAAGAAATATAGCCAGGGCTGTAAAGAGCAGTTAACTATAGATGCAATAGTAATGAAACAAGCACAGACTAGAAATAGGAATATACATACAATGTACATAGATTACAAAAAGGCATTCGATTCTGTTCCCCATAGTTGGTTAATTTTTGTATTAGAACATTATAAAATTCATCCCAGTCTCATTTCATTTTTAGGTGCAGCCATGCTCAATTGGAAAACAAAATTAAGATTAATTGAAAACCCTTTATTGACTACTGGACTGATAAAAAATCAACGAGGCATATTTCAAGGAGATGCACTTAGCCCCCTATGGTTTTGTATAGCACTCAACCCATTGTCAGAACTACTTAATAATTACAATATAGGATTTAAAATTAAATGTAATAATTCGTTTCACCTTCTTTCGCACTTACTCTACATGGATGACATCAAAATTTATGCAGCAAACAACACCGAACTTACAAAACTAGCCGACACCGCACAAACATTCTCCACGGATATCCGAATGCAATTTGGAGTTGATAAGTGCAAAATACACTCTATAACTCGAGGGAAAACTGAACACAATATATATACTCTTAATACAGGTGAACAAATAGAACCCATGAACGAACACAGCACTTACAAATATTTAGGTTTTCATCAATCCAAGCAAATTCAGCAAAAACAAACAAAATTAGAGTTAACTAAACAATTCAAAGTAAGACTAAACCAAATTTTAAGAACCCAGTTAAATTCTCGCAACATCATAAAGGCAATAAATACCTATGCAATACCTGTTCTCATCTATTCCTTCGGGATTATAAATTGGTCTCAAAGTGATTTAATTAAATTACAGCGCACAATCAACACACATATGACAGCCAACAGAAAACATCATCCCAGATCATGCGTACAGCGTCTCACACTGCCACGCCAAAGTGGAGGAAGAGGCCTCATCGACATACAAAACTTACACAATAACCTAATAGACAAATTACGCAAATACTTCTACTCCAAAGCTGAGCAATCTCAACTTCACAAATACTTAACGAATGCAGATAAAATCTAACCCCCCTTAACCTATTGAACAGAAATGTACAGCCAAAATTATTGAGCAAAGAGCAGAAAATAGTTTTGTGGTCCCAAAAGTCTCTGCACGGGAGACATCGCGCTGATCTCGGCCAAGAACACGTCGACAAAGAAGCGTCAAACGAATGGCTACGGTGCGGAGAGCTCTTTCCGGAGACGGAGGCTTTTGTGATCGCCATTCAGGATCAAGTAATAGACACCCGAAATTACCAGAAACACATAACCCGTATACCTAACCTTCTCACTGACTTATGTAGACGTTGCCATAGTAGTTCTGAAACTATTCAACACATAACTGGTTCATGTAAATCCATAGTACAAACTGATTATAAGCATAGACACGATAAGTCGCAGCAATAGTCCATCAGAACCTAGCCCACAAATATTCCTTTATTGAAAAAAAAACTGCCTATTACAAATATAAGCCCAGTACTGTTTTAGAGAATAATTCCTTTAAAATGTACTGGGATAGGAATGGTCCTATCCCAGTACATTTTAAAGGAATTATTCTTTTTATTATTATTAACAGGTTTTTTTATTTTGTCTAGTATAGTTATGTCTGGTCTATTGTAGTGTATGGTTTTGTCGGTAATAATGGTATTACCGACAAAACCATTAAACCTGTTTTCATAATAGACATCGCAGTATGTAACACACATAATCTCCTCACTACGCATGCGGAAAAAATGTCGAAGTATGTTGATTTAGCTACCGAAATAAAAAGGCAATGGCAGGTAGACACTGTAAAAATCATACCTATTGTCATATCTACAACCGGCGTAGTCCCTAAGACACTTCGAAATAGCCTGAGCATACTTGACATGCCCAAACCTACAATCACACTCATACAAAAAGCCGTTCTTCTTAACACATGTCGCCTCACACGTAAATTTCTTGCATCATCTACTTCTTAACTCTTTCCCCTCTGGCACACTTGGCTAAGGCCCGTGTGTCAGGTTTTTACCCCTTTTAAATGAAAGGGAGACTAAATATAAAACAAAACTATAATAATAATAAACTTTTATTTCAGACTATTGTCCATAAATGTTAGTCATACAAATTCCTTAAAACTATGTTAGTAACAAATATAATAATAAACCTAATTTAAAAATCTGCGCCCCCCTCCTGGTGCACTCGATCCATACATATGCATACGGGTCTAGTGCCACAGGTACGGGCTGTCCATTCTGTTTGTAATAATGCTAAGGATGCTGTTAGCGCTCCCCCGCAACCGAGACATCATTTTGTCAATGAAAGAGTAAGTAAATAATAATTTATTCAAATGTTTAAAAAATATAGGTATATTAACGTGTATAGCCTTGGCGAAATCTAAATGAAATGGGTGTAATAAGGGTATAGTTATAGACAATAAAACCTTAATAACAACCAAACTTAAAATTTAAATCAATTATGGTCGAATTTTGACTACTAGGCGACCGCTAGTAGATATTACATAAAAATGAAAGCATTAATTAATGTAGCTATTCAAAAAAGTCACTCCAGCTTAGCGTAAACTGAATGGTTTGTTTTGTTTAAAATATGGCGACTTTAATATGAAACGAAATGTCAAATGAAAGCTCGTAATACGGTATTTGCCAGGCAATACTCGATCACCTGTCACGTGACCGCTGACTGGCTGCAGTTAGCATGTTTATAATACGAAATTGCAAAGCAGTTTACTTTACGCAGTATACTGCCTGGAAATAAAGAGTTTGTAATGAGGCCCCAGGCCCTCTGTTGCTACTGACCATAAAATCAAAATAGGCGGAAAAGTGACTTGTCCGCTTTCTGTTTATTAGGACAGCTAAGAAAGAAGCGTTTGCTATACCGCTAGTAGCTGCTTGAATAATTGCTTCAAACCTTAAAAGTCCTTACATGAAGAAGGACAAGAAAACGCAGATATATGTGGGAGACATATAAAATTGATTTTAATAACTTAAAAGGTGCAGTTGATGAAGTGCACCTCTTACCCCTGCAAGTGAGCCGAGTGCTGTACGTATTAACCACATTGTACAAAAATTTGTACGTTTCACTAATATTTTTTCTAAATCTGGATGTTCTTTGCGTTTATAATTTGAATGTTTACAAAGATCCCGACGATACAGGGATTATGCCAAGTGCAGAAGATCTAATTTTAAAGGTAATGTATGAAATAGAACGATATTTTGTAAGTACCATAACTAACGATTTAATAGAGTGCCCGTGAGGTTCTTGCAAGTATTATAATAATAATAACTTTATTTCCAAGAATATGGTGATATATAGGCTCTTAAATTAACTTTGGTCGGCATTGTCCATGTATGGAGTGAATAGCAACCTCACGCGAGCTCTGAAATCTCTTTATGATGATTCCAGAGCTTGTGTTAGGATAAATGGGACCTACACAGAGTGGTTTAGCATCGATAAAGGTGTTAGACAAGGATGTGTAGCGTCACCTTGGCTGTTTAACCTATACATGGACAATTGTTTGAAAGATTTAAAAGATTGTGAATGGGGATTAAGAATGAATGAGTTACTTGTCAAATGTCTTCTTTATGCCGATGACCAAGTAATACTTGCGTCATCGGCGGAAGAGTTGCAGGCGATGGTAACTATTATGCATGGTTCTTTTGAGAGTAAAGGAATGAAAATAAATGTAAGCAAGACGAAAGTAATGGTATTTGAAAAAGAAGAGTGCGTGACGATGAGTAATATTATGATTGATGGAGAAAAAGTGGAGCAAGTGAAAGAGTTTGTATATTTGGGTACTTTGTTTACAAGGGATGGTAAACATGACGGAGATATTGAAAGGAGAAAGATTGCTGGCAACAAAGTGAATGGAGCCCTACGCGCTTTTATGAACAGTCGAAATGTATCCGAAAAGGCACGTTTGGCTGTTCATAGAGGACTATTAGTGCCCACACTTATGTATGGAAGTGAAAGTTGGGTATGGCAACAGAAGCATGAGAGCAGAATAAATGCTGTAGAAATGAGAGCGTCGAGAAGCATATGTGGTGTGACTCTGAGAGATAGAATAAGAAATAGTGTGATTAGAGAGAGATGCGGCATGAAAGTGGATATAGTTACAAGAATAGAAAAGGGTTAAGCTGGTTTGGACATGTAGAAAGAATGGACGAGGAAAGACTGACTAAGAAAGTTTATAAGGCTAGTGTGAATGGAACAGTCGCAAGAGGAAAACCTAGGCGAACGTTTCTCGACCAGATCGGAGGCGTCCTGGACAAAGGCCAGGTTAAGAGCTCCTTGAACCGACGGGCGTGTATGAGGAATGTGATGAAAGTGAATGAAGCCAGAGAAGTGTGTCAGGATCGTAGCAAATGGAAATCCGTAGTCTCTGCCTACCCCTCTGGGAAACAGGCGTGAATCTATGTATGTATGTATGTATGTTAAATTAAATGTTGTATAGCATATTCTGCCATTACAGGCGTGCAAATATAGTTTGTTCAGACATCAAAATTATTTATTTATATTATTTAATATATTTATATAATATAATATATATATATATATATATATATATATATATATATATATATATATATTATATTTATGTATCTTCGTATAGGCTCAACCTTTTGCCTGAATCTAAATATAGCTTCGGTAATTTAGTAAACTCACTACCAATAGAATGTTTACGTTCATAAGTGTTACTTTGTGACTTAATTTAATAATTGATTTTGACTTTGACATACCACCATAGCTGTAATAACTTCATTTGACGCATTCTGCAGCTCACTCATGCATACGAAGAAATGCCTCGCGACGGACTCCAGAGCGGTTTTCGGCCACTGGCTGAACCAATCTATAGTGCAGCAGTTCACGAAAGAGGGGAATTGACGAAGTCGAGCCCGGAATATCTGGTCAAGTAAAGGATATTATATAACACTTCCTTCTGAGTTTTTGGCTGAACTATAACAAATCCGAAGAGCCAAGAGAACCAGAATGTATAAGAGAATGTACAAGCTCACTGGTCATCTCTCTCACACCTTTGTGGCTGTATTTTCTTCACAGCTGTGGGCTAAAACAAAATCTGTTTTTTAAATGTAAAATTCCAAATGCTACATTTATATTTTAGTTGATCGACACTTTTGTCGTTCAAATATCTATGAGCAACAAAAATTTATTTGATTCTTTACGCTGGCGTTAACGTTGATAGAGAAGTGACCTTTTTTAGGCTGCCTAATAGGAAGCAGTTCATTTTATTGTCGATACTTATCGGTACAAGACAACTTTTCTTCAAACCGGGAGCAGGCCATCAGGAAACAGACTTACTGAAAAAGGGTTTGATAAGAAAATGCAATATAGGTGATATTATTTTTACACATTCTTTTATGACCTGTGTGCAATCGCCATCAAAACTGACAGTCGTAATATCAATGAATTTGTGGCGATACATGCATGTACATTGCATTTCGCTGACGTTAGAGAATGCAATTCATAATGTATGCGAGCTACACCAGTCGTCACCCGCCGGCGGCCGGGCACGATAGGTAGACCGATAGCTAGGCAGTCTGTATAATAATCTTATAATAATCTATCACATACACACAACACCATCTAGCCCAAACTAAGCAGAGCTTGTATTATGGGTACTAGACAATGGATAAACATACATATACTTTTTTTTTGTAAATACATACATATTATATACAGAAATACCCACACCAAGACAAACATCCATGTCCATGCACACAAATGTTTGACTTGTGCGGGAATCAAACCCACGACCTCATGCGTGGCAGTCGGTTACACTGACCACTACGCCATCGAGGCCGGCAAATGTATGTAGGTATGTTAGGCATTTGTAAATTGTAATGTTGGTGTTAAATTAATAAACCAAACTATTTCGGTGATTAACCAGAACTCTTTCATTTAACTATCCCAAAGACATCAGAGACATTGGTAGATATCACATAAAAGCATTAATTGGTAAAAGTAATTTAATCATTCTAATATCTTTATCTTCAATACACAGTTTAATGAACATGTCGCTATGCTATTTGGAGTCCTGGTAATGTTTTCATTAATTCTGGTATATGTTAAATGCTTTGATATTTTTGTTGCATCATTACTAACGCTAGTAGCACATATAGATTTATTGTGATTTTTAAAAAAGTCATTAATTCCATTTCCCATTTTTATAAACCTTATTATTTATCGGTTATATATAAATTAACTAAATATAACATATAGAAATATAACTGTATATTACACTATTAGCTACCCTTATTACATGACCGTTACCCATATATACAACTACCATTATTTTTTTTTGTTATTCAGTCTCTGTTTGAAAGATGTAATTTTATATAAATATGTAATATTCGGATAGCCAAGATGAAGTGGCAGTGGGCAGGGCACATAGCACGCAGAACCGATGGCCGTTGGGGCAAAAAGGTTCTAAGTGGCGGCCACGCACCGGAACACGCAGCAGGAGTAGGCCTCCCACAAGGTGGACCGACGACCTGGTAAAGGTCGCGGGAAGCGGTTGGATGCGGGTGGCCCTAGACCGGTCTGTGTGGAAAACCTTGGGGGAGGCCTATGTCCAGCAGTGGACGTCTTTTGGCTGACATGATGATGATGATGATGATGATGTATACAAGATGCCGAATTAATCACGTACAATATTAAAAGAAGTGAATCATTTAATGATATCCTACCAATATCAGCGATATAAAAGAACCTTAATTTTTTACCAAAATGTCGAATAAAATATTCATGAATTTTCTACTACGTAGTCGATTCCCAAAATAGTAGGCAACGAACCTTACCAATCATATGGTAGTTCGCGCACGGTCTATTAGTTGAACATCTTCTTTGCGAACATATGGGATGAATACCAAGTACATTAACATGATATTTTAGCGACAATTAAATAAATAAATTTACTACATAATATGTAGTAATGTACTACATTAGAAATTATCTAATCGACACTTTGTATAAAAAACAATCTCATTAGGTTAGAAAAGCTTACCTCGCCAATAGGACTCATGACAATCACAATATGCAGATTGCTCCGAACCCTGCGCTGATAACACGCGAACAGGTTCGTCTTAGTGGCAATCAGATTCTGCTCCATCACGGCATGGCGGACAGATTGATAGATCTTGTCCAAATCTTCAACTTCATATATATTGGGTACGTCACCAGAACTCAAAATGTTGTTCAGGTCTTCGAGGAATGACTCCATTTTTATCTGAACCACGTGAATTTATTTAAATGCTTGGTAGGTTACAAATATTATATAACAAACTCTTTTAGGAGGTTATTAAATCTTCAGTAATTAGAAGACTGACCTCTGAATCCAGGTGGATTCAGAATATTTATAGGTATGTATATTCTGAATTAACATAATTAATAATCTAAAAAAAGTTACATATATTTGTTTTTACAAATATGTTATTTCTCAGATCACACGCGCGTCTGGACTGGTTATAGTCCTGTCCATTATTACTAAGCCAAATGTTGGGATGGAGGTACATACCAGAATAATGACATTGTACAGTCTAGCGTTTCTTCATAACCGAAATTTTAATATTTATAAAGTTGCAGACAACAACCATTAAAATGACACATGACTTAGCCCTGATGCTAGAGTTGTTAGTTAACATTTTATTTTACCACTCTTGGTCACAGGCTTGGTTGAGGTGCTCATAGCCAGTTGCACTCACTGATCGGTAAACGATTAGCGAGATTAAGCAACGTTGGATGCGGTCCGTCTATATTATGGG
Organism: Catocala sponsa; assembly: GCA_963564715.1. NCBI lineage: Eukaryota > Metazoa > Arthropoda > Insecta > Lepidoptera > Erebidae > Catocala > Catocala sponsa. The sequence goes on along the minus strand of OY751346.1, from coordinate 4,579,576 downwards.
TGAACGCTTAGTGGTATTTCGTCTGAGCTTCTCCGTGCTTCGGAGGACACGTAAAAAGTCGGTCCCGGTTGTTGTCAAATTGACAGCAGTCGTTAAGCCATGTCAGAGGCCTACGGGCGGCTTGAACAACTTTTGACAATAGGTTGGCCACTAAACACACGAAAAGATGAAGAAGAAGAAGGTCACAGATGACCTAGCAGCGATTATTTTATTTTCAGATAATAGACAGAATATAAGGGCCAAGTTAAAAAGAAATATTAAACCAAGTCATAAACCTGTGCATCAGAAAATAAGAAGACCGTTCCTCTGTTATCAGCGCCAGCCTTCATCATGGTTTGTTTTAGGTCATCGCGCCACTCAATCTGGCCGTACGCTTTTGTAATTTCTATCTGAATGCATGCCAATTCTGCCATGTTGGCTGCCAGCCGGGATAATGATTGGCGGCCTAGGAACGTATGAATAGTATAGTCATTCATTCAATGGGATCTTCAGCCAAATCTAGATGGCTAACTGAAAAGCTTTTTTTCTCTACAGAAAATAGTAATAAAGTAGACTTATAATGTAACCTAACCTTATATACATTTAATTGGTTATCTTTGCGACATTCATGTGGACTGACGATTACCAAACAACCAAACGTGAAACTCGGTTGATATTTAAAGCTGAGCTCTAAGCTATCAAACTGTGTCACCCTCATGAAGCTTTAAGTGCTTATTACGCGATGATAAAACAGTACAAATAAGAATCTAAAATTATTGTTGAAGTCTCCGATAGTTCTAAATAGTTGATACCGTTTGTTTTCAACATTATCCTCATTGTACAGATATAAACTCATCACAGTTGTGTTATGATGCAGAGATAAAGAGAGATATAGATAGAAAATAGAGAGAGAGAGATCTTACATAACACGAATGGTGTAAAATTTAGCAAGACGTGTTGGTACCTACCAGAGCCACCCATTCCCAGCAATAACCCGTTAGCCATGGGTTGTCTCATGATCCGTGCGATACGACATAAGTGTGCTACAGCATCTTCGAATAGCACGAGGTCTAAGGGTGCAGTCGTGGATAGATTGTAGTCCTCTAAGTAGTGGTCCAGTATATCGTCCAACTGTGCAGGAAACAGAAAAGCAAAACTTCGGACTAGATTTTTTTTAAGCAGATCTTAGAATATCTAGTAGGAGTCTATTGAACTGCTACGTAGAAGCCACGCGTTCCATATTACGACACAACTCTGACTTTTCGAAGTATGTACATATTAAATGATCGCTCACTTTAACTCTGACGGTAAACATTCAGAGTAACCATGAATGTCAGTGAGTTCTCTGTAAGCTCATCGAAAGGGGCAAGAACAACGCTATATAACCGAATGGCGCCAGCTGTAGTACTGCCAGACGCACTGCTACGTGAGTGACATCGGTTTCTGAAGGGCTGATCAACGACGTGACATTATCAAACTCATATCAAGTGATTTGATTGGCTGTTACTAATTCAGTCAGCCAATTACAGCAGTTGACATGCGTTTAGCCGTTCGTTAACAATTTTTTGTGTTGATCTGCCTCTCATAATCCTGAGATTAATGTCGCTTCTTTACGTTAGTAGCACGGTAGTCTTTCTTTAAGAGTTATTATTGGTTGGCTACAGTAACAAATTGGACTTACCTCTTCCCGATCAGTGATCTCTATGTATTTCTTTTCATCGGTGCCAGGATCCATGAAGTCACCGAACAGCATCAGCCTCGAGCCGATCACTTCAGATGGCTTCTTACCAAATGCCGTACGGATCTTTTTATATAGCAAACTGGGTCATCGAAGCAAAATATAAGTTAGTATCCTACTATTCACAGGGGTGAACAAGTACTAGTAAGATTAGGTTTACATATACGCATTCAAACTATTTGTGTCCATCAATAAGGATTTACAAAGAACGAAGCAACGACGTCTTCTTTGGTGCACATTAGGAAAAGCTGCTCACGCATATAAGCTACTAGTCATATGCACGCTATATTGTAAACTGCCTCCGTGGCGCAGCGGTAGTGAATGTGACTGCTGTGCATGAGGTCTCGGGTTCGAATCCCGCGTCGGGCCAAGAAAAAGTTATTGGGTTTATATATTAAGAAATCTCAATAGCAGCCCGGAGTTAGGAAGTTGGTGGTGTTAGACACCCCCGTGCCTCGAAAAGCACGTGAAGCCGTTGGTCCTGCGCCTGATCTCTCTCCAGTCGTGTCGGATTACCGGCCCATCGGATCTTGAGGGTTACGGAACAGAGAGTGCACTTGTGTTTGCGCACACGCTTGTGCACTATAATATGTCCTGCGCAGATGGCCAGTCTCCGTTAAGATTGGCCGCCGTGACCGAAATTCGGTCTGGAGGACATTATTATATTGTAATGTAGGTACTAGTAATCACCAATCGAAATTCGACCATCGTAATTATAAATGCGAAAGTGAGTTTGTTTGTTTGTTACGCTTTCACGTATTACGAAATTTCGCATATAAATTATCAGGGGTACAGAGAACGACATAGGGTGGTAGGTAGTAGAAGGACATCTTTAATCGAGAAAAAGTACTGTTCACAAGGGATAGAAATTTATTGACATAACATAGATTAACGCGAGCGACGCCGCGGGCATAATCTAGTAGTTCATAAATTATATTTCATTTTAGTTCACTGCAATCCTTCTTCATATAAAAACTTTATATAATATAATATAATATTCTATCACATACACACAACACCATCTAGCCCAAACTAAGCAGAGCTTGTACTATGGTTACTAGACAATGGATAAACATACATAGGTATATACTTTATTTTTTGTAAATACATACATATTATGCATAGAAACACCCAGACCAAGACAAACATCCAAATATTATAAAAGCGAAAATGAGTTTGTTTATTTGTTACCTTTTCACGCCTAAGCCACTGAACCGATCATCCTGAAATTTTGCATATACGTTGACAGGTGTACAGAAACGGACATAGGCTACCTTTCATCCCGACAAAAATTACTGTTCCCGAGGAAAACAATAATAACGTTCTTATGATAATAGATGGCGCCACGTGTCTTTCGAATCATGATTGAATTATATTATTACAAGCAGAGTACAACCCTAATTGATTGACAAATTCTAAATTAACGCGAGCGAAGCCGTGGGCAAAAGCTATTATATTTAATTGATAACATAAGGTTTTATTCCTTTCACATTACATATAATAAGATTAAAACAGCCAACTTACTCTTTAAACCAATTTCGGTCGTCGTCATTAACAAGTCGGTCTTGGTACACACGCTGGTGTTCGTGGTACCAGAGTCTTATTACTTCGTCCTCGTTCTATCAAACATATTGTACATAAATAAACTTGATGGCTTAAGCATGCATCATCCTAATATGTATATGAATAAAACCAGAAGTAGACTGTCTGCTTAAGTATCTTTATCATACAATAGATTTCATTTAAATAACTTTGTGTTGAGTTCCCCAGTTCCCTTGAACTAGTACCTATTGCAAGGTACTGGACTGAACTAAACTGGACAGCGTGTTGATATGATACAACACGTCTTGTACGAGTCACGTTACACGTAGCGTACATTGAACTTATTACTCTTGTGCTATGTCAGCAACTTACTTCATTCATTACTTTAATTAAACATACATATATAATATAAATTAATTCGTGTTCACGTTAGCCTATCAAAGGACGTACCGCGTCTCAAATATCATTCCGCGTTCGATAATCTGTTAACGCATATCATTACCATTAATATCATCTTTTGATTTGATTTGATTACTGATCTATAGACCTCTATCTTATTACCCAGGGTGTGCGGACCGTACATCCTTTTTTAAAATTTAATTAGTATAATTACTCTGACTATAACCTCGCGAGTGACTCAGTGTACCGCAGTTAGCTATCGCGGCTCTGTGACATTAGTGAGGACCAATCAGTGTGAGCAAACAGTTCATCACTCATCGGCAGGGTATCAACAGATACCACCTATCGGAAGCAGAAGCTGCGAGATCATCGTCAAGTATCAAGATACCAAGTAAGATCTTTCCATATCAGCGTTCATATTATCCTTATATTACAATCATATATCAATATGTCTAGCATGGAAGACTTACTATCGACTCAAGAGCAAATTTCTGCCGCGATTGAGCAACTCTATTCGAATTTTAAGAAAGACGGTTTGGATAGAAAAACTCCAAACCATATCAAGCGCAGGCTAGATACTCTAGATGGCTACTGGAGTGAATTTCAGTCTAATCATAGGAAGCTGAGTGCTTCTAGTATTAGGTCTCATCCTTATTTTACAAACAATCAGTTTGAGCATACCAGGAATCAGTACACTAATATCAGAACAGCTATTCAAAGTTACGGATTGTCTGTGAACCCAAGAGAAGAAAAGATACTTTCTTCTCCAATTATTAGACCACCAGTTACTCCTATGGCCGTTTCAGAGACTCCTAAATCAGATTTCACGACTCAAGCTCGGGGCAGTGACAGCAAAACTGACGAGATGCTGCGAAAACAGAGCAGTAACTTCAAGGCATTTGATCATACTATTTCAAATATCTATTTAGATAACATTTCAGAAAAATGGGAATTTGATCACTTGTTACGTACCATACAGTCTCGCTGGATGACTATCGACTCTCTGCATTGGGAGTTGGATAGCGAACTAGGCCAGAGGAATCCTGAGTACGAATCTCATTTCTATCAAGCCGAGAAAAGGTTTAACGACATCATCAAGTCAATAAATAAGAAATTGTGGTCCGTGTCTCACCTAGAGAAGTCTACGCCTAAGATAGATATACCCACTTTCTCTGGTAACTACCATCAACGGTCCAGTTTCAAAGACTTTTCACTGAGACTATCCATGCGAATCCGACTTTATCGAGCGCCCAGAAGATGCAATTTCTGAAATGTAAAGTGAGAGGTGAAGCGGAAAGACTCATCCAACACTTGCCAATCTCCTCAGACAACTACTCTATTTGCTGGGAGTTGCTTAGTCATCGATTCAATAACAAACGGCTGATTATGAGTTCTCACTTAGATCAAATGCTCAATATACCTACGATTCAACATATATCGGTACAGCATATCAAAAAGCTTCACGATGTTACTCACGAAAGTCTCAATGCTATCAAAAACCTTGGCATAAGCATAGATTCGTGAGATCCCCTTATCATTCATCTTCTTAGTCATAAGTTAGATTCTGATACTCTTAGCGAATACCTTACTTCTCTCAAAGACCCAAAGGAAGTACCTAGCCTAGAGGAGTTTTTATTATTTTTGGAGAAGACATTTACTACCATGGAAACATCGAAAAGAAAGCCTGAATCGAAATCAAACCAAAACCATTATCATAAAACTATTTGACCCTCTCGGTTGGCTTACACCATTATCAACCAAGCTAAAGATCCTATTTCACAAGGTGTGGTTATCCGCAATCAGTTGGGATGACTCTCTACCGGACGACATGTTGTCCGAATAGATCGTTATCAGAAATGATATCAAAAATATAAACAAACTGCAAGTGCCTAGGTGGATATCAACAGGCGAACGTGACGTTATAGAATTATGCGGATTTTGCGATTCGTCGACCAAAGCTTACAGTTGCATAATATATTGTAAGGTGAAACGAAACAATAAAACTATTATTACGCCTTTGATTGGAAAAGCGAGGCTGGTACCGATATCTAAAAATATCAGTCTCCCACGTTTGGAATTATGCGCAGCTCATCTTCTATCAAATGTAATGCTCAAAGTATAACAGTGCTTGAGTACGTATGAAACTAAAATCTACGGGTGGTCCGACTCCATGATTGTCCTCGGCTGGCTTAACGGAGATCCAACAAGGTGGAAGACATTCGTCTCAAACAGAGTACGTGATATCACGCAAGTTATGCAATCAACATGTTGGCGTTATGTTAAATCGGAAGAGAATCCGGCGGATTGCGCCAGTCGTGGATTAACAGCTTCTCAGATGATTAATCATAATCTCTGGTGGCAGGGACCGCCCTGGTTACCAAACTTTGATGGACAAAGCAACCGGCCAGAGTTTACCACGGATATACAAGTGAAAAAAGTTCGCCAACTAAACGTTGTCACTGAACCTGATATAGACAATAATATCATATATCAATTACTAGCGAAATATAGCACTATTAGCAAAACCATTCGAATAATATAATGGCTGTTTAGATTCGTAAGAAAACAAAACAAACCAAATTCCTACTTATCTTTATTTGAGTTGAGCAAATCTGAAATCTTATCATCGAGCAAGTCCAACAATTTGATTTTGCTCAGGAAATAAAAGATATAAAAGAGAGCGGTTACGTGTCACCAAAGAATAAAATATCAAAACTCTCTCTCTATTTAGACGAAAACGAAATTCTTAGAGTTCATGGACGCTTGAGAAACTCAACTCTGTCTTTCTCAATAAAACATCCTATCATCATATCAGGCTCTAGTCGCTTCGCACAATTATTAATAGATCAAGCGCATAAAGCAACTTATCAAGGAGGAGCCCGCCTAACATCAGCATTTTTGAGACAAAAGTATTGGCTTGTAGGGGGAAATAAGATCGTGAAGAAATATCTTCGTAAATGCATCACGTGCAGGCGCCACGATCCTATTAAGCATCAGCAAATCATGGGTGACTTACCTGCTGCTCGAACAACTCCTACGAGACCATTTTATCATACTGGTGTCGATTACACTGGATTTGTTGATGTCAAATCTAGCAAGGGTCGCGGCATAAACTCTTCTAAAGGCTATATACCAGTGTTCGTGTGTATGGTGACCAAAGCCGTGCATCTCGAACTAGTGTCCGACCTTACCTCATCTGCGTTCCTAGCCGCTTTACGTAGAATGGCTTCCCGGCGGGGAACGCCCTGTCACATTTATAGTAACAATGAGACCAACTTCGTTGGCGCGAACAAGATTCTCAACAGAGAATTCATAGATTTTCGGGTAACATTAGACGATACGTTTTATACATCAATCACTGAAATGAAAATCCAATGGCATTTTAATGCCCCTGGATGGCCAAGTGCAGGAGATCTCTGGGAGGCTGCGGTGAAGAGCCTCAAATATCATCTGAAAAGAGTCATCGGCGAGCAGAAGTTGACCTTTGATGAATACTCCACCCTCCTTGCCCAGTTAGAAGCGTGTTTGAACACAAGACCTCTATGTCCACTTACTGAGGACCCCGATGATCTGGAATATCTAACCCCCGCTCATTTCCAAGCTAGTGGTCCCACTAACACTATCATAGAAACGGAGAGAGGCCAACGAACACGATGGCAGCTTACACAAAAGATCTTTGGAGATATATGGAAGAAATGGCAATCAGAGTATCTAGGCCAACCATCTACCCGCAGCAAGTGGCGCCTTCCAAAGGAGAATCTTAATATCGACGATGTCGTCATAATTCATGACGCAAACCTACCTCCAGGGAAATGGGCACTCGGTAGAATTATAACATTGCATCCAGGCAAGGACTTCGTGCGCGTTGTTAGCTTAAGAACAAAAAACGACATCATCAAAAGACCAACCACCAAAATATCCAAGTTGCCAGTCCGGGAAAATGATACAGACGACCGAGCCAGCAAGTTTCAACAGAAACACGAAAAAGTTGCCGCCTCAATCAATATCAAACCCCCAAGGAAACTCTGCCTATACCATTTTATAAATGTGTTTTTCTTGCTAATATATATAATAATAACATCCACGTATGGCGCTTATCAAATATCAAGTTTCAATAATAGTCAAGGTTTTTACTTCGATCGGATCACTAACTTACGCCTAGAACGAGACCAATGGAAATTAGTGATCTACTACGACATTATTCCCTATTGGCAAAGCGCTCAATTACTTGGAAAGTATATAAACCATTTAGATAACATTTGTAAAGATCAAAGTAAGGCAAAAATTATACAATGTGATGTCATCCTTCTTCAATTACATCACGGGCTTAATGAACTCGAGCATTACAATAGTATGTTGCTCGGTAAGCAATTCACTCGGCACGAGCGAGTCACGCGAGGCCTTATCAACGGTGTCGGATTCGTCGCAAACAAGCTGTTCGGCGTACTCGATCAAGAATTTGCAGAACAGTACGAACGAGACATACAAACTATTAAAACAAATCAGAAACATCTCGCTTTACTGTGGAAGAATCAAACTTCGATCGTCGAGGGCGAATTTAATTTGATAAAGAGGGTTGAAACATCTATCAATAAACAAAGTAAACTTTTCAATCAGTATTTGATCAACTTAGAGATGTCGTTAAACAGGCAAAATGAAAGTCTAAAAGCCACATCAAACACATGTGATTTCATTCTATCTTCAGTTATCGCACAAGGTATTTTAATGAACTTGCAGAATATCCAAGATACTATTATTGACTCTTTAACCGATATTTATGCTGGTAAATTCAACTTTCATCTTCTTACACCAGAGCAACTTCGAGACGAGATGAATATAATCGTAAGTTTATTATAAAGAGACATGACTTTACCATTGGACAACTTACAAAATATATCACAAATGTACCATCTTCTCACCGTGAAAGCAAGAGCTACCGAGAAGTTCATTATTTACGAGATTTGGATTCCTCTAGTCTGCCGAGATAACTTTGAGTTATACCGACTTATGCCCATTCCAAAAGAAACCGAAAATTCTATGATCAGCCTTGTACCTGTAGCAGAGTATGTAGCTATCAATATACGACAGGACTCCTATATCGGGTTATCTGAAAAAGATGTACAAAATTGCGTTGAAATTGATAAGGATACTCATTTATGTCACTTGAAACAGCCTATTCATAAAATGAAATCAGACGATAACCTGTGTGTCAAAGGTCATCTTTCTAAACAGTGTCAAACCATGACATTAGCTTGTATAGATTCCTGGAAACAATTAAATACAAGAAACACCTATCTGTATTTCTGTTGTGGTCATTGCTCTGTACGTATCATGTGCGAGAATCAAATTACCTCAGAGTTATTACATAAGTCTGGTATAATAACAATAAGCGAGGAATGCATTATAAAGAGTGACAATTTTATAATTTATGCTCACCAAACGCCATCTACCGCCATAGAAAGAGAGGCTGACGTAATCAAAATTCAGATTCCTCCTATCAATCATCTCATGAACATATCAATGCCATCTACTGTCGAAAATCAATCTATATATTCAGGCCATCAGAAGTATTTTGAGGAAATGACAAACAGATTAAACAGCTAAAAGCTAGTACGTCAGACGGAGTGCTGACTGATCGCCTTTCATATCATGACGTTCATCACTATGTCGTCATTTACGTGGTGCTATTCGCTGGTGCTATTACGCTCACGGTGCTGTGCTGGCGTGGCCGGCGCTTGCGGACTCGAGCCGCAGCCCCCCCGTGCCCGGAGGCGCGCGTCGCGGCGCTAGCAACTCCGGTGGCCGCGTCGCGCCGCCCGGGAGGGCCTGATATCGAACTCCAACCAACCAGCTACGGAACTTCTTCGGTTAAATGTGTTAGTGCAGTGAATCAATGTTGTGTTCGTAGTGAGTCGGAGACTAAATCGCGTAGTGCAAATGTAATCAATAAGTGTACGTCGCCTGTATTTTTTCGTAACCAATTCGACCGTACTTTATAGTGACTCTGGAGCAATTTAATTACTGTCTTTATCATATATCAACTATCATCATTAATCTTAAGTAAAAATATTGCTCAATCACCTTGTTACTCACGTCAGCCACTTATCATCATATTAGCCACACCATCATCCTCATTTTCTGGCCCGGGAGTATGTACGAGCCACGTTACACGTAGCGTACATTGAACTTATTACTCTTGTGCTATGTCAGCAACTTACTTCATTCATTACTTTAATTAAACATATATAATATAAATTAGTTCGTGTTCACGTTAGCCTATCAAAGGACGTACCGCGTCTCAAATATCATTCCGCGTTCGATAATCTGTTAACGCACATCATTACCATTAATATCATCTTTTGATCTATCAATATAGTCAGTTAAATTTATTACCGAGTTTTACTGATCTATTGACCTCTATCTTATTACCCAGGGTGTGCGGACCGTACACGTCTTGTTTAATCTAATATAAACAAACGCATCTCATTACTGTTTATCACTTAAATCACTACTAGACTTGTCTTTATACTGGTAAAAACTATTGCCAACTTTAGAGTTAATATGAAAAGATATCTTTTAAATGCACAAAAATCGACTTAAATAGCCTGCCTTTTAAAATAATTAGTAATTTAATCATCATCATCATCATCATCATCAGGCTATAATAGTCCACTGCTGGACATAGCCCTCCCCGAGAGAGCGCCATAGCGCCCTGTCTTCAGCTTGCCGCATCCAGCATCTGCCTGCAGTCTTTCGCAGATCGTCATCCCACCTGGTCGGAGGGCGTCCTACACTACGTTAGTAGTAATTTAATATACCTACTTAAATAATTATGATATTGATCTATTTTTATTTTAATGTTTTTTTTTTCTTTTTTTAATAATTTATTTATGCTAAACACACATATAATTTTAACTTGATTGTCAATAAGATTTCTTAAATTCTTATAAATAGCGCTGTACAAAAAATTTGCTTATTTGCTCCAGGACACACTCAAACGCACTATAATATATCGGTCACGAAGGTGTTGCTGAAAATCAGCGCTGTTTCGCTTATAAATGCGGATACAGCTTCGGGCTGAGCAACATCTTATTTTGACAGACACTGCGACGCACACTGCATACGCTAGGTTATATACCTATTTATTAAATGGGTCGAGGGTTTAATATTTTTATTTTTATTTGTTTATTTGCATAATCGTATTTTTATTTTTTTATTTCATATTTGTGTTTATCTTTTTATTTTTATTTGTTGCTTTCAGTTATATTATGTAATATTTATTTTAATTAATGATGCCATCAATTTATGATATTATGTATTTTAAATTGTCATTTACTTTTGTCCTAGTGTCCCATTGTGTTTTCCTGTCTAACTGTATACCTACTACGTTTATGCTGTCTGCAGTATGTGTTGTTTTTCTGTCAAAATAAATGTATTTTCATTCTTCTTTCTTTCTTTCTAAAAAGCGCTTAAGAAATGGATTACTTATTTTGAATGGGTTTACTGACATATGTACGACATGATATACCTTAAATTATCCACAATTCTTGCCTGATCCTACCTCTCTATCTCTTATTGGCAATTATTATTCCCATCGATAGTGAGATCTGCTTTCACGATTTTCGTCTACCTTGCAACCTAGCAACTAACCTAAATACTTTAGTATATTCACTAGCCACTAATCGTTATCGTTACGAAATATTAGTTTGTGACGTAAATGAATAAATTACTTTTACGATACAAGATTTACGTACTTCAACTAACTTAGGATCCACCATAAGCATACCCTGGAACACCGCACTGAGGTCTCTTAAGTTGAAGGTGTAGTGGGACTTGACAGGGGTCGGCAGTAGTTCAACCACCAGCTGATTGAAGATCTCGAGGGAAGCGGTTAAAAATGGCTCTTCACGAATCTTCACATTTGTCTTGAAGTCACGCGTCCAAGATGACAATATGGTACTGAAGATACCGTACTGAAAACAAGCCTAACTTGTATTATACAAATACTAGCTGTCCCGACAGACGTTGTCCTGTACACAAGAAAAAAAAAGAAACATATCTAAACCATTCTCGAATCCACTTGAACACACACAAAAAGTTTCATCAAAATCGGTCCAGCCGTTTAGGAGGAATTCAGTAACATACACACGTACAGTAGAATTATATACAGTACGTTAACTAACGAAAGGCGTTCCCTTAAACTGGCAAAATGATGGCGTGCGTAGATCCTAAAAAAAATGTTCCAATAAAAAACAAAAATATTTTATTTTAATAACATCAAAAATATTCAATAAAAATTTATAAACAGACACGAAAAAGAAACACTCTTTGCATACGCACAAAAGTCCCAATGCAAAACGGCAACGTCGCTTTTTACTTAGTTATGAATGGCAGGCGATCTGCCCTTGAGTCCAGAGTACTCCTGAGTACCTACAACCGCCCCGCGCGCACGCACCACTGTCCACTCGCTTCCTTAGCCTAGTTGCAATTAATCGCGCGTTACGTTCGGGTGTGCTATTAATTTCGAATTTTCATCTTGCCACGTCACTGTGTTACTAACATGCCACGACATCAGTTTAGTGCGATTGAATACGTGAACATGGTATTAATTTATGCGGAGTGTAATTATGACGGTGCACGTGCTTTACGGATGTACGCGGAAAGACATCCAAACGCGCATCAACCACGGAATGCTCGAGTTATTTGGAGTGCTTTGTCGCGGCTTCGCCGCACTGAGCCGATAGTACCACATGGTTCTGGTGGCCCCCGACCCATAATCTCTGCACGACAAGAGGCAAGTGTAATTAGACACTTTCAGGAGGAACCTGGATCAAGCACCAAACGCGCCGGCCGCATATTCAACATGAGCCACGTGTCGGTTTTCAAAATTTTAAAAAAGCATAAGCAGTATCCGTATTCTCTACAAAAGGTGCAAGCGCTTCTTAGTCCAGCCGACTATGAACGAAGAATAACATACTGCCGATGGGCATTAGAGCGTTGTGCGGAAGATGCCCAGTTTATTGAAAATGTAATCTGGTCAGACGAGAGCCTGTTTACAAGGAATGGCATGTGGAATCGGCGAGTATGTCATCACTGGGCTGAAAGAGGACACCATCCGCGTGCGACTCGACCGTTGGCGCACCAAATGCGCTGGTCGTTGAATGTGTGGGCCGGTATAAGAGGAAACGAGATAATTGGTCCTGTTTTCATCTCAGGTACATTAAATCGCGCGAGATACCTATCGCTACTAAACACCACCATCGATAGTTATCTCGACAGACTGCCGTTAACGGAGCTCTCCAACGTATGGTTCCAACATGACGGTGCACCTCCTCACATCTCGGCAGAATTGCGATCACGATTAAACGTGTTGTTTGATGACCGCTGGATTGGGAGATTCGGTCCTCAAGCGTGGCCACCGCGGTCCCCTGATTTAACGCCACTAGACTTTTTTTTCTGGGGTTGGGTCAAACAACTCGTTTACAAAAAGGAAAGCCAGACACAAGAGGAAATGAAAATGCGAATCCGTACGGCATTCCAAATTATACGGAATGGCATACGTCAGGACTCGAACCTCATGCAAGGGGTTCACCACAACCACAGACGCCGTTTGCAACGATGTTTTGAAAGGCAAGGTCAACACATAGAACAATTTAAAATCTAGGTAAGTCTTTTACTAATTATTAAAATGTATGTACATTACCGCGGATTCTAACATAAATAAATAATAATAGGTAAGTAGGTACTTCGCTCAAATTTGACTGTCGTAGGTATAGCGAAATAATTAAATCTACAGCCAAATTAGGTACCTAGGTATTTATTTAAATGTATCTTGCCTAAACATTAAGAGGAAATAATTATTCCAAAATAATCAGCGCAACTCTGGATAAACAGTTTAATTACATACATAAAGTACCTACCACCTCCATGAATCATAAATAAGTAGATACAACCTAAACGACCGCACGATCGTAGCAAAAAACAGTAGAACCACACCGCACTAAAGTCGTTTGCATGAACTCTGATCACCGCGTTTCATCTCTCAGGCCCCCAATTCTCCTCGAGGGGAAAACAATAGATTTTCTATTGTTTCGTTTACGGTGCCTGATGGATTAATGTTAGGTACCAATTTACGATGTTAGGAAACAACAAAACACCTGTTATGGATTTTTGAGTCACGCTTTATCAAATTTGATTACAAATTCGTTAATTATGATTAACGAATGTAACTCTAATAAAGTTTAAAATTAAAATAAACAAGCTGCTAAAGTTCTTACTGCCAGCGACACAATAAACAGACCATACACTATGCCGCGTAAGCCACGATGCACGAGCAGATCTTCTCTAGGTATTCACTTATGTTGTAACTTTGCTGAACTAGAATGATCGGAGCGGCGCGGACGGGCTGCCGCGGCGACGCCGGCGCGTCCATCGCCAGCTTAATCGCCAGTCGTGCGGTTGTTAGTGTACCTACCTACATACGTTGTCTCTGACGCGGTTTTGTTTTGAATTTGAATTAATGTTTGCCTATGTTCGCGGATACTTACTACCTAATAATAATAGCAAATGCTGCAACTGTACCTATCCAGTCAGGCGTCCTTTGATCAACCTTATGGCTGGATTTGTTGTTGTTTGTGTGCCAACGTAAATACAAGTGCTGTTGTTACGGTATGTCTGAATGTGTATCGTTTATTATCTTTTACGTTGTGAAAAATAAATTATTTAGAAAGAAAGAACTACCTATTATTAACAAAGCAGTTAGTGAAGTCTTTTGAAAGAATTTTGGCGCTAGACGTGGGCCACGACGCGAACTCGCGGGGGTGCGGGCGACGCGAACTCGCAGGGTTGCGGGCGGCGCAAGGGCGCGGGCGGCGCGAGGGCGCGGGCAGCGCTCGTAAGTAGTTGCCGCGAAAGATAGTACCTACATACCTACTTATCGTTATTGTGAGCAAATGCCATGTTGCCGCTTTGACGTGCGTAAATACGCTAAGTACTTTATGCGCTTACTACATGCCACTATTTTGGTCATAAACAGGACGTTTCGATTTTTTTTTTACATTTAATTTATTTTTCATGCTTGCATTTTTTCATGCTTATTTTTCTATGCAAATATGTTCATTTGCATCTATTAATGATGTAAAATAACCACTTTAAGGGAACGCCTTTCGTTAGTTAACGTACTGTATATAAAAATGGGTTAAATTAGACTGTTCTTGATATATTGAATAAAATATGCGTCGACACGTTTTTTGTCTCCACGCAGGGCATATTCAGAATCGTTTGGCTCTTTAGTTGCCAAACGGTGCGACGGGTGCGTGGCGGGTTTCTATTTCCAATAGTTTTATTCCGTTCTTAATGCCGGCGAGTCTATACAAAATTTTTTTAATGGTTATATTACTACTAGCAGTCGCCAAGTGGTCGACCATACTTGATTAAAATTTTAAGTTAATAGCGATCATTATTAAGGTTTTACTCTCTCTACAATTATACCCACAGAAATAAATAGTAGTATACTACTATTTATTTCTGTGATTATACCCTTATCACATAATCAGATTTCATTTAGTCACCAACTCCACATACATATTTTATTTTATTTAACCGTAGTTACGAAGAATTCTACGACATCAGACGAATAATGCCGAAATACTACGAACGCAATTCGACAGTTTGTGTCAAATGCATGGTTGTGTGCGAGTAGTTTTTTCATTAATTTAATATATTTGCAATGCATATTTTATAAAAATATTAGGATTCGCCACACCTTCTCCATATAAACTTTAATTGTGCCAAATTTCATACTTCTCCATCTGCGCAACTTTCGTAAAAAGGGGTACAAAGTTTTTGCTTCACATATTAATATATAGATAAAATGCCTAATATTCTTTTTCTCCAATGTTTAAGTTTTCACGTGAGTATTACTATGGAAATGCCAAGCGACCTTAGGCTACGGAAACCGATTACCACCAAGCAAAGCACCGTAGGCTCGTTTGCCATCATTCGGTGTAAAAATATAAAAGACTGTAATTATTTTTTATTTTACCTTGCTGCTATACTCCATCTCAGTGAAAGAGATATAATGGAAGTGCCTCAACAGTCTCATGGTCACAGGGTTGCGGCCGCCTCCAGGCGTCCCCATAGCTGCTACAATATTAGTGTCCACAATCGTCTTAAATTCACCTATTTCTTGGCGGTCGTACCATCCTACGATGTGAAAAATAATATACCATCACGCCAGGTAGGCGTATCTGTCTACCTCTTGAGTATGTTCTTTGCATTTGTTGTTTGAACGTTTGTTTACAAACATTCGAACAACGGACACGAAGAACACCTAGACTCGGAACAGCTATTCGTGGCGAGGCTAAGACTATAAGCTCAAATCTTTGTCACTGGATTATTTAGAAAATTAAAAATATTAAGAATCATTAATGGCTGACAACTCACCCGAAAAATCCATGAATTGTCTTAGGAGTTCAATGGGCGGTTGCGCGCCAAACACCTGAAAGAAACCTTTGTTTATTCAAACTAGATAGTAGCTAGGGACTATTGAAGTTAGATTGGTGAAGTTGGATTTGGAAGAGACCGCCGAAGAATACAATAAACGTGAGTATAGTTGATATGTCATGAAGTAATAAACAAAAGGCATACCTCAAGTGCGGGCATGTTGAGGTCGTCGATAAAGAATACTTGTCTCCTGGTGGGTGGTGGGCCGAACACTCCTCGGCGACGGCGATCCAGCTTGCTGTCTATCACGTCCTAAAGAAATATATTTTGAATTGGCAACATAGGCTTATGGTAAGATCCGAAGAATGAATCAATATCGAAACTGAATCTACTCGTTATAGCATTTAGTTTGACTGGAGAAGACAATGATTTTCCACGTGTAGGTATATTTATCAATTCCTTTTATTTTCTTTTTCTCTTTTTATTTAGGAACTTTATACCAATCAAGGTTCATGCCAGTCCCATAAATTCACACATAGTTACAAACTGATTTTCTGAATACTATTAAATATAAATTTATACTTTTTTTTTTTTTTATCCTGCTCGTCAAAATGACCACACTCCACCTGATGGTAAGCAGTCGTGTGGTCTAAGAGCAGTGGCCTCCACACCGCCCTCATAGTAGCCGAGCCGATGTTGAGGTCTCTCCTTTGACGGCCTGAGAAGGTGCTTTTTCAAGCCCCGCTTAAAGGACCCAGGATTGAAGAAGAAGGAAACACGTGCCTTGGCAGAGAATTCCATGCCTTGGTCGTTCGGCAGAGGTATGAGGACCCAAACTTTTTGGTACGCGCTCTAATCGACTCTACCGTGTAAGGATGGCATCTAAGCCCAGCACGAACTAAACTAGCTTAGCTTCAGTACTAGTAGGCTTAGATAACACACTTTGAAACATACCTAAATGTAAAGAGTTTAATTTTAATGTTTTACACAGCTGTTTCCTTTCAAATACATTTCTAATACACTCTATGAGAAGGTGCTGAACATCTTCTAGTTTATTACACACGTTACAATATCATTTTCTTGTTAGTGAAAAGAGTAATTTTGGAACCGTGAATAAAAAATCTTTAGAAGCACCAAGACGTTGACTGCTCTTATTGCACTATTTTATACGTTTTAAATGGTATACACCTACTTGTGTCTGATTAGCTGATGTTCTAGCAGAAAAGACCAGAAATTCGCAGATAAACTTCTTGTGAAGACCATGCGTCAACGTGGTGGTGATAGTGAGTGTCTTGCCGGTGCCAGTAGGTCCTAAGCAGAGGACATTGTTCCAGTTTTGAATCTTGCAGCACAGGATCGCTGCGCTGCGTACGTTGTCTAGCGTCGGGACTTCGATGTCTGAAATACGATATTAGGCAATTTTTCTCAAAACCGTCCACTTGTAGACGTAGACAAGTGATCATGTCGCTCATATGCCAAATAAATCATCCTAATAATGGCGACCTGTTTGTAATTTAAGTACATGTCATACTTGCATCAGAAAATGCTAGTCGGCAATCGACATTTACGGTCCAAGATTTGCAAACGACATTTTCATGCCAGGATTATTGGGTTCATTCACGTCATATTACGTATGCGTAACACTATTTTTTATGCTCTACCAACAATATTATTACAAGTAATGTAGCATAAGAAAATATGGGTTACTAGCTTTTGCGCGCGGCTCCGCCCGCGTGGTACCTACATCAATAAAAAGTAGGTCCTTCCCCAGGTTTTAAACTATATCTGTACCAAATTTCATCTAAATCGGTTGAGTGGTTTAGCCGTGAAAAGGTAACAGACAGACAGACAGACAGAGTTACATTAGAATTTATAATATTAGTAAGGCGTAAGGATTAAGATGTTAACAACAAGTAGAAATAAACGAAATGCTTATATTAGCAATGCTTTATTAACTAGCTGTTACCTGCGACTTCGTCCGCGTAGATTTTAACTAAAAAGTGTTTGTCTCTGCGGAACCCTATTTTTTTTCTAAAATCAAAGTAGCCTAAGTTACTCTTTATAACATCAGCTATCTGCCAGTGAAAGTCCCGTCAAAATCGGTTCAGCCGTTTCGGATATTAGCCGGAACAAACAGACAGACAGACAAAAATTTTAAAAATAGATGTTTTCGTATAGGTACCTTATATTATTTTATATGTATTAGATAAAAAGCTGTTATTTTGACATTACAAACAGACACTTCAATTTTATTTATTCGTATAGATTATATTATAAGTACGTACCCGTGAATTTCCAGTCGGGGTCAACATAGTACGGTTCCAAGTTAGCCATCCAGTTGTACCAGAAAGGGGGTATTGGCTCGCCGTCTTCTGTCAGGTCAGTGAACCCTCCATCGTTCAGACTAAAAGTGGAAACGTTATTGTAATATTATATCATAGCGATTGCTTCGGCAGTCCCGTTAAATTAAAATGTTCTCTTTCTTATGGCTGCGTGGGTACTTGTATCTATGTTCGTATATCCTAGCTAGACGTCTTTGTTTTAAAGAACCTATGGAATCTGTGACAAGGAACACCTGGATGCAGAGTTGCAACATGTCAAGCGGGTTCTGTGATACGACAAGCTCCAACAGCCACACTACCGTCACAGATCCCAAGCGCCAGCCTGCCATACATTCATATGTGATGTAGATAGTCACTAAGAAAGTTAGTTACATGTTGAAGCATGCTTTAATATCATATCTGTTAGATTCAGGCGAGCGAAGCCGCGAGACAAAGCTAGTTTATGATATCTATACTAATATTATAAAGCTGAAGAGTTTGTTTGTTTGTTTGTTTACTTGAACGCGCTAATCTCAGGAACTACTGGCCCGATTTGAAAAATTATTTCAGTGTTAGATAGCCCATTTATCGAGGAAGGCTATAGGCTATATATCATCACGCTAAGATCAATAGGAGCGGAGCACCAATGAAGAATGTTTCAAAATCGGAGAGTATTTTTTCCTTTTGAGAGCTTCCGCTGCGTGCGCTGCGTAAACAGTTAAAGTTTCGCAAAAATCATGTATGACAGAATTGTTTCCCTTTAAAAGTTCTAAAAAAAAGTCCGCGACAGCATATGTCTATCTTTTAAGGTTGGCTCACTATAACCATTTTTATGCTAACGAAATTTGTTCTAAAATAATGCATTTTTTGCGAAGGTATTTTTATAAACATGATATTAATCCTTATCCAAATAAATACGTTATTCATCACAAGTATTTAATTTAAAACAAAATTGCTCTTTACATCATTCGATTTCAATGAATATCTTAGGAGATATAGCAGTTTTAAAATAACATCGCAGCAAAATAATTACCCATTACAGACATAGTACAAACGATGTTTCTCCTGGTTTATTCTGCGTGATTACTACTGGTTCGATTTGAAAAATTCTTTTAGTGTTGGATAGCCTATTTATCGAGGAAGGCTATAGGCTATATAACATCACGCTACGACCCACGTGGGCGGCGCAGTAACGATAAACGCGGGTGAAACCGCGGGAACATCTAGTATAGTATAAGTGTAGGTTGATTGTTGTGAAGGCTTATGTCAACCAATGATAGGAGACGAACAAGAAATATTTAGGTTAAATACTGTCAATACACTTACGTATAATCGTAGACCCTGCCTTCAGTAGGGAACAGTGGCTTTAGCCCAGCCTCGTGGGTCTTCGTTCTTATAAATTCGGAGAAAATCGCGCGTCCGTTGTGATCACACGTCGCCCCCACAGACCATATCACAGACCAGACCACCCATAAAGGCGCTAGCCGAGCTGCATTGGAGTAGATACAATGTTAATTTACACAATTCATTAGGTACATATAATCACATACAATTGATTAAGACTGCGCCGAGCGTAAGACAGATAATAACAGAGCTCGTGCGGCGCATATTCAAATCGGCGCGCGGCTGCCATAGTAAAATTGTATGGAGGATTTGAAGTGCTTTTTTGATAAATATGTATCTTTATTGTCAACCAATAACTTCAATATTTTGGACGGACAAATTGTAATATAACTATTTGTTTCGTTTAAGCTGTAAAATAGGATAGATTTCTACTGTTATAATAAAAAAATCACGTAACACGAGCTTAAGTTTTTGCACTTTTGCAAATTTACGTAATTTTGAAGGCGAAAATATTAATTATTTTAAGTTTTTTACACGGAGTAATTGTAAACACATTCATTGTTATGGTAAATGTATATTTTATATTTGTATTAACCAAAAAGTGTTGATTTTATTCACTTAACTGTGACCGCCTGTTTTGGCACATTTCGCTCGGCGCATATTATATTAATCCATACCAACTACCATTATTTTTGTTACTTTACATTGAAACCATATTGAATTCTAAGTTGTTTAATAATTATATGATGCAAGTAACAGTGATTTAACCACAATAATATGTATAGCATTAACGCTGCGCGCGTTAAAAGGTCTATTTTAGATTAATTGCTATTATCCGTCATCGAATCTATCTTCTCGGTCGAATCTAATCTATCTTATCTTATCGAAACAACCGTAATGTCAGAACTGTATGTGTATTTCATTCAAGTTGTTTTTGAAAACATTCACGACACGTACTACGTTGTTTTTTAATCGTAAACAGTATGAATTGACATCTGAGTTAACGTGATATGGCTGTGAATAACCCTTATGGTGACCATTTGACCACTTCGAGGACATACGTCTTATTAAGGAATGAAAACAGACGAAGGACGCTCATCCGTCCTTAGAGAAACATGAAGCGCGTAGACTACTACGTTCCACCAGGAAAATCCTACGCCACCTAGCAGGCACAATAACAGGCCACTGCTCACTCAACGAACACCTTTTTAACATTGGTATCACAGACGGCCCCTTATGTAGAGGCTGCGTTGAGACCGGCCGACGTACTAATACAACGGGCAAAGCTTCTGAACAATCCAGAAACAATAAAGGACTGCACAATACCGGTCCCCCTACTATCTTTCTGGAGGGAGCCGAGGTGTCATGAGTTACCTAACAACTCTTACTTATGCACCATGCCCCATTTGTGAGTTTAGGTGCGGCAAACACGTCCAACTAACGTCTTATTAAATAAAAAAAAATATTTTGTCATATCATTTATTTCGGGCTGCATAGGCCCATAGATAAATACCTTAACCTAAATTTACATATTATTACATTTTATAATACATACATACAACACCATCTAGCCCAAACTAAGCAGAGCTTCTACTATGGGTATTAGACAATGGATAAACAAACATATATGTTTTTTTGTTTTATAAATACATACATATTATATCTATATAGCAACACCAATTATTTAACTCACGCATTGTAGCCAAGATTGGCGGTGGCGGTGGTGGCTTGTCATCCTTCCCTGTGAGAGGCCTCAGTCTGAAGTCCAACAATTCAAGGAACTTGAGCACCAGCGCATTGTCTATGGACGGCACGATCTCAGCGAGCCTCTCTCGGAGTATCTCGAGCGCAGGGTACAAGTATGTCTTGATGAGACCAGGAAGTATCTTGCGAATATTGTCTGCTAGCTATAGGTAAATATGCTGTTTGATATAAGACTAAAGTCATACAAGCTTAGACACGTATAAATTATGTTAGTTTGAGTAGTAGAGCCATGCTAGTTTTAGTTTCACCATGAGTAGTATGGCTCGACCGCGGCGAGAACATTGTCGCAAAATATTAAATTTAAGTAGCAGTGTCAGTAGTGCTGCGTTCTGTTCGTTGGGTTAGAACGTCGAGAACTAAATTACTGCCTAATTTGCTTCTTTCTCCTTTTTCTTTTCCCTCTTTGACAAAACAACAAGCGAGTTAATCTAGTGTTCCAAACTCATATAGAAAACGGTAATTGTTTATAAAAAGACCTAAGATTTAAAAGAGACTCAAAATAGGTTTGGCCTGACTAGAAAAGTATCACCCTCCTATAGAAGTGACAGCTAATATCTAAGATATCCTAGTCTTTGCTGGAAGACATAAGCGTGAGGACTTGCAGTAAGTGGGATGGATAAACCTCTATAATGACAAGATGTGCTATCAGCACGTAAACCAAAGGTACTTGGCTATAACGCGGCTCTTTATAGCATCGATACGGCACGACTGATGCGTTCCAAGTGAGACATATCCATTGGAATTCCTCTTCGCAAATTGGATATAGCCTTTTCAAACTAAAGTTCCCTTGCCAATTAGGAGATATCTTTCCCAAATTGGACATATCCTTGCAACGTTAAATTTACCCTAAAGTATATACGTTGGATATACCCTTCCGAAATTGGACATACTATATCTAAGCTGGATATATACTCACCGATGGCAAATTGCTCTTTATCCAAGCATTAATGAGCGGCGGTAGGCCTACTACACTGGTGTCTAAGTACACCATACCACAGCGAGAAACTGTGGCTGGAGAGGCCACAGCCAAGTCAGCTACTTCAAAGATCATACGTTGACGGTCAGTCAACTTCATGATTTCACCGCTTGAGAGGCACAGTTTCTTATTGTCGTCCAGCACCTGGAATAATAAATAGTCTTAAACTTTAATGCAGATATGATATCACGACTTCGCTAATAAAAGCAGTTCGGGTGTAAAATTATGTATACATACTGCTGAAATAAAGAATCAATAATATTGCGCTATGTTCCTGCAAGTTATAGAAACTAGAAATTAGTAAGAAAGCGCTGTGCTATCAGATACCGTTTTAGTGTCCATTGAAGTCAATTAATTTAATATTAAAACATATTATTTACTTATACATACATATAGTGACAAAAAATTTAATGTTAGTAAATGCAAAACATCCTAATCCTAACTAATATACAAACTAAATGTGTTTGTTTGTTACGCTTGTACGCCTTAACTACTCGACCCATCATAATAAAATTTCGCGTACACTTTGTCCAGGGTACATGAAAAGACAAAGACTACATTTTATCCAAAAAAGACATCCTGTTTCCGAGATGTAGAAATTTATTGATAAAATCTACATTAACGCAAGCGGGAACCACAGGCAAAATCCAGTATATTTAGAATGTAGAATATACTACCTTTGGGTACGTTTTTCCGCTTTTCCTCGCAGTTTCAAGTCTTTAGAAATCATAATAAATTACTATAAAAGCTTTCTAAACCGCTTAAAAAATGTTTTCATCTCTCAGCAGTATTCTTCTCAGAAAGATGTGAAATGAAATGAAATGAAAAGATCTTTATTTTTGTACCATCATGACATGCATCATCAATTATTATAGAATGCGGGTATAACAAAAATCAAATAAAAATATGGAAGTATAAAGAAATTTTAAAAACAAAATGTTTATGTGCAGATGCACGTCCCATCCGACGGCACAAAAACAACGGTGATGCGCTCAGCATAATGCTGTGGCACTTGCATTGCTGCAAGCACTACACAGCGCTGATTTTCAGCGAACACCACAAATTGACGTTTGGCCCGCCAATAGTGCACTCAAAATAAAGAAATAAATAATACATAAATAGATAGCCACTAGAGAAAATATGGCATAATATATACTATTTTATTAAAAGAATACATTGAAAAAGTAGGTAATAGGTAAGTAAGTAAATAAATACTTGTTATGAAAATGTACTTATGTGTAATTGTGTAAAAAAAAATAAGAACGACGCTCATGACGTAATGAGCGTCATAAGATGGCCTCGTGTCTGAAAAGATGTTTCTGGCACTATATATTTATTTGTCTAAAATGCAGATACATGTCATTTGTGAATATGGTAATAATTCAGTAGAATATTAGAACCTAATATTTAATTCTGCAGTCTACGGGAACAGTTGAAACTTACAGTGTTCATGTTTTCGATCCACACAGCGTCCACGGGCCCATCAAACACATACCAGCGCTTATCCATGTCCTCAACAGCTATACCAGCGCGCACCAAGCTTGATAGGATTCCGTCCGTCCTGCACAATAACATCAATAAGGGCCTAGCCTATAATCTGTAAATATACTCTCCGGATAGCCAAGCTGAAGTGGCAGGGGTTAGGGCTCATAGCGCTCCGAACCAATGGCTAATGATGGAAAGTTTCTGGAGTGTTGGCCACGCACCGGAAGACGCAGCAGGTGAAGGGCCTACACGAGGTGGACCAACGACCTGGTATGACCTGGTCGCGGAAAGTGGTTGGATGCGGGCGGCCAGAAATCGGTCTGTTTCGAAAACCTTGGTGGAAGCTTATGTTCAGCAGTGGACGTGTTTCGACTGAGATAAAGATGAAATATAGTTTTATGACTTTACTTTAGACATTATCCAATAGGAAAGACATGTCTATTGGATATATCTGGTTCTCCTTATTGCCAAAACTTTAATCATATTGAAGACGTGCAATATTTACTAATGGATTTGGACTTAGAACGTCCCGCAATAGAAAATCTATTATAATAATAAGTAAGTTTATTATTTCATAAGAAAAACACTTAATCCAAGTACAAAACTAGGGCTTATTGTTCACGGACAACTTGTGATCGTTGCGTCGCTCGTCATCTTGAGAACATAACTCTTGTATGTATGTAGTATACATAAGTACACTATAGTGCATGCATATTCAAATAGTAATATTGAACAGCTTAGCTAAAACAGAAACTCACTGTTGAAATTAACGCCACGCGCTTTCGTTTTCTATAATCTTTGTTAATTATTCATACGAGTTAATCATTGAGTGGAAATGAGGTTGAGTCTGGTGGCCCAATAGTTAGAATATCGCGTTGACTGCCTTTAACCTATAGTTAACCATATAGTTGAAAACCAATTGTATCTAGCCGCCAGTGTGCCACTATTTTTTAATAGGTAGGACTGATATAAGTATAAATATTTGCAAAACTACCGACTGTTACTGTGACCAGTGCTGAAAAGTCAGGTAGGTCTCTTTTAAATTCTACTATTTTAAGATGATGGAAAACCATAACTCCAGCCATAAATCTATACGTCATAATCAGGCCGTTAACTTTACGTTTCCTTGCAATACACTACCAACTGCTACTGACTGACCCAAAATAAAGAATAAAAAAATCAGCACCTTTACGTCTTCAAAAGCACAAGAAAATCTTACGTTTGCTAGTTAAAGGCACTTACCATTCATGTGTCTGAAGGTCAAACTCTCCGTACAGCTGTCCCATGGTGATAGACTTGGGGTTCACGACGAATGTGTGCACTGGGGTGAACGGGAACCCATCCGGAGCAAGCTTGCCTTTGATCGCCGTTAACGCGTCTCGAAGTACTTCGTAACACTAAGGCGCAAAATTGAAATGCTCATAATATGACTCCTCTGTGGTTCAGCGCTAGTGGATGTGTACGATGACTGAGGTCTTGATTCCATTTCCGGGTCGGGCCAAACGTTAGTGTATTTTACTAGTTCGTGCTTGTACAATACTCTAACGCCATGTCAGTTACGAAGGAACTGTATCCGATAAATATCGGTAAGCTCGCCACCCTACGCCTACGACCTAAAACCTTAGATAGTGAAAAGTTGATGTAGTACATTACTGCTTAAATACCCTCTCGAGGAGTAATAGAACATTTTTATCTATTGAAGACCTTCAACAAAAATGAAACACAGAAAACTTCAAGGTACGATAGGCAATTGGACATAAAACAAACCAATACCACATATGAGTGCAACATGCCGTGCCTCGGCGAGCACGTTAAGCCGTCGGTCCTGGCTGCCATGAACATCTATGGCAGTCATTATTGGAAAGTCAGTGCCCTCTAATATCCTGACACTGGTCTAGCCTTGGGGTATCATTAGCCTTCGGGTTGCGGAGGTTAAGTGGCAGCCGCTCCGTGTAAAAACTGATATCCAGTCAAATCCGGTTAGATTAGAAAGCCGACCCCAAGTGACTTGGGAATAATAAAGGCTAGGGAGAAGTAGAAGGATATGAGTGCAACATGATGATAAAACGTATACGTAAGCTTACTTTAGTTTTACCAGCGCCCGCCGGTCCGACCACCATCAAACCATGCCTCACCACCGTCGTCTCATATAATTGTATCACTTTAAATATGAACGCTGCAAACAAAACATATATCTAGGTATGAAATTTTATTTTACACAAGCTTCTACCTGCGGGCTCGCCTACGTGAACACATACTGTGTTTAAAAATTTACACAATGATATGAGGACCTACGAGAGTTTTAATCTAAAGTCAGATCACAACTGGAGTATGCTGTAATTATATGGAACGCTTATTACAACAAATATGTTGAGAGTCTGGAGATGGTTCAATGCAAATTTCTCAAATCCACGCATTACCAGTGTTTCCACAATTACCCTTCATATGACTACTTACTTAATAAATTTAAAATAATAAGCCTGAAGTCTAGACGACTGTTTTTAGAAACTATGTTTCTTTTTGATTTATGCATTAATAGATATGACTGTAGCGACCTAATAAACAAGATATGTTATCTTGTACCAAGAACTGTTGTTACACGAGAGGTGCGATATCGACCCTTTTTTGCTGTATCATCGTGTAAAACTAATACTGGATGCCGCGCTAGGTGCGCGGTGTGCGGGGTGCGCGTGTTCGACGTATATGTAAAAAATACAATGAGCTTTTCACTAAACTGGATGTATTTAGTAGGCCTGCTAGTAAATTTCGCAATACATTAAAAAGAGTCATTGAAGATACTGAGTTAAAAATGTAAGAAACATTGTGTAAAATTCAAACTTTTACTTCATAATTTGTTTGATTTTTGCAAAATTGTCATATATTTATAATTATGTAAGCTGTGAATAACGGTGTGGGTTGCACATTTAATCAAACTTTATTTAAAATGTATTAGAAATAAGGACATAATGTGTACCTAACTGTTTGTTATTCCAAATAAATAAATAAATAAAAAAAAGACACCTTCTGAGTCACCTAGTTCGGTAGGTGCAGGAGTATTGTATTTTTATTTCGTTTTAACCATACATATTATGCTTAAGTTAGTTTGTGGAGTCTCCTTTTAAGCATTTAATGCCTGTGTTAGGAGGCTCCGCTCTTCCATACCCAAAAATTACATAGCAAATAAAGTAAGTAGATACAAAACTGATTAAAAATATTTTTTTTACAATTTATTACTATTAATATAAATTAATGCATGCAATCTTTGTGTGTTAGTGCAGTACGTGTGTGTGTGTGTGAGTTTACGAGAATGTATAAGTGTTTGTTTGCGTAAAGGGGATCGTAGATCGAAGTTTGTGATGTGTGCTAATGTGTTTTATTTTAAGTGTTGTAGCAGTGCTTCCGTTTCACCAAAGGTAAGTGTCATAACCCAGCTAATTAGCGCTTTTTAGCTTCGTAATATTTTTGTGTATGTATGTAAATTTTCTTATTTATTTTATTATATAATTTTATTTTATATTTCGATAATATAGGAAATCAATATTACAAACCTTAAAAATTAATTTTAAATAGGCTAGTCCCTATTCACTAATTACACTAATTATCTTTAGTTTTGTAATTACCCTTTCAACATTATACTTTTTGTGTGTATAAAATAGAAATTAATGAATAAATAACATATGTTACGGACAGAATGAGAGAGAAGCGATATTTTACTGTTACGTATCGGGATGGTGGTTAGATTTAAATGGCAACTGTACGACAAAATATTTATATTACAGCTTCCCAACTGTCACACAACTGAATAAACATTGTTGACAGTAATCTTGCGCTTTCCTTTTTACTAAGCGTTCAAATATCCGATGTCCGCTTGGTATTCAGAAAGAACTAAATGCTTTGAGAGCGCGAGCGTTTTTAACTTGAAGACAATAAAACAATAAGTATTATTATAGCAAAATAAAACAGCTTTCAGGCAAATCTCAGGCAGAGGTCGAGTCTGAATTATTCAACCAAGTGAAAAATTAAGACAATATTATTTTAGTATATCATGATTTATTTTATGAGCATTGCGCATGCTAGGACCATATGAATGTTCAGCTGACAAATCGTGTCTTCACTTTGCCAACTAATTTCATTCAGATGGTCCTAGGTTAGGAATTGAATATTTTTGAAGCCCCATATGTACCAATTTTATCCAATTCATTTAGTCGCTTTACTAAAAAGAAAAATTGTTAATACGTAACATTTGTATTAGAGTAAAATATGTTATTCTGATTTTAGTTATTTAAAAACGAAATCTATACAAATAAATAAAATTGAAGTGTCTGTTTGTAATGTCAAAATAACAGCTTTTTATCTAATGCATATGAAAGTATATAAGGTACCTATACGAAAACATCTATTTTTAAATTTTTGTCTGGCTGTCTGTTTGTTCCTTGCTAATCTCCGAAACGGCTGAACCGATTTTGACGGGACTTTCACTGGCAGATAGCTGATGTTACAAGGAGTAACATAGGCTACATTGATTTTAGAAAAAAGAATAGGGTTCCGCGGAGTCAAACATTTTTAGTTAAAATCTACGCGGACGAAGTCGCAGGTAACAGCTAGTCACTAATAAATAGTTGATTATGTTTGTGGCAAATTTGTGTAATGTATTAAATTGATTAAATTATTACAATTAGTGTTTTGATATCATACGAAATCATTGTTGATTATCGTTTTTCTTTTACGAAACATGTAGAGTTATATGACAAGACTAGCTGTTACCCCCTTCGTCCGCGTGGAATTTAACAAAAAAGTGTTTGTTCAGTTCTCAGAGATTTTTTCTTAACAAGTTTATTTTTATATTACACGCGGACAAAGTCGCAGGGAAACATCCAATCGCTCGTGTATTGTAAAATATAGTATAATCCGCAAAATGTTATTGTTCTTTTCTGTAATATTATGTTTAGTAGCAGTACTGAGCCTGCCAATATAGTAGGATGACCTAAAGACATCCGACTGGGCAAAAATTTAATATATTTATAGGAAATCACAGGCAAATAATGTTCAATTACAGGGTATAACAATGCCCAAGGTTTGTACAGGTTTATGCCATCAGAGTCACATTTTTGTAATAATTAATGGATTTTACTTTTGCAAATATAAAGAACTTATGACAAAATAAGATTTTTTAATATATTGTCTTTAAAATCAGCTAAAACTGCATTTATGCACAAGAGTGTCTTATGCATGGCACCGGTCATTTATAATAAACTGCCCAAGTGTTGGAAAGAATTGACTTATGAAAATGAAATCCATTTTAATTGACAAAGCTTATTATAATGTTAATGACTTTCTTCAGGACAAATTTTGATAATATTGTGACTAACTTAAGACATTCATTATTTTTAATTTTATCTGATTTTTAATTAATATTTTGCCTATCCAATTTTGAATACTGTTTTTATGTGTGGTACATTAACCATTAAGATATGAGAAATTATTTATTTTGTGAAACTTATTTTAATCTGTAAGAATATTTGCACGTCATTCCACATGACAAACATGATGAAATCAATACTTTTATGTAAAAACTTGCATGCACCCATGTACACTCGTGTTTAAGCAAATAAATTATCTTATCTTATCTTAAGTTTTCGCGAAATATTCGCGAAAACGTAAGACAATATATTAAAAAATCTATATGATCCAATTATACATTGAAATTAAACAACTTTAGAGACATTATTACATAATTTTAAAACTAAACTAATATTGTTTAAACACTTTCACTAGTTTCTGTTTACTTCTATTTAAATTATAAAAACTATATAGATTTAGACAACAGCCATTATTTTTCATTAGTCTCCCCGTGAATATCGCTGCCGAAACGAAACCAAAACGTCGAGGAAAGTGTAAAATTAAATAAATTCTATATAAATTATATTCTAAATAGTTTAAACAAGATTTTTCCAGAAATAGAAAACAAGCCTTTAAACAATATAAAAAGCAGCTTTGAACTTAAAGATATATGAGCTACAAATGAAATACAAGTTAACTTACAATAAAGATCATCGTAGCCTCTCTTGACGAGTATGTTCCTGATCGATTGCTCCATGATACCATAGTCCACGATCGGTATCTCCACACGTGGAAACAAATCCGATATAATACCTACAAAACAAACAAGAGAGTTCGCAACATATTTCAATTAAAAGCAGCCTGTGAACTGACCCGTTATGGAACACAGGCCTTTGGTCTAAATCTTCATACATTAAGATGTGTGAAGATTTAGACCATTTTCCAACACGCTAGTCCAGTGCAAATTGCCAGACTTCATACATCTGCGAAAATATTATGGAGAATTTTTCGACATGCAAGTTTCCTCACCATGTTTTCCTTATTGTTGCGTGCAGTCCAGAGGTAGCCTACTTAACTGTCGTTGCTAAAAAGTCTTTATAATTATGTAGATTACATAATACTTTAGCAGACAGAGCTCGTATTCCGCTTCCATGAGCTACCCTTATTGCTAAAATGCCACACTATTTTCTAAGCTATTTTCTTTCTAAATGATGCTCTTAAATCCTTATTACTAATGCAACTTGCCTAACGTTAACTAATATTTATTAAGCCCGACCAGATAACGTATTTCTATAGTTAAAATATCATATTATAATTCAGGCCAGTGAGTTATTAGCGCACAAACGATAGTTCAAATTCATAAATCAATTTTCGTTACCGATTATACATACATACATAGATTCACGCCTGTTGCCCAGAGGGGTAGGCAGAGACTACGGATTTAAATTTGGTACGATCCTGACACACTTCTCTGGCTTCATTCACTTTCATCACATTCGTCATACAAGCATATAAAATATCATATGTTTTTCTTTAGTTCAATCTCCAAAATAAAGGATGATGACCGAATTTGTATGAGACACATCCCCCCTCCCCCCTCCAACAGATCTTTCGTATGTGTTAGTAGATTGTTTAGGATCTATAAAAAGACTAGCAACCAGTTTTAACTCAAAAAGCCATGGGATTTAAATACTTAAATTAAATTAAAAAATAATTTTGTTTATTACTTCCAATTTGTTACAAACATGTTAAAAAGACAATATTAAAGGCTCTTATAAAGCGTATATATAATACGTACATACACTGAACGCCGTGAACATTGTAAATCCAATTGTTGTGTTAACTACATATTAAAAATAATTATTATACCTATTAGTTCTACAATATTAATTATCATTTATTTTTATACTACTCGCTTTTGCCCGCGGCTTCGCTCGCGTTAATTTAGAATTTGACAATCAATTCGGGTTGTACTCTGCTTGTAGTAATCGATGGCGTAGTGGTTAGTGTAACCGACTGCCACGCCTGAGGTCGCGGGTTCGATTCCCGCACAAGTCAAATATTTGTGTGCATGAACATGGATGTCTGTCTTGGTCTGGGTTTTTCTATGTATAATATGTATATATTTACAAAAAAACAAGTATATATCTATGCTTATCCATTGTCTAGTACCCATAGTACAAGCTCTGCTTAGTTTGGGCTGGATGGTGTTGTGTTTATGTGGTAGAAACTTATTATTATTTGACTTCAGTGATGGTTTGGTGGGGCGTTAGCTATCAAGGAATGACAGCCATATTTTTGTAAAAAAGGTGTCAAAACATCGGCACAAGTGAATCAAGATATTACGATTCTTGAGAAGGTGGTTAAGCCTCTTAACAACACCTTGTTCCATAACCAAGCATGGTCCTTTCAGCAAGACTCAGCACTGGGTCATAAAGCTCGATCTCCTTAAGCGTGGTTGGAAATTAGCATTTCAGACTGCATCAGAGCTGAAGACTGGCCGTCATCTAGTCCCGATCTTAATCCTGGATTATGATTTATGGTGGGTTTTAGAGAGTATGGCATGCTCTAAACGCCATGGTAATTTGGAGTCCCTAAACAATCCATAAGATTGGCAGTGAAGAATTTTCCTATGGAGAGATTGTGTGTTTCTATCGATAACTGGCCTCAACGTTTAAAGGAATGCCAATGGAGATAATTTTGAATGAGCTTCATTCATTTTAACGTATAAACTAAAACTCATTACATTAATAAATGTTTTATGCAATAGAAAAAAAAGTTTTTCTTTGTAACAATAGTTATGGCAAGACTAGGTATATAAATAGGTAATAATAATAATACTTTAAAACACAAACTATTATTTTGTGCCAAAAAATAATAATATTAAAACATGATTTTCTCGTTATATTCCGCATTTTAGAGAGATGTCGCCATAGTAAAAAATTATCACTTTACTAAGATTTATTGATTGAGATACATTTCAAATCTGTTGGTCGATGTAAAAGTTGGGGGGCGTTTTCAGGCATCGTCCTTTCATCAAAATCAGTTTAGGTATAGTCCAAGAATATTAGTCAAATTAGGGCAAGTATCTTGGAATGAGGGATAGTCAGCTATAAACTTATATAAACCTTTATTTTGGCACCCTAAAACTTGTCTCAAAACCTACTTATCGTAGGGCGTCCGCGTCTACAGATATTCCAAGGTCAAAGGTAAAAAAATCGTTGTTTTACACATTTATTGCAAATATCTCGATTCGTATGGGTTTTATGCTATTTGTATTTTTATAAAATAATTATAACGTAATAGTTATGGAAATCCGTAGTCTCTGCTTACCCCTCTAGGAAACAGGCGTGAATTTATGTAATAGGTAATGAAAAATACAAATTATTTAGAATTATATATTTATCAATAATTTATAAACTTATACGGCGTGTTTTTAATCGGGACTACAGTTTTACCTCGAATGATACTCTAAATAGTAAAACACTGCGCGCACTCTGCCGTCTATCTCGAAAATGGTTCAAGATATAAAAAAAATCTTTAAACAAAATTTGTAGAGAATTTAATCCTCTACAATATTTATAAAAATACAAATAGCATAAAACCCATAGGAAACGAGATATTTGCAATAAATGTGTAAAACATTGATTTTTTGACTTTTGACCTTGGAATATCTGTAGACGCGGACGCCCTACGATAAGTAGGTTTTGAGACAAGTTTTAGGGTGCCAAAATAAAGGTTTATACAAGTTTCTAGCTGACTATCTCTCATTCCGAGGTAAAACCCCTAATATTCCTGGACTATTAGTAATTAATCCGCGAAAAGTTTCAAACAGACAGGGTTAATTTTAAATTTATAGTAATATTAGGCATGTATAAGCATCAGCTACAACAGTATGAACATACCATTGAAAAGGACCAAGTCGTCTGCTAAGAACTTGGGTACGTTGACGTCCCTCAGCGCTCGAAGCACGATCTGTCTCTCGTCAGAGTCGACCATCTGTCGAATGAGGTTGCCGGCCACCAGGATCACCGTCTTCACCGCTCGCATACCGAAGTCATAGTGATCCTTTACGAAATATTACATTAAAGCTATAACTATCTCCTAACTAAAGCATTTAATTGGCGTTCCAACTGTACGCAATAAAAAATATAACCGTTAGACCCTATTTTAATTATACTAAAGTTATCAGGTCTCCATTTTGTATGATATAGCATAACTTACAGCTTGTATTATGAAACAAAAACTGAACATAAATAAAAACTACAATAATAATTACTGATGCATCTCATTACGGGAAGTTGCAGAGCAGCGATTTATGTATTGCAATAAAAATTCAATCGTGTCTACTTGCGATTATATCTTGTTATCACATATAGATATCCTTATACTCGGTCAATTTACACTCATGGCCCAGAAATTACTATTGCAATAAATTATTATAGGACTATTGCCTTACACCTCTCGCGGCCAGTACCGCAGCAGTAGTCCCGCTCAGTTTAAAACTATAAATGAGCCTCTGCACGTGTAAGCTATCCATACAAAAAACTAAACAAATACCCATAAAAGAGAAACTGAACACAGGATTATACAATCTCACATACACACACACACACACACAAACACACCCTCACACACTATTTTAACTCACACACACATAAAAGAAATAATATGCTTTGATTGATAAATTAGTATAAAACTGTATCCTTGTCCAGAGTCTGGAGAGGCTGGTAATCTGTCACACAGGGTCTCCTAGTATAGATACCAGTCTCTCACATAGTTAATTTGACACACTAATGTGTTAATTAAATATACTATACAATACTCTGTAATTTATGTGTGAGAGAACAAATAAAGAATTTATTATTATTATATTAAATCATACCTGAGCAGACAGCTGTTCAGAGCTAAGCCGGAACGTGGTCGTGATCTTGCCAGCTAGGACCTTCGCTTCATAAAATCCGTACGAGAACAAGGAGATCTCTGCTATAAGCGCATAGTCCGGCACCATCATAGCGATGGGACGGAAGAGAGCCTTTAGATTGTCTGGCAGTTCCGTACGACCTGGTAATAATAATGATAATAATAATATTTACACCATAGCATAAAACTACTTGAACTATCACCAAACACATTCATTAATATACAAAAAGCAGCAATACTAAATACATGTAGGATTGTCCGAAAATGTATGCAAAGTGATGAAAGTGAAACATTTAATATAGAACAAAATCTCCCAACTCTATTTTAAATGACGATTACTTGGTTTCTACCCGTAAACGTCATTAAAACACCAGCTATTAGCTTAGTATAAAAACAAAAAAAAAGTAATAATAACATGTCACTGGACATCTAAACCATAATATTTTAGCACACAGCCACGAGCTGAGAAAAAAGAAACCACAAATAATATTAATAAATAATTCATTGTTGATCTACAAGCAACAAACATACAGCACTTTCTGAATTCGTTATGTATACACCACAGCGATAATGAATATATACAATATACAGATATATACAATACGCATATATACAATATACAGATACACATATATACAAATGAGAATGTATATACATGGTCGATTTTGAAAAATAGATGGTATCTCGTGTTGTGTTCAAAACGTGCTCCCTTTCTGGTCCTGGCCTCAACAACAAATTTCAGAACTCGTATGCAGTTACTATTTATCACAATATATGTCGACATTCAGTCTGTTAAATAAAAAAGCATCACAGTTTCGCCAAACATCTGTACTTCTCGTGTAAATAAAAAAATAGTACACCGAAGCGCAAATCGTTGCCCTTACATCGAAGAAATATCAGAGCCATCTCCATGTTGTGTACGTACCTGCGTATCCGGGATTCATCGTAATGAACACAGAACATGATGCCTTCAGCGGTAGATCTACGCCTTCGA
The DNA here is from genome assembly GCA_963564715.1 of Catocala sponsa. NCBI lineage: Eukaryota > Metazoa > Arthropoda > Insecta > Lepidoptera > Erebidae > Catocala > Catocala sponsa. The sequence continues at coordinate 4,544,327 of OY751346.1, read as the reverse complement.
ACATGAATCTGTCCAGTTTAGCAATCTGTGCCTTTTGGATTGTCACCACCTGGCAATTTAATAGAATACTTTTAGAATACATGCAGATGGAGCAAAAGTATCCTAAGTTATAAATTCCGAAATATACAATATACTGGCTATTGAGATTTCTTAACAGAAAATCCCAATAACTTTTTGTTGGCTCGACCCGGGATACGATTCCGAAACCTCATGATCAGCAGGTGGCATTCACCATCACTGCGCCACCTATCACACAAAGTATAGAACTTATAGGGGAACGGCACCATTTCTATGCTGACAAAATAGCAGAAGAATAGAGTTTATTTATTTATGGTATGCTAACAAATCTATATCTATACAAATAAATAAAATTGAAGTGTCTATTTGTAATGTCAAAATAACAGCTTTTTATCTAATGCATATAAAAGTATATAAGGTACCTATACGAAAACCTCTATTTTTAAATTTTTGTCTGTCTATCTGTCTGTCTGTCTGTCTGTTCGTTTTGACGGGACTTTCACTGGCAGATAGCTGATGTTATAAGGAATAATATAGGCTACTTTGATTTTAGAAAAAAAAATAGGTTTCCGCGGATACCAACACTTTTTAGTTAAAATCTACGCAGACGAAGTCGCAGGTAACAGCTAGTGTAATAATAAAATACTGTTGGATGTATTAAATAACCGAACACCTTAGCAGGCAATAAACGAGCCACGTGTTTACATAATTACATCAAATGTATTGAGAGTCTGCTCTTTCTGAGACCGCGACATTCGGGTGCATTCAGTGGAACATTATAACATTTTTATTTAACACTAGCTGTTACCTGCGACTTCGTCCGCGTAGATTTTAACTAAAAAGTGTTTGTCTCCGCGGAACCCCATCTTTTTTCTAAAATCAAAGTAGCCTATGTTACTCCTTATAACATCAGCTATCTGCCAGTGAAAGTCCCGTCAAAATCGGTTTAGCCGTTTCGGAGATTAGCCGGAACAAACAGACAGACAGACAAACATTTTAAAAATAGATATTTTCGTATAGGTATCTTATATACTTTCATATGCATTAAATAAAAAACTGTTATTTTGACATTACAAACAGACACTTCAATTTTATTTATTTGTATAGATGTATAGATAACATTTAACTAATTGTGGCACTGAATAATAAACTAACTAATAGTTTACAGCGTGTGTGTACATACATAGAATATTTAAATCATCTCTTTTATTTAAAAATCACTGCAAACCTTGCGCTTCGCCGTACATATAGGTACAATTATGTAATAATTATATAGCACTAGCTTTTGCCTGCGGCTTTGCTCGCGTTAATTTAGAATTTGGCAATCAATTCGGGTTGTACTCAGCTTGTAATAATATATAATAATATAATTCAGTCATGATTCGAAAGACACGTGGCGCCATCTACGAACGTTATTATTGTTTTCCTCGGGAACAGTAATTTTTTTCGGGATGAAAGGTAGCCCATGTCCGTTTCTGTATACCTGACAACGTATATGCAAAATTTCAGGATGCTCGGTTCAGTGGTTTAGGCGTGAAAAGGTAACAAACAAACAAACTCATTTTCGCTTTTATAATATTAGTTAGGATTAGGATTACAGGCTTTATAGAAGAAGTTATATCCAATTATAAGCAAACATGTAAAGTAGGTAAGTAAAACCTTGATAATAAACGATATACCTGTTGCGCAACCACGGAAAGTACTTCAATATCGATGCGGTTAAACTCATCGAAGCATGCCCAGGCCCCAGACCTGATGAGGAAACATGTTTATTAATTTTTACACACACACAGTTTGCTCGCCTAGTGGTAAGCTTCTAAATATACTAGCTTTTGGTCACGGCTTTGCTCGCGTAAAAGGAGTTTAATTTATTGTTATATGTTAATAACTGTACTTTTTTTAAACAAAATATAGCCTACGCTATTCTTTCACCGTTAGAAAGTTTTTAAATAGGTTAAGAAGTTTTAGAGTTAAATCGTTACAAACGAAAATCAAATCTTTATAGTATAGACTAGTTTATGCTCGCGGCTTCGCTCGCTCAGAAATAGTACTTTTTCAGGATGTTATTATATTTTTCTGAACTTCAACGTTTATGAGAAATTTCATGATGATCAGTCGAGTAATTAAGGCGTGAAAGCGTAACAAACAAACAAAGATTCGCATTCATAATATTAGTTAGAATTTATTTATAACTAGATGTTCTTGAGGTTTCACCCGCGTTACTGCGCCGCGCCAGTGGGTTGTAGCGTAATGTTATATAACTTTCCTCGATAAATAGGCTATACAACAATCATTTTTTTTTTAAATCTAACCAGTAGTTCCTGAGATTAGCGCGTTCAAACAAACAAACAAACTCTTCAGCTTTATAATTTTAGTATAGATAGGTAACTAGGAAGATTAATTTAATATTATGTGTGTTGATTTGGCATAAATCAATCAATGAATCAACATTAATTTATGTTTATAGTTTGTTAGATATAACTATTTACTACTTTAGGCAGTGGTCCGACCGCCAACGATGAACGAGAAACGAGTAAAACTAGAAACTATAAACGAGTTGACAATCAGCGGGAAGCGAGTGTGTAGTTTCGATAGTTTTGTCGCCGGGCTATAAGCGTGTGTGCAAGTGCGACGAGCGATTACTCGCGCCACTCGCCCGCGGTCGCTCAGTCCTGTGCAAACCTGCGCGCGCGACGAGCGAGCATCGCTGAACGAGTATCGCTGAGCAAGTTTATTTTTGAAAGCTCTTGTCGCTCAGCGACAAAACTAGTAAAGCGAGTCGTCGCCGGTAGTGTGAACAGTCAGCGAGCAACTTTTAATATATGCATCTCTTTCGTTTACACGGAATGTATATTATTTATGCGTTTCTTGAGAGAGAAAATCGCCGATAGTTAGTCGTTATCTCGCCGGCGGTCGGACCACTGCATTAAGCTGGTGTATCCTAATTTGATGAAACGACTACCTACACATCTAAATGATGGTATACAATTAAAAACTTACGCAGCCAATCCTTTAAAGAATTTTCCCATAGCCATGTAGTCGAGTTGATCGGAGCAATTGAACACCACGCACTGTACCGCCACTGCCTTTGCTAAATCCTAAACGATAATAATAACTACTTTAAAAATATCCAACGAATAAGTTTAGCTGCGATCCACCGCTAGAGGTGCTAGTGGACAGTGAGGTCTTTAGAAGTCATACTCTATATTCACTGCAACAGTAACCATAAATACGGCTTTTGACAGCAGCTGTGACAGAATTGACAGAACTTTACTCGCAAGTGGCGCCCACTGGTGAGCACCAAAATAATAGCCTCATAATGCAAGTTTATAACCTTACTAGCTTTTGCCCGCGGCTTGGCTCGCGCTAATTTAGAATTTGACAATCAATTCGGGTTATACTCTGCTTGTAATAATATAATTCAATCATGATTCGAAAGAAACGTGGCGCCATCTATTATCATAAGAAAGTTATTGTTGTTTTCCGCGGGCACAGTAATTTTTTTCGGGATGTAAGGTAGCCTATGTCCGTTTCTGTACACCTGACAAGGTAAATGCAAAATTTCAGAATGATCGGTTCAGTGGTTTAGGCGTGAAAAGGTGACAAACAAACAAACAAACTCATTTTCGCTTTTATAATATTAGTTAGGAGTTAGGATAACAAATACTTATATTTAGACCTTCCTCTATAGCCTCGTAGCTTTAATTTTGTCGTTTAACCTCGCGTTTGTAACAAGCAAGGTGGTATCTGGTGTTACTATAAAAAAATCCTAAGTCCTGAACGAAGTTCAACGCGTTAGACTCACGCTATAATATTAGCAGAAAAATAGAACATAATAAAATGAAGCCTAAATGTGGATGATATTGCTGAATAATAAATTATTATACAATTTAGCAGAGAGCTACTTAAAGGTTTCATCATATCATTATATATCATATTTTATAGGAAAAGTGGGTGTTCGGGTCTCTTTAAACATTTAAAGTTTAAACTATAAACTGATATAGCGTCAGCGCACACTAAGAGCAGAGCAGAGCAGAGCATTTTCTGAAACTACTGAAAAATGACAATTCCATACATTGCAAAATTAATTTACACGTCCAAACTTGATGCTCGACCATGCTTGAGCTTGCAAGATGCGTGTTTGAGTATACGTTATACATGCGCGAGCGCGCCGCCCGCGCTCAGTATTGCCACAGCGACAAAACTGTCTGGACGTGTGTTTACTACATACGGCGCAGCCGGCGTCAGTAGGAAATTTATTTTATTTATATATTCTTCATATTCCTCTTCCTCTGCCAAAAGGACGATAATTACTAAGTCCCAATCAACCATATTGAACACGTCTGCCAACGTCGGATTTTGGCATCAAACTGGTCATGCACGTCCGCCTGGCAACCCAGAGCAGTTTCAACGGAGCTTGCTCGAACATGCGCGAGCATTTTGCAGTTCAGTGTGCGCTGACCCTTAGACAGATTACACAGATAGAAAGATGTCTCCAATAATATACTGTAGCGAGAAATGAGAAGTGTTGTTGTGTTTGAAATAAAATAATTTGATGATATACTATATGTATATACAGATATTTACTGGTACCAGTTGTAAATAATATACATAAATACTTATTTAGCTACGACCTAGCTTAGTGGTTGCGGGGAGACAATTGCCGTGCGGCGATACTGCATACTTATGCCTGACTACACAAAACTAAAGCGTCAGCAGTGTCGCTACAATGCAATCGCTTATTTTTTATGATATATATATAGGTGTGGTATATGTAAACGTAAGTATATATTTAAAGAAAGCGTACCTTAGTGGTCTCAGTCTTTCCAGTGCCGGCAGGCCCGGCGGGAGCGCCGCCGAAATAAAGGTGCATCGCGCACATCAACGTCAGATAGCAGCGGTCTGTTAGTGGAGTTATTACCAGTCGACCACTGGTCAACAACACCTTTATTAATTTTTTAATTAAAAACGGCTTCTTTACAAACATACTATGAATGGACACAAAAACTCTGAACAACTAAATAAATGTTAGGTGTAATTTACTACAATTGCATGATAATAATAAGAAAGTAATAAATAATTAATTTTGATTGATTTGATTATAGATTGTCTGAACAAACTATATTTGCACGCCTGTAATGGCAGAATATGCTGTACAATATTTAATTTAAGAGCCTATATATCACCATATTCTTGGAAAAAAAAAAAACTATTTGCGGATCGCACAAATATTTGTCGTCTAAAGAGATACAAACATAAAAAAAAATACAGCGAATTGAATACCTCCTCCTTTTTTTGAAGTCGGTAAAAATATAACTACGCAATGTGTATCAGTGAGATTACCACGTTAAACCCTGCACCATCCATGCTGTCAAGTAACATATAATAAGATTTAGTACGTCAAGGCTACAGACCTGTTCCCTAAGTACTCGTTCTGGTAGGTGACCACAGAGTTAAGCGCGCGCACGTCACAATAATACTGAGAGAACTGCCTGTAGTACGGAGATGTGTCCAGTCTCAACTCGTCCTGGTAGATCTCGGGCTTTTCTCCCTCTTCTAAAGGATCCATCGGCTTCTTGATCTGGTAGTACCTGGAAGAAGAGACCCACGCGTGTATATCCTTGAAGGGGTAGGCACAGGTGAATGAATCTACATTTCGTCAAGACACGATTTTAAATTGTACATTTTTAAGAAGAAGAAAGAAAATACATTTATGTAAGTATGACGCACACAGTCACAATCTGCTGGGCACAAGTGGCTGAAATAAAATTCTAGCTAGCGGCCATACTAATATCAGGAATGCAGTGATAAATTATTTATTAAAATTTAAGGGTCTATTACTATACTATTAAACGATTACGGATTATGACTATCGATTATATTCTTACGGATTATGGTGAAATTGTTCTACAGAGATAAATTGTTGGGGAAAGACTTACAAAATTTATTTAAGTCATTAGGAGAAGTGAAGCACACAATAGATAAGTTTCCCTTCCCCGTTAAAATTGTTGAAGTTATTAACAATTTAATACGCATACAACTCCAAAAAGTCAGAGTTGCGTGCTGTGGGAACAAACTCCGTGTTCCGTCCGTCTAACGTGACAATCCGACGTTCTCTTCTACTAGTATAAAGGGAATTAGTTTCTTTAATTTTCCATTTTATTTAAGCAGCCTTATCCGGTCTAGGTACAATTACTGTGTCGTAGAGGACTTAACAAACGTTCAAACAACCACAAAGTGGCCTGGTGGTTTGAGCGGTAGCCTCGCCACTGACACTGAGTCGCGTGTTGTGGATTCGATCCCCAAATGAGACCCAAAATTGTGTCAGCCACAAATAGTTGTTCCTTGCCTGGCTGTACTTTATGTTTATGTTTGAATGTTTGTAAAATCCACTGCGACACAGGAACCATTCCTAGTGCGGGAGTGTCTTCAAAAAATGAAGCGGTCTTCGGTTATACCTAAGTTGACAGATCCACTGGAAGTCGGACACGTTCTTCACATTCTCTTCTATGAGTGAGTTGGTGACGTCACGCGCGTGCACTTCGACAACAATGAGCGCGCACAGCACTTCGCGCTGAAAGTAAGTCAGTTCACCCTTGACCAGCGCGCGAAGAGTGTCCAGCTACAACAACAGTAACTATATTAAGTACTAGCTAGCCCGCGCAACTTCGTTTGCGTTATTAGTACATTTTTTTGTTCTATCATCAATAGACGACAGACTTTTATGATTTAGTTTTTCACACATTGGGTTATATTATTGCAATTTTAGTAGGGATCCCTAATTTTTTTTAAAATATGATATAGCCTATGTTACTTAGTGAAGATGTAGCTTTCTAATGATAAAAGAATTTTGAAAATAAGTTTGGTAGCCTATTCAATACAATCAAACAAACAAAAAAATCTTTCCTCTTTATAATATTAGTGTAGATATTTGACATAGCATAATATAATACCAGTAAACCAAAGGGTCAGGCTAAATTATATTATGCCCTTATTTAACCAGCTACATTTTGGATCCACTGAAGCAAATGTCGGAACTAGCGGAAGGCAAAAGAAAACCGGGTGGCCAATTCCTCTGCTACTTAGATGTGCAAAACCGACATCTGTAAAATGTGTAACCTCTGGCTACCCTACTTGGAGACAGACGCTTATATATGTATATACGATAAACCCATAACATCACCCGACAGGAATCAAACCGTGCAAAATGTCGTCACCGGATAGACTAAGTAGAAAACTACATCTTTATATATGTAATTCTTCTATACGTGTGTTGACAGTGAACTCCTCCTAAACGGCTGGACCGATTTGAATGAAACTTTTTGTGTGTGTTCAAGTGGATTCGAGGATGGTTTAGATATGCTTTTTTTTCTCTCTTTTGTACAGGTCAACGTTTGTCGGGACAGCTAGTATAGCTATAAATTTTGAAAGTGAACCTGTAATTTTACCTGAGCTAGCATCTTCTCAAAATACTCATCCATGAGGTATTCTTCGATAGCGTTCTCAACGCCCGCCGTCCACGAGGTTTGCGATCCTGCGATAACTACTTGCCCTGGCCAACGAAGCACCCACTCCGCGCGGGGCAACTGGTATAGTTCCTCTAAAGCAGCTATCAGTGTCAAACGTACTAAAAACAATAAAATGATTATACAGACGTAAGACCAGCATCTCTTAACAGTTACTGGTGCCAATTGTGTTGTCACAAAATTCTCTAAACTTAACTAAAAATCACTAAAATTTAGTTTAGTCCTGTCAAACGACATTTCGTATTCTGAAATCGTTAAAAGTGACAGGACACACACAAACAAAATTTTAGTAATTTTTAGTTAAGCTTAGAGAATTTTGTGACAACAGAATTGGCACCATTGTATGTAGTATTATCTGAACAAATTACCAACGTGATAACAATATAATTATGAATGCATAATTATATTGTAATCACGTTGGTAATTTGACTGACATTAAAATGACAAATGTGTCATAATTATCATAAGCAAATATCCTAATAAGCGGTTTCTCCATCATCACTATTTATAACGCTCTCTTACTTTAGGAAATTAGGAACTTCACAGGTATTTCACTACCAGGCCAGAGAAATCAATATTAATCAGGTCAATAAACGCTATCTACAGTGAAAATAATCATCCGAGAGTCTAAAGGAGTTTTAAAATATTGAAGTTATGATCGAATGATGATTTAAAAGAGCGGCCGTGATTTTTGGCAGGTATCTTCTCGTTGGCTCAGCAATAAGAACAGTACTTTTTTCTAGATACAAGGTACCCTTTGTCCTTTTTTTTCCCTGACAACCTGTATGCGAAATTTCATGATGATCGGTCGAGTTGAATTAGGCTTTTTGACTTTGTTTCTTTGAGCGCCACGCCAAAAAAGGAAAAGCGTGCTCTCAGCGCCAAGCTACGATTTAATCCTTTAGTTTGTCATTAGTCGTGACCGTGGCGTGCTGGACACATTTGCTTTGTCATGATATAGCTTAAAAGTATGGGATACTCACTGCTATGTCTCATGGTATCTTCCAGTAGCAACAGCCACTGCTCCACGTTGCTTGTAGGGTAGAACTTATAGTGAAGGTCCACCACTTCACCCTCGCTGGAGTGCATCTGCGTAATCATCAGGTCCGGTTCGAACGTCACCTGGGATACCATGATAATACAAAAAGGTAATTAACAATTTTTTATTATTATTTTAAGCTATTAAGTTGCAGCGCCAGCCAGATATAACAGATTTTCAGTTATGTTATGTCTAACATTCCAACAATTGACAGGTTAATTCAGTTTAAAACAGACGCATCAACATAGACAGTGAAAATGTCACTATGTTAGTGACTAGATTTTGCCCGCAGGTTCGCTCGCGTAAAAGTAGGTTATGTTAGTAAAAGTACTTTTTTTAAATGAAATAGCCTATGTTACACAACGTTAATATAGCATTATAATGGTGAAAGAATTTTCAAAATCCCCAGACTAGTTTTGGAGTTAAATCGTTTAACCAAACAAACAAAAAATCAAATCTTTCCTCTTTATAATATTAGTATAGATATAGTATAAGCTACCATGAAAAATTTATCGCCGAAGCCATGCGATCTCGAATAACCTAACGACAAATGCACCATCACGAATTTATGCAACTTATGCACTTCTTCAACAAAACCTTATTTGTTTTTGAGCGCCAGTATCTGACAAAGATATGTACTATTTTTCTTTAGTCTTGAAAAACTGTCCATGAATCAATTTACAGTAATTAGTATTTAATGTTTTTGCTGTAAAATTTAATTTTTTATTAACATATTAGCTTTTGCCCGCGGCTTCGCTCGCGTTAATTTAGAATTTGATAATCGCCCCGGGTTATACTCTGCTTGTAATAATATCATTCAATCATGATTCGAAAGACACGGGACGCCATCTATTATTATAAGAACGTTATTATAGTTTTCCTCGGGAACAGTAATTTTTTTCGGGATGAAATGTAGCCTATGTCCGTTTCTGTATACCTGTCAACGTATATGCAAAATTTCAGGATGATCGGTTCAGTGGTTTAGGCGTGAAAAGGTAACAAACAAACAAACAAACTCATTTTCGCTTTTATACTTATTAGTTAGGATTACAATATTCCCCCGCCTCTTCTATTTTCCTTCGTATTTATATATGTCTCATATCCTTCTATCTATACACTCTATACTAATATTATAAAGCTGAAGAGTTTGTTTGTTTGGTTGAACGCGCTAATCTCAGGAACTACTGGCTCGAATTGAAAAATTCTTTTAGTGATGGATAGCCTATTTATCGAGGAATGCTATAGGCTATAGAACATCACGGTACGACCCACGGGGGTGGTGCATTAACCATAAACGCGAATGAAACCGCGGGCACATCTAGTGGTGTATAAAGGCAGTTCTTGCTATCTTATGTTTATTTCACTTAGTGCAATGAAGTCTAAATGTTCCTTGCGATTAATAATTAAAATTTTGAATTGATCAAAATTTTTTGTCAGTGACTTAATTTAATTTATTTACTTATAATTATATAATATTAAATTTTTTGTTACATTTTAATATTTCCTCTTGCCAGCTAGAGATTCGAATTCACCGTCCAGTGAAAATTACGCATATACTTCGTAAAATCCTCATTTACATAAATCCCTTGTTTGTTTCCGTTGACAAACACATCATCATTGGTAAGTTGTTGGGTTTTCTTGTCGTTAACCACTGTTCGCGGGCGGCACGCGTAGATAGCGTGATAATAACTGGCCGCGGTTTTTGCTTGTTGGTGTCAGCAGAGTCGCCACGCACAGAGCTGCGTACCCTTTTAATTTCATATATATTACCGGCGTCTACGCCCAGTTTGTCAGCTACAAATTTTACTGTTGAATCTAAATTTTCGTTCCATTATTCCTCTAATCCAAATATTTCTACATTCCTTTCTTTCTTATGTATCTCTGAATAGGCTATTCTTTCTTCTAGGGACTTGTTACACGTTTCTAAATGCATTTTTTTATGTTCTAATGCTTTAATCTTTTTGTCTGTTTATTCCTTCTTTTCTATCAATTCTTGTTACTTCTAGGCATAGAAGCTTATATCTTCAGACATAGATTCTAATGTCTTTTTCATGTTGAAAACGGATTCTAGCTTTTCATTAACTTCGGCTAACAGTTTTTCCAGAGTTGTTTTCGTTAGATCAACGTCGATAGAAGGTTGACTTGCTTGCGTGATTTGGCATTCGTCACATAGGCCGGTATCGGTTAATGCCTGGATTTAGACGCCACACTTTTTGTGGTATACATCCCCATAGTCACCACTTCATAATACTATGTCCTTTCACTCGCGCTAGCGATATTTTGCACAATTTGCACTGCACCATCGCAATGTACGTATTATTACAGCTGTTAAATGATAATTCTTAATTTCCCGTAAACAGTCTGCCACTATTAGCGCAACAACAGACATCACGTTCGCACGGTGAGAGCGCACGCGTCAAACTGAAGTTATGTTCGTATTAAATAGTTAATCATCGCTCGCTTTAACGGTCAAGGAAAACATCGTGAGGAAATCTGGATATCTGAGAGTTCTCCATAATGTTCTTAAAGATATTTAAAGTCTGACACACCGCACTGGGCCAGCGTGGTGGACTACATAAGCAAGCAAAACAATTTATTTGAAAAAAGAACAGTATTTGAAAAGACAAAGGCAACCTCTTATAAAGTCAATTCAAACAGCCGATTTAAAGAAAACGTTCAATATTAACATATACAGCTAGCTGTTACCTGCGACTTCGTCGGAGTAGATTTTAACAAAAATGTTTGTCTCCGCGGAACCATTTTTTTTTTCTAAAATCAAAGTAGCCTATGTTACTCCTTATAACATCAGCTATCTGCCAGTGAAAGTCCCGTCAAAATCGGTTCAGCCGTTTCAAAAATTAGCCGGCACAAACAGACAGACAGACAGACACGAATTTTAAAAATAGATGTTTTCGTATAGGTACCTTATATACTTTCATATGCATTAGATAAAAAGCTGTTATTTTGACATAACAAACAGACACTTCAATTTTATTTATTTGTATGTATGTATCTATAGATATCAATATACTTAAGGATTTTGCCACTATAGAAACTATTGATTAATTCCAAAAATTTGATCTTGTTGATAATTATTAGGTACCCCTTTAATATTTTATGATGTTTACTCGTTATAGATTTGGTTATGCGAAGTCGTGTAGCTTCGGCAATAAAATTTTGTGGAAGCGTGCATTCGTGGTTAAGTGATTCGTGATGGTGAATTAGAGGTTATGTTATTCTAGATCGCATGTATACTTTTAGTATTTCGAGATAGATTGCATTCGGTTAGAGTTAGAGTTACCCGGACCGTGATCGCGATAACACACGTGCAGTCATATTTTATTATAAATAAAAAATTAAATTCATTCGTAAAATAAAAATTAAATTCATTTCCTAGAATTCCGCGCGCACCTGCATCGCTACGTCATTGTGCACGTGCAACTATAACGCTTGCAAAACGTACAGGTGACAAATTCACTAAAAAGTGGTAGAACACAGTGAATTAACTATAATTAATGAGTGAAATTATTGGTGACTGGAAACGACAAGTGTATTATAAAAATAAATCAACAACATTTAATCCACCCACGGTCCCACGTCATAAGCGACAGCGTTTTAAAGGACATTTATGTTTCGGACTATTATTTACATACAGATGTGTACATTTGTAATGACAAGTATTCCTGGTGTTTTACAACTTTAGCATAATTTGAAAAGTGTTACTTTTAAATGGGACATTGAAGCAAGGTTTCGTGAATGAACTATAATTGAAGAAATGTTTCTGTTATGGTAATAGAAAAATTAAGACCGTTTTTTCCTCTCGAGTATTTGAAAATCGGACCGTCTACAACGCATAGCGCCTCATGCGGAGAATAACAGAAACAAAAATTCTGTTTTACCGACAAACGAATATGGCGACATCTATCGACGAATGGCTAAACTAAACAGACATCTAGCTGCAATCTACAACAACTAGCGCCTCGTGTGGAAAATAACAGAAGCAATAAAGCTGCTTTACCGACATTGTTCAACGATTTGTTGCTCTAACTGTAGCAATATCTAGCGGCGAATAGAGTAACTAAATAGATATTTAAGGGTTTTTGTTTTTCCAAAAAACTTAATTCGATAACTGTGCACTAAACTCAAAAAATGAACTTCCTGGAAAACATCACGTTTAGACGCAGGCGTTCAAAGTCTGAACCTAATATTAATGAGGAAAATGAAGACATGATATTAACGGACTCTCCGATAGATGGCACCACAACAAGCCTACCTGACATCTCGGAAGACGAAGACGACTCTGTTTCCAAGTTAAAACTTCAATTGGAGCGATTGACTCTAGAACTCAGTGCAGCTCACAACGAAATAGAATCGTTAACTATGGAAAATAGGAATCTTAACCGCCTTAACCAGGAGTTACAGAAGCAAAATGAATTAAACAAAAAAGTGACATGCTCACCTGTTAAGTTAAAGCCACAAACACCAAAAAATAAGAAAAACCGCACAAAAGTTAACCAATCATTGAAAAAACACGAGGAATATCCTGTAGAATGTGGAGAATTTGCTATTAGCACCGAGAAATCAATAACACGAACTAATGTCAACAACCATCGACAGTTAGATCGAAGAACAACAGATGGCGTTATTCTTAGTACCGACAATCTAGAAAGCGGTTCCGAAATACAACGTAAGGAACAAGAATACAAAACGAAAAAACGTAAAATATGCATTTTAAGTACCAACAAAACTAATAAAATACTAAACATCGCAGAAGACCTATTCCCGAATTATGGAATTTGTCATTACATGACACCAAACTGTGGTTTAAAGAATCTTATCTCTAATTTAAATCTCAAACTAAAAGACTATACTTTAAATGACTATTGTTTAATATTTATCGGTGAAGAAGACTTTCGTAGAACCCAGAACTATGTCGAGTTAACGATCAGCATTCGGGAAACGCTGTCGAAAGTACAACATACAAATATTATATTATGTGCACCTACTTTTAAACTAAACGAGTATTCTACAATGTTCAATTCGAGAATAGAAACCTTTAACAGCTTAATATATCTAGATGCATGTACTTATAACTACGCCTATTTGTTTGATTCTAATTATTATCTTACTTATGACTTTACTATGTTTACAAAGAGTACTGGATCCGTAAATAATCGCGGTATGGCTAGTATATTTCTTAATATAAGTTTAATGATAAGTGAATTTACATTGTGTGAAGATTTAGATTCGTGTAATGATATTTTGATTGATGAAGGGCCAGATATGGCTCCACTGGCACTGAAGAAAATGATCAGTTTTTTCTCTAATAGATATATCAACATTTTGCATCAAAATATTGCAGGTTTAATAAATAAGGCAGATGATCTCCTAATATGTCTAGAAGAGCTATCTAAAAAAAATAAAAATATAGATATCTTGTGTATTACTGAGCATTTTATCATAGAAGGTTATCAAGATCTATTATACTTACCTAATTATAATCTAGCTGCATATTTTTGTAGAAGGGAAAATAAAAGGGGCGGTTCTTGTATTCTTGTGAAGAACGGGCTACAATGGAAAGAATTGCCTAAAATAGCAAAGTTATCAACTCCTGGCATTTTTTAATGCTGTGGTGTGGAATGACCAGTTACAAAATAATAATTATCTGTATATATAGAATTCTGAACATAAATACCCTACCCCCGCCCGGACCGCGCTCGCGAACGGACGTGTTCATGTACTCTCTGTGCTTTAAAAATAGTTAAAGGCAGTAAATAGTGACTTTCTAGTGACAATATTGTGCATACGCATAATTAACAATATAAACAAGTGAGAAAACGAAACTTTACGCTACAAATATAAACAATACAGTGATAAACAACAATAGAAAAGAAATATTTGTTGACAATTTAAAAGTGTTGTGACTAATGTGCAGTGAGTTAACCGGCTTGACCTCCAACACCAACTAGAAAGGTCGAGAAACTCTGTCACGAGCTTTGCAACAACTGAACAGCAATTTTAACGCGTTCATTAATAGCCGCCGTGGCCGAGTGGATAAGCGTGCCGCCTGAGTCAAACGTGCTGACAGTGGTTGGGGTATCGAATCCGAGCTATCAAACTCTGCACTTTTTGTGATTCATATTGACTTAATATACAAATCTGTGTGTAAACAACACTGATAATGTCTAAATTGCCCCGTACACCGCCAAACCAACATATTTCTTCCCGATCGGAATCAGATATACGCCAGCTATGCGTAGAAGAGTCGCAATCGACCAACGATAATATTACTCAGAGGTCTAAGAGACGTTGCCCACCGAGTGATTTCGAAGCTACAAAGGTAAATTTAGACGATTTTAAGACAGAAATTAAGGATATGATTTACAACATGGTTTGCCAACAAAACTCTCGCATGGATAAATTAGAAGCTCACATATTAGAAATAAAAAATATAAATACTAAGATAGAAGAAACAAATACTGAGATCGAGAAATCTATGACATTCGTTACCGAGCAGTTAACTTCTCTGGAATCAAAAATTTCTAGTTTGGATATACAACGCAACTCCATAGAAACTAAAATAACGGCATTGGAGGACCGAATAGAATACTTAGATCGCTCTATTATCAAAACTAGCGTTGAGCTTCGTAATGTTCCAAAGAGACCAAACGAAACAACGACGATGTTATACGGTGTCTTGATGGACTTATCCAAGCACATTGAAGCCAACTTGCAAACTACCGAAATACGTTACGTCTCAAGACAACCATCTAAGAGAGACAACCCTTGCTCAGCATTGACAGTCGAATTTGTGAATAGTCTTGCCAAACATAACTTCCTGTCTGCCGTCAAAGAATTTAACAAACGTAACCTGAAAAACAAGCTGAATTCAACTCATTTGGGTTTCGACGCACCTATAGCACCTGTCTACGTCGCAGAGCAACTAACAACCAATTCTAAACATCTCTTCTACCTTACCCGAGGCTGGGCTAATGCAAACAAGTACAACTTCTGCTGGACGAACAACGGACGCATTATGCTAAAGAAGGACCCGAGCAGTCAGACTATAGTTGTTAAGAACGAATCGCAACTGCGGGATTCATCTTTATCGACCAATGCATGACTAGAACCACACTTCGCTCTTACCATTCTCATTAATTATGTCTTATTTGCATGCTTCTTACATCTATTTTTTATTACATTTATACATTCTGTAGTAAACACAAACTACACGGTACACAAAAATGTTTCTCAAAAACAACTCTCGTTTATTAAACATAAACAACACACACTCATAACACTCATATACCTCCAATACTACACCGTACATATTAACAGATTAAACCTACTAGCATTACTCCAACCACATATACAGCCTTACGCCAACAACCTTACAATACATATTTATAACAAAAATGGCTAATATTAACGACTTCATCGAAAACGTAGACCATTTTTCTGTATCGGAAACCCATACTTGTACTCCAGAACTAACTAAAACATATATAATTCAACCTAGCACATATTTAAAAGTTCTCACACAAAATATTCGATCAATTAACCGCAATTATCTTGACTTACAAACCTTACTCCATCGACTTGACTTAAATTGTGACGTTTTGGTTTTAACGGAGTGCTGGTTACCGTGTAGCAGCAACGCCTGTATTCCCCTATTGCAAAACTACAATGCTTTCAAAACTACTAAGCACATCAATCAAAGCGACGGTGTCGTTGTTTACATAAAATCCAACATGACGGCCGCGTATGAGGAACCTGACTTTAAGGAATCAGCGTCAGGCTTGATTATAAAGATAAACACTGATGTGGCTATTATTTCTATATACCGCTCGCCTTCAAATGATAACATTCACACATTTCTAAATGCACTCAACAACATACTTCCGTCTCTCTCCAACTATAAGTCAATTATTATTACAGGAGATATTAATGTTGACATCAAACCCGAGTCATCAGATAGTAGGGCCCACTTATATCTCACTACTTTAGCTTATCACGGTTTTCTACCAGCACATACTGAGCCTACTAGAGGTAATAACTGTTTAGACCACATAATGCTACGTACTAAATCTAAAACGATAACACTTATTTACGAATCAGCGGTAACGGATCATTGCCCATCTCTTCTCTGTATTACCAAAAGTAAAATAAAAACAACGACTCCTACTATCTTCTATAAAGTAGATTATGATGCTCTCGACAAACTCATGAAGCACATAGATTTCACCCCTCTCCTTTCTATGCTAGATCCTAATCATGCAACAGATACCTTTATAAACATTGCAAAAACTGCTATAGCTGAATGTACAACACGCATAACAGTACCTGCGAACAAAAAGACTCTCAACCCTTGGATAACGCCAGGTCTTCTACGCTGTATACGCAACCGAGACTCACTTCACAAAAAAGCCAAACAATCACCCGAAAACTTTATACTTACCGTTACCTACAAACGATACAGAAATTTCTGCACAAAAATATTAAAGAAAGCAAAACGACAGTTTGATACTAATCAATTAAATAAGGCTAGTCATGACCCTAAAAAGCTTTGGAATACCATAAAAAACATAACAAATACCTCCAAACCAAAAAACTCTTCCAATCAATTATTATCACTTTCTTCACCACCCCATCAGTCTTGCAATGATGTAAATCAATATTTTGTTAATATTGGGCAAATACTTGCAGATAACATTGTAAACAACAAATATCGAACATATTGTGCGCCTATTCTTACTATAAAATCAACTAAATCCTTTGTTTTAGAACAAACAGACCCTGACGAAATTTTCTCAACTATAAATACCTTAAGGGCTAATGCTGCTACAGGCTGGGACGACATCTCCCCAACATTTCTGAAACGATATGCTCAAACCCTTGCCCCTATACTAAGCTACATCTTCAATCTTTGCCTTGAAACAGCTATTTTCCCTAATTCCTTCAAAAAAGCTATCATCCATCCTATCTATAAGGATGGTGATAGACATCTACCTAATAATTACCGCCCTATAGCTGTCCTTAGCGCTCTATCAAAAGTTCTCGAACGACTCATCAACAAGAGATTGGTTTACTATCTGGAACATTTCAATCTTCTTTCTCCTCAACAATTTGGCTTCCGTAAAAAGTTCTCAACTAGTCATGCGATCCATAACCTACTAGATTTTGTAGTAGAAAATCTAAATACAAGTAACAAGGTTTTAACAATATTCTTGGACCTTGCGAAGGCCTTTGATACAGTGCCTATTCCTATCCTTCTTATGAAGCTGGAAAACATTGGAGTCAGAGGCCCTGCCCTTGAATTGTTTAAAAGTTATTTAACAAACCGCTCACAAGTTGTTGTTATAGATCAAAATTTTAGTGATGAACTTCCTGTCCCATACGGGGTTCCTCAGGCAAGTATTTTGGGCCCACATTATTTCTAGTATTCATCAACGACCTCTGTGACCTTAAGTTTCAAAACGCGAAAATCGTATCGTTCGCTGACGATACTGCCATCACCTTTTTTGCTAAGTCATGGTCAGAACTTGAAATAACTGCACAAAATGGCTTTGATTCTGTCTTAAAGTGGCTTTTTTCTCACACCCTAACCCTCAATACTACTAAAACAAAGTCTCGCTTAGCACAACTTCACAACCCGTAACACCCTTAACCTTAATAGCTCACTCTTGTTCTTCTCACCCTAACGCTTCTTGTCAATGTCCAACTCTAACTTCAGTAAATCAGATTAAGTACCTTGGCATAATCCTAGATAAAAACTTAAATTTCAGGCACCATATTAACACTTTATCAGGTCGTGTTCGAAAGCTCATATTCATTTTTAAAACTTTAAGATACGTAGCCAACCCTTTTATCATTCGTAATGTATACTACGCGCTCTGCCAGTCAATCATAATATATTGTATCTCCAGTTGGGGAGGAGCAGCGAAGACCATTATGAAGCCACTGGAGATAGCTCATCGAGCTATACTTAAAGTCTCAACATTCCGATCTATATTCTTCCCAACAACCGAGCTATACAAAGAGTGTAATTTACTTAATGTAAGGCAGTTATTTATTTTACACCTTACCATATTACAGCATCATCGGACACCTTTTATAGAAATTACCAAGCGACGGAAAGACAGGATCTGTAAACTAAAACCCGCTCGCACCTCTTTCATTAAAAAATTTGCCATTTATCTCGGTCCTTCTCTCTATAACAAAATTAACGCAATATGTCCTATCTACGGATTGTCAAACCATCATTGCAAAATAAAATAAAATAAAATACTGTTACAAAATTGCTCCTCTCTTTTAATTATGAAAGCACCGAAGAATTCATAAATAAATAAATACACACACTCGCCCTAACACGCACACGCACACACACACACACACACACACACACACACACACACACACACACACACAATCACATGCACACACACCCTCACACACACACACATACACTCACACACACACACACTCACACACACACACACATACACACACACGCTACTTAATAAGAAATGTAATTGTCTAATTGTTTTACTTACTACCACTGCTGTTATTAATTCTAATAATTCAACATGGCACGTGCATCAAAAATAAAAAATATTTATCGGGGATTGGCATTGTGCTCCTAAACACAGGCTATTCAGTAGCCTATCTAGGAGAACAGTACTCTACCCATAACTTATTGTAGATTACGCATACTGTCTATTAAGAGTATAAATGAATACCTGTAACACATAATAGCCTAAGTCAATGTTAACCTACAATCTCATTTCTGTAAATAAATAAATTTATTATTATTATTATTATAAATAATCTAAACCATTGCTTTGATAAACTTGAAATGCTCCTGCAAGAACTATTACATAAACACTATAAGAATATAATTATTTGCGGAGATTTCAATATTGATGTACTAAAACATAATAGTGTTACCAATGCCTTTGAATGTCTTTTAACGAGCTACAACTTGCAACTTGCATTGAAACAACCCACTCGCATGGCCAGTTTGTCGTGCATAGACAATTTTGCGCATAATGTTAAAGCATGTAAGACTGAGGTAGTGGAACTTGCGTTGTCAGACCATACAGCACAGATATTCCATTGTCCAGTACAAAAAACATGCCGTATGAAGTATTGGTATACAACAAGAAGATATTATAGTATGGAGAATATAGTCAAATTTAAAAACCATCTAACTAGTCTTACTTTTTCAGAAATATATGAAACAACTGATCCAAATATTGCCTATAATAATTTAATTGAGACCTTCAAGTTAATATATGATTTGTGTTTTCCAATGAAAGTTATTAAAAAAAATACAATAAGAAATACTAAATGGTTGTCAAAAGGGATAAAACTGTGCAGTAAGAAGAAAAGGAAACTATTGTGGCAGTCTAGACTTAAACGTAATAAAAACAATAAAACTATGTTTGTCAATTATTCTAAAGTATATAAAAAGATAATCCAATTGACGCAAAAAGCACAAAACAATTATATTATAAAAACGTCAAAAAACAAATCTAAAACCGCGTGGCAAATTATCAATCGTGCAAAGTATAACGTACCTAAACCTAATATAAATAAAATTAAAATAGATAACGACGTTATTTCAAATCCCAAAGCTATCGCAGAAGCATTTAATATTTTTTTTGTTGACAAAATACAGGCGAAACTTGATGCCAATTACAGACCTAAAATGTGTACAGTAGATTTCAATAACAAATCAATGTTCATGGCCCCTAGTATACCGAATGATATAAAAAAAATTGTCATGGCTCTAAATAATACAAGTAGTGTGGGATATGACGGTATTGCTATTCAAATACTAAAACATGTTACAGATGAAATCTGTGGACACATAAGTCACATAATTAACCTCAGCATTAGCGAAGGTGTGTTCCCTAATGCGTTAAAAGTAGCGATTGTCAAGCCTCTATTTAAGAAAGAAGACAGAGAGGTGATGGCCCATTATCGGCCCATATTACTTATACCCATAATTGCTAAAATATTTGAGAAATACATTTACAAGGAATTGAATACATTTATTGAAAAAAATAATATTCTGTGCGAGGAGCAGAAAGGATTTAGACTAGGTAGGACAATTAATATGGCCATTTATGATTTTTTATACAAGGTTACATATAACGTGGATAAGAGAAAACCGGTCTGCGGTATATTTTGTGATATGACCCAAGCCTTTGACTATGTGCATCATGGTACACTCCTAAATAAACTTGAAGCTTATGGCATTACAGGAAATATCAACAATCTCATTAAATCTTACCTCCAAAATAGAACTCAAGTAACAGAAGTAAACAAAATCAATATGAAAACTAAACGTGAAACTGTTTATCAATCCACAGAACGTAAAGTCTCATTTGGTGTGCCACAAGGGAGTGTTCTTGGTCCGCTTTTGTTCATATTATATATTAATGACCTACCGAAAGCCATCCAACAGCACTTGACACTATTCGCTGATGATAGTACCTTAACGATACCTTGTAAAAATATTGAGACATATGAAAATGACATAAATGACTCTATAAATCTAATAGTAAAATGGCTAGATAACAATAACTTACAAATTAACTTAACTAAAACTAAAATAATGCACTTTAGCCAACGGATTAACAGTATAAGTAACCTAAATATATTCTATGATGGTCAAACTATAGACGAGGTAGAAACAACAACATTTTTAGGGCTCCGCATAGACAAAAAACTAAATTGGAAATCTCATATTGAACTTGTGTGCAAGAAAATAAGTAAATCAGCATCCTTACACACATTGTCATCTATAATAGGTGTGGAGGCATTATTAACGGCCTATTATGGTTTAGTGAAATCCCATCTACGCTATGGCGTCATATTTTGGGGCAACTCAACAGAGAAAGACACGGCGTTCAAGGTTCAAAAGAGATGCGTAAGATCAATGTTTAAAATGAAACATACTGACAGTTGCGTGCCGGTATTTAAAAAATACAAATTACTAACCTTGCCATATTTATACATTCTGGAGATAGCGGTATTTGTGAAAACTAATCCGGATCTTTTCAAACGGTTAGATGACGTAGTCCCGCGTAATAGACGAGATAACAGCAGGATATGTCTTCATAGTGCGGGAACAACATTTATGCGCAAAAGTGTATTTTGTATGGCACCATTCATATTTAATAAATGCCCTAAGAGTTGGAGAGAACTGCCCCCATTGCTTTTTAAGAAGACGCTGCGTAAATTCTTACTTAATAAAGCCTACTACAGTGTTTTAGATTTTTTAAATGAGAGGGATTTTACTCTTCCTATTATTAATGTAGATAAGATTAAGTAGACCTAATTTTGTTTTTTTCAGTATTTTAATTTTGTTTTTAAATTGAATGTGTATGACACTAATGTTTTTGCATGCCGATTGGTAAAATATGGCTGAACACCATAACATGTTTATCACCTTTTGTTTTGTACCCATATTTGCAAAATAAATTATCTTTTATCTTTATCTTTAGTTATTAATTGATTTGTATTGGTAAACTTACGTGGTATTTGGTGTTACAATTTTCTAAATGTCATAAGATAAGACTTTCTTGTGACGTAATTGCTAAGTTTTTAAATGCTGTATGTAGTTCCGATATTTGGATTTGATGCTTGCTAAACTCATTTAACTCATTAAAAACTGTTACTGACCTTGGCGATGTTCTCGAAGCACTTCCTAAGGTGAGGTTGTACAGCGCGCGGGTTGCGCGACTGCGACAGAATCTCCAGCAGCTCATCATCGCTGAGGAAGAAGAAGCGCGGGAACCGTATCCGCTTCAACTCCATGTAATCGTACAAACCGCGGTACACCACGTCCAGTAGATGTCTAGCCTCCACTAAGCTGTCTAGCAGACGACTGTCCGGGCAGATTACCATTATCTGTGGAAAATTGTGTATGAAGACGCAATAGCCAAAACTGTCAAAAAAATGCTTTGTCCTTTTATTAGTAGTTTTAGTATTGATAAGCAAAACACGTAGTTCGCTCGATAGACATTTATTGACTAATTAAGTCGCGGTTGGTCAACGGTATTTATACATGAAATGTCGGAACTCAACTTAAGACTACCCTACATTACAGTAGTCACCTCGTTTAAACGTATCATGATGTATTCTTTCATAAATACCGTCCAGACCGTATCGGCCACGGCGACTTGGAACTGATTATTGAGAGTTCGTTGGCACACCAACGAACTCTCAATAATCAGTATATGTCAGTCACGCCTGAGAGCACACTCTCAGGCGTGACTGACATACCCGATTATTGCCGCGAACATGCGTCTACAAAAATGGGTTAGACAAGTAACAATGGATGCAGTCTTCAGCATTATACAAGGTTATTCTTAGTATAGTGAAAACCTCTTAGGGGGTGATTATACTTGTTATTATAAACAACTTTTGTTCTGGGACATTGCCGAAATCGCGAAAATAAATTCAGCTGTTCCATACAAAATTGGACTTTGATCTCGACAAAATGTATGGAACAGCTGATATTTTTTTCGCGATTTCGGCAATTTCCCAGAACAATAGTTGTTCATAATAACAAGTATAATCACCCCCTGAGGGGTTTTCACTATACTAAGAATAACCTTGTATATAATGTCTCAGATGAAGGATGTATCTGTAATTTAAGAAATAGTGCTAGTTTACATATCGACGGGTCCCAAGAACAAAATCGTATCTGAAAATCTACCAAGTTACAGTATGAAGCTTAGAAGGAGTAAGAAAATGTAATCATCAACGATTTACACAAATGTAGTTATTTTTTTTATAAAAAATGTAGATATTTTTTTTTATAAAATATCTACATTTGTGTAAATCGTTGATGATTACATTTTCATACTCCTTCTAAGCTTTATATACTGTAACTTGGTAGATTTTCAGATACGATTTTGTTCTTGGGACCCGTCGATATAATGTTTATTATTTCTAGTACACACACCTTGGGACAAGCTAAAGCAGCTGACATGGTTCGTCGCCAAATTCTCTCCATAGTACCGTATTTTTTAGACTCTTGCGGCAGTCGCCGTGAAATATCCTCTGAAGTAAATATAGGCTCCAAATACATCCATTCTCTGGAAGCAGATAATGTAATTATATATATATTTTGATAATTAACCATTGAAATGCCACATGGTCTCGAGATCAATCTAAATACACGCATCTCTGACTTCTCGAAGTTACATGTGTATTAAATATGGATTATCGCTGGCTTTAACGGTGAAGGAAACCGTCGTTAGGAAACCTACATGTCTGAGAATCCTAATGTTCTCGAAGATATGTGAAGTCTACCAACCCGCACTGGGTCAGCGTGATGCACTATGGCCTAACCCTTCTCACATTGAGAAGAGGCTCGTGCCCAGCAGTGCAGTTTAATACAGGGCTGATATTATATAATTATACTAGCTTTTACCCGCGGCTTCGCTCGCGTTAATTTAGAATTTGACAATCAATTCGGGTTGTACTCTGCTTGTAATAATATAATTCAATTATGATTCGAAAGACACATGGCGCCATCTATTATCATAAGAACGTTATTATTGATTTCCTCGGGAACAGTAATTTTATTCGGGATGAAAGGTAGCCTATGTCCGTTTCTGTACACCTGTCAAAGTATATGTAAAATTTCAGGATGATCACACACCACTGGGGCAGAAAACGAATATTAATTTCTTGTTTGTTTAATATTAAATAAAAACAATTATAGCACTTATTTTTTTTCCACTTATTATTCCTGACATTATCCAGCC
This sequence comes from Catocala sponsa, assembly GCA_963564715.1. NCBI lineage: Eukaryota > Metazoa > Arthropoda > Insecta > Lepidoptera > Erebidae > Catocala > Catocala sponsa. The sequence continues at coordinate 4,519,956 of OY751346.1, read as the reverse complement.
AGTGTAGGGTAAACCTAGGTGTGAACGGGTGCCGGTGCCGTCCCCTAGCCGGCAGATAGTGCATGAAGCATTTTGCCTGGGTATAAAAAAAAAAACAATAAAAAAGGTGGTTTACCACACTGAATACAAATAGAGTTTGATTGAAAGTTCGAACTTTACCCAAAGATCTTGGGTAATACTAAGTAAACCCAGGTAAACCTAAGTTTACTTGTTCTTCTAGCATTACCTGTAACATATACATACTACCAGAATTTGCCCGCGGCTTCGCTCGCGTAAATGTAGGTTAGGTTAGGTAAGATCAGCAGCAGTGCTTTTTTGAATGAAAGATACCCTGTGTCCTTTTCTGTACCCCTGACAACGTGTAGGCGAAATTTCGGTAGATTAGTTCAGGCGTGAAAGCGTAACAATAATTCAAACTCGCATTCGCATTTATTAACAAATAAAATATAAGGGTTGATCGTAGAGGGGTGAAAATTTAGGGTTGTATGTATTTTTGTATGCTGTGTCATAAAAAAATAAAAACAAAAAATTTTGCCTAAAAAATAAAAAATCATATTTAGGGGTGGACGGACTACCCTTAACATTTAGGGGGATGAAAAATAGATGTTGGCCGATTCTCCACCCTGGCCGACAATCACGCTAAGGATCACAAAAATCGGTCGAGCCGTTTCGGAGGAGTTCAAGTTCGAACCCCGTGACACGAGAATTTTATATATTAGATAGAACTTCTGGGTAAAGTATTGGTAATGTCCTCCTGACCGAATTTCCGTCACGGCGACCAATCTTAACTGAGACTAGCCATCAGCGCAAGAGATATTATAGTGCACAAGTGTGTGCGCAAACACAAGTGCACTCTCTGTTCCCTAACTCTCATGATCCGATGGGACGGATAATCCGACACGACCGGTGGCTTTACGTGCTTTCCGAGGCACGTGGATGTCTAATACCGTCAACTTCCTAACTCCGAGCTCGTATTACGATTTCTTAACAGAAAAACCCAATAACTTTTTGTTGGCCCGACCCGGGATTCAATCCCGAGACCTCATGCACAGCAATCGCATTCACTACCACTGCGCCATGGAATAGCACGCAATAGCAGATCGCCTTGCAGTAAGTTTATAGGTAAATTGTGTATGCCTACAGAATCGTTGTTGTGCTGCCAGCTGATACTGGCTCTTGAAAGAGCCTGGAATTTAATTATCTGCAGTAACACAATAAAGTTGTGGCTAAGATTCAGTGATATGCAATAGCTACAAAACAATATTCGAATATTCGAAATTTGTACGACTGATACGAATGTTGACATACACATATACATATATTATATATCTTTATATTAATTGAATTCAAATTATAAAAACTTGATTCGCTGGTTAGGGGTAGGTTGGGGGACAATCCGGCGGATCGTCTCTCGTGGGCTGAAGGCTGATTTGATCAGCGATTCCGCGGTTTGATGGTCCGGTTCTAGATTTTTGTTTCATAATGAAAATGACTGGCCAGAATAGCCCAATAAAAACGTGAAACTGGATCTACCAGAAGTTATTTGTAACCTATTAGATAGTTATAATAATAGTATTTCTAGTACTAACCTAACATGTAGTTCAATAATACAACAATTAATTCATAAATATTCAAGTTTTCATTATTTTAGACCGCGGTTCGTTCTAAAAAGCATCATTTTACTAAAATATTATTTCTCATGCAACATAAAATATTATTACATGCAGGCCCACAATTGCTTTTAGCAAATATTTGCAAATATTTTTAATAACTCTATTGGCCTTTTTCCAGAAATGGGCAGAAATCTTCCCAAATTGACTATGAATAAATACCTTAAGTGTTTTAGATTCAAAGCTCAAAATGTACAGCCCATTATGGGACAATTACCTAACACTAGAAGTACTTTAGAGTTTCCCTTTTTGAATAGTGTCGACTATGCTGGGCCTATATTGATATCTGACCGGAAAGGTCGGGGATCCAGATAGATTAAATTCTACCTGTGCATTTTTGTATGCATGGCTACCAAAGCTGTGCATCTCGAGCTTGTTACGGACCTATCAAAAGAGGCCTACAAGGCAGCTTTAAATCGTTTTGTCGCACGTCGTGGCAAGCTACGTACTATCTTGTCTGATAATTGCACTAACTTTGTCGGAGCATGTATGACTTGTATAACTTTTTGGAGGATTCTGATGTTGCACATGAGATAGTGCAAGAAGGAATAGAATTTACGTTTGCACCGGCTTATTCGCCACATTTTAACGGCCTCGCTAAGGCCGCGGTTCGCCCTATAAAGCATCATTTAAAAAGACTTAAGCTTACTCATTTTACTTATGAGGAAATGGCTACATGCCTATCTCAAATAGAGGCAATTTGGAATTCAAGGCCCTTTACTCCTATTTCTACTAATCCTCTTGATTCCTCAGCCCTCACTCCTTCACACTTCCTGATTGGACGCTCACTAATGTCTATTCCAAATCTGCAGCTCACTGATGCCAGCATCAACCGTTCGGAGAGTTACCAAAGGTTTGAATACATCAAGCAACACTTTTGGAAACGGTTTAATGCATTACACATACGAAATGCGAATACATTTCTAACCTGCAGCAGAAAACGAGATGGCCTACGTCTAAAAACGATAACATAACGACGGGAGCTCTCGTTCTCGTAAAGGACAAGGCGCTTCCCCCGCTCTTCTAGTGGCTGGAACGCGTTCGACGGCGTCACAAGAGTTGCGGAGCTAATGACGAAGAGAGGAATGATTCGCTGCGGCTTTAATAACATCTGTCGCTTCCTCTTTGAAGTATAGATACCTACTTTAACCCGGAGAGCATGTCTACGCATTTTAGACACGACAGGTGCGGGAGTCAGTGGTAGTTGAGGCGGCATGCGCGGGCGGAGGGCCCGCGGAGATCGAGAGGCGCGCGGGCGGTTCGACGAGCTCGGCAGCGCGGCCGCGGGTGCCGACACTACTCATCTTACCACAACGCCGATACCGCGTTAAGTTTAAATATTTTATATTGTACCTTTTAAACTCGTTATTACACCAAATTGTTAAGTCTAAATAGTTTTATTAAATACCTTGCTTCCTGAGCTACGAGCATAAACAGCAGCATAACAATCAATTGATAGGCTGCGGTGAATCGATCAGTCGTCAAAGCTCTCATGTATGGCGACGGCGACGGTGGATAATGACCTCTTATGACCATGATGTTTTTGATTTGCTTGAAGATGCGATATTTATATCGATAGTTATAACTCACACATCGCTAGTTCAACCATCTTTAATTTATATAAACTAGTAGGAGCATTATATACTACTTCAGTGCAACAATGGCCGTTTATTGTTAGCTTACTTCTGACATTCAATCCATTCTTCAACTACTTTCTGCGTAAGGTGAAGTTTATCATCCCACTCCTGAATGCGTAGCTCGAAAGCCGCCTTGAACGGACTGAAACCCAACTGCTGTGTCCCGAGTAAATGCTCATCGAGCAATTGTAGCGTTTCATCAGCTATCTTCATTATATGCGTGCCTGAAAGAAACGGGATAAGTCACCACCAACACGATTAGAACAGCTGTAGCTAACTGGCCCACTATGTAAAAATATTTCCAAAGAATTATTCTAGCTGTTCAGGTCTTTGTGTTAATATTATTTAATAACGAATATTATTCAATTGTAAGTGCGTTTGTAAGAAAGAATTCTATACATAGTGGCTCTCTAATATATGTACGTAACAATCTAAAATGTAAAGAACGTAAAGATATAGTAAATCTTGCTATCGAGTGCACTGTTGAACTATCCTGTGTGGAATTAGAGCAACATGTCATAGTTTGTGTATACCGACCACCGCAAAGTGATTTTAGTGTATTTGAAACCGTAATAGAGGATATTTTAAAACGCTTGAGTTCTAGTAGTGTGTGGTGATTTTAATGTTAATTTACTTGAGCAGTCAGCTGTCTCTTTAAGACTTATTAGTTTATTTAGATCATTTAATTTACAGCATTTATTTTCTGAACCCACTAGGATCACTTCACATTCTGCTACCTGCTTAGATAATGTATTTTGCGACTGCCAATTTCTAAATAGGGCCATATTGAGTGAACTTACATCTGACCACTGTGGGCAAAAGGTAGTATTTCCTGTGAGTACAATTCATATAGAGAATAAGGTCACATGTAGACCGATGACATCTAATCGCTTAAAGGAATTTAATGATAACATAAGTCTCAAAGTTGTCAATATGGACCTTTCTCTGGATAGTCCAGACGAACTATATGAGTCTTTACTTAACATAATTACTTTAGAATATAATAATATTTTTAAATGTAAGACTTTTAGTCAGAATAATAGGATTAAGTTTTGTGACTGGGCAACATCTGGGATATATAGAAGTAGAGCAAAGTTATATGAATTATATGGTATGAAATACAATTTTGATCCAAATTTTATTCAATATGTTAAAAATTATTCAAAATTATTTATAAAGACTTGTGCCACTGCCAAGTCCCTTTACCTAAAAACTAAAATTCAAAAATCTAATAATAAAATTAAAACTACATGGAACATTATTAACAATGAAACAGGTCGCAGCAAGATGCGTGATAATAAATTTGAACTGAATATAAATAATAGCGTAATTTCAAATAATTTGGAAGTAGCCGATACATTCAATAACTACTTCGCAAAAATACCTTTAGACATAACTAGTACCGTTAGGTCTTGCCCAGCTCGAGCAGAATACTTGGTTAGGGGCAACGTGGAAGAGTGCAAGATACTATTTAGTTTTGAGCGTGTACATCCGTATGATATAATAAAAGTATTTAAGTCGCTTAATTCAAAAAAATCAGCTGACTTCTGGGGTATTTCGGTAAAATTAGTTGAAAGTATTATTGTTAATATAGCGCCACACCTAGCCGCAATATTCAACAGATGCATTGATGTGGGCATTTTTCCAAACTTAATAAAATGTAGTAAAATAATAACTTTATTTAAAAATGGTTGCAAAAGTGACCCCAGTAATTTTAGGCCGATTTCAATATTACCTGCTATTAGTAAAATATTTGAGAAGATTATATTACAGCAATTAGAGAGCCACTTCAGTGTAAACAATTTATTTCACGCAGATCAATATGGGTTTAGGAAGGGTTCTACGATAGATGCGGGTGTTACGCTTTTAAAACATATTCAGTGCCTGGGAGAATTCGCAAGATGTCATTGGCGTATTCTGTGATCTCTCTAAAGCCTTTGACTGCGTTGACCATCAAACGCTGTTGCGAAAACTCAGGCATTATGGCATCCGAGATACTGCACTTGACTTAGTTGATTCCTACCTAAGCGATAGACTACAACACGTTGATATCAACGGAAGTAGATCTTCTGGATTACCAGTCACAATGGGCGTGCCACAGGGCTCGATTTTGGGACCCTTTCTGTTTTTAGTGTACGTAAATGATTTGCCGTTCTTTGTTCAGGATTTGTGTGACATTGTTTTATTCGCGGATGACACATCCCTTATTTTTAAAGTAGACCGAAAAGCACCAAATTTACGTGCTGTTAATGATTCACTCGCGGAAGTCCTGGACTGGTTTACGACGAATAATTTACTACTCAACTCTACAAAAACTAAATGAATCAAGTTTACATTGCCAAACGTAAAGAGTCCTAACGTGAATATAATTTTAAATGATGAAATTATTACTTTTGTTCAATCTACAGTCTTTTTAGGATTAACTTTAGATCACAAAGTTCAGTGGGGCGCTCAAATATCGTGTCTTGCAGGGAAACTTAGCTCAGCCGCATACGCAATTCGGAAAGTAAGACAGCTTACTGATATAGATACTGCAAGACTAGTATATTTCAGTTACTTTCATAGTGTCATGTCCTACGGTATATTATTGTGGGGCAAGGCAGCTGATATTGAGACAATTTTTATTCTTCAAAAGCGTGCAGTACGTAGCATTTATAATTTAGGACCACGAGTTTCCCTGAAAGATCGATTTAAAGAAATAGGCATACTTACTGTTGCGTCGCAATATATATTTGCTAACATTATGTTTATTAAACATAACATTTACTTATATAATAAGAATAGTGATATTCATAACGTAAACACTAGAAATAAGCATAAGTTAGTAGGCCCATATCATCGTTTACATAAAGTTCACAATACATTTGCGGGACTCGGTATACGTTTTCTTAATAAATTACCTATTAACATAATTAATTTACCATTGTTGAAATTTAAAAACGCTGTTAAAAAACAACTTATTCCGAAGGGTTATTATTCAGTCAACGACTACTTAAATGACAAAACTCATGGAGCTAGTTGCTTGTTGCATACAGGATTCAAAGATCTGTATTACTTATAAGTCAATTTAAGCCTTTGCATAGTCACAAAGTGTAAGTGTATGCGCCATCATGCCATCCTACTGTCTATTTTAGATTTATATTAAATAATATATCTTAGCTCAAATTATTTCCTCCCTATAATATTATTAAGTTATTATTGTTATTATCTTTAGCTTTTATAGTCAGTAGTATATGGCATAATGGCTGTAACACCTTGTTAATCTGAGTTGTAAAATACTGAAATTATATTTAACTGACGATTTAAAAGAGTGGCCGTGAGTTTCTTGCAGGTTTCTTCTCATAGGCTCTACCCTTTGCCTGAACCTAGCAACTAACCTAAATGTAGCTTCAGTAACTTAGTAAACTCACTAACCTATATACTTTGACGTTCATAAGCGTTACTTTGTGACCCAAATGAATAAATGATTTTTGACTTTGACTTTGACATATTTTGCAATATCTCTAAAACACCTCAATGTATAAATTATTTTTATCATGTATGTCATCTAAAAGCGGTTAAGTTAACGTCCATAACTACGAAAATGGAAAAATGAAACTTAAAGTTGTGTGTCTAAGCTTTTAACGTCAAGAAACTCAAGCTCACGGTAATTTCAGTATTTTAGAACACCATATATTAAAATCAGAATACAGATTTTAAAAAAAGCTATGAAATGGAACAATTTAGGTTCTGTATTTATATTAAATAGTAAAAACTTATGATAGACAGTACAAGTACGGTATAAGGACGCATACACGTACACTTTTAACGTGAAAATAAAACGAACGCGAAATATTGTGATGATACGTTACCAGTATTCTTGTAAGGCGACATCTCCAGCGTTTTGGTGGCCCATTCAGACTGCATCTTATCCAGAGACTGTTCGATGACGTATTCTTTAGTTGCCAGTTCACCAATATCCGCGATTAGCGCACCGTGAGCTGCTATGCCTTGCTTCATGCACATTTGGAACGTTTGTTTATCGTTCATAGTTACCGTTATACCTGAAATAATCAACTGACAACTAGATGACCATCAAAATTAGCCGTTGGAGATGGCCACTGCATTACCAGTTGACATGAGCAATCGGGATGGTAGGGATTTAGCAGTAAGTCCAAACGGTACTTTACCAACATTTAATCACTTTTGTAATTAAACTAGCTCCACACTAGAACCTGTTTTTTATAACAACTGTAAAAAGAGCGAGTTCATGGTTTTCACCGCGAACAATAATTATTCACGGGAAGTGCCTTTCAAACTCAACGCAATAGGCTTATCTAGAGTCGAGCACTACAGATATCTAGGTCACACTGTACTGCAGATCTGAAGGTGACCAAGACATTGAGCATGAGCGTAGGGCGTTAGCGGTCAGAAGCAATATGATCGCCCGTACATTTGCTCGAGCTTCAGAGCAAGTAAAGATAACTCTTTTTAAAGCTTTTTACCAATCTTTTTACACCGGCAGTCTATGGGTGAAATATACGCGGAAGGCCTACAACGCTCTGCGTGTCCAATACAACAATGCCTTTAGGATGCTTTTGAGGCTGCCGTGGCGCCGCAGCGCATCTGGTATGTTTGCCGAGGCGCGGACTAACGACTTCTATGCCATTATGCACAGAAAAGTAGCGTCTCTTATGAATAGAGTGTGCGACGGCTTATTCCCACCCGCTCCGCTATTATATTCCCCAGCGCCCCAAAACTAAAATTAAATATTATTATTATTTTTGAAATCGTTCCCAAGGGCTCCAAAAGCTTATGTTAATTTATTTATTTAAAACCTCTGATCTCCATACATTTATTCCCAAGAGCTCCAAATTATATTACATCATTAAATAAAGGCCTACTTACTAGTGTGTTCCCGACAGCTCGTGGTAACGATTTTTATATTGAGGTATTGACTTTTTCTTGGAGCATCTGGGAATAAAATCTCAAAGTACCTAGATAATGTTTTGGAACTGTAGGGAACGAAATTGGTAAATGTGGCTTTATTAATTATTTGAATATAAAAATCCTTGGAGCTCCTGGTAATGAATGTATGGAAATGTGAAGTTTGGAGAACAATAGATTTGGAGCGCACGGGAATAAGCCTGTGCGACAGCTACCATTGGACGTCTGTGCCAGTTGGGTGAGACTTAGCTATTATTATTATTATTGCTTAATTTATTAATTTCAAACTATGACAATGAAATTGGTTTTGATGTTTTATTTATATATTTTTTATTTTATCTGATGTTATGGCGTCTTTTTACTTATCTTGATTTAATTTGACGGCCTCGATGGCGTAGTTGTTAGTGAAACCGACTGCCACACCTGAGGTCACGGGTTCGCTTCCCGCACAAGTCAAACATTTGTGTGCATGAACATGGATGTTTGTCTTGGTCTGGGTGTTTCTATGTATAATATGTACATATGTATTTACAAAAAAAAAAGGTATATATGTATGTTTATCCATAGTCTAGTACCCATATTACAAGCTCTGCTTAGTTTGGGCTAGATGGTGTTGTGTGTATGTGATAGAATATTATTATATTATTATATTATATTATTATATATTATAATTTATTGAATGAAATAATATTTATTATAGACTATATACTTATTGTGACTTGAAATTTTATTTTTTATGTTATGATTTTTATATGCTGTCTATAATAATAATATTCCATCACATACACACAACACCATCTAGCCCAAACTTAGCAAAGCTTGTACTATGGGTACTAGACAATGGATAAACATACATATTATACATAGAAACACCCAGACCAAGACAAACATCCATGTTCATGCACACAAATGTTTGACTTGTGCGGGAATCGAACCCGCGAACTCAGGCGTGGCAGTCGGTTACACTAACCACTCCACCATCGAGGCCGACTAGACTATGAAACCAGTTTTCTGAAATAAATAAATAATTATTATTATTTTATGGATAACCTCGTTTCTGAGATCACCCCTTAAAGAAAATCGTGTTACTACATGCGCAACTTTTAATTTGTAAAAGATCTACGTGAGTACGCACGTTTTGGCAGTCCTAAAGCCGCCCAAGAACTAGAGTTACCGATCTAGCTCGCAGAATATAAAGGCTCAAATGGCAGTGGGCTGGCCATATTTGTTTAAGGGCCGGTGGCAGTTGCAGCACACGATTTTAAAGTGGAAACCGCGAATCGGAAAATGTAAGGTTAGGTGTAACCCCAGCCAGGTAGACTGATGACCTAAAAAACGTGGCTAGGATGGACTGGACGTGGAAGGTAAAAGATCAGATGTTGTGGCGTAAAATAGGAGAGGCTTATGGCCAGCATTAGACTGCAATAGACTGATTGACAAAACTTCCTAAATAAATATACAGTAAATTGTCAAAATGGATGCTATCGAAATCTCTTACCAGCTTTCTCCATGAATTCGTTCCAGTGCCTGTCCTTCATGCCAGGATTCCTCACAGCTTGTATTATTGGAATTAATGGCCGGAAATTATCGATCTCTAACTAATAACAAACAAAAGACAATATAATACATTTCTATGTCCAATAAAACAATATTCCATTCGTACCGTGAATATAAAAATTATTTATCAGATTTCTTGAACTTTATTATATAAAGCACAGTAATATTACCATACTAATCCCTTTACTGGGGTCCAAACTCAATACCTTTTCATTGTGTCTGGTGCCGGTCTATTGGTGTTTTAAAATAATAGGGGTTAAAGTATGAAGTTGCCGTTGTATAATAATAGATACTTTGAATTGACATAAAACCTTAATGGTGTGAGATTTTCGAGTGAAAATTTTTCACATGATACCTATAAGACCCTTCGTATTCTATTTTAATGTAAACATTTGATTTTCGACATTCAATTGTTTTTTTTTATTCAGCTTAAACGGTAGAGATAGATACTTCGAAAATCCGAGTCATTTTTGAATACGAGTTCTGACGCGAAACTAACGCGGCAGAAACGGCTCGCAACATCAACGCTGGGTTTGGAGAGGAGACTGCTAATGAACGCACCGTGAGTTTTTGGTTTAAACGCTTTCGTAATGGAAACGAAGAATGAGAATGAGACGATCACCTAACTGCGAACAAGTACGTAAATTTAACTCGTACTTTAATTCTTACTGGTTTATTGCATTTATTAAAAAGTGGTGTTGCTATCAAGAAGTGAAAAGAACCACCAATGATCTTGAAGGGTGGCATGCTAGAATAAATAAATATTTGGGACGTAAAAATCCGTCTCTGGCACAAGTGTTAGAACTTTTGGTTAAAGAAACAAAGATTAATTTCTATAGAAAGAAGATGAAATCCAAAAACTATGAGACAATTGACTTGGAAATTAACTCCGCGATTGAGGACATGAATGCGAATATTATAACTGTTGAGCATTGTCTAGAGATTATCGCTCCTTATAGTTTTTAGGATTTTTTTTTTTCAATTTTTTGTTCTTTTCACTGAAAATGTTGTTGTATACATTTACATAAAAAAATAATAAACAATTTAATATCTATGAATATTGACTTTTTGTTTCCTCTATCATAATTGGTTAGGAAATAAGATTTTTAGGTCTGCTTTCCTAACTAGTTAAGGAATAAGAATATATTATCCATTTTCCTAACTGCTTTTCTTAACCAGTTAGGAAAATGGATAAAATATTCTTATTCCTTAACCAGTTAAGAAAAAGTGAATAAAAATTCTTGTTTCGTAGATAGTTAAGAAACATAGTTAAGAATATGGACTAATCCGAACGAACCACGTGGAAGACCTCCCACACAGGTGAATAACGCTGAATTGAAGGAGATGGTGGAAGTCGATCCGAGTCAAACTACCCAGGAATTAGCGGCATGATTTAACGTTACCCTACCTACAATATTGACTCATTTGTATCAAATCAATAAGATAAAAAGATATGAAAAATAGGTGCCTCATGATTTGACTGATCTGCAGAAAGAAATGCGTGTTGAAACTTGTGTTGCCTTGTTGAATCGGTACAGAAATGAAGGAATATTGGATAGAATTGTGACATGTGACAAAAAGTGGATTCTTTACGACAACCGTAAACGAAAAATGCAATGGCTGACCCCAGGTCAAACGCCGCAACAGTGCCCTAAAGCAAAGCTTATCAATAAAAAGGTAATGGTAACTGTTTGGTGGTCTCTTCATGGTGTTATTCACTATAGCTTTCTCAGGTCTGGTCAAGCATTCACAGCAGATGTTTACTGTGCCGAACTTCGAGCAATGATGGCGAAACTGGCAGTGAAACAGCCCCGACTCATGAATCAATCTTCACCATTATTGCTCCATGATAACGCAAGACCTCACATTGCACGAGATACCATTATAACTCTACAGGAGCTGCAGTTAGAAACCATACGTCATCCTCCGTACTAGCCAGACCTTGCTTCAACGGATTACCATTTTTTTCGTAATTTGGACAATTTTCTACGTAATAAAAAAAATTCTTTCCAGGAGGCAGTACAAAATGCTTTCACACAGGTTGTCGAATCTAGATCCCCGGAATTCTATCGTAAAGGCATAAATGAACTTCCGTTTAGATGCCAGTAATTTATAGATAATGAGAGTAAATATTTCGATTAATTAAATAAATATCGTACATCTTAGAAAAAAACGAGTTTCAATTTTTCATTACAAATCGGCAATTTCATACTTTAACCCGTAATAATAACATTCTCCACGCCAAATTTCGATCAGGACGGCAAATCAGAATAGATATGAGACATTTGCACATCAGAAATTATAGTGCACAAATGCACTCTTTCCCTCTCATAATGCGATAGGACGACAATCTAACTTTTTTTTTTTTTTTTGCTCGTCAAAATGACCACACGCCACCTGATGGTAAGCAGTCGTGTGGTCTAAGAGCAGTGGCCTCCACATCGCCCCCACAATAGCCGAGGCGATGTTGAGGTCTTTACTTTGACGGCCTGAGAAGATGCTTTTTCACGCCCCGCTTAAGGAACCCAGGATTGAAGGAAGAAGGAAACACGTGCCTTGGCAGAGAATTCCATGCCTTGGTCGTTCGGCAGAGATATGAGGACCCAAACTTTTTGGTACGCGCTCTAATCGACTCTACCGTGTAAGGATGGCATCTGAGCCCAGCACGCGTTGTTCTGGATAGGAAAGGGGAGGGCGGGATAAGGTGGAATAACTCTTCAGAGCACTCCCCGTGGTATATTCTGTAGAAACATGCCAATGAGGCAATGTCCCTGCGGAGTTGCAGAGGTTCCAGTGAACTCGTGACCTCTGGATCTCCGATGATACGGACAGCCCGCCGCTGTAACCGGTTGAGAGCGTCCAGCAAGTACTGCGCGGAGCCATCCCAAAGATGAGAACAGTACTCCACGCAAGGGCGCACTTGTGTCTTATACAATAGGCACAGTTGCCCCGGCGCGAAGAACCGCCTCACCCTGTTCAGAACTCCGAGTTTTCGCGAAGCTTGCTTAATGACGCTCTCGATATAGGTTTTCTGATTAAGGGAGCGGCAAAGATCCATACCTAAGATGGAGAGGCTGTCACGAATCACCAGTGGAGTGTTCTTCAGAGAAGGGAGGGGAAGGAACGGAGACTTTTTTGTTGAGAACGCGCATGCCTGGGTCTTCTTGGCGTTGAACTCGACCAAGTTCTTGGCACCCCATTCATAGATGCGGTCCAAGGTCTGGTCAAGTTCAACGACAAGATTCTGCCTTTTCCCCTCAACCTCAGCCTGTTTGGCCCCAGGATGTCCGAGATATCGCCCATGCACGGTACTGTCGTCCGCATAACAATGTATGTTGCCGAGATTCAACATATCATTGATATGCAGAAGAAAGAGCGTAGGGGATAATACAGAACCCTGAGGCACTGCTGCTTTCCAAAGGTTGTTATTGAGAATTGCCTGACAGAGAACCGAATAGTTTTTGTTGTTCGTTCCGGTATTTGAACTAGAGACCTTATGATCTGCAGCCGTACAATAGCCAATCCAACAACAACCCAACGAGCCAGTCACCATATTAATATAATCTCTTTATTACTACACTTAAATGACAACCAAATAAAGAATTAAACATGAATAGAACAAAAATTAACAAGAGAAGAGAACATAGACTGGCGTTGCAGAAAGTGAAAGCAGTATTGGAGCCGTATTATTTCAAGAGCTTAAATGAAGAAAAAATATAAGGGTAAACAATCATCACTGCACACACTCTTGACGTCTTTTATTCCATTCACCAAGGTCATTCCTTACAGATCATATTTTAAACTTACTTTTACTTTGTTTGCGACATCCTGCACTTTGGGCAAGTCTGCGAATGTGCGCACGCACTTGACTATTGTCTTGTAATACTCGTTCATTAAAGGCTCGATAGTGTCAGCGTCTACATACATCAAGGGATTGTCGATCCAAATCTCGCGGGCCTTTAGGAAATCTGGAAGATTAACCCATAAGATCGTAAGACATTCCATCAAAATAAAACATCAAAATAATACCTGATTATGACTATTAGACCTATAATGAGGATAGGAATAATACAGAAAAAAATCGAATTAGCTGATAAGCTGAGATAATAATAAATTAATGTATATTATACTTATACATTACTCCTGACATGAGTAATTTACATGTGTAAGTGGTGTATAGTATAATATACAAAATTCACTTTTGACATAGCTAGATCAAATAAAACAACGACAATATGTGCTTCAAAGTATAATAAAATAATGACGTCAATGCTTATGATAGGATACAAAACAGTTTCTTCTAACCACATAAGTAGGGTATAATTGGAGGTTCATCACTTGCTCTCGCCCGCGCTCGAGCTGCGCGATGCAAAGCGCCCCAATTATACCCAACTAATGCAGGTTGTCAAGTGCATATTACTATCGCCACGTAATATACCTATTCAAACACTAATTGACAGAGATTAATTTTAATAATTAACAAAACGAGTCGTTCTTTTCCTGCACACTGTACAACTTCATGTTTTGCGGCACAGATTTGCTCAGGCTTTCGTTTTCGCTGGCTAGTAAGCTTGGCAATTTTCTCCTGAAGCAGCTGTATTTGTTGATCCTGCAGCCGCATAATCTTAAAAAGATCAGCTATTCTTGGTTCTTTCTTTTATTTTAGAATGTTTATCGGTTGTTCAAGGTCTAATAAAACATCCTTTTTATTCTGTTCATACTGTTTGTTTTGTCTACTTCATTCATTTTAAAAACCAATTAGATTTAGAATGATAATTAAAGCAATTATATTGAAATTAAACTACTATATACGGATTTTACCGCGTTGTTTATTTGACACTGTTACAAATTTTTTTGAAAAACTGTTACACTACTATAATCACTATTAAACTTTACAAATTTTTAAGCTAATTAAATTATTGAAACTATTAAAACTATTTATACTATTACTATACTATTATACTATTTAGATTTATTTTTACACTTTCCCCGACGTTTCGGTTGCTTTTCAGCAGCCATGGTCACGGGGAGACTAAGATGGTAGTTGTCTCAATGTTCCAGTGTAGTTATTTCAAAGTACCCGAACATAATTTAATCATGGGTGTTTCTATTTACGCAGAATGAGCTCAAAGTATCATGAAGTCTAGCTGTGGTTTGCTTCTTCTTGGGTTTGACTATTTGAATTACTGGATCCCAAGCTGGTGGTACACTCCAACCATCTTCTCTATTGAAATTAGGATGTTTCTTGATTTCAATAGCCTCGCGAAGCATCCTTGGTAGGAATCGGTGTTCTTTAGCGAGCATCTGTGGTTTGTCAAATCTCAGGTAGTGGTTGGTCCCCTGTTGCACATGTTCACACACAGCAGACTTCAACGAGCGTTGGTGTTTTACATCAGCTATGTGTTCTTTTATGCGGGTGCCTATGCTTCTCTTGGTTTGACCAATGTATGAGAGTCCGCAGTCACAATCTATTTTATAGACCCCTGCATCTTGTAAAGGTAGTTGGCACTTGACAGATGGTAAAAATTGACTTATCTTCGTTGGTGGCTTGAAGTATGTATTGATTGAAGCTCGCTTCAAGATGTAGCCAATCTTGTCAGTGACACCCTTCACATAAGGTAGTATAGCAGGCTGGCGCTCGACTGTGGCTGGCAGCCACAGTCGAGCGCCAGCCTGCTATACTACATACTTCAAGCCACCAACGAAGATATGGATAATATTTTTTTATTTTATTTTTGTGTATAGTATACTATACAAATCAACCTCAAGGGCACATTATTAATATATAGTCAAGCCGTTTATTTGGAATCTAAATAGATTCCAAATAAACGGCTTGACTAAATGCAAGTGGCAGCTACAGTCAATGGGAACAACGGTATGAGAATGGCCTTCGATACAGACATCCAATTGCTAGAAAAAAATTACAATGTATGATACCACGTCCGAATGTTAATAAATTAACTGTCACTAATTTATTTATTTTCAGACTCATAATCGATAGAAAAAATAATATACCTGAAGCGGTCACCCACAGATTCCTGTAGGGTTCGAACTCTTTACAAAGTTTGTTCAGCTCAACGAATGGAAGGACCGGCTGCCCAAACAGCTTCTGCCGCTGGTTAAGGATTCGCCCCCATTCCTGAGCATCTTTCATGCCTTTCCACGCTTTCCTAATATCATTCGCTACTTCATGGACCTAATTAACATTACATGTTGTATTAGCTAAATATTAAATAGCGAGGTTAAGAAAAATATCAATAAAATAATTAAAAAAAAACTAAAATTAATTGAAATTGATAGCAGTAAATAATGTTTATATTAATGCAAATTGCTAGTTATCTTTTAAATAATAAATAAATATAAGTTTTTAAAATCTGGGTCGGCATTTGTAATGATTTAAAAGATGTAGTTTGCAGTACACGAAGAATAGTTCACAAATATTCTTTCCGACTCTAGATGAGTGCGTATATGTTATTTCAATTTTCTTGACATCCTCGCGATATAGAGATTACTTAATAAGTCTACTCTCTCTATAAATCGGCGTAGCCGAGTTCTAGAGAGAGTAGACTTTTAAATGAAATAAAGGAAAAGAAGAAGAAAATTAAACAACAACAAAAGCAAAAAATTAACATTCAATTTTACCTTATATATGTCATTTTGCAGTGTGAGCTGCATGCACAGCGCTGTGAACAAGTCAATCTTGTCATACAGCGTCTGCTCATCCTGCAGATGCAGTTTCCAGAATTTCTCTTGTTCCTCCTCCAGAAATGCAAGTGTAGCTTCCACCTTTACAAAGTTTTCTTTAATACTATCGTGGCGAAATCAAACATACGACTCGTCTGACGGCAAGCGATGTAGACAATGATCACTTGATGTCTCTGGTATTGCACCAGAGACATCAATCAAGCGTTGCCGACAAAAAAGGAAAGGGGTGTTAAAGCTAGGATGAAATTAAAAGATGTGTGCATGTGAACCTCTGTTTGTTTGTAAGGGCCCAGGTTTGAGCTCCATAGGTTAAACATGGTAGTATGCATGAGTTGAATACTGTAGTCTTATCTTTCAAGGGTATGTCTGGGTTAAAGTAGAGCACTCAGAGTGTGCCAGAACAAAATGGAGAGGAGCATGCTAAACATTAAACTACGGGACAAAATCAAACTTACAGATATAAGAAGCAAGTGAAAGATGTCACAAGCGAAAGTGAAAGATGTCACATACACAGTGAAAAAACTTAAATGGAACTGGGTAGGCCATATGATAAGAAGCGAGAAGAAAAAATGGACAAAAGAAGCGACAGTCTGGTGCCCTCGAGATAGGAAAAGAAGGAAAGGGCGTCAAAAAATCAGATGGGAAGATGATATCAAAAAAGTAGCTGGAATAACATGGCAAAGAAACGCTGGAAACAGGAAACTTGGAAAACCCTAGGGGAGGCATATGCCAAAGGGCAAGCGGATAATAGTACCGATGTCGAAGAATAGAGCTATTATTACAAAAAAAAAATGTATATATATATATATATATATATATATATATATATATATATATATATATATATATATATATATATATATATATATAATATATATAAGTAGGGTATTATTGGGCATTCTACTTCACCTTCCGTTCCTACGGCTCACTTCGTTCGCCTCCGTCTCTCCCGGTGGAGTAAAATGCCCAATAATACTTCTGGAGTGAACGGAAGGTGGAGTAGAATGCTCAATAATATTTCTGGATACTCTATAAAATCGGCACTTATCGATTAAAGGGTTCTATTTACTATTTATTTCAATGCACCAACAAAACTGAATCATTATTAACAATCTTTTTTAAGTAGTAACAATGAAATTTGTGAAACAACCGTATTCATTACATGTAAACAAAATCTGTGTGGAGTCTAGCAAAACTGGTCTACGTCATGGAAAATTATTACCCACCTCGTTGCGATGCATCGTATGTGGACCATCAAATTGTGGAAAAACGAATTTAATAATCGGTCTTCTCATTCATGAGAACGGGTTGAGATTTCAAAATGTTTATGTTTATTCAAAAACTTTACAGCAACCAAAGTATATTTTTTTACAAAAAGTGTTGCAACGAGTACCTGGCATTTCATTTCAAAAATACCATGAAAATGAGGAAGTACTGAGTGTTCAAAATGCTAAACCAAATTCAATTATTATATTTGATGATGTTACTTGTGAAAATCAGAATAATATGCGTGATTATTTTGCAATGGGAAGACACAAAAACATCGATTGTTTTTATTTAAATCAAACATATAGTAAAATTCCTAAACATTTGGTAAGAATGCGAACCTAATCGTGCTTTTTAAACAAGACGAAATTAATTTGAGACATGTTTATGAAGAACATGTCAACACTGACATGACGTGGTCTGAATTTCGTGAAATGTGTTCAAAAATATGGCGCAAACCTTTCAGTTACGTTGTAATTAATAAGGATTGTCCCAAAAACAAAGGATGTTACAGAGATACGTTTGACACTTTTGTTGTCTTTGATTAAGAACGCAAATCGGTATATAAGGCAGTCACCTGCTCAATATTAATAATTCAGAGCGATCACTTAATCAGTAAGGATCACTATATTAATATGGAAAAATCATTGAAAAGACAAATTGTAAATGCAGCAGAAGCTGTAAAGAAAAAGGTACGAAAAATGAAAGATGTTGAGATGGATAATAAACAAGCATTGGAATCTGTTTTCAAACCTGTAACGGAACCCCTCCGTTTGATTGCTAGTACTAGTAAGCAAGTTCCTCTTTTGAGTGCTACTGAAGATGAAGATAATGTTGGTACCAATTTGCAGACAGATAAATATGAAAGTGATGACGGTGAAAATGAATCTGTTTCTCTTAATAGCAACTCGTCTTATGAATCCGTTGTTGATACCAAAGAAGTTTGT
Organism: Catocala sponsa; assembly: GCA_963564715.1. Lineage (NCBI taxonomy): Eukaryota > Metazoa > Arthropoda > Insecta > Lepidoptera > Erebidae > Catocala > Catocala sponsa. The sequence continues at coordinate 4,501,248 of OY751346.1, read as the reverse complement.
GATACACCATCTCGGTCAGTACCCTCAGAAGCTTTGAGAGATGTTCCTTATGGCGTAAGAGTAGAGTGCGGTAAACTTATGCTAGGTTCTGCTCACATAACAATAAAAGATCAATATATCACCGTCGCTGGACGTAAATATCGAAGTACGCCTGGTTTAAAACAATTGTTGCTAAAAAAAGACATAGATTTAAGCTTAGTTACAGATAGTGATATGCAACATTATAAATCGATGTTGATTGATACAAATGTACATCGTCGAGACTACGAACCAAATAAACCTATACAAAGTAATAAGGGTCAAAAATATTTGCAAGTTATTAAACCTCTCTTCAAACTTCAAAATTCACTTAAAGATAATCAATCAAAGGGAAAAGGTCTACCATTGATAAAAAAATGGAAAAAAGATGTCGATTATGTGTACTGGGATGATCCAAATGAATTAGTAGAAAGGTTGAAATTACTAATCGCATCTCGAGATGCTGGTAACACTGGATTAGACAATGAAATAATATCTATTGTTGAAGAATTGCAAGAAAGTGGGATTATAAATAATCAAATTTCATTCTTATAAAGTTCATTTCACTTTCAACCTCTATATATACTATACAGTAGACTTTAAGCATGAATGTAGATAAATTCGGTCACTATATTCATAAAAGAATGCGTTTATCAGAATTGTTTGAGTTTAATGAAAACGCACTGTACAAAACCGCAAGCGGAGAATTTGATTTAAAATCCTCTAAACTCAAAGGTATTAGATCCCCTGTGGACGCAGATGAAGCTGTAAACAAAGATTATGTAGACCGTTTTAAAGAAAATGTAATAAAAGAATTATATAAACTGAATGCAGCCCTGCGTTCACATATCATGACAGATGTGCAAAATATTGTTCAAGCTACTATAAAAGCAAAGATATCAGATTCTTTGATTCATTTAGAAGAGAAGTTCTACACAAAATCAGAGATTGATAAATTCCTTATAAAATCTTCGCAATGACGAAACAAGAAATAGTCAACGAAATCCACAAACAGGCACGAAGAAATTTTTGTCGACGTTCAGTTATAGTAAAAGGGATAGATGATTTATGGCAAGCAGACCTGATGGATATGCAGAGTCTCAAAAAAATGAACAAAGGCTTACAACTACATTTTAGTGGTAATTGACTGCTTTTCAAAGTATGCTTGGTCAGTACCAATAAAATCAAAAAATAAGCTTGATGTTGCTAATGCATTTGAGAATATACTATTCATCAGCCATCGTAAACCAATTCATCTACAAACTGATTTAGGAACAGAATTTTATAATAAACTATCAATAAACTGATCATTTGTGATATACTATATGGTTATTTTATTTAAAATTCTCAAGCTACTCTATTCTATAGACTTGAAACTAGCTGCAGCAAAATAAAATTTAATTTTAAATTTGAGTAAGCTATACTTGTACTTAACAATTCCTATGTATGTATTGTATGGCCATAGTCCTCCGCACTGGGCCAGCATGGTGGACTATGGCCTAACCCTTCTCACACTGAGAAGAGGCCCGTGCCCAGCAGTGGGACAGTTTAATACAGGGCTGATATTATTATTATTATTATTATACTTGTACTTAACAATTTATTGCAACTTTATTTTAAAGATAAATATATTTGCGATGAAGTTAATCTTATATAAATAGAAATAAAACTACAATGATATTTGTTTATTATATACAATCATTTATTTAAAAATTTAACATAACATAACTTTCATACTTTTTACGATAGGTAAGTACTTAATTATTTACATTTAATTAAACTAGCTTTATATAATTATATATATATATATATATATATGTGTGTGTAATTCTACAATTATTTATTACCTACAGTTTCTTATTTTTATTATAGCGTATTTTATTTACAACAATTTATTATTTAATGTAATGTATGTAGTGGCAATTATACAGAATGTACATATTTATCTTGAAACTTAAGAAATTATAAAGGAAATAAATGGTATATATTTTACACAAAATATTTTTATTATAGGTAAATTCTTAATTATTTACAATAAATGGAATTTAAATAATAATATTTACACATAACTAGAGTCTTCACAAAGTTTTTTCGATATTTTGTTTACTAATCTTTCCACTTCATCCATAATGTTGTCCACCGGTTCACTCACTACGTATTGCGCACTTATCAATATATCATCACCTCCTTTATCACTTGCAGTTTCTTGTTCATTTATGTCTATCACTTGTATTTGGATGAGTCGTAAGCCTTTTTTCTTTTGATTATTGATCACGTAAGACTGACAAATATTATGCTGCTTCCGCTTTTGAGGCTTTGTCCTTGATTTTTTATTGACCGGTTCTTGTACGTTTTCTTGTTCAGGAATATGCCAGCTCGGACTCGGGGTCGGAAATCCTTGACCGTACTGAGAGAAAATGATATCAGGCGAATAATTCATTATTATCGATGATCTGAAACAAAGAATATAATAATTATAATTATTTTATTTATATCACAAGGAGAAACTCATAATCATAAAATTCACGAAATACATATACTTACGAATTATTTGTTTCAAATCGATGTGACCACCACAACAAGCGTCAGCTTAATGATTAAGAAACTAATATTATTATAATGACGAAGCAGTAGTGTAACATAAACCTGTGATACAAGTTTGAACTTGTTTCTTGTGGACAATGAGCATGCGTGCGAACACCTGATTAGTGTTATATTTCAAAACTTTTTATTATTATATTTTATATACCAGTAAACTACTGATATACAAATGCATGTTTTGACAGGTTGGAGCTTCTTTGCTTGACATGTAGGAATGAGAAGTACTATACCAAATCGAAAGCTTTATTATCGCGGGGCTCCTATTTCTGGGTATGGGGTCAAAAGAGAACCTACCGTGGACAAAGTCTTTATAATACTATCGAAGGTCTTTGGTCAAAAATATTTGAAAGAAGGCTTCGTCGACTTCGATCATACAAACATTCGATATTTGAACACTCGATGTATTCAGTGTACGATATATTAAATGTTCGATTTATTGCCCATTCGATCAATTGATATTCGACTGGCTTTGGCTTTCGATTTGGCATAGTACATCCGTAGGAATGGTAGGTATTTCACAAAAGGAATGAAAATAAAAGATGTTACATATTCATACAAATGTATTTATTTTCAAATAAAACTTATACAATAAACTTACATTTATTTTATTACATAGGTAACTATTTTTAGTAATGTTATAAAATAATAAGATTTATTTAGATTAGATTAGTACGAAATATTATATATTTATTAATCTGTATATTTACAGTAGGTACATTGAATTTATAATTGATTAACACGATATTGCTTACAATATTTTAAAATTAGATAAGTAAATTACATAAATATAGTTGCATTTCCCCAAGCTAAAGTAGATACCTTATCTGGTAATAGCAACCGTTTATCGTCATTGCTTGAAAGTGCTATTTTATTTACACTCTGTGTAAATATTTCATGCTTTATTGACCTAAAGAGTAAATTCTTTTTGCGGATGACATTACAATTATACAAAACATTTTTATAATCTATCATATGTAAATTTTTCATTACACATTTTTTTGTTCCTTTTGCTTTCTGTATTGTTTTGTCTAAAGTTTTTATACAATAAAGCTTTGAACGCAGCCCTACAAATTCTTTAATTATTTTGCCTCCCATTTCATCCTTAAAAAGCCCTGGAACTTTTTTATTAATAATTGGCAAGCCAAACTCGTTATCAGAATCGTAATTGCTAGTATCAAAATATTGAAGAAAATATTGTTTAATATCTTTGTAAAAGTCATTCGTCTTTACATTATAAACTAGACTATCAGTGTCAGTATAGCATAATTCAACATTATTGCCATAAAATGGTTTTATTGTAGAATAGTGGAAATCGTACATATGACTCTTAGATAATTCTAACACAGCGAACCCTATGTATATTGGTTTATTAAGAATAACACGCGAAGGTTTCATTTGTATTGCTACCAAATCATCTGAAAATACTGAAGCGCTATGAAAATATGGGCTAGCGATTAACTTTTCAGCACAAGCTGATTTTTTTGTTTTATTATTTGGGTCACACCATTTGTTTACTAACTTTAAATCAATTCTATGCTCATTATTCTCCAGAGATTTTCCAAAAATACTGTTGTTTAATAATTTGAAAAAATCTTGTTCAAACTTCGATTCGGCTTTTTGACGTAACTGAGTGTTAAGATCAATATATTGCTTTAAAAAATTACTTTGCTTAAATACGATAGCGCGATGGATCTTTTTCAGTATTAAACCGTGCCGTATGCATTTTTTTAAATGGACGTAATGAATAACATATTTGTATTTATCATACAAATTTGGTATTCGTTTTTTATTCTTACCACCAGGCGGCAAGCATTTTTCTGGACAAAATGGAAAGTCATTGTGTTCAGTGTGTAAACTCTCAGAGTATATTAAATCAACTTCAAGAATATAACCATATGCCGCGTTATCACTAATATCTGTCAAGTTCAAATGTAAATTATTTATTTCATTGCTTGACATAAATCTAAAATCTGAATAGGGCAAGGATTGACACATGCTATAACCATATAAATTGTTACAGTCTAAATAAACGATGAATGCATTTGGACGAGTTGGATCGTAAGAATCTAAATATTTATGATTGGCTTTGACATGTCGTTTGAAACACATACAAACACCTCCACGAATACCTTTTTGTATCATTCTAAAAATTTCTACATCGCTAATCAATTCTAATTTAACGCTTGTTTTCAAAAGCATTGCATCGAATGATAGACTTGGTGCTGTTAAGTAAAACGCTGGATCGAGATTATAGTACCGCTTACAAGTTTTTCTGAAACTTGTAAGCGGAACAAACACTTGAACAAACACGTCTGCTAGCAATAATACGTCGGTTTTAAGATATAAATCTGTGTACATACCCATATTTTTAATATTAAACACTGACCAAATGGATTGCGCGTGTTCATAGTCATCATCAGTAATTAGCTCGTTTGACAAGGAGTTATAAAAATTGGTTTTATTAGGCAAACACGTATCTTCATATCGATTCCATTGTGACATATAGTCATACGGATACACTCCTTTACGAGTAAGGAGGTCAAATTGTCTTTTCTCAGGAAAATAAGATTTTAGTAATTTAAACTCTTGTTTTTTCATAGTATTAACCAACTGTTCTAAACTAGTTCTAACTTGAATGAATCTACAAATCGAACCTGGATACTTTCCTCCCTTGAAATAGGAATGAACTTTGTGAAAGAAATATAGTTTTCTTTTGTTTTAGGGATTACTTTTAAAGATCCAGGAGCTTCGCCCAATTCTTTTATGAAAAGGTGACAATCATAACCAGATAAATTATGAAAAAATACTGGCAAAAATGTTGGTAATTTATATTGTAAGTTACAATAACTATGAGCTGCACCGCGATATTTACCCGTCAAATGACAATGGTCTCGGACCCTATCACCAAACAATAAATGCTCACAAATATGACAAGTTACCGCGTTATCAAACTCGTGCGCATTAATATCGGTGTAAATCATAGGTACTTGTTTTTTAAAAATATTGTAAATTTTCTTTGCATCTTTGTAAATATAATTTACAAAATTTGATACACAATCCAAACCACGATATGAAACGTAACGATTATAATTTTTGTCTAGCGCGCACGTAATATGATAAGCGAAAGCAACAGGCACATGTCGCTGACGCGTTACAGTGCTCGCTTTAGTTGGATCAGGGTCACAAGACTCAAACCGTTCTAGCATTGTTTCAAAGTCTGCGTATATAACAAATGGTACAATTTGCTTTCTATTAAAATTTTTAAATTTAATAAAAGAACCCTGCGGAGGTAGTTCCGTAGCGACACCTCCACAACTATGCGAATCAAGATCGTCGTATGTATTAAAAAATATTAAACAAACGTCACAAAAATGCAATTTACCGTGATGTTTTGTAATTTGATTTTTAACAAGTCGCGGTAAATCTTTGATTAGACAGTAATGTGACAAATTATCGCTTTCTAGATAAAGTAAATGAATTACCTTTTTCTTTAAATTATTTGATTTATAGAGAGGTCCTACCACAGTACTATTTTTTAGCCCATAAATATAAACACAAATTTTAGGATTATTTACTTCAAACTTGGCAATATCTGAGAAAGTCAATGGAATAGCCCACAGGAATGTTCTCTCGCAATCGGTGATGTCAAAACACAACTGACAATAGTGTGTCAAAACATACGTAGTATACATAAAAATTTTGATAGCTTTTCAGTATTCTTATGTCAACTAGACTTCTTACCGGATATAATTATCCTAACTGAGTGTCGCTTGAGTGATACAACACCCTTGGTATACCTAAATAATTATTTGTGCCACTATTCTAAAACATACATAAATCAAAACGATGGCATAGCTATTTTATATAAAAATACAATACAGCTGGTAATCGTGGAACCTATTTTCCTAGAAGCTAACTGTTTGCTTATCCACATTGGTACAGAATACACTATTTGTGCTATTTACAGATCGCCATCTTTTTATAACATTGGTAATTTCTGTGTATCATTAGAGAAGATTATGCATACATGTAAAAGTCCAAACTCTGTTATAATCGGAGATATCAATATAGACATCTCTTCTGACTCTAGTGATAGACGCGCCAGTGATTATTTAGAGACGATTGGCCATTATGGTTTTTATCCGGGCCATCAACTCCCCACTCATGACAGAACGTGTTTAGACCACGTCATGATTAAATCAAAAAGAGCTGTTAAGGTCATAATCTGCGGATCCGGAATAACCGACCATGACACGATTATTATGGGCATTGCTTCTGAATCATCTCGTTCTCCTCTAGATACAAAACACAAAACTATAATTAATTACACCGACTTATCGTATGCTATTGAAAACATAAATTGGAATTTTATTTACACACACACTGATGTCGACAAAGCGGTAACAGATTTCACAAATGTATTAAGTAACACAATACAAGATTATACTACTACCCAAACCATTCGAAACTCTAAATCTATTAAAAAACCATGGATGACTAAGGGTTTACTAAAATGTATTAAAAAGAGAGACCTTTTGCATATAGAATCAAGTAAAAATAAAAACAAAGAAAACTACACCATTCAGCAGAGCTATAAACGATATAGGAACCTATGCAATAACCTAATCCAAAATCTTAAAAATGATTATGATAGGAAAACTTTAGACGACGCTAACGGAGACTGTAAAAAAACTTGGAAGGCAGTAAAGAGTATATGTAATATTAAAAAGAATAATCCTAATAATTTAGATCTGTTACAAGCTTGTCCTGATCCTAAAGAGTCTTTAGATAAAGCCAATCACTATTTCACAGGTGTGGGCAAAAAGCTCGCAACTAATACAGTCTCACTTCTTAACAAAACTGAAGCCGAACTGGCTCCTATCACCAGCAGTCTATATGATAACACACCCCCTTGTCACTCTTTCTTTGCAAACCCAACAGATAACTATGAAGTCAATAAGATTATATCAAACTTAAAAGATTCCTCAGCCCCTGGGTGGGACGGTATTGCAAACACGATTCTTAAACTCAACAAACCTTACCTTATCCCCCCCATTGTCTTTCTGTGCAACTTAAGCATTTCTACGGGAATAGTAGCATCCGCAATGAAAATGGCAAATGTCTGTCCAATATTTAAATCAGGAGATAGATTCGAAATTTCCAACTACCGTCCCATGTCTCTTCTTACGTCATTATCTAAAATCCTGGAAAAGATTATGAATACCAGACTACTGAAATTTCTAGAAAAGAACAATATACTATCACATAATCAATATGGCTTTCGCACTAACAGGTCAACAGAAGATGCTGTCGTGGATCTGGTGGACTTTGTTGTCACCAAACTAGACGAAGGCTATAAATGTTCTGGTGTCTTCTTGGACCTGGCGAAAGCCTTCGATACCGTCTCCAGAAAGATCCTTTTAAAGAAACTCGAAAGCATAGGCATTCGTGGTACAGCTCTTGAGTGGTTCCAATCTTACCTCACCAATCGTACACAGAGGATTAAGTTAGGTGATAGCTTGAGCTCTTATGCTGGCCTTAATTACGGCGTTCCACAAGGTAGCGTCCTTGGGCCGACTCTCTTTACCATCTACATTAATAGTCTATGCTATCTACCAATTAATAAAGCAAAGGTGTTTGCCTATGCTGACGACACGGCCATAATTTTCTATGACAAGACTTGGGAGGCGGTTTATACGGCGGCGGAATTAGGTATGAACCAGGTCGCTCAATGGCTAAACTTGAATCTATTGACACTCAATGTGACCAAAACGAAAGTGGTCAACTTTAGTGTCAGTAATAGAAACTCTTGCCCCACACAACTGGCTATCAAGTTGCATACCTGCATAGATCGCGTAGGCTCTTCCTGTTACTGCTCAAGCTTCGAACAGGTGGCGGTTGTGAAGTATCTTGGGGTCATCATTGACAAACACCTTACGTGGACCAAACAAATAGATTATGTGAGTGGCCGTATCAGAAAACTTCTTCATATCTTCAAGAAAATGGGACAGTTTGCTAATGAGAAAACCCTTAGGATGCTTTATTGCACACTGTGTGAATCAATTTTAACTTACTGTATAACTGTTTGGGGTATTGCGCATAAAACACACCTAATAAAGGCAGAACGTTCACAACGAGCCATTCTTAAGGTAGCCTATAAGAAACCATTTCGCTTTCCTACAAATTTACTGTATCAAGAGACATGCACCCTCCGAGTACGGCAGTTATATATTATGTCTGTGGTATTGAAATTCCATAAAAAGGCTGATGCCACAGTACAATCCAATGCTCACTCTCGCAGAAAACCAAAATGGCATGAACCCAAATGTAGACTTGAATTTGGTAAAAAATGCTTCAACTACATGGGGCCTTTTCTTTACCGTAAACTCAATAATAAACTTAATATATTGGTAATGACTAGATTGAAATGCAAGTTCTGTATAAAGGGTTATTTTAAAGGTTTGGATTATGATGACACCGAAGGTTTATTGAAAGTTATAAACTAAAGTTCCTAATTATACTAATCTCTGACAATGACATGCACACCAACACTCACTTGCACACCAACATACAGATACATACACGCACACTAACACACACATGACACATTATCACACATCAACACACTATCACACTCCCACACACTAACACAAACACACCTACACCCACACCAATCAACTTACACACATACAGTTTTTCGTTTACTTTTATCATAATAATTTTATATTTTGTAAAACTTTGTTTTTTGTTATTTTTTCTGCTCGACGAAAGAGACTGGCCTCAACGACACAGGGAATCCTAGTGTGGAGACCAGAGTAATATGTATGATGTATGTACTTTATAGAACAATAAAATTATTATTATTAAAATTATTATTATTAAAATTATTATTATTAAAATTATTATTAATTCTATGCCTTCTATATTTAACACATCCCGGAAATCAGGGTAAGATGATACTCTTTCAGGGTGACTGTTGGCTGGGTATAAAGCAGCAACAATTGACCATAAAAAGCAATACTCATCATTATTTCGAATATTTACACAAGCTTTTTTAGATTTTATAGTAGCCGGCAACTCAATAAAGCCTGAACCGCGCAAAGGTTGATATTTGTTAATATTCACCTCTAAGTGAGAGCTACTCAAGAATGTCCAGCCACTATCACGATCCTGGAATTCTTCAACCTTTTTTGTTAGAATGCATTTAATTTGGGATATTAAGGGCTCATATTCATAGTTTTGATGAAGTGTATAATTTTTTGTACAAAATGATTTCATCTCTTGAGAGTCATTTTTAAACATAAAAAACAAAGCAAAATACTCAAAGTTAATTTTCACGCAAGTATGTTGTTTAAGGGACAAGTCTATTAATGACTTAATTTTTTCATGAATGCTAATTAAAAATGAAGTCAAGGAACAGTTCTCATATTGATTAACAATTCTATAGGAAGCAATGCGATTTCGAAATGCAGAATTTATTAATTCAACACCATCGCAGAAATTAGAAATATTTTTGTTTTTGTGATTGGTGCTGCGTAAGTGACCTATCCAGTGCTTGCGCTCAACAGATGTATTACAGACAGTACAGAAAGGCATTTTAGAGAAACGAAAATTAGATCAGAATAAAAATTATTTAAGTGTTTCAATAAAATATAAGTGTTTTAATGAAAAAGAATGATCTAATAATACTGCAAAAAGAACAAATTAAACAAAAAATAATTACATATATTTATACGAATGTCGTCACTATATTAAACAGGTCCTTACTAAGTAATTCATGCGCTCGTTGCATGAATTTTTGCAGCGCATTCCACTGCAGAAAGCCTCAGTGTAACTGTAATTTCAGTGTGACTAATGCTATAGTTTTGGCATGGGCTTTGATGTCTACATAAAATTCATCCTACATTATTATATATCTCAATAAAAATATAAGTGCATCAATGAAAAGAATGACGTACCTAATGATATAATCATAAAAAGAACAAATTAATCGTAAAATTATAGTACCTATTTAAAATTAATATTGTCACTGTAATACGTGGGCTCTGCGTCATTAAATAGTTCATGCGCTCGTTGCATGAATTTTGCAGCGCATTCCACTGCACAGAGCCTCGGTCTAATTGTAATTTAAGCGCGACCAACGCCTTTCTCCACCGATCCTCACGAGGGATGGAGACCACGTCACCCTTAGCGTAAACCTTGATGTCTACGTAAAATTCCCCTGATAAGTCCACTTTCCTTCTCACCTTCCCGTTGTCGACACAGCTCACGAGGGACGAACCGAGATCAGAGCACGAAGTAAGTGGCCGCTCCACATCCTCTTCTAAGCCGAAGAGATCTGAGCTGCGTTTCTTTTCGTTGTAATTTTTACTGTAAATATAAAAATAATAAATTACTATAGCGAAAGAGGCTGTTTACGTTGGATGCGGAAGATTTAGGCTGAGGTAGTTCAACAGTAGATTGCAATAGAATAAGTTGATTGACAGTAGATATGTTTATATATACCTAGGTAAGATATATTTTATCTAAAGTTGTTACTGTACAAAAAGAGTATCTTATAGGTGTGTTAGGTATCTGTTTCAAATACTAGTAGAGGACATATATGTATATAACACTTAAATATCCACAACACACAGCACTAAAACTAGATATACAAGCAGTATTAAAATATTACCTCGATTTCGACTCGGAAGGCTTGGAAGTGCCTCGTGAATCCGGAGCTTTGCGCTTCGTCACCTTTTTCTTTAACTTAGCTTGTGGTGCTTCATCCACTATGGAATGCGAGTATTCACTTTCGGAGGCAGACCTGCAAATAATACACAAAGATTATTATTTATTGTTACAATCACTATTCTTTTTTTCTTTTCGTGTGGTTAGTGGTCAACCTGTTATCAAGAGTTGTTCAAGCCGCACCCGTAGGCCTCTGACATGGCTTAACGACTGCTATCAATTTGACAACAACCGGGACTGACTTTTTACGTGCCCTCCGAAGCACGGAGACGCTCAGATGAAATACCACTAAGCGGTCACCCATCTATAGACTGGCCGCACCCAACGTTGCTTAACCTCGCTAATCGTTTACCGATCAGTGAGTGCAACTAGCTATGAGCGCCTCACAATCACAATTGATAATATCTCATTAGTTTACGACTAGGATTTGAACCTGCGATTGTTATTATTAAAGGAAGTTTAGACCAAATTGACTTAAAGTGAACAATACATAATATATCCACTGAACCACAAACATCCTTAATTATTTAGATAGCACTTACTTACATTTTTGTTGTATTGATGTCGGTTTTCAAGCGCGTAACGATAAGTATAAACACTTAGAAAATATTTTTTGAGAGTCAAAGAATTTAGGCAACTATCTTTCTCAGCCGGCAGGCAGAAACCAGGTCCGTAGCTGGGTTGTCTTGTCACATTAAGACAAAGGAGTGAAGTGATTTTTTGATCTAAATTGATCGGGTTTTATATACAGAAATCATCCATTCAGCAAAATTATTTTACTTTAAAAAATAAACTTTAACTTCTTTGTTTTAAAGAATTATGAGTAATTATTGTCAGTTACGTCCCTTTAAATTACATCGATGCATATCGATTCCGTCAAATTGACTTTTTGCCCTGAGAAATGAAATATAAAACCATCGTTTATGCAGCGCCGACAAAGAAATGAATACATGTGTGCTTGTTCATAAGACATCATTACCTAAGCATAATATATATTATTAATAACTAGCTTTGCCCGCGACTTCGTATGCCTTGAAGTTCAGTTCTATTTTTCTAAAATTTATAGTTATTCTACCATTCGGAGTGGACAGGAATCATACAAATCAAATATCATAAAATCAGTCCAGCCATTGTCAAGTTATAAATTGTATTACTAACACAATTTTGTTTTATATACCTATGTAGATTAAATAATATTTGAGAGATTTTACGAGACTTATTTAAAACGCGTAGAAGAAAGCCAATTATAAGTAACAATTTTTAGTATCATATAACTAACACAAGCTGGTCAAACTCGTGAATTAAATTAATATTGTAAAGTAAAGAGCGATTGCGTAAGGAATTAAAACCTACCAAAACATTTCATCAACCAAAATTTACAAAATCATTGTAAGTATTAATTTTTGTTAGATTGTTTATTACTTAAAATACTACTATTATATTATATACCTAATACTAAAGATGAGTTATTGACTACAGAACCCTAAAAATGTGTCGTAATATGTAGCAGTAATTAAATATTTTATGAATGTGTATTATAATAACATTTTATTTGCAAAATAGTTTTACATACTGGTAGTGAAGCAGACATTAGATAAGTATATAATAAGTTTGAATTCGTATGCCAACTACTCTTTATGAAAATGACTATAGAGACGTATAACAATTCACAAACGAAGTTATATTCAAAATTAGTGTCAGAATATTTTCCAGTTACCTATATAAAATAATGTATACCTACTTATTTTATGATCCTACTTTTGTTTGAATTATCTTAGTAAATTGTATAAGAGACAAATTTTAAACAAAAACTACAACATGCACGAATGTCATCTTTCTCATCGTATAAATATGTTCTCACGGAATTGACACATACATGCACACAGCTCACATACAACTTAATACGAAACTGCAAGTTACATTATGCAGTACAGCAGTTTTGTTAGTACCATTTAGCAACCTATAATCCAGTATCATTACAAAACGTAACGTGAAAGGGATAAGTATTTAATTATATTATTACTCTCTAGTGCTGATATAATGGAGGTTCCGAATCTCCGCCCAACCTTGGTTGGTTTTCAGTTAGAACCTAGAAGTAATAATTTCGGTCGACGATAGGTAATGAGTAAAGTAGTGTAGTGCAACAGTTATATTATTACTCTCTAGTGCTGATATAATGGGGGGTTCCGAATCTCCACCCAACCTTGGTTGGTTTTCAGTTAGAACCTAGAAGTAATAATTTCGGTCGACGATAGGTAGTGAGTAAAGTAGTGTAGTGCAACAGTTATATTATTACTCTCTAGTGCTGATATAATAGGGGGTTCCGAATCTCCGCCCAACCTTGGTTGGTTTTCAGTTAGAACCTAGAAGTAATAATTTCGGTCAACGATAGGTAGTGAGTGAAACGAAGGCGACTGAGGTGAGCCGTAGGAACGACAGGTGAGACAACTTCACATGAAAAACATGCTGCGCGATCCAAAAATATTATTGGGCATTCTACTCCACCTTCCGTTCACTCCAGAAGTATTATTGGGCATTTTACTCCACCGGGAGAGACGGAGGCGAACGAAGTGAGCCGTAGGAACGGAAGGTGGAGTAGAATGCCCAATAATACCCTACTTATATATATGTCGGAGGAAGCTATGAATCGGGTTGATTGTTATTTACACGTATAATTCACAATATAAATTGTCTACGTCTTAATTACTTTTAAAATTCTTAATTTAATTTAATTTGATTTATTAAATTATTCTATAGCTCATAAACATTATTAATCTAATAAAAGTTATGAATATTGTAATTCACGTAACGACCAATCAGAGCAGAGCGCGTGCTTGAGTGGGGTCGAGGCGCCATCTTTACTTTAGGAGGGCCGACAGTTGTTGAGACACATTTGAGCGATAGCGACTGATCGAGTCGGAACGTTGAGTTGTGAGTTGTGTAAAAAGAAGTAAGATCAGTGCCCTGAACCCACTGCTCGGTCTTAACTGTTATTTTTCATTCGACATTATTGTGAAGTGAAAATACTGTTTATTCTAAATACAAATAGTGTAAAACCGGCATCGTTGTTTTGTGCTCGCATATTACCCAGATAACGCCCACTAAACCCGCAACCACTACTGACGTTGCCATAGAGAACAATACATCTCCGACACATATATATATATATATATATATATATATATATTATTCAATAATCATAAAAGTAATGCATGAAATTTATAAATAATATTGAAAAGTTATATAATTTAATTTAATAAAGGCTATTTGTATATTTGTATTGCATGTGAACCTCTAGAGCAGTTTATTGGGAAGAAAGGAACACGTCGTGTACCTTCGGATTGCCCAGCCTAACTATTGCAACAGAAAATGTTTGACGATACTAAACGCCTCTAAATAAGAAAATACATTTTAGACACTGCGATCTCGACAGTCCTTGTTCTCGCTTTTTTTTCTAAACTAGAACAAAGAGGTATATTTCAATCCCTGACGTTTCTACGTCATATGGCATACGGCTATTCATGGTCCTCCAAAACTCGTTTAGTTGGCAAAGCGACGACACAGTTCGTAATATCTTCTTTTTATTATAATTTATATTCCACCTTGGCATGGCAAATGCTTCAAAATAAATCTAATTATGTCAGAAAGAACATGTCCAATTTATTAATAGGATTAGGATACATTTTATCCCAGCTCACACCCACGTGGGATTACGCAGGGGAAGTTGCTGGTAGAAGCTAATAATACAGCGTATAATACCTGTTTATTTATTTGTTGTGGCCATCCTATAGCTTCCCATAGGGTTTTGAAATCATCGGTGTCCAGCGCATAATAGAATACATCCAGTACTTCATAGTCCTGTACAAAAAGGAACAAGGATTACAAATATTAGCCACCTCTAGGCCAAGACTATAGACTTTGGACATCTTAGACTCTGACCATCTTTAAACGTTATTCAAATGCCTATGCGGATCATTTTGTTTATACTTTTGTGGTGAACAAGCATATCGCCTTATAGACGATGAGTCATTGAGAATTATCGTAGCCATGGCGCTTTCAATGCCAAAAATTATTTGCCGGGTAGGCGGCTAAATTTAAAAGTTTTTATCCTTAAAAAATACCTGTCGGAACCATGGCAAGGATAATTCCATAACTTAAGCGTCCGTGCAATAAAATTCCACTGAAACCACTCCTTAATGTATCCTCAAATCTTATTAAGGATGATTGTACAATAACTGAATGGCATACAGAGTAATTATTGCGTATATTACACAAGTAACTACGCAACAGTAAATAGCATAATATAACATTTGTATCAAACTTTGTCGCCAAGTGAATGAGTATAAGTATGGGTAAAAAATTGAGACATATAATAATAATAATAATAATATTCTACCACATACACACAACACCATCTAGCCCAAACTAAGCAGAGCTTGTACTATGGATACTAGACAATGGATAAACATACATATATTATATACTTTTTTTTTGTAAATACATACATATTATACATAGAAACACCCAGACCAAGACAAACATCCATGTTCATGCACACAAATGTTTGACTTGTGCGGGAATCGAACCCGCGACTTTAGGCGTGGCAGTCGGTTACACTAACCACTACGCCATCGAGGCTACCAATATCTCGCTATCGATTTCGATCCGCTACGCTTAAATATCCTACATCACTATACTACATTCCCCCTGATCCATATTTGATCATAATTACCTTTCTACCAGATTTGTAAAGCTTATATCTTATTTGTTTAGGAGTGCATTTTAATAAAGCATCGTATTCCGATTTTAGACCTTGTGATAAGATTAATATGATTTTGGGTATGAGATAAAATGGAGGCTTATCTTGCTATCTATCTCTCCCGTGCTATCGGTATATATGCCGTAATTACGTCACAGTATAGTATCATTTTTCCTTTTTCGTTATTTGACCATTACCATTCTACCAGATTTGAAAGGCTTATATCTTATTTATTATGGGGTGAATTTTGACTATGCTTGGTATTTAGATTTTGAATAATATACCTTTTTAGAAGAAAAAGAAAATAGAGTTTAAGATTTATTTTTTTATTATTATCCATTTAGTTCTAAGTGTCTGTAAAGCCGTTAGTTGCTGAACCCTGATAGTTTCATGTTTTAAATTAACTTAATAAAATAAAAGAAGGTGCACATGAACCTCAGAAATATAATATAGATTACATTTCTTACCGTGTGAACTTTCTTCATGATATCATCTTGCGTCTTCAAGGCAAAAGGTATTGACTCCATCCACTCTCTGATCTCGAACACGTGTTCTATATTGTTTGGCTTCTCGCCTAACTTGCGTTGAAGTTCTTTGTAAGTCAATATCACATCGTCGACCACGAGGCGAACTTCCTCTGCCCACATAACGAGCAAAGCGTTCATTATATTCGATCGCTTTTGCACTAGCATTTGCTATAAACAACAATATAAGTATATTAAGGTGAATATGTACCGAATGTGGTCAAGTTCCGTTACATTGTTTTCCTTATTTTGGAATAAATCAGCAAATGTTATTTTGGAATAAGGAGAACAATGTAACGCAACTTGTTTTGAAAACAATACTTGTTAAAACAAATACCGAATTTTAAGACGATTTAATGAATACTGTTGGCAGTATTCATTAAATCGTCTGAAAATTCGGAATTTGTTTTAACAAGTATTGTTTTCAAAACTAGTTTAATAACATTTCGCTAGATAGAAATTAGCTGCGAAGCTATCTCTCGCATTTGGTTGAAAACGTTATTATATGCTTATTAGAAATTTACAACGTAAAGAAAAACGAAGACACTTTACAATATTGAGCGTTATCCAGTGTCCCCACGCTAGGCAAACCTATTCTGTCGAGTGTCGGTGCGCCAACAAATTAAATGTTTACTTATGATAAATAAAATATAATAAACTAAGCAGTAAACTAAATGCATGTAAAAACTATACAATCGCATACAATGATTAAAAATAGGTTGACTTATTAGTTATTACTTGACAGACGAAAAGGTGGTATTAATTGTTAACACGGTGATTTAGTACTACTATTACTAGACTCATCGCAACGCAATGGGTACATACATACATACATAGATTCACGCCTGTTTTCCAGGGGGTAGGCAAAGACTACGGATGGACTTTTTTTTATTTTTTTATTTTATTTTGCTCGTCAAAATTACAACACTCCACCTGATGATAAGCAGTCGTGTGGTCTAAGAGCAGTGACCTCCACATCGCCCCCACAGTAGCCGAGGCGATGTTGAGGTCTCTACTTTGACGGCCTGAGAAGATGCTTTTTCACGCCCCGCTTAAAGAACCCAGGATTGAAGGAAGAAGGAAACACGTGCCTTGGCAGAGAATTCCATGCCTTGGTCGTTCGGCAGAGGTATGAGGACCCAAACTTTTTGGTACGCGCTCTAATCGACTCTACCGTGTAAGGATGGCATCTGAGCCCAGCACGCGTTGTTCTGGATAGGAAAGGGGAGGGCGGGATAAGGTGGAATAACTCTTCAGAGCACTCCACGTGGTATATTCTGTAGAAACATGCCAATGAGGCAATGTCCCTACGGAGTTGCAGAGGTTCCAGTGAACTCGTGACCTCTGGATCTCCGATGATACGGACAGCCCGCCGCTGTAACCGGTCGAGAGCGTCCAGCAAGTACTGCGCGGAGCCATCCCAAAGATGAGAACAGTACTCCACGTAAGGGCGCACTTGTGCCTTATACAATAGGCACAGTTGCCCAGGCGTGAAGAACCGCCTCACCCTGTTCAGAACTCCGAGTTTTCGCGAAGCTTGCTTAATGACGCTCTCGATATAGGTTTTCTGATTAAGGGAGCGGCAAAGATCCATACCTAAGATGGAGAGGCTGTCACGAATCACCAGTGGAGTGTTCTTCAGAGAAGGGAGGGGAAGGAACGGAGACTTTTTTGTTGAGAACGCGCATGCCTGGGTCTTCTTGGCGTTGAACTCGACCAAGTTCTTGGCACCCCATTCATAGATGCGGTCCAAGGTCTGGTCAAGTTCAACGACAAGATTCTGCCTTTTCCCCTCAACCTCAGCCTGTTTGGCCCCAGGATGTCCGAGATATCGCCCATGCACGGTACTGTCGTCCGCATAACAATGTATGTTGCCGAGATTCAACATATCATTGATATGCAGAAGAAAGAGCGTAGGGGATAATACAGAACCCTGAGGCACTCCTGCATTGACCTGCATAAATTTGAATACGACGCTTCTGCAGGAAACTTGCAATCCAGGTGCACAGTTGAGGGGGCAAGCCATAGGCCGGAAGCTTGGAAAGAAGAGACCGGTGCCAGACTCTGTCGAAAGCTTTGGCTATGTCAAGGCTGATAGCCAAAGACTCGCCGTGCTTGTCCATAGCCTCACCCCAGAGGTGCGCGCTTCCATTTGCTACGATCCTGACAAACTTCTCTTGCTTCATTCAGTCTCATAACATTACTCATACACGCTCGCCGGTTTAGGGTGCTCTTAACCTGGCCTTTATCCAGAACGTCTCCAATTTGATCAAGAAACGTTCGACTAGGTCTTTCTCTTGCGACTGTTCCATTCACACTAGCCTTAGTCAGTCTTTTCTCGTCCATTCTTTCTCAATGGGTAAGTACATTCAATTCTATGTTTACCCTGAATGCCTGATGGGCTTCAAGTAGACTGTACCAATTACAAAATTGTTGAAGTGGTCATCTCGCCACTATTGCTGAGGTGATTGTTGTAGCGTCGAATCCCAAATCAAAAATTTGTGGAATCCACAATTAGTTGTGACGAGTCTGGTTGTCTTTTTTGTCCGTTCTCTCTGTGTTTGTAAAGTACATGTAAACTACGCGATTCAAGAAATAATTTGGGTACTTATCTTTAAAAAGTTAAGTTAAAGATAGCTTATTTCGTAAAATGTGGGTGTACATTAAGATAGTTTGAAACATGCATGTGAAATCTTAAAATAGATGTATGCCTTAACATAGCTGGCAAATACATCGTTCATCTTTGGAATATAGGGAGCAGTAATATGTATGTAATTATTTACCTTGAGCGTATCAACGTTGATGGAAAATGGTCCAATGCTGATGTACTGAGGTAGACGCCTTATGAGTTCTTGCTTTGCATCGTAATGACTCTGAATAATTTCTCTTGTCTGCACGTAAGAATGCTCTTCCTCGCGGAATTGCCTAAACATCATAAATTTAAACTATAGCACATGTTGAAGAGTTTCGTCAGAATTATTATACATATGTCTGCATGCGGCCAAGGGCTTTAGTTAAAATTAGGTAATCCTCAATTTTTCCAAGCCTGGTTATTCTTTTTGTATATATTATTCTTACTGCAATGCGTAGCTACGATATAAATATACTGGCCAGCAATACTAATATTTTGCATATACATATATTCTAAGAATAACTTTTACAATGGCTGTTGCGTTCAAAGTTTATTTAATAGTCCGGATCTAGTTCAAACCTCCCTTTGTTTTAATGTTCGTGAACTATTCGGCACTATACATGTAAGAGGAGGGTTGCTTTCATTTATGTTCATTCTTCATAATGGTATATTCAAACAGCTTCAACTTTATAATTATAAACACTTAAATAATACACAAAATCACTATTATTCATTAGGCTTAAATATAAAAACAAAATGAATAATAATATTATTTAATACGGAGATACGTCTGGTCCGATTTTCGATAATAAACGAATGGCGCTTCTGCTGCGCATATCCTAATCCTAATCCTAATCCTAACTAATATTATAAAAGCGAAAATGAGTTTGTTTGTTTGTTACCTTTTCACGCCTAAACTACAGAACTGACCATCCTGAAATTTTGCATATACGTCGACAGGTGTACAGAAACGGATATAGCCTACATTTCATCCCGAAAAAAATTACTGTTCCCGAAGAAAACAAAACATTATGATAATAGATGGGGCCACGTCTTTTTATTTTTTTTTATTTTGCTTGCTTTCGAATAATGATTGAATTATATTATTACAATCCGAGTACAACCCAAATTGATTGTCAGATTATAAATTAACGCGAGCGAAGCCGCGGGCAAAAGCTAGTCTTTTATTAACGGCAACCGGTGAAAGATGTCGGTGGTGGGGTATGTTATTAACGAGTGACGTGTCACGATAATGTTATCTAACAGTATTCTATCTTCATACAAACGGTCGTAACGCGAGTCATAACTACGCGTCTCGAGGTCGGTATACACTCGGTACACAACCAGTAGCGAATGCACTGCAGTGACGAACGGACCGTGTGATGATTTTGTAAGCAATAAGCGTGAGATTTGTTAATATTTGATTGAAATAAGTACAAGTACTTACATAATAATTATGACAAAGTGCAATTTTAAACAAAAGTATTTTTAATTAAACTTTTTATCCGAATGCGGATTGTTGTATACTATTAAATTTAACAATAAAGCTTTTCGTACGTCTCAGTCGAGGCGCAAATATTTTTCAGTCTCAAATATATAAGGTTGTTTTTTATTAAAACTACTAATCAAACAACTTTATTTTTATTGAACACAGGAAGTGTTCAATAATTAAATAATTTCATTCAACACAAATTTCATTTTTTTACATAAAAATTATAATCCTAACTAATATTATAAAAGCGATAATGAGTTTGTTTGTTTGTTACCCTTTTACGCCTAAACCACTGAACCGATCATTCTGAAATTTTGCATATACGTTGACATGTGCACAGAAACGGACATAGGCTACCTTTTATCCCGAAAAATATTACTGTTCCCGAGGAAAACAATAATAACGTTCTTATGATAATAGATGGCGCCACGTGTCTTTCGAATCATGATTGAATTATATTATTACAAGCAGAGTACAACTCGAATTGATTGTCAAATTCTAAATTAACGCGAGCAAAGCCGCGGGCAAAAGCTAGTATCAATATAATTATAATATTGATAATACTGCAAGTTGAAGTACGCCCGAATCCCACGACGCGATTGTCTCTATCCAGAGGAGCTCGGTTTTGTTAACCTTTTTCTATTGCAATAGTTGGGGTGAACAACCCCAGGGTGCGTGGCGCCTCTCTTCACAATAACTTTATTACAATGGCTTTCCGCCAAGTAACGCCTATTTCGATCCAATATACGTTAGTTTTTCTGTAACTACAACGGTAAATCTATCCAACAATACAACCTGTATCTGTGTAATGTAAGTCCAGTCTCCAGAGGACTTCGGTTCAGTTATACTCACTCGACGTATTCTTCGATATTCAACATGTAGACCTCCTTGTATTCCTCGTACTGTCTCAAGTACGCCTTCAGCGGTATTATGGCCTTCCTATAAGCCTTTAGCAGTCTTTCCCTGTAGTCAACCACGTTTGGCTCCATTAGACCTAGAAAATCAATAATTTTACATTTGACTGCACAAATGGCACAAAGTTTCCTCGTCAGCACTGTGCATTTGCATAGTTGTGAAAAATCGTCTGTGGCCTTTGCAAAAATCACCCTTCTGACTAATTAAATATTGAAGGTATACTCGTGGATGCATATATATATGCATAGCAACGATAGCTCAGTGGGGAGACCAACAGACTGCAATGCAGAGGGTCTCGGGTTCGAACCCACGTCGCGCACCTCTGACTTTCGGAAGTTATACGACTTTTCGAAATTATGTGAGTATTGATTGACAATTATCGCCTGCTCCGTGCCTCGGAGAGCACGTTAAGCGTTATTGGGAAGATTGGGAATTAAGTTATTGGGAAGTTATTGATATATAGTCAAATATGGTTAGACTAGAAAGCCGACCCCAAGTGACTTGGGAATAATAAAGGCTAGGGAGAAAAATACTTGTGGATGCATATCCATGAGTATAACTTCACTATTTAATTCTTGACGAAGGAAAGATTGGTACGTAAGTTTTGGAAAATACCAAGATTAGTTTTAGTTAATCAAGCATTACATATTTTATCGAGGTCACACATTCAAGTTCAGATACATACATTGTCTTTCTCCTCGTTTAAAATTTTCATTCTACCTTAACTTGCGAAATGCTTATAAATAATTCTTAATATACCTACTAAATAGATCTCTAAGGACGTACCAATCGAGGTGAGGTACAACTCCTTATCGAACACGAGGCCGGACATAATCATGGGGTGTACTTGCGGTATGAAGTGGCACCGGTAGAGCACATCACGAAACAACCTCTGGATCACAATCTGTAATCATTACCAACTTATTGAGCTGTGGAATTATCTTTACCTTGTCAATTGTTAGAAGGCTAGTAACATATTTTTTTATATATATCTTCCACGCTGGGAGTATATCCTGTGTCACGAGGATCTTTACAAACATTCAAACAACGGACACAAGAACATCCAGACCCGGAACAATTATTTGTCGATCAAATAAATGTTTGTCTAGTGTGCGACTCAATAGCTTAAGAGAATTAAGTATAGCAGTTTACGTCCAAATTTTGGGGATAAAAGCCTTCAAAATGTTTAACAGCAGTAGTGATACACTACTTGGGAGACCGTTGGACTATCTCACACATTTTGAAATTGAAAGTTTGTAAGGGCAACGCCATGTAAGAAAACTAGTACTAAAAAGGTTTCTATAAAAACTAACACAATGAACAGTATCTTAATAAGTTACAAACAGCAGTGAACTCAATACTAAAACTATATCTAGTTACAAGTCCACTAGACTTACATGGAACGAAACTACCTGTTAAACGTATTATATCAGTTATTTCAAAATTTCATACTATCTAAATTGAACCTTATCTGCATTAGATTGGATTACTAGCTACCTAGAAAATCGCTATCAGTGTATAGAAATTCTTGGCACTTCTGGCAAATGTAATTCATCTACTAGATACGAATTTAAATTAATGAACAGTTCTGGAGTGCCAGAAGAGAGTATCCTTGGCCCCTTCTTGTTTTTGTTATATATAAATGACTTATCTAACATCACCGAACACAACTGTGTACTATATGCAGACGACACTACTCTAATCATAGAAGATAAAAATAAAAATGAACTGGAGCATAAGATAAACAAAGCTTTGGGCAACATAATTAAATGGTTGGATTACAATCAGCTAAAAGTCAACATAAATAAAACCAAAATGCTTCAATTCTAAACTTATAATGGAGAACCCACGAAACTTAATATAAAATACAACGACAATGTGGTTGAAGAAGTAGACGCAACATTATTTCTAGGTATCATAATAGACAAACACTGCAACTGGAAAGAACATATTCAGAATCTTTGTATAAACCTAGAAAAATTTGTTTATGCCTTGTATCGATTGAGACAAGTCTCTACATTAGAAACGGCTTTAATTGCCTACCACGGTTGTTTCGTCTAAATTAAGGTATGGTCTGATAATATGAGGCAATTCAGTTGACGTAAATAAAGCATTCATTGTGCAGAAAAAATGTATACGAGCATTATTCGGCTTACAACAGACTGAGAGTTGTAAAGATTATTTTAAGAAACATAATATTTTGCCACTACCTAGTTTGTATAACTTTGAAATTTGTAATTTTGTACGCAAACATCCACAGTAATTGTTTTGTAAACACAATGATGCCGTCACAAGACCAGGGAGACACACTCACGAACTACTCATACCCAAGCAAACAGTAAATATATTTTGTAATAATGTATACTGTATGGCGATACATATCTACGATACATATCCCGTAAAATAAGCTGCCAAGTAGCTTCAAGGAAATTGACAGATTTCATATTTTTAAGAAAAAATTATATGTATTTTCTTAGAAGACAATGATTTGTGATATGCTTTGATATAATTAAATGAATAATTTTGTAAATAAACCATATATCAATATTTGTATGCCAGATAGAATATGGTTCGACACTATGTTCTTTCTAGATCTTAATGATCTATGTATTCCCATATTCCGACGACAAAATGATTACTTACTTACTGAATATAGAGACTGACCTCAAACTGCGCCAGATCTGTAGTATAATAAGGGCCGTCGATTGACATCATGAGTTGAAAATGGAAGAGCGCAACAAGCGTGCGAAAGGGCGAATTTATGAGGTCTGTTGGATCCCATTCATAGTCGTCTTCGCACGAGTAAGTACATAGGCACGGAGTCTCGCACATGTTCACGAACATAAACATTGACTGTTCGATGCAGTAGCGGAGGGCATACTGTAAGAGATTCATTTATTATGGATTGTACTACATGGCTGTTTTACATAATACAAGTAATATTATAATAATAACGTTTATTTCAAACAAGTGAACAAAGATGAATATTAAAATAGAAACGTCGAGGTTACGTTTTGATGATTTGTATTTATAGTCTGTTTCAAATACGATGTCCCTTTAGACACTTAGCACGTAACTCTGCACATTTCATATAAATTGCTACAATAAACAATGATTACGTATGATACTACAGACTATTTAAAAATAATTAGAATCTATACAAAACATGACGTAATTGTTTCACAAACATAATCAACTAATAATTTCCATTGATATTAGTCTTAAATAATTTATATATATATTAATCGTTGTTTTCATTATTATGTTTGTTATTTATATAATTTATTATAATTGGATTATCATCATAGATTTTGTCTCTTGTGAGTGTATGGGATCATTATTGTATGTTTAGTATAGATATAAGCGATTTGGTTGTTAGTCCATTGAAATGTTACAATTTAAGGACCTAATTTTGCATTTATTAGAGGACGCAATTTTATTTTTGGGACATGTGTGGGGGATCAATAGAAGCTTAACCCCAAGTTTGTGGGGTTGCCGCCCTTGTCCCCCGGCCGCCATCTTGGAAAAAGGGGTGCAAAAACCTTTTTCGCAATATCTCGGAAACTATGCGTCCTACAAAAAATTCGTAAAGACATAATTTGTAGCAAATCGCTTTGCCTACAAATATGTTCTAACAACTTTTTGCCCCAAATTTAAAATTAAAGAAGTTATAAGCAAAAAAGTGAGAAAATTTCTATAAAAATTTTCTTTTTTGCTCCTAAACTTTTTTTATACATTTTACAAAAAAATATCTCAGACCAATCTTGTAGATGGTCTTTTGAGGAAAATTTTCTCTATAATTTTTTTAAATTTCGTTTTTTTAAAACGCTGTTACAGCGCTCCAAAGTTGACCGGATTGGTCAATGCTCATGAGAATCCGGTAAAAACGAAATGTTTAACTTAGTTTTATGACCTTTTTTGCCTTTAATCGTTCAATGACCGTACGCTTCTCTGGAATGTATTCTCCTTTAATGGATTTCATTAAATCCGTAAGTCGAAATTGGCACACTTCACTATTCTGTCTTATTTCGTCACCCCATTTTTTGGAGTACAATTGCTTGCTGCAATCCTTGTGATACCTAGCTCCAACATTGACTAAGCTAGAAATATTAGCTATACGATCAGCAATGCTCTTTGCCATGTCATCAGAACGTTTGAGAACAAGGTCCAAAATGCTTTTTTTGTACCTTCATGACGTACATTACATATCTTTTTCTGACGGCTTTGACGCAAGTCACTCTGATCCTGGAATACTTCGCCGCAAATAAAGCAATTGTTTGAGAAATTAAAATCAGTATCTAGATTTTCTGATACTGAAGATGATGAACTGCTACAGCTGAGACGACGAACAACATTATCTGTTTGACTATCACTATAATAATGATAACAGGGAATATGAACAGTTACTTCAGAAACACTTTGTAAAAATAATTCATTGTCCACATCGTTTTTGAATTTTGCTCGTTCAAGCAAAGTTTTCACTCCTCTAGCTTTCACAGTTCGAACTTTAATGTCCCCAAAAGGTTTTTTACATATAAAACAATCACTCATGATTCACGCTTTCAGCACACAAAACTCGCAGTTTAATTGATTAAACTGAAAATAATATCCACAATTTTCAATACGTCTACACGTGGCAAAATATGTAGCACAACTAAAAGAATAAAATGAGGTAGAAGAAACAGCTGAACCTTCGAGGGCTACGTATAATAATAATAGTCGTAGCAGGCAGATGTTCATTTGTCCCCAAACGGTAAC
Organism: Catocala sponsa; assembly: GCA_963564715.1. Classification (NCBI taxonomy): domain Eukaryota; kingdom Metazoa; phylum Arthropoda; class Insecta; order Lepidoptera; family Erebidae; genus Catocala; species Catocala sponsa. The sequence goes on along the minus strand of OY751346.1, from coordinate 4,474,819 downwards.
TCGGACTTTTTCTACCTGCTTAACATTCTCGAAAATGTACACTCCTCTTATAAATTACTATAAGAAACAATAATTTGGTAAGTTCTATAGTAAGGAAAACAGTTAGGAATGAATCAGTAAAGTTGTACGGATTTAACAAAAATTTTTTAAGAATGTATTTACAATAAAAAAGAAGATCATAAAATTGTCTTCTGTTTACGCGAATGTTATTCATTGAAATTAAACTACTATATACGGATTTTATCGCGTTGTTTATTTGACACTGTTACAAAATTTTTTTGAACAACTGTTACACTACTATAATCACTATTAAACTTTACAAATTTTTTAAGCTATTTAAATTATTGAACTATTAAAACTATTTATACTATTACTATACTATTATACTATTTAGATTTATTTTTACACTTTCCCCGACGTTTCGGTTGCTTTTCAGCAGCCATGGTCACGGGGAGACTAAGATGGTAGTTGTCTCAATGTTCCAGTGTAGTTATTTCAAAGTACCCGAACATAATTTAATCATGGGTGTTTCTATTTACGCAGAATGAGCTCAAAGTATCATGAAGTCTAGCTGTGGTTTGCTTCTTCTTGGGTTTGACTATTTGGATTACTGGATCCCAAGCTGGTGGTACACTCCAACCATCTTCTCTATTGAAATTAGGATGTTTCTTGATTTCAATAGCCTCGCGAAGCATCCTTGGTAGGAATCGGTGTTCTTTAGCGAGCATCTGTGGTTTGTCAAATCTCAGGTAGTGGTTGGTCCCCTGTTGCACATGTTCACACATAGCAGACTTCAACGAGCGTTGGTGTTTTACATCAGCTATGTGTTCTTTTATGCGGGTGCCTATGCTTCTCTTTGTTTGACCAATGTATGAGAGTCCGCAGTCACAATCTATTTTGTAGACCCCTGCATCTTGTAAAGGTAGTTGGCACTTGACAGATGGTAAAAATTGACTTATCTTCGTTGGCGGCTTGAAGTATGTATTGATTGAAGCTCGCTTCAAGGCGTATGTATGAGGCCATTATTTGCAACGTCGAGGACTGCCTAGTCAAGAATAACATAAGAAAGGAAGATTTGGAGGCTATACGTCAGGATATTTCATCGGTCTTGCGTCGAACTAAAGTGCCCAGACCGAATCTTCCCAAAGATGAATTCGTCGCACTGAAGAACTTGCGGTCTAGGCCAGATATTACAGTACTCCGTGCAGATAAAGGAAACGCTACGGTCATAATGGATACGTCAGATTATAAACATAAAATTGAAAATTTACTTTCGGATGAAACAACATACAAACAGGTTAAGACAGACCCTACAAACAAAATATTGAAGAAAACCAAAGACATCATACATAAATACTCCGAAAAACTAGATCTAGACGTTAAACAATTAATACCAGCTTGCGTAAAACCTCCAAAGCTGTATGGGTTACCAAAAATACACAAGGAAAACGCTCCCCTACGTCCTATTGTGAGCCAGATCGACACACCAACTTACAGACTGGCTCAGCACGTAGCGAAGATACTCTCACCACTCAGAGGCAACTCGAGAGCACATGTGAAGGATTCATACCATTTTGTGAGTGAGATTAAACACCTACGTCTCACAAACAATGAAACTATGGTTAGTTTTGATGTACAGTCATTATTTACATGCATACCTGTACATGACTGTATTGAAATAACTAAAAGGAAGCTAATAGAGTACAATATGCCTGAGGAATATGCAGAACTACTTAAGCATTGCTTAACAACTGGCTATCTGTTGTGGGACAATAAATTCTACATACAAGTTGATGGTGTGGCAATGGGCTCCCCAGTATCGCCTGTTGTTGCCGACATATATATGGAAGACTTTGAGGCTCGAGCTTTGCAGACTGCCCCCATCACACCCAGGATTTATAAGAGGTTTGTAGATGATACTTTTACAATATTACCAACAGATAGTGTAAGTGTATTCCTAGAACATCTTAATTCCCTTAATAACAACATACAATTTACTATGGAATTAGAGGCAAATAATTCATTAGCTTTCTTAGATGTCCTTGTCATCAGGAATTCTGATCATACTTTGAGCCACACTGTATATAGGAAAAAGACCCATACAAATAGGTACTTAAACGGTGAATCTCACCACCATCCTAAACAGTTAGCTACCGTGGGAATGTCTTTGTTTCAGAGAGCCCACGGGATCTGTGACAAGAAACACCTGGACGCCGAGCTTCAACATGTCAAGCAAGTACTGCAAGACAACAAGCTCCAACAGCCGCGCCGCTGTCACAGATCCCGAGAAAAGCCAGCCACAGTCGAGCGCCAGCCTGCTATACTACCTTATGTGAAGGGTGTCACTGACAAGATTGGCTACATCTTGAAGCGAGCTTCAATCAATACATACTTCAAGCCGCCAACGAAGATAAGTCAATTTTTACCATCTGTCAAGTGCCAACTACCTTTACAAGATGCAGGGGTCTACAAAATAGATTGTGACTGCGGACTCTCATACATTGGTCAAACAAAGAGAAGCATAGGCACCCGCATAAAAGAACACATAGCTGATGTAAAACACCAACGCTCGTTGAAGTCTGCTGTGTGTGAACATGTGCAACAGGGGACCAACCACTACCTGAGATTTGACAAACCACAGATGCTCGCTAAAGAACACCGATTCCTACCAAGGATGCTTCGCGAGGCTATTGAAATCAAGAAACATCCTAATTTCAATAGAGAAGATGGTTGGAGTGTACCACCAGCTTGGGATCCAGTAATCCAAATAGTCAAACCCAAGAAGAAGCAAACCACAGCTAGACTTCATGATACTTTGAGCTCATTCTGCGTAAATAGAAACACCCATGATTAAATTATGTTCGGGTACTTTGAAATAACTACACTGGAACATTGAGACAACTACCATCTTAGTCTCCCCGTGACCATGGCTGCTGAAAAGCAACCGAAACGTCGGGGAAAGTGTAAAAATAAATCTAAATAGTATAATAGTATAGTAATAGTATAAATAGTTTTAATAGTTCAATAATTTAAATAGCTTAAAAAATTTGTAAAGTTTAATAGTGATTATAGTAGTGTAACAGTTTTTCAAAAAAAATTTGTAACAGTGTCAAATAAACAACGCGATAAAATCCGTATATAGTAGTTTAATTTCAAAGATCATAAAACTAAGTTAAACATTTCGTTTTGACCGGATTCACATGAGCATTGACCAACCCGGTCAACTTTGGAGCGCTGTAACAGCGTTTTAACAGCGCTGTAACAGCGCTGTAACAGCGTACATAAATAATCAAGGCATGATTGTAGTCCGTAGTTTAATCTAACTGTAATAAAAACTGTAATCTAATGTATTAGGGAAATTTCCGTGAAAAAGGAACAAATAACTTTGTTCAAGCTTGGTATAAATATAAACTATGTTCATAGAAACTAAGTACTTGCCTGCATACGAAATCTAACTAGCTGCATGAATCTTGCCAACTTGCTGATGCCGTAGAATTCCCATTTCTTCTCGTATATGTTGTACCAACTACGACCAATAAATCAAGTTGAAATTCAAAGCATAATAATATTCTTTCACGGATGTTGGGCAAAATATTTAGTTTAGTACGAAGACAATCCGACTTAGCCGTCTAACCCGATAAAGTATCAACCTTCTATGCATATGAAGCTGGCATAAGAGTAGATACGTGAATGACATTCGTCTCATGTCTGATCAAATAACTCCTCCATTCCTGTTGTTACATCCTATCTTTAATTTCTTTCCCAAAGATCGGCAACGTGCGAATGATTCCCTTAGTATTGCAAACGAATATAGGTTACGGTAACCGGTTATCAGGATGATATTATGCATGTTCGCCACTACTTGACCTAATTGCCCGAATGGCGTATGGCATGGCGTAGTTTAAGTGATGTGGGTTCAAATCCCACATTAGAAAAAAATTGTGTTATCCACTAATGATTGTTTCAAGTCTAGTGTTCTTTGTGTCCGTTGTTTAAATGTTTGTAATGTCTCCCTTGCTACGGGAATAAATCATAACGAGGGAGTAGAATGTTAATGTACAATGTTACAATTAACAACCGTATTACAATGTTTTACTACAACTGTAAAATGAATTTATAAATGCTGTAGAAATGAGAGCGTTGAGAAGCATACGTGGTGTAACTCTAAAAGATAGAATAAGGAATAGTGTGATTAGAGAAAGATATGGCATGAAAGTGGATATAGTGAAAAGAATAGAAATGATAAGCTGGTTTGGACATGTAGAAAGAATGGACGAGGAAAGACTGACTAAGAAAGTTTATAAGGCTAGTGTGAATGGAACAATCGCAAGAGGAAAACCTAGGCGAACGTTTCTCGATCAGATCGAAGGCGTTCTGGACGAAGGCGTTCTGGACAAGGGCCAGGTTAAGAGCTCCTTGAACCGACGGGCGTGTAAGAGGAATGTGATGAAAGTGAATGAAATCCGTAGTCTCTCTGCCAACCCCTCTGGGAAACAGGTGTGAATCTATGTATGTATGTGTATGTACTACAACTGTTTTGATATTTCAAAACAGTTGTAGTAAAACATTGTAATACGGAGATGCCAATGATTCTTTTAGCGAATTGTGTAAAATGCGTGGGATTTATTGCCCAGACGAGCGTCTCCCGTTACGTAAAGGAAATAAGGCTCAAAATGTTATACACAATTAGGTACTATAATTTACTATTTCGTGGTAACTTAAATTGAGCCTAGTACACCTAGTGCATTTTGTTTTCACACATTGTATTGAGTCTCCTTCCTTGTCTTTGTTTCTCTGACTATGGAATAAATAACAATATTCAGACAATACCCCTTGCCAGCATCTCTGAATGACATCCGAATTGCATGCGCCGTGTTGTTCAGCCAAGTTATGTTCAAATACCTCAACATCTGAAACATAATATTGAACTGTAGAGTAAGTTAAATTGGTCCCAAAATGAAGGTATAATTTATATTTTAAAATACATTAATAAGGGCCAAAAATCTTGTAAAAAGGCGCCAAAAATCTTGTAATTTCCCACACACGCCGCACTTAAATAGTTTAGTGACATCACAAAGTCCTATTTCCTATTTTCATCACCACTTCAAAATTTTTTTACTTCTAAATAGATAGGAAATATATTTATATTTTACTTGAAACGACAATCTTTTATAAACATTTAAATATATCAAATTTGTTATCACTGTTGAATTTAGGTTCCGCTTCTAATACATATATGTGGATTACAATCATGAAAACCTACTGAAATGGTCTCCAATTTCAGAAGACTCACAGATGACAGAATACTGATTTTAGCGGTGGTATACTGATTTTTGAGGTACCCTTTAAAACCTAACTATAGTTGTCGACATTATCCGGATAGCCCAGCTGAAATGGCAGTGGGCAGAGCATACAGCTCACAGAACCGATGTCCGTTGGGATAAGAACGTTCTCGAATGACGGCCAGGCACCGGAAGACGCGAGCGATCCAAAATCGGTCGGTGTGGCAAACCCTGGAGAAGGCATATGTCCAGCAATGGGCATCTTACAGCTGAAATGATGATGATGTCTTACCATACTCGTAGAATGTTGTTGCGCCGCATCGAACTCCGCCAGAGTTGCGTACCTCCCATAGTTGATCGTAAAGAATAGCATCGACTCCACCTGTACCAAATTTTCCAGTACTATTACGATAAAATTCTACGTCTTCTATTATAATATAGCCTTATCTTTATAGTATATCGAGTTGGATCTCTAGCTATGCCGCGTTGATTCGGTGGCGCCGAAAACAGCCAACTTTGTCAGTACTACAATAATCCGACGTGTAGTTGTAAGTAGAAAAGATAAGCGGGACCGCTAAATTGCTACGCAAAGGTCAAAGGTCTCGAGTGAACCTACGTTACGCACCTCTGACTTTACGATGTTATGCGTGTTTTAAATAAGTAATTAACGCTCGCTTTAACGGTAAAATAAAACATCGTGAAACCTTTCTAAGAGTTCTGCAAAACGGTTTTAAAGATATGTGAAGTTTGCCAACCCGTTTTGGGCAAGCGTTGCGAACTGTGACATAATCCAGAAACCGTCATATTGAGGCTGAAAGGCCTTTGCCCAGAAGTGAGACAGATTATACAAAAGCCTGCTATATTTTTATATTTAATTTGAGCGAAATCGCAGACTTAAGCTAACTGCCGTTTTGCCCTACCTCTATTACGTTCAACGTGACATTTTAGTCGGTTCATCAAAGCCTAAATTAAAAGTGCTGTTAGAAACCGCGAGTCAGTCAGACATACGGTCATAAAAATGGATAGCAGTCAACGTTCGTAGTATTGGCACTAAAGTATTACCTTGAGACATTCCTCGACGACCAAATGTATACATGATACCGACTCAATAAGAACATACAAAGAATACCACTTGTTATATTCTAGCCGACCGTCGAAATCTTCCATCACGCAAGGATAGCTACCTGCATAGAATGTACAGTGAAAATTTGTTTATCTATACTACTACCAATATTATAAATAGGAAAGTTGGTGAAGATGGATGTTTGTCATTTACCATACTCCGGTACAGGAGGCACATAATCTTTAGTAGGCGCATTAATAAAGTTATATAAATTTGGATATTTCCGTATAGTGTAAATAATTTTCAATTTTCCTTCCATCTTTTTATACTGAAGCTCCACCTGAAAATGTATTTCGGCATTTTAATATTTATTTTTCAGCAAAGCTACGAGTGGATGAACTTGTTATCGATGCTTGGACTCAAGTGTATCTATCTTAAAAAGGATAGGTGGAAGTGCATTACTTACACATTCCGCTAGCTATCTTTTGATCATAAATAATTGGGGGAATCTCACAATTTTTTAACATTTTTCCAATACATGAACCATAATAAACTGCAAGCGATGTGATTTATTTTATTTACTTATTTATGTTTTTTGATTAAAAACCTGGACAAGTTTGAAAACAAGGAACAAAGAAACTAGGGGAAAAAGTCGTAGGAAAGATGTGACTAGTATTGTTCAGCCCAAATTAAACGTCATGCAGCACAGTTCTGCAGTCCAAGCAGTAAGCATCTTTAATAAACTGCCAGTGGAGATGAAAGGTATTACTGCGTAAATAGATTTAAAAATAAGCTCAGGGCATTTCTTTTGGAAAAGAGCTACTACAGCATAGAGGAGTTTCGGAGCGATAACATGTTTAATATATAATGTTTATCTTGGTTTTATCATAATTTACATTCATGATTTTCTTTTATATATCCATGCTGACATTAATAATTAATTTAACTGATGACATAACATAATACGAATCAGTGAAATTCTATATTCCTCCTTTAGTAATATGTACATACATACATAGATTCACGCCTGTTTCCCAGAGGGGTAGGCAGAGACTACGGATTTCCATTTGCTACGATCCTGACATACTTCTCTGGCTTCATTCACTTTCTTCACATTCCTCATACACGCCCGTCGGTTCAAGGAGCTCTTAACCTGGCCTTTGTCCAGGATGCCTCCGATCTGGTCGAGAAACGTTCGCCTAGGTTTTCCTCTTGCGACTGTTCCATTCACACTAGCCTTATAAACTTTCTTAGTCAATCTTTCCTCGTCCATCCTTTCTACATGTCCAAACCAGCTTAACATACCCTTTTCTATTCTTGTAACAATATCCACTTTCATGCCGCATCTCTCTCTAATCACACTATTTCTTATTCTATCTTTCAGAGTCACTCCACATATGCTTCTCAACGCTCTCATTTCTACAGCATTTATTCTGCTCTCATGCTTCTTTTGCCATACCCAACTTTCACTTCCATACATAAGTGTGGGCAGTAATAGTCCTCTATGAACAGCCAAACGTGCCTTTTCGGATACATTTCGACTGTTCATAAAAGCGCGTAGGGCTCCATTCACTTTGTTGCCAGCAATCGTTCTCCTTTCAATATCTCCGTCATGTTTACCATCCCTTGTAAACAAAGTACCCAAATATACAAACTCTTTCACTTGCTCCACTTTTTCTCCATCAATCATAATATTACACATCGTCACGCACTCTTCCTTTTCAAATACCATTACTTTCGTCTTGCTTACATTTATTTTCATTCCTTTACTCTCAAAAGCACCATGCATAATAGTTACCATCGCCTGCAACTCTTCCGCCGATGACGCAAGTATTACTTGGTCATCGGCATAAAGAAGACATTTGACAAGTAACTCATTCATTCTTAATCCCCATTCACAATCTTTTAAATCTTTCAAACAATTGTCCATGTATAGGTTAAACAGCCAAGGTGACGCTACACATCCTTGTCTAACACCTTTATCGATGCTAAACCACTCTGTGTAGGTTATATAGTATTCCATTTTGTGGTAATTGTATGTTTTTAATATTATTTGTATATACACATATGTGCACATTTAGTATATAAGTTTAAAATTCTACACAAAGTTTTTTTGTATTGAATAAATGACTAATGACCATATATATTCCTGATACCTATCGCAGGCACCAGCCTCTCACAAAATTCAATGTGTACCTTGTTACCAGTTCCATGTACCTCTTATTTGCAATTATGTGGAAAATAAAATAAATGAATTATTGTAACTGTTGTAGGTGTAGGCGAAACAATAACAAGACAAAGGCGTTTAGCTTTACTTTTTAAAAAAGCCTGCAAATCCGAAAACAAAAGACGTCGGTTTTTACATGCTTTTGCGGTAGCCTCTAGAAAAGCAAAAGCCTGGAAAGCCGACATCTTCACTTTTCGGATTTACAGGCTTTTTTAAAGGCCTGATGTAGAAATTTAGAAAGAAACAAGAATGGCATTTCTATTGGTACAGTGCGCTCATAGCCAGTTGCACTCACTGATCAGTAAACGATTAGCGAAGTTAAGCAACGTTGGGTGCCGTCAGTCTATAGATGGGTGACCGCTTAGTGGTATTTCATCTGAGCATCTCCGTGCTTCGGAGGGCACGTAAAAAGTCGGTCCCGGTTGTTGTCAAATTGACAGCAGTCGTTAAGCCATGTCAGAGGCCTACGGGCGGCTTGAACAATTCTTGACAACAGGAAGAATTGGTGCAGAATAATAAAAATTTCAGGTAGTAGAGCCAAGCTGGTTACAGCAGGAATGGGCCGGCTCGACCAGGGAAGTACTACCCTCTCACAGAAAATCGACGTGAAACAACAGTGTTTTACTGCTGTGTTTCGTTCGGTGAATGAGAGCGCCGGGGCCTAAGCATGAGGTGACGATTCTCGCAGCTTATGAGGGACCTGCAGAGTATCCGTAGAGTCATTGTGTGGGTGGCGCGAGTCGACCCGGCGGCCAGGGAGAGCCGTAGAAACGGTGGTCTGCTGGCCGCCCGCGGTATAGTCCAGAGGCCCAACCGAGTCTAACCAACTAGGTTGGCTGCCTTATCATGCCGCGCATAATCTCGAGGTGGCTCGTCGTACCGGATGGTGACCGGAGGGTGGGTCCCGGCGACCACTTTCGGGAGGGTACGGGGGTCCTTCCGTCCGTCGGATCGGCTATCGCCATACCATACAGTTATATGACAAAACTTGCTCTGCGCCTTGCCCCACTTTGCTGCGAGAATAGCCGCCTCTTTTTTTTTCACGTTTCCCCTTCCTTTCACTCTATGGCAGTACGAACAAAGTATTGTCGTTCAACAGCAGCCAATCGCCGTAACCCCACTGCTGCTTCCTGTGTCGTGGAGTTTATTAACATCAGAGGACTCCACGCTAACCTTAATGCCGTCCATCACCACCTGGAGACGGCTCGGCCGGCAATGCTTTTTCTAACGGAGACACAAATACGCCGTCCTGCAGACACGAACTACCTGCAATATCCCGGCTACGTGCTAGAGGAGTGTTTCCTCGCGAAAGCCGGGGTATGCTTGTTTGTTAGGGCGGATATTTGCTGTCGCCGTCTACAATGCCTAGAGGACCCTTCCTTCTCTGTCCTGTCTTGGGTACACGTAGATCATGGCTCTTTCAGCCAAATCTACATGTGCCTCTACCGATCCCATTCAGGAGACGCTGAGACAACTCGACACTTCAATTACCTGAGTCAGGCGGCAGACGACGCGCAGGAGCGGTTTCCGAACGCTGAGTTGGTGTTCTTGGGAGATTTCAATGCCCACCATGAGACCTGGTTGGGTTCTCCCAAAACAGACCACGCGGGGCGAACTGCCCGTGCGTTCGCTCTCACGCATGACCTGTCTCAACTGGTACTCCAGCCCACCCGGATACCAGACATTGCAGGTCAGGCGCCCTCTCTGCTCGATCTGCTGCTGACGAGTAACCCGAACCGGTACAGTGTGTCGATTCGTGCTCCTCTGGGCACCTCAGACCACTGTCTGGTTTGTGCCACAGCTGTTGTTGTTACGCCCCCACGACCCGAGGAGGCAAGACGACGACTGTGGCACTACTCGTCGGCAGACTGGGATGGAATGCGGGAGTACTTCGCATCCATCCCTTGGGCTCAACGCTGCTTTGAGAACAGGTATCCATCAGAGAGCGCTACTGCTGTCGCTGGTGAAATCATCCTGGGTATGGAATATTATATTCCATACAGTGATGTCACGAGCGGCGGCAGGAAAAGGCCCTGGTTCGGTCGTGAATGCGCTGATGCTGTTGAACGCAAACAGACGGCGTACCGCGCTTGGACCAGGGCTCGCACTCTCCACGACCCTAACGTGGATCACCTGAAGGCAGCGTTCAACCAAGCCACAAAAGTCTGCAAGAGGGCATACTTAAGAGCGGATGCCCAGCGCGTCGCACGGTTCGGCCAGGAACTCATGGCGCATCCTACGGGCAGTCGTAACTATTGGCGCCTGGCCAAAGCCGTGCAGTCCAACTTCTGCCAGACCTTGCTGCCCCCTCTGAGGTATCCGAATGGATCACTGGCTCATCGGCCGCAGGAGAAAGCAGATCTGCTTGCAAATCTCTTTACGGCCAACTCCCGAATCGATGACTGCGGTTCGCAGCCGCCTAACATTGCCAACTGCGGCTACACCATGCCTGATATATGTATCAGGCAACGAACCGTTCGTGCGATACTGCAGTATTTCGATGTTCGGAAAGCCAGTGGACCTGACGGCATCCCAGCTGTGGTCCTTAAAAAATGTGCAGCGGAGTTGTCTCCCACGCTTACGCGCCTATACCGGACGTCTTACGCCGCAGGCATTGTGCCTGAGGCTTGGAAGGAGGCGAACGTTCAACCGCTTCCCAAAAAGGGGGACCGTTCCGAGCCAAGCAACTATCGACCCATAGCTATCACCTCAGTGCTCTCCAAGGTGTTCGAGCGGATTATAAACACCCAAATTGTCCACTACCTGGAGGATCAATCGTTGATCAATGATCGCCAATACGGCTTTCGGTCTAAACGATCAACGGGTGATCGTCTAGCGTTCATCACGCACCTCTGGGGTGAGGCTATGGACAAGCACGGCGAGTCTTTGGCTATCAGCCTTGACATAGCCAAAGCTTACGACAGAGTCTGGCACCGGTCTCTTCTTTCTAAGCTTCCGGCCTATGGCTTGCCCCCTCAACTGTGCACCTGGATTGCAAGTTTCCTGCAGAAGCGTCGTATTTGGGTCCTTTGCGACGGTCGCGCTTCCAAATTTATGCAGGTCAATGCAGGAGTGCCTCAGGGTTCTGTCTTATCCCCTACGCTCTTTCTTCTGCATATCAATGATATGTTGAATCTCGGCAACATACATTGTTATGCGGACGACAGTACCGTGCATGGGCGATATCTCGGACATCCTGGGGCCAAACAGGCTGAGGTTGAGGGGAAAAGGCAGAATCTTGTCGTTGAACTTGACCAGACCTTGGACCGCATCTATGAATGGGGTGCCAAGAACTTGGTCGAGTTCAACGCCAAAAAGACCCAGGCATGCGCGTTCTCAACAAAAAAGTCTCCGTTCCTTCCCCTCCCTTCTCTGAAGAACACTCCACTGGTGATACGTGACAGTCTCTCCATCTTAGGTATGGATCTTTGCCGCTCCCTTAATCAGAAAACCTATATCGAGAGCGTCATTAAGCAAGCTTCGCGAAAACTCTGAGTTCTGAACAGGGTGAGGCGGTTCTTCACGCCTGGGCAACTGTGCCTATTGTATAAGGCACAAGTGCGCCCTTGCGTGGAGTACTGTTCTCATCTTTGGGATGGCTCCACGCAGTACTTGCTGGACGCTCTCGACCGGTTACAGCGGCGGGCTGTCCGTATCATCGGAGATCCAGAGGTCACGAGTTCACTGGAACCTCTGCAACTCCGTAGGGACATTGCCTCATTGGCATGTTTCTACAGAATATACCACGTGGAGTGCTCTGAAGAGTTATTCCACCTTATCCCGCCCTCCCCTTTCCTATCCAGAACAACGCGTGCTGGGCTCAGATGCCATCCTTACACGGTAGAGTCGATTAGAGCGCGTACCAAAAAGTTTGGGTCCTCATACCTCTGCCGAACGACCAAGGCATGGAATTCTCTGCCAAGGCACGTGTTTCCTTCTTCCTTCAATCCTAGGTTCTTTAAGCGGGGCGTGAAAAAGCATCTTCTCAGGCCGTCAAAGTAGAGACCTCAACATCGCCTCGGCTACTTTGGGGGCGATGTGGAGGTCACTGCTCTTAGACCACACGACTGCTTACCATCAGGTGGAGTGTGGTCATTTTGACGAGCAAAATAAAAAAATAAACGCTCAGAGCAGTTGCCCGCAAGCGATATGCACGCTCTATTTTTATGTATACTTTAAGACTTCGCCGCATCTACCATTCAACTATTGTGGACAGAAAATTTCTTCACGCGTAAAGATTAAGGTAAGGTAACTTCGGATACTGCGAATGGAGAAGTTTCTTCTTAACCTCTCAAGCAAAGCTCGGACGCATTTGAACGCATCTAGACCACTATAAACGATAGTCTACTTATGTTTAAAAACTTTTTTGACATTTACTATTCTTCTTGAGAATGTCATTGTTTCAGTGCTGCGCTATACGTCGTTTCGTAATGCATGGATGCTATATAATAACTGTAAGCTGTTACCTCTTGCGTAAGTGCTGCAAGGTGTTTTTCGTCAACTTCCTTCGCTTGATTGTGAATCAGTACCATTTTCACGACTTTTGGCATATAGTGTACCGGGATATTTGGTAGCCCTTCCAACATCAAAGAGTCTAAGTAAAAGTAGAACCTAACAAACAAATAATTATTTAATAGAGGCTGACTCAATATACGTTACCTTACTCTGGCGTGGATAAGGCATTTACAGTTTTCCCAAATGTTGCATCCTTACATTTTTCCAAATTTCTTACCGTAAAACGCCTATTACTTAGAACTTACAACCCCTTTACAAAAGGATTAGGAAAATCGATCCAACTGTTTTCTAGATATGCATCTAGCACCAAAATGCATATTATATTTATATACAGGGTGTCCCGAAACTCAACGATAACCTGGTACCGGGCGAGAGGCCAAGGTATACCAGTTATGAAAAAAATAAGAAAAAAAATCCATGTCACTTAGTCAAGCAATAATACACATTTTTCGAAAAAGTTGAAAATTTTATACCTTTGGTCGGATTTTTAAGTACTGTGATCACAATTTTCACAATTTTACAGTGATTTTTTTTTATAATATAATCTCAAATAACAGTGCTATTAATCGCAACCACAAATCAAAGTAATAAACATTGTTAACTAAGTAAAATAAATTAAGTTTTGACGAGTAATGGCTTACAAAATTATTGTCAGTTAACTTTGACACTCCATGTTAGAAAAAAATGTACCACACTACCCTTGGCAAGTTATTTCAAAAGATGGCCCATTTAGTCTAGATTTCAAAATTGTACAACACTTGCCACTTTTCTTGCCAATGAAAGTGCTACTTCGTATTATTTGCGAAGGGATCCCTCATTTACAAAAAATTACCTGATACCTGATTACCTGATTTTGAAAATGTGAAATTTAATATGTTTGTACAAATGATAGAACTATAATATATTACATTTGCATGCCATTTGAAATGGCTAAATGGGCTTGTACTCTTGTAAATAATCTATAATATCAATTAATGTACCCTGTTTATAGCAAATAAAATAAAAATAAAATAAAATAAAATAAAAAAATAAAATAATAATAATAATAAAATAATAAAACAAAATAAAATTAAATTAAAATTATTTAAACTTACACAACCTACATGGTTGGCACATAGAAAACCCGCATTTGATGCGTGAGGACCAATCCCAGTACCAATTTAAAGTCAACATGCGGACAGGAATTTTAAATGGTCAAATAATTGGACCATTTGAGCTGACTGAAAATTTAAATGGCGCCACCTACTTGCATTTTCTCCAAAATGATTTGCCGATATTGTTAGAAGATGTACCCCTCAACATCTACAGAGAAATCGTTCCCCAGACCTGAATCCAGTAGATTTTTTTTACTGGGGATGCATAAAAGAAAAAGTCTACTCAAAACCAATACAAAATCTATTAGAATTGCGCCAAAAAATTGATGCAGCATCAGAAGAAATAAATGCGAGTAGATGTGCACGACTGGTGAAGAGGTCATTTCTGAGGCGATGCAGAGCTTGTATTCGTGCCGGAGGGAAACAATTTTAGCATCTACTTTAGTTTTAGGAGGATATTAAAGTGTTACGATAATTGATTGTTTTATTTAAGTTTTCCATGAGGTACCTTCGCAAAAAATACGAAGTATCACTTTCATTGGCAAGAAAAGTGGCAAGTGTTGTACCATTTTGAAATTTAGACTAAATGGGCCATCTTTTGAAATAACTTGCCAAGGGTAGTGTGGTACATTTTTTTTCCAACATGGAGTGTCAAAGTTAACTGACAATAATTTTGTAAACCATAACTCATTAAAACTTAATTTATTTTACTTAGTTAACAATGTTTATTACCTTTATTTGTGGTTGCGATTAATAGCACTATTATTTGAGATTAGATTATTAAAAAAATCACTGTAAAATTGTAAAAATTGTGATCACAGTACTTAAAAATGCGATCACGGGTGTCAAATTTTTAACTTTTTGAAAAATGTCTATTATCGCTTGACTAAGTGACATGGATTTTTTTTCTTATTTTTTTCATAACTGGTATACCTTGGGCCTCTCGCCCGGTATCAGGTTATTGTTGAGTTTCGGGACAGCCTGTATATATTAATTAAAATTTTGCTGTTCTTTTTCTCTTTAATTTAACCTTATTGTAAAAAGTGTTATATATTATATATATAATTATAATATCAGCCTTGTATTAAACATTCCCACTGCTGGGCACGGGCCTCTTCTCAGTGTGAGAAGGGTTAGGCCACCACGCTGGCCCAGTGCGGGTTGGCAGACTTAACATATCTTCGAGAACATTATGGAAAATTCTCAGACATGCAGGTTTCTTCACGATATTTTAGATGGAAGGCTTAGTTATCCTCAAAAACTAACTAATGCTAATGTCACTTATTGGATAGATTATTTTTTTTATATAAGCGTGATATTATGTATGTACATGTCAACTTTAGCCTAAGACAAACGCAAAATACTTTTCGATGATACAGTGGTGTTAACCTTTGAGGAGTTTCATATTTTTCTCCAAAGTTGGTCATCAGATCTTGACCAATTTTTATAGAAAGATAGGACATAAGGATGAGCATATTATGTATATATATATTTCTAAAGCTTATTTTTGTTTGATATCTCGTACATAAGAAAGTTGTCATTGACAACGCAGCATGACTTTTGGTATTACAAACCGTAGATTATTCTCGACTTCTCGCCGAAGGTCTACAGCAAACTTGACCCGCATAGCAAAGGTGTCGGGGTCATCAGCTTTAAACATAAGGCGAACACGGGGGACGCTGCAAGTGTCAATAAAGTTATGTAATGAGAATAGATCTTGAGAATCAAAGGATGCATTCTAAAGATCAATTCTACAGGAAATAAATATTTTTATTATATGTGGAAGTCTGTTACTTTCTGGCTAAGTTGGTGTTGTCCTTTTCATAGCGACCTGATGAAGCGACCGGCCGATTTGATATAAGCATAGATATTGCGTACTATATTCATGCAAAAATCATGTGTAGCCGATTTCTATGCACATAAATAATCATGTAAAATATGATTTTACCAATGAGTGAACACTGTGACTATAAATGTAAAACTGTAAAATTAAATTTGTATTATTATGATGATGATGACACACCCAAATGCAAATTGACACTCCCGAAGTATACCTCACTTAGAGTGTTACCAGACCAATCGATCGATCGTCGATCGACGGCATCGATCGATGGTAGAATGGATTAGTCAATGTCTATCGATAGTTTCAAACAGACCAATCGATGTCGACAACTTCGATCGATCGATTGGTCTGGTAACACCCTTAAGCCTCCAAAGCGTGCCTATTTTGGACGAAATGAACTTGTGCGATAGCTTTGGTGCAAATAAACATACACATTACACATACTTTATCACACGCATATACACATCCTTAAAGTGATCGCTATGTGTATGCTTCAAGATAGGCATATAAAAGGCAAAAATAACTTACGTGTATCGCCTCTTCGTTCCATCCAAAGCCATGATATCCCATTTTTCAGTTTTTTTGTCGTAATCCAAAGCCGCCGCGTTCGTCCACTGCAATATACATATCCTTCATTAACATCCTTCATTTCAAAAATACCTTTAGACATAACTAGTACCGTTAGGTCTTGCCCAGCTCGAGCAGAATACTTGGTTAGGGGCAACGTGGAAGAGTGCAAGATACTATTTAGTTTTGAGCGTGTACATCCGTATGATATAATAAAAGTATTTAAGTCGCTTAATTTAAAAAAATCAGCTGACTTCTGGGGTATTTCGGTAAAATTAGTTGAAAGTATTATTGTTAATATAACGCCATACCTAGCCGCAATATTTAACGGATGCATTGATGTGGGCATTTTTTCCAAACTTAATGAAATGTAGTAAAATAATACCTTTATTTAAAAATGGTTGCAAAAGTGACCCCAGTAATTTTAGGCCGATTTCAATATTACCTGGTATTAGTAAAATATTTGAGAAGATTATATTACAGCAATTAGAGAGCCACTTCAGTGTAAACAATTTATTTCACGCAGATCAATATGGGTTTAGGAAGGGCTGTTCTACGATAGATGCGGGTGTTACGCTTTTACAACATATATTCAGTGCCTGGGAGAATTCGCAAGATGTCATTGGCGTATTCTGTGATCTCTCTAAAGCCTTTGACTGCGTTGACCATCAAACGCTGTTGCGAAAACTCAGGCATTATGGCATCCGAGATACTGCACTTGACTTAGTTGATTCCCACCTAAGCGATAGACTACAACACGTTGATATCAACGGAAGTAGATCTTCTGGATTACCAGTCACAATGGGCGTGCCACAGGGCTCGATTTTGGGACCCTTTCTGTTTTTAGTGTACGTAAATGATTTGCCGTTCTTTGTTCAGGATTTGTGTGACATTGTTTTATTCGCGGATGACACATCCCTTATTTTTAAAGTAGACCGAAAAGCACCAAATTTACGTGCTGTTAATGATTCACTCGGGGAAGTCCTGGACTGGTTTACGACGAATAATTTACTACTTAACTCTAAATGAATCAAGTTTACATTGCCAAACGTAAAGAGTCCTAACGTGAATATAATTTTAAATGATGAAATTATTACTTTTGTTCAATCTAGTCTTTTTAGGATTAACTTTAGATCACAAAGTTCAGAGGGGCGCTCAAATATCGTGTCTTGCAGGGAAACTTAGCTCAGCCGCATACGCAATTCGGAAAGTAAGACAGCTTACTGATATAGATACTGCAAGACTAGTATATTTCAGTTACTTTCATAGTGTCATGTCCTACGGTATATTATTGTGGGGCAAGGCAGCTGATATTGAGACAATTTTTATTCTTCAAAAGCGTGCAGTACGTAGCATTTATAATTTAGGACCACGAGTTTCCCTGAAAGATCGATTTAAAGAAATAGGCATACTTACTGTTGCGTCGCAATATATATTTGCTAACATTATGTTTATTAAACATAACATTTACTTATATAATAAGAATAGTGATATCCATAACGTAAACACTAGAAATAAGCATAAGTTAGTAGGCCCATATCATCGTTTACATAAAGTTCACAATACATTTGCGGGACTCGGTATACGTTTTTTTAATAAATTACCTATTAACATAATTAATTTACCATTGTTTAAATTTAAAAAACGCTGTTAAAAAACAACTTATTCGGAAGGGTTATTATTCAGTCAACGACTACTTAAATGACAAAAACTCATGGAGCTAGTTGCTTGTTGCATACAGGATTCAAAGATCTGTATTACTTATAAGTCAATTTAAGCCTTTGCATAGTCACAAAGTGTAAGTGTATGCGCCATCATGCCATCCTACTGTCTATTTTAGATTTATATTAAATAATATATCTTAGCTCAAATTATTTCCTCCCTATAATATTATTAAGTTATTATTGTTATTATCTTTAGCTTTTATAGTCAGTAGTATATGGCATAATGGCTGTAACACCTTGTTAATCTGAGTTGTAAAATACTGAAATTATATTTAACTGACGATTTAAAAGAGTGGCCGTGAGTTTCTTGCAGGTTTCTTCTCATAGGCTCTACCCTTTGCCTGAACCTAGCAACTAACCTAAATGTAGCTTCAGTAACTTAGTAAACTCACTAACCTATATACTTTGACGTGCATAAGTGTTACTTTGTGACCTAAATGAATAAGTGATTTTTGACTTTGACTTTGACTTTAAGGATAATGTGCAAGTAAAGATATTTATTAATTTTAATTTAATACACTATCTAGGCTTTAATTTGCGAGCAAGTATTTCGTCGCTCATTTATCAAGTTTCATGAGCTGAGCTAGTATCACAATAGTTCGTAAAGTGATCCTATTACGTGATCCTATAATTGAGGTATTATGATGCAATTGCTCCAACCTAGTAAATCAAACAGCCGTGGTATTATTGACTAGCAGTCCCGTGCAACTTTGTCTGCTTTAAATAGGAGAATTTTCCCCGTTTTCGCAACATTTTTCATTGCTGCTCCGCTCCTATTGGTCGTAGCATGATGTTATATAGCCTATAGCATTCCTCGATAAATGGGCTACCCAACACTAAAATAATTTTTCAATTCAATCCAATAGTTCCTGAGATTAGCGCATTCAAACAAACAAACAACTCTTCAGCTTTATAATATTAGTATAGACTAGCTGTTACCTGCGACGTCGTCCGCGTAGATTTTAACTAAAAAGTGTTTGTCACCGCGAAAACCTTTTTTTTTTCCTAAAATCAAAGTAGCCTATGTTACTCCTTATAACATCAGCTATCTTGCCAGTGAAAGTCCCGTTAAAATCGGTTCAGCCGTTTCGGAGATTAGCCGGAACAAACAGACAGACAGATAGACAAAAATTTCAAAAACAGATGTTTTCGTATAGGTACCTTATATACTGTCATATGCATTAGATAAAAATGTTATTTTGACATTACAAACAGACATTTCAATTTTATTTATTTGTATAGATGTATAGATATTTACCTCATAAAGATTGTTTAGCGTCTGGATAACGTCAACGGTCCTTTTTGGTTTTGTATCTATTTTAGGGATATAAGCTAGCGCCGGGCACGGGTGCTGTTCGCCCTCGATCATACCCAATGACATCCATTCTTCTGGAATACTGAAATATTATTTTTTTAAAGACACCTGTCTCTTTACAAGTGTTCAAACAAGGAACACAATAAATACTCAAGACTCGGAACAACGATTTGTGGATCATACAAAGTTTTGTTCCGTGTGGGATTCGAACCCACAACACTCAGCACAATGGCAGTGGTGAAGCGTGAGATATCTGAGAGTTCTCCATAATGTTCTCGAAGATATGCTAAGTCTGCCAACCTGCACTAGGCCAGCGTGGTGGACTATGGCCTAACCCTTCTCACAATGAGAAGAGGCCCGTGCCCAGCAGTGGGACAGTTTAATACAGGGCTGATATTATTATTTGTTTCTCTTTCACGGGTATGTTCCTAATACGTTAGGAAAATACCCGGCCCTTTGGGAGGCTTACACGGAGACATGGGTCCAACGTGAAGAGGCCCTTCGAGAGTTTTAATCAAAGGTGGGATGAAACACCTACAGCGGCACTAGCCGCAGCAGGCGCAGGACTATTGCTACGTATGGATTCTAATATATAGGCTATGGGTATGGGTGTTTGATGGACTGGTATATTGGTAACTATAATAATATAATAATAATAATTTATTTCCATAATCAATACTACAAATATTGTGTAAAGGTAGTAGAAAGGTCACCCATCCCTGTACTAGTTAAGAAACTGTATCACAAGTGACGGGACCTTACAATACAACACATTCAGTAAACTAACGCAAGGAACAGACTTAAGATATATTCAAATATAGTGCTATATATATATGTACATATATATACATTTACATAGCTAAAAACTTAAATACTAAATTAAATTAAACACATCGCCTAAATAACAAAGTTTGCAAATAAAGTATATGTAAGAATCTATGTTATAAAAACAGGTAAGTACATAATTCGTGTTATAATAATAATTGTTGGTGTGCAGTTTTGTGTGTTAGCGACATAAAACCGCGCAACAGCAAATCGCAACACTGGGTCATTGTCTATTACGTAACACTCATATTGAATTTGTAAGAAATTATTTAATATAGAGTTCGATTTATTCACTAAGTAGAGCAGAAACCAATATTATGATAAATATATATTTGGGGGTATTTTTAGGCGCCTCCGTAATCGATCGAGTTTACGTATCTTTTCTCGGCCATGAGTCTCGCCGAGCAATCAGCAGAGCCTGTAATGTGATTACTAGGCTTCTTAAAATGCAAGCATGTTGCGCATTTAGGTCCCTCTCGCTTCGCGCAGTCCTTTATAGAATGGCCTTGATCACCACAATGGCCGCAAGTATAACTGGTCTCGCGACATGTCTTTGCTGCGTGCCCATACTGCTGGCATTTATAGCAGCGTGTTACCAGAGTAAAATCCCTCACAGGACAGGATGACCAATTTATGAAGACTGTCATTGACGATTAGAGCTTTTCGTATTGCTCCAGAAACTTCAAGGACGTAATTACATGTCTCGGCGTTCTTTTTTCCTGATTTATGGCTTAATTTAATAGACCTAAGGAATGTCTCGAGATTGGTATCCTGAAGTTTGCCGTCAATATTTTGATTGTAGAGGCAAGTATAAACTTCAGTATCCTGCATGGACGAAGGAACTCCTATTACTACAACTCTAGGCTTACGTTTAAAGGGCTCGTTGATTGTAAGACCTATGTTCATGGTCTGGACATGCTGTTTAAGCCTCTCCAATATCATCTTTAGAATCAGTACTGATAATTATACCGCCGTCTGTTGTCTTTCGTAGTCCCCGGACGTGCAGATTAATTTGTTCAGGACGGACAATCTTCTGGACAATAGATTTTGTCTCCTCACTCGACTTTGATTTATTGCTGGGATAAATCGCCACTGAACTGACATTTGACGGCTGTATAAAAGTATTCTTACCAGTCTTCACGATGTCTGCAAAAGAAGGGCCTGCGATAGGTTTTGATGATTCTTCTATAGTCTGCTTCAGGTCTTGAAGCCGCCGTGATACATCAAGCTGGTCTTCTAGAACTTGCACAGAGGAATATGCATGTACGGCTTTCATTTTAAGTGACTGGTATTGTACTGCTAGCTGCGAAGTCCCGTGTCCAAATTTAAGGCATAAAGTGTTGATCCTTAATTTTTGCTCAGAGTTCATTTTGCCCTCTGATACAATAGAACACACTTCATTTAGGCACTTTTCAATCGACGTCATCCATGACTGGATTTCAGGCGTTGTAATTATTTCAAGGTCATCTTCCTCTTGACCTGAGGCTTCAGGTCTCGGTGAGGTCATAAGTGGCTTTTCTGCCATAGGAGGTGGCGTGCGCACGGTCCTGCTACTTCAATTAAAGGGACTGCCCTCCATGTTATTACTTTCCTTATCTTTATACAGTAAACATTTTCACTAATAAATGCACATAGGTATTTATTGTACGGTAGCGTTAGTATGACACAGTTTGAATTGCATCGGCTATCGCTAAAACGAGGTCACAATTATTAATTATTATTTTACTAAATAATTGGTCAACGCGTCTGTTCTCAAGGAAGGTTGTAAGATGGATTCAAAACTATGGCTGATAAATCGGCGTCTGCCCTGAATACTCTAATTGCATCAATCGAATGGACAGACGGTGACTCGCCAACTCACTAGATGGGCCCATGAATACCCACTATAGGAATACAAGCCAGCAGCAGAGGGCAACACCGGTGCGAGCGGCTAGGGGTGTCGAGCGGTGCGGCGCCGGTTTCACCATCACGGGTCTCGTGAAAACGGAGACCCGGAGCGGGTTTCTCCGTAGTTATGCCCTTGAAAATGACACTTCCACCCCCAAACATGTAGCTCTAGCGGCCCCCCTCTGACCGGCCGATCAAGGCAAGCCAGAGTTGAGAGTCCTACGGGCGGTCTTGAAGTTTCCACCTTAGCCAACCAGTAACGGCAAGCTGGGGACGAGGCCCTCACCGACTCTGAGGCATTCAGGACCGCAGTGTCGCCACTCACATTCAGCTCGCCACAAGCTGCCCTGCGGTTTGTGCGCTTTTATTTAACCTGGTGATACATTTTTTGTTTATATCACAAGGCGAAGGTGGTAGTTTAAAAGCTAGTGTACTATGCCCTCCGGTATCGAGTTAGTCTCATGAGGAGATAACGACTGTCCCAGAGGGGTATATTATTATTATTATTATTATTATACTAGCTGTCCCGACAGACGTAGTCCTGTACACAAGAGAAAAAAAACATATCTAAACTATTCTCGAATCCTCTTGAACACACACAAAAATTTTCATCAAAATCGGTTCAGCCGTTTAGGAGGAGTTCAGTGACATACACACGTACAGTAGAATTATATATATAAAGATATCATAATAAAAATATGTAACGATATGCATTTTAAGGATTATAAATTACAAAGCTTAAATAAACGTTCGAATGCGAGATATCGCGCGCACTTGTTGGCATAGGAACACAGATTAGTGCATTGATAACCAAGTGGTTATCAATGCACTAAGTTAAAAGCTAGTATTTATTACTGCCAAGTTGTTATGTTGTAGACTCACCGACAGTCAAAGTCCGTATTGTCGAAGATTTCGAGGTCAAGCTTAGGATATGGACTGTAAAGACCGTAGTACTCCCGGCTGTCCACCTTGTATTCCTCCACAGGCAACAGCCAATAAGGCTGCACACTCAACTCACGAAGCATTTTCTGCAATATATTATATGACGTTTTAGAATAATGTTTCGCTTTGCCCGTGGTATGAATATAGACTTGCTTTTCGTGAGATACGGTAAGACATTGTTTTTTCTAATGATTACGATTATCACTCACAGAGAAAAATACAGTAGTAAACAAAGTTAATAATAATAATGTCCTCCAGACCGAATTTCGGTCATGGCGGCCAATCTTAACGGAGACTGGCCATCTGCGCAGGAGACATTATAGTGCACAAGTGTGTGCGCAAACACAAGTGCACTCTCTGTTCCCTCACTCTCATAATCCGATGGGACGGTAATCCGACACGGCCGGAGAGAGATCAGGCGCAGGACCAACGGCTTTACGATCTTTCCGAGGCACGGGGGTGTCTAACACCGCCAACTTCCTAACTCCGGGCTCGTATCGAGATTTATTAACAGAAAAACCTAATACGTTTTTGTTGGCCCGATCCGGGATTCGAACCCGAAACCTCATGCACAGCAGTCGCGTTCACTACCACTGCGCCACGGAGGCAGCAACAGTAAACAAAGGTAGTAAGATAAGGTAGTTGTAAATAAAATTGAAAATATATGAAACATTGTAACTTTTTTTGTTCTTAATTTTTAAAAGACTTTGAGCCATTTTGTCTATGTCAGTCCCATCGGGCTTACAAATACTACAAACAACTTTTTTTTTTTTTTTCTTTCTTTTATTTGTTTTAGGAACTTTTAACAATATGTTACGCTAGTTCCATCATAAACTAATCTAATTACTAACAAACTTACAAATTAACCAATGAATATACCAATGCAGCCTCTGGCGACATTGGTTTCGCTAAGATCATATTAAATATACCTACATCTAACTTATTTATGTTTAGTTCACTAACTAACGCATTTCTTTCAGGCCCATTCCTGACACACTCCACCAAGAGGTGATAAACATCTTCTACTTTACTATCACAGGCTAAACAAAACGGAGATTCTACCTTCTTCATCAGAAATGCAAAGGATCTTAGTGGCATGTGTCCGGAACGAATTCTGAAAGAAGTTACCAACGTTCTACGGCTAACTTTAAAATTACTAAACCATGGGATCCGAGGAGGCTCACTTTGGATGGTTTTGTACCATAGCCCTTTGTCTTTAGATTTGAAATATTCTTTCCATTCATTATAACAATAAGTTTTGAATTTGGCTAAAATTTCTGAAAAAACTGGTAAAACATAAACCTCTATTCCTGTAGTTGCTGCTATCCTAGCTAATCTGTCAGCCTCCTCGTTTCCCTTCAGGCCAATGTGTGACGGAATCCATTGTAAAACCAAGTTAACATTATTCAGCAGAATTGTATTAATTTTACTCAAAACAGCAAAGGCTGTCGATACACCTCTCTGTCCAGAGGCGCATCGAGCCAAATGCTGGAGCGCGCTCTTGCTATCTGTGAATATAACTATATTAACGTGTTGTAATGTAGCAACGTAAGACAACGCTTCAGAAATAGCATACAACTCCGCTGTCATTATGGAAACCTTAGATACAAGTTTAAAACATTCGCTATTTTTAGTGGTAGCATCATAAAAAGCGGCTCCAATCTGAGAACTCTTAGAACCATCGGTAAACAATTTATGCCACCCATTGTATATGTAATTTAATTCTTGCAAGATATCGTTCCTCAAACAGTTACTCTCATATGATTTCTTAGGCCTGTTGACAGTTTCTAAATTAATTTTAATAACATTTTTAACTGATATATAGCTACACCAAACATTTAATTTATACATATCTAAAGGGTTAGATGAATATATATTTTCTTCTTTAGTAATATTATATGTATCCATTAAGACAGGTATTTTTTTATTTGACCAATACCTATGGGTTCTAAGAGCTCCAAGATCAGATAAACATTTACTTGACACACAGTTGGTACAAGACTTAACTTTAAGACAAAACTTAAATGCTAAAAATTTACGTCTAATATGTAATGGGGGTAAGCACAACTCGCTCTCCATCACATGTATAGGTGTAGTTTTAATGAAGCTACCTACAATTCTCATAGCCTTATTTTGAATTTTCTCTAATTTATATAATCGAGACTTAATACTACTATCATAAAAGACACAGCCGTAATCTATTCGACTTCTAATTAAAGATATATACAAAAGCCTCAACTGTAATGGATGCATACCCCAATTAGCACCAGCTAAAACTTTTATAATATTTAACATTTTCTGACATTTTTCATTGAGTTCATTAATATGTTTGCCCCATCGAAGTGAAGGGTCTAACCAGACACCTAGATATTTAATACCATCAACTGGTACTAAAGGGATATTATTTAAATATAATTGAACAGTTTGCCTTCGATATCCTCTACTGAAAAGGCAGACTTGTGACTTAGACGTTGATAATTCTAAACCTATATTAGATAAAATCTCCACAATATAATTTAACGATAACTGCATGTTATGCACATTGTCACACATCTTTTTCGAACTAACAAAAAGGACAAAGTCATCAGCATATTGACAAATTTTGATCAAATTACTGTTGTTGATATTTTTACAAATTTCAAGTGTTGCAATATTAAAAAGCAGTGGAGAGATTGGGTCTCCCTGTGCCAACCCCCTATTAGTCCATCTTATGATATCACCCTTCCCATCCGTGTCATCTTTAACAATTAAATGTCTTTCCCCAAGAAATTCCCATAAATAGTTACATATTCGACTGCCCACTTTGAGGTTATCTAATGTTTTAACTACACTGTCGATTAAAACATTGTTGTATGCGTTCTCAATATCTAAAAAACACGCTAATGTGGACCAGTTTTTAGTAAAAGCTACCTGTATATTGGTTATCAACTGTGCAAGTGAATCTAAGCATGATTGGCCTCTGCGAAAACCGGTAGTACTGGGAGATAACACACTGTTATGTTCAATAAACCACTCTATTCTTTTAGTTAGCATCAAATGGAAGATCTTACAAGGGCAAGAGATTAATGAAATTGGTCTAAGTTTGGAGTTATTCCCCACTTTAGGTATTGCAATTATTTTTATATTACGCCATTCATTAGGAATACAACCAGAATAAAAGATTTTGTTGCATATACGGAGTAAAAACGTTTTTGCGACATCTGGAAGGTTAAAAATCATAGAATAAGTGATATTATCATCTCCAGGAGCAGTATCTTTCTTTTTGATACACGACTCTAATTCCTGAAATGTGAACTCTGACTCTAAAAAGACATTACTTGAAGAAAATAACGGTTTGGAGACGAGAGATGAATCAGGAGCTAAACTTTGCAAGAGCTCTCTTTTTTTAACCATTGGAACGAAATAACCAGCTTGTCTATAGCCCTTAATCCATTTCATTTTGCGCCACATTTCTGATGAAGTCACAGTGCCATCAATAGAGCTACAAAATTTTTGCCAACAATTTGTCTTGGCTTGCCGGATTTCCTGTTTAGCTTTTAAAGTTTTACCCTCTAAGATAGCTAAGTTTGCCGGAGTAGGGTTACGTCTGAATTTCTTCAATGCGAGTCTTCTTTCCGCTACTAATTTAGAAAGATGAGAAACCCAATACGGCTTAGGTTTGAAGTTATTTTGAGGGTTATTGCACATTTTAATTATTGGGATATTTTTATCAGCAGATTTATTAATAATATAAATAAAAGTTGAATACATTTCCTGGATGTCACATATATTAGGATCAACATTAGAGAATAACTGTTCTATATCTTTACGATAGTCCAGCCAATTAGACTTTTTAAAATTACGTTTAATAGTTGTATTAACTGTATCTTGATAATTCATTTTAATTTTAATAATAAGATGATCACTCCCCAAGTTATCACTTAACACTCGCCAAGAGAAATGTATAGCTATATCGGATGAGGAAAATGTGATATCAGGAGATGACTGTTGTAAAACACTACTTACATATTTTACCCGAGTGGTACTGCCATCATTAATAGGTATAAATCCATTTTCCAATGCCGAGTCCATAATTTGTGTACCTCTTGTATCAGTCTTATAGGACCAATTGGAGTGATGCCCGTTGAAGTCCCCGACTATAAGACTTTTTCGTGAACACAAAGAAAATAACTCGTCCCAATCACATTGTCTCGTTTGGACGGAGGACGGACAGTATACTGATACTATGTTTTCTAGATATTTACAATTAATAATCTTAACATGTAACATTTCGATGCCAGTATTATTAATATTAGATAATTTCAATTCAGATATAATAGATTTATGTACCATGATTGCGACACCCCCATAACCATCGGTTCGGTCTTTTCTATAAATATTATATTGGGATATGTTTAAAAAATTATGTTCCTCTAACCATGTCTCACAGATGACGGCTATATGGATTTGATCCTTAAACAAAAGAGATTCAAATTCAGTGATTTTAGGTCTAATACTCTGCGAATTCCATTGCAATATATTAAGAGCGAAATCGCGTAATTTGTTAGGAGCCATCGTTAAATAAGGAAAATAATTTTTTCATCAAATCTCCCTCTCTTACAAATCCTAAAACAAATTGAACCGTTTCTTCAAAAATAACACTAATTACTAACTTGATTTTAACAGCAATACTCGAATTGGAGAATACAATTTCATTCAGTTTATCCATTAATTTTTTTAAGTAAAATATATTCCTAGATGTATACGTCTGTTGACCTTCTGTACTTTCATTTTTCTTAGATGATTGCCCCATCTCATAGACTTCAGCCTTTTCCAGTCGACTATTATTAATTGTTTCTTTCGATTTTGACGTAGTTTTAGAGATAGTAGACTCCTTTATAGTAATATCTCGACTCGTCTCGCCAGGATAATAATTTTTGGGTACTGAATCTATCCGTTCTGTATGATTGTGAACTTGTGACAACAAAACATCCCTATATGACTTATCTTTGTCAACAGAAAGTGGGACTTGGCGCGTTTGAGTTATATTATCTTCTAGGTTATAACATTCTTTAGTCTGATGCGAATTACTTTTATTAAGATACAGCGTCAGTGCTCTTCTATAGGTACAATGCTCCTCGCACATGATTTGTCGAATGGCTTTTTCTTTTTTAAACATAGGGCATGATTTATTCATTGACATATGCGGGCCTTTACAATTAATGCATTTAAATGTGATGGTTTCACAATTGCTGTGATTTCCTCCGCACTTTGGACACAGTAACTTCTTAGTTGGGCAACTTTTAAACAAATGCCCAAATCTCCAACATCCCGAACATTGGCTAACAGGAAATGTGTAAGGTTCTACCTTAAACCTGCACCCGTATATTAGGAGATACGGGGGTAAAGTAGAACTTTTAAAACAAATGCGAATAGTCTCGCTTTGTATCCATTCTCCACTATCAGATTGCCTTTTTAATCTCTTGACAGAAACAACTTCCCTCTCACATTCAATACTCTCTAGAATCTCTTTCTCTTCAATATCTAACTCAATTTGTTTCACTACACCATATGATAAATTAATTTCATCTATAAACTGACATCTATAATCCAAGTTTTGAAACTTGCTGCATTTGATCAGATTCTCCGCGTCTTTTCGGTCTTCAAATTGAATAAGTATCTTGTATGGGTTCTTATATTGTATTTTAAGAATATTTTTTATATTTTCTACTCTTAACAATTTGGCCATGCCGAAAGGTTTGGGTAAAACCTCTTTCGACGTTACGCACACTATTATTTTCTCATTTGTTGATTTACATGTATTCTCATTATTCTCAAGACTATTATTAGAACACATTGACGGCCTCCTCACTAACCTCCTTTTGTCCTTTCGAACCGTAATAAATCCCTCCTCATCTTCTATTATTTCTTCACTGTCTGATCGTTGCCTTTTGTCCACCTTTTTTCCCTCTTCCTTCGAATTCTTATTATTAACTAGTTGCTCACTCTCATTCACCATCTCTTCTTCTACTATATCACTTCCACTTGAATCGCAAAAGTCTATGTTATCCATTATCGCGTAACATTTATTAAATGAGGGTATTGCGAAAAAACAAACTCGAACAAAGTCGACCTCAGCTTATTGCGTGCGCTCACCTCGGCGATTCGCGCGAGACTGAGAAACAAACAACTTAAAGTATCCAAGATTACATAGGCTACATAGTTGAGTAGAAACTACTACTAAACAACTAATTATCTATTATCTAATTTATAAATAAGTTTATATAAAGCAACTGCTGCGTTGACATAGGTTCAGACAAGATACTTAAAAATACTTAACATAATTCACGTTAATATTAAAATTATCTTTTAGGTGATCTCTCAGATTATCAGTTTTATCCAAACTGATAATCTGTTTATAAATGGTAAACATCTTAATAAATGGTAAATATCTTCAACAACATTACATGTTAAGCAGTTTGGAGGGTCCGATTTCCTAACCAAAACTTTAAATCTATTTCTATTACACAAAATACAGACAAAAAAAAAGGAAGTACATGTATAATGAAAAACGAGGTTACCACTCAGGTTTATTGTTGGTTTGCGGTTTATACCTCAAACCAACCCTGATGTTATGTGGTAACCCCAAGTGACGCACGGACGTAGGTACAATCAGCTACTCTTTAATATTTTCCAAATTCAAACAATAAAAAAAAAATACATACGTAAGTTATATATAAATTATAATTGATGAGCATAGGTAAGTATGTAATTAATATATATAAAATATAAATTAAATAAATTGGCGCAATAGTATGATGTATATAAATATGTATAATATTCAATAATAATAATAATAACCTACTAACGGTTGCCATTAACCGATCCGTATTATTAGCGTCTCATTTGCACTTACGGCATACGACATACCTAATGGTGTCTCACTCGCCCGGCAACGTGACGGCGCAACGGTGAGCGAGGAGCTCGCATGATTCATTTGGCCGCCGCGCCGCATCAACACGGTGGTCACGTGACCAAAACATTGTAAATATATCTAAATATATTTATAAATATAATAAACTTTATTTGTAATGCTTATCTTGGTCGCATTTCTGTTGCTTTAAAAGATATGTTTTTAAATGTATTTTAAAGGTACTCTTTGTTTTCAGGGATCTTATCGGCGGAAGCAGGTCATTCCATATATGAGTAGCAGCATATTTGTAACATCCCCTGAAGGCCGTCGTTTTGTATCGAGGTATTGACAGCGGTTTGGCGGTGGAGCGAGTGGAATAGTTGTAGTGATCTTGCCTCCAACTTACTTTATTATAAAGGTATTTAGGCTCACCCGTACTCATCACTCCAAATAATAATGTTGCCAAATGAAGTTTACGCCGCGCTAGTATTTTAAGTATGTTATTATTATTTAAATGAGGTGTTATATGATTTCTCCGAGGTATATCAAAACAGTACCGGGCACACGCCTTCTGCACACGCTGTATTAGATTGTTGTGTCCTGGTTAAGAGGCAGGGACCATACACAGCGTCACAGTAATTCATTTTGGATAACACTAAGCTGTCTACAAGTCTTTTCCTTAAAGTGACGTTGAGATAATTTCGAACTCTGTAAAGAATTTTGAGCCTGTAGAAACAATTTTTAGCAACGCCACTGACTTGATCCTCAAAACGCATCTCCGGGTCGATCATTAGACCAAGGTCTCGTGCTGTTTGCACTTGTCCTACCCTACCATCCAGCATTTTGATGTTTGGATTATAAGATGAAATTAATTCAATCTGGTTTTTGCTTCCCATAACCAAGAATTTAGATTTTTGCGGATTGATTACCAGTGAATTACGCCTAGACCATGCTGCTATCCTGTCGAGCTCCGCATTCATGGTACGTACCGCAGACGCAGTGTTATTAGGGTTAAAGGATAGATATATTTGCGTGTCGTTAGCATACATGTGCTACATGCATTCTCTGAAGCTACTAGTTACGTCAGCAGTGTATAAAACGAATAGGAGCGGACCGAGAAGGGATCCCTGGGGAACACCCCGAGGCACGAACCACGAAGACGATAACAACACAGAGCCATCCCTCTTACCTATTTTGACCTGCTGCATTCTACCCGTTAGATAACTTTCAAACCATTTGATTGTTTTCGACTGAAAACCGTAATACGAAAGTTTAGAAAGCAGCAGTGAAACATTAATACATTCGAAAGCACGCGAATAATCAAACAGGGTCAGTATCGTACCCTCCCCGCGATCACGTGCCTCGAGGATATTACCCACGACATCCGCTAAAGCCGTTGTTGTACTACGTCCTCTTCTAAACCCTGACTGAAGGTCGAGCAGGATACCGATACCTTCCAAGTAATTCACGACTTGTACATATACCACCTTCTCCAACACCTTTGACAAACAGGAGTAAACAATGGTATCTGAGAAGGTTTATTCTGGACTATTTTATACCATATGCCTTTGTTAGTTGAAATATCATTAAAATCCGATTTCCACATGTCACATTATAACTCTCTTGTACTTCAATAAGATGTCACTCAGTTCAGAAAACATAAATGTCTCTACACCATTTCATGCGGCTTCTTTAGCCAATTTGTCTGCCTCTTCATTCACATAAATACCAACATGGGCTGGAATCCATTGCAATCTCAAGATAAAACCCGCAGAAATCAATTTTTCTACTTTCCTTAGAACGGCGTAGGCTATCGAAGCACCTCTGCCGTCACAGGCGCATCGAGCACTTCTGCTATCAGTCAAAATGACCTGACTTTTTAAAACCCCTGGACCCAACGTATGAAATTGCCTCTGAGACTGCAAATAACTCCACATACATGATGGACAAATGATTGTTATGCCCAGTAGTCAAATTATACTTCTCTTTTATTTTATAATATGTAGGATCATAATAAGCTGCTCCTATCCCAAACTCACATTTCGAACCATCCGTAAAGATTTTGTGCCAACCCTCATATTGATCATTCAAGTATTTTAAAATATTAAATTTTAGTACATTTGTATCGTAATGACTTTTAGGTAACGACATGTCTGTTACACATCTTTTAATGAAATCTATGTTAAAATTAGACATCCAAGTATCAAAAGTATACATAACACTTTGTGTTTATATTTGCTTCCACCTTCATTTCAAAATACACCGATACTAATAAAGGCTTAACTTTGCTATTCCAATACCTAGTTATATATTGTTATTCTAGTAATTTTAACAGTCACAATCTATTTTATAGACCCTGCACATCTTGTAAAGGCATTTGGTACTTGACGGATGGTAAAAATTGACTTATCTTCGTTGGCGGCTTAAAGTATGTGTTGATTGAAGCTCGCTTCAAGATCTAGCCAATCTTGTCAGTGACACCCTTTACATAAGGCAGTATAGAAACACCCATGATTAAATTATGTTCGGGTACTTTGAAATAACTACACTGGAATATTGAGACAACTACCATCTTAGTCTCCCCATGACCATGGCTGCTGAAAAGCAACCGAAACGTCGGGGAAAGTTTAAACATAAATATAAATAGTATAATAATAGTATAAATAGTTTTAATAGTTTCAATAATTTAATTAGCTTAAAAAATAGTAAAGTTTAATAGTAATAGTAGTGCAACAGTTTTCAAAATTTTGTAATAAAGTGTCAAATAAACAACGCGATAAAATCCGTAGTATATTTTTGACACCCCTACTTTTACTAGGTTGAACTTCCTCTTCTGATAGTTCTTCCTCCTATAAATCACTCTCAACCATAGTCATCAGTCCACATTCGTTATTCTGTTCATTGGTGTTCTTTTTTCTATGTTGTTTAATTTTGTTTAATTTTCTTCTTTTTAATCTTCTTTCTGACCGTTTATTCACGAAATTCGTCATGGCTTTCGATTTCCTCCTGAATAGGATTCAGCTCCATATGTTTAATGTTTGATAATAGAATATCACGATAATTTGTTGATTGGGACGTTAGAATTGCCTGCGCTTTTTCTGGTTCAGCTACGTTAAAGGTTTCCTTATTGCTTTAAAAAATCATAAAAGGTTTTCGATACGAGCAACTGTCTTTGCTCATAATATCCAAAAAAAATTCTTTTTTAAATATTGAACAATTTTTATCTAAGGCCATATGAGCCCCTGCGCAATTTATGCATTTAAACACCTTAGTCTCACAATTCGCATGATTTTGACCACATTTTGGACAGAAAATATTTTTAACTGGGCAATATTTTCTTGAGTGGCCGTATCTCCAACACCCTGAGCATTGTAGCACTGGAAAGGTATAAGGTTCAACTCTAAATTTGCAGTTAAATCCGTAAACATACATAGGTAAAATGGTACTTCTAAAGCCTATGCGAATCGTTTCACTTTTAACCCATTTACCCTCATCATTTTGGCTTTTGAGACGTAGCAAGGATATATTGTCACACTCACAATTCAGCATATCTACTAGCTCCTTTATATCAATTTCCAAATCGATTTGCTTAACTACTCCATAAGAAACATTCAGTTCAGACGCAATTTGGCAACGTAAACCCAGCTCCTTTATTTCCTTACAATTAACTAAAACGACATTGTAGCGGTTTTTATATTTAATTCTCTGAATATCTCCAATATTGTACTGTAACATCTTAGCTAAGGCTTGCAAACTTCATATTTGTTGTCACACTCTTTCTCAGTTCGATTTTGTATATTGGCATCTTTAGACAAGCTACGCAGCAACCTTTTAGGTCTTCTATTTATTGTTATAAAACCTTCATCTTCTTAATAACCTTCACATCCGTTACTTTCGTTTCTCGTTCTCTTACTTTGGTGTATCACGTTTTTCTTTATCTTGTTGTATTTAACATCTCTTTATCTTGTTGTATGTTCGCAGATTCATCTTCAGTGTAAACACTTTTAGGTAAACGCGACGTGAAACTTATATCACTTTTGTCACTCATTATAAACAAATGTAGGTACTTGTAAAAAATAAATGATCATTGCGATAAGCGGACCGGTTAGACTAACGCGTGCGCTTGATTCAACGACCCGTACGCAACAGGAAGTAATGTAACTTAAGAAGTGCTATGTATCAGTAAATTTTATATATTGTTTAAGCTAATAAAAAGGGCGATTTAATTCTATGTATATATATCTTAGTCATATAATATATAAGTAGATAAACTTAGTCTGGCCATAAGTACTGTTGTTTTTTCTAATTGTAACAGTATTTATAGCCAGACTGAGCAGATATATAGGTAGTATAGGTTAGTTTTAGCACACAGCAGATATTGCAATATATTCAAGACCTGTTAAATAATGAAAAATCCTTTAAAACACTGGGGTCTACTATCAGCTAGGTCAATGTTTTATTAGGTTTTTCTTATACAAATCTTTATTAGTAGCATGGACTCTTTAAATGTTTTAGCTAGGCAATTTTCAGTGGCATATTATTTCCTTGAAAAGCAGTAAACGACAGTACATGCAAAAGAAATTTGAGAAATTTCGATGATATTAAAGCCACTAGCAGATTTTTTTGAGATAACATTAATACATAGTAATAGTTCAGATATTGTAAAGGAACTTCATGAACTAAAATGCATCAGTAGTATCATTACAATCGTATCAAACCTTCATATTGGCAACGAGAAATTTCCTGCGTAGCCGCTCGATCTTGACCAATCTCGGTAATTCTTTGGGCAACACAATACTCAAGAACTGCAACTTCGGTACAAATGTTTCAAATGGAAATTGCTGCAATAAAAGTATCTTTATATTAATTTATTCACTGCACGCTTGGCTCTGTAGAATATTTGGACAACACGTCGCGATATCTCGTGCGCGCGCATGCAATAATAATGTTTTAAGACTCATTATCCCGCCCCATTATGCCTCGTACGATTTCAGGGCAGTGCTATGAACGAAATCGGGCTAATATATAGGTATATATGTTGTATGAATTAATATGCAAAAATGTCCACATAGTCATTCCTTTACCGTCCGACACAGCGTGCTTTAATTATAGCACGCTACGATGTCGATTATAATCAGACCGCGAGCACTCCTTCTTTTAGTAACTTGTAGATCATACAACGCCAACTGCTATAAATAAATTATGATTCGACGACGCGACGATACAAATTAAGTAGCACTGCAAAATTTTTCGCTGCTGCCTTCTCGTAGGCTCAAATGTTTATCTAAACTTTGACGATCTCCTACTTTACGACCTTATGTTTTATTTTATTTTAAGTATTGGGCAAATAAATCATTGTACATTACTAATATATGGGAACAATGGTGCTTATCAAAAAACTTATAAAAAATAGAATCAACAACATTTTCCACAATTTACAAACAAGAGTTGTCATATATTAATGACTAGCTTTTGCCCGTAGCTTCACTCGCGTTAATTTAGAATTTGACAATCAATTCGGGTTGTACTCTGCTTGTAATAATATATTATAATATAATTCAATCATGATTCGAAAGACACGTGGCGCCATCTATTATCATAAGAACGTTATTGTTGCTTTCCTCGAGAACAATAATTTTTTTCGGCATGAAAGGTAGCTTATGTCCGTTTCTGTACACCTGATAAAGTATCTGCAAAATTTCAGAATGATCGGTTCAATGGTGTAGACGTGAAAAGGTAACAAACAAACAAACTCATTTTCTCTTTTATAATAGGATCAGGATAGGATTAGGATTAGGATATTGGGCAAATAAATCATTGTACATTACTAATATATGAGAACAAATTGGTGCTTATCAAAAAACTTATAAAAAAATAGAATCAACATTTTCCACAATTTACAAAGAAGAGTTGTCGTATATTCATGTTATAACTAGAGACACAAGAAAAAAGTATTGCAGCAGTATAATATAAAGGAAAATAATATTCACAATATTACTAAACCTAAAGAGCATTTAAAACTCAAAAATATAACGCGCGATATATAAACTACATACTTTATATGATTATATGATTATATGTACAAACTTACAATGCTTTCATCTTCCTTATAGGTGGTCCATCGACCTGGAGGCAGCAAGAGTTTTGGTCTCTGCACCTTTGGCAAAGACAGTAATACCGGAGCTAGTTTATCAGTCTTAGCCTGCAAATAAATAATGTAAATAAATCATATACTGTAACCCAGAAGATTCAGACAGCTGTGTGTTTCACTCAGAAGACTTTTTGTTTCCCACGTGACATGCAACGAGTTTTGAATGGATGCGCTAGTTTGGGAGCCCGTGGAAGTATAAACGTAAATGCCATTGAAAACTGGCATAATTCAACTGTGCTGAAATGACCTACGTTTATCTCAGGCGGATTGTGTTATAATCTCAGGGAGTTCTCGATCCATTCATCGATCCATTCGAAATACTCAACGAGTATATAATACTATAAAGTTTTCGATTTGTACCTAACGTTGTGGTTTTCGAATACTGTTTCTTTTTCATGGATTATTTCTTGTACTTAGGCCACTATGGTCTGCCTTAAATTACTAAAAAGCTTAACCATCATGTAATTATGGCGAATTGAAACTACAAATACGAGCAGACACTAAGCGATATAAATTTAAATACAATTTGTTTGAAAGCTTATTGATATTTATTAGATATTAATATCAAATAACCTTTTATATAATTTGTATAATATATAAGATACTATATAAGATCTTTACTCAAAATACAAATGGATTATTAAAATAACCGTATTATTTTGCAAATAAACCACGATATTAGATGTAGGAGAGCAACGGCAATTTCATAGCTAATCACCAAATATTTAACTGAACTTGTGTCCTGACTGTGTAAGTAAATTTATAGTCCACATTTGTGTAACAAGTACCTACCTTGTTACACAAATGTGGACTATGAATTTATAGTCTGAGGGTTCGATGTTTCAGTCCAATACCTACCTATCCAGTAAACAGGCGTGCGTCTATCTAATTTGTATTTATATATTTGTGTAATTTGTATATAATTTGTATTTGTAACGACTAGTCCATCACGCAAAGTCAGATAGCAACCAGCCGTTTGCCAATGTAAACAGATGCAGAATACCAACCAGGTGTATTAGTTTCATCCGCTTTCTTGCATAAACTTCTTTGGACGGTTCCTCCTTCGTCATCTCCGATACCAATTCGGAATAATATCCTCTTTTACGTATTTCACTTCTAGTAAGATTGTCATAAACATGTTCATGTTGCTGTAACTTTTTCCTTTTGCTGAACATACTGTGAACTCTGAAATCACTATTGTTATTTATTGCTTGATAATCACTTCTGTATAAAATATACAAATTATTTTACTTGTCAGTTATTTGACAAGTGTAAAAAAAATAAACTACATATAATTAGTGGCCAGTTTTAGGCTGGTTAATTACAAAAAGGTTGGTACAAATTTTCTATTGTCCTTGGTTGTGGTTGACAATAGAGAAGTAACAAAGAGTAAAAAGATTACTACGTTCAAAAGAGATATAGTAGAATATCTAGCAGTACTACAGTGCCAGCGTAAATCGATTTTTACCGCTCGCGTATTAACAAGAAGTATATACTTCTTTTTTTTTAAGATAACTCTTGCACTAGGAATTATTCCTATATCGCGGGGGACTTTACAAACATTCAAACAACGGACACAAAGAACACACAGACTCGGAACAAGTATTTATGGATCACACAAATTTTTGTCCCTTGTGAGGATCGAACCTTCAACACTCGGCGCGGCGGCAGTGGTGAAGCGGCCACTTAAACCACTACGTCATCCGTGCAGTAATTTGCAGCAACTTTGATTGCGTAGTGTTGTTGTCGCACTCAGTCTTACGATGATTATCCCGATACTTCCGTAATAGTCATAGGAGCTTCACTAATGGTGTCAGGTGTGTGCTAGTGGACAGTGGCGATCAATGAACTGCTATGCAGAGGTCTCGAATTCAATGCTACGCATCTCTAACTTCTTAAAAGCTTTTGAGAGGTAAATACCAAATAGTTAATTAATTAAAATGTAAGGATAGCATACGCACTTGGCTGCTAAACTTAAACTATGCCGAAACTGAGACATTACTCGACAGACCCAACTAAATACTCAATGCACATGCACACCAACAGACCTGTACATACATCCAAACTCAAACACACTCATGCACACATACAGACACACACTCATATACATACTCATACACACATACGCACACAAACACACAAACACATTATAGCAGCTTTAAAATAGACGAGTTACCTATTTTGGATTTCTTTAGAAGTAATTTTTATTTACATACATACATACATAGATTCACGCCTGTTTCCCAGAGGGGTAGGCAAAGACTACGGATTTCCATTTGCTACGATCCTGACACACTTCTCTGGCTTCATTCACTTTCATCACATTCCTCATACACGCCCGTCGGTTCAAGGAGCTCTTAACCTGGCCTTTGTCCAGAACGCCTCCGATCTGATCGAGAAACGTTCGCCTAGGTTTTCATTTTTATTTATATTAAGATTAACAATTTTTTTTTTACCTTAAATGATATTATGTTGTGTTATATAGGGTGGAAGACGCTGGCTGCTGTGACACAGTTTTACACTAGTATAGCAGCCAACGACGACCTCTTAATCTTTGTATAATATCATTTTCATGGTTGTGTTTAGCGATGTGCACGGATGCATTCGGGCGAACCCAATATAATTAGCTTAAATTATATATATGATTGTATCCGGTTGTAATTTGGGTCTCGATTGTGCGCATCGCAAATTATATTTATATACTAGATTAAGAGCCAGCTGTATATTTTTGAGAACAAATAAATTTGTAATTTGGGTCTCGATTGTGCGCATCGCAAATTATATTTATATACTAGATTAAGAGCCAGCTGTATATTTTTGAGAACAAATAAATTTATTATTATTATTACGTGAAGCGAAAACTTGGGATCCCTTTTTACGAAAATTGGGCGGACGGAGGAGTATGAAATTTCGCACACTTATAGTTTATACAGAGAAGAAGTGACGAATGCTAATATTTATATAAAATATGTATAATAAATACATTAAATTAATGAAAAAACACTACACGCACACAACCATGCATTTGACACACGCAGTCAAAGTGCGTAACTATGGTTACATATATCAATATACGAGTATAATGACATGACATAATATGCATATATCAGTTGGTCGAATTTCGAGCACTAGGCGACCGCTAATTATAGTTAATTGTAGCTCGACGAGGGATTAATTCACAAGCCAATGAAAACATGAGCTACTATTATATAGCAGTAGTAGCCAATTGGACTTGCAATCGTGCAGTTGGGGTTCATTGGTTCCATTTTCAACTATTGCACTACTGACGTCATCTCACTCCTAACACAAGCAGTCGGCTTAGCGTGGGGATTAAGACTGCGCCGAGCGAAATGTGCCAAAACAGGCGGTCACAGTTAAGTGAATAAAATCAACACTTTTTGTTTAGTATAAATGTAAAATATACATTTACCATAACAATGAATGTGTTTACAATTACTCCGTATAAAAAACTTAAAATAATTAATATTTTCGCCTACAAAATTACGTAAATTTGCACGAAAAATGCAAAAACGTAAGTGTTAAGTGATTTTTAGATTATAAGTTTATAATAGTAGAAATCTATCCTATTTTACAGCTTAAACGAAACTTAAATAGTTATATTTATTTTTTTTGCTCGTCAAAATGACCACACTCCACCTCGTCCACTGGTATTACAATTTGTCCGTCCCAAATATTTAAGTTATTGGTTGACAATAAAGATACATATTTATCAAAAAGCACTTTAAATGCTCTATACAATTTTACTATGGCGGCCACGCGCCGAATTGAATATGCGCCGCACGAGCTCTGTCGTTATCTGTCTTACGCTCGGCGCAGTCTTAATAAGATTACTAATAATAGCTGGTATTTATATCTATACTAATATTATAAAGAGGAAAGATTTGATATTTGTTTGATTGTAAGGATTTAATTCAAAAACTACTAAACCGATTTTGAAAATTCTTACATCATTAGAAAGCTCTATTATCACCGAGTAACATCCTAATCCTAATCCTAACTAATATTATAAAAGCGAAAATGAGTTTATTTGTTTGTTACCTTTTCACGCCTAAACCACTGAACCGATCATCATGAAATTTTGTATATACAATGTCAGGTGTACAGAAACCGACATAGGCTACCTTTCATCTCGAAAAAAATTACTGTTCCCGAGGAAAACAATAATAACGTTCTTATGATAATAGATGGCGCCATGTGTCTTTAGAATCATGATTGAATTATATTATTACAAGCAGAGTACAACCCGAATTGATTGTCAAATTCTAAATTAACGCGAGCGAAGCCGCAGGCAAAAGCTAATAGGCTATATTTTATTTAAAAAGTACTACGCGAGTTTTACGCGTGAAGCCGCGTTCAAAAGCTAAATCCTGATAAAAATGTTATTATATTATCTGAACAAGACGTCCAAGCTGCAATTTTATATGCTAATATCATACGAACAACAAAATGAGAACATTAAAATACAAATCTCTCTAGCTTAACCGTTATTCAATCTCCAGGAGATACATAACAATAAATTTTTATTGTGTCTATAAAATGACAGACGATGGGATATTTATTACATGACGGCAAAGATAAATCTCTAAGACCTTGTCCAGAAGGGGC
This sequence comes from Catocala sponsa, assembly GCA_963564715.1. Taxonomy (NCBI): domain Eukaryota; kingdom Metazoa; phylum Arthropoda; class Insecta; order Lepidoptera; family Erebidae; genus Catocala; species Catocala sponsa. Next base: position 4,433,866 of record OY751346.1, on the reverse strand, counting down.
GAATTCGCCGCGAAACGTTACGCGCGATATCGTTCGCGCGTTAGCCAGATACTAGACGCCAATACATTGCGTCCACAAGCATCGTGCGAATTCAAAATACGCGCGTAAATCGCGCGCACTTCGCCAGACTCTCGACTCGCGCTTGATTCGCGCTAATTGCGCGCGAGTCGAGATAATAGAGATGCCTTGTTGCGTCCAGTTAACGCGCGAACTCCAGAGCGAGTGCATGTATTGAGAGAAATGGATGTCTATATTCGTCCCCAAATGCTCGCGCGTTGGTACGCTTCTTCTAGACGCAATGAGCGCGCGTGATACGGGCGAGAGAATCGCGGCGAATTCGCCCCTTCTGGACAAGCTCTAAAGAGCTTCAAAAACACTTTAAATAACTTTTGCATAAAAGTGGTTCAGTTCATAGTCGTCTTTGTCCTTGCTTCGTTGGTTATTGTGGATCCAGATCCAAAAAATCCATAATCTTTTTTTGGATCATGAACTTGCGTTGTCCGTGCAATCAATTAAAAAAAGTAATGTAACTTACAGTGAGAATCGACAATTCATCGTGTTTGCGGCGCAGCCCTGCCACAGTCGATTTCGTAATTTATGGTATCAACTAGCTTTTTCCCGCGGCTTCTCTCGCTTTAATTTAGAATTTGATAATCAATTCGGGTTGCACTCTGCTTGTAATAATATAATTCAATCATGATTCGATAGACACGTGACGCTATCTATTACCATAAGAATGTTATTGTTGTTTTCCTCGTGAACAGTAATTTTTTTCGGGATGAAAGATAGCCTATGTCCGGTTTTGTACACCTGTCAAAGTATATGCAAAATTTCAGGATGATCGGTTCAGTGGTTTAGGCGTGAAAAGGTAACAAACAAACAAACTCATTTTCGCTTTTATAATATTAGGATTGGGATAGTTAGGATTAGGATTAGGATTACATGTTCTTGCAGTACTAATGAATAGATTAATAATAATATCATCCCCGTTTTAAACTGCTCCACTGCTGGTCACGAACCTCTTCTCAACGTGAGAAGGGTTAGGCCATAGTACACCACTCTGGCCCCGTGCGGGTTGGCAGACTTCACAAATCTTCGAGAACATTATGTAGAACTCTTAGGCATGCAGATCTCCTCACGGTGTTTTCCTTCACCGTTAAAGCAAGCGAATATTTAACTATTTAATACACACATCACATAACTTCGAAAAGCCAGAGATGCGCGTTCTGAGATTGAACTCGAGACCTCTGCGTAAAGGTCTCCCACTAGGCCATCGCTGCTTCGAACCACAAATATATATTGTTAAAAAAGCACTTATTTGTGGCCGGGAACTACCGTATACGTCGCAGCCCGGCAACGTTTATATTTTTTGGTAGAATACTTATAATGTTCTAAAGTATAAATTAAATAAATGTACCTGCCGCGTTTTTTTATTTTGCAATAAAAATACCAACAGAAACGCTTATATAAACATAAAATGATTTCAAATAAGAATTTGCACTAGGCGCCTGTAGGTCTAAAATAGCACGTCTGCTTATTTCTACAAGTTGCTATCGTATATATTTAGGAGAAATTCTCTAGGAAAAAAAACAATAATCATCCATCTGCATTAAAAAAAAATCCGTATCCTAATCAAAACTACTGATTGCACAGCAAAATAGTTACTGACTTTCGGAAATTATATGACTTTTCGAAATTATGTGCGTATTGATTGACAATTATCGCCTGCTCCGTGCCCCGGAGAGCATACATTATCCAGTCCAAATAACATCCATTTGTGGATCGTATAAATTTTTGTCCCATGTGGGATTCGCTACCACTTAATACCGTGCCTTTGATGCCTGAAAATAGCCGGTATGAAAATATAGATTTAAATATGACAATACTTTGAGTATTGTCATATTTAAAATCTATGAGGACTTTTCCCGAAGATTTCCAGCATTTTATAGGCTGGGCATCTTCGGGAAAAGTCCTCATAGATCTTAGAGTAGTAACCTAACTCAAGTTGTTTGGAAAAGCAGAAATAAGTTCAAAGAAATGTGTCAGGATCGTAGCAAATCGAAATCCGTAGTCTCTGACTACCCCTTTGGGAAAAAGGCATGATTCTATATATGTATGTATGTAAATAGGTTCAACGTCAAGAATATAACAAAATGAATAAATAATAATCTTTATTGACATGTTTCATACAGTTTAAAACAGAATTCCCTGACACTTGCGCTAGTAAACACTGTGTTGCAGGTGCCAGCGTCTTCCCCTTGTATAGTTACAATATTATTTATTACATCAACAAAGATAGACAGAAAAAAATAATAATAAACAAGCAGAAGATAAAAATTGTAATGTTGTAACAAAGATTTGTTTACATATTTTAATTTAATTTAATTATTTTTAACAAAGCATGCATGCATGTGGTATATGTGCGTGTATGTGTGTATGTGTGTGTGTGTATGTGTGTATGTATGTGTGTATGTATGTGTGTGTATGTGTGTGTGTGTGTGTGTGTGTATGTGTGTGTGTGTGTGTGTATGTGTGTGTGTGTGTATGTGTGTATGTGTGTGTGTGTGTGTGTGTGTCTGTGTGAGTGTGTGTGTGTGTATCTGTGTGAGGGTGTGTGTGTGTGTGTCTGTGTGAGGGTGTGTGTGTGCGTATGTCTGTGTGTATGTGCGTATAATTGTGTGTGGGTGTCTTTATATGTGTGAATGTATGTGCTTGAGAGCCACTGGTATATGTTTATGATATTCTTAAAAAGTTTTCTACTGCATCATAGTCCAATGATTTCAACCAGATCAAAGTGACTTTTTTGAAATCACTATTATACTTTATGACTTTTGTTATAAATGTTATATATGATGGGAGCCAAAAAGTTATGTCTTTGCGCAAAAGTTGAATTAACGCTTGGCACAAGAAAGCGTTCTACGCGCCTTTGTAGAACAGGCAGGCTAGGAACAACTTTTTTATGGTATCTTCTTAACGCTTCATACACAAATATCTTCCTAACAGATAATACTCCAGACAAGTCGTATACGGCAGAGGTTGGATACCGATGTGCTAAATATAGGATTACTTTGAGTACCATACGCTGTGCGCGCTCGATTGGGATCATGTGGGATTTTGCCGCACCTCCCCATGCACAAATGCAATATCTAATAATGCACTCACACAATGCACGGTACATCTGTACAAGTAATACATTATTAGCTACTGAGCGCAAGTTTTTAAAGACATAAACGAGCTTTCTAGTCCTAGCTATTATCGACGTGAGGTGCATATTCCATTTAAGATGTTCATCCAGCATTACTCCCAGGTATTTTATACAGGCTACACATGAAAGCGTTGCGCAACTGCAGTTTCTGTAGATCTCGTTTCGATTGCAAGGGAACGTATGTATCTTGAGTGTGAGCGATGAGGCCGCTCTTCCAACTGATGTTTTACTGAAACAGACATACTTTGTCTTGCTTGTGTTTAGCGAAAGAAGGCTATTCTCCAACCATGTGGTCACGTTTGCCAAACCTATCTCAGCTATTTCAAATACCGTCTTCCAGTTTTGACCACGGAAGATTAGCACCGTGTCGTCAGCGAACATAAATAAATCTAAGTGTGATAGGTTACCTATTTTGCAAAGCTCATTAATATATATGAGAAACAGCGTAGGCCCTAATGTGCTACCCTGGGGAACACCGTATTTGCAGCTGGAGTCAGTACTTTCATGGCCATCTACTTTAACACGTTGCCATCTATCTGTCAGGTAATCTGTGAACCAATCAAGGGCCACACCCCTTATGCCGACGTTCTCTAATCGGGTTATTAAGATTGGAATGGATACGGTATCAAAAGCTTTTTGAAGGTCTAAAAAGACCCCAAGCATTTATCTCCTCCATCTATGTAAGATACTAAAGCCGATGTTAGTTCTAGAAGTGCATCCTCAGTTGATTTTGTTGCTCTAAAGCCGAATTGAAAATCACTGAGCAGTTTGTTGCTTTCCAAATACTTCATGACTCTCCTGTTAACAACTTTTTCTAATATTTTAGACAACGTTGACAAAAGGGAGATAGGACGGTAATTATTTGGTTCATTTTTATCCCCAGATTTATATATAGGACAAATAATGGCCTTTTTAAATATAGTTGGAAATTTACCGGTTGCAAAGCTCAAATTAAACATGAACGTAATTGGTGAAGCAAGTGTAGCTATGTTTTGCTTCAGAATTTCTGCCGTGATTTTATCCCATCCAGGTGCACTATGTGATCTTAATTCCATAATGATACTCCTCACTTCATGAGGATCTGTGGGTAAAAGCGACATGGAAGTTAGTGGCGAAGAATTCAAAGCAGCAGCTTCACGTGATAATTCTTGCTCAGATTTATTCATTCGGCTTAATAATTAATTTGCTAATTTGCCGCCAATGCTGGTAAAATATCTATTCACCTTATTCAGGGATTCTTTTGGCGTGGCGTCAATTTTCAGCAAATCTACAGTGGTTTCATGGCTACTTTTCATGCTACAGACTTCCTTTATAATTTTCCAGGTTTCTTTGATATTCCCTTTGTTTGTATCTAATTTTTGTTGATAATACTGGTTTTTCAGTCGTTTAATAATAAGATTGCACGTATTTCTGTATTTATGATATTTAATTTGTAGAAGTGCGTTGTTCGGATCTTTTATTGATTCTTTGTGTAGCTTGTCCCTTTTCCTAATGCATTTAACTATTCCTTTCGTTATCCACGGTTTTAATGGTCTATAACGATTTGGTATTTTTACAATATTGGTGTTATTCGCCACGATGTCTAACAATTTAGTCGTTATTATTTCTGCTGCAATATTGGTATCTGTAACATTAAAGAGATAGTTCCAAGACTCCTTATTAAGCAAACTTTTAATTGTACTGTAATCTGTTACTACCCTATTGTATGCAACATAGTTCTTTACTACTTTTGAACAGGTAGATAATATTGGAATAGTATTGGACGATGGTCTGTTATTGGCTGCTCAAGAACGACTGTTTTCCAACTATGTGAACATTTAACCATAAAATGATCAATACATGTCCCTGTCTCGACGCGTGTAATTTTATCTATACCTTGTTTAAGTCCATGCATAGCCATCAAGTTTAAGTAGTCTTGGGCTTCATTTGATAGATCTTCAGGTATAGTATCGATATTTGTCTCCAGTTAAGATTACATTTTTTGTTCTAATGTCATATAGAAGTTTATCAAGAGATTCCAGGTAGGAACATGGAGACTTCTAAAACATGGAGGCCGGTAGGAGCATATGATTGTATAATCAGGCTTTATGGTAATAATTAAACAATTTCCTTCTAAAAGGGAATAACTACTTTCGGCTTTGCGTGGACAAATTGCTCAATAAAGAATCTATTTACAAATAGTTATAGTTAATTAATTAAAAAATATTAAATAATACCTCGTTGCAGGAAATATTTCGGTAAAAAGAACGTATAAATAAATATTTAAGCTGATAACAATCATAGGCACCGCCATTTTTCTTCTTTTGATTTGATTCATTATTCAATCAATGAAATGCTCATTTTCAGTCAATTATTAAGTGACAATATTGCAATAGTCTGTATATCAAGAAAAGGCATATTTTAACAACTTGCTGCAGCTTTATTATCATATTTAGCTTGTTTTGGGTATTAGATATGAAAAAAGCAATGCATTAATTACTATAATTAATGTCCACGCCAAGCCGAAGCACCCTAACAAACTGAGAAATTCCCTTTATGGGTTCGTATACATATGCGTCGATTTCATTATGTACATATACTACTACTCCATCATTTTGGTTAAAACTAATATTAGTCCAATATTTCTTATAACCATCCATATTAGGAGGTGGTTTATTGATGTTTGTCCAACACTCAGACCACACAATAACATCTATGTGCATATTTAAGGCAGTGATGCACGCTACCAAACGGTCAAAATTAGCAAAAACACTTCTAATATTAAAACTAGCTATAGATAACGCTCCTCGAGAATTTTTATTGTACTCTAATATTTCCGAGCAAAGTTTGGTGTCACTAACGAGTATACATTCTGTCTGGTCGGAAGTATCCACTTCTTCCGATATAGATAAACTAATACTGCGATCGAATTTTTATCATAAATTATAGTATGACCATCTTGAGTGATATTTATTAATTAGTTGAGTATACCTGACTGTTACACCAAGGACAGATAATATGTTATGCATTAATATTGTTGAGCTAGTTGTAATTGTGTATAAAACCAATTTGTGATCATTATAAAGACAAAAACGACAATAATTTATTATATTTTTATAGGATCTCGTAGAAAAACGTAAAAAATATATATTATTATTATTTTTAGTGGCCAGTGTATAATATAACAAAACTAGAGACAAGTGTACTGTCTTGTGTATCTTGCAGATGCTCCCTATATATATGAAATGCAATTTAAATTGTGTAGTTATGTGAATGTGAAGTGTGTATATATTAATATAGTGGGTATGAGTGAATATGTGTATTTTTTGTTGTGATGTGTGTTGGTTACGTATAGAGCTTTTGTTGTGAGATGCTGTATGTGGTTGTGAAGGCATGCATATAAAAAAAAACGGTTTATTAAATTAACGAGTTCAATCAAATAAATGAAAATACAAACTTGATGAGATGTATTTATTTAAAACGTCGACGGTTATCAGATGAAATTCATTAATTACAGTATTGTAACTAAATAACTTGTTTTTTTTTTCTTTATAGGATCTTTGTGAAAACATTGTGCCATAAAAAATCGTAGCTTTTAGGTGAAATATTTAAGATAAAACATACGCACTCAATAACTTCTGGTTGGCCACATCTGTACCAAAGAATAAACTATGTATATTAAAATTAATAATAATAATCTATATTAATCCAAAAATAGGTACAGTCTGTCTATCTTATAGTAACATATAAATACATTTGACTCTTATAAATTTCGCACCTTTTATTGATAAATTTGAATTTACAAGTGTACATACAAATCATATATAAGTGAAAGCATTTTCCAAAGCAATAAATACTATTACTACAATGTAAGTGAGGATACTTTTTTATGAAATCAAAGACATACATAACATTTTGATACTTAGCAATATTTACCGCTGAGCAGTATACATTAGTATTAATATCAGCTAAATGTAATTAATTGCTGCTCTATAAATGCCATAGAACAGTGAAGCATCACAAAGCACAAAAGTACAAAAATAAGAGAGAGGCAAAACAACTCACGTGACATCGTACCGAAGTAGCGATATACAAAAATGGACAGCCTTATAAAGTTTACTCTAGTAATGGTTCCAAAAATAAATCACTTGAATCGCATATTAACTACGGGAATAATTGCGATAATATTACAATTGAACTTTATTTATGGTTAGTATTTGTTGTAAGTATATAAGTCATGTATCCACTATACATAACTAAAATATAATCCTTGCTGCTCCCAATTCAATTAAAGGCAAAGTACATTTATTTACACACTGAATTAGTATATATGTCGGAGCGTCAAGAAAATAATTATTGGAATATATTTTATTTCTGTAATTGGAGGTGAATAAAACGCCATCTATTTGTTTGTTTCGGAACGTCAAGCGTAAGCTTAAGTGAGGTCGCCATAGAGCCAATGTGTCAGTTGGAGTGACAGTAATAACTGTCAGTGTCATATTGACGTTATATAGGTAAGCGCCGGAGACTCGTGCGCGGACACATTCGGTAGACGAACTCGCTGCGCACAGAGTACTTTATTGTCGCTGCGTTACGGATCAAATCAGAGATAATCACAGTCAACCTTTATTGTTTTATTTCTCTTGTATTTGCCTATCATTAGTATACGTACGAAGTATATTTTGTTGCTTCATCATGTCAAAAGCGAGTTGCCGTCCATCTCTCCGACATATATATTTATAGTAAATCGGTTTGTCATTGCATAATTCGTTTCAAAATTGTAGAAGCTGAACGTTTATCTTTTTACATGTTTCGTTTGTCAACCGATGTCAGAACACAACATACACAATTACTCAAATATTTTTTACTTATCGTGTTCACATTTTCTTAATTTGTTTGAATATTTAAACCCTGAAACAAAGAAAGATATTTAAAGTTTACAATATCACGAGAGATATAGATAAGATATTTTTGTAAAATAATTACTTAAGAACTACTTAAGTAATCATAAAATATCTCTGAGTTCGGTAGTTAGTTATATTGTTAGTTGCGGAATGCGACGTAAACAAGTAACGTCACGAATCATCCGATCGAGCGTGCTATAAAAGCGCGCTCGGCGCGCAATGACTCACTTTGACATCGAGTGGCGGACGGAACGGACGTGCTGTGTGATCGCTGTTAGGTGATATCAATTATTTCTTACTTTATTTGTTAATGCATTTCTTGAATAAGTCAATGATTACTTAAAGGTCAAAGTGCATCTGTTATTTTTTTAAGCTGTTTCACATCCGATTCCTAACAATATCATTCGTAAGAATTGCATCTAACTTTGTTTATTAAAAGCCATCATCATTATACCAGCCCCACTATTCCTGTTGAAACTGCTTTTTATATTTTGTACCACCCTTTATGTTTTCAATAATGCTATAGATAAATAATAAGTATGTTTAAGTATTTTGGGATCTACTATCCCACGTTTCAAATTAGGTTCAGGTTAGGCTAATCAGTGTTAAGTCAGTTTTTTCCCATTTTTACTGTATTCATGAATTGACTAATTTTGGACCTCTGCAACGCAAGAAAATGACATTCTAATGTTAAATCAGTTGTCTTACTATTAGGTCGCTGATGTGGTTACAGTTCCAGCAACCCACCCACCACTCAAGGCAGGGAGTAGGCACACCGTGGTAGGTTTAGTTGGTAGGACTCGAGACGTTTCATCTTTTCCGGGTTAACCCGACATGACCACTCCGCTTTCCTTTTCCACGGAGAAGTATGCGTCAATGTATTCCTCCATGTTAAGAAATAACATAAAAATAAGGTGTCTTACTATTTGGGGCAGAGGGGGCTCGGTATCTTCTTGTAGAAACAGTTAACGTCCTTAAAGCCGAGGAGTTCGGCGAGCACATCAATCTCTTTGTATGAGGGTCTAGCGCGCAGCAGCTGTGAAGCACAAGCAACAATATTAAAAGGATGTAGAGCATTGAACGATTTTGTTTCGCTTGATCAAGAGGCAGGTCGACTGGCAACTCTATCTGTGACGCAGGAAACGCACATTGAGTAATAATTGTCTGTCAGACCGAATTTCGGCCAGTCTTAACGGAGACTGGCCATTTACTCAGACCTATGTAACTCAAGCGACTCACTGTTCCCTAACTTCCATTATGTGATGGGACAGAAAACCGACACGACCGGAGAATGATCTGGCGCAGGACCAACGGCTCAACGGGGGAGTCTAATACCTACAAGTTCCTAACCCCGGGCTGGTATTGAAATTTCTTAACAGAAAAACCCAATCACTTTTTTTATTGGCCCGACCCGGGATTCGGACCCGAACCCTCATGCACAGCAGTCGCATTCACTACCGCTGTACCACGGAGACAACACGCATACTTGTAACAATTAATAGTGGAATTGGGGATCGAAGCTACTTGGTGTACTGGCAGTGCGATATAAATCTGTCAATCAGGGTTACAATAAAATAACTTTAATGAAACGGTGAATTTAACATATTTCTTGTCAATTCGGCTCTGGCTGAATTCAAAATATGGCTTCACCAGCAAATACACCGTGTAGTGAGTTGAAACTTTAAAGGACGCACGTGAATCCGTTGGAAGTCGACTGTGTTCGTCCAAACAAAAATTATTAAAAAAAAGTAACAAAAAATTAGGATCCTTGCAAAATACCAGATTATTGCAATCTAAGACAAAATTTTTCGATTAAACAAAAGAAAGCAGAATCATTGCAAAAAATATTCCAGTTTGTTTAGGACAATTGAAAACTGCAACTCCGACTGGCTGGACTAAAAGATGATTTATAATCATCAACAAAAGAATGCAGCCACTAGCTATTCAACGCATACGTCAGTGCATAACGTTTTTATCAGCCTAACGTGAGGGTTTATTTATGCTGTACAGAAGTTAGGCTGTATTGGTGTATTACCTCCTATGACTGAAAATCTATCTTATATTCCAGAAATCTGGTACTTTGCAATTGTTCCTATCGCAAAAAAATATTAGTCAGTATAAGTATTATTACCTCAGTGGCGACCTCCTTTCGGTCCTCTACTCGAGGTGTCATATTCCAAAATACAAAGCCAACAACGGTTTCGCCCTGTAGGTAGAATAACAGCCCGTGCTTGTACCTGGCCTCGTATTCACCGCCCCTGCCACAAAAACATGCTATAGTGGCTAGCGACAGAGCTCAGCTTCGCACGGGTAATACACAACCAATCACTAATCACTCTGCCTATTAGTAAAAACCGCATAAAAATCCGTTTAGTAGTTTTTGAATTTATCGCTAACAGACAGACGGACGCGGCGGGAGACTTTGTTTATAATATGTATTGATACATAGTCTTACGCTTTTAACCACATTTCGCCAGATAGTGCTATGGATTTAGATCCACGTAATAGGGAGCGAGGATATTGTCATCTAATGGGTCCATTTCCAGAGTACATACTGTTACTTGATATTTATAATAATCAGTATACATAAATAAAATAAGCTTTTATTACATACTGTTAGATTTTACTTTTTTGACAAAACGTTACTTAATAATATAACAATAGCGGTACGGGTACTTTGAAATAACTACACTGGAACATTGAGACAACTGCCATCTTAGTCTCCCCGTGACCATGGCTGCTGAAAAGCAACCGAAACGTCGGGGAAAGTGTAAACACAAATATAAATAGTATAATAGTATAGTAATAGTATAGTTTTAATAGTTTCAATAATTTAATTAGCTTAAAAATTAGTAAAGTTTAATAGTAATAGTAGTGCAACAGTTTTCAAATTTTTTTAATAAAGTGTCAAACAACGCGATAAAATCCGTATATAGTAGTTTAATTTCAATGAATAACATTCGCGTAAACAGAAGACAATATTATAACAATAGAGGTAAGAAACTATAAATTAACTTAAACTAATACATATTGTCGGCATTTGGCTTATCTCCCCTCTTAACAGCTTGTCTTTCGACAAAGGCCTCCTCTAAGGATTTCCACTTGTTTCTGTCCTTTGCTGTACGTAACCATTCTGACCCAGTTACTTCTTCTGAAGCAAGTTAGGATCGACCTTGAGACCTCTGCGTGGTAATTCAACGGTTTACGACTAGGCTATCGCTGTTTAGTATTTAGAAAAATATAATAGATCTATACTAATATTCTAAAGAGGAAAGATTTGATTTAATGCTTGTTTTTTTGTAAGGATTTAAATCAAAAACTAAGGAACCGATTTAAAAAAATATTTCACCATTAGAAGGCTATATTATCACCGATTAACACAAGACATATTTTATTTTAAAAAACCATTTTACTAACATAACCCGCTTTAACGCGAGCGAAGCTGCGAGCAAAAGCTAGTTATGTATATAATGTTTAATAAGTACTTACTGCTTGAAACACTTTCTATCCGCATCGCCCTTTTCCGCTTCCGTTTCTTTAAATATCTGTGTATCCACTTTACATTCTTTGAAGAGTCCAATTGTAGGCATACAACCGCCCACATCGCCTACCACCTGTAATACAAACAAGCATTATTTTCCAACTAGCTCTCGTCTCGCGGTTACATCGACGTTAAATTTAGAGTAGTAGAGCCTCGCTGATTTCAGCATGAATGGGCCGGCTCGACCGGACTACCCTCTCACAGAATATCGACGTGAAATAGCAGTATTCCTACTGTTGTGTTTCGTTCGGTGAGTGAGAGTGCCAGAGGCCCAATCACCCCCTTTCCATCCCGCTCTTTCTCCTTTTCACTTCCTTTCCTAAAGGGTCGGTAACGCGCAAGTGATGCCTCTGGTATTGCAGGCGTCCATAGGCTACGGTGACCACTTACCATCAGGTGGGCAGTATGCTTGTTTGCCAACGAAGATGTATAATTATTTTTTTTTTAAATTCCACTTCGACACAGGAATTATTCCTAGTGCGGGAATTGACTTTTTTTAAATATTGTTCATGCTATTCGTATGATAAAAGACAAGTAAAGTTTTGATCGTCCTTTACACCATCATAAACTGGTCAAGTTCAAGAGACATTACCTCCATATTAATGTCGTCACCGAGTATGACCTCGAAGTACTGCTCCATGTTGCACGGGGTCCAGTATCCTGCCATGTTGGCGCCCGCGATGTATCCCTGCTCCACCGCATTAACATAGTGATCGAAGCGCTTGCGCTCGTCTTTCCACTGAGAATAGAAGCTCGCTGCGTCACCCGCCTGTGAAAAATACCAAACAAATTTACTGCCATCTGAAAAAAATGATCAATTTACGTCGATTTATTCGTCGGCGCTGCATCACATTCGAATAAGAGTCGAACATTCTTACCCATAAGACTATTCGATTGTGTACACAGCGTGACATGGACATGCACAAGGTGTGATACCTGCTTTTTTATCAAATTCGCATAGCGTGAATTGACTAATTTATCGATTAACAATCACATAAATCTTAAATTCAAATGCGTAAAAATTTGCAATTTAATCAATTACACCTCGTAAGTTTGTATCTATTGGGCAAATTTACATAGAGAACCCCTAATAAATAGTGCAGAGCACAAAGAAATTCCGCACAATTACGTATATTATTTTTAATAATTACATATATTACGAAGCCGTACTATCAATAGCTGTCCTGCCTTGCATCTGTTTTGATATGATCACAACTCACAACCATCTTAATCCACATCACACCAAAAAAATATGGACGACCAGATCTTTCGATTCTAACCATACGACTTCGCAAACGATCTTCAATCGTTTTACGTCAGGCAAAGCAACTGAAATACTGGGTTGCTGTGTAACTACCTCGGTGGAACAGTTACTGAATGTGTGCGTCCACAGTGAATGCGCGGTGACTAGGGCCTGGGGCGGCGCGACGGCGGGCGCGTGCGGGTGGCCACAGTGACCTGCGGGCTGTTGTCACATGAGTAGATAATTCCGTTTATCTACTCATGTGCTGTTGTAGCGCTAAGACGTATTTCAGGTGTTACAAACCATGGACGAGGATTCGGTATTTTTACTAGATAATAATAATAATAATAATAATCTTTATTGTTCAGAAAAAATAATATACATTACTAAAACAGATAAATCACTGGTCTCCACACTAGGATTCCCTATGTCGTGGAGGCCAGTCTCTTTCATCGTGGTTCAAAAGATAATATAACATAAATGTACAATAAAGAAAAAGTTACACAAAAACAAAAAATATATTTGATGAATACATGGCGTCTTACAGTAAGTGCGTACGAAAGTATGAGTAGTTAGTAGTGTAATGTTGGTGTGTGTGAGTGTGTGTGAGGGTGGGTATGTGTGTGTGTATGTGTTTTTGTGTGTGTTTGCATACATATGTGTGTGCGGTGGTCATGTCTGCATAAGAAAAATTATCATAATAGTATAGAATAAGTGGTTTAAAAAGATTTTTATAGTTTCTCTGTGTAGTCGTAATCCAAAGCTTTTAGAAAAATTTTGATGTGAAATTTGCATTTGAATCTCGTCAAAGGTAATAAATTAATTCTGTTGTTTAATTTACTATAAAGGAATGGCCCCATATAGTGAAAGCACCTTTTACCAAAATCGAATCTACATTTTGGTTTATGCCATCTAAGTTTCCTACGGGAATGCACTTTGGATTCAACTTTGTCTAAAGCCTCTTTATGAAACCTTAGAGCTACGGCCATAATATATAACTGTCGCACACGCATTGCATCCGTCTCTTGATATAAACTATTTGTTGGATATCGCCTTGGTTTTTTATAAGCTACCTTGAGAATGGCCCGTGGTGCGCGTTCTGCTGTAATCAAATGCCTTTTTAGTGCAACTCCCCATGCACATATACAATAATTAAGAAGAGATTCGCACAGAGTGTAATAAATCATCTTCAAAATCTTCGTGTTTGCAATCTGACCCAATCTCTTAAAGACATGTAGAAGTTTCCGGACGCGTCCACTCACATGCTCTATTTGCTTTTTCCAGGTGAGGTTTTTATCAATGTAGACACCAAGGTATTTTATGTGGGATACCTGTTCAAAGCATGGGCATGAACATTCAGAGTCTGGGCCACTATGGCAGGTATGCAGTTTAATGGCTAAGTGACTAGGGCAAGTGTTTCTTGCGCTGACACTAAAGTTGATTACCTTCGTTTTGTCCACATTTAGTGACAACAAATTGTAATTTAGCCATTGGGTAACCTTCATTACGCCAGACTCAGCCGCTTCGAAAACAGACTCCCACGTCCTATCATAAAATACTATAGCTGTATCATCAGCGTAGGCAAAAATTTTTGCTTTACAGAGTGTCAATGAGCAAAGGCTGTTGATGTATATATTAAACAGAGTAGGCCCCAGTACGCTACCTTGCGGCACACCGTAGTTGAGGCTGACGTAAGAACTGTAGTTCTTACCTATAATTAACCTTTGTGTGCGATTGCTAAGGTAGGATTGGAACCACTGAAGAGCAGTGCCACGTACACCTATGCCTTCAAGTTTTATCAAGAGGATGCTTCTAGAGACGGTATCAAAGGCCTTCGCAAGGTCAAGGAAGATACCAGTACATTTATTACCATCATCCAGTTTGATGACAACAAAGTCTACTATATCTGTAACTGCATCTTCCGTTGACCTGTTTTTGCGGAAGCCATATTGATTGTCTGATAGAATGCTGTTCTTTTCAAGGTAGCCTAATAGTCTGGTATTCATAATTTTCTCAAGGATTTTGGAGAGCGATGTGAGAAGAGAAAAAAGACGATAGTTAGATACAACGGTTTTATCACCAGACTTGAAAATTGGGCAAACATTTGCCATTTTAAGAGTTGTTGGTACTATTCCATAGGAAATGCTTAAATTGTACAAATAAACAATCGGAGGGATTAGGTGAAGCTTGTTTAGTTTAAGAATTTTATTCGGAATGCCATCCCAGCCAGGTGCTGAAGTATCTTTGAGATTTGAAATAATCTTAATAACTTCATAATTATCAGTTGGGTTTGCATAAAAGGAATTAATAGGGGATGAGTTGAGATATAAAGTGCTAGTTAACAGAGCCAGTTCGGATTCACTTTTATTAAAATTTGAAAGAGTTTTTGCAGCAAGCTTCTCACCAACAGATGTGAAAAAATAATTTGCTATATCCAGGGAGTCTTTAGGGTCAGGGCCGGCATGTAAAAGTTCCAAGTTGTTAGTAATTTCCTTTTTAATGTTACATATATTTTTTATGGCGGTCCATGTCTTTTTACTGTCACCTTTAGAATCTTCTAGTCTTTCTGTCGTACTCATTTTTTAGATTTTGTATTAAATTATTGTAAAGATTTCTATAGTTTTTATATCGCTGCTGTATTGTGTAATTATCTTTATTCTTTTTTCTACCTGCTTCTACATGTAGGAGGTCTCTTTTTCTGATGCATTTTATTAATCCTATAGTCATCCAGGGTTTTCTAATAGAATTTGAGTTATGACTAGTCTCTATAGTAGTGAAATTTTGTATTGTTTTACTTAATATATCAATGAAATCAGCAAATGCTTTGTTAACATCGTTGTGTATATATATAAAATTCTAATTGATGTTTTCAATAGCTTATGACAAGTTTGTGTAGTCTATTTTAACTTTATATTTTAAATCGGATGGAGAGCGTGAAGGTTCTTTAGCAATTCCAGTAATAATTGTATCATGATCAGTTATACCCGACCTGCATATGACGACTTTTACTGTTTTTTTATATTTTATCATTACGTGGTCTAAGCACGTACCGTCATGAGTAGGATAATGATGTCCCGGTTAGAAGCCATAGTGACCAGTTGCATCCAAATAATCGCTTGCACGTCTATCCTTGGAATCAGGGGAGATATCAATATTGACATCCCCCATTATAATACAGTTGGGACTTTTGCATGCTTGTATAATTTGTTCTAGTGACTCACAAAATTTACTAATATTGTAAAAAGATGGAGATCTATATATAGCACAAATTGTATATACTTTAGCGATGTGGATAAGCAGACAATTTGCTTCCTGAAAAGAAGGCTCCTCAATAGTGACCCCGAGATTATTTTTGTATAAAACAGCAATTCCATAATTCTGATTGAGATAGTATTTAGAAAAGTGGCACACATAGTTATTAAGATAATCTAAAGGTGACGTTTCAGTTAATCGACACTCAGTTAGGACAATTATGTCAGGCAAAAAATCCGGACTGCTCAAAAAAACTGAAAAATTTTCGAATTTTTTATGTTTACTACGTATATTTTGGCATACTATTGTGAGTTGCGATTTAGCATCACCAATATCCAGTGAACATTCTTGTGGGGTTTTACTTTTAGTGTTCATATAGATATCAGTCTTGTCAAGGTCATTAATCACATTATATTGCTTAGTCATAATTAACTGTATTAAAAAAAGGTTGGAAAGTAACATCGCGAGAGATTGTACTCAATTGAATATCATAAAAGATCTTAGAAACAGAGAACATGATGATTTTAGCGTGTACTATCAGATAAGCATATGTGTGGTGTGTATAATTAATTGTGTATACGTGATGTGTAAGATAAAGATAAATACCTGAATAGAGACATGATGTGTAATAAGTTATATCGCTAATAGCCATGAAGATACGCCAGTATAAAGACAGTTTATAGAGTGTTATATAAACTAAAACAGCTATTATATTGCATTGTATATTGCTATTATATTTTAAAAATTTGTTGTTAACTTTGTAGGATGCCCGCAATTGCTGAAAGGTGTTTTCGTTTCTGAAAACTGTGTATTTATCGCCTTCCTTTTTGCGCAGAAAGATGCGGCCATTCGTAATCCACCAATACTGGAAGTTTTCTGTTCTAGCGAAATCGCGAGCAAGAAAAAGAAGTCTTTTTGCCTTTGAGGTTAGATGTTCCGAGACAAAAAGTGTCATTTCAGGGCCTTCCAGACCAATGTGTTTCGTGTTTATCTGACTGCCAGGATGGGATGTATTATATTGCTTAATAACTTTCAAAAGTTTGTCTTTCGCAAAGGTATTGGTAAACTCAGTGACTACTGCCTACGTTGATGCAGTCGCCTTCGAAGGCAGTCTGTAGATATCTTTAATTTCGTTATAAGAGCAATCACTCCTTACACTTTTGATCAGGCTGGTAACCATGTTAAGCAAGTCTACCTTTTTTCCTTTATCGGTACACCTCTGATCTCAAGACTTGTCTTTCTAATCACTCGTTCTAAACCCTCATATCTTTCTTCTAATTCTTCAATCTTTGCACGTGTGTTAATCCATTCCCGGTCTAAGCTGTCAATCTTTTTGTCTAGGTCCTTTATTTGAACCGACAGTTCGCCCAACGATTTTTCAATTTCGCCATTTGATGATTTTATGCCAGTCTTTATTTCAGATATACCCTTTTCGAGATTGTCCGATCCTGAGATGGGAGGTGTTGAACACAAGATTTTGTTCCATAATTTTCTTGTTATTGTGCGATTAATGTGTTGTGGATGTTTACTTTGCCATATAGCTGATTTGAATTGAATAGCACTTATGAATACTTCAGTATTAACCGCCATTTTACAAAAAAAAGTATTTTAGACGCGCATACGCCGAGCGACAAGACTGAACTAGTTTGATACCCCCGCCACCCGCGCATTAGGTCGCTTGCTGTCTAGGCCCGTAGTGTGGCCATAACGCGCGGAATAGGAACGTTTGAAAACTACGCGCGCTATCTCGCTCGAGTCTGTCGCACTAGGCGCCCGCCTTGGTCACTACACTATGGACGCAAACGGCGGTTTCATATGTTTGATACTTCGCGCCCGTTGTCGCAACCGCGCTAGTCTGCCAATGTGGACGCACACATAGACTACTGTTCATCAGATTTCGAGTCCAATTTCCATGAAAGTTCAACAAATGATGAAGATTTTTGTCAAGAAGTTCTCAATAGCTGCCCAGAGTTGTGTAGTTGGTGGGCGTGGCATGCCCGTTGCCTCGAAAAGAAAGGGCAAGTGTGTTAGCGAACATAATGTAGTACACTATAATATTCCCTGGGCAGATCGCCAGTGTCCGTTAAAATTGGCCGCCGTGAAAGTGATTGTCTGAATCAATCCTAAAGCACGATGCATCCTACTTCTTCCTTATTACTTACGACGTAAAGATGAGACCTCGCTTTGAGTTCCGTGTTAACGAGATAGCCTCCATTCACATGGTCTCTCTCCAACTCTGAGGGCTCTGCTAGTTCTTCACGAGGAAGCGCACCCACAGCCACTAACACCTGTATTAGAAAACATCACGACTTTGAATCAAACAACTGGTAATATAATCCTCTAACTCATAAACAGATATGAGACACCCCCGTGCCTCAGAAAGCACGTAAAGCTGTTGGTCCTGGTCCTGCGCCTGATCTCTCTCCGGTCGTGTCAGATTATCCGTCCCATCGGATCATGAGGGTTAGAGAACAGAGAGTGCACTTGTTTGCGCACACGCACTATAATATGTCCTGCGCAGATGGCCAGTCTTCGTTAAGATTGGCCGCCGTGACCGAAATTCGGTCTGGAGGACATTATTATAATATCAGCGTTGTTTATTAACTGTCCTAGTGCTTGCTGGGCACATGCCTCCACTCAGTATAGTTTTTTTTAAGACAACTTCCACTTTAGGAATAATTCCTGTGTAACACACAACCAATACATACAAACAACTATCAGGCCCGGAACTGCCATTTGTGGATCAGACAAATTTTTGTTCCGTGTGGGGATCGAACCCACAACACTCAGCGCGATGGCAGTGGCGAGGCGAGTACTTAATAAACCACTAAGCTATCCGTGCCATCAAAGTATGAGAAAGGTCATACCATAATCTACATCACTAGACCTGTGTTTGCACGGATATTTTCAATTCTAATGTGGCTTCTTTACAGGTTTTATAAATGGCTAAAACTTGCTAAAACTATAGGTACCTATATCAATGACTTCACACATTTTCCTAAACAATCTGTAGAACTCAAAAAATGCAAGTTTTCTCTCGAATTTTCCAGCGTGGTAAAAGCGAGCGATAAACTGTGCTGGTGGAAGCAAGAAACACAAGGTAAATTGGTTGCAATATTATATTAAGGAGAGTCTGGAGATCTATTCCCTGTTTCATGTGCCCTACCCCTATTATATTAAATACTGATTTCTGCCTGCGGCTACGACCGCGTGAATCGCACGAAATCTCATTACTGAGATAAAAATATACTATGTACAAACAATAAACAAACATCCATATATCTTCACAAATATTCACATTAATTATATTAGTAGGATCAGTATAAAAGGATAAAAATATAATTACATAGTCCGTGACGATAGACTTGCCGTTAGAGAGAGTTAGTTCGACGCGCCCATCAGGTGAGTCGAACGCGTCGTACACTTGAGCTGTGTAAAACCATTCCAGTCAATAGCGAATACTGTGTGTCGCAGGTGACTTTACAAATATACAAGACACATTTTTTTTATAAGACAACATCCGCTCTATGAATATTTCCTGTGTCGCGAGGGACTTTACAAACATTCAAACAACGGACACAAAGAACACCCAGACTCGGATCAACCATTTGTGAAAGTTATTTGACCTCATTTGACCCCTTCCTTTTGCGAACCACACGTACCGGTCTTCGTAACCACGGATGGACGGTTAGCATAATCCCGTCTCGCACCAAAAGGTTCAGCAATTCCATTTTATGCCGTACCATACAACTTTGGAATGGTCTTCTGGCACATGTGTTCCCTCCCTTCTATGACATTGGGTCCTTCAAACGTAGTGTGAAGAAGGATCTGGTCAGACCGGCTTGACACTGACGACGGCTAGAAGATCTATTTTCTCCTCGTCGTCACTGTCTCTGGACTGTAATTGGGCTTTCCATCAGGTCCGCTACAATCACTTTGCAGTGCCACTAAAAAAACATATTTTTGTCCTGTGAGGCATCGAACCCACGACACTCGGCGCGGTGGCAGCGGTAGATTAAGAATAGTAATTTGTAGATCACACACTACGCCTCACCGTTGGTGCTACGCTAAGTAGCGACCAACCATAAAATCAGATATTCGAATATTTGTGGATCAGTCTTAGTCATCGTATCGACAAATGTCATAGATGTTCATGACTAGTAAGCCAATATTTTATTTAAAGCTCCAACCACCAAGACTCCTGAATCGCTCTAAAAGTGCTCTTCGGAGTCTGGCACTGTGCCCGATAAGACCTGTGAGACTATGTATGTGTTCCTGGTTACTTACTCTTAGGCATTTGGATGACACCTTGACAGCGGATTTTCTCAGCGGTATATTCGCCAAGGTACGCCGGTATGATTCCCGCCATAACGCCATCATCCTTATATATGTGCACGAACTCTATTGGTGGTGCCTCTGGTAATTTTTTATCTAGAAGATAATAATATAAGACAATAGCTTTTACCCGTGACTTCGCTCGCGTAAAACAAGGTTAGGTTTGGTTAAATTAGTATCAGTACTTTTAAAAATAAACAATACAGCTTCCGTGATAGAATTTAAAATCGGTTGAGTCATTTTAGAGTTAAGTCCTTGCAAAAAAACAAACAAAAATCAAATCTTTTCTTAATATTAGTATAGATATGAATGTTCTTTTTTGTCTCCGAGGCAGATGGATTATAAATCTCGGGATTATCATTATTTTTAGTCGCTGTGTTATAAAAAGCCTTATATACTCACAGCACTAAGTGATTGCCTTAATCATAGATATGATAGTCTATGTTTTAGTGCTAAAGTTAGCGTTAAGGTGCTCCCTCACTTGGAGCATTCGCCTGTAATGTAACGTTACAGAGTCGAGCATTACATCAGTGAGGGAGGAGAACCGAACATTACAGTGCGCAAACTGTAATGTTACAGATTCGAGCATTACATTGGTGAGGGAAAAGCACCGAGCATTACAGTGCGCAGCTTGATGATACAATGTGTAATATTTTGATACAACTTCTAACATCAATGCGCATCACTTGAAATTGAGCATGTGGCGGACGCGCAGCACGTCCTGCTGTGATCAGTGGCCCACATGGCATTGAAGTGAACGCACGTATACTGTTGCTTTGTTTCGAAATTGAATTTACGTAATGGCTTGGGACAAAGAGAAGACGTGCTCAACACAACGACCGCTTCGTCTGACATTGTGGAATCAACTAAATTCTCAAAATCGAATCTAATGTTACATTACAGGTGAATGCTCATCAGGCAAGGAGGCAGTATTGTAATGTAATGCTCAAAATCGAATCTGAAATGTACATTACAGGCGAATATTCGTCATGTCAGGTAGGCAATACTGTAATGTAATGCTCAAAATCGAATCTGAAACGTTACATTACAGACGGATGCTCCAAGTGAGGGAGCACCTTTATATCCGAATTTTTTGTTGCTTTTTAGCCATGGTTAAA
Source organism: Catocala sponsa (assembly GCA_963564715.1). NCBI lineage: Eukaryota > Metazoa > Arthropoda > Insecta > Lepidoptera > Erebidae > Catocala > Catocala sponsa. The sequence goes on along the minus strand of OY751346.1, from coordinate 4,412,289 downwards.
GGAGGACTAATGTGGTATTCGTAAAAAATATTTCTGCCAACAGTTCAAAATTACTGAGTAAAATAAACTGTGTCTAATGATACCAAGCAACGAAAGCTTAATAATAAATAATAATAATAATATCAGTCCTGTATTACACTGTCCCACTGCTGGGCACGGGCCTCTTCTCACTATGAGAAGGGTTAGGCCATAGTCCACCACGCTGGCCTAGTGCGGGTTGGCAGACTTCACATATCTTCGAGAACATTATGGAGAACTCTCAGACATGCATGTTTCCTCATGATGTTTTCCTTCACCGTTAAAGCAAGCGATAATCCACTATTTAATACGTATGTAACTTCGAAAAGTCAGAGATGCGCGCCTTGGGTTCGAACTTCTCGAGACCTCTGCGTGGCAGTCCAACGGTTTCCTACTAGGCTATCGCTGCTTGTGTAGGACGAAACGAAAGCCTTTCATCGTTAACAGCTGATCAGAATAAGTCACATAAAATAAATAAAGACGAGCAGAGCGATTACGAAACCGGTTTTGAAACAGCTGTGCTAACCGAGAACAATATCGAGCCCGGACAACCTATACATATTATTGATAACACCGTTGGACTAGTTACGGGACACACGGATGCTGCGGTCGTCGTGCCTAGCAAGGAACAAAAAACACTAGCTGAAATTGTGAAAGATGGAGAATGGACAGTCGTACAGAAGAAGATGAGGGATCGATTCGTGGGTAATATAGGTAAAGCTATAGTGGAACCTCAAGGGAAGTTTAAGGCCGTTGATGAAAAAGTTATTATATATATATACAACGTAGATAAACAGGTGAACCAGAATGATATCCAAGAGTATGTTGAACGAAGGGCAAAGATATCTGTTGATATTGAAAAAATGAAGATGAAAGTGTCGAGAAACTATGACGCATACAAAATCTTTGTGAAAAAAAACACAAATTTAACATATTTATGAGTGAAGACTTTTGGCCGGAAGGTATATCATATCGCAAGTTTATAGACTTCTCTAAGAAGAACAGAGGCAGAGAAAATACTCTGCATAATGGCAGTGTTAAAAATCCATAATGTATAATACAATTAAATTGACAAGTTTTAATTGTAAGTGCATAAAAAGGTCGGTTGACTGCGTGAGGCGACTGTGTGTAGCGGCTGATATTGTAGCACTACAAGAAACCTGGCTATTACCTCACGATGTCGGTTTCCTGGGACAAATTGATAATGACTTTGCCTTTACGGGTAAGTCGGCGATCGACACATCTGCTGGTGTACTACGTGGTAGACCATATGGAGGAGTGGCTTTGCTGTGGAGAAAGAATCTATTTCCATCAGTGACGGTTATAAAGTGCTCCAGTGTGCGTCTGATAGCTATAAAGATCGTATCGGGGGATCGTTCGGTAATTGTATTATCGGTGTACATGCCCACAGACTCTAATGATAACTTAAGTGATTTTACGGATTGTCTTAGTGAGATGAGTGCAATCATAGAAAGTAATAATGTGCAATCTGTAATAATGTTAGGTGACTATAACGCGTATCCAGGGGAGTTGTTCGGCAATGAGTTGCAAAATTTTTGTGTGGAACAGTGCTGGACGTGTGTGGACTTGGACCTATTACCGCAAGGTGCGTACACATATATAAGCGATGCGCACGGCTGCCAGCGCTGGCTCGATCACTGCGTAGTGACCGAAGCCACGAGGCGTATAATTGTTAGTGCTAGTGTATTGTATGATACGTATTGGTCCGATCACATGCCAATACAGTTGGAATGTAACTTTAATATTATAAGACCTACCGTTGTTATAACCGAACCTTGTACTAACAATGTTATTTGGGGTGAACGAGCCGCTAGTAATATTGACAAATACAAAGAATTATGTCATGCTAAACTGAGAGAAATTTATTTTCCTGTAGAATTTCAGACGTGCTCAGAGGGTTTGTGTAATGACTGTAGCCACAGAGAAATATTGAACAAAATGTACAATAATATTGTGTGTATACTTTCGGAGGCTGCCCAATGTACTGGCCATGAAAAAAGGGGTAGAAAGCCTAAACATGTAGTTGGCTGGAATAAATATGTTAAACAAGCTCACGGGGAGGCAAGGCTTGCATTTCATTGCTGGGTTATGTCTGGGAAGCCAAAATCGGGAATTGTTTTTAGTAAGATGTGTGAGACTAGAAAAGTATTTAAATCAAAATTAAAATGGTGTCAGTCTAATCAACAACAAATACAGATGGACATCATAGCTGACCAACATAGAAATAAAGACTTTTCTAGGTTCTGGAAGAGTACAAATGGATTGCAGCCGAGGCCTAGCGTCCCCGTTAGTGTAGCGGGGTATAACGAACCTGCTGATATAGCAAATATGTTTGTAAGGCAATTTAAAGTAGCATCTCCTCAAACTGCTTTATCGCGAGTGGTCGATTCTGAAATGCTTACGGGGTTAAATGTTAGATTTTCTGCCAAGGATGTTGATAATATCATTAATAATATGTCAAGAGGGAAATCTCCGGGACACGATCATCTCAGCATCGAGCACTTGCGGATCGCTGGCGTACACCTGCCAAGAGTACTGGCAATGTTCTATACGCTGTGTCTAAGTCACTCCTACCTGCCTGGAGATTTAATGAAAACCTATGTAGTCCCAATTGTTAAAGATAAGACGGGTGATACATCAGATCCTACAAATTACAGGCCCATATCGCTTGCTACCATAATGGCCAAGGTGCTGGACGGTTTGATTGATAGACACATGGCAACCCGTATCAAGCTGAGTGACGCGCAGTTTGGGTTCAGGCCGGGTTTGTCCACGGAAACTGCAGTACTGTCCCTCAAGCACACCGTCCAGTACTACACGTCAAGGAAAACGCCTGTAAATGCGTGTTTTCTAGATCTTTCCAAGGCCTTTGATCTGGTGCTGTATGATTTACTTTGGGATAAACTAGCCAAGGAAACCACAGTGGACGGGGAAATTATATCAATACTGCGTTATTGGTATAATAATCAGACAAATTGTGTTAGGTGATCGGGGTCAATATCGGATGAGTACAGGCTGGAGTGTGGGGTAAGGCAGGGCGGGCTAACCTCCCCTAGACTTTTTAGCCTGTACATAAATCAGCTGATTGTTGAGCTTAGCAATGCCTATCTTGGATGTCACGTGGACGGAATATGTCTTAACAACATTAGTTATGCTGATGATATGGTGTTGCTAAGCCCATCAATTAGCGCTATGATGAGACTACTCGACATATGCGAAAGGTATGCGGAGGCTCATGGCCTCAGATATAATGATGCAAAAAGTGAATTACTTGTATTTAAGGCTAGGAATAAACTTTACTCGGATATACCGGAACTTAAGCTTTATGGTAATCCACTAAAACGAGTCACTAGTTTTAAATATCTGGGGCACTGGGTCTCTGATGACCTTAGGGATGACTTAGACATCGAGCGTGAGCGTAGGGCGTTGGCTGTCCGTTGCAATATGTTGGCCCGTAGATTTGCACGATGTACAAAGCAAGTAAAGGCGATGCTTTTTACAGCGTTCTGCCAAACCTTCTACACGTGCAGTCTATGGGTTAACTACACGCGGAGGACATACAGCGCCCTGCGCGTACAGTACAACGATGCGTTTAGGATGTTGATGGGGCTGCCGCGCTATTGTAGTGCGTCAGGAATGTTTACCGAGGCGGCAGTAGATAATTTCTATGCGATTATCCGTAAACGATGCGCATCCATCATGCATAGGGTCCGCGGCAGTACCAACAGCATCCTCAGCACGATAGTGGACAGGTGGGATAGCCCCATTATTTGTCATTGGTTGCGGCTTCATAAGCCTGTTGTGTAATTTTATTAATGTGTGATTATCAGGTTAATTTTGTATTATTAATAATTACTAACACTAGCTTGTAAGTTTTTATGTAATACTAACACAATGGATATTAATCTGAAATAAAATTATTATTATTATTATTATTATTAAGACAAAAAAAAATCATGTACATATAGTAAAATTGTAACTGGTCGATGTCTGTACATAGCATCTCCTGTTTAAGAAAAGTGTGAGGAGTCTTTTATAACTGCTATAGAATCCAACCATCAAGATATTTTGTTTAGTTTGTTTGCCAGTTTACCTGTTCGTACACGCATTACGCAAAAACAACTGCGCGATTAAATGCGGTTTATACAGTTCTATTGCTGCAGGTCTAAATTAAAATCTGGTGCATATTTCATCTTAATACACCTAGAAGTCGAAAAATATAATAATAATAATAAACTTTATTTCCAAAAATAATAGTACAGTCTGTTACAATATTTAAAACTGAAGTCCTAGCTAGGCTACTAAGTAGCCTGTGTTAAGGACGTTCAGCCCATAGATCCCACAGTGTAAGGATTAGGTGACTGTTAGCGTTATAAAAAGTTAAATCTAAATATTAAATTCTAATTGATAGCTATGGTTATTGGAACATGATTATGTGTGTGTATGTTTGTGTGTGCGCGTGCGCGTGTGTGTGCGTGTGTGTGTGTGCGTGTGTTTATAGGTCAATCGTGTGTCAGTATAGATAGGTTCCTACTTCGAAATTCGAAAATCGATACAAACGAAGTTGCGGCTAAAGTCTACTACTACTACTTCACTGTACAGGATTGCATACTCCGGTGTGCTCGAGTAAGGCATGTTCTTATACTACGCAAAGTTACGAATAAACTAATAATGTAATACTAACTCATTCGGCCAAGATGGTAGGCAAGCTCAGTGCCAAGAACGCCACCGCCAATGATCACGACGTGCTTCGACTCTCTTACTTTCCTGAAAGCAAGCACCATGTGAGTTTGTTTGTTACGCTTTCACGCCTGAACTGCTTGACCAATCATCATGAAATATAGCATCCACCTTGTCAGTGGTACAGAACGGGACATGGTACTTTTCATCCGGTAAAAAATACTGATAGGTAGTATTTCATAATTATATAGACTCATACTTGTACAACTCCAAATGAGTGAGCAGTAGTTTCTAGAATACCACCTCGCTAGCTATAATTTTAAATTGTTATACGTGGCGGGCCGGACACCGTGATCATACAGAGAGAATGCCCTAAAAATATCAAATTCTTTTTAGGGCATTTTCTAAAAAATCAAAATCAAAAGCAAAATCGGGTCCTTGTGATTGCGCGCAGTAGCGAGTTCAAACTTATGCTACGGGACCAATAGCATTGCATTCGCAATAATATATGAATTTATTTAAGGAATTTAGAGCCCTTTCTGTATACATAAGCATGTGACAAGAGAGTTATGGACAGTGAAGTATTGCATGATTGGATGAAATCACCCTCGAATAACATTATGTTGCGTACCTACGGTAAATTAGGATCTCAAAGCACTTTAAAGAGGCATTGTCTTTGCTTCTTGAATTGACAGCAAAACTAGAAGATGCCAGAAATGGTCGAGGGATAACCCTAGTATTGCAAATGTCCATTCACAGTCAAGCCTTTGCCAAACAACTAAGGTAAATATAAATTCAGTAACTTCAGTAACTCACTAACGCATAAATTTTGACGTTCCTAAGTGTTACATTGTGATGTAAATAAAGAAATTAATTTTGAAATTAACAGTCAGATTATAATAATAATAAAGATATTTATTTCATATTTCCTAATGGTAATATAATCCTAATCCTAACTAATATTATAAAAGCGAAAATGAGTTTGTTTGTTTGTTACCTTTTCACGCCTAAACCACTGAACCGATCATCCTGAAATTTTGCATATACGTTGTCAGGTATACAGAAACGATCATAGGCTACCTTTCATCCCGGAGAAAATTACTGTTCCCGAGGAAAACAACAATAACGTTCTTATGATAATAGATGGCGCCACGTGTCTTTCGAATCATGATTGAATTATATTATTACAAGAAGAGTACGACCCGAATTGATTGTCAAATTCTAAATTAACGCGAGCGAAGCCGCGGGCAAAAGCTAGTAGCTAATAAGTACTTATTAGCTATTACATTACAGGTTCAAAAATCTTATTCCTTTGTGAGTGGCTGGTGTATATAGAAGAAAAACCGGTGTTACACATCACCAGGCTCCCACCTCCTGGACAAGTCTTGCTGGTAATTTCAGTTTATTAAGACATATTTATTATGAAATAGGTGTGTGTGTGTGTGTGTACAAATGTGTGTGTATTATCAATAAAGAGTGAAAATAAATTTTATTGACGAAGGTACCTGAAGGCAATTTCCAAATCCCTGATTGTCCGCAGCGTAGTGACACGATCCCGCACCGACTTAGGTGCCGATTTAAACATTTGCAATTTCTTAGGTTTAGCACCTAAAAATAATGGCAAATATTTTTATAGTATAATTTTCTGATTTTTCTGATCTGACCAAGTGCAATTATTATTATGTAATAATAGCTTTTGCAACGGAGGAAAGACAGTCAAGTCGATACCAATTACGACATTGTGTAAATTTTGCACACCAGCGAAATTTTTGCTTAAATCTAGCCGACTAAACGAGACTACAACCAATGTACAAGAGATTGCAGCCAAATCGTAGCTTTATGCTGTGCCCCAGCGATGAATCTCTTGATAAGGATTACTTTGAAATGAATCATAGTGCTGTTAGCATAGTCAGAGAAAGTGCCACCTTTCTGAAGAAAGCACGCTACTTATAACTACGTTTTAGCAACCGTGCTTGCTGCAAAAGTCGTGTCCCATGAGGCGGGCCGCATATTTTGCTGCTTAATGGAAGAAAAAAACTGACCTCACGGTCAGTTTTTTTCTTCGCCAGTATCTTATCTTTGCTGAACTGTTAAAACTTGACTATCTTCTTCGTTTGATTCTGGATCCTTCAAGCGGGGCGTCAAAAAGCACCCCGTTAAGTCCTCAAAGTAGAGACCTCGGCACCACTTCCCTTGAGGACGTGGTAAGGACGCAAAGCTCTTCTTGTGGACTACACGACTGCTTACCGTCAGATAGTATAAATACTTATTTTGACATGCAATAAAGATAAAAATACACTAACCAGGAGCCAGTAGACACCTCTCATAGTATATGGGCCGTTCGCCACCTACGCTCCTGACATAAGCCACGTGTTCGTCAGCGTCGATCCGCACGACACACCAGCCGGTCGCTATCGACACCGCCGGGCCTCGCTTTTTGCGGTAAAATTTAATCGGGTCCATGAACGACAGGCACTCGGCTTCAAACATACTGTAATATACATGTATGTGTATATTGTTGCCATTGAACTTATGGAATACTTAAGAAAAGGCACATGCGCATAGTTGCATTCGAATAAAATTCGAATACAGTTATGCATAACGCGGTACCTGCAATACATAGTTAAGGATCCAGCACGCGTTTTCATACATACATACATACATAGATTTACGTCTGTTTCCCAGAGGGGTAGGAGACTACGGATTTCCATTTGCTACGATCCTGACACACTTATATTGCAAATTATTTTGTATACAGCTTTTTAAATTACTAACCTAGAAAATCACGTTTGTTGCCTATGGTCCACCCGCCTAGTTCACCTAGGTGGACTATCATTAAGAATTCGGATTTCATCATTAGGAATCAAAATATAAAAAATCTCTACTTAATGGCTCGGCGAAATTCTTTATCTATAAAAGTTAGGGCACAGCAAAACTACTTCCATGTACCTAAGACTGCAGCCAAGTGATCTTGCTTTAATAATCCTAAAATCGAAAGCGCTGTGCTATCTACAGGAAGCAGGGACAGGCAAGGACAGGGAAAAATTTATGATTAAATGTTTGTAGTTTTAGTCCCTTACGATAGTGGAAGTACTCAAGCACTAGAAAACCTCTTGTGTTGCACGCGTCTATAAGCTACGGATACCGCTTGTATACGAGTTCGCCTTAATACGAAAACATATGTCTTCATGACTACGAGCTTTTTCGCATCAGGGACTTACGCACAATATTGCGGGGCTTTTATTAAATTGTGGGGCCAAGTGCGTATAACTCATGTCCAACTAACTAACATGTCTACGAGCTTATTTTACATTCAATCCACTTAGCAAGTTATGACTCGTGTCATTAGGATATAAACAAAAACAGCCTTGCGTGATAATTATATTTTTGTCAATTCATGGATAACACCTAGCGGGCACCGTCTAATCGACAATAGACGCCTGGATTGTATAAAATGAAACAAGCGGGGAAGCTGGTACCCGTTAACTTCTTTGCAATCTGTTATAAGATTTCTTTACTAACTATATGTATATAGGATGGATACACTACTTCCAATAGATATTCATCAACCTCCTTTTTGCACCACTATCTCGTATAAATATTTAAACAAAAATGTCTCGCAAACTAAATCGAATAAATTTAATTACTATAAAGCAGACTATAAACAAATTAATCTTGAATTGTCTAAAGTTAATTGGGCTGTATTGTTTAAATGCTAACGAGAATTGTGTGGACTCTTTTTACGATATTGTATTTTACTCTATTAGGAATCATACTCCTATATCTCGCACTAAATCAGAAAAATTTCCTGTCTGGTTCTCAAAATCACTTATTCATATTTTTAATAACAAAAAGAAAGCCTGGGTTAAATGGAAAACGTACAACAATCAATCTGACTATGAGCAATTTTCTTTACTTCGGCGTAGATTTCATACTGACTGTAGAAACAACTATAGAAACTATATTACCAATACAGAAAACAACATAAAGAAAATTGTTATATATCTGTGGAGTTATGTTTCCAACCGTAAAGCTAATGCAGCTATACGTGCCACGGTATTCCTTAAGAACCAAAGCTCGAACGACCCTAGCATGATTTGTAATTTGTTTTCTCGATTCTTCGAATCAGTTTATGAGCCCTCAACGTTTAACGATGACAGCTGGTTGCCCCCCGAAACATCTGCAGATAATAGTGTTATTATCAACAGCATTTATTTTACACTGGAACAGGTTAGGAAAACACTATACTCATTAGACACAACAAAGGGACCAAGACCAGATGGGCTACCTGCATATTTTCTCAACAAAACAGCAGACAGTATATGTGTTCCTCTGCATATTATATATAATAAGTGTATTAGTGAAGCCACTTTCCCAGAAAGATGGAAAAGAGCCAACATAACACCAGTTTAATCTGTCTCTAAACATGATGTCGAAAATTATCGCCCTATTTCCATTCTGCCCACCTTATCAAAGGTTTTCGAAAGACTTGTGCATAGAGCAATATATCCCACTATTCATAGTATTATAATCAATCAACAATACGGATTTGTTCAAAGGAGATCTACCATAACAAACTTAGTGTTTTACGGATTTTTTATTTGTTAATATGGATAGATAGGTACAAGTTGATGCCGTTTACACGGATTTTCGTGAGGCCTTTGATAAGGTGGATCATGAACTTCTGTTAAACAAACTCGCATTGAATGGTATTCGGGGTGATCTTTTACGATGGTTTACATCTTATGTGACAAATAGATCTCAAAGAGTGGTGATCAAAGTTCATGAATCTTATTCAGTTAACGTAAGTTCCGGTGTTACCCAAGGCTCTATTCTAGGGCCACTACTTTTATCATATTTATTAATAATATTTCAAGTTGTTTCTTCTATACGCAAATGACCATAAAGTCTAAAGATCAATTGGCAACAATGATTGTAATTTATTGCAAGAAGTAATACGTCGCTTTTCTGAATACTGTACAGAACATAAATTACAATTAAACATTTCTAAATGTGTAGCAATCACGTTTACAAAAAATAAAAACATAACTCCATATATATACACAATATCTAATGCTGCCTTGAGTAAAGTTTCGTCAGTGAGAGATCTTGGGGTATTATTAGATGCTAAGCTCTACCTTGATCTGCACATTGACAAGATCATTAATAATGCTTATAGAATTTATAATACGGCTTTGTTATGAGATCGACTGTAGATTTTAGACGCCCTGACACTTATATCCATCTGTATAAAGCTTTGGTTAGATCTCAATTAGAATATGCTGTATTAATATGGAATCCGCTCTACCAAAAGTACAAAGCTAGCATAGAAAGAGTACAACGGAAATTCATAAAAACAGCTCAGTATCGTTGCCGCCATTATAATAATATAAACATGAACATCACCAGTAGATCCCATAACATTAACATTAATCTGCCAAACTCAATCAAGACATCTTTTTCTTGAGACTATGTTCTTATACGACTTACGCAATAACAGATTCGACTGCCCTGAACTAACTAATAAGCTATGCTACATTGTACCGAGGACTGTCATCAGACGAGAGGTGCGGTCGCGTCCACTACTTGCCGTTTTCTCTAGTCACACTAATGCCGACCTCCATGCACCTCTTCGTCGTATCGTTTGACCATTACAATACTAATTTCATAGATTTCGATATGTTTACTTTATTTTATAGCAAATTTAGGCGTTCAATTTTACAAAATTAACAGATAATAAAAGAGTAACACTATCTGTAAAATTTGAAACTTTTGTATTAACATAATACTGTAAAACTCTATGTCGCATTTACTCGTATCTTTCCAGTTCACAATGAATTAATATGTAAATAGATAAAACGTGGAAAATGTTGTGAGCTCCACAATTGCCCATATACATGGGTAAATTTTCGGAGCGGGCTTTTTTACGTCATTGCGGTGGCGAATTATTTTCCTCACATTTCATCCAAACCAAATGCTTTAGATAATTGATTATGATGCTGTGAATCTAATAATGTGTGAGGCGCCCTTTAAAACACAGTACTTCCGGAGAAATATCTTTTTTAAATTTTGCGCCACCGTAATGACTATGAAAGCCACTGAAATGACTCTTAATGAGTTAAGTAAGCAAATGTTCTTTCTTAAATATTCAAATAAAAAGCACAGAAGTTTCCTGGGGTCTTCGCAGACTTCGCGGAGTGACCTCGGGTTGTCGAGGATTTCATTACGTTGTGCTGTTACTCCCACACATTCCAGGACTCCATGGACAGCAGATTCTTCTTTGGTCAGACATCCCCTACAGAGTGGGCTGTCTGTCGCTCCGATATTGTACAGATGTTTGTTCAGGGCACAGTGTCGCGTTAGGATCCCCGCGATGGTCCGAAGGTCCAATCTTTGTAGGTTGAGCAAGCGGTGTGTCAGACGTGGTGAGATGGACGGTAGGGCTGCTCTCGACTGTCTGCAGTCCATTTTCCGTGCCCAGCGTTTATTATGTTGGCTCTGAGTGCGAAGCCGCATCCATGTCCTTAGTTGTGAGAATGGTAGAGGGAGGAATGGAGGTGGACCTTCCGTGGTGGTAGCCAATTCATACAAAATATGCTTAGGCTAGACATTACATACACCGTCATTTAGCACATATATACATAATTGTGTTTTAGGATAAAATAAATATTAAATATTGAAAATGTGTGTATTTAAAGTACATTTAGTATTGATTGTACAGGCATTCATCATTAGGATGGCTCATTCGTCATTCCAGTGGCCCACTGCGCCACCGCAATGACGCCACCGTAATGATGACAAAATGGTTTTTTTTTTCATGATAATTATCCAACTACCGAATTAATTTAGTAGATATTTACAGGTCCTAACATCGATACAATTATCTACAACATACTAACTTGACGATACAATACATCACTCTGTTCATTATTTAAAACATGCCACCGAACTGACCGCACACGGTAACCAAAACACATTTCATGGAAAACTTATCTCGGGAGCATGTTAAAACTTGCGTAAACACCGTCCACTCTATACACAAGTTGGGGCCCGACTAACGCTCAGGTGGTTAACGCGATACAAAAATATGGCGTGACATCGCTTGACCAATAAGAAACAAGTAGTCAACTGCGAGCATCGGAAGCGCAGCTTTAAGCGGGACAAAGACATATTGGCGTCTCACCTTTTTAATTTAATAATTAGTAAAATTGTTGTGTTTCAAAATGTGAAACGGAGTAAATATCTTTAAAATGAGATATTTTGATAAAAGTTACGTTAAAATTTCGTGTAATAGCGAGTGGTTTTGTGAGCGCAATTTGAAGTGGGACAAGCCTCTCAGTGGTAGGCCGCCTATACAAGTCGGATATTCAACGTGGAATTTCTTGTAAGTTTGTAATATTAATTCTAATCTGGTTTTAATATAAGTTTAAGGTACGAAGTATACTTTCAAAAAAGCATGGTTTAGCCTGTTATTAATTATAGTTTCATTATAAAGGTCATACGACGCCTAAAATAGTACGCTCGAAAATTTACCCACATATAATGTGAACACTCTAGATTAAGAAAATTGTGTAACTGTTTATTTTCCCAAGTAAAAAAGAATAAAATAAAATAAATAAATAAAATAGGAATTAGGAAAACTTTTGAATTAGGTCCATTCTATTGGTTTTAGTATCAGATACATACGTTTTCCTTTGCTCTTCGGCATTAAGGTAGTTGAGTGTCTTTACGTCAGGGGCGTCATTGTTCCACCACATAAAATTCGACATTGGTGGCCTCCTGTACGGCAAAAAATCCTCTTTTGTGACGAAAAATACCTGAATAAGAATATTAAATTAAATGAGATTGATTGACGAACTTGACTGCTAGAACTGCACATTAAAGTGAATCGTACGATTTTATATAAGTAATATTTGTGTCGTGTGGTGCATCACTGCAGTACAGTACACTTCAGTGTGTTTGTACCTTTATTTATTTGATTTATTTTTTTATCTTCCTTATTTGCATCATCATTTGACAATTACGCCTAATACTATATTTGAAAGATTTTCTTCCATATTAGTCCATTGAAATGTTACATGAGCTTTGCATTTTTTAGAGGACGCAATTTTATATTTGGGACATGTGTCAATAGAAGCTTAACCCCAAGTTTGTGGGGTTGTCGCCCTTGTCCCCCGGCCGCCATCTTGGAAAAAGGGGTGCAAACACCTTTTACGCGATATCTCGGAAACTATGCGACCTACATAAAATTCGTATAGGCATAATTTGTAGCAAATCGCTTTGCCTACAAATATGTTCATATAACTATTTGCCCTAAATTTAAAATTAAAGAAGTTATAAGCAAAAAAGTGAGAAAATTTCTATAAAAAATATATTTTTTGCTCTATAACTTTTTTTTATACATTTTACAAAAAATTATCTCAGACCAATCTTATAGATGGTCTTTTGAGGAACATTTGTCTCTACACATGTCCCAAAAATAAAATTGCGACCTCTAATAAATGCAATATTAGGTCCTTAAATTGTAACATTTCAATGGACTATATTTATACTTCGCGGATTTAAAAGTTGAAAGTTGTTTATTTGGAATTTGGGTAACCTAACTTCTTGATTGCAATAATAAAAAGTCAAGTCTAGTATAAGTCAGGCAATCTAATCATGCTATTGAAGTCCTTTAGGTAGTTACAAAGATCAATTCTTCATTCCTTTATTGTGAAATATTGGTATAGAATTGCCTTAGCTTTTTTGTCATGTTCCATGATGGCTCTGTAGGCAGACCAGCCGGCAGCACCAGTGCCTATGATGAGATATTGCACGCACGCTGGCAGATCCTTGGCGTGGAGCGGTCGCTTTATCTTGCGGCGAGGACGCCCTGCATCCAGATTTAGGTGTCTTTTTAGAAGTTTTAAGACTGCTACTATTATTAAACTGAGATTAATGTATACATATATGTAACGCCCTTCAGGCTGAATTTCGGTCACAGCAGGCAATCTTAAAGGTGACAAGTCATCTGCTGAGGAGATATTAGAGCACAAGTATGTGCAGAGACACAAATATACTTTATTACCGGAGACACGCGCGTATAGCCGTTGCTGTGCTTTCCGAGGCGTTGAGGGCGACATCGCTTAACTCTTAGGAGACTACTAATGAGAATCTTTTGGCAGAAATGTCAAAAACTTTTTGTTGGCTCGACGCAGGTATCGCACCAAGACAATTGTAGCTGTGTACTAGGTAGAATTAAGCGTCTATGCTTACACATGTTCACGTGTAAAGATTATATAAATAAATGTTACTTACATATCACTTTATTGTCTTCTGAGTTATCGCGTGCGTCTTTCAATAAATATAATCTATACAACTGAAACATATGAAAACATACACTAGGTATATCGCTGTTAAAAATGAGCAAATGAATACGGCATCTTGCAAATCTCGTCTAAGCAATTATACAATAAAAAAATATATACACAATTCAATTTAGTCTAATCCAGCCCACTGTTCAAGATAGATCTCTTTCAATTGTTATTATCTTTTATACAACAAATATAGCAACCACCAGTTAATGGTAAGCAGTTACCATAGCCCAAGTATTCCCCGTGGAACAACCACTAGTACAACTGGGATACACTGGTACAACTGGGATACACTGGTACACAGGGATATTTTTTCCCCGATAGATTAACCGTTTGATAGTACAACTAAAAACTATTGTGCCTATAACCAGTGGTACTACCAATCTATCCTAGAACTAAAATTAGATAGAAGGTTATCAATATTATTGATCAACTATTATTTATACATAGGTACATATTTATAAAACTACATAAGTTGCATGTAAACACGAACATGTAATAATTAACATAAACAAAACTAACTGATTAAAATAATTTTCGAACAAGGTATGTACGTTCTTCTAACATTCTTTAGTCTGTCATACGTGATCATGTCAAACTTGATACATGTACTTACCAAACCAAAAGCGCCGCAAAAGGTTATCAATGCCCACACGTAGATCCAAGGGAAAGGCTTAGGCGGTGGCGGTGGACAAGGTGGAGGTGGCGGTGCTAGTGGCACGGAACACGCTGGTTTTATCTTGGCGCAGTTTAACATGGGCTGAAAACCGTGCATTGGAGAACATAGTAGTAGAAAAACGACCAAGTAAATACCTTGAATAGGTATATTAAGCCAGCCTTCATTAAAACGGGCCATTTATACGGTAATAGAAAGAAAATAACTTTTTATATGTCGGCCTCGATGGCGTAGTGGTTAGTGTAACCGACTGCCACGCCTGAGGTCGCGGGTTTGATTTCCGCACAGGTCAAACATCTGTGTGCATGAACATGAATGATTGTCTTGGGCTGGGTGTTTTTATGTATAATATGTAAGTATTTACAAAAAAAAAATAGTTTATCCATTGTCTAGTACCCATAGTACAAGCTCTGCTTAGTTTAGGCTAGATGGTGTTGTGTGTATGTGATAGAATATTATTATTATTATATTATATAGCAATACATAATATGCTACATAATAATATGTGTATTGCTATCTGTCTTATCAGGTGAATAAACCAGCGATAGCATGTCACTGGCTTCAAGAAACTTGCCTCTATTGAATAGGCCCTTATGCAAATCATTAATCAGGAATCATTACGTTTTCTCTCACCTGTCCTAAATATAGCTGGTTTATGTAAACTACCTTTCGGAAATAGCAATTCGAAGCAAACCAGATGGTCTACCTGTTTACCAAGCACACTTTCTGACTTCATGCTACTATTAACCTTTTGAACGCCAGAGTATAAACGCATCGCCGTACCCCGGACGCCAAGCCACTTTTTCTGTAAAATGACCTTCAGAAGTATAAGGATTCCAAAACTTTATGGAATATCAACTGTGTTTTTATTTTCGTCTTATATTTTCTAATAAACCCTACTCATGACACTGATATTTATTTAACCACAAAAGTAATGTTTTATTTAGTTTTATTGTTTATTTTTATGTTAAGGTGCGACGTATTTTTTGTCATACATATGTGACGTTGGCGTTGAGGGCAAGATTTCGCTTCTGGCCACGTAGTTCGACCGCATGGTTCGATCAATCGGACTACGTGAACTTTTTTTCCAGTTGGTTTGATTAATCGAACCATGTGTTCTTGAGACTCCTGATAGTTCGATCAATCGAACTACGTGAACTATTTTTGCCAGTTGGTTCGATTAATCGAACCATGTGTTGTTGAGACTCCTGATAGTTCGATCAATCGGACTTTGTGAACTTTTTTCAGTAGGTTCGATTAATAGACCTTAGTCAAACCTTGTAAGCTTACAATTACATGGGCTAAAAACAACAACACAATGATAAGCATATTTCTAGCTTTATTTAACAAAAAAATAACTATTTTTGACCCCTACAGCCACCATCGAAACCGATGTAAAGAACTATTTACCTACAAAAAGTGACCCCTTCCAAACTAATCGTAAGAATAATCTCTCATCGATATCATTATTACTAAGCATCAGGTTGGTCTTCAGTATTAATTCATCTCGTTTGATGGATTCTCTACGTCGTTTTTCCAATAGTCCACCTTTCATTTTTAATACATTAAACTTGGAATCTCTTTTCAACACTGTCAAAATTTTAATCAAATTTGGTGTTTTTTTGCCAACAAGATCGTTTATTTTCCATGCCATCCTTCCAGGCAATTATTTGTACGGAGGAGTTCGCCGTATACGGACCACTTTTTGATAAATTCATCACTTTTAAGCCACTGCCGTTCCATGTATTTCTTAAATTTTAACATGTTTGTGTCGTCAGTTGACATATCATCTGTGACATATTGCCAACTATTTCTTATTAAATGGGAAGGTAATAAGGCTAGCATTGTGGCCACAGCTACAACTCGCTTCTGGCTTTGAGCTTTCGTGATTTTACACCTATGCGCATATCTCCACAGAGCTTTCGCATAGTGATAGAAGCAGCCTTTGACTACAGCTTGTGGCAAAACTGTTTCTATAGCCTTCATTGTCGCAACCTCGTAGTCGCTCATAAATCGTATGGGATTGAATGCAGGTAACTGTGATAAAATCATCTCTAGTAATGCTACATAGCTTTCAGTTTTTGGTTAGACATTAATACGTAAATCAATGGGACTACGTATAAGCTATTCAGGGAAGAACCCACATCACCATGTATGACATATAACTGTTGAAATGGCGGTGGGCAGCTGTGAAATGTTCCGTCTCCAAAGAAAACTTTAATTGTGGATATCTTTTTTCTCGCTTCTTCGGAACAAAATGCAATGATGCGCGTTTCATCGTGATAATAGTCCCCCAATATAAACTCTTCAAATTCCGGCGGAACCTCGACCTGCATAGGGTCTTCAAAAATTAACTTTGGTACATTGTGTGCATTTTTTCGGTTATTGAAAAGACTACTTATAACTATATGTCGGTATTTTAGTGATTAAATCTATGCCCGAGTTTTTTAGAGGTATTACGTGATCGTCGTATATACAGCCTTGGCCAAAAGTATTAGGCACCCTATAAATTACTGCATATTTCAGGCTTAGAGAGAAATAAAACTAATTATAATGATTAAAGTACTTTATTTCCATTAGAATATTGTAAAAACATCAATATTTTGTTGGGCCACCCTTTGATTTTATGACAGCAGCAACTCTGTGGGGCATACTACGTACAAGTTTCGCACATTCCTCTGGAGAAATTGCATCCCATTTTTGCACTAACGCGTTTTTTAAAGCAGTTTTTGATGTTATCGAGTGCTCTTTTATTTTTCTCTTCAAAATACTCCACAAATGTTCAATAGGATTTAGATCCGGGGACTGGGCAGGCCAATCTAACAGATCAATACAATTTTCAGTAAACCAGCGCATCGTAGTAGCTGACTTGTGACACGGAGCATTGTCTTGTTGGAATTTCACACCATTTAAGTTAGTGTCACCAAAAATACACGAAAGCGAAGGTACGAGAGCAGTTTCCAGTACATTAATGTATTTTTCACTGTTCATGCGACCTTCGCAAACAAACATTTTGCCGACTCCATCCGTAGCCATGCAACCCCAAATCATTACACTGTCTCCGCCGTGTTTTATGGTTGGTACTACGCAATCTGGGTGATATTCTTCGCCTTTGCGTCGCCTCACAAACGTCACACCTGGTGTTCCAAACACCTGTAGATTCCAAAAAAAAGCACACATTACAAACTTTTATAACATTTGAGTTTGAAGACAAACACAACAATGATCTTTGTAATTGTGGTATAGACTTCACTAAAAAAACTTACCTCAAAGTTTGATTCGTCAGACCACAGCACATTAGACCAATCCTCTTCTGTGAAATGTTGGTGTCTCAGAGCCCAATCAAGTCGTTTTCTTTTATTGTCTGCGGATAGCCACAGCTTCTTCCTAGCTTTGCAACCTTTTAAGCCGGCTTCTACTAGCCTTCGTCTTGCAGTTCGTGCGCTTATGGGATGTCCAGTCTCTTCAGTTAAAGCCACAGCAAGCTCCGAAGAAGTTTTTTTTCTATCTTTCACAGACTCTCGGATAAGTTGTCTGTCCTGACGGCTAGTAGTCACGCGTTTTCTGCCTGTTCTTGGTTTATTTGCATGAGAGCCAGTCTCAACAAAACGTTTGATAGCAGATTGAACGGCGCATCGCGAACATTTCACCAACTTCGCGATATCTTTTTGAGTCTTGCCTTGCTCATGTAAAAGTTGAATTTTTACACGATTTTCAATACTAATTTCGTTTCGTTTTGGCATTTTCAAATGAATTTCTTCTCAATTAATTCACAAAACCACAAATGCACTGTCTTTACACTAAGACTTCCAAATGGTAACTGACGAAACATTAAAAATAAATTTTGGAAAAAATAAAATTTTATTATTGACGCACCAGATGTCTTACGACTGCTTAAAAAATGCCGCCTATTGTCTTAAATAGTGTTTTATGACACCGGTATCGCAGTTCTATAGAATATTGTTTAATTGTTCAAATAGCACAGGTGTGTGATAACTACATTGGGGGTGCCTAATACTTTTGGCCAAGGCTGTACTTTTCATTGGTGCTAAGCTCTCTGATGCAGCCTTTTTCATCAAATAAAGCTGTTTGTCGACATCATTTTTAGTAAAGTCAGGAACATAGGAGTGATCGTTTGTATTAGTAATCAGTGAATCCTGTTAAAGAAAAATATGCATACTCTTAAATAACATCGCATGAAGTTATATTAGTAGTCAGAAAAAATTGCTTGTTCTTCTGTCAATCATAGGTTCATATACACAAAATACATATACCTACACAATATGCCTCCCTGGCGCAGCGGTAGTGAATGCGCATCGCCCCCACAGTAGCCGAGGCGATGTTGAGGTCTCTACTTTGACGGCCTAAGAAGATGCTTTTTCACGCCCCGCTTAAAGAACCCAGGATTGAAGGAAGAAGGAAACACGTGCCTTGGCAGAGAATTCCATACCTTGGTCGTTCGGCAGAGATATGAGGACCCAAACTTTTTGGTACGCGCTCTAATGGACTCTACCGTGTAAGGATGGCATCTGAGCCCAGCACGCGTTGTTCTGGATAGGAAAGGGGAGGGCGGGATAAGGTGGAATAACTCTTCAGAGCACTCCCCGTGGTATATTCTGTAGAAATCTCAATACGAGCCCGGAGTTAGGAAGTTGGCGGTGTTAGACACCCCCGTGCCTCGGATAGCATGTAAAGCCTTTGGTCCTGCGCCTGATCTCTCTCCGGTCGTATCGGATTATCCGTCTCATCGGATCATGAGAGTTAAGGAACAGAGAGTGCAATTTTGTTTGTGCACACATTTGTGCACTATAATATCTCCTGCGCAGATGGCCAGTCTCCATTAAGATTGCGCAGATGGCCAGTCTGCGTTAAAATTGGCCGCCGTGACCGAAATTCGGTCTGGAGGACATTATTTTATATTATTATTATTATACATATACCACATTTATTTACGTAGACTATCACAAAAGACTCACTTATCACTTACTTTTATAGTTATAGATCCACGACATATCTCAACCTTTTTATTACGGCAAATCCACAAACATGAACCGTTTTTAAAACCTTTATTGCGGTAAAACTGGTGACCATTATATAATAGTACAATTCCGCGTTTCCGATGGATATATAATAATTCTTCTTGCGACATAATTATATTCAATGCACTTTGAATAGGTATCATAAGCTAAAGGAAAATATCTGATTCTATCATTGACATTACTTTCTATCATTACATTATTACTTTATAAGGAGATTTGATAACCTATTATAGCATAGAGGTCGGTAGTCTGACTATGAAAACTTGGTATTCCTTTATAATTCAATGAATCGAACCAGGTGAACTCGTCATCGTGGTTCGACTATGGAGTCGAACTACGTAGTCTAAGGTTAATAGTTCACCTGGTAAAATCGAACTAACTGGAAAAAAAGTTCACGTAGTCCGATTGATCGAACCATGCGGTCGAACCACATGGCCAGAAGCCAGATTTCGTTTGTCACGTATATGTGACAATGGCGTCCAAAAGGTTAAGAATATCTTAACAGGCAAACTTTTCCTACACTTTTACACTTTTCCTACCGTTAGAATAAAGATATGGTAATGAACTAACCACAACCAAGCTTGTTTACTTACATATCACTTACCTATATATTATTATATCAAAAAAAAAGCATTGCAATGCTATAAAAATGAATAAGAATCATCACGTTGTAACCAACTAACAAACTACATACAACTATTATAACATGATATTCTAACTTAAATTCATTAGTTTGTTTCTGCCTAGATAAAACAGCCGCACAAAGAGTTCAGCTTTATCCTTAGTGCCTGCCTGATGTTATGCTAGACATTAATATAAGGACAACGTAAGGGTCCATTAATAAATAAAACCAATAGAATGAGCAAACATAAAACAATTATATATTTCCAGAAACCATGCGACATTTCAGCAGGCATAAGTGGGACTTTTCAATTTTTTTTTCAACAGAAATCAGAGCCCTATTTTACGTGATTAGTTTGTTTGTCTGCTTGACATCCCCGCTTGAAATTTCCGACTGCTCCTGTTTCTCTGCCTCCTCCAGCAAAGCCTTGCGGTCTAGTGGTTTCCACGGTTCATGAAAAGCATACTTGTATTTGTTCTTTCCATGGTAGCCTAATTTCGGCAACACCTCTTTTACTACCTCAGTCAGTTTTCTCACTGGCTTATCTTTCCAGTAATCGGGGTGCACAAACGGTGAATTGTGGAACAAATCTTGCACGTAGCAAGCGTTTGATTGGAAATCAGATGAATAATTTAATTCCGGCTTTTGGAACAGCTCCCTCGCGTCTTCACAAGGTATTTCCTGTCAAAAAACGTTACTATTCACTTCGTGACTATCGCAAGGCATGTGTTACAAGTGCGTTGGACGAAATTCTATAGCCAACTATGTGTAGGACTTAATTAGAGCTAACTTATTGAATTGGTGTCTGACTTAAAAATGAAACTATCTTATGAATGTGTTATGTATCAAAAAAATTTTCGACGAATATTTGAGTTCACTGTTTGAAACATACTGCGTATTTATCCACTGCGTACACCTATATCCACGGCAGTCGGATGTCCTGCATCATCGATTCGTCTCTTCCCTTCCCTTTGCCTCTAAGCTTCCCGAAGAAACCCTTCAGTAAGCCCATGAAGCTATTATCTTTTTCGGGAGTCGGCTCGCAGTAGCCTTGTGGTTGGCATTCGTTTAATTGCTGATGTTCACAGGCTTGTTGTTGGCAGCAGCCCTGCTGCCGGCGGGGGTCCTGCTCCTCAGTTGTGGTAAACACCTCGCCGCTCCACTGATGAAGAAAGCACAAGCTGGATTTCATTAGATACTTAATCACGATGCGGGGCTCTGATTTCGTCTAACGCACTATTGAACAGTTTTTGTAATGTCGCAAGGTTTGGTCAAGTTGCTGTTAGAATTATGCTTGGGGTACATACCGTTGCTTTGCTGGATGGCAGCGGTGGGACCGCTACATCAGAGACTTTGATCCTGTAGGGGTCATAGTTAAGCGGCTGGGGATCCGGGGGCTTTGGCCACGGCTCGACTTTTTCCCCACAATCTTTAGAATATAACATCCGACTGACTGAAATTGAAATTATAGTTACCATTAGGTGTCTGTCAAACTATAGTGCAGTCAGCACTGACAACTTAGTGGACATGTTGGTATTAAATGTACCTAAAACTAGTTATTACTGTGGTAATGTTACATAGATGGGTACCTACCTACGCCAGTGAGTACCCGACCTATATTGTTGTTCAAGGACATCGCATTCTGGGTCATGAGTACAATTTGACCACAACATTTTGAGCTTATCATTCTTGCACCAGAACACAATAATTTATATAATTTACTTAGTATTATTAAAAACACAAAATTTAAACTTGAATTTTCTAAATATAAATTGTCTACATTGTTTTTGTGGGTGTACGGTATCACAAGTTTGAATGATTTTCTTGTTCTGACAAGATTTGAAAATTAGAACATCTAATTTATTACTTTTAAAACATTTATGGTTTTCTAAGCTGTGTAAAGAGGTAAGAACTTAATATTCTGTCAGGATAGATCTTTTAGAGGCTGTGCAAACGAGGGACAATGGCGAACAAAATGTCTGCGGTGCGCTCTTATTAGTACTACAATAAGGTTGCATAAAGATGTTCTCAAGAAAAGCCTGATGGGTTGTGGCATTTCGTCAAAGGAATGGGAGCAACTCTCATCGAATCGAACAGAGTGGCGCAGAAGCGTGAATAACGGGGTGAACCACTACGAGAATTTGTGTCTCAAAAATCTGGACGCAAAACGCCAACTTAGAAAAACCCGGCCGAAGCAAACTTACAATTACACCTATGACGCTGCGGGGCAACTCTACTGTGTAGACTGCAACCGCTGCTTCAAGACTAAGTTTGGATTCGCTAGTCACATTCGGGCACATGACAGAAGATAGCCAGGGTGTCGCTATCGACGGATACGTCGAGGACATCATCCAGGTTGCACTATGTCTGCGTATACCGCCAGGCGACATGAGGTATTGCGCGGACAAAGTGTAACCTTATTGTGGAACTAATAAGAGCGCACCGCGGACATTTTGTTCGCCATTGTCCCTCGTCTGCATTGGCTCTTACTATGCTTAACTATGAGCGCTCAAGTACACGATACCGCCGCCGCGCCGACACCGCTCCGCCAGCGCGTCTCTCAGCTGTGTATACGTTCGCGACCGCGCCGCCGCCGCGCCGACACCGCACCGCCATTCGCCAGTGTTTGATTTTCCATTTTTATTCCATTACGCAGCGTCCTACGTTACGTGCTCTTTGCAACTGTCAATGTATGACTAACAACTGTCTAAGGGTGTATTAAAATCAAACGGCGGGGACGCGGTGGCGGCGCGGCGCGGTGACGGTGCGGTGCGGTCGCGACCGTATACACAGCATAGAGGCGCGATGGTGGAACGGTGACGGCGCGGCGGCGTCATCATGTACAGGAGCCTTGAATGTGCCGTGCCGTTATGACCAAAGTTTATAGTTGATAGTTAACGCGTACTTCGTTAACTATGCCTAGTTAACTTAAAGTGTTGAAATTAAAGTACTATATACGGCTTTTATCGCGTTGTTTATTACAAAATCTTCATTTCTTCACTTCATTACAAAATTTTGAAAAACTGTTACACTACTATTACTTTTAAACTTTACTAATTTTTAAGCTAATTATTGAAACTATTAAAACTATTTATACTATTATAAAATTTACAATCGAATCACGGGAAGACTAAGATCATGGTACTTGTCTCAATGTTCCAGTGTAGTTATTTCAAAGTACCCGAACATAATTTAATCATGGGTGTTTCTATTTACGCAGAATGAGCTCAAAGTATCATGAAGTCTAGCTGTGGTTTGCTTCTTCTTGGGTTTGACTATTTGAATTACTGGATCCCAAGCTGGTGGTACATTCCAACCATCTTCTCTATTGAAATTAGGATATTTCTTAATTTCAATAGCCTCGCGAAGCATTCTTGGTAGGAATCGGTGTTCTTTAGCGAGCAACTGTGGTTTGTCAAATCTCAGGTAGTGGTTGGTCCCCTGTTGCACATATTCACACACAGCAGACTTCAACGAGCGTTGGTGTTTTACATCAGCTATGTGTTCTTTTATGCGGGTGCCTATGCTTCTCTTGGTTTGACCAATGTATGAGAGTCCGCAGTCACAATCTATTTTATAGACCCCTGCATCTTGTAAAGGTAGTTGGCACTTGACGGATGGTAAAAATTGACTTATCTTCGTTGGCGGCTTGAAATATGTGTTGATTGAAGTTCGCTTCAAGATGTAGCCAATCTTGTCAGCCCTTTACATAAGGTAGTATAGCAGGCTGGCGCTCGACTGTGGCTGGCTTTTCTCGGGATCTGTGACAGCGGCGCGGCTGTTGGAGCTTGTTGTCTTGCAGTACTTGCTTGACATGTTGAATCTCGGCGTCCAGGTGTTTCTTGTCACAGATCCCGTGGGCTCTCTGAAACAAAGACATTCCCACGGTAGCTAACTTTTTAGGATGGTGGTGAGATTCACCGTTTAAGTACCTATTTGTATGGGTCTTTTTCCTATATACAGTGTGTATATATATATATATATATATATTATCTGCATCATCTACAAACCTCTTATAAATCCTGGGTGTGATGGGACAGTCTGCAAAGCTCGAATTTATTGCAATTTTCAATAATTTAAAGCTAAGATTTTAAGATACTTCCCATAATAATTATCAAGGTGCTTTAGTATTTGGGAGGTGGAGTTCATGCCGTCATTATATATAGTTGTGTTTTTGATGTGGAATATATAGGTATAGGAAGGGTAAAAGTAGATAAGTGAAGAGTGAGGTAGAAGTAAGTTGAAGATGGAGGGAACCGAAGATTCCGATGTGTTGTTTCTATCATAAATAGTGTTATCTTACGTACGTATCATTTGTACCAACGTTATTTTACACAGAAGAGCAAATACCAACAAAAAGAATTTAGTTTTTGCAAACAAGATTAACATGAGTTACAAAATAAGAGACTTATAAATAATTAGGTAACATTTGTGTTTAAGAAAAAGAGGGAATATCTCTCATCACCCTTAGACGGCTGCATTTAAATAGCAGTTACGTCACAACAATTGCTCCTACTACTAGATTTGAAACGTTTGTATCTTATATTTTAAAAGAGGATTTCATAAATACTTCGTTTTGTAGAGTTAAGGTAACGTATTAGATTACTTAAACAACATAATATTGTCTGCTACTTACAATATCTTTATACGCAACTTATTGCGGTTTCTAAATAAAAATAAATAAAAACCTGTCAGTTTAAACATATCAAGGCAATGAATCGTGCACTTGTAGGTATTGTGCGTGGACGCTGGTATTATCCCTACGACGGACACATTAATAATTTAGTAGCTTAGTTTCAAAATCTTCTAAAATACTTTTTACCAAATAATGGTAAATCTCAAAAAAACATTTAAGACAATATAAATGGACTCTTTTAACGGTGTTTGCAACAAACTAGGTACTACTTTTGTGAGCTGATTTAATAGAATTTTAGATTTTGAAAACTATCAGTGCTATGCTATAGAAGCAACGAAGGAGCTTCATATTCAATAGGAACATTATTTTTGTTCCGATATCATTTTGGCGGGTTTTGAAGCTATACCTACTCCTCAATTCATTATAGGTCAGTTTATAACATAACAGAGGCTTAACGTGCCACAAAAACACTAACTCAAAACAATTATCTGTGGATTTAACAAATATTGTCTTTGTATAGCGCGTACCTTCACCCGTTACTTATCCACACTAACTTAATCTTAATCCTAACTAAATATATAAATGCGAAAGTGAGTTTGTTTGTTTCGCTTTCACGCCTTAACTACTCAACCGATCAACATGAAATTTTGCATACACGTCAGGGGTACAGAATAGGACATAGGGTACCTTTCATCCAGAAAAAATAACTGTTGCTAACCTAACCTAACGAATATTTAAGTGAACGAATCCGCGGGTGAAAACTAGTAAAACAATAAATACATTCCGAACATATTTAATCTTTGTACAAAGTAACAAATAAATTGTTCAATACAATAATTGATTATTTATATGATTTTTTACAAAAATACTTTTATATATTCACATATTATAGTAGCGTGACATGGAATGGCATAAAAATATTTTAGAGGAAGAAATAACACCGTGGAGTTTACAAGTTATACGGTTGATGTAAAATCAAACTCGGGGACAAAGCCCGGAGACCTTATGACGTCATAGCGTTGCCGCCAAGTTGCCGCAAGTTATAGCGTTTCAGGCCGTCTGCTTCTCTATTGTTATTTGCTGGCTTTATGACGTCATAATGTCGCAAGCTCTGGCTGTCCATAGCAAAAAAGTGATATACCTACATGTATCAAATATTTTATTTCTACAATTAATTTAATACAAGCAAACGCCTTAAGGAAGTCAATCCCGATTAAACTGCAGGTAATACAAATGTGTGGTCGTATTTAACCGCTGAAATTAATTGCTTCCAGCACTCCTAACCGTCAAGCCTGGTTGGAACCAATTGGTTCCAGCAAGAGTATGCGAAATTAACCAGTATATCCAGCGGATAAGGGCTACGCGCTGAAGCACGTTAAACGAACAAAGTACGGTATAAAGTTAAATAGGTCAAAATATATTCTTTTAGAACTAGACTTTTAAGTTCTTACGCATGATATTATCACGACATAACCCCTATACATTTCAATAACAAGATCTCTTCCTATGTTTTTTCGCCTTTCCTATTAATTTCCCTTTGCTTGGTTGCCAGTGGCTTGGGTTGTTTCCCTGGCATTTTTCTGTATTCCTGGAATATAGTAATGTTCATGAGTGGCGGTTATCCCTCCCATCAGATAGCCACCTAGCTATGTTGCATTAGGAAATCAAAGAAAACTTAAATCTGATCACACCTTATACTATACCTATAATTAACAAAAAATATAATCAACTCGAAAGAATATTAAGCAGTCTTGAAGTAGACCCATAAGTAGATCAATATTTTGATCAAATGTGACTTGATTGTTATTTATTTATTTAAGTAATAAATACTGTTTAATCTTTATTATTATAGCAAGTGTCGTATCTTTATTAAATAAGAGTATAATTGATACTTTAGTCCAACTCATTAAGGAATATTTTGGGAGCGGTCATATAATTTAGAAAATTGTTCTGTGTTTCTGGGACTTACAGCTTCTAGGGCTTTAAACCATAGAGTATAAGTAACTATAGCGCGCGAAAATCACTTGCGGACTATTCTACCGTGCGTGAGCAACTTATGCACAGTAAGACAGTAGCTAGGGGTATTCTCGAGAATGCGCGAGGATTCCCAGGAAGACGCGCGACCTTTTTTGGCTCGTATTTAGTTTGTACTTTATACAATTGACATAAAGTTAATTATGCTATGTACAATTTCGCTGCAAAAAGTCGCTTCCATTCCATTCCGCGGCGGTGTAAATAGCCTTACAAGTGACATCCACGTGTATATATGCAACTAGACATCGGGATTTTTTAAGAAAAGGTTCCACACTTGGCTAAATGAATCTAACATTTACGATATAATAGAATTTTTGGATAAAAAGGAATGGTTTTGTACTAATAAATAAAATTTGGATGCTATAATCTAGAAAAACATGTTTGGACTATACTAACACTACCAAATACCATGTTTTATGCAAATAAATTATTATTATCTAACTACTGGTGCGATTTGAAAAATTATTTTAGTGTTCGATGGCCTATTTATCGACGAAGGCTATAGGCTATACAACATCACGCTACGACCCACGGGGGCGGCGCAGTAATGATAAACGCGAGTGAAACCGCGGGAACATCTAGTAGCAGCGATAGGAAACAGCCCAATTGAGCGACTATACTGTAAGTACGTTAAATTTATGTACTACGTGTAACGAACAACTAAGTCCAATTGTCTCCTCTATTACGTAGAATATTCCAACTATTTTGTAAATTTTGGTAGCAAGGCGTCTAGTCAGTCCTGTATAGTATTTAATTGGAATCAGCACCTAATGCCGTCTTTAACCAGTTTAGTACCGCGATGGTGGGTACTTCAGACAATGTCAAAAACAACTAAAAATGAGAACACAACTACATATGTCCGGGAACGATACGCTGGATCGTTTCGCCAACGCATGCAAAAAAAAAACACATTAAACATATAGGATTCACAGATTATATAAATTTGGACTTTATTTCAAGCATCTTAAGATGTTTTATCACACTTAACAACCGTACAAGTACAAGCAATATACGATTATTTAAAACTCCCAGTCTTAGAGGCAGCTAGAATAAAATATATTAAATTAACTTGGCAGTTAACATAAACGTACGACCAAATATTCAAACATCACTTAAATTAAAAATGTATGTCATAACAACAGAAAGTCAGTATTACTGGAAGGGTGATACCTGGTACAGCGCAGATACATTGGTTGTAGTTGTATGTATGTACTAGTCTAGTGCATACAGTGAAAATTAGTCGTAATATTAAGACTAATTTTCTCCAAGACTAGTTTTAGAACGACTAATTTATTTTTTGTTTCGCAGTATAAGAACGCGATTGGTTAAATTGGACGCAACAACAAAAATACCTTCTCGTGCTAATTTGCCTTTAATTGTAAATTTTAATGTTGTGTTTGTATGATGTAAGTATGAATAACAACTGTCCGTGATGCAAGATGTAGGTTTATTCATATAGCACATGGAACAATGATAGATAGTACATGAGAAGCGTGTAAGACAAGAGAGAATACAATATGGCTTCCATAAGTCAACTTAATTTATTTAATTTA
This sequence comes from Catocala sponsa, assembly GCA_963564715.1. Lineage (NCBI taxonomy): Eukaryota > Metazoa > Arthropoda > Insecta > Lepidoptera > Erebidae > Catocala > Catocala sponsa. Next base: position 4,383,657 of record OY751346.1, on the reverse strand, counting down.
CACAATATCCTGTAGAGGCGCTGTAGATCGTTCGGAAACCCCATCTCTATATCGGGCCTAACATTTAAATGACGCTCGAATATGTGGTTTTAAGCTAAAGGAAACATATTATATAATACATTATTGAACAAATACTAAAATTGGACTAGTTTGACCATGTGGATGTAATCAGCGGCAAGACATGCAGACTTATGTCGAATAATTTACAAAATAACTTGGTGGAAATATAGTCGTAGACTATAACGTTAATCGATACAGTGTGGGAGAATAGTACAAAATGTCGATGGAGGTGTTTCATAACATTCATTATTTATCCAAGGTAGTTTATTGTTTATTAATTCAGTTCTCAAATGTTACATAAAGTGCAAAATATAGTAACAAGTGAAAAACCACATCTATTTACATAAACCAACATTCCATAAATAGTATATACACAACATAGTGTTGTTTTCAAAAAATATACTAAGGCACCTATTAGCAGGGTTGTAACAGTTGTTATTTTAGCGTTAGCAATAAGGATGCAAATATCAGCCCTGTATTAAACTGTCCCACTGCTGGAGACGGGCCTCTTCTCAGTCTGAGAAGGGTTAGGCCATAGTCCACCACGCTGATCCACTGCGGTCTGGCAGACTTCACATATCTTCGAGAATATTATGAAGAACTGTCAGACATGTAAGTTTCCTCACGATGTTTTCCTTCGCTGTTGAAGCGAGCTATAGTTAACAATTTAACACGCAGATGACTTCGAAAAGCCAGGGATGCGTGCCTTAAGATCGAGCTCGAGCTCTCTGTGATGCAGTCCAACGGATTACTTTTAACGATGGATGTACATATATTTGCAAACGATAGATGACATGACAGACAAGAGATAATAACATGTCTGGTTTGTGGATGCGAGTTACAACACGAATGTGAGAGAAATGTTCTAGAGATGCGTCTTGTTGCGGGAAATGAGCATCAGATACAAAAATGCAACGAAGGAAAGTGAATTCTCTAACTCTGACGTCACCTTGATGAATCAAGGTGACGTCAGAAAATCCACACACGAATTTCAAACTGAAAATAAATTAGTTCGCACGGAGACATCCTCATAAAAATTATGAAGCCTTTTAAAACAGACAATTCTAATTCGGATATTTAATTAAACTCAAACGTCATCATGTGACGTGATAGTCGAGTTTGAGTTATACAATGTCACTATAACGACTAATTTACAAACAGTAAAAGAAAAATGGAAAAAACTTAACTTTTAATGATCGCGTACAACATATCACAACAAAGAAATATATTGTTTAATCATTAATAAATACAAAAACACATTTGTATAGTTATAATAATAATAATAAATAATATTCTACCACATACACACAACACCATCTAGCCCAAACTAAGCAGAGCTTGTACTATGGGTACTAGACAATGGATAAACATACATATATACTTTTTTTTTGTAAATACATACATATTATACATAGAAACACCCAGACCAAGACAAACATTCATGTTCATACACACAAATGTTTGACTTGTGCGGGAATCGAACCCGCGACCTCAGGCGTGGCAGTCGGTTACACTAACCACTACGCCATAGAGGCCGACTAATAATACAATCTTAACTATGATGATGAATGAAATGTTAATGTAATGTTCACACAGTCCAATCATACATTAAGATATTTAATTTTGCTATTCAGAATGGAATGGAACAACAATCTAGAGGCTTTTAATAATTTATATACAGATATACACATTAAGGTCCTAACAAAACACTTTCTGCTACTGATCCTTGATATTTATTTTAATAATATTAAACATTTAACATTCATTAATTTATTTTAAATAATAGTTTAATCATTACTATTGTATTTTAATTCCACAATAATAGGGTAATCTGTATATTCTTAGTAGTGATACGGACAACTGCATTCGAAAAATATTCGAATATATCGACAACATATAGACCAGTTTTCTTACTTGTCGTATTTTGTAAATGAACTTGGTATTCAGACTATATTCGCTCTCGAATACATAGGGATGGGTCTCTATGCATTGTCTCTAGCTACCAGTACGCCATATGTGTTTACTCAATACATAAGACGAATTAGAAAAATTGACTATATATATAGATGCATGCGCTGCATACTTGCTTACGCAAACAAAGCATAACATGCGCACAATAATTCTATTTTTCATATTCTAATTATGAAAATATATCATTCGAATAATATATCATTCGTAAAATATATAATTCGAATAATATATCATTCGAATAATAAATCATTCGAATACAAATGTGCGCTTTGCTAACGTACTTATAATCGAGGTACTATTACAATGTATTTATCAACAAACATTAAGGTTTCTGCTCAGTATGACCACAAAATACACAATATTATAAAGAATTCTAAATACAACGGATGTTTTCACACATATGTATATACAACGTTCTCGGGTCAAATCAATGGGATATCAATTACTACTAGGCTTTGAAATTAAACTACTATATACGGATTTTATCGCGTTGTTTATTTGACCCTTTATTACAAAATTTTGAAACCTGTTACACTACTATTACGAGCTCATTCTGCGTAAATAGAAACACTCATGATTAATTATGTTCGGGTACTTTGAAATAACTACACTGGAACATTGAGACAACTACCATCTTAGTCTCCCCGTGACCATGGCTGCTGAAAAGCAACCGAAACGTCGGGGAAAGTGTAAACATAAATATAAATAGTATAGTAATAGTATAAATAGTTTTAATAGTTTCAATAATTTAATTAGCTTAAAAATTAGTAAAGTTTAATAGTAATAGTAGTGTAACAGTTTTCAAAATTTTGTAATAAAGTGTCAAATAGACAACGCGATAAAATCCGTTTATAGTAGTTTAATTTCAATGAATAACATTCGCGTAAACAGAAGACAATATTATACTACTAGGCTTTCTGCACAAATATGTTTTAAGTTACGATGCTAAAAACCTATCAGACACTAGGGACATACCTAACGCTGACTAGAATTCTAAAAATATTATAAAATGTTTGTATTTTTATTAGTCAATCAATCAATCAAACTGTACTCCAAATGGTGTAACATGGCACCAAGTCATGTCCTGGATTAAAACATAGAATACTTTGCATGAGCGCGTATCTGTGGGATTTACGCAGGCAAAGCCGAGGGCAGAAAGTGGTGGGGAAATAGAGACATTATTATTATTAATCTCGTAGAATTTGTTGCCATTCCAGTAATTAAATGTTACTGAACTGATCGGTGACAATGCATTTCAAATCAACAATGCTTTTTCGCTATCCTAACTAATATTATAAAAGCGAAAAGAGTTTGTTTGTTTGCTTGTTTGTTACCTTTTCACGCCTAAACCACTGAACCGATCATTCTGAAATTTTGCATATACATTGTCAGGTGTACAGAAACGGTCATAGGCTACCTTTCATCCCGAAAAAAATACTGTTCCCGAGGAAAACAACAATAACGTTCTTATGATAATAGATGGCGCCACGTGTCTTTCGAATCATGATTGAATTATATAAGACATAATATATAATAAATTATATATTATATCTTATATTAAGTATAAGATATGATATTATTATTATTACAAGCAGAGTACAACCCGAATTGATTGTCAAATTCTAAATTAACGCGAGCGAAGCCGCGTCCAAAAGCTAGTAAGCAAATAATTGTGGAAATATTGATATTTTATTTTACAGAATTACTGGACGAAATAGCAAATTGGAAAAATTTAAAAGGTATACACAAATCAAAAGTCAAATCAATCAAGTTATTTGTAGCAATTGTTTTATATTTTATCACGGTAATCATAAAAACAAAATTGTAAACATTTATATGACCATGTTGGTCGTATAGTTTCTTTAAATCAGACGATAGATGGCGATGGCAACGCTTCTGGCTATTTATAGAAGACTTATAAAGAATTACAACACCTGACTATTAAAATGACAAATTAGGAACACTGAATACACATCCTTCTTTACACATTTTCTTTCCTAGCCTTTATTATTCCAAAGTCACTTGAGGTCGGCCTTCTGGTCTAACCGGATTTGACTGGATACCAGTTTTTACACGGAGCGACTGCCATCTGACCTCTGCAACCCGAAAGCAAACGATACCCTAAGGCTAGAACAGTGTCAGGATATTAGAGGGCACCGACTTCCCAATAACGACTGCCATAGATGTTCATGGCAGCCGGGACCGACAGCTTAACGTGCTCTCCGAGGCACGGAGCAGGCGATAATTGTCAATCAATACGCACATAATTTCGAAAAGTCATATAACTTTCGAAAATCAGAGGTGCGCGACCTGGTTTCGAAACCGAGACCATCTGCATTGCAATCTGTTGGTCTCCCCACTGAATACATATTGAAAAATAATTCAATTAGGTTAAATTGCATTGTCAATAGTCACAGCTGTTTCATACGGCGCGGGCCGATACCTTGGCGGGGTCGCGATTGCATGTGAAAGTGATTCGCGCGACCCTGTAGACTCTGGTTACGTCGAGGAACACCGTGGTATGTTTAGTCGGTGGTCACAGACTATGAAAATTAAAACGTCGCTAAAATTCAATTCCTAATAAAAATGATTGCGTTTTAGATCTATCTACAATTAAAGCACAGAGTATTAAAATTAAAATAAATGACAAATTGGCTAATGAGGGACATGTTTTTTTATAGGATGCACTTATTTGTTTTGCTGAAAAGAGGAACGCATTAATTTGGCGATGTGGAATAATCAGACTTCTCTCTCAGCGAGGAAGGAGTCTAATATGTTACAATTAGCAACATAAGTCGGGATCGACTTGAGCGCTTTTAAGTAGATTTTTTAGCAGTAAAGTTAATATAATTCAAATAATCACAGTTCAAAAATGCAATAATATAATTTAATTTTAATTAATAAAATAATTCTCCAAATTTGTTCAATGTTCAGCTACTTATGTTGCTGATTGTACATGGTTTAAAAAACTTGTTTTTTTTATAATTCAGCCCATTTGTTGCTTTTAGGAACATCTCAACATAAACGTGTCTCTCTAAACAGCAAACCGGAGCCCAAGACCAGCATAAATTCATAAAACGAGGTATTTTAAACATTTCGAATAAATTAAACAAGCAACTACTTATTCCAAATTCACATCCATGTATAAGTACGACTACTTAACAATCACTGTATCATGATAAAACTTTTATACAATATTCGACAAATTAAAATTATCAATAATAATCCTTGATTCAATTAAAAATAAATAAAATATTAAACGTACTTTTGGAAAATACAACAATTGTTTAATACAGACGTCCACGATTGTTCATAATGTTCGCCTGTCGTATATTTCGATATCGACACCATGTCTGTTTCACTACGCGTATGCACAACACAATTTGGTTGAGTACGCTGTGAATTATGTTTCATTCAAGTCCGAAAAGCCAGTTGATGCCCTGAGCCAGGAACAGAATGAGGGGCTGCCACGCGACCAGCCATCTGATCCAGTCCAGAAGCTGGCCATACATGATGTGCGGGCGATCCCAGCTGATCACGATCTTGGTTAAGGAATGTATAATATTGCGACTTATCTATGTGGGGGCCAGTCAATGCAGACCGGCGACACTTCGACCCAATGGAGATCCCATTGGGTCGAAGTGTCGCCGGTCTGCATTGACTTTTTTGTATCGACACTCTCCCAATAACGACTGCCAAAGATATTCATGGCAGCCATGACCGACGGCTTAACGTGCTCTCCGAGGCACGGAGCAGGCGATAATTGTCAAACAATACGCACATAATTTCGAAAAGCCATATAACTTTCGAAAGTCAGAGGTGCGCGACGTGGGTTCGAACCCGAGACCCTCTGCATTGCAGTCTGTTGGTCTCCCCACAAACATCAATGTTCATGCACACAAATGTTTGACTTGTGCGGGAATCGAACCCGCGACCTCAGGCGTGGCAGTCTGTTACACTAACCACTATGCCATCGAGGCCGAATATTCACGAAATTTTGTAATTTTTCAAAATTACAAAAATTAGCGAAATATTCGTAATTATAATTATGTGTAATTTTGAGATATTAAAATAAAAAGGTGTGACGTCATAATGTTAACCCTTATAACCGATAAATTTCCGATATGCGGTCCCTGGTTAAACAATAGTTTTATGAAAGGATACGGGTTGGTGAACATCCTCTTGAGATCGACCTTCTCCTTGCAGTAGGGGCAGGTCTGCTTCTTGCCTACGATGCACCACCCGCGTATGCAGAACTCATGGAACACGTGGTCGCATGTCAGCTTGTACGTGTTCTCTAAGAAAAACAAATAAACTTATAATTAGTAGAATACTGTAAAAGACGCTCTTTTTAATAAGAATGTAAGTGGTGAATGGTCTCGGGTTTGATTCCCGGGGTCGGGCAGTGTTATAGGGATTTATGTTACGAAATTTTCAGTAGCCGCACAGATTCTCGGACTGTGCCTAGCAGACAGCAATAGGACCCTATTATGCTCGGAAACCCTTTGTTTCGACTAATTATTTTTGTCCCAATTTAATCTGGCATAACGATTTTTTTGTCATAATAATACTTTGACATAATTGTTTTTTGGCATACTATTTTAGTAGTCATAAATATCATTTAGGCTAATGCTTTTTGCCCGAATTTTAATTGGCATAAAGTTATAAGGCATATAATAACTTAGGTACCAAAGTGTAACAATAGATTAGGGTGCGGCAAGGGTGGCCCCTGGGCCACCTCTAAGCCGCCAAAATGTTTATTTTATATACGAAAAGTGTTTTATTAAATGCAAACACAAAATTTACAAAACTACAAAAAATTGTTTTGTAATAGTATACTTAACAATTATGGTTATAACAATTATGCTTAAAAATTGTGCCTAAACAGTTATGCCAAATTAATACTGTGAGTAACTGTTATCAGGATAAGTAAAAGTATGCCATGTTAAATATAATTTGGGATTAAATATAATGATCATCAAAAATACTAATTGGTCAGCAAATATTGCACAGCATAACGAGCATCTATACGCCTCAAATCACTGCATTCCGTCTCGGAAGTTTTAGGTTATGTTAGGTTCCTTTCTTTAAACCCACCCAAAAATAGGAGCCCCGGTAAGCGGGGCTCCGTCGACTTAGTTTGATCTCTTTAAAGTTTGCTAGCCATGAGTTGCTGATCAATTAGCTATTTCTGCTCACAGATTATATTTTTCTGCTCACAAAAATACCAATACTATGCTAACCATTTAAATAACACTCATATAATTTTATGCAAATAAATAGGGTACCATTATGCAGAAGTCTCAAGACCTAGATCAATTATTTATTAACATTTATGTTTGTGTTTATGCCCTCCGACCAGGTTGGATGACGATCTGCGAAAGAATGCAGGCAGATGCTGGATGCGGCAAGCTGAAGACAGGACGCTATGGCGCTCTTTGGGGGAGGGCTATGTCCAGCAGTGGACTATTGTAGCCTGATGATGATGATGATAATGATGATGATGATGATGATGATGATGATAATGATGATAATGATGATAATGATGATGATGATGATGATGATGTTTGTGTTGCGGAAAATTGTACAAACATTACATCAACGGATATAAACAACACAAAATCCAAACAAATATTGTTGGAGCTCACAAATTAGTGCTGGATGGAATCGAAGCTAACACACACATAAATCGAAGCAAACATTTAGCGCAGCGGCATTAGCGACTAATTCAACCATTACATCATCCGAGCAAGCAATTATGGTGAGATAAAAGAAAAAATCCCATGGTCGGTCTGTGTGGAAAACCTTAGGAGACATCTATGTCCAGCTGTGGACATCTTTTGGCTGAGATGATGATAATGAAAAGAATAATTAGGTAAATGTAACATACCCAATACTCCTTCTTCGTCAACGTTGACTAATAGTTTATTGCCGCACACCGCACACACATTAGACTCCAACTGTCGAGTAGGTATACCCTCTTGTGTGTAGTACTGTAACAAATTATTATAAAAAGGCTACATTACATACATCAGCCTCGATGGCGTAGTGTATTTGTTACGCTTTCACACCTCAACTATTCGATCAATCATAAATTAAATTTCGCATACCTTGTCAGAGGAAAAGAAAAGGGCATGGGATCTTTCATCTAGGAAAAAGTACTTCTCTGAGCGAAGCTGCGGGAAAAAAGCTAGTACAATACAGCTAAAAAGATTGTTTTTTCATTTTGAACGCGCTAATATCTATTTGGCCACCTTATAAGACTATTAGAAACATCATAAAAGAAAAAGTGGAAGGAAAGAGAGAAAGGGCATTCACAAACCAAAAGGAAAGGGCGAAGGTCATGTCTTATAAGGAAGTCAAGTTATTGACTGAAAATCGAGAAACATGGCGTATACTCCACCGACAAGGGCAAAGCTCTAAAGTATAAAAGAAAGAAGCTCTTTATTTTGAGGAAGGTGAAAGGCTTTATGACGTTACTTTACCAGCCTGGACACTGAGCAGTAATCACAACGGTGGGTAAAACCGCAGAGAACAGCTAGTATTATAATTATAACAGTTTAATATTGTCTTATGTTTTCGCGAATGTTATACATTGATATCAAACCACTTTATAGGGATTTTGTCGCGTTGTTTATTTTAAAACACTACATAATTTTGATACTCTAACACTACTATTATTGAACTTTACTGAACTTTATTTAAATTAATTAAATCTATTTATATTTAAGTTTACACTTTATCCCGACCCCGACGTTTCGGTTGCTTTACAGCAGCCATGTTCATGTCCCCGCAAAATCAGTATAAAGTGGTTTAATTTCAAAATTATAACAGTTTATAACGATGTTTGTTACTCAATATAGCATGATCCATTATATACGTAGATTTCAACGAAACTTCGCATACAGATAGATCAAAGCCTGGTTTAACAAGAACATAGGTTTTTCATCCCAGTACGATTTTTTTCTTTTAAAGACATCCTGTATCGCGGGGGCCTTTACAAATATTCAAACAGACACCATTTGTGTATCACACAATTTTTGACCCGTGTGGGATTCGAACCCAACACTCGGCGCAGTGGCGAGAGCACCGCTTAAACCTACGCCATCCGTGCAGTCAAATTTAGTTAGACTACTGAAAAATACCCTATGTTAATTTTAATAAAAAGCCTAGTCTAGATCTCGAATTCTATACCTAGTGACGGCCTCGATGGCGTAGTGGTTAGTGTAACCGACTGCCACGTCTGAGGTCGCGGGGTCGATTCCCGCAAAATTCAGACATTTGTGTGCATGAACATGAATGTTTGTCTTGGTCTGGGTGTTTCTATGTATATTATGTATGTATTTACAAAAAAAAAAGTATTATATGTATGTTTATCCATTGTCTAGAACCCATAGTACAAGTTCTGCTTAGTTTGGGCTAGATGGTGTTGTGTGTAGAAAGATATTCATTGCAGCCATGACCGACGGCTTAACGTGCTCTCCGAGGCACGGAGCAGGCGATAATTGTCAATCAATACGCACATAATTTCGAAAAGCCATATAACTTCCGAAAGTCAGAGGTGCGCGACGTGGGTTCGAACCCGAGACCCTCTGCATTGCAGTCTGTTGGTCTCCCCACAAACATCAATGTTCATGCACACAAATGTTTGACTTGTGCGGGAATCGAACCCGCGACCTCAGGCGTGGCAGTCGGTTACACTAACCACTACCTCATCGATTTATTATTTGAAACTCACCCCAATAGACGCAGCCATTTTGTCAGTGCAGTATTCAGCGACATCTCTGCCTAGCACACCGAAGTACAGACCATAGAACAACAGCATCAGTGAGACATCCATCCACTGCTGAGGCTTGTGTCCGAACGCGAGGTTCAGTCCGAAGAATGTCAGCATCATCACGATATAACCGACCACACCCATGAAACAGCTCACTTTGTATATTAAGTAAAACCATTTGTATACCAATCTGAAATTTTATATAAGTTATGTTAGTAAGCTATCCTAATCCTAACTAATATTATAAAAGCGAAAATGAGTTTGTTTGTTTGTTACCTTTTCACGTCTAAACCACTGAACCGATCGTTCTGAAATTTTGCATATACATTGTCAGGTGTACAGAAACGGACATAGGCTACCTTTCATCCCGAAAAAAATTACTGTTCCCGAGGGAAACAACAATAACGTTCTTATGATAATAGATGGCGCCACGTGTCTTTTGAATCATGATTGAATTATATTATTACAAGCAGAGTACAACCCGAATTCATTGTCAAATTCTAAATTAACGCGAGCGAAGCCGCGTGCAAAAGCTAATAATATTATAAATGAGAATGTGAGTTTGTTTGTTACACTTTCACGCCTTAACTGCTCGACCGATCATCATAAAATTTCGTTCCTACCACCTTTCATTCAGAATAAAATACTGTTAGTAACCCAACCTAGCCTATCCTACATTTACACAAGCGAAGCCGTGGGCAAAATCTAGTCAATATATATGTGTATGTATGTATGTACCTGGGCGTCGTAACGGACATGGGTCTGACGGTAGATTTCCTTATAACTAAAGCTGTAAGCATAGTGAATATGCTCCATATAACGATGAACCTCCACCATTGGTTCTTAGCGCTCATCGCCACCGGAATCGACCACATCGCTACCATTGTGAAGAACTGGAAACAAATAATTATTTATTATATCTCTGTTAACACAACTGCGTTGGTGACGGAGTAGTGAATACGCTTCGTGGTGGCACGAGGTCTCGGGTAGGGCTCTCGGGCTAAAATTATCGTTTTTCTTGTGTTTTTGTCATCTCGGTATATGCACGGTCTGCAGGGTACCTCGAGATTTTTTATTTATTTTTATTTTATTTTTATAAGACACCCGACACCCGCTCTAAAAATAAATCCTGTGTCGCAGGGACTTTACATACATTCAAACAACGGACACAAAGAACACCCAGACTCGAAAAACCCATTTGTGGATCACATAATCTTTGCCCCGTGTCCGTGTCCCACACGGGACAAAAATTGTGTGATCCACAAATGGATGTACCGAGTCTTCTTGTTTTTTCGAACCCACAACACTCGGTATAGTGGCAATGGCGAGGTGACCACTTAAACCACTAAGCCATCCGTGTATTCAATAAACCGTCTGTATAATATACCCTGTCCGATCCATTAAGGGCTTGTTTCTCTCTTAAAAAACATACTAGAAAAATAACAAAATAAATCTATATCGTCGTAAAACGTCTTCATGATATTTTTAAGTACAGTATTGATCAGCATTTTTACCCTTAAATTACTGAAATTTCGCTCAGTCTAGCAACACTCCACTAAATTTGACAAGAACGCGGAGCGTGGTATGTATACTTTTAGCGGCATTTTTTTAAGACGTGGGTAGTTAGGCGCGGCATCGCATCGGTGAACCTTTATGAACTTTAGTGATACCTAGGTATTATGGTTAATAAGTTGTCGGTGTTGCCATAGGATAATATATTAAATTACCCAACTTCCTAACTAATATTATAAAAGCGAAAATGAGTTTGTTTGTTTGCTTGTTTGTTACCTTTTCACGCCTAAACCACTGAACCGATCATTCTGAAATTTTGCATATACATTGTCAGGTGTACAGAAACGGTCATAGGCTACCTTTCATCCCGAAAAAAAATACTGTTCCCGAGGAAAACAACAATAACGTTCTTATGATAATAGATGGCGCCACGTGTCTTTCGAATCATGATTGAATTATAATATTATTACAAGCAGAGTACGACCCGAATTGATTGTCAAATTCTAAATTAACGCGAGCGAAGACTCGGGCAAAAGCTAATTTTAAATATTATATTAAATTTACTGGGGTAATTTTTTTGATCGATTTTTATAAAAGGATGTCACTTACGTACTCATAATAAGCTACTGTATAACACCTTTAAGGATCGGACAGGGTTTATTATACATACTGTATATAATATTGTCAGAGCTGCTCTTCTTCACGTGGCCAGAAGCTATAATATCAGCCCTGTTTATTAACTGTCCCACTGTTGGGCTCGGACCTCTTCTCATTATGAGAAGAGCTAGGCTATAGGTCAGAAGCTAAAATAGGACTCACAGCATAAGATCTGTAATGGCGTTTCTTCCACTCCATGACGACGATCTGTGCCACGATGAGCGTTACGATGAGGATCATCACCATTGTCGCGTGCATCGACTCGTGGCCGCGGTGCATCTCGTGCAACTTCTGATGATCATACCTGGAACATTTCATTTGCCGATACATTTTCTGCCCTTTTTGAAATGGTTTCATCACTTGATTATGGCACTTCTTAAAGAAACACAATCATCAACCTAAACTCCATAATAGGTAACAAACAATATTCGATAGAAGTAGGAACCAATAAAATTATACCCATATATTTGATGGTCTACAGTCTGATAAGGTACAACTGCGCATAAAATTTTTGAATAAGTGGAATATATGTAATTTTTTTTATACAACTAAGGTGGCAATCAATCATACGGCCCACCTGATGGTAAGTGGTCACCGTAGCCTATAGACGCCAGAAACACCAGAGGCATCACTTGCGTGTTGCCGACACTTTAGGAAAGGAAGTGGCAAGGAGAAGGAGCGGGAAGGCGGAAAGAGGGTGATTGGGCTTCCGGCACTTTCACTCACCGAACGAAACACAACAGTACGAATACTGGTATTTCACGACCAGAATATATGTATATGACCAGAATATGGAATATAATATGACCAAAACGCTTTCAGACCTACACTACATTTCAGACACTATACGTTATTATCAGTGATCAGATTTAGATGAGCTATTTGATGTAAGTACTTTACTATAATAATGTGGACATGGCCTATGCCCACAGGAAATCCGGAATTGGAAAATACAAATTGTGGAAATTCAAAAACAACAAAAAATATTTTATTGCATTTTTATTTATAGAAAAATACGATAAGATATTTGTAATGTCTTAAATTATTGCTTCTGCTGATACTTTTATCCACATGCATCACTATGGCAACACAGTTGTCTATCAATAAATCTTTTTATTTTAATTAGGTTTTACTTTAATTTATTAAAAAAATTTTGAACAGATGCTGGATTTTTAAAGAAATATTAATAGTAATATTTGTTTAACCGTTAATTCAAACCAGGATCTCGAGTAAGGTAGCTAGCGCAGTATTACTGACTACCAAGCTGAACAGATCATCGGTAATTCACCAATTTATCAATCAAGCTGTTATTTTGTAACATTTAGCCTATCACAATATATTACAAAACTAAATCTCCCGTCACGTCTATCTGTCTGTTCCCTATAAACTCAAAAACAACTAAAAGGATTTTTATGCGATTTGCACCAATAAACAAAATGATTCATGTGGAAAATTCAGATGTATAACTTGTTAAGGTTTTGTATAAATTGGTTTAATATATGAGAATAATCATAGATGTGAAATTCATCTTAACATTCTTTCTCCAACTTTCCTTGCTACTAGTTTCTTTCCACATGCCATATTGTTATAGCCTCTGCCTACCCCTCTGGGAAACAGGCGTGAATCTATGTATGTATGTATGTATATTGTTATAGCCCAACAAGGTTAATAGCAAAGTAAAAGTTCAAAGTAATTTACATCACCTCATTCAGTGAGTAATTGTGGCAAGATTTATTGCTTAGACATAAATATGATCTTTCAATATTTTGCTTATTATGGCCAAATTCTAAAGCTTTCCCTATTTTATATGATTTCAGTTTGAACACTTTTCTATACACATTTAGCCTCTTTACGTCTCTTTCAAATGTCTGTATGATCAATCAGTGATGAATACGACAGGCAAGCTGTGCATAATGGCCAGGTTTGATTCCTGAGTCAGGCAAATGTTATTGAGTTATCTGTCAAGATATGTGGGACATAAAACCATAGATGAAAAACGTGTTACATCTCTTCGAGGATATAAGCATGAGATTATGTATACATGTTCTGAATTAACACATGTATAAAAGTAAAAATCTAAAAGATAGTTACAGAACAAATTTAAGAATTCCCAGCATTGTTTGAACAAAAGTAATGAGATTTGCATAATTAGATATAAGGTAAGGCCTTATATCTAATTATGCAAATCTTAAATTTAAACAATTAGGCAAGCCAATTACCTTAACACGTACATACGGGCATATCCATTTTGTTTATTTATTTATTTGTTGTTACAATACCACAATAGAAACACATATTCATCTTTAACACTTTAAGCGCCACGTGTATATGTCATTCATTATACATCCTAGTCAGCCCTAGTGCAACTCTCACAGGCCAGTTATATACCTGGAGTAGTCAACTTCAGAGGCCAGTGTATCAGCGAATATACATCGCGCCGAACATTTTGTATGGCAACTTTGTAGCCCTGGCCCTCACAAATTGTTTGGTGTATTTGTGGTATAGAAATGTTATATAGTTTAGGAGTAACGGATTTTTTTTCAAATAAAACAGGTGTATAACCAGATATACACTGGCCTGTGAGAGTGGCGCTAGGGTGTATAATGACATATATACGTGGCGCTTAACATGTTAAGTATAAAATTGTCCTTCCATATGTTTGTGTCCACAATACTCGAAACAGTAAAATAATACAAATTGTTTACACAAAGTTACATTTCTATATAAAGGTATTTTACATTATTTTTATCCTGAACTCCTCATGGGGACAGTCAATTAGTGTTATTAGACTGAGACAGCTAAAAGTGGCTGAATTTAGCTAGTAAAATTATAGAAACAAACAAGCATTCCAGCAAGGTTTTATATATCTAGAAAATGCTAGACATAGAGAAGCACTCTCACAATGTCAAGAATCAAATATATTTATGTAAATCAAATATCTTTATGTAACGTATAAGTTGTATTTGACATAAAAATAGAATATAATATTTCTTAAAGCCATTAAAATGATAATATTGATAACAACATATTTGGACAATCCATCATGACAAATACAACTTAGATGAAATAATATTTCATTTAAATTAGTAATATGTTACCTTTTTACCAAGTTAATATTTGTTTTGGGATTCATATGTCAAGTCTTAGAATACCAGACATAATTAAAAATCAATTGAGTCTGGCCCTGGTGTACCTATACTGCAACTCAATAAGTAAATATTACTAGTGTTCAGTAATATTATTTGTTTTTAAATAAAAGGAAGTATTGATCTCAAATTGATG
Source organism: Catocala sponsa (assembly GCA_963564715.1). Classification (NCBI taxonomy): domain Eukaryota; kingdom Metazoa; phylum Arthropoda; class Insecta; order Lepidoptera; family Erebidae; genus Catocala; species Catocala sponsa. Next base: position 4,368,398 of record OY751346.1, on the reverse strand, counting down.
TGCGCCTAGCATAGTGTAAACTTAACAAGCCTATTTCTATACCTTTCACACAATCTATTTTTAATTTCTCTACTCAGCATTAGTTGATTCTCAATTTAATTCAATTAATAAATTTATCTTCCAGTGGTAATTTTATCCTCAACTTTATTAAAATTGAACACTGACTTTCCATAACAAATCAGTATGCCTACTTATGGGTTTCCGTGTCACATAAATGGCTATTTAATTGTTATATAAATTAATGTATGAGACTGGCAAAGGGAAAACCTTAACATTAACTAGGCTTGCTGTGCCTGACTGATTTGTTAGATAGACAAATAAATTAATACTTATTAATTTGAAATCAGTTTTCTTACATTCTTATGTTTAAATAGAGAACATAAAATGTTATATGAGTATGAATTGTTCAATATAATATATTTATATGACTGAAAGGAAGTATGATGTGGAAGTTTAGACCTGTCACTAAGCTTATCAGAAGATACAAAATTGACCATTCAATTGGAAACACTACACCACACCAAATAATTAATAATTTAGATAAAATCTTACCTCATCTTCTCGTCTGATGTCAGTTCCTCGTAAGTCTACACAGGAAATGCAATTGGGTTATTAATAATATGTAAAAATATTGATAAAATCTTATAATAAAATCCCAAATGTTTTACCTTATTAGGGTCGACTGGCTTGTGGAGATCCATGGTTCTTTATCACACACTATATTTACGATGGATTAAAAAACACTATGATACAATCATAGGTGACTTAATTCAATTATAATATTGAATTAAACCTAAAATCCCCGTGCTATCAGTGACAATGCCGGAGGAACGTGCATTCCAAACCCTTTATTCGCGATTAGTAAAGTTTGTTTCCATTCTTTATCTTTATCTCTGTACTAGCTTGAGCATAATCATATTTTTATCCTACTCTATCATGTTTGAAAATATAAAAATAATTCGAACCTGGAATACAACGTAATTATGTCAAAATGACAATTATAGTGTTGTATGTATCAAATGTGTAGTTTAACAAAATGTTTTAGATATTTTTTTAGTAGTTAACGCAAACACCTGCATTGTTAACATTTTAATTACCATCATAGCTAAGAGAGCAATCATATAGGTACTGGGTTAAAATGTATGCTCCTATTACGCAGTCGTGGTTCTTGCACAATGAAACGCCGAGATACTTTTTACACAACCAGTATATATTTCAGCAGAGTAACGTTCTAACTGACAGTTGTAACGAGAATGAATATTTGTTATTGTTAATCTCCTACCTTATTTATATATTTTTATCAATGTATCAAATGGAAAGTTAAATATCGATTAATTACATTTTAAGGTGTAAAATTAGTACAGTAACAAATAACAATGATAATTATTAATTATAGGAATAATCAAATGTAAATATGCAATTATAACATAACAATTAAAACAATATAATACGTCACAACCGTGTGCTACTATTGAGTACTTGATAACACTCCCCTTGCACCAAATGCTGCTGTACAATTTTTAGTCAAGCTAAACAAATGACCGCTTAAATTATTGTATGTCAAGTACCTAACTACCTATAGCATACCTATGTTTATTTAAATATTTACCTGCAAAGACATATAGGGCTCGTGGAAATAATATGATCATTATTATGTACTTAGACATGTTACAAAATGAGTATTAGAATCTTTTTGTTTGTTTTCGGCATAATCCTTGCTAATATTATAAATGCGAATGTGAGTTTGTTTGTTTCTTACGCTTTCACGCCTTAACTACGCGAATGATAATTATGAAATTTTGCATATACGTTGTCAGGGGAGGTGAAGTGCTTGTCTCGAGGACAGAAATTTGTGGATGAAATCTACATTAACGCGAGCAAAGCCGACGACGCGGACGCCTCGCTCGAGGGCATTGGAATCAGCTCCCGAGCAGGGCGTTTCTGTCTCCTCCTTATCCACATTGTTGTTTCCGGATGGAAGAGGGGAGGGGATGTTGGTCAGGTAGGTCTGATCTAAGCAGTCCGCCCACCCACTCACAAATTCCTCTATTGGCTGCCACTTGAGGTCTCGGTAGATGGTGGTGAAGTACCTGGGCGTGTCAACCGCCCAGTGAAGGCAGGTATTCTTAACAGCTTGGAGGCGTTCCCGCGTCGACCCCACTGTCAGGTTATACCAAGCCGGCCCCGCATATGTGAGGCGCGACCTGATGTAGGTTTTATAGATTGCGCGAGATTCGCTCGCAGTGGCAATCTGGAGGACAGCAAGGGACGCAGCGTCGCCCGCGCTACCTTGGCCTTCTTTGCACCATCGTCAGTGTCATCCACCGTCACCATCGTCACCATTGTCGATGGTGACGCCAAGGTACTTGACCGTTGTAGGCGTCAGCTGGAGGCGCGGTGGTTGGAGTATCCGTCTAGTCACAATTGCCTAAGTTTTCAACACGTTGCACTTGAGCCTCCACTTCTTCAGCTAGCCCGGAAGCGCTTTAAGTGCCCGGCTCATCTTCCGTGTAGCGTGTCTGGTGTTTCTGGAACTGTAGAGGTACGCGGTATTATCGGCGAAGAGCGCCGACTTGACGTCGTCTACCACCGGGATTTTATCGGTGTAGTGGGCGTACAAAGTGGGGGAGAGCCAGCTCCCCTATGAACCCCGGCCTGGGTGATCTTCTCCTCTGACGTGGCGTCCTCGACGGCCACGTGGAATGTTCTTCCTTGAAGGAAGGAAGCGCTGACCGTGATGAGACATCGTGGGAGCGGGGACGTCGACAGTTTGTGGATGAGACCGTCATGCCACACACTGTCAAACGATTTCTCCATGTCGAGCATCACGGTCACCGTATACCCACACTTATTCATCCACATGGCCATCTCGCCTAGTACGCGAGTCAGCTGCAGCGTGGTGGAGTGCTAGGCCTTGAACCCAAACTGTTTGGGCCTCGGCGTCAGGTGGGGGTTCATCTTCACCAGCAGCAGCCGCTTGAAGACTTGGATGTCGTCGAAAAGAGAGTTATCGGCCGGTAGCTCTCCGGATTCCTGAGGTCCTTGCCGGGCTTCGGGAGTATAATAACCCGGCTCCGCTTCCAGATGGTCGGGAAGTGATCGGTCCTCAGGATGCCGTTGAGATAGGACGCTAGGTCGTCGCCAGCAGCGCCTCCCGGGGAAGCGCGGAGATCGGGATACCGTCCTCACTAGGCGCCTTCCGTGGGTTGGTACGTCGGATCACCGCGGCAACCTCTGGCAAGGTCACCAGCAGCTCCTCCTTCGATGGGGCGAGGGGGAGTCGAGAGGTAAGTCTGAACCTCATCCTCTACCTCTCGTGAGTGTTTCTTGTCCTGAACCTCGTGTGGAGTGAACTGCTGTTCGAGGCTGCACGCGATGATCTCTCGAACGACAAAACATTCCGCATGCAGGCCCCATCGACTAATGAAAACTGTTCCCGCATGCGGTTCCCATGGCATGCACGAACAAAAATGTCTCGCATATCGAATGCGACCAATGAAAATGAGCCTTTACGGATAAGAGGGCAAAGATTATAGCATCTAAATATGCTAAATATATTGTAAACACTAGAGATGTCCCAGGTGTCACATCAATTTGACAGTTGACATAAGCTGTCAACCTATGTGAATAACAGCGAGTTAATGTTTTTATTTTGGTCCCATTTCAGTGTGTTTGTTTAAAATTAATAGTGAAAATCATGATTTTGTAATGTTTAGTGAACTGACAGAGTGTGATTTCGTGCTTTAGAAGTCGGAATGCCTAATAAAGGTATATAATTTTAGTTTGGCACCAAATCATTCCCGCCACCGTAGTCGTTTATGTTTTTGTTATATTTACGATTAAATTTCATCAGTTCATAACTTAATGGTAAGCTATATTATTGGATAATATTTAAATACAACACCTTACTAAATATGAGGTAAATAATGAGGTTATTAATCTGAAAAGTTTGCCTACAGCAAGTCAGTATATTTACATAGGTACTTTCGACGTCTATAGCCATTGGGTAGATGAATACTTCCAGATCCTATTAATTTATATGCAAAGCTGTACTTTATCAATTAAGTTTTAAATACAAGTTGTAAGACTCCCATTAAATCAACAATGGTATATAGACTTGATCATAGGGCCTATTGGTGAAATATTGTTCATTTAACAATGTTCCATTTACTTTGCTATGACTACAGCAAAAGTTGATTGATATTGTACCGTATTATTTGCGTGTAGGTCTTATTAGTGTCATCACTTGTTTCTAGACCTATTATTGTATTTTTTAGGGTGTTTCTAAACTCAATTTAACCTGTAGATATCAACATGCAAATTTTGTTGTAAGATTACTATAGATATGAGGCTTCATATGCTTTGCCTTTACATATGATTTGTGATGACCTACTTTTGAAAGGTCAGAATCCTTGCAATTATAAAACTTAAAAGAGGACCTGGCAGTTGGACAGTTTATATATAGGACTGATTTATGTCAGTCCTATATATAAACTATCCAATTTATTTCTTGATGTAAGTACTGCTTATACATTTATAATATATGCAGTTGGTAAAAAGCTGTTATTTTGACATTACAAACAGAGACTTCAATTTTATTTATTTGTATATAGATGAATCGAATATTGTTCACTATTACATTGGTTTTAATTTTGTTCTGCGGAACCCTAGTTTCCTAAAATAAAAGTAGTCTAAGTTACTCCTTATAACTTTAGCTATCTGTCAGTGAAAGTCCTGTCAAAATCGGTTCAGCGGTTTCAGAGATTAGCCGGAACAAACAGGCAGACAGACCAACAGACAAATAAAAATGTTGGTATAAGTCCCGTATAAACTTTCATATGCAGTAAGTAAAAAGCTGTTATTTTGACATTATAATTTATTTATTTTACAAACAGACGCTTCAATTTTATTTAATTGTATAGATGATAATAAATAATTATATAGCCTGTTTAGTATTGAATATGTAATTATGTGATATACATATAAAAAGATTATTATAACCAAAAAATTATCAAAGCAGTATTTCTGCATATACATGCATAGGTACAGTATGCGCATCATCTAGAGAATAAAATCCCAAGCATCTTTTCAATCACGGGATTACGGGATCTTTGATGCGTAACCCCGGGATCCCGGGGCTATCCCGGGATTAGACTATGACATAGTGTAATAACCACGTTGTGGTTTCTAATTGAGCTCAAATGAAAAAAAACTTGAGTAATTTCTTAAAAAATGTTTTTAATATTGTTGCACAACACAAATCACACTATAGTGGAAAAAGAAAATAGACAACACAAAAAAAGAATATTATACTTTTGCAAGAAATCAAAAAGACAACACAAAAGAACTATTTAGAATTTCGAAAATACAATCGCAGAAATATCATAGCATCCAATGTTTGACTTCCAAGCCTGCTTTATAGTTTATTGCTAACATAAGCAGCAGCTGAAAATGTTAGCTCATGTTCTACGCTGGTTGGAGGAATAGACAATAGATACTTATATGCTATTTCTAAGTGATATCCACGAACTCCTCCATTTTCGAACAGACTCATTTCACGTCTAATACTATTTGCCAACCCCGATTCATTAATTCTTTCGCCCCTGCAATCTAAATAACAATTTCGGTTCAAATAGAAAAAGTTCTGAGGTCTTCTTCTCCCTAGCCTTTATTATTCCCAAGTTACTTGAGGTCGGCTTTTCTAGTCTAACCGTATTTGACTGGGTATCAGTTTTTACACGGAGCGGCTGCCACCTGACCTCCGCAACCCGAGGGCTAACGATACCCTAAAGAGTAGCGATAGCTCAGTGGGGAGACCAACAGACTGCAATGCAGAGGGTCCCGGGTTCGAATCCACGTCGCGCAGCTCTGACTTTCGGAAGTTATATGACTTTTCGAAATTATGTGCGTATTGATTGACAATTATCGCCTGCTCCGTGCTTCGGAGAGCACGTTAAGCCGTCGGTCCCGGCTGCCATGAACATCGATGGCAGTCGTTGTTGGGAAAGTCAGTGCCCTTTAATAACCTGACATTGGTCTAGAAAAAGTTCTGAACTAACACATATAAATAAAAAATACAGTCGAATTGAGAACCTCCTCCTTTCTGTGAAGTCGGTTAAAAACGTAGTGTTCTCCAAGGATAAGCTATTTATTTACATAACCTTTTTTGACGTGGGGAAATGCTCCTTATTCATATCCTCTCGCCACAAGGGTAGGCGACTATTATTGAAATAACCTACATTAACGCGAAAGAAGCCACTAGGAAAATCTGACTTCTGTAAAGAAGATACGCCTCATACCTTGAACTTCTAGGATTAGACCTTATAAAAGGCTGTCGGATTTTAAAATATTGTATCTTTCAGACATGAATCGGACTCCCACCGTGGAGCCTAAGGCAGCTGCATCCCCGGTGCAGCATGGACCAGCTAACAAAACCCCCACTGCATCAACAAAGGCTGTAGTGAGCAAGGTAAGCAAATTTATCATGAAAGTCACTTAGATTCTCCATTTTTAGGGTTCCGTACTTCAAAAGGTAAAAATGGAACCCTTATAAGATCACTTTGTTGTCCGTCTGTCTGTCTATCAAGACCCTTTATCTCGGGAACGCGTGGAGGATCGAGTTGAAATGAAAACGATATACTCAGATCTACAGTCTCTTGAAGCTGTTGAAAAATCAAACTTCTAAGATAATGTAAAAAATAGATACGGCCGTTTATGCCGCAAAAAACGTACATTTCGACACTCTCAAGGAAATCAAAATTTATAGGGTATTTGAGCTAGAACTATGAAATTTGGCAAGTAATATCGTCTTATACTACAAATATACGGAAAACTATACCTTTGTAATTAAATCATTTATTTATTTATTTAGGGACAACCAACAAAGCATACACTAATTGAAACTACGTTATAAAACAAAAAAAAAGCGGATTCATAATATAGTGCTGCCTTACTTACAGGCTGCCACGGCATGCATTAACGAAAAATAATTACATAAAATATTGATTAATGCTCGTTTTTTAAATTACAAAAGTGAAATTAAATATTTACATTAAAACATCATACAAACAAATAAATAATGGCATTTAAATAAATATAAAAATAACAGTAATAATCATAAAGAAATGCATGCATAGTCTGTAGGTACATATAAATTATATTAAAAAAGGAAATTGATTATTATAAAACTTAAATCTTAAAATGCTGACACGATAATTTATATTAAATAATGAAAAAAATATAATAATTAATTATAATTAAAATTAAATTAGAGATAATTGAACCCAATCAAATTAAATCAATTAATAAAATTTACCTCTACATCAACTTGTCGACCAATATAGATTTAAACTTGGGCAAGGAGTAGGATAAATCGATATCCATATCAGGTAGGCGTGATAGGCGACCGCATTGCGCTTGCATTCGGTTGACAGAGGAGAAATGCCCTAGGTTTGTCTTGGAGGTTTTGGCGTAGAAAGGCTGGTACCTAGACGACCGAGCGAGTTTGTATGGCACATTCATATTTATTTGAGCCAGTAAATGAGGGCAGTCAATGAGGCTATTATAAATTTTATAAAAGAAGGGATAAATATATAAAAATAGATATAAAAACAGAGTCTTTATGCAAGGTACGGTGGTCCAAATTTTTAATTGAGTTATACCTACATATTTGTACGGAACCCTTGGTGGGCGAGTCCGACTCGCACTTGTTCGGCTTTAATTTAAACTTCTTGTTATAGATATGACGACTTTTATGATATCACTTCTTTAAACAAGGCTATAGTACTGGCGTGTCGGTTGCTCTTCTGACCTCGGGGCGAATCCCTGTCTTATGTTAAGCTAATACATATAGTTATGTGGTAACAGTATATAGGTATAATCGACAATCGGTTTTAATATCACTTAAGTCCATTCATAAATTAAATTTATTAAATTTAGGAGTAGTTACATACCTAAAATGTATTATTAATACTCGGCTTCTATCGTATTATATATTACTAGCTTCTGCGAGCGGCTCCGCCCGCGTGGTACCTATATCAGTAGCCTATGTCCTTCCCCAGGTTATAAACTATATCTGTACCAAATTTCATCTAAATCGGTTGAGTGGTTTAGCCGTAAAAGGGAACAGACAGACAGACAGACAGACAGATAGACAGACAGAGTTACTTTCAAATTTATAATATTAGTATGGATTATGAATATCATATTATTGTTGTTAAATTCGAGGCGGCGTATCAAGGTGACACATGCACCCGGTTTTAAGTTAGAGTAATACTACTGTGGCAACCGCATTCAAATTCGTGTAGTAGAAGTTATATTTTTTGGCAAGTTTAGCCAAAACATTCCATAGTAATTTAAAAAAATATTATTAAACTTCCGTATGTTTGAGTTCGCAAAGCGCTAAAGTAGTCAATCGATTTACATTAAATATTATCACAACATTATTTTTTTATTTAGGAGTGTTCTATGTAGGTACCTCGAAGGGCCATAGGGAATAGGAAACTAAAATATTATACTGAGTCACAGGGAAGCGTGGCCGAGTTTAGTTGTTTTATTACAAAACTTTTAATCATAATAATTATGCCAGCCTCGAGGAGACACTTAGAAACAATCATTGTCTACAGTAAGGTCCGGTGCACATTTGACAAAACGCAGCGTAGAGCGATTTTACTGCTAAACCTTTAGCAACTTTGCCAGCATTGAAATAATATCGGAAATTAATTAACGCAACTACACAAAATGGATCGGCAGTGAAAATACTTTTAAATTCACCTGGCCAACTGAGGGCTGATTCTAATATTGTAATGAGTTTTATTATACATATGTCGGGTCTTATCTCTGGAACAGTTACCCTGATTCTTTTATTAATAGAATTTTCTACATCCCCGATTCACATATTCAATGTTTTAGTTACATACACGCAAGCTAAGCTGCGGAAGAAATATAAAAACGATCAACAAATGGTTATTAAAACAGCTCGTTCATTTAACATTGTATTTATTGTACATTTTGTCTATATGCCTGATGAGGGGCTTGTTAAATATTTTGCCGACGTCTTTAGCGAACACGAAGTCTAAATGGTTGAACTTCGGCCAGCTGCATCCAGCTCTGACCTCCTCCAACACTCCTATGGCCTTCAGTTCGTCGGCCAGACGCATTATTTGCTGCAAAAAATATTGGGTTACTTATATGTTATAGTAGTATCAAGTTTATTTAATTTGCACTCACTGATCGGTAAATGATTAACGAGGTTAAGCAACGTTGGGTGCGCTCAGTCTATAGATGGGTGACCGCTTAGTGGTATTTCATCTGAGCGTCTCCGTGCTTCGGAGGGCACGTAAAAAGTCGATACCGGTTGTTGTCAAATTGACAGCAGTCGTTAAGACATGTCAGAGGCCTACAACGGAGCTTGAACAACTCTTGACAATAGGTTGGCCACTAACCACACGAAAAGAAAAGAAGAAGATCAAGTTTATTCGGTTAACGCATGTATTTGCAATGCATTTTACAAAGAAAGATAGTCTTCCTTTGCGACCTAACAATTCCGTCTTGGACGCGATGGCAAAAAGGTGACTTACAAAAGCATAGTAAGTCTAAGTAAAGTAGCAAAAAAGATGCTTTAGTGATTCCCTTGCTTTATCAGTGGTGATTTCCTAAAACACTGTGCTATCTGTTTTATTGCCTTTAATAACAGATGGGCCAGCGTATACTTTAGCTGTAACCGTTGCTTATTTTTTTTTTGGCAGCTATCTCTTCCTGTTCAGATTGAGATTGGCACACAATTCGATCTGCAAAGCCTATGGCGAACAGGACGAGTCCATATCGCACCTACTATGTGAATGCGACTGGTTGGCTGGACTGAGGATGGGTCTGATGGGATTGGCATATCCGAACCCTGAAGACTTCAGACTTCTCCCTCTAAAGTGTACACTGCGGCTTATGCAGTACATTCATAAGGAGATAGCTAAGGGATAAATCTTGGGGTCGACACAAAAGATCCCACTGGGTCGAAATGTCGCCGGTCTGTACTGACTGGCCCCCTCACACAAAATCAGCGTTGCACTAACTACCACGGTGCTGCAGCATTATGCTGAGATAAGTGTCATTTTTGGTCTCGCACTGGCGGTATGATTAATTATATAAATTGCTTATTCTTGTATTATATATTTTTTATTGTTGTATATCTAAAATTTTTATTTTATATGTTATATGCCAGTGCAGAGGACAAAATAAACTGTTTTCTTTCTTCTTCTTTCTTTCTCACACAAGATAAGATAAGATAACCGTTGCTTTAAATCATGGTTCTTTGAAATGTCAGAAGCAATGCCAAGAAAAACAGACAAGCTCCAGCATATAAAGGAAGAGGAAACTAGAACTGAAGTGTATGGGGCTTAGATATATTTGGCAGGCGACTTTATATTGCCAATAGTCGTTATGTATCTTTTGGTTTACGTTCATCCACTTCGTATGTACCCAGCATTAGAGTAACATAATTACTTTGAAGACGTAATGCTGTAAACAATTAGTCGACAAGGAATGTCTCTGAAACGAATCGAATACACACGCCGATTTAGACTTTTCACATAATTAATGGAACCGATATGGAATGATATCGTTATCGAATTTTAGTCGTTGACAATATGTTTTCGCTCTAGTGTGAACAACATGACGCGGTTAAGTCCAAGAGAGTATCTATTACCTGGTTTAAAGAAAGCATTTACGTCTAAGTAGGCATTGCTTTGGTTGAGTCTTTGGTATTATCGGTACCCATGGGCGGCAATTACTGCTTATCACCTATTTACTTATTAAAATATTGAACCGTATGGTATTATATTGAATCGAAAGTCACTGAATTCGCATACATACGTTCAGGATTGGCCCATCGTTTTATTGATCTGCTATAGGTATTACGTTCGGTTGAGTGTTACTGAGCTATCAGTATTTTGTACACAGAGTATCTAAATTGAGCCTGGTAGACGATATAAGGCGCCCCCCTATAGTGTGGGACCTTAAACGTACTTGACGAAATGTTTAATATCCTTCCTCTATCGCGAAGGACTATTCAAATATTTAATAATAATAATATTCTACCACATACACACAACACCATCTAGCCCAAACTAAGCAGAAATGAAATGAAATGATTTATTTTCGCAGAAAACACTGTTACAATGATGTTAACAAGTTCATATATAGTCTCAAGTGTTTCGGCCTGGTGGCATGCAAAATTCACATAGATTTTATATGTACTTACTAAGAATATAAAATAAATTTAATTAATTACATATTTAGAAAAAACACTCGATTAAAATAAATTCATTACATATTTAAAAACACGTTACTAAAATAAATTCATTACATATTTAAAAACACATTACTAAAATAAATTCGTTGCATATTTAAAAACACATTACCAAAATAAATTCGTTACATATTTAATCATTAATTAAAGTCATACCTAGTCAAACATAATTAATTATTGTAATTAAGACTATCATTCAAATAATCATTTAAATCATAATAACATTTATTTAGTAATAAGATTTTAAGTTTTTTCTTGAATAATTTAAGATTCATTGCTTTTATGTCAATTGGTAATTTATTATATATTACAGGTGCCATATGAAATATGCTTTTGTGCATTAAGGCGGTACTGGTCTGCCGCATACATAGGCGATATATGTCACGCTGCTTTCTGTTATAGGTTGTTGACGCTAAATTATATAAGTTTGGGTTCGCTTTAACAAAATTAGATACTTCATAAATATATAGGCATGGCATTGTAAGTATCTTATATTTTAGGAAAAATGGCTTACAAGAGTCAGTTGCCCGTAGCCCAAACATAGCTCTGATGCACCTTTTCTGTGCCTTAAATATTATGCCCCTGTCCGTCGAGTTTCCCCAGAAAACTATCCCACACCTTAGGACTGAAGCTACCAACCCATGATATGCCACTAGGAGAGTGTTAATATTTGATATTTTTGCTAATTCGTGTAGAGCATATACTGATTTATTAATCTTTTTGCACAATGTTTCAATGTGAGCCTTCCATGTTATTTTGTCATCTATAATAAGTCCAAGAAATTTTGTCGATTCGGTTGTGCTAACTTGTTCACCTTTGTAGTTGACCATATGCATAGCAGGATTTATACGTTGTCTAAAGTGGATTAGTTTGGTTTTGCGTACGTTGGCCTTTACGTTATTAGCATCTAACCATTTAATTATGTCACTTAATGTTCTATTTATATCACGTTCATATGTTACTTTATCATTGCATTTAATTGCAACGGTGCTGTCATCAGCAAAGAGCGTAATAGGATTAGAAGTCGCATTAGGAAGGTCATTAATATACATTATGAATAGTAAGGGACCCAATACACTCCCCTGCGGTACACCATAATGTATTTTGCGCTCTTTCGATAAATAAATGTCCTCCATCTTGGTTTTAATATTGACTTTAGTAAGTTTGACATATTGGGTGCGATTTTTTAGATAGCTTTCGATAAGTTTTAGGATATTTCCCCTTATGCCGTACCTGTCGAGCTTGTGCAATAAAATATCCAAATTCACATGATCGAACGCCTGCGTCATATCCATAAATATGGCGCAGATAGGCGTTCGTTTGTCAACACAGGACATAATGATTTCTAAAAACTCATATACCGCAAGAGTAATAGTTTTATCCCGTCTGAAACCTTTTTGCTCCTTTGCTAAAATATTGTATGTTTCCAAGTAATTATTAATTATATTATATATGTACTTTTCGAATATTTTAGATATAATAGGTAGTAGAGCTATTGGCCTATAATTTCCCACGTTTTCTTTACTGTCTTTCTTATGTACTGGTTTAACAATAGCAATTTTTAACTTATCTGGGAATGTCCCACTTTCTATACACAGGTTTAAAATGTAGCTTAGTGGAGTTATGATATAATCAGCCACACATTTAAGTATTTTAGTGCATATGTCATCATATCCAACACTGTTTGTGTTTTTTAAACCTTTTATTATTTGTTTTATGTCATCAGGTACACATGGTTTCATATATATAGAATTAAGCCTTGTAGTTAAATAATTTTTATATTGATATTTACATATACTGGTTGTTGGAGTTATCTTGTTTATATAATAATCATTAAAAGCATTTGAAATTTCGTAAGGGTTGGTCAAAATGGAATTATTAAATTTAATATATGGAATAGAATCAATTGGTGTATTTTGTTTTATTGAATTTATGATTTGCCAGATAGTTTTAGATTTATTCATAGATGTATTAATACTATGAGTGTTTTGTGCGCGCTGGGTTAACTTTACAATCTTTTTAAGTCTCTTTGTATACTGCAATAGTTTTAACTTGTTATTATTGGTAGGGTTAAATCTATACTGCCACAGGAGTAATCGTTTTTTAGCACTGCAAGTTTTTATGCCACGTGAAATCCATTTAGGCTTCTTATGCACATGTATAGTTATAGTCTTGTAGGGAAAACAAAGGTCATAAAATAGCTTAAATGTTTCAAAGAAGGTATTATATGCCATGTTTGGGTCACAAGCACCATACACATCCTTGAATGACATCTGACTAATACAATATATAAACTTTCTTTGATTTTCGATGCATAAGTTTCGTCGCCTTATTCGCCAGTACCTAAGTAAACATACATTTTTAACTTTGCAACGTAAGAGCTGGGCAGTGTGATCAGACAAAGCTAGTTCAATAATTTCAGACTTACATTTAATTCTAAAATTGTGAGCAAAATTATCAATACATGTGTTGCTTTGTAATCTGGTTGGTTCTCTTATCTGTAAATGCAGATTATAATTCAACAATAGACATTCAAATTCAGTGGTTATATTATTTTTCTTCAGAATATTAATATTAAAGTCACCAGCTAATATAATGTTGTATTTATTATAATATTTATTAAGATAGATTAATACATTATTTAATTTGTCAGAAAATTCATTTAAATTGCTAATTATAGGTACTCTATATATACAAACAATAAGGATTTTATAGTCTATCAGCTCTATAGCGCTACACTCAAACACTGAACATACTGAGAACTCTACTAATTTTAATAGGTTTTTGTAATTATAACCATTTTTTACATAAATACATGACCCGCCTCTTTTTGAATTAGTTCTGGAGTAACTTGACGCTAAATTGTAGTTGGGTATCACACAAGAGTCCTCCTGTCCAGCCATCATAAAATGTTCAGTCAAACATATGACGTCGACATGTGTGTTTTTGTCTCGCAATTCCTGTAGGCACACTGTTAGTAAATTTGATTTTCCACGTAGACCTGCAATATTTTGATGGAGAACGTTTATGGATTTAGACTCGAAAAAGGCCTGATTCTGCTTGTTCTGTGTCAGGCAATAATTCCTCTTGAGTGTTTATAGCATTCTCATTAATGATTCCCAGCATTAAGTCGTAGATATCCTTAAAGACAGTACTCATGCCACGATCGTTTAATGCCCCCGAACTTGCATAAGAACTGGGGTGATAGCTCAGGTTTCGATTAGAGTCCAATATATAAGCATAATCGTGCGTCATGACGTCCATATATAACATATTGTTGAAGATTTCCAGTCTAGAATTGTACAGATTGAAATAATTGGTGTGTTTGAAAGTTGGCAATGTTATGATAATGTTTGTGTTTTTCATCATCTGTAATATATTTCTAATATCAGTTATCATGTTAAAGTAATTATTTGTAATTCTGAAGTCTTCCTCGCCAACCATAATTATACAAAAGTCGTTTAGAGTATAGTTTTTCAGCTTTAGTTGTATATCTCTCATTAGATGTCTTATTCCAACATTTGGTGTAAGATAATGGCATATGTGATAATCATCATGGAAGTATTTTTCGGCTAGTGTCAAGATTTTATTAAATTTATTAGTGCTACAGATGCAGAGACTATTTTTGTTAACACTTTGTGAATTAAAACATTTATTCTGCACTTTTGAATTTGTAGTCGTAATAAGTGGCTCCATCTGTCTACTAGAATGTGATATAGAATTATTTTGAACATATCCGTAATTCTTATTTTTATCTATTAACGTGGACTCAGTTTGTGTTTGTTTATTTTTATGTATGTTGTGTATTGTTTTTGTGCCCTTTTTAGGAGTTTTGTTAACAGATTGAGCTGGACTGGATGTGATTTTTTTATACAGGGAATTTTTCTGATTCAAGATTTCATTCTCCTTTTTTAACTTTACATTTTCCAATATTAATGTATCTATTTCCTCATTAGCACTATATAATTTGGAAGTGAGATCGCCGATCTGTTTTTTCAATTCAGCAACGATGTCAATATTTTCATCTTCCGATATATTTGGTACGCTGCAGTTAGTGTCATCTAACGTGCAGCTGTTGAAGCTATTATCTAAGTTCGTATCTGAGAATGTGCGCGCGCGCCTTACTGTGACATTTTCTGAATGGTTCATCTTTATATTAAGTGGTTACGACTTTTATGATTTAGTACTGTTCCTTGTCGTTAGATGTCACTGTGCTCAGTTATGTATTTTGTCTAATGTATTGACAGCGGATTCAAATTGGTGAAAATAAACGATTTTGTTTTTACGTATTTATGCAATGTTCTGTTTTGGTAAAAATAAACTGTTTGTACCTGGAGTATTCAGCATATATGTAATCCAAAATTGATGCAAATTAGGTTTTGTGTTCGTTTCACTGTTTGATTTATGGTTTTATTCACTGCACTTAAGTTGTTTATATTGTCATTACACACACATATTTTAAGAGGATAACGTTATCTGGACTTATATATCACTTAAGGTATCAAATTAGCTTATTAATTGTATTACTGACTCACTTTAAACAATTTTTTATTGTTTTTTAGTACGGATACGATGTTGATCGTGTGCCACTAGCGACACCTCTTTTCACAGAGCTTGTACTATGGGTACTAGACAATGGATAAACATACTTATATACTTTTTTTTGTAAATACATACATATTATACATAGAAACACCCAGACCAAGACAAAGATCCATGTTCATGCACACAAATGTTTGACTTGTGCCAGAATCGAACACGTGACCTCAGGCGTGGCAGTCGGTTACACTAACCAAAGGCGTTTTTAAAGGCGTCTTCCTCCCTAGGTTTAAATCCTGTGTAGTGGGGGACTTTACAAACATTCAAACAACGGACACAGAACACCCGGACTCGGAACAACCATTAGTGGATCACACAATTTTTTGTTCCGTTTGGTGATCGAACCATCAACACTTGGCGCGGCGGCAGTGGTGAACCAATCACTTAATCCACTACGCCAACTGTGCAGTCCAAGAAATGAAGAAGACAAAGAGCACCCAGATTCGCAACAACCATTTGTGGTTCACGCAAATTTTTGTCCCGTTTGGTGATCGAACCATCAACACTTGGCGCGGCGGCAGTGGTGAACCGATCACTTAATCCACTACGCCAACTGTGCAGTCCAAGAGATGAAGAAGACAAAGAGCACCCAGATTCGCAACAACCATTTGTGGTTCACGCAAATTTTTGTCCCGTTTAGTGATCGAGCTCACAACACTCAGTGCTAAGTAGGTGTCGTGTTGTCTACAACTGTTATCGAATATCATTAAAATCCGATGTCTCATAACTACAGTTACTTACAGATTTCTCTGTGAGCTGGTCGTTTTCACCGTACAGCAAGGAAACTGGTACCCTAACATTAGTCAGGTTGTACGGCTTCACTGGTCGTGATAGTCCACCGCCCCACGTCGTGAATACTCCTGGAAACACCAACAATATTTACTTTAAATAAGTTCACATGGCTAGGCATCGTAGGGTCACGTACAATAGTGCCTGATAAAAGAAATTCATACATCTGATCAGAATAGAGATTCTGGTTGTAACGTCAAAACAATCTGTTTCATTGAAATTAAACTACTTTATACGGATTTATCTCGGAGTTTACAGTAGCCATGTTCACGGAGAGATTCACGGCTACTGAAAAGCAATCGAAACTTCGGGAATGTCTAAATTTAAATGTAAATAGTTTCAATAATCTATACTAATATATAAAACTAAAGAGTTTGTTTGTTTGAACGCGATAATATCAGGGACTGAAGGTTCGATTTGAAAAATTATTTTAGTGTTGGATAGCCTATTTATCGAGGAAGGCTATATAACATCACGCTACGACCCACGGGGGCCACGCAGGAACGATAAACGGGGGTGAAACCGCGGGAACATCTATTTATAATAAGAGTAGAAATAGTTTCTATTTACCTGTAAGGGCAATTTTGCCAAAATGTTCCACCTGTCGCCAAGACGCGGGCTGTACTCTGTTCAGGTATATAGGCAACATATCCTAGAACAAGATGATTAATATATGAATATCTTTATAGAATAAGTTGAACAAAAGGACGTACTTTCTGAAAAACGTTCCAACCCACAAAGTTAACATTTTGAGATAATCGTGATTGAAGTTCAATCCCGTATTGCTTCTTCATACATGTGGGTTTGGGTTACTAAGTCATGATTTCATATTTAGAGTCATAGTAGAGCTACCAAACTTTTCCAGCTAGTAATTAGTAACTCCGTGACTAATTTGCTAATAATTACTCGATTTTGACCCGAGTATGGGTTGGAACGTTTTTCAGAAAGTACGTCCAAATAGTGAACTGCACGGACAGCTTTGTGGTTAAAGTTGTTGTTTTTTTCTGTTACGACTTTTATAACATAGATGATGGAGATTACTTATATTTTTTTTAAAGACTACTTCTGCCCTAAGAATAATTCCTGTGTCGCGGGGGGCTTTTGCAAACATTCAAACAACCGACAAAAAGAACACCTAGACCCGGAAAAATCATTCGTGGATCACACAAATTATCAATAATTATTAAATATCTATGACCAATAATTTCTTGTAATTGAAAGATCAACTAAAAGTACGTGTCGTACCCTTTTGTACAACAAGTCGCAAAACATACATGTGAGTGATTTGGGTACCCCAAGGCGTACCGTACCTCTGGACTCCTTATTAGGGCAATATGTATATTCTGTATACAGTTTGTATTCATAAATATCCGAATCTGTTTTGATTTATTTGATTATCGAAAGGCTTACATACTAATAGTACTTAATTAAACATTTACACATTGAATAACGAGCCTCCATCCATAGGTATATCAAAGTTTAAGAGTATAAACCGAAAGAAAATAAACTTAATCAACAATTGTGGTAAAGCTTCAGTACAGTTTGGGCACAGCTACTCATTGTTAGAGAAGGATACCCACTGCTCCAGCACTGGTGCAGAATAGATATATGTCTATGTTAGGCTGGTAAATATCTTGGTCCAATTTTGCTGTCAAGTATTTGATCAAATTTCTTTGAAGGATGCCCATTACACTTGTCCAATAACTATGACCGATATTTTGATGAAGTCATCAAATTTATTTGATCAAATTTACATTGGACCAAGATATTTGATAAGTGTAATACCAGCCTTAGAGACATCACACATCCATTGCCCTTCATACCTCGTTGGAAGAAGGCATTGCGGCAGTAGTTCAAAACTATAATACTTACTTAAAAATAGTGACGAATACGAGATCAAGACGCCTACGGAAAAAAATAGCAAACACACAATCGAGTAACACTACTAGGTACTAGTATTATAACTGTGAAAGTTTGCAAGGATGGATGGATGGATGATTGTTACTATTTAACGCAAGAACTACTGAACCGATTGCGATGAAACTTGGTATGTAGATACATAGTTTGAGACCTGGATTAACACATTGGATTATTTTTACGTTCTATCGCGATATTCCCACGGCATCGGCACTTACGCGGGTACAGCTGCGCCCAAAATCTAGTCCACTGGAATGACAAAATAAGGCGTGGAGCCAAAATTCTTGTCCTCACCAAGTCGCTCTGCTCGTAGTCTTCGCCAACGAAAGTGAACAATAAATTAATGCATATATCCGTCTCTGGCTGGTTGAGGTTGCACAGTGTAGATATCAGGTTCTGCAGCAGCCGCGGCTGGAGCGATATCATTCCCCTGGCTCGCATCATACCCTGTAAAATATCCAAAGGGATTATTATGGTGACTGATATAATACGATATGAGACTGCACGGATGTTGTAGTGGTTTGGTTTGGTCCCTCGTAACACAGGACTTGTTCCTAGTGCAGGAGTTGCTTTTTAATAAATAAAAAGAAGTTAAAAAAAATTGGTTGTCTGTAAAGTCGGTTTACGGACGATAGTTTAACGTGACAACGTCACGATTGTGCCTTTCGCTCGCTCGTGTAGTGCTCTCGCTCCGATCGTAATGTTAAAACTAGCGTAACGGGACGTCACGTCTTCGTCGACGGGAATCATCCTTTTTCGTGCGTGCAGCCGGCGTTCATCGATTTATTAGACGTTGTCACGTCAAAAATAAGATTTGTTTTCTCTTTTATAAAAAATAGGTACTACTCTTACACTACGAATAAAGCCTGTGTCGAGAGCGTCTTTACAAACATTTAACAACGGGCACAAAGAACATCCAGACTCGGTGCAATGACTTACGGATCACACATATTTTTGCCCCGTGTGGGAATCGAACCCAACACTCTTCAAGGCAACCACTTAAACCATTACGCCATTTGTAGTCTATATTATTAGAATAGTAGAGCCTCGCTGATTTCAGCATGACCGGGGAAAAATATGGGGCGAGCCTATTGTCGTCTACAGAGAATCCAGAGTTTCCATCACTAAACAGATGGCAACGTAGCCTCGTCAATTCTTATAACGACGGTGAATACTTTCTTAGAGAAACCGTGTCTAACGGAATTACGTACTTTTTTTGACGTGACAACGTCTAATAAATCGATGAACGCCGGCTGCACGCACGAAAAAGGATGACTCATAGTCCCGTTACGCTCACTGTCCCGTTACGCTCATTGTCCCGTCACGGTCATTGTAACGTTACGGAAAAGAAATGTTGTTATGACGTTGTCACGTTAAACTATCGTCTGTAAACCGATTTTACAGACAACCAATTTTTTTATACAGCTTAGATGGCAAACCAGCATACGGCCCACCTGATGGTAAGTGGTCACCGTAGCCTATGGACGCCTGCAACACCAGAGGCATCACTTGCATCACCCGTTGTTTTTTGTTTGTTTGTAAGGGTTTAACGCAAAAACTAGTAAACCGATTTAAAAAAATCAAATTTGTAAGCTATTATATTTATGCATCGAGTAACATAAGCTGAATTTAAAAAAGAAAGTACTGTTACTAACATAATCTAACTTACTTTTACGCGAGCGAATCCGCGAGCAAAAGCTAGTTAATATTATAAATGCGAATGTGAGTTTGTTACGCTTCCACGCCATTACTACTCGACCAATCATTATTTAATTTTGAACACACTTTGTTTGGGCTACAGAAAGAGATATATAATACATTTCATCCAGAAAAAAGTTCTGTTACTAGCCTAACCTATATTTACACGAGCGAAGCCGGAGGCAAAATCTAGTACTAAAATAAAAAATAAAAGCTCGATACCTACCGGTACATCCAAAGTATTGAGCAGCAGGTTAGCCATATCCCTAATATTGTCAAAGTACACTGCAGGTCCCATCGCGACGAATGCTATCATCTTGTCATTGTACTCCGGCTTCAGCGCCATCATTGCGAAGAAGCTGCTAGTGCCCATAGAGTAGCCCAAGCACATGACCTTGTCCAGCCCCGTGACGTTCACCACTCGGTCAAGCATAGCAGGCACGTCATATTTGCCGTGTTCGTGGAAACTGGAAAGAAAATCTTTTTTTATGCCATCAAAATGACAAAGCAATGTTTTTAACTATAGCGCGCATATCAAAATCATTTGAATGTCTTGGCTATTTTTAACATATTATTTTGGTATGCCGTATGCAAAATTGACATTTCAACCCTTGCCATAATATATTGTATTTTCTATTAATAATATAGTGCCTGACTTTAAATTAACTTTATTTTTGTATTGACTACTGCATGATGTATGACCTATTGAAAGTTATATAACTATGTAATAATTAATGTAAATGACTATAGTAGAATATACAAAATTTAGATATTGGTTAAATATTTGCACGCTACATTTGGCAAAATATGCAGAACAAAAATAATTGAATATCTGTAATGACCATATTCTTGGAAATAAACGCTTCTATTCTATTCTATTCTGAAAAAAATCGCATAGCAGCCACACATTGCAGTTACAATAATGCCGGTTTAGATGCCCCTTTTCAGAAGTCCTAAAACCTAGTGTGTCTAACCAAAATACTTGATTCAATGCAATATACTGAATAGTTTGCTTGCTAGAAAAACCGAGGGCAGGCACAGCACTGTACCTTATGTTCGGCAATACCTAGAGTACCACTTACGTGCTACCAACCAAAAGAAACTGAATCAAAGATGAAAGGAAAGGTATGGGAGTGATAGTTGTGTGAGACATTGGAATTCTCTTGCTGGGCGAAGCACAATGACAGTGTTAATACTCACACGATTTGTACCTATGCTTAAGTTAATATTAGGTAACGGGTCTTTATCGTGCTGGTATTTATGTAAATGTAATAAATACCTATTTTCGCGATGTCCCGACTGTGTAAATGTAAATAAAAATTACCAAGTAAGAGCAATCGCCGGCACCCGCTTTCATCAAGGCACTGCTGAGCTCACAACTGTCAACCCGTGACCAAGAAATTCTTTAAAATGAACATACCTGTACTCCCAGAATTTGGGATCATCTCTTGTGAGGTTCTTGTGTGTGGTGTACACGTTTCCTCTTAAGTTGCCCAACCATACGTCGTAACCAGCATCAGCAAGAAGGTACGCTGGAAGGATAAATTTCTCAATATGAAATGGAGTCAAATTGGCAAACATTTTTTTAATGGTACTACAGCTGCACGAATGGGCAAATTGTTATTGAGATTTCTGTCTAAAATTCTAAGTAGCGTTACGGACTCTGATAATGAAGGACTACAGGGTCGCTGTCTATTACACGGGTCATAAACGTAATTGAAGACTCTAAAAATGTTGCTCTAATACTTACGTCCTTGAACAATGTACTTAGTACATTGTTCAAGGACGCAGGTTGGATTAGGATAGGTACTTTTAACCTAGCTTTTCACAGTATGTGGTCAATCTTGTTTGAGACTATTTTCATTCATTGCATTTTATGTGCCTTATATACTTTCTTTGTCCATGCTTTGTCATCAACATTTTCTCACATTCACAAACCGTTCTTGTAAACCTTGTCACTATCCATACATATACCTCTGCATCTCCTACTCGGAGATAAACAAGCGAGATACTAAGATTGTATGGAATATTTACCAAGGCTTCTCTCAGGTCCCATGATGACGAAATCTCCGGAGCTACCGAGCAAGCCATGCACGATGAGAATGGCCTTCTTCCCCTTAGCATTAGGATCGCCGCTTCTTCTAGCAGAGCGTCTACCTGCCGGGATTCTGTGCATCTGCAGCTGGTAGCCATCCTCTGTAGCCACGCGGTGCTTCTCCATTGGGTAGCCGGCAGCTTTAATCAGGTTCGGCTGAAAAGAAACAAGAATCAGATAATTTGTTCTTTAAATCTTAAGACTGCGCCGAGCGTAAGACAGACAATGACAGAACTCGTGCTTACAATGGCGGCCGCGCGCCGATTTAAATATGCGCCATATTTAAATCGGCGCTCAGCCGCCATAGTAAAATTGTATGGAGAATTTGAAGTATGATAAATATGTATCTTTATTGTCTACCAATAACTTAAATATTTGGGACAGACAAATTGTAATATAACTATTTATGTTTTGTTTAAGCTGTAAAATAGGATAGATTTCTACTGTTGTAATCTAAAAATCACGTAACACGTTTTAGCAGTTTTCGTGCAAATTTACGTAATTTTGTAGGCGAAAATATTAGTTATTTTACATTTTTGTTTACACGGAGTAATTGTAAACACATTCATTGTTATGGTAAATGTATATTTTATATTTGTATTAAACAAAAAGTGTTGATTTTATTCACTTAACTGTGACCGGCTGTTTTGGCACATTTCGCTCGGCGCAGTCTTAATATTTCCTTGATCGGAAACGGTCTGTTCGGTAAACGGTAATAGGAACCCCCACCATGTAGAACCCAAATGTAGCTACCAAAATGTTAGTTATCGACGCCTTTAATACCTTACGGAGCTGTTTGACTTGGTGTCACTATCATAACACTCGACATCGCAGGCATGTTCACAGGTTTGTGAATTCAGGATTGAATGATTATTTCACCAGCGGTAATGTTTCCCTGGCTTTATGGTTTGCCCTGCTATGAACGAGCGTTTGTTAAACAAGAGGCATCAGTTTAACTGTATATATTACTGACATAATCGGCAAAGGCCATTAGCGTCGGTTTTTACATAGAGTCGGGTAGTTGCGAGCTTGCCTTCCTCATTCTCGTTAAAAAATCTGTTTGAAAGTTATTGTTCATCACACTGTTGCCATGAGAAAGCGTCTACCTATGACTCTTAGAATAGACTCCCAGCATTATCTCCACCTATTATGCCATTAGCCGATTATTCTTCTGCCATCCTGAAGCTGACATAGCTCCCTATTAGTGTGAGTGATGAGTGATCGCAATCATTTATTCGTGTCGTCATCGCATAATGAACTTCACGTGATTACTATTATCTATTGCTTATAATTCAGTGAACCTGGGGAGTTATTACCTTTAGGGTTGAGACTTACAACTTCAAGGTAGACGTTTTAGTGAATAGGACGTAGTTATGCAAAATGGATCCAACCCACAAAACACTTTGTTTTTAGGTATAGTTAAAATAATACCATTTATAACTATACCTAAAAACAAAGTGTCTTGTGGGTTGGATCTATTTTGCATATCTACGTCCATTATATAAAGTTGGTGCACTATTATATAATAGACTAGCTGTTACCTGCGACTTCGTCCGCGTAGATTTTAACTGAAAAGTGTTTGTCGCCGCGGTACCCTATTTTTTTCTAAAATCAAAGTAGCCTAAGTTACTCCTTATAACATCAGCTATCTGCCAGTGAAAGTCCCGTCAAAATCGGTTCAGCCGTTTCGGAGATTAGCCGGGACAAACGGACAGACAGTCGAAAAGACACACAGACAAAAATTTAAAAAAAAGATGTTTTCGTATAGGTACTTTATATACTTTCATATGCATTAGATAAAAAGCTGTTATTTTGACATTACAAACAGACACTTAAATTTTATTTATTTGTATAGATGTATAGACTAGATTTTACCGTCGACGTCACCCGCGTGGTAGGTATATATACATCACGCGAGTTGATATATGTATATAAAATATAGTCTTTGTTAAACTTTCCTCAGGGATAGTCTTGTATTAGTAATTTTTTGAATCAGTTCAGTGCTGCCAGCTAGGGTCCTCATTAAATTCGCGTACTTTTATTAGTCTTAGATTTATTTCGTCCACATTAACCTTCGCTCAAACGAAAGCACCCAGACGGGATATCCATCATAAAGAAGGAAGCCAGAAGGAATGTAGGAAGTTGATATCGATGTCTCAGACTTATCCGCTTGCGTTCAGCACAGTGTTAAGTTTTATTATGAATGTCCCACGCGTGGTACTTCTAGTATTGCAAATATAAAAGTAAAGCTTTCTAGTAAAGATGGCCAGCATTACTGGGGAGTATCACGCGCGGGCCAACAAGCGATACGTATACTTTATACCACATTTGTGGTATAAAACCCCAAGTCTACTAACAAAATGGCGATTACCAACCTTGCTTTTATTGTCTTGTTAGTTTTCACACGGCAGTACCAGCGCACGTGACACCAGCATCGCATTGTGATGTAACCGCATATACTGGTATAGCAATACGACTATGTCTTCAGTAATCATATTAATTATACGTATTACTTACACGTGGAAATGTACGCGAAAACAGCTGCGCGCCTAATATTAGTAATTTCTTTAAACGCCTACAGCTTCTTAACATGTGATTGAATTGTTTTCTTCAGAAATCAGAAATCAGAAATATTTATTTGTAAACATAGGTAATACATAGGTGTTACAATAAATGGATATGTCCGTCTATGTCTTGCATTGAAGCGTACACATTTGATACCATAATTAAGCTTTAAACAATAATATTCTAATAAATTTTACATTTCTTATAATAGTAATAATAACTTCAACTAACAATAAATTAATATTTACTTATGAACAATAATTAATTAATCAAAAAACATAATTATCAACTTTAAAATGCCATCTTAAATTAAAATGTCATACAAATTATAAAATGTCACATAAATTAAATTATACAATGTCAATATTTCAATGCCCTTTATTGATAATGTAATACATAATAAATTATAAATTATATTGATGTGTAATTAATTTTTACTCAGAGGATACGAGTATGACCAACCAAATATACAGGATGTTAGGCACACGGTTGTCGAAATGAAATAGAGATCTGGTTTAGGCTATTGCCAAAGTGTTGGACTCAGGTAAATTAAATATTATTATTAATTTTTTTTAATTATGCAAAGTCGAACTTTGTTCTGTTTTTAGCTCTTTCCGAAACTTTGACAGCCTGTTATAATTTTTTTACAAGGTGTCTACAGGAAATAATAATTTTAATGAAATGTAGCAATAGTTAACTTAAATAAAAATATAATTATGACAGCTGAACCCATATTCGTTTAACATTTTTACAGTTTTAGTCCAAACTTCCGACCTATTATTTTAAAAATTAAAAAAGTCATCGCCGAAACTGTAAGACAAAATTTAATTTGCCTGAGTCCAACGCGTTGGCAATAGCCCAAACCATATCTTTGTTTCATTTGGACAACCGTGTGCCTAACACCCTGTATGTATGTTGCCTAGTGTAAAACCGTTGGATTGCAACGCAGAGATCTAGAGATTGCTCCTCTGACTCTTCGAAGTAATGTGCGTACTGAATAGTTAATTACCGCTCGCTTCAACGGTAAAAGAAAACATCGTGAGGAAACCTGCATGTCTCCAAGATGTCGTAAAGTCTTCCAACCCACACTAGGCCAGCGTGGTGGACTATAGCCTTAAATTTCTCACACAGCAGAGGCTCATGCCCAGCAGTGGGGCTGTATACTTTGCTGATATTAAATTATATAGCAATTATAGTAAGGCTCACATCACAGCATCTCCCGAAGCGAGCACAGGAAACCTATCCATTGCAGAAATACAACTAGTAATTGGCTGTAATATTTTGAAGGTCCCTCCTTAATGGGCCTATTCCATTGATTGAATAGGATGATACTCTGCCTCGCTGATTTCAGCATGAATGGGCCGGCTCGACCGGGGAAGGACTACCCTCTCATAGAATATCGACGTGAAATAGCAGTATTCCTACTGTTGCGTTTCGTTTGGTCAGTGAGAGTACCGGTGGCCCAAATACCCTCTTTCCTCCTTCCCGCTCCTTCTCCTTCCCACTTCCTTGCCTAAAGGGTCGGCAATGCGCAAGTGATGCCTCTGGTGTTGCAGGCGTCCATAGGCTACGGTGACCACTTACCATCAGGTGGGCCGTATCGTATGCTTGTTTGCCACCTTAGCCGTATAAAAAAATATATACATCCTACCATTCTAAGACTTAATCAATTATACCAAAGTTGCAGTGCTATGAAATTATTTTTAGTTGACACTTGCATACATAATAAATTTGCTGGTTGTGTTAACTCGTAAAATGCGCGCCTTCCAAATGTGTTTATGTGGATTTAATGACTATTTTAACGATTACGTAAATATTTTAGTTAAAGTGTTTGTCTTAGTATTACTTTAGCAAGGCACATTTAAGACTAATAGGATGTTAGGGCGTAGCGGTACTAGTTAGGGTTCCGTACCCAAAGGGTAAAACGGGACCCTATTACTAAGACTGCGCTGTCCGTCTGTCACCAGGCTGTATCTCATGAACCATGACAGTTAGACAGTTGAAATTTTCACAGATGATGTATTTCTGTTGCCGCTATATAAAACAAATACTTAAGAGGGGCTCCCTTACAATAAACGTGTTTTTTTATAATGGTACGGAACCCTTTGTGCGTGAGTGCGACTGGCACTTAGCTGGATTTTCTTAAATCTTTAAGAGTGAAAGTGCTCGTTGTTACTAAAATATGGCGGTGGTATGAATGTAAGCTTGCCAGTACCAATCTTATACCGGCAACCGGCGTAACTGTAGTAAGTTTAAGTTCGGGCACCAACCCTCAGTTTCTGAGTGTCAGATGAACACAAGAAAAATGTTGGCGACGGTAAATCGCATGTCAACTGTTGTTTGATTGCTTCAATTAGCAACAGCCAATTTAATTAAGGATTATTTAGCTGACAACTTAATTTAAAACCAGTGCTGCCATTTTCTTTTTTTGAATCCTCTATTTGGGGAATTTTGTACCCTGGATTGCCATTTGCTGACAACTTAAGAACCAGTATTGCCATATATCTTCATTAAGGATTTTTTGAGAAATTTTGCAACCTTGAATTGTCAATTGTCCAAAAATCAAATCTGTATCTGTACATTCGGCTTTTTGGGGAGTTTACGGGAGAACTTCGTGTATCCACGAAATCGCAAAGACAATATGTCAACAATATAATTTCTGTGAATATTGAATATTATGAAGAGCCTCGCAGATTTCAGCATGAATGGGCCGGCTCGACCGGGGAAGGACTACCCTCTGAGAGAATATCGACGTGAAATAGCAGTTTTCTTACTGTTGTGTTTCGTTCAGTGAGTGAGAGTGCCGAAGGCCCAATCACTCTCTTTCCCCCTTTCCGATCCTTCTCCTTCCCACTTCCTTTCCTAAAGGGTCAGCAACGCGCAAGTGATGCCTCTGGTGTTGCAGGCGTCCATAGGCTACGGTGACCACTTACCATCAGGTGGGCCGTATGCTTGTTTGCCACCTTAGAAGTATAAAAAAAAACTAAAAAACTTTGTATAAGTTTATATGGAGAAGGACAGAAATCACAAAAGTCATACGTTACAGTTGAATTCCGACTAGTATTTTATTTATGACTGACCACTGGGCGAGCACTAATTAGTACCTATAATAACTCTAGTGGTGAACTACTATTTTGCTTAAAACATTAAGAGCCCACTTTTTCACCTTAATTAGTCCAAATAACCAACCTTTGTATATAAAAATTTTGTTTTTGAATGTTGTTCCACAAAAGTCAAAATGTAGTCTCTGGATTAATTTAATTTTAACACTACGTTGCATTTCTGTTTAATAAGTGATAATTTTACTTATTATCTCGATTTTCGAGTACTTTTATTTATTTACCTCGATGGCGTAGTGATTAGTGTAACCGACTGCCACGCTTGAGGTCGCGGGGTTCGATTACCGCACAATTCAAACATTTATTTATTTATTAAAGAGGCACCACTACAGATATCAAATTAAATAAGTATATGAATAATAATAATAGTAATAGAAATAATTTATGTAAATTTAAGATCCGATTAAGGTCGGGCACAGCATTTAAAAAAAAAATATACAATTAGGCGACTAGGTAAAGAAGAGAACATAATATGTGCGTGAACATGGATGTTTGTCTTGGTCTGGGTGTATCAATGTATAATATATTTACAAAAAAAAAGTATATATGTATGTTTATCCATTGTCTAGTACCCATAGTACAAGCTAAGCTCTACTTAGTTTGGGCTAGATGGTGTTGTGTGTATGTGGTAGAATATTATATTATATTATAATTAATATCAGACTGAGCTATAGTGAAGTGTAGCTAGGTTTAGCTTCTTCTTCTTAGTCGTACACTCTTGACAGAGTGGTCGTGGTCATGTCTCGGTCGAATCTTGCGCCACCGCATCTCTAGTGATACGACGCCATTTATTTCTATGTTTGGCGGCCTGGGAGTTGACATTGATGTTCGAGTGTGTCACAGATTTGATAAGGTCCGTCCACCTTGTTGGAGAGCGCCCACGGGATCTTTTGCCCTCGACTTTCCCTTGCACCACCAATCGTTCCATCGAGTCCTCGTTACGGGTGATATGCCCGAAGAACTTGAGGTTTAGCTAGTTTACCTATAATAATTATTTCAGTAGCGTCTCTTTAAATATACTAGGAACTAAACATAGGCATTACTATTCTGTACTCACACAGCGTTAAATGTTATCGTATACGGATAGAATTTTTATTGTCCATAATATCGCATAGTATTATTTTTTAAATAGAATTATATCAATTGCCAAGGCCTTAATACAATAATAAAACAGTCTACTTCCCACAAATTGCTTGCATATTATTAATCCCTACTTATTTTATTCCTAACTAATATTATAAAAGCGAAAATGAGTTTGTTTGTTTGTTTGTTACCTTTTCACGCCTAAACCACTGAACCGATAATTCTGAAATTTTGCATATACATTGTCAGATGTTCAGAAACGGACATAGGCTACCTTTCATCCCGAAAAATATTACTGTTCCCGAGGAAAACAACAATAACGTTCTTATGATAATAGATGGCGCCACGTGTCTTTCGAATCATTATTGAATTATATTATTACAAGCAATCCAACAATACAACCCGAATTGATTGTCAAATTCTAAATTAACGCGAGCGAAGCCGCGGGCAAAAGCTAGTTATATTATAAATGCGTAACTAATTCTGTCTGTCTGTTACGCTTTCACGCCTAAACTACTAAACCGATTTTAATGAAATTTGAGACAGAGATAGACTAGACTTCGTGAAAGAATATAAGTTACCTTTTGTAGTAAGAAAGGGTATGAAAGGGTTGAAATAAGGGATGAAAGTTTGTATCCGATTGATATTTAATAAGTCTATCAAATCTGTCTATGATTACTATACGTATATTTATCGGGAACGTGTGTATGATTAGAAAAAATGCCGTCACCAATTCGTATGTGCATTATTTGCAAAATAAGTTCCCTAAGAAAATTAAAATGCTGGCCAAAGTAACTATTCCACGCCGAAGTCGCGCGGCTTCGCAAACGTGACGCCTATGAGACGGCATAACCGGAGAAAAAGTAGCCTATGTTAATACATCCAGGTCTTGCTTTATCTGTGTATAAAGTTATATTCAAATCGGTGTTAAGGTTTACGAGCAGTTGAGTAGCAAACATCCACATACCCATACACTGGCATTAAAATAATATTAATAGGATGCAAAAATAATCCTGTTTGTTTGTTTATTTTTTACGTTATATGTATAAAATTAATTTAAAAATATTAGCAAACAACGTCGATCCGTATGCTTGTAACATTAAAAAAGTGCGCTATGTGTACCAAGCGCACATTCTCTTTGTCCCCATTGACATCCTCATTATGTCCGGTTCGATGGTGTTTTTAAATCAGTGCCCCGTATCTTAAAAAAATATCTAATGTCTGCCATAATTTTATAAGGGGATTAAATATAATGATCACCAAAAATAGTAATTGCACACCAAAATATGCTTTCTAAAATATATTATAACGAGCACCTATACGCCTCAAATCATCCGTCTCGGAAGGGTTAGATTATGTTAGGTTTCTTCTTAAACCCACCCAAAAAAAGGGGCCCCGCTTCGCGGGGGGCTCTGTCGACTTATTTTGATGTCTTTGCTGTGCAATTAATATTTTTGGTATTAAAATGCGGTTTTAATTTTGGTGATCATTTAGGTACTATTTTTGGTGATCATTTACTATTTTTGACTGTTATATTTTACTATATCTAGTGATAAGCTAAACATAAGCCTTTTATAAGTTCGAAGGTATATCTTTAAAAGAAAGGAAGATGTGGTAATTTATTACGAGTATAGTTATAGCAAGTTGTAACTGCACAGTTAGTGAAGCAGGTAAATTGTCGAATCGCGAATGTTGACTGTCTGTCGCGTTTGCTATTATTTTATCGACAATTTGTATAAATAATAACATCAGCCCTGTATATAAACTGTCCCACTGCTGGGCACGGGCCTCTTCTCACTGTGAGAAGGGTTAGGGCATAGTCCACCACGCTGGCCTAGTGCGGGTTGGCAGACTTCACATATCTTCGAGAACATTATGGAGAACTCTCAGACATGCAGGTTTCCTCACGATGTTTTCCTTCACCGTTAAAGCAAGCGATAATTAACTATTTAATACGCATATAACTTCGAAAACTCAGAGATGCGCGCCTTGGGTTCGAACTCGAGACCTCTGCGTGGCAGTCCAACGGTTTCCCACTAGGCTATCGCTTTTTGTATAATTCACAAATAATAATTATTTGTGTATTATACAAATTGTCGGAACAATTATTGTTCCGAGTTTGGATAGACTTCGTATTCGCTTCGTGTTTGTAAAGTCCAACGCGATACAGGACTTGATTCCTAGTGCGAGAGCTATCTTCTTAATAAAGAACCCTCAAGAGTTATGCTAAATTGTGATAAATGTCGTTTTCTCTTGCCATACATTTTGACTAGTCCAGGAACGTTTTTGATAGACGAGTTTATATGGCATGTCCTTGCCCAATGTTCAGGTACGTTAACAACTATGAAAACTTATGCGGGATTCTCAGCTAATGTCACTTGGCGTATTAGACATTGAGGTGTTATGCTCGTTTTCTAGGGAAAATATAGCATGTGGAACTTTGAAATTCATATATCTTGTATTTATGTCTGTAGGTTGCCGTAGACTGCTGTTAGTTATAGTTTGTACTCTAAACTATTTAAAAATAATAATAATGTCCTCCAGACCTAATTACGGTCACGGCGGCCGGTCTTAACGGAGACTGGCCATCTGCGCAGGATATAATTAATATTATAGTGCACAAGTGTGTGCGCAAACACAAGTGCACTCTCTGTTCCCTAACTCTCATGATCCGATGGGACGGTAATCCGACACGACCGGAGAGAGATCGGGCGCAGGACCAACGGCTTTACGTGCTTTCCGAGGCACGCGGGTGTCTAACACCGCCAAATTCCTAACTTCGGGCTGCTATTGAGATTTCTTAACAGAAAAACGCAATAGCTTTTTGTTGGCCCGACCCGGGATTTGAAGCCGAGACCTCATGCACAGCAGTCACATTCACTACCACTGCGCCACGTGTCAAGAACTTCGTAATATTTTTCTTGGTGTGTCTAATGCATTTAGTAATAAATGGTATGTACCTACTATGAAAATAACTGCTCGACACAGTGATTTTGATGTAATTCTTCACAGACTTGTAGGGCATAATTTTGACAGGCACTGTATAGTTGGTGCGTGGTCAAAGGAATTAAATGCTCAAACCACTTGCCTTCTCTTCGCTTTAAAGGAAATTATTAGTATTGCTTTGAAAAAAACTTTTTTAGACTGACTAAGAAAGTTTATAAGACTAGTGTGAATGGAACAGTCGCAAGAGCAAAACCTAGGCGAACGTTTCTCGATCAGATCGGAGGCGTTCTGGACAAAGGCCAGGTTAAGAGCTCCTTGAACCGACGGGCGTGTAAGAGGAATGTGATGAAAGTGAATGAAGCCAGAGAAGTGTGTCAGGATCGTAGCAAATGGAAATCCGTAGTCTCTGCCTACCCCTCTGGGAAACAGGCGTGAATCTATGTATGTATGTATGTATTAGTATTGCTAACACGTATGATCGTGTCTACCGATGAGATAAACTTCTGATTCTACTGGAATGCATGTTAATTAGATGTATTGCGTAATATTGTGGAATATTCTATTTGATTTTGCATTGATTCACACAAAAACGAAGTAAATCTGTAGCTACGCATAAGCATACGCCGTATCTACTCGACTTCCATGGATAATGTTACACGACATCCTCATTATTTAAAGCTCAACGGATTAAGTTTGACAATCTATACTAATATTATACAGCTGAAGAGTTTGTTTGTTTGGTTGAACACTTATCTCAGGAACTACTGGTTCGATTTGAAAAATTCTTTTAGTGTTGGATAGCCTATTTATCGAGTAAGACTATAGGCTATATAACATCACGCTACGACTAACGGAGGAGGCGCAGTTACGATAAACGCGGGTGAAACCGCGGGAACAATAAAAAAGGAACATTGTTCGCTTCTGATAGTAACTACAGCAATTTTAGTTACCGCATCCCATTACTGTAATCGCATTTATAATAATGATATACTGGCTTAATAAATAACTACAATTTTCCAATGCAAATTTAATATAGTTTTTTGTGTACTCTAATTAAATAATAACGGATTAATGCGCCGATTAGATATGTATCATTATAATCGTTATTACACACTGTTGAACATTATATACATACATACATTTATGACTATATCACCGAAAACCCGTAGACAGGGGTGTTATAAATTATCTTTTAATTTTGAGTAGTAGAGCCTCGCTGATTTCAGCATGAATGGGTAGGCTTGACCGGGAAAGGACTATCGACGTGAAATAGCAGTATTCCTACTGTTGTTATGTTCGATGAGTGAGAGTGCCGGAGGCCTAATCACCCTCTTTCTCCCTGCCCGCTCCTTCTCCTTTCCACTTCCATTCTTAAAGGGTCGGCAACGCGCAAGTGATGCTTCTGGTGTTGCAGGCGTCCATAGGCTACGGTGACCACTTACCATCAGGTGGGCCGTATGCTTGTTTGCCACCATAGTGGTATAAAAAAAAGCTATATATTTCGCCAGCTAAGGTTAAGTCCTACGTTTTCAGAAGCAGTGCTGCTTCTAAGAATATCCTAGTAGAGAATTCAATAACATTTTCTTTAGCTGAACCCAGGTCCTCACGATCGCACGTAACCATACACAAAGTTATGCCACGTGTACAACGAGTTTTTGTGATCGAGATATTATTTTTAAGGATAAGAATAAGAAGTCTTTATGTATACTAATATTATAAAGCTGAACAGTTTGTTTGTTTGTTTGAACTCGCTAGTCTCAGGAACTATTGGTTCGAATTAAAAAAATCTTTTAATGTTAGATAGCTCATTTATCGAGGAAGGCTATAGGCTATATAACATCACGCTACGACCCATGGGGGCGGTGCAGTAATCATAAACGCGGGTGAAACCGCGGGCACATCTAGTTTATTATTAACAGGGTACATCAATAGAAGTTATAAATTATTTACAATAGTACAAGCCCATTTAGCCATTTCAAATGGCATGCAAATGTAATATATAAAGGTCATATAATTTACACAAACATATTAAATTACACATTTATAATATCAATTTTATTATAAATAAAACTATGTAAGGTCAAATCAATTAGGTACATTGGGTATTTTCAAAATCTTTAAGACAGTAGAAACTGCTCTGCATGAGCCACCAACGTAATTTTGTAGTGAATTTATTTAGTGGTAATATTTTTATTTATATGATTAGGGATCTTTTTATATATTTTTAAACATAAGTAGGTATCTGATATGTTTAAAAAATTATGAATATAAAATTGTTATTATTATTCTGTAATTTTGAACTACTTTACTATTACTGTTATAAAAACTAACATGTGTTTTAATTTTGAAAAATAGAGGCAATCGGAATCTCACAATGTTGCAACGACAACAGCACATTGTGTTTACTATTTCTTCAATATAAATTACTAGTTTTCACCCGCGGCTCCGCTCGCGTAAATGTAGGTTAGGTTAGGTTAGCAACAGTTCTTTTTTCTGGATGAAAGGTACCCTATGCCCTATTCTGTACCCCCTGAAAACGTGTATGCAAAATTTCATGTTGGTCGGTTGAGTAGTTAAGACGTGAAAGCGTAACAAACAAACAAACTCATTTTCGCATTTATAATATTAGTTAGGATAATTACGAAAAACACATAGGAAAAATATGGCAATAATATATAATCTGTATACGTTCCAGTGATGGTAATTAAAGCGATTACACATAAATTTCATTAGCATGCGAATTCGTGACTCTTAGCGTGCTAATTGCTATTGCTATTCTATTTGCTAATTATGACGATGATTGATAATAATTTTGTATGTGAAGTGTGAAATTTATTAATATGCGAATTAAAAAGCGCGTTCGCCTTAGAAAGTCTCTTGCATATTTTATGTAATTAAGATAATGATCATAATTATAATAAAATAATAATATATAACAACTTAAAACCTTAAGGCGGCTGTACACATTGGGCCAAGGGATTGTTGGGCCAGCGTGTTGGGCCAAGGGATTGGGCCAGCGTGTAGGGCCAAAATAATGAATTGCAAATGTCGCTGTTTACACATTGGCCAATTTAGGCGCCAACTACCAACACATCGCTAAGTAGGTCTCTACACGTTGGCCCAACACGCTGGCCCACTACTTTGGCCCAATGTATACAGCCGCCTTTAGATTTTAAGGACCTTTTCTGTCATACTTTATCCAGATTTGGGACTGTCAGTAAAATATCAAATACTGGTTTAAGAGTTCATTTAATCGTATTTACATGGTTCGTTCCTAAGTATATTATTTACAGGTAATTATTTCATACTATTATCAATTTTAGGTACAACAATAAGCATAGGACGAAAGAAAGCAATTATTTTTTATAAACTACCTAAACAAAACTCTTACTATCACTAATGCCAAAACGTACTGAACTTTGACACAATACGAAGCGCGCCAAGCTTGCTGCGTGCTACACTCACAGATTATTATTAAACAAACATTCACACGCATTCACTCAATATACGTCCCTACATACGAGTAAATTGAAGATAATAATATAATTTCTTCAAAAATAAAAAATTCTTCGCATTCGCACCACCTGCTAATAATTTCATTTGTCGTGTCATGTGAAACGGATATATTGAGTATTCCCGTGGGTGAGACGGAGAACACATTACCCGCATTAGTATGAAATTATGAATGAAGCGAATCGCGTACATAGCGATGAATTCACACTTTACAGAATTTCGCAAATACATTTCATTTGCTAAATGCTAAATGAGCATTCGCATGCTAAAAATGAATGTGAATGTCTGCACACAAAATACGTATTTATTTTGTGGTCTGCACCCCGGCTTTTGATACACTGCTGCGACGCACATAACTTCGAAAAGTCAGAGGTGTCTTGGGATCGAAATCGCGATCTCTGCGCGGCAGTCCAACAGTATCCCACCAGAATACCGCCGCCTAAGGCTATTTGCTTAGAGGTTTAATTTTTTTAATCTCATTGGCTTGGTATATGGTCTCTTTATTTTCTTGAATTATACTAAGATTTGATCTTTGATTATGTCCCATTACTCAAGCAGCCACGATAAAGCAATTGAGCATCCTTAAAGTCACCCATTATGCGTCTCAACAAATATCTACTGTAAATCTTATCTATACACGTTCAAGGAAATAAAAACACACACAAAACAGACGCGCGACACATATTTAAATATGGAATCGAATGGGACTGCGCACGCGCACATTTATGACATAATATTGACGTGAGGCGAATCTTGCGCATCCATTGTGTTGCTTTTTGTAACGGCTTTGTATTGTTTGCGTGTAAATATTGATAGAGTGTATAAATAAATGCTTTAGTTTAGTGGTATTTCCGTGGTGACCTTGCGAATACGAGGAATGTCGTAAGGTAGTCGTCAAAGTGAGGTCAGATGGGTCAGATCTGTCATAGATCTATAATATTTTGCAATAAGTTATACTTGATAAGTAGTTAGCGAATTGTGGCTTTAATACACCTCTGTTTATCCTTTCAAGGATATAGACGTATAATTATGAAAAAAAAGGCTTTTTGAACATTAGTAGGTATAGTATAGATCATTGACTGTACAAGTAGCGTACTAGTAGCCTAACCACTGTGCCTAGTGTTTTGGGTTCGATCTATATACGAGACAAAAATTTGTACGAGTATTCCGCTTTCGGCACCAATTTTTTCGGCACCTATGGTTTCGGCACCTAAGCTATTCCACTTTCAGCACCAATATGTATTTTATTCTACATTCGGCACCAAGCAAAAGTACCTATTGGTGCTGAAAGTGGAATAGCTTATGTGCCGAAAAAATTGGTGCCGAAAGCGGAATACTCCAATTTGTATGATCTACAAATTTGGAGCCTAGAGTGTGTGTTTCAAAACAAGTTATTTTGGAGCCTGGAGTGACCTTTATGTTCTTTGTTTGAATGTTTGTAAAGTCCCCAACTACACAGGAATGTATTAATTTATTATTGCGTTAGGTGTACAACTGTATTTTTCCTAACTTTTCTAGATAAAATATAATTCGTGCGAGTCGCCTACACAAAAATAAAATTTTTTTGAAGTGTCGATTCGCCTGATTCGGGCGAGTTAAATTCGGGCAAATCGTCCACTAAGCCCAATTCCTGGGTCGGTCATTGTTCTCTATACGTTCTTTCTATTAGAAAACTTACAGTAGCAGCACAAAGTATTGTAAGCTGGTTAGCCATGACACTTCAAACATGGCTAGCGAGATCTGTGAGTGATACATCTTTGCTTACCGCTTCGGGATCCCCCCTTCCCCTTCTCCCTTTCTTTCCCCCTACAGGTGTAAGTCCATGTATGTACTTTATCATTGTTATATAATCCCAAGTGATCATAATTGAGACAATTACTATCAAGAGAATCGAAGCACGATAACGGATACTTTGTGTTTGTAATTAATCTACGCTTGACGCATCAATAGCTTATAAATTATCTATATATTAATACGCAAAAACTTTGTATCCCTTTTTACGAAAATTGCGCGGATGGATGAGAATGAAATATGGCACAGTTAAAGTTTATATGGAGAAGAAGGGGCGAATCCTAATATTTTTATAAAATATGCATTAGAAATACATAAAATAATGAAAAAACACTACACGCACACAACCATGCATTTGACACACGCAGTCGAATCACGTTCGTAGTATTTCGGCATTGTTCGTCTGACGTCGTACAATTCTTTGTAATTATGGTTACCTATACCTTATTTATATGTAATAAAGAAAAACAGAAAACAAAGAAGCAAGCTTAGGAATTTTGGTCGAATTTTGACCACTAGGCGACCGCTAGTATAATATTAATTGGTGTTGCAACACGATTTCCACAACATCATTATGGAGATTAAATTGCACGGATGTTTTATTTTAGTTTATTTTTTTATTTATTAGGGATTAACAAACAGTTACACACTATGGATAATTACAACGAATGGCTATATTAACTATGATTAAATGTGCACTCACGTAATCCACAAAATAATGTTAGGTAATTATAGTTTTTGCAGGTAAGTTGTTATTAAGTAAACATTAAGGAGAAAAAGAATTGCCGATTCTTTTTTCTACAAAAATAGTCACTGTATGAAGCAAATACTGCTATTATTTTGTCTGCTTAATATATTAAGTTAATATAAGTACCTCTAAATACTTTAGCACGCATGGCAAATATATCTAAGTCTGTGAAATGGTCATTAAAATCTTGACATTGCAAAGGTGCGCGAATTCCGGCGTTTGCTCTACAAGATGTTGATGCGACTACGCCGATTGTGATCCACAAATGGTTGTTCCGTCCGAATATTTTTTTTATTTTTTATTTTGCTCGTCAAAATGACCACACTCCACCTGATGGTAAGCAGTCGTGTGGTCTAAGAGCAGTGACCTCCACATCGCCCCCACATTAGCCGAGGCGATGTTGAGGTCTCTACTTTGACGGCCTGAGAAGATGCTTTTTCACGCCCCGCTTAAATAATATGCATTGGGTTATAGAGAATATTCTTTAAAAGGTATGACCCCAAGGTGTATGCACACCAAGTTACAAGTCAATCGATCCAGTGGTTCCGGAGTTATGCCTGTCACTAACTGACAGACACACAGACCCACATAGTGTTTTCATTAACCTCTGAAGAAGACTCAGAGGTAATAACTAGATTTTTAAATAGTACCAAAGCTTTTCAAGATTTATTTCTGATAAAGTAAATAAAAATCGACGTAAGCCTGGGTTTAGAAAAATAACAAAACTTTATTAAGTTGTTGCTAGCAGTAGAAGTGGCAGTAAGTAGAGTAGACGCTTACATCCAAAGCGTAAAGATAATGTTCTTCCTGTAAACTTTTGATCGCCATGTCAATGCTTTACTCGTGTGTGGATTAACTTAACTAATAAATTATAATAATTCGGTACATACACTTGCTTTTTCTTCGTATATAAATTAACTAGTTTTCACCCGCGGCTTTGCTCGCATAAATGTAGGTTAGGTTAGGTTTGCAACAGGTGAGCGGAGGCGTGAGGAAGATCCTTACGCCCCGGAAGTTCGCCGCCGGAGGAGGGGGCGCAGGAGACGCGCTTATGTCGCTCTCTTGCCCCCCACGTAAGGGTTCCGGGTGGCAAGGCTCAGGGGGGCCTGCCACCCACAAATTAAGAACGCCGAGAGGGCGCGCGCGGTGTTCCCGCGCGCCTTCCAATAGCGAAAGGGGAGAGCGGTGAGGCTATCCCTGACAACGTGTATGCAAAATTTCATGTTGATCGGTTGAGTAGTTAAGGCGTGAAAGCGTAACAAACAAACAAACTCATTTTCGCATTTATAATATTAGTCAGGATTAACCAATAATTCAAGTTTTTATTTGTGTTAATCATAAATCAATGTTGTATAATTATTATAAATTTGTATCATTAAATATTTTGTATGGTATTTAATCATATCGCTCATAGCCATTTGCACTCACTGATTGGTAAACGATTAGCGAGGTTAAGCAACATTGGGTGCGGTCAGTCTATAGATGGGTGACCGCTTAGTGGTATTTCATCTGAACGTCTCCGTGCTTCGGAGGGCACGTAAAAGGTCGGTCCTGGTTGTTGTCAAATTGACAGCAGTCGTTAAGCCATGTCAGAGGCCTACGGGCGGCTTGAACAACTCTTGACAATAGGCCTTGCTATATAGCCTTCCTCGATAAATAGGCTATCCAACACTAAAAGATTTTTTCAATTCGAATCAGTAGTACCTGAGATTAGCGCGTTCAAATAAACAAACAAACTCTTCAGCTTTATAATATTAGTATAGATATTACGGGCCTTAAACATAGGTATATGACCCGAACTCAAAGTGCGCATGTCATGATAATTTATTCTCACATAAAACTAAACTTATGTAACTGACACATTGTAGGTAATACTTTTAGTTACAAAGTATCAATGAATTAATATATTGCTTCTAGATTTCAGAAAAACCGGTGCTCATGTTGTATCTAACAGATATGAATTATTTATTATAATTGTTAATTATACAAATAGGTAGGTATATTGTGCTTATAATGCAAACATAATGTAAGTTCACTTGTAAATTTTTTAGAGTTTAGAATCACTTTTTTTATACTACTTAGTTGGCAAACGAGCATACGGCCCACCTGATGGTAAGTGGTCACCGTAGCCTATGGATGCCTGCGACACCAGAGGCATCACTTGCGCGTTGCCGACCCTTTAGCAAAGGAAGTGGGAGGGAGAAGGGGTTGATTGGGCCTCCGGCACTCTCACTCACCGAACGAAACACAACAGTAGGAATACTGGTATTTCACGTCGATATTCTGTGAGGGTTAGTCCTTCCCCGGTCGAGCCGGCCCATTCATGCTGAAATCAGCGAGGCTTTACTCGTATATAACAGCTTTGTCCGTCTGTTATACCAACTCAAGAACCGTAAGAGCTAGAGACTCGCGGTCAACGCCATTCGACTCAGCTTAGTCGATATACCCCGAAATGACTATGACCTTTGACCTCAAGGTCACGTGATACCATTTTTTGAACTCTAAGATTTACGGCAATTCATTGCCGTTTCTCACTTGTTATACTTATAAACTTTAAATCCGTTACCGCTTGTCCATGGATGTCGTAGTGGTTTAAGTGCTCGCCTCGCCACAGCTACCGTGCCGAGTGTTGTGGGTTCGATCCCCAGACAGGACAAAAATTTGTACGATCCACAAATAGTTGTTTCGAGTATGTATAGATCTTTGTGTCCGTTGTTTAATGTTTGTAAAGTCTCCTGCGACACAGGAATTATTCCTGATGTGGAAGTTGTCCTTTTAAATCCTGACTAATATTATAAATGCGAAAGTGAGTTTGTTTGTTTGTTACGCTTTCACGTCTTAACTACTCAACCGACCAACATGAAATTTTGCATACACGTTGTCAGGGGTACAAAATAGGACATAGGGTACCTTTCATCCAGAAAAAATAACTGTTGCAAACCTAACCTACATTTACGCGAGCGAAGCCGCGGGTGAAAACCAGTAATAACAAAATGTCAAAATTCATTTATAATTATGATGACAAAATTACAAATTGTCAATCTTTTTAGCAGTAAGTGAGTTATATGACTTCATAATTTTCGGGCATTTGAAAATATAGAAGTAACTACATCTGTGATTATTGAAAAGGTCTAGAAATATTGCAGCGAACGTGGCTGTCATAGCAGTGTTTGTATACTACAATTTTGCTAAAACATTTTAAGAGAGGCATGACGCATCGAAATTTCCTAACAAATCTTGGATGTCGCTAAATTTGGCAACCCACCTGAGAAAGTAGCCGCGCCTTACTTGAAGCTTGCAGCCTCCAAACCTTGTGTTGTGTCTTTTCAATGCACATAGGTTCAATTCTTATAAACACATTATGTACATCATAAACATTCAAACAACGGACACAAAGAACATCCAGACTCAGAACAACCGTTTGCGTACCTAATATCTTATCTTATCTTATGTGGGGGCCAGTCAGTGCAGACCGGCGACACTTCGACCCAGTGGGATCTTTTGTATTGACACACTCCCAATAACGACTGCCATAGATGTTCATGGCAGCCGGGACCGACGGCTTAACGTGCTCTCCGAGGCACGGAGCAGGCGATAATTGTCAATCAATACGCACATAATTTTGAAAAGTCATATAACTTCCGAAAGTCAGAGGTGCGCGACGTGGGTTCGAACCCGAGACCCTCTGCATTGCAGTCTGTTGGTCTCCCCACTGAGCTATCGCTGCTCTTTGCATACCTAATAAAAACATTCTTATAAATCTTATAAGATTTCCAACCACTAAGATGAAGTTCAAAAACACAAATAAATAAAT
The DNA here is from genome assembly GCA_963564715.1 of Catocala sponsa. Taxonomy (NCBI): domain Eukaryota; kingdom Metazoa; phylum Arthropoda; class Insecta; order Lepidoptera; family Erebidae; genus Catocala; species Catocala sponsa. The sequence goes on along the minus strand of OY751346.1, from coordinate 4,326,419 downwards.
AATGCAGAGGGTTAATTAGAGGACACTGACTTCCCAATAACGACTGCCATAGATGTTGAAGGCAGCCAGGACCGACGGCTTAACCCATTCAATGCGGCAACAAATTTTGCTTTCACTAGCCAGAATCGGCTCATATTTAACGTAAACGCCGATCGGCGTCAGCCGCACTTGATGAAATAAAAAAATCCAAATTATCTAAAAACTACTCATATCAGGCATTTCATTAGTAAATTCCAAACACATTTGTTGTTTTATTAATATAATATCTTTAAATCTGGGTAAAATATAAAAAAATGTGTGTGTGTACCAGAGTACACAGGTAAGAAGTGAAACTTCTTTACGACATATCATTTTTCTACTATTTGCAACTGCACGAAAATGGGGTAGATAAGGCTTAAGCCTTAAGAAAAACAATTTTTTCTGTATTAAATTAAAGCTATTTTATTATTATGGACATGCATACAATTAATGAGTAATTTATTTTATCATTGTTCTTATTATAATATCTATATAATTTTACAATTAATAATGTTCACTAGATTTACAGTCATATTTATTAATACTTGCTAATTTTAACAGATTTATATACATTCACTGATACTTACAATCAAAAAGTGAGGTTAACCTCAAATAAATATTAAAATCATGCTCATACGTGTTGAATTTATAAAACGAAATATGTAATCACTCTCACTTTTCTTGTAAATTCACTTAAATTTGAATAAGTCTTTTTATTTTATCACTTTCAAATTAATATATTGTTGTTATTATTATAATATATTACATTATATTCTTTACGTCACTATACTAAACTTTGATAAAAAAGCAACATGGCGCGTAACCGAAAAACGTGACGATTTTTTTTTACACTGCTACAAAATTTCTCCCATACGTCGATAAAGAAGTTTCACTTCAAAACGACTATACATAACGCCGATCGGCGTCCTCCGAATCTGATTATGAAAAAATAAGACGCCGATCGGCGTCCGCCGCATTGAATGGGTTAATATGTTTATACATAGTATATAATGCACATTATTATTTAATGTCACATGACAACCGTAAAGTGTGCTGTCAAGATTTTTTCACGCGTGTCATGTTAATGTGAGCCACCAGTGTCACTAGAGGCAACTCAAGTGACATCTAGCCTTGACAGTATTATGCCATCTTCTGTTTATTTATAAACATATATGCGTGTTATTGATAATTAATTTTTAAGACAACTACCTGTATCGCGGAGGACTTAATAAATATTCAAACAACAGACACAAAGAAAATCCAGACTTGGAACAACCATTTGCGGTTCACACAATTGTTTGTCCTGTATGGGATTCGAACCCATAACACTGGGCGCGGTGGCATTGGCGAGGCAACCACTTAAACCGCTATGCCATCCGTGCAGTAATAATCTATACATATAAAATCGTAGGAAAGTCAAAACTGTACATTGAATATTTTTTTAAAAGAATACTTGGGTTGTGATCTACAATCGATTTCGAAGCCTAAAATATAGTTTTTAGAATTTTTGTCTGTTTGTCTGTATGTATGTCCGGGCTAAACTCAAAAGGTACTGCATGGATTTACTTCAAATTTTGCATGTATATTACTAACAGGTCGGGTCAACATATAGGCTACATATTATCACGCTATCACCTACGGGGGAGGAGCTGTGAATCTTTATTTTTCTTACGCATTCTGTGACAGCGTGTAACCTAACGACGCATATTTAAATGTTGTTTTTGAGTAAGCCATGCTATTATCTAGCTTAACACTATCAAAACTACGCCATTTAAGTAACTTGGGCAGAGAAATATAGTTGGGTTCCGCGGCGACAAACACGTTTTAGTTAAAATCTACGCGGACGAAGTCGAAGGTAACAGCTAGTTGTTAAATAATTAATGATAAAGATTATTCTAAAAAATCTTACTAGGTTTTGCCCGCGGCTTGGTTCGCGTTAATGTATATTTTGTCAATGAATTCCTATCCCTCGGAAACAATATAATATATATGCCTAATATGCATCCGGCATATAACAATATGCCGGATGAATTTTGTATACAAAATACGATTGTGTAATACCTGTTGGACTCGCCATTTAAGTTTGGGCGTCTGTTTGCGAGCGATCGTGAGGTGCAGTTGCCTATTGCCGCGTCAAGTTGTTTTATCGTTAGGCTAGATTTTGCCCGCGGCTTCGCTCGCGTAAATGTAGGTTAGATTAGTAATAGAACCTTTGCCTGGATTAAAGGTAGCCTATGTCCTTTTCTGTACCTCTGGTAAGGTGTATGTGAAATTTCATGATGATCGGTTGAGTCCTTAAGGCGTGAAAGCGTAACAAACGAACTCACATTCGTATTTACAATATTAGTTTGGGTATCGGTAGTACATCGTGGTCTGATTCACCTCTAAAAATACTCTAGGTAATCAAATCGGTACTTTGAATAGTTTTGCATACCTTCCATCACCCTGCATCACACTAATTAAGCTCCGTCTACACACACCTTTCTGACGCCGCAAATACTTGCGCATACTAAATCGCGCAGATGAATTGAGAAAGGTATATTAAGATATAATGTAAGGCGAATGTAAAGGGGAAGACTAATAGTGTGACTCGAATCCCATTTTACTCGAGTGACTCGCGTCACTACGGTAAAATACATATTCGAGTCAAAGAATATCGACTCGAATTGGCTATCTCAATCCGTCGCTGGTGAGACAAACATGAACAAACAGGCTTAAACATGTTCGCATTCATTGCAGAAAGTTGCGAATCAAATAAGAACGTCTGTATTTTGTGTTATTTGTAAATCATTTCTTAAGTTTGACATGACAGAAGGTGACTCGAACTTACCGAGTAATCGAGTCACGTGAAAATTAAAATTAAAATTCGAAGGAAACCGTAAAATGTCTGTAGTAACTCTAGTGGTAAAATTGGATTCGAAACGCATCACTACGGAAGACGACCAAATCGGAAGCATTCTGGAAAACGACCACTTCCAAGTACTCTAAAACAACGAGCCTAAATAAAGTATGTGGACGGGTATTAACGCTCGTGCTTACTAGTCGCAGACTGGTTTGCGCAGACAAAACGAAGCGTGTAGACTGAGCGTTAGATTGCGTGCACGTGTAAAAATGAAATATCCACAATATTTACACCTTCTGATAAAGTAATAAAAAACCTATTACTGATTTTTATTATGGTTTTATTTTATTTACGTTTTAGCTTTCTTTTTCTTTTTGTTTTATAATATTTTACGTATAAGTTAGTTTTAAAAAATTGTGGTTATATGTGCATAGTTAATAATCCAATAAAATCGCCTTCTATGTTAATAAAATGGCTTAGTTCGCCCAAAATAAGGTTTGTTTACGTTGCGGATTTGGAATGAAAATGTTTAAGCAGTTGCAGCGACATGATATTTATTGTTTTGCTGTTTATTAAATAGTAACATCTAAAGATTAGTTATTTGTTATATATTGCTATTTATTAAATAATAACATCTAAAGATATTAAGACGCGGCAGAGATTGACTAGGTAAAATATCAGTGTAGAGTAATAACTTTTTAACAATAAATATAAACAGTATTCAAAGTAATAGATAAGAAATGAAAGTTATGCTTTAGTCTTAACTAAGCTTCCAATAAAATTTTGCTTAAACGATGTCGGTGACATGATAATTAAATTTCTTGAGTTATCATTAGTACTTCGTTTTATATAAAAACGAAGTACTAATGATAACTCAGTTAGATTCGATTGTGGGCTTAGTTAAGTCTAGGTAACAAGATTATTTTATAATATTGTCTTTTAGTGTTTTTGAAATCAAAATCGTTTCACCCAGTCGAAAGTAACGAGGTAAAAAACATTTAAAAAAATTAAAAAATATAGACGAATTGAGTACCTCCTCCTTTTTTTGAAGTCGGTTAAAAACGTAGGTTTTAACCTATATCTGTACCAAATTTCATATAAATCGGTTCAGTGGTTTAGCAGTGAAAAGGTAACAGACAGACAGATAGACAGACAGAGCTACTTTCGAATTTATAATAATACTAGCTTTTGCGCGCGGCTTCGTCCGCGTGGTACCTACATCAATAAAAAATAGCCTATGTCCTTCCCCAGGTTTTAAACTATATCTGTACTAAATTTCATCTAAATCGATTGAGTGATTTAGCCGTGAAAAGGTAACAGACAGACAGACAGATAGACAGACAGAGCTACTTTCGAATTTATAATAATAGTAAGGATTTGCTGCTTTTCTTAATACCATCACGCTCGTAACTTATATTGCCGAAGGGTATGTCAGAGGTGTAGGTTAAGGTACTTTTGTATGTCCCCAGCTATGTAAAATTTTATGTAGGTAATAGCGGGCAGAACTGTTATTGCTCACTAGTAATATTATTTCCCCGTCCTGTTAAACGCTAGGTTTTTACCAGCACTAGGCCATAGCTGCTTTCAACAACAATATTATTATTTTTTATAAATTTATATCCCTCACTAGGAATTTCCTTTTGTCGCGGCGGACTTTACAAACATTCAGTCACCGGACACAAATGTTACTCAGATTTGGAAAAACACTCAAATTTATTTTACCAGTATATATAACACCAAGGCGATTACTATTATGACTATGTCATCCCTACTGTCAATCTGGATAGGAACTCGGGTTGGAGTGTAGCAAAGGATGTGCAATTTTTTGGGACTAATAGTTTCACAGCAAAAGTAATTCAAAGTTTTATCGTCGTATTAAAAACGCCGGTTATCTAATAAACCACTCATCTTAAACAAAAAGTTCCTAGATGACTTTCGGTTTATTTTAGTCGTTTTATAGGATAGAATAAAGAAAACAACAATTGAAGAGAAATTTTATTTTTACGAAAAAAATTTCATGTCCCATAATAGTTGCACACCTTTACTACACTCTGACCGGAACTCGGGAAACGAACCCAGAACCTCAAGATCAACCGTAAGCGCAAACGTTAATCACGAAAAAAAATGAGGCAGTCTAATAAGTATGTTTGAACAATATAGATTCAGTTCACTTGTTTTACCTCTGTAATCAATAAATAAATTATTATTATTATTATTAAATTATAAGTCTATTAATTTTAAGAACTATATTAACTTATCCGTAAAATATTATAACCATATAAAATATTATAACCATATAAAATATTATATTTGAATTTCTTTGATCTAGTTGTAGGTTATGCTATGCAATTCTTAGCTGCGCCTTATGCACGTACTGTAGCACATGCCAACTCGCCCCTCGTTAGAGCGCTGAGTACCTATGCTAACTAAGCTCCTGACATCAGAATCAGAGTGTGATGTGATAGCTTTGAGATGGATGTATGTGTGCCGCAGTTCTTTGAGATTTTGTGAGATGATGGATGTTTAAATATTTTTTTATGCCATATATCTTTTACCTACTTTCCTAGTGTAAGGAGTTGCTATAATATTTTTTTATGGCAATGATAATCTAACATAAAATAAATATTAACTGTACAACGATTTGGTTTATACTGTAATGTTTATTTATTAATTAATTAATGTTTAATATTTTATTAATAAACACAAAATAATTGTGTTTATTAATAAAATATACAAAATATAAAATAAATGTCAGTGTCATAACAGTGTTAAAAAAAAACAAAAAGATATGTAAAATATATCATGCTTTTTATATAATAATTATCATCAGCAACACTCAATTCGCGTAATCCATAAACATATACATTATTGAAGTATTTTCTTAATTTAGAAAATGAACTGTACTCACCACAGACATAAACGCTTCTTTTTTCAACTGTGCTTCACAAAACACAACAAATAATGTGAATAAAAATAATTTAATGAAACAATTCATATTGACAACACTTTAATATTTGTTCTTGTTTATATCACTTTATTTTTTTATTTATCCGATGACTAACGATGGTCCGCGATATTTTTTTTTGCACGTTCTATATTTAAATTGCGCGCGCTCGCGGCCGCTCGTTCTCAACTCGGAACGCGCGTGTCCACGCAAGGGCTTTTATCATTGTGCCTTTGCACGCATTATACGTCATCGGTCGCGGACGTGACCGTTATCAAATGGCGCGAGATTTTTCATTGATAAATTCATATTAGTACTGAGCAGTGCTTTGTTAGGAAAAGGAATAAACTCGTGGTATGTGTACCATAAATATTGTTACAGTATTTTTGTCGGCCTCGATGGCGTAGTGGTCAGTGTAACCGACTGCCACGCCTGAGGTCGCGGGTTCGATTCCCGCACAAGTCAAACATTTGTGTGCATAAACATGGATGTTTGTCTTGGTCTGGGTATGTTGTATGTATAATATGTATTTAAAATATATATATGTAAAATTTAAAAATATATAAATATTTGTTATCTATTGTCTAGTACCCACAGTACAAGATCTGCTTAGTTTGGGCTAGATGGTGTTGTGTGTATGTGATATAATATTATTATTATACTAGTGGTCGCCTAGTGCTCGAAATTCGACCGAAGTTTGCCTGTAAGATATTGCTGATATAATATATCATTATAATATCGAGCCTGTTATGGAAGAACATCGTAAGCGACAAAATGTAGGTATTTCACTTTTTTATCGTAACAAACAGCTAAAATAATTTAAACCTTAGTGCAAAAACTCTTAGATCCATATTTGCATAAATGGCAAAATTATTACTAGAAATAAATTATATCGTAAACAACAAAAGTAAAAGTTTTATATTGAAGATAATTAAGAATTATCGCGACCGACTTATCGTAAGTAACGTTTGTCACTTACGTTGAAAAATAGTTTCAAGATCTACCAATCTGTGTCGCATTTAGTTATCATAATTATTGTATTGTTGATGTGTACGTAATTCTTTTGCCTGATTGTTTGATTGCCTATTTATTTGAACTAGCGGTCGCCTAGTGGTCAAAATTCGACCAAAATTCCTAAGCTTGCTACTTTGTTTTCTATTTTTCTCTATTACATATAAATATAATAGGTAACCATAGTTACGAATAATTGTACGACATCGACCGAACTATGCCGAAATACTACGAACGCGATTCGCCTGCGTGTGTCAAATGCATGGTTGTGTGCGTGTAGTGTTTTTTCATTAATTTAATGTATTTCTAATGCATATATTACAAAATATTAGGATTCGCCCCTCCTTCTCCATATAAACTTTAACTGTGCCAAATTTCATACTCCTCCGTCCGCGCAATTTTCGTAAAAAGGGGTACAAAGTTTTTGCTTCACGTATTAATATATAGATATTATATTGATATATGTAACCACAGTTACGCACTTCGACTGCGTGTGTCAAATGCATGGTTGTGTGCGTGTTGTGTTTTTTCATTAATTTAATGTATTTATAAAGCATATTGTATATAAATATTAGGATTCGCCCCTCCTTCTTCATATAAACTTTAACTGTGCCAAATTTCATACTCCTCCGTCCGCGCAATTTTCGTAAAAAGGGGTACAAAGTTTTTGCTTCACGTATTAATATATAAATTATTTACGTACTTCTGTTTGTAATGAGGCTATGTCATACCACGCTACGAGCTCGGAGGCGAAGCAGTAAGCATAAACGTATCGCTGGCTCACTATTACAAGGTTCTATGTTATTTTTTTTAACTTTGGGGAAATGAGGTTTAAAATTTGCATATCAGTAAAAATAACTTAAAAAGTAACTTAGAACTATTTGCGATTTAATATTCTGAGGTGGTAAGTGCTTCCATCTCTTACTATATTAGTCTTAACATAAAGGAATGACATATACATAGAATCATGCAATATTCATAACTCATTATTTTTTCAAAAATTAACATAGAACCTTGTAATATTGGACCAGCGATATATAGGTAAACTAGGAAGACAGCTAGTGTATAATAAAGCTATTTGTTTGTTTGAACGCGCTACTCAGATTAGCGACCAGGATGAAATGAACATTTTATTTGTATGTGTTTGTCCTTTGCGAAACGATTGCGAAATAGAAATTCAATAGTATTTTGGAAAAATAAACAGTTTTTTTCTATTAGCTATAATAGTTAATTATCGCTTGCTTTAACGGTTAAGGAAAACATCGTGAGGAAACCTGCATATCTTAAAGTTCTCAATGATGTTCTCGAAGATATGTGAAATCTGTCAACCCGCACTGGGCCAGCGTGGTGGATTATGACCTAACCCTTGTCACACTGAGAAGAGGCCCTTGCCCAGTAGTGGGACAATTTTATACAGGGCTGATATTATTATTATATTATACTGTTTATGGGGCCTAAGCCAAACCCGCGATCTTTATTTTGAAAAAGGCATGTATAGAAAATAATTTTGGAATCGCAGAGAACTTTACAAATATTTAAAAACCAATACAAAGAAGATACAGTCTCGGGAAAACTTTTTCTCGATAACACAAAGTCTTGGCTCGTGTGGGATTCGAACCCATAACATCAGCGCAGTGCTATTGGCGAGCCGTTTACTTAAACGCTACACCATCCATGTAGTCTGCAGTATTTTCCTTATATATTTTGTGCTTGTCTCATCAGCTGTAATTAAGTATTGTTAATCGATTTCATTCATCATGCGTATTTTGTACTCCGGTAATTGGGTACACAATGGTTTTTCTTACATTACTCTGCGTATTTCTTACGACTTTATCCGTATTAGTCACTATTAATGCAGTGTAATCCTTACTTTAAATACGAATGTGAGTTTATTTTTACCGCTTTCACGCTTTAACTACTCGACCTATAATCATGAAATTTTGCATACACGTTGTCAGGTGTACAGAAAAGGACATAGGGAAAGTAGGACCGTTCATCCTAAAAAAAGGACTGATCGCGAGGGATAGAAAATTAACTTAACCTACATTTACGCGAGCGAAGCCGCGGACAAAACCTAGTTTACTAAATAAACAAACTCATGAGATAGAATAGTGACCGTGAATGCTGTGTACAAAGTTTTCAGGCCTGAATACCGAATAACGCCAGCAATAAGTTATTGAGTTTTTCTGTCAAAAAATTCCTAACAGCAGCCTGGAGTTAGGAAGATGGTGTTGCGCATTCCCGCGCTTTAAAAGATGATTGCCATCGCATCGGATTATGATAGTATAGGAATTGAAGAAGCACTTGTGTTTGCGCAAACACTTGTGCACTATAACATCAACTGCTTAGTTGAGATTGGCTGCCATTATCAAAATTATGCTTAGCAGACCGAATGTAACAAAAAAAGTAAAGAGTGCGGGTTGGACTCATGCACCGAGAGTTCTGTGATTTTTTTTTTTTAGTAATCATATACTTTTATGTGATGTTTTACAAATCTACGATATTCGGAGTTTTACCTTTACTTGTACTTTAAGACATTGTTTCTTGCCAAATTTTATGATTCTAGGTCAATGGGAAGTAACTAAGTCTCAAAATATGCAGCATAAAAGGCCGTATCCTTTCATTGAGTTGACTTAAAATTAGAAATTTTCTCTTGAATTGAATTTCCAAGACATTTTGATATTAATTCCAACTTGATACCTCTACGCGTTCTGAGAAATAGGGTCTTGACAGACAGATAGAGAACAAAGTTAGGGTTCCTTTTTTCCTTTTGAGGTAGGTAACCATAAAAAGATTACATCACGTTTACTGATGACACCTCTTCCCCCTAGTTACTCAGTAAAGAAGTGCAATGAAAAACCATGTTTTGCATTCAAACCTTCATTTATACGTCAAGGTAAAATCCCAGTATTGATCACAATATGGATATTCATCCATAATTCCATACGATTCTGTATTGCAATGCGTAACTGCCTGCATCATATTATGTTATAAGCATTGTGTAGGCTTTTTCTTTGTCATTCAATTATGCTAACTTTATGCCATGTGCGCGCTACTACGCGGTGTGGTTACTGATTTGCCATTGTTATATTTTATTGCATTTTTGGACAATTCAATTTGATTCCAATGGACTATATTTGCAAGACGCATAAAATGGACTGTCTAAATAGCATTTAACAGAAAAAAACATATCTTCATAGCAAATGTATCGGATTCTTAAAACATCCTACTGGAGTATAACCTTATTTGGCTGCAAAACTTGGACGCTAAACAAAAGCGAATTAGAGAGGCTTCTCCACAACACATTTGTGAAATGAAATATCCATAAAATGTGGACACTGCGCAGGTCGCACAGAGTCGAGCGCGCCGCGCTACCGAAGCTAATGACCTTTGATAAGTATAGGACGGGCAGGGGTGCAAATTCGGGAGAGCGCGGGGTGCGGTAGCGGGGGGTGGGGGTGGAGATTTTTGTATATGCGCAAGAGTGCCCGCACATAAAATTTTTAATGGATAACTAGGTCAAATTTTAAGTACCTATTTTTTTTAGATAGGTATTCGGGTTCAGAATCGAATACTGAATACCCTCCTTCAATATGTCCAGTCTTTTACCAATCAATCTGTATATGTTATATACGGGCCATGGAATATACAAAAGGACCAAACACTGTAGTACTAGCAGACATTCCTAAAAAGAAAAACTGCCTTAACTTGTTTCCAATTCCTTTTTTGAAACGCTTTATTACGTTATTATTTCTTTGCCATATTAAGTTTTTTGTGTGTATCCTAATCTATATCTATACTTATAATAAAACTGTAGAGAGGTCAATTCTGTACATTGAATATATATTCAAAATTAATATTGGAGGATGAATGGTGATCGATACTGATGAAAAAAATGCAATCAGTAAATTTTTTGTGTCTGTCTTTCTGTCTGTCTGTATATGCACGCATGGGTCAAAAACTACTGAAGAGATTTTAACCAAACTTGGTACGATTGTAGTCCATACTCCTGGGCAGGTTATAGGCTTATATAGCATAACGCTAAGACACATAGAAGCTGAGCAGTGACGATAAATTTGAAGCAAGTCGGATGAAAATGCGTTTTCGAGCTCTTATCCTCGCATACGTTGATATACACCAAAAGTATGTATTACAAAGATGATGGTCTTCAAAAGATCTACAAAAAAGTCCTCAATAGTATATATCTATCTTTTATAAATTAGCCACAATAACATGTTTAATCGTTAGGCATTTCTTCAAAGTGTATTAAATACATAAATATATTGTATTTCACATAGATATATCTTAATCAAACTCTCATATTCAAAAAGTACAATTTAATATCTATTTTATAAAAAAAAATTATAGAAATCGGTTTATAAACACACAAGATATAGATGAAATTAAACTTCCAAATCTCGCCGCGCCAAAATGGGTACGGCTATACGGTTGATTTTTGTTTAACGCGCGAAACGGCCATCCGCTGCATCTATAAAAAGGAGGGGGCGCTCACGCGCCGACTTCACTCACTTTGTCACTCTTAATGCAAACGGACGTGGTTCTTATTGATATAAGTTTAAAGTAGGTATTAGACAATAATATAATTAGTTTGTTTAGTGTTTTTGTTTGTTTCTCCTTCTTTTATATATATATAGTTGTTAAGTTAAACGTTGTAAAGTTAAGTATTCTATACTAATATTATAAAGCTGAAAAGTTTGCTTGTTTGCTTGAATGCGCTAATCTCAGGAACGACTGGTCCGTTTTGAAAAATTCTTTCAGTATTAGATAGCCCATTTATCGAGGAAGGCTATAATTATTACATCACGCTAAGATCAATAGGAGCGGAGCACCAATGAAAAATGTTTCAAAATCGGAGGGCTTTTCCCCTTTTGAAAGCTTCCGCTGCGTGCGCTGCGTAAACAGTTAAAGTTTCGCAAAAATTATGTATGACAGAATTGTTCCCCTTTAAAAGTTCTAAAAAAAAGTCCGCGACAGCATTTGTCTATCTTTTAAGGTTGGCTCACTATAACCTTTTTTATGCTAACCAAATTTGTTCTAAAATAATGCATTATTTGCGAAGGTGTTTTTATAAACATGATATTAATCCTTATCCAAATAAATACGTTATTCATCACAAGTATTTAATTTAAAACAAAATTGCCCTTTTACATCATTCGATTTCAATGAATATCTTAGGAGATATGGCAGTTTTAAAATAACATCGCAGCAAAATAATGATAACGAAGTCGCGGGTTATAGTTAGCGTTAGCGCAAAGTAACTATTCCACGCGGACGAAGTCGCGGGCAGAAGCTAGTCCTAACTAATATTATAAAAGCGTAAATGAGTTTGTTTGTTTATTACCTTTTCACGCCAATACCACTAAACCGATCATCCTGAAATTTTGCATATACCTACGTTGTCAGGTATACAGAAACGGACATACTACCTTCCATCCCGACAAAAATTACTGTTCCCGAGGAAAACAATAATAACGTTCTTATGATAATAGATGGCGCCCCGTGTCTTTCGAATCATGATTGAATTATATTATTACAAGCAGAGTACAACCCGAATTGATTGTTGAATTCTAAGATAACGCGAGCGAAGCCGCGGGCAAAAGCTAGTAATCAATATTTTTAAATTTAATTTATTTTTTAATATTATTTATTTGTAAGCATAGTGCATCAGTTTCTTTTAATTTGACATTAGTTTTGTTATTTAAACGCCATTATTTGTTTGCACGTTTATTAAAATTATAAATGCCAAGGCTAAGGCAGTGGTCCGACCGCCGACGATGAACGAGAAACGAGTAAAACTAGAAACTATAAACGAGTTGACGATCAGCGGGAAGCGAGTATGTAGTTTCGATAGTTTTGTCGCCGGGCTATAAGCGAGTGTGCAAGTGCGACGAGCGATTACTCGCGCCACTCCCCGCGGTCGCTCAGTCCTGTGCAAACTTGCGCGACAACAATGAGAGTTGCAATGATTTGTTGATATCCATACATCTACTTACAAAGCCGAACTGTTTAGAAATGATCATGAAACAAAAGGATCAAGCGAGCGAGCATCGCTGAACGAGTATCGCTGAGCGAGTTTATTTTTGAAAGCCCTTGTCGCTCAGCGACAAAACTAGTAAAGCGAGTCGTCGCCGGCAGTGTGAACAGTCAGAGAGCAACTTTTAATATATGCATCTCTTTCGTTTACACGGAATGTATATTAATTGTGCGTTTCTTGAGAGAGAAAATCGCCGATAGTTAGTCGTTTTCTCGCCGGCGGTCGGACCACTGCATAAAACTAAAACATTTGGTTATTCTGTCATTGTCAGGTCACTTTTAGTCTCCGCTTTGTATCTATACTATCAATGTTAATTAATGTCATATATTTACACTTATAAATTATTTCTAAATCGGCAGAAGTGTTTACTCCACATTTCGCTAACTGTCTATAAGACCTGCATACCTGCGTTTTCGGCGAAGTGGGGAACAGCGAGGTTGGTTTTAATCTGGAATTTCGCTCAAACTAGAACAGCAAAACTGTGGCAGTATCTGTCCTTCGGAAGCTTGTAACCAAATATTCTTGCTTTGTATTCTTTCGGTGACAAGAATATCAAGGCTCTTGCTAGGCACTGTGCTGTCAACAGCGGACCTGGAGGGCCCTGGTGCGAAAATGAGTCAAAGTTATAGATTCTGCAACGCGTTGTCTTTTTTTAGCGCATTTATAAAGCCAGCTTTATAAATAAGAAAGCTTGTAAAAAAGAGGCTTTCCTATAAACCAGTAACACTTCACATCAATTGGAAATCATATTTGATTCTAAGGTTGTAATACAGTTATCTTTGACCATTCTAGTACAAACTTGGCCAAATATGAGTGAATGTGCTAAGTCGCTTTAAGCGCTTTCAGTCGCTTTTTTATTTCGACATTGAAATACAGGGAGAAATAGAGGCGACGCGACGCACTAATGCTTACCGCGTTTTAGTAAAGGTAAAGAGCAGCGATAGCTCGCTGGGGAGACCAACAGACTGCAATGCAGAGGGTCTCGGGTTCGAACCCACATCGCGCACATCTGTCTTTCGGAAGTTATATGACTTTTCGAAATTATGTGCGTATTGATTGACAATTATCGCCTGCTCCGTGCCTCGGTGAGCACGTTAAGCCGTAGGTCCCGGCTGCCATGAACATCTATGGCAGTCGTTATTGGGAGAGTGTCAACACAAAAGATCCCACTGAGTCGAAGTGTCGCCGGTCTGCACTGACTGGCCCCAAGATAAGATAAGATAGTAAAGGTAGAAGCCTTGGCGCTAGGGTAGTAAATGTAAAGGCTGTACATATGGTTTCGGGTTGGATTCGAGCAAAGTGTTATTGGAATTTTTTAGAACTGGGATCGGTAGACGGTAATAAGATCCTACGTAGTATGGATAACATACTACGTAGGATCTTATATCGCAACTGGCGAAATCTATGTGATACACCACCGCTTACCCTGTAGGGGTTATAGGCGTATGTATGTAGAAATATGTTCAACATGTCTATATTACTTAGAATACACGAAGAAATGGCGACGAAAGTCACAAAGCACGGAATCGACCGGCTGATATGAGATAAGGCATCTCGTAGTCGTATCATATCTATACTTGTAGTTTGCGGACTACCTACACGTAGCGAGTCGTCAGTGCCCTGCAGTTCCAATGTAACTACACTTTCAGGTTGCTGATTGCATTGCGTCGCTACTGCAGTGCGCCAGCGATGTTTGCTGAAGCACAAGTGGACGAATTTCACACCATTATCCATATGAGAGCAACATCGCTGATGCGAAGGTTGAGGGACGATTACAGCAGCTACCTGAGAGTGATTGCAGAATACATCCATAGTCCTATTTGGCGGCACTGAATGAGGATTTAGACTCTTGTTTTTCTGTTGTATGTGTAAGTTACTACCATAGTTGTAAGTTATTTCAATGTCTGGGGCTGTGAGACAAGAGCTAATGGCAAAATTTCATATAAACTTAATTGATGTGGGTATCTACTTTTCAAACTTTATTGTCCAAACCATTGTCCGAAGGAGCAATTTTACTTTATAGAATCTTAGAATAAGATTAAATAATTATGTTTAGGTTACAATGGGGCTGACATGATCTTATTTGTGGCTAAAAGCCCCTAAATAAATAAAGAACAAAAAAAAGTTATTTCAATGTAGGTTATACAAACACTATAGACCGAAAAGACTGGAAAAATGTTCTGAATTGAGTATATCAGCCAGTCGATTCTGTTAAATCTTAAAATTTCCAAACTTACATTCGAATCAGCAGTTGTAAAATCTTTTACTCTAACCGTGGTAATAATAGTTGGTTGCTATGAAGACAACCAAGTCTGGGATACATTTTTTACCTATCGTTTATACATAAACAATTTGCAACTTTGTAACACATTATAAACATACAAAGCTTAGACATAACTGCGTAATTAATAATTGCGATCAATAATTACCGTTTTGCACATATAGGTATCATCATCATCATCTGGCTATAATAGTCCAGTACCTATATATATACATAGCCTATATATATAGGTATATTATTTATTTATTAGAAACTCAGCGGTTGGATGCGGGTGGCAAGACCGGTCTGTGTGGGGAACCTTAGGGGAGGCCTATGTCCAGCAGTGGACGTCTTTTGGCTAACATGATGAGAAACTCAACAGTTTGTTTTCTATACACATGAATAAGAAAGTAGATAGCACTAGCAATATTGATCAACGCCTTAAACACTAGGATTATCGTAGAATTCATTGGTAGTACAAAAAACAAAAAGTTATACTTAAGCCAATTACTGAGTTTCCTGGCATGTTTAGCGGTAAGAATTGAAACACAGAGACAAACAATCAATCAGTAGTATTTAATAGACCCAAGCAATACCACAATGATATGATATGACATGATGTGACATGCTGCGGGGACTTATGCTATAAGTTAACAACCAACAACATATTGTAGGATACGTTCACGGTAGTTACTTTTAGAAAGGTGGAAAGGTCAATATTGGAGAAACTAGTGTTGTAAGTTCGTGGCAACCTCGTCATAACTGCATTTCTTCCATAATTGGTACGACGACGTGGGACATTAAATAATTTGGTGTTACGAGTGCGCTTACTAGGAACGTTGAAGTTAATTTTTGAAACTAAGTCGATACAGCCTATATTACAATGCAAGATGTCATAGAGTAAAAACATATCTAATATTGTACGCCTATTATTAATTGAAAGCATGTTATAGTGCTTACAGTCATCGAAATAAGATTAATGGCGCGTTTTAGATTTATAGTTAAGGAACCTTACAAAACGTTTCTGGATGCTCTCCAGTCTGTCAATGTATGTCTTGTATTGAGGGAATCAGATGGGACGGCAATACTCTAAAATGCTCCGAACATAGGAATAGTAAACCATTTCTATGCTGTAACAGTTTTTAAAGGGTGCGCAAGTACGCATGACAAATCCGAGGTTACGAGAAGCCCTATTAATGAAATTATCTGTGTGCTGTGAAAAGAGAATTTTGAAATCTAGAGTTAATTCCAGGTCTTTAACCACTTCAGCACTCTCAATCACTTCATTATCAAACTTATAAGAGTATTTGATGGGTTTCTTAGAATGACTGAAACTAATGCATTGACATTTTGCAATATTAATTTTGATGTTATTAAGTTTGTAGTAAGCGTACAGTGCATTAAGATCACGTTGTATAAGTTCACAGTCGATTTCAGCGTTGATACGCAAATATATTTTCATATCATCTGCATATAAAAGATTATGGGCATATTTAAAGCATGAGTTAACGTCGTTTACATAGGCACAGCAAAAAAGAGTACCAAGATGGGACCCTTGAGGTACACCAGAGGGAATACTTATAAAATCCGACTACTAAATATTCACTAAATATGGCTAAGTTAGAGATGGTCGATCGTCCTCTAAGGAAACCATGTTGAGTTTGACTTATACCATTGCATATGACGGTATATATATCTTATTGTAGAAAATTTCCTCAAATATTTTGCTAAGCGTGTTGAGTATTGATATTGAACGGTAATTCTTTATCTCTGACTTAGGCCCCTTTTTATGTATGGGACTACATGTGCTTTTTTTCCATATTAAAGGAACCACACATTGCTCCAATGATTTTGTGAAAAATAGAGTGATTGGGTAGGATAGACTCACTGCACAATTATATAGAAATATTGCAGGGATGCCGTCGCACCCCGGGCCGTTTGTCCAATTCTGAGCCTGCAACATAAATTACGACGCACAGTATACTCACAGATTACCCCTATAGACAAACCATGTATATTATTCTCAAGACAGCACTCAGTACTCTTTGTTGTGTTAGAAGTATTGTAATTTGGGAAAGTACTTTGAAAGTACTGATTGAACGCTGTGCAAATACTAGGACCATCGATAAAGGTCGTAGTTCTCGAAGTAAATCGTTCGGGATACTGAGTACCGCCCCTTTTAGATTGTAGATTATTGCTGTTATTATTACTGTATTGTGCAAGTTCTATCAAATTATAGTATTGATACATTGTTAGAAGTAAAATTATATGTCTTTGTGAAATTAAGATACTTTGTAATGTTGTAAAACTTGTTTCATCTGATGATGGTTTAGTATAATTATTTAAACAGTAGCTGTTCCCTGCGGTTCATCCGCGTTTATAATTACTGCTCTGCTTCTGTAGTTCAAAGTTAACGGGCCCTACGTCACTGAGATGCCATGGTGACGTCACCGGCTGCATAGGCATGGTTACCTTTGGCTACCATCGGTAGCCAGGAGTAACCAGTGGCTACCGTCAGGCACTCACTCATGGTAGATGTTTTTGTAGTAAAACAGAAGATTTCACACAAAAACACGTGTACGGCGTCTGATTTGGCGGCCGGTTGGATACTGAGTGAGTGAGACGCAGCTTGCTCGTGTACGTTTAATTAGCAATGTCGCCAGCGCGTAAGAATATCCAGACTCGAAACCGTTGGTTGTGGCTACGTTACCAAACCGTCGCCAAGTTAGTTAATTGCCGTACGTTTCAATATGAATTGAAAGATACGTAGCCGGCGACGTCGTCATGGCTTCTCGGCCCAAAGTCTAAAATGTGTAAACATTTGGACACGTGAATAAACTAATATATTAATAAAAAATATAATAATAAAATAAATAAAAGGAGATAATAATTTAGGATTGAAAAAAGCCTGTTCGAGAAATAGAGCTTTCATGACAAAAAGCAGGCAAGAAACTCATGGCCATTCTCTTCAATAGCCAATTGTTTATTAACAATACAAATCAACTTATTATTAATTTTTCTTATATAAGCTGCTGTGTGTAGCTGTTACAATTTTTCACGATTTCTTATTTTTGTTAATAATTCTGTTCGGGAGTTTTTATTTACTCAACTGGCAACACAGCCAACGATCACTATTAAATAGTGGGGTTATTGTGGAAGGGAAAAATAACTCGTCTCTCGGCGAAAGATCGCTCAGCAGTAAGGAGCTAGCATTCAACTGAGTAAGACGTTCTCCATCGTCCGTGTAATTGTTGTGAGTTTGGTAATATAGTCACATAATATTTTAGACGAGTGAGTTTAATTATAAATTGCTTATTTCAGAAAGATTTATAAAGTGCGTATTTCGTAGCGTGACGTTATATACCCTACGTTACTTCTGCATACAGTAGCTTTTTTTATATTGTACGTATTATTAAAAGGCTTATGTTTAACTTATCACCAGATATAGTTAAATATAACAGTGAAAAATAGTAAATGATCACCAAATCGCACAGAAAAATATATTTAAAGAGATCAAAATAAGTCGTCGGAGTTTTTGGGTGGGTTTAAGAAGGAACCTAACATAACCTAACCCTTTCGAGACGGAATGCAGTGATTTGAGGCGTATAGGTGATCGTTATAATATATTTTAGTAAGCATATTTTGCTGCGCAATTACTATTTTTGGTGATCATTATACCTATTTAATCACTTATTAAAATCGGTTAACTACATAGTTACAGAGTTAAACGATTACAAACAGATAAACAAATATTTCCTCTTGATGATATCAGAATATATGACACGTGTATCTTTAATAGCAGCTAAAGTCCGCTATTGAGAAGAGCCTTGACCTTCGGCGACGTTTCAAGTTTGATTCCAGCGCATGCATCTACGCATCTTTGGCAGTTCAAACGTATAAGTCCCACGTAATAGGGCACCAAACTCTATGTCACTAGAAATTCTTCGCAGAAAATTTATTCACCAGACCTCATGCACAGCAGTTGCATCCACGAGTTTTTGTTCGTATTGACTCACTATCACTCATTTTAACGGCGTAAATATTATCGAGAGGAGATCTATGATAATAATGATTCTCCTTCTTTTCTTCTTCTTCTTTTCTTCTTCTTCTTTTCGCGTGGTTAGTGGCCAACCTGTTCTCGAGAGTTGTTCAAGCCGCCCGTAGGCCTCTGACATGGCTTAACGACTGCTGTCAATTTGACAACAACCGGGACCGACATTTTACGTGCCCACCGAAGCACGGAGACGCTCAGATGAAATACCACTAAGCGGTCACCCATCTATAGACTGACCGCACCTAACGTTGCTTAACCTCACTTATCGTTTACCGATCAATGAGTGCAACTGGCTATGAGCGCCTAATAATGATAATAAGTATTCAGAGATGTGTTAGGCATATGGTTACCTAGCGTTATATGCTATGCCCTTATTATTATAAGAAATGTAATGTCTTCTAATAAAAGTCCCTGCCCAACTCTGTGGGACAGATTATACAGCATGCAGCAGAGTTAAATAAACAGCCGGCATGTGCTTTTACGTTTTGTTTAAACATTCGTCTAGTGTCTAAGTGAGAATATACTATCAAGTTTCAGAATCTCAAAAACGTGTGACGACCTTATTTTATTAACGTTGGGGAATAAATTTACGCATACCTCCGCGATAAAGGGAGCGGAGAGGTTACGTCGGGCTTACCCGGAAAAAGATCCAGGTGACTACCGACTAAACCTACCACGGTGTGCCTACTCCTGCCGTGAATGGTGGGTGGGTCGCTACATCATCGACCCACCCAGCAGTGCTCAACGCAGGCAAGAAATGCCTGCGGACGACGATTCCTGGGTGACACCCCGGTACGACAGAGGGTGTCGCTCCTACTGCAATCTGCACTAGACAAGCACTAGAAATAAGACGTGTGTCGCGAGGGACTTTACAAACATTCAAACAACGGACACAAAGAACACCCAGACTCGGATCAAATATTCGTTCGTTTGATACCCCATACACGGGACATACATTTGTATACAGACCCACAACGCTTGTTGCAGTGGCAATGACGAGATTAAGCACTTAAACTACTACACCATATTATGTTTAAATAGTCTAACTCTTAAGGTCAGCGCCGACGGACGGAGTGGCGGCGAAGAGACTAATATAGTAACAATTTAAATTCAACCTAAAGTGCTTCAGAATACGACTGTATTTGGTCCAACGAAATAAAATGACTGCGCATTGAGTCGCTTGCCATCATTTTATTTCGTTGTACCAAATACAGTCGTATTCTGAAGCACTTAAGGTTGAATTTAAATTGTTACTGAATTAGTCTCTTCGCCGCCACTCGGTCCGTCGGCCCTGACCCTTAGATTGAGAAGAGACCACAAGCAGGTCTTTAACTAATATCATTATTATATAACGGATAGATAAAACTAATGACTAATATTCACGTCCTGCTGTGTAAGGGAGTCCCCAAACTTATCGACGCGGAATCGGCTTAAGCCGAGTGCGTATCACCACATTATTCGGCTTGACGCCAATCGTCTGTCGGGATGGCTGATCACAAGCAAGCGGCAGCCGACTTCTCCGAACAGCCGTTGCGACGGCCGTTGCGGTTTAGGTTTAGCTGTGTAATCGTAACACCATCGACTAATTACTACGACTATTGCCACGTTAGTAAGGTGGACCGACGACCTGGTAAGGGTTGTGGGTAGCGGTTGGATGTGGGTGGTGGACACAAAAGATCCCACTGGGTCGAAGTGTCGCCGGTCTGCATTGACTGGCCCCCGCATAAGATAAGATAAGACCGGTATGTGTGGAAATCCATGGGGGACGCCTATGTCCAGCAGCAGATATCTTTCGGCTGAGATGATGATGCCACGTTGTCAACATAGCAATCAGTAAATTGGCATAAATGTAGCAGAACGATGATTCAGATATAAATATAAATTGCATTGAAAGAGCTATTACGATTAAACGCGTCATTTAACTAATTAGCATAATTATTATAATTTTGTTTATGTAAAAAAATGTTTATTTTATGATGATGTTATCAATAAACATAAAACTCATACACCGGAAACTTTATCATACTACAATGTTAATATTTTCACGCTTCATAGTTCAGACAAAAATATTTTTATGACATAACGACAACTACTTTTGTTACATCTCTCACATCATTACATAATATGTATATTATGAGAGAAACGATAACGATGTCCCACCTTACGTGCCCTGCGTGCCGGACAACTTGCAGGCAGGAGGATCTGATGTCTGCCTCTGAAAACACAGCTAGCGTAGCTCCTTTTTGGGCGGCAAATATATGTAATTATAATTTAAAAGTGTTTGGCAACGATACGCTAAGAAGAAAAGAAAAAGAAAGACATAATTATCGCTTGTTGCGTTAAGGTACAGGGTACGAGTTCAATGCGAACGGTTTTAAGGATTGTTATAATGAAAATGTTGTATGGAACATAAAAACTAACATGGATAAATGTAACATACACTACATATAATCACAACGAATCCTTCTGATAATATTGTAAATATTTAGTTTTGATGCTTGGATGATCGTTACTCAATGACACCCAAACTAAACGGATTTGTGTGAATGGAGCAATGTATTACTTGTATGTATTTTGCTGCCTCCGTGGTGCAGCGGTAGTGAATGCGACGGAGAGGTAGTGTGCATGAGCTCTCGGATTTGAATCCCGGATCGGGCCAGCAAAAAATTATTGGGTTTAATAAATCTCTATAGGGTTAGGAAGTTGGCGGTGTTTGACGCCTCCGTGAAGCGGACAGTACGTAAAGCCGTTGCTTCTGCGTCTGATCTCTTCGGTCGTGTCGGATTGCCGTCCCATCGGATTATGGAAGTTAGGCCACAAAGAGTGCACTTGTGTTTGCGCACACACTTGTACACTGTAATATTTACTGCGCAGGTGACCAATCTCCATTTAAATTGGTCGCCGTGACCGGAATTCGGACTGGAGGACATTATTATATGACCATGATGATGATACCGGCCAATTTCAGTCACGGGGACTGCTTTATCTTCGTAGAGATAGTTGTCGTTCGTGTGCTCTTAAATGACGAGAGAGACGTTCCATTCAAAATTCTCATAGTTGCAACAGATTGCCATATTATCTATTGCCATCTTCCGGCGCCTTTGCAGAAAAGCAACAGCTCTTTATAGTTTTCAAACAGAAACATCGATTTTAAAGACTTTTCCGTACTAAGAGTTATCACTGTATTTCGGCAGACTTTACAACCATGGAAACTATTAAAACAAATGTCATTGTTTGTTTACCTCAATAAATGAAAAAAAAAAAACAAAGATTACTCAGTCATGGCACAAATATCTGCGTATAACAAATTTTTGTCTTATGTGAATATCAAACCCACAACTCGTCAAAGGGGAACTATTTAAACAAATTCGCCATACTCTCTGGCACTGAGTTTACTTTTTGGTCTTAGATCTTGTATATTAAGTAATCATATTATTAGCATATTCTAACTCTAGCTTTTTTCAGAGGCATGGCTAATCGTTCAGTACCGACTCATCGTGACTATGTACAATATTTTGAATATATTATTTATTTTAATAATATAGCCTTGTCCGTTGACCTCTCTTCGTTTCTTACAGTTGCCATTGAGATGTGTTCTTGTGGTAAAATGGAAGAAAAGTTTGCATGTAATATTCAAAATATTTTTGGTATGCTTAGCAACATAAATATCTTTTCTTTTTTATATTCTATAACATACACATAACACCACCAAGCCCAAACTAAGCAGAGCTTGTACTATGGCTACTAGACAATGGATAAACATACATACATTTTTTTTGTAAATACATACATATTATACATAGAAACACCCAGACCATGACAAACATCCATGTTCATGCACATAAATGTTTGACTTGAGCGGGAATCGAACACGCAACCTCAGGCGTGACAGTAGGTTACACTAACCACTACGCCATCGAGGCCGCTGAATACTTAATAAATTTGTAGAAGTATTTTATAAAGTTAAAATCCTTATTATTATCCCGTATATTTTACTGCTATTATATATATCATATTATATTTAATTTAATTTATTTAATTATATGGTGAATCAACAGCTGTAATTTACAAGTAAACAAACAAGATAATAACATTGAGCCACTTACAGATTCACACGAATAGAAATTATGTAAGTAAAAGCTAAGACAAAAATAGACATATACTAACAAAATAAGAATGAGAGTGCGGAAATGGTAACCAGAATTTATATACCTAAAGCCTAAATTAATTACAAAAAGAAATCTTTACTTAAAAGTGTTCTTGCATTTCTTGTGCTTGTACAAAAAATGTCAATATCATGCTTGTCACTGACGTCGTTATCATTATATAATCCATGTTTAATTAAACTATTAATGTTATAAAACAATCTCGTCCGTGAGTATAGACTTATATCGCTTACTGTACCAGAATAGGAAATAATAAATCAACTTTTATTAAATTTGATATTTGAGCGATGTGCCAAAACTTTACACTTATGTTAACGGCCGGTACCGAAGTCTCGACATTTTAATAAACGATTTTTTACAATTTATATGCTCATTTGATAGTGGTCTTATGCTTCCATTACTAAAATTTTTACACAATAATAATTTTACTGCTAAAAAACTACAGTGTTACTCTTTACCTGTAAATTTTTGCAATGCCAGACATAATTGAACACCTGTTGCCTTTGGCCGCCGGTGTGCCGCGGCAACTGAAAAGGTTAATTGACTAGCATTGTTAGCTCTTTACACAAATATTATTATTTATTTATTTTCAGCCTGTATTGTCCCACTGCTGGGCAAAGGGCTCCCTCTCGCTTTTCCACATATCCCTATTATGCGCTAATTTGCACCAGTCCCTCCTATAGTTAATTAATTCGTCTTGCCATCGACGTTTTGGTCTACCACGTTGGCGTTTAGCACCGTCTGGGATCCAATCTGTGCTGATTTTAGCCCAAAGCTCCTAACACAAATATTATAAAATTAAAATATTTGAGGTTTTTTATGTATTCAATTCACCGTCGTTGCGCCAATGTGACAGTATTTGCATCAGTAAAAGATATTGATGTAGCATAGATTTATATAACTTCATGATATTTCTTTACAGTGCGTTAAAGACCCAGCGATGTCACCGGGCGCACCAACATCACTTGACGCTGAACGCACCGAACTCCTCGGCTCACTGACTACCTTGCAGCAGCAGCGAACCAGCGCCAGGGTCATCAAGAAACTTCGCCTCGAACCCCCAGGGGACAGAGACAAACGGGTGTTGAAAAAAGAAGGCGCTGACGGTAATCATTTCAATACTTTTTATACAAGACGTTTCCTGTATCCTTGTTCCGTAGTCAAGCCGTATTGCGGTGGATTTTAAGCTTCCACGTTTGGAATAATCCCTGTGTCGCGAAGGACTTAATAAAGATTATAAACAAATGAAATATAAAACACTCCGACACGTAACAATACACTATATTGGACCCGTGGGGGGACACTACGTATACTGCCAGTGGCGAACTGACATCACTCAGTTTATTGACAGGGGCAAACTGACATCACTTAGTTAACAGACAGGGGTGAACTGACCACACTCAGTTTACTGACTGTGGCGAACAGACCACACTCAGTTAATTGACAGGGGCGAACTGACATCACTCAGTTTACTGTCAGAGGCGAACTGACCACACTCAGTTTACTACCAGTGGCGAACTAACAACACTCAGTTTATTACTACTGGCCCACGGAACATTCCCAGCCACAACTTTCTGCTGCTGAAATAATCTACCAATCAATAATATGAGTAATAACTCTTTCACAGACATACCCGAATGTGAGACTCCAAATAAAATAGACGAAAAAGAACTGAAATTTCCAACGGTGAAACAACGGATGCCCAAAGCTTTGTGGTCTACTGACGAGAAGAATTTGTTCTTCGAGGCTCTGAACGAGTACGGCAAGGATTTTGACGCTATCACCGCTTATATATGCGCCAAGATGAAGAAGAAAGGCATGCCGGACAACTTGAAGACTAAAACGCAAGTCAGTCATTTCTACTACAGGACGTGGCATAAACTATCAAAACATGTGCAGTTTGATGAGAGTAAGTAGTCTCTCTCTATTTTCACACAAAGTTACGCAGTTATTAAATATTTATACAGAAGGCACTTGTATAAATATTTAATTACTGCATAACTTAAAAAAAACCATTTTGATCTTTAGACCACCATATTTAGATCGCATGAAGTAATGTCCACACTTATAAAACAAAGCTCAGACATTTCAATCAGCTACTCAGTCAGTCCCGCTATAGATATAAACTATAGATAGATAACTGAAACGCATCCTGTAAAACTTACCTGAACAAGGTCAGCACCATGATTATACTTCATTAAACACAATCTATCTACATTACAAAACGCATTAAAATAAGTACTTTCTGCACACCATATTATTTCTATGATCAAAGATCACATTTATATGATCCACCCATGTACCTGCGCAGTATATTACAAGCGCGCAACCATTGACTTATCAACAGTAATATTTATACTACTGCAATAATTAAGAAGGATATGGTAAGCGGTTACCGCAGAATATGGACGCTTGCAACTAATAGAAAGTAGAAACACAGTGGCGGTTGACACAAGACTAACTTTATTGAAACATAAAACCACAGATAAATTATCGATAGTGTAGTACAAATTGCACATCATAGATGGCGCTAGTAGTATTTAAGCTAAGATTATTTAGATATATTTTAACAGCAACAGCACAGGTCTTACTTGACCATTGCCTTTAATTAATTGACTTTGCGTAACATGCACGATGTGCAAGTACCATTTGAGAGTGCTGAAAGTTAAATTTTATCCTGTTCGCCTCGGTACCACAGCAGTAGAGAATGCGACTGCTGTGCATGAGGTCTCGAGTTCGATTTCCGGGTCGGATAAAGTGTTACTGGGTTTTTCTGTCAAGAAATTATTAGTAGCAACAAGGAGTTTAGAATAAGCTCATCCTCCATTACTTAGATCCTAAACCATTGTTGGCGAAATATACTTGTAAAATTACACCTCAGCTAACTGCTCCGCAGGTATAATCGTGATATTATATATGTAACTGTAATGTATTATATATGTAAATGTATGTAGGTTTCAGTCAAGATTTCCAGAACGCGTAAACTGTCGATGGACTTCGATAGAACTTAGATATGTATTTTTAAATCAGCTTTTGTAAAGGACGTCTCAGATCTGTTCAAATCACAAACGTCCTATTTCTCATAAATGCTGTCTTGGTTAACTTGCTTTAATTTTGTCATACTTAAAAGTTACTAGACTATCGCGATTTGTACACATACTTAATTTAATGCTTGACAACGGGTCTTACTCGTGATAAAGTATTTAAAAGGTAATAAATACCTATTGATTGCCCGAATTTTCACGATTTCACGATCGATGCAAATCGGTCGAAACGTCGGGCAATTAATAGGTATCTATTACCTTTTAAATACTTTGTCATACTTAGTTCGTCAATTAAACTAAACCATCTTAGAATTAGTTTTTATTAACACGTTGCTATGTTTTCTACTCCTGTATGATTTATCCTTTGGTAACATTCATCACTGAAGTTTTGTGTTGACGTAAACGAAGTTTAACGACGTACCATATATTTATGGTCAACCGGTGACAAATTATATATTTCATGCTACGCTATTCACTAGCACATTAAATAGATTACAGCTCGCCATTGGATGTCACTTAGAATCATTAAATAATATTATCTTATAGTTATTAATAGCATGTTATCATGATTTTATTATATTATGCAAATTTTTTGAACTATCTGTTATTTTCCATCGAGTAATTACGGTGTAGTTATTGTCTCTTTATTAATATTTTTCATACATTGCTATTTTATTATATTAACATATATATTTTTATACCCGTATTTAAACAAATTAAAAAGAAAATTATCTGGTGTCGCTTTGGATTGTGCTTTTATTTCTTAAGGAAACCCTATTGCAGAAGTAGATATCTCCAGTTTACAGAAGCTTACGGCCAAATATGATTGTTTTGTGTTTTTACGATCAGGGACCTTAGCACCATCTCTCAAAGCATAATATACAATGTTATTACATTTTTATTAATCAGTTAATAGACGTGAAGAATTGTTTTCACAATTTTATGGTAATAAAGATTTTTGACTTTGCATATAAAAACGAGACAACGCGTTACAGAATTCGGTATATCTTTATCAAATTCTCGCGCATGCAATGTCAATCTTCCTTAGTAGGTTTTTAAGCAGCAGTGACTGTCCCAATCCAAGAAGATTCGAAATTAAAGGATGCCTCATAAATATAAAGAAATCCGTTACGATTATCATAAAAACTAAGTATTTCATTGGAAGAAGAAGACCAAAGACCCATTTTCACATCTACCTGTTATGAAAAGTCAAAAAGGCACAACATTAGATAAGTCTCTAATAAGTCTATTATGGTACCGGTTGGCAACATCCAACGTTCAGCTTATACAAATTTTAGCCCTACGCTTATCTGGCATACTTTCTCATACATAGTCTTAAAATGAGCTAAACTGTTATTTTCTTCCATACATACACACATAGATTCACGCCTATTTCCCAGAGGGGTAGGCAGAGACTACGGATTTCCATTTGCTACGATCCTGACACACTTCTCTGGCTTTATTCAATTTTATCACTTTCCTCATACACGTCCGTCGGTTCAAGGAGCTCTTAACCTGGCCTTTGTCCAGAACGAACTTTCTTCCATAATTTGTGATTTATACTCAGGTGAAGTTTGTTGCGCCAAAAGTGTGTTGGCACAATAATTAACAAAGTGCAAATGCAAAATTTAACTCCTTTAGTTATTTTGAACATGCATTCATATCCAAATTTTCATTTAATTCTAAACTAGTGCTTTTTAGCGTCCTTCAAGGATCAATCAAACCTAATGTATGTACAGGATGTGGATCGCACTGTATTTTGTTCCGTGTGGGGAACAATCCCACAACACTCAGTGTGTCAGTCGCAGTGGCAGTCATGCAATCGAAGTATTGTTTAAATTAATTTCTTTTTGCCCACAGATGTAAAGAAAGTTGCACAAGAATTATACGCATTGATAAACTACGGCGAATTACGCAAAAAGCTGGTGTCCGTCAGTGAGAAGACATGCGCGCGACTCGGCGAAATGGTGCTGTGTGGCAGTATAGTGGTGCGCGCGCGCGGGCGCAACATGCGTGTCCGCACGCCTATGTGTCGCGCACTGCGCAGGCTCAACCAGATAACTGGTAGGTCACGCCCATTATTTAAATGTTCCACAAACATTCTGTTAACCAAGTATGACGATAATGATGTAAATTAGTTTGAAGGATCATATTAGCAATTCACATAGGAAATTACTAGTATCTAAGGTTCTTTAAGGTTTTATTCTGTAGTAGCATTGGATTCACGTTTTTAGTGCTGACACACAACATTAAAAACATCGAAAGTGTAAACGAGTTTGTAAAATTCGATTTAGGTGGGTACCTAAATCGAATTTTACAAACTCATTTACACTTTCGATGTTTTTAATGTTATGTGCATTATCTCTATACTTACAAATAATATAATTAGTAAGACTAGGTGTGCATTTGACGCAACGATTACGGATAATAAGCAAGGGCATTATTTTATTTGGGACTAGCTTCAATACATCCGTATCAAAAGAAAAAATACACCCTTTACGAAGTCGCGTCACCATCACAGTACTATAAAAGTCAGCTAGGATGTCGTCGCCAAAATCCCCAGCAAGGAAACTAGATGTCATGTCGTCATATCAGATATCATGTCGTCATGTCAGATATCATGTCCTCATGTCAAATGTCCAGTTGTCATGTCCTCATGTCAAATGTCATGTCCTCAAGTGCGTAACTAAGGGTATATCACTAAGACTCATGGCATTGCAGAGGTGGCGCTAGGCGCGCGCGTGTGTACCCGCGCTCAGGTGGTGTTGCGCGCGCGCAGCGCGGCGGCGTGGGCGCGCGTGCTGGGCGCCGCGCACAACCCGCGCGCTGCGCTTGCGCTACCGCTGCGCGCACGCCTGCACGCGCTGCTGCGCGCGCTCTCCGTGCGCTGGCGCGTGGACGTATCCTTTTTATACACCACTATCATATAAACGACACGTAAGAGAACGTAACCATACTAAGTGATCCATTTTTTAATTTTTCTTGATAATTTAGTTCCTTATGTACAGCAAACCCTTCCGAATGCTGTCTCTAGTGCTGCCAACGTCTAAAAAACTATGTTAACGGCTTACGGTAGGGCCGCTTGTTCACTACCACAGTAAAAAAATATATCTAGTGAAAACTTCATGGCAAAATAATCGTCCTTGAAAATTTATATAGTTAACCTTTCAAAAATATTATGCAGACTAATAAGTTTCACTATTTCGATGAGACCAAATGTTATTGGGTTTTTCTGTATAGAAATTCTCAGATAGACGAGGAAATACTGACTAAGAAAGTTTATAAGGCTAGTGTGAATGGAACAGTCGCAAGAGAAAAACCTAGGCGTACGTTTCTGGATTAGATCAGACGCGTTCTGGACAAAGGCCAGGTTAAGAACACCTTGAACCGACGGGCGTGTATGAGGAATGTGATGAAAGTGAATGAAGACAGAAGTGTGTCAGGATCGTAGCAAATGGAAATCCGTAGTCTCTGCCTACCCCTCTGGGAAACAGGCGTGAATCTATGTATGTATGTAAATTCTCAGTAGCAAAACTGTGCCCGTAGTTAGGCAGGCATGTTCAGGCATGCAGGCCGCATTGGATCTCAAAACCAAACTTGGCGGAATGTGGGTGCAATACATGTCTGCCTACCGTTTCGGATATATAGACATAAGACTATATATGTGTGCTTAAGTTCCATGACTCACAACAGTCTATGAAGCGTGGCAAATTGTTGGAAGACACCAGGTATGCGGAGGATGCCCAGAGGGAACCCGAGGAGTACGCTGAGGTCAACGACCCACTGTCAGAAGAAGTGAACAGAGAACTTGAAGACCATCTCAACTTGGAGCCTGACAGAATTATCCTACAAGGTAAACCAATTTATACACACATAATAAAGAAATGTAAAGGACATTCGAATAATAATTTCGGATAATTGAACACCTGTTAAAAATATTTTTTTTGCCTCATTGGTACAAAGTATTATAATATTTATCAGATAAATGGTGTACGTATGATTATTCGAATGTTTAAAATATTCGAATCATATTGAAGGAATACATATAATCATATACAGACGTACCAAAAAAGTTAAATAATCTAATTTAAATAAACACTGCACGATTATACGAATGTTCAATGTATTCGAATAATATTTAATGTATGCGAATAACCTTAATTGTATCTCTAAATTACTGGGAAACAGTACATTACTTTTTAATTTGTCTATGACTGCAGTAGACCCGCCCCTATTACATAAGACCTTACATGTGGAATGTGGGTGAAATATCATAAGGTAACTATTACAAAGATGTATAAAAGTCGACAAATAAATACGTATCATGCATCTCAACTATTATTTTTACGACAAAATAACATGTAAGTATATTATACATATGTATGTAGCAGCGATAGCCTACTAGGAGACCGTTGGACTGCCACGCAGAGGTCTCGATTTCGAACCCAAGGCGCGCATCTCTGACTTTTCGAAGTTATATGCGTATTAAATAGTTAATTATCGCTTGCTTTAACGGTGAAGGAAAACATCGTGAGGAAACCTGCCTGTCTGAGAGTTCTCCGTAATGTTCTCGAAGATGTGTGAAGTCTGCCAAGCCGCACTGGGCCAGCGTGGTGGACTATGGGCTAACCCTTCTCACACTGAGAAGAGGCCCGTGCCCAGCAGTGGGACAATTTAATACAGGGCTGATATCTATATATTAATACGTCAAGCAAAAACTTTGTACCCCTTTTTACGAAAATTGCGCGGACGGAGTAGTATGAAATTTGGCACAGTTAAAGTTTATATGGAGAAGGAGGGGCGAATCCTAATATTTTTATAAAATATGCATTAGAAATACATTAAATTAATGAAAAAACACTACACGCACACAACGATGCATTTGACACACGCAATCGAATCGCGTAACTATGGTTACATAATTATCAAAATAATATAATGACATATATCAGCAATATCTTACAGGCAAACTTTGGTCAAATTTCGAGCACTAGGCGACCGCTTCTTATTATTATTATGAAGAATATAATTATTCAAAACATGATCATTTAAATAATTCTAGATACTTACAATTATTATTCGAATGGATATTGTAGTTATTATTAGCAACAATGGCATAACCGACAAATCAAAATGATTCAACCATTATGGAATATAAAAAGAACCGGAGGGAGCGGGAGTGCAGTTGCTAGCTGAATGTAGAGTCAATATAAGTGACATGGGAGCTTTCATAGCCATATTAGCGGAGCCTGGCTCGCGAAAAACTAAATTATTGTATAGTATGGTTGCTGCTGCAATGAGTACCTGTTCTTCTTTAGTAAAAAAGTACTATAAATAATGTTATTAACCTCTGAGTCTTCTTCGAAGAGGTTAATGAAAACTTACGTTTAAGACCTTGTAACTTGGTGTGCAGATACCTTGGGGTCATACCTCGGTCGAGTTTGAATATGGGCCCTGTGGGTGAAAAGACCACCGAGATATTGAAGTCACAAGGTCACATGTATTTTAAATGGCAAAATATTGACTTGTAACTTGGTGTGCGGACACCTTGGGTTATACCTCGGTCGAGTTTGAATATGGGCCCTGTGGGTCAAAAGACCACCGAGATATCGGAGTCGCAAGGTCACATGTAAATATTTTAAATGGCAAAATATTGACTTGTAACTTGGTGTGCAGACACCTTGGGTTTATACCTCGGTCGAGTTTGAATATGGGCCCTGTGGGTCAAAAGACCACCGAGATATCGGAGTCGCAAGGTCACATGTAAATATTTTAAATGGCAAAATATTGACTTGTAACTTGGTGTGCAGACACCTTGGGTTTATACCTCGGTCGAGTTTGAATATGGGCCCTGTGGGTCAAAAGACCACCGAGATATAGGGGTCATTTCTTTTCATTACTTTTACATTTAAGACGAAAAGGTTGAATTCTTGGTTTTTTCCCATTCGTTATATATTATTATTAGGGCTCGATGAGGCTGACATTATGAGGAAAGAGCCTCTATAAATATTAAAAGAAATTTTTTTCGAATCACAAATAATATTGGATATTTTTATGTTGTTTGTATTATCCAGACCAAATAGGCGGGAAGAGGTTAGCCCTCCACGTAGGTCCAAGACCGGACGCCCAGATACATCTCCCTGTGGTCAGTCCCAGTGAACAATTATCCAGTCAAAAGATTTGCTTCTCTTCTTACTTGGAGAGGATGGGATCGCAGAGAGACAAAGATAGCGGCGGTAAGTGTAATTATTATTCTTCCAAACTATTTACATGCATTGCCAATTGGTTTTAGTTGTTGTATTTTGACTATGCTATATGACTCTTCTCCCTAGCCTTTATTATTCCCAAGTCACTTGGGGTCGGCTTTCTAGTCTAACCGGATTTGACTGGATATCAGTTTTTACACGGAGCGACTGCCATCTGACCTCCGCAACCCGAAGGCTAACGATATTCTAAGGCTAGACCAGTATCAGGATATTAGAGGGCACTGACTTCCCAATAACGACTGCCATAAATGTTCATGGCAGCCGGTACCGAAGGCTTAACGTGCTTTCCGAAGCACGGAGCAGGCGATAATTGTCAATCAATACGCACATAATTTCGAAAAGTCATATAACTTCCGAAAGTCAGAGGTGCGCGACGTGGGTTCGAACCCGAGACCCTCTACATTGCAGTCTGTTGGTCTCCCCACTGAGCTATAAGACTATGCTATATGACTATGACTATATATTAAGTGATCGCAGGTGGTGATTGGTGGTTTGAATCCGACACGGGACAAAACTTTGTGTGATCCATAAATGGTTAATCCGAGTCTGGGTGTTCGTTATGTCCGTTGTTTGAATGTTTGTAAGTCCTCCGCGACACAGGATATATTCCTAATGCGGGGAGTTGTCTACTAAAACAAAATTAAGCATTTATGGGTTCGATTTATGGTGGAACACTTGAATCTAATTTGTGTGATACACAAAATATAGTTTTTGTGAGTGTGTGTCCGCAGTTTTAATGTTTCCTGCGTTACAGGAATATTGCCTAGCGTGTGAGTAAAATGGAAAATGGAAATTTTCAAATCAAATCAAAATCATTTATTTGCTAATATGGGTATCTACATAAAGTTGTTAAATAAAATTATAGTACAGTTCAACCATATTACGCCTTGAGGCATGCAAATCACAATTACTTGCAAAATAATTCATAGCTGTTAACACAATTTTCGTAATTTCACCTTGGCAAATAACAATTAAACATAATAATAATGTCACTAAATTAATTAAAATTTTAAATGTCAAGAAATGTATTCTCAATTAAAATAACATGTATTAAATGAGGATTTCAAGATGAATTTGTTAATAAATGTCGAAGTAATAATAATATTAATAATTAAATTAGTGCACTAGTCACATGTCACATTAACAATATGTCCTTACATCCTCTATTAAATAATCCTGAATACTATAATAACATTTAAATAGCAAGAATCTTTTTAATTTCTTTTTAAATTCATCAATGGATGTAGTTTCTAGTATAGACTTTGGTAAGTGATTGTATATACGCGGAGCCATACCAAAGATGCTTTTGGAATATAGGACTGTCTTGTTAGATTTGCAACAAATTTTATCAGTATGTCGCTTACTTCTGTATTTTTCAAAAATATGTCTGTTGGTTCTTGCAAAGCTAGCAACCTCAAAAATGTAGACACACGGCAATGTTAATATATTATGCTTGATAAAATATGGTCTGCAGCTATCAGTCTGTTTGTTATTAAACATACCCCTTATACACCGCTTTTGCGCCTTGAATGCCATATCCCTATTGGTGGAATAACCCCAGAATATAATACCATATTTTATCAAAGATCCCACGTAGCCATGATATGCTGCAAGTACAGCAGAGGTGTTAACCGTTTTTGCCAGCATATGTAGGGCGTATGATTGCTTGTTTAATTTCTGATTTAAAGTATCAACATGTGTCTTCCAATTCAAATTATAATCAATTGACATGCCTAAAAATTTTGTTGTTGCTATCTCATTTATTTTGTTCCCTGTATAATCTATATTAATGTCAGTAAATTGAGCTTTACGATTGCGAAATATCATGATTTTAGTTTTGTCAAAGTTCATTTTCAAATTGTTATTAATTAGCCATTTCATAATATCATTTAGAGTACTGTTTATGTCCAGTTCTAGGGATACCTTGTCCTTACTAGTAAAAACGACAGTACTATCATCAGCAAAAAGTATAGTGGGATGGTTGGTTACTTTTGGAAGGTCATTTATATAAATGATGAATAACAGAGGGCCCAAAACACTTCCTTGTGGGACGCCTTGTTGGAGTCCTCTGTATTCATTTATTTGGAAAGAGTTAATTTTTTTTTAATAATACAGAAAACCAATTTTATGTCTTCATTTTATATTGGGACTCATAAGATTATTGTTCTCGTATAGGTACATAAGAAATTCACAACTGTCATTTCATTTGGAAGAATCAATCTATACTAATATTATAAAGCTGAAGAGTTTGTTTGTTTGTTTGAACGCGCTAATCTCAGGAACTAGTTCGAATTGAATAATTCTTTTAGTGTTGGATAGCCTATTTATCGAGGAAGGCTATAGGCTATATAACATCACGTTACGATCAATAGGAGCGGAGCATCAATGGAAAATGTTGCAAAAACAGGGCAATTCCTCTTAAGTGAAGCAGACGAAGTTGCGCGGGTCAGCTTGTATGTAAAATGCAAATCAAATAGGACAGACAATAACATTGGATTTCTACTGTCTTAAGGCTTTTACACACAGTGCTGGCCGCAGTGCCGGCGGCACTACCACCGGCACTGCGGCCGGTCAAGCCGCGGTGCACCCGGCGGCATACAAAGCCGCCAGTTTTGCCGAACAAAGAAGCCGCCGGCATGGCCGCCCGGGTATGCCGGCGTACCGCATGGCTAGCGTTCTACACGACTGTCATAACTGGAATGATACTCGGCGGCTTTGTGCAAGTTTTTGCGGCACATGCCGGCGGCACAAATGCCCGGCAAAAGCCGGCGGCACGTGCCGTTCCGCAAAAGTTCTGCATTGTGTGCCTTTACTGCAATTTAATATTCAAAATTAGTGTTCTTTGATATCATTCTGTTACCGGTCCTTTTTAATAATGTACATACATACATAGATTCACGCCTGTTTCCCAGAGGGGTAGGCAGAGACTACGGATTTTCATTTGCT
The DNA here is from genome assembly GCA_963564715.1 of Catocala sponsa. NCBI lineage: Eukaryota > Metazoa > Arthropoda > Insecta > Lepidoptera > Erebidae > Catocala > Catocala sponsa. The sequence goes on along the minus strand of OY751346.1, from coordinate 4,290,813 downwards.
ACGATCCTGACACACTTAATAATGTATTTTAAAAACTACTGCCTTCAAATAATTACAGGGACACGGGACAATTTGGAAATATTCTAAACACGGACAGAGTAAATACCCAGATCCGAAACAAATATTTATGAATCACACTAATTTTATCCCGTGTAATGAAAATCAAATCAATACTTGGGGCAGTAGGAGTGACGAGCTTAAATGTAGTGGTGCCCAAAGGGTAGGCTTGTTGCGTAGTGGCCTGCCGTTTCATACGGCGGGCTGAAACCTCGGCGGGGTCACGACTGCATGTGAAAATGATTCGCGCGTCCCCGCTGATTGCGGTTTTGTCGAGGAACACCGTGGTAGGTTTAGTCGGTATTACCGGGAGGTTCATTATCATCATTACCATCATTCTTTTACTCCGGTGAGTCTGTGGAGGAACAGGGTGTGATGTCCCTCTAACACAAAGGGAGGATCCTCCGACCAGGCTGGTTGATCGTGCCTGGCAGGCCGCGGCCCGACCGTTGATTCGGGAGCTTGTTGTATTTATACTTAGTCGCTGTGTAAACTCCACTTGTGCGATGCAGAATAGTATGACGTCATGTGAAGTGCGATTGTATCGCCATCTGTTAAATGTAGGCTGAACTTCTTCATCTGTGCAGAATCGCCACAAGTCGGACATAACCCTTCTATCCGCCCCCGTGGAGGGGTATGTGTCAAAGCATTCTCCCAGAAAAAAAGTATGACTGACGAGACAACCATGTAAACCACTAACAATAGATGTTTTATTATAATCTGTTAAACATTTCTTTCTATATTATAGCGAAAATCCGTACCCCAAAACGCACTCGCAAAGACAGCACTACGGAGAAGGACAAAGAAGTAGATCAAAAGAAAATAAAAATAGAAGATCCCGAGAAACTGATCAATATAGAAGAGACTGCTATCGATGGCATCGAACTGATGGCGAGCTACAAGAGTCTTCAAGAAGATGAAGAAAAGCCCAGCACAGAAGATGAAAAAGAACGTGAAACTGCAGAAGAAGATGGAGACAGGTAAACTAATATAATGTCCACCAGACCGAATTTCGGTCACGGCGATCAATCTTAATGAAGACTGGCCAATTGCGCAAGAGTGTGCGCCAACGCAAGTGCACATCACACAATTTCGGTCACGGCGGCTAATCTAGCAAGACTGGCCGCCGTGACCGAAATTGTGTAATGCACAAATGGTTGTGCCGAGTCTAGGTGTTCTTTGAGTCCGTTGTTTGAATTTTCGTCAAGTCCTCCGCGACATAGGACTTACTCGTAAAGCGGGAGTAGACTTTAAAAAATCTGCATAGTACTTACTTTTACTGCCGTTGCTATATCTATAGAAATAAAATTTTTGTCTAACAGATACTTGCCAGAACGAGACAAGGACATGTCGGAGAGGGAGAAAGACAGTTTTTCTGAGATGGAAGACGATGAGAAATACAATAAGAGTGACACTGACAACGAGAGCGATCACGGCAAGGACAAAAGTGGGAAGGTGACCAAATTTAAGAATTTGAAGGTAGGGATATATTTTGTTATAATACAGTTCTTAGAGTTCGTGTGCAGTGGTTTGAGTGGTCACCCTGTCTATGTCAGTACAATGAGTGTTGTGGGTTTAATCCCCACAAATTGTATGATTTATAAATAGTTGCTTCGAATCCGGCCGTTAAGTTGTGTCCGTTTTTGTATAGTATATTGTAATATTTGTAGTCGCGACGCAAGGATTATGATTGGTTCAGGATAGTCTTTAGTGCGCCCAACATTTTATTTTATGAATAAACTAGCTTTTTCCCGCGGCTTCGCTCGCGTTAATTTAGAATTTGACAATCAATTCGGGTTGTACTCTGCTTGTAATAATATAATTCAATAATGATTCGAAAGGCACGTGGCGCCATCTATTACCATAAGAACGTTATTGTTGTTTTCCTCGGGAACAGTAATTTTTTCGGGATGAAAGATAGCCTATGTCCGTTTCTTTACACCTGTCAATGTATATGCAAAATTTCAGGGTGATCGGTTCAGTGGTTTAGGCGTGAAAAGGTAACAAACAAACAAACTCATTTTCGCCTTTATAATATTATATAGTTAGGATAGGATTAGCTGCGCCCCGCGATTTCACCCGCGTAGGCCCCGATGCCGTGGGCATATCGAGATAAAATTGTGTTAATCCAGGTCTCCAGCTATCTACGCACCAAGTTTCATTGCCATCGGTTCAGTAGTTTTTGCCTGAAAGAGTAACAAACATCCATCCATCCATCCATCCATCCATCCATCCATCCATCCATCCATCTATCCATCCATCCATCCATCCATCCATCCATCCATCCATCCATCCATCCATCCATCCATCCATCCATCCATCCATCCATCCATCCATCCGTCCGTCCATCCATCCTCACAAACCTTCGCAATTATAAAATTAGTAGGCTTAGTTAGGATACGAGGCTTATTAATCGCCTAGAATTACTTCTTGGGAGAACTTTAACGGCTAACATTCTAGGTAAAATTTCGCATACGTCCAAAGAAGCGTGGCGGGAGCATCTACACCCTGGTGATGGAAAACCCTGAGGAAGTCAAGAGTGAGGAACCAAAGACTGAAGAACCGATCAAAGTGGAAGAGGAGGTCAAGCCTGACATTGACGTGGACATGACCCTCAAGCAGATCAGAAAGGGATGGAGCATGCATGATGCAGGGGATCTCACTATCGGTGATCTCTATCTAATGGTAAGTCGTAAAGAGGGTAATTATTGATCTTTTTAACACCAGTGTTGCAACGTTAAAATAGACTATGTGCGATTACTTTTTCGCATTTTCGTACCTAGACAATTAAGTGAATCAGTACCTAATAAAGTGTGCGTGTGCGTGTGCGTGTACGTGCGCGTGCTCGTGCTCGTGCTCGTACGTGTGTGTGTGTGTGTGTGTGTGTGTGTGTGTGTGTGTGTGTGTGTGTGTGTGTGTGTGTGTGTGTGAGGGTGTGTGTGTGTATGTTTGAGGGTGTGTGTGTGTGTGTGTATGAGGGTGTGTGTGTGTGTGTGTTGTATATTTTTTTATAACATGTCGTTAACTTATTTTATTTCTACCTAGGTAGATACTGTTATTTATTTATAGATGTATGTAGTGAAAACTACGATTGCGTGTTCAGAAAGCTTTTATTAAAATCATGTGTACTTATTTATATCACAATATTAACCATGTGTGAGCAATGAGCATACACATATACACACATGTAAACAGAAATCTATATAATAATACGTGAAGCAAAAACTTTGTACCCCTTTTTACGATAATTGTGTGAACGGAGGAGTATGAAATTCGGCACAGTTAAAGTTTATATGGAGAAGATGGGACGAATGCTAATATTTATATAAAATATGCTTTGGAAATACATTAAATTAATGAAAAATCACGCACACAACCATGCATTTGACACAAGCAGTCAAAGCGCGTAACTATGGTTAAATAAATGTCAATATATAATGACATATATCAGCAATATCTTACAGGCAAACTTTGGTCCAATTTCGAGCACTAGGCGACCGCTAGTATCTATTACTAAGTAAAATATTGAATGATAATTCAGCACAATTGAGTTATACATTTAAGGTCGTAAGTACGGCTTAACCTTTTAACCGCTTACGTCGAATTAATCCAACAAATATTTTCGTATCCATTTCGCCAGCGTCGTATATTTCCGACCAGATACCACAGCTCGTTTAATCTGCTTTTTTATTTAATTACGGTGTTTTCTATCAAAAAAATGTTTATATTGTGTAAATGGATAATTAAGTTATCATTTACAATTTAATACACTTTAGTCTCATAATTAAAAGTCCTAAAATAAGTATTTATTTTTGTAAGTATTTATTTTCGATTCACTGTGCCGGGCGCTGGGGGCACGACAACTGTTATGAAATGGGGCGGTTAAAAGGTTAAATATCGAGGTGACATAGTTGAAACGTGCCTACAATGTATTTATCTTATTTGTTATGTCGTAATACCGCATACTAAAGTTTCTCTAAAATTGTTATAAGCAAAACCTTTTAATAAGCTTAAACAATTTAAACATAGATTCATGTAATATTGTTCAACTAGCTGTAAGTTTTCTAAACTAATCTATACATCTATTCAAATAAATAAAATTAAAGTGTCTGTTTGTAATGTCAAAATAACAGCTTTTTATCTAATGCATATGAAAGTATATAAGGTGCCTATACGAAAATATATATTTTAAAAATGTTTGTCTGTCTGTCTGTCTGTTCCGGGTAATCTCCAAAACGGCTGAACCGATTTTGACGGGACTTTCACTGACAGATAGCTGATGTTATAAGGAGTAACATAGGCTACTTTGATTTTAGAAAAAAAATAGGGTTCCGCGGAGACAAACACTTTTTTTTAGTTAAAATCTACGCGGACGAAGTCGCAGGTAACAGCTAGTAAATTAATAAATATGTACAATTATAAGTTTAACGTGTGCATCTGTTTGTTCCATCGAAACTTCCAAACGAATGGACCGATTTCAATATGAGAATATGAGAGATTATTTTGAATGAATGGTTTCTGTAAATAAATTAATTAATTTTAATCGCAGTTTGGTTCCCGGTCGAAGCTCGAACTGGACTACTGGTGGGCAGAGCCAACACCACCTTTACCGCAACCCCAAAAATCTACCGTCATCGCAGAGAAAGAGAAAACCTGCGATAAAAAAGAGAAGATAGAGAAAATCGCCGACAAGTCTGACAAAGTGTCCGACAAATTGGACAAATTGTCGGACAAGACATCCGATAAAGGCGCAGACAGCTCTGTTGAAGATGAAAGGGAGAGAGCTAGGGAAAGTGACAACGATATATTGTCTCCTAAGAACACTTACAGTCAAGACAGTAATGATGGTATGTCGGGTGATGAGAGAAAAGGTAAGTATAGTGTAGTTGTCTATGTTTAATTTTTACCATATGTTTCACCCATAGACATAGGTATTGACAGATTAATAATAATAATAATATTGAGGTACCTCATACTCTATTCTTCTACGTATTACTGGTATGAAGCTAACAATTAGGCCCCCTTTAATGTTCGTGTTTGTGGTGCTTATCTTATCTCGTATGTCCTAATATTCTTAACTAGATTTTGCCCGCGGCTTCACTCGCATAAATATAGGTTAGTTTAGATTAGTAACAGTGTTTTTCCCTGAATAAAGGTACCCTATGTCCTTTTCTCTTTGTCTGACAACGTGTTTGCGAAATTTTATGATGATCGGTTGAGTTGTTAAGTTGTGAAAGAGTAACAAACAAACGAACAAACTCACATTCGCATGTCTAATATTACTAGCTTTTGCCCGCGGCTCCGCTGGCGTTAATTTAGAATTTGACAATCAATTCGGGTCGTACCCTGCTAATAATATAAATCAATCATGATTCGAAAGACACGTGGCGCCATCTATTATCATAAGAACGTTATTGTTGTTATCCTCGGGAACAGTAATTTTTTTCGGGATGAAAGGTTGCTTATATCCGTTTCTGTACACCTGGCAATGTATATGCAAAATTTTAGAATGATCGGTTCAGTGGTTTAGGCGTGAAAAGGTAACAAACAAACAAACTCATTTTCGCTTTTATAATATTTGTTAGGATTAGGATTAAGGATTCTGTCGCCCGCTTTGCTGAGAAGGGCAATAGAATTCATTTTCTCAATCTCCTATGTACTTCTGATTAAATTTGTTGAGGATTCCAAGACAGTCTGGCTCTCTTAGAGACTTTGAGTTGCTGTCGTGTTTTGTATTATTACTGCACTTGGCTACATAGGTGTTAGAGTGGTGAGAGTGCGGATGGCATTAGACGGCACCTCCCATACTAGTCCGTATGTAAATGTCCGCTCAAACTACTACCCTCACACTCCTGCAATTGGCCGAATAACAGACTACGCAAAGCTACGTTGTATTAATAGCATTAATAATAATAATAATAACCACCGGTATCATTCCTAAACATCTTCACCATAGTCTGAAATTAATAGACCTTAAAGATTCCCTATACATTATGCTCCAAAAAGGAGCAGCGATAGCTCAGTGGGGAGACCAACAGACTGCAATGCAGAGGGTCTCGGGTTCGAACCCACGTCGCGCACCTCTGACTTTCGGAAGTTATATGACTTTTCGAAATCATGTGCGTATTGATCGCCTGCTCCGTGCTTCGGAAAGCACGTTAAGCCGTTGGTCCCGGCTGCCATGAACATCTATAGCAGTCGTTAATGGGAGAGTGTCGAAACAAAAGATCCCACTGGATCGAAGTGTCGCCGGTCTACACTGACTGGGCCCCACATAAAATAAGATAATGTTCCAAAAAGCCGCCATTCTGAACACCAGTAGAATAGTTAGAAAGTTCATGTCTCTAGATGAAAACGAGGTTACACAAAACACGTCATCTACATGACTTTAAGCACACCACACGCTATATTTACTTGGTTTCGGCCCGTACATGTAGTCAAAACCAGCCCTGAGCTGAGAAAAAATAAAAGTACACATAATAATAATAATAATAATATTCTACCACATACAACACCATCTAGCCCAAACTAAGCAGAGCTTGTATTTTGGGTACTAGACAATGGATAAACATACATATATACTTTTTTGTTGTAAATACATACATATTATATATAGAAACACCCAGACCAAGACAAACATCAATGTTCATGCACACAAATATTTGACTTGTGCGGGAATCGAACCTGCGACCTCAGGCATGGCAGTCAGTTACACTAACCACTACGCCATCGAGGCCGTCATGTTTATGTTAGGTAATAAAATAAAAAAAGATTTATTATTACTTAGTAGTAAGTCATTGATTGTTTTTTATAAATAACAATAAAATACGTAATGTATAGTAATTATACATAGCAATAAATACCTAATTATTACTTACTCTCTCTCGTCGGTCCCAGAATCTTACGGAATATGTTTCGCACCGCGACTAATAGTCTATTTACTTTTTACGGTGTCCAAGTCAAAGTCTTTTATTCCTAAAATATTTTATTCACTGACACATACTTACGATACCGCCATATAAATCAATACTTTGTTAACTACATCGTGTTCGTAAATACCTAAGTCAATGGCTTTTCCCAACACCATTCATCTTTTCTGGAAATATCATCAAAATTTAATAAAATGATTTATTTTGCCACAAGATTAAAATCTATACTAATATTATAAAGCTGAAGAATTTGTTTGTTTGTTTGGTTGAACGCGCTAATCTCATGAACTACTGGTTCGAATTGAAAAATTATTTTTGTGTTGGTTGCCTATTCATCGAGGAAGGCTATAGGCTATTTAACATCACGCTACGACCCACGGGGGCGGCACAGTAATCATAAACGCGGATGAAATCGCGGGCACAGCTAGTATTGGATAATAGGGTAGTTACCTATATTTGGTTTTATTTCACACACAAAAGAAAATAGCAATCAATAGAAATCTTTTTGTCCAGACCGTATACAAATTTGTTACAAAATAATGCGGGAATAGTCCTAATCCTAATCCTAACTAATATTATAAAAGCGGAAATGAGTTTGTTTGTTTGTTACCTTTTGACGCCTAAACCACTGAACCGATCATCCTGAAATTTTGCATATACGTTGTCAGGTATACAGAAACGGACATAGGCTACCATTCATCCCGAAAAAAATTACTGTTCTCGAGGAAAACAACAATAAAGTTCTAATGATAATAGATGGCGCCACGTGTCTTTCGAATCATGATTGAATTATATTAATACAAGCAGAGTACAACCCGAATTGATTGTCAAATTCTAAATTAACGCGAGCGAAGCCGCGGGCAAAAACTAGTTAATATTATAAATTTGAAATAAGAAAAAGTGGGGTTATAGTGAGGTAATGAGAATGTCTTGCTATCTCGGTCGCACAGCAGCGGTTAAATAGCGGTTACGTCACAGTTTGTACCGTGCATCCTTTTTATGACATTTGACAATAACTTGTACAACCACATTTTAAACGCTTGAATCTTAATTATTATTGGATAGATTAAAGAAAATTGTATTTTAGAAATTTCAGTAGTATAAAATACCAACATTTTTAGACACAGCAATCATATTCATAACGGGTTTGTCAACAAACTTGTGCTATGGAACTAACGAGCCAGTGTTCAAAGAGGGAAGAAACAATTTCTTAATATCATAATTACGCTTCAACTAGTTTATTATTATAGGTGAACAGCTGGCATCACCAGAGCACAAATCGTCTTCGTCATCATCGAGTACCCTGAAGTTAGTCAGCAAGCTCATCAACAGACCTCAAGGTCCGCCGCCGCCGAACGGATTCGCGTTATTAAGCGACAGGTAACAATGTATTTCTTTATTTATATGCATTCTTTGTCTCTCCAATATGTCCCCGAAGAGGTGAATTATGCCCACATCTACCCAATTATATTTTCACGTCCTGTATAATATAAAATATGCCTTTAACGTTTTTAGACTTTCACAATTTGTACAGATACTTAAGACTGCGCCGAGCGAAATATGCCGAAACAGGCGGTCACCGTTAAGTTGATAAAATCAACACTTTTTTACCGACTTAAAAAAAAGGAGGAGGTATTCAATTCGTCTGTTTTCTTTTTTTTAATGTTTGTTACCTTGTTTCTTTCGACTGGGTGAACCGATTTTGATGATTCTTTTTTTATTTGAAAGCTGGTGCTTCCCGTGCGGTCCCATTTAATTTTGATCAAGATTTGACCATTCGTTTTCGAGTTATACTTAATAATGTGTATTTGACTACATTGATGATGTTCTCATATTTGGCAAGGTTCACTAAAAACCGAGAAATAAACAAAATTTTAACAAAAAAGAAAACGGACTTCAAATAAGAATATTCTAAAACTTAAAATGCACTAAATAGTTAATAAATAATTGCATATTCTTGTGAATAATTAAATTACTGTTATTATTAGAGTCGGTGTCAGTCAAGGTAGGTTTGTAACTAATTAAACATGAGATGTCTTACTATAATCATAACATAACATTGGCATGCACAATTACACACATAGACGCAGCACGCGGCGCGGGCGGCTGACACCGACTCCAAAAATAACAATAATTTAATTATTCACAAGAATATGCAATTATTTATTAACTTTTTAGTGCATTTTAAGTTTTAGAATATTCTTATTTGAAGTCGGTTTTCTTTATTGTTAAAATTTTGTTTATTGTTTAATACAAATATACAATATACATTTACCATAACAATTAATGTGGTTACAATTACTCCGTGTTAAAAACTTTAAATAATTAATGTTTATGTTGTTAAGGTCCTATTTGTTGTTAATGGAACGGTGTGTTGTGAATAAAAACGAACGTCCTTTCTTATTAATGTGTTTATTGAGACTGCTGCTGAGGTGCATCAAATCTACACTTATATTATGAATTGGACATACCGCCCACCAAAAACAATAGTTTTTAACAAATCTGAAATGTACAACAAACGTACATAATTACATATAGTGAATTTCTTCAGGTTATCTATCTTTCAGTGGACTGTAACAATATCAAAATATGTTAAATAACTCTAAACAACAATACAGACTAATAAATGTTCAAGGAATCACTAAATAATATTTGTTGTATTTTACATCATTTACTCGTATCTATTATCCGCCCACCATTCTCACTCGCCACTTGGCTCTTTCGGCAGTGGTATTAATTTGTTCAAAGGTCTTTTCAACGGATTGTTTCCCATAGTCCGGACAGTTACTACTCTAACCAAACCATCGGCACCAGGATGCAAATGAACAATTTTGCCTAATAGCCACTTCGTTGGAGGCAAATTTTCATCTTTGACGATGACTACATCTCCAATGTTAGGCGATGGAATCTTAGTTTGCCATTTGTACCTCTGCTGCAAGGTATGCAGGTATTCGGATTGCCATCGAACCCAAAAACCTTGTGTTATTCTTTGAATTAATTGCCACCTCGTTAAAAGCCCAACCTTACTGTCTTCATAAGTAGTATCAGGAACACCAATAAGTGGCTCTCCTATCAGAAAATGCCCTGGTGTGAGTGGCGTTTCGGTACAATTATCGATTAGACACAAAGGACGTGAATTAAGCATCGCCTCAACTTGCGACAAAAGCGTGGTCATCTCTTCATATGTCAACCTTGTGTCTTTGTTTATCCTGGATAAGTGCCTTTTTGCTGACTGAATCCCTGCCTCCCATAAACCTCCACAGGTTGGCATTTTGGGTGGTATGAAATGCCATGTAGTGCCATCATTTGCTAAGAGCTCAGCCACTTCTTTAGCAATGTTGTTCCTACCTGCCTGGAACATTTCTCGCAATTCCTTTGCGGCGCCAACAAAATTAGTGCCGTTGTCGCTCCATAAATGTGAACAGTGGCCTCTTCTTGCTACAAATCTGCGAAACGCCGCTATAAATGCTTGGGTAGTCAGATCGGTAACCGCTTCCAAATGAATGGCCCGAGTCGCCATGCAAACGAACAAGCAGATATATCCTTTAGTCGCATGGTGACCACGACCTTTAGAAGTTCGTAGAAATACGGGCCCAGCATAATCTACGCCACTGTTTTTAAAAGCTCAGTGTTGTGTTACTCTAACAGCTGGCAACTGACCCATAAACTGATTTCTTGCTTTGGCCTTATCGACTATACATACTTTGCACTGATGAATACACTTTTTCACAGCAGATTTTAGGCCACCTATCCAATACCTACTTCTCACGTATGCCATCATCACTTGAATGCCACCATGTAGTGTCCTTGTGTGTGCTTCATTAACCAATAATTTAGTGATGTGCTGATTAGCAGGAATAATTACAGGATGTTTAGTAGCATCTGGTAAAGACGCATTTTTCAACCGCCCTCCTACTCTCATTAAACCATTCTCATCTAGAAACGGTGAGAGTGAGATCAGTGAACTTCTCTTTTTACCTGTGCATCTTTCCTTAATTCTTCAATTTCCCTTTCATAGACTAAATTGTGATAGTATCTTATGCATTCTACTAATATTTTGTTAAGTTCTGTTACTGTTAAGTAAGTTTCCCTTCTCTCAAGATTGTTTCTCTTTAAAAATCTTTTACAATATGCTAAAACCCTCTACATTCTCGATAGTGATGAAAACCTCTCCCATATTGGTTTGTCTTCAAGAGTAACATGACATGTTGTTTTTATCTCTAGTGTAGTTTCCGGAATGTCATATCTAACAAATCGGTTTGTCGGTTCCTTTAGCCAATCAGGGCCATTCCACCATAAATCTCGAGAAGTTAATTCGCTTGCCTTAGTGCCCCGTGTTGCTATATCCGCTGGATTGTCAGCAGACTGGACATGATGCCAAGCATCCTTGTCTAATGTTCGTGTGATCTCTGCAACTCTATTTGCAACAAATGTACGCCACCGATTAGGTTGAGATTGTAGCCAGGACAGCACGACCATAGAATCAGTCCAAGCATAGATGTTATGTTTAGAGATCTTCAAAACATCAACTACATCAGCTATTAGTTCTGCTAGTAATGCTGCTGCGCATAATTCTAATCTTGGAACTGAGAGTTGCTTTAATGGGGCGACCTTAGTTCGAGACGCGATTATCGTCACATAGATTTTACCAGAATCATTCACCTTGAGGTAAGTAACCGCCGCATATGCTTGAGTGGAAGCATCTGCAAAGCCATGCAATTCTATTAGCGTAAAATTATTCAGCGTTGTTCTAAACCATCGTGGTATTGTAAGGTTTTGCAAATGCTTTAGCTCATCTCTATAGCTCATCCAATCTTCTCTTACATCAGGCGGTAGTTCATCATCCCAATCCAAGGTAAGTAACCATAATTTTTGAATCAAAATCTTGGCTGTAATAATAACCGGTGATAGCCAACCAAATGGATCAAATAGACGGGCTACGTCGGAGAGCACAGTTCTTTTCGTTATAGGACATCTGAGTTCAGGTAAGTTCACTGTAATTTTAAATGTATCGTCTTTTCTATCCCATGTCAGACCAAGAATCTTTACTATTTGATCTAGTTTGATGTCTATTTTATCTTTGGTAGGTTGATTTTCTTCTTCTAGATATCTCAAAACCTCTTCAGAATTGCTAGACCACTTTTGCATTTTAAAACCTCCTCTTTCTAGTATTGTTTTAATTTCTTCACACATTCTCCTTGTTTTGTCTATATCTTCATCCCCTAACATCAAATCGTCCATGTAAAACGACTTCTTGATTAGAGAAGCTGTATTAGGATACTGCAGAGCCTCGTCATCAGCTAATTGGTTTAAGGTGCGCACCGCCAGATATGGTGCAGCTGCTGTTCCAAAGGTAACAGTTGTCAATTTGTAACATTCTATATCTTCTTCAGGGTTGTTTCGCCAGACTATACTTTGTAAATTCATGTGCGCATCTGTCATGTTAATCATTCTATACATCTTGACGATGTCTCCAACCACACATATCTTATGTGTACGCCAAGAGATAACCAAGCTGCGAAGATCGGGTTGTAAAGTAGGTCCAACCATCATGCATTCGTTAAGGGAATACCCGTTAGAACCCTTGGCAGACGCATCGTAAACCACACGAACTTTAGTGGTCTGTTTGTCATCGCGAACAACAGCGTGATGAGGAAGAAAGATGGAGTTCTTGTCGTCAGTAGACCTTTTCATGTGACCCATGTCTATGTACTCGTGAATGACTTTGGTGTATTCTGTCTTTAACGTTGGTGTTTTTAGAAATTTCTTTTCTAACTGCTTAAATCTATTTATTGCTATTTGTTTCGAATCTCCACATAACTTTACTGTGTCTTGAATACTCTGTTTTAAAGGTAAGTGTACTGTGTATCTTCCATTTATTCTTTTCGTTGTGTTTTTGTAGATTTCTTCACATTGTTCTTCTTCCCGAGTCAATACACTCCTTTTCTTGTATAAGCTTGTCTCTATCTCCCAGAACTTCTTTAACATATTGTTGTCATCTGATACCGTACGTGTAGCATGTAGTGTAGTTATTATGTGTTTGTCGCTAGTTGATTTGTATTCGCTTTGACCAGATAGTATCCAGCCTAAACTTGTTTTCTGAGCCACTATGCCATCAGACAGTCTTATCAAACCGACTTCTATTATTTTACAAAATATGTCGGAGCCGAGTAATATATCAATTTTACCCGGCGTGTTAAACATAGGGTCAGCCAATAATAAAGTTTGAAGTTCTGGCCAGTTCATCGAAATGTAATTCGCAGGTAATGTTGTTGACACCGATTTCAATACGTAGGCTTTCACTTGAATAAAATCCTTCTTATTATGTCGCGATGTAAATGACAGGTCAACTACATGTTTGATGGGTACCAGGTTTCCATCTCCAATTCCCGAGACTACACCATGTATTTCAGTCCTCTTTAATCCCAAGAGTTCCACTACTCTTGAAGATATGAATGAAGCCTCTGAGCCTTGATCGATCAATGCACGAAGTAGATGTGTTGTACCGTCGCATGAAGTAACATTTACTTGTGCTGTAGCCAATAACACTTGTCGACCAGGTTGTTTCTTAGAGAAGTGTGCGCTTGTAACCCTTTGTTCTGATAATTCTTCTTGTTTACCATTCTCCTGTGGTGTTTCCTTGACTTGGTGTAGAAGAGAATGATGTTTTCTACCGCAGACTCGGCACGTCCTCTTTTGTTTACAGTTGTAGACATTGTGATTCGGTACTAGGCAATTGTAGCATAGGTTTTTATTTTTAACGAAGTCACGTCGCTGCATTACCGGTTGTTTTGCAAATTCTTTACAGCTGAATATATAGTGTTCAGCCTTACAATACGAGCACGACGGTGGAGAACGGTTGACGGTGTGTGCAGACGGTAGGATGTCGTTCGCATTATCCTCTGCTGTGACGTGGAATGTTTTGTGGGATTGTGCCTTCTCCTTTGTAGTCGTTGACGTCATGGGAGCAATTAGTTCGAGCGTACGGAACTTAGACTCGAGAAATTTCTTAAATTCCTCCCACGTAGATAACTCATCGCTTTTCTCCTTATAAGATTGCTCTTCCCAATCCTTTAACGTCTCTGAGTCCAATTTCTGCCCAACCAGAAAAACGATTACAGGATCCCAAGACTCGGTGCATATATTCATGTTACGTAGACTGTTGATACATTGAACTGTATTGTCCAGCAAAGCTTTAATTTGGCTAGCTGATTGGGTAGTTATCCTTTTCTGGGTAAATAATCTTTTGAGTATAGATGAGACAATCATTTTTTTGTTGCCGAACCGTGCCTTGAGTAGTTCCCATGCTTGTGTGTAATTGTTTTCTGTTATTTGGATATGACGTAATAACATATCGGCTTCTCCGGAAACGCTTGTCTTTAAATAATGCAACTTCTGCACGTCGCTAATAGAAGTGTTGTGGACAAGCGCTGTAAACAAATCTTGATACGTAGGCCATTCGTCATACCGCCCCGAGAAAGTAGGTAACTGTATTCTTGGTAGCTTAGCAAACGGCAGCTGGCCATTTTGTGATGAAATAGACATATTAGAAGCTTCTGCTAATCTTTGTTGTGATTGCAACTTTGATAGAAGATCTGATAAGTCGGCATGTAAACAAAGATACATTTCTTCATATGTGTAATATTCTTCATTAAGAAAGTATGGCAACACGCCGCGCTGCTCGCGTGGAGTAATCTTCATAAGGTTGTTATTAGTTTGTTTAAATGTATCCCAATAATCCTCAATGCATTTAATCCTTGCCTTAATATAACCGTCCGTCAATCGTTGTTTCGGGCACTTTTTTATGTTAACTTGAGCCTTCTGTATCATTCCAGCTACATCCTCCAATGTAGACAAATATTTTGCTTGTTCTGAAGTAGGTGACGTCATTTTGCAAGATCAAATAGTCCAAAATTCAGCACAAACACGTTCACTACAATGTCTTTATTCACGAACTATTTTTAATATTATATTAAATGTGTTCACTAATGAGTTGTAAACAAGTTCTGATTCTCGGAATCGTTCTATTGTATTCGCGCGGCCGAGTCTACCAGCCGTTCCATTCAACAATCTGGCTCGTTTTAGACCATATGTTTATGTTGTTAAGGTCCTATTTGTTGTTAATGGAACGGTGTGTTGTGAATAAAAACGAACGTCCTTTCTTATTAATGTGTTTATTGAGACTGCTGCTGAGGTGCATCAAATCTACACTTATATTATGAATTGGACAATTAATATTTTCGCCTACAAAATTACGTAAATTTGCACGAAAAATGCAAAAACGTAAGCTCGTGTTACGTGATTTTTAGATTATAACAGTAGAAATCTATCCTATTTTACAGCTTAAACGAAACATAAATAGTTATATTACAATTTGTCCGTCCCAAATATTTATGTTATTGGTTGACAATAAAGGTACTTACATAATATTTATCAAATAAGCACTTCAAATCCTCCATACAATTTTACTATAGCGGCCGCGCGCCGATTTAAATAAGCGCCGCACGAGCTCTGTCATTATCTATCTTACGCTCGGCGCAGTCTTAATATTGTACAATATAACGGGTCTTACTCGCGACTCAATAATAATAATATTCTACGACATAGGTACACACAACACCATTTAGCCCAATCTAAGCAGAGCTTGTACTATGGGTACTAGACAATGGAAAAACATACATATTTCCTTTTTTTCGTAAATACATACATATTATACACAGACCAAGACAAACATCCATGAGCATGCACACAAATGTTTGACTTGTGTGGGAATCGAACCTGCGACCTCAGGCGTGGCAGTCGGTTACACTAACCAGTACGCCATCGTGGCCACACTAAGGTGATAAATATCTATTGATTATTACTTGCAATGATCGTGGTCATAGTATGACTGTTAAGTGACAGTCAACCCGTCAAATGTCGGTTAGGTTAGGTTAGTAATAGTACCGGAGAGAGTTCGGAACGGAGATCCTCCGGCGCTCCAAGATAGACGGGAAGAGCGCCGCAGTTAGGTTTAGTCGGTATTCCGTGGCCGACTCACTACCCGCTGTCGCTGGCGCGGCTTTCCAACCGCATCGAGGAGAGCGGGTGTGCGTAAATGCATTCCCCTGCGAAACCAAAATAAAAAAAAGGTTAGTAACAGTACTTTTTTCTGGATGAAAGGTACGCTATGTCCTTTTCTGTTCCCCTGACAATGTGTACGCGAAACTTCTTGATCATTGGTCGAGTAGTTAAGAGGATACACTGAAAAATGCACTAACTTTCATCGAATAGTATAGGACTATGAGAAGACCAATTAATCTAGAATTTTGATATAGGTAAATTGATGTCTTTAACTAGAATTTCCTAGCTCAAAAACACGATATTGTGATTTTGGCTCGATCATAGTTATTTTCAAAAACACCTCTGAAAAATTACTATTTTTGAAATTACAAGGAAGTTACACTATCATTATGCTTAGGAATTACTCAAATATATTCGTAACATCAATATTAGTAATTTGCTAGCTCATTATTGCCATAACTAAAACCAATCATTTTTAAATAATATTTTAAGATTTTAACAAACAATTCCTAAGCGCTCTCGATCATTGCGGGTGCATCGCAATTTTAGACCTTATGACTGCTCTTTAACGATTGATACACAATAGTGCCAATTCTGTTGTCACAAAATTCTCTAAACTTAACTAAAAATCACTAAACATTTTTTAGTCCTGTCACTTTTAACGATTTCAGAATATGAAATGTCTTTGGAGAGGACTAAACTAAATTTTAGTGATTTTTAGTTAAGCTTAGAGAATTTTGTGACTACAGAATTGGCACCAATGAGTGTCAATGAGTACGGGCGTCGCGTTTCGCGGTGTCCCCTTAAGTCGTGAAAGCATAACAAACAAATTCACATTCGCATTTATTATATTAGTTAGGATATGTTTGTCTCTCATCTATATCCTCGTAGAAGTGTATTAAACCCATATGTTGCTAGTTATATTTTTACGTCTTATTTAATACTAGCTGACACGCGCAACTTCGTCTTCTTCACATAAGAGAATTTTCCCCGTTTTTGCAATATTTCTCATTGATGCTCTGCTCCTATTGGTCGTAGCGTGATGTTATATAGCCTATAGCCTCCCTCGATAAATGGACTATCCAACACTAAAAGAATTTTTCAAATTGAACCAGTAGTACCTGAGATTAGCGCGTTCAACCAAACAAACTCTTTAGCTTTTTAATATTAGTATAGATAGAATGTGCTACTGAGAATGTCTAAACAGAAAACTCAATAATACTTTGCCCCACCTAGGAATCGAAAACAAAACAAATTCTACTGTTACTGCTTGTATACGAGCCACCGAGTGCCATGCCACTTTAAACCTTATTTTACTAACCTTAACGCTTAAAGCTGATTGTTTTTCGGCTATGAATTGATTTTTGGGTAAAGGACATATTGTAAAGAACTACGAAAATATAAACCATACGATAGGTTATTAGAGATGACAATAAAATGAAATGCAAGCACGTAAAGCCGCTGATCCTGCGCCAGATCTCTCTCCGATCGTGTCGGATTACCGTCCCATCGGATCATGAGAGTGAGGGAACAGAGAGTGCTCTTGTGTTTACGTACACACTAGTGCACTATAATATCTCCTGCGCAGATGGCCAGTCTCCGTTGAGATTGGACGCCGTGACCGAAATTCGGTCTGAAGGACATTATTATTATTTCATATTTCACATTGAATATTACAATATTATATTGTTATAATATTTGTTTGGAACAGGATGAAGCGGTTGCTAGCTCTGGCCGGCAACCCACACGTGGCAGCGAGCGCGGGCGCAGCCATCGCGCGTTGCACCTGCGGGCACGTGTGCGCACAACAACGGAGACAGGTAGCCCATCTATATCAGCCCTGCATGTAACGGTCCCACTGCTGGGCACGGGCCTCTTCGCAGTGTGAGCAGGGCTACGCCATAGTCCACGCTGGCCCAGTGCGGGTTGGCGGACTTAACATAGTAACATTAGTCGGCCTCGATGGCGTAGTGGTTAGTGTAACCGACTGCCACGCCTGAGGTCGCGGGTTCGATTCCTGCACAAGTCAAACATTTGTGTGCATGAACATGGATGTTTGTCTTGGTCTGGGTGTTTCTATGTATAATATGTATGTATTTACAAAAAAAATGTATATATGTATGTTTATCCATTGTCTAGTACCCATATTACAAGCTCTGCTTAGTTTGGGCTAGATGGTGTTGTGTGTATGTGATACAATATTATATATTATATTATTATATCTCCGAGAACATTATTTTATTTTGACTGCACGGATGGCGTAATGTTGTGAGTTCGAATCCCACACGGGACGAAAATTTTTGTGATCCACAAATGGTTGTTCCGAGTCGTGGTGTTCTTTGTGTCCGTTGTTTGAATGTTTGTAAAGTCCCCGCGACGCAGGAATTGTGCCTAGTGAGGGAGTTGTATTTTTATATAAAAACAAAACGAACAGTGTTAATAACATCGCGATACAATTCCAAAACACACTCAAATGTTTCATATCTTACTCTACAAATTTTTACACTAATTAGTAATTAATTATGTTTATATCTTATTTACTCGTGTATTTACATATTAAGTACATTTTATTTTCCTATGTTTGGACACTAGGCGACGGCGTCACTAAATTGGATTTCGCAGAATATCAGTGTTGCGATTTAACAATCGCAACATACGCTGAGCGATGTCCAAATTTTGGCACTGATGGGAAACATATTTTTTTATTGATGTTGAAATTTAAGTCAATTATAGTATATAATTGAATATTGTTTGTATTTCTGGTTTGAAACTTTGTATGCTCAGTGACAATACTAGCCCAGAGCCCAGCCTTGACTTGATTGATGTGATGGGTGTGGTGTTGCCAGTGAGCAGAAATGAAATGAAATAGTTATAGTGTTAGTATTAGTATTTGGTTTATTTATTTTTTTAGTTAAGTACATATTGTTCTGCTTTTTATTTTGTATTTTTTATTTTATTTTATTTCTTCATGTTTTGGGTGTGCTCTTTTGTGTGCCAAAATAAAAAAATATTTCTTTCTTTCTTCTTTCTTTATAAAGCAGTTTAATATAAATACTTTTTATTTGTTTGTAGCAACAACAGAAGCAGCAGCCGTATCCGCAACAGTTGTCGCGAGTGGACGACACAAACTCCACCGTGTTCAGACACCCCACACCCATCGCGCCGAGACCCGATAGCGAGGTAAGTCTCCTCTCTAGCCTTTATTATTCCCAAGTCACTTAGGGTCGGTGTAAGAGCTAGTTAAGCACTTACACTATATTGCTTGTGTTAACAGTTGGTTGATAGGGTGTTGTTGCTTGTTTGAGTACACATGAAAACACTTCACCGTAATAGATAAAATAGTTTAATGTTACGTGTTCAAGTTATAGAAAATATATAAAATAGTGGCGAGTCTTTCACTAGTTGGCAGTAAACTGTGTACTGGCGTAATAATTAAAAGTAATTAGTACTATATAGCAAGTATGCAATTCGCGTTGCCGCGTATGTGCTGACTCGCTAATATATATGTACGGTGGTGAGACCGTACATGCTGGCCACCCCAAAAGATAAGGAAAGTTTCAAAGGTTTAGTTTAGTCTAAGTAGAAAGTGAAAGAGACACCATTACAATAAAATTAAAATACAAAAGCTATGTTATCTGCTTCCGCAAGTTGACGGCGAGATTGGTCCCTTTGCGGTGTCAGCGCCTAGCTCGTCAGTTCTCTGGCCGCTTCCTCTGGAGTAGGATGCTTCATTTGCTGCATTGGCCGAAGTTCAATGTCCTCAAATCTGGATGATGGTGCATTTTGCCGTATCTTTTGTTTTGTACAACAAAATGGGTTGTATTTCATAAGGACCCACGCGATGCTCGCAATGATGATTACTCCGAGTAATGTGTAGTATACTGCGTACTGATGTATGTCATGAGAACTAATCGATGTAGAGAGGATCTCTTGTTGCTTTTGGACAGCTAATCGCTCGTCTATGTCTTCTAATTGTCCTGCGAGGTCACTGTGCTGAGTACTCCAAGAAATCTTGGGGTGAGTTACATTCACTATGTTGTTTACAGTCGAGTTAAATGCTGGAATCCGGACGTCATCATTATTTACATGTATAGTAGAGCTGTAGTGATTATGGGAATATATTGTGAAATCCTTCGACTGTAATGTGCATCCTTGCTTTAATGTAACGATTCCGGATGTTGTCAGGGTGTGCGTCTTGATTTCACTTTCGCATATTGTACGTAAAGTGCAAGTTGCACAGCACACCGCCAGCCAGGTATTAGACGCATGCAGTTCGTACCATACGTCATTGCATGACGTCTTTCTGACGCCACAAGGTGAGCTTGAATGGTGGCTCAACAAATTTGCTTCACGGGGAGCATTACTATCATGTAAGTTAAACACAGGTGGATTTTTGTGGCAGATGAAGTTGTCAAACTTCAGTTGTAAACAAAGCTTCATGTATTCGTCATTCAGCGAGATGTATGTGTTTTTCTTAAAGTTTACGGCAACGTACTTCGAAGTTATCTTCATGGTAACTGTTCCTGAGTTTACTCTGACGGGGAGTGGTATTGCGCGATAGAGAAGAAAGTCCTAATCCGAACATAATGGTATGTGCACCTCAAATAGAAAATAATTGTTAGTTATGCGAGCCTTCAAATATAGGAGTTTATAAATGTCCTTAATATCGTCACTAATCTTCTCGATAGGCAAGGTTAATTGTTTTGGTATTTTTCCTGCTATTATCTTTAACTGTTCGATCAAACTGCTCGGGCTAAGTAAATGAACGTCCATGTGTCCTTTGTAGATGTCTGTCAAACTGTCAAAAAGCATTTCTTGCATTTTCTTTAGATTATTTATGAACAAATATGTTGTTAATGACACCGAATTGAAATAGGATGTGGCCATCATGATGTCCATAGTAGATTCGATTTTAGTTAATTTCCAGTCAGTATGATTCACGAAATTGTCAATCATAGTAAATTGTCGGTTTATATTGTCCTCGTTTTTCTTTAACGCCCTGTTTTCCAATTCTACAATAGATGTTTGATTTCTCATCAACTCCAGTAGATGCTGCTCGTTGTTTTGTATAATTTCAATGTCCTTTTGGTATTTAACAGCAAATTGTTGGTCTAAAATACCAAACAAGCTATTTGCAGCGTATCCAATCCCATTGATGAGTCCACGCTTTCTTCGGTTTGACAGGTATTTATGTGGGGCTAGCATTATGTCGTTATAGTGTGTAAGCAGGTTCATCTCGTGACGCAGTTGTCCTAATGTGGTCTTGCAGTACCTCGGGTCAGTGTTCTCACACAGATCGTTTAATCCATTGAGATAAACTTCAATCCTTTTAACGCCGTTCCAGTAATCAGTTAAATTGTAATATAATAATAATGTCCACTCATTATGAATAGTTTGTATTTTTCCCAAGGTGTCGTAATAGATAGGGCGCTCGTGCTCGAGACTTGTAATGTGAGCGCTTGGTGTCATTTCACTGTCCGACGCGTATGTTCCGGTGAGTAATGTAAACATCATAATAATTAACGTTGTAAATAATGTAGAAATACATCTTTTGGTTGAGTTTTTGTTCGATTTCGATGGTTTTTTATCGTATGGATAGTATGAAGCTCCTGTACGCGACCCATAGTCCATCTTCCCGGCGGCAAATTGTTTTCCTTTACCAATACAATATCGCTTTCTTTGATGTTTTTTGTCGGTTTATTCCATTTACTTCGTATTTGCAACTGAGATAAATAATCGTTTGACCAAGTGGCGCGCGAGCAGTCGAGTCGAACGCACACGTATAGCCACATCGCAGAATAACAACGCGTTATTTTATTTTACTACCCACATTAAAATTATGATAATTAATTTTCTTATGTTATTCATAAATGACTGACATACATGATGAGCTGGACCTCAGTGACTCAAGTGGCAGTGTCGAAATGGAGCAGGTACCATTATTTGAGGGTGAGCAACAACTTAATTTGACTTTAAATGAGACGATGAAGAATAAAGAAAGTGAGCAACGACTTGTAGAGAAGAGAGGACGACAAGAGGATGAGGAAATAGTAGAAGATGATGAATTTGTTACAGTTATTAGAAGTCATAAGCGATTGAATAGGAAAGATTCAATTAGTGACAATTTAGCAAAAGAACGGGTTGAAAATTCTGCTGAGAGTGAAATTTGTATATGTGTGACAGGAAAAGATATTTTACCGAAACAATTTCGAATGGCCAAGCTTTTAAGAACATATAATATTAAAGATATAGTAAAAATGATATATAAAAGTGCCTTTAGGGTCCTTATCTATTTTGGGAAAAAGGAAAGTGCTTTAGAACTATTGAATTGCGAAAATTTTATTAAGTTAGGGTACAGAGTACAGAGAACAGACGAGGCGAACTTGTGTTATGGAATACTGAGACAAATAGATCTGCAAGCTGATGAGAAAGAAATTATTGAAAATGTTACTTGTGATTTTGAAATAATATCAGTACGAAGGCTTAAGAGATTATCTGACAGTGGTGAGTGGGTAAATTCAGAGACAGTCAGAATTTGCTTTAAGGGTTCCACTTTGCCGCCGTATGTCTATGGATACGGTTGCAGGTTTAAGGTGGAACCCTACACCTTTCCCGTTTCCCAGTGCTCTGCATGCTGGAAATTTGGACACTTATCCAGATCATGCCCAATCAAAAAGATTGTATGTCCCAAATGCAGTAATTATCATGCAAATTGTGACACAAATAAATATGTGTGTGTCAATTGTAAAGGACCGCATATGGCTATGTATAAGAAGTGCCCAGTATTCTTAAAAGAAAAAGATATTAGAAATATTATGACCAGTCAGAACTGCACTTATCGAAAAGCATTGGAATTATATATAAAAGATAGAAGAGGACAAGAGAATAACAGTAGAACCCAAGACATATTCGAGTCACAACATACTAATTCACAGACCACTGAGAAAACATACAGAGATGTGCTTGTAACTGAAGCAATTATTCACAACGGTAACGCTGGTGACACTACTTTGTTAAATAAAATACGTTTAGAGGAAAGCACAGGCCTGAATTTGAAGCAGAAGGAGCATTCATTAGAAATAAGGACTGTGGAGAACAGAAATTCTAATAGGCATAGTAAGGATAGAGAAAGATATTGCTCAGAAGCAGAAAAGAACTCGAATGAAAAACAAAGTTCTAATGTTAATTTAGATTTTACTAGTATTATACTTAGGCTCAAAGATATAATTATTGCCGATACAGATTGGCATACTAAACTACAACTATTAGGTAAACTTGTCAAGGAGATTTGTACACAATTTTTCATAACATTTCTGAAAAGAGATGACATATGTACTACATTCATATCTATGTTTAATAATGGTTAATGTTGTTCCAAGAATATCCGAATTACGTATTTTACAGTGGAATGCACGAAGCTTACGACCTAAGCGTGTTGAGTTGGAATTGTTGATGGCACAAGAAAACATACATATTGCTTTAATATCGGAATCCTGGTTGGAACCTGAATCTCATATAAACGTAAGTGGATATCATATTTTTAGAAAAGATAGGCTGGATGGGTATGGAGGTGTCGCTATTGTTGTTTGTAAATCAATTAAAGTGCAACAATGTTTCATTTCTATACAAAATTCAGGAATAGAAATAATTGCCATTAAGCTTTTGAACTGCAATGAAATTAAAAATATAGTGTTGGCATATTGCCCTTCGTCAGTACGGACAAGCCTTACTGATTGGGAGCAAATATTTTCGTTATTTCAGAATAAATGTATAATCGCAGGTGACTTTAACGGTCATCATACACTGTGGTCGTATAAAACCGATGTAAGAGGTATACAGATTTACGACGCGACTTTAGAAGCTGGATTTATACCTCTTAATGACGGAAGTGCTACTAGATTAAGCTTAGTAGATAATGTAGTACAGAAGACTTCACCTGATGTGACCTTTGTTTCAACTGACTTGTCTATTTTATTAAAGTGGGACGTCATTAATGAAAATCTGGGCAGTGACCACTTGTGTATCATTATTTCATATAAATATAATAGTCATTCCAACTCCTTTGCCGTTACTAAAAAGCGGAATTTTAAGTTAGCAAAATGGTCAGAGTACAGTAAATCTTTAGAAGGTTATTTGCTTCGGCCTTTAGATTCTGCCAATGTGCAGTCCTTGTATGACAATTTTATTAAACAGGTAAATAAAGCGGCTGATGACCACATACCGTTTATTAGAAGCTATAGTAATCCAAAAATAGGATTCCGTCCTAAACCTTATTGGAACCCAAATCTCTCTCATTTAGTTGCACAGCGCAGGTTGGCCTTGCGAAATTTCAGACGAAATCCCGTACCAAGTAACCTAACCATACTTGAACAAAAGATAAAAGCTGCTAAGATTGCTATTTATAAAGCAAGATCAAAAGATTGGCGAAATTACTGTAGCAGCATCGATGCAGGAACGACAAGCGTCGAAATGTGGTCACGTATGGGTTGGATTAAGGGATTCGGTTCAGCTAGGCAACAAGTTCCAAATGATCAGAAAGCTGAACTTCTTTCCAACTTAGCTCCAGATTACGTATATTCAAAGCCCCAACATTTTAAATCTAAAAACAAATTTCTCGAAGCTAACTTTACTTTGCAAGAAATGTGTCATTGTTTTAAACGAAAAGACACAGCCCCCGGTAACGACGGGATAACATATTCACTTATATATCATTTATCTCCAGTAAGCAAATTATATTTATTAGACCTATACAATAACGTACTTAATACCGGTATTGTTCCCACACAATGGCGTGACATATTAGTTGTACCAATTCCTAAAAGTTCAACGATTAATAATGTTAAATTGCGACCAATTTCATTAATCTCATGTGTTTGCAAGATTTTTCACTCTATGCTCACGAAAAGGCTCGAGTGGTATATGGAGAAAAATAAATTATTATATCCTCACACTTCTGGGTTCAGAAGAGGTCAGTCGAGTCAGGACTGTTTAGTGAAATTGATTAGTCAAATTTATTTAGGATTGTCGCGTAAAATACCGACTATTGCTTGCTTTTTGGACATTACTAATACCTGTAATAATGTTTTAATAGATATTTTAATAAATACTTTGGATGATATAGGAGTTGGAAAGAAATTATGCCAATATTTGTACAACTTTTTAAGTGAACGACATCTTTTAATGAGAGATGAAACAGATCAAAATAAATATTTTATAAGATACACAAGCCGTGGTTTGGCACAAGGGGATCCAATTTCTCCTATTCTTTTCAATATAGTCACAATTAAATGTTGTAAAGAAATTAAAAATGTAGCTATGTGCCAATACGCAGATGATTTCGTGCTATATTCCTCGTCCAGGAATTTAAGGGAAAGCCAAAATGTATTTCAAGCAGCATTAAATACATTTTCTTACATTTTAGACGAATTAGGATTGGAATTATCAGCTGCTAAATCTAAGGTGTGTATTTTTAGTAGAGGTTTTAGAAAACTCCAATTAAAACTCAAATTAGATAGAAGTAATTTAGAAATAGTAGATAATTACAAATACTTAGGTATGTGGTTAGGTAGATCCCTGAGATGGAGTAAACACATCAACATAACCGTAGAAAAAGTGCAAAGGAGTCTTAATTTACTTAGGGTATTGGCTGGTCCTTCCTGGGGTTTACATCCTAAACATTTGAGACATATATACATTTCATTGATTAGAAGTCGTATAGATTATAGTTGCTATCTGTATGATACTAGTGCAAGGTGCCATTTAGATAAATTAAATAAGATTCAAAACCAGGCATTAAGAATTGTTGGAGGATTTATTAAAACTACTCCGATTCACGTGATGGAGAGTGAGCTTGGTGTGGTTCCACTGAATTTACGAAGAAGATATTTGGCTTACAAGTTTTGTTTAAAATCAAAATCAATAGCAAATAATATTATCATACAATTGTTAAAAGACCTCTACACTCTCCGACAAAACAGTTTTTGGAGGAATAAAAAAATTGTTTTATTAGTATCAATACAAAATGAGATTAGTGAGTTACAAATATCGTTATCTTATCCTTTACTAATGTATACATTGCCAACGTGGGTTACTAATATTAATATAGATGAGGTAATTACAATAGATTTAGAATCAATTAAGTATTGCAAAAGATCATATGAGAGTAATTTACTAAAGTGTGAAGTTATTAAGGAGCTATGTACAAAATAAAGTGATTGGAATTTTATATATACAGATGGATCGAAGAGTGTAGAAGGTCTTGGGGCTGCATACTATGTACCTAATATAGATATTCATAGTCAGGACAATTGTATTAAAGTATGTAAACCTACATCCATCATGACGCTGGAACTTATTGCAATCTCAGAAGCTTTATCTTATGTTAATAGTAAATATAATGTAAAATATGTTGTAGTATGTACAGACAGCAAAAGCTCTTTACAGCATATAGCTCGATGCGCCTCTGGTTTCAGAGGTGCATCGATAGCTTATTTTATTCTGTTTAAAATTTATGAATTAAAACTTAAAGGGGTCCAATTGAGATTGCAATGGGTTCCAGCGCACATTGGATTACAGGGCAATGAAAAGGCTGATATGTTGGCAAAATATGCTGCTAAGAACGGAAAGGAATATGATTTGATACTAGATTACTATGAATATTTGCCGAAACTTAAAAATAAATGCTACGTTGACTGGAAGGAACACTTTGATAAACGGTCATTAGAAAAAGGGATATGGTATAAGACCATACAGTGTCAGCCTCTTCGTGTGCCCTGGTGTATGTATAGTCGTTTAAATAGGAAATTAATTGTTATTGGCCATAGACTCAGATCTGGACACATTCCATGCAATAAATTTCTTCACATGATGAAAAAAACTGGTTCGCCTGACTGTGAGGTATGTGGAGTTGTGGAGGACTTACACCATTTGTTGATGGAGTGTGTCAGATTTGAGTCTAGCAGAAATAGATTAGTGTCCGACTTGAATTTGAATAGAGCTGACATAGGGATGTTACACAAAATTTTATCGGAACCTAATAGCGACCACGCGAAAGTTTTGTTCAAATTCATGTCGGATGTATTAAAATAGTTAAATATGAGGTTAGTATTAGGTTTAGGCTATGATGGAACTGACATACGCTGTGCGTAAAAGTTCCAAAAAACAAAAAAAGAATTAAAAAAAAAATAAAAAAAATCGTTTGACCATCTTTTCCAAAATTGTTGCATCATATGTTCGGTTAGTTGCCATCGACGGCGTAAATCGATATTATTCACGTCACAGTAATCAGACAACGGCAGGGATAGTATAGGACCACCGGTCAGGAAGTGCCCTGGTGTTAAGTAGTTGTGAAACTCGTCCGGATCTTCAGATAACGGACACAGCGGCCGGGAGTTCATGCAAGCCTCTATTTTTGTTAATAGCGTAGAGAATTCTTCATACGTTAACTTCTGATCGCCAAGTACGCGCCGAAGATGGTGCTTCATAGATTTTACCGCCGACTCCCACAAACCGCCTGCTTTAGGCCACGCAGGAGCATTAAAGTGCCATAATACCTCCATTTTACCAATCTCATTAAAAAATTCAGTTGATAACATTTTCTTAAATTCTTGAAATTCTTTTTTCATAACCTTTGAGGCACCGATGAAGTTTGTCCCGCAATCTGAGTAGACGTGTTTTGGTGTACCACGACGAGCACACATTCTTTGAAAAGCGGCGATGAAAGTTTCAGAACTGAGATCTGATACCAATTCGATAGGTACGGCTTTTGTTGCCATGCATATGAAAATGGCAATGTACCCTTTCGAGGTCTTCACACCGCGTCCTTTGTTTAGCTTGACTTCTACGTGACCAGTGAAGTCAACTCCAGTGTGCGTAAATGGCCGGGATGGGGTAACCCTGTGTTGCGGTAAATCACCCATAATTTGATAATTTTCTGTTGGCTTAAAGCGGTGACATCGAACCCAATGACGCAGTATTGCTTTGACTGCTCTGTTGCCGCCGATTATCCAGTATCGTTGTCTAATGTATGCTAACCTTAGACGAGCACCGCCATGAAGTGTTGTTATGTGCGCTTGCTCAACGAGTAATTGAGTAAAGCGACTTTTGTGAGGTAAAATTGCAGGATTTTTCATTTCGAGCGGCAGGTTTGAGTTTTTTAGACGCCCTCCAACTCTGATGATACCCTTTTCATTCAGGAAAGGATGAAGTTTATAAATAGAGCTTTTGTTTGATACAGTGTTTAGTTTCTGTAATTGTTTATATTCTTGCTCGAAATGTGCTTCTTGTACGCATTTAATAATTAGCTCATTTGCAATAATTAACTCGCCTGTCGTCAAGTAGTAAGCGTTTAATTTTGTAGTGCCGCGTACATTTGTAATGAATCACATTACCCAGGCAGTGACTCTTGTTACGCGTGTCAATGTACTGCAATTGTTTAATAGTTGATATATAAAATACATGTCTTGTTTATTAGTTAGGGCTGCCTCTTTTTGTTTGATACATCCTATGTTTGTTGTATATATATATATGTTGAATTGTTCAGAAGTTCTTCCTTTTTCGGCGTTTGTAGAAAATCAGGGCCGTTCCACCATAGTTTGAAGTCTAATAATTTGGAAGGGTATAATCCTCTGGAAGCACAATCTGCGGGATTTTGATTCGACTTCACGTAAGTCCAGTTAAACGGTGGTATTATTTGTATAATTTTATGGACTCTGTTTGCTACGTATGTCTCCCATCTGGGCACATCGCCTTGAAGCCACGCCAGCACAACCTTTGAATCACACCATGCCCGTACTGTTACTTCATGTGCCGTATAGGCCTCTTTGATTGTTGTAATAGCAACAATCAAAGAGGCCTATGTATAAGTGGGACAGAAGTAGCGCGCCACACAATTCTAATCTCGGTAAAGATATTTTTTGTGATATAGGGGCAACCCTAGTCTTGGCAGCGAGTAATGTTATAATAGGCAGCCGGTGCTCGTTAATAATACGGCTGTATACAACGCATGCGTAGGCTTTTTCGCTTGCGTCACAAAAGCCGAGAAGTTCCAGGTTCGATTGTGTTCCACCAAGCCATCGATTAAGTTGTATATTTTTCACCTCCGGGAGTTCTATTTTTAGTTTAGTCCATTCATTCGATATATCTGATGGTAATATCTCATCCCATCCCATTCTACTGGTCCAGACTCGTTGAAATAATAACTTGGCTGTTACAGTTATTGGTGAGAGCCATCCTAATAGGTCATAAAGTTTTGAAATCTCCGAGAGAAGACATCTTTTTGTAGGCTGTGATTTCCTGTTTTCTTCTACATTCCAGTCAACGTAAAGGTATCAGCAGTGGTGTTCCATCCAAGGCCCAATGTTTTTAATGACTCTCCGTGTTTGAAGTCAAATATGCTTTGTTTTGAAATCTGATCATCAGTTAAATTTTCAAGTAGCGCCGTGTGATTCGCAGACCATTTACGCAAGTACATGCCTCCACCTTTCAATAACTCGATTAGCGATTTTTGTAATTGTTTGGCCTGTTCGATAGTGTTGTATCCGCTTATAAGGTCATCTACATAAAATTCATTTTGTAAAGTTGAGGCCGCCTCGGGATACTTCTGCCCATCATCTATCGCTAATTGTTTGAGCGTTCTCATGGCCAACCAAGGCGCGCATTTTGTTCCGTATGTAACAGTGCAGAGCTTGTATTCTTTCAGCTTTTCAGATGATGAATTTCGCCAAAAAAATTTTTGCAACTGTTGGTGATCTTCTGAAGTCCAAATACATCTGTACATTTTCTCAATATCTGCCGTGTAAGCGTATTTGTAAGATCTCCACTTCAAAATAAGGGCCAATATGTCCTTTTGTGGGTTTGGACCTTTTTTCAGTACGCTATTTAAACTAAAACCAGTAGTTGTTTTTTGAGAAGCGTTAAATACTACTCGTAATTTTGTAGTTACGACATTTTCCCTTAGTACGCCGTGATGGGGTTGTGGTTGGGATAGTTGTTTCTGCGGCATCTTGTTTCATATGACCCAGTTCGAGATATTCCGTCATGAATTCTTTATACATAACTGCAAGTTTGCTGTTTCGCTCTAGACGTGTTTCCAGTTGCAAAAATTGCGATATTGCAATTGATTTGGATTTGCCCATGGTTTCCTCATAGTTCGTACAGAGAGGCATTTTCACGATGTATCTATTGTCCGACGATCGTTGTACTATATTGGCATAGTACAGTTCGCACTCGTCGTCCTGGGTAAGCTGTATGGAGCTTGAGTTTATATCTTCACTATCCCAAAACCGACTTAGGTCATTCAACTCCATCAAAGTCACGTGACAGTTAAGGGTTTTAAGTTTGCCACACAATATCCACCCTAAATGCGTTTGCTGCGCAATAGGGGACTGAGGGTTTCTTTTCAGCACTCCGTCGAGAAGAATATTTGAGTACACGTCAGCACCAAGCAGAATGTCTATAGGACGTGATATGTTGAACTCAGGATCTGCGAGATTCAAATGTTGCAAGTGTGGCCAGTTAGCTTTTCTAAAGGTTGAGTTCGGTAAATTATTAGTCAACTTTGTCAGAATGAGTGAAAAGAAAGTTGAACGCGTCCTTTGCATTCTCCTGATACAGCTCCTATTCCTGTCACGGTAGCGTTTAGCCTCTGTCTCGGTAACCGCAATAGTTGAGCAGCATTTTCAGTGATCAAATTCACCTGCGAGCCTTAATCAAGAAGAGCACGCAGAGTGATATAAGTACCACTTGTAGACTTTATCTGAACCTGCACAGTTGTTAATAAAATCTCTGTCTCGTTGGTTGACAGATGATTAGAGACCTGTTGTTTGGTCGAAGTGGTTGGTCGTTGACCCGAGTTAGAAATATAATTTCCATTATTATTTCCGTTCTTGTTTCCGTTTGTTATTGTATTTTTGCCAGAATTATGTAATAGTGTGTGGTGTTTCAAATTGCAGTCTTTACACGTTTTGTTGGACTTGCATTCCGTCGCGCCATGACTGTATAAGCAGTTTTTGCATAGGTGTAATTTTGCAACTATATTATTACGTTGTAATGTATCCATGTCTAAAAATTTTGGACATAGTCGTAATACATGATGTCCATCACAATGTGGGCAACGACCATACACAGTTTGATAGGTATTCTTGGAGGTTTTTTCGTTGTTATAAGATTTTGTTTGGTAAGGCGATGGCTTACTGAATTGTTTATACGGTGTATGCTTCGAAATATTAGGTATTTCTTTCTTTGCATTCCTCATAGTTTCATATGCCAAAAACTTGTTTTCCAAGAAGTATAACAATTCGCTCAGATTCGGAATTTCTCTGGGATTTTATAATTCTTTTATGTAGTCACTATAGGTTGTAGTGTCAAGTTTTTGCGACATCAGATGCACAATAATTGGATCCCAAGATGATATATTTAAACCGATGTTTGTTAGTCCATTTAAACATTCGGTTATCACGTCATGCATTTTCTTAATGTTGTAGCTGTTAGGTTGTTGTAATACAGGCAGGTCGAGCGTAGTATTCATAAGTGACGTAAATAGTAGCCGTCGGTTGTCATAACGTTGAGTTAGTATTTCCCAACAGGATGTGTAATTTTCAGCACTGATATTGAGGTGTTGCACCAATCTCTCAGCTTCGCCTTTCAGCTTCGTTTTTAGGTGCTGCATTTTTTGTGCTTTTGTTATCATTGGGTTGTTATGGATTGTTTCAAGAAAAAGATCCTTAAAAGAAACCCATTGATTATAGTTGCCCGAAAAGTCAGGGATCTGAATCCTTGGAGCCGACTTTTCATAATGCTTTGCTGACCATATTTTGCTATTTAGGTTTTTTTTAAATTCGTCGTACTTGTCCTCCATCTCGACGAACATGGTATAATAAGTAGAATTGGAACCCTTCAGTAAAGCTTCCAATTCCCAATGTTGTTTATCAATTACATCCCATTTCGACTTAAGAATTGCCAGATGGTCTTCCAGTTCCCATTTCTCAGTCAAAGAGTTGATGTTAATTTTTGACATAGCTCGATCAAGTGCTTTGAAGTTACACTCTTGCTTAGTCAGCGATTGTTTGATGTTATCATCAGTTCCCTCATTTAGCATTCCAGTCAAGTCGAATCTGACAGTCTGCTGATCTTGTAATTGTCTCAGTAAGTCGAGCATGTCCATTTTTATGGTTTCGTATAGCGCTTGGGTTTTGCTATACACGTCTTCAATGAAATAGTTGATGTTTTTATCTTCAAACTTCTGCACGAGAACCTCATGACGTTCTTCAAAATCCTTCCACTTTGTTTCAAGGGATTCCAATCGTCTTGTTAGGTACTCCGCAGTTTTCCTTGACGAACTGTCCTTTTTGTAAATGGAGCACAACGTCTTGATGTGCTCAAAACACTCTTGTTGCAGCTTTAACAAGTCCATAGTCTTGGTTTATTCCCCAAAAGGTATACCTTAAATGTAAATGTAGCTCAGGAGTCCGGCACGTTGTTGACGGTGACAGACAGATGTAGCAGGTTTTGTTAGTTCGCGACGCAGAGAGCTTGTTTCTGCTTCTTTATCCAATATCCTAGGTGCTACCTCTTAGTTCTAGAGGTGTGGCGTAGTCCGTGGAGTCTTGGAATTGTCGCTACGGATGCTCAATGTGATGCACTCTAGTTACGATATGTGCGCCTTCTCAATTTAACCGGGGCGACCCGCTTGTGGGAGACCAGCTAAACCGATTCGCTATCGTAAATAGAAATACGAATCCGTCTCGAAGGACCAGTTAATATAAGAGCTAGTTAAGCACTTACACTATATTGCTTGTGTTAACAGTTGGTTGATAGGGTGTTGTTGCTTGTTTGAGTACACATGAAAACACTTCACCGTAATAGATAAAATAGTTTAATGTTACGTGTTCAAGTTATAGAAAATATATAAAATAGTGGCGAGTCTTTCACTAGTTGGCAGTAAACTGTGTACTGGCGTAATAATTAAAAGTAATTAGTACTATATAGCAAGTATGCAATTCGCGTTGCCGCGTATGTGCTGACTCGCTAATATATATGTACGGTGGTGAGACCGTACAGTCGGCTTTCTAGTTTAACCGGATTTGACTGGATATCATTTGTTACACGGAGCGAATGACATCTGACCTCCGCAACCCGAAGGCTAACGATACCCTAAGGGTAGACCAGTGTCAGAATATTAGAGGGCACTGACTTCCCAATAACGACTGCATAGATGTTCATGGCAGCCGGGACCGACGGTTTAACGTGCTCTCCGAGGCACGGAGCAGGCGATAATTGCTAGGGAGAAGCAAGATTTTGCCCGCGGCTTTGCTCACGTAAATGGATGTTAGGTTATGTTAGTAATAGCACTTTTTTCCTGGATGTAATGTACCCTGACCTCTTTTGTTCCCCTGACAACGTGTATGCGAAATTTCATGATGATCAGTCGAATAGTTAGGCGTAACAAACAGACAAACTCACATTCGTCTTTATAATATTAGTTAGGATGTAAAATTTTAGAAGAACTGAAGACTGTTTTCTTTACTAGATCACTTGTAAACCGTTGACTAGTTTTAGATGAAACTTGACCTAAAAATTGATCATGGCCTCTTATGATTATAAATGGTCGTGATCAATCTTTCAGAGAGAAGAAACTTGTGAATATTTTTGTCGGTAGAGTCGCCAGGTGTCGCAGACAGAGCTGCTGGAAGGTGTTCCGCGCTGGCGACGTGGTCGGCCGCGCGCGTCGGACCGCCGCGT
Source organism: Catocala sponsa (assembly GCA_963564715.1). NCBI lineage: Eukaryota > Metazoa > Arthropoda > Insecta > Lepidoptera > Erebidae > Catocala > Catocala sponsa. The sequence continues at coordinate 4,257,025 of OY751346.1, read as the reverse complement.
CGTCGTGCAGCGCCTGCTGCCGCTGCTGCCCAAGCTGCCCGCGCCCAACAGTGAGCCCATACATACATACACATGCTAGAGTCGCACGGTAGAGTCACACGGTAGAGCCGCCAGGTGTCGCAGACAGAGATGCTGGAAAGTGTTCCACGCTGGTGACGTGGTCGGATCGGAGTCACACGGTAGAGTCCCACATTACAGTCACACGGTAAAGTCACATGGTAGAGTCACTGACATCAGTGTTTCTGCCCGCTAAGTTCGAAGATTCACATACTTATATCCCAATTTTTTCCCTCCTATCTTAAATTCCTCATTTGGAAAGGTAGTCGATTTTGAGCAAGTAAATCTTTTCTTATTATACTACTAGCTGTCCCGACAGACGATGTCCTGTACACACGAAAAATAAAAATTAAATTTAAACCATTCCCGAATCCACTTGAACATACACAAAAAATTTCATCAAAATCGGTCTAGCGGTTTAGGAGGAGTTTAATTACACACGCACAGAAGATTTATATATATAAAGATTAAGCTATTATAGACTAACCTACCGTCTACCGTCAGGCGGGCTTATTTGCCACATATGTCGTTAATAAATCTTCTTTCAGATCTGGTGCCAGTCAAAATTGTCCCGAACACACCTCCTGCGCCGCCCAGGATACTGCCGAAGCCACCACCTACGTCCACCTCAGAGTAAGTTGTAATTGACCCCACAGGACATACAACTTGTAAATGTAATGGCCTTCCTCTCCCTTTTCGTCCCTCTATCCTCATATTCATCACTTGCTTACCTACATACGTATCATCTCTTCGCATAACATGTCCATACCAAGCCAAACGATTGTTTACTAAATAAGACAATTTTTTTTTTGCGTTTTTTTACGGATTTTATCGCGTTGTTTATTTGACACTTTATTACAAAATTTCGAAAACTGTTGCACTACTATTACTATTAAACTTTACTAATTTTTAAGCTAATTAAATTATTGAAACTATTAAAACTATTTATACTATTACTATATTATTATACTATTTATATTTATGTTTACACTTTCCCCGACGTTTCGGTTGCTTTTCAGCAGCCATGGTCACGGGGAGACTAAGATGGCACTTGTCTCAATAATAATAATAATAATACAATTTATTCGGCTAAAAAAAGAGTACAATAGTGGACTTAAATCAACTTCAAATTAAATCTTAATATCTAACAATAATTCAATGCCTTAATAAACTAGCTTATATATGTTTATATAATGGCCTGTTTTTAATTTTACATTTGCAGTCTATCGTTCTTCTACGTGCTGAGCGAGTCCAACGGGCAGTTTTTCTTCCACGACGGTGACAGGCGGATCCCCATCACACCGTTACCTGGCAACGGCGAGCAATATACCTCAGGTAACAGTTCTATGGGTACTAGACAATTTATATATACATACCTATATATTTTTTTATAGCAGCGATAGCTCAGTGGGGAGACCAACAGACTGCAATGCATAGGGTCTCGGTTTCAAACCCACGTCGCGCTTTCGGAAGTTATATGACTTTTCGAAATTAGGTGCGTATTGATTGACAATTATCGCCTGCTCCGTGCCTCGGAGAGCACGTTAAGCCGTCGGTCCCGGCTGCCATGATCATCCATGGCAGTCGTTATTGGAGGAGTGTCGACACAAAAGATCCCACTCGGTCAAAGTGTCGCCAGTCTGCACTGACTGGCCCCAGATAAGATAAGATAAGAACAGTTCTGTGACCAGGAGGCCATTTTTTTCTTTCTTTTTACTTGGTGGAATGCATTGACGCACACCCCTCCCTGGGTGGTGGGATTATGTCGAGCTCACCCGGGGAAAGATAGGAAGTCCCGGGTCCTACCGACTAAACCTACCACGGTGTTCCTTCACACGGTCTATGGCAGGGGCGCAGGGATCGCTCGCGCATTCATCCTGCAGCCTCGGCAGGTGACCAGGAGGTCTACTATGAAACGTAAATGCCGAAGTTTCGGGCCGACTGTTCGTACCGTAAAACACATTTATTCCGAAATTTCGGTACGCACAGATCTTGATTGTACGTAACCCTTATATGAAGTAGCTCGAACAACGGAGTTATATTATCTATACTAATATTATACAGCTGAAGAGTCTGTTTGTTTGTTTGTTTGAACGCGCTAATCTAAGGAATTACTGGATCGATTTGAAAAATTATTTTAGTGTTGGATAGCCTATTTATCGAGGAAGGCTATAGGCTATATAACATCACGCTACGACCCACAGGGGCGGCGCAGTAACGATAAACGCGGGTGAAACCGCGGGAACAGCTACTCATATATAAAGAAATAAATTTGAAGAAAATTCATCCTAAGTTTTTTCGTTCGCCTCGAAGTCGATAGACATTTTCATGGTAGACCTACTTAAAGCAAAGAATGAAATTAAAGATACCTTTTATAATAAGGTCAATGAAACGAAATAAATTATGTTAACACTAGATGTGCCCGCGGTTTCACCCGCGTTAATGATTACTGCGCCGCCCCCATGGGTCGTAGCGTGATGTTATATAGCCTATAACCCTCCTCGATAAATAAGCTATCCAACAATAAAATAATTTTTCAATTCGAACCAGTAGTTCCTGAGATTAACGCATTCAACCAAACAAACAAACAAACTTCAGCTTTATAATATTAGTATAGATACGCCCTTTATTAGGGTAACTTAAGATAGCTAGTGATAATTATTGATTGCCATTGCGCTGAGTGTTGTGGGTTCGAATCCCACACGGGGCAAAACTTTGTGTGCTTCACAAATGGTTGTTTCGAGTCTTTGTGTCCGTTGTTTGAATGTTTGTAAAGTCCCCCGCTTGAGTGTAGTAGTCTTTTTTAAGAAGAAAAATATAATGCCTGTCCTGTCGGCCTTGATGGCGTATTGGTTAGTGTAACCGACTGCCACGCCTGAGGTCGCAGGTTCGATTCCCGCACAAGTCAAACATTTGTGTGCATGAACATGGATGTTTGTCTTAGTCTGGGTGTTTCTATGTATAATATGTATGTATTTACAAAAATAAAAGTATATATGTATGTTTATTCATTGTCTAGTACCCATAGTACAAGCTCTGCTTAGTTTGGGCTAGATGGTGTTGTATGTGGTAGAATACTATTATTATTATTATTCTCTCACACGCAATAACGCGAGTGATAGATGTAACAAAAAAGGCTGTCATCATATGATTCTTAATACATGCATCCAATCAGTCCAAGAGAATATGTCAACATTTGTTTCGAGTTGTAAACTATTTTATGATTGTGTTCATAAAATATACCATAGATGCACGATCGTCGCTCGAAAAACGGCCCCAACAAAACTGTGCATAAATCAGTCGTATGCGCTATATTATGCACCTGTCCCACTTACTCTTGTGTGCGCTGCCCGTAAGCGAGAGCGAATCGACACCACTACTACGGTGGAGACCGTACCATGTACTTAGTACGCTTGCGTATCACGAGTAACACACTTAGGACGCTTTACATTGACGCGTTTTAACTAAACTGTTACAAAATGTTCCTCCGTGGGCGTTCAATGGTTATTCCGGTCTATTTCCTGGATTGCATAATAAATGCAGACACTTATAAGTAAGTAGTACTGGTCAGTGCCACATATTGACGCGGTTTTTGTATGAGAATGTGCAGAATCTATGGTATATTTGATCGAAGATTGTGTTAAATTAATCATTATATAACAAATAAATACTGTCATTCCATCTTGGAATGTGGTCTATTTACCACAAATAATAAAAAATAGGTTGTGTCTATAATTATTATTATATTAATATAAATAAAAAAGGCCAGGTTAAGAGCTCCTTGAACCGACGGGCGTGTATGAGGAATGCGATGAAAGTGAATGAAGCCAGAGAAGTGTGTCAGAATCGTAGCAAATGGAAATTCGTAGTCTCTGCCTACCCCTCTGGGAAACAGGCGTGAATCTATGTATGTATGTAATATAAATAAATCCTAACTAATATTATAAAAGCGAAAATGAGTTTGTTTGTTTGTTACCTTTTCATGCTTAAACCACTGAACCGATCATCCTGAAATTTTCCATATACGTTGTCAGGTGTACAGAAACGGACATAGGCTACCTTTCATCCCGAAAAAAATTACTATTCCCGAGGTAAACAACCATATCGTTCTTATGATAATAGATGGCGCCACGTGCCTTTAGAATCATGATTGAATTACCTATATTATTACAAGCAGAGTACAACACGAATTAATTGTCAAATTCTAAATCAACGCGAGCGAAGCCGCGGGCAAAAGCTAGTAAAATATAAATAATATATTGTTGACATTCTTGAGAATATCCGTTAGACAGAACGAAGTTTTTGTTGTTGATGTGCAGGTTAAATAGTTCATTATCGATCGTTTTAACGGTGAAAGAAAACATCGTTTCCGCAAGTTTCCTACCTGCATGTCTGAGAGTTCTCCACGATGTTCTCAAAGATAGGCGAAGTCCGCCAGCCCGCCTGGAGCCAGCGTGGTAGACTATGGCCTAACCCTTCTCACACTGAGAACAGGCTCGTGTCCAGCAATGGGCAAGTTTATGTATAAGACTAATATAATTACATTATATTTCTATTTACTAGATGGATCTCACCATTTGGAATCGAAGCCCAATGGTATGAAAACTGAAGACTCTAACAACTCTACAGAAGCCGACTGTAAGGACATAATAGTTGGAGAAAACGATGGAGAACAAAAGGTAGTCGTGGGGGAAATAGATATGGACAACAAAGAGATCGTGGGAGAGACCGATGTGGAAACAAAACAGGAGATTGACACGGACGCAGAACCTAAGAGCGAACGTATTGATGTTGCACGTAAGATTACATTTAATTACTTACTTTACCAACAAATTATCTGTGCGGATTTCTAATACATTGTAATTACGCTGCATTACATGTCAAGAAAAAAAATTGCAAAAGCAACATCGACAGATGAAATCTATACAAATAAATAAAATTGAAGTGTCTGTTTGTAATGTCAAAATAACAGCTTTTTATGTAATGCATATGAAAGTATATAAGGTACCTATACAAAACATCTATTTTTAACATTTTTGTCTGTCTGTCTGTTTGTTCCGATCCGACTAATCTCCGAAACGGTTGAACCGATTTTGACGGGACTTTCACTGGCAGATAGCTGATGTTATAAGCTGTAACTTAGGCTACTTTGATTTTAGAAAAAAAATAGGGTTCCGCGGAGTCAAACATTTTTAGTTGAAATCTACGCGGACGAAGTCGCAGGTAACAGCTAGTACAATATAAATTAATACGAGTAAATACCTAAATTTTACCAAATGGAGGTCCCACTTGGCAAAATGTATAAATTTTTATTTATCGTTTCAGCATATGCCAGCATGTGGCATTTTATAGTTCAGCATATGCCAGGCTAAGGAAGCCTGGCATATGTTTTCGACTAGATCCCAATAGATGTATATAACGCAAACGCCATTTAAAACCAATTGTTCATGAGCTCTGTTTGGCATTGGAGTCCATATAATAGAGAGGTCAACCTGTATCTCAGGAACTACACCAATGATTGAAATTAAACATACATCAGTTTTTAGTTATTGTAGCACCTGTACATTGATAGTTTAATTAAAATTCTTCCATCCATTCGCAAGTTTTTAATAAACAATCATACCGACAGACACAAATTTAAGAATACAGTCGTATTTTCACCTTGTTTTAAATATCCATAATTTTAAATATACCATATCCATGCACACAAATATTTGACTTGTGCGGTAATCGAACCCGCGACCTCAGGCGTAGCAGACGGTTACACTAACCACTCCGCCATCGAGGCCGCCAATAAAGTATAAAATTTAACAGAGTGAAATTTATTTATAGTATAAATCAGTAATTTATATTCTGATAATGATGCGGTGAATGATTATAACGTGCGTCTAAGGCTAGCGTAATGACATCCTGTATTTTTGTCTTTCCAGCGGACTTCCTACCTTCGGAGTCGATGTCTTTGTCCCCCTCACGGCTGCTACATGACACGGAGGGCTGGTTCGGAGGCGCCGTGCATGACTTCTCACTCAGCAGCTTCCTCGGCCATCTGGAGGGACGACCGCAACCTGACCTTGCAGTTAGTAACTTACTAAATACTTTTATGGACATACAGGTGTAATAAAACTTATTTCGACTTTTGATGGCACGCTGCCACTGCGCCGTGTTATAGGTTCGAATCCCATACGGGACTAAAATTAGTGTTTTTTTTATATACAACTAAGATGGCAAACAAGCATACGGCCCACCTGATGGTAAGTGGTCACCGTAGCCTATGGACGCCTGCAACACCAGAGGCATCACTTGCGCGTTGCCGACCCTTTAGGAAAGGAAGTGGGAAGGAGAAGGAGCGGGAAGGCGGAAAGAGGGTGATTGGGCCTCCGGCATTCCATCACCGAACGAAACATAACAGTAGGAATACTGCTATTTCACGTCGATTGTGACCCAAAAATGGTTGTTCCAAGTCTCAGTTTTCTTTGTGTTCAATGTTCGAATGTTTGTAAAGTCTCCTGCGATACAGGAATTATTTCTAGAGCGAAAGTACTTTAAAGTTTCAAAATTATGTACCTAATAATAGAATTTTTTTTTTAATTGTGGCAGTGTTTGGGGACTGCCGATAAAAGTGAAAACTTTAATAAAAAAAATATTAAAAAAAATGGCTGGTCGGATCCCTGATGCTCTTTTAGGCTCTTAGGAGTTATGAGGGGGTCAAAATTCCGTTATATTTTGCGTAGTTAAGTTACGGCGAACGAGATAATTATTAAAAATAGATTTATTTAATTAAAACAATGTTTATTGATTAGAATATTCTACAAGACTGAATTACAATTATAATATATAATTTAACTAAACTTATTACTAAATCTGCAATTGTGCAGCCTACGCAATGTCGCACGGCGCATCCGCTGCATAGTCAGCAATGACGTACATTAGGCGATTGTTCATTTGTGCAAGATTTCCCTGGAGTTGATCGTCTCTGTCTCCACTGCCACAGCTTCCATATGATTATTGCTATCAGGATGAGGTAAAGTCCTAGTGTTGACCAACTCGGAGTAGTCATCATAGTTTTCCAGTCTATTGTAGTATCTTCCAAGCTTTCAGCACGGTCCATCAATTCATGGATGCTGTCTAGTGAAATATCTTCCAATTGTAGGTTGTAATGGACGTTGTCGTTCTGGCTAGTGATTTTACTGGGAAGTGGTATGACTTCATCTGTTTCAACAGTTTTGATGTTTGTCTTTAGTGTTCGGTTCAGTATTTCAAACTAGCAATCGCTTGTAATACTGGCAATGTGTATTCCTGCTATCCTTTTGTACTCAGATTTGCTGCCACAACGGTTTCGTAGGATTTGTTCGTCTTTCAGGATGATCAGCCACTTGTTTTCCTGTAGTTTCTGAATCTTCCCTTGTTTGAGGTCCATCCGGGCTCGTGTGCAGTTTGTAGTTTGGTGTTTGATGAGGGAAATGATGCAATCTTCTGATTTCTCTATAGGCTGGGTGTTCAACGACGTACATAGTTGAGTGTCTTGGGTGATCTTCTTGCAGTCTCCTTCCAGGTATGAGTACTCATTGAATCCCAGAGCTAGGTATTTGGATTTAGGAATGATAGTGAGGTTATGTTTGTCAGGTATGGAGTATAGATGGATAAGGTCATAAAGGTTTATATCCGTGGAGGGAATATCTAGTATAAATGTTAGCATGTGGTCTGTACTATAAGCTTTTACACTAATAGACTTGTCTATGCTATGAATGTTATTAATGCTAATGGTATCAACAGGTCTGAGTTCATTTGATTTTTGCATAGCTAACATTTCATTGATAAGACTATGTGGGGATATTATACTCGGATGCATTACTTCTAACTGTGCAAAAGTCATCGCGTCTTCTAGGATTACTAATTTATCTAACAGTAACTGCAAACTAAAATCTATTTGAATATATAAATCTAGAAAGTGCAATCTATTTACTACGAAGTTATTATTAAGAGTGGCATTCTTTAACATCTGGCTTAATTTTTTCTGATTATCATCTAGAAGTTTAATCTGTTTAGTGAATTCTTCAACTGCATGCTTTGCTATAAATAATTATTGCTTTTGAGATATACTAAATCTATTGACTGAATTACGTAAATTTGATATTTCATTTTCAAATTTGATTGCATCTTCGTAATCTAAGTTTCCAGTAATTGTCTTCACTATGGATCCTAGTCCGTTAATAAGTCCACGTCTAAATCTATGGTGCGGTGCAATAAACACTATTTTCTTACCTATTAAATTTAAACTATTCTCTATTTGGTCTTTATACGTCTTATGTAGATCTTCATTATTTTCAGCAGCTTTAGTATTAGCATATAAGGACATAAGTTTTAAGGATGTTTCATATAAATACGATACATTATAGACACAACCCAAACTGAAAGTATCTACCTGTTTTAAAATCCGACCTTGTATTATTAACAGAATACCGTTACAATTATCTACGGGATTAAGGGTCAAGTTGGCGGCTGCGTGGAGCACGAAGGCTCCTGTGACGAGGGTCCTGGAACAAGATGTTGCTTTCGTAAAAGCTTGAAATGAACTCGAATGGATTTGGAATTGGGATGACTTCCTATGATTTCAGCAACGTTATTAGGGTGGAGGTGAATGATTTTATACGGACCTTTGAACACTGGCTTTGTCTTATCACTTCTCGTAGTTTTAGCAGCCTGTTTGTAGACTGTTTCATCTACCTTAAACATTATCGTCTCAGCTGCCTGGTTACGTTTTTCAATTACCTGTTCTTTATTCTTTGATACATGGGCTGCTATGCATTCCTGTACTGCTTCTGCATTTCTACGGTGATTAAGGACATAATCTTGGTAAAATTCTTTAGGATAATATAATTCTAATGGATTTCTGGATGCCGTATGACCAAACAAAAGCTCACGAGGTGTATAGCCTGTAGTAGAGTGAATAGCATTATTATAGGCGATAATGGCATATGTCATTACTAACTGTATAGGGTCATCCTTGTTTGTCATTATTTGGATTCTAATTATTTCAGCAATAGTTGAATGGAAACGTTCTACGGGTGAATTTAAGTTTGGATTATAAGGAGTAGTGAAATGGATATTAATGTCGTGTAAAGCACATATCTCTTTTATAACGTCATTGTCAAATTTTGTATCTGAGTCCGTGGTTATTTTAAGAGGTAGTCCTAATATAGAAAATACTTGTAATAAAGCTTCTGCGATATGTACACTACTAGAAGCATTTAATGGTATAGCCTGAGCAAATTTAGAAAAATTGTCTATGATTGTTAAGAATGTGGCACCTCCAGTGGAGTACAGATCCATAAACAAATGTTCTAACGATTTTGTAGGTGTTTCTGTTAAGGCTAATGGTGGTTTCAAAGGGTTTCTTTCGTATTTAGCCCTCAAACACAAATCACATTGGTTAATGAATCTCTGAATTGTCAATAGCATAGAAATTACCATTGGCCTACAATGGTAATTTCTATGTAATTGCTTATACGTCTCTTGGATGCCTCTATGAGATGATTTACCTTCGTGATATCGCTTAATAAGTTCTTGTTGTTCTGTTTTATTTTCAACAAGTGTAACATGTACATCTTATCAATTTAGGTCCTCTATCGTTAAAAATTGTTGTATAAACCCTTGAAAATGCTAAATATAAACTTTTATCATAGAAATAACAATGAAAAACACGATCCGCGATTGTGTGTTCTTTTAAAAATGTAACTATTTCGGACTCAGTGTTGTTTATGGGAATGAAAACGTCTTTAATTACAGTTCTAGAATTAGTAGACCTATTTTCTACTCTATATGTAGAACCTGGGGTAGAACGAATATAAAACTGTTTCAATTGTCTGTCAATTGCGTCAGATAAAATCGGGATACCATTATTTTCATTATCAGGTTGGGTATGGTTGGTAGAAACTAATTGGTCGGGGTCAACTGTCACGATACTCATCGAGTCCGTCTTGTCAGTTTGAGAAGGATTGAGACTTGCTAATTCTGCGTATGTGTTGTTATCGTTAGGTGTGTTGGTATTGTCATTACGTCTATCATTATTGTCATGAGGGTTGTTAGTCATTTCTGCTTCTCTACGGGCATTGTCGAATATTCTGTTTATAATATTATCATCATCGTTATCGTCTAAATTGACAGCTAAAGAATCTATGCTTTTGTGAAAAATTTTGACTCTGGATAGTGCGTCAGCGTTAGTGTTTTGCTTACCCTTTTTATAAACAACTCTATAATCATATTCTGCTAGTTTTAATTTCCAACGGGTTAATTTTGAATTAGGGTCTTTTAAAGACATTAGCCATGTTAAGGGTCTATGGTCTGTGTAAATTGTAAATTTGCGACCATACAGATAAGGTCTGAAATATTTGATAGCCCAAACTATGCCTAATAACTCCTTTTCGATAGTCGAATAACGGGTCTCGGTTTCTGACAATGTTCTTGAGGCAAAGGCAACTGGTTTATCTGAACCAACATTTCCTTGCGATAAGACTGCACCTAACGCAAAATCGGATGCATCTGTCGTCAAAATGAATGGTTGGTCAAAGTCTGGGTATTGGAGGATTGTTGCATTTGTCAGTATTTGTTTACATTTGTTAACTGCATCTAAAAATTCATCTGTATGCACAACTTTTGCATTCTTTTTAAGGCAAGACGTTAAAGGTTTTGTCAGTTTTGCAAAGTCTTTGATGAACTTTCGATAATAACCTACCAGTCCTAGAAATGACTTTATGTCTATAACAAGTCTCCATTTAACCTTTCCCGAAGCATCTGGCTTTTTTGGAACAATGTGTACAGGGCATGACCAGGGTGAAATACTCTCTCTAATAATACCTTGTTTTAGCAATTTATCTACTTGTTTTTGTATCTCTATACGTTGCTCAGGGGCTTGTCTATAGCTTCTAACGAATATCGGAGTATCATCAGTTAATCTTAGTTCGTGCTTGACAGTGTGAGTAAAAGATAAAGGAATTTTCTCAGAATAAAATATATCACGATATTGGTAACAAATTTTGGTAATTTCGCGTTTTTCCTCTTCATTCATGTGACTGGTTCGTATTTTCTTTAAATTTTCACATAGTTCTTTGTCTATGTCAGTCTTAGTTACAAGATTGTTTATTTTATAAGTTTCATTACTTTTAATTAACTGTGACGGTAACGGCTCAAGGGGTAAAGGATAGTTGTTACTAACTATTTGTTCTTTATCGGTGTAATTTATTATAGAAGTCCTAAAAGTCCCGTTTTTTACTGTTACTAATGCGGCAGGTGACTTAAGTCCTTTAGACCAATTGAAGTCATCGCAAATATAGTTACCGTTCATATAATTTGTTTTTACAGTAATAAATTTCTCACAATTTGGTTCAATTTTAACTTTTTTAATGGGGTAATCAAAATAAATTGGTATTTCGGTATTGTAAGTACGCAATACCTTATTTTTAAAATCTATACTACAGCCTTATTCTTTCAACAAGTCCATACCGATAAGGCCCTTATACTTAGTTTCAAAATCGAATATTAAAAATTTATGATATATATCTGTGTTAAACTGAGGTGGTAAAGGTAAAACTGCTATATATTCATGGCGAGTTATGGCGTGTGCGGTTTTAACCTGAAATGGTTCACGCTCTACGTAATTTTCAAAGCTAGTACCGGTTATAACATTAGGTGAAATCATACAGCGAGAGGCTCCTGTATCTATTAGGAACTTACCTTGAAATTCTGGCAGTTCTATGTAAAGAAGATGATCTTTACCGTGATGGTTGAGATCAACAATATTAATCAGCCGAGATTTGACTGCTCCTCGTCCTGGGGAAAATCCTGATGGCTTGGTCCCTCTCCTGACATATCCGGTGTAAAGTCGCAATCTGGATCGTATTGTAAATTGCTACTATAATCCTCACCATGATAATAAGGGTCGTTACTTTCGGGGTAGTATTGCTCTTGACTATGCTGTGTATAAAACATTTCTTCAGCGGCAAAACGTGGCTTTTCAGGCTTGCTTACTGACCTCATAGTGACGTCAGACACTTTTTGTGGTGGGTTGACTTGTTGGCGGGGTACGTTTGGTTGCGATCTAAAATTACCTGAGTTCCTGAAGGTTCCTGAACCACTAGGTCTTACATTACCTGAAGCCTGTTTCCACGGGGGCATGCCTTGACCCCTCTGTTGTCTTTGATCAGGGTGCCAGCTATTGCGTGGGGGAAAATTACTAACTTGGGGTATCGTGGGTGTAGTTTGATTAGGCTTAGGTATTTCTTTCGGTTTGGTTTGTAAAGAAAGTGAATTAAAACTATTATTGAATCTATTAAATGATAATCGCGCCTCCTCTTGTCTAGCCGTTACTATAGCTGCTTCAAGAGTTGAAGGCTTTGCAATTCGTACACCAATGGATACTTGGAAGTCTAAATGGTTTACGTATTGGTCTATGACCATATTTTCATAATACGACTTATCAGTATGCCTACCTATTACGTTCAAAGTGTCTAGTACATCTCTTAATCGCTTACCGAACGATTCAGCGTCTTCGTTTTTATTACGACGCAAACGTGTTAACTCCTGCATCAACTGGATTTCGTTACGTGGTTCGCCTAGTCTACGCGTCAACGCGGTTTTGATTGCTTGCCAGCTATCTACTGTTTCTGAAGCTATTGCGCTAATAGCGGTTCCACTTAGTTTGCTTTTAATTAAACTAATAAGAGCAGGATTCGCCCTAACTGGTGGGTCCAGTAGAAGCATAACATTTTCTACTTCCCTAATAAAGTAATTTAATGTTTTAGTATTACCATCATACTTAGGCAACAGTTCTGATATGAATTTAAAAGTTGCTAACTCAATGCTTGCCATAGCCATTGTGAATTAATATAAAACGTACTAAAGAAATTTACTAAAACTTCACAAAAATATACAAATATTATATTACGTTAGTTGAGTACTGCTTACCTACTGTCAAAGAACTTAGCTTGAAGTTTTAATACGAGTGTTATATTAAACGCGATTGTAGCGAATAAATACACACTTATAATTTTATATGATTATCTGCTGTGTAATGCGAATCGTTTACTGCAATATTAGCACATATACGAATACGCACCTATAATAAAATATCTCTATTTCTAAGGTAATTTGTCTATGCGATTTTAGCCTATAAACAAACACACAGAAAACATTTAAAAAGATAACGACAGGAAATATAGCATAGGAATCTGGGAATACAACAAGCACTCACCCCAATATCCTCTGCATCTCCAGCCGGGCCTTGTAGAATGCAGGTCTTCCAATTCTCCGGAGTTCCCGCGTGTTGCTCGCCGTCGTAGATTCGTATACGCGATCGCGAAGATAACGATAGATACCGTTCACTCTTAGCCGAACAGTTCTATTCGTAGCAGAGTGTCGCGATCCTACCGACTGCGCCAGTTAAGTTACGGCGAACGAGATAATTATTAAAAAAAGATTTATTTAATTAAAACGATGTTTATTGATTAGAATATTCTACAAGTCTGAATTACAATTATAATATTTAATTTAACTAAACTTATTACTAAATCTGCAATTGTGCAGTTTACGCAATGTCGCACGGCGTATCCGCTGCATAGTCAGCAATGACGTACATTAGGCGATTGGCTAACTCGCACCATTTCTAAAATATTGTTAATATTCAAAAATAATTCAAAAATGGAAAGCGTGGAAGCGTGACGATGATCCGAGTTCTATGATTTTTGTTCACCCAAGAAGTGCTCAACGCACCTAAAGAAGTTTTCACTTCAATAAACAACGCGATAAAATCCGTATAGTTGTTTAATTTATACATTATATAACAATTAATAAAATCTAAAAATTACAAATTTTATTAATTAATAACCACACTGAGTTTTGTAAGAACTAATATCTCAATCAGTCCATTTAAGTGCCTTGCTCTTGACGGTAAAGCCTCTTCCATGTCTTCCATTCTCTGCCATTACTTTGACTTGCTCAAAAGTCATTTCGTAACATGATTTTCACTTTTCCTTTACAGATCTATGTAACTTTCCTCGGACTACCTCTTCCTCTTCTTCCTTCTATTTTCAATATTAAAATCCAGATAAAAATGGCCCGCAAATAATTATTCCGAGTCTGTGTGTTCTTTGCGTCTGTTTATTTAAATGTTTTGAAGCCCTCGAAACAGCAATTACACCTTATACAGCAGTAGCCATAAAACAAAAAAAAAATAACGGTTGGTTATTAATTACAATGTACTAATTTCATAATTTTCAGGTGGATTCCCATCTGCAGTCTTTGATGGCAGAGTCAAGTGTGGATTACGTGGCAAAATTCGCTGATCTAGCAGCCGAGGTCACGGACGAACCGGATCTCGGGGGCGATGACCTCACCTAGTCATAACTACCCACATATTTTTATTTTTAACTTTTAGACGTCAAGTTTTTATAGATCATAGGTGGATTTTATTAGGGTTGTGTTTCTGTGACTATCGCGTGGTTTGTATTGCTCGTTGAGAAAAAGAGGATAGTATGAAATCAATTATATTATTAAAAAAAACTGTAACAAGGCTGTGACTGTACTTTAGTTATATTTATGAAAAACTAATTGAAATTACTTTTTAGATAAGTTTGAAGCCAAAATATTCATTTTAGAATGTTGTCTGGCGTAACGCAATAACTTCTTAACGAATTAGATTATGATAAACCGTTTTATCAATTTATTACCTTGGATTTTGATTAAAAATGTAAAAACGTATTTTACAAGTTCGATAATAACACATCGCACTTAAAACACAGACTTATCTGAGCATTCTGGATTAAACAAATTTAAACTCTATTGTAATTACTTAAAACAAATACAATATTAGAATTTATAGTCACACAATTAGAGTTGAAACTACCTAAGTTTCAAATTTCGTCGCATTGTTTTATTAAGAGTGCGAGATTTCAAAACGAAATCATAAACAACCTAGTATCGCTGGGATATTAATACGTCATTGCTGTCAATACGACGGCGTGTGATACTAGCGCCGCAAGATTTTTTTAAATAATAATAATATTATACTATCACATACACAAAACATCATCTAGCCCAAATTAAGCAGAGCTTGTACTATGGGTACTAAACAATGGATAAACATATATATATATATTATATTTTTTTTTTTTGTAAATTCATATTATACATAGAAACACCCAGACCAAGACAAACATCAATGTTCATGCTCTTGCTTTCAGTTTATCATGTGTCCAGTTTGTTTTCAAGTATAATTAAATATTAGAAAGAAGAAACAAGATAGGTTTCAATGTTAACGAAAGCAGTGGCGTAGTGTGGACTAATATAGACGTGGGCAAAGTCGCATCAGCGAGGCCCCTTTTCTTTCGTTCCCAAGATCTACCCAATAAATCTATGTTACTAAACATGCTTTGACACAACATACCTACTTATAATAGTGAAAAAATATAAATGCGCGATGGGAGAATATTGAATAGCATATAGATTTGAAAAAAGGTTTTATTTTGTAACTTAAGTAATATTTTTTTTACAAAAGTTCTTCGGCTTTTTGCTTTACAGACGTCCTCTAGTAAGGATTTTATTTTAAGTCTGGTGGCATCGCATTTAAAGAGGCCTCGCGAGGCCCCTATAAGTGCGAGGCCGAGGGCCAGGGCCCACTTCGCCCACGCCTAGCTACGCCACTGAACGAAAGGTTATTGGGCAAATAGTATTGCTCTGCGAGCGAGTGAGAGACCCGAAAATGTCTAAAGGTTAAAAAGAGTCACAGAGATAACATGAGGCGGGTAGACGTTTTATATATTTTATTATGTACTTTAAAGTATATGGATGCAGTATAATGAATTGTTTTATAGATTAGTTAAGAGTAAAAAAGTTGACGAAATGCATGTTAGTTTTAAGAATATTGGCAATAAAATGTTGTTGGTGTATTTTAGTGTTTTATTTAATTACAGCGGTAGTCTAGTGGTCAATGTATTGGACTTGTGATCGAAAGGTTGCGGGTTCGAATCCCACTTATTGCACTACCGACATGAACCTACTTCTAATACAAGTAATCAAGCTTAGCTCGAGTTAACAGGAATACTAGTAGGTAATTTGAGAACCCAATTGATAGTTATCTATAAAAAAAACATTCGCTCAACGCGCTTGTTACATCTTTGACCGCCACGTCTAAAAACCAAGTGTGCACTCGCCGCTAAACTACGATTTCATCCTTTAATACCTACATAGTTTTGTGATCTTATGCTAATATGGATGAAATAATACCTATAGTAGTAGCAGTTCACAATATATTTTTCATTTAATTGGGATGATAAATTAATAACACAAATAAGAATTGTCGGTAGGGTAACATTAAACCATCCCGCTAATTCCTGGGTAGTTTGACTCGGATCGGCTTCCACCATCTCCTTCAATTCAGCGTTATTCACCTGTGTGGGTGGTCTTCCACGTGGTTCGTTCTTCAAGTCTAAGTTTCCATTACGAAAGTGTTTAAACCAAAAACGCATGGTGCGTTCATTAGCAGTCTCCTCTCCAAACGCAGATATTGAGAGCCGTTTCTGCCGCGTTAGTTCCGCGTTGGAACTCTTATTCAAAAATTACTCGGATTTTCGAAGTATCCGTCGTTCCCGTCTAAGCTGAATAAAAAAAAACAATTGAAAGTCGAAAATCGAATAGTGAGATTTTTTAAAAGATGAATCTTATAGGTATCATGTGGAAATAGTTTCACTCTAAAATCTCACGTCATGAAGGTTTTATGTCAATTCAAAATATCTATTAAGTACTATACAACGGCAACTTCATACTTTAACCCCGTAGACAGAGAAACCAATTTAACCCCTATTATCAGTGGAATAAAATAAATTTATTTATGGTACCTAATCTTCAAAAGATTTGTAGAAAAACCGCGTGCACGTCTTGCACTGTTGATATTCTTTTGTGGCTCTAGTGCGAGCAGTGAAAGTTGGATTGCCTTCGTCAAGTATTCTTTTGTAACAACCTACCTTTTTCTACCACGTTTTTTGCCTGAAAATTTTTGCAAATCTATTAAAAAGTATTGCGAGAAAAGTGAAGGTCTGGAAGGTCCAGGCTGGGTAGGTGTTTCTGGATTAGATCTTACAGGATTTTGCAATAATTGCTGCTGTTACCTAAATATTATGCATGTCGAATTATAGTAACAAAACATGTTATTCATCGGGCGATCATACTCTTCAATTCCTATAATCATCTGTTTGTGACGACCAACACGTCACTCGTTTTAACATACCCCACCACGAACACCTTTCACCGGTTGCCGTTTATAAAAGACGTCCGCAGCGGGAGCGCGCCAACGGGTCGGGAGCCTTCTGCACTCACCCACAATCCGCGTAAAGTTGTAAAAGCCATCTGAGGCCAACAACTAAAACAAACAAAAAAAGGGAGCGCGCCATTGCTTACTTTATAATGGGTTGGGAGACTTCTGCGCTTACATGGTAGTCCGTGTAAAGTTGTAAAGGCCATCTCTGATGCCAACAATTAGTTGTTGGCCTCAGAGGGTTAACCTTCTAAAAACAAAAAAGAGCTCGCCATTCGTTTATTGGAAATCGGACCAAATGGATCTCCGTTTTAATTAATATTATTGTTGATTTTGTTTGTTTATTTAAGCCTTATAGATAATTGTGCCGGCGTGTATTTTTTAAGCGTTTTATAATTACAAAGTTGAAGCTGTTTGAATAAACCACTATGAACAAAGAACATTATTCATGAAAACACCTCTCCATTTACCGATAATATATACTAGTCTATGCCTCTCTATTTACAAATATAGGTAGGTACATAGCTTCACAATGGCTGAAGAAATGCTCGGAGTTCGTAAAAACAACTGGGAAGTTGTTTCTTATCATGGGCGACTGTACAGCAGTCTCGTTTCCCTGTTGCATAAATTAAGTTGCATTTTCCAGTAGGCCTACCATAAAACGTAAATACCGAACTTTCGGGCCGATTAGTACCATGAAATAAATAATTTTACGAAATGTTTCCTGATTTTTGGTACGCAAGCTCTTTATAGTCCGAAAACGTTTGTTGAAGCATCCGAACAGCCCGTAGGCAAGACATCAACAAATTCCGAAGGTATTGTTTAAAATCTACGCATAGGTACTGTAAGGCGTAAGCCATAAATTTAAGCGTGATTTAGTTACTAAATGTAAGTCCATTTAAGCATGCAGCTATCCAAACGGAATGCTACATATTTACTTCTTATGTGTTACTTAGATTGTTTTTAACAAGATATTTTATGTATTATGTAGGATAAAGAACGTATTGTCATTTATAATTTATATAATACTAGCTTTTGCGCGCGGCTCCACCCGCGTGGTACCTACATCAATGAAAAGTAGCCTATGTCCTTCCCCAGGTTTTAAACTATATCTGTACCAAATTTCATATAAATCGGTTGAGTAGTTTAGCCGTGAAAAGGTAACAGACAGACAGACAGAGTTACTTTCGAATTTATAATATTAGTAAGGAAGTAAGGATTGATTCACAAGCATATAGCAAGTACTACTTCTTATATGAATGTGGTCTTATAACATGAAATTGATTTAAATCCTTGCCGAAATCATTATTTGTTCAAATTAAATCTAGGTAAGGTCGTCAATAAATTCATATTAGTCGATTTTGAATTTTAATGACTGACGTCTGACGTGGACATTGCGTCGCTCTATTTATGGTTGACCTGCCAACATTGATGTTTACTTAATACTTTCGTGTTAGGTTATGTTAAATAATGTATTGTTCTTTTTGTTAATAATTGTACTGATAAATAATACCAGATGTCTATCCTTAATATAGATTGTACGAAATAATATAGTTTTATGTAATTAATGCAAGTTACCGGCCGTTAGCTGTCTCTTTTACAATGTTTTGGCAATGGTTCATGTAAGTCTTTTTTGTTTTTTTTTTTATATTGGAACAAATTATCGATATATTTACGCAGAATTAATACTATTTTGACTGTGCAAATAATATTTCTCCATAAATGTTTTAGTTGTATGTACATATAATATATTGGAAAATGTTTAGAAATTTAATTATTTGAAAATTAGTTTATTGCTATTATCACTTAGTCAATATTGATATTTATAGAATTTAATGTACGTTCACCTAAACCTATTCATTTTCCAGTTTATATTACTAAACTAAAAACTTAAGTCAGTAATCTAATAAACATCATGTGTTATAAACTGGGCCACAGACTAAGAAATATTGTTTGATAATATATATAATTTAAAAGTTATTTTTATAATTATCTATAATGATTTATATAGATTTTTGTTAAATGCTTAATATTCTGATAGGATATTTATGATATATAAACTTACTATTTATAGGGAAACAGCACAGAGACGCAATCACTTTTTACCCTTCAAAAGAAACTTATATGAATACTTGTACACATAGAAGATACTGATAGCTGTAAGCCACACTTTATAGAATACAAAATATTAACGCTACCTAGCCTATACATTTTAGAAACATGTAAGTTTGTTAGAAGTCACCAAAGTTTCTATACAACACGAGAAGACAAAAACCAGAGACTAAGACATAAAAATAGATTAAACCTACCAAGCTCCCGTCTTAAAATGCACTCATCTAGTCCACATGTCATGTTGATAAAAATATATAATAAGCTACCCCCGCAAATAAAAAATGAAATTAAAGACAGTATATTTATAAAAAAATTAAAACACTTTCTATTAACCAAATGTTACTACCATATAAATGAATACCTAAATGATAAATGTATATGAAACATAATAAATGGAAATTTAAATGAATACTTATAATAATATACCTAATAATAACATAAATACAAATAAATACATAATATATAAACAAACATGACATACATTCATAATAATAATATCTGGGACATTTAATTCCTTTTCTTTTTACAAACTTTGATAATAATGATAATCTACAATAATATATAATTAATAAAAATATTAAATCATATAAATAAAATAATATAATAATAATTATATAATAGAATACCATATAATAAAAATAATTATAGTAATATATCTATCTAACTATAGTAAGCGCACCTTAATAAAACTACCTATAAAATATGTAAAACTTCCTCCTCTCTCCTACATCTTGCCGTGCCGACAAG
Organism: Catocala sponsa; assembly: GCA_963564715.1. Lineage (NCBI taxonomy): Eukaryota > Metazoa > Arthropoda > Insecta > Lepidoptera > Erebidae > Catocala > Catocala sponsa. The sequence goes on along the minus strand of OY751346.1, from coordinate 4,236,807 downwards.
GCCCACACATGTTTTTTATATTATACCATTGTAACATCTATTTAACTTGTGGAGTGCAATAAATGTATTGAGTATTGAGTATTGAGATATATCAATTTGCAATTAAAATAAAAATGCCCTATTTTTTTTTAATCCTCTGTTAATCAAATAAGCGTAATGACCATTAAACTAAACAACAGGTATTACACATTACTGATATTACAATAAAGTGTCAGTGTTTGTGATTAAATCCTATGGTCAATAAGATGTTTTGATATAGTTATATTCAAAATTGGCCAATATGAATTTATTAACTTGTGATATTGATGATGCCACCTGGATTTACCTTGAAGAAGTAATTACTTCCCCAAAGGTTTTAATCAATTTCATAAGATCAGTGTGATTTCTATATACAACATAACCTCAATCTGATCATGATTATGTCTTTGATAGTATAGATAACAATACTTTCTACAGATGCATTATTAAAGAAAAACTATGTAGCATTCCATTTGGCTAGTTGTGTAAATGGAGCTTACACAATGATTTAGCTTACAGGATGGGTATACAATGAAGCCAATTCTGTTGTCACAAAATTCTCTAAGCTTAACTAAAAATCACTAAAATTTAGTTTAGTCCTCTCAAATGACATTTCGTATTCTTAAATCGTTAAGTGACAGGACTAAAAAAATTTTTGTGATTTTTAGTCAAGTTTTGAGAAGTGTGTGACAACAGAATTGGCACTAATATCTTCAGAATCTATTGATTTCTTACCTCCATGTTTGTAAATATATACACAGATCTATGAGTAGTACTACTCATTACTACTTCACAACTACTTATATGTCTGTGTAAAGAAATCAACCATCATCGAGATCAGACTGACTTAGAATACGGATCTCCGTTTATCAATGATTCTAGCTGAATAACACAGTTAATATAATAATGTATTTATTAACATAAAATTGTTTACACATTTCCTATGAAGCCCTGATTCCTGTGCTAGGTACGAAACCTGTGTTACAGGAAATCAGTGTCTTCTCCCATATAATTTACACAAAAGATTTTATGATATGATGATTTTATGAAAGCAATTCATATGTTAGAAAGTTGATGTTGTGATATAGTTATATCCCTAGGCATATAGCTATATACTATACTCTAATATCACTACATATTATAAAACAAAGTCCCCTACCGTGTCTGTTTGCGATAAACTCAAAAACTACTGAATGGATTTTCATGCAGTTTTCACCAATAGACACAATGATTCATGAGAAAGGTTTAGGTGTGTAACTTGTAAAGGCTATCAACTGCCCGTGCAAAGCCAGGGCGGTTTGCTAGTATGATATAATTATATCCCTAGAGATATAACTAATTCATATATCACAGTAGTTTTAACTGTCATAGTTATATTACTGTTTTGAGCTTGTATTAGCTCAGTTATATTCCTAGTAGGGCAGTCAGGAATTGTGTTCATATAACTATATCATGGCTTCAACTAGTTTACTGCAATATATACATATATGATATATTGTTCCTAATAATTACCGCTGCGGCAGAAAGCACAAACTGTTTGCCTTACCAGCTTGTCGCACAGTAGCCCGTGCTAATTCACCTATACCTCGGTCTCTCGTCACACTCAACGTTCTCCTTGTGGACAATACTCAATGTGGTATGTTTGCAGATGAATGGAAGAAGATACTGTCAGTGTGTAAGGAATATTGTGTAAAGTTAGAATGATAGTTGCGTCCTTAATTAGTATAAGTGGCCTGCGGCCATTCTAATTAAGTAAATAAATAAATAAATGATTCTATTGTTTTTTATGTCCAGTAGTTCACTGATAAGAACAACCAGTTTATCACAAAATTATAACAGATGGCATTGTTGCTAAACAATCATATTTATGCAACAGCTATTGCCTAGTTTAAAGACAACCAGTGTTTCTATTTTTAAATCTTCAATCCTGGGTCCTTTAAGCGGGGCGTGAAAAAGCACCTTCTCAGTCCGTCAAAGTAGAGACCTGAACATCGCCTCGGCTGCTATGAGGGCGGTGTGGAGGCCACTGCTCTTAGACCACACGACTGCTCACCATCAGGTGCAGTGTGGTCATCTTGACGAGCAAAATAAAAAATAAATAAAAAGAATCTACCAGTGCTTGGCACAATACCTATACTATCAAATCTCTTGACTAACACTTCTACTTTCCAAATGTTTGTTAAGTTGTCTGGTTGATAGCTAATTGTGGCAGTAATTTTTCTGCTCACGAGTCGGCAACACTAGCAAGTAAGGTCCGTGAAGGTTAGAATCGACAGTTCTTATGGTTACTGTAAAAGTGACTATAAAGTATGAGGTCTGTAGACCTTACTATAAAACCTCTAGCGGTGTATTCAAAAACAATAGCCCTTGTCTATGAGTTCATTAATAAAAAATTAACAGCCAAATATTTCTTCTGTTTCAGCTTACTCGTAATCCTACCACTAACATTAGTTGGTTTTCTTCTCTTCTGTACATTTGTGCTGATACCTTTCGCATTCATCTTCGCATCATGGTACATGCGTATTAAGGAACGCAAGCTGGAGAGGCGCAAACGGGACGGAGCGAATGTTGCCTTTTTCCACCCCTATTGTAATTCTGGAGGTGGAGGCGAAAGAGTACTATGGGTGGCTATTAAAGCTATGCTGGCAAGGTTTGTATCATTCATTGTCCAATTGGTCTGCAGTATTTTTATCTTTAACAAGTTGTTACCCGCGACTTAAGAGCTGCGATAGCTCAGTGTCTCCGAGGCACAGAGCAGGCGATAATTGTCAATCAATACGCACATAATTTCGAAAAGTCATATAACGTCCGAAAGTCTGGAGTGCGCGACGTGGGTTCCAACCCGAGACCCTCTGCATTGCAGTCTGTTGGTCTCCCTACTGACTATACTATAATAAATGAAAATAATGTATATGGATTTATTTAATGCGATTTTTCATTGTACACGGTCTATAGGGATTATATGGCGCTTAAATATGACCATATCTTTCTGTTACACGCTGTAAATCCTTACTTACTAGTTCTTTCTATCCTTACTAATATTATAAATTCAAAAGTAACTCTGTCTGTCTGTCCGTCTGTCTGTCTGTCTGTCTATCTGTCTGTCTGTCTGTTAACTATTCATGGCTAAACTACTCAACCGATTTAGATGAAATATGGTACAGATATAGCTTAAAACCTGGTGAAGGACCTAGGCAACTTTTTATTGATGTAGGTACCACGCGGGTACCGGTGCAAAAGCTAGTAACGAATATAAACAAAATTAATAGCTTTAAATGAACTGGAATTAAAATATGGAAATCCTTGAATACAATTTACATAAAATGGTTGCTTTGTGGGTTTGTATGTACACTCAATGTTAATAAAGGCCACCAGACTGTCAATATTTACATACCTACGAAGTTTTTATATATGTAGTTTTACTTCACTGCATAATATAAAAACAAAGTTCCCCGCCGCGTCTGTCTGTCAGTTCGCGATAAACTAAAAACTACTGAACGGCATTTCATACAGTTGTCACCAATGTACAGAGTAATTATTCATGAGGAAAGTTTAGGAGAATAATTCGCTAAGGTTTTGTGTAAATTGGTTGGAATTGACAATGTTTGTTGAAGACGTCGAGGAAAACCAAGACGAGTGTAAGCTTTCATTGAAAACGCTGCTCCTATAAGCTATATCAAAACAATGTAGGTATGTTGGAACAGTTGCAAGAGGAAAACCTAGGCGGACGTTTCTCGATCAGATCAGAGGCGTTCCGGACAAAGGCTAGGTTAAGAGCTCCTTGAACCGACGGGCGTGTAGGTATAAGGAATGTGATGAAAGTGGATGAAGCCGGAGAAGTGTGTCACGATCGTAGCAAATGGAAATCCGTAGTCTCTGCCTACCGCTCTGGGAAACAGGCGTGAATCTATGTATGTATGTATGGTGGGATTGTTCCACTTTTATAGATAAACAAAAAGGCCGCAATATTACATTTAAATTTAATCCATATCCTCAAGGCAACAAGCTGAAGCTCTACTACCCGTGCAAAGCCTGGGCGAGTAGCTAGTACTGAAATAAAAAAATATCTCAAATCTATACTAATATTATAAAGCTGAAGAGTTTGTTTGGTTGAACGCGATAATCTCAGGAACTACTGATTCGAATTGAAAAATTATTTTAGTGTTGGATGTTGATGCTATATAACATCACGCTATGACCCACGGGGGCGGCGCAGTAACTATAAACGCGGGTGAAACCGCGGGCATAGCTAGTGTATCTATAAGTTGGTATCACTCTTATGGTCAGTTTCACAAGTATCAAGCAAACGTTATCCGAAATATAAATCGCATGCTCTCTCACTCTTGTTAGGTTGAAGAGGGATGGCGAGACTTTTTTATCTTATGGATAAATTATATTTGGAGGTTGTGGAACAGGCCCTAACGGCCAGGTTCACCACAATTTTAATTTTGTCGGCCTCGATGGCGTAGTGGTTAGTATAACCGACTGCCACGCCTGAGGTCGCGGGTTCGATTCCCACACAAGTCAAACATTTGTGTGCATGAACATGGATGTTTGTCTTGGTCTGGATGTTTCTATGTATAATATGTACGTATTTACAAAAAAAAAAGTATATATGTATGTTTATCCATTGTCTAGTACCCATAGTACAAGTTCTGCTTAGTTTGGGCTAGACTGTGTTGTGTGGATGTGATAGAATATTATTATTATTATTAATTAAGTATAAGTTATCTGAAATAAAAATCGCATGCTGTCTCACTCTTGTTAGGTTAAGGAAGATGACGAGACTTTTATCTTGTAAATAAATGCTATTTGAAGATTGTGGAATAGGCCTTAAATCTTCTCAACATTGCTTTGTAGATATCCGGACACAAATATTTTCATCTACACAGTGGACACAGCCGAACCTCAAACAATACTCGACCGGGCACAGAACCAGTTCAACGTGAAAGTGGAACCGGGCAAGGTGAACTTTGTGCGGTTGAGTCTTCGAAGAACGATTGAAGCAGAGTCTTATCCGTACTTCACGTTGTTGCTGCAGAGTCTTGGTTCCATGGTCCTTGGAATGGAGGCTTTCATGAAATTAAATCCTGGTGAGAAAACTAATATGCCTTTATTTTACTACTTGTTTTTGACCTTGGCTTCGTTCGGGAAAGTAATTTTTTTTATGAAAAGTACCCTATGTCCGTTACTGGCCATGTATGCGAATTTGATGATGATCGGTTGAGTAATTAAGGCGTGAAAGTGTAACGAACATACAAACCCACGTTCGCATTAATAAAATTAGTTAAATCTTAAAATTTACTAGATTTTCACGCGGCTTCGCTTGGGAAGAGTACCTACTTTTTTCTGGACGAGAGGTACATGTTCTTCTCTGTACGCCTGACAAAGTGTAAGAGAAATTTTATGATAATCGGTTGAGTAGTTAAGGCTTGAAAGCGAAACAAACAAATTCATATTCGCGTTTATATTATTTGTTAAGATAAACAGCCCTTTTTTTTGTGTGGGAATGCATTGACGCATACCTCTCCTTGGGTAAAAGAAAGATGTTGAAGCGATGAAAATGGACCTCCCGGAATAACGACTAAACCCACCACGGTGTTCCTCGACATAACCATAGTCGCCGGGGTCGCGCGAATCACTTTCACATGCAATCGCGACCCCGCCGAGGTTTAAGTTTTTTTTTTGACCCAGGAAAATCGTTTATGGATACCCCCTCCCCCGGGGGTAGGGAGAGTGATTATGTGAGACTCTGCCCCTGAAGGGGGTCGGTATATACACTAAAAATCTGGGGTGAGTAGTCCCTCCGCCAACGGGATGGGGCGGATTGTTTGTTTGTTACTATTTCACGTCTTAACTACTCGACCGATCATCATGAAATTTCGCATTCACATTATGAAAGTACAGAAAAGCCTTTTATCCAGGAAAAACTATTGTGCCGCGGGGTAGAAATTTATTTATTTCAGGACAACCAACATAGCATACACTACAATATTGTAATGATACATACACAGAAATCCATTATATAGTGCTGCCTCAATTATAAGCTGCCACGACATGCATTAACAAAAAATAAAATACTTAACGACTTTGTTTTTTTACACACGAGCATAGATTATAATCTATGCGCGTGTGTAAAAAAACAAATAAATTATGAAAAAGTGATATGATTAATTACATTCAATAAACGTGCAAACAAATAATGGCTTTAAAATAACAAAACTAAATCTATGCTCGTGTGTAAAAAAACAAATAAATTATGAAAAAGTGATATGATTAATTAAATTACATTCAATAAACGTGCAAACAAATAATGGCTTTAAAATAACAAAACTAATGTCAAATTAAAATAAACTGATGCACTATGCTTACAAATAAATAATATTAAAAAGGAAATTAAATTTAAAAATATTAATTACTAGCTTTTGCCCGCGGCTTCGCTCGCGTTAATTTAGAATTTGACAATCAATTCGGGTTGTACTCTGCTTGTAATAATATAATTGAATCATGATTCGAAAGACACGTGGCGCCATCTATTAATTATCATAAGAACGTTATTATTATTTTCCTCGGGAACAGTAATATTTTTCGAGATGAAAGGTAGCCTATGTCCGTTTCTGTACACCAGACAACGTATATGCAAAATTTCAGGATGATCGGTTCAGTGCTTTAGGCATGAAAAGGTAACAAACAAACAAACTCATTTTCGCTTTTATAATATTAGTTAGGATTAGGATTAATTATTACAAAATGTTAAATATCGTAACAGTAAATTATTAAAAAAAATGATAAAAGATAAGTAATTAAACGCAGCAGGGGTAGGCCTCCCACAAGGTGGACGGACGACCTGGTAAAGGTCGCGGGAAGCGGTTGGATACGGGTGGCCCAAGACCGGTCTGTGTGGAATACCTTGGGGGAGGCCTATGTCCAGCAGTGGACGTCTTACTTTAGTACTTGTATAATTTGTTTCAGACGTGTACATAGATACGACGGGGTATGCGTTCACGTATCCCATCTTCCGATACCTAGCTCAGTGTCCGGTGGGCTGCTACACTCACTATCCAACCATCACGGCGGCCATGATGCGGAGGGTCAAGCACCGCATAGTGTCATACAACAACGCCAGCGTCATCGCTAGAAACCCGATATTTACATGGGTGAAACTGCTTTACTACAAAATGTTTGGATGGGTAATATATTTTATTGTCTACTAGTTGTTTGTGTGTCCATGTTAAAGTCGCAGCCGACTTATACAACACCGCTCCAACACCGCTCTCGCACAGTTAAGAGGATACACTGAAAAAATGCACTAACTTTCATCGAATAGTATAGAACTATGAGAAGACCAATTAATCTAGAATTTTGATATAGGTAAATTGATGTCTTTAACTAGAATTTCCTAGCTCAAAAACACGATATTGTGATTTTGGCTCGATCATAATCATTTTCGAAAACACCTCCGAAAAATTACTATTTTTGAAATTACAAGGAAGTTACACTATCATTAATTCATTATGCTTAGGAATTACTCAAATATATTCGTAACATCAATATTAGTAATTTGCTAGCTCATTATTTCTATAACTAAAACCAATCATTTTTAAATAATATTTTAAGATTTTCGCAAACAATTTCTAAGCGCTCTCGATCATTGCGGGCGCACCGCAATTTTAGACCTTATGACCGCTCTTTAACGATTGATACACAATGAGTATCAATGAGTACAGGCGTCGCGTTTCGCGGTGTCCCCTTAAGCCAAACGGAGAGGCCTCTGCCCGCTGTCCGTGCGCTTACAATTAGCAGTCGACTAGCTAGTACTATGCGTGCGTGCGTACACCGTTTATAACTAGCTGTTATCTGCGACTTCGTCCGCGTAGATTTTAACTAAGGTAGCTAGGTACCTTATATACTTTCGTATTATGCATTAGATAAAAGCTGTTATTTTGACATTACAAACAGATACTTCAATTTTATTTATTTGTATAGATGTACTAGCTGTTACCTGCGACTTCGTCCGCGTAGATATTAACTAAAAAGTGTTTGTCTCCGCGGAACCCTATTTTTTTCTAAAATCAAAGTAGCCTAAGTTACTCCTTATAACATCAGCTATCTGCCAGTGAAAGTCCCGTCAAAATCGGTTCAGCCGTTTTGGAGATAAGCCGTAATAAACAGACAGACAGACAGACAACATTTTTAAAAATATATGTTTTCGTATAGGTATCTTATATACTTTCATATGCATTAGATAAAAAGCTGTTATTTTGACATTACAAACAGACACTTAAATTTTATTTATTTGTATAGATAGATTGGCGATTTAAAAGCGTTGCCGTGATTTTCTTACAGGTTTCTTTCTATATTCTCAACTCTTTACCTGAACCTAGGAACTAACCTGAATGTAGCTTCAGTAACTTAGTAACCTATATTTTTGACGTTGACTTTGACTAAATTAAATAACTAACGAAGGCATTTTTTGTGTGGTTGACACTTTACAGTTGTATGGTGTAATGGGTCGCTGTGCTGATGTGGTCATGGTCAACGGCACGTGGACAGAAGAACACATAAATGACCTCTGGCAGATCCCTCTCAGCACCTTCAGGGTCTACCCGCCATGTGAGGTACGTACCTTATTCTTCGATACTGATATTTTAAAAAGGAAAGATTTGAGTTTTGTTAGTTTGTTTGTTAGGGTTTAACTCGAAAACTACCCAACCGATTAAGAAAAGATTAAGAAAAAGCTATATTATCAACGAGTAACATAGGCTATATTTTATTTTAAAAATATACTGTTACTAACATAATTAAACCTACTTTTACGCGAGCGAAGCCGCGAGCGAAAGCTCGTTTAAAATAATTTTTAACTAGCTGTTCTGTGCCGAAGACTGTGAGCAACGCCCCATGGTTTATACGGAACACGGAAGTGCATGAATATCTTGAAATGTGCACAATAAAAGAAGAGCAAGGTATTCCAAGGTCTTGCCTCATCAGTTCTGAACACCAGCGACTGTATTTTCCGGCTGAAAGACCACGATTAGCCTCAATCTAGTCTAGTAACATAAATATGAGAAGACATGTCACTGGATGTGCATATCTCTAAATCTTATAACACAACAAATCTGATTATGGCTTTCGGGGCGATCGCAGATAGTAAAAAAAAAAAAAAAAAAAACTGTCCCCCGCGGTTTCACCTACGTTTATGATTACTGCTGATTATAATACTTATAACATCACGGTCCGAGCCACGGAAGCGGCGTCGCTCGTACCGTGATGTTATATATACAGCCTATATTACCTATATAATTGTAACAATATGTATTTATTTCAATAAAATTCTTAAATCGCAAAAAAAAAATTAGGCACTTATTTTTGTTTGTCTATTCTTTTTGTGGTATTTTTCTTAATTAACACTGTGTTCGTCTTATGAGTACTACTCACGTAATGTGTTTATTGTGTGCGCGAGAACGCTGGTACCCTAAACACAAGTTGAATCTTATTCTGGGTACCAGAGTTTATCGTAAATACTACCTAAATATCATGTTTGTGACGCTGTTATTGTATTTTTGTGCCAAATTAAGAAATACATTTTATTATTATTATTCTGGATAAAGTAGCTTTCTAATGGGAAAAATCGGTTCAGAATATTTTTGCAATACCTACATACTTTAAAGCATTAGTTCCCAGAATAGTCCTGATTAGACACCCAGGGGACCACGGGAGACTCGATGGGGATCTACGTTGGCGTGACAAAAAAATAGTGGTGCACAATTCGTAAGCGGAGTCCACGAAAATTTATTTGCAATCGATAGTGAAGAACTAAAATGTTGGCTTGACTTCACCGACTGTTCGACAAGCTCAGCGACTGTTACCATATGTTTTTCGACTTTTCGGTAGAGAATTACTAAAAAAAAAAGGTCAGCTCGCCCACCGTGCTAGGTTCAGTTCTGGAATTTCAAAAATGATTTTTAATTCACCTTATATAATTTGATTCATAACTGATATTGTAAATGTGAAATTTAATACATATGTTTCTATAAATGATAAGACATATAATATTGAAATTAAACTACTATATACGGATTTTATCGCGTTGTTTATTTGACGATGGTAGTTGTCTCAATGTTCCAGTGTAGTGTAGTACCATCTTAGTGTCCCCGTGACCATGGCTGCTGAAGAGCAACCGAAACGTCGGGGAAAGTGTAAAAATAAATAGTATAATAGTATAGTAATTGTATAAATAGTTTTAATAGTTTCAATAATTTAATTAGCTTAAAAATTTCTAAAGTTTAATAGTAATAGTAGTGTAACAGGATAAAAAAAAAGCAACGCGATAAAATCCGTATATAGTAGTTTAATTTCAATGAATAACATTCGCGTAAACAAAAGACAATATTAAGATATATAATAGATTGCTATACTTTTACATTTGCATGCCATTTGAAATAGCTAAATGAGCTTGTATCTATTAATGGACCCTGTTTATAGCAAATAAAGACTTCTTATTCTTATTCAAGTGAACTGTCGCATATGCAGAGAGAATCCTAAGTCACTATGTCTGTTGAAGGTGACAGAACTAAAGCAGTTGCGTTCGTTAGTGAAGGAGACTGATCCTATCCGCATACTGTCCGTCGCCCAGTTCAGGCCAGAGAAAGACCATCCCCTCATGCTACAAGCGATGTACGAGTTAAGAACACTCCTTGTCAAGAACGAAGTACTATGGAACAAGGTAAGTCATGGAATGGCATTTTTAGAGTTCGAAAAACTCATATACGAAAGCTTTCTCCGTCTGTTATACAACTTTCATCTCAAGAACCGTAAGAGCTAGAGACTCGCGGTCAACGCCATTCGACTCAGCATAGTCGATATACCCCCGAAATGACTATGACCTTTGCCCTTTGACCTCAAGGTCACGTTGTATCACGTGACTTTTGCATATTACTTGAACCATTTTTCGAACTTTAAGATTTACGGCAACTCATTGCCGTTTCTCACTTGTTTGCCCATGAAAAAAAAAATCAGCATCGATAGCGTAGCGGGAGACCGTTGGAATGCCACGCAGAAGTCTAGAGTTCGAACCCAAGGCGCGAATCTCTGACTTTACGAAGTTATATGCGTATTAAATAGTTAATTATCGCCTGCTTTAACGGTGAAGGAAAACATCGTGAGGAAATCTGCATGTCTGAGGGTTCCCCATAATGTTATAGAAGATATGTGTAGTCTGCCAACCCGCACTAGGCCAGCGTGGTGGACTATGGCTTAACTCTTCTCACAGTGAGAAGAGGCCTGTGCCCAGCAGTGGGACAGTTTAATACAGGGCTGATATTATTATACCCACGTAAAACGTAAATAATTATTCCGAGTTCGGTTACTAGAATCATTTCTAAAGCGGGATATTTTTCTTAAAAATTAGGCACCTTGCTTGTACCCTCTTCAATCTTAACTAATATTATAAATGCTGATGTGAATTTGTTTGTTTGTGATTCCGACTATCATGAAATTTTGCATACTCGTCAGGGGTACTAAAAAGGACAAAGGGTACATTTCATCCAAAAAACAGTGCCGGTTTAAGCAAGCGTGGGGCCCGTAGCAAATTCTTTCGGGTAAGAGTGCTTGCATACGTCAGACTTTTTATAGAACTGATTATTGGGCCGACTGAAATTCTACACATTTATACGAGCTACATTTTGTAGAACTTGTGCGTTTACGTCAAGGAAATAGTCGGTTACCGATTGTCTGACGTGGATTGTCTTAGTAGGAAAAGTTGTAACGTTTCACGTTTTTGTGACATCAAGTAAATTCAATATACCACATCTTAAGTAATAAGTTTCACTCAAATTGGTTGTCTGTAAAGTCGGTTTACGGACGATAGTTTAACGTGACAACGTCATAACAAAATTTCTTTCCCGTAACGTTACAATGAGCGTAACGGGACAATAAACGTAACGGGACAATGAGTCATCCTTTTTCGTGCGTGCAGCCGGCGTTTATCGATTTATTAGACGTTGTCACGTCAAAAATTACGCTCAGGCAGAGATGAGTGGGCTTAAATATGCGGGGCCCCCTTTCGCGCGGGGCCCGTAGCAATTGCTACTCTTGGTACGTGGTTAATCCGGCACTGCCAGGAAAGAAGTATATCTCTTGAGGGATATTAATTTATCGACAAAATCTACATTAACAAGCGAAGCCGCGGGCATAATCTATTTGTAAATTTTAATCTATTTTCTATAATCTAGTGTTTATATAATTGCAGATAAAGTTGGTGCTGGTGGGTTCGTGTCGGAATTCAGTTGATGAGGAGCGTGTTCAGAACTTAAAGGATCTGGCGAAGCACTTATCCCTGGAAGACAGTGTGCAGTTCTTGGTGAACGCGCCGTATGCCCGCCTGCTGCAGCTATACCAGACCTCCAGCCTCGCTATACACGCCATGTGGAATGAACACTTCGGCATCAGTCAGTACTATTCATATGTATAACTAGCTGTTAAGCGCGGCTTCGCCCGCGTGGAATTTACTAAAAACATATTTTGCGGTACCCAAATGTTTTCTAAAATAAAAGTAGCCTAAGTTACCTTTATCCGGGACCGGGATATACCGGGACTTTCACTGGCATAATATATAAGGATATATACCAGTAAAAGTCCCGTCAAAATCGGTCCAGCCGTTTCAGAGAATAACAGGAATAAACAGACAGACAAACGAAAATTTAAAAGAAATACATACTAATAATAGAAAGCCGAAGAGTTTATTTTCGGCCGAATTTAGAACCGATCTTATACCAAGATCCCAAGAAAGCAGTAATGAAAATCTTTCCTTTGGTATTTCTAGGTGTAGTAGAATGTATGGCAGCCGGACTGATTACTATCGCACACCGCTCCGGGGGACCCCTGGCCGATATCGTGGAGACGTCGGAGACCTCCAGGACTGGTTACCTTGCCTCAGAACCGGACGAGTATGCCAGGGCCATCCTTGAGGTCATAGCTTTACCCAGTGACGAGAAGAAAAGAATTATCGAGGCTGCCAGGTAACTTATCATGGGTCAAAAATGTATTCAGGAGTATAATGACTGCACGGATGGCGTAGTGGTTTAAGTGGTTGCCTCGCCACTGACACTGAGCCGAGTGTTGTGGGTTCGATCCCCACACGGGATAAAAATTTTGTGTGATCCACAAATTCTATTCTACTCTTCTATTCTTTCACATAAATACCACCATCTAGCCCAAACTAAGCAGAGCTTGTACTATGGGTACTAGACAATGGATAAACATACATATATACTTTATTTTTATAAATACATACATATTATACATAGAAACACCCAGACCAAGACAAACAATCATGTTCATGCACACAAAAGTTTGACTTGTTCGGGAATCGAACCCGCGACCTCAGGCGTGGCAGTCGGTTACACTAACCACTACGCTATCGAGGTCGTCATGAAATGGTTGTTCCGTGTCGGGGTGTTTTTTTTTTTTTTTTTTTTTGCTCGTCAAAATGACCACACTACACCTGATGATAAGCAGTCGTGTGGTCTAAGAGCAGTGGCCTCCACACCGCCCTCATAGCAGCCGAGGCGATGTTGAGGTCTCTACTTTGACGGCCTGAGAAGGTGCTTTTTCACGCCCCGCTTAAAGGACCCAGGATTGAAGGAGAAGGAAACACGTTCTTTGTATCCGTTGTTTGAATGTTTGTAAAGTCTCCCGGGACACAGTAATTGTTCCTAGTATCCCGCGTCTGTATCCGTACAGATGTGTTATACAAGTACATTTCTTGAGATGCATGGATGGCGAAGTTGTGAACTCGTCGCCTCTGCCACTATCCCGAGTGCAGTGAGTTCGATTCCAACATTTGTTATCCATAGAAGGATGATCAGAGTAATTGTGTCCGTTGTTTGTATGTTTGTGAAGTCTCCCGCGTCACCGGCATTATTCCTAGTGCAGGTTATCTTTTTAAAAACAAGTGAGAAACGGCAATGAATTGCCGTAAATCCTAAAGTTCGAAAACATGGTTCAAGTAATATGCAAAGGTCACGTGATACCACGTGACCTTGAGATTAGAGGTCATAATCCTACGCTTAATATCCTTGAAGGGATAGATAAGTGTATTAAACGCACGTTTCGCTAGGATTTTAGGCCGCAAGCACAGTTCCAGACAATACTGCTCCTAAGAGTTTGTTGGCAGAAAACCCTATGACATTGTGACGACCCAGGAATCGAACCCGATATCTCATGCACAGCTTTTGCATTCACTACCGCTGCACCACCGAGGAATTAAACAATATTGTTTTATGTCCACTGCTTGACATAGGCCACCCCCAAGGTTTTCCACACAGACCAGTCTTACAGTTATTGAAATTCAAATTATTTTTAGTTGTTTTATTGACTTCAATTACTTTAAGAATCACGAACAGCATTTTATCTCGTTTCTCTTGTATTGCAGTAGAATGAGACAAAGCTACTAAAAAAAATTGGTAGCAAACTTTTTGCTCAGCCCGGATAATGAACCCATGAACTTATATTCAGTAGTCATTCAGTGCCACTATGCCAATAAGGCAGTCTGCAAAGAAGTACTAAAAAGTATTTCATGTTTATTTGTACTATGTTTACAGGGCCTCAGTGGATCGGTTCTCGGAGATGGAGTTCGAGAAGGCGTTCCTCCGAGCCGCTGAGCCTCTCATAAGACTAGCCTAGTATATAATATACCTAAGTAATTTAACTAGCACGTCTGCCGTCCACTAACTAAAAAGCCACTTGACCTTTTAACCGCCCCGCTTCATAACAGTTGTCGTGCCCCCAGCGCCCGGCACAGTGAATCGAAAATAAATACTTACAAAAATAAATACTTATTTTAGGACTTTTAATTATGAGACTAAAGTGTATTAAATTGTAAATGATTACTTAATTATCCATTTACATAATATAAACATTTTTTTGATAGAAAACACCGTAATTAAATAAAAAAGCAGATTAAACGAGCTGTGGTATCTGGTCGGAAATATACGACGCTAACGAAATGGACACGAAAATATTTGTCGGATTAATCCGACGTAAGCGGTTAAAAGGTTCATAGATTTTCTAGCGGCTTTTTAGTTAGCGGACGGCCGAAATACACTCTGTTCCATTAGATTTAAGTATAATTATTTACTAATAAAGTTGAACCAAAGTATATACCGGCTTTTTTTAATACATTATTTTCAATACTATTATCTATTTGACGTTTTTAAATGTTATTGGTTTATTTGGACTTATTTACAAAAGGGACATTTAGAATTGCAGCTAACGAAGTTTTAGAAACAAAAATATTCATAGTATAACAAATATACTGACTTGTAAACGTTTAGGATAGGTTAGAACTGCGACCACAACGCAACCGAATTCTACTTATTTTATTTTTAGTCAATTAAAAAATATGCAGGCTGCCCTAGCCAATTAAGGATACGTGTATTTTTTTTAAATTGACTCGGTACCTATCATTTTGCGTTTCTGTATATAGATTATCAGATTACTTATTGGATTTTCTTTTAGATGACATATGAGATAATAAATCGTTTTGCTTTATCTATTAAACAGTACTAGCGGTCGCCTAGTGCTCGAAATTCGACCAAAGTTTTCCTGTAAGCATCTGATATATTATGTCATTATATATATGTAACCATAGTTACGCACTTCGACTGCGTGTGTCAAATGCATGGTTGTGTGCGTGTAGTGTTTTTTAATTAATTTAATGTATTTTTACGCATAATTTAAAAAAAGTATTAGCATTCGTCACTTCTTCTCTGTATAAACTATAAGTGTGCAAAATTTCATACTCCTCCGTCCGCCCAATTTTCGTGAAAAGGGATCCAAAGTTTTCGCTTCACGTATTAATGTATTTATTTTGTGTGCATACTGTGCAATTCAGTATTTTTGGTAATGTGCGTTCCCATTGAGGGACCACATTTGCATTGTGAGCTTTTGAATGCTTCAGCCTTTAGTAAAAGTTCTCAAACAATTGTAAATATAGCCCCTAGTTTGTAAAAGTAGCCACTCAAAAGTTACAATCGATCAAAGGTGGTCCGTCAGTCGTGACTGAGAGGCATCCATATCTCATAACCTAATTTAAATTTACAACTGCTATGATGAGAGAAGAGTGTCGACACAAAAGATCCCAGTGTGTCGAAGTGTCGCCGGTCTGTACTGACTGGCCCCCACATAAGATAAGATAAGAGTAGTTCTTATCTTATCTTATGTGGGGGCCAGTCAGTACAGACCGGCGACACTTCGACCCAGTGGGATCTTTTGTGTCGACACTCTCCCAATAACGACTGCCATAGATGTATATGGCAGCCGGGACCAACGGCTTAACGTGCTTTCCGAGGCACGGAGCAGGCGATAATAAGAAGAAGATCCGTGAAAAAGCTAGTAGGTATTGAAATTAAACTACTATACTGAACTCAAAGTATCATGAAGTCTAGCTGTGGTTTTGTTTGTGGTTCATTCTGCGTAAATAGAAACACCCATGATTAAATTATGTTCGGGTACTTTGAAATAACCACACTGGAACATTGAGACAACTACCATCTTAGTCTCCCCGTGACCACGGCTGCTGAAAAGCAACCGAAACGTCGGGGAAAGTAAAAATAAATCTAAATAGTATAATAGTATAAATAGTTTTAATAGTTTCAATAATTTAATTAGCTTAAAAATTTGTAAAGTTTAATAGTGATTATAGTAGTGTAACAGTTTTTCAAAATTTTGTAATAGTGTCAAATAAACAACGCGATAAAATCCGTATGTAAGCGCAGGAGGGCCTTCATCAGAACTCATCGTGGATACTGTAGGCGTCTTTAGGAATCAGAGCCGAATAAAAAGTCTTCTTTTATCACAAATCAGTTGTAATTGCCAGACACAAACAATTTGTACAAGTAATACAAATTAGGTACACGATCAAGCTAAAATACTGTCTCAAACACGTAGTTCGAAATAATTAGTCTTAGAAATTCACTTTCACTTATAATATTTCACTAACTAAGCTCTGATTAAAAGCGATTCGTCGCATGTACGGTGCGCGGGCGGCCTTCCTTACGAATGTGTCAAGTTAAGATGGCCGCCCCGCTACCATAGACACGACGCTTCGCTAGAGCGACGTTGACAATCAAGTCACTCTTGAAGTTGACAAGTTTGACAGCTACATTTGTGTTGACGGAGCACTCTCGCGCCGTCACGGCCAGACTGACAATCGACCGTCCTCGGGCGTTATCAGTTTACATTTCTGAAACAAACAATCCACAATCACCAAGACATCCGCTCGATCACCCTGCCCTAACCTGAATAATTCTAGATAGATTTCTATCACTCACCAAACATCGATTTATCAACCTCAAATGCACACAAATTTGAAACAGACCTTCATAAACGTAAAGACATGGACTATCCTTTCGTCCATTCTGCTAGAGTGGCACATCCGGACCGGACGAATGTGTCCCTTCAACTAACCCAGGGTGGGTGTAGCCCGGACGACATTGTCCTTTCGACCGGGATCGACTAAGGGAACCATCTGGACCGGACGAGTGTGTCCCTCCAACTAATCCAGGGCGGATTAGCCCGGACGACACTGTCCCTTCGACCAGGATCGACTCAAAAACAAAACATCTGGACCGGACGAGTGTGTCCCTTCAACCAACTCAGGATGAGTATGGCCCGGACAACACTGTCCCTTCGACCAGGATCGACACAAAAACAAAACATCTGGACCGGACGAGTGTGTCCCTTCAACCAACTCAAGATGAGTATGGCCCGGACGACACTGTCCCTTCGACCAGGATAGACAAAGAGACATTATAGGTCTGGACTTACAGAGAAAACGTACTACACACGACACACACACACACATACAAAATAAACACAATAATGGTAATAACTTACAATTAAAGATTATCTTGTTTCTCGCCAATTTCTACCTCATATTGTATGTCCCATGTCTCGGGATCAGAATACGTGCTAAGAGTTTCTGAACTGACTGTGACAGTATCGGAGTCGGCGGACACGGTATCAGAGCATGCGGTCAAGGTATCACAGTTACTTGAAATTAACGCATTATCCTGACCATTGTCAATCGACACCGAGACATCTTCTGGTGCCGTCTCGGCCACATCATAACATAAAAGATTATTCGCTATTTCGAGCAAGCCGTCGTGTCCTGAGGGCACTGAGCGCAAGTTCTCGTGTGCATACTTATACGTTCGGTGAGAACCGTCTAACTTCTTTAATTCATATCGATCCTTGTCGAGTACCGCAGCTATAACAAATGGACCTTTGAACTTTTTAGCTAATTTAGTTTGGTTTCGTCCGCAATTTTTAAGAAATACGAATTCGCCCTTTGCGTACGTTTTGATATTAGCACGACCGCGATTAAAACGTATAACTTCAGATTCAGCTGCCTTTTTAATATTATCGGACGCGTGTTTACGAACAGCGTCAAGGTCTAGACGAGTTTTATCTTGGGCCTCTGAATTAAGCTTAGCCATGCCAAGTGACTGCGCCCTAATGCCAAACATGAGTTCAGTAGGTGAAAATTTCGTCAAAGCAGATGTGGTGCTATTAAGCGCCAGTTGAATATTGCCTAATTCATCGCGCCATGTTTTATTAGGATCGTTTTCAACAATGGTCAATAAACTTTTGAGAGTACGCATTACTCTCTCAACCTGTCCGTTTGCCTTACTTGAACCCGTCGCTATAAAGTGAAGTTCTATTTTGTGCTCAGTACAAAAGTTTTTAAATTCAGAACTTGCATAGCAACGGCCTTGGTCAGAAATAACCCGTTTAGGCGCACCGAAGAGACAGACTGCTTTTTGTAATGCTTGTATCGCACTCTTGGCGTCAATAGAAGTGGTATGTTCCAACAGGACGTATTTAGTGAAGCCATCTATAATCACAGAACAATATTCTTTTCGATCACTCTTACCACTAAGCTTCCCCGTAAAATCGATGTGAATAGTGTGCCACGGCACCGAGATCTTTGGTATCGGGTGAAGCTGAACGGGTTGAGCTCCCGATGGACCTTTTGATGCTTTGCAGATGATACATGATTCAATAAATTTACGCACGCATTTTGACATTTCAGGGAACCAATACTGCTCGTAGAGTTTGTCTAATGTTTTGTCTTTGCCTAAATGCTGAATCTCGTTATGAATATGGTTGATCAATGTCCAGATTAAAGATCGCGGTACGACCGGTAACCATGATACTATTTTGTTTCGTACAATTTTCCTATAAAGAATTCCCTCCCTTACATCATATGTTTGAGCTACCGAATCGGGGAAGCCATTATTATTGTGTTTTTCAATAAGGTCTTGTATCTCCGCATCACGCTTTTGTTCGACTGAAAAGCCAATCTTGATGAAGCTCAACATAATGAACTTCCCTTTTGTGTGTGCTCTTGGATGATGTATCAGCATCGTCAACATTAGGGAGGGGATTTCTCGAGAGAAAATCCGCGTGTTCCATCCCTCGTCCCTCGCGATAAACAATATCAAAGTCGTATGCTAGTAAGAAAGCCCACCAACGATGTACTCGAGGAGTGAGGTCTTTCTTTGATTTCGAGGCCTTAAGCGAATTACAGTCAGTATAGACTACAAACCGTCGTCCGTAAAGGTAATGCCGGAAATGCTCTACCGCTCTTACAACCGCCAGCGTCTCGAGTTCGTAAGAGTGATAGCGGGACTCTACCTCAGACGTGCGTCGACTAAAATACTCTACAACATGTGGTAAGTTGTCTTTTCTTTGTATGAGGATCGCCCCATACCCCTCGGAGCTGGCGTCGGTATGTACTTCCACTGATAGTTCGGGATCAAAGATAGTCAGAACCGGTTCTGTTGTAAGCACGTTTATAATAGCGTTATGTATTTCTTCATGTTTATGGGTCCACGTTATTGGTCCTTTTAACTTTGTCAACGGATATAGCGGCCCTACGATGCGCGTAAAATTTGGGATGAACTTACGAAAGTACGAGGC
The DNA here is from genome assembly GCA_963564715.1 of Catocala sponsa. Lineage (NCBI taxonomy): Eukaryota > Metazoa > Arthropoda > Insecta > Lepidoptera > Erebidae > Catocala > Catocala sponsa. The sequence continues at coordinate 4,216,806 of OY751346.1, read as the reverse complement.
ATGACCAAGAAACTGTCGAACCTGGGTAGCAGTTTTTGGCTGTGGAGCATCTACTAACGCTTGTATCTTTCGAGAGTTTGGTCTGATCACACCAGATTGGATTGAGTAATCCAGATAGTCAACCTTTTGTGTCATAAATTTACATTTTTGGAGATTAAAGGTGAACCCCGCCTTTGTTAGAGTATCGAGTACATCATCTAACCGTTGCAACCCTTCCGTTACACCAGGCGAGTGGCATAAGACGTCATCCATATAGATCAGCGGCTTGTCTTTTAAATGCCCCAGAGCTTTAGTAATGCATCGCTGATAAACCGATGGTGCATTTCGCAGACCGAAAGGCATCGCAAGATACTCATACTGGCCTTCAGGGGTAACAAACGCTGTTTTCTCTACAGAATCAGGGTTCATCGAAATCTGGTGAAAACCAGACGCCATATCTAAAGACGAAAAATAATGAGACCCCGCAAGTTGATCTATTTGCTCTTCAATTCGAGGTAAGGGATAATGCTCAGGTTGCGTATTGGAATTCAACTCCCGATAGTCCACACACATTCTATGAGATCTATCCTTTTTCTCGACTAATAATATGGGGCTAGCAAAAGGAGAGGAACTCTCGCGAATTACCCCAGCATCAAGCAACTCTTGAACCTTCTCCCTAACTATTTCTTTTTCAATTGGTGCCAGCCTATATGGGCATCGTTGCACCACCTTATGCGGGTCTATTAAATTTATTTGACATTCCCCTGTAGTAACTCGGCGCGAAGGGATACCCTCAGTAAAATAATCGGAATATTTCTCTAGTAACGTTAGTAACGATTTCTTATCCTGCCCTAGCAAATCCGTATCTATTTTTGCAAAATCCAGCACATTTGATTTTGATTCGCAAAAATAATTTTGCTCCTGTGTATGAAACGTAATTTTGTCATTATCAATCCTAACACATACCCCCTTGTCAAAACTATCTCTTCCGACTATGATAGGATCAATTATAAAGCTATCGGACACTACATGAAAGAGCAAATTTAGTGGTAAATCATCAATGGTCACGTCACACAAAATCTGGGTCGCACATGGTATATCATCACCGCCTATACCACTGAGATAGACGAGGCTATTACGCACAGTACCCCCAAGTTTGCCACAAAAACTTTCTTTCAACAAGGAACAAGATGACCCACTATCAAATAAGAAGGAGACTGGCTCACCAGAAGACGTCCGAAGAATGCCCCTAGAAGGGCGATGCTCGCACTGGTTAACCTCCTTCACCGTTGCTCCACCACCGTTCTTTCTGCCTGGACAAACAGTTGCAATATGCCCAAGCTGCCCGCACGTGTAGCATGTCACAAGTGATTTCTTCTCTGCAACACGTGATTCAAGTGGCTTCGTGCTGTTGTCCTCACGTCGCTTTCTACACTCAGCTATTCGATGTCCCATTACACCACAATAGTGACATTTGCCAGTAAATTTCTCGATCATACGAGGTCGCTTAGCATCGGGTACTTGGTCTTCAGTATCCAATCGTCGTTTGAGTGAAACTCCACCAAGAATCCGAAACAATTGTGCTCGGTTAGTGACGGTTTGCGCGTTTAGTTCACGACGTATCATGTTGTCCCTCTGACACAATACTGATATCACAAATCCAACAATCACTTCTTCGGGCATCGAACATTTAGGGATCTGTTCGATAAGGTGCCACAATCGGACTGCAGCTTCAGATGCAGTCTCTTTAACTCCGATTTGGAAACGTAACACGTCATCAAAGTAGTCCTGCACAAGTTTCGGTTTCGAAAATCTCGCAAGTAAAAACTCTTTAACGGAACTCCACGTAATCTCGTTCAAATTGAGCTTAGTAATACTAGCAGCTGCTCGTCCTTTGAGTGCCGCAGTCAAGGCGGTAAGTAGATGGACTCCTTCTAGATGCAGATTGTGCACAATAACTTCAGTTACCTTACACCATCCTTCAATGTCCGAATCCGCTTCATCTGGATCAAACTTTAGCAATGGTGTCTTATTTGCACTCATAGATGGTGATTGTTGCGCAGCAGTAAACACACGAGCAATCATTACTTCCATATTGCTTAGAAGTTTTTCGGCGTATGACATATTAGATTGTGGCGTCTCATTTTGTTGTTCATTGGATCCCACTTCTGATGTAAGCGCAGGAGGGCCTTCATCAGAACTCATCGTGGATACTGTAGGCGTCTTTAGGAATCAGAGCCGAATAAAAAGTCTTCTTTTATCACAAATCAGTTGTAATTGCCAGACACAAACAATTTGTACAAGTAATACAAATTAGGTACACGATCAAGCTAAAATACTGTCTCAAACACGTAGTTCGAAATAATTAGTCTTAGAAATTCACTTTCACTTATAATAATTCACTAACTAAGCTCTGATTAAAAGCGATTCGTCGCAGGTACGGTGCGCGGGCGGCCTTCCTTACGAATGTGTCAAGTTAAGATGGCCGCCCCGCTACCATAGACACGACGCTTCGCTAGAGCGACGTTGACAATCAAGTCACTCTTGAAGTTGACAAGTTTGACAGCTACATTTGTGTTGACGGAGCACTCTCGCGCCGTCACGTATATAGTAGTTTAATTTCAATGAATAACATTCGCGTAAACAGAAGACAATATTAAGCTAGTAGGTACTGTATAATTATCTGTTTTTTATTTCATGTTGAAACAAAAATTACTATTGAAAGAGCCACTCGTGGCGCGCCTTGCTTTGCAATAACTCGAGACATATAAGAAGAGCTCTGGATGCCATACAAAATGTATGCAAACCGGAGCTCTTTTTACGTGGGGTTTAGTTATAACATCCATCCAGCGTCATAACACGGGCGCAGGTTCATTGAAAGTGCCGAGGCCGGCGCGGCGCCCCCTAACCGCTGCGCCCGTGTGCACCGCACACCCTGCACACTCGGTAAAGACGCCTCTGAGCGTAAGTCGTCATAAGAACGTATGCTCTCATTAAAAAAGGAGTGACATACTCGTACTCGTAAAAAGCACGGAAAACGCATTTACATTAGATCCAAAGTCTAGTGTGAATCATTTGCCACTGAATGATATGTACCTACTATGGATCCAAGTGGGTCAAGAATTAATTAAACACAGGGGAAACAATCATGAAAGAACAAATTGCTAATTTTTTCAGAAGGTGCCAATCTTTTTTAATCGAGTTGAGCACACATTGAAATCACTTTTGCCTTTTTACAATCAAATTTTCCGGGAACTGAAATTTCTTGATCCATACACTGCCGTGAATAAAGAATTTAGCAGTTTAAGAAATGTAATAGAAACTTTCCCATACGAAGTACAGCCAGAACAAATGCAGTTAATTGATGAAGAATATAGAACACTCAAACTTGATCGCGTAGTAAGTAATTTATTACAATCTTCGGGTACTGGCTCACACCTTTCTTGTGAACAATTATTTTGGGTTGAATTTGGCCAAATTTCTAACAGTGATGGTACATTAAAATTAAGGAATATATCTAGTTTCAGTAAATCTCTGTTATGTATAGGTACCAGTAGGTATCGAATGCTGCTTGCGAGTGCATATTTTCACAGATAAATTTAATAAAAACAACAAAGAAACAGATTTATAAACAAAAATGTATATGCAATTTTAAAAACAAAGCAAAGTGTAAAAATTGGAATAGTTTGAGTTAATTTTAATCCTTCAAATAGAATGTTAAAATACAATTCTAACATTTATTGTGATAATGATAATGAATGAATAAAACATGTTTTGAAAATCAGTATTTTTATTGGTATATTTTCCCTGTAAAATTTGATATATTTCAGTACTTTTTAAGGTGCTTCGGTTTTTTTGTGAAATTTAATCTGGTCACACTGTTACAGATTACAGATCTCGGACCAATTATCATTATCACACATGATCACACAGTGTGATACTTTACTTGGTCCGAGTTATATGTAGTACAGATAGCACAGAACACTTATACTCAAAGAGACAGATAGTCAACACAACGACGTCGGGCTCGTGCTTTGCGTCTCGAACTATTGTAATGAATTTTCATTGAATCAATAACTCTTGCACGGTTTACGGTATTATATTATATGACAGATTTGTATAAACTGTATTAGCATAAGCTTACATGTTGTTATGCCTCGTAAAACGTGCTACTGGACGCGTAAATTAGAATTAGAACTAGTTGAATTTGTTCGTCAACGAGAATATATATGGCGTCCCATTGAAAACACTAACCACCATATTCAGCAAAAATACAAGGCGTATGCGGAATTTGCTGCACGTTTGGGTCGTGGCTTTACTGGTAAGTACAACTATTATAACTAACTTTAAGTATTGAAGTAAGAAATAAATTATTTACTTTAGGACCGACAACATTTTGTATACAAAATCTGTTTGCAAATTGCAATAGACAAACAGATTTTGTATACAAAATACGATTTGTAATACCTAGGTACCTGTTGGACTCGCCACTTATCTTAAGTTTAGGCGTCTGTTTGCGACTTGCGAGCGATCGTGAGGTGCAGTTGCCCATTGCCGCATCAAGTTCTTTTATCGTTAGACTACATTTTGCCCGCGGCTTCGCTCGCGTAAATGTAGGTTAGATTAGTAACAGAACTTTTACAACAAAAGTTCTTTTAGTAACGGGAACAGAAAAGGACATAGGGTACCCCCTATGTCCTTTTCTGTTCTTCTGACTACGCGTTTGCGAAATGTTTGATAATCGGTGAAGTAGTTAGGTGTGAACGCGTAACAAACAAACTCACATTTGCATTTATATTATTATTATAGTTATGATAGCTAGGACTTCTAAAACGAAAAAGAGTTATAAGGCTTAATGGCTTTGATAGTCCAAGGGAACAAAATCAGGATCTTATGTTGGTAGTTGTTCTATAAAATAACAATGAAAAGCTGCTTAATGTTAACAAGTTTATTTATATTACAGCACGGTCAGTTCGAGATCGTTGGGTCAATATAAGAAGTACATTCAACCACAACTTGCGAAGAGTTGATAAATCTAAAGAGACAGCTAGAAGTCCTGCTGATATTTATATCCCATGTTGGCCACTATGGAGGCCATTACAGTTTTTGAAGGATATATCTAAGAAAGAAGATGTCTGCTATGATGTAAGTTTTACAATGCACATATTTTCTTGATATTTTAGTCATGGAAAAGCCTTATATTCACCAGTTAATTCATAGAATTGAAATGATATGTCGATAATATCAAACTATTACTTAATTTAATTTAGGCTGTAATTTTTGTAACATATCAAAATATTAAGGTATTTCTAAAAAGTTGTTAAGGCTCTAAGAAATTGAATTGTGCACATATTGATTGACTAGGTTACTATTATAATAATAAATATGATTATTTCAGAACTTTCAACTCACGGGTGAATTCAAACATTTGTCAAATAGTTTAGATGTGAAAGAGGAGCTGCATTCAGAAATTGATGACTTGGAGATTGGCATAAGGCAACGAGGCCAACGTACAGACAGACCACGCAGAAAGACCAAACTGGTAATGAAATCTAAAAACAAAACCAGGTGCATACAGGTCATTGATGAATTGCTGCAAGCTATGAGGCCGCTGACTGTAGAACCGCTACCAGATCAACAGTATTGGTTCTTTGCGAAGCATGTAGTTGGTAGACTGAATACTATGAGGAAGATAGATGCAGAATGTGCTGTACAGGAAATTATGAAATTATTTGATGAAAATCCTTCTGATATTAAGCCTACATGGAATATCAAATAACATGAGATGAGACTACTAAAGCAATATTTTCTTGAGGTTATGAAGACTTTGCCCTGCAATGATTAAAGTCTTCAGAGCATAGGCTAATATTTAAATTTCCTTTGAATTAATGAAAGGAAGGACAACAGCTACTCAATGTGGGAAGAAGCAGTGATTTAAATGACTATATTGTATATTCTCTCAATACAAATAGTTGCACCTAATCAGCCTATCAAATCAAATCAAAATTCTTTATTTGCTAAATACAGGTTAGAGATGATGGTACATAAAGCAAAATAGTCCACTGTATTTTACTGTAACTAGCATGCAAATGTTATACTTAATTATTTAACACAATTAACACATTAACTGGCATGCACAAGTGTGACAGATTGAAGATTGAGCATTATGGAAATAATGGAACTATTGTTGAAATGATTGAATATATACATAAGTTTGAACAGTCAAGGTAAACATTTTATTTACCAAAATACTAAGCTTCATAACACTTTTCGTTTAGTGTAGCTACACAGGACAAAAACTCTTATGAATACCCACAACCCTTGCTAAATTGATAATTTGATGGATTTCATTTTAACCATTGTGCCGTTTGCAGTAAAATTGTGTTAAGCTAAACAATAATTTATTAGGGTAAAATGTGATTGTTATAAAAGAAGGTGGTAAGCACATGATCATGGGTGCTGAACACATTATGCCATATTCAAATAGAGTGGAAATTTTGTGCAATGTGCTAAGTGAGACTAAAATTTCAATATTCATGTGCAAAAACTACATTTTTTTAGTTACCAGAGGACCCAATATAATGCGAAAAATTTAGAAAAATCTTTTATCAAGTATAAATTGGATAATCAATGTTTCATATCGATACCTTAATTCGCAAATCGATTAACTCCTTTGTATGAAATTTTACAGGGGAGACTAAAAATGATATAAAAAAAAATAACAGTTGAAAATAAAAACTAAAATCCTGTTGGAAATTGTAGGTTTTCTTAAAAATTTACCCTTTCAAAATTAAATTCTAATCTAACATAAATATGGCGAGTTTTGGAGTTAGTAGATTTTACATAACAATAAATGAAACAAAAAAGGAGTTGTTTGCTTTTGCTCATTTATTTAGAAAAAAAACTAAGTATTAAATATAAGTTTAATTTAAATATTATTATTATTAAAATATTTAATCGTGGGGTAGTGCATCATAATACCCCTTATAATTTAGGGGCATTGTTAATTTTAATTGTTGTAGGTAATTATGTGTGAGGCAGACCGAGGAACTAAAACTAACACGACTTAACCGCAAGAGCGTTTATTTGCAACTGTCTTACATGTTGTTTTGTTCTCTTAACGTAACTTTATACTAGCGATTATAATGATTGCTTATAGCTAACAAAAGTTACTAAAACTAGGGACTTAGCCTACCTCCCTTCCCAGAGAGCTGCGTACGGTCGGGACTTGTATGCAGGACCGGGAATGCTCGGGCTGCGCCTGATGCTGTAGGTAGAGGGGCTGTGGACATGTCCAACGTACGCAGTGTAGCGCCCATCTCAATGTCGTCCGTGGCTGGTTGCGGCTGCTGTTTAGTGCGCCTGCACTATTCCTTAGTTTCTCGTATGTATAGTACATGGCGCTTAGTATTATAGCGCTGAGTACTAGGATCGATGCCGAACTAGGTCGATAAGTGATGACGTAGTTGTTCTCGGGTGTGACGTCACTGCTTTTGGTCTGTTCTATGATAGAGTGCAGCTTATCCAGATTCAGGTTTTCCAATTGAATATGTTGGATATATATGTTTGTTTCCATTATTTCCATTCGTGGCAGAGTAATTGTTTCTTGAATAGTAATAGAACTATGGTGTGTTTGTAGTATGCGCCTATCAATTGTTAATATACATTTTTTTGTAGTTGTCAGTAGATATGTGCTTCGTACCCGTTGGTAGTTGTTATTGTTTCCGCATGTGGTTTTCAGGATGTCTTCCTTCGGGATGATGACTAGCCAGATATTTTCACAGATGTGTTCTATTATCTAAACTGCGAGCTCGCCGAAGTATCAATAGCCACTAGGCTATTGATACTTCGGCGAGCTCGCAGTTTGTAGCTGTTGTATGTCGAATGATTTGTACGACGCAGTCAGGACTACTTTGTAGATCATGTAGTTTCAACATTTTCTGTAATACGTCCAGTATTTTCTTTCTCTCCCTATACGTCATCGAATTAATTCTATTTCTTTCCCGTATTATTTTTCTTTTTTGTGAAGGCAATTGAGCTATAAGGAGATTTTTTTCTCTGCCTTGTTTTTGCGGTATCTGTCCCTGGCTTCTTTTTTCAGTTTCTCATGTTCTTCAGAATTATTTTTAATATTGCTGTTTTTTTCCGTTCCGCAATCCTCTTTTTCTCCAGCCGTTCTTCTCTACTTTGACGTGCCTTTCCTATTTTTATTTTATACCTTGAACAAAGTAATAATAGTATAAAGACTGAGACAGTGTGACTGGTGCAAATTATGCTTAGGCTAGACATTACATAACCGTTATTTAGCCCCAAACTAAGTCACATATACATAATTCTGTTTTAGGATAAAATAAATATTAAATATTGAAAATGTGTATTTAAAGTACATTAAGTATTGATTGTACACGCATTCATCATTACGGTGGCTCATTCGTCATTCCGGTGGCCCACTGCGCCACCACAATGACGCCACCGTAATGACGACAAAATGGATTTTTCATGATAATTACCCAACTACCGAATTAATTTAGTAGATATTTATAAGTCCTAATATCGAGACAATTATCTACAACATTACTAACGTGACGATACAATACATCTCTCCGTTTATTACTTAAAACTTGCCACCGAATTGACCGCACACTGTAACCAAAAGACATTCATGGAAAACTTACCTCGGGAGCATGTTAAAACTTGCGTAAACACCGTCCACTCCACGCACAAGTTGGGGCCCGACTGACGCTCAGGTGGTCCGATATGAAAATTGGCGTGACATCGCTTGACCAATAACAAACAAGTAGTCAACTGCGAGCATTGGAAGCGCAGCTTTAAGCGGGACAAAGACATATTGGCGTCTCAGCTTTTTAATTTATTAGTAAAGTTTTTGTGTTTCAAAATGTGAAATTGAGTAAATATCTTTAAAATGAGATATTTTGATAAAAGTTACGTTAAAATTTCGTGTAATAGTGAGTGGTTTTGTGAGCGCAATTTTTAGTGGGACAAGCCTCCCAGCGGTAGGCCGCCTATACAAGTTGGATATTCAACGTGGAATTTCTTGTAAGTTTGTAATATTAATTCTAATCTGGCTTTAATATACGATTAAGGTACGAAGTATATTTTCAAAAAAGCATGGTTTAGTTTGTTTTGAATTATAGTTTCTTTATAAAGATCATAGGACGCCTAAAAAAGTACGCTCGAAAATTTACCCAAAATAACTTATTTTCTATTAAATCTATCATTTACCTAGTTTGCTCGCGGTGTATATACCGTTCCGCATAACTATGTTGCGAGTTTTCTACTAAAACTACTTTATAATAAATGCTAGTGGTTTCCCTAAATGTGTCGTATAAGTAAATAACATTATAAGTGCATACTAAGTTAAATGTATCTATCCTATGTACTATCGTGACTTCTCGTAGTACCAGCAGACCACCTTCGTTAGATACTGGCTGTATTAAGAGGTCTAATGCTGCTCGGCTGCTGCCGATGGCGTCGAGCCAACAGAAGACTCTGTAATTTGAGGTCTTCTAAGCATTTTACTATGAACCCTAATTGATTTTGCATTTACATGTTTGCCTATAATTTCTATAATATTATTGGTGTGAATATGGATAACTGTGTAAGGTCCTAAGTACCTTGGTTCTGTTTTCTTGCTTCTAGCCGCTTGATAGTTTTCATTATCATGATCTTCGTCAGGCGTGATAATTTTATCCTGATATTTTGTTTCTATATAATATGAAGTTTGTGTTAAGGTATTATGTTCCTCATCTTCGTCTATTATAGTAGTATTATCTGATAATACATCCACTATGTCTGAATCGCTATGGCTGCTGATTGTACCGGTAACACTAGTTGCAGAATTGGAACGTCGTCTATCTCTGGCTTTACTTAGTCCTGACGGTCCTGGTTTGGAGTTATCATAAACATTCCTAGAGTCAAAAACATCATTTCGTCATAGTTGTAGAACAAAGACGGTTCTGCAAAACAGTAACTTCACAGTACGCCACATAACAGTTTATCAATTGGGTTTTAGGGTATATTTTAGAAACCGCTAATGCGATCTGCTTGAAATTTGCATATGTTGTTCTGTTTCTGTATATTTATAATATGTCCTACAAGATAGATTCCTAATATTACTCAATTTAATAAAATATCACATGCATCATTGTTCTATGAACACTCATGTGTCGTATGTTATCATACGTCGTTGTTTTGCGGATTTTCTTCTTATTTCACATGACGCAAAGTAACTTCCGTCGATGTTTTAGGAAATCCCTAACAAAATTTAGTGACGGTTTTCAAATTGATAGGTTAGTAAATGAAAAATATATATTATTTGGCTTAAATTTTTTTTATTTATTTTAACTTATATTATCAGATAAACTTTAAAAACACAAAAATCTAATTTATGACACTAAAGTAAGACATCAATCGTTTTAAAAATTACAAGATTTGTAAGAAACCAAAGAAAAATCTTAATCAAACAGTAGTTAATATTAAAAAAATATAATGAGGAACATTATGGCTTAGTAGTTTCAGTACAGTATTATTAGTCTCAAACGTTACTCATATAATATTGGAGTATATCAGTATAATCAGTCTCAAACGTTACTCTTAAAATATTTGGGTATCATTATACAATTTTCTTTTAATTATGCAGTTTTATTCAGAATCATCATAAGTTTCAGATACGGTAGTATGGCCATGTGTCAGAGCTTTGAAATATTCGTAATATTTGGTGGTTATAATCCCAGTTTCGCGCAGATTTATCAGATCTTTATATTTGTCTTTAGAAATGGCGATCCGTTCAAAATATGTTTTTTTAAGAATAATTGCATGGTTTCGTGTCTATTTGCGTGTTATCAAGTCATGGATTAATCATCTAAACTATACTTGTATTGTACGAGGGGCGATCAAAAAGTAATGATAATGAGTATAATAAAACAACGATTCTAGTTTAAATTTAATTTATTTTTCTACATAGTCTCCTAACAAGTCGATACATTTAGTCCAACGTTTCTCTAAGCCTAAAATACCCTTTAAAAAAAAATCTTTATCTTGGCTCTCCCAAAATGCCTCTACAGCAGCCATAACCTCGCTATCATCCTCAAATTTCTTGCCCCTGAGGTGTTCCTTGAGCCGAGGAAACAAATAAAAGTCGCTGGGGGCTAAATCTGGAGAATAGGGTGGGTGTTCGACCAGTTCGAAGCCTGCTTCTCGAATGGCAGCCATCGCAACTTCGGCTTTGTGTGCAGGTGCGTTGTCCTGATGAAACAGGACTTTCGCTCGGAGTTTGCCCCGTCTTTTTTCCTTTATGGCTTCTCGCAGTCGTCTTATTTGATCAGCGTAGTAGGAGCCCGTTATAGTAGCTCCCTTTTCCAGGTAATCAACCATTATGATTCCCTCAGCATCCCAAAAAACGGACGCCATAACCTTGCCCGCCGAGCTCGAGACTTTGAACTTCTTCGGCGTCGGTGAGGATGGCCTTTTCCAAGTCATCGATTGTTGTTTGGTCTCAGGATCAAAATGATGGATCCATGTTTCGTCCATGGTCACAAATCGAGACAAAAAATTTTCTTGGTCAGCCTGGAACTTTGCAAGATTGGCTCTTGAAATGTCAACTCGCTTTTTCTTTTGTTCGTCCGTTAACATTCTCGGTACCCAACGCGCGGAGACCTTCTTCATATTCATTTTGCTGGTCAAAATGCTTTGGATGCTGCCATATGAGATCCCTGTGACCTCAGCTAAATGTCTGATGGTTACTCTTCGGTCTGCTAATACGATATCTTCGACTTTTTTCACGTTTTCCTCAGTGAGGGACGAGGTTGGGCGTCCCTCGCGATGTTCATCTTCTGTGGATGTTCTACCCAGCTTAAACTCTTTACACCACCGTGCCACCGTAGAATATGGAGGAGCAGAGTCCCCCAGTGTCTCCACCAAATCAGCGTGTATCTCTTTGGTAGACATTTTTTTCAAACAGAGGTACTTGATGACGCATCTCACTTCGTGTTTCTCCATTTTCGTGTTGTCGCTCCGACTGCTGGTATTCAAATGAATGTAGCTCCTCCAAATAATGTCCTATTTATACAATTTTTTAGCTGGGAAGTAGTGAAGGACCGAAGAAGCGAAAACAATTTTTTTTGGAATTTTATCTTTATTAGAAATACCCGTTTATCATTACTTTTTGATCACCCCTCGTATTTTATTGGGGTGGCTTTCTTGAACACATATCATGAGACTTTTTTACGTTGTATAAATATATGGCATTGGTCACAAGTGTCTTTTTTTGGGAAATGAAAAGTAAGATTAAACTGTCTGTTTACAATATCTCTGTACTGTCCAAGAGTTGTAGCTTTGTTTGAATATTTCTCTAAGTCAGGCCACTCCTTATATATTTTAAGCATTCGAGCAATACCTGACTACCATCCAAGTACAGTCTTTTTGACGACTTTCGACAGTAGTGCGACTCAACTGGCACAAACGAATTAACGTGAGCACACACAGATAGTAGCATTTCTTCATTAATCAGTTTTCTGTGATTATAATGGCGTTCTCTCAAGTCTTGTTCTATAGCCGTGCTACCATCGTACTTAATCCACCGACATTGTCATTGTTTTTTTTTTGGTAAGAAATATTTATAAGTGAACTCTCTTCGGTGTTTTAGTTTCCGCCGGAATGTCCTAGCTTTGTGTTGTTTCGTGGTGTAGTTAGCAACATACAGCCATTGCTGCTCTCTTAAACGTAATTCCCAAAACGCTATATCATAAACTGGTCTAGTCGTAGAGAGAAGGGGATGTTACGAACGTTTTTTTCCCTCTATTCTTCAGCAAGGGACTGGGTTCTAGAGACGGGTGATTAGAGTCCGTACCTAGAGTATCTACTGAAGATGGACAGGCATACTCATCAGGTTCGTGTAAACAGCAAACACATTTTGCATGTCTATTAACAGGGGATGGGACTGGCGTATCTTGTACTGCCAATTGCAGCTCAGGCTCTTCAATATTATTATTATGACTAACTGTAGAAGGTGTAGTTCATCTAGTACATTACTGAAAATGAGAGTCAATGGCATTGGAGACTTGATCATGCTGAGAATGCAGTGATTGTGGGCAATTACTGATATTTTCGGGTGTCATTGGGTCGGTAGGCATATAGGCATCTTCAGTAATAACATAGTGTACGGGAGTCGTTGCAGGGGATTTGTCTTGGAGATCTGTAACCGTGACCGATTCTTCCTGGTAATCATTTCTTGAAAATACGTCAGCCCACACACCTTGCATTTCTTTAGACGATAGCATTGCATCAGCTCCTAGTGATAATGGCGAAAACGGTGCTTTTCAATTGTAAAATAAAATTTTATAATTTGAATTAATTATGTTTAAAAGTATAAACAGCGTAGATAAAATCAGATAATAAAAATTTGATTGAAATTGTAAAATAATAACAAAACAATGACGTATAAGAAAATCTGTCCAAAGAAAAACGGCGGTTGTGCGCATCCGACGTGCACTTATCCGTAAAAAAATTACGGTTTGTATCATGCGTTCATTATAAGAACGTAGAACAATGTTGGATTTTAATTTTCGACACCGAAAAATAAACTGAGTGCGTTAATTATCAAAAACGCTGTACAAAATAGTAGTAGTAATAAAATTAATATTCACTAATAAATCGCGATGCACAAACTGGTTACTTCAGATTTCCACGAACAACGACGGATTTGACCCATCGTCGTTGTACAGCGGAAATTTAATAAAAAACGAATGTCACCTAAAATAGCGTATAAAATTCGAAATAAAATATTGAAAGAGGCAATAATAACTTACCTGTTGTATGAGAAAAGTGTTCTTAGGTCTCATTTATAGAAAACTAGCAAACCCGGCGAACTCCGTTTCCGTTTCACCAGATGGCTTCGTTTTATGTAACATTTCGTTTGGTGATTAAAAGATGAAGAAACATTTTATTTTTGTTTTATATTTGAAAAGGAAAATTTTTATTTCATTTCACAACAGTAATGAATTCATTTCGATTACAAAAATGAAGTGTTATTTAGTTGAACTTCTCTAAGTAAATGAAAGTGAATCCGAAGTAAATACTGAATCGAAGCGTTATACGTGTCCGCAAATTATCCGTTTCATTGAAGTGCTCTTTGGTAAACCACATTTTTTGTTTTTTGGTCTGACGTTAACACAAACAAAGCGGATGGTTTCCCAACTCGTGAACACGCAACGTATAACTGCCCATGTGAAAAACAATGATTTTCTAAATTTATCCCGCAAACACTAAGCGATTGGCCTTGCGACTTGATAATTGTCATTGCGAACGCAAGGCGAACTGGAAATTGCAATCGTTTGAATTCAAACGGAAGATCAGTCGGAATCATTGGTATTCGAGGAATACATACATTTTCACCTGCGTACTTTCCGTTAATAATGGTTGCCTCAATCAAATTCGGCATAAGTCTTTTTACCGAAAGTCGAGTACCGTTGCAAAGTCCCGGTGGATTCAAATTACGCAATATCATAATAACTGTACCAACTTTGAGTTGCAAGTTATGTGGTGGAAATCCTGGTAACTCCAGAGAGTTCAAAAACTCCGTTGGATAATTTACTACATCATCGGGATTTGTTATGGAATCAACGGATTTGTATGTCACCAAATCGTCAGCAATTTTTGATTGAATGGTGAAATTCAGTACGTGTACATCATTATTCTTTGCGGCAAGAATTGCTCGTTGACTTAACCAAGCATAATTCTGATAATTCTCACTAATGTTTGGGAAAACATTTTCAATAAGAGCTAATTGAGAGTCTACAAATCGGCAAAAGTCGTTGGTAAGAGTAATTAATCCAGATGTCGCATCAACTGGGACTTTTCCATTTCCAACAGCTAACAATTGTTTGGAAAATTGTGCAGCACTTTGATCATTTTGAAATTGAACTCTCATATTAGTGGTTAGCGATAATGTTTTTACGTTATTCCATAAAGGTGATGCCTTCAGGCAAGCATTCAATTCATCTGCAGGCGTTCCACGGGGAATTACTGGCAACGTCTGCCTGAAATCGCCTGCCAACAATATCATCAAGCCGCCAAAGATGTTGTTATTTCGCCGAAGATCCTTCAGTGTGAAGTTAAGTGCTTCAAGTGATTTCTTATGTGCCATTGTGCACTCATCCCAAACAATGAGCTTGCATTGCATCAACAATTTTCCCATTGCACTGGATCGGGAAATATTGCATGTTGGAGTATCAATTGTGTTTAAATTGAGTGGCAACTTAAGCGCAGAATGTGCAGTACGACCGCCATCTAGAAGAGTCGCCGCAATTCCAGATGATGCTAACGCCAAAGCTATGTCACATCTTGATCGAATAGTGGCCAAAATCAATGAAATGACAAATGTTTTCCCTGTTCCTCCAGGTGCGTCCAGGAAGAATAGACCACCAGTATTATTGTCCACCGCTTGCATTAATGTTTCGTATCCTTTTTTTTGCTGTTCATTCAGCAACGGCACATTATTTCGAACGAATTCCTGCAATGTATCAACATTGTATTGCAGCTCTCTATTTAATTCTTGGTTAAATGCATCGTGCATCGATCGATTTGGCGCAATCATTCCTACTTCAATCATCATCCGTTACGACGAGCACAGCGCGCACTGCTGACGGAAGGTGTCCTTGCCACAAAAGATGGAGTGTTTCGTTCGGGATTTTGTCTCTTGCTAATTCTTTCATCCGTCGCAGGAGCTGAGACGGTTTTTGCTCGCCCAACTCCATTTCCCTCAACAATTTTTGAAACTGTCTTGTTTCGGACTCTTCATAAACGGTCATCAATCGTGTTTTCAAAGTTTCGAATTTCTTGACCTCAGGCGGTTTTAAAAGGATATCACTTACTTGTTGTACAACATCTTTTCCGAGCTTCGTGACAACGAGGTTGAACTTCGCCTCGTCGTTAAGTTTTTGTGGACTTAAAACTGCCTCACATTGCACGAACCAGAGGCGCGGCTGGTCGCACCAGAACTCGGGTATACGTGATGAAACTGTAATTGTAGCTAATTCCACTAACTCAGGCTGTGATGTTGCCGGCGGTGTGGTCATCTTGGTTGCCTGTCCTTCGGGGTCACCACTTGTAGGTATTCAGGTCCGTCGGTGTATATAAATTAAAATACGGATGCACACAGACTAGGCGGGATCTTATGCAAATAATACACTATCATCTTTTACTAACTAACAAAGTAGATAATCCCACAGTACGCGAGAACATCCATTTATATGTACCGGACCAATACATGCGAGGCATTGGAAGGCGCCAGCACAGACTCCTCTCCTGTCCGCCTGCGTGGCGCTCCCCACATGCAGACAACAGTCCTACTTCTAGAGCCATTAGCTTAATAAATTGTTTCCTTAAGGCCAATCCAGAAGCAGATATATTTATTGATAAACCTAGCGTAATGGACGAAAAAGTGTTACATTTCCTAAATAGCTCATTAAGGTAGGACTGATATAGGTATTACTCGTTGTTTTCATTATTATGTTTGTTGTTTATATAATCTATTATAATTGGATTATCATCATAGATTTTGTTTCTTGTGAGTGTATGGGATCATTATTGTATGTTTAGTATAGATATAAGCGATTTGGTTGTATACACTGTGAGCTTATATTTTTATGTATAAATGAATTATGAATAAATATTTCCAGGAGACGCCAACACAGAGTACCACTCTCAACGCTTGTGAGCGACGGAATGACATATCCGACATAAGAGCGATTTCTTGTTCGGATCTTTCATAATTGGGAATATTATTTCGCTTCAGGATACATGGCATCGATTTCCAATTTATTTCTGGTATAGAATCCTTAGCCTTTATCAAAATAGCCTCATTCTTTCGTGGAAAATATAATGTTCCACGTTGTTCCCATTGTGCTGGCACAGTTGTTAATAAAGATTTACCATTTTCTGTAGTCTCCACTATTTTAACCCTTTATAGGGCATAATGATCTGGGTAGTATATACAAAAAACGATTAGGTTATAATTTTGATTATATTTGTAAGAAGGAAAAATTAAATAAAAAGTTTGAATTTTTTATTATTTATTAAAAAAAAATTGGTGGTAAAAATGTTCCCTTTGCCCTACTAGGCCCTCCTCACTCTGTATGAAAATTTGCAAAGCATGGCACCACATAAAGTGGCACAGCGCAAACTGTGCATATTATTTTCGTCCTCTTGTCATGGGTCTTTGTGGAACACAACTTGCAACGCCTGTAAGATGGTGAATCAGCTGGCATATGTAAAGAAAAGAAAGAAAGAAAAATAATTTATTAGACACAAAAACACAACATATTAACATAGAAACAAGAAGAAAATACGAAAAAATAAATATGTGTCCCAACATTCTCAAATCGTATGGCATATGTGTCCCAACATTCTCAATACAACATGTATTTTATTGCTATATTTTTAAATGCGACGATGTCAAGAAATCGTCCCGTTCCGTCCGCCACGAGAAAAACTAGAGTTGAAAATGCCGAAAATAAAAACGGAAAGAAACTATAATTTGTTTTTTCGTGAAAAAAACAAATTGTGGTTTCTTTCCGTTTTTTTCGCATGTTACATAGAAAAATTAACAGAAGGAATCCTTTGGAAAGAAACAGGATTCTTTCGAATGTTTCACTTGATGTTTTGAAAAGTTGAAAAAAAACAAGTTTCATTGAAATTGAAATATATTTTAATAGGTGAAATACGAAACAAAAAAAAAAGAAAACATACGGGAGGTGAATACAAATAGGTAGGTAGGTAATCTAGCTCTCCTCGGCCACAATCCCAATTTCACTGTCCGAAGAATCGTCAGCTTCACCAGACTCGAGCTCGAATTTGAAAGCTTCTTGTTTAGCTTGCATTCAATGTAAATTTGATCGGACGTAAACCAGTTTATTAAGTCGCTCTGGAAGAAGGCGATCCCTATCTTTTGTATGCGTTCGACCAAAAATTGACCAATTTCTTTCAGACGCCGCAGATGACGGTGGAACACTCAACAATCTTAACGCAACACATGAAAGTTGTTTAGAGTGACAAAATCCTTTCCACCAGTCGCGAGGGTGTAAATTGTTTACTGGTAGCCAAATGATTTCATTGGCCCAAAAACCACTTCTTGCTTGGTATTCAGCGAAGTTTGCCATTATTTCACATGCGTTTTTTTGCATAATGTTAACAAGCTTAGCTATATACTGGGACACTTGGGAAAACTCGTTGTCATTTAAGGGTTCCTAATGGGGGCTTATGGAATTGTGGAACCTAGGATCGAGCAAATACGCGGCCAAATGAATAGGCTGAATACAAAATAATCTGCGTTCTTCAATATAGTTGAAAATAGCATCTTTCTTATCAACAATTTCAGAACAGTCATTCGGAAATACAATATTCTCAATTTGTTTCTTGATTTTTTAAAATGATGGCGGCACTTCCGAAATTAATCCTTTATCAGATTCTAAATTTTGTATTGCTTTGGCTATAGGGAGTAGCATCTCTTCCATAACTTTTAATCTTGACCAAAGTGAGTCCGACAATATAATTTGTTTTACATTGCTATAAATTTGGATATCTTGACTGATTACCAAAGCTGATAAAGCGTCGCGATTTACCAGTAACGACTTGAAAGTCAGAATAGCCCCCGCCCATCTTGTTTTACTTGGAAGTTTCAAAGTCGAATATTGACTTCCGTACTTTTCTTTTTGTTTTTCTTCAAATGTGGCCAAGCAAACATGTCTTTTAGTTATATGTTTTATAATTTTCTTGCATTCTACATAAAAACACTTTAAATGCTCGATTCTCATGATATCGTTAAATAATAAATTCAGTCCATGGGCAGCACAACCGATGCAATCGATATGTGGATGCAAAATCTGAACTTGCCTCCACGCTGCACGCATGTTACTTGCGTTATCGGTAATAATGGCAACGAATTTTAATGGGCCAATTTCTTCTAGTACGATTACAATTTGATTGCTAATATAATCTGCCGTTTCTCTTTGTGTACCTGGATATATACTTTTCCAAAAAATCGGTTCAGGTGTTGTAATTATAAAATTGACGACTCCTTTACCACAAATATTCGTCCACCCATTTGCATTTTGCCAGTATTTATTCTCAAATAAATTAAGTGGTAGTCCAGAAGAATATGCTGCACGTGCTAATGCAGCATCAATGTCATTAATAATCGGTTCACGTTCAAGTTCAACAGAAGAACTAGCAGTGTCAGTTATATCCAAATTACCAAATGGCGGTGCTATTTGGGATTGTCCTGCTAAGGGTAACGAATTTTCTTCTACAGTAGCAGAAGTCGATGGTAAATTATGGGTACTTACAGGAGTTGAAGTCACAGGAAATGATTTTTTTTCGTGTTGAACTTCTTTGCCTTATCCTTAAAAGAAGACTTTATGTCGTATCGGCACTGTACACATGATAATAAATGATCCGCCATACGTGTAGCATTTGCATATGCAAAGGAATATTCCTTTGTACAAAATACACATTTTGTATATTTCTTGCCAGCTCTTTTGGTTAATTGATAATGATCCCAAACACAACTTTTATTGCGAGGCATTATGAGGTAACCAATATCACACAACGCATAATTGCACTATTTGCATTCGATATTAGGCGGGTCCACACAGAGCGAGCAGCCTCGCGAGGCATTTGCCGCGCGAGGCTGCTCGGTTTATGTAGACGTGCCTCGACTGAGGAAAGCGCGTGTACCGCCGCGGGCGAGCGACCGAGCGGCCGAGCCACCGAGTGTCGGCTTTTTGTTTTGCTCAAAGGCGCCTCAGTCGTTTGCCGCGCGCACTCTGGACGCACGCGTATTCTGTTTCGTGCCTCGCTCGAGCATAATAATTAGCTGCCACCGCAACACGTACGTGTAGTGCAATAGGCGGGTCCACACAGAGCGAGCAGCCTCGCGAGGCATTTGCCGCGCGAGGAAACGGTCCCCGAACGAGCGCGGCAGCCTCGGTAACATCGCGAAGCTGCTGCGCGCGGCAAGCCCGAGCCATTTGTTCGTTCGTTTAGTTGAGAGTTAAAATATCATGGCACCACACGTACGTGTTGCGGTGGCAGCTGTTGCTTTTATTCTTATAAATAGGATAATAAAAAAGAGAAGACAAAAAAAACTTAAACGAAGACAATATTGGATCCAGACATTATACAAAAACAGATTATATAATGGAAACGAATGTTATGGAAATGAACTGTACCAAGAATTGATAAATGATGGAGTGGAGAAAAATTTTGCTCGCATTAATGCAGAGGAGTTGGATCTATTGTGTTCAAACTTGCAAAGCAAACTTCGGAGAAATGATACGAACTGGCGTCGAGCGATAACCGTGAGAGAAAAGCTACTTTTAACATTACGGTTCTTAGCGACAGGAGATTCTTATACCAGTTTGCAGTATCTCTTTCGCATCTCGAAACAATCTATATCGAAGATTGTTCCTGAAGTTTGTGATGCCATTATCGAACATTTAAAGGATTATGTAAAAGTAAGTGTAAAAAGAAAACAATATCTTATAAATATAGTCCAATCACTTTAATTATAACCTTTACATTAACTGAACACAAATACCTAACAAAAAAGAAAACTAAAGAAAAGTGAAATTAATTTTAACGTGTCGCTCGCATTATGTTTTAGTATATTTAGGAGCCAGAGGAAGAGGAGGAATCTCTGATGGATTTTGAGAAGTCTTCGTAGGAGAAGGGGGAAGTGGAATCTTTGATTGAATTGGAGAAGTCATAGGAAAGGGGGTACTTGATGGTTGAGAAGGTAGTGGTGAGGGTGGCATCGGATCAGTGTGAGATGAAACGTGAATGCCAGGATGTGGGGTAATGGGTGGTTGAGGAGGTAATGGTGAGGAAGACGTCCGATCGGTGTAAGATGAAGTGTGAATGCTAGGACGTGGGCTAATAGGTGGTTGAGGAGGTAACGGTGAGGGAGACGTCGGATCGGTGTAACATGAAGTGTGAGTGCTAGGACGTGGGCTAATAGGTGGTTGAGGAGGTAACGTTAAAGGAGACGTCGGATCGGTGTAGGATGAAACATAGCTCTGTGTATAATAGCTATATTGTTGATAAGCTCCTGTGTCGGCTTGAAATATTATTCCGCATATATCTTTTTTAACATGTGCCAGAGTCACTGGATCATATTTTCTCAATTCGTTGGCTATGTATTGTCCAAATGCCGAATATGAGTCACATGGCGGCTGTGGGGTTGGCTGTGGTTCAGCGCACTGCTGGAGAATCCTGAAAGCCTCGGAAAGAGTTTGGTCCGATGAATCGTCTGTGTCTTTCGCTGGTCTTTTTTTGCTTCGTTTTCTGGATCTCTGGTCCTGTGTTCTAACTCTAGATTGTGTGTTATTGGTGTCATCTTGTTGTAGTTGCTGATTTTCTATAACTTGAATATTGTCCTTATTAGGTGAAGGGTCTTGAGCGAGTTGAGTTGCGCTTACTGTTTCGTCGTTAGTATCGGTTTCTTTCTGTAAATAATATAATACACTTTATATCAATTTTAGGTGCCAGCTACAGAAAAAGAGTGGCTCGCAATTTCAAATGGTTTCCTAAATAAATGGAATTTCCCACATGCTGTAGCAGCGATGGATGGCAAGCATGTTGTTTTACAGTCTCCCATAAACAGTGGTAATGACTACGATAATTACAGATCATTTTCAAGTATAGTTTTGTTCGCCTTGGTAGATGAAAATTACAAGTTTTTATATGTAAATGTTGGGAGTAAAGGACGAATTTCTGATGGGGGTGTATTTAAAAATACAATATTATACCAAAAACTTGAAAAAAGAGAGCTCAACATCCCATCACCCACAATTTTGCAAATACCGTACTCTACCAAAGTACCATTTTATATACTAGGTGACAAAGCTTTTCAGCTGAATGAATACACAATGAGACCTTACGAGGGCAATCCAGAAAGAGGTTCAAAGGAAAGAATATTTAATTATAGACTCTCCAGAGCACGAAGAGTTGTAGAAAACGCTTTCGGGGTGTTAAGTTCTGTTTATAGAGTTTTGCGTAAACCAATGTTATTGGAACCGGAACAAGCAACAAAAGTGGTCTTAGCATCAGTTCATTTGTATAACTATTTACGGAGAACATCTTCTAATAACTTTGAAGTTTCTGGCTTGTTTGATGCGGTGGGAAATGACGGGGAAATGGTAGAAGGAAGTTGGCGAAATGAATCAGAACCAACATCATTATTACCAATTCAACAAATACCACGACGGGGATCAAATAATGCTAAAGAGATACGAGACCACCTAGCAAGACATTTTATTACGAATGGAACCGTCTCATGGCAAGATAACTATCAGTAAGAAATATTGTATGTACTTACATTGTCTATAGTATCCCGCGTGGTACCTGGCTCGTTCCTATCAGACATAAATGCAAAGGCATTATATGCAAACCAGCTGGATTTATAAACGTCATCACGACCTGGAAGATAAAAGTGACAAGTTTTATAATAGTAGATAATTGTTCTTAGTAGGTAGTAAATGTGAAAGCAATTAATAAATGTATACCTGATCCTGTCAAACGACTTTTTTTTTCTCGTGATTTTTCCCGCCGGTAGGATCCCATCAATGACTCCATCTTCTTTTTTAAATCAGGAACCGGCATATTCATCTCGCGGCTAATATTTAACCAGGCATCTTCTCTAAGCCCTCTATTTGTATAATTAGGATCACTTGCATTCCATAGCCAGGTGTTTACACCATAGAGAGATATTAATTTCAAACAAAATTCTTTATCCATAATTATTATGCTCGAGCGAGGCACGAAACAGAATACGCGTGCGTCCAGAGTGCGCGCGGCAAACGACTGAGGCGCCTTTGAGCAAAACAAAAAGCCGACACTCGGTGGCTCGGCCGCTCGGTCGCTCGCCCGCGGCGGTACACCCGCTTTCCTCGGTCGAGGCACGTCTACATAGACCGAGCAGCCTCGCGCGGCAAATGCCTCGCGAGGCGGCTCGCTCTGTGTAGACCCGCCTAATGATGTCTTAACTCTCAACTAAACGAACGAACAAATGGCTCGGGCTTGCCGCGCGCAGCAGCTTCGCGATGTTACCGAGGCTGCCTCACTCGTTCGGGGACCGTTTCCTCGCGCGGCAAATGCCTCGCGAGGCTGCTTGCTCTGTGTGGACCCGCCTATTTAAGATAACAAACTGCAACGGAACTAGCACGTTAATTGATAAAACTATTTATGCAACTGACAGAATACTACATAGATGCACAACAGCGGGGGCGTGCGCGCCTAGTTCTTTGATTTTTTTTTTCATTCTACTCTACATTTTATCGGTACGTAGGTATTATTATGGAAAAAGTTAAAGCATAGATAATCCTAAGTTAAATCCCGTACTTATAGTAAGTACGGATTTGAAAAAAAAAACATGAAAAGTTTCCCGTTTCTTTCAATATTTTCGGTTTTTTTTGGAAAAAACAGGAAATATATACTTACTGGCAAATTTTCTTGAAACTTTCGAATGAAACATTGAAAAAAACAACGGAATTGGAAAGAAACGGGATTTTCCTGCTTTTTTCAACGCTAGAAAAAACACGTCACGTATGCTAAGACCTTAAGATACATAAATAAGCGTATGTGCGATCGGGTAAATGAATCCAAAAGTTAATTAGAAAGATTATATTTATATTTTAGTTTTTAAATCACAGTCAAGTTAATATTACACCGATTGCCTTTCTGGCAAATTAAAAACAATTATATCTTATATATTATTCTTACAATTAAGAAACAAATAGGCAGGTTATTAAAAGTCTTTCAGTCAAAAACATATCTTAAAAATCTTTAACAAACAAAAAACAAAATGCTTTCCTGGCGATAAAAATGGCAAATAAAAAAAATCTTCTAATCTTAGCCTTAAGTAACTCTACTTAAGGCTAAGATTAGGTACTCACCTAGCCTCATGTTTTCAGTCTTCATTGTAAGATATAAACTGCAATAATTGTTTCTTATTCTTATTTAGTATGATAAAGGTAAAAGCAGTCTTTGTCACGACTAAGGCATAAATAAACGTCACATTTAACATCTAATTTTAGACCGTGAAGAACAACTCTCGAAACGACATTTACGTGGAGCTTTTATGTCATCAAATGCGGGCAAGTGGTCGTAGCCATCGTATCTTTTCCCAACCGAAGGATTGTTTGCTGGCTTGTATCGACTTGACATATTATTTTGGATGTCAATAAGTGCAGACGATTCAAGCCGGTGTCTATCAGGCGTATTAATAAGCGTTTCAGCTATTTCTAATCTGAATGCCAGTAGATCCTGAATGCGGTGTTTTGGAATACCTTTGGCTAAGGAATCGCATCTATATAGTCGCCAAGCGTTAAAAATAAAATAAATAAAATAAGCCTTTATTACTGTTAGATTTTAACTTAATTCACAAAACGTTACTTAAAATATAACAATAGAGATAAGAACTATAAATTAACTTAAACTAATATTCAATTATTCTCGGCATTCGGCTCATCTCCCCTCTTAACAGCTTGTCTTTCGACAAAGGCCTCCTCTAAAGATTTCCACTTCTTTCTGTCCTTTACTGTACGTAACCATTCTGGCCCAGCTACTTGCTTCAAGTCGTCTTCCCATCGCTTTGGCTGTCGTCCTCTACTTCTTCTGCTTTCTCTAGGGTACCATTCCGTTATTATTCTGGTCCATTTCTCTTTCTTTTCTCTCAGCATATGTCCTGTCCAACGCCTTTTCAATTTTCTGCATACTGATTGAACTTTTCCAAACTTAGTCTTTCCTTTGATCTTTTTTAATTGTATTTTATCCCTTCGCCTTACTCCCAATACGCTTCTCTCTATCCCATTCTGACATATATTAAATTTATTTTGTTGTTGTTCAGTTAAGGCCCAAGTTTGGCATCCGTATGTAAGACATGGCAGTATGCAAGCATTGAAGACTTTTCGTTTCTCCGTCATAGGCTTTATTTAGGCTTTATTCTTCATTATTTCGCTCAACGACCAGAATCTCTTCCAAGTGTTTACTATTCTTCTTTCAATTTATTTCTGCATGCTCTCTGTCGGTGATACTAATTGTCCTAAATAAATGTATTCGCTTACATATATTGCTGATTATTAATTGTAATAGGAATTTTTAAGGAATTACTCATTACTTTTGTTTTTGTTATATTCATTGTGAGCCCTGCATTTGCACTTTCGTCTGATAATTGCTGTAGCATTTTTTCCAAGGTCATCGGGCATTAACTACAGCTAAGTCCATAAAGTAAATTATAAATTTCAAAGTCCACTTACGTGTTTTCATATAGGTACACTCGCGAGAAAAAAAATCGACTCACTCTATACATTCGCACTAAAAGAGCTCTAGCACTAAAATTAAAACCTAAATTTCATTTTAGGTCTTAAATTCTTTAGTCCTAAGTCTTAGCTTTAAAGTGAGTACAAATTGTCCTAACTTGCGCTCGTTTATGTAACGAAAATATGCTGATTAACTTTTAGTGTGTTAAAACTTAAAATTACAAAGGAAAAATCAAAAAGAAAAGACAGCTTTTAATCAAAAAAATATTTTTTATTCTTCAAAAAAGTTCTTTTAGTACATAGTGTTACCACCCCTAGACCTTATAACGGCTTCTAAGCGGTTCTTCATTGACTCAATGAGGTGCTTCACTCTCTCTTGCGGTATGTCATCCCATTCTTCAGATAACGCTACCCGAAGCTCAGCTATTGATGTTGGTTCAGGATATCTAGCCCGGACATTTCTCTTGAGTTCATCCCACAAGTGTTCAATAGGATTCAAGTCCGGACTACTAGATGGCCAGTCCATAACAGGCACGTTAACTTCATTTAAGTACTGGCGAACGACAGCTGCACTGTGTGGACGGGCATTATCTTGCATCAGGATGAAGTTTTCCCCGACAAAACCAGCATATGGGATGACGTGGTCTCCTAAGATTTCATTAATATACCGTTCCGCAGTCAATCCTCCGGCATGGCGGCCAGTTTCATTGAAAACCAGTTCGGTTTTTGCTTCCATTGAAATGCCTGCCCACACCATGCAAGAACCTCCTCCAAAGGCAACAGTTTCTTCTATGCAGCATTGTGAGTATCGCTCTCCTGGTCTTCTGTAGACTCTTTTCCTTCTATCGCTACCATTCAGACATACTCTGCTTTCATCAGCGAAGAGAACAAAGCTCCATTGCTCTTCAGTCCAATCAACGTGTTTAGCGAAACGAAGGCGAGCTGCTCGATGGGCTGAGGTCAATTTCAGTCCCTTTGCTGGTCTTTTTGGAGTTAGGGTGGCTGCCTTAAGTCGTCTTCTCACTGTCCACGAGCTGACAGCTACTCCACGTGTTTCCCTGAGCTCTTGTTGGACTTGAACCCCGGTGAGGGAGCGATTTCTCAACGAAGCGGTGACAATGAAACGGTCCCTCTCCGAAGTGCTTCGTTTTCTACCAGAACCTCTTCGCCGGTTAAAGCCACCAGTCTCCTGGTGTCTTCGGTAAATTCTTGAAACCGCTGATTGGCTCATTTGTAGAGTACGAGCAACTTGACGTTGGCTAAGGCCTTGTTACAATAGCGCGACTGCTTGAGCCGCTGTTTCTGCTGTAGTGTCCATTTGATATAAATATTCTTGATTGGAGATTGCGGAGATGTGTACCGGTTGACGTTTTAAGGTCAACTGATAAGGGTGAAAGGGGTAGGTTGCCTTTTATACCTCCTAGAGTCAGGCAACAACCACTGGTGTAAATGAGCACATAATGTTACTTTTTCTGTCCAGAGCTGTTGTCAGTGGTTTTTTAGAAAAGAATACAGCCGTTATTGTTTTTTTTAAGGCTAGACCTTAAACTTTAAGAATTTAAGACCTAAAATGAAATTTAGGTTTTAATTTTAGTGCTAGAGCTCTTTTAGTGCGAATGTATAGAGTGAGTCGATTTTTTTGCTCGCGAGTGTATGTTCTATAGTATTCCATAGACTGGTCTAAAACATCTACACCGCCCATAAATGCATTATAGGACGTCACTATCGTTCGAACATCAACATCAACGTAGCATTTTTGCTTCTTCTCGTATCGTTTAACAATTTCTATTGCCGGTTGGTGGTAACCAGTGCAGTTTGAAGCTGTAAGCACAGCTTTGCTGTCCTTCCATTTAACCAAAACTATATCGTTAGATATCGTCGTATGTCGTCGTTTCTTTGCTCAATGCCACTTCTTTATCTTTTTGTCATCTTTAAAGGTCAGTTTTTTACGTTGCGGAATACGATTGGCCATGATTGTACGGTTCCATGATCTCCGAGTTTCATTAGTTCGTTTAACAAAGGGATGGTCAGAAAACATATTTAAAAAAAGATACAATTTCCACGAGGTACACTCTGGACGAGGTGTAGCACAGCTGAAGGTCCAAGTCCAAGAGGGTGCGAAAGTTCGGCATTTTGGCCATAATATATTTCGAAATCAACCATGAGCCCTTCACTAGAGGTGACAACAAAATTTTTAAGACCTACTGGGTGAGGCTTGTTTTTAACTAATTGCCTTAGGTGGCACTTCCCTGTGAAGGGAATCATTTGTTCATCTACTGAACCTTCCTGGCGTTCTTAAAATTTTTTTGCTGCCTATTTTGACCGCGTTAATTACCGGTTGCACTTTCCAGAGAGGATTAACTATGGCTTGAATGGGTGGAGAATCGGTTTCCACTACGTGTAAATTATTTCGCAACGTCATAAGTCGGTCTCTTGTCATTGCATACGTTATCATTTCAATGTTAATTTTTTGTCTCCAATACATAGCGATTCCCATCATTAGGTGAATACCATACAGTATTTTCATTTCCTGTTTAGTAGTTTTTAATATATCGCCAGTTTTTCTCATGTGATATACAGGGTGGCCCAAATATCGTGGATCAAACGAACCAGGGTGATAGGGGACGTGATTTCTAACAAAAAATCTTTCTACAGCATGGTCATAACTTAATTGGATAAAAAGTGATGATCATTTTTGTTTTTTTCAAATAAACTACCGATTTATTTACAATTTCATTAGTACAGAAAAAAGTTGATAAAAAACAACAAAACAAAAGGTGTTGTATTATGACTAGATAATGTATCATTACAAAAAAAAATGAATTGCAGCTCTGGGTACCAATTTCAAAAAGCAATTAATTTTTCCCGTCAATTTTGAAGCATTACAAAAAATTACTACTCAATTTGAGAGCATCCTGTGAAAAATAAAAGTATTATGGAAAAGTGACCCTGTATTTAATAAACTTGCTGATTTAATGCTGATTTAAATGAGGTATAACACTTTAATGTCAGACTTTTAGTTCAGGTTTTATGCGAGTTTTTTTCATGTCAAGGAGCAAATTTGTTAGAAAGGAAAATTTTAATAAAAAATATGTAGTAATTAAAAAACCATCTTGAAATAAAAGAACAACAATTATGAGTTGATAATTTTATTAAATTTATTTTTCACAGTAAATGTTCAAAATTCCTGCCTCTAACCATTATGCACAATCTGCACCGCCTAATAAAATTGGTACGTAGTCGCCGGAAAGCACGTCTGTTATTCATAATTTGTACTTTAGCAGACTCGAGCTTTTGTCGTAATTCTTGTTCAGTGTTGTTCTCTC
The DNA here is from genome assembly GCA_963564715.1 of Catocala sponsa. Lineage (NCBI taxonomy): Eukaryota > Metazoa > Arthropoda > Insecta > Lepidoptera > Erebidae > Catocala > Catocala sponsa. Next base: position 4,188,167 of record OY751346.1, on the reverse strand, counting down.
TTTGATATACCACTTCTTTGAAATAGCCCCAAATAAAAAAGTCTAATGGATTAAGGTCGGGCGACCGGGGTGGCCATGCAATAACTCCGCCTCTACCAATCCACCGGTCGGGGAAGCGCTCATTCAAGTGTTGTCGAACTGATCGAGCGTAATGAGGCGGGGCACCGTCCTGTTGCAGCCACATTTCTTCTCTTATTTCTTCCGGAACTTCAGCTTCGTTGAGTGTTGGGTTCAAATCATTTTGTAAAAAATTTAAATACGCAGCACCGTTTAGCCTTGGTGGCATTTCGTGTAGCACCAGCTTCTGGTCAATGATACCAGCCCACATATTAATACCAAACTGATGCTGGAATCGATCATTTCTGATGATATGTGGGTTCACTCTGGAGTAGTAGTGTAAGTTATGGATGTTAAAAATTCCCATTCTTCTAAAACTTGACTCATCCGACCATAACACTTTATTGAAAAACTGCGGATCCTCTCTGTGTAGTCTTAACATCTCTCTACAAAATCTCACTCTAGGTTCAGTCAGCTGGCAGCAAAGCTTGAACTCGTTGCACGTGGTAGGCATGATATCGTTTTCTTTTTATAATACGCTGCACCGCCGAACGTGGGATCCCGAGATTTCGTGATATTTGGCGTTGGCTAATACCGGGGTCCAATCTTAACTCTCGCAGTATTTGCTCTTCATTGTCAAATCTTACCACTGGTCTACCTGCTCTCGGAGCATGCGTACCGGGCAAGACTCCCTCCATGTACGCATTATGCACGCGCAAAAAGACCCTGTAGTCCGGGAAACGGTCTCGGTTAGGGTACCGTTGTTGATATTCCCTGGCAGCCGCCCGAGCATTGCCGTCGCAGAAGCCATAAAGGTAATGCATTTCTGCATACTCCCTTTGGGTGTATTCTCTCCTCGCAGCAGCCATCTTCCGTCTATCTAGCCAATCCGTAGCGATCACAAAGTCCGGTTCACACAGCGTAGGTCACAGGTAGGCAATCTAAGACAAGTCAAATAACGATGCGTAAGTCACAGGTAGGCAAGGTCACAGTGCAGAATACGTGTGCGTAGTCACAGGCAGAAAGCGAGTTACTAACAAACAAAGAAAGACGCTTACGCGCTTCCCCCGGCCCCACCCCGCCGGCCTCGCTCCGCCCGGCATTCTTCTACCTGAACTGAACTGATAACGCATCGCCAGACCTTTTTCGACAAAGGATTTAAATGGTTAGTGTAAAAAGCTTTTTTTTAATACAGGAATGGTTAGAGGCAGGCATTTTGAACACTTACTGTAAATAATTTAATAAAATTATCAACTCATAATTGTTGTTCTTTTATTTCAAGATGGTTTTTGAATTATGTACTACATAATTTTTAATCAAATTTTCCTTTCTAACAAATTTGCTCCTTGACATGAAAAAAACTCGCATAAAACCTGAACTAAAAGTCTGACACTAAAGTGTTATACCTCATTTAAATCAGCATTAAATCAGCAAGTTTATTAAATACAGGGTCACTTTTCCGTAGTACATTTCTTTTTCACAGGATGCGCTCAAAGTGAGTAGTAAGTTTTTGTAATGCTTCAAAATTGACGGGAAAAAATGAATCGCTTTTTAAATTTGGTACCCAGAGCTGCAATTCATTTTTTTTTGTAATGATACATTATCTAGTCATAATACAACACCTTTTGTTTTGTTGTTTTTTATCAACTTTTTTCTGTATTAATGAAATTGTAAATAAATCGGTAGTTTATTTGAAAAAAACAAAAATGATCATCACTTTTTATCCAATTAAGTTATGACCATGCTGTAGAAAGATTTTTTGTTGGAAATCGCCTCCTCTATCACTCTGGTTCGTTTGATCCACGATATTTGGGCCACCCTGTATATTTGTACATACTGACATGTGTTCGAAAAAATCATTATTATAATAATCGTGGAAGTATTCAATAGGTGATCTAATTACAACTGGTTCTGGGTGGTCAGAGTAATCGTGTGGCTTATCGATAAAATTAGTTTTTTCCAAATACGTGGACGCTGAGTAACTTTCACTTTGATCAAATTCTTACGTTTTTTTGGAAACTGATGGTCCTCCTTCATCGTTATCTTGAGCATCGATAGTAGGAGTCTTCCTTTTTTTGCCTCCCTTGCGCGGTAGTGTCGGGTCAGCTACACAAGGTACTTCGTTTGGTGCCCAGTCTTCACTTTCAAGCTGCGGCGCGAAAAATTCTTCATCGGCATCGTCTACCTCCAAGTCCGAACAGTTTCCATCCTGCAGCAAGCTAGGCACGAGCTCTTCATTCAATGGTAATCCTAAAATAAAACAAAATACTAAAAACTCACGTAAAATTAGACCAACTCACTATTGTGCGTTAGTATAATCGTGCTATACCTACTTTGAAATATTATTCGATATTATTCCATAATTAGATATATTTTACACAAGATGTTTATGATATTCGATTTCTTAAACTTTGAACAATGTATAAACATATGAAGAATGATATAAAACACTTAAAATTTAATAAAAATAGTAAAACTTACGATGTCTTGTCCGGGAGACAATAAACGCAGCCATCTTGCCGGCCCGCACGTGACGACTACTAGACTTTGTCGCGAAAACGAGTTCTTATTGGATGCTTGACGAACTCACGATGATGTGGTTTCGGTTTGGTGCTTAGAAACGAACTGCGCCCGGATTTTGAATTTTTTGAAAATGTAACTGGTGATTATGTGATTCAGGTTCGAAAGGGATAAAATACTGCGGAGCACGCACTCGTTTCTGTGACGCCATACAAAATGGCGGACAATTAGGAGTTGTTTGTCAAAATTGTGACGTTCCGTTTGTAGTGGAGATATTTGATTTTCTAATAGCATTTTATACCAAAACTGCTCAGAATTATGGAGATATTAGCATTGCAAAAAATAGAGAAAAATCTACTTTCTGCCGGTATCAAAAAGTCAATTTCGACCAAAAATGGAGTTATTCGTTTTGCGAATTAAGGTATCGATATGTGGAATATTCCGGTCTGTATTTATAATATTGATGTGGCATATTTGAAACATTCATGCATTCATATTAGGTCTTTACCTATGAAATGGCCGTTTTTCATGAAATAAATTAAGCGTATTTTTTTCTATAGTTTTTACTTCTATTAATTAAAGTAATCACCCATGCAATCAATGCATCTTTGCCAACGCATTGGTAGCTTATTGATGCCCTTCTTGAAGAAATCAGCTAGACGGGAGGCAACAAATTCTTCAAAGGCATTTAGTACTGCCTCTCGGGTATTGAATTTTTTTCCTGCCAAGAAATTATCCAAATTCTGGAAAAAGTAGAAGTCTGTGGGCGCAATGTCTGATGAGTACGGCGGATGACGGAGAACTTCCAATCCCAACTCTTGTAGCTTGGAGACCGTCTGTTTTGCAGTATGAGATCGCGCGTTGTCGTGCAGGAGCAATCGAGCCGAAATGAAATGAAATGAAAAATTTATTGTTTGTCACAGGTGCAATATATATACAGGTGTTAAGATTTATCATGTTTCACTGCAACATACCTATAAGGTGTACAATAATAAAAACAGTTAAATACATGATAATTAAGTTAAATGCACATACAATAATAGTTTATCAATATTCTTTACATGTCAGATAACATAGACAATTAAATTAAATATATTAATTAATAAACAAAATCAATTACAATTATAAGAAACATAAACAAAGAAAAAGTATTACTTACATTTTAAAGTCATTAATTAAAAAATCCGAGATACTGTAAAGACATTTCTCAGCTAAATAACATTTCAATCGCTTTTTGAAAAGAGTGACATTTAAATCTCGGATAGCTTTTGGTATTTTATTATATATTTTTGGAGCATTACAAAATATACTTTTATGTAATAGGGCCGTATTTGACATTTTCACACATAATTTTGTATTGTCACGTCGATTGCGATTGCTAACTTCATTTAATATTTTAAACAATTTAGGGTTACTCTTAACAAAAACAGCAATCTCATATATGTAAAGACACGGCAAAGGTAAAATTTTATATTTTATAAAAAGAGGTCGGCATGAGTCTGTGATCTGTAATCCGAACATTACTCTGATGCACCTTTTTTGCATTTTAAATATGGCTTCTTTGTTAGTAGAGGCACCCCAAAAGATGACACCGAATCTTAAAATTGATTCAACTATGCCATAATAAGCTGTGATCAGTGCTTCAGTGTTTAAAATAGGAGACAGTTTAAATAATAAATAAACAGATTTACTTAATTTCTTACAAAGAACGTCAATATGAGCTTTCCAGTCCAACTTTTGATCTACAGTAATGCCCAGGAATTTTGCCGTATTTACACAACAAACATTGTTATTCTGGTGATTTACATTTAGTTTAGGAGCGCTTAAACGTTGACTAAATTGCATTAATTTCGTTTTACTAATATTTATTTTCAAATTATTATTACTTAGCCATGATATAATTGAATTCAGTGTGTTATTTATGTCTCTTTCGTAATCGTTCTTATTGAAACATTCTACGGTTACAGTACTATCGTCAGCAAATAGAGACATAGGATGACTAGTAGCTTTCGGTAAGTCGTTTATGTACAGAAGAAATAACAACGGCCCCAGTACACTGCCTTGTGACACACCAAACATAATTTTGCGTTGATTTGACATACAAGTTAACTCATTATGTGACTTAAAATCAATTTTAACTATATCAGTGTACTGTTTTCTGTTACGTAGATAAGAATTTAACAATTGTAACACGTTACCACGAATGCCATAGGCTTCGATTTTGCTAAGCAATATCTCATGATCTACGTAGTCGAAAGCCTGAGTCATGTCACAGTATATAGCACAAATAGGTATCCTTCTATCCATGGCAGTCATAACTTTATGTAAAAAATCATAGAGGGCCATATTTATTGTTTTATTTTTACGAAATCCTTTCTGATTTTCAGCTAAAATGTTCTTGCGTTCTAGATATAAGTAAATTCTTTCGTAAAGATATTTTTTAAAAACTTTAGAAAACACTGAAAGTTATGCAATTGGTCTGTAAGACTCTAAAAGTTCTTTATTTTGTTTTTTTTAACAGTGGTTTTACTATGGCTATCTTAAGTTTATCGGAGATATACATAGATTGAAGATGTGACAGAGATGTTGACTAATTTCTTCAGAAACATATTTTATTACTTTGGTTGAAATACCGTCATGGCCAACACTACCTGTATTCTTGAGATGTTTTATTATTTTTAAAAACGTCATAATAGGAACACGGTGCCATGAACATAGAATTACCATACTGTTTGATATTTGAGGTCACATTTATACCGGATCATGATATTGGTACAATTTTATCTACGAAGAAATCGTTGAAAGATTTCGCTATGTCATAAGGATTACTTAAAATAGTGTTATTGCTCTTAATATAGTGTATGTCTCTAGGTAAATTTAATTTATATTGGTTAATAATGGACCATGTTGCCTTACTTTTATTTGAAGACAATCTAATTTTATGTGAGTTTTGTGTTCGTTGAGTCAATTTAATAATTTTTTTAAATGTCTTTGAATAAGTTTTATACTTATTTTTATTTCTGTCATTTGGTTCAAGTCTGTAACGCCACAATAATTCACGTTTTTTCTTACTACAAGATCGGATACCTCGTGAAACCCATTGGGGTTTGTTTGAAGTTTTTATTTTAATTCTATTAAATGGAAAGCATAGTTTATAAAAGAGAGAAAACGTTTCTATAAATAAGTTGTATGCTTCGTTTGGATCTTCGGTTTCGTAAATTTCTGAAAATGATATACTTTGCAAGCATTCTTTAAATTTTACTAAGTGTTCCTTTTTATAATTACGCCTCATTATGTACCAGTAATCAATTAGGCAGGTCTTTTTTATAGGACACTTTAATATCTGACATGTATGGTCTGATAGTGCTAATTCCATCACGTTAGAACTACATTTATTTTCAAAATCACAGGCGAAGTTATCTATGCATGTCTTGCTTTTTATTCGTGTAGGTTGTCTTATTTGTAATGTAAGATTAAAATTAAGTAGCATACATTCTAACTCCAAAGAAATGTTATTATTTTTTAATATATCGATATTGAAATCACCGGCAATTACAATATTACCCTTGTAATGTTTACATATATATTTAAGAACATTTTCTAAACAATCAAAAAATAAATTTAGATTACCGTTCTTTGGAACTCTATAAATGCAAAGTATAACAATTCTATTATGAATTAATTCCACGGCGCAAGTTAAGTTATCGCGAACGGAAAATAAGTTAAAAAAATAATTATTTATCAAAGTACAATGTTTACTCAATAAACTGTTACAAGACTAACTTAACACATATAATGCCTTGTCAGCCACATATGGCTGACATTTTCCAAACCAATTGGGCCGTGTCAGCCATATGTGGCTGACGGAATATGCTTGTTTTGAAAGCACGATTTTTCGTCGTCAGCCACGTTTTTATGTTAAACTATATGTAGTATGGTTGACAAGGCCTAGTAAATTATAACTGTAATGATGGCATTGACACTTTTACTTACATTTTGAGAAATATCAAGTTTGTAAGTGGAAGTTTCGATAAAAAACAAAAGAGTGATTACAAAAATAGTTGGTTTTTGCAAATAAAATTTATAGGTAAATGTTTTAATTGCTTTTATTTATATTTAAGTTGGCATTGGCAAAATAATAAATCAATTCTACATCAATCATCATGTTCAAACACGTTTAAACTCAAACATATCTATGGTTTAAATTGAAACAGCTGATACAATAGTGTGGCTCATTCGGGCAGTCTTCGCAGTATGTTACCACTCTTTTGGTTTTATTTCGAGCATGAACTCTTCCAAATTGGGCACAGTTTTCTTTATAACACCTAACACAATATTTACGACAGGCAGAGGCCAATCCTTGCCTTTTCTTCAATTCATGCTTTACTCGCCTAGGTCTAGAGGAGGCACTAGTTTCCGGGACTCCTGTATGCACGAGGTAGTCAACCAACGCGGTTCTAAACTGGACGACAGAGAGCTTCTTCTTGGTTGTTAATTTATATAAAATATATGAATTTACAATCGCTGTATTCAATAATAACTCCATCGCCAATCTTTTGGGCCATTTCGTTGTCTTCCGAAGAGGGGTTGTGTAAGAGGACATTTGGTCTGACAGATCAACCGCTGATTTTGCATGATTATAATCTACCACAATCTTCGGTTTAATTTTTTCTTTTCCTTTTTTAGTTATTCTTCTGAAACTTACGGAGTGCTTAGTAGACAGCAGCAGTACATCCCGCTTGTCTTTCCATTTCATAATTGTTATTCCGTCGTCATTTTCTTGAGCTGAGAATTCTCCTGTCTTCAGTTTTGTTTGGACAACTGTTTGAGGTAAACCTCGTCTGTTTTTTCTAAGTGTGCCTATGATATGAGTTTGTCCCGCTAGTAGTTTTCGTGCCAGATCCAAACTGGTATACCAATTATCTGTGCAAACCGTATGTCCTTTATTTAGATAATCGTCACACAAGGCAAGGACAACATTAGTCGGAGTAGTATTGACATTGTCATAATTTTTGCCAGCATAAACTTGCACTTTTACAGTGTATCCTGGGTTTGAGCACAGCTTAAAAAGTTTTATCCCATATTTGTGTCGCTTATTTTTATTGTATTGCCTAAAAATAACGCGGCCACGAAATGGGATTAGACTTTCGTCAACACACATTTCTTGATTAGGTGTATAATGACATTTAAAATTAGCATTTAGCATATCTAATAAGTGTCTAACTTTAAACAATCGGTCCTCCTTATTGTGATTTATTTCATTATTGGCAAAGTGCAACATCCTCAAAATGAGTTCAAATCGATTTCGGCTCGTAATGGACTTGACAAATTTCTGTTCAAAACATTTGTTAGTGCTCCAGTACAAAGATAGTTGAGGTAGTTTCACTATCCCCATCCAAATTAAAATGCCAAAGAACCGTTTAATTTCATGGCAATTTGTTGGCATCCATTTCTGCATTCGGTATGATTTTGTTGCACTTTTGTTCAAGGTTTGTAAAGCAAAGCGATTTGTTTCTTCGGCTATGTACTCGAATATACTGTCAGGTACTAGCAATGAATAAAATTCTGCTGGTTTAGCTGAACTCATGCTGGATCGCAATGAAAATGGCTTAAGCCCAGGACATTCAGTATATGGAATAATACTTGGTTGCTTACCCAACGGATTGAACCATACTTCAGTATTTCGTGAGGTTGGTAACACGGGAATCTGATCATCTTCACTGTCGGATAAAATCTGGCGTCGATGATGATTTTTGGTCCGTGCGATTGATACTGTATCATCGAGATCAACGTCAAATACTTGTGTAGCATCACTATTTGATAATGTGTTACATTCTTGATTATACTCTGTTAAATCTAATTGCGATAGTTCGTAGTCCAAATCATCATCAAAATCTTCCATTTTTTGTTGAAAATCACAAATCAGTAACTAATAACTTGCTAAATCACTAACTGAACAACTATTTACTGCAGTCTCCTTCGATGCACAGCGACAAATGACGCGCGGGGGGCAAACACAGGCTGCTAAAAAATCAAAATGGCGCCGGCGGCGGCGAGCGACGCGTTTGTTTCGCGCGCTTTTGAAATCATATGGCTGACAAAATGGCTGACGCGGCCCCATTGAGAATTTTATTACAGTGGCGCCGCGTCAGCCATATATGGCAGCCACCATTATTTATTTATTTATTTCACTATTACATTATGTAAAATGTAACGAAAATAGTGAATTAAGACATTCCTCACATTCCATGACCGTATTTTACAAAAAAGAAAATACAGTTAGTTCATTTGTTAGTACGGCATTATATGTGTTAAATCTAATTACAAATAATAAAATGAAAATAATGTATCAGCTAATTGACATGGCGCAAACTGTCGTATAGGCTCCAACGTCGGCATAAAGGTGTTGTTATGCCGTGGTAACTCCTCCCTCCTTAACACTTTGACAGCGGAGCGTTTAGAGCGCCGCTTGATACGGTACGCGGGCGATTTTCTGCATAATTGTTAACATCATAGAAAAATAACGGACAGGAGTATATGGATAATTGTTTTTGTGTATACAGGGTGTCCCAAAACTCAACGTCAAGCCGAAACGGGGTGACAGGATTGATCATAACCATCACGAGAAAAATCTGAAAAAAAATCTATCCCATGCAGTTTAAAAATTATGGGCATTTTAAGAAAAACCTAGAAATTTGATCAAACTGTACCATTTTTCGGTTATTGTGGTTATTATTTTTTATTTTTGTTCATTTGAACTTTGGAAACGTAATCCTAAATAACATTTCTAGAATCCCAATAAAAAATAATGACACAATTGCCTCAAGTTTCCGAGAATTGAGACTATTTGTTAAACTACGAATTTAAAATTTTCAAGATTCGTCGACTTTGACAGGCCCTCCTATAAAAAAAATGTACTAGAGTGCCTTGGCAAGTGGCATTAAAAGTTGGCGCATTTAATCAGAATTCTAAAATGGTACAATACTTGTTAGTTCCATACAATAGAAAAGAGTAAAAAAATTAAAACCTCAAGTAACCCGATTTTTGCTATCTCATTTTACTCAGTTAAAATGTTTTTAATTCACACAAGCTCTAGGTAGGTTCTTAATTTTAAGACAAAATGATGAGAGAGATGGATAATGGGTATGTTCGCCATGAGTGAGCGAGACAGATAGTGACGCCACTTTTACCAAAGTGAAAAAAAGTTAGTAAAATTAGTAAAATAATTAGGTTTGTTGGAATAAAAGTCAGATGATAGAGAAATAACGTTTTTTATTACAATAAATGTTCAAATTGTTTACCATCAGCCTCAATACAAGCCCTACATCTTCTTAAAAAAGATCTACTTATTAGTCGGGCATATCTTCGAGAGTTGATCGCCTCAGCTGCTTGAGAAATGCGTTCACGCAGGTCGGCTACGTTCTCAATGGGCTTTGAGTAAACTTTTTCTTTGAGAACTCCCCAATAGAAAAAATCCAGGGGATTTAAATCTGGTGAACGGGCGGGCCACGAGATAGTGCCCGAACGTCCAATCCACCTTCCCGGATATTCCTGGTCAAGGAAATCTCTTACTTGCACTGCGAAATGCGCTGGGCAGCCATCTTGTTGAAACCACATGTCGCGAAGATCTGCTAGTGGTACGTCCTCTAACAGGGTTGGTAAATCTTCTCTTAAAAAATGTAGGTAATTAGTTCCATTCAAGTTCTCAGGCAGTTCAATAGGCCCAATAATTTTACCGTTTAAAATTCCGGTCCACAGGTTTACTTTAAAACGATACTGGGATCTATCTTCTCGCATTAAATGTGGATTCTCCACATGCCACTCGTGATAATTGTGCAAGTTCATGTAACCATCTTTTTTAAATGTCGATTCATCTGACCAGAGAATTTTTTGGATGAATTGGGGATTCTCATTATGCCTCTGTAGCATTGTTCTACAAAAAGAAATCCTTTCCTGATAATCTCGAGGTAGAAGACTTTGAACTCGTTGTACGTGAAACGGATGCATTTCGGCTCTTTGTAAAATACGATGAGCAGTGCTTTTCGGTATTCCCGTTCTTTCTTCAATTCCACGTACGGAAATACTTCGGTCACGTGCGACCTCTTGCAATACTTCTTCCTGGAAAGGAAACACAGGTCTACCTCCAGCCTGTATTTGATTCGGGAAATGGCCGCCCTCTGTGAGTGAACGGTGCACATTAACAAACACGCGGTGATCCGGGTAGCGCTCTAAATTTGGATATCTTTCACGATAAAGTCTAGCGGCAGCACTTGCGTTGCATCTGCATTCCCCATAAATGAGGTGCATGTTCGCATATTCTTGTGAAGTGTAGCGCGTAGGCATGGTAGATAAAAAGGATGCCAACACAAAAGTCCAGAGAGAAGCCAAAGTTGCCGGTATGTTATCAACAAGTCCAATTCACAAAGATTCAAGTCCAAAAAGAGAAGCCAAAGTTGTCAGTACTAAATCAACACAAGCGAATACGAACGTGCGCAGTAGACGAATGAGCGAAACGTACTAACTGGTTGGTGTCGGACTGGTAGCGTAGCCATTTGCTTGGCTGAAACTAGTGCGAATGAAACAGATAGATGCCATTTCGCACTCGTTTAAACGACGCATCTCCGTCTCAATGCGTGGCGTCACTATCTGTCTCGCTCACTCATGGCAAACATACCCATTATCCATCTCTCTCATCATTTTGCCTTAAAATTAAGAACCTACCTAGAGCTTGTGCGAATTAAAAACATTTTAACTGAGTAAAATCTGATAGCAAAAATCGGGTTACTTGAGGTTTTAATTTTTTTACTCTTTTCTATTGTATGGAACTAACAAGTATTGTACCATTTTAGAATTCTGATTAAATGCGCCAACTTTTAATGCTACTTGCCAAGGCACTCTAGTACATTTTTTTTATAGGAGGGCCTGTCAAAGTCGACGAATCTTGAAAATTTTAAATTCGTAGTTTAACAAATAGTCTCAATTCTCGGGAACTTAAGGCAATTGTGTCATTATTTTTTATTGGGATTCTAGAAATGTTATTTAGGATTACGTTTCTAAAGTTCAAATGAACAAAAATAAAAAATAATAACCACAATAACCGAAAAATGGTACAGTTTGATCAAATTTCTAGGTTTTTCTTAAAATGCCCATAATTTTCAAACTGCATGGGATAGATTTTTTTTCAGATTTTTCTCGTGATGGTTATGATCAATCCTGTCACCCCGTTTCGGCTTGACGTTGAGTTTTGGGACACCCTGTATAAAATCTATTATTGTATTTTATGGATAATAAATAAAAACAAATTATATTATTTATGTTAATTTATTAAAAATAATTAAAAATTGTCATTTTTTCAATTAAAAAAAAAGTCATACAGACTCCTTAGGTCGTTTCAAATGTGATAATTTATTAATGTGTGGTACTTTTTGAAGCACTTATCATAACATAATGGCACGTTACAGTCAGGGCAGTAAAAAGTAGTCTCCTTACGTCCTCGTTTCCCAGTTTGGTGTTTGATAGTGTCGGCGCAAACTTTACAGACCCGCGTGACATTTGCCTTCTTTTCTGTAGATGGTATTCTTTCAAGGAAGTGCCTTCCCACTAATCTCGAAGTTTTGCCAACCAAGTGTGCTCCATGAGATGGTCCTGCAGCATTAGTAGACCGACCTTCCACAAGGCCTTCACCACATGTCATCAAAAATTGGGAAAATCGCAATCGGCGGCGTGCAGGCTGCTGTTTATTGTAAATTACCATGGCGTTCACAATGGTCCTTGCTACTAAGTGGAAAAACATTTTTTTCCACCACTTCATACATTTCCTTTGCAGGCTATAATATGACACATATTGGTCGTTGAGGTCCACACCGATTTTATTCATATTATAGTCTAAGACGCAGTCCGGTTTTATTTTTTTTGCTAAACCTCCTTTAGCTTTGACTGTCACCTCTGTCCAGGTTGCGGCGTGTTTTGTCATCAGGAAGGGGACGTCCCGCTTGTCCTTCCATTTACAAACGGTCATATTTCCGCGGTGACAGAAGGCCATTTCATTTGTCTCCAGCGGCTGATGTCGCCATTCTTGGGGCAAACCACGGCGGTTCGGCATCACAGTGCCGACAACGCGAGTATTATTCAGCCACAGCACGTCAGCAACAGTTGGGCTGGTGAAAAACCGATCCATATAAATAGTGTGCCACTTTCCAAAATATTTTTCACTTAGCTGGGTGACTATTTCCTCAACGGTTTTGGAGTCACCTATGTATGGAACCATATTCAAAATATAACCCGTCGCTGCGTCGCACAACATATAAATTTTCATTCCGTATTTGTTGGGTTTGTCCTTGTTGAAAACACGAAAGTGTACTCTACCTCTAAAACCACATGTTCCTTCATCGATGGTCAATGCTTCACCTGGATAAAAACTAGTGGCATACAGACGACACAGCTCATCAAAATATGGCCGTAGCTTGAAAAAGGCGTCATAGTTGTCCTGGCCGCGAGGTATATAATTTGAATTGTCGTTCAGATGAAGACAGCTGTAAATAGCTCTAAACCGATCTCTGTTCATAAGTTTGGCCGCATAAGGGGTGTGTATGATTTCTCTTGTGGACCAGTATGCGTCAAAGCTTTCTTTATGCACTAGCGACATATGAATTATTATCGAGAAAAAAAGTTTCATCTCTTCCAACGTAACGGGTGTCCACTTATCTAGCATACTCCCTGGTTTCAGGAGTCCCTGTCTAGCCAGCTTGGTCTCCATTTGCGCTGCATATCGGTTTGTTTCCGTTTTTAGGAGCTTCCAAAAATCATTATTGAAAAAGATTGAAAAACAGTCCATTTCCGATGAATTTTCGTCTATGGGAGCTAAAACACGAGTTATCTCTTCGAAAACAGGGTCTTCCAATGGACGTTCTCTTGGCACATACGTCCATCCATTAGCCTCATCCATTTCTCGAAAAGAAAGCATTTGCGAAGACCGGCCGCGCGCAGTTGAGCGCACTGTGCGGCCGCGCTGACTATGACGCCCGCGCCGAGCCCCCCTTTGTATACGCTCGCGACTACGCCCTCGCTCGTTGGTTGTGACTGGCTCAGGAACGTGCTCCTGCACCTTAACCTCACCATCATCCAACCTTTCTTGACTGGCTATAAACATTCGCAGGTCCGACACGCAATCTACAAAAGAAACAACTTATGAAAGAATATTCAATACGAAAATAGTTTAGGTATCTACCTACATAGAAATATAGTAATAATTATATAAACATTTACCTTCAATTTCATCACACTGAGCCTCCTCAATATCAGAATCATCATCATTATGTAATAAATCAACAATTTCATGCGTAGAAACATTACGTTGCGATGAAGCCATTTCGCGCCAAAAACAGTTACACTCACTCCGTGCACTCGCCGACGGCCGACTGAACGGGCGCGGGCGATCGCGAACTGTAGCTCTCGCGTTCTAACTACATACAAACATTGCATATGTGTGTGTAGCATATTAACTCAGCTACAAACGCGTACAACGCGACTCACGATAAGACGTCGTGTTTTTCTAATAAACAGTATGAAAGGCGATCACGAGTGCTACTCGTGATTCGCGAGTAAGAGAAAAATATGAATGCCGAGCTGAGATCGTGATCCGCTGTGAAAGTGTTAAGACGGAAGCAGGTACTGCTGCCGGTAGCGTCCTCGCTACCATCGAAATCCTTGGGCGTCCTAGTGTTCTGATCTCGCTGGAACGCTGCATATTTCCATCGATATAATTTCCATATTGCTGCTGCTATCAAGAGGGTGTAGAGCAGCAACGTTGTCCAACTGGGTGTAGCGATAATCAAGGGCCAGTTTACGTCGTTGTTTGCAGAGATGTCATTCGCTCGGTTGATAAGTTCGTGAATATTATCTAGAGATATTTCTTCTAGTCGTAGCTCGAACCTTATCGTTTCTTCTGGTACTGTCTGTTGCTTAGGCAATGGAATGATTTCATTTATGGCTATTGTACTGGTGTGCGTTGTAAGTGTTGTGTTCATCATATAGATCTTACAATCTTCTGTTAGTGAAATTAGGATCACTCCGGCTGCTCGCTTGTATTCTGTCTTGGAGTTGCATTCTGTTCGAATAACTTGTTCTTCTTTCAGCACCACTAACCAGCTGCTGTCTCCAATCTTCTGTATCTTGCCGTTAGCGAGGTTCATCTTGGCGTGTGTGCAGATGGCTTTTCTGTGTTGTATGAGGGCTACGATGCAGTCTTCGGTATCGTCCATTTTTCTTGTTTCCAGAGTCTTGCAGAGTTGGCTGCCATCAGTAAGTGGATCGCAGGTTTCTGTCAGGTAAGTGTACTCATCGTTCCCAAGTGCAAGGTATTTGGATTTTGGCATAATAGTAAGGTTATTTTTATCAGGAATGGAATAAAGATGTATAAGGTCGTATATTTCAGGAGAGATAGATGGGATTTCTAGAATAAAGTTAATTGAATGTGCTGTACTATATGCTTTAACATTAATAGATTTTTCTATTATATTTATGTTACTTATGTTTATTTCAGATACTGGCTTAAAACTATATCGTTTATATAATTTAGTTAATTCGGCAATAAGATTTTGAGAATCAATAATACTGGGATGCATAGTACCTAATCGAGCAAACGTCATTGCATCTTCTAAAATCATTAATTTATCTAAAATTATCTGTAAGCTAAAGTCTATCTGTACGTATACATCTAGGAAATGTAAATGGTTATTAACATTATTACGATCTCTGGTAAGATTTTTAAGAAATTCTGTCAAATGTTTCTGATTATCGTCTAATTTGTTTATCTGGTTACTAAACTCATCTATTGTATTTTCTGCTAATACTAAAGACTTCTTTTGAGAGCTTTCAATATGGTTGATTTTGTTTCTAATATTAGATATGTCATTTTCAAATTTAATCGCATCTTCATTGTCAAGATTTCCTGTAATGGCTTTAACAACTGAACCTAAACCGTTAATAATACCACGTTTCTTTCTAATTGGAGGTGACAAAAATTGCAACTTTTTACTAATTATATTTAGATTATATTGTATTTGGTCTTTGTAAGTCTTATGTAGCTCTCCGAACGTTAAGCCTTCCGCAGCTCTAGTGCTTGCATATAAAGACATTAACTTCATAGATGTAACACGTAAACTAGTTATATTATAAATACAAGCTAAACTAAAGTAATTATCTTGCTTAAGAATCTGTCCTTCTTTAAGCAATAGGATGCCATTTCCGTTATCTATAGATTTTATGTTTACGGTGGCTGACGTGTAGAGCACGACGGCTCCTGCGACGAGGGTCCTGCAACAAGATGAGGCCTACGTAATAACTTGAAGTGAACCCTAATTGACTTAGAGTTAGGGTGGTTACCTATTATCTCGGCGATGTTATTTGGATGTAAGTGGATGATCTTGTAGGGTCCTTTGAATACTGGCTTCGTTTTGTCGCTGCGCGCCGTCTTTGCTATCTGTTTATATACAGTCTCACCTGCCTTGAACATGATTTCTTCAGCTGCCTGGTTCCTTTTAGCGATAACCTGTTCCTTATTTTTAGACATATGAGCTGAGACACATTCTTGAACGGCTTCAGCGTTTGTACGATGTTTAATAACATAATCTTGATAAAATTCTTTTGGGTAAAATAATTCTAGTGGGTTTCTAGAGACTGTGTGTCCAAATAGTAACTCGTGAGGTGTGTATCCTGTAGCTGAATGGATTGCATTATTGTAAGCTATAACCGAGTACATCATTATGGATTGTATGGGGTCATCTTTATTAGTCATTCTTTGAATACGAACTATTTCTGCTATGGTAGAATGAAAGCGTTCGATTGGCGAATTGGAATTGGGATTATATGACGTAGTAAAATGAATGTTTATATTATGCAAATCACATATTTCTTTAATAACATCATTATCAAACTTACTGTCAGAATCTGTAGTTATTTTACATGGTAAACCTAATACTGAGAAAATTTTAATTAATGCTTCTGCTATATGAACACTGCTACTTGCGCTTAAAGGAGATGCCTGTGCGAATTTTGAAAAATTATCAATTACAGTAAGAAAGGTTGCTCCGCCTGTTGAATATAGATCCATGAATAAATGTTCCATGGGCTTAGTAGGTGTTTCAGTAAGGGCTAAAGGAGGTTTAAGAGGGTTTCTTTCATACTTTGCTTTTAAACATGTGTCGCATTGATTAATATAGCTCTGTATTGTAAGTAACATATTGGGCCAATGGTAATTACGATGAATTTGCTTATAAGTTTCCTGAATACCGCGGTGTACCGTTTTACCTTCATGATATTTCTTAATGATTTCATTTTGTTCAGATCTATTTTCAACTAAGGTTACGCGTGAGGTACACTTTATTAATTTTGGGCCACGGTTATTAAATATCGTTGTATAAACTCTAGAAAATGCGTAATATAGTTCATCGCTATGAAAGTAACAAAGAAAAACTCTATCGGCTACTGTATGTTCCTTTAGGAATCGTATTATTTCTGCTTCTGTGTTGTTAATAGGAATAAAGACATCTTTGATAACATTTCTTGTACTTGTAGATCTATTATCTACTCTATATGTGGATTCGGGTGTTGATCTTATGTGAAATTGTTTTAACTGCCTATCTATTGCGTCTGCTATAATAGGTATGCCTCTATTTTCGTTATCTGGTTGGGTGTGGTTGGTTGAAACTAGTTCCGGGTTTTGAGATACTATACTCATACTATCAGATACGGTACCTGTCTGAGATTCGGGGATACTTGGGTTTTCGGGTGGATTAACGTAATTTTGGTTATTAGTCTGCTCGTTTGCAGCTTCTCTTGCACGATCAAAAATTCTATTAATTATGTCGTCATCGTTATTGTCATCTAAGTTTACTGCTAATGAGTCTATACTATGGTGAAATATCTTAGCACGAGATAAAGCGTCCGCGTTTGTATTTTGAAGACCCCTTTTGTATACAACATTGTAGTCGTATTCGGCGAGTTTTAAGCGCCATCTAGTCAATTTGGAATTTGGATCTTTTAATGACATTAACCATGTAAGAGGCCTGTGATCTGTATATATTGTAAACCTTCTACCATAAAGGTAGGGTCTGAAGTACTTGACTGCCCAAACTATAGCCAAAAGCTCTTTTTCTATAGTGGAATAAAGTTTGGGTACTGTAATATTGGAGCGTTAGTTAAGATCTGTTTACACTTATTAAACGCTTCTATAAAATCTGGGGAATGAATTACTTTATGATTTTTCTTAAGACACACTGTCATTGGTTTAGTTAATTTGGCGAAATCTTTTATAAATTTTCTATAATAACCAACAAGTCCCAAAAAGGATTTAATATCTTTCTGTGTACTTGGTAATGGAAAATTAAGAACGGCTTTGATTTTATCTTTGTTTGGCTTAAGGCCCTCATCTGTTAGTTCGTGTCCTAAAAATGTTACATGCTTCTGTACGAATTCCGATTTATCTAGCTGTATTTTTAAATTGTGGGTTCTGAATCTTTCAAAAACCTGTTTGAGGTTTTCAGTATGCTGCTGGAGGCTGGTTGATATAATGATTACGTCATCCAAATACGTATAAAAATTATCTATTCCTCTCAGAATGTGATCCATAAGGCGTTGAAATGTACTTGGTGCATTTTTTAAGCCAAAGGGCATTCTAAGAAATTCATAATGCCCTCTTTCAGTTGTGAATGCCGTCTTCTCAATATCGTTTGGGTGCATTTCGACCTGATGGTAGCCACTGGCCAAATCTAAGGTGGTAAAATATCGAGCGCGACCTAATCTATCTAAAATGTCATGGATATTTGGCAAAGGGTACTTATCTTCGACAATACGTTCGTTCAACCGCCTATAATCGATTACCAGTCTCCACTTAACCTTCCCGGAGGCATCGGCCTTTTTAGGCACAATATGCACGGGGCATGACCAAGGGGATATACTTTCTCTAATGATGCCTTGCTGTAACAACTTATCTACCTGTTTACGAATTTCGTTACGTTGTTGTGGGGCTTGTCTATAACTACGTACAAATATAGGATTATTATCGGTAAGTCTAAGTTCATGTTTAACTGCGTGTGTAAAGGTAAGGGGTAAATTTTCAGAATAAAACAGATCTCTATATTGATAACACAGCTTAGTGATTTCGCGTCTCTCTTCTTCATTCATATGCCCGGTACGTATTTTCTTAAGATTTTCACAAAGTTCCTCATCTACATTATTTATTTGCATGTTATTTAATCTATATGTGTTTTTTATTTTAGGTTCCAGATACTTTTCTAACGATATCAAAGATTTATTTGGTATATATTTCTTTTCATCGTTAAAATTAATTACAGATGTTTTAAATAAACCGTTAGTTACGTTAATAATAGCTGCCGGCGAAACTAAACGATCTGACCAATAAAAATTATCATGTATATATTGACCATCTGTGTAGTGTGTTTTAACGGTAATAATTTTCTCACATTTGGGTTCAACCTTAATCTTTTGAACGGGATAACTAAAATGAATCGGTATGTTAGCAGTAGATGTACGTAAGACATTATTATTAAGGTCAATGTTACATTCTAATAGTTTTAATAAATCACATCCAATAACGCCTTTGTATTTTGGGTCTAAGTCGAATATTAAAAATTTATGCTTTAAGTCACAGTTAAACGCTGGCGGTAAAGGGAGATAAACAACTTGATTATGTAGAGATGTACCATGAGCAGTTACTATTTGAAATGGTTCTATTTCTATACAGTTTTCAAACATAGTACCAAAAATTACATCAGATGCTACAGAAGATCGACTAGCACCTGTATCTATTAAAAACTTACCATTAAATTCGGGCAATTCAATATAGGGTAAATAATCCTTATATTGGATGTTTATTTTAACTAGCTCTGGTCGTCTTGATCCTCTCCTGAGATAAAATCCTGATCGTAACTTACCTCTGCCTCGTTATCACACGGCTCTGAGTCTGCGAGATTATTATTGATATTATTATAATTGTAACACTCACCTTCGTCATAGAAAGGCTGCATTTGATCTAAATGAGTCGGCGTGTAGAAGAGTTCTTGAGTTGCGATCTGTGGTGTTGCGGGTTTGTTAACTGAACGCATAGTCACATCAGATACTCGCTGTGGAGGGTTTACCTGTTGTTTAGGTATGTTCTGCTGATGCCTGAAGTTATCACTGTTATTCCTAGACGTATTAGGTCTAAAGTTACCTGATGAAGGCTTATTATTCCAGGGCTATACCCACTGCGGATGCTGCTTAGGACCGAAGTTATTTTGCGGAGGGGTAATGTTATTCGAACCGTAAGGGTTTTGGAAACTAGTTGAAGGGTTGTTAAAGTTAGGATGCGACCTAGGTGTACTATTAATGAAGTTACGGAATGAATTATTGTTATTAGTATTAGACTTAGGTAATTCCTTTGGTTTTGCTTGCCATGTAGAAGGGTTATTAAATGAACTAACAGTTGATCTGTTATATGCAAGTCTATTTTCTTCCTGCCTAGCTGCTATTATCGCTAGTTCTAGCGTCTCTGGTCTAGTGATTTTGACCCCTATTGACACTTGGAATTCGAGTTGATTCACATATTGTTCAATAACCATTTTCTCGTAATATGATTTATTGATATGTTCGCCTATTGAGTACAATGTATCTAAAAGGTCTCGTAAACGTTTACCGAAACTTTCAGCATCCTCATTTCTTTGCCTCCTAGTGCGCGTTAGTTCCTGCATAACTTGAATCTCGTTACGCGGTTCCCTAAGA
The DNA here is from genome assembly GCA_963564715.1 of Catocala sponsa. Classification (NCBI taxonomy): domain Eukaryota; kingdom Metazoa; phylum Arthropoda; class Insecta; order Lepidoptera; family Erebidae; genus Catocala; species Catocala sponsa. The sequence continues at coordinate 4,167,812 of OY751346.1, read as the reverse complement.
CGTCGTACTAAGGCATGTTTTATCAACTCCCAATTACTTGAAATTCTCATCATATGCAATCGCATCAATTGCCGTTTCACTTAACTTACTCTTAATTAAACATATCAATGCCGGGTGTGCACGATCTGCCTCATCCATTAAGCACAGTATGTTTTCTACCTCTCTAATATAATAATTCAAACGTTTTGGATTGCCATCGTACTTAGGCATTAAGCCCGTAAGTATTTTAAAATGAGCATTATCACAATCCTTTAGAGACATATTTACTTAGGTATAAAATTAATAAATTAAAACAATGGATAGCACGAGAACAATGGGAGTGTACGATTGCACTTTTATTCAATGAGTTTATAGCAATGCGTTTGTGCACCGATTTAGTATCTATTTGTAATAATTATGTTTTATAACTTTCGACAATACAATTTGAATGAATTATATGGAATGCCTAGCGCGATTCTAGCTTATAGACAGACACACACAATATACAAAATATAAGGAAATATAGTATACTAATAATAACACAGGAAATAGAGCAAGGAACACTTGAATGGTACGAGAGTACTTACCAGAGTGATCTCTGCATCGCCTGTGGAGTCTTGTCAGCCGCAGCAGCTCCTCTATTGCTCCAGAGATTCTGCTATAAGGTGTCCGATCGCCCGTACGTTCTTTACGGATCGCGAGGGTACGATTTGAGAACCGTCACAGCTTTTCCCAAAGAGATGTATTCGAGATAAGCGTGCCGCGATCCTACCGACTGCGCCAGTTAAGTCATCGCGAACGGAAAATAAGTAAAAAAAATATTTATTTATCAAAGTACAATGTTTACTCAATAAAAACTGTTACAAGACTAACTTAAATCTAATTACAAATAATAAAATGAAAATAATGTATCAGCTAATTGACATGGCGCAAACTGTCGTATAGGCTGCAACGTCGGCATAAAGGTGTTGTTATGCCGTGGTAACTCGCAACATTCAAAAATATTACTGATAGAGTACTTTCTTACTTCCGTTATTTCTCTAAAATAGTGACCTTTTTTCACTAAGATGCATGCGCCACCTCTTTTGCTGTTTTCTCTAGCGAAACATGCTGCCAGTATGTAATTAGGTATAGTTAGGAGTTCTTCAGAACCGGACATCATAAAGTGTTCTGTTACGCAAATAACATCAATATTTATTTTCTTTAACAAAAATTCTTCTAAGCATACGATTAGAGATTCGGATTTATTAAGGAGGCCAGCGATATTTTGGTGCATTATATGTAAGCATTTATTATAGAAAAAACCGTGGACTGTCGTGTTTTTGAAAATTGTATTCAGTCGTCTCATTTTCCATCGCGGTTGTTTCATAACATTGTAATTGTTGTATAAAATTATAAATATCACCAAATATAATCTTCATGCCATAATTGTTTATTGCACCGCTATGTTTTGTAAACATTTTATAATCATAGGTAAGGTTTTTATTAGAATCTATGACGTACGCATGCTCATTAGCTGCAATATCATAATATAATAAATCATTAAAATTCTCCACACGCCAGTTGTACATATTTGTATGAGGACCATATTTAAAAGTAGGTACACAGATAATGATACTAGTGTGGCTTACATTTTTTAAGGACTCTCTTATGTTACGTACAATACTAACATAATTGCTGGTCGTGCTAAAGTCCTCTCCATCTACCATAATAATAAAGTAGTCGCTCATAGTTAAGCGTTGTAACTTTATACCTATATCATTCATCATTTGCCGAGTGCCACAATTTGTCATCAAATAATGACATATTTCATAATTCCCAGAAAAAGTCGTATCTGCGATTGGTAATATCTTGTTTCTTTTATTACTGCTAAGAATATGGGTTTTACGTAATCCCTTATTCATAACACTGCGTTATTGTTTATGTGTAACTGCTGGAGACTGTGGCTGAATTGATTGTGAATTACTGCGGGCTTCTTGTTAATTAAAACAGAGTCTTCTTTATTTTCTTTGTTATTAGTTATAGTTACAGGGTTCCTTCGTATTGGACTTGACATATTACTAAAACTTGCTTTTAATCCTGATTTTTGCGCTGCTCGAGGTGTAACACATAGACTTGTGTCTGAGGTAATTTTTTTGTAAATCTCAATAATTTTGTTTGATTTTTGTAGGTCTGATTTCAATTGCGAGTTTTCGCTTACAAGGTTATCTATTTCTAGGTTCGCACTTTGTAAATCGGCAGTTAATTTACCAATTTGTTCGCTTAATTTTAGAACTATTTCATTATCAAGTAACATCTCGGGTAAGCTTCTCACTGTCGAGTTAAACAATGACGTCATTGAGTCGTCCATTGAGTTAGACCGTACGTGTTTTCTAAATGTAATGTTCTCAAATTCCATTTTTCAATAATTATTAACCCTAGAATCATAAACATATGTAGGAGTAACACTATTAATAAACATTCGTCTCACAGACGAACATATTCAGGTATGATTATTTATGATTTTGTTAATGAAAGAAAACAAATAAATAATTGTATTGTTTAACTCCTTTATTAAGTTATTTAAAACTTACGTGATAAAACAAAAATATATTTATTCTGAACATTCCAGACACATCATGCCACGGTGGTCCATACACATGAACTTTTTACAATGGCTACATTGGAACCTCGTCATTCGACGCTTTTTGTAATCACAGAAGCTACAAATCTTTTTTTGGGTACCACTTGGACCAGGCGTATCGCTGGTAGGCGTTTCATTCAAAACTTCAGCTATCTTCCTTTTTAGGCATCGCCTCAAAGTTGGCATTTCGCGACGCTTACGTAACCACGGTTCGGTCATTTTCTCTGAAACATCTTTCATGAAACATCGTCTGCTTGCTGGTTTTTTACCTTGTTTTACAATATTGTGTACATAAACAACATACGAATTTATGATTGCCATATTGAGCATGCCATAGAAGTAGCACAGTGGCCATCTCTGCGTCTTTCGGCTACAAGTCATACTGCTACTCATTTGATGAAATGTATCCACGGCGCCTTTAGTCGAATTGTAGAACTCAATGATGTCTGGTTTACCAGAAGGTGCAACAGTACCATTGCCATGAGTGGTAGAAAGCAAGAGAACGTTCTTGTTATTTTTAGGTTTATAAGATACCATAGTGCTATCTTTATCATAACAGAACATAGACGAACCTATTGGCCTTTCTTTGATATCAAGCATTGCAGGTGGTATTTCACGTTTGTTTGCTCGAAGGGTTCCGACTATTGTAAGTTTATATGGTTCTTTTAGTAACTGATGAGCCAATGGGATAGACGTGAACCAATTGTCCATGGTTACATTACGATTACTACCCCACAAAGTTTCAGATAAAGTCTTGACATAGTAAGATCCGAGTGAATCACCATTTGTTTCAATTTTTCCAACATACGGCATTGCATTTATCATATATTTAGTTTTAGCATCGCATAGCATCAGGATTTTTAGGCCATATTTATTAGGTTTTGACGGAATGTACATTCTAAAGGGACAACGCCCTCTAAAACCTAATAATTGTTCATCTATTGTAACATAAGTTCCAGCTTTATAGCTGTTCCTGCACGTCTGAATGAAAACTTCCCACAGGTCTCTGATAGGCGCAAATTTATCTTGTGCTTTACGTTCATCTCTTGTTGACTTATCGTCAAATCTCAAACAGTTCAACAAAAAATCTAATCTGTCCCGCGACATTACCGATATGTATCGGGTTCCACTAAATGTAGGATCAAATAGTTCCAAGCTCGTGAGATGATTGTCTTTTTTCGCAGCTGACAGCATAAGCAATCCTAACAAAGCAGTCAATTCTTCTTCACATGTTGATGAAATTGTTGCTGTTTTCTCTTTATATTTTGAACTTCTCAATACAATTTCCTCGTTTGTGTGTCCAACTATATTACGTATCATATCAGCCGTTATAAAAATAGAAAAGCAATCAATTGGTTCCGTCATATCCTTTGCGTTATTTGTTGGTCCCTGAATCACATGTACGATATTTCTAGCCTGAGTTCTTGTATTCGCAGATTGAAAAGGAATTGAAGACCATTTATGGCCATTTTTTCCTCTAAGATTGTGGGCAGATGGAATAACTATACGTTGTGATGGAGCGGAGCTACCTGACGTACCTGGGTTTTCTTCAGTTTCCGAATCAGAAGATAAGATGACGCCGCTTCGGCGCTGCTGTCGTAAACCAATCGGTTGTTCATCATCTCGAGTCTCATTGCCCTCGGAATCTGTTGGGATCTCTTTTTCAATATCGACGTGGTCCTCGATGTCACTTAAGCCTGCATCTCCTCGCTGAGTCGAGGTACAATCATCATCGTCAGAATCGGATAAACAATTTAAATAATGCTCTATTTGCCGGTCTTGAGCGTCCATTTCTAAAATAAAATAAAATGATTTGTAGAAAAAATGCGGATGTTTACATGTGAATACACACGATGTAACTAAATAAAATGTACTTGAATAATATTACTAATTAAAAATATTATCACAAACTTACCGTGTACTTCATCAAACTAGAAATCTTCAAAAATCGTGTTTCAAAAATTATAACCGTACTCGTCAATCGTGTATCTATTCATAAATATTCGTTTCTCAGACGAATAAAACTGTGTAACTGCTCAAGGACACGTCACTGCGAGTAAAATGCACTCGCGACACTAATGGTTGCATGGCTTAGGAAGGTACTTGAAAGGTCAGCTAGCTTTCTATCTCTTTCACTCTAAAGATTAGAATCATTTTTACGTTTTGCGCGGTCTATGAGACGAATGTTTATGAATCTAGGGTTAAAGTAACTCCACAAAAACCTATCCTAAACCTAAAACCTAGTGCTTGGTCGGATTTGAACTTGATGCTCACTTATTCTAAGACCGTTGGTTGGCGCACCGGACTACGGTAACAATTAACACGTTAAACGCCATGGGGGTCACCGGTGACCTCACCCTTCCTCTATAATAGCGCCATGGGGGTCACCGGTGACCTCAACGTATAGTCATATTCAAACTACTTTTTCTCGCCGCCGGCTATACTGACTGTTACTTTATTCGTACTCCGTGACCGGCACGGCGCTGTAGAACTATACTGCGCAGTGGGACAAACATACCTTGTAAGGAATTGAAAAAATGAAAGATAGCGAAAAAAGTAACCAAAATAAAAATACAGGATATATAATTCAAATTAGTCTTTATTATTTAAACGAAAATTAGCAGTCTTTATTTTTTAATGAAATACAAACATAAAAATCAGTTTTACTGAAAAATAAAATAAAGTTCTCATTAGTAAGCATAATTACAAACAACCATTAGAAATATAAATAATTAGCCATAATATTTGACAAAACATGCTGTAAAAGATGAGATAAGAAACCTTTTATAGCATCAACATATTAGCGATGGACATAATTGAAACATTTTAGACAAAAGTGAGGCTCCCCCTTACATTGCACACAGTACGTACTCACTTTCTTAGCTTTATTCTTAGCTACTTTACGACCAAATTCCTGTACTGAATCTTTATAACATTGCACGCAAAAACGACGCGTGTCTCTTACTTTTCCTTCCTTTAATTTTAGAACATGCTTGAGTCTTTTAGGTCTTTCATTGATAATTATTTCTTGGGAATCTGCTGGCCGAGTCAAATAATTTATGAGAGCCCTCCTAAAGTCGACAATTGAAGATTTGCTCTGCTTATTTTCATTGTACATGACCCAAGCACTTACAACTGCCGTATTTAGAAGTAGTTCTATTGCCAATTTTCTATACCATTTTACGGTTTTCCGCAATGGCGAAGAATAGGCACCCATCTGGTCACTCATGTCTTCAGACCCTTTCGATTTATTATAATCCAAAATAACTTTTGGTTTACGAATCTGTTTGCCTTTTTTCACCACCACAGCAATTTTGTCGGAATGCTTTGTCGACAGCATAAGCACGTCCCTCTTATCTTTCCATTTAAGCACTGTTACTCCATCTTCATTCTCCATAGCCATTGTTTCACCTTTTTGCAGTTTCGAATCAACAACAGCCTTAGGCAATCCTCTTCTGTTTTTTCGCAATGTGCCAATTAAATGGGTTTGCTTCTCCAATAACCGATAAGCCAGTTGCAAGCTAGTGTACCAATTATCAGTTGCTAGCGTGTGTCCTTTGTCAAATATATTTTCACATAGTGCCATCACCACATTTGTTGGCGTAGTATTTATTGCGTCAATGTTTTTCCCACTATACAAATTAAGTTTGCAAGTATATCCGGGAACAGTACATAACTTAAATAGCTTCATGCCATACTTGTGTCGCTTACTTTTATTGTATTGCCTGAATATTATTCGACCTCTGAAAGGTACTTGGCTTTCATCCACACAAACATCTTCTTTAGGCGAATAATATTTCTGGAAAGTAGCATTGAGAGCATCGATTAAAGGTCTTATTTTGGCAATACGATCGTTTCTGTCGACAGATAAATTGTCGCTAAAGTGTAGGTATTGCAGTAGTAACTCGAAGCGGTTTCTACTCATAACGGTGGCTGGAAAAGTTTGTCCAAGTATCTTGTCTTTGCTCCAATAATAAGCTAATTTCGGCAGCTTTACTACGCCCATAAACAAGACCAGCCCAAGAAACTGTTTTATTTCTGTCTTGTTTGTTGGCTTCCATGAATGAGACCTTGATCCAGGCTTTGTTTGCCTGGCTGTGATGTTTTGACTTGCGAACAAATTTGTCTGCTCAGCAATCATTTCAAGAATTTCTTCAGGCACCAATAAATCATAATACTGGTCAGGGCCAGCTTCTTTCAGCAAATTAGAATATGGAGGTTTCATACCCTCGAACTCGGTGAAAGGAATCACTGATGGCTGTCGTCTTTTTGGCCTCGACCATTTTGAGGAAATACGGTCATTTTGCGATATATTGGCGGCAACAAAATTTTCAGCCGACTCACTGTCACTATCACTATCACTTGCGATAACCAAACGTCTTTTCTTTTTCGGTAATTGCATGGGTTCAATATCCGATTCTACGAGAGCGTCATTGTTTATAGAAGCGATCGAAAAAGAAATTTCTAACGCGTTGATTTGCTTCCATTCATCCTGCGTAAATTCGAAGTCCTCCATAGCTAAATCCATATCTAAAGGCTCGCACATTAACTATTCAATAAGAAAATGATGACAGCTAAGATAGTAGGAACGTAATTGATCTAGTAACACACGTTCTATCACCGTAAGCGCGAGCGCACTACTGGTGTAGCGGGTGGCCGGCGGGGTGGGCGGCGCGGCGCCGGGTACCGGAAAATATATTTTCTGTATTTGTGCGCCATGGGGTGCACCGGTGACCTCAGCTATGTATTTGACTGTAACTATGTAACCCATGTACAGAATTGAATAAAACTTATTTTCTATACGTATCGTAATATAATAAACAAATTACGACCAAAAGTATTTTTACGATTTTTATTTTTTTCTATCGGCGTTTAACGTGTTAAGGATACTTCTAAAAAAGTTGTTCATATGTGACGAGTAGGTTCTAGTTACATCCAATTACACAATAGATGTCTCTGTTTTATATTAGTGCTGTATAAGGATTATGCTTTATCGTCTGTTTTTGCCAGTTACTATAATAGATAACTTGCAGTTGTTCCGTGCTGTCGCTAGATGTCACTTTTATCATAAAATGGTAAGACAGTGATCATGCACTATTGATTTGAAATTATAACTGACTCCATAAGAAGAAAATTTTCAGATTATACTATAAATACTTTTACTGTTCACTTGTAGGTTTGTATTTATATTTACTATAGTGATTTTATATAGTTTCTTGTCTAATTTATTGTAGTAGCACTCAAAACACATTACTGTTCTAAAATTTCAATTTGATATCACTGTTCAACATAAAGTACGAAATATTTCACTTGAATGTTCCTTAATCATTTGGATAACGTTTACACTGATGAGTCACTTTATGTATTAGAAGAATTAACTTAGTTTGCAATAATTCACGCTCTTTTACTATTTTTAAGAACTTAAAATATACGGAGTCGATGTTTACTCAGGCGCAGCGCCATCTGTTTCTTGAGAGATTCAAATATAAAATCGTAACCATTCACGAAGTGTATTAGACGCTCTTGCGCCATACTCGCTTCACCTCTCTTTGCGCAATCAGCGCGATGCGATGCCACCACAGAATGTGATGGTAATACGCGTAAGGGCTTTGTGGCACAGTCTTAGTTACGAATTTGTCACAGTCTGAGATTGCGTGATACTCCTGCTCTACTAGGTATACATAACCTGCTGCGTCTGCAGAAAAGGTCTTGATTGACTCCTCACTAGTAAGGCCTCGCTCGCCATCGTTAACTACTGCCGTTGCCCATAAGGGATCGTTGGTTAATGGTGTTGCTGTCGTTGATAAATGCTTGGGTTTTGGCAGACTTTTGTCGAGCAGTTCTGGTGCCTTCCGTGGGAAAGTCTTCTTCCTGCCGCCTCTGAAAGCGGGGGGGGGTTGGATGTTTCACCTTCATTTGGAATTTTCGCTTCACTAGACTGTTTAGTCGTCATGACTTCAACCTCTTTCAATCTCGAAGATTTAAAAAGGGAATGCGAATGATTGACCAAAGCTGGTTGGACACATGCGAGCTTCTCCATCATTGAAAGAAAACAGTTTATTTTGTCCTCTGCACTGGCATAAAACAAATTAAAAAAATAACAACAAAATAAACAAAAACTTGACATATTCATAAATAAAAAATAAAAATATAAAACAAGAATAAGCAATTTTATATAGTTAATCATACCGCCAGTGCGAGACCAAAAATGACACTTATCTCAGCATAATGCTGCAGCACCGTGGTAAGTAATGCAGCGCTGATTTTCAGATAAGTCCAGTGAGGCCACGGACAGCTACGCTTGCCAAATAACATAATACATTTAATGTAAAAGAAAAGAAAAATTTTTTTTTTTTTTTAAAGTAAATATATGAATGTATACTATATAATTATATGAAAATACTAAAATATATTTTAATGATAGAAATAAAAAAATATGTGTAATAAATAAGGTGTCTTTTGTCTAATAATAATTGGCAGTTTCCGAACGCTCCAGCATTCCACATCATTTGTCTATGGCGACAAGCGAAGGGACGCCTCACGCCAGCCGTCGATATAACAAAATGGCGGATGCGCCTTAACATAAATAAACATTGTGAATCTGTAAACAGATAAATGTAAATAATTCTAGATTGTGAAAAAAAGGTGTTTATAATACCAATTAAGTGTGTTTTGGGTGTACTATGCATGTTATATATACATATCTTGTGAAACTTTCGAGATGTATATAATAGTTAAATAATTATTGTATTGTGTGCTGTGTTTTGACCAAGCACCTACGAGAAAAACTCCGCATATTGTATGTCCAATTCGTTTCATCCGAGAGATATATATGACAGGATTCGCTGCTCAGATTGAATTACTGCTGGTAATTTGCATGACGCTGGTAAGCTATTATTTTGCTGTTTTCTGCTGTATAAGCAAATATTGCTTATATTTTGCCTTAAAAGTGCTCAGCGTTTTAACACAGCGTATTGGAGGCGGCAGATCATTCCAGCAGCGACTAGCAGCGAATCTAAAACTGCCACGGAATGCCATAGTTCGATGTCTTGGGGTAACCAGAAGATATGCTGACGCTCTGGTCTTAATTTTATTAAAGTCACGAGACCAGCTTAATTTATCATATAGGTAGATAGGCTTCTTTGTTATGATGATGTCAAAGAGCATTGTGGCAAGATGTAGTTTTCTACGCGACTGCATCTTCATCAAATTGCCACTATTCAGATAGGGGGTGACGTGTGTCCGGGGTGGTACATGAAAACAGAAGCGCGCGCAAGCATTTTGTACCCTTTGGATCAGCCTCTGCGTTCTGCCAAAAATGCACGTCCCATACACTGTATTAGCGTAGTTCAGCTTAGACAGAACAAGAGATTCGCACAGCATGATCCGCGTGTCAACACTAATGTAAGGACGTACTCTATACAGAAGTTTAAGACGATAAAAGCAGTTGCGCACGGCCTCTATAACATGGTCTTCAAATGTGAGCTGCCCATCGAACATTACTCCGAGGTTACGAGCCTTTTCTACCCTTTCAATTGACCTACCATCTACTCTTATGTCCAAGGGGTAGGACAAGGTCTTACTTATGATGTCTCGACTACCCATAACCAAACATTTTGATTTTGTTGGGTTTATTATAAGTGAGTTTCTTTTTGACCAATCTGTAATCCTTTCCAAGTCCACATTTAATCTTTTTACAGCTTCTTCAGCATTATGAGGGTGAAAAGAGTGGTACATTTGGAGATCGTCAGCATATAGATGGAATTTCGAGTTTACTAGACAAGTGGTGATGTCAGCACTATACATGATGAAGAGCAGAGGTCCGAGGATAGAGCCCTGGGGTACTCCTCTATTCACTTGTTGTGGAGTAGAGGCCATAATATTACCACCACTGTCATTTGCCAACTGAACAAATTGATAGCGATGACTGAGGTAACTATTAAACCAGTTTATAGTCTCTGGATCACATCCATAATATGCTAATTTTGAAAGGAGAAGTGGCACACTGATAGAGTCGAAAGCGCGCGAGAAATCGAGGAGAATAAGGGCAGTTGCCATGCCTTGGTCCTTAGCAGCGACTATATTATCAACAACATCCGCTAGAGCCGTAGCGGTACTGTGTTTTTGCCTGAATCCTGACTGAACAGTTGGTAATATTTTATTCTCTTCGAGATATGTCCTGAGTTGGTTGCAGACAACCCTTTCCAGGATCTTAGACAGACATGGTAGTAGAGATATAGGACGCAAATCCTTATAATCAGTAGGACCAGATACTTTAGGTAATGGTTTGACAATTGCTGTTTTCCACAGGTCCGGAAATGTTGAAGACAGAATTGATTGATTTATGATGGATGTGATTGCTGGTAGTGTTTGTGGAAGGGTCATCATCAGCATCTCCAGAGAGATATTATCACAACCAAGGGCATTGGATTTAAGGCTACACAGAAGATTTAGTATATTTTCTGGTTTTACTGGTTTTAATTTAAACTTATTTGTGCTAAATCTGTGATACTCATAATATGAAAGTTCAGAGATTGCCACTGTATCATTGCCTGGTACCTCCAGGAAATGTTTGTTAATCCTTTCTGGATCATTGAAATGATAGGGCAGTCCTTGGGTTTTTGTTTTGGTGACCTTAATGATTGTCTTCATGTGGCGCCATAGCTTTTTGGGTTGTTTTAAATTATCATTCACATATGTTTTAAAATATGCGCATTTTTCACTATGAAATGCAGCTATGACCAAGTGTTTCATTTCTTTGTACATATTTTTATGGCTTTGTGATAGAGTATTCTTATATAGTGCATGATATTTGTCTCGCAGCCTTATCATATCAGTTACAGTATCAGTGATCCACGGTTTAGGCTTTTCTTTAATTAGAGTGGTCTTAATAGGAGCATGTAGTTCGAACAGGGTATAGATATAGTAATTAAAAGTGTTTATCACAGAATTTAAATTGTCTGATTTATCTATAAAATCCCAGTCAATATTATTTAAGTCAATTTCAAATGTGTCCAGTAAAATATCCTTAAGCGGCCTGTAAGTCACCCATCGTGGTGTGGGTTTATCTATTTTAAAGTTAAGTTCTACAGATATTATGGCATGTTGTCCTAGTTCTGGTATGTGAGATACTGATATTCCACACACTCGAGCATCTGTGCAAGCTATATCTATAAGTGATTCACTGTGGTTGGTAAAGTGTGTTGGTTGAGTGATGGCTTGCTTAAGGCCAGTGTAATTCAAAAAGTTTAGTAGCTGTATGGTTTTCCTATTTGTCATGTTTAATAAATTTATGTTAAAGTCTCCTAGCAATAAAGTTTTGTCAACATTTGCGAATGACGGTACTGAATCTGTCATTGCATCAAAAAAGACGTTTGCGTCAAGCCACGTCGGCCTATATGCTGTGCCAATAATAATTGAAACTGATTTGATGCTAAGTCTCAGCCACATCTGCTCGACCTGTGGTGCGTACAGGTGCGGCACAGTGCGAGCGCGAATACCACAACGCACATAAAACCCTACGCCGCCTCCCCGCCCACCGTGTATGTTAGTTGGTCTAGGCGTGTGGCGCAGGCGATACCCAGGAACTGACGGTGCACGCCCGTCCTCTCCTTCTTTTAGCCAGGTTTCGTTTATTGCCATGATATCCACTGATAATCTAGTCATAGCAACAATAAACTCTTCATGTCGTGTGCCTAGAGAACCTGCATTGAATAGTCCAACTTTAAGATTTTTTTAATTCTGAGTCATTGTAAGAAGTGGATTGTATGATATTAATTGTTTTTCTTGTAAGGGTATCTAAATTAGTGTATTGTATGGTGTAGAAGAAATTAGTCAGTAGTTGTTGTTTGTATTGTATATTTATATGAATAGGTATGTGAAGTAATGAAGATATGTATGATAAAATGTGTTGTAGTTAAGTAATATATAGTATTATATAAAGTAGTGTTGATAATATGTGGTATAGTCAATATGTAGTGATTAGTATAGTGAACTATTGTAAATATTTTATAAAATTTAATAAATATCGTGAAATTATAAAATATATAAATGTTGAACTGTAGTTGTGATATATATTCTTTATGTTTTGCAATTGTTGTGACAACGTGACCATGAACCTTATTCTGACAAACCTGAGATATGTGTGTTTGGCCTCTCACTGTGATTCAGACAAATATTAAGATTAAAATGTTGACAAGCTGTACAATCGATATGATTATAGGGACTAAACAGTGATTTATACGTTTTTTCCTGTAGACTCTGTACACCCAAAAACACGCGCCAGATCATCCTCTGACTGTATGCGGTAGGTGGGCTTCCCATCTGCTTGCTTGGCCAGGATACGTCCGAACTTTGTCCACGTGAAGCGCCACCCGAGGCGGCCAGCTGCTTCGCGGACGCGGTAAAACAAATATTTATTATGTATTGTGTTCAGTTCTTCACAGTACACATCTGCAGTAATGCTCGTCCCGTTTGGTAAGAAGCTGTGATGATTTAGACCACCAAACAGTAACCATCGCTTTTCTAGGGGTAAGTTTTCGTTTAGGGCATTGTTTGGGTGCTGAACCAGGGTCCAACCAACTTGCTGAGCACTTACGATTGTCGAATAGGATCCATTTCTCGTCACAAGTAATAATGCGGTTCAAAATTCCTTCATTTGTATGTTGAGCAGTGCAAGGCACGTCTCGACGCGTATTTCGCGCTGGCGATCATTGAGTTCGTGGGGTACCCATTTGTTAAGCTTTTTTACCTTGCCAATTTAACGCAAATGGACCAATATTGTTTTCATGCTAACGTCGAAAGCTGCTGCTAATTCAGCCGTAGATTGAGTATCATCAGCTTCCACAATCGCCTTTAATTCGTCATTGTCAACCAAAGTTTTCGGACGACCACGGGATTCATTTTTCAGGTCAAAATTGCCAGAACTAAAGCGGGCAAACTAATAACGGGTGGTGCGTTCGTTTGTAGTGTTCGCTCCGTAAACGTCGTTGATGTTGCGTGCCACTTGTGCCGCTTTGCTGCCACGACGGTACTCATACTCCATAATTACTCGAATTTTTAACGTATCCATAATGACGAAAAATGTTCGAATGCGATGAAAACAAACCACTAACTATTAATTAAACAAATGACGATTTAAAAAAAGAAATTCCATGTTTTTAAAATAAAATAAATTTGAAATTAGAAACATCAACAAAAAAAAATATTTTGATTTGAAATGGCCAGTACGGTAGAACGGCAATTTCATAGGTAAAGACCTATTATTATTTGAGAATTGGTCATAAGTCATAAGTTATTTATTTCTTAACAATATACATTGTATTGAAAATATTTGATACAAGAAATAACAATAAAATTAATAATGATTACAAACTACACAAAATTCAATAATAAACCACAATTTCAATAATAATTTAAATTTCGATAACAATTCGCAATATACATTTTAATATAATTAATTAATTTAATGGAAGATGTCAACAGGTTATTAAATAATGTTATTATGTCTACTGTTTGTCATTAATAAACTCGTCAACACTATAATAGCCTTTCCCCAATAAATATGTTTTAAGTTTATTTTTAAATAAGTTTGGACTATAAATACTTTTAAATTCTGTGGGCAGCTTATTATATAATGAAACTGATTGAACTCTTGAGCTATGTTGCCCTACATTGAGTTTTGGTAGTATTGTTGAGGTCAGATCCTTTCTACGAGTGCTATCTCACCTTTCTTTCTTCGTCAGTTTCAATTTTATTGAGATTTTTAACTAAGTTAGACAATAAAACTAAAATATAAAGACACATAACTGTTAAAATTTTAAGATGTATAAAATGTTCTCTGCATGAATCCGTTTGCTTAAGACGAAAAGTTGAGCCATCGTAAGTTCTTCCCTCAGACTTCTGATTGCATAGCACGCAGAACTAATAGACTTAGTTATGGCTAGTGTCTCTTGCTTCCAGTTTAACAAAGCATCTATGTTTACACCCAAAAACTTAACACTCTTTACCATCTCAACTATATTACCGGAAGATACTACTTCAAGACTGGCATCATTTCTTATCGTAGACTTAAATAATAAACATTTTGTTTTATTGATGTTTAGTTTTAAATTGTTTATACCAAACCATTCTTAGAAAACTTTTAATGCTGTATTGACCTTAGATTCTAAATCAACCATATTATCTGCGGATATTATTGCGTTTGTATCATCGGCGAATATGATAAGTTTAATGTCTGATATACGGCTTTTTACATACCCAATCAAGTCGTTTAGAAACAGGATGAAAAAAATTGGGCCCAAAACAGATCCCTGAGGAACACCACAGGATACTGCGGTTATGTTGGATTTACAAATCTTTTCTTCTCCATTCACTTCTGATCTGACTTCTATATACTGTCGCCTGTTATACAAATAGGATCTAAATAACTTTAAGACATCGTTTCTAACACCATAGTGTTCTAATTTGTCCAAAAATATGTGGTGATCAACAGTGTCAAACGCGGAGCTAAGATCCAGGAAAATACCTGCTACTTTACGCTTAACGTTTAAATTACAGATAACTTCATCAATTAAAGCTTCTATGGCATCGGTAGTACCTACTGATTTTTGGTATCCATATTGCTCGTTATATAATACACTGTGAGATCTTAAGTGCCTCATGAGTCTATCCTTCATAACTTTCTCTAATAACTTTGACAAAACTGGTAACAAGGAAATCGGTCTATAATTTGAAGGATCTGTCTTTTTACCCTTTTTATAAATGGGGAGAACTCTTGCAATTTTAAACTGATCTGGAAAAAGACCCACTTTAATGCACTCGTTAAAGATTGATGCTAAGGGGGCTGCTAACAAATCAATATTATTTTTAACAACAGTCAAGGGTATCTCGTCAAAGCCAACAGATGATTTATTGACCATTTTGTTCACCATTTTATATATTTCTGAGGCCGTCACTTGATCGAAACTCATATTTATATCAACTCTGTCAATACTTTCATTTAAATAAGGCAAAGATAATTTTTTGTTACATGAAATTAAGTGTACAGAGTTGGCAAACTGTTTTGAAAAAATGTTAGCCACGTCCAAAGCATTGTTAATGATTGACTTTAAGTAAAGTTTGTTCATCAAATGGTATAGGCAATTGTTAAATAAAATAATTTTACTTAAGTAAGAACCAATTTGAATTAACAAAAAGCAAAAATAAACGACTATATGTAAATACAAACAAAAAAAATACCTTCTATATTGTAATTAACATAAAAACTTTATCACATACTATAGGAACTTGTGAGATAATTCTGTGATCAGTCATTGCTTTTTATTATAACTAATCAATGGCAATATTGTATAAAAGAGAATATGTTTTGTTGTATTTCATGTCTATAAAATGTAGCAAAACAATTTCTCGATTTTGTGAAACAAAGATATACACGGTGGCGGAATAGAATGTGCATATTTAGAAAATAGATTAAAAAATAAATACAAAAGGTATAGTTAAAACTAAGGAATTGTAAAGTAATAACTAAAGTTTATTTTTAAAAAATGACATCTAAATTATGAGCCTCAACGACACGGCCCTCCTCTAACCGTGAACAGAAATTATTGAAAACTTTCTTCAGTAATGTTGATGTAATTGCTGCAATTTCACCACGGATATTATCCATGAGATGACCGGGATCGAGATGATGTTTCTCGGATTATTGCTGAAAACTTTGTGTTTGAGGTATCCCCACAAAAAAAAAGTCAGGAGGCGTTAAATCTGGACTACGAAGGTGCCATGGGATATCACCTCTTTTCGAAATCAGTCTGCCTGGGAACATCTGTTTCACAACCACCATGGAGCCGGTTGGCGTGTGACTGGTAGCTCCGTCTTGTTGAAACCAATTCCTAGAATTCACTATTTTTGAAGTTTCAAGTTCTGGAGCCAAAAAACGTTCCAACATCGCAACATAGCGTTCGGTATTAACAGAGACGTTTTGCCGTCGCGCATTTTCAAAGAAAAAAAGACCAATTATTATGTAGTGGTTTCTGGTGTTTGAGTTTGGGATTCTCACTGTTCCAGTAACGACAATTTTGACGGTTTACGTCTCCATTGATATGGAAATGGGCCTCATCAGAGAAAAGGATATTTTAAAAATTGGCAAATCGATTAAGCATTTCATTAGCAAATGCAAGTCTTTCTCTGAAGTCACACTCACTTGATTCTTGTGTTAATTGCAGCTTGCATGGATGCAGCTTAAGATCCAAGTTTAAAATTTGTTGCAAACTTCGTGGCAATAAGTGTAGCCAATCGTGGATCTTCTCTTACAGATAGCATAACTCTCTCAATATTGTCTTCGGTCCTAGATGTTCTAGGAAGACCTTTTGCTTGTGGTTTAAACGTTGAACCAATCTCTTCAAAACGATTTACCCATATTTTAATTAAATTAGCACTCGGAGCTTCACTAATTCGTCGTAGTCCACATTCAGAATAATATAGTAGCCTAGTAACAATGTATGAACGACAGTTCTCGTAAAATGCGCGCTCACAAAATACGCGACGCTTTCCGTCCAAGTGACTCATTGTGACTAAAACTCCATGAGTGCGCCTACCCAACTGTGGTACGCTCCCCCCGCCCGCGCGCTTTCTACCCCGCAAAAAAAGATGATGCAATATGCACTTTTTATTGCGTCATCCTGTATTTTGCAGATACTATAGACAACATCAGTCTTTAACCCACACGCATTGCTTCACCGTTGTTGTCGTTCATCTTCTAAGGTTGGCATATGATCACTTGATCAGCTCTATTTATTCTTTTTTTGGTTTTTGGCAGTGGTGTTATTGGTACACTTGTTTACTTATGTTGGATCTTTAGAATACCATCCTCTTCCTCAAACATTGGTTCTTCAGGAGGCAATACGTTTTCCTCAATCATTTTGGTACCCATGCGTAATTTATATTCTCTTAATTACGGAATTTGGTAAGATGGTACGTTTTTGTTTGTGTTTTTCGGAAGAAGAAGCCAAGCATTAACAACACTAATATCAATCATATGCAAAATTATTAATCTTATTGTCCATTCTCGGGTACGAGCTATTGACGGATAAACTGAAAGCATTCGATCCACAAGGTCTACTCCAAGTCCACATAACGTTTATTCCGTTTATTCCATCTTTTGGACATATCAGGTATCCGTCTTATTATTGGCCTATCATGTTGATATCATTACTACAGGTATTTGGTCTAGCCATCTTGCGATTGTAATTTGATCGTTATTCATACAAGCAATTTTAGATGCACCGCGATCTTTTTATGAATCAATTCTCAGGGTTTAATGTTGTATTATGTCTTTGAAAACGATTTTTTATTATAGTTCCTGTTGCATTAAACCCTCTTTTTAATAACTCTTTCATTAATTTAACAGTTGAGGATTATCTGTCGAAAAATAGGTCGTTTCCAGGAACTAATGGTTCTATCATATGTAGCATAGCAGCTTCACCTAAGCTAAAGTCTTGAGCTCTATAGCTTTCAAATTGTATGGCACCTTGATACACGGTCATATCGCGTATAAAGCCAAAAGGATTCGCAAGAACAAATATTTTAAGCCTACAGGATTAGATTTGTTGGGAGCCACAATCATCTCATCAATCGATAAATTTACTGCTCTTTCCTGAATATGATACCCTTTAAGAATTCTGTCAGAGTGGCCTCACTTTCCATATACGGTATTGCACTCGCTGTTCTTGTTACAACGTCGTCATATACAACTTTTAAATGAGTTCATATCAAGAAAATCTATCACGTGTCATGGCATTTGCAATAAGATGAATACGCCATGATCTTTTCCAATACATTTTGATTTTTGGATAGATGACATAATCATATTTATTCCAAAAATACTATTAGCTCACGAACTGCTAATCCTGTGTGTTTTTTTGCGTAAGTAAAAAATAAGTTTGATTTGTAGCCTGTTGTTTCATTAAACATTTTGCCCTATCGCTGTTTCTTGCTGGTCCTCTAACTGTTGTACTTGGTGGCCGTGTTGCTCGCCGGGTAGTGCTATGTTCAATGGTACTACTTGCAACAAATCCGGAGATGGTATGTGATCAAAATGGTCTGCTATTTAATTTAAATTTTCTGAATCAGAAGTACTAGAATTTAATATATTACGGTGATTTCGTTTAACGTCCGGCTCATATGAGTGATCGTCATTAATACATTATTAATTAAACCATTAATACATAAAATATGATTGTTATCAGGTCAACCGATTGAGTACAATGCTTGTTAGGTACTAATGTAATGTAAAGGAAACAAATGGCAGGTGTCGGCATATTGCTGACACCGCGATGTACGGTTGATTTGCCCGTACACTCTGCATGTTGAAAATTATCACCATGTAAAGACGTAGAAGGTGATGTATAGTGATGACGTATAGTAGTTTCTTCATGTTCAGCACGCCAAGGTCTATCAGGCTGAACATAATTAACACCTGTTAAAGTGGTGGTAGATGTGTAATATAATTTATAACCACTCTAGAATTGTTTGGGGTAGATTGATAAGTAGTGGTTTTATTTTGCAGAGAAGATGAACTAAAGGCGCCGTCAAACAGCCGGCGTGCGCGGGGCGTGCGCGTGTTGTAATGTACCGAATTGTATGAGAGCCTTCACATAGCCGGCGATAGCGGGACGGGAGTGCGCTGCCGTCGGCGGGTGTCAAGCTTCGCTTTGCTGACGCATGCGTAATACGAACAACATTATATATAAAACCGCGGTCACAGGCATAGAAATGTGTACGCGTCTCGATGGCCGTTACGACACCCAGCGACGACTTTCTACTAGATTATCAGCACATAGTTTTTCTAGAGCAATTTAAATAAAGATGAGATTTATTTTCCATATAATAGGCACGAGCGATGTGTTATCACTATTGCACAAAGCTATTGCAAGTGATCGTAAGTTTCCATGACCAGTTACCATAAGGCGCGCCATATGCTTGCTAGCCATCATAGTAGCTAGCCAAATAACACTGTGCTGTGGCTCTCGCACTGTGATAATTATGTGTTTGTGTACTAAAAGTCTTGCCTGCATTTGGAGTAGGTCAGTGCGACGTGTACACACTTCGATGACTGTGACAGCGGCTTTATTATAATATTCTAGGTCGTACTGCGCATGCGTTGTATCACGCCGAGCATGGCGTGAGTGACGTCACCAAAACGCGGCGTGTCGGCGGCGGGCCCGCCGCCGGCACGCCGCGTTTTGGTGACGTCACGCGTGTGCCTTGAATAAATATAAAGCTACCAACCCACAGCGACCGCGACTACTGAAATAATATCTTTAATGATAATATGTATGTTATTGTATATTCCTTTGTTGGAAATCCTTAAATAAATAAATATTATGTAATGAAGGCCGAAACAGAAATACAGATAAAATATTTGAGTTTTAACCACGTGATTATGGACATATAAGAAATAGACCCCGAAGCTAGTGCCGAAGGTTTACTGAACGAAAGGTAAGAAATAATACGACTCAGCATTTTATGCACAAAAGTGTATGTATTCACATTTCCAACATTTTTGAGGTGTTTATAGGGTACTAGCTTTTGCTTGCGGCTTTGCTTGCGTAAAAGTAGGTTAGGTTATGTTAGTAACAGCACTTTTAAAAATAAAATATAGGCTATGTTACTCGATGATAATATCGCTTTCTAGTGGTGAAAGATTTTTTAACATCGGTTGGGTAGTTTTTAAGTTAAATCCTTACAAACAAACAAACAAAATATCAAATCCTTCTTCTTAATAATATTATTATAGATTACGTTACCATACTACTATTCAGAAAAATGGAACTACGCTATTTATCGAGTTTATTGATCAAATTTTAAATTAAATATAAAATAAAATGTTTGACAACTCTGTTTAAAAATTAGTAAATTTTAATTTATTCATAAATATGTTTGTTAAATTTTATTCAGCATCTCATCTTGTCTGGGCCGGGAATATGTTCAGTCTATTAACCTCACAAGTTACCGCATTAGCGACATACTGCGCACTTGACAGCGTCAGCGCATTACAATACATGTACATTTATTTGTTTGAGTTATTCACTTTACAATAAGTCATTAGCAAGATAAACCCGTGAATCAAGAAAATAAATATATTCATAATCATTAGGGATTTTTCATTTAACAAGACATATCAGGTTTGTCGTTCTGCAGCAACAAGGCAACCACACGACACACTTACCTATTCTATGAGTGTAAATATCTAATACATATAAATAAATGTAGGTATGGCTCTACGCCATATTGGTTCAAATGGGTTTCAGCTTTGAATGGTTTCTACTTATAAAATAACTTATAATTATGGGTTATCTGGACACTCACATACGTAACTTTTGCATCCCTGTTCCTTTGTTCCATAAATACATTGTAGTCCAATAATACCAGAGTACAAAATAAGTATATTTACTGATATTCACATAGTTGTGAATGATGATCATGGGGGAAAACAGCGAGTATTTTAATGCATCGAGCATCATGAATAAAAAAGAAGTATTATTTTTAAAATAATACTTCTTTTTTATTCATGATGCTGCTATATGACCGACGGTATATAATACGACCCTCACATATGACCACCCATTAATGTTACATGCTATGCTTCATACAGAATAAAAGTATATATTTTATGGAGGTAATATTTGTTTATTTGTGTATAAATCTCATAGTAGTAACTAGTGAAAAATGTCATATAAAATGTTATTATTTTTAATTGACACGGTATATTATTTTAATTTCACACTATTTTCAATTGGCTTGTAGCGATATATACAGGTCGATCTCGACCGCCGTGGATTGAAAGCTTTATATCACGCATGCGTTATACGAGCACCGGCCGCGCGCCCGCTCCGCGCACGCCCCGCGCACGCCCCGCGCCCGCTCTACCGCTGGCTATGTGAACGCTTTCATATAGTACAGTACATTACAACACGGCGGTACACGCGCACGCCCCGCGCACGCCGGCTGTTTGACCGCGCCTTAAAGGTTGGCAATAGGGATGCAGTTTTATAGAATAAACTAGTATTTCGCGTGGTTGCGCGGGCCCACGAGAGGGGTGTACAGCGAGGGGGGAAGGTCAGACAGTTTGATTTAATAATTTAATTTAGTTATAGAAGTAGTTCTGGTATTACTTTATTATTTGCATAGAGAATGCCATTTATTACGCGATTTCTTTCAATTAATATTTTAATCGATTCTTTTTCTTGAACGCGCCCTAGTGCTACATACAATTGCCCGTGGCTGAAAACATCTGAACGTAAATCTACCCCCACGCGGCTAATGGTTTGACCCTGACTTTTGCGAATGGTCATCGCGTAGCACACCTGAAAAGGGATTTGGCGACGTACGGACTGTTACGCTCTAAAATGGCTCTAAGCACACAAATATCAGGTTCATCTATTACAGCCTCTGAGAACACGAAGTCGATTAAATCGTTTAATTCGGTTACGTGTTCTATCAATTTTAAAGAAACGATCCTTTGTATATGCCTACCTACTTGCAGAGGAATGGACGGTAGACGATTTGACCCTAACTTGAGCAAGAACTCTGCATATTCAGGATCGTTTCGACATCTTTGAGATGTTATCAATGAAAATATTTTTAAATTTGGCCAAAGCGGGGATTTCTTCAGAGATCTGCTCAAAATATCAGAATCGGATTTTGCATTTACAACTACTGATGGAATTTGTCTGAAATCACCCGCAAAAATAATAATTTTACCACCAAAAATTTTATTACACCGCATGAGGTCGCGCAATGATCGATCTAACATTTGTATTAGATATCTATGGGCCATTGGCGCCTCGTCATATATGAGTACCGCCGCGTGAGAAATCAATTCTGCCCGCTGAGATCGGTTCGTGATTTGCCAGACCCGACTAATGTCTTCCTCATCCTCAATATTTAAAGGAAATTTAAAAGCACTATGAATTGTAGAGGCATTCTAGAGATTCTGTGCGGCAATTCCAGAGGAAGCGGTACTTATTACTATCTACTCTAGATTACCACGGATATGAGCTGTTATGGTGTTTAATAACGTAGTTTTACCCGTACCTCTATGAAAATAGTGAACGGATTGTTTACGCGGCAATTTTTATCTACGCAAAGATTATTGATGTAGTCGAACACGGCACGTTGTTCCGACGACAACTTGGGCAACCATTCGTTGACGACCGATACCTCGACCGTTTGGAATAAGACGGTTCCATCTGGCATATAACAGGAAAGGAGATAATTATGGAAAAAGTATTGAAATTAAAATTTGTCAATATTACTCTCAAGATGACTTATTTTTTTATTGAATCGGGTCATGTATAATATTAATAACTAGTTTTTATCAATAATTTATTTGAATAAAGATAGGATTAGATAGAAATAAAAGTCTATAAAATGCGATGCAACCTTTTTATTTCTTAATCATTAACTTATGGTAAGGTAACAAGGTTCCATTGACAGATGAAACCTTATTCAATCTTAAACATTTATTATGACACAAGGAACTAAATTTTCTTAAAATTAGTACCTAATTAATTAATATCCTGAGATAACATAAATATGTAATATCTCCAATAAAAGCTTAGAAATTAGGAATTAAATATTTAATTTCGATTTTGATGCACATAAGAATCACTCCACTGGCCAGTTCATTTCCTCCTAGTCCAGATGCACACTCTGTCCAGATAGCACAGTAGATAGTTCTAGTTAAAGAAAAATGTGCAGTTAAATTGTAAACATTCAGGTCTTTTTTTCTTTCAGCACGCATAGAGTTGAATGGCAGATTTGTCCCCACAGATAGTATTTCTACACAAAAAAAAGTATAAAAAGGTTAAATGAGTGCATTTGAAACCTTTTTATGCACCATTCACTTATACATTTGCATTAATTTTATTAAAAAAGGTTTCATGAGGTAAATGGATCATTTTTAGAACCTTTTGAATATTTCATTTTACAGATAAAACTTTTTTATGCAGCTAATTTATAACAGGGCCGGTAGATGGCGTTCAAAGGTTTGGAGAACGAAGATAGGGTCACATGAAACCTTTTTACGTTAAAAACATCTTTTTTTTTTAAATGTTTGTTGGAACCCTTTTTTTCCAGACGTCCGACCTGTCTATCTATATTCATTGCGCTCTCTACCTAATTCGGTCGAATCATCTCGGACTTTCGGAAGTCCCATTAATGACGACCATGTGACGACCCATGTTTCAGTAATAATCTATTTATTTCAATAAGACATGTCTTATACGCATTTTTGTATTCGTCTGGTATCCTATGCAAAATATCTACGCATAAAAGATTTTTAAATGTCTCCCACAGCGTCGCGACGACGGGGGCACCGTTAACAGCCAACATAACGAAAAATCTACGCAGTCGGTGGCCGGTGAAAAACGTAGATGGGTGAAGCTTAATCCAGAATATAATGGGCTGGCCATATTTGTAGAAGCACCGATGGCCGCTGGAGCACGCGAGTTCTAGAGTGGAGACCGCGACTTGGTAAACGTAAGGTAGGACGCCCCCCGGCCAGGTGGCCCGATGATCTGAAAAAGGTAGCTGGGTCAGACTGGATGCGGAAGACCGGATGTTGTGGCGTAAAATGGGAGAGGCCTATGTCCAGCAGTGGACTGCGGTGGGCTGATTGATTGAATACTTGCATGTTCCTATCTGTAACAACTGTTGGTAAACCTTAATAAAATAAATAAATAATAAATTAGATTACACTCCACCGATTGGCATAGGTATAATACCATTATTAAGCTCAGACGGAGCACACGAAAACAGCATATTAAATATTATGGTAGAAACTAGCATCGAAATAGAAGCATTGTCGCATGGGCAAAACATATTATACACTGCTATGAGAAACCCACAACCAAATCCATTAGTTATGGGATACAGAATGAGTGATCATAAATTCTCTGAAATCATATTAGGTCATCAACCAGTAAAATCGTTAATACAAAACAGCACAGAACGCCAATCGGAACCACTTACAGAACAAATACAGGTCATAAGTAGATCAAGACGACAAGCTGAGGCAGAAACATATGATCACTCACAAATAGAACAACACATATTAGATACGCAAGAAAACATCGAAACACTTACACAAGAGTTGTCAAGAGGTGAAAAAGAATTAACTACGTAAAAACTACTGTAAGACATGATGAAAATGAAATACAACAATTAAAACAAACAACATCAAACATAAGAAGCAATATAGCTAACTTACAACAAAAAAATAGCGATGAAGACAAAAATATAAATATATTAAAACGAAAAGCAGACGAAGTCGGGAGATTATTAAAGCGACTCGAAGACAAGGTAAAACAATATCATCGACCGCCGCCGCAAACGAATAAACCGGCTCCGCGACCTCAATTAAACTCGCCGCCGCAAGGAACGCAATCGAGGCGAAGTGGCCAAACCGCTTTCCAACGGCCTCCGCCAAAGAATTAATTTTGTAACCAGTATTATTCTATAAATAAAACAAGTACTTACATGTTCATTTTTTATTTCGACACAACTTAACACAAACAACAAGGTATGCTTACTGAATAAAACTTAAACTTACGTAGTAGTGGTGGCGGTGGTCCCACCACGCATCGAATTTGGGTCAACTCGCCGAATCAGGAGAGATGCACCAAGAGAATAACTGGTTGTTGGCACCCACACAGGCGCCGCGCCGTAACGGTAACCGGACGAGGGGCTGAATAGAAAAGGTCACAACGGAGCGACACCAGTTCCTTTATGGTTAGGTTAGGTAAGTTGGGGTGTGTGGCCAGAGAGAACCTCCTAGTGTGCCTGATGGTTGCTAGTCCTTTCCACATTTTTTGTGGATGGGAACGGCAGACGTTGGGCCGGTACACCTCGGGCAACACGGGTAATCATGTCCTTTCGGGGCCATTATTACTCGTGGCTAATACTCTGGCACGCGCATAGGGAACCCGAGGCATAAAAGGTTAGGGTTAGGTTAGGTTTTTGTCTCGGGGTTATCGGCCCGCGAGGGTCGCGTTTTGGGGTCTCTCTCCACGTGTTCCTCTGATTAACAGAGGACACGTGGATTTGAGACGGGGGGATAGAGGAAGAAAACCTCTTTAAAAAATCACCAGTGGGAGCCGTAAGGCCGGGGCGGTTTGCGTAGGCGTCCTGCCCAGTCGGGCGGTTTTGGGGCGGGTAGATCGGTCCAGCATGGACCCCCATCCGGCTCAATACGAGGGGATAGAGGAAGAAAACCTCTTTAAAAATCACCGGTGGGGGCCGTAAGGCTGGGGCGGGTTGCCTTGGCGTCCTGCCCAGTCGGGTGGTTTTGGGGCGGGTGGATCGGTCCAGTATGGACCCCCATCCGGCCCAACACGGGGGGGGATAGAGGAAGACAACCTCTCTAAAAAATTACTAGTGGGGGCCGTTAGGCGAGGTAGGAGGCATGGCTTTCCTGCCCAGGCAGGCGCTCTTGGAGCGGGTGGATCGGTCCAGCATGGACCCCCATCTGGCCCAACCCGTAATCCTGAACAGACAGGACCGGGGGCCTTTGGGCTGCGAGGAAGAAAACCTCTATAAAAATAACCCAAAGCTTAAGCTTTGTGGCCCGGCGAGGGGCTGTATGATTGGGGGAACCCAATCATTAGGGCCACCCAAAGGAACAATAATGAAGATGTCGAACAAAGGTTATAAACTACCCCAGGAGGGTACCGGGCGCGCCGCACCCGGAGAATCCCTCACGGAGTCTACTGGCTCCGTCTGCCTCTCGTATTCTGGGGGGGGCAACCGCCATCTCAGCGCCGTGCCGCGCGATATATCAGGCACCGAAACCCCTGCGAAGGGGAAAAAGGGGAAGGTTCGGGGGGTTATGTACCCACCGACAGTCGAGGGTAGTGTCCCGGCCGTGCCAAGGACACGGTCGAGGTGTCGGGTGGCGGCGCTGGCACGCAGCGACTCCGTGTCGAGCGTGTTCAGCGCCGGCACTGGCACTGACATGGACGTCGATTCGCGGGCGGGCTCGGGCTCAGAGACCAGTTGGCCTCGGAGCCGGTGCTCGTCGGCGGCTCGACAGGAGAGAGAGGAGGGGGGGGATAGTCCTGCTTCCCTCTCTGTCAGGTTCCGTGTGGCGCCGAAGACGTCGCACCACAAGCCGTCCGTTTCTGGCTCGGACACGGAGGTGGAGGGGACGCCCTGTGGAGGAAGGGCTGGTTCCCCGATGCCGCCTTCCTCCGCGAGGAAGCTCCTCGGGCAGCCTTTGCCTGCCCGTCGAGACTTCCTCAAGAGGGCTGGGGTCCCGGATGCGTCCCCCTCCGGAGGGGACTCGGTTGCCGACCTCAGGCAACGGTTCGAGGCTGGCGCCGAGACCGTCCTGAGGGTGGCGGCCCGGTCCGGCAACCTCAAGGGGGGGTTCGTCCGGGACCTAAAGAATGCAACGGAGGACATGCGGGAGGCCTTCTTCCACATGTGGGGGCAGACATCTTCCGACCTACAGAGGCGCTGGAGGTCGGAGAATGAGGGGCTGCATAGGCAGGTGGCGGAGCTCCGGGCGGAGGTGACGGCCATGAAGGCGGCCGCTGCCACTACCGCTTGGGCCGTCGCCGCAAATGCGCCCTCGGCCGCCGCCGGGGCGCCTGCCAGGAGGCCGCGGGAGGAGTTCCCGCGGCGCACAGCGCAGCCCCCCACTCCCGCGGAAGATCAGCGTCCTGCCTGGGCGGAAGAATTTATGCGGGCCACGGTGGCTCAGGCGCGCAATGTTGTGGAAGCGTGCCTGGCCAACTATGGCCTCGCGCCTGTCCCGACCCCGGGCGCTCCGCTTGGGGGCCGCCCCCGAATGGTCGGGGGCGCGCCGGCTGGCTTCGCGCCCTCCGGCCAACCGGTGGCACTGCAAATATCTGCCCCCACACCGTCGGCTTCCTCTTCTAAGGGGAAAGGGAAGGGCAAGGGGAAGGCGACGGCCACTGTGGTGCCACCGCGCCCTGCCCAACAGCTTCAACCCGCCCCGGTGGCCTCTACCTCGGCTGAACAGCCGTGGACGGAGGTCACTAAGAGGAAGAAGAAGGCCCCCCGGGCGCCCCCGGTCGCCAGTAAAATGAAGGGTCTCCGCCCGGCTGACCTGCGGTCCCCGCGCTCCACCGCCGTTGTGGTGGAGCTGACGGAAGAGGGGCTCCGGCGGGGCGACAGCTACGCAGGCGTCCTCCGGCAGGCCACTCAGGCTATGAAAGGCAATCTTGCTGAGATGGGCCTTGCTGGAGGCGTCTTCTTTAAGATTGTCGCCACTGGGGCTAGAATTTTGGAGGTCCCAGGTGTCTCCGGCGACAAGGCGGACAGGGTAGCCGCTACGATTCGGTCCCTGTTCACGCCTGAGGAGGTCAGGGTCTCTCGCCCGGTAAAGTCTGCAGAAATGCGAGTAACCGGGCTGGACGACTCGGCCTCCTCCGAGGATGTCGCCGCTGCGGTGGCACAAGCCGGAGCCTGCTCTCAGGTGCAGATCACGGTGGGGGAGATGCGCCGTGGCGAGAGTGGTCTGTGCACGGTGGTTGTGCGTTGCCCCATCGCCGCGGCGAAGAAGGTGGCGGCCGGCCGTTTGCTGATCGGGATGGTCTCGGCTCAGGTGAACCTCCTGGAGCCGAGGCCCAGGCGGTGCTACCGCTGCCTCGAACCAGGGCACGTGATAGAGGCGGAGTGGTTCCGGGGTGCGATGACGCTGATTTGCGACGCGTCGATGCCCCGGGCCAGTACTCAACCTCCGAGGCGTCAGGTGTACTGGTGGTCTGACGACATCAGTCAGAAACGCGCCGCGTGCATTGCGGCGCGTCGCCAGTATACTAGGTACCGCCGACGCAGGCGGTACCGTGACCCGACCGAGGAGGCACGGCTGCGAGATGCGTACAAACAGTGGAAGTACGCCCTGCAGTCCGCCATCAGCGAGGCCAAAACACAAAGATGGGAAGAGTTCCTGGGGACTCTCGGGGCAGATCCGTGGGGCCGGCCGTACAAGACGGTCAGGGGCAAGTTGCGCCCCTGGGCCCCGCCGGTCACCGAGAGTATTCAGCCCCGGCATTTAGAGGAGGT
Organism: Catocala sponsa; assembly: GCA_963564715.1. NCBI lineage: Eukaryota > Metazoa > Arthropoda > Insecta > Lepidoptera > Erebidae > Catocala > Catocala sponsa. Next base: position 4,139,119 of record OY751346.1, on the reverse strand, counting down.
GGTCACCGCTATCTTTCCTTCGAGAGCGGAGCACACGCCTCCCGAAATGGTGCCGCCCGAAACTGAGGAGGGCGGTGCCGATGCCGGGGCGCCAGAAGTTACAAAGGCGAAGCTTGGCGCGACAATGATGCGGCTTCGGGGCAAAAACACCGCCCCGGAGCCGGACGGAATTCCTGCCCGCGCCTGAGTTTTGGCCTTCGACGCCCTAGGGGACCGGCTCCTCTGGCTATTCAGCGCCTGTTTGGAGTCGGGACGGTTCCCTTCCATGTGGAAGACGGATAAGCTAGTCCTCCTGAGAAAGGAGGGCCGCCCCGCGGACTCTCCCTCCACGTACCGCCCCATAGTACTGTTGGATGAGGTGGGCAAGCTCTTTGAGCGCGTAGTGGTTGCCCGCCTCTCCAAGCACCTGGTGCGGGTGGGCCCCGACTTGTCCGAACACCAGTTCGGTTTCCGGGAGGGCCGATCGACGATTGACGCGATCAGTCGCGTCAAGTCCTTCTCGGAAGAGATGGTCGCCTCGCGCGGGGTGGTATCGGAAACATTTAAATATTTGAGATGATTTGACGAACAAGTATTACAACTTCTATTTAAACAAGCTAAAATTCTTCGAGTTACAACACAGTTTTGATAGTAATTTCTCACAAGTTCTTACATTTACTACACAAGCTCTATGCAAACCTTGTATAAATAACTCCATATTAAGATGTCGTGAACAGAGACAAGTATCCCTGTTGGTAGGTTTTAGGAAAACTGTCCAAAAGGGTCGTAGTTTACAAAACGTCGAGTAACTTATTGTACGAGCCACGTTACACGTAGCGTCCATTGAACTTATTACTCTTGTGCCATGTCAGCAACTTACTTCATTCATTACTATAAATAAACATATATAATTTAAATTAGTTCGCGTTCACGTTCGCCTATCAAAGGACGTACCGCGTCTCACAGATAATCTGTTAACGCATATCATTACCATTTATATCATCTTTTTATCTATCAATATAGTCAGTTAAATTTATTACCGAGTTTTACTGATCTATAGACCTATATCTTATTACCCAGGGTGTGCGGACCGTACACTTATTTTTATATCAACTTGAGATAGAAATTTTTGATAAAGTGTCTTTAATTGAGCATTCAGATACCGTTTCTGCATTTTAACTTTATTTTTCGTCACAAGCTCTTTTTTACTAGCACTTATAGTACTATTAGCATTATCGTTATATTTATGAACTTTTTCTACGTATGATTTGGGACCTGATATTACGCATAAAGATGATAATTTAGTTTTAGCTTGTTTGACGAAGTTGGAGATGCTTGTTTGACTATGTTTGTTCCTATTTTCCTGCGCTTGAAGTTTCTTATTTACTCTTTGTATTGTTTTTCTTTGGACTTCAATTGTCTTTTTATATTTATTAATAGGTAGTATTTAGCAGCACATACCTTTTCTTATACTCATTATAGCGTATCCTTCTTACCACCGCTTTCATATCAGGAGAGATTTTTTGCAATGGATCACGTAACCTCTCTGTTTTGATATATCCTTCTGTCTTATCTATAGCCTCTTGATCATAAATAGGCCATCTTTTCATGTGATCAGCAGAGGAAGAAGTCTTGTTAAGGACTTCGATAGAACTGTCGACTTTCTCGACATCATACCTATCTTTTCCTCTCGCCTGTACGACTTTGTAGGTACCCAGATACTTGGGACGCGACTTGAGCCCAGAGCCAAACTGTGTACTTTTGATAGCCCTTGTTGTATAGGAAGCTACACATCCTTTTGTTGTTGTACTGCTTGGCATTTTCTTCTTGAACTTTCATTATCTGCTGTCTAGCCTCTATTCTATTTCTTTCTCTATCTTCAGAATATTGTTTGGCATCTTCCGCTTGAAGCAATTCTATTACTCTTATGTCTTCTTTACATCTCATCTCCGTACCTACTAGTAGTTCAAATGGCGTAGTATTTATACTACGTTGGAACGTACTGTTCAATGCTCTTTGCACCTTGCTTACGTGACGGTACCACAACCCTTCATTACCTATACACAGCTTAGTCAAAGCTGGTATAAGAATCCTATGAACTCTCTCTACTTGCCCATTTCCGCGTGGGACGCCGGTGGTAATTGTAGTGTGCTGTATATTTTCTTCCTTGCAATACGCCTGAAATTCTTGACTTACGAAAGCTGCCCCTGTCGGTAATTATCCTCCGTGGGTTTCCAAATGTCTGCTGATGAATTTGCAACTTATTTAGGGTCTCCGAACTTGAAGTAGTTTTCGTAGGGAACAACCAAACAAACTTCGTGAAGGAATCTACCATGGTAAGTATATGATTATATTGTTTCTTTTCACCGTGAGCGGACTTATATGATCCAAATGCAACGTGTCAAATGGTAAGCTTTCTTTATCTATTGGGTTTAGAAATCCCTCTTGTTTACCCTGTTTTCTAGCTGCTAATAAACATACAGCTCCGTAAAGAGTCATCTATTTTTCTATCTATGTCATTGATATAATATGTAATTGCTGAGCAAATCCTTCATTTTCCTTTTTCCAAAATGGCCATTGCTGTGTACTCTTTTTATTAACTCCTTTTCCAGCGTTTTCGGAACAACTAACTGCTTCTTGGTACCTTTATACAGCACATCATCTTCCAGCCAATAATCTGCATAAGAACTTCTCTTCAAAATCTCTTTTATAGCTTTTAAACCATCATCCTCATTTTGCGCTTGTTTCAAGTTGTCTTTCTGCGACGTTATAGCAACTGCAACATAAGGAATTCTACTCAATGTATCCACGGGCCTCATCTTTGTGCCAGCTCTGTGCTCCAGCTCATAGTTATACACATTTAACATCAGTACCCACCTCGTAACTTTTAGTGTTAGGTCTTTCTTTCTTAAAGTTAGCTCAAAAGCTTTACAATCTGTTACTATCTTGAAATTAATTCCATAGAGGTACTGACAAAATTTCTTCACCCCTTCGACTATAGCCAATGCCTCTAACTCATAACTGGAATACTTGTTTTGTGATTCATTTGTTCTTTTACTCATAAAATGTACTGGATGTAGGCCTGAAACTGGATGATACTGCATTAAGATAGCGGCACATGCTGAACTAGAAGCGTCTGTGTGCAACTGTGTTTAGTTTAGGATTAACACTAGAGTGCACGCACCCATTAATACTCCTTGAGCGCACGCGCGGTTTACAGGTGTAGCTCACTTATATATCAATTAATTCTATGAAGAAGTTAACAAATGAATTAAACACAGCGTATAATTTATAGAGATCTTTATTATAATCACAATAGTACATAAAATTAAACAAAATTTAGCTTCTTAATTATAATATCAAACATAAACTTCTTAAAAATCATCAATATTTGGCAGGCTTGAGATCCCTTAGTCTTATTTTCATTTAGGAACGTAATAATTACCTTAAGGTTTATCTCTAGTAATGGTATTGAACCACTTAACGAAATAATTGGCAATAAACTAGTCTATTGGCGAGCATTCAGGACACACAACTACCTGATGTTCGCTACAAATGCGCCTCATACATTTCCTGCATTGCTTGCGTGTGCTGGTCTACAGTAATTAATACAGTAAACTCTGATTACGGCTTATCATGGACTAGTTGCATCAAACTTGCGGTAGTGTATCATCTTTTGGGGGAATTCTACTGATAATGGCATACACACACACTTACGCACCAATCTATGCTGGTGACGTCACCAAATCCGTAGGACAATAATATGAATACAAACCAAGAACAGCAACAAGACTGCACAATCAGCCCAAACAAACGTTACACTTTCATCGCAAGTCGCTGCCAACGTGTCCACTGCATTACTGGCTACAGCCCTAGTACCAGTAAGAGAATACGAATCGGGACATACAACAGTTCTTCGTGCTTTGATAGATCACGGCTCCCAAGCCACGTTTATGAGTGAAAGAGCGGCCCAGCTATTACGAGTGAAGAGAACGCCTATCAATGGCACCATCACTGGAGTCGGCTCTAGTAAAACGTACGTGAAACATGCTGCAGAGATCAAAATTCTATCTAGACATGACGCAAATTTCAATTTAAAGGTTAAAACATACATCATGTCGACGCGACTCACAACTCAATTACCATCACGAAGCATCTCCTCTAGCACCTGGCCGCATCTTCAAGGGCTTGTTCTTGCAGATCCAAGCTTTAACCAGCCAGGCCGAGTAGACCTCCTATTAGGTGTTGACGTCTATGCTCAGATTATGAAGGGTGAATTTATTAAGGGCCCGCCAGGATCACCATGTGCTCAAAATACCTATCTAGGGTGGATTCTGTTTGGGACTGTAGAAAACAAGTCAGCTGAAAGGGAAATGATTGTCATGCACCATAATCTGGACCTCAACGACATGCTAAAACGAATGTGGGAACAAGACCCATATGATAAACAAATACCTACAGCTGAGGAACGGAAGTGTGAGGAAATATATTCGTCAACGACTACCAGAAATAACGACGGACGGTATATTGTCACGTTACCAACGAAGAACGATGTGCTTCTATCAACGCAGGGAGATACGAGAACTATAGCTTTGAAGAGATTATATCAACTGGAACAAAGATTCAAAAAATGCCCTAAACTCAAGAACGATTACAATACCGTCATGAAAGATTACGAACAGAATTATATGGAAGAAGTGCCGACACAAGAACGTGCCAACTGTTCTGTGTACCTCCCGCATCACGCTGTTTTTAAGGAAGAAAAAGAAACAACGAAACTACGAACCGTTTTTAATGCCTCACAAACGGGAACGAACAATGTCTCACTCAATGATGAGCTGTTGATAGATAGGGCCACAACGAAACTGACTTTCTAAAACAATTTGAAGAGTCTGAAAGAAGTACTCACGTAAAACTAGACATAACCTTAGATGGAATATTGAGCATTAGGATTACATTGGAATATGGGCAGGGATCTATTTCAGTATAGTCTAAACTTACCTACCAAGTCAAATACGATCACGAAGAGAACAATTTTGGCATCCCTCCAGAAATTATTTGACCCGCTTGGTTGGCTGGCACCTGCTGTCTTACTGGCAAAGCTTCTTATCCAAAGACTATGGCTGCAAGGAGTAACATGGTATGAAGAAGTAGACGAGTCGATTGCCACAGAGTGGAGCAATCTAAGAGAATCCTTTCATCTTTACTTACCTGAAATAGAAGTTGACAGATGGTTGCATACTACTGAAAGCACAATGAATGACGTCACTATCCACGGCTTTTGTGATGCGTCGTCTCGTGCTTACGCTGCCGTAGCCTATCTAAGAGTAAAAACAGCACAAGGCGACGTAACAACTTCAATAATCGCTGCCAAAACAAGGGTAGCGCCGACAAAACCACAATCCTTACCTCGTCTGGAGCTAAGTGGAGCTGTGCTGCTGGCGGGACTTTTGAAACAGATAAAAGAAGCAATGAATTCATTCTCGCGCGAGCTGTTGATATAGTAGGACGTATTCAACGTTACATTGAAATACATATATAGCAACTTTAAGTTTTCTCTATAAAGATATAAAGTGTAAAATCGTTTGGTGCCTGCAGTTAACACACACTTCGTTCAACTCTGTGTTGTTGTGACACGCGTAGTACAAGTAAAAGATTGAGATAAAATGCAACGTACACCAATATCTGGACATTCTATTAAGTTCTCATCGCAACCAGATCTCTCCGGCGAATTGCTAGATCAAGACATTATTCGAAATATAAATATACGAAAACGCAAAAATCCTGAAAGTGAACCTAATATTATGGAAGTTAAGCAAGACCTAATTCAATCATTTAAAGAGATGATGAATGCTGAGATAGCTGGGATTAAAGAACAAAACACCAAGATTCTTGAGTTTAACACACAGATTATTAAACTGCTGGAAATCAATTCTTCCAACTACATGGAGATTATGAATAGAGTGCAAATACTTGAAAACAAAAATATAGAAGCAAATGTTCGTATTGATGAATTGGAATTACAGTTAAACGGATTGCAAAAGCAGCTTATGAAAAATACAGTTGAAATCAGAAATATTCCTCGCCATAACAAAGAAGATGTCCATGATATTGTTAAGAAAATATATAATACATTTCATATAGAGCCCATAGACGCAACAACAAATGTCTTTAGGAGAGGAAAAAATAACGGGCCTATCGTTATAGAGTATCAAAACCCCCACAAGAAAACAATGCTATTACAAGCTGTTAGAAAATATAACTCCGAAAATAAGACTAGCCCACTGAACACAGACAATCTGGGTGTTGAATGCGTTGATGGAATCACTTCCAGGGTGTACATTTCTGAAGCCTTGACGCCTATGTCTAAGAAGATACTGACTGCTGCTCGTGAATTGGTAAAAACTGGAATGTTTAAATATTGCTGGACGTCACGTGGCAATATTCTACTGCGGAAAGAAGATCAGCATGCCATTGTCGTCAGATCCCTAAGGCAGTTATACGATCTAGGCTCAGAATGACTATCTGTGGAGAAACCCTACTCAAATTTGTGGTATTTTTTAATCTTCTTTATACTTCTAATTCATACAAAATATTATCTTTTTATACTTTGTTTTTCTAAGGTTGCATACAAGTTAGCTGCCAAAACTTTTATCATTAGTCTAACCTACCAGAGATCTATTATCCTTTATTACTATTATGTCATATATTTATTATCTTTATATTATACTACAATGTTATCGTATAGTATTTATAACAAGTCCGTTACAATTTTACAGGAAAGATATGCTCACAATTCTGATGTTATATACACAACCCTCGGAAACTTTCATCCTCGGCCAACACTAAAGCACTATTATTTTATTTGTCTAAATATACAAATAAAATGGCCAATAATCTAGAGGAGATGGTCACTGAGGTTGATAATAATATCAACGTTGGTGATTGTTTCTTGGTCGAGGATCCGGAAGCGCTTTCTCAATACAAACTTGATACCAAATGCTCTCTAAAAATTATTGTACAAAATATACGAAGCATAAATAAAAATTTTGAAGACTTTAATGCCTTTTTAGCTAGGAGCAATCTTGACTTCGATATTATTTTTCTAACAGAATGTTGGTTGCAACACTTAGAATTATTACCGCAAATAGACAAATTTAATACCTGTTATACACGTAAACTCATTAATCAGAATAGCGGCGTAGCTGTATATATTATGACTCATTTGGCAAATGTAATAGTATATGAGCCCGATATTACTGATGCAGACTGTTTGGTAGTAAAAATAGGTAAAACCCACGCATTTATCTGTTTGTACAGATCCCCATCTTTTGCCTCACTGACAAATTTTCTTGGTACATTAGATGAACTATTGACGGATCTAAAACATATACCCAACATTTACCTAACTGGGGACCTTAATATTGATATTAGTAATAATAACAATGATTTACGATCAGATGAGTATTAAGACCTACTTAGCAAACACTGTCTTTTGCCTAGCCATTTACTTCCAACGCGTATTTATAAATGTCTTGACCATTTTTTTGTGAAGTCCAATAGCAAAGTGTCAGGACTTTATATCTTTATAATTTGTGAATCCTCCGTTACTGACCATAGTAGTATCTACATCAATGTATCCCTGGTGCAGAACCGTTATAATAGCATAAAAAAGTATATCAAGAGATTTAATGATCGTGCGGCTTATAAATTAATAGCTGAATTTGATTGGAGTAGTATAGCATTGATGAGTGACCCCAACGAAGCGACTGAATGTTTTATTAAGATTTTATCTGATATTATCAATAGAAGCACTAGCACTGTTGCAATACCTAATCGAAAGCTGACTCTTCAATCATGGATAACTCCAGGCTTATTGAGATGTTTGCGTTTTAGAGACACCTTACACAAGAGACATTTGAAATCTCCTACTGACAAAGACTTAGAATTAGTGTATAAACGATATAATAACCATTGTAATAAAATTCTTCACAACTTGAAAAATGAGCACGATAAATCTGATTTAGAAGTAAACAGAAATAACATAAAAGGAACTTGGAATGTCATAAAACGGGTATGTAACATAAATAAGTTACAGAATTCTCAAGTACCTCATGAATTGTTAACAATAAAGCCGACACCTCAAGAATCTATTGATTTTGCAAATAAGTATTTTATTAATGTAGGCACTGAATTGGCAAACAATATTTTTAAGAGGGTAGCACTAACAGAAAATGATCTTGTTCAGAAATTTAAATGTAAACTTACTCCGTTAAATACATTCATGTTGTTGGAAGCGGATGAAGTAGAGGTCTATAAAATCGTCATGTCTTTAAAGAATACACATTCTGCGGGTTGGGATGGTATATCTGCTATATTTATTAAAAATTATATTAAAATTTTTATTAAGCCTCTGACTCACATTCTTAATCTATGTCTGTCTTCTGGCAAGTTCCCTAACATACTTAAGGACTCCATTGTTATTCCAGTATTTAAGTCAGGGGAAAGAGACAGTATCACTAATTATCGCCCAATCTCACTATTACCTACCATTGCTAAAGTTTTAGAAAAGATTTTGACTATTTAGAGAAAAATAATATACTTTCAAAAAACCAATATGGTTTTCGAAAGAACACATCTACTTTGGATGCTATCGAAAATTTAGTTAATAATGTAGCGAGCTATCTTGATAGCAAGAAAAAATGCGTTGGCATATTCTAAGATTTAGCCAGGGCATTTGATACTGTCTCAATTCCCTTACTAATTCGAAAGCTGGAGTCTATAGGTATTCGGGGTCTACCACTAGATCTTTTTAAAGATTACCTAATAAATAGAACGCAAACTGTGAAATGTGGAGATGTCAGTGCTAAGTTAAAAGTCAGTTTTGGAGTTCCCCAGGGCTCAGTGCTTGGGCCGACACTGTTCCTAATTTATGTCAATAATCTTTGCGCTATGGAAATACCAATTGCCCATGTGATCACCTTTGCAGACGATACTGTAATCTTGTTTCGTAATTCCTCGTGGAAGCATGTTAAATCGTCTGCTGAAAATGGTCTTGGTAAAATCATGAAATGGCTTGATGAAAACTTACTTACCTTAAACTTAAAGAAAACAAACTATATAAAATTCACAATAAAGGATAACCTACAACCGCATCTAGATTTTTTTTGAAAGCACATTCTAGTAACTGTTGCTATAGTGAAGGCTATGATTGTTTTATCCACTCTCTACCAGCTTCTTTTTTCTCAGCGTTGAATGGATTAGGCTTATTATTTTTAATTGCTAACTGATATACTAATGCCTTTAGATCTTTAATCGTAAGTCCATATAACCTTTCTTCCATTTCTAATAAATAGGCACAAAGCTCATTTTCTTCAAACACAGAAAAAACAGGCAGCCTTGGACCCAATGGTACTTTAATTGGTATGAGTAAATTTTCATCGGATGTTTCGTTCAATACTGAGCGAGCAGCCTTAACTTTTCTCTCTAATGTCGTCTGTGGCACATCGAATTGTTTAGCTGCTTTATAATAACCCATTTTTCCATCCAAAACAGCTTTAACTGCTTCCCGCATGGATTCTTCGGGCCACGACCCTCTGTCAGTCGTGCGTTTGTAGTCACGAACCATTCTAAAAAGAAAAACTATAATAAGCACACAAAAAACAAAATCATTTCTACTGAAAAGAAACAAAAACAAAATTTTTCTCATTGGGGGCAAGATAGGGTACCCCGTTACCCCATCTTGCCTGCAGAGCCATTTTCTAGCAATAAAAACAAAAGAAAAAAACAGTCAGCAATCTTAAAGAAACACAGTGCCTACCTTATAATAGGTTAGATTAAGCTTCAATCACAGCAACACCTCACCAGCTAGCGTTATTTAACAAACCACAGTCACGTGTCAAACCAGAAGAAAATATGATAAACAATTTGCAGTAAAACACTTTTTTTGACTTTTTTCGACACGCGTGCACTTGCGAACCATTAATCGCCGGGCGACTGACAAGTGTCATGGCGGCGCATCGAACGATGAATGAACGAGCGTGATTGGTCAGTTTGAACTGTGCATTTCGCTGGGTACCCCGTCTTACCCGCTACCCCGTCTTACCCCCTTCTCCCCTAAGTAATAAATAAAAAATATCAAGTAGAAATCAGCACGTTTATTTAGTTTCATCAACCTACAATAAAACTTTTAATGTAGCAAGTTTTCAAAATGTAGTCATTTTCACGTTGTTGTAAACACATAGTATTTTGCAGCAAAATCTGTTGCGTTGCTCGTCTTATCATTGTTGGATCTTCCTTTATGGCACTGGCGCAGTTTAAAATCTTCTCCTGCAGTTCTGCCTCACTATTGATGGGAGAGTTATAAATTCTCTGCTTCATTGTCCCTCATAGAAAATAATCAAGGGGTGTCAGATCGGGTGAACGCGCAGGCCACCCGAAGCACTGATTACAAATTAATTCTCACACATATTACATTTAAATTTATATTTAGAGATCAATCCATTTCTGGTTTCTCCTATCAAAGACATGTCTTTAAAATTACAGCTAAATAAAGAACTATGCCTAGATATATTTTTAAGCTGCTGGATAAAGTATGCCACGTTTACGCCTCTTCGGCCTTGTATTGGTTCATGTGGTATATCTTCTTGGGTTTCGATATGGTACGGCTGGCTTACGATATTTTGTTTGAAAAAAAATTACGAGTTAGTGTACCTATATAAATATTGATGCGTAATATAATCACTACATTTATATTACGCATCAATATTTTTCAAAGACACTAGAATAACGTAAACAAGTTGAATTAAATTTTAAATAACGGACCTTCGCCACGGTCTACAATAAATGAACATAGGCACAGTCTACGCTAAATGAACTCGCCACATTCTACAAATGGACGATTTGATCTGCAATTATACTTCAACGGTTTTCTTTCGAAATTCCTTTAGTTAACATATAACTATAGTTTTCACAAGGGACCAAATTTAAAGCATTCAGCACAATTGCAGAAGGTACCAAATGCCGTATTCTCGCTGTATTGTTTATGTATACTCTAAGGTCACTACGCGTAAACAGTGGTAGAAATATTACATTATATTATTAGTGAATTTAACAATAGGCGTGTTTCCTAAGTCAATAATATAATAAGTAGTATAGTATATTATATAATTATACTTACTCATAATCTGGTTCTTGGTTAGTTCTTGTGTAATGTTCGGGTGGTCGGAAGGGGTCTTTATCAAATAATAAAGCAGCGATTACGTATATAACAATATATTTTAGACTGAACCGAGATGGTACTCGCTCGACTAATCAGACAGGACTCTCTCTTTGATGGGGTTAGCGGATGTTTTATATCTGCTCTCACAATTAACAGGATCATTAGGAATGATAGTGTACATATTCAAAGGTCACAACAACAACTTAATGGAATATTAAATAAATCATTACCTAATGAGATGAGAACAGTAAACAATCGATTTGTTAATGCTTAACAAAACAGGAAATTTGATATAATAAATATGTGTACATTACAATCCTCCCCCTTTAAGAAAGACAATAGGTTGTCTTTTTAATTACCTCAAATACAACATTGAGTCCTCTTTTCAATTCTACATAATTAAAGTTTATTTCTAAATACAATTTTCTTATAAATCTAAATATAATCTCTAAATACAATTCAAATTATAATTTTAATTTGTTTTTAATTGAGCAATTCTAGTGCTTCTACGTAATGGTTTTACAATTACATCTTCGTTTGAACTAGTCGATGGTATTTCTTCTAATTCTACGTTAATATTATTATTTACCTTAAGAGTTATACAATTAGTAATTCTAGAGCAACAATTCTTCGAGTCTTCTAATGCTAACAATCTTCCTCGACTTGTACAAAAGAACTTACGATTATAAATATATTTTGCTAAACGATACAATATATAACATCCTAATATTTTTACAATTGACATAAATATGTACACAAAATAAACATTATGGACAACTTTATTATAAACTGTGTCTTCTTCTAGTTTAGACATTAATTCATCAATTTGATCGATTTTATGACTTGCTAAATTCAGACTATCTATATCTAATTTCTCGTGAGTTTTCAATGGAATAAATTCTATTTTGGTTACATTTTTATCTTTTATTTTTTTACAGCAATCATCATTAATTATGTCAATTACAGGTAAAAATGAATTACGTTCGCTTATTAATACATTCGTCTTACTTTGGAGTATAATATTTGCAGTATACAACTTACAACTATCTACAATTCTTAATATACCCGTATCAATTAAATCAAAGTCAACAGGTTCTTTATTCTTACAACTTAATGTACCCACTGTTTTGTGTGGTACAACAAATAACCAATTATTCACGTTATGCAATTTATACCATTGTTCATGTGTGATGTAAGCTATTCTAGTATCGCATTCTAGGGGAACTTTTGATTTTCCAAACATGAGTTCAGTTTCACATGTTGGGTTACCATATACAGAATATAAAGGTGAATTTAATTTACAAACATAATTTCGTGATAATTTCTTACAATCATTTAGGTTTTCAATGTAAGTGTAATGCATTTTATTGCTAGAAATCATAAAATACTTTTCCTTGGGTAGTATAAATATAAAAGTATTATGTCTATTTCTTAAAGGTACAGGTACAATATTATATAGTTCATAGTTAGTTTGGGTAATCAAAGGTGTTTTAATAACAAAAATAAGCTTATCGTTCATATAATACGATACAAGATTCACTAATGATAACAATTCTGGTGCATCTTCCATTGTTAAAGTTAGTGGATATTTAGTTTGCAAGGGCAAATGTGACACTGTTTTCTTAAGTTCATTTATGTATTGTTCAGGAGTAATAACAACAGGATGTAAAGCATTATTTTTAGTAAATAGGATTGCATTTATAATAGTAGAAATCTCATTATTAACTTCCGACGTGATTAAAGTTAATAAGGACAAATGTTCGTCAATATCTTGCTTTAAATTAATATCAAATAGAAAAGCATCAGTGCTTTTGGTATAATTAGTTAAAATATCTAAATTCTTATTAAATATCTTTTCGTTGCTGGTAAGATCAGTAATAGTATTATTAAAATTCGCAATCGTTGTTCTAACAATATTAGTCTGAGTTTTCAATAAAGATAATATATCATGTTCGTGCGAATCTAAATGGTTAATAGCATTATCATAACGCTGTGCGTCTTCAACATCTAAAGTGCCAAATAATACCTTAAATAATTTCCCAATCCCGTCGATATAAGATCGCTTAGACCTATGAACATTGTCGGTGCTACCTGTTAGTTCTCTTAAAGTATTTTCTTCATTATGCAGTTGAGGAATAATTTGATCGAGTATAGTGACATGTGTCACAAAGCGAAAACTTACTGAATTTATTATGATTACATATTTCCTTAGTTCTACTATATGTATTATCTATAAGATCAATTTTCTTATGTATCTCGGATATATCTAAATAACTAATCATAGTCCATTCACTATCGTAATGGTAAACTTTATCTAAATATTCGAAATATATACCTCCTTTATCTATTCTAGTTATATTATATAAACCTAAACTACTTGCTTCTATTCCATGTAATATGATGAGTGTCTTCAGAACCACGATCATCGAGGTCATTCTGAAACAAACGCATGTTTCAGTCTGTTAGTGTGAACTCTTAACTTTCTCTTTTTACTTTGTATAGTAACATTAACTGGAGAGTTAACTTCTAATATCTTATAAGGTCCTAACCAATAAGGTGATAATTTTCTTGACTTCCCGGTCTTAATTTGTTCATTACTTATATAAACTGAATCACCTACTTTATATTGAATTTCTTTACTTTTTTTATCATATGTTTGTTTGTTTACTAGTTTCGATTCTATTAACTTATTTTCTTGGCATGATTTACAATTCTGAATAAATTCTTTGATATCTTTCTTCATTGAATCCCAATGATATTTTGCTTTAATTTTCTTATATGTTTTATGAAAGCCTATATGTCCTGAAATTGGGTTTGAGTGATTTTCTTCCAAGATTAATGGTATATCCTCCCACTTTAAAGACATGATACTATCATGAAATATTTTTATCTTTATATCTATGTCTCTAAACAAGTATCTTATTATCGTTCTAATTTTATGCCATTTCAAATGGAATCTAGAGAATCCACTGAAACTAATTTCTTTAACTTTATTTTCATATAATTTTACTTTTAATTCTTTAAATGTTTCGAACATGTCTTCATAAGTTACTCTATCCCAATAATTTACTTTTGGAAATACGAAAAACAAATTGTTATTATCTAAATAATTTATTTTTAAAACGTCATATTGTTTAGGATTATTCGGTTTGAATTTATTAACTAGAGTTTCGTAATCGATGAGATGTTTGTCGTTTGAAATATCTAAATCACATGATGTAAATATTACTTTATCAACTTTTTTAGGCATTGGATCATTATATTCTTCTATATTATTAGATAGTATTGGTTTTCTCTCTATTTCTTTTAAAAATGATGAATATCTTTCTCCACTTCTAGTAACTACCCGTAAATTTTCTTCTTTACCATTTTCTAAACTATTCTCGTCTGGTTTAATTCTGCTTAGTGCGTCAGCATTTTGGTTTAATTTACCTTGTTTATAAATTATCTCGTAATCATATTCTTCTAAAAGTAATCTCCATCTAACTAATCTAGATCCTGGGTCTTTAACATTCATTAACCATGTCAATGGCTTATGATCCGTGATTATTCGAAATTTGCGTCCATACAGATATGGCCTAAAGTGTCTGACAGACCATACAATTGCCAATAACTCTTTTTCAGTTGTAGAGTAATTTATTTCACTTTTATTTAAAATTCTGCTTGCATATGCAATTGGAAGATCATTCGGTATCTGACCTTGTGATAAAACACTACCTATAGCGTAATTACTCGCATCTGTAGTTAAATTGAACATTTCTGAGAAATCTGGATACTGTAATATTGGTTCTTCACATAATTTTGCCTTAAGTATTTCAAAAGATTTTTGTTGTAAGCTTGTCCAGATAAATGGTTCATACGTTATTCATTAATCTTTGAAACGTTGCTGGAGCATTCTTTAAGCCAAATGGCATACGAGTGTATTCGTAGTGACCTAACGGAACGCTAAATGCAGTTTTCATCTGATCCTTAGGATCCATTTTGATTTGGTGAAACCCTGATGCCAAATCTAATGTAGTAAAATATTTACTATGACCTAACTGATCCAATATATCGTTAATTTGTGGCAATGGATATACGTCACCAACGCTTTTTTCGTTTAATTTCCTGTAATCTACCACAAGACGCCATTTTTTCTTTCCAGATGCGTCTAATTTTTTAGGTACTACCCATACTGGAGAATTCCATGGACTGTTTGATGGTTTTATTATCTTATCCTTTAAAAGTTTATTTATTTGTTCATCTACTTCATCTTTCAATGCCTCCGGATATCGGTATGTTTTGGCGTTAATAGGTTTATTACTACTTGTAACTATCTCATGCATCACAGTATCCGTTGCTGTCAATGCGTCACCTTCTAAATGAAAAATATGATTGTATTCTTTACATAACTCTAATAATAATGTTCTTTCTTCCTCATTTAAGTGATTAGTTCTTATAGTTTTCTCTAACTTATCCAAACGACCACTTTCGTATAATTTACTAACTTTATTTATCTTCACATGATGCTTATCATTTCGTTCTTCATTATCTAATGGTTCTATTTTAACTTTTATATCGCTTATCTTAATTTCTTTGTCTGTAGTATTCAAGCATACTGTTAATGCTTTCTTATCGTTAACTTTAACAATACTTGGACATAAATATACTCCTTCTGATAGCGTAATAGTTTCTGGAATAATTCCTTCTTTTAAATCTTTATCGCAATCTACACAAATTGATATAACTTTTTCACATCTTGGTTCTACTGTAAAATTCAAACTTTCATAAGAATCCTCTTTCTCCTCTTCATTATCTCCATATTTTATATCGTATTCTTTTCTGTGTATACTACAGTCATCATTACTAATTTCGTGTTCGACAGAACTATCCTCTTTATTTACATTATTTTCCATTTCATAATTATTCGTCTTATTATTCTCGCATTGATTGCTTTCATTTTCTATTTTTAATTCTAATCCACAAATTTCAATTATATTTTCCTTATAATTTATAATCGCGTTAAACTTTGACATAAAATCACCGCCTACAACTCCATCGCATATATAGGAAAGTTGTCAGGTATCACGTGTAGTGTATGACAAACTCTTTCATATCCTATAAGAAATGATGTGTAAGTATAACCAATCGTGTTGGTCGGTTCGGCGTCTTTATCTATTCCTTTTAACTTTAATATTTTGTCATTATATATAATCGAATCTTTATTCAATGAATTACTTTTAATTAACGTAACTTCGGCTCCCGTATCGATAAGAAATCTACCTTCTCTTTCTAGGTTAGGCGAATTTAATCTTACATAAATGGACGTTTTTGTATTAATGTATCTAATTTGGCCTGTATTATATCGGTGGTCTTTAGACTGGCCAGCGTCCTCAGACCATTTTAGTTTAAAGGTTTCATGTTTTCTTGAGCATTATGGAACCTACTATGGTTTCCTGGATTATTATTATTGTTATAACGATAGTTAAATTTATTATTATTTGGAAAACCTGCTGGTCGCGGCTGATAATTTTGGTTGTGATGTTGATTCATTGTACTTTTTTTCCAACAATCTCTTGCATAATGGCCTTTCTTTTGACAATTGAAGCAAGTGGTTATATTTTTATTAACTTGCGTTTGTCTTATATTCGGTTGATACACTAGATGCATCGGTTTATTAAAATATTTATTATTGATACCCAAATTGTGCCTGTTATTCATCTCTTGTCGTGATTTTATCTCTTGTTCCTCGGAAATAGCTATCGATACTGCCTCTTGAAAAGTGTTAGGTTTTTGTGATTTCAGTAATATGTGTAAATGAGATGTAAGACCACTAATAAAAATATTTAAAGCCTGATTTTTGAGTAATTCTATATTAGCCTCTCGTGCGCTATTACTTAATTTTGGATCGAGAGATTTGATTAGTTTTATAAGGCAACCTTCAACTCTATTTGAATAGTTTAACACTGGCTCATTATTACCTTGTCTGCATGAATTAAGCTCTAATTGCCACTGTGCGAAAGTACGTTTTTCTGAATAATTTTCTAGTAAATGATCTTTAAGTTCATTCCACGAAGGGAATGATCGATTTAACAAAGTTGATCTTATATTACCTTCTATTTTAGAAAGCACTACTGATACAAATGCAATACTATAAATTGGGTTTAAAAGATTATATGCGTTATTACAATTATCTATAAATACAAAGGACAATGCCAGGCATTGTATAGAACTTTACCCTACTAATAATAAGCGGTTTACAAGCATACCAGATGTGTCATAGTTTTGCTACCTTGTTACTGATAACTAGAGACAAAATTAAATACCTTTTGAACTTGCGGTTTTTAATTAAATCTAAGATGAATAACATGACATTTATAGGTTAGAGTTACAAATAATTATGAAACTAAATTGTTGATAAGATATTATTATAATGTTGTCGTTACGAGAAAATTGTGCTATGATAGAAATAATACATGCAGGATTAGGGACAATTCCTTGTTACATGGTAAGACCAGGGTGAAGAAAAAAACAATTTAGGTAGATGTATGTAATTATTTATTTATCAATCTTCGAATGTAATCAAAACATCATTGAGAAATGCTGCCGGCGCATCAATATTGTTTTGATGTCGGGCCCAGCCAAGATACCATATAAGTGTCATAACATGACAACAACAGCCAACCGTCCTGTTGCCCACAACGCAACTGCAACAATATCCTAATAATGCTTCAATTGCATTATTACTGCTAGGTTCTCTATCAACTAATAAATATGAGAAATAGTATTTTTGTCCAATGTGCCTAGACTTGATCCTGCCTCTAATTAAAAATGGATAATTACCTCCAACATGAGATACCATTTCTTCAGAGTGTTCAACTTCTGGACACACCTCTATTAAGTAGAGGCCATTTTCTCTAATATGTTCTCCATAATAGGAACGGGCTTGTTTTACTTGATATGGGCCTAAGGCTACAAGGATTAATTGATTCATAGTAAATGTGGGAAACTGTTCCAACTGTGGTAGGTTGCCATCAATTCTCGTAAACATTGTTCTACGTCTATTTAGATGAAATTCATTGACAAAACGAGCCAAGTGGTTGGGTTCATTAAGGTAATACAATGCCCTAGAAATGATTTGTGAAGCATCTGGCCGATCCTGAATCAGTGGATGAAAACGGTTAATTAATGCTGCTGCAATAAGAAAATCATCCATAAGATGCAATGATGCCCTATTGAAAAAATCTTGTCTAAATAATTTAAAATCCCGCTTAAAACGACCATTCACAACTTCAACAACCCATCTACATAGCGTTACACAGCGGCTCTTATTGGCTTGTGATGTTGATAGCTGTGTTTCACCTTCATCCACTGATTCAGGCTTAAACACTTTGTAGCCATAGGATTCTAACATTGGTATGCTATCTCTAAAGCCTCTATCCAATATGAAAATGTCATTAGGTCTAAAAAATGACCTCATAGGCCCATTTTCATTTTCAAATAGATTAATCATTATTTCAGCATCTGTTTGTATTGCTGCATATGGGCCTGCAACATCAATGATGTGTCCATCACAGGCAACTATTAAAAAAGGTTTTACTAAATTATTATATTTATGTAAACTGTATGTTTTTTTCTGGTAGAAATAGTTGCTACTCTTCTGAATAAATATGTATGTACCATCACATATCACAATAGCCGGCATATCAGTTATTGGGGCATTTGGACTACCAAAGAGATTATTTGGTATAAGCAAATTCCGTTGAGCTACTTCTTCTCTAGTAATATGCTGCAACCCAACATGGTTAGGGACAAAATGATTTTTAAAATATTTTCTCATTTTATTTAAGTGGGATTCTAATGTGGAACGTGGCATATTGTACAAAGTTGATAATCTACTGTCACTATCACCAGTCCTAAGTTTTGTTAAATATATTGCTAAACAAGTTTTGCCTTTATTAACATTCCTAAGTACTGGTATTTCATTAAATAATGCTAAAAAGTCTAGTACATTTAGACCAGTCCAGTAATAACAAATATGGTTTGGCATTTCATGAACATTTTCAAAGTCAAATGAGTCTGCATTTCTTTCTATAATACGTATTAAATCCTCTATTTGTTGTGCTGTGAAGCTATTGGATAAGTTGGTGTTATTGACCAAAAATGACCATTCATAGGAATATAAATGTATTTCACAAACACGAGAGTGATTTGGCATATATATATGGTGTTGTTTCAAAAGCATAATCTTTATAAATAATGGAATTAAGTGACCAGATTGATTGAAACAGCCTTGGAAAACACAGTGACTTGAAGTGTTTGCAGCACGTTTATAATTAGGCAATATTATTCTATCAGCTGATGCTGCTGGAACCTGTTGATTTATAGGCAGAGGTAGTGGTGGAGCCACTGGTATTGCTTGTTCAGGTACTATTAATTGCTCTGCGTCAATGGGTTGATGCTCAACTTCAGCATGTTCAACTGCATCTGGATGTCCTCTTATAACACCGTGAGCTAGCTGACGAGAAGCACGCATCCAGCATAAGTGACACACATGTGAATCTCTTGATGTCAGCTACAAAGTAAAAATAACATTATATGCATATTTGGTTAAACATACTTTGTTATGTATTAATAGAAGGAATAATCTTGACAGATCAATTTTACTTAGATTACTTATTTGATGTGATATATATTATCCTATTGTTATGAAAAATAACAAAATTAAGACATTTTTGTCTATATTTTTCTTGAAAATAAAAAGATTGAATCCTTAATATTATTGTTGAACATAATATACTGTATTATTTTGATATAAAGAAAACTGGCAATTTCATACTGGTATTAGTTAGTTTGTTACATGTTACAAGTTACATTTTAATTAGTATTAAATAAATAAACATTGCTACTGACCTCAAAATGCATAATATCCCTAGAAAGTATAGTGACTATTATTGGATCACTGGCTTCAATTGTTTGATATCTCACACGTCTTCTTCTTTCCAACACAGATCGTCCACATCCTAGACAAACATGAGTGTGGCCCAGTTCTCTATCAGCATTGATATTGCCATTAGTACAATGCTGGTTTAATCGCAAGAAGCACTCTTGGCAGATTACAGCTTCTGGTGGAAGCTAAAAGTTAACACACATATTAGTTAGTAGGTACCTAGCTAGATTTTTAAACAACTTGGTTTAAACAATGGTGTGCATGTTGAAGTGTTGCTAAGCAAAACGGCAGCCACAATACTTAACAGTGGCGGAATACCGCAACTCGGTATTCCACCACTGTTAAGTATCGTGGCTTGTTGTGAGGACAGTAGTATGATAAGTAAAAATAACTATTGGGTCAACATACCTGTTGCATCGATATCCATGATGCGAGAAGTGTTTGCATTGTCGATTGTAATGTAGACACAACGTGTCTTAACATTCTGTCGACACTCAAGTAACAATTTATGCAGCGCAACATCGTCAATCAAAACACAGGCAATGATCAGAATCAGTGGTATGTAGCACAAAGTCGCTGAGTAAGCAGGATCGAGTCCGTATTCAAAACCAAGTCGTTAGATTGTAAACAATAAAAGGTACAGTAATTGGCAAGCGCTAACGAAATCGGAGATGAGTGAATTCAGTGAACTAATGACAACAATTTATTTTGACAATCACGATTTGATAGATATTTTTTTTGTTTTATTTGCGCTGTTTCCGTCTCGAAAACTAAGCAGGCAAAGGTAACTCAGACCATACAGCCTTGTCTTGAGCACGATATTTTATTTTCTATATATCATTTACTTTCACGAGTGCTTGTAACAACATTTATTTCTATTTTGTAATTATTATTTGTAGTCTTGATTTGGTTTTATTTTTAAACATCAAATAATCATATAATTTTTTTATAAGTATGACTCGCGTCTCACGGGTTTCTACGCGTAACGTAATGTAAGTAGTCACCGTCAAATACAACAGGAAGTAAATATAAAGGATTTTAAAGTAGTTATTTACTTTTATAATTTATTCGCAATCCGCAAGTTCTAGAGAAAAGTGATTTATTATAAAAGGATTCAATTAATAATTGCGTTATTTTCATGAATATACAATTGTTGTAAACTCTTAAATGTCCAGGTCAGAATCTGGCGTTGTCCTTTGCCTTGTCACCATTGTATTTATTAATCATTCTTTCAGCCAATGCTATGTCTATAAAACCGCCACTTCTTTTTACATCTTCTGTGGTAGCCATTATGATATAATTTAAAAATACACGGTAATATACCTTACTTTTCTTCTTTCTTCTCTGATGTACCGTGGAGAGCGTAGACTTTCTGCCTGGAGAACGTCGGTTGACTATCGCGAAGATAGAGACTGTGCAGTGGTAGCAACTCGAAGTTACCGAAGAACCGCTGATACAGTTTGTTATATACGCTGATGAAGCTTGGTCAAGTCTCGAGTGTATTTCGCCTCGACTATTGACAAGACCTTGCTGCTGTTGGCTTTACTTCTTGAACCGCCTTACACCGTGATGCCGTGCTAGATTCAGCGCCCAGTGGATACAGCTTTGAACACAATATCTTGGACCGAAGTTGAAATACCGCAAAGTATAATCGCAAGTTTTTAACGCTCGCGTTTTGACTAACTTGTACTACGGATTTCACGCACGCACTTCTAACCCGTTTTGTCCGGATGATACTATTAGTATCCCACTTCTGACACCAAAATGTAATGTTCGGGTGGTCGGAAGGGGTCTTTATCAAATAATAAAGCAGCGATTACGTATATAACAATATATTTTAGACTGAACCGAGATGGTACTCGCTCGACTAATCAGACAGGACTCTCTCTTTGATGGGGTTAGCGGATGTTTTATATCTGCTCTCACAATTAACAGGATCATTAGGAATGATAGTGTACATATTCAAAGGTCACAAAAACAACTTAATGGAATATTAAATAAATCATCACCTAATGAGATGAGAACAGTAAACAATCGATTTGTTAATGCTTAACAAAACAGGAAATTTGATATAATAAATATGTGTACATTACACTTGAATAAATCTTGTTAGGATTTACTGCAATCAAATGTGTGTAAGAGGTTGCAGAACTATTATCTTTGGCTTCGCTGTAATAAAAATAATTACTTTATTGAAATGCATACCAAAATTACTTTTGTGACAGCAAAATGCGTGAAGTACCTATGAATGATTAATTTTAGAAATAAAGATATTAGGTATACTGAGACATAATAGTTTATAAATTAATCAAAGTTTTATCCGATGTACTATGACTGTATATTATATGTTTTACAAATCAATAACACAACATTCGTTATCGCTTGTGTGCGCCATATTAGCGCTGTTTGTTGTTCGCCGTGGCGGAATCTTAGCGCTCCAGCCGCTCGGTTCGAGTTCATGGAAATACCTACTATTTCAAATATTGAAAACTGTGATAGCATGTATATTGTGATGATAATTGATACATATGCATGATCGATAGGTACTATTTCGTGTATCTATAATACAATCATTCATAAGAAAGTGTGTACCTACAAAAATTTAACAATTTTCATACTCACTTGACCACAGATGAATTTCTGTTTTTATTGCGTCGTTTTCTTGTACAAATTCTTCGTAGTACTTTGTTTCTCTTATTGCCCATTTTTGTATCCTTCTAACTACCTAGGTATATATTACAAGCACAGAAACGTACCTATCACAAAAAAATAAACACAACAAAAATATCTAATAAGTCCTAATAATATGCATCCATAGTCACACAAAAATTCTATTTGATTGAAATATAAAACTAATGAGAAGTTTATGTGAAATCTGAAAGTACGAACTCAATTTATACAAAATGGCGTATTACAATAATGAACAAGTTTACGTAAAATGCGTGTAGCGAATGCGTAATTAGAGCAGCATGACCTATCTTTCTCAGGGCTGATCGCCGACTGAGCGGGGTGCAAACTAACAACCGACACTCAGTGCACCGTGTAAACCAATAAGGTTCAAATTGCCGATGCGTTTGATTCTAATGTGATCTACCGAGCGTCAAATTCAGAGACGTTTGGCAGATTTTATTTAATTTAAGAAAATATACATGTTTTAATAGGAACATAAATAGGTAATTCTTTAGTTCATTAGGTTTCCTTTATTATCAATAAATAAAATATGATAGTTTACGATCAAAATATTGCAAACAGTGAGACGAAAAATTATTTTCTGGCTCTTTTTCGTGATTTTTTTACTGTGATTCTATTTTACATACATAAAATATATTTTTAAGTCTTTTTTTTAAACCCTTGACTTTAAGCTCAATTTTTTTCTAGTTTGTGACATGTACCAATATGGCTAGTTGCGCGACGAAAAATTGTGCGTTTCATGGTATCTACGTTAGAACAGCGCCTTAAGTACTGACGTGGTTTGGCCATGTCATAGGTAGATTGTTCGTGACGTATCTTAGACGGCTACATAAATAATTAATAAATAGTATGATTGTGTATTTATAACCATAAAATATGTTTCATTTATTATTTATTTACTTAGAATATGTGAAAAAGCAACAAAATATTCATATGAAATCAACATTTATTTGGTATGAACTAAGCAACATATATATTTGGCCCTCACTCTTAGAGACACATTTATTGTAATCTAACCATACTAAACTATTTGAACATGTTTTTGGCAAATTTGTACTATTAAAATATCAATCATTATTATAGTAATATTAAACTAATTAGAAATTAGCCCATCAATCGTAAATATTTAAAAATAAATCACTTATTTTCTACACATTCGATGCATACTGTTTTCGAACATCCGAGACAGATTCGTTTGCAACATTCAACCGAACTGTACTTCGTACGTCTTTTGTCTTGATGGGCAGATTTTGCACGTTTTTCTGACTGGTTCTGTATCTGCAAGGGCAGCTCTTTCAGGTTCCGCTAGCAAATCTCTACCCAGTACGCGTGCTATTGTCGATCTCAGCTCTCTTGGTAATCGGTCATTGTATACTCGATGTTTCAAATGGTAAAATCAAACTTCGAGCAAAATTCTGCAGAAAGTGAACTCTAGAAATATTAGGGTCAGTAATGCAGTATAATATAAAGCATAAGCGTTGACTCCACTCAAATCCAAGACTTTGAAAAAAGTTGCGAGAGGTCAACGTCGGATTCTTCGGCTGCAAGAATAGTTTGAACAATTTTTGTCGATTTCATCAACAATAAAATTTGAAACGGTCACACTACTGATAAAGAAACCTGTAATAATAACGGACTATAATAAAAGAAAAGGGGGTTGTTTTATTATAGTCTGTTATTATTACAGGTTTCTTTATCAGCAGTGTGACCGTTTCAAATTTTATAAACCTACCAACGGAATCTCTGAAATCTACTAAAAAATAATAAAAAGAGAATTCAATTATACCAAAATACTATTAAGTCTTTGCTTCATATTTTGAAAATATTGCAAATAAAACATCTTTTTTAGTCAAAATCGTTTATTCTAAATCAATAGTATAATCATTATTACTAACTTTAAGAATGTCTGTCGTCGGAGCAAATGAAGTACAACCGTTAGTCAAACCTTGTTTAACATGTAATATAGAAGAAATGTGATTTGATGTAAACCTATTTCAGTATTTAGTTTTGACTACATTAACTTGGGAAAAATTCGTTCACACTGAGCATTAGAAATAGGCAAACACATTAAACATTTAACAAAACTGACCAAATTTTTATATTTTGGAATTTTTTGACTGTCGACAATATTACCAACCTTGCTCCCAAACTGTTCACAATTAACTGTACTGGTAAGCATCAATGAGACTACGTCAAGAAAAAGAATGGCTGTTATCGCGCCGACATTTACAGTGCTCTCTGGTCACAAACTGTGTTAATAATTATTATAACATAATCTTACACAAGTTTCACAACAGTTTTTGTTGAACTTTTTAACTCTTGCTTATTTAAATTTGTCGTAGAATAATAAGCAATGGGCTGCTTAAAAGGTTCTTTCAAACCTTTGATCATGAACACTAGAGAGTGATCAGCAAATTTGTTTGATTGATTTGTAGCAAAGCCATTAAATGAGTCCTTTCGTGCATTATAATTAATATTAGGTGTTAGTGACATCTCGTCGAATATTAGACTACATAGTCTGTAGGGAATGGGCTTTTCAAGAATGATTTTCTTGAACTTTTCGAAGATTATTTTACTGATACCAGCGTCGATTTTTATTGCGCCTAGCAATCGCTTCATAGACTTTGCAGATGACAGAGTAAAATACTTGCAAAGAAGCGCATAACATTTAGGACTCTTTTTAAAAAGTGATAAGGAAAGAATTTCTATTTGTTTGTAAAACATCGTCCTGTTGGCTTTTTCGCCAGTTGAAGTTGCATTCGCAAGAACAGTTGAACTGGTTTCGTCATTTTGGAAAAGTTTTGAAAAGGAACATTTTCAGACAAGAATTCCGCATTCCATTCATTGATACCGGATAGCTAAACCTTGTGAATGGCAACCTTTAGTAGGTTATTATTGAATATTATATTATATACATTAAGCTATTGCGCCAATTTATTTATTATACATGTTATACCTATTTTAATTTCTATATATACATATACAGTGTGTCCCTGGATAAAGTGTTTAAGTTATTTAAGTTTTAACATAGACTTATAACGCATAGACTGATAATCCCTTAATAATCGGTCCGACGTGAGTGAAGCCAAAACAATATCTATGTAGGTGTAAACAACACGTTCTTATACTCGATGACACGCACACAAGCACACCGATAATGTTGCTGCCAAAATGACATTTACCCTATAAATGGGGAAAAATTGGCATCGTGTCTACGAAAAACTTGAATTTTTAATTTTATGTTTTTTGTAATAAACCCTTAAAAATTTAATGATTAGATTTGCGTATTGATGTTTTGTAACATACGCAAAACTAATAATTTAAAACTAGATTTGTATGGAACGCTAAAGTTTAAAAGTTTGTAATGCCAGGAGATACATGAAATAAAAATATTTTTTGATTAAAATTTTTATTTAAGGTACAGATTTTGGTATACTAACTAAATTAAAAAAAAAAACAGTTGGAAAGTCTAAAAGAGCACGCCACATTTAGATATTTATCAAGTGGGCATATATGCAGTATAAAATTAGACGTCAATGTACGCCATATTTTTACAAAGGTTTTAATTAGTTTCTATTAATACTGGCCAAAGTAAGTAAAAATAATCATTGTTGTCATGACAACAATAGAGACTATAGCTCTCAGTATGGAAGTTATAAATATTATACATTTTAAGTGACTTAAAGTGACAAAGCTCCTTAAATAAAGAAAAAAAAAAAAAAAAAAAAAAAAAAATACAGAAAAAGGCCTGATGTTTTTAATTACCTTGAAACTGCAACTGTGTTCTAAATAACTGTCGCTTTGATGACATTATTTGTGACATGTTATCTTTTTTAGATTCGTAGAAGAATCGAATTCTTAAATAACGTTAAATAATAAGCCGCGCCAGATTTGTATTATGATACTGAGAAAAGGTGTGCTCGTCTACTGTTAAAAAGAGAGAACGACCAATGAGTTTCGCCATAATTTTTAAAGTCAATTCATTCTTTGAAGTTTTTGAAAAGAAATTCTTGGAATTATATTTAATATAATTGCGTAGACTTGTTTCAGCTATGCTGCAAATTGAATACACCTCTTTAAAAGCATAAATTAATCCACCCTCGTCCCGCAGATAGACTAATTTATGGAACCACTGCTTTTCCTTAGCTAGCATAGTATCCACACAAAACGACATTTTATTCGCGAAATCATATATCTCACTACATTGCCTGCAATATAGTCGATAATGTGATTTCTGCAATCTGGGTCATCTATAGATGCCATTTCATATGTGGCATCCTCATTATTTGGTATTGCGTTAATTAATTCTTCGTCGACATCGTCGAATCTTTCAGCTATACTTGATGCATTGATGCATTGGAGCGCTGATGAGCACGTCAATATCGAAACAATTTCAAGTGGTACACAGTTTCCTGTATCACCAACTTGTAACTCCAATCAATCAATTTAAATCCAATCAAGCAATTGTGGGACCAATTGAAACGAAGGGTTAGAGAGAATGAGCAAGGGGTCTACAACCAACAGCAGCTGATTGACGCTTTAAAACGTGCCTGGGAGGAGATTCCGGATGAAAACGTGAAGAATTTGATCCAGAGTATGCATACAAGGCTTCAGGAGTGTATTGCTAAGAGAGGAGGACATACTCGTTACTAAAAAGAAGAAACAAAAGTGACAAGAACAGTAATTTGTCTTTTTCCGGTGATTTCTTTTGTTCATGTTTTTTATTCAAAATGGCCAATTTCATTATGAACTTAAAAAAAACAATTCATGATCATTATTTTAAACAATTCTTAGTCTATATTATAACCAATAACATTATTTTGTAGTTACATAAGTTAAACAATTTAATGTCTTTATTGTGTTCATAGTACAGCAAAAAATCTTAGTGGCCCTTATTTTGTTTTGAGTAGTATATAATTCCGCAGCAAACACGTTTTCAGACAAAATATTCGAAATGTCATTATCAATAAATTTTTGCTTTTGCAAGTCTTTAAGGATCTTTAATAAATAAATAAATAAATAAATAAGGATCTTTTTAAAAGATAAGTGTTTTTTCTGTAAGCGGCGTGTTTTTTGTTGCAATGTTTTAATTTTTTTAACATGTCTACGCTGAAGTAACATCTTTTTGGGTAGTTGTCTTCGAAGTGCGGATTTCCGAGGCGTATCAATAATAGTTTCTAAATCCGTGTCACTCACTGGAGATATCTGTAAAGGTGTTTTATTATTATTTAATATGTATTTTATATGATAGAGAGCGACTTTATGTAAATAGAATGATAAGGCAGAAATATTTTCATACTTTTGTTGGTAAAACACCCTGACATAATTTGCACAAGCCACCTTTAGTGATATATTTTTCCTTGTCATCAAAATGTACGGAGCAGATCTTAGAATCTTAGTGTATTTAGTTGGCTTCCAACAGTCTTCTTTGCGATTGAGTCTTATTTTTTCTATCCATTGAGCAACAGCAATCGGATCAGAAGGAAATCTAAATATGAATATATACAAAACTGTATTAAATAATCGTAGGTAAGTTTTAATTTCACAATTATAAAGTAAATACCCCGCTGACTAGGCATTTAGTGGATATTAGGTGAATATTGAACATTTATTTAATTTTTCAAATTGGCTCTGTATAAAATCATCACTCTATATAATTATATTATTATCATTGTGAGAATATCATTCATACAAGTCAACCATGAGTATCCAAAAACTTGTACCAAAGAATTTAAATTCATCACATTTTTTTATCGAGTTATGTGGTAACCCTCATAATATTTGGCGAATAAAACTATTTAAGTAGGTAGGTGATAAAACTATTTATGCATGGGACCAAGTTCCTGCAAACTATATTGATAAAAAGTGGTACAATTATTCCTACAGCTGGCAACATTATCTGTATAATGACGTCTATAAGATTTTAGAGTATTTGCCAGGTACTAGTCATAATATTCTTTTTTATTTCATGTAAATAAATCCACTATTTCGGAAGAAATCGATATTTTTGTACATAGGGTCCTTGATAAAAAATTTAAATCTTAAAACACGTAAAAAACCTGCAATATATTTTTATTTTTTCTTGTCAATTCTTTCTATTTTTTTGTTGTCAATGATTCATAGTCTAGTTTCATCCCCTTTCGGGATTGCAGTTTGTCCAGGGACACACAGTATATTACGTATATTTTTGTGTTTGTAAAATATTACAAGAGTAGCTGGTGTACATCTGGGCGTCACCTGGGGTTACCAAATAATACCAGGGTTGGTTTGAGGTATAAACCGCCTATGATAAACAGCAGAAGATATTTCGTTTGACTCTTTACAAAAATCATTGTCAGTCCAACAGTACGCAAAGACGTTGTTCTTCGTTAATTTGGATTTGGACTTTCCCTCAACAATTGTACAGTTATATAAATAAATCTGCCGAGAGTAATATGTGCTGTGGTCGGGTATTTTCGGTAACGGCATGTTTTTTTGGCAATCAAACGACAAAATATTTACGTCATTGTCCTTTCCCAGCGCAAAAAAGCTTTTGCTTTCAAGCTATGAATCCTTTTCTCGCCTCGTAGTGATTGTGGATCTTTCTCTGTTTTAATTTTTCCAAAATTTGAAGACATGTTGAGCAGGCATCTGTTCTAGGACAATCATAACCCAGTGCATAATTGTTATTAAAAAATTCTTCGGATAAAGCCACGTTTAACTTTTAAGCTTTCGTCTGTTTGTTGCGAATTGTATAGTGAAAACATTTTGTTTATGCTTAGTTCAGAAGGAAGATAATATCTTTGGGATTTGCCACGGCAGAAATGTTCTTCGTCTACATGAAATAAGTTGATGAATGTCATGACTGCTTCCTTTTTGCGACTAAATAGGTGCGATTTGTGATCTCCTCCCCTATTTCCCTTTACTCGTTCTCCCGTTTCGAAAAAAATTCTCATTACGTACTGAACTATGAATTTCGTTATTTTAAAAATATTAAGGAATGCTTTTTGACATACTTGTATGAGAGATATAAGTAGCAAGGACCGGCGAGAGGCTTTTTAAAAACAAAAGTCTCGGATTACTGTCCGTGATGACGATCAGACAAGAACTGATTTTATTCTAACAAAAGTTTACAGAGCTAAATTAAACTTATCTAATTAATTGTAATGTGACGCGGTGTCGAGATGCGGTGGTACGTTGGTTATGCCACCGTAACTCCTCCCCGCTTGACAGAGAAGCACGCCGAAGACTGCTGCTGTGGATGCGAGGGTTCTTGCAACTGGAGCGGCTTGGCTTCCGGCGTTGCTGGTCTCCCCTTTTGGTGTCGACTGCATTTGTAAACGATGTAGGCCTATGGCGATTGTTGATATAAGTACATATAGGCATACTGTTGGCCAGCTGGGTTTCATCGTGAGCGGCTGTTCGTCTTCAGTTTGCTGCATGATTTTCGTTTTCCTTAGAAGATTGTTGAGGTCTTCAAGTGGTATATCTTGAATTTTCATGGTGATTGGTGGGTTTCTCTTTGTTACAGCGTATTGAGTGCGTGGTAGCGGGATGCTTTCCTTTATATTGGTGAACCTCTTGTGTGTGCGTAGGGTTCGTCCCGTTATATCGACGGTGCATTTATTGTCGATTGTGATGAGTACGACGCCGTTGCTTCGTTGGTAATGTACTTCGTTGCCGCAGGTTGTTTTGATTTTTTCTTCTTGTTTCAGCATGGTGATCCAGGTATTGTCTTGAGTCTGATTTATTATATTAAGGTTATATTCGACCGTGACATAGGTGCAGTTATGCGGCTCTTTATGTTGCAGTAGTTGTGCGACGCAGTCTTAGTTGTTCTGCAATTGGTTCCACTCGACGTGTCGACAGATGACATTATCTTCGGTGATGGCGACGCATGGCTCGTGAGGATACGCGAACTCGTTACTGCCCAAGATCAGGTAAGGGTTCTTTGGTACAAGGATAGCGTCGTTCTTATTTGGGATCAGGTATAAATGAAGTAGAGTGTAGGAATGTTTAGTTACGAGGGATATTTCTAATACAAAATTAATTGATTCGCTCGTACTGTATGCTTTATCTACAATAGATTTCTCTAATAAATGTATGTTTTTTAGTGTCGGTGCGTATGGCATCTGCAATTCGTTTGTGATAATATCCTTTTGCATGCTCACTAATTCAGCTACAAGATGGCTAGCATCGAGTGTACTTGGATGAAGACGGTCTAGATGGCTTAAAGTTACGGCATTTTCTAAGTTAAGTAGTCTGTCGTATACTTGTTGCAAGCATGTTTGAATTTGGTTATATATATCTGATTTTCTATTTTCTGACTTTGTTCAACTATTTGTTTGATTGCGCCAGTTAACTCTTTTTGATTATTAATCATGCTTTCTAAATTGTTATGATATTCGGTAATAAAATCTGACATTAATCCTAAGGTTTGATTTTGTTTGTTTGTTACTAACTTTCTAACTTCTTCGGGTTAAAGATTCATTTATTCTCAAAAAGAACAGCTACAGTTTACTTATATTGAGATTCTATATAATGTTAGTGTGTTTGAAGTGTTTGTGTGACACTTACTAATTGCGTGTAGTGTAAGATGTTTAGAAGGCGAGCCAAGAGTAATTAAATAAGCGATTAGCGATTTACTAATTTATATATTCAATGATAATTACAATAGTGCAGACGGAAGGCAGAAAGCGTAGTAAACTAACACAGAAACAACAGGTATTTATACACAAAAACAATTAATAATAATTAACGATCACGCCTGGCACTTTTTACAATTAATAGTAATTATGGTTCGGTCTTGACCATTTTTAGTTGTGGGCCGGACCGTGAAACAAAAGACTGGGCAGCGGCCATGTTGCGCCGGCGCCGCTCGAAACAATGCGCGGGCGCTCAGTTACGGAAGGCGGGTTCAAGTCCGACTTCTTTTGCACGCGGCACGCTGCAGTAGGCGGGCCTTTATGAGTTGTTTTGCACACGGCCCGCTCTGACGTATAATCGTATGATCCTGTGCTGTATTGTATTGGATCACCTTACTTGCTGACTCCCGTACTTCACTCGCCTACTCGCCACATGTTCTATAAAATACAGTCTGAGTTACGTTAAGGTAAGAGATGATAGATTAATAATATAATTTTTTGTGACAAAATCCAGTAAAAGTTTTTTATACAATGATAGGGTTTTAGTGTTTCTTATTTCACCTGGTAATTTGTTGTACAGTTGTGCTCCTTCGTATAATATGTTCTTTTTTCCATAGTCAGGTCTGGGTGTTGGTAGTTGTAGTTTGTGTCGTCGTCGTGTGTGGTATGTGTGTGATTTTGTACTGAATTCTAGTTGTGAGTGTATTGTTTTTGTGATGATTTTCTTTATCAGTATGCATGTTTTATAAGTGTATAATTGTTTAATATTTAGTATTTTTGTATCTTTGTATATTTTACTGGTAGATGTTAAGTAGTCATAGTTGTATAGTACTTTAATTAGTTTATTTTGTATAACTTGTATTTCATGTAGATTTATTTTGGCTGCACTTCCCCAAACCTCAACTAAATATTCTAAGTGAGGTTTTACAAGTGAGTTATATATAAGTGGGCGAATATTGTGTGGGATACAGTTTCTAATTCGGTGCAATGCTCCAACTAGTGGTGAGATTTTTGATTTAAGGTATTCTATATGGGGTCTCCACGTTAATTTGTTGTCTAGTATCAGACCCAAATATCTTTCCTGACTGGATTGTCGGATTTTCTGATTATGTATAGTAAGAGGTAGGTGGTCTTGTATTTTTTTGTTCTTTGCAGAAAAATCACATAAGCCGTTTTCTTTGCATTTATTGTAAGAAGATTAGAGAGAAACCATTCACTTAATGTATGTAAGTCATTCTGAGCCTGGTGCATTATATCTTCTATATGATGGCCAAAGTAAAAAAGAGAAGTGTCATCAGCATATAATGTAATGTCTCCTGAGATTTTCACGCTAGTTATATTGTTAATATAAATGAGGAATAATAATAGGCCTAATATTGAACCTTGCGGAATTCCGTAAGTAAGGCTGGCTGGACTACTTTGGTTATTTTTGAATTTAACTATTTGTATACGATTGCTTAAATAAGATTCAAGAATTTTGTACATTGATCCTTCGATTCCTACTTCTTTAAGTTTGTTTAGCAATATGGTGTGGCTAACTGTATCAAATGCTTTTTTCAGATCAATAAAGATACCTAAAACTATTTGCTTTTTGTCAATAGCGTCCTTAATTTTAGTAATTAAATCTGTAGTAGCAGATAGCGTATTTGATTTTGGTCGAAAACCATATTGCTGAGTGAAAAAGAAACCTATTTTTGTTAAATAATCATTTAGTTTTGAGTAAACTATCTTTTCAAAAATAACTAAACTTCTTGAACTTGATTTTCGAACTTAACTGCATCTTCTTAGTCTAGGTTGCCTGTGATGGCTTTAATTATCGATCCTAACCCGGTAATCAATCCTCTCTTAATTCTAGGGATATATGTTCTTCCTACACTTAATTTCCTTAGAGCCTAAGTATACTAGCTAACTTTCTATTCTATCTATGAGGTATTCTACTTGATTCTTAATAACTAGATCGTCTTTATAATTAGAGATATTCTTCTGAGCTAATTTAAATGGGTAATAATTTCTGTTTACTTCTATGTATGTATCGCGTATTCTACTAACATTATAAACTACAACTAAATGGAAAATGTCAACTTGATGGAGGGCTGAGGCCTCCTTAAAAACCAGGAGCCCATTGTGGTTATCTATAGGTTCGATAACGGCGACTGCTCCGACGACCCAGAGGACTGCGCCGAAGGCGAGGGCGTTCCTGTAACATTTCCAGGACGTCTTAACATTCGAAAGTGGACTCGTATCGTTTCGGCATTCACATGTTTGCCTACGATCTCTGCAATCTGCTCGGGATGTATCCTAACTATAGTGTACGGGCCTATGTACCGGGGTTCCAGTTTATTATTACGGGCACTGTTTGCTACCTATTTGTATACCTTGTCTCCAATCTTGAAGTTGGGGGCTTCTGTATTTCGGTTACCCTTTTCTATGACCGCTTGTTTATGTTCTGACATTTTTGTCGTTACTAATTTCTGAACGTTTTCCATAATCTGTCTATGTTTATTTATATATTCTTGATAAAACTCTTTCGGATAATGTAATTCTAAGGGGTTTCTACTATTAGTGTGTCCGAAAAGTAGTTCGAAGGGTGTAAAACCCGTTGCTGAGTATATGCTATTGTTGTATGCGATTATAGCGTATTTCATTAAACTAGTAGGATCGCCTTTATCTGTTATTCTTTGGACCCTAATCATTTCAGCTAATGTAGAATGTAGTCGCTCTATCGGAGAGTTAGAGTTCGGATTGTATGGGGTGGTAAAGTGAATGTGTATGTTATGCATGGCACATACTTCTGTGATAACCTCACTATCGAATTTGGGGTTTGAATTGGTAGTAATTTTATTTGGAATTCCGATAATTGAAAATAAACTAAGCAATGCTTCCGCAATGTGAATACTGGTTGCGGCCGACAATGGCATCGCTTGCGCCTACTTTAAGAAATTATCTATTACTGTTAGAAATGTTACGCCTCCGCTACTATACAGATCCATATACATATGCTCCATTGGTTTGTGGGGCGTATCCGTAAGGGACAAGGGTAATTTTAAAGGGTTGCGTTCATATTTAGATTTAAGGCATTTATCGCAATTATTGATGTATTTTTGAATCGTTAATAACATGTTCGGCCAATGATAATTCTTATGCAACTGCTTATAAGTCTCTTGGATACCTCTATGTAAGGTTTTGCCTTCATGATATTTTTTAATTAATTCCATTTGTTCATTTTTATCTGAAGTAACTTGCGCTATACAACGTACTAATTTAGGGCCTCTATCATTAAACACGGTTTTTACTACCTTGCAAAATATAGGGTACAATTCCTCGTGATAAAAGTAACAGTGAAATATTCGGTCAGGTATGGTATGTTCTTTAAGAAATTTTATAATTTGTTGTTCTGTATTGTTGATTGGAATAAACACGTCTTTTATAACAGTTTTTCCTTTCGTTCTATCGTCTACGCGGTACTCTAAACCGGGGCATTTCCGAATGTGGAATTGTTTCAGTTGTCTATCTATTGAATCCGGTATTTCAGGAATTTTGTATTCTGTTTGTTCGTCAGGATTAACTTGAATAGGTTCTGGTGTGTCTATTTGTCTATCAATAGAAGGGGGCGCTACGAAAATCGTTGAGGTATCTATTAGTGTTTCAATATCTATACCGTCAAGATCAATGTCTACGTCGGTTGAAGTACTGGGCTGCAGTTCGACAGATAAATTGGTTCGATTCTCGTGGTCTAATATCATGTCTACGATTTCGTCGTCACGCAAAGTTTCTGATTCTACGTCGTTATTATAAACTATTTGCACACGGGATAAGGCGTCAGCGTTGGTATTAGTTTTACCTTTCTTGTATTCTATTTTGTAATCGTATTCGGCTAACTTTAAACGCCATCTAGTTAATTTAGAATTGGGGCCTTTAAGGGTCATTATCCACGTAAGTGGGCGATGGTCAGTATATATAATAAATTTCTTGCCATATAAATAGGGGCGAAAATACTTGATTGCCCACACTATACCTAGTAATTCCTTTTCTATTGTGGAATACTTCTGTTCTGTTACTGAAAGTGTACGAGAAGCGTATGCTATGGGTTTATCTGAGCCTACTTTCTCTTGTGACAGGACTGCTCCTAACGCAACGTCAGATGCGGCCGTTGTGAGGATAAATGGTTTATCAAAGTCCGGATATTGTAATATAGGTGCATTTGTAAGGACTTCCTTGCATTTTTCAAAAGATTGTACATACTCTGGGGTTGCTTCTACTTTAGCGTTTTTCTTTAAACACGCGGTTAAAAGCTTAGTGAGCTTTGCGAAGTCCTGTATGAATTTTCTATAGTAACCTACGAGACCTAGGAAAGACTTGATTTCCTTTTGAGTTTTAGGTAGCGGAAATCGATGAACGGCTGCTATTTTATCAGCATTAGGCTTAAGGCCTTTATCGGTAAGTGTATGAACAAGGAACTTTACTTGTTTCTGCAGAAATTCGGATTTATTTAACCATTCGAAGAAATTCATAATGTCCTCGATCCGTACTGAAAGCTGTTTTCTCTATATCGCTTGACTCCATCTCGACTTGATGGTATCCAGAAGCCAGGTCTTATGTTGTAAAGTATTGTGCACGTCCAAGTCTGTCAAGTATGTCATTAATATTTGGAAGGATGTATTTATCCTCGATGGTTTTTTCGTTGAGCCGTCTATAATCTATTACTAACCTCCACTTTTGTTGTCCAGATGCATCTATCTTCTTTGGTACAATATGTACCGGGCACGACCATGGTGAGCTGCTTTCCCTAATAATGTTTTGGCGTAATAGTTCGTCAATCTGTTTCTGTATTTCCTGTTTTTGTTTGGGAGCCTGTCTATAATTACGAACGAAAATTGGGGTATCATCGGTGATCCTAAGCTTATGTTTTACCTGATGGGTAAAAGTGAGCGGTATATTCTCGCAATAGAATATGTCGCGGTAATTGTAACATAGTCTTTCTATTTCGCGTCTTTCCTCCGAATTCATATGCTCCGTCCGAAATCTACTGAGGTTATTTCGTAATAACTGATCTAAATCATTATTATTATATTTACTATATGATGTATAAGCATGCGAGAGCGGTGTTATATTTATCTTATAATTATTGACTAAGTTAATTTTGTTCTCTGACTCGTTAATAACGGATGTCGTATGGTACTGGATTTTACAGACACTAACGCAGAAGGGAATACGAGACAGTCGCCGGTTATGTGTTCCGACAATTCATAATCGCCGTCATGATAATTGCAAAGCAGATTAATTACTTGTTCGCACCGTGGTTGTATAACTATATAAAATCTCATGTCACCTCTTATCGGGATCGTTGCGACGTCCGTTCTCAGTACCATATTCTTCATGTCAATTTTACAACCTAATGGAGACAGTAAGTCGACTCCTATGAGTCCGATAAAGTCTGGGTCGAAGTCGAATAATAAGAACTTATGAATGTAATTACAGTTAAACAAAGGTGGTAGTGGAATATAAGCTACGGTATCATGTTTGGATATGTCATGAGCGGTTTTTATGTAGCGTATCTCACGCTCGAGACGAGTGTTTGAATGCAGAATTGCGTTTGGTGAGATAAGCGATTGCGAAGTTCCAGTGCCGAGCAGGAAACGGCCACCTAATTCCTTTATGTAGATATACGGTAAACGGTTTTGATAGTGTAAGTTTAAGAATACTATGTTTCTATGTATTTCTGTATCCGGGTACGGGTAAACATTTTCATTATTTTCCTGATCTACATTATTAGTTACGGGTTCTATCTCAGGGCAAATCTCCTCGAGATTTTCTACCTCGGTTTGGAAGTCAAAGGATGCGTAAGGCGCAGGTCTAAATGGCCTGTTCTCGTTTGAGGTACCGGGTTGCGGTGCCGGCTTTGGGTTGTTTGGTGGTTGCCTATTCACAATCGGTCTTTGGGCCGGTTGCCCGTTGTAGCCTGCAAACCTATTAGGTTGGGCCATGGGTTGTTGAAACCTGTACCCATTATTAGCAAAGGGCTGCTGATATCTATACCCATTATTGTTATTTGGTATGTTTACTGGTTTGTTGGAGCTATTGCTTGGCCTAAATTCTGAGGTCCTTTTATTTTTCAGTTAAAGTTCCTCTTGCCTAGCTTGTCAACACGATTGTCTGTTCCAGAGAGTCTGGGTTTTGGACGCGGACGCTAAGAGCTAATAGTGAGTCTAATTGGTCTAGGAATACGTTCGTAGACATTTTATCGTAATATACTTTCTTATCTTGGTCGAGGTTTATAAGAGTGTACGTGAGTTCTCTTACTTTATCTGCAAAAGCTTCTATCTCTAAGCTACCTTTGCTTAAATGCATAAGCTCCTGTACTCCTCGTCCCTAAATTCTCCAAATCTACGGGTAAGTATTCCTTTAATCTCTTCCCATGTATTAAACTCCGTGCACTCGGAGAGTGCCTCTACGGCTTTACCTGTTAACTTATTCCTAATAAGACAAGCGACACTAGGATGCTGCCTATTTTCTATAAAATCTAGCGCATTTTCAACACTTTTAATATAGAAAGATAATGTCTTTTTGTTGCCGTCGTAAGTGGGCAAGAAAAAGGATAATGTTTTGTAGTCGATTTTTATCTTTGCAGCTACCTCTTCTACCTTTTGTTCGTGAGCCATTTTAGCTACCGAAACACACAAAAACAACACGAAAAAATGTAATAGTTTATGAAAATTTAAATCTCCATCCAAATATAACTTATATCCTTTGCCTAGTAAAATGTGACTCAACAGGCTGCAAACTCTTAATATGGTCACACACACTGGTTATAACAGACTCTGTCTTTTTTATAGGGTGGTTTGAGTGTTTTCCTCTTTGATCTGGAATTAGTATTCCAGTAGTCATATCCATCTTTTCTAGGGCCTTATTAATAACCTGATCACTGACGGAAATAGTGCTCAAAAAATGTTTTTTGCATACATCCACATAATTGTTTTCACCATGATCTAGTGGCAATGAGTACTTTAACGTGTACTTACGCC
The DNA here is from genome assembly GCA_963564715.1 of Catocala sponsa. NCBI lineage: Eukaryota > Metazoa > Arthropoda > Insecta > Lepidoptera > Erebidae > Catocala > Catocala sponsa. Next base: position 4,100,653 of record OY751346.1, on the reverse strand, counting down.
TTGAAGTGGTATCTGTGTAGACTCTGCGTTTAATATTTTTTTTTACTAAGCTGGCTATATACGTCCATTGTTTTTCTCGATTTCCCAAACTCCAAAAACTCTCAAATATCTTCTGTCTTTCTCCTTCACTTAATTTATCAAAACACTTCTTGCGGCAGTGACATGGCGGGCCTATCTTTCTCTTTGCTTGAATTTTACCATTTCTTGACATGTACTCTTTTCCCATTAAAATGTCTTTTTCTTATATTGCCCTTATCTTTCCTTGGTTGACGACGGCGACCGCTTGTGCTAGGACTATTATTCGAAATATCTGACAGCGGACTATAATTGTTTATTGTTGTATATGTTGAGCAGCTAGACAGATAACCTGGTGAGGGTACAGGCAAAATATCAAAAGTTGATAAGTTTTCCTTTTGTATATAATAAGGGTAAAAATCATTATCACAATCGTAGTCTAAGTGGTTGGTACTATAAGAAGGTGAAGGGTGCGGTGTTTCGAGATTTCCAATATCAGAATTTGAAGTAACTTCTGGGTTATTATCAAAGAAATCTGTATCAATTATGTTTGCTAGCTCATTAATTTTCGACTCATTAAAGCTTATTGGTAATGGAGACTCTGAAACAATAATAATGTTTTGTATAATAAATGATCAGTAGATTCGGGGAATCGAACCTGAGATCTCGGCGTGCTAATACAATGCACTAGGTATGCATCTAGCTATTAAGGCAGTCGTACTTACCATTTAAAGATCGACTTTTCAATTGACGACTTGACTTACAACGTAAATTTTAAATTTAAAAAAAAGTAAATCCAACGTACAATATAGCATTTCACTATACAACAACATTTTAATGAACGATTTCCGAAGTAAAAAGTTGTATTTATTACATACAACAAAATGTTTACCTTCAACGAAAACGTAAAATATTGTATGTATCACATACAACATTTTTAATGAATGCTTACCGGCGAATATTGTCGTAAGTAATCTATACAATATTTTAGGTTGATGCTACCATAAAAAGTGTTAGTAACCTAATTCATGCTACTGAAATAATACTAAAATAAACTTACCTATAATATTTCGTAGGCTTGAATCAGGAAAACTGTTTAATTCTATTTCGTTTAATGAAATATTGTCATTTTCAATGGGTGTATCGGTGTTATTACTTTGTATATTCGCATTATTAAGTAAATCACATATTCGACGCCCTCTTGATATAATACTTGTACGATTCATTATAACAAATATGAAGTAAACTAATTACGTTAATGAATTAGCAAATAAATTAGAAGCGCTTCCAACGTGCATGCGGCCGGTTGAAAGTCCGGCGTGGTCTGTTGTATGTAACCAATACGAGGCGCGAGCGCGTGATTCTACCCGCCCCGCGCCCCGCGTACACAAATGTATAGGCATATACATTGGTCTAATCCGTCCGCGTTTGAAAATTACAACATTATGCGTCTGACAAATCCTTTAAAAATTGTGATTTTGTTATTTTTTCACTTTTAATGGATATAATGATTCATATTAGGATATTTTTCAAGAAAAAGCAAAATAGCATTTTTGTGTCATACAACAACTTACGTGGGAGGTATCGAAATCAATACGATGTGTGGAAACACAGTTAGGTGATTTTGTACGGGAATCTCGGGAGTAACAGAGTTTTATGCTTACCCCACGAGCATGCCGATGATGAGCTGAGTCCTTGTCTGCCGGGTCCTCGGGAGAGCGGAAACTTCTTGAATCGCGTCGCGGATGTCGCGTAGAAGAATCGATACGCGCACCGTTAAATCAGACGCGATCCTACCGACTGTGCCAGATAAGTAGCGAGCACCGGCGAGAGGCTTTTTAAAAACAAAAGTCTCGGACTATGTCGTCCGTGATGACGATCTGACAAGAACTGATTTTATTCTAACAAAAGTTTACAGAGCTAAATTAAACTTATCTAATTAATTGTAATGTGACGCGGTGTCGAGATGCGGTGGTACGTTGGTTATGCCAACGTAACTCGAGTCTTCTTAGATTTACTATACACAGTAAAGGACCATGGGCCAAAATGTATGAGATTCGTCTCCACCTACCAACACAAATGGAAGTGATACCAATGCGTTCCTAAAGTGTCCACTATTTGATTAAAATCTTTGTTTTTACATAAATCAGTGGGATAATATCAATAAAAATAATTTGTAATTATAATAATATAATATAATATTCTACCACATACACACAACACCATCTAGCCCAAACTAAGCAGAGCTTGTACTATGAGTTCTAGACAATGGATAAACATACATATTATACATAGAAACACCCAGACCAAGACAAACATTCATGTTCATGCACACAAATGTTTGACTTGTGCAGGTTAACGTATATTTTCATTTTACACTTGTAAGTTATTTTAACTTTACGGTTATATTACAACACAAAATATGATTTATAATTACACAAAACATATTAATAATAATAATAATAATAATAATAATTTATCTTTATTTCAGACCAGACTGATCCATACATTTTTACAAATGAAAAGAAAAGAAAAGAAAAGCTTTAGTAGGGTTAGTAGTTCACACGGAAGTAAAATAAAAATAAGGTGTTAGTAATGTGTTAGTAAACAAAATATGTCACATAATAAATAATTAAAAACTATTTCCTATTTCTAAGCAGGTGTACACCTGCCCAGTAGACAGTAAACGGACTGTCTATCTTGCACGCTAACGTTCTGAGGACAGCGTTGGTGCTACCACGGACCCTGCTCATCATCGAGGCAGTGCTTCTCCTGATGATGGAGAAGAAATAATCAATGACAGCATCCGCAAACATTGCCGAAGCACTGCAGTACCTGGGTTTCCTCAACACTGCCCTCAGAGCGTCATTGTACCGAACCCTCAGGGCGTTGTAAGCCCGCCGCGTAAAGTTGATCCACAGACTGCACGTGTAAAAGGATTGGCAGTAGGCTCTGAATAGTAACAGTTTCACATCTGTGGTACAACGTGCAAATCTGCGGGCCAACATATTGCAGCGGACTGCCAACGCCCTCCTTTCCCTCTCCAGGTCCTCATCATCCTGTAGCCGATCTGTCAGCATGTGACCCAAATATTTTACTTTAGGCACCCTCTCTAGTGCCGACCCACCGATCTTAATTGGCGGCACGTTTGATGGAGCCTTGTTCCCTGCTTTGCACAGCATGAGAACACTTTTACTAGCATTATATTTGAGTCCATGTGACAGGACATACGATTCACAAATGCTCAGAAGTCTTCTGAGCGCACTTACTGACGGGCTCAACAGAACCATGTCATCCGCATAACTAATATTGTTAATCATTCTGCCGTCTACTGAACATCCGACCATGGTTCCGCTGAGCCTGCCAATCAGCTGGTTAACAAACAGGTTAAACAAACTCGGGGAGGTCAACCCGCCTTGCCTTACACCACATTTCAGATTGTATTCCTGACTATGCGAGTTACCCCATCTGACAGCATTCTTTTGATTATTGTACCAATACTTGAGGAGAGATACCTGCTCCCTTGCCACAGTGGTCTCCTCAAGCAGTTTATGCCAAAGAATATCATAAGACACCAGGTCGAAGGCCCTCGACAGATCAAGAAAACACGCATATACTGGTGTTTTTCTGTCGGTATAGTACCTCACAGTTTGTTTAACACACATAATTGCCATTTCCGTTGAGAGGTTAGGTCTGAAGCCAAACTGCAAGTCATGTAACTGAAGGTGTTCGCTCAGCTGTACGTTTATGAGACTGTCAAGGACCTTCGCCATGGTTGTGGCCAGTGATATCGGGCGGTAATTATGCTTGTCAGATGGATCCCCGGTTTTGTTTTTTATTACTGGATCTACAACCGTTTTCATCATATCATCCGGAATAAAAGAATGACCGATACAAAAATTAAACAGCATGCTCAGAACTCTGGGCAGATGTACACCTGCATAACGCAGATGTTCTATACTTATACCGTCATGACCTGGTGATTTTCCACGCTTCATTTTTTTTATGACCTTCCTCACGTCTGATGGCATAAATTGACTGTATTTCTCACCAGGTCTGACGTCTGGTTTACTTAAGTTACTAAAGTCATAGGGCATTGGTTCAACAGTAAACAGATCTTTAAAAACATTCGCAATATTTTGATCCCCAACTGCACTGTCGACGCTCACAGGAACACTCGGCCTAGGATTCAAGTGCCCCGTATTTTTCCAAAAACTGCTAAAATCTTTAGCCTTATGCTTTGCTGCCAGTATATCCATTTTTATTTGCTCGGTATTATCCTGGCACCATATCAGTTTTTTTTTTAAACTCTTTTCGTGTTTCACACATACTCAGATACTGTGGTCCCGCGCGCGGCTTCCCTTGTAGAACCCAGTTACTGAAACTAAGCCGAGCCTTCCTATGAGATTCACCTACATGCTTGTTCCACCCTGTAATACACATCTTTTTATTCATTTTTCTAGCACTTCGAGTTTTTTCCGAGGCATCACTCAAGACAGACTTAATGTTAGCGTACATTGTATTAACTACGCGCCTATGATCTACATTGTCACACATAAAGTCACAGCAGTCCCGCAATTCCACTGGAAAATCTATATTACGTAGTGCCCCGTTGCATAGCTCCCTATATTTACAAATTTGTTCCTCGTTTCTTATCCCCCATAATATTCTGTTATCTACCTCTTTGTTTACAATAGTTTTACTCGGTACTCTCTTAAGATTACACGTGATTTCCAATGGAAAGTGGTCTGACCATGACACTTCATACAACACTTTAATACTTTCAATTGTTTGAAATGCCATTGACGTAGCCAGGCAATGATCTAACCATCTTACAGTTCCGTGAGCCTCACTTAAATAAGTATACGTGTTCAGACAACTAGGTAATAAATCTACGTCAGCGCATGACCAACTTTGTTCATCACAAAAATTCAGCATTTCATTAAAAAACAATTCCTTCGGATGTGCATTGAAGTCACCCATAATAAATACTGTATCTACATTATAATCGTCAATTACCGCATTCATTTCCGAGAGACACGCGGTAAATTCAGATAGGTTATCCTGACAGTCCGTAGGCATATACACTGAGAACACTAACATTGATTGACACTGACTCACGCATTTAATTGCCGTAATGCGCACATTATTACACTTAATAATCTCGACACTACTAAACGCACTCTTTCGCCATAGAAGGGCCACCCCACCATACGGCCTCCCCCGCAACACTCCTTCCCCTGTGTCTACCGCTGAGACGCCCACCGCCGCAAAATCACAATGAATGTCGTTGAGATAGGACAGATCGTGAGGTAGCAGCCACGTCTCCTGCAGTGCAACTACAAACTGTGTGACACTGCAGATGCAGTGTCACACAGTTTGTTTACATAATCCACTGATCTCTTTATAGACCTACAATTGAAACTCAATAGTTTAAACAATCTATTTTTCGCAACCATCTTGACGTTTTACTGCCTGCTCCTTTCCCTTGACTGAATACTCTTTTCGAGCCTTAAATATTATATATCTCCTAAAAAATATTCCATTCGGCCAGAAATCATCTTTCCCAAATAAGTCTAACCTACTTCTAGGAATATAGATCTTGTAGGAGTCATACTCCTTCGAGTATTTCATGGGTACTTTTTCTGGTGCCACTACAATGCTAGTTTTCGCCATGATATAATCTTCGATATCTTTTTCCGTTGTGTCCTTTGAAACATTGTATATAAACAATGGAATTTTTACGTCAGCTGCTCTAAATTTAGACGATGAATCTACCGGACCACATCCTTGTTTCCCTTTAAATCTCGACCCACGACGCTTTTTCACTGTAATCCATTCCCCTTTATCGCCTTCATTTTCCATTCTTTGTCCGTCCACTCTTTTCTCCTTTGAGTTAGGATCCAGCGTGCTCACATTACGCGCGCTGCTAACTGTAGTATGCTGTCCGCACCCCACCACTTGCGCCAGCTGCTTATACAGCGACGGCGCCTCACTGGACGTGTCGTACTCTGCCGCAGAGCCACCATAATAAATACCGATCAATTATATCTTAAAATGATGTACGTCAAACGTACATAATGTACTTCAGGCGATATCGCTTGTACGTACGCTAGGTAACAAAATAATGTGCATTGATTGTGGCTCTGCTGCGGAGCATACTCCCTAGCAGAGTCACTTAGAACACGTACTCAGGACAGATAAAAGCTACAGTTTTTTGATGAAAACTGATGTACGAATACTGTTTATTGCGTACGTGTTGTAAAATCTCATAATTAAGATGTGGTTTTAATTATTTTCACTTTACTGTAATGTTCATAGAAAACGCCTTGTTATTTTCTGTTAGCAATGTTTTTAGACGATCTGTTTTTGAATTAAATTAAAAACATAATTAAGTACAAAATATATTTATTGTATAACAAAACCGTCACTGCTTACGCGAACAAAGTTGATATTTTTGTTCGAACTTTTTACTTTTTATTGTAATGAAAGAACGATTACAAACAACCAATTTGAACCGTGTACACGATTTAATACACCGTATAATATACATAAACTAGCTGACCCGCGCAACTTCGTCTGCGTCACATAAGAGAATGAGTGGGTCGTAGGCACCTATAATACAATTTTAAAGAAGCTGAAACTTTCTTTGTTAAATCCACGAATCACATAAGAACCATTGAACAAAATATTATAAATATACCTACAGTGCTAATTTAAAATCACGCAAAATAAACCAGGAGAAACATCGTTTGTATGTCTGTAATGGGTAATTATTTTGCTGCGATGTTATTTTAAAACTGCGATATCTCCTAAGATATTAATTGAAATCGAATGATGTAAAGGGCAATTTTGTTTTAAATTAAATACTTGTGATAAATAACGTATTTATTTGGATAAGGATTGATATCATGTTTATAAAAACACCTTCGCAAATAATGCATTAATTTAGAACAAATTTGGTTAGCATAAAAAAGGTTATAGTGAGCCAACCTTAAAAGATAGATATATGCTGCCGCGGACTTTTTTTAGAACTTTTAAAGGGGAACCATTCTGTCATACATGATTTTTGCGAAACTTTAACCGTTTACGCAGCGCACGCAGCGGAAGTTCTCAAAAGGAAAAAAGACCCTCCGATTTTGAAACATTCTTCATTGGTGCTCCGCTCCTATTGATCTTCGCGTGATGATATATAGCCTATAGCCTTCCTCGATAAATGGGCTATCTAATACTGAAAGAATTTTCCAAATCGGACCAGTAGTTCCTGAGATTAGCGCGTTCAAGCAAACAAACAAACAAACTCTTCAGCTTTATAATATTAGTATAGATTATTTTCACCAGCGTTTGAATATTAGTAGATGGGAATTGACTACAATGTCATTCTTAACTCGAAAAGCTTTACGAGCTATATCGTCGTAACAGTCTCATTCAGTGTTACGACGCTGACAGTGGGTCTTCTAGTGACCTACAGCTCCAAACGTATTTGGAAGAAACTCAACTACAGCTGCTAATTCAAATATTTTGTCGGAGAGCAGCAGTTCATTTGGAATAGCGCATAAACGTAAACTTAGGTCTAATTAAAATATATATATACTAGATGTTCCCGCGGTTTCACCCGCGTTTATCGTTACTGCGCCGCCCCCGTGGCTCGTAGCGTTATGTTATATAGCCTATAGCCTTCCTCGATAAATAGGCAATCCAACACTAAAAGAATTTTTCAAATCGAACCAGTAGTAATCACGCAGAATAAACCAGGAGAAACATCGTTTGTACTATGTCTGTAATGGGTTATTATTTTGCTGCGATGTTATTTTAAGACTGCTATATCTCCTAAGATATTCATTGAAATCGAATGATGTAAAGGGCAATTTTGTTTTAAATTAAATACTTGTGATGAATAACGTATTTATTTGGATAAGGATTAATATCATGTTTATAAAAATACCTTCGCAAATAATGCATTATTTTAGAACAAATTTCGTTAGCATCAAAATGGTTATAGTGAGCCAACCTTAAAAGATAGACATATGCTGTCGCGGACTTTTTTTTAGAACTTTTAAAGGGGAACAATTCTGTCATACATGATTTTTGCGAAACTTTAACTGTTTACGCAGCGCACGCAGCGGAAGCTCTCAAAAGGAAAAAATACTCTCCGATTTCGAAACAGTCTTCATTGGTGCTCCGCTCCTATTGATCTTAGCGTGATGATATATAGCCTATAGCCTTCCTCGATAAATAGGCTATCTAAAACTGAAATAATTTTTCAAATCGGACCAGTAGTTCCTGAGATTAGCGCGTTCAAGTAAACAAACAAACAAACAAACAAACTCTTCAGCTTTATAATATTAGTATAGATATCTGAAATTAAATATTCTGTGCTTACTTTTCTAGTATAATTGTACTGGAAAAGTAAGCACAGAATATTTAATTTCAGATAATTTAATTTTTTTTAAATTACGTACATTATCTGAAATTAAATATTCTGTGCTTTCTTTTCCAGTACAATTAATTATACTGGAAAAGTAAGCACAGAATATTTAATTTCAGATATATTTTTTTTTTATTAGACCTAAGTTTGAACTGCTGCTCTCCGACGAAATATTTGAATTAGCAGCTGTAGTTAAGTTTCTTCCAACTACGTTCGGAGCTGTAGGTCACTAGAAGACCCACAGGCAGCGTCGTAACACTGAATGGGAGTGTTACGACGATATGGCTCATAAAAAGAATGACATTGTAGTCAATTCCCATCTACTAATATTCAAACGCTGGCGAAAATAATTTATGTATATACGGTGTATTAATTCGTGTACACGGTTCAAATTGGTTGTTTGTAATCGTTATTACATTACAATAAAAAGTAAAAAGTTCGAACAAAAATATCAACTTTGTTCGCGTAAGCAGTGACGGTTTTGTTATACAATAAATATATTTTGTACTTAATTATGTTTTTAATTTAATTCAAAAACAGATCGTCTAAAAACATTGCTAACAGAAAATAACAAGGCGTTTTCTATGAACATTACAGTAAAGTGAAAATAATTAAAACCACATCTTAATTACGAGATTTTACAACACGTACGCAATAAACAGTATTCGTACATCAGTTTTCATCAAAAAACTGTAGCTTTTATCTGTCCTGAGTACGTGTTCTAAGTGACTCTGCTAGGGAGTATGCTCCGCAACAGAGCCACAATCAATGCACATTATTTTGTTACCTAGCGTACGTACAAGCGATATCGCCTGAAGTACATTATGTACGTTTGACGTACATCATTTTAAGATATAATTGATCTGTATTTATTATGGTGGCTCTGCGGCAGAGTACGACACCACTGGACGGCAACACGTTCGAAACCGCAGTTGACATACCATTGGCCTCCACGCGCTCACCTGGTGAGTCAGATGACGCACGTTGCCTGAGCGAGAGAGATGTAGATCTCGCTTTGCTTGCGTAAGAGGGAGACAGTATAGTTGACGATTCTCTGGACAACTCTTTTACCTGCGCCTGAGCTATAGGTGACTCAAGTTCGGTCACTGACCTCTGTGTACAATGCATGAAGCCCATCGGTCCGCTGTTATAATTAAAACTATCCTGCATGCAATAACCACCCCTCTTCGTATTAACATTAGGCTCAATATTGTTTGTCTTATTCTTTCCTACCTTCAAACTGTCAATCTCGAGCTTAAGTAGTTTTAAATCATCAACTGTCGCATATTGAACATTCGAATAACACTTCTCCTTTATCCCACGCAGTTCTTTCTGGATCAAAACAATGTCCTTCAGTAATCTAGTCACATCAATGTGGTCGAAAGTTACCGGCGGTAGCTTCTGAAGATCTCGGGCAACGAAAACGGGTATTTCTTCCGGGTCAGTTTCCTTCAGAAGGGTTATAATATCGTATAAGTTCTTGTTTATTTTGCGCTCACCCTTTCGCAACACACTACGCTGCGCAACCGACTCAAAAAGCAGCGATTTTGCTTCCTTACAATCTTCCTCCGAAAAGGCAGATGCACATACCGTGACGAGGCTTTCTTCATCCATTACATCCATTTTATTTTGAATGAATGAGAGCACTTCATTAACAACTAGATTGCAGTTATTGCACTTTAACACCTTAGAGGTCATTTTCGATATAGGACAATGCCCTCCGCGCGCACGAATACACACACCCGAACGCGACCGCGACTGCGCGCGACTGATATTAATGAAGGAACTGTGAGTATTTCAGGCGTATTTAAAAAATTGGAGCTATTTACAAAATAATCTACTTACCTACATACATATCTATGGACAGTTTATTTACAAATTATTTACACTTCTCTGTATCGCAGCAACTGCTCGAAATGGAGTCCGCCACGTTCAATACACAAACATGCACGTTTGATACCATTGTCTTTAAGTTTTCTTAATGTGTCTCTATCACTTTTAACTTTTGAACGTCACGACTTTTATATTCACGAGAATACACAAGTCTTTTTATTTCCGACCACAAGTAAAAATCAGGGGCGTTAAGTGCGGGATTCTCGGCGGCCAAGCCACGAGACCGTCGGCGCCGCTGTCAATCCACCTATCGCCAAACTCATTGTTGAGGCAGGCACGTACTGCACTTGCATAATGAGCAGGACAGCCATCGTGCTGGGAGTACATATCGTGTATAATCGATAACGTCACTTCCTCCAATAGCTCGGATATTACTGTTCGTAACATTTCTAAATACGAGCTGCCCGTTAGATGATCTTCAATAAAATAGGCTCTATTAAACAGCCGCTTACAATACCGGCCTAAATTCACACTGAACCTCACTCGGTGGTGATCTTCCGTATTAAGTGAGGGTTTATAAGAGCCCAGTAATGTTCATTGTGCACGTTGTACAATCCCACTCGAGTAAACAATGACTCATCTGGATACTGGATCCTGAACTTATTGTGGCCTATTTAGTAGGTTCGCTGCAGGGTTCGTATCTTCTTAAATAAAACTTCTGCTCAGGTCGACTACTATAATACAATGCATACACATAGAGTTTTTAGGTAGGTAGGTAAACAATAATAATTATTAATCATATGCGCGGTTCATCGACAATCTGAGACTGGCCACAGCGGCGCGGTCGATTAGCGAGCCGAGCCGATGGTGCCTGAGTTCGCAACGAACCTCGGCCGGCCGGCGCGCGACGCGTGCGACTGCCGCATACTACGAGTATCGCGCGGCGATGCTTGTGTGAATTAATATTTATTTTATTGTGTAGGCTTTTTGTGTTGCATGTATGAGTGCTTGATGCGTGTGAGTAATATGTGCTTGAATATGAAATATTACGTAAATAAATATGAAATAAAATTATTATGACTCGTATGCAGAGTGTATATAAATACAATATACTATTATTAAGTAGTTATTTTAATATTGGGTTACCTACAGCCTATATCTGCAACAAGTTGTGAAATGAAATGTGGTGCCAATGCATATTTAATGATGTTGGTACATTTCGTTCAGTGTAATTTAATATCAGCACTTCGGCTATCTGAAAATGTTTTTTACACATTTTGGACAAGTGGTCCACTGGTAAAGTAGATGCATGTTCAATTATAAATAATGCAAGTGAACACTCTGCTCTTTGGGTATCAAGTTAAACGTGCACCTTAGGCAAATCAATTATTTTTTTACTTTTAATCGGCGCAATATGTTTCGCATGTTTTGATGTAAAGATGTGTTGTTTTAAACAGGATACTTTGGCTATAATGTTGCACTTACAGTATTTGCAGTAAGCTTTGGTCGAATCTTATTTAGCTCGTGTTAGCCAGTGTTTAAACTCGCTATCTTCTCCTACTCTTCTCGATAATGTTGTTCATATTTTGAAGACATGTTATCCATCCAGAGTCAATCGAAAACTCTTTTTCAAGCACACACACAGGACATAAGTACAAACGTTTATTTTAAAGCTATCACAATACAAGTATCGGTACCAACTTGCACTTGTAAAGTAATGATCCGAATCCGAATGTAATCAAAATCTTTTACTATTCTGTATTCGGGAAAGTCCCTAATTCATAACAGAGTTACCATATCCACCAAATATTTTAAAAATATTGTCTATGGATTTATCAATCTTTTGCACAGAGTAAATATCTTACAGAGGTGTGAACAATAAGTCAATCTCATAAAAAAGTTGCCATCAATACGTAAAATTTTAAAAATACAACTATTTCAGAATATTCTTATTATTAATATTAATATGCTAGGATTCATTTTTTCATGCCAACAGGTTTAAAAATATTTCAAATTTAACATTAAAAATGCCAAATCGGCAACACTAGATAGGATTTAAATCGGACGACTGTGCAGGCCAATCCACAACTTGAATATTGTGGTCTCGGAGAGCGGCCGACACCAGCCGCGCCGTATGGGAAGGAGCATTATCGTGCATGAGTAGAAATGCCTGCCCCATTTGGATACTGTGTGGGACAACAGGCTCTACTACCTCCTAGTGGTATTTTTATGCAGTCATGCTGCGTTGGATCCAAACGAGCTGGGTTCGTCCGCCAAGACGAATTACTGCCCACACCATGATTGTCCCACCTTGCTATAAGTGGACAGTGCCGTAGATGGCTAACTCCCCCTGGAGTTCTCCAAAAAGCATATTCTTCGTGAATCCGGATGAAATCCAAACCGGGACTCATCGGTGAATAGGACCAAAGACCATTGTTCGTCACTGCATGGTAAATGCTCCCGAGCTCAAGAAACCTGCCAATCGCGATTGCCGCGTCGTAATGCTAGAATACATAGCGTTCTTTTTGCATAAAGACCAACTTCATGCAACCTCATTCGCACGGTTTGGTCGTTTACCAGCAGCTGGTGGTCCTCCTGGAGCCTTTGTACTAGTTGCATCGCTGTGATATTGGTTTGTCTTCTGGCAGTCATTTAGAGAATTCGATCCTGTCTCTGCGTAGTAATACGATATCTACCAGTTTCCCGTTCAGCTACATCCCCAGCAGGCCTAGACATGTGGCCAACGCTTCATATAGATTCTATTTCTATAAACGCTAACGTCTCAGCGATAACGAAAATAATTTGGTAGCCAAGTGTACAAAGATTTGTCGAACGCTTAGTCTATTCGTTTGTTCGACAAAAATCAGACGATGCTATGGTTTCGGTCGTGAACGTCATTTTGATATCTTAAAGTACGCCAAATTTTGAAAATTTGCTGAGCTTATTTTCTATTTTAAAGAAAGAGAAGCTTTAAAGTGTTTGGTAAGTAGGTACTATAATTTATCAACTCTTATAAAAATTTATTTTGCGTAAATATGTATGCGTACCTTATTCAAACTATGGATTCTTCCAAGTCATCGTATCGTGCAATATTTTTCAAAATGGTATTTTTTGTTTTAGTAATGGAACCGAGGTCAAGAGCTAGTCCAGAACAATTCTATGTTTTGATAGATTTCATGGAAAGGTATTATTACATTTGTATTACTTAAATCATCTATAGAAATCAATAAATTCTTTCAGTATTGTTACAAACACTGGGATTGTAGACTATAATATAAACAATTACATAAGCCAAGTCACAACACTTAACTCTGTTTACGTTTTAGGCATGGAGACCTCTCAAGACTCCAGCCAGGTCCTAAAGGACGAATTAAAGGTGACCACTTATGGCAGGAGTTAACAAATATACTAAATTCACTTGGTGGTGGTGTTCAAAAACCCTCAGAAAAATGGAAGAAAGTAAATATTTTAGTAATATAAAGTAATCTAATCATGTAAGGCAATGGTTGTATATAATTGCTTTTATTAGGTTTGGGCAGACTGGAAAACAAAACAAAGAAAAAATATTTAAGCCTAAGGCTACAAGCCAGCGGCACTGGTGGTGGTCCAAGCAGCCGAACAACTTTAACTGCCTTGGAGGAGAGGGTGGTGGCGGTTATTGGAGTGTCTGCGGCGACTGGCCAAGCTGGCATTCGGGAGTAAGGCTTTAATGTTAGTTTTATAATAACTTTCATGTACTATATTCACTCCAATTCATATAATGTACGATTTCCACCGACCGGGCTGCGTCGGAGCGCATTTCACAGTGTTAAAGGAAATTCAGGCTTCTATACAATAACAAAATTTCATGTTTGCATGATTAAATTACTATTTAATGAGAGCATGATCGTTCGGTTGGCTACTGCCGCATGCTCGCGCATCCGCTGTGCTGCGCTCCGGCGCGACCCGGTCGGTGAAAATCGTACATAACTTGATGCTTTTATAATGTATATTCGCTGGAATCGCTATTACATAGCACTACCATTTTTTATTTAAATTTTACATTTTACTGGGTTACAATACACCTTTGCTTATCTCTTCAGGGAAACAAGATAATATGATGCTGTATTAGTACCTTATGAATTGTGTATGTTAACGAAAGTTATAAAAAAGTTTATCTCTTTTGTCATGTTTAAGTTAATTAAGTTGTCTTTATATATAATGTAACAAAATAAAATTAATATGTAAATACATAAACATCTTCTGTTTCCAGAGAACACTAAACGAACATGAGGCTAGAGGTGGTATGGCATAAGATATTTTATTTCATGCTGTGCCAGAGGAAGATAGTGAAAGTAGTAAGTTAAATCATTTTAGTAAAAATTATGGTCAATGCATATTTAAATTAATATCATGCAAAGTACTAATGATTCAAGTAATTAATAAAAAATAGCGGTCCCCTAGTGCTCGAAATTTGACCAAAGCTTGCCTGTAAGATATTGCTGACATATTATGTCATTATATTATATTGATATATGTAACCATAGTTACGCGCTTCGACTGCGTGTGTCAAATGCATGGTTGTGTGCGTGTAGTGTTTTTTCATTAATTTAATGTATTTATAATGCATATTTAAAAAAATATTAGCATTCGTCACTTCTTCTCTGTATAAACTATAAGTGTGCCAAATTTCATACTCCTCCGTCCGCCCAATTATTGTAAAAAGGGATCCAAAGTTTTCGCTTCACGTATTAATATATAGATACCTTTAGAGTTACCTAACTAGTAAATGTTATGTGTGGTACAGTCACTATCACAGAAGTGTATACATTTTCACTTCGTACAATGCATGTAAATAATTATCTGAATAATAAAGAATTATTATTATTTTCAGATGCAGTACACCAGTGTCTACTATAAGTTTCGTGCCAACAGTAGCCCAGCCACATGTGGTTCTCGCTACATCACCGATAGCTACACCAGCATCGCCTCCTTCACCACCCTCACGACCACTACCATCACCACCACCACATACTCCACCGCGTTATCATCGTCGACAGACGTCAGCCTCTCCACGGTCGACAGCTACAACACCACGTCGGGTGTTATTAAGGGCGCGAAGGAATAGGGGACTGACTCCTTTTGAAAGGGCGTCAGAGCAATTTGCGGCCATCGAGCAACGCCGACTTCAGTTCGAAGAGGCGCGTGACAAGCGCCTTCATGAACGGGAGATGGAGCGACTAAGGCTGGAGGCTGAAAGGATAGAGGTGTCTCGGCAACACAATGTGCTTCTACAGCGACTCATTGACGTAATAACTCAGCAACAAGTTGGCAGTTTACCATCCACTGATCCCATATAATAGAGGAGCTTTATAATTAGAAAATTGACAATGATTAGTAATTAATATTAAAAAGGTAAAAATAAAGAGAAGAAATAAACTGCAGGGGTCTACAAAATAGATTGTGACTGCGGACTCTCATACATTGGTCAAACAAAGCATGAAAGAACACATAGCTGATGTAAAACACAAACGTTCGTTGAAGTCTGCTGTGTGTGAACATGTGCAACAGGGGACCAACCACTACCTGAGATTTGACAAACCACAGATGCTCGATAAAGTACACCGATTCCTACCAAGGATGCTTCGCGAGGCTATTGAAATCAAAAAACATCCTAATTTCGATAGAGAAGATGGTTGGAATGTACCACCAGCCTGGGATCCAGTAATTAAAATAGTCAAACCCAAGAAGAAGCAAACCACAGCTAGATTTCATGATACTTTGAGCTCATTCTGCGTAAATAGAAACACCCATGATTAAATTATGTTCGGGTACTTTGAAATAACTACACTGGAACATTGAGACAACTACCATCTTAGTCTCCCCGTGACCATGGCTGCTGAAAAGCAACCGAAACGTTGGGGAAAGTGTAAACATAAATGTAAATATGTAAATGTAATAGTATAAATAGTTTTTTAATTTCAAAGAAGAAATAAATATTAAAATAATTTATTAATAATTAATTGTTTATTTCCAATTTTTACATACGACATACTTAGCCATTTCTTATAAAGCATAAACATGTTGATGTTTATGTTAAGGTTCAATTTTGATTGGCGTTGTATTAAAAGACGATATACGTGGTGTTCGATTGAATGTTTATTAGCGACTAGTTTTAGTTGTGACAAATTCTATATTATAAAGTTTTAAACCGACATAAGAGATGTATAACTAGATAGTACGTTATCGAGCGGTCGTAGCTATAAGTACAATTCTCGCTTCAACATACCGCCCACCAAAAGGAGTCTTAAGTCCTTTTCAAATAACAATATAATCAAATATATAAGTTACTCTCACTAATAACACTGCTTGTCGGTATAAACACATACATTTTACAATATTCTAAAACATTCAAAACAAATCAACTATATTAGTCTAATCACCATTAACTGGTAATGCACACAGCTTAGTAATTGTCCTCTTTGTAATTACATTACCACATTTGACACTATAAACTCTTGTATAACCATCGGCTCCCGGATGTTTGTCGATAATTCTTCCTAAAGACCACTTCCCAGGTGGTTGATTATCGGTTTTGATTAACACGATGTCTCCTATTGCCAACTCTTTCTCATTCTTCAACCATTTAGGACGTTGCTGCAGCCTAGATAAGTATTCGCTTTGCCACCGTCTCCAGAAATCATTAACAAGTTTCTGTGTGTATTGCCAACGAGATAAGTTGTGATCCTTTACAGCTTGCATACTGGGTGACGGTACTACAATCGGTGCCTCTCCTATTAAAAAATTACCAGGTGTTAGAAGAGATAAGTTATCTGGGTCAGTGTCATCAATTGGGCATAACGGACGTGAATTGAGGCACGCCTCAATTTGACACAATACTGTCGTCATTTCCTCGTACGTCAGATGCGTTGTCAGTATGCGCTTCGTGTGGTACTTGATGGATTTCACGCCAGCCTCCCATAATCCACCGAAATGCGGGCTGTATGGCGGGATAAAGTGAAATTGCGTTCCATCTGTGGCAAGTGTGGATGCAACCTTTTCTGTCAATTCTAACCCAGCATCGTTTAACGCATCCTGAAGCTGTTTGTCTGCACCCACAAAGTTTCTACCGCAATCGCTCCACAGATGACTACATTTACCTCTCCTGGCTACCAAACGTCTAAACGCACCTATGAAGGCTTCTGAACTAAGATCACCAACCAGTTCTATGTGGATCGCTTTGGTACACATACAAATAAATATTGCCACGTAGGTTTTAGTTGTTTTGTTGCCTCGTCCTTTTGACATTAAAGTATAGAATGGCCCTGCGAAATCAACACTGCTATAAAGAAAGCGTCTTCTAGGAGTAACTCTCTCTGCAGGTAAGTCACCCATAATCTGTGTCTTAGTAGTAGCATTCCATCGAGCACATATCATGCACCTGTGGATATGTTTTCTCACGAATGACTTAGCTCTGATAATCCAGTATTTGGAGCGTAAGTAACATAACATTAACTGAACTCCACCGTGAAGTGTCTTGAGGTGCGCATCAGCGATAATTAACACAGTTAGCGGGTTCTTATTTCCTAAAATTATAGTATTCTTCATATCATAAGATAAATTCGCGTGTCGCAAACGACCGCCCACTCTGAGTATATTTTCCTCGTCTAAATATGGGTTAAGTGAACGTAATGGACTTCTTTTCTTTACTTGTTTCTTTATCTTAAGTCTTTCTATTTCTTCATTATGTTCCAACAATTGAGCCATTTTAATGCAAATATTTAACGAATCTTCTAATTCTTGTGTTGATAGGTTACTAAATTCTCTGTCTTTGTTCTTTTTGTAATATAAAAATCTTCTGCAATATGAAATGCATTTTATTAAATCATTTAAATTTTCAAAATCTAAAACTGCGAGATTAAGGTTGTTTTCTGGTTAATGTTTTGTGCCATACTCAGGTAAGTACTGATTTTTGTTGTTTTTAATTCCAAATCTGTATCTGTAATTTCTTGTTCACTAATCTTTATTTCTGTTTCAGATAGCCAGCTCGGTCCGTGCCACCACATTTTTGCAAACTAGCTAGTAGCATTCCTCGTGAGGCCAAATCAGCAGGATTTTCATGGGACTGTACATGGTGCCAACGTTTGTTGTTAATATGTTCAACGATTTCTACAACCCTATTTGCTACGAAGGGTTTCCATCGGTTTGGTTCACCACAAAGCCACGCCATAACTATTTGAGAATCTGTCCATGCGTACATTTGAGTTGTCGGTATCCTTATCGCTTGTCCAATTTGTTTCAGGAGTTTAGAAAGGAGTAAAGCACCGCATAATTCTAAACAAGGTACTGAAATTGTCTTTACTGGTGCCACTCTAGTTCTAGCTGCAATCAGTCTTGTGCAAATCTTGTTATCCACTGTTACCCTTATGTAGACAACTGCTGCATATGCCTGCATTGAAGCGTCGCTGAAGCCATGAATTTGAATGGTATCTTT
Organism: Catocala sponsa; assembly: GCA_963564715.1. Taxonomy (NCBI): domain Eukaryota; kingdom Metazoa; phylum Arthropoda; class Insecta; order Lepidoptera; family Erebidae; genus Catocala; species Catocala sponsa. The sequence continues at coordinate 4,081,904 of OY751346.1, read as the reverse complement.
ATTGGAAGTTATTGTACCCAGCCATCTCCCTATTTGTATTGTATTGGTGTTGGCAAAGTCAGATCTTATTTGTTTCCATTGTTCTTCTAAAGTACTGCTAACTTTGTCATCCCAATTTACTCGTTCAAGCCATAGTTTTTGAATTAATATTTTAGCCATTACAGTGCTTGGTGCTATCCAGCCAAGAGGATCGAAAAGTTTTTGGATATCAGATAAAATATTTCGCTTTGTAATAAGCTTGGGTATAGGTGGTAGACAAACTTTATATTGAAAGGTGTCTGAGTTTAGGTTCCAGATAATTCCCAACGCCTTTGTTGTACCATCAAGGCTCATATCAATCTGAACGATGGCTGCTCTGTTGTGTGACTTCATAATAGCTATGCTATTGGATGACCATTTGGTAAGATGCAATTTGCCTCTTTTTAGTGTTTCAGATATATCCTTTGCAAGTGATATAGCTTGATCAGTTGAATCTGCGCCTGAGAGCAAATCGTCCATATAGAAATCTTGCATTATAGTTTGAGTGACAAGTTCATTTCCTTTAGCTTCATCCTTAGCTACTTGATGAAGTGTTCTTACAGCTAAATAAGGCGCTGATGCCGTGCCAAAGGTAACTCTAAGTAATCTATATTCATCTATATCATCAGAATCGTTTTGACGCCATATAATGCGTTGATAGTCAGCGTCGTCGTGAGTTACTTTTATCTGTCGGTACATTTGTTGTATATTAGCTAGAAAACAGACTTGCTTCATTCGCCATCGCATCAGAATACTCCTTAAGTCTTCTTGCAGCTGAGGTCCTACTAGCAGTTCTTCGTTTAAAGAAACATTGTTTGTTCCTCTACACGACGCGTCAAAAACAACGCGTGTTCGAGTGGTCTCCTTGTCAGGGCGAACAACAGCGTGGTGTGGTAAGTAGACAGATGATTTATTCTTTTCCTTTTCAGATATCTTTTCCACATGTCCTTGAGCTATATAATCATTTATAACCTTACTATATTCTCTTTTCATGTCTGGTGATCTCTTCAATTTCTTTTCCAGTTGTAAAAATCTTTGAAGCGCTATCTCTTTCGTATTGCCTTGAGGTGATTGTGGACTGTAATTTTTAAATGGTAAGCGTACAATATATTTTCCTTCTTTGTCTCTTGTTGTCGTCTTCTCATATAATTCTTCACACAGCTGTTCTTCTCTTGTTAACTGTCTATTGGGGTCGCTGTCTATTTCCCATATTGATTGTAACATGTCTTCTATGTCAACTGTATGATGCATGACCGTAAATTTATTCTCATTTATGTTTTTATTTTGTCTTGTGTGGATTTCACCGAAAAGAATCCATCCGAGACTAGTCTTCTGTGCACTCGGTGTTCCCGGAGGACCTTTGATGAAATTGTTTTGTAGAATTTCAGTGTATTCTTTCACACCCAAGAGAAGATCTATGGAACCTGGCTTGAAATACGATGGATCGGCCAAGTTGAGCCCTTGGATATGAGGCCATGGTTGTATTTTGACGGTTTCGATGGGTATCTTTGTGGTCAATGGCTTGTACATTACATAAGCTTTAATGGGTAAACAAAAGTTTCGGTCCCATTCCGAACTGACTTGCAGGGTGACCACATGTTTGATTTCGGTCCTAGAAGATCCCACCCCTACAACGCTTCCCGTTATAGGTTGTCGTTCTAACTTTAATAATTGCGCTGCTTTCTCGCTAACAAATGATGCTTCGGAACCTTGATCTATCAGCGCCCGCAGTAATATTGTGTGACCATGCTCGCTTGTTGCTCGTAGTACTGCAGTTGCTAACAGTGCTACTCTCTGCCTAGTACTGCTATGTGACGCTATCATTGTATTGATTTGTACCCCTTCTTCTTCTTCTACATGTGTAGCAATCGCCTGTGAACTTGTCGCTTCAACCGATTGCTTGATCTTCTGGTCATGTAAAAGAGAATGATGGCGTCGATGACACACTTGACAGGACACCGGCAGCTTACACTTAAATGCTGAATGTCCTGGTACTAAGCAGTTGAAACATAGTTGATTGTCTTTAACAAACTGACTTCTTTTACTGGGTTCCAAATGACTAAACTCTTTGCAATGACTTAGTGAGTGACTATCTTTACACATAACACAAACCCTTCGTGTAACTGGTGTGGCAACATGAAATGAACGCTCTTTAATTGGCTTGTTATCTCTTGTATTAGTCTGATTAGTTAATTCAAGAGTACGGAATTTTGATTCCATAAATCTCTTAAGGTCGCACCATGTAGGTAAAGATTCTGAATTTTCCTTATATGCATACTCCTCCCAGTTCTTGTGTGTCTCTGAGTCCATCTTCTGTACTAGAAGAATTTGTTGTATCCAACAAGCCCTTTAGCTGAAGAGCAGATTGAGTATACATCTTCTTTAGGTTAAACAGTCTCTTCATAGTGCAATTCAATATTAAGCGTTTGTTACCGTATCTGTTTTTCAAAATCTCCCATGCGTGAGATAATTACTGGCGGTAACTTGTATATGTTTCAGCAGCGACTCGGCTTTTTGCGTGACACTTGTCTTCACATAATGAAGTTTCTGCACGTCGCTGAGTGAAGTGTTATCGTGTACCAATGAGATAAATAAATCTTGGAATGTTTGCCATGATTCATAATTACCAGAGAACTTCGATATCTGTATTTTCGGTAAATATACCATCTTATTATGTCCGCTTGTGAAACTATTATTTGTAGACACTGATTCACTGGCCGACTTATTCACTAAACTCGTAAGCATATCCTGCAAGTCTCCTTTTAGCACATTATACAAATCTTCATAAATATAAAACTCCTCATTTAAGAAATACGGCAAAGTTCCTTTAACTTCCTTTGGTGTAATTTTCACAAGATCTTGATGGGCATTCTCGAACAATTTCCAATAATCATCAATAATCTTCATCCTTGCTTCTATGTAACCCTTTGTCAAGCGCGCTTTGGGACATTTTCTTAGGTTAGTTTGTGTCTTTTGCAAAAGGTTTGCAGTATCTTCTAATACGCAGATAAATTGTTGTTGTTTTATATTAGCCATTGCTCCTCGTAAACACGTATATAAAGTCAGGTGGGGGAAGGGAAACATACTTTATTTTTCATGTCATATTATTTACGTTTATTCACAATATTTGATAGGATTGTAATAGTTTATATGAATATTTAACTTGTTAATCTGTTGGCTTTCTGAAATAGAACGTCTTTTAATGATACCTATCATACGTTTGATAAAAAAATGCTAAATCCTGAGGCTGGTCCTGTTGTTCCCCTTTCCCGGTTTTGGGGGTAAGAGGAACTGCCTCCATAAATGTGTGAATATCAATACCAATGCTACGTACACATGCAAGGTTTTATGCTTTCAGTTTTCATTAATCAAATGATAACTCTAATGCAATGCCATAAGGTTCTAAATAGAAGATATTAATCAAAATCGAAATTCGGGGTAAGGGGAACATATGACGTGGAGACAGGGGTAGTCAACTAAAAACAAACATGTTTTATATTATTTTATTGTGCTCAATTTATTGAACATTAAAAGAATTAAACAGCATTTTGAAAATAATTTGCCCTCTTCGGCCAATAGTAGGCTTAGGCAATTTGGTAACGATGTCCTCAGTGTGTTTCACTTCCGAAATATCATCTATAAGAGGAAAAGTGAATACGGTTTCACCTTCTGCTTTCGATTTTTTTCTACAATATTTTACTACTGGGGAGTTGGCATCATTTACACTTAACACCACGCCAACATAATGTTTAATAGCGACATCTGTGTTTTATCTTTGAAACTAAATTTACGTTGCTGTTTTAGCGACCAAGTAGTTATAGACCTACTGCCTTTATTATTTGATTTACATGCTACTGTTTCTCTTACCCCATAGGTCCCCTTCCCCCACCTGACCTTAATCTTGAATACAGCTTATACTCGATGCAAATGACGCCGTAATGATATCTCGATAATCTTTTGTTTGAAATAAATGCAGTAAACAACTCGTTAATTCTCGGAAAATAGGTCGGATTAGCGCGGCTAACCTATTGTTCTCGGAGCTCGGCGATCTGCAGGTACGATCCGGTTCGATTGGACCATATGATGTTTATGTTAAGGTTCAATTTTGATTGGCGTTGTATTAAAAGATGATATACGTGGTGTTCGATTGAATGTTTATTAGCGACTAGTTTTAGTTGTGACAAATTCTATATTATAAAGTTTTAAACCGACATAAGAGATGTATAACTAGATAGTACGTTATCGAGCGGTCGTAGCTATAAGGACAATTCTCGCTTCAAAACATGTATTTAACAGAGTTAAACTTAAAATTGAATTACAAATAATTAATCTACACTTTACAATCTATTTATTAGGCAATTAAGGGTTGCTCTGCCATGCATGAGGTCTTCTTGACTGCTGGCAGCAGTGAAGCTAGCCGATACTCTATCATCACCATCGTCATGTTGTTCAGCTACATCATCTGGCGGCGGTAGACCGGCTTGCAATGCAATATTGTGCAATACACAACATGCTAATATTATTTTGCTGGCAACATGAGGATGATAATGAAGGGTTCTGTGCTTAAGCAAACATCTCCAACGTGCTTTAAGTAATTTCGGCAAATTAAATCTTCTTTGGAACCTAAAACGAGTTTATACAGTATTAAAAGAGTAACAAGTATGGATGGTGAGTTATATTTACCATTATAACTTACTCTTGTCTTATTCTCGACCTTTCATGCAGTGTTTGGGGAAATTCAATATTTTTCAGCATATAGTTGCTGTTCAGTGCCTCTACCACTTGCCTAATACAACGACTTGTTGTTCGTTGTGGCAAATGTTGCGTGACACCCAAGATCCTTTGATACGACCCTGTAGCCAAGAAGCTCAGAGTACACAGGACCTACAAAAGATATAATAATATTATATATTTTTTTATTAATTATAAATTTATAAAATATGTATTAATATAAAATCTTCTTCTTCTCATCTTACCAAAGATGAATTCGTCGCACTAAAGAACTTGCGGGCTAGGCCAGATATTACAGTACTCCGTGCAGATAAAGGAAACGCTACGGTCATAATGGATACGTCAGATTATAAACATAAAATTGAAAATTTACTTTCGGGTGAAACAACATACAAACAGGTCAAGACAGACCCTACAAACAAAATATTGAACAAAACCAAAGACATCATACATAAATACTCCGAAAAACTAGGTCTAGACGTTAAACAATTAATACCAGCTTGCGTAAAACCTCCAAAGCTAAAAATACACAAGGAAAACGCTCTCCTACGTCCTATTGTGAGCCAGATCGACACCAACTTACAGACTGGCTCAGCACGTAGCGAAGATACTCTCACCACTCAAAGGCAACTCGAGAGCACATGTGAAGGATTCATACCATTTTGTGAGTGAGATTAAACACCTACGTCTCACAAACAATGAAACTATGGTTAGTTTTGATGTACAGTCATTATTTACATGCATACCTGTACATGACTGTATTGAAATAACTAAAAGGAAGCTAATAGAGTATAATATGCCTGAGGAATATGCAGAACTACTTAAGCATTGCTTAACAACTGGCTATCTGTTGTGGGACAATAAATTCTACATACAAGTCGATGGTGTGGCAATAGGCTCCTCAGTATCGCCTGTTGTTGCCAACATATATATGGAGGACTTTGAGGCTCGAGCTTTGCAGACTGCCCCCATCACACCCAGAATTTATAAGAGGTTTGTAGATGATACTTTTACAATATTACCAACATATAGTGTAAGTGTGTTTGTAGATGATACTTTTACAATATTACCAACATATAGTGTAAGTGTATTCCTAGAACATCTTAATTCCATTAATAACAACATACAATTTACTATGGAATTAGAGGCAAATAATTCATTAAATAAAGTTGCCGACATAGCTCTCCGGATAGCCAAGATGAAGTGGCATTGGGCAGGGCACATAGCACGCAGAACCGATGGCCGTTGGGGCAAAAAGGTTCTAGAGTGGCGGCCACGCACCGGAACACGCAGCAGGGGTAGGCCTCCCACAAGGTGCACCGACGACCTGGTAAGGGTCGCGGGAAGCGGTTGGATACGGGTGGCCCAAGACCGGTCTGTGTGGAAAACCTTGGGGGAGGCCTATGTCCAGCAGTGGACGTCTTTTGGCTGACATGATGATGATGATGATGATGATGAATTCATTAGCTTTCTTAGATGTCCTTGTCATCAGGAATTCTGATCATACTTTGAGCCACATTGTATATAGGAAAAAGACCCATACTAATAGGTACTTAAACGGTGAATCTCGCCACCATCCTAAACAGTTAGCTACCGTGGGAATGTCTTTGTTTGAGAGAGCCCACGGGATCTGTGACAAGAAACACCTGGACGCCGAGCTTCAACATGTCAAGCAAGTACTGCAAGACAACAAGCTCCAACAGCCGCGCCGCTGTCACAGATCCCGAGAAAAGCCGGCCACAGTCGAGCGCCAGCCTGCTATACTACCTTATGTAAAGGGTGTCACTGACAAGATTGGCTACATCTTGAAGCGAGCTTCAATCAATACATACTTCAAGCCGCCAACGAAGATAAGTCAATTTTTACCATCCGTCAAGTGCCCACTACCTTTACAAAATGCAGGGGTCTATAAAATAGATTGTGACTGCGGACTCTCATACATTGGTCAAACCAAGAGAAGCATAGGCACCCGCATAAAAGAACACATAGCTGATGTAAAACACAAACGCTCGTTGAAGTCTGCTGTGTGTGAACATGTGCAACAGGGGACCAACCACTACCTGATATTTGACAAACCACAGATGCTCGCTAAAGAACACCGATTCCTACCAAGGATGCTTCGCGAGGCTATTGAAATCAAGAAACATCCTAATTTCAATAGAGAAGATGGTTGGAATGTACCACCAGCTTGGGATCCAGTAATTCAAATAGTCAAACCCAAGAAGAAGCAAACCACAGCTAGACTTCATGATACTTTGAGCTCATTCTGCGTAAATAGAAACACCCATGATTAAATTATGTTCGGGTACTTTGAAATGACTACACTGGAACATGGAGACAACTACCATCTTAGTCTCCCCGTGACTATGGCTGCTGAAAAGCAACCGAAACGTCGGGGAAAGTGTAAACATAAATATAAATAGTATGAATAGTTTTAATAGTTTCAATAATTTAATTAGCTTAAAAATTAGTAAAGTTTAACAGTAATAGTAGTGTAACAGATTTTCAAAATTTTGTAATAAAGTGTCAAATAAACAACGCGATAAAATCCGTATATAGCAGTTTAATTTCAATAAAATAAAGGATTACTGAAACGATAAAGATACCTTTGTTTTAAATTTACTTGGCCGGTTTTTTAGTCATATAACTGTATCTTTCCTACTCATAACATTGCATGTACCTATTTATAAAAAAATAATATAATTCATCATTAATTTACCTTTATATCCAAGAGAATCTCTTTAGTTCTCACGACAAAGCTTTCTGAATGTTACTTTGTCAAGACGAAATCTTTCCCGAAATAAAATAGCCGGCATTTCTCGGATTTGCTCCATACATTGATGAGATATATTCCTTTCGTGGCGCCTGAGTCACACTTCTTCGTTATGCGCATCCCACAATAAACGAAGTTTATGCATTGTATGAAATATTATCCACTATTCACACGAACACAATCACAACACTTCTACAAAATAGCAGCAGCTGATCAAACATTCGCCATTTTGTAGCGTTTTCTACAGGGTCCTTGCGATCGCTAGAGTAACGTACGCTAGCAGACGAATTCACTTGTCAAAAGTCCCACTTGGCTACCATTTTTAAGGCTAATATTGTACTAGTAGTATAATATTGGGCATTCTATACCACTATCGGCAAGTTGCACCTTGCAGCCGATAGTGGTATAGAACGCCCAATAATATACGATCGCCTCGAATATCACATACCTGTATACTGTACGCCGATCATCTTCAATCAATTGCTAGTATTACTTACTGTACTCGGCCACTTTTCATGCTAGTAGGTACGCCTCACTAGAGATATGGGTATTGGGCATTATATGCTATAGAATGTGTAATTATGATCAACACTACTTGACTTACGTTTATTAATGTACTGGCTTTCATACGAATCGATTTCATATTGCACTTACCTATGTCAACGATTCGATGATTAGAAACAGACATGTTTAAGCACTTCAACGATTGTGTTAGATCGTTGAATGGACTTTGATATTATCAATTAGGTAGCATGTAAATAATAAGACGATTGTAAATCATAAGCGATTAAAACATAATTTATTTATTTATCATAAAATCTCGGTTTATCTGGGAACAATATGTTAGCCGAACGCACAAACTCTTGCAGGTTTCGCTACTGCGGTGAATCCGTGTTCGTCTGAAACTTGATTCGAACGAGTGCCTTTCGCCACAGCTCTAGAGATTCGGTGGTGCGGGCGTCATCAGTCTTGTATACCTTGCAGTCTATGTAGTACTCACCGCTGGTGCTCGCCGTGCGCCGCTCGCAACCGTTGGCTACGCGGTTCACAAAGTATGATAACAGACATGTAATTTTGTCGGGTGAGCCTCTCTCGAACTCAACGTCAGAGTCATGTCTCTTACTGATACCGAATAAATCGCTATCGACAGAAGCCATTTTACTGCAACAATAGCGAAAACAATAATTAGTTAATTTATTCAGATAATTAAGAAGCTTGAAACAAATTTAAGAATTAAGTCCAATAACGATTAATACTAAAGAAATTGTTGTCAGCAACTGTGACTGATAATTATAAATTGTTTATAATTATCACATGAAGACAAATCTGTTAGTATTTGCTATACCTACTGATGTCTACATATTAGACTATTACCACAGACAAAACTCTTATTATGTTTATAGGTAAGTTTATCAAACGGAAATAAATATCTAATCAAATAGAATTATTTATCTCAACAGGCAGTTAAGTAACGTTATTCATTGATGTGCTGAATTTCGGTGTCCATTTATTATACCTAACTATATCTATAGCGTAAGATACAAAGCTTAAAATATTTCTGAACAATATATACCTTGAACGAGATGTTGACGAAGTCTGTGACTTGCGTTTCCCACTGTTGTTTGCCAAGGATTTGCGAGCGACTTTTGTTTTCTGTTCAGCGGTTACAGTCGGCTGATGGTATTCTAGCTCAGAGTCAGACCTGAAATGAACACATAAAACATTTGAATAGTATATTACGATACGAACGGCTTGGAAGTTTGCGCGTTACAATTATTGTTGAAATGTTTTAAACTTACATTTTACATTAATCAGACATAAAATAACAGTGTTTTTGGCAAAACTTTAGAAAATACTCAGAAAAGAGTAACCGTTCATTTGGTTAACCAGTGGTGCGATCAGTCCAATCGTACCAAGAAATTATCCGCCGAGAAGCTCATAGCCAACCCCTATTTCCATAGTGCATCTATTTTAACTGAAAATTTAGTTGCTATTCAAATGAGACCCGACCAAATTATTTTAGATAAACCCATTAGTAGGGTATAATTGGGGGTTCTGCATCACTTGATCTCGCTCGCGCTCGAACTGCGCGATGCAAAACGCCCCAGTTATACCCTACTAATGAACGATTAATACAATAATACTATCTCCATGTAATATATCTATTCAAACACAATTTGATAGAGATTGATTTTAATAATTAACAAAACGAGTAGTTTATTGTCTGCACACTGTACAACTTCATGTTTTGCGACACAGATTTTCTCAGGGTTTCGTTTTCGATGGCTAGTAAGCTTGGCAATTTTCTCCTGAAGCAGCTATATTTGTTGATCCTGCAGCCGCCTAATCTTCAAAAGATCAGCTATTCTTGGTTCTTTCTTTTCTTTTAGAATGTTTATCTGTTGTTCAAGGTTATCTAATAAAACATCCTTTTTATTCTGTTCATACTTTTTTATGGACCAAGATTTTTTGTCTACTTCATTCATTTTAAAAAACCAATTAGATTTAGAATTATAATTAAAGCAATAGTATTTCTCTGAATTATTTTATGTATTTATGATAAGTGTATAATAAAAAGGTAGTCTATATTATTAGAATTATGAGAGTGCAATGAAATCTCATAGCGGATATAACCAATTTATTTTATAAATAATTTTACAAAGATAAGTTGGAAGGAATGGCATATTTAATGAGTAAAAGTAAAAAAATATATACAAAAAGTTTATTGTCAGAGCACCATACTTTTAAACACAAAACATTTTTCAAAGCACATATTGAGTTGTGATAAATACAACTATACAAATTTTCAGAATATTTATATCGATCATACAGACTTACGAAATATTTATATCGATCATACAGACTTTAGAAAGCACATTTGATACAGAGTTTAATACTGAATAGTACAGCAAGCCACACTCATATTTTTGAGATAAACTAAAATACGACTCTAATTCTGCTTTGTTTCCAGAGATAGTCACAGTTATAGACAGGGATTGAATAACCGAAAAGATTTTGGTTAAATAGGTTATAGGTATGACGTCATACCTTTAAATTTCGATACGGTATCTTTATATTTTCGGTATTATAATATCTCGGTATCATTATTTTTTCAGATATCTAAATTGTAAAATAAAGGTTTTCTTTTCCCTGGTCGACCGCAATGGTAGGTACTTGATCGAAAGTTTACTAAAATTTTAACCACGTTACGTTTACGTTTTGCCTGTGTCTACGTCATCGCGAGTGCGCTTTGTTCAAAACACTACTATGTATATTGTCACCAAGATGTATAAAAGTAAGTAATTACATACTTCTTATGTTTTACCGATGACTTTGAAATCTCTTAACGTGATATACCTAAAAACAGTGTAAACAGTTTCCCTATTCTTAAAACGTGGTTTTAGGTATTTTAATCTTAGGAGAAACGATCTTTGGCTGTCTTAAAAATAAGTATTTTATCGACTTAATATTGTAGTAACTAACCAAAACAATGCGTTTCGAATTTATGAACATTATTTCTTCTCTATTATGTAGGATGTTTACAAAACGAGCCGCGCCATAATAGCATTCTTACATTCCTTGGAAGAGAAACATTCTAAAGACGTTCCTTTAACTGATTCCCAACAGCATGGGTAGGAATAGGTACCCATATATTAAACGTAATAACGCATGTAATTTGTTGCTTGATAATAAATAACAATACGAATATAAAAAATGTTTTATTTATTCTTACATAAAATTAAATAACATAGGAGACCCAGGCATACGAATTATTAATAATCATAATCCGACTATATGTGACATCTATGTTCCTAGTTTCTTTATTTTGAGATCGATTCTTTGGCGTATTTTTTATGTTTTAATGAAGATGAATTATTTAAGATTTTTAATATCTGTTATTAAGTACCATGTCATCGAATTATTAATTATTTTTTATTACTAAAATATCATCAACGATGTTTTCATTTAAATTATAACGCAAGTTATTGAGCACAAATTTTAAAGAAGAAAAAAGACGCTCCACGCTTACTTGTGTGGCTGGCACTGCAAACACCACCTTAGATAATGAATATAATTGTGGCTCTGACAAAGCTTTTTCCTGCCAAAATGACAATATTTTTTCTTTTGATGGTAGACGAGTATGGTTCGAGAAATTTTGAAGTACGTTGGTAATATCAGCTCGAGTGTGAATGTAACGAGCGCGTTGTTCACGCCTTTTTCTTTTTCTGTTTGTGCCAACATATGTACGTTCCAATTCATCGTTTTCATCTGCTGCTCCAGATGTACTTGGACGAGAGACAACATCACTCTCTCGGTTGGCAATGGCATCCTTAGCTTGAATTTTCAAAATTCGGAGCCATGTAGCATTCAAGTGTTGCAAAGCCAAAGCTTCCTCTTCACCTGATAATACGACCTGAAATCGGGGATCTAAATAAAATGCACTAAGGAATGTGGCATTTGTCATCAAAATGTTTTGTCTACTTTTCATAAATAAACATATCTGCTGGGCGAGTGGAGTTTGTACGTGTGATGTATACAAATAACATTTTGTCCAGAAGTAAAAAAAATCACTCAAGGTAAGTTGTTCCTCCTGTAACGTCTTAGTGCATATTTTGGCAGGCCTCAGAGAATTTAATAAATCGTCAATAGCATCCCAAAAGGTCTGAGAACAATACAACGCTTCCTCAAAGACGTCTGTACAAAAATCCTTTAAAGATTTCAATCGTTCTAACATATCGAAAGTTTAATTCCAGCGTGTGTTATTGTCAAAAATAGGTTTATTTTTGTTGGCCGATTTTATAAAATTTTTCATAGTAGGCGTTCGCAGTTGCCTAACAATCGAGCGCGCTTGTTAAATCGTAGGGAGTGATTCATCTTCTCTTAGTGCGTCTTGAATGGCTAGTTGCAGTGAGTGTGCAGCGCACCGAACTGATGTGATTTCATATGGGACATCATCATTGGATTGGAAATTCACTTCCAATAATTGGTCACTGTATTCTAGACCCAAATCTGACTCTTCATCACATATATCTTCTTCTCTATTTTCTCTCAAAATATCGTTCAGGAAACGAGTCAATTTCAACATATTAGCACCATTATCTGATGTTATCGTATAGATTTGATCGATGTTTATTTCGTATTTCCTTATGATGTACAATAACTTTCTCGTAGGTAATCTGATGTGCTTCTGTTCCACATCTCTGTGATACCTAAGGTTTTAATCACTACTGAGGTATTTTCAATATACTGGACATTGACGGCAAAAAATGTTCGATCTAGTCGAGTGGCACTGTCAATTTTTAATTAAATTAGCTTGCCCTTTATATATCTAGCTATGTCTTTTCGCACATTTTTAGCCTTCTCTACAATTAATCTTTTTATTGAATGTGAGTTCAAAGATTGCGATTCGCCGGGGCTAATGGCTGTCATTGCTATTATATTCTTAAACACCTGATCATCCATCAATAAAAACGGCCTTCCATGTACTGTCACTAAGTTAACACACTGCGTTTGTAAATAGGTAAATTTTGAAGAACTAGTTTTTTGCAATTTTGTGTGGTTGTCTGAACGGTCACTGTTATTTGAAAGATTCAGATCATTTTCATCATTTGTCTGTGTAAATTCTTTGCTTTTGTTCAACTTGTTTCTGTCGTTGACTATGTTATACTCCTCAGGATGATTAAACGACAAATGATAAAGTAAATTTGTTCCGTGCTCGCCCTGAAAGACAAATAATATACCTACATAAATTATATTGATCTTAATCACTATGCAAACTCTACCTACATGATATGCACCTGAACGATCAGATGACCGTTATACATCTGATATATACTTTTTGTACTTTGTGAATATTAATTGAGTATTTGGAAAGTTCCCTGCGATACAAAGCAATAATCCTTAATGCCGGGCGTTGTGTTTAAAAATTCGGCCACCCGTGCTCATAGTTCGGTCGCCCGTGTGTCATGTACGATGATCTATCGCGGCGCAGTCTATGAAGATAAGTATATTATCTTAAGTTCAACCCAACACAAGTAACTTTTACTACACAAGATTCTCACGGCCTGCCGAACTACATTTAATGTTTGTAGTCCAGGAACAACATTTGTAATACTATGTTAACATAAAATCGACAACCTCAATTTTAAGCCATAAAATTGTGTAAAATAGTAAAAGAAATAAAAATTAGGTAATTATGTTAAATATACCTATAAAAATATACCTGTTCAAACTGTATGTTTCTAAGCATAAAGTTGAGTTATTTCTTAATGATGAGTTATGGACTGATGGTATTGTGTTTAGGCGTTTTGTGCACTTTATGTATAGAACGAAGACTCAGGAGCCTAAAGTTAAAGTCGTGTAATCTTGCATTTTATGGATAGTACGATTAATAATAAGTACTTAAAACTTACGAGTTTCAATTGTAAGTCGGCTAAACGATCTATAGATAATATTAAAGACATATGTTTGTGGTCTGACTTGGTGGCACTACAGGAGACTTGGCTTCTTCCACATGATATCCCAATGTTAGGAACAATAAGCCACGACTTCGAATATACAGGTAAGTCGGCTGTAGACACTTCAGAGGGCTTACTGAGAGGAAGACCTTATGGGGGGTAGCCATTCTTTGGAGGAAAGGCATCTTTGAGTCAGTCTCTGTTGTTAACTGTAGCAGTCCTCGATTAGTGGCCCTTACAGCCAAGTCAGGGAGTCGCAATATTATTGTATTTTCAGTGAATATGCCTACAAATTGTCCAGACAACTTACCGATGTTTACAAATGTATTAAGTGAGATTAGTGCTATCATAAAAAGTTATGACATAGAGAATGTTTTTATATTGGGTGATTTCAATGCTCACCCTCATGAGTTGTTTTATAAGGAGTTGATCGATTTCTGCACGGATCAATCATGGATCTGTGCGGATATCATGAAACGAGGGATAGACAGTGACACTTACACTTTTATAAGTGATGTTTACGGAAGCAGGCGATGGTTGGATCACTGTGTCGTATCTGTATCAGCGTGGCATACAATAGCAAATGTACATGTATCCGAAGACATTTACGTGTCAGATCATCTGCCAATCTATTTAGAGTGCAACTTAGAAGTAGTGAGGCCTAAATTAATGAGCCGTGATATCTGCTGTAATTCTGTAGTGTGGGGGAAAGAACCAAGTCAGAAATAGAACATTACCATGATTTATGCCACTCTAAGCTACGAGATGTTGATTTCACCCATGAGTTTCAGAGTTGCCGTGGGGGATCGTGCGGTTTGGGGGAACATAAAGTTGTTCTGGATAATTTGTATGAACACATTGTAGAAATACTATTTGCGGCGGCTAGGGAATCTACAATGGACCATAGGGGGAGACCGAGACAGGGAAAGCGCGTGTGCGGCTGGAATGAACATGTCAGGGGCGCTCACAGAGAGCCCAGGTGCAGTTTTCACACCTGGATTCGTAATAACCGTCCCTCTTCGGGTCCTGTCTATAATAATATGTGAATGAAGCGCAAAATTTCTAAAAAGTCGTCTTAAGTTTTGTCAAAATAATGCTGAGCAGCTTATTATGGACAGGTTAGCAGAACAACGAGCTACAAAAAATGTTGGTTAATTTTAGAAATCCACAGGTAAGTTGGATGCGAAGCCTGGTCTCTCTGCGAGTGTGGGAGGGTTAACTGAAAGCAAGGATATTGCGAATATGTTCAAGGAACATTTCAAGGTTCAGTCCCCGGTCGGTTCCTCAAGCTCGATGAACGATGCTGAGCTCCGCTGTCATGAAGTAACACCTCTCATACGCATCTCAGCCAAGCAAATAAGAGCAATCATTTGTAATATGAGCAGAGGCAAATCTCCAGGGCATGATGGGCTCAGCATTGAGCATTTAAAGTACGCGGGTGTGCATCTGCCGCGAGTGTTGTCTATGTTCTACACAATGTGCATTAGTCACGCGTACCTACCAGACAATCTCATGAAGACCATCATAGTACCAATAGTAAAGAACAAAACAGGTGACATCGCGGACAGTTGTAATTATCGTCCCATTTCCCTTGCGACGATTATTGCAAAGGTGCTGGATGGTATGCTTGATTCTTGATTAAATGATTATATGGGTTATTAGGCCCACTATGGAATTGGTCCGAGGACCAGTTACCCCCTTTAAAAATTTGATAATGGTTAACTGGGCCCGCATCTGTTTTGGTTACTACATAGATATCAATATATTGCCATGTAGAAAAAAAACCCTGGTTTAGTCAGATCAACAGTTTAATAGTCAATTTCAATTATTCATTAAAAAATACAAAACTAATTAAATAATAATTAACATTTATTTCTTCTTCTTCGTTTAAATCAACAAAATAATATCTAGGTCCTTTTCTATTTCATATATTTTTATAATAAATATATAAATATTTACATCTTTACTAATAAAAGTTTTTACTAATTAGTTGAAAATTCGATTCTATAGTTTCAAATACATGGAAATGATAAATAGTGCATTTGCAACAACAGGAAGTTGGCGCATTTATATCGTGATGCATCGTTTATTTATTAATGTGCTATAATATAACGTTACGCGTAAAATCACAGTTATACAATAACTCTATTGCATATCTAATTTTATTTAGATCATAAACCCTTATAAAAAAATTAAGTATAATGTTTGTCAATACTGGTGGTTGTAGGGTAGTTCGGGAAAAATTATTAGTACTTATGTCAAATGTTTTCTTATCTACAGCGTAGTAACATTTGAATCACAAGCAGTGTTTAAATAGTTAAAAAAATAATTACTGTGGTATAATCAATCTGATTACATATCGAGGTGAGTTTTGAGAGTCACTTAAAATAATTTCATGCAATTTATGTGTTCAGAGTAGATATTGGGTATAGTATTTAATTTTTTCCCTTTTTTTAGAATGTCAGCAGAAACTTCTATCAGTAATGGTTATGAAATTATAAAATCTCAAAGAGGAGGTGATTTATTGTTACGTAATGGATATAGGTACACTATAAAGCGTTCTAATGCCAATGGTCATATTGTGTGGCGTTGTGCTAATAGAAAATACTGTACAGCTGTATAATGTTACAAATTTAATGATAATTATTAAAGAACAAGGTCATAAATGTCAATCAGATGTCGTTGGAAACAAAGTAAAAGTAAAAGTTAATGATATCATTGAAAAAGCAGAGAAAGTATTAACGCCTATGCCTATGTTGTACTCAGAAGTGATCGACCAGTTTAATAATGATATCACACCTAATCTTATTACGACAAAGGTCATTGGGCGTTTCTGACCCACTTTATGAAATTTCGCGTACACAGACCAAATTAGTTTTAAATTGAAGAATTTAATCACACTTTTCAAAATATGTATTTTTATTTTAAGTATCCAATGGGAAAATAAAGTTATTTAACATTTAAAAGTTAATAAACTTTTGTTAATAAAACAGAAGTTTTTACTTTTAGCATTATGGAAACGCGTCGTTAAGTCACTATAAATGTTTGTATAACTCTACGAAATATCTCTCTCTCGCTCGCACATTTGGCAGGTAGATAAAAACAGGTAGGTACCGAAGTGTGCATGCGCTAGCGCCGCTTGGATGGACCGCGTCGCAGTCGTACGTCATCCGTCGTTTCAATCTGTGCGTTTACACCTGTGTTTCTGTTATTTATTCATTTTATCGACTACTTGTGCGCGTTTTATGGACTATTGGCTTTGCTTGACGATTGGTTTTTACGTTGAAATGGAAAGACAAAATAGTTGTGTGTCGTGTAATCGATCTGTGTTACGTCGACGAAAACACATTTTGACAACGCTCTTTCTAGAAAGATACCGAGATCATGCAGTATTATTGTTGCAAGAAATGATTCCACACGAGGTAAGTAACCTACACAGTTATTATGCCTACTTACCGGCTCACCAAACCTCGACTATAAGAGCGATAGAAAGATAATTATACTTTTAACCATGCTTTTGTCATTATAGGTACGCTTATTTGGTATCGTAGCCTTTACCGTGATTATAGTCGCAGTTATCGCAAACGTTTTCTTTGTTTGTGAGGAATTACAATCCTTTTTTACTAAAATAAAACTATTTTTTATTGCTAATTGCTTGGTCATAAACGATGGAAACTGAACACTGAACGGCAACGCCGCACGCGTCATCGTAAAGCCTGCAATACAAATGCCAGTAACTTGCATAAAAGTATGCAAGTAGCTGGCATCCCATTGTATCATTCCCCAATCAGAAGTCATACAGCTTAATGGCATGCAAGTTACTACCTTACTTTTGTAATTATAATTAAAATAATTACTTTTGTAAGTTACTACCTTACTTTTAAAGCGATGTGTGTGAGTGTCATTGGCGGTTGGCGGAGATTTTTGTATGCTGACAGTGGAAGTTCTCCGGTTGATGTGAAGATGATGATGTTAATATTTCTCAGTATATGCAATTTTTTATCAATTGTTTCAGATTCGTTTTGATGGCTCAAGGGCCATATGCCATGCTTGCTGGGTGAGATTTGATCGTCAATTGCACAACCAACCCATAGAAAACCAGCCTGTAATAAATCAACATATACCACATCAACCAGTGGATGACCAACCCGTGCAAGATCAACCAGTAGAAGATCAAGCAGTTCAAGATCATGTACCCCATCAAGTTGAAGGAGAGGCAGACCAGAGAGATGTTGCGGGTCCACAATTGGGTCCCGGTTTTGTTGCGCCTAGTGGATATTTGCGAGCTTCAAATACAGCTAGACATTGTGTTTTTCCAAACTGCAGAAATGTGGTGGCCCACATTGTTCCACCGTATGCTAAGTTTAAACTTTTGCATAATCATAATTTTTACATACCGGAATTAGCTCGGGTTTGCAATCCTCATTTTATAAGAAATGATTGGGAAGACTTAATTAATACCCCTTCACTCGAAAACTTTAATGGTGCTCATGTTGTAGGCATGATGAATCTGTACAAATGGGGTTTCGAATGGAGAAATCAATTTGCTTATGAAAATATCGAACAAATAGATGACAACGAATTCCATTTTTGGACGGGTCTTTCAAAATATCAATTTAATGTGATTTTAAACCAAACGCCTTCTCTGCGTGATAGATCAGAGCGTCCTGCCACGGTTCTTGGAATTTACCTAACTAAAATAAGAACCAGTGAACCAGATGAGCGCTTAGCTACTAAATTCAGTATGTCGAGGAGAACATTAGAAAGGAAATTAGTGATAGCAAGAGAATGCTTAATTAATGATTTTGTGCCACAGCATTTGGGATTAAATCATATTACAAGAGAAGATGTGGTAGCCAGAAACGTTTCAATCCCAAGCCATTTTTTCGGTGGTAACCAAAATGATCCCGCAGCCATTGTCGTATGTGATGGAACATATATTTATCTGCAGAAGAGTGCGAATTTCCTTTTTCAGCGGAAAACTTACAGTCTCCATAAGTTTCGGAACTTAGTCAAACCCTTTTTATTAGTATGTACCGATGGCTACATACTAGATGCTATGGGACCATATACAGCAAATACTTCGGACGCAAGAATTATGCTCGACCTGATGCGACAAGATTCTCCGATTCATGGGTTCTTGAGAACTGATGACATTTTTATATTGGATCGTGGATTTCGAGATTCGATCAATACTATTGAAGAATGCGGATATAATCCTCACATGCCGCCAACGAGAGCAAGAGGAGAACAACTGACGACATTAGATGCTAATAAATCTAGGTTATTAACTATGATCCGTTGGGTAGTAGAAACTATTAACAGCAGATTTAAAAAAGATTTTAAAATGTTCCGCCATGTATATTTTAATGTTGCTATGAGACATATGATGGACGACTTCAGAATAACTGCGGCAATAATTAATACTACTCGAAATCCATATGAAGACCATATGTATGCGGAACAGTTCATATCCATAATAAATGAGCGGATGAATCAACGCAATGAGCTGGCAGATTATGTGATAAGGCACAATTTGAACAGGCAGAGAGTAGCGTTCGTGCGACTCGACGGAAACGATCGGGATTTTGAAGACTTTCCACGCCTTACATATGAAGAATTAATGTTATTTACGTTGGGATCGTACCACTTGAGAATCGCGAGGTCATACTGCCACGAGCACATGCGTTTGAATGGACTATACCACATCGAAATATACCGACACCAAGAAATTATCGAAAACAAGATACTAATAAGAGGCCGAATTCAGTCGCGACACGTCCGTAGTAAACAATATTACACGTATATTTTAGTAGATCCCAATAGAATTGGAAGAAATGGCATTGATCAGTATTACTGCTCGTGTATACACGGCCGCCGCACTGTTGGAAGCTGTGCGCATGTTGTAAGCCTAGTTTACTTTTTATCATGGGCCAGGCATCAAGATGTAATAGATGCACCTGCAGCCTTTTTAGATGAAATAACAATAGATTTTGATCAAGCAGAATAAAAATATTATTCAAGTAGAACTGGATTTTATTTTTACGTCCCTTAAATAGCTTTTGATAAAACTAACACATTCTACTTTCTTATTATATATCTATTCCCATGGGAAATTATCCAATGCCACTTAAGGATGACTAGCTTTCGACTGGTAAAAGTATTTTTGAAATCAGTCCAAAAGTTTTGAGTTAATTCGTTACAAAAATGCTTTAAAAATACCTTAATAATAAAAAACTAAATATTTTTTTTCTCAATTCTCCCAAGGCCTACAAGAATGCGACCCGTACCACTGGGGTGCAGATACATTTATCTAAATACCTTGCCCTATTTCGTTTGTGTACGCCGTGGGTCAAATGTCCGAACAAAATGCCCAATGACCTTTCCCAAAGTATGAAAATATAAAAAAAACTTTATACAAGCACAGGAATCGAGCATTAGGAGTTAAAAAAATAAGATGTTTTAAAGTCAAAGATGTCCGATTCCAACAATATTTAATAATTTTATTTTAGCGGATTATTCGCATAACAATGCTAGAATACTTTTGTTTGCAAGCACAGACGCTAGAAGTGTTTTAAAAGATGATAAACATGTTTTCTGTGATGGAACTTTTAAATGTGCAACACCGCCTTTTACACAATTATATACTTTGCACGTGGACGTAGGAAGTTCGGAAGAAAGTAACAGTATCGTGCCTGTAGTGTACTGCTTGCTCCCAGATAAAAAAAGGAATACCTATGCTATTATGTTTCGGCTCATTAGGAGCAGAGTTCCGGAGTTTAACCCAGACACATTTACGACCGATTTTGAAGCTAGTGCTATGCAAGCTATTACAGCAGTTTTTCCGACAGCAAAGACGCAAGGGTGTCAATTTCATTTTGCCAGAGCTTTGTGGAGAAATGCCCACAAAGCTTGCACAACTGGCAAATCAAGTCTCAAAAAATCACCTCAGCTGAGGGTTCACGTGAAACGGTGTAAAGCACTTTGTCACCTACCTCAAGACTATGTGAATGATGGATGGCTATATAACTTGGGAGAGATTGACAGTGACCCAATAATTGATTCTTGTAATGATTACTTTGAAAGAACATGGTTGCGTAAAAAAGCATATTTTTCAAAGAAATGGTGTTTCTACCAAGTAAAACACAAAACTAATAATTTAATTGAAGCCTGGAATGCTAGGCTTAATAAAATGTTACCAGCCAAACCAAACATTGCTGTTCTAATAAAGTCACTTCAAAAAGATTCACGTCATTATTTTGGTATATTAAAAAGAAACGGGTACATATCGAAAAAACAACTGAAATAAACGATCACAAAAAAAATTGAGCGCGTTCTGCGAGAATTAATAGATAATGAAATAAGTATAGGACATTGCATTGGAAAATTAACTAACTAGAATTGTTATTTACCAATGTATAGTGTTGTGTACCGGATTTGATAAGGTTATTGTATTAATAATTTAAACGAAGAAGAAGAAATAAATGTTAATTATTATTTAATTTGTTTTGTATTTTTTAATGAATAATTGAAGTTGACTATTAAACTGTTGATCTGACTAAACCAGGGTTTTTTTTTTCTACATGGCAATATATTGATATCTATGTAGTAACCAAAACAGATGCGGGCCCAGTTAACCATTATCAAATTTTTAAAGGGGGTAACTGGTCCTCGGACCAATTCCATAGTGGGCCTAATAACCCCCCACAATACCCATGTCGTTGTGGCGGTAATTCAGGGCGTACCCGTTGATATCCTGATTGATAGTGGCTTAACTATTTCACTTGTATCGTCTTCAATGATAAAACATTTTAGCTGCGCGCGCAAGCCAAAATTTCGTGTACTGAAAGGTTTAGGTAGTCAGGAAATTGAAAGTACGTCTTACGTTACTTTGCCTGTGGAATTTGACGGAATGACTTTAGAGGTAGATTTGTTCGTTGTGAGGTCCGAATTTATGAATACACTGATCATAGTGAGTACTGATGTCCTTAATAGGAAAGGTGTACGTTACGTTCGTACTTACGATTTTCAACAACTTATTAGGGATGTAGATAACTCGGATTCGGTTTTGAATATTGAATCTGACTCTTCGACGCCAATTAACACGGCTCTTACTGGTCATCATCTGCAACGGTTGTTAGCTATTATTAAAGAGTTTTCTCAGTACTTTATTACCGGTACAGCAGTTTCCACCGTTAACACAGGTAGTATGGCCATTAAATTAAATAATACCGTCCCCGAAGGGCATTACGAATATTTGAAAATGCCATACGGTTTGGCTAATGCGCCCGTGATGTATCAGCGAACAATCGCAAAAATCCTTCAAAAGTTTATTGAATCTGGTGACGTGCTAGTCTACATTGATGACGTATTGATCCTGAGTAAGACTGTAGATCAAGGATTAGTTATTTTGCGGGAAGTGCTTGTGGTCTTAACTGAGGCAGGCTTTTCTGTTAACTTAAAAAATGTTCCTTCCTCACAACGGAGGTTGAATACTTGGGTCGTGACATCAGTCGTGGTCAGGTGCGGCCGAATCATAATAAAGTTAAGGCAAAATCAGCAACAGCAGGACGCATACGTCAATGCAAGGAGGAAGCCTCCTCTTGCTTTTAGTCTGGATTCCTTAGTTTTTGTCAGAAAACAAGCTCAAGCAACTGGCAAGCTGGACGCCTGCATGCGGTGACCCTACCGTGTGGTGAGGATACTACGCAAGGGCGTTGCGAATTGCATCTCCTGACTGGCTCCTATGGGAAGTCGACCCAAGCAGCGGCTGCGTACATGAGTCCGTGGCGCGGAGAGTGGACTCCTGATGTATGTGCTGCTTACTTTGATGGTGAGCTGCTTTGCTTTAAATTAGGATGGTGTGATATATTTGTTGTGTCACTGTCCTAATGCTGGTTGAGAGTACGCTTCACGTCGTGCCTCTTCTCTTAACCGCTGGCGCTGGTTCAAGTTACTGCTTCACGTCGTGCCTCTGGCTTGAACTAGTTATGTGCTAAGCAATGCTTCACGTCGTGCCTCTTGCTTGGCTGATTTTCTGTGTTCATTACTAAGTCATGCTTCACGTCGTGCCTCTGTCTTGGTTTGACATTTTTTCACTAAGTAATGCTTCACGTCGTGCCTCTTACTTAGGTGATTTTCTGTGTTTATTATTAAGATATGCTTCACGTCGTGCCTCTATCTTAGCCTAAATTTCTCACTAAGCTACTGCTTCACGTAGTGCCTCTGGCTTAGTGCTTACATCTTTTTCTTACCTTTGTGTACCTAATGTGTATGCTTGCATACACCTATTTTGTACATGTACTGTTAGATAGATGCAGACCCAGATAGCGAGGAGTCTACCGTTGCCGCTCATAATAATGAGTCACAATCTGATACCACGGCGCCATCTACGATCGACGGGCAGCACGTCCGGGTTTTCACATCCGGGACACAGGGCGTCGCACCGCTAAGCACCCTGGACGCAAGCGCAGCTATGGAGCTGTCTGCTGACGTCGTGTACGAGTCGCAAGAGGTCCAGCCGGTGACAGGGGTCACCAATGCCGAGGATGGGTGTTCTCGCAGCCAGGAGCCACAGCTTCTCGAGTATAACTCGGGAGTGTCCTTGCCGATCCTGGAGACTGAGCTGCAGAGTTAAAGGAGCCCGAGGACGGACTCGTTTGGTATCGCAGAGGGTATAAAACCAGCGCGCACCGAACGTCGCGCCTCTTTCCGCCGCCAGCCATCGTGGAGACAACATCTTGTCCGTGTCTAACATTTTTCAGTTGATTAGCTCATTACGTGTAATTTATTAATTAAGAAATTAAAGTGTTGCCTATATTTTTGTAATAAACTTTGTTTTTTTAGTCAAATTAGTGTTAAGTACACAAGAATATATTATTATTATATAGGTCAAGTGCATGTTGTTTATTAAGTTGTAGGTAAACAATAATGATAAAATTTAGTGAAATAAGTATATTAAAAAACATTTCTAATTCCACATGGGCAATATTCGAAGTTTTTTTTTTTACGTGGGGGAATGCCTTGATGCATACCCCTCCGCGGGGGCGGGCGGAGGGGTTATGTCGGACTCGCCGGGGTAACAGAAAGATGTTAAAACGATAAAAATGGACCTCCCGGAATACCGACTAAACCTACCACGGTGTTCCTCGACAAACCACTATCGGCGGGGCCGCGCGAATCACTTTCACATGCGGTCGCGACCCCGCCGAGGTTACGGCCCGCCGTATGAAACGGCAGGCCACTACACGAAAAGACCTACCCACTGGTCACCACTACAAAAAAGCCCTACTGTCCCCCCCCCTAGAGGGGAGACGGACACCACACAGAGGCACGCGTGGGAACACGCACGCCGCCTCTCGGACCTGGTGCTAAACGGATGGCGGGCAGGCCCACAAAGCCCGCCACCCCCAGGTCAAACCTCAGGGTGGCTGGAGGTCGTCTCGCGCCCTCCGGCGCCCGGTTCTGCGGTTGGGGAAAGGGTTTAAAAGCTCCCTCTCCCGCTCCGCCGCCTCCTTGATGGAAATCACTTCCTCACAGAAGGAGGCGACGGCATTCCACGACCTCTCACTCCGGACCATGGACTGAACTACAGCCGGGAGCGAGAGGGCAACTAATCCGACTGCCGCGATCAACTCACGGCGCTGCGATGCCCAGGCGGGGCAAAGCGCCAAAGTGTGCAGCGCCGTGTCCTCAACAACGTCGCGGCAATCGCCGCAGTGGTGACAACCGGGCGTCTCTTGCCGGCCTATACGACACAGGAACCGGCCAAAACAACCATGGCCAATCATTACCTGTGTCAGCCGGAAGGTGAGGGCGCCATGCCGCCTCTCCAGCCACTCCTCAAACACGGGACTTACCGCCACGATCGTGGCGTGCCCGAATATAACACTAGCAATTTTTGTATATAATTCATTTATATATATATACTTACAAGTATCAGCTTTCATTCAAATTTAAAAAAAATATCAAATTCTGTCTGTACCTTCCATTATTTAATGATGACTCTTTGTTAATAAGAAGAAAGTTATAAGGGTTATTCCAAACAGTTTTACAAATATCTTTAAACTGATTCCACGTTAGATCGGAATTAACATGTTCTTCATAGATGTGCTTTAAGTTCACATCAACTTGTTTAAATATTATAAGAAAGTTAGCATTATCGCGTAACAACTGTTTCGGGATTTTTGAGTATGTTTGCGATAAGTAAAAGCAATCAATTTGCTTATGTCTACCCACACAGAAATAATTACGAATGTTTATTTGATTTTCACATACGACATCATCAAATATAAATACAGAATTTGGTAAAGCTTCACTCGGAGATATGACATCTTTATCGTCATTGAACTCATTAAATTTTATCTGAGGCACTCTTCTTAATACTTCTCGTAAAAAACAATAATTTGGTTGAAAGTTAGTCTTCGAGTAAAGGTAAAGGTTTTGAAATTTGAGCCCATTTTCATGCAATAACAAACTGATCACAACGTTTGTTTTACCACAGTTTGAGGGACCACAAATTATACCGCGAATCGTATTTGGTAATAAAGTGCTGTGTCTAATCTTTTGAGGAGACTCACCAACATTTATATTTTTAACGTTAAGTGATATGGCTTGTTTGATCAACTTCATCTTGTCAATTAATTTCATTTTTACCTAACATAGACATATACTTTATTTTACGCTATCTAGACTCGTCACTATAGGTGCGGTTATTTATTATATTCTCATCTTACAAGGTAGGTATGTAGGTATAAATATGAGCTATGCAATGACTCAAAATTTATCAGTTTTGGACTTGTCCAATATTATAATTAATTTGAGATCATATTATATTACGACAATTAGTAACATGAACCCCAACATTATGCAATGTGCATGCAATAACTCATTATTGAATATGGGAACACTAACAGTAATAAAATATTTTACATTTCATTGAGGACGACCATCACGAACGGTCACTTTGTTAGTGTATTCTATTACGTTTTACAGATATAATGTCTCTATCACCATCATACAGTCCCAGCATTTTGGTCAATGATAATATGCTTTCTGAAACACATGATGCATCTGTTGAATTATATATATTTATATGTGCAAAAATTAATTAATTATTATATAAATAGTAGTCAAATACTTGACAGTTTGATAAGCTATAAAAGGCGTAGCAACACTGCTATCTGTGACTTCTTGTTGTGAGCTGTAAGTGAACGGACATATAAAACTTCCTTGTGTCAAAGTTTAAAACTATAAAATAAATAGTTAAAGTGTTTGTACAGTGTGTTATTTAACCCATAACCTCCAACAGGTTATGGGCCCAGTGCCGCGATCGAAAATTCTGTGTAATAAATAAATCAAAACTACCTACAGTTTAGTATTCAAATCGTGATTCTACTGTGTCGTGTAAAGGAGTGTGATATTCGTAAGTAATGGAACGTTTAAAGCAAAAGAGGAATATTAAGCCGTTTGTCGGCGATAATTACAGTATCTGGAAGTTTCGAATACGTTCCTTACTTAGTGAAATGGATATGATTGGGATTATTCACAATGAAATGCCACAAACACGTTCTTAAGCATGAGACAACATGTTAAAAAGGATTGCTTTTATTTTAAACGAGCGAATAAACAAAAAGAGATGGCGAACAGAACGAGAACAATTCAAACAGTCACTTTATCGCAAGAGTCGAAATCTGACGACTTTTCAGGTTATGCATTTCAGACTGGAGAGTTCCAACAAGATGATAATGCAAACAAAATTACATTTTATGCTGGATTCAGGAGCATCCGATCACATTATATACAGGCACAATATTTTCTTTACTTATTAACATTAATTACATATTCTATCCTTACTTCCTACGAATAATAAAAGTCTTACTTCCTTACTAATATTATAAATTCAAAAGTAACTTTGTCTGTCTATCTATCTGTCTGTCTGTCTGTTACCTTTCACGGCTAGACCGCTCAGCCGATTTGGATGAAGTTTGGTACAGATATGGTTTGAAACCTGGGGAAGGATATAGGCTACTTTTTATTGATGTAGGTACCATGCGGGCGGAGCCGCGCGCAATAGCTAGTATATTAATATTGTGAGGCTGAGTAGTTTGTTTGTTTGTTTGGTTGAGCGCGCTGATCTCGGGAACTGTTGGTCCGAGATGAAAGGTTGTTTTAGTGTTGGATGCCCTATTTATCGAGGAAGGCTATAGACTATATAACATCACGCTACGACCCACAGGGGCGGCGCGGTAGCGATAAACGCGGGTCAAACCGCGGGCACATCTAGTATTCTATAATATTCTATAACATACACACAACACCCTCTAGACCAAACTAAACAGAGCTATGGTTACTAGACAATGGATAAACATACATATAAACTTTTTCGTAAATACGTACATACATTATAACACCAAGACCGAGACAAACATCCATGTCCATGCACACAAATGTTTGACTTATACGGGAATCGTACCCGCGACCTCATGCCAACGTTTGATCATAAGAATTATTATTTTGTTTCTGGTTTGGTTTCTTGACTTATAAATCAGATGTATTTTAAAGATTTTGTTGCAAAATGCGAGTCAAAGTTTAATTTAAAATTAGTTACTTTATATAGTGATAATAGTGGAGAGTATCTGTCGACTGAAATGAACGACTACTGTTAAAGTAAAGGGTATTAGTTATCACTTAACAGTACCCAAAACTCCACAGTTAAATGTGTGGCTAAACGTATGGTTCGAACCATAACGAAAAGTCAGTACGAAAAGGCTCGTTCTATGTTAACTGGTGCAATGATAGATAAATGCTTTTGAGCGAAAGCAGTGTTAACTGCCGTAATATTACATCTACAAAAGCCCTAAATCAGTCTAAAACTCCATATGAGTTATGGCATGATAGAAAACCAAGTATTGGATCCCTTGAGATGTTTAGTTCAACTGTGTATGTCCATCCCTTTCAGCACGACCGTAAATAAGCGTGCGTATTAGGTAAAAAAAAAATTGGTACACATTTATTGTTTTTCTCCGAACGAAACCGATACGCATTGATCGTGCGGTTAATAGCCCGTGTTTAGAAAAATATAGTAACGTCGTAAGCTTGCTCCCAGTCACCCGTTGGCGCTGTGAAAGATGGCCGCGTTTTTTGGCGGGAACTCCCGCGCAGGTACGTAATAATATTTCAAGTATTTTACTTCAAATAAAGTCGATTCTACAGATTTCCTTTCTTTCATGATATGTTCTTGAGAATTATATTTAATTGTATTAGAAAATTTACACATTTTAATACTTTTTGATCGAGTAAAAACAATGCGCACGATCGTACTATGTAGGTTTATAGACAACTTTTGACGGTCAAAATATCACGAACGTGCGTGTTGTTTCTTGAACGTTTTCAGAATTAAAATATGATTTATTTACTTTTGTATTACTTATGTGCTTTAATTATAACTATATATTATATATTTATACAGGTGGAATAAACGATGATATTATTTTAAACATTTTGGGCGACGGGAACGACTCCGATATCGAAGAAATGTTGGAAGATAATTTCTTGATGGAACTTGGCGAGGAAAAAGAGACCGAAGAAGACCAGGAGCAACAGCAGCTGCAGAGCCATGATACAACCCAAGACCCAGTTGTGCCAAGTACTTCTAGTCTGCCCGTAAGTTCACCAAGTATTATACCAAGTCGACGTGGCCAAAGTAGAGGTAGGATTTGGAAACAAATGCAATACTCTGATAAACACCATGACTACCAGTTTCTTCCTATATATCCAGTGAGAGCACCGATGGACTACTTTGCTGATTATTTTGATGATGCATTTTATAATTTAGGAGCAGAGTGCACAAACAATTACTATATGCGAAAAACTGGCAATACGTTGAAGGCTTGTGCTGATGAAATTAAAAAGTTGTTTGGATTGCATTTGCTAATGGGAATTTACAATTTTCCTCGTCTGTTTTTATACTGGCGCCAAGAGTCACGCTTGTCTATTATAGCTGACGTAATGACACGCGACCGCTTTTCAGCCTTACGAAGTTCATTGCATTTTGTTCCCGGAGATTAACCTGCATCTCCTGAAGAAGGTCTCAATCCTTTGTGGAAAGTGCAACCTGTGATCAATCAAGTAAAGCAAGCATGTCGTAAATTAGAAAGAGCGAGCGGCAATTATTCCATAGACGAGCAGATGATTCCCTTTAATGGAAGATGCAGTTTGCGCCAAGTAGTCAGAAACAAACCTAGACCAGTCGGTTTAAAAAATTTCGTAATTACTACAAGTAGGGTCTTATGATGGACTTCGAAATATATGTTGGGGCTAGAACAGCTTTTTCGAACCGGGAACTAGGTGTAGGGGCATCTGTTATACTACATTTGGCTAGAACAGTTCCTCCTAACAGTTGTCTGTATTTTGACCGTTTTTTTTCAAGCATTCCCCTAATAGAAAAACTACAGGAATTAAATTTACACGGAACAGGGACAATTATGTTAAATAGAATATCTGAAAAAAGAAGCCTTCCTTTTAAAGCGGATAATAGAATGCAGAGAGGAGAATGTCAACAATTTATTTGCGATGACTTAGTTCTCGTAAAATGGAAAGATAATAAGTCTGTTTTGATGATATCCAACTGCACAGGATCGAATAATACTTCAATGGTTAAAAGATGGGATAAACACAGGAAATGCTTTGTCGATGTATCATGTCCAAAAGTTATTTCTAATTATAACAATAACATGGGAGGTGTCGATGTGTTAGACCAGCAGATGGAATACTATCGAGCATTCATCAAAACTAGGAAATGGACACTAAAAGTCATAATACATTTTGTAGATCTGGCACTCGTAAATGCATGGCGGCTATATCGGAACGACTGTCTCAGGTCAAACATAACGCAGAATAAGATTATGGATCTGTTACATTTTCGCCTTGAAGTAGCAGAGGGATTGACTCAAACACCTACGAAGAGGAACTTGGACACAAATCATGAGGATGAGGAGGAAGAAGCTGATATTTCTGGTCCTCATAATAAAAAATGTAAGCAACCAACTCCCACTGGTGCTAAACGATACGATGGGTTCCAGCATTTACCATTTTTTGACGACAAAATAACATCTCCTAGATGTTGCAAATTAGAGTCGTGTAACAGTCGATCTAAAATTATGTGCACTAAGTGCAAGGTTTATTTGTGTTTGTCTAGAACTAAAAATTGTTATGCCATATATCACCAAAAATGATGGAAAGCAAACCATTATTAACGTAACTATTGATCTCATTTATTGATTGACAATTCTAATCATATTTTAAGAAGTTCATTAAATAATTATTATGTAAAGTGTAATTATGACTGATTTGTGACAAGACTGATTATAAAAGTACTAAGTAATTAAAAATATTTTTGATTTAAAACCTTGTTTTATTGTAGACAAAATGATCATTTTTAAAATATGCACGATCGTGCGAGTTCTCTTCTAGAAGCCGAAATTAAACGATCGTGCGGGTACTTTTATACAAAAACTAAAATACCTACATTTTTTATTTTATTTTTTTAGCGTCCTTTAGAACCTAAATGATCAGACTGGACTGGAAAAAAAACAATTCCAGTCAAAAAATTTCTTCGGGCTGAAAGGGATAATAAAACCAATAAATGTTAATTTCATGGTAAGTCATGAAAAGGAATATTGGTGGGCTGTAATAGTCTAAATGGTTATAAAGTATGGAATACATAATGCGATAAAACTGTCAGGGATGTTGTAGTGGATGAGATTAATTTTTGGTGTCCAGGCCCACACTAAAGCCTGAAGGGAATAATTTAAAAAAATTCCCAAGACAAAACTGATGTGGACCAAGTGGTGAAATCAGTGTCAACCAAATCTCAAAATATAAGTATCCCTAAATCAGATATGTACTTTAAAATCTGATGTACAAGACAGTACTAGTAATAATCGCAAAATAGATAATGGGGTTGCATGTGAACCTGACATTGACATGGTTTCCTTACCTGTAAGCAATGATAAAACACATTTACCTAGAATGAGTGATGGGCTCAAAGATAGTCTTCGTATTTGTTATAAAGAAAGTGATGATAATTATGACTATTTGTCTAGTGTCAATTCATTTACATGTATAATACCTAAATTATACGAGATAAAATCACTTGATTATAGGACTTACTGGGAGAAAGCTATTGAAGATGAACTAGAATCTCATAGAATAAATAATAAAATGGTCTCTGGTGCCTAGACCAGATGATAGTAATAAATATTGTAGACTATAGATGGGTATTTACTATTAAAGCTGATGAGTTTGGAAAACCTTTTAGATATAGGACTCGTCTTGTTGCCAAAGGTTTCAGCTAGTAATATCTTACTGATTATAATTAAACTTTTGCGCCTGTTGCTGGAATAGCTAGTTTTCGTTTTATAATTAGTTTTGCAAATCAATATAAATTATTAATTCATCATATGGATGAAAACCGCTTTCTTGAATGGCATTTTAATGGAAGATAAATTACGTATGTAAATTATTTAAAGTATTATATGGGTTGAAACAGGCTGCAAGGTGTTGGTTTAAAGTATTTGAGTAATCTCTTAAAGGAAAGGGTTTTCAATATTCATCGGTTGATAGGTGTACCTATAAATATGTTAGACAAAGGAAATGTCACGAAAAATATTTATATTGTATTATATGTTGATGATTTGGTTATAGTATGTGCAGACGTTCAAACAATGAACGAATTCAAACGTTATTTAATAACTAAATTTGTAATTTAAGTCGTTATGCACAAAATAATAATAAGGAATTATGCCATTGCTTAAAACGCGTATTATATACGCGTGATATCTTAAAGGTACTATGCATCTAAAGTTAACCTATAAAAGAAATTATTATGATAATGTCTTATATGTATATGTAGATTCTGATTGAAGTGGTCATAACTATTCTGATCGGAAAAGTACTACTGGTTATTTATTTAAACAGTTTGAAAAATGTACTATAAATTGGTGTACAAAGAGACAAACTTCTGTTGCAGCTTCATATACTGAAGCCGAATATATGGCCCTTTACGAGGCTCTAAAAAAAGCCTTATGGCTTAAGTCTCTAGCAGAAAGTATTAACATACGAATTAATAGACCTATTGTTGTATTTATTTGAGGATAATAAAGGCTGTATAAGTATTGCTAATAATCGAAACATATTGATATAAAATATCACTTCTCATGAGAGCAAGTTGAAATAAATATAATTAAATTAAATTATATTCCCACAGGTCAACAACTGGCAGATGTTTTGACAAAACCGTTACCAACAACTTCTTTCCAAGTATTAAGATACAAAATGGGTTTAAAATAAGTATTATTACTGTGCATAAGTGTGTATATATTTGATTAACTTATGTAAATGGTCTGATTAGGTTTTTCTGGGTTTTCCCTAATCCTTGCAACATATGTTGGACCATGTTCATGTTTATACATTTTCCCAGAAAACACTTGGAGGTGATATATGATCTGTTAGGATATTATAAATATCTACAACAATTACGTATTCTTGTTTGAATTGTATAAAGCAGTGATTAATTTTTGAGGGGGCGTGTTGAATTATATATATTTATATGTGCAAAAATTAATTAATTATTATATAACTATTTAGAATAATTGCACCTCAGTAATTGTATAATTTAACATCATACAATATAAATAGTAGTCAAATACTTGACAGTTTGATAAGCTATAAAAGGCGTAGCAACACTGCTATCTGTGACTTCTTGTTGTGAGCTGTAAGTGAACGGACATATAAAACTTCCTTGTGTCAAAGTTTAAAACTATAAAATAAATAGTTAAAGTGTTTGTACAGTGTGTTATTTAACCCATAACCTCCAACAGCATCTGGATTACGCAACCTAAATAGAGCTTGAATTTATATAAATTCAAGCTCTATTTAGGTTGCGTATATACAATAATACAATGTATTATATCAGCTTTACATAATTTTGTATTACTTTTTCAATATGTGAATTCCTTTACAGAGGGGGTCAGTACATCTTAATGACGAAGATCTGATAACTAGCCCACATTTGTTTTACTCTCAAGGCAATTACACAACTTATTTTGACAAAGTATTAGACCAGCAACATAAAAATTAAAAGCTTCATCATCGAAAGACATCATCAAATGATGGTCAAACCAAGACAAAGTTGAAAAGAAAGAGGGATTGTTCATTAAGATCTTCATCATCGACATCGTATATTGTTCGAAGAGACAGATGTGGTGTTAGAGGACGATATGTAATTAAAATTAACATCCATGAACTTACAGACTGTGAACCAGATTGTAATGACAGTAATTATGCAAGTGTAAGTGTGCAATATATTGTGCGCGAACCTTTTGATGAAGTGATGGATGCTACTCAAGCTCTTGTAAGAAAAATTTGTAATCAATTAGAGTGTCATGATTTCTTATTTTTGTTAATAATTCTGTTCGGGAGTTTTTATTTATTCAATTGGCAACACAGCCAACTATTATTTTTAAATAGTGGGGTTATTGTAGAGGGGAAAAATAACTCGTTCTCTCAGCGAAAGATCGCTCAGCAGTAAGGAACTAGCATTCAACTGAGTAAGACGTTCTCAATAGTCCGTGTAATTGCTGTGAGTTTGGTAATATAGTCACATAATATTTTAAACGATTGAGTTTCATTATATTTCAGAAGTGGGATGAGTAAGTACACGCAAACATTTTCGATAATTATCTTTTTGTAATGGCGTTATTTCTTTCTTGTTTTTAAAAGTTTAATTAGTAGATACTTATTTCGATTGTTTAACTGTGAACAAACTGATAGGTCGACTTTTACAGTACACTTTACAATACACTACACAAATGTAATAAACTACCCACATAATTACACACAATGACATTATACGCGATTCCCATAGGAATTATCACAACTTGGTGTATTTTCGAGTGTTAAAACTGAACGGTTACCTTGAAATACACTTAGTAACTCTTTAACTGGAGTGCTGTTGGGGAATACCCTCAGTGTATCCTACATATTCAGCTAATGAGTAAGGTTTACTTTCTGGAGGCAACCATGCCGACAAACCAGAGGTCCGCCTGCCTATTGGTTGAAAACTCTACACGCACGAGTGTAAATAATTTATTTCATTGCATATTATTATGTACCTACATTATAATTCTTTAGTAAATAATTGAAATATGCATTGTAAATTAGCAGCGCTTAGATGATAAAATGATATAACCTATGATTTTTTTTTTAACATTAGCCTTTACATTGTATCAGGAGAATACTTGGTCAGGGTACTCCCTGATAGTTTTTTTTTAGTTCTAAGAGTGCATTGTGCTCTTGCGTGAAATACTTGGACGAGGCTACTCTTCGTCAGTGTTTTTGCTGGAGCATAGTGCCGTTGTTTGCTTAGGTATAACGCTTACGCTTACCTAGTCTGAGTGATTATACAGTGATATACTCTTCAGCAGTCTTTGGCTGGGATGCAGTGTTATTACGTAGATTGACGAGTAAAATACTTGCAATAGCTTTTGTAGTATTGAGGTAATTTCTTTGTAAAACAAGCGCTGCTGGTTTATAAAGCTACTTGACTTGAAGGCTGTTGCCACTTGACTTGCAGGCTGTTGCCACTTGACTTGGAGGCTATTGCCACTTGACTTGGAGGCTATGTGCGCTTCGTGCTACTAAGAGGTTATGTGTGCCTCGTGTGCTGCTAAGAGGTTATGTGTGCCTCGTATGCTACTAAGAGGTTATGTGTGCCTCGTTTGCTACTAAGAGGTTATGTGTGCCTCGTTTGCTACTAAGAGGTTATGTGTGCCTCATTTCCTACTAAGAGGTTATGTGTGCCTCGTTTGCTACTAAGAGAGAGGTTGTGTGCCTCGTTTGCTACTAAGAGGTTATGTGTGGCTAGTTTGCTACTAAGAGGTTATGTGTGCCTCGTTTGATACTAAGAGAGGTTATGTGTGCCTCGTTTGATACTAAGAGAGGTTATGTGTGCCTCGTTTGCTACTAAGAGGTTATGTGTGCCTCGTTTGCTACTAAGAGGTTATGTGTGCCTCGTTTGCTACTAAGAGGTTATGTGTGCCTCGTTTGCTACTAAGAGGTTATGTGTGCCTCGTTTGCTACTAAGAGGTTATGTGTGCCTCATTTCCTACTAAGAGGTTATGTGTGCCTCGTTTGCTACTAAGAGAGGTTATGTGTGCCTCGTTTGCTACTAAGAGGTTATGTGTGGCTAGTTTGCTACTAAGAGGTTATGTGTGCCTCGTTTGATACTAAGAGAGGTTATGTGTGCCTCGTTTGATACTAAGAGAGGTTATGTGTGCCTCGTTTGCTACTAAGAGGTTATGTGTGCCTCGTGCTAATAGGCATGAAAGTGGATATAGTGACAAGAATAGAAAATGGTATGATTAGCTGGTTTGGACATGTAGAAAGAATGGACGAGGAAGGATTAACAAAGTTTATAAGGCTAGTGTGAATAGTCGCAAGAGGAAAACCTAGGTGAATGTTTCTCGATCAGATCGGAGGCGTTCTGGACAAAGGCCAGGTTCAGAGCTCCTTGAACCGACGGGCGTGTATGAGATATGTGATGAAAGTGAATGAAGCTAGAGAAGTTTGACAGGATCGTAGCAAATGGAAATCCGTAGTCTCTGCCTACCCCTCTAGGAAAACAGGCGTGAATCTATGTATCTATGTGCTAATAGCAGAGGTTGTGTGCCTCATACTAATAGGAGAGGTTATGTGTGCCTCATGCTTTAGCCAAGTATGCTTGAATTAATATGCCTTTTATTTGTGTGCCATTTGCTTTTCAGCAGAGGTTATGTGTGCCTCATGATTTAGCTAAATGTGCTTAAATTAAAATGAGGTTAGGTTCGACACACATACATATGTCATGTATGTGTGTCGACTAGCAAAGATTAGTTGTCTCGTTAGTGAGCCAAGTACATTCAAGTTACATAGTGTACATCATTGAAATGATCAGTGTCATATGTGCGTAGCATAGATAATTTTTTGAAGTTGAAATATTAGAGGATAACCATACTTTATGTAATAGGCCGTGCTACTATGGTCCATTACTGACTTTTACAATGTTTAGTCATCTAGGCATGAAAATATCGATTCAGTCCTAATGATATTATATTTTTATTTTTGAGACCATTAAATCGGACGACGCGATGACTCCAGGTCCTGATGGTGACATTTGTCTATAAATATTGTCGCGGACAATTACTATTATTTTGTGCACATTAGATATACCTACTTTAGGTTTTTTTAATTTTAACTGAAACATAATACTATATAATGATAATTATATAATCTAACTATCATAGAAAAGATTTTGGACAATTATGCCTGTTGACAATAAACAAATACGATTTAAAGAAATTATATTACAATGGGATATATAATAATTTGCCGATTCTTAAAGATCATACGTTTTAATTCCATTATACGTTTTTATATGTTGTTTGTCTTTGAACATGTTTATGTTCTAAGATAGCATGGAAATATATACAAATTCGGTTTAATTTTCTAATTTGGCATATATCATAATAATTTTAAAGGCATATTAATAAACTTAATTAAAACATAAACCATTATCATTTTGAGTTATATTTGTGATAGTTTTTATAACTGTGCATTCCATTATTGTGTCGCAATAGGTGTCCGATGTACAGTCATGTTATCTGACCCGTTACGCATACTATAGATGTGCGCGGTTTCACTCTTAATTTTATAGTACACATTATAATTATTCGGTTAATAGTAGATTAAAATTGTAATCTTTCCAATGAAATATCTCCCTAAATTATAGTATGATCAAAGAGACATGTTCATTGTTATTTGGATTGTAAATTTAATAATTCTATTATAATTTGCTAATCATTATGAAGCCATTTTATTTTGTATAAGAGCATTTGACTATAGCTGCATAATCAAGTCCACTTTTCTTACAAAGGTATCGTTTAAAAATTTGACACCGTTATTAGAATGAATGCATGAGAACGTAATGCTATCGGAGGGAGGCATCAGGCATGACATCGGTAACTTATGTAAACAATAGAGGTAATTAAATTTTACACTAAATCATGTGATTGAATTTGTTTGAAGGAGTTCTCAGAATTTTGACATAATTTTTGAATGATATTAATAGTCAATGATTTAAAATAAGATTGTATATTGGTTTGGTTTTGGTATAGGTTTTGGAACGATATTAAAAATCTTTTTGTTATCTTTTGAATGCATTTAGGTATCGTTCATAAAGTAAGATAGATGATATAGGACAGATATAGAGATGTGATACTAAGAGTGAGGTATGGGTATGAGTATTTTATTATGATTGATATGAATGTTAGGAAATGTGAAATACAGATAGAAATATTTGGTTGATATGTTTTTGACAGCTATTTGACCCAATGACGATGTTGGATTCGTAAAGACCATATTGGTATTTGGATTTGTTTAAATAATGTAGATGTATGTTTTGATTATTATGTATGAGGTTTCATTGTGAGGTTAGAAGTGAATTTATGTAGGTACACACAATTCTGTTCCTTCAATTTTATCATGGTGCAAACGAAATTTCTGTGTAAATTGTTAGAGGTTAAAGTAGCCTTAAATAAAGACCCATGATTTGGTGAAATGATTTGGTGAAATTATTTTATGATGGCTTGATGAAATGGTTTGATGACATTGAGATGGTTTGATGACATTGAGATGGTTTGATGACATTGAGATGGTTTGATGACATTGAGATGGTTTGATGACATTGAGATGGTTTGATGACATTGAGATGGTTTGATGACATTGAGATGGTTTGATGACATTGAGATGGTTTGATGACGTTGAAGTGATTTGATTGAAGTGATGTGATGACATTGAAGTAGAAGTTTATTCGTATGCATATGAGACATAATTACAGAGGATGTTACAAAGGTTAAGATACATCATACCTCGCCTTTAGTAGGCGTACGCAGCGATAGCTCAGTGGGGAGACCAACAGACTGCAATGCAGAGGGTCTCGGGTTCGAACCCACGTCGCGCACCTCTGACTTTCGGAATTTATATGACTTTTCGAAGTTATGTGCGTATTGATTGACAATTATCGCCTGCTCCGTGCCTCGGAGAGCACGTTAAGCCGTCGGTCCCGGCTGCCATGAACATCTATGGCAGTCGTTATTGGAAGAGTGTCGACACAAACGATCACACTGGGTCGAAGTGTCGCCGGTCTGCACTGACTGGCCCCTCACATAAGATAAGATAAGATAGTAGGCGTAGTCATGATTTGAACAAAAGAGTGGCCATGAGTTTCTTGCCCGTTCTTCTCATGAGCCCTACACCCTTGCCTTGCTGAACGTGGCAGTAAATGTAAATTCCCAAAAAAGTAGTGTAACTTTGACATTCATAAGTGTTGCCCTGAAATTGTGTTATTAGATAGTATAAATAAAATAACAATAATTAATGAGACATAATATTCATTATCAATAGAAACAATAATTATAAATATGCGAAGGAAATAAATAATATAGCAACTGTAAAAAAAAAATAGTATAAACGATGTCAATTTCCATTTAATAATTACATAAGTCAAGATAAATTAAAAATAAATACATCGTATGATTTTATACAGTATTTAATATTATATTGCTAATAGACATTTCGTTTTAATGATAGATCGCCCGATGACGAGTCCTGCTGGAAGATCTTCCGGAAGAACGTATACGAACTGACGTACGTCCTGCTGGAAGACGGGCGCGAGTCCTTCTAGCGGTACGCGTTTTGTATGAAAATTTGTGTAGTCCTTCCAGCAGTACGGTGACCCTGAGCTTTGAACCCGCGTTTGTCAGAAGTTTTAAACATCTGGTTAGTGCGAATTAAAATAAAACTCCGTGATTTAATTATATTATTTATTATAGGAACTATTACGAGGAACATTAAATCAGTCACTTTCGTTTATTAATCACATAGTAAAAGGTACAAGTAGTACTGTGATGCGCTTATTCACAAAAATATTGAACTCAGTATTAAATACCTATTTTCACAACCTTAATCGCAATATAATCTTACGTAAGAAATATGTTTGTACTTATGTAAGAACAATTATTATACACGAATAGGTAATTCAAGTATTATTTACATTTTAATGGAACTAATATGAGAGTATAAATCAGTCAGATGGCAACTTTTTTTTAACCAATTTTTGTAAAATATTATGAAAGTATAAAAATTTAGAAGAAATAAAATCTTGATTACGCTGGAATACCATGCTGAATATGATAAGCAAAACAATTTCTTCCTGTTTGTGGTGAACAAAGAACACACCTTTTACCACAAGCCATACAGTAGAAACTCGCTTTTTGTTGCCTTTTGTGCACTCGAGAGCATATAATGCATTTTCTTTGCACTCTTTGTCGGCTATCGTCTTTAGATAATGTCTGTAATGTGTGATCACCTCCTAAAATCGCATCGTGATTTGATGGCCGATTCTCTTTGTTTTCGAGAGGATTAGCTCTATAATTATTATTGATGAGTTGCAAGCTCAAGTTATTCGTTGAATTCTACATGAGTTACTCGTTCGTGTTTACTCTTTAAAAAGTAATTAAATGCCAAGAAAGCATTAGTCTCCATAATACCAAAAATTGAAGCATATATGCGATGCACCCAGTTATGAGTCCGCCACACTTCTTCTAAAGCCAAGCCACCTTGACGAATATGATTATTTATATCTATTGCTGGCGCTCCATCGAAATACTGTTCCACGATTTGGTTTCGAGGAATCTCTTTAAAGGTGGTACCTGCAGAATGATTATACCGCATTTTGCGCGCTGGTTTCCCTGGCAATGTAGTGCCACATGTGGAAACAAAATTGTGGATTTTTCGATCTCTCCAGGCTGTAGCTAGAACTTCAAAACCTTCTAAATCTGTTTTGGCCGTAATTGTGGCTACTTTTTGACGTGGGCAATTTTCTTGCAGTTGTTTCAAAGGAAACTTTGTATGAGCGGTTTTCACGATTCCAATAAAGAATAGCCCCTTTTTACGCAATTCTATGGCTGTTTTTACAGACGTAAACCATGAGTCTCCGATAATTATACGACCAGTACCATGCCAGGGCTCAGTCAGCCTCAACGAAGTTGCAGTACCAGCTCCTAACTGTCTCTGCCATTTTTTTTCTGTCATGCTGTTTTTTCCTTCGTTAATTTCCAATCGCAACATTATCCTTGTACAACTGTCAGCTAAAGTTTTGACTTCACAGCCGATTCCTTTTGGCTTACGCTTTATTTTGATTACAGCAGGCATTCCGTCTTCGGAATAGTTGCCCCGACCATACCAAGCAAACATTGATTCATCGACAGTGAGTTTGTATGAAGGAGTCATTGAACAAAGCCATAGTTCGTTCACCATGTCAATGAGAGGTCTTACTAGGAACCATCGATCAGTATGAGCTTGTTCACTAGTAAATGTCAAATTCATTAATATTTCTTCGAAACGGTGCTTACTCATCCCGAATCTTGTTCCAAATGCAGGTGGAGGGAAAACGCCAGTTTCATTAGTTGACCAATAGTCTCGCCTTTCGGGTAAAACATTTATGCACATGGCGTACAATATACCAAAAAATTTTAAAAGCTCTTGAGCGCTTACCATATTTCTTTCTACTCTTGCGTTTGTATATCGCAAGATGTCGTTTATTTTGTCCATAGGAAAATATAAAAGCCATATATCAATTTCTCGAATGGCCACATTGCTTAGATCCATTTGCAGGCGTGGTTTGTACATAATATCTTTGAAATTATCAATAGTTACATTAATTTCCATAGCCCAATCAACATTAAAACCACCAGATGTTACTGTTACTATTTTTTCCGTGATATTCATATGAGGAGAATGCTCAGAATTAGGAGTACCCGCAACGTTTTCGTCTTCTGATGCCGATTCAATCGACGATGAAGAAGACGAAGCTTCCCGCTCGGTATCTTCATTTTCAGGCTGTAGTTGAACACTACGAGTATCTTCGAAATCTGAAAATAATATAATATCCAAGTCCATTATCTGAAATGCTACGTAATCTTAACCAAAAAACCAATTAAAAATCGACAGAACATATTAAGACTGCGCCGAGCGTAAGACAGATAATGACAGAGCTCGTGAGGTGCATATTCAAATCGGCGCGCGGCCGCCATAGTAAAATTGTATGGA
Source organism: Catocala sponsa (assembly GCA_963564715.1). NCBI lineage: Eukaryota > Metazoa > Arthropoda > Insecta > Lepidoptera > Erebidae > Catocala > Catocala sponsa. Next base: position 4,040,717 of record OY751346.1, on the reverse strand, counting down.
GAATTTGAAGTGCTTTTTTGATAAATATGTATCTTTATTGTCAACCAATAACTTAAATAATTGGGACAAATTGTAATATAACTATTTATGTTTCGTTTAAGCTGTAAAATAGAATAGATTTCTACTGTTATAATCTAAAAATCACGTAACACGAGCTTGCGTTTTTGCATTTTTCGTGCAAATTTATTTAATTTTGTAGGCGAAAATATTAATTATTTTAAGTTTTTTACACGGAGTAATTATAAACACATTCATTGTTATGGTAAATATACCTATCAACAATTATTGTATTAAACAAAAAGTGTCGATTTTATTCACTTAACTGGGACCGCCTGTTTAGGCACATTTCGCTCGGCGCAGTCTTAACAATAGACAAGCAGGTAGGTACTTACTTAATTAAATGTGTATTTGTTTGTGCAATAAATAAAAAGTATGTGAAATGTAAGAATTAATATCAATATTTAGCTAACTACTAAATAAAATAACTGTCTAAGGCAAAAAACAAGTAACGGAACATACCTATACCTGACTCGTCATTTGCAGGATTTATTAATTCAATAGGCATTATTGAATATTCGCCATCGATATCCCACCGTACGCGTACTTTATTATTTGCCAAGACTCTAACCACAATCCCAGATATTTCACTTGTATTATAATTTTCACCAAATTGTTCTCGACTCCATGCATTTTCGGTACCCGGCGCGTCGAAACACGTTGCGAGAGCGCGAACGCGCTTCCCACGTGCATACTCATGCGCCATCGCTTGTCGATTGAAGGCCAGCTGCGTTGACGAATCGTTTCTACTACAGCGTGAAAGAGACAGGATTATTAAATTTTTTCATACAAATTTTCATCCAATTCTCACAACGTCCAATTCGCAAATTCTCCAATTCTCACAACGTCCAAATCGCAATTGGTCCAATTCGTAATTGGTCCAATTCGCAATTGGTCCAATTCGCAATTGGTCCAGTTCGTAATATTAGAAGTCGTCCTTCATTTCAAGAGGCGTTTTTGACAACTTTCCGAGTGTTGAGATTCAGCTCAAAGTAAAAATACATTTATATTTCTGATCATCACTTTTATTTAACAAATAAGACAAATCTATATTATCGTATATCTATTATAATTTGGTTATAATTTTGATCATAACATAATAAGTACTTTTTAAAAAAATAAACATAGGTGTTTTAATCAAAATAGGTAGACCTTTATATGTGACTGTTCGCGAGAAAAGGTACCTTATGGACGTTTATAGTTTCGAAGATATTGAATGTTTTGTAAATTTTGCAAGAAATATAGAATTTTTTTTTATTACTGTTTCGCAAAGCATAAGATCTGAAATTTATTTACCTATTATTATTTTTTATTTAATGTAAATAATAAGTCCATAATGTGGTCTCAAAGTTTAGTAGAAAAGGGACCTTATGGCCGCGTGTTATAAAACGCTAGATGCAAACACGTCGTGACGTGCTCCGCTTTTGACATTCATGCCGCTGCATCGTAGCAATACTTTGACTTTGCCGCCAGGCATCTGCACTGCTCTTACCTACGTTTTAAGCATAGTTTTCTGTCTCGCTCATCGCTAAGGACTAAGGATACCGTAACGGCACTAGTCATTGCTTGTTCGTTTATTCGTTCGTTCGGTTGAGTTAAAAGCATTCCTCTGTGATTTTAGTGTATTTATTAATAATTTTCAACACAATTTGAAATTAAAGTGCAGTATTTTGTTTGCATCGTGATAAATAATGGAAGGAGATAAAAATAATTATCCTTATAAAGAGGGTAAGTATCTATCTACTACTTAAACGTCTTATAAAATTCCCAATAGCAGTATTTATTTCTTTGTTATTTATTATTAGTACACACATAAGCGATACTTAAATGAAATAGAGAGATGAACAGTTTTGTGTAAATATCGTTCAATTAATTTTTATCTTTCATTCCATTTCATAGGACGTCACATACTCGAAACGGAATCACACGATATTTTCATGGAAGAGGAGCTATTGGGAACTGAGTCACAATCAGTTTTGAGTAAGTCAAATGTATACTATATTCGTATTACTCTACGGGCTTCTAAATCCGTATTATGATTATGAGCATAGTTATAGGTACATAATACTTTGTGAATTAAATACGTTTATTAAGGTACTATCGTCAACACTCAAGCATGCCCACCTTTAGGGCGAAATTCGCTCGCGCCAACTGCGCGCTCACTTGTGTGCATGCTTGAGTGTTGCCGATAGTACATACATCGTACGTCGTAAGACCAGGGGCACATTTGTCAAGAGTCAAGAATTGCAAAAATGAGTTTTGCTCTTGTTCTATCGAAGGTGAGATGTGATGCGTCATATCTATATTATTATAGGTTAGTATTATTATTATAGTAATTTTATTCTAGGTCTGTTGCAAAACGTCAATGATGATGGTGAAACGCAAAATGATTTCTCCCAAGTAAACCCATATTACTGTTGCGATGATGATACACAATGTGACACACAGAAAGATCAAGATACAGCGGACAAGACTCTGGATGAAGAAAGTCAAATATCAATTTACCATCGGTCCCCATCTCTGACAGTAACAGGTATATTTTACGGTTTATAATGTTTTTTAAAGTAAAATAAAGTTTTATTTAGGTAAAAGTTATAACAATAATAAGTATTAAAATCTTTTTGCAGACAAATGTACACAATGTAATTTAAATGAAGTTGATGATTCACAAGAATTTGAATTTAATAACGGAGCCAAATATTTTGGATTAATGATATCAGTTGAATTAAGTAAACTACCAAAAATAGAGCAATTGTCGTGTATGCAAGAAATTCTAAATGCCCTAAAAAAATTTAATCAGTCATAAATGTAACTTCTTCCAGGAGTGCATGTAAAAGACGATTATGCAGCTGAATTTGAATTATTTCTCCGAGAATATAATTACAATGTAAAAGACATTGATCCTGATTCAAATGATTTGGACTTATTTGAACATACAATTACGGAAAGAAATATATTTGAGGACGATTTTTTCGAAGAAAACAATGTAGATGTGACAATAAACGAAGATATTTTTTTTAAGGAAGGTTGCGGTTGTGAACGACAATGTATAAGACTATTTCCTCGTGACGAAATACTTGCTTCTAGACTAGATTCCCAAAGCTTAAATGGTTACTGTGATCAACATATAAACCATCAAAACATTTTATTAATGGGGGCCTTAAACTGCTTGGCTAATACAACTCCTGAAACAGCGAAGAAAGGCCACAAATCAAAGACAAGAGATAGAGCAAATGTAGACTATAAATTTCGCGGGGTCTCGGTATGTAGATCTTTTTTTCTTTTTGTAAATGGAGTAGGCATGAAGAAATTTCGAAACATTTTGGGGCATTTTAAAAAGAACGGAATTGAAGTCACTGCACACAAGTCAAGCAAAACTAATATCAAAACCCTTACATTACAACAGCGTGTGCATGCTGTTACGTTCATTAAGAACTTCTCGTTACAAAACTCACTCGTATTGCCTGGTCGAATGCCTTGTTATCGTGACGTTGATTTACACATCTTACCCAGCAGTATGAGCAAAACCTACGTATATGAGAAATACGTAGAAGCATGTACGAAAAATGAAACAAATGCCGTTGGACGTACCTCATGGTATCAAATCTGGAAAGATTTTTGCCCAAATATTGTAATATAGCATCCGCGTACCGACTTGTGCCATGTCTGTCATAAAAATGTAACAACATTAAACAAGATGGCTTCAATGAATGAAGAATCTAAGGCTAAGATTCTTCAAGAATCACTCAATCATCTAAGTAATGTTCAGACTGAAAGACATTATTACTCCAACTTAACAGCTGAAATAACTCCAACTGTAGTCAATATGGTTCTTGGCCCTCATGTAGCTTGTGATTTTGATGGTTTGATGCATTATTTGTTTGATTTCGCTCAACAGGTTCATTTGCCACACGATGCACAACAAGTTGGCCCTTTATATTTTTTGACAGGTTATAAGATCGGTCTTTTCGGGATTGCTATAGAGCCAATGCACAAATTTGTACTTTATGTAATTCCTGAGTCATGTGCGACAGGTAAAGGAGCGAATGTTGTTATTTCTTTTCTCCACCATTTCTTCGAAAACTTTGCTCTAGGAGAAACTAAAGTCGTTTGCCACGCCGATAATTGCGCTGGGCAAAATAAAAACAATTACGTTATACAATACGCATTATGGCGGGTAATGACATGGAGACACAAAAGTTTTCAGCTATCGTTTCTACCTGTAGGCCACACCAAATTCGCACCCGACCAATATTTTGGTTTGTTTAAGAAGAAATTCCGAAAATCACAAATCAGTACGGTAAAAGACGTTTGCGAAGCAGCTGTAACAGCATGCCGAAAGACAAATTCGATTATGTCAGTAATGGTCGGTAACGAGGTTGGTAATACTATAAATGTTAAAACATATGATTGGGTAAATTTTTTCAAAACCAAGAAACCGGCTACTGTTCCAAATTTACTCTCGTACAGCCATTTTAAAACAGAGTTATCTTTAGCTGGTCAAATTGCTTGCAAAAAGTCTGCCACTGGCGAATCTTGCGTCCAGCACGTTATATTTAAAGATAAATTTGGTATCGACGAGATGCCTGAAGTTATCCAATCACAAGGCCTCTCCTACGACAGACAAAAATATCTATTTGAAAAAATTAGACAATTTGTACCACCTGAATCCCAAGACATACTTTGCCCCAAACCTTATCTGCGCGCATCTGAAGATCCTTTAGAAAATCTTCCCGAAGTGCTTCCTACTCAGTCACAGCCAAGTTGTAGTGGTGTTCAATCTTTGCCAACCACAAAACGTAAAAAGCCTACATGCACCTATTGTGGTGAGGTTGGTCACAGAAACCAAGTTCGCGGTGGTGTCTATTTTTGTAAAAAAAGGCGTTCACAACAAGCAAACCTATAATATCATGTAACACGGCCATAAGGACCCTTTTCTTTACATAAAAAAATAATTATAATTTTTAAAGAGACTGTAAAAAAGAACTGATTATATTTGTAACGATTTATTAAAAATGATAGAAATAAAACCACTCACTTAGAAAAACCATTATCATCAATGTATAATCTTAATTTTATTGTAGTGACTGATTATAATTTGTTACATTATTTCCATAAGGTACCTTTTCTCAAATGTATGGAACAAAGATTGCTATTCTAATGTAAGTTTAAGTGACTTAAAAAGCTAAAAATTAGCCAGTAATGGCGATATTGTCAGTTTTATTTCAAGTTAATGAAAGATTTTCGTTGATTTATGTATGAAAAATTATATTGTTTGTTGAATTATGACTGAAATTTGTCAAGTTTTGTGATTTTGCATGAACATTATTAAAACTGATTTTTACCCCTAATTCTTGTTTTTATTTTGTCAAGATTTTTTTTCGAAATTGTGTTCTAATAGATCAGTTATAAATCTGTAGGTCTCATCACACGAAATTGACAAAATTAAACAAAACATTATTTTTTAGAAATTGGTCAATAGACACATTGATTGGTCCATAACAAGGTTCTGATTAGTAATACAGAAGTTGTCGCAACATTCTTTAAAAGACAGGAGTCCTGGGAATAATTTCTCGTTGGCCACTATGTAACTTACAACGGCAACATAGTGTTCGAGGTGACTGAACTTAAAATGTCTGTTTCTCGAAATTGCACAATTTCGCATATAATTTAAAAATATTTATATCTCCGTAATAAAACATCGTAGGAGGTTGATTTTTTTTGATATCGACAGCGTATTAATCGCAGATTACTAGAGTATGCATAACTCCATATCGACCACAAGATACCTTTACCCGCGGACTATCACATATATTTTCATGAAATCGAATAATCACTTTGAGTCATAATTATTTTTATAAAATAGAATCAACATAGATATTTTAATCATAGTAGGTACATAGTCATATTTATATGTATTTTTTTTAATGAAATGGAATATATGAGAAATGATGTATTTCTACATCATTGATTAAACAATGTAAGACGAAGAAATATAATTTTTGTGAAAAAGCTTTTAAGGCTAAGTCTATCGTTTTGTAGTTCGATCAAATATTTTTTATACTTTTTATCGAATGTGATGTCTTTTAATCTTCTTCTATTTCTCACTGTTTTGAATAAAGAATTCCGGAGTCGTCTATCACAATATTTCGCTTCTTTTCGGAGTTCATATAGAAAATGGTATAAGTTTGGATTTTTCAGAATACGTCCGTTGATGCGCCGATGCCACCCTTCCAGAGCATTTGTTGTGCGGTGCCTCTGATTTGCACAACTGAGAACGGCTGGTGGTAATTGCGGATACCATTGTTTCTCAAAATATTGACGAAACTGCATCATTTCTGTGCAAGTCGAATACTTATCTAGAATAAATCGCCAGGCAGCAGGAATTAAATTCTCAGGGAATAAAGGGATCATCGCAATCATTCTTGAAATATTTCGACCATCTCTAGTAGCGTTAAATTTTTTTTTTTTTGAAAATCTCCAAATTGCCTCATTGTAATGATGATGATGATCATCCACTGATTGAAACTGATGGAAAAACAGAAGAAATCGCATTTATTTGAGCGACTTCGTAATCGCATTTGAATTTTTTATTTTGATGTTAAATTTTTGTTTTATGAGGGTAAATAATCGTCTATAAGTCACCTCTGTTTTATTAGGTAGTAGTGCAAATATTACAGGAACCATGTTTGTAGATCTACTATCTGAATTGCAATCAATATGTAAAACATACATTTGATAAAAAGGCTTAGGACACACTCTAAACGTGCCGTCAGCGTAGAATGATCTCGTGTTCTTCACAAATTTTTGGGCAGTTTTTGTTGAAAAAATAAAAATCTTCTCTTGTTCTCCATCTTCACAAACGAGGAAGTCATTGGCCAAAGCATACGGGATAGTGACAGTACATGTATCGGTATGAGCTAGTAAATGAGTATTTAAATATTTTCGTCGGGCCCTGTATAGTGTATCTTTTATTGATTGAAATTGAGGTACCGTATCATTGTCTTTGGTTTGCAGTGTTCTAGCCTTCTTGAACGATTCATTTTGTTCAACTAGTTGCCGTAATGGGCCTAAATTTTCACATACTGCCTTTTTAAGATCTGCTTTTCCCTTTAAAATTTCATTTGAAGTTGTGCTTGCTACACAAACATGGCATGATGCGCGTAATATAAATTTTTTATCTTCGTCCAGCGTGATTGAGGCAGAACATATTTTACGATTAACGCATCGCCACAATGTAGTATTATTTGCGTTTGTCCAATTTAGATTATATCGATATCCATCATTGCGAATCAAAGTCATCTTCCCTCTTTGATTTTCAATAAACTCGAAATTGCGGTTCATTTTTAATATATCTATTTGTCTTAAAATCCACACTAAACACTCTAGATAGGTAAGTACTTTAAATACACAACAATTATATATATTTCCTTGTTTAATTACAGCTAAAGAATTATATATTCTACAATAAGGACAATTACATTGTATTATTAACTACCTCCCTAATTGATATTAGCACCTTACTGTCAATGATTTTTATAAATACCCTCAATGAGACAAATAAATGTCCGCGTTTTATTATTGCCAGTTATTCAAATAAAATTAAAATATCTATGTTGATTCTATTTTATAAAAATACACTTACTATTATGTTTTGATCATAATTATGACCAATTTATAATAGATATACGATGATATAGGTTTGTCTTATTAGTTAAATAAATGTGATGATCAGAAATATAAATGCATTTTTACTTTGAGCTGAATCTCGCCACTTAGAAAGGTTGGCAAAATTATACTAATATTACGAACTGGACCAATTGCAAATTGGACCAACTGCGAACTGGACCAACTGCGAACTGGACCAACTGCGAACTGGACCAACTGCGAACTGGACCTAATGAGAATTGGACGATTGGACATTTTGCGAATTGGACATAATGCGCCTAAAGGCTATAATCCTATAGATGGCGTTCCTTGTTTACTAAGGGAACATAAACTGCTTAACATTCATTATAAAAGTGGAGTAAGTCACAAATCACTTTTATAGTGAAGTAAGTCCGGAGTTGATTCACTTTTATTGTGACAAATGTTTGACACATGGTGATACGCTGTGATAAATAAGATCTAGAATAAGTGTTATAAATAGCTAATTTTGATGGATACAGAAGATTTTAGTGAGTCTGGGTCTGAATATCAGCCTACCTCCAATGAAAGTTGTACTGAGTCTGGTAAACATATATAAATTCATTGTTTTTCTAACCTCAAAATATTGTTGAATTTTTTAGTCTCTTTATTCTTATTTTATATTTTGTTTTGAGATTTAAATACATACATGTATTGCATGACCTTTTGTCTTCCGTGCTTGTTTCAGATACAGATACAGGCAATGGGGAAAATGTTATCGAAGATAACAACCAGCAAAATCTGCAACCTGAACTTGGACCATCTAGATCTAGAAAAAGGTAACTCAACAAAGAAAATTGGGCAGTTAATAAAAGGAAGTTATTGCGTAACAGTGGCAAAGAATATTTGACTAAAACAGAAGTAAGAAGAACTGAAAAAAATATTCGAAAATGTTGATTGTGGGTGTCCTAAAAAATCTATTAGGTTATTTACAGAAAATGAAAGAAGAGAAATCTTTGACTCATTTTGGGATTTAGAAGACTTCAATTTGCGGAACGCATATCTGTATGCATTAGTGCAGAAAACAACAGTAAACAGAAAACGCCCAAAAGATCGATCACGAGCAGATAAAAACGTGTCGTTTAAGTATTTATACAGTCTAGTATTAAGACACAATCAGTATGTAAGAAATATTTTCTGAAGACGCAAACGTCTTAGTGATGGAAGGTTATATCGGTGTCTCTCGAAAGATGATGTCTCTCAATCTAAGGATAAACGTGGCACAACTAGTAGCCGAAAATTGGATGATTCTGACATTGTTGCGCATATTGAAAGTTTTCCTGCATACCAAAGTCATTATACACGAAAAAGTAATCCTAACAGAAAATATTTAAACCCCGGGCTAACTATCCGAAAGATGTACGATCTCTATAAAGAAAAATGTGAGATTGAAATGACTGAACCCAGGAAATTAAAGTATTACACAAAAATATTTAACACCAAGTTTAATCTCCATTTTAAAGCACCGCAACAAGACACATGCAAGACTAGTGATGATTTAAATTTAAAAATACAAGGAGCTGGTGATGAAACCATCGAGAGAGTTTGAGGTCCAAAGATAAGCAGATTCAGCAAGAGAAAACCTTCAGAATGATTCCAAAGAGGTTGATGAAGCATACATACTAACCTTTGATTTGCAGAAAGCTTTAGCCTACCCAAAACTAACTACCTCAGTAGCGTACTATAAAAGAAATCTTTATTTATACAATCTTGGAATACATTGCTTCAACAACAACACAGGATTCATATGTCTGGGATGAAATTGAAGGTGGAAGAGGTTCGCAAGATATTGCAGCATGTCTTGTTAAGCACTTAAAAACTCATGCAACATTACAAAAACATGTCATCATGTCGCACCTTTAAAGTAAAACCGTTATTAAACGAAAATTTTCATGAATTGATTTATTAATGCCATCTATCTAAAATACACATAAACTTCAAATTAGACTTGACATTTTTGTAAAATGTTGTCTTTTACGCCATCTTGCGTTAAATTAAAGTGTTACTAAACCGAGTTATAATCGGCTCACTAAATACAATATTGTGTCTATACCAGTAAGAACGTGTTCGTTAAAGAGTGATGACGGAAGTTTAAGAGAATAGTGTTATTATTTGGATAAATACGGCTGTACATCATAAAAAAGGTAAGTTGTTTACTTGTTTTAGTAGGTAAAGTGTTACAATTTGTTTAGACACAGTTTTTAAGTTATAAAATTATGTAATTCAAATTATAATTTCATTGATAAAATGTTACAGTTTGTATAGTCACAGTTAGCCTTTATTTTTTAGATATTAATCCAATAATGTTTATCACTAAAGAGTAACCATATCTTTAGTTACAGTTTTTCAATAAGTAAAGAAAAATTAAATGATATGCTTAATTGTAATAGTAAATCCATAAGTACTGAAAACCCCAAACAAATATGAGGATGAGCTAGATTATAATTTTACACGCGATGCAAAGCCGATAACTGTAGATACTTGTAGATCTCCTTCCTTATTGCAAGAACAAGCACTACTTCAGTCCGTTAGTGGATACTATGGAAGCTGAAACTTATGTTCATCCAGTTGATGACGGAATGCCAAATCCATATTTGAGCGGTACTGGTTTTCTAGAATTAACTCCAGAAGAGGAGCTTATAGTACCTGGTCCTTGCAGTAGAGCAAGATCTGATTCAACTAGCTCAGAATCATCTTCGAGTTCATCATCAACTAGTTCAACTTCATCATCTTCATCTAGTGCGTCTGAATCGGGTAAGGACTTTTCCCCTGATGAAGCAGATTGCGATCCTGATTACGTACCGGCAACCCCACCTAGGCGTGTATCATTTAGCCCAACTCCTCAAAGTAGTACGTACCTCTGTGCAACTAGTTACAGAAAATAATTTGACTCCTCCTGAAAATAACCCAGCTCCGAACAATCGAAGGCGTAAAGGATTCAAAAATGAATCCGTTAGGCAAAATGCTAAAAGACTTCGCAATAGTGGTCAGCAATATACTTCTGTGTCAAAGTTACAAAAAGTTATGCCCAAGAAGCAAATAGGACCACCATGTGAGGAAAAATTTAGACTGAAGGGCAGTGAATAATCAAACAGGAAGACAGAGAAACAATTTTTGACAATTATTGGAAAATGGGAGATTTATCAAGACAAAGAGATTATATCGCAAAATGTATTGATGTTATTAGACCTAAATATCAATATAAAGTTCATAATAGTAATAGAAGACCTAAACATTAATTTTCATTCGAGATAAACAATTGAAGGGTTCAATCGAGAAGGGTTTAACTGATTTTTTATGAAAAATGAGTTATGGGTATGATTGGATTCGGCGTAAAATTCTCTATCTTATGACATACTTTAAATAACGGATTCAGGGCTCAGTGTTGATATTTTCAATATAAAAAGGGTTTAACTGCCACAGATATGAAGACTACTTTGTATAAAAATGATTCATAGCTCATAAAAACCAAACAAATTGTGTAATTCTGATTAACATACATATAAAAACGATTTATAATATATAAAATCGTTTTAATGTTTATGACAATGTTCGAATATGTTGGTTAATGATTCGAAAACAGATACAAAATATTTAAAATCTTTTTTGTATAAATTAAAATCTAGCTAACATACATTCATTTCGCTATAAGCGATAATAAACCCTTTTTACACTAAACGATAAGTACTTGCACACCTCCGCTGCGAGCGCGACGACGTAGGAGAGAGATAACGCTATTTACAATTTTTGCAGAGAGAATGCAATAGCTGCGCGCCTGCGCCCTGTTTGTTTGTCAACAAGCACTTGTCGCCAAAATCTTATTTTGTTATTAATATTTACTGTGTTTTTGCATTAGAAATTACAAAAAAATGTCAAGAAACAGATATAAACGTGGTCGTGAACTAGTTGAGATGTGTACAAACATCAATGTTGTTGATTCTAATATTGAAAGTAAGTTGAGTATTATTACATTTATATAACCTCAAAGATATGCATCAATGCTTTTATGCAATTAAGTTGTTCGGCTTTTAATACAATTCATGGTTCATATTAGTAGTTTATTTAAGTTGTGTAACAATATATCGTCCCCGTAGAGCGAAAAATCACTAACTAACACCTAAGTGATTTTGAGATACGAGGTGTTTTATGTCTTAAATGAAACAAAAAAATATAACTTTTTTCGAAGTTTAGTTATAGATGTATGAAAGGTTTATTTTTAAAGATATATTAATTAAGTATATGTTATATGTATTAAACCACGAAAATAGTATATAAATAATTAACTGTGAAGGATAATTTCTTTTACCCCAAGTTTTGTCTATTTATCTGTCACTTAGTTACTTTTCACATGCATTTAGTTAGTTTTCGCATCAGCATTTAAATATTATACTAGTAACTAAAATCACTTAGTTATTTTAGGAGTAAAACATTTTTACATAACTATGTCTAAATAAAATACCCAACTAAATAGACTTTGTTTATTTATTAATTTATTGCCTAATTTAAAACTAGTGTCCATATCAGTTGTAAGTTTAAAAGTAAAACAACATTCTTAGTTAACATTTATTGAAAAAAAAACTGTCTCTAAATATACAAAACCTAATTAAAACGCAATGAACAAGAATACATTACAAAATCATCAATAGAACAGCATTAATTATGTAGCGACATCATTTTCCTCTTCTTCCTCGAGCTCAGTGACGTCAGGCTCACATAGCCTATCCACCACATCGTTACTGACAGGTAAAGATTCATACCAAGGATGAAGTTCTCTTGGTATGACACCTTTGACACAAAGATTTAACAAATCTTTCTTTTTTGCCATAGAGATTGCTAGAGGAGCTGAATATGACTTCGGTATCTCATAGAGTTTCAATTGTTGAATAAGGTTTTCCCTACTAACTTCATCGCCATTAACGGCCAAATCTTGATTTTCTTGGACCTTTTTTCTGTTTCGCGTACGAGGAGTAGGTTTATATACTTTTTGAAATATATCGAATTCTGAATATGGTCCATCGTGAGAATATCGATACTTCACAATACCAGGGAACTCTTTTTCAACTCTTAGACATTTTATTTTCAGCCACATTATTTTATTGCCTTCATTGTCTTTACTTACATTTTTGACGAAGTGTTCATGTAAGGCTCTGATGTCGATCATATCCTCAAACGTTAATTCATGGACAATATAAGGAGGAGCTGATTCCCGATGTCTGGTTGATCTGGCTCGCTGCATGATATTCTTCCAGTCTATCATGGAGTATACTGACGTGTGTCTCTGTTGCCTCTCAATAGCACTGTGCATCGAATCGACCTCCATGTGCGTATGACCACTCTCTAAATATTTTTGCTCCAAAATTTCGATGAGAACATCAGGTCTCTGGATAGTGTAGACCAAAAATGCCGTTATGTACTGGTTCCTATTTTGGCCAGCGCATGTGTCACTATATATAGTGACTTCCTTTACGGTAGGAGGCACCTGGCTGAACCACCAATTCATTGCAGTAGCGATTTCTATGCTTCCCCGCTTTCCATTGACTTCATTCCACACTATGCAGTAAGCTTCATTTGGAGGTTTTGCAGTGTGGATTGTGTAATTTTGTACAGTAAGTTTGCGTGAATAATATAAAATACCAGCGCCGCAAACTGGTATTTGCAAAGTCGACTGCATATCTGCCGTGACAACTAGATAAGTTGGGTCATTAATTGACCGCTGTTTGTTGGCTGTTTTTGCATCTTGAGCAGCATTTTTCCGAAAGATATGGGCATCATATTCCGCTTTTAAATGTCCAGGATGACCTGCGTTATCATACCGAGTACAAGACATACATAAATCTTTTTTTGGAGAAAAAAAAAGAGAGATTGAACTTAGTGCCGAATATCCGTTTGTACACAAAAATTGAAGCTGGGCGCCCACCCCCTGAATTAATTTGGTTTTTGTATAATTCGTACATCTTCGATATTGTTAAATTACTTTCTAGGTATTGTCGTTTAGACTTCTTTCTACAGTAATGTGATTATTGTCGTGGAAAAGAATTTATGTGCTCGATAACACAGGTCTGCAATGGTTTTCCTCTCTGAGATCTGATTAACGTTTTCTATAGTTTCTAATGTGCTGATTACGAGAAAAATAATAAAAAAATTCTATCACGTCAGGATTCTTTGATATTGAATATTTAAGATTTTAACTAAAAATGTCTGAGCGCATACATTTTAAAATCTATAAAAGTCACTTAATTACTTCAGCTTAATTTTTATTGCATTTAATTAGTTTAAGACGACATAGAAATGAATGCAAATCAGTAATTTGTTAATTACTACATAATAAGTGTAAGTAATTCGCATTAACCATTTCGAAAACGGGTCATTTTGGCTTCATTTAGTAATGAGCTCATTAATACACGATGTTTAGGTGATATTGCCTAATTGTTGTTAATGTTGTTCAAAAAGGGTATAATGAAGAAAACAAAAGGTTTTTTTTGTATAAGTACCTACTCTGAATTAGAAAACTAACAGTCGAAGTGCGCATCTTGCAACCTAAACTTTAAAATGTCGTCGCGAAGTTGTTTAAACTCTTCGAATTGTTTTTGTTATATTTGCGGGAAATTCATGGTGATAAAACAACGAAACAACATTACAGACTATGTGAAAAATATTTACAAAAGTTATTTTGGACATTCTATAAGTAACCAAGACAAAACTTGGACACCTCAAAAAGTTTGTTCGACTTGTTTACTTGAACTTCGCAAGTGGTCAAAAGGACAGAAAAATAGCTTCAAAATCGTTTCGCCCATGCTATGGAGAGAGCCTAACAACCATGTTGAAGATTGCTACTTTTGTTGTTGTGACATAACTGGATACAATTCTAAAAATAAAAGTGACATAAGCTATCCAAATGTGTCATCAGTTACGCCTGCAGTTTTCGGAGATTCAGAAATGGTGCAGCCCCCGTATCCAGCTATACAAATTGAAGATTCTGCTAATGATACAAATGAACAGAATGCATCCCAATCTGATCCTGTATTTCAAGTAGATTCTAACGAGTGTCAGCTCTTTTCACAGTCAGATTTAAACGACTTGACAAGAGATTTGAATCTCCCCAAAGATGCAGCTGAGCTCCTCGGATCACGATTAAAAGAAAGAAATATGCTTGCACCTGGTACTTCATTTTCATGGTACCGTCACAGAGAAAAAGATTTCCTTCCATTCTTCGCTGAAGATCATGATTTGGTGTACTGTAAAGATATTCCTGGCTTGATGAAAATGTTCGACATTGAATACAATCCTAAGGAGTGGAGATTGTTTATTGACTCCTCAAAAAGAAGTTTAAAAGCAGTCCTTCTACATAATGGGAATACATATGCCTCACTACCTGTTGCACATTCTGTCCATTTAAAGGAATGTTATGAAAATTTGGAAAAGCTTTTAGCTACTATAGCTTACGAACATCACGGCTGGATGGTGTGTGGAGACTTGAAAATCATAAGCATGCTACTCGGCCAACAAGGTGGTTATACAAAATACCCGTGCTTTCTTTGCGAATGGGATAGCCGGGATAAACAACATCATTGGACCAAAAAGGAATGGCCTCCAAGAACTGAACTAACCCCAGGAATCAAAAACGTGCTTAAACAGAGTTTGGTTCCCAGAGAAAAAGTTTTACTGCCGCCTTTACACATCAAATTGGGTATAATGAAGCAGTTTGTGAAGGCTTTAAATAAAGATGGGGAAGGTTTCAAATATCTGCATTCAGTTTTTCCATCTTTATCAGATGCTAAGTTAAAAGAAGGAATTTTTGTCGGCCCTGATATAAGAAAATTGATGTCGGAGGAAAAATTTGATCAAAAACTCAATGATGTCGAGTTACAAGCGTGGAAATCATTTAAGGAAGTGGTAAAAAACTTTTTGGGGAACAATAAAAGCTCGGACTATAAAGAAATAGTAGCCAAAATGATAACGAATTTTGGTGTAATGGGTTGTAATATGAGCGTTAAACTTCATTTTCTGAATTCGCACATTGATTACTTCCCAGAAAATCTAGGAGCCGTTAGCGAAGAACAAGGTGAAAGATTTCACCAAGATTTAAAAGAGCTTGAAGTCCGGTATCAAGGAAGATGGAATGTCAGCATGATGGCGGACTATTGTTGGTTGTTGAAGCGTGATGATCCAAACCGGAAATATAAGCGAAAATCGCACAACAGAAGCTTCCAGGAAAAAAGGACCAGGTTCCACAAATAAAATTTAAGTGTATTTTAACCCAGCAATAAGTTGTTATTACGTGTTAATAGTTTTTTAAGTTAAAAATTAAGTACTTTTTTAAATATATAATTTTTTAAGTGAAAACTTGTCTTTTTTCTCAATTTTCTATCTGTAGCTTTTTTGAAAAATCAGGAGGTGATGGAGAAAAACTAAGTACATATTCGTAATCAGCGCATCAAAATACTCCAGAATCAGCTATCAAATTCCAGAGAGGAAGTTATGACCTTCATTTTGCAGGCCTGTGTAATTTGTTGCTCAGACTCAGGACTAGTTTTGTTAACTGGATCACGGGAGCCTCGCTTGTCGCTTTCCATATTCGTTCACGTCCATAAAAGCTTTATTGACAGGTCCATTTGAAATACACAATGTTTTTAGAAAGAAATCTTTGCATACTCGATGCTTCTCTTGATTTTTGAAAAGGTAATATTCATAACTAGCTTTACGCCGTTTGTTGTCAGATACGCCAACTTTCATTCTTTTGATTGGAGTGGCAATTACGTGCTTGAGCAGAAATTGTTTTTTCGATACATAGTCCTTGATTACCCAGTAGTTTTTACAAATAGCATATCTGGCATCATCGCTAAAATTATAAGAGCATTTAAAACGACAGTTATCAGTACATTTCACAGGCTTAGGTTTTTTTGCAGGCATAGTCTTGCCGCTTTTGCTTTGGTAGGGTAAACAATTATTTCTATTGTCTCTCGTTTTGTTTTTCTTCCATTTACTTGGATCACTTTTCTTCCATCGTTTAGGGCTACTTTGTTTATTTGACGATATTTGTGTATTGTCAGAGCAACCAGTTAAAGCTGAGTCATTAATCAATTGGAGTATACCAGTTGTGTTTTGCGAAGCATTTGATATTGATTCGTCGGACGGTGCAATAGTTACTGGGGGAGCTTTATGTTTCTTCTGACGGTGAGAATATTCATAATACTCACTATCATCGCTGTCTGTAGAAGAGCTGTCAATAAAAACCCTATTTCCTTGTTTGGTTCTTCTGTCTTCGTCACTCCCAGGAAACCAAGATACACTTGAATCTAAAAATCGCGAACTGGTGAGCTACTGAATAATTGAACGCCACTAATTTCGGAACAAGGACTGTTGAGTGCAATTCGCTCTTTATTGTCTTGGCAACATAGATCTTCAATGGTGATTAGATCATTGTTTATATCTGTTGGCTGAGGTGCAGAATACGGTGCCTGAACGCTTGGTATATGGCGTGCTGTACACAAGACAGAAGCTGGAGTCGACTCGCAGAAATCTTTTTCAGGAAAGTCCTCAAAAGCATCTTCTTTATCTAATACTGGAATTACCTGAAATAAAATTATTTTACTTAGGAAAATGCAAAGCAGTATAATGTACGTATACGTACAATAGCGCGGTGCATTAAAAAAACAGTGAAGGTGAGTACTTAGTTATAAACTAGCAATAAAAACACATTTGCAATCATAAAGAATATGGTGATAACCAAGGTGTCAAAATTCATATTGTAAAGTGCAGCTGAGTTAAACCTCCACGGTGGCTGCAGGCAATATCACTTACAATAATCCATTCATACAGAAGACAACATGTAGCACAACACACATGCATTTTTAAATGGATTAGTAGGTAAATAGGTTATTTAAAGCAGGATGCAATATAATAATGCTAACATACGACTGAACTGTCAATGCATCGAACCGCGACTTTGAGCTCGTGCACAATAACAGGTCACGACGTAGTAACGTACCATGTCACGTCACTACGATCCAACGTGCCACACATTGCGTCGTCGGTTACCACGTCGAGCAACGTAAAAAATCTGGTCATGAATTTTTACGATACGTTACGATTCGTGAGCTGCCATATCACGGCATGAGCCCTTTTACCCGGTGCGGCGAGTGCAACTAACAATCGAGAATAATAATAATGGATCGGCGGACGGTCCGCGAACTAAGGTCGTGGTTCTACTTATCATCGTCTGTCAACACTATTAATTAATAAATTAATAACCAAACCAACCCAAGACAATACAAAAATAATTAAGTACTTATCATTGTTTCACTTGAACTCCATTGATGAGTTGTAAACAGATGAAATCTATTAAATATATTGAAGTTATTATTACTGTGTAACAATTAGTACGTACGCTAATAACTTTACAAGAAGCAACTAGATAATACTTACAGCGGCTTTTTCATCACTGAGTTTTATTAAATCCACCATTAATTTAGCACGATTCATACTTTACACGATCTACTGACAAATGAAACACAAAACAAAAATACGTAAGTGCGCTATGACGCTCTCACAGCGAATGACTGCAATAATGCGCGGGCGCGGGGAGGTGCTCTAAGGTCAAAGGGCGTAATCTCACTAAGTAGCATCGTACCACGGGACATAGTCACCAACCTTTTATCTAGTAGTGTTTTTGCTGGGTGAAAAGTAGCCAAAACATTTTAATTATAATACTCTAATGTGCTATGTCATCTACAATCAGGGAAAATATTAACCAGAACACTTTAGTTAGTTGTCGTTTTTTCTTTTAAACGTCTGGTCGTAAATAAAATGGCTCGAAAAATAATTAATGGTAGTTAGTTACTTTTCGCACAAAATATCAGATACAATAAAATTACTAAGTCATTTTAATGAGTTTTCGCATTACTATTTTTTGAGACATGCCTATAGGGAGTAATGTGGAAAAAGTAAATAAGGTACTTTAATGCGTAAGTATCTTTTTCAACAAAGAAGAGAAAAAGTAATCAGGTGACTTAGTTACTTGTAGCTCATCAGTCACAAATCAGATAGTGTACTTAATTACGTCTCGCGATTTTTATTTTTCTAAATAATTACGTTATGAATGCGACAGTAAGACAGAAATATGGAGAAAAAATTGCTGGTTTTATTGATATTTATAAGTCGATTTTGAACATTTTGTTACTTAATGACTTTTCGCTCTACGGGGACGATATTTTATAGAAATATTTTATTTTCAGTACAATCGTCGCACAGCCGTTTTAACGAAGAACCGTTTCCATATGAATTCTCAGAAAATGATCCTCCTTTGATACCAGATATGTGCTCCAATATGTCCACTGTTAAAAAAGTAAGGATTGAAGAATATAAAGATTCCGAAAACACACACGGAAGTGTTTCAGTAGAGAGCATACAGTCTTTGGACTTAATAGAACTAACCGATCTTATTGGCCCATCTACATCCAAATACTGCGATAATGTTGTAACACAGGTTTCTGCAAATGGTTCTGAAGATAATATTGTGATTGAACGAGATGATGGTAAGTGCTGATTTTTATTTTATGGGTGATTGTAAGACGTTTCAAATTATGGGGTAATTGCTTGAAAGATCATTGCAAGTTTTTTTCGTGTGTGGAGTAAAATAAAATAGCTTAAGGTAAGAAAAACGCGTTAACTTATATGAGGTAACCGTAAATAAAATGTTCCATTGGTTCAGCAGTAGTTTAGACGACTGCGGATTATGAGGTCCCGAGTTCAACCCCGGGGATGCGCGAAGTATTACCTATTCTTATTTTTTGTTTAGAAATTCTCAGTAGCAGCACGAATTTCGTGTGATGTAATGCATTCGTCAAATGTGTTCAGTAAACAGCAATAGGATATATTTTGAGATCTAATTACATAGTGGGCAATAGATAAGAGCTTAAATGCACTTGTGCCTACTCCTTCGAGGATATAGGCGTGCAATGTACAATAGCTCCCCTGTGTTTCCGTATAATTTAGCATAGTCAGTGCCTCTAAATGTTTACATTTTCGTTTTAGACTTATGATTTACCTATGTGTACCATCAGGCCAAGACTAGAGTCAATGTTTCAAGTGACTATTAAAAAGGGATTTATATGTTCTAAAATATGATTTTCTTCCTGCATCTTTACAGATAACAGGAAGATGATCCAGATCTTAGAACCTGCATCTGAAATTAATGTGCAGTATATTGAACTGCTAAATCAACAGCTGGACACGTTTCCATTGGAAGATCCAATTGCAAACAATAAAAGAGATATCGTCGAAATACAAAACAACGTAGAACAAAACCAAGCAAGCATAATAATCTTACAGGCAAAATCTATTCAAAACGAAGTTTCGGAAAGTCTATTAGATAAGAATTTAACTGAGCAGAGACACAATACTGAGAAAAAGAAATCTAGAATAAGAATGATAAATAAAGCTGAATGGAAATTTGAAAAAATGAAGGCAGCCAGAGCCTGCGGAAAGCAATACGTTACAGCCAAAGGCATAGTTATCGCAGAGAAAACAGTCTGTTATGGTAATCTGTGTTCTGACAAGTGTAGGTTATCTTGTTCATCCCATTTTTCAGACGAAGAACGTCAGCATTTATTAAACGAATTCTATTCATTACCAATAGATGCTAAGAATAGTATTTTATTTAAAAGTATTCGACCCATAGCAGTTAAACGACGATTAGTTGGCGCACAAAAAATACGAAAATTATCATTTAGTTACCATGTAAAAAAAAGCAATAATGAAGAAAAACAGATTTGCAAGAGAGCATTCATGAACATATTTTCAATTTCTGTAAGAAAAGTGCAGGTTATCCAAAATAAACACATTTCAGGCCAAATACTGCCAAAACCAGACATGAGAGGAAAGCATGAAAACCGTCCCACTAAAACTAGACCTGAGGTAAAAGAATATGTAATGTGTCACATAAAGAGTTTTCCAGCAGAAGAATCCCATTATTCTCGAAATGAAAATCCAAATAAACGCTATCTCTCGCCATTGTTGAATATTAAAAAAATGTATAAATTATACATAGCGTTATGTGAAGCTGAAAAAAAAAAGGCGTATATCGCGTAAAGGAATGCATTTACAGGACTATATTTTGCACTGAATTTAATTTATCTTTCGGTTTACCTAGGAGTGACGTTTGCTCCAGATGTGAAAACAAAGACAATGACGTCGATTTGCTAATTCACAAAGAGACATACAGGGAAGCGTATAGTCTGATGAAATTAAATAGAGATTGTTGCTTAGCTGAGGAGGGACGGCTTTATTGTACGATTGACATCCAGCAAACAATGCCGTTACCTAAAATGCCCGTTGGAGATGCGTTTTACTTAAGGCAAATATGGTTTTATAATCTAGGCATACACTTGGCGAGCAAAGACAAAAACCACGCTGTGATGTGCACTTGGACGGAAAATGTTGCGAAAAAAGGGAGTATCGAAGTAGCGTGTGCCTTACATTATTTGGCTTTGTATTTAAAAACTACAGCCAGTGATAACGCTATCAAGCACTTGATTATATGGTCTGACTCATGCTCAGGCCAAAACAAAAATTTTAATTTAATTTGTCAGTATCAATACATGATCTTTAAAAAATACTTTGATATTATTGACCACAAGTTTCCCGTTGTGGGCCATACTTATATGGATTCTGATCGTGATTTTGGGCGTATAGAAAAAGCATTGCGAAAGTATGAAAAAATTTACACACCTGAAGAGTATCGAGATATTATAAAAAAAAATTCTTCTAAGGGATCTGTTGTCATAGATATGAAACATCACCTGTACGACATTGAAGGTCTTCAGAAAGAATTGAAACTTATTAATAGAACCAAAAATACGCTGGGTCATAAAATAGACTTCAGAGATGATGTCAAATGGATTAGAATAGAACAATTCGGCAACTATATGTACAAAAAGACCTATGACCCAAACACCCCATTTTTGATGGTGGACTTGTCACGAAAAGGCTTTTCTATAAACCCTGACATAGAAATACGGAGAGTTGTAGGTTCACGTGGCGAGGTGTCAAATGAAAAAATAGCAGATATATCTAAACAACTAAAGTTTATACCAATAGAAAAACGTTATTTTTATGAAGAAATACTCAATACATAACCTAAATGCATGTTTTTTATACATTTAATAACTGTATCTTTCCCGTTGTTTTGTAATTTTATTTTTATTAAAGCATTTTATATTTCTATAAATTACGTTGTTTCAATCGATCATTGCAAAATATTGCTACAAACAAATGACTAACGTCCAAAACTGTACCTACAATAACGATTCATTTGCAGATAAACCGTTTTTACACTTTAAATAAACGAAGCTTGTTAATGCGCAGAGTTGTATTAAGTGAATAAGTTCATATTACTATAGTTATTGTATAAAATACTGATAAAATATGTATTTTACTATAAGATAACTTCATTTACTAGCATTTAATAGCTAAATATTGTTTGTCTATGATCTGATTCAATTCCTACATCAAATTAACGCTCCCGAACTTTGACGCCCGATTTCTCAAAACTATACATTTGTTAGTTAAACCCTTTTCGAATTGAACCCTTCAATTATTATAAGTATCGTATCTGTAAAATTTTCTTTAAGAACACGTTGGCCATTAATAATCGACCTATTGCAACTGTAATAGCCAAAAAGAACCAATCGGGAACGGTTGAAGAAGAAAAAAGGGGTAAACATGGAAAACAAAACAAAGTAAGCTCAGATATCATTGAAGGAATAAAAAGCCACATAAATTCAATCCCAAGGATAGAATCCTATTACCTAAGACTGCAAATGAGTCGAGAATGGATCTCTCTTTAATTTGTAATAAAACATTATAATTACGAGCGTTCTTTTTTATTTGGTAATATTACAACATCACAACAAATACCAACTTTATGATGTTTAATTTAAATGCACTAAAAATTAATAAATAATTGCATATTCTTGTGAATAATTAAATTATTGTTATTTTTGGAGTCGGTGTCAGCCGCCCGCGCCGCGTGCTGCGTCTATGTGTGTAATTGTGCATGCCAATGTTATGTTATGATTATAGTAAGACATCCCATGTTTAATTAGTTACAAACCTACCTTGGCTGACACCGACTCCAATAATAACAATAATTTAATTATTCACAAGAATATGCAATTATTTATTAATTTTTAGTGCATTTTAAGTTTTAGAATATTCTTATTTGAAGTCGGTTTTCTTTTTTGTTAAAATTTTGTTTATTTCTCGGTTTTTAGTGAACCTTGCCAAATATGAGAACATCATCAATGTAGCCAAATACGCATTATTAAGTATAACTCGAAAACAAATGGTCAAATCTTGATCAAAAATTAAATGGGACCGCACGGGAAGCACCAGCTTTCAAATAAAAAAAGAATCATCAAAATCGGTTCACCCAGTCGAAAGAAACGAGGTAAAAAACATAAAAAAATACAGACGAATTGAATACCTCCTCCTTTTTTTGAAGTTGGTAAAAAAGCAAGGACGTCAGACCCACTTATACAATATTCAACAAGACCCACTCTATCCATCAATAAGACCTGTCACTAACGCAAATTTATTTATTTATTTATTTGAAAGCATCCTTAATCAGAACGGCTACAAGCCAATTACACTAATTAAGGTATATTTATTTTAAAAACAATCAACTAGCGTACAGATCTCTCACAAAACTCCAAGCATACTGACATAATCGCCTTCCATCCATCCGCAAACAAATCACAATTCGGATTTGCGTCCAAGATAGCGTTGAGTGCGGTAAGTACCCGAGGAACGGGTGAGTTTCTGTGTGCCACGGTGCGGTAAGAAGGTGGTGCAAATAACTTGTGCCTCCTGCTACGTCGATAATTATCGGGCACGTAAAACCGACATACCTTGTCATGGAGCTGAGGGGCCTCAATGACACCAAGTAATATTTTGCACATTGTTCTGATTTGATCAAATCTTCGTCTAACTTCAAGTGAATTGTACCCCAGGCTACCTAGGAGATACTGTGTGGGATACATGAATGGATAGTACCCGTTAGTGCGTTTGTATAAAAATCTCAGGTAAGCCTTTTGGACCTTCTCTAGTAAGAGGACGTAGGTACTTTCGTGTGGATTCCAGACGCAGGCACTAAATTCTAATTTACTTAGTACTAGCGACTGGTAGAGTGTTCTGACTACATCATTACCGTGAAAGTCCCTGGCATTCCTGAGGATAAACCCAAGTCGTCTAAAGGATTCCTTAGCGGTTAAGATGATATGCTCGTGAAAGGTCAATAAGAAAGACATGCTTGATCTTCTACCATACATTACGCCAATTTACCATCATTATTATAAAAATCTTCCTATAGATATTCCTACTCGTTCAAGTACGCGTAATGCTGATGAGCGTTCATCCGATGACGAAATTACATATAATTAAAACATAACATGTCACTATAACAGTGAAGTAACTCCAAAAAATAAGTTTATATGTATTTTGTTTAATAAGTGTTGGATTATTTTATAGGTTACTACATATTGTTATAAACTTAAATTAATAATAAACAATAAAAAATTGAAAAGACAAATTAATACTTGTATTTTTTTTCCTACATGTTAATTTGCAAAATGCTTGTTATTTCAAAATTCAACTACAAGGAGATAATTCACTTTTACAATGAACGACACATATATAGAGTATATAACAAACATATTTAAATATATTGATCACATTTAAAACCCTCAAATATGACACTTATATAGCCCACCACAAAATAAGTGCTTAAGTACTTATTTATAGTATAGACTGAAAAAACACAACATAATAAAGTGTGGATAATAAGGCTACACACCAACCTAAATTGTAATAATTTTACAGAAGCAATATTATCTATACTAATATTATAAAGAGGAAAGATTTTTTGTTTGTTTGTTTGTATTGAATAGGCTCCAAAACTACTGAACTGATTTCCAAAATTCTTTCACCATTCAAAAGCTACATCTTGTGTCCCTTCGTCCAGCATACTCACCATGGAATCCTGATATTTCATGAATGTCAAAAAACTGTTCTGAAATAGTGCTAAATAGTGCCCAAAGGAAAAAAATAGTGCTCTTGTACTTGCGAAGTTATAGCCATAGTTCGATGAGTATGCTGGACGAAGGTTTCGCCCAGCATACTCACCTCCGTCCGGAGAATCTGTATACGCTTCAAACATAATTCATACTTCAAAAAATAGTTCCCAAATAGTGCCAAACGGTGCCCAAAAAGAAAAAACAGTGCTCGAATAACTTCGGAGTTATAGGCTTCGTTCAGTGAGTATGCTGGGCGTAGGTTCTACGCCCAGCATACTCACCTCAGTGCGCGAATATCGAACGAGCTATAGGTACAATTTACGTCTCAAAAAATTGTGCTTGAAATAGTGCCCAATATCAGTCCAATTTTTGCTTGACTTTTGACCTAGAAAACCATTAAATTTGATTGTAAACTTCTACATACATTACATTGAGTACAGTCGAATACAATATTATTAACTTTCTTTCTAACAATTTTTGTCTTGTGTAAATTATTAATTGTCTATGTAAGGGAGTATTTACTTTAGAATCGCAATATTATTAATTACACATTATTTTAATAATACTTTATAATAATATGATTAAGCCTTCGCGCGTCGCATGGGACCCCGGTAGCTAGGAACAATGATTTTATATATTTTGTCTAGATCACGGCGCTTGAAGGATTAAGATATCAAATGAAGTAAATCATGCATGAAAAATAAAGTTGCTGTTATTAATGCTTACATTACAACTGACAAAATTATTCAAAATAATCATTTTCCGGATCAAGGACGGTACCACAACGTTTACGGAATTGACCTGTATTCCTCATGTGATAAAGTTCAATATAGTGTGGCAGTAATGGATGCATGTACGGTCAATAGGTATGGGGCTTACGACGCGCGGCGCCCGCGACGCAAATGAATATGTTTATGTTTAAATACTAGATGGCGCTGCCCTAACATCTTACGATTATTAGACAAGACTGATCTGTATTTTGAAGGTGATAAGGGTCCATTTTGTGTCACAAAGCAATCGAAACGAACAAGCGCTTCTCAGTTTCTTTGTTTGTTTACTTCGTCGCACATCATTATAATAACGCCGGCTTTTGAGTTTGACTACATAGTGGGTTGCAAAACCAAACAATGTGTTGGTGATGTCATTATTTACCTATATAAAATTGTGTATCTAGTACGTAATCAATATAGGAGCTGCACCCAAATCAGTAAGTATATTTCAATTTATAATAGTGGCATTTAACTAAATTGATTTTACACTCATTCATTAATTGCACTGTAAAACTAGGTAGCAAGCGAGTTGTTTTTTACAAAAACACGTTCATTTTTTCGTTGAATATGACACTGTACACTTAAAATTAAGGACATGCTTAAGAAGTTTTAAAAATGGGTACCTACTTAGTTACTTTTTTAAAGGTTTGATGTAGGTAGGTACACACATAATAACGTAATGTAACTTGTTTGTTTATCTAATTGGATCTCAAATACCTATTTATATACCTACTTCTGCGGAGGCCTGGTTTTATCCTCCAATTCTACTGGAAATGAAACACTGTCTTATTTGCTAGGATATAATTTACTTTTCTTCAATTTTTTTATTACAAGCTTGTCCTCGTTACCCGTCAGGATCTGTTCTCGTCTTAAGTTCACGTTAGTTACATTTCAATATCGAAATAGGTAGAATCAGTCAGCGCGAGCGTCGGTAGTAAGTATAAACGTAACTATAGAATTAACACAGATGTATTTTTTAGATAATATGACGTGAAGTGAAGACTATTACCGATTGTCATCCGGCGAATGCAGTTAAACTTTTAAGTGTCGTCAACCTATTCATCACATTTTCTATGGGAGTTGTGACTTCGGGAAATCGTCTTCAGCCTCGTGTTTTGCCCCTTCGCTATTTATAATAGAAATCACGCTAAAATAATGGAAAACACGTAAGTGCTTAAGTACCTTTAGAGGAAGGCTGGAGCCTGTCATACCTATATTAAATTATTTAAATACGTGTTATTTTCAGATTATCTTGAAGACACAATGTTTACCACGTTAGAAGACAACTTTTTCTGACTCGTACTGCGTGAGCGGTGGGGCCCGTTATGTTTTTTACATCTATAGTTGGTATTTTCAGGTAATATAGGTAGTATAAGTACACAAGTGTTCATAATGTTATTGATGTTGATTTATATGTTAGTTAGTTAGTTGTTATTTCATATTATGTTAATATTGAAAACAAATGGCATAATAATTTGTGATAATTCTTGTGAATCTAACGACATGGATCAGCAAGGAAAACGAGGGCCTAAACCAAAGGTTTCATTAGAAACGCAAAAATTAGTAATTTCAGAATTCAAAGATGACTTTTTTAAAAATATTCCTTCCGCAAATGACTCAATTTATAAACAAATTCAAACACGGTTAAATTACAAAATGAGTATTAAATCAATCATATTAAGCATAAAACGAAATTACGAATACTTTTTTGGTGTTGATAAAAAAGAAATAATTCGTAATAATGATTCTAATTTGATAAATCAAAAGTCTACATCGTCATCAAACGAAAGCATTAATAGTGTTTCGGAGAACACCAGTACGCATACATTTTATATGGATACAATAACTTGGGATAGTATTAAGCCTCAAAGGTATTTTTATCACCGAAATAGCAAAATCGCCCCTGGTAGTCTGTATAATGTCAGACGTAAATTAAAACCAAACCAATGGACTAATGTAATTCAAATGCATCTATGGAAAGAAATAAGATCTTTATGCACTTGGTGTTTTAAAAATAATATTGTGAAAGACAATTACGAAATCAAATGCACAGGATATTGTAATCAATGTCACGCAAAAATAATTATAACAACTAACTTAGAAACGGAAAATTTAATTAAACTAGAATGTTGCATAATTAATGAAAATAAAAAGTACTCTCATAACACCAGTAAAAAAAACCGATTACGGTATTACCAAATAAGGGAATTAGGTGAAAAATTACAACACGAAGCAGCAGCTTCTATAAGATATAAATTAGCCTCAACTTTAATAAAGAAAAATGACAAGGAACCTCCAGTATTGCCAAAATTACAAACACTACATCGAATTAAACATGAAAATAAAAAAGTTGATGTTTTCCATCCCAACCCAATATTGTCACTTACTTGTATGTGTGTTTCACCACCTTTTGATAAATGTGTTAGATATGTTTCTGCTTTTCCATTTTATACATTTTACTGGACGGACGATCAAAAGAATTATTATAAAAAATGCCAAAAAGAGTTTAATTATATTAGAGTTTCTATAGACGCAACAGGTTCTATATTTAATAAAAATCTTCGGCCTGTCGTCAATGAACACACACAACTATCTCAAGAGTCGCAAAGTCCTATATTTTTGTATGTTATGATGACAGATACAACCGTTAAAAGTAGCGTGCCAATTTCACAGTGTATATCAGAAAGTCACTCTTTAGATACTATTGCTAGCTGGTTACAATCTTGGTTGGCTAATGGAAAACCTCCAAATGAAGTAGTAACTGATGATTCCGCAGCTTTAGTAGGTGCGGTGGTAAAAGTATTTTGTGGTTATAAATCCACCTCTGACTACTTAAATACATGTTTTAATATTTTAGAAAATAGAACCAAAAAAATTCCAACCTGTTATGTTCGCCTTGATACTTCGCATTTCATAAAAACATTGTACAATCAAAGTATTTTCAAAAATATAGACACTAGAGTAACAAAATTTTTTGTTGATTGTATGATTCTGATTAAAAAATGTGTTTCATACGGAGAGGTAAAGAAAATTATAGAAAATGTTTATATTATAGCAAATAATAAACACCGCGGCAGTAGAAATGGAAATTTAACACGGTGTGAAACGGCGATTTTAGAATTAAAAAACCGGATCAAAACTAATTTGCAGGAATGTGAAATACAAAATGTAGATTCGGAAAATCACGTTCCAATTAAACATTCTTTATGGGAGGGATTAGATAAAGAAGAAAACCCGCTTCTGAAAATGTATAAAGATCTTGAGGAGAAAGAAGATTTAATTAAACAATTGTGTGATCAAGAAACTGAAATCGAAAATATTTATTACTTGCCGGAAATAAAGGACACTTTGATTAGGATTCTTAAAAAACTTCCACTATGGGGAAATATAATGATGACTTATTTTAACAGTAATTATTGTACTCCAACCAGTTCAAATGTAGAAAGTTATATGAAAGACGTAAAAAAGTTATTTTTTAAAACAAATTCAAATAAGTACCGCGTAGATGAGTTTATTATTAAACACGAGCCTTTGATAACCGGTTCCATACGCTTAGCCAAAAGTGACTTGATTGATGTTCAAGAAGGAACTGAAAATATTGTCGATGAAAAAAATGAAATAAGTGACCATAACACACCACAAATAAATACTCTCGTCAATGATGAATCATTTTATGAAAACTCAATTTTTAGGAGCGAACCAAATTATATTGAAGACTGGCGGGGACTGGTGTCTAAACAGAAGAAAAATAAAAAACGAATCAATCGTCGTACAAAATTACATATTTTACAAAACGGCAGTGTTTCTACTTCAGGAACATACAGATTCACGTTTATTAATACGTGTGCTTTTGATTCCGTGGTCCAAAGTTTTTCAATTGCATATTTAGATAGACCTAATATTAGAAAATATATCAATGATAAAAAAAACGATCTTTCACAACTGACCAGAAGTTTGATCACGTATGACAATCTAAAGAAAATCACTAAGAAGGCTAGAAAACCAAAAGATATTTACACTACTCGTTCTAAGGTATTGGCTAAAATATATGATACTGTGGAATCCGATTTTAGTAGTTGCAAAAATTGTGAGTGTAATGTAACTTTTATAATAGATAACATACAAAGTTATGGTTTTTATAGTGCTAATAGATACTTAAATTGTACAAACCAGAACTGTGAAATCAATAAAGGTTCTGGCACAAAATGTAGTTGGATTCCAATAAATGTAAACATATTGACGACTCAAGGTATTGGAGCCCTTAATGAAGCTCTATTAGTAAATGATACTGAAAGGAAATGTAAATACCAATTATGTAACGGTAAAAACGCATACAAATATGAAGTACTAGACTTCGTATTTATTGAAATTAATACTTCAATTGAAATAGAAATTGATGAAATTCCTAAAGAGATCATAATAAACGGTGACACCTTTAAAATTCTGTCGGTAATAGATTTTACAAATGGTGAATCAGGACGCATGGGGCATTACAAGTCAAAGTGCTATCGATTGCTAAAGAGAACTTGGAACTGCTATGATGACCTTAGTAAAAAAGTTTGTAGTAATTCCCAATATACTGTACCACACTGCATTATTTATACGCGAATGTAAGATGAAGATCGGTCCTAACTTGTTAGTTCCTATTTTGTTATTGTTTGTTTGTTTTTTTTTTGTTCTTGTAAAAGTTATTTTATTAATAACTTACAGAAATGTGATTATAAACTGTGATTGTTAATTTGTAATTACTATAGGGTATTTAATATTAATAAAAAAAACGTGATTATAAACTGTGATTGCTCAATTTATACTTATTTGTAAGATAATTTTATTGTGATTAAAACGTTGTAGCAGTAAAACAAAGTACAAGTACCTACGTGTTATATTTTAGAAAGTTTTACCAATATTTGGCTAAACATTTTTTTATATGTATATTATATACAATATTAAAACTACAATTTTTTCTATTTACATTGATTATATTATGAATGTTAACAAAAGCTGTGAACTAGTTAACTAGAATTCTGATTACTTTGGCCCTTTAAATAGTAATAAATAACGTAAGTAATTAAAAATGTTTTTTATTGCTAAACCTTTCATTGATGAAACTATTGGAAAGAGTTTTAAAAATTTGTATAACTATGTCACAGTACTAGTTTTGACTGGTTATAAGTTTTGCCTGCAACATATATACAAAAAGAAACTGTATAATTTCCTTTTTACAATTTTTCAAGATATTAATTTTATTGGCTGCAAATGACTGTTTTTATTCAGACAAACACACAATGCAATGAAGTAATAGACTTCATTTACGCTTAAAGTTTCATTCATTTATTATTATTTATAAAATATATAATAATGCATTTAATCGAAAGTTTTTGACATGTGAGAAAATACCATAATTATTTCCAATAACATGAAGTCTACAATTAGAAAGTTTAATATTTTTGTCCAAAAACATGTGTCGACGACTGTACCCCATTTTACGTTAGTATGTAGAAGTTTACATTAAAATTTAATGGTTTTCTAAGTCAAAAGTCAAGCAAAAATTGGACTGATATTGGGCACTATTTCAAGCACAATTTTTTGAGACGTAAATTGTACCTATAGCTCGTTCGATATTCGCGCACTGAGGTGAGTATGCTGGGCGTAGAACCTACGCCCAGCATACTCACTGAACGAAGCCTATAACTCCGAAGTTATTCGAGCACTGTTTTTTCTTTTTGGGCACCGTTTGGCACTATTTGGGAACTATTTTTTGAAGTATGAATTATGTTTGAAGCGTATACAGATTCTCCGGACGGAGGTGAGTATGCTGGGCGAAACCTTCGTCCAGCATACTCATCGAACTATGGCTATAACTTCGCAAGTACAAGAGCACTATTTTTTTCCTTTGGGCACTATTTAGCACTATTTCAGAACAGTTTTTTGACATTCATGAAATATCAGGATTCCATGGTGAGTATGCTGGACGAAGGGACACTACATCTTCACTAAGTAACATAGGCTATATCATATTTTCAAAAAAGTTAGGAATCCCTACTAAAATTGAAATAATGTAACCCAAGGTGTGAAAAACTGAGTCATAAAATGTCTGTCATCGCATGCGATGCTGAAACTACTGATGATAGAACAAAAAAATTTTCTACACTATTATAGAATGTCAATCAATATCTACAAAAAAGTCTGCTATACCATGTCTAACTATTATAGTTATGTCACTACAAGTACTTTTTTACATTTTAAAAGTTGATAAAAGTTCAGTCTAAATTCAGATGATCTTATTGATACCTTTATAATAATTCTTATCCAATTAAATCATGTTGTATTCAAGAGTGCTTCAATATCTATACATTACTATTTAAAAATGTCGAAGAGCACCCTGGTATAAAAAGAGATTCAGAATTGGGTAGAGATTTTCATTGGTCGGCATTGACTTAAGAAAAGAGTGCTTCTCCCATGGCCAACTATACATTAGCCTGTCACGCGTGGAACTCTGGAAAATCTATTTATTTTGCTACATACGAATGGTATAAATATATATATTATACATCAAATATAGTTCACAGAGAAGCCTTGCAATGATCTTTTTGCCTTGAATTTTTATTTTAATTTATTAGGTTACTTATGGATTAGGTTATTAGTAATAGTATTGGGTTCATAGACTAGTATATTGATTAGGTTACTTATGTCGCCATTGGGAATAACAAGGGGTAATGAGCATAATTTATTTACACTATAATAACGCAAACAAAGTTGCGCGGGTCAGCTAGTACTGTATAAAAACACAACAAAATAAATAGATGGACAATAAGGCTATGAACCAACCTAAATTGTAACAATTTTTACAAATGAAATACCATACTGTATAAAAATACAACAAAATAAATATAGTGTAGATAATAAGGCTACGCACCAACCTAAATTATTGTAATTGTAAGTTGTAACCAGTTTTATCAAGAGACTAATTATTATTGTTGTCATCAGAGCGAGATGTAATGATGACATGTTGTGGTAAATGAAGTACTTTAGTACTTATTCATAACTATCATTTCTATGAGACTATAAAATGAATACTTTTATCGGAGGTGGTCTATGTGTACCTATGAGACGATGTCGTAATTTTTCACAACCAGTAAAACAAAATAGCACGAATTAGCATGTATTCGAAAGCCAAACCCACACGAATCCAAACTAACACAACAACAAAACTACTTGAATCCTGATAAGATTTGATATTCTAAGCTAAAAATGCTTAAGTTTAATTATTTTCCACATTAATATACCTATAAAATATTAGTTTTGGTACGTTTTACAAATAAAATATGTCCAAACTTGCGACAATGTTATTGGCGTCATAACATAACACCATAGAGTAGTACGATCACGGAACCAGTGTTGGCAACTCTTGTATAGTCGTTTGATCGACTCAGTCAATTTTTATCAAATGTTCTGTAGAGTAATCAGTAAAGTTCCATGGCGGGAAGTGATGCGATTCTTAGAAGCTTCGATCAATAATACACTAGATGTCCAGTAAGCGCGTCAAAAACGAGCCGAAAAATAAGAGCACAAATACGGTTGTGCTCTTATTTCAAATTAGTATGATCTAATCATAGCCAACATTAAGACGTCAAAATGCCGCTGTGTGCGTTCGAAAATTGTGCAAATAACCACCGTAACACCGAGATTTTGGAAGGAATATCTTTTCTTCGGTAAGTTTATATTATTAAGTATTTTTCATAAAGTAAAAACCTAATTAAATAGTAAATATGAATCAATTACCAAATATTATGATTATTTGACCAACGTTTGTGACAACGCGCCAACTATTGTAAATTCTTATTAGTATTTTTGGCACTTTGTAATTTAGACTTTAAAACGTGCGTATAAGATTAAAATTGTTTTAATGTGATTTGAGCAGCGAACAAAGGTCGTAAAAATTAATTGCTTTTTGTACATAGCTTTGTGAATGCAAGTTTAAGTATTGGATTTAAGGTTGAATTTGCATTAATGTATATTTATTTCAACTAGAATTCTTAGAATTACCTACACTCACAATTGGCGACAGTTTTAAAGAGGACTTTTGTATGGGATTGTGTATCTAGTCTATTATTGATCGAAGCTTAGAAGTATTATTATTCGATATATTGATAAATCGACTAACGTTAGAATATTTTACATACCATCATTTTCTAAAAGGTATTGATGCTTCGAAAAATAATCAATCGACTCTTCCGTTGTATTTTATACTAGTCAGGTAATAAATTATCAATTATACTGGTTTTTGTTCAGTTCAAATCAGTAAAAGTTTAAGTTAGGTATATGCAGCGTTTTGCCACACCACAGATAAGATTGATATTTGTTAAAAATATATAGAAATGTAGAATAAGATTAAATGGAATAGAATAGCTTATTTGTGAAAAAAATTAGTAATACATAGTAAGTGTTAAATGTTCTCTTCAGACCGAATTTCGCTCACGGCGCGGCGGCCAATCTTAACGGAGACTGGCCATCTACGCAGGAGATATTATAGTGCACAAGCGTGTGCGCAAACACAAGTGCACTTTCTGTTACCTCACTCTCATGATCCGATGGTAAACCGACACGACCGGAAAGAAATTAGGCGCAGGATCCGTTGGTCCACACGCTTGTGCACCCCCGTGCCGAGGGTGTCCAACACTGCCAACTTCCTACCTCCGGGCTGCTATTGAGATTTCCAGAAAACAATAAAATAACTTTTTGTTGGTCCGACCCGGTATGCGAACGCGAGACCTCATGCACAGCAGTTACATTCACTGCTGCTGCGCCACGGAAGCAATTAAATACAGTTATATGGATCCTTGTACATTTTGCCATTAAGGCGTGTAAATGTTTACACACATCAACGGAATCTAGGGATATTTTATATTTCATCAAATATCTAAAAATCATTTTTCTGATAATAATATAGTAATTAATGGAAGAATTATACGTTATTTTACGGTCTTTAATAAAAATTAAAAACATTTCGTGACTTTTTGGTTTTAATAAAAATGTTACTTGAAAGCGAATGAAACCAGAGATATATAGAATATATATCAATAGAGAAGTGTGTCAGGATCGTAGCAAATGGAAATCCGCAGTCTCTGGCTACCCATCTGGGCAATAAGCGTGAATCTATGTATGTATGGTAATTTAATAAAATAAAAAAACTATATTATTTAGTAACTTACATAAAAATTCTTATTACCTAATCAACGAGAATTATCATTGAAAAGTCTGCTATCGAGTAATAATTGTAATAACATTTAAAAATTTAAATATTTTTAGATATTTCTTGAATACACATTTAAATACCTATTAGTGGTCAAAGATTTGTATAAAAGTATATATTATATAAATAATAATAATAAATTTATTTTTCCAAGCACAATTACAATGTAGAAATACAAATACAAAAATAAAAAGAAAATTTGTACAAACAATAATAATTAATATATGTATGTAACATAGATTGTAGAACAATATCTTTGTTACAGGGTATTATAGACAGTAGGGGCCACAGAACATCTCATATAATATATTCTGTGGTAGGGGCCAATTTTTTCTTAACAATGTAGCTAATTGTAAATTGGTTAATTTGTATAAATGTATACATAATAAAATTACATACAATAATCTGTGGATTCTGTGCACAGAGTACATTTTATAAACTATTCTGTGGTCAAGTCATGTCAATCATGTCAATGTCTTGTCTTGTCATGTAAAAATTGTAAAATAAAGTGTAGGTATTGTAATTGTAATTTGTTAGATATTGTAGGACGTGTTTGTTGTGTACGTAGAAAAGTAAGGTTTTCAAAAAATATTTGGAAAGTGCATTATTTATTACTAAAGATGAATAGGTACTAATTTAAAAACGAAGTAGATATTATAATTCTTAATCAAAGTTAAATTAAACTATGGCTCTTTGTAATGATTGTCTTACTATGTTAGTAAAATGCATGGTGAGGACGCTGAATAGTGAAAATTAATTAACAAATATCTTGCAGTGATATGCTCAGTTTTAACGTAATGCCAAATGCATTACGTTAAAACTGAGCATATTAATACTAACCTTTTTAATTATACAGTAAATAAATGATGTCCCTACATGTAAACGCGCGCGCGGGAACAAGACTACTGCATGGGGTTTTTCCCAAGATGGTGGTAAATAGGTTTTAAATTATGTATAGATTATGGTAACTGCCTACCATCAGGCGGCCTATCTGTGTGTTTGCCATCATCATGCTTATTACATAATAAAACAACCTGTAATAAATTATTGTAAATAAGATCATTTTTACCTTAACAAGTAATGTATTATGGCTGTTATTATTCTGTTGACATTTTATCCATAGTAGTATCTTAAACAGTAATGCTAACAAT
This sequence comes from Catocala sponsa, assembly GCA_963564715.1. Taxonomy (NCBI): domain Eukaryota; kingdom Metazoa; phylum Arthropoda; class Insecta; order Lepidoptera; family Erebidae; genus Catocala; species Catocala sponsa. The sequence goes on along the minus strand of OY751346.1, from coordinate 4,004,728 downwards.
TACATAACTGACAAAATGTGATACAAAGATCTCATGATATTGACATTTAAAATAATACATAAATATCTTAAAAACATTTCACATTAACAATTTTATGCTACAAAACAAATATTTAGTGATATTATATAGGTAAAGTTTATTATAATATGATAAGAAATTTTGCCGAGGCAGTTTCAATGTGTATGATCTCTAAAATATTTTAAATCAATCATTATTATAAGTATAATAATTGGACGTAGTTAAGCGAAAACGTTCCATTCCACAATAACTTCAATTTGAGATAAACGCAATTATCTGTTTTAGTGGTACACTTTTTGTTTTAACATGTTCAAAATGATTGCTATCAGATTTATTGTAGAAATATATAATTGTTTTATGATTAAGTATTTTTTTTTTAAATATATTCTGCATAGGGTACATAATGAAGAAAATCGGTATTGGAACATTTTTGCAAAGTTTATATTTTATTTGAAAGAGCATTCCAAATGATTTTGCATAAACGTTCCAGTCCCTTATAAATATATATATATAGGGTGGGTATAATAAATATATAGGGTGGGTATGGCAACAATCAACCACAAAAAATTTGACCAGTCATTGCTCCAGTTCTATAGCGACCTGTAACACACTAATCATACCAAAAGCTAGGGAATTTAATAAACTTCGTAACTTTGTGCCATATTGTGGTATATTTTATGTCATTATTTATTTATATATACTTTTTTAAAAGATGAGAAATGGCTCACTGTGTACATCTCATAGTACACAATGAACCGGGGGGTGGCACTCAATGAACTGGGGTAGCTCACAGTGAACCATAGGCTAGATATTGAAACTTAGAATTTGAATTAAAGATGTTTGTGTTATTATTTAGGTCATTTATTATAAAATATACTTTGGAAAAACTTACATATTGAAAAAATCTTACAAAATATAAAAAAAAAATTAATTTGAGCATGTCTTAAATATAGGCAATAACAAACTTAGCTTGAGATTAAAAATATGGCAGTCTTTGTTTTATAAAAGCAATCTAACCATATGAGATCATTATACTTAGTCTTAATTATTATTGTAATCAGTCACATAGTTACAATATCACATTTGTTCATTAAAATAGGTAACAATAAATCTATGGCACTTATGGCAAGATCAAAGCACAATACGTTAAAAATCAACACTTAAGAACAATAGAAAACACCATTACAGATAAAGTTAAGTCAATAACATAAATTAAGCAATGACATGTCCACAGAAAATTTAAATGTTGCCTGTCGTCTGTTGGATCCTTCTATTTTAGGAGAAGGTAGGATATATTTTATATCTTTTAAATTAACTCCAGCTGTATCAGGTTCCAGCGGCTCTGAAAATTTTTGATTCCATTTGCATTTCAATTTCAAGTAAGAAACAAAATAGTCACAGTCTTCGTCTTCCAATCGTTCCAAAACTTTTGCAACATAGTGGACATTAGATTTTTTAGATTGTAGCACAATAATCACATAATCTCCTGGGCAGCGATATCTTTCAAGTGGAAGAAATTTATCATCTAAAATTATCTCCGATTCACTTCCAAAATTTTTTGCTCCAGACGAAGACCCACTGGCCTGAAAATCTATTTGTTCTTCCTCGGATGAATCAGTATCAATCTTTGTTCGTTTATTAATTTTAAATAAATCAGTTTTTACAGTTTTAATTATCTTAATGTTCTTCTTTTGCTTTATTTCAGCTAATGCATTTTTTTCGGGTGTATCAGTAGCTATCATACTCTTCCCACGTCGTCTTTGGCGATTACCTTTGCGAGGACCAGCCTTTATTGGTGGTCGAAATACTTTAGGCGATATAAATTTACTTGGTGACTGTTGTACTACTGTAACTGAACTGGTGTTTACTGCAGACGTACTTGGCTCGCATTTCTCTATATTAGACAGTTGCATCTGAATGTCTCTTATCACTGGAGTAACCTGTTGTGTGGTATTTCGAATGTCATCTACTGTCAAGAAACTCAAAATAGAAGGCGATTCACAGTCGATACGGTTAACCATTTCATCATCAGTAATTTCGAGCTCATCCGGTGCTGGTCGATTTGTAACTTCGCTCGGTAAAAAGTCAATTTCGGTGAAAATGTTCTCATCTAAAGGAAATATGCCACATTTTTTAAACGCATTCATTATATTTATTGGAGTCATAGAGTTCATATATGCTATTCCAATGCATTCGGCAATATCATATATGCTAAAAGTTTGTCCTGGATGTCGCATTAACCAAGAATCTACAGCTGAGTTATAGTAAGATTTAAAAGGGGCAAGTAAGCCAACATCTAAAGGCTGCATTTTGGCCGTCGTGTGAGGATGAAGTGTTAAAATCGTGACGCCGGAGGCTTTTGCTAGGTCCAGAGCCTCTATAGATAAATGGCTTTCATGATTGTCCATGATGAGCAATACAGGGTTCTCTTTTGAAGCGCATGTAAACTTAATGAAATGTTGCATCACTTGTACAAAAAGATCTCCGTTCATCCAGCCACTAGGTGTTGCTAGGCCGAGAGTTCCTGAAGGTGCCCCATTGAGCATATGTTGCTTAAAATTTTTTTGTGGGAACACCATGACGGGTGGCAAAGATTGTCCAATAGCATTAATAATACAGCATGTAGTAACCAGTACACCGCGCTCACCACTTGTAACCTTACATGAACTACGTCCTTTGGGAGCCAAGACTTTTTGTGGGCGTTGTACGGTCGTAGTTGAAGTTTCATCCAGGTTATATACTCGGCTTCCATTTCCAAAAGATGGATGACGACACATAACTTCTTTAAGTCTTGCAAAGAATGTTTCAACATTTTTTTTGTTAAAGGATGTGGCTCTTGCCAATGAACAAGCTTCTGGTTTTTTTATTGACAAATCTGTATGTCTCTTTCTAGAACCCTTCAGCCAGTCCTTGCCCGCAATACCTTCCTTGTGCCATGATTGAGGGATCTTAGGCAACACGGCGGCATTCTTTAGAGGTTAAACCATAAAATTTGTCAGCACATTCAATAATGTATTCTTTCAAAGAAGCTTCTTGTTCTTCGTTGAAAACTTTATTAACTTCATAATGAGGGACTAATTTTGCGTTAGAGTCGTTTTGATGCTTGATTATGTATCTTCGAAGCGTAGGGTAAGCAACCTGAACTTCTTGAGCAGCTTTACGGATTGACGTGCCTAGATGGTGCAGCTCAATACCTTTTTTAATTTATTCAGATGTGTGTGAACCTTTCTTTCGCGCTTCCCTACCCAGTGTGTGTCTGCCCATCCTATAACAAAAAAGTTGTACTAATATTATCGTTAATTTACAATGTTACGTCACCATATCACTTTACCACTCATATCATAAACAAAGCTGTACACAATGAACCATGGTTCACTGTGTACACTTAGAAATTGATTCATTGTGCACCACCCCGCTGTATTTTTATTTTAGGTTATGTAGGTACGAATATAAATATCCAACAGGTGAAATAGACCCACTAAGAAAAGCGTAATAAACCATTGTAACCATTAAACTAACAAGCATACATTTTAATGCAATACAAAAACAGTGATAAAGAAAATATACTCACGTGTTATTGTTGGTTTTTTCCCTTTGAAACACATTAATGTCGAGTGCGCGTGCGTTTACTACGGCTTCTTGCCGGCGACTAAGGACAACGTATTGGTGTGCGGCGCGCGTCCTAGCATGCGAATTGCACAACGTGGCAAAGTCGCATAGCCCGACTAGATATAGTGGTTCATTGTGTCCATCTGGTTCACTGTTACCACCCCCACCTTACATATATAAATAATAAATTAATCTAAAATACAAGTTTTCTACAGAACTGACAATATAAAATGAAAAAGCATGTAGGTAGGCATGTTTTGTATTTAGTAAAAAGATAGCAATCACACATTTTAATAAAAATATCTTACAGCAAAATCTATTCGTTAATATAATCATCTTTATCATCTTGTATGTCGAAGTCAGGCTCTCCGCCAAACCCATCAAAATCAATAACTTCATCCGAACTTTTTAAAGTACGATAAAATTGAAGACAATCCTCTGGTATATACTGGTACATTGACTGCAAATCAGCTAATTTTGGTGGCGCAATTGGTTTACCGTTAAGCCATAACAGACATAAATCTGACTTTTTTATTTGTCGAATCTCTCCTTTATTTTTTTGTCAATAAGCAATTCCTTAAAATCTTCTTCTAATGATGATCTCATAAAAATTGAAAACATTTTCTCAAATGACACATTCTCAAATAATGTTTATTAGATTAACACATAATGTGCTACTTACTTTAATGACAATAAAAGAGTGACTTCTTGCAGTAGGTTCATGATTTACAAATAAATAAAAATAGTTTATTTCAGTATTTAATCATTTTCATTTTATTTTAACATAAAATAAATTAAAAATGTAATCTAAAATAATGGATGTTGCTAAGAATCATACAATAAACAACAAAAGATTATAACTTTTTTCAAAAAGTTTAATTTTTTGTATATATTTCCTATTAGGTTATATTTAAAAATTTAAGAATTTAGTAATTTAGTCTGCGCTGCACCTAAAAGTTACACAAAAATCAGCTTATTGATTGTAATCGGTATAATAAGTAGTCTCGAACTAAAAAAATCACTATTTGTATAATTGCAGAAAAATAAATTTGCGCAGAAATTCCGGCAGTGTCAAACACTTATCCCTTAACTTTTGTAACAATTTTTTATATTGTTCATCGAAATGGATATCTTTACGTTTTCGATTCTGCCGGATTTCATGAAATAAGGATTGTTGATATATATTGTCCCAGTATTTACTTTCTTGCTGCAATTTGTATACGAACAGATATAGTGAAGGTTTTTTGGGGATACGTCTGTTAATGCGGTGATGCCAGCCTTCGACGACATTTGTGGTTCTATGTCTTTGGTTTGCACAGCTTAAAATAGATGGAAGTAGTTTCGGATACCACTGATTTTCATAATAGGTTTGGAATTTTTTCATTTCTGGTGTATCTGGTGAGATATTTAAAATATAGTTCCATGCAGTAGGTATATCGTAAGCTGGCACTAAAGGCATTATAGATATAATTCTGGAAATGTTACGTCCTTCTTTTGTACTAGTCAATTTAATTTTTTTTGCATTCTTCCATACAGCGGCATTATAGTGCCGGTAGCAACCGGTAATTTCAGCAAATGGATACACATGTGACACAGCGTTAATTTGTCCGATTTCGTAGTCACTCTTGAAAGTATTTATTTCAACACCCATTTTTTCTTTTATTAGGTAAAAAAAGCGCTCGTACGTACTTTGAGTCTTATTAGGTAATAGTGCGTAAATTACGGGGATAATATTTGTGGAATTTGTATTAGAATTGACGTCCATTTGTAACACATATAATTGATAGAACGGGGCGGGACATGACTTGAAGATTCCGTCTGCATAGTAGTTTCCCGGTTTGTTCTGGATCACTCTTCTAGCTAATTTTGTAGCAAATATTATAATTTTATCTAAAGCGCCGTCTTCACATACCAAAAATTTTTTTCCTAAATTTTCGGGTATATTAACTGGTGCCGTATTTGGCTTATTCCGTTTATCCACCCTAAAAAAGCCACCCTAAGGAGAATACTCGGAAACGCGTGTCCTTCTATCCACCCTGAACGGGGTGGATAACCGTAATTCATATAATATGTTTCTTCCGATTTTTTACCCCAAGTACAGTTGAATCAAATTATCTTTTAAGTTTTAATTTAATATTTATTGTTAAGCGAATAACATAAAATAGTCTTAAAATCTAAATTGTAGGTACATGGTACTATAAGATAGAAAGCCGAAGCGGGGCTGGTGGTTTTTTATAAATTTTGCAACATGTCCAGAAAATGACCAACGCTTATTTCATTATTGAGTAGACGTAGTTGCGTATCCTGGATAAATTCGTCCCTTTTAATGTATATTTGCAATCGTTTTCTAAATTTTTTTGCTGCAGCAGACGTATTAGCGAAGAACTGTGCGTTTTTTTGCACGCATTCCAAAAACTTAGCTAAATGTGGATGTTTGTCTTTAATTTCATGTGACATTGTTTTATGCCAGGTTTCTAATGAATTTGTAGTCCTATGAGACACCCGGAATGAATTCCAAACAGCCACAAAGGTTTCGTCCTTGAGCCATGTTTTTTCAAAATATTTCACAAATGCCGCCATATTATTATCATCGTCTAATAAAAATGATTTCACAAACAACCAGCCTTCATTAATCAAGTTTGAAGGTAATAGTGGCAACCTTGCCGTAAGTAACACTAATCTTTTTGTATTTGGGTATTTATTGATACCTAGCTTATCTGCTCGTTTTTGAATGGACTTCACATAATGAAAGTAGCAGCCATGTAGCAATATATTTGGAAATACACTTTTTAATGCTCCCATTGTAGCTTTTTCGTAGTCGAGCGTGAATGTTGCGGGATTCCATGCAGGAATTTGTGATTTGATTAAATTAAATACCGTTAAATAAGTGCTTTTCTTTCTGTCACTCATAATTGCAAATGCCAAAGGTATTATATTTGTTGAAGTCGTGGTACTGTTCATATCAGCGTGTATACTGAAAACTTGGTTAAACGGTTTGGGGCATATTCTAAAAGTTGCATCGCCAAAGAAATTTTTGAGTTTACCCATTTGGTCTCTTGCGAAATTGTTACAGAATATCAAAATCCGAATATTGTCTATTTCATCTATGAAATCAGCTAATAAAAAGTTCTCGTATTTTTTCGGCACTACAACTTCGGCAACTTTTTTAAAATTAAGTTGTTTTAAACCCAATGCTGCATTTCTATGTTCATATAAAGTAGTTTTAATTTTTGAAAATTCAGGAACTTCATTTAGTAAGACAACAACAACAACCTTACCACACTGTAATCTTTTTTCCTTTGAGATATCTTTGTTTATTGTACCTATGATCACCACAAATCAAAGATTTGTATCCCTTTTGATTACGAACAATCTTAAGCTCTGGATCCATTTTAAATCGTAATTAATTACTAATCAGCATATAGTAAACACAAACAGGGTAACAAATAGTTTAACTGTCATTACATTGATTTTATTTATCTTGTGAGTAAACTAATTATTTTTATTCGAAGTACCTACATTGTATTATTAAAAAATAAATTATTGTTCAGATATTAATAATACTTAGACGAAAATAAAATAATATTATCATACTTATAATTAATGAATATCAGAAGAATAATTAAAATTATGGTTCAATCCAAATATTTTTTCCATCGCCATCTATGTATTGTATAGTTAGTCAGTTAAAGGATAATTAGATTTAATCATTGATTCTATTGGTTGAAGTAGTTCTTAAAGTTTTAGCTAGGTGGCGTTATTCGCAAAAAGACAATACCATTCAAAATTTCAAAATTGACTTTTTGAATTGTCATTTCGAATATTTGACATTATGCGAAAATGGCATTTTGCGCAAAGGCATTTTGCGAAAATGACATGTTGCGAAAATGACATTTTGCTAATGTGACGTTTTGCGATGTGGCGTTTTGAGAATATGACAATTTGAGAATATGTCATTTTGCGAAATTCCATTATGTCAATTTGAGAATGTGCCATTGTGCGCCTAATCCCACAAAACATCCCACGAAAATTATATTTTTCTAATTTAACTTTCTAAAATACGTTATGATTTCACTTCATATTTAAAAGAAGTTATTTTGATATCAGGTAAAAGAATAAGTAAGTAACTAACACAGAAATCATTTTCTAAAACATTTTATTTATATTAGAATCAGTCAAGCACTATTTATTCTTTGTTAAAGACATTACAAACATATTATAGCACTTATAATAAAAAATAACAATTTCTCTTATTACAATCAGTCATTTGTTAGGAACATAAACAGTTTCAATTATCACAATCTTTTGCTTATATTACCAAAAATTATTAAAAAATTGAATAATCGGAACTGTCCGAGTTTTCATCGGCTTCGTTGTTAAGACAGGAGATCAAAGCTCTAGTACTATTATTATAAAACTCAAAGTTATTTCATTTGCATGGCCAATAATTGATTTGTGTGGGTTAAAACTACCATGTAAACCACGCAAATCACGACCACAAAAATCAAAATAAATACTTTTTTCTAAAAATATATAAAATCCTTTTAAGCAAATAAACTGTGTTTTGATTATAAGTTACGTTACCTTATATTTGATCGCTACAATATTTTATCCCATAAATAAATTCACAAACTCAGGCGAAAATTGCACCAAGCAAATCAAAATTTTGAGAAACCATACCCACGCAACGAGGTTCTTACCTTAATTTTTCGGCAACGCGACTCGTCGTCACACTACCATCTGCCTGGCCATAGAAACGCGACTAGTTGTAACGGGAATTATCTGAATGATGTAACATCGTGCCACGTAGAGGGATGTGCAAGTGAATTTACAATGATCCACGCAAATCAGTAACTACCCCGGGACAGTTACATTTTAATTTTTTCTAGATAATTTTAGAACTATGGTCAAATTTTTCATAGCATTGTCATCTTCTTAGGACTTAGTGTTTTTTTTTTGGTAAGCATGTACCGTTTAGTTTAAAATATATAATTTACTAAGTGACTAGATCGGGGTTTGGGACACACCACGAAAATCAAAGAATGGGGGTATTTGATTTTTTTATGATATTAAATATAAAGATAATTGAATAATAATCGATTACCCAGTTAGAAGAGGATTAAAGGTTTTCCCGATAAAAAAGTGGCTCGCTGACTTTTCGATTTCTATTCTTTTAAGGTGATGCCGCTTGAAAAATGTGTCTTGAAGAATGACCCATATATTCTTCATCTGTATAAAGACGCTGATGATGTTTCAATGCAGTCTCAATTTTTGAGAAGTCTGTGTCGTTTGGTAAAAACGTGTGTCCAGATTCAAGAAATCGAAATAATATCGTTTTTAAAGTTTGATGGGAGCTTAATATTGCCTTGAGAATTAAAACAATTTTAATGTTCCGGTTTTGCCCACCACAACAGTCACTCCATAGAATAATATCTTGAACAGAGGGACGAAATTTCATATCTATATATTTTAAAAGGCATGATCCAACCTCCTGTGCACCTCTTCCTGCTTCGCCTTCTACCCATACATAACAATGTCCAACGTCATCAGATGCAGAGTGTACGCCACTATTATATAGCCACAGTTGTCTTTTATAGAATGCGACGTTCGTGGGTATGCGGGGTAATGGTAGTGTTTTTTCCAAATCGAATGTTAAGCACTCAACAGTAGGTAAAACTTGTGCTTCTGTGAAGTCGCGTTTCATTTGGTTTCTTAATTTGTCCGCTCTTTCTAAGTGTTGACTCTTCTCAGCTTTAGCTTGTTCTTTTTCTTCTAGCGTTTTAGCGTTACCAATTTTCGTAGTAAGGACGTCACATCTGTTGCAAGTGTCTTTCTTTAGTTTTTTACATTTCAGGTTAAACTTGGAGTAATAAATCTTTTTTAAGGTGTCAAAGGAGGCACACTTGCTCTCTTCACCGTACTGTTGCATATACTCCTGCCGATATAGATTATAAATTTTGGGTAATGTCATCCCTGGTTGTAAATATAATGTCATTGTTATTCGCCCTTCTGTAATGGGATTAAATATTTTGGAAGCTTATTGATGATGTTAACAATGAATTTATAATCAACGTCTGATAATTTATTTTTGCCTCCTCTGTCAACTCCTCTACCATCTTTTATCGGCTCACCATTTCTATGTTTTCTTAGGGATACAGTGACTCTTTGAGTGGTGATTTGGATCGTTTTTAGAAACATATCGCGACACACTTGTACGTCGTTTATTGAATACACACAATAGAATTGTTTCGGCTTTTTTTTTCATCTGGCACGTTAGTCATCGTGTAGCTTCGTTTTTTAATGTGTTCCTTAACACATGAAACTATACAGGGTGTAAGGGACGGTGTACCGAAAACGTTGCACAATCGTTTGTCCATAAGTACACAACTGAATGGAAATGTCAATTCAAAAATGAAACGTACGATTAAAGTTTTATGCTAGTACATTGTAATTTACACTACGCAATGTATCGCTACCAATGCAATGTGTCCGTCCGCACTATCGTATCGCGCTTCCCGCGCACCAACGCTACGCGCGCTCACATTATCTGACGGAGCCCGGATCACCTATTTTAGTGATCTACTACAATAATAATTTAAACGTTGTGACTAATAATCGGATTGTACAATTTTATTATTGTACTTACAAAAAATTTGAATAAATTGAATAACGTCTTATAAAATTAATCTTATACGCACATTTCGTTAATGACTATGGGTAAATTATCCAGTACTCGTTGATACGTACGAGAAATCACACGACTGTCCATAGGGTGACGAGCGTCAGGATACCGCTGGATGTAAATGCGAAGCGCCAACGAAGCATTGCCTCGTGCCTCCCCGTATGCCATGAGCATTTGTCCATATTCGCGTGCACTAAATGGCTGACTCATTATTTATTAGGTACAAACACAACTTTGTAGTTACACAAAAAAGTTATAAACAAAACAAAAACGTTAACAAAATGTTATGAACACAGTAAATAAACACAATTTAGTACACAAAATAGTTATAAACAAAATAAAAAACTTAACAAAATGCAACGAAAATAGTAAACACTCGCAAATACGAGAGATTACGTCAAGTACTTCCGATTCCTGACAGTAGCGCGACCGAACTAAAGAATTCAAAAATAAATTTCTTTTGCAGTTGTAGTCATATTAGATAGGGATGAGATACATCTATCTAATTAAATAAATCCATAGTCGATAACTCTCATAAAATTTTTTTATGAGAGTTATCGGCTATCGATTAATTTTATACTTATACCTAGTAATAAACTGTTTATGGCTAATTCTATTAACAAATTTTTGTTACAGTTTTGTATTTTAACAGTTAAGTAAAGATTTACTAGATTACATTACATTGTATGAATCGCTGTGTACAAAAAGCTTTGTTTTAAAACAATTAGATGGTCTTTTACATTAATTATTATTAAAAGTGATTAAATAAACTCATACATGTACATTTACGATACGAAATATCAAAACAATTAATATTTTTTTACATTTAAAATGCAAATGGGTATTGTAAAGTGATAGTAGTATAACATTTAATTACAGGCTACTTTAATCATTACAATCTTTTCAATCTACGTGACTAATTTAATAATAAATAGTGCTAACACGTTCATGTAACCTTTACTTTTAAAAGGAAAACAACTATTTTATTTATTAACCTATCCCGCTTTGTTTAATACACTTTTTTCGATATCGATCATTGATCATAGATCTTCCCTAGTTCAGTGGTAGTAGGTACGATGCGGGCGGGTTTTTACACAGCACACTATTGCCGGTGCGTAAAAAAACTTTTTTGCGTTGGTCATTGCCGTGTCTGCGCAAGATCAGCTGATTGGTTCAACTGTGTTTATTTTGTATGTTTGGATTACATAGCTGTTTTTCGGTATTATGTAGTTTTTATTGATATTATCTAGTATAATGGGTCGTTTACTCATTATGTAATCATAACCAGTTAGAAAAATGTGAAATTTTGAAAGAAAATTCGATAATTTTCCGGTAGAAAATTCCTACGTTTTCCAACTCAGAATGATGGTCCGAAGCTAGTATTTCAGTTTTCGGTGAACCGTCACTTACACCCTGTATATAACAACTGAGCGTTGTAGGAACCTAGCTTAACAAATTTTTCGAATTCTTCTTTTTTTCAGCTGATATCAAAGTAGCGCAATTTTTTAAACATGTACATTCGAAGTCAATAAAAACTTTAGGCTTGACTTTTTCATTTTTAGTCGTAGTATATTCAAGGTTGTTATATTTATTATGTTTCCTCTCAGATCTAAGCTGAGGGTTCAATCGCTTTCGTCCTTTTTTCGGTCTACCGGTTCCTACATAATCTACATCTTCACATAATTAAACTTTTATATGCATAGAAGTGGGTAAATAAAGAATGTACTAATTTTGAAACATAATAAAAAAAACTAAATTAATTGTAAGTATTTACTAAATAATTAGCTTTCTAAATCATTCCAAATACATTAGAACATTCTTACCAAAGAAATAAAGAACATATTAATTTGCGAAAATGTTTCAAAAACATTGAAACATTATTTCCGAAGAAAAATAACGCTTTATCAATTCGCTAGAACGTTCCAAACACACTGGAACGTTTTAACCACGGAAATGAAGCATCTGTATTAATTTGCTTAAACGTTCGAAAAACATTGGAACGTTATTATCTAGGAAAAAGAGCTTTAAGTAATTTTGCAAAAACGTTCCAAGAACCTTGGAACATTATACCCAAGAAATTTTTTTATTATACTCATTTGCTAAAATGTTTCAAATTGATTAATTCATTATGAAAAAATGTTGTTGATGAATAGTAATTAACCATAAACGTTTCAGGCCAATTGAGACATTTTATTTTTATCTTATGCATTTTATTGGATAAAGTTGTGGATTGGAACATACAGTAAATAAAAAAAATTAAAATGTGTCATTTTAGGACTAAAAAAGTTGTTAATCTGACAGAAAATGACAAATTAAGTAGATTAGTTAATATAACTCATTTTTGTGTGACTTGTGGGTTGGAACGTTTTCGCTTAACAGCTTCGCTGCCACCATGGAAAGTAGAAACTTGCCCCCGGGGCCAAAAGTGTTTTTTTTAAATTGACTTTAAAAGTGATTGGTTAGGATTATTATTATATTTATTTAATATATTTAGGTATTTTACTGTATTTTGAACAAGGTGAAAAACTGCACCGCACCGGTGCGTGCTTGGCACTGGGAATGGAATAGACATTCCCAGTGCCGAACAACGCACGGGTGCGTTGTCAGTTTTTGTCATGGTTTATAAACCATGACAAAATAACTGTGTTTTATTCCTAATAAACTATAGTTTATTAGGAATAAAACACAGTTATTTGTTATATAAATCAAATCTAATAAAAACTTGCACAACTATTAGAAAATAAACTACAAAAAGAACATTTTGAAAAAGGAAATATAAAACTAAAACACTTTCGAAAGGAAACAAAACTAAATTCTTTCTAATTGAACCTTACCTAGACGTGGCATTACACTTTGGTATTGGTATAAATCGAATATAATAAAAACTTGCAAACTATAAAATAAACATTTTCAAAAAGGAATACAGTTTATTTCAGTTCACGTTAGTTACACACAGTTCACATTACAGTTATACCCAGTACACTTTTTAGTTATGTACCAAGTTCTAAGTGATAATTGTCAAAACATGACACACAAAGTCCAGGTTTGTCAGGACATGTGTCACAAAACCACGGAGAGTCAGTACGTTTTTATTTTTAGTGCACTGGCGGCATGTTTTACGTTTGAGTCGCCCATTGGCAGTAGTTTCAGTGGCTTTTTTTATTTTATGACGGAGTGAACGCCGACTTCTATCAGGTGGTAAATTTTCAGGGAGAAGAGCATTTATTACACTCAATCGGTAATCGTATAGAGACATTTTACGTTGCCCTGAATATTTGTTGAACATCTTCATAGAGTTCAAGAGAAGTAATTGAAAAGTGTGGATGGCTACCTTTAGATACCACCGTAAAGCTTTTCGTTCGCAAGGATAATATGCCAAAAGTTGGTCTTGCCTGTCCACTCCTGACATATAATCATTGTATTTTGAAATAGCCTCTGGCTTTTGTGTGACTTGGCCACGTTTATTTGCAACTGGAACCATTCTGTTTTCATATTGTGTAGTAATGTAAGGCACAATACGTTTGTCTTTCCACACGCCAACGTGAACTCCTTCTCTAAACATTGAATAATTTTCTCCTCTTTTCAATTTTTTATTCATAAGTTCACGAGGATTTTCTTTCAGACCTTTGCGTAGAGTGCCCGTGCAATACGTGTTATTATCAAGTAACTTCTTTGCTAAACCGAAACTATTATAAAAATTGTCCATGTATAACTCATGACCACTATTTAGTTTTTCACGAAGTAGTTCCATGACTACTTTTTCAGCATGGCCCTTCCCTGCTACTTCTGAGTCTTTGCCACCTGCATACACTCGAAATTTTAAAATCAAGCCATCTGGTTCTGTCAGCATGTAAAGTTTGATGCCGTATTTGTGGCGTTTGTTTTTTATAAATTGACGAAAGCTCAGTCGCCCTCTCCACAGCACCATACTTTCATCTAGAGATAATTGTGCTGCCGGATAATAGCATTCAACCATTTTATTGTTGAAATAATCAATGAGACTTCTTATTTTGAATAACGGGTCCTCACTTTCCATCTCGGACGTAAAATGTAGACACCTCATTATGAGAAGAAATCTGTTTCTGCTCATTTGCTGAGCAAAAATCGGTATAGAAAACAGTCTATCTGTTTTCCAATAATCATTTAGACGACTCAGAGGTATAGTCCCCATGTGGAATAAGAGGCCGAGAAAAATTCTCATCTCAGAGACAGTCACATCTTTCCAAGAGGTGATTCTCGAATAATCTCTACCTCTGTTTGGTTCCTCCTCGTTTCGTGGCCGTTTATGAGCATCTAATAATCTTTGAGCCTGGGCATTTGTTTCACTACAAATCAGCGTGAACAAATCGTCATTGAAAAAAAAATTAAAGTAATCAATAGGCTCGACTCCCATTACTTCGCCATAAAATTCACTAGATTTCCTAAAATTAAATTTAGTTAGTTCTCCCGTAGTTGTCCATACCGAAGTTGAGCCTGAAGTAGAGGCCTGAAATGCCTGAACTTGACTTTGATTGTCTAGTAGTGAAGTGACAAAAGGCGAATTACCCTGTAGGTCTTGATCTTGAGCTATGGGCGAGGATGTTCGAGGTCCCGGAAGGCGTAATTCTATATTGTAAAGTTGCACCTCATCTTCACTTTCAGACGCTGACTCCTCCTCACTAGGCTGGTAGTCGTCCTCCGAATGATCACCGAACAATTCCTCCTCTATATCACTGTCGTCTAAAATCGTAAACAATTGTTTTCGCTTTCTATTAGAACCAGAAGTTCCTTCACCGGGATCCATTTTTATTGTTTTTTATTTAGTCCACACAAACACAACCGTCCAACTTATCAAAAAACCAAAAACACGTTACGAAAGTTCGGAATTTCAAGCACAGTGCCACTACAAAAACAAAGTCTCTCGCCCGATGCCGACAGCGCACTGAGTGTAGGAAATTTCCAAGACGCTAGCCCGCACCGGTGCGTGGCCGGCACCCCGCGCCACACTCCCTTCCCCGCACCGGTGCGTGCTCGGCAGCGAAGCTGTCTGCGTCCAATTATGAGTCTTTTAATTACTAAAGGATAAAATAAAGAGTTATTTTTAATGCCATACCAGCTTCAGCATGTCATGTTGTTATGTTCATATGGATTGAGGAGTCACTTCAGATTTTAAAAGGAAACTCACCCCATTTAGTACTAAAGCAAATAATTTTGTAGGCATAATTCTGAAATTTGTAGTAAAAACTATCCAAAGTTATATCAATGTGAAAGTGGCTCCTCAATCTAAACATCTTAATTGAGGAGCCACCTGGAATACGGAAAGTATTTAATGAATACTTTTGATAATTTTGTATTATTTAGTAGTAATTGTGTACAGTGCCTACTAAAAATCTAAGACCAGTACTGTTCATATTCAAGAATATACAATACTTTTAATGTGGCTCAATGAATATATAATACTTTTAATGTCTACTAAATACATGTGCAGATGAACATTGTATATATTAGATATTTGAAAAACAAATTAGGTTTCCTTTATTCCTTAAGAATTCACTATTAAGGGTGACCATGTTAAATGAAACTAGGAGGTTTAGTTTATGAAATTTATTTTGTACAAATATAATTTATCCAATCATACAAACCTATTTCATATGAAAATGCTTTTGTTTCTTCTTGTTTACTTTTCTCTAAATCAAAATCGTTACCTTCAAATGATGTGTTTTTTAACTGCTACTATTAACACTTTTAATAGTATCGCTTTTACCAGTTATTTGTTTCTCAAGAAGTGAATCGTCATTTTGAAAAAAAATATGACGGTTGCGTTTCAATGATATAAACAAGGTTAATGGGGACATTTTGAAATTAAGTTTTTTAGAGATGGTTGAGAAAATTCGGTCGCTACTTTTAATGTTAGGATTTTGTAGTATCTCAGCATATTTAGTAAACACTTGTTTTTGATCTTCAAGATCGACATTTGATTTGTGACCTTTAGCCATAATAGTTCTGAAACAACAATATTCCTAACATGACTTATACCATTCTTTGTAAAGTTAACTAAATAATCGATACAAATATAGGTACTTACATAGCAAACAGGAAATCAAATGGAAGTTAATTATTATCAGTCACTTATTATGCACTACTGCAGTAGCAAATTACCACAAGTCAGCAATTATGATGTAATTAATAATAATATAGTTCATAAATAGAACAGTAAGTTATACCTATTAATTAATTTTATTTTTACGCCTTGAATACTACTCTTAATTTGGTTGTGATAGCGCCTGGTCGCAATACTCCGTCGTGCGGTAAAAAATATTCTGTGTTTGCTATTGGCTGGTAAGTGTTAAAGTGTTACTGTCACCCCTTTCATGTGACCCATTTTTTCATATTCTTCCATAAACTCTTTATAATCCTTGGCAAAGGTGGTATTCCTAGCCATTTTCCTTTCTAATTGGTGAAATTGAGCTATGGCCTGTGGTTTGGATATTCCTAGTTGCTCACTGTAGTTGTCTTTAAGGGGGAGTCGAACCTGGTATCTTCCGTCAGGCAACCGTGTTGTAGTTTGCCTGTATAACTGTTCACACTTCTCGTTGGGATCAATCTCTTGGTTATTATCTTGCAAGGACTCCTGTTCCCAGAACTGAGCGATATCCTGAATATTGTTTATTACAACGTGACAGTTATATGTTTTGTAATTACCGCACACTACCCATCCTAGCCGTGTTTGTTGGGCTATAATAGTAGAATTGTTCTGTTTGATGAGTCCTTCTAACAATATTTCGCAATAGACATCGGCTCCTAACAGTAAATCTATATCCTAGGACACATTGAAATTAGGATCAGCGAACTGCAAGTGGTTTATATGCTCTAAGTTTGTTTCATCAATAGTTTTACTCGGTAATTTGTCTGGTATAGACTTCATAATAAGTTCGTTAATGTTAATGTTAAAATTGTCGTATAAGGCTTAGCATTGCAACTGGATCATTCCTTTACATTTAGTGTTAGATAAGGAATTGGTGCCAAGATTACAGTGTGCAAAGATTACAACTGCAACGGCAAAGATTAATCTTTGCCGTTGCAGTTGTAATTATTGGGCAGCATTTTCTGTTATAAGACTGACCTGAGACCCTTAGTCTAAAAACGCGCGTAAAACTATCATAGATCCATCCATGGTCATCGCCTTAATTTGAGCCGTGGCTAGCAGTACCTCATTTGAGTTGCCGTGCATTACGCGTGTATTTAATCGCTGACTCCCATTATTCTTACTTGATTTAGATTTTGCAATATCGAAGGACTCGTGTAAAATGCTACTGTGCGGTTCTTCGCAATATTTGCATTTCTTTCTCGATATACACACTTCTCCGTTATGGCTAAATAGGCAATTTATACACACGTTTAACATCTTAGCAGTATTTAATTTCTCTTCCGCTGACATGCACAAAAATTCTTTGCAGTTATAGAGGCCGTGCTGCTTATTACATTTAGGACAAGTTATAATATAATTATGAAATGTTTTTGTATTCTGAAATGTTTTCTGCGCGGTCCTAGGTCCAAACTGATGTTTCTGTTGTTGCATTCTTAGTCTACTATATATTGCATTAGAAGTTGTTTTCGGTGGATTGTTGAAATGTTGACTGGTAACATTGTTTCGAGGGCGGTTTGAGTTGGTTTTCGACTCCATTGACATAAATTTAGTTTCAATAAATTTTAAGAACTCATTCAATGTTGGCATGTTTCTAGGGCCTTCTATGGATTCTTTAAACGACTGGCTTGTCTCCAAAGCGAGCTTTTGCTTTAAAATGTGCACCACTAAAGGGTCCCATGTTGATATATCGAAATGTAGATTTTTTATAGCATTCATACACTCGATTGTTGTATCATGCAGTCTTTTTAACTGAGACGAGGACGCGACTTGTATATTTCCCACAAACATTATGTTAGAGATACACAACTGTTGTATTTTACCAACAAATATTTTTAGTTTAGGCAAAAAGTACCATTTGGTATATTATATTTATCTTCACCAGAAGTGGCTTCTACATTATCAAGTGGTTTATTTTTTTCAACAGAACATGAAGTCAACTGAATATCTAATGATTGTAAAGCAGATGAACTGGTTGATGTTGATGCTGAAATCAAACATAACACAAACATATTATAGAACAAGTCTTTAAAATAATTAAGTTCTGCAGACACATAATAATATAATTATGGTGATTGATAATTAATATTCAAACGAGTTAGAACATTATAATATATTACATACAATAGTTCGGGCACGCCACGATCGTGGCGGTAAGTCCCGTGTTTGAGGAGTGGCTGGAGAGGCGGCATGGCGCCCTCACCTTCCGGCTGACACAGGTAATGACTGGCCATGGTTGTTTTGGCCGGTTCCTGTGTCGTATAGGCCGGCAAGAGACGCCCGGTTGTCACCACTGCGGCGACTGCCGCGACGTTGTTGAGGACACGGCGCTGCACACTTTGGCGGTTTGCCCCACCTGGGCATCGCAGCGCCGTGAGTTGATCGCGGCAGTCGGATTGGTTGCCCTCTCGCTTCCGGCTGTAGTTCAGTCTATGGTCCGGAGTGAGAGGTCGTGGAACGCCGTCGCCTCCTTCTGTGAGGAAGTGATTTCCATCAAGGAGGCGGCGGAGCGGGAGAGGGAGCGTTTAAACCCTCTCCCCAACCGCAGAATCGGGCGCCGGAGGGCGCCGGAGGGCGCCGGAGGGCGTGAGACGACCTACAGCCACCCTGAGGTTTAACCTGGGGGTGGCGGGCTTTGTGGGCCTGCCCGTCATCCGTTCAGCACCAGGTCCGACAGGCGGCGTGCGTGTTCCCACGCGTGCCTCTGTATCGTGTCCGTCTCCCCTCTAGAGGGGGGACAGTCGGGCTTTTTTGTAGTGGTGACCAGTGGGTAGGTCTTTTCGTGTAGTGGCCTGCCGTTTCATACGGCGGGCCGTAACCTCGGCGGGGTCGCGACCGCATGTGAAAGTGATTCGCGTGGCCCCGCCGATAGTGGTTTGTCGAGGAACACCGTGGTAGGTTTAGTCGGTATTCCGGGAGGTCCATTTTATCGTTTTAACATCTTTCTGTTACCCCGGCGAGTCCGACATAACCCCTCCGCCCGCCCCCGCGGAGGGGTATGCATCAAGGCATACCCCCAGAAAAAAAAATTACTTACAATAGTTAATTGAACAGCTTTTTATTAAATTAAATTAAAAGATGTGCATGTCAATTAAGATTTTTTTACAAACCACTAAATATCATAACTCATGTACTGTTGTTATTATTCCGTAGATAAGTTACTTACCAATATTCAATGTTAGAACAGCATTTTTAGTGAGACGACCACAGACTGTTTTGTAAGTCTTCAAAATGGTGATCGCATATACGTATGTTGTTACATATGTATTTGTCACCATTTTCTTTGTCTATTTCACTCAAAACTAATTTCCATTGTTCAATTTTTGCCGAATATGGGTATTCCGGAGGTGGGAAGTGATGGACTTTTCCTGAAAGACACAAAGTTGAAGTCCTATTCAAATACTAATAATGGGTCGAAATCAGTAAATCGCCACTAAGACCACCCACTGACCAAATTTTGATATATATATAAATTCGCTAAACCTTACCTTTATACGGGAGACATCCAAAATAGCACTTAAAAGCTGACTTTCTAGGCATTTTAAAATTGTCGTCGAATCCAAATCGCAAAAGCAAGCAAGTTCCAGTATTCAAAGCGTAGGGTTAATCGTTTACGTATCTTATCACAGAGTCCAAGGGAGAAAACACGTTCAAAGTTTTAAAGCACAAAATAGATCTCCAGAACACCACGAAACACGAAATCAGAAACAGAGAAAAGATTTGAAAGTTTAACGTATAATGTATGTCAGTCGATCATCATTTACGTTTCGTTTCACTTACTTAAATAACATTTTAAAGTGAAAATTTGTAATTAATTGCATGTTATAATATGTATTTTCATTAATCATAATACCTAATATTTATTTAGATAAGCACCTAAATAATTTAGTTCTCATATCAACTAGTCAGCTAGCTCTACCTATCGGTAGCTACGTACAATTATGGCCATAGTTTGGGTTCTCATTCACAAAGATAGCAGTACTTTCTATGCAATTTTTTGTGACGACAAATATATAGAAGTTTCACGGCTCTGGGGAGAATGGCATTTATTATATATAATAAGTGCTGGGACATAGACAACAGATGTGCTATTCTACCGTAATCGCGATTTGAAAAAAAAAACGTAATTTCGACACAAGAATAAATACCTTTATTTGATTGCTTTTTCACTTACTTTCAGCTAACTAAATAATGGATAAGTAAAATAAAACATACAATATATTTAAAAAGAAAATATTTATTGAAAAAGAAAAAAAATCGAACAAACATTATATGTTCACATTGTTATGAGCTTTTTGAAAACATTGTAGACAATACGCTTTGGTGCAAATGTTGCATATTTGCGAAACTCTTTTGGATTTGTTAGTGACAACTGCTGATGTTTCACCTTTTTGACGAAACTCATTATAGCATCCAGCACATCTGCGTCTAGTTATTTTTCCATCTTTTCTATCCAGCTGTTTGAGGAAATGCTGCGTTTGTGACGTGGATGGCGTAGGTATAGCCGGTGTCTGGACAACGTTTATACCTAAAAGATTTTTCACAATACCCATTTGGGCCTGTAACAGTGTACATTTATTCTGCTGGTTCAATTTATTCAACAAATAAACTGTATTTATGACACCCACTCCAAACAGAACATCGACAGCAACTTTTTTGTACCACGTTAGTTGTTGTATGTTCAATATACTGTTGTGAAGATTGTGTTAATGGGTATCAAATTAAAGACACAACTGAATACAATGAAAGCCCGTTTATTACTGGAATACTTATAATTAATACATTTACTTAATACCTATCACACATACATACTATTACACACACATACTATTACATACACCACACCACCGGGGTAAAAATACAAAAAAAAGAATACATGTATTATTTTTTTTATATAAACTTAACTAAGATACAAAAGGCTTAGTTCTATTCTTATGAATAATTTATGGTTTATTATTTACTGATACAATTACATTTGGTTCTTTATCCTCTATTACTTTATATGGTCCTTTATATAAAGGATCTAATTTTCCTCGATTTTCATTTTTAACCAAAATTAAGTCATCTTTCTTATATTGTACAGTATGTAATTTGTTATCAAAAACATTTTTTCTACATTGTTTTGTTTTTATAAAATTTTCTCGAGCATCTTTCAGTGCTACCTCTAACCTATATCTTAACTCTAAGCTATAATTATCAGGATTATATAAAGGATGTACTATAGAACTAATTCTACTTGGCAATTCACAATATTTACCAAAAACAAGCTCAAACGGTGTATACTTTGTAGAACTGCGAACGGTATTGTTGTATGAAAAGCACCAAAATGGTAACCAATGGCTCCAAGTATCAGAGTGATTATTGCATTGAATTCTTAAATATGAACCTAAATGTTTGTGAGCGTTTTCAAAAGATCCAATGGACTCGTGGTGATATGCTATTGAGATTAATTTTTCTATGCCTAAAATATTACTTACCTCTTTCATTGTTGTTGAAATGAGCTCAGAACCACGATCAGTAGCAATTGTTGTTGGTACACCAAATCTTAAAATAAAATTATTAACGAAAGCTCTAGCTACACTAACAGATTCCTTATTTCTAAGTGGGTAAGCTTCAATGAACTTACTGAGCTCACATTGCAACGTGAGTATATAGGTATTATTATCTACGTCAGGATCTAAGGGTCCTACTAAATCTAAATATATTTTTTCTAATGCTGCGGTTGCAGTAGTAGTTATAACCATTGGTTCTTTAATGTTGCGTGAATGTTTCATTAATTGACATTTTTCACATTTACGCACAAAATCTTTTACATCTTTTTCTATTTCAGGCCAGTAATATCGACGTCTAATATTATTGACCATTCTTCGTATCCCTGCGTGGCCACTGGTAGGGAGTAGATGATAATCGTTAATAATAAATTGTTTGTCCTCGTCGGTATTTATTCTCTTTACTCCTCGCAATATACACAAATGTGGACCGGTCCATATGTCTTTTTCCTTTATTGCTTTAATTACTCCTTTGATGAATAATTCATTATCATAATTTTTTATTAGACATATTTGTTTAATATTTATTTGTTTACAAAATTCACTTAACTTTGTCACAAATTCGTCTCGCGAAAAATGTAATCTAAAGTCAAGGTTAATGTAAATTATATTTTTATTCGTATCTAATTCGTGGATTCTTTAAACGACTGGCTTGTCTCCAAAGCGAGCTTTTGCTTTAAAATGTGCACCACTAAAGGGTCCCATGTTGATATATCGAAATGTAGATTTTTTATAGCATTCATACACTCGATTGTTGTATCATGCAGTCTTTTTAACTGAGACGAGGACGCGACTTGTATATTTCCCACAAACATTATGTTAGAGATACACAACTGTTGTATTTTACCAACAAATATTTTTAGTTTAGGCAAAAAGTACCATTTGGTATATTATATTTATCTTCACCAGAAGTGGCTTCTACATTATCAAGTGGTTTATTTTTTTCAACAGAACATGAAGTCAACTGAATATCTAATGATTGTAAAGCAGATGAACTGGTTGATGTTGATGCTGAAATCAAACATAACACAAACATATTATAGAACAAGTCTTTAAAATAATTAAGTTCTGCAGACACATAATAATATAATTATGGTGATTGATAATTAATTAATATTCAAACGAGTTAGAACATTATAATATATTACATACAATAGTTCGGGCACGCCACGATCGTGGCGGTAAGTCCCGTGTTTGAGGAGTGGCTGGAGAGGCGGCATGGCGCCCTCACCTTCCGGCTGACACAGGTAATGACTGGCCATGGTTGTTTTGGCCGGTTCCTGTGTCGTATAGGCCGGCAAGAGACGCCCGGTTGTCACCACTGCGGCGACTGCCGCGACGTTGTTGAGGACACGGCGCTGCACACTTTGGCGGTTTGCCCCACCTGGGCATCGCAGCGCCGTGAGTTGATCGCGGCAGTCGGATTGGTTGCCCTCTCGCTTCCGGCTGTAGTTCAGTCTATGGTCCGGAGTGAGAGGTCGTGGAACGCCGTCGCCTCCTTCTGTGAGGAAGTGATTTCCATCAAGGAGGCGGCGGAGCGGGAGAGGGAGCGTTTAAACCCTCTCCCCAACCGCAGAATCGGGCGCCGGAGGGCGCCGGAGGGCGTGAGACGACCTACAGCCACCCTGAGGTTTAACCTGGGGGTGGCGGGCTTTGTGGGCCTGCCCGTCATCCGTTCAGCACCAGGTCCGACAGGCGGCGTGCGTGTTCCCACGCGTGCCTCTGTATCGTGTCCGTCTCCCCTCTAGAGGGGGGACAGTCGGGCTTTTTTGTAGTGGTGACCAGTGGGTAGGTCTTTTCGTGTAGTGGCCTGCCGTTTCATACGGCGGGCCGTAACCTCGGCGGGGTCGCGACCGCATGTGAAAGTGATTCGCGTGGCCCCGCCGATAGTGGTTTGTCGAGGAACACCGTGGTAGGTTTAGTCGGTATTCCGGGAGGTCCATTTTATCGTTTTAACATCTTTCTGTTACCCCGGCGAGTCCGACATAACCCCTCCGCCCGCCCCCGCGGAGGGGTATGCATCAAGGCATACCCCCAGAAAAAAAAATTACTTACAATAGTTAATTGAACAGCTTTTTATTAAATTAAATTAAAAGATGTGCATGTCAATTAAGATTTTTTTACAAACCACTAAATATCATAACTCATGTACTGTTGTTATTATTCCGTAGATAAGTTACTTACCAATATTCAATGTTAGAACAGCATTTTTAGTGAGACGACCACAGACTGTTTTGTAAGTCTTCAAAATGGTGATCGCATATACGTATGTTGTTACATATGTATTTGTCACCATTTTCTTTGTCTATTTCACTCAAAACTAATTTCCATTGTTCAATTTTTGCCGAATATGGGTATTCCGGAGGTGGGAAGTGATGGACTTTTCCTGAAAGACACAAAGTTGAAGTCCTATTCAAATACTAATAATGGGTCGAAATCAGTAAATCGCCACTAAGACCACCCACTGACCAAATTTTGATATATATATAAATTCGCTAAACCTTACCTTTATACGGGAGACATCCAAAATAGCACTTAAAAGCTGACTTTCTAGGCATTTTAAAATTGTCGTCGAATCCAAATCGCAAAAGCAAGCAAGTTCCAGTATTCAAAGCGTAGGGTTAATCGTTTACGTATCTTATCACAGAGTCCAAGGGAGAAAACACGTTCAAAGTTTTAAAGCACAAAATAGATCTCCAGAACACCACGAAACACGAAATCAGAAACAGAGAAAAGATTTGAAAGTTTAACGTATAATGTATGTCAGTCAATCATCATTTACGTTTCGTTTCACTTACTTAAATAACATTTTAAAGTGAAAATTTGTAATTAATTGCATGTTATAATATGTATTTTCATTAATCATAATACCTAATATTTATTTAGATAAGCACCTAAATAATTTAGTTCTCATATCAACTAGTCAGCTAGCTCTACCTATCGGTAGCTACGTACAATTATGGCCATAGTTTGGGTTCTCATTCACAAAGATAGCAGTACTTTCTATGCAATTTTTTGTGACGACAAATATATAGAAGTTTCACGGCTCTGGGGAGAATGGCATTTATTATATATAATAAGTGCTGGGACATAGACAACAGATGTGCTATTCTACCGTAATCGCGATTTGAAAAAAAAAACGTAATTTCGACACAAGAATAAATACCTTTATTTGATTGCTTTTTCACTTACTTTCAGCTAACTAAATAATGGATAAGTAAAATAAAACATACAATATATTTAAAAAGAAAATATTTATTGAAAAAGAAAAAAAATCGAACAAACATTATATGTTCACATTGTTATGAGCTTTTTGAAAACATTGTAGACAATACGCTTTGGTGCAAATGTTGCATATTTGCGAAACTCTTTTGGATTTGTTAGTGACAACTGCTGATGTTTCACCTTTTTGACGAAACTCATTATAGCATCCAGCACATCTGCGTCTAGTTATTTTTCCATCTTTTCTATCCAGCTGTTTGAGGAAATGCTGCGTTTGTGACGTGGATGGCGTAGGTATAGCCGGTGTCTGGACAACGTTTATACCTAAAAGATTTTTCACAATACCCATTTGGGCCTGTAACAGTGTACATTTATTCTGCTGGTTCAATTTATTCAACAAATAAATTGTATTTATGACACCCACTCCAAACAGAACATCGACAGCAACTTTTTTGTACCACGTTAGTTGTTGTATGTTCAATATACTGTTGTGAAGATTGTGTTAATGGGTATCAAATTAAAGACACAACTGAATACAATGAAAGCCCGTTTATTACTGGAATACTTATAATTAATACATTTACTTAATACCTATCACACATACATACTATTACACACACATACTATTACATACACCACACCACCGGGGTAAAAATACAAAAAAAAGAATACATGTATTATTTTTTTTATATAAACTTAACTAAGATACAAAAGGCTTAGTTCTATTCTTATGAATAATTTATGGTTTATTATTTACTGATACAATTACATTTGGTTCTTTATCCTCTATTACTTTATATGGTCCTTTATATAAAGGATCTAATTTTCCTCGATTTTCATTTTTAACCAAAATTAAGTCATCTTTCTTATATTGTACAGTATGTAATTTGTTATCAAAAACATTTTTTCTACATTGTTTTGTTTTTATAAAATTTTCTCGAGCATCTTTCAGTGCTACCTCTAACCTATATCTTAACTCTAAGCTATAATTATCAGGATTATATAAAGGATGTACTATAGAACTAATTCTACTTGGCAATTCACAATATTTACCAAAAACAAGCTCAAACGGTGTATACTTTGTAGAACTGCGAACGGTATTGTTGTATGAAAAGCACCAAAATGGTAACCAATGGCTCCAAGTATCAGAGTGATTATTGCATTGAATTCTTAAATATGAACCTAAATGTTTGTGAGCGTTTTCAAAAGATCCAATGGACTCGTGGTGATATGCTATTGAGATTAATTTTTCTATGCCTAAAATATTACTTACCTCTTTCATTGTTGTTGAAATGAGCTCAGAACCACGATCAGTAGCAATTGTTGTTGGTACACCAAATCTTAAAATAAAATTATTAACGAAAGCTCTAGCTACACTAACAGATTCCTTATTTCTAAGTGGGTAAGCTTCAATGAACTTACTGAGCTCACATTGCAACGTGAGTATATAGGTATTATTATCTACGTCAGGATCTAAGGGTCCTACTAAATCTAAATATATTTTTTCTAATGCTGCGGTTGCAGTAGTAGTTATAACCATTGGTTCTTTAATGTTGCGTGAATGTTTCATTAATTGACATTTTTCACATTTACGCACAAAATCTTTTACATCTTTTTCTATTTCAGGCCAGTAATATCGACGTCTAATATTATTGACCATTCTTCGTATCCCTGCGTGGCCACTGGTAGGGAGTAGATGATAATCGTTAATAATAAATTGTTTGTCCTCGTCGGTATTTATTCTCTTTACTCCTCGCAATATACACAAATGTGGACCGGTCCATATGTCTTTTTCCTTTATTGCTTTAATTACTCCTTTGATGAATAATTCATTATCATAATTTTTTATTAGACATATTTGTTTAATATTTATTTGTTTACAAAATTCACTTAACTTTGTCACAAATTCGTCTCGCGAAAAATGTAATCTAAAGTCAAGGTTAATGTAAATTATATTTTTATTCGTATCTAATTCGTGGATTCTTTAAACGACTGGCTTGTCTCCAAAGCGAGCTTTTGCTTTAAAATGTGCACCACTAAAGGGTCCCATGTTGATATATCGAAATGTAGATTTTTTATAGCATTCATACACTCGATTGTTGTATCATGCAGTCTTTTTAACTGAGACGAGGACGCGACTTGTATATTTCCCACAAACATTATGTTAGAGATACACAACTGTTGTATTTTACCAACAAATATTTTTAGTTTAGGCAAAAAGTACCATTTGGTATATTATATTTATCTTCACCAGAAGTGGCTTCTACATTATCAAGTGGTTTATTTTTTTCAACAGAACATGAAGTCAACTGAATATCTAATGATTGTAAAGCAGATGAACTGGTTGATGTTGATGCCCGGTGGTGTGGTGTATGTAATAGACATACACCACACCACCGGGGTAAAAATACAAAAAAAAGAATACATGTATTATTTTTTTTATATAAACTTAACTAAGATACAAAAGGCTTAGTTCTATTCTTATGAATAATTTATGGTTTATTATTTACTGATACAATTACATTTGGTTCTTTATCCTCTATTACTTTATATGGTCCTTTATATAAAGGATCTAATTTTCCTCGATTTTCATTTTTAACCAAAATTAAGTCATCTTTCTTATATTGTACAGTATGTAATTTGTTATCAAAAACATTTTTTCTACATTGTTTTGTTTTTATAAAATTTTCTCGAGCATCTTTCAGTGCTACCTCTAACCTATATCTTAACTCTAAGCTATAATTATCAGGATTATATAAAGGATGTACTATAGAACTAATTCTACTTGGCAATTCACAATATTTACCAAAAACAAGCTCAAACGGTGTATACTTTGTAGAACTGCGAACGGTATTGTTGTATGAAAAGCACCAAAATGGTAACCAATGGCTCCAAGTATCAGAGTGATTATTGCATTGAATTCTTAAATATGAACCTAAATGTTTGTGAGCGTTTTCAAAAGATCCAATGGACTCGTGGTGATATGCTATTGAGATTAATTTTTCTATGCCTAAAATATTACTTACCTCTTTCATTGTTGTTGAAATGAGCTCAGAACCACGATCAGTAGCAATTGTTGTTGGTACACCAAATCTTAAAATAAAATTATTAACGAAAGCTCTAGCTACACTAACAGATTCCTTATTTCTAAGTGGGTAAGCTTCAATGAACTTACTGAGCTCACATTGCAACGTGAGTATATAGGTATTATTATCTACGTCAGGATCTAAGGGTCCTACTAAATCTAAATATATTTTTTCTAATGCTGCGGTTGCAGTAGTAGTTATAACCATTGGTTCTTTAATGTTGCGTGAATGTTTCATTAATTGACATTTTTCACATTTACGCACAAAATCTTTTACATCTTTTTCTATTTCAGGCCAGTAATATCGACGTCTAATATTATTGACCATTCTTCGTATCCCTGCGTGGCCACTGGTAGGGAGTAGATGATAATCGTTAATAATAAATTGTTTGTCCTCGTCGGTATTTATTCTCTTTACTCCTCGCAATATACACAAATGTG
The DNA here is from genome assembly GCA_963564715.1 of Catocala sponsa. Lineage (NCBI taxonomy): Eukaryota > Metazoa > Arthropoda > Insecta > Lepidoptera > Erebidae > Catocala > Catocala sponsa. Next base: position 3,975,998 of record OY751346.1, on the reverse strand, counting down.
GACCGGTCCATATGTCTTTTTCCTTTATTGCTTTAATTACTCCTTTGATGAATAATTCATTATCATAATTTTTTATTAGACATATTTGTTTAATATTTATTTGTTTACAAAATTCACTTAACTTTGTCACAAATTCGTCTCGCGAAAAATGTAATCTAAAGTCAAGGTTAATGTAAATTATATTTTTATTCGTATCTAAACTAAAACAATCTACTTCTACGTATATTCTACTTCTATTCTTGAGCTCTTTTATTCTTTCACCACTCACTAATAACATTTCTACGGAACCATCCGGTATCCTTAATATTTCCACGACTCTCGGTTGATCAGGCCGATTATCTATGTCAATACTAGGGATAGGATGAACCACTGTTTCCTTTTCAATCATTCTTTTTTGTGCTCTAGTCATTACAGACACTATATTCTCGTTAATACTTTTTAATTCGTCAGAACTAATTATCCGTGACAAAGCATCTGCTACCACATTGTCCTTACCTCGTACATGTTTAATTTCAAAGTCATATTCTTCTAATAATAATCGAAATTTTAAAAGTCTACTTGATGGGTCTTTCATCCCAAATAAATAAATTAATGGTTTATGATCAGTTATTACTGTAAACTTTCTTCCAAAAAGGTATGGCCTAAAATATTTAATCGCCCAAACAATAGCAATAAGCTCCTTTTGTATAGTTGGATAATTTCTTTCGGCCTTATTTAAAGGTCTACTAGTATAAGCTATTGGTCGCCTATTTTTGTTACTTAATACTGCACCAATTGCTGTGCCTGAAGCATCAGTCTGTAAAATAAATTCATTGTTCTCGGAAAAATCTGGATAATCTAAAATTGGTGGCGACGCCAAAGCTGTCTTTAAAGTTTGAAAACTATTCTCACATTGTGATGACCATTCAAAAGGAACATTTTTTCTACATAAGTGATTTAACGATAATGTTATTTCTGCAAATTTACGTATGAATTTTCTATAGTAATTACAAAAAGCTACAAATCGTCTGACTTCATCGGAATTTTTAGGAACCGGGTAATTTTGGACTGTCTTAATTTTTTCAGGGTCAGGTGCAACGCCATCTTTAAAAATTACATGACCTAAATATAAAAGTTCAGTTTGTAAGAAGCTACATTTTTCAGGGTTCAATTTTAAATTAACTTTGCGAAGTCTTTCAAATACATCAATTAGGTTACGGTTATGTAGGTCCACTGACCTTGAAAAAACTACAAGGTCATCCAAATAAACTTAACGCTTCTCCATATTTAATCCTGTCATTGCAAGAGTCATAACCCGTGAGAAAGAACTCGGACTAATTTTTAAACCCATAGGTAGACGTTTCATTTGATATTGACCCATATTCGTACTGAAACTAGTAACTTTACGACTATCTTCACTCAAAGTCACTTGATAATAAGAAGAACTTCAATCTAAATGTGAAATATAAACGGCACCAGATAAATAATCTGAAATTTCTGTTATGTTGGGTAATGGGAATTTATCATCCTCAATTTTATCGTTTAACTTTCTGTAGTCGATTACTAATCGCCAATTTTTCTTTCCACATTCATTTGTTACCTTTTTAGGTACTAATAAAATAGGACTCGACCATTCACTCCTACACTCCTCTATTATATCATCATCTAGCATATTCCGAACTTGTTTTTCTATCTCCGGTTGTAAACTTTTTGGCAATCTATAGGGTTTTGTATAAACTGGATTACTGTCAGGTTTTAATCTAATAGACTGTTCACACATATTCGTAACTGTAAGCTTATCACCAGGCAAATGAAATATATCTGCATACTTGGTACAAATCGAAGCTATTGTTTTATGTTCATAAGAATGTGTAGGAAGGTGATCTAATTTCAACAAAGACAACAACTGTTTCGCTCTGTGGGAATCCGAATTTAATTTGTCAAACTTGCAACTATTATATTCGCTTAATAAATGTATCTCTGGTTAAAAATTTGGTAAGGTAACACTTTCAGTTCCTGTATTAAGTATCTGAATAGGTATAACATTTTTTACTGGTGTTACTATCAATCCTGCCAAAAATAAATTATTCCCTAAGTCCTGTGGACATACGACACAATCTTCTAAAACCTCTTTGTTTAATTGTATGTAATGTATCGATTCACTGCGTGCCGGAATTGTAAAACATGATTCTGAAATTTTTGGTGAATTGTATATTTTTAACTGACTTGAGTTTTCAGAATGTTTAAATGTAACTTTCGGCACTCCTAAATCTATAACTGATTAAAATTGTTTCAAAAAATCATACCCTAAAATACCATTTGACTTTATCGGTAATTTATCAAACACAAAGAATTTATGACGTAATAACACACCGTCACGCGTACATGAGTTAAGTATACATATCCTATAGCATTAATATTTTCACCTATACCCGTTATCGTAATATTTTCAAACAAATAATATCATCGTCAAATAATGCCTGTCTTGTAATCGCAGACAAAGAAGCACCCGTATCTATTAACCAAGAATACTTATAATTCCTATATTCTAAAATATATAACCTATACTAGTGTCAAAAGTAAAAACATAATTTGTATTAGTCACGAAAAAAATTATTTCGTTCAGAAGTTATGTTATTCGGCGTCTGTACTGCATCGCTTTGCTGAGTATTAAATATGCGATAATTTCCCTTACTATGAGTACCTCGAAGACGATTCGAATTCGATCGAACAAAATGACCACGTGAATGCTGAAATCTTTGCGGGTTATAATTATAAGATGAATTTTGTTTACCTTGAGACACGTTGTAGTTCCTATGACCAAACCACTGGGCTCCTCTAAAAGCACGTCCTCTGGAGGGTGTCCTATTATGGTATTTACCTCTCATGCTAACAAAGCGTTCGAGTTCGAGGGCTGCGATAATTCCTCATCCTGAGCTGCACGCACTGCGTCCTTGAAGTTGGGATAGTCACGAGCTGCAATTATAGTGCTTAAACGTCTATCTCGCAACCCGTCGGCGAATTTTTTTACCGCCAATTGCTCATTAATAGGTCTCAACAACTCATAGGCTGACTCATTCGAGTTCGCCTGGGAGATGGTGAGATCTACGAATAATTCCTCAATTTTTCCGGCGTATTGCGATATAGTCATTTCATTTTGTGACATACGATTTAGTTTTGTTTAAAGCGCATTTGATGATTTTCGTATGAGTAAATAACGCTTTATATCACTAATCAAATCAGCACAAGAAGTATAGTTCGATTTAAGTTTCAATTAAGCTGACTTGGAAAGTCTTGTTTTTAAAACAAAAGCTATAAGTAAAGTTTTACATTCCAGTTTTTGAAGACAACCTTCATACAACTCAATACTATCAATAATTTTTTCTATCGTTTCCTCTTTACCGTCCATAACCGGTATTATGGAAGCGGCCGTTTTTAACTCGAACTTGTCCATGGTAAAAATCTTGTGATAAGACTCCCTATTACATGAGTTAGAACTACACTCGTAAGTTAAAATTTTATTATAAACTAATTCTATCTGGTTACATAAATCATCTAATACACTCGCGTGCAAGTAAATCGACTCAAGCCTCAAGTGCGCATAAAAAGTGATATAACTTAAAAATGCCTTATTTTACCTCTATATAATGTTTTACATAATTAAAGCCTAGTAATTGAGCTTTAAAATTATGTAAGTTGCATGAAAATCGATTCAGTAGGTTAGTAAAAAAGGTGAATGTCGAAGATATTGTAAAAAAATTTGAAAATTCATACAATTTCACAGTATGGGGGTTATTGGGTATAAATGAAACAAAATGTGCATAAGATAAAAAATTTATTCGTGTCAATATTTGGTGTTCCCTCCTCTAGCCCTGATCACTGCTCTCAAGCGATTCTTCATCGACCTTATCAACTTTTTAATTGATGATTGTGGTATTCGGCCCCACTCTTCTACCAACGCAGTCTTGAGCTCATTGATGTTTGTCGGAGCTGGATTCCTCGCCCTAACTTTACTTTTGAGCTCGTCCCATATGTGCTCAATGGGATTTAAATCGGGGCTGAGCGCTGGCCAATCCATAGTGTGAATTCCAACTTCACTCAGGAACTCACGTGTGGCCCGAGCAGTGTGACATCGGGCATTGTCATGCATCAAGATGAAATTATCCCCAATAAAGCCTTGATAAGGGACAACTTGATCCAGTAGAACATTTTCAATGTAACGATCACTGGTCAGACCTCCTCTCCGGCCTCCCCCAGGAACGAAAACAAGGTCCGTTTTTGCTTCTAAGGAAATTCCAGCCCACATCATGCAAGAACCGCCACCATATGCAACGGTTTCAACAAAGCAGCACTGTGAAAACCGTTCACCAGGACGCCGGTACACCCGACCTCTCCTGTCGCTGCCATGGAGACACATCCTCGTCTCATCTGTGAACAGGACCGACTGCCATTGCTCTATGCTCCAATCCAAGTGCTCTCGAGCAAAGTGAAGGCGTGCTTGACGGTGGGCTGTGGTCAACTTCGGGCCTGTAGCTTGTCTTTTCGGAGTAAGGTTAGCTTCCTTCAACCTTCTTCTAACTGTCCACTGACTGACAGTTACTCCGCGAACTTGACGTAGCTCCTGCTGCACATCCACGCCGGTAAAGTGTCGATTTCGGAGAGAGGTCGAGACCAAAAACCGGTCGTCACGCTCCGAGGTGCACCGGCGTCGGCTAGTATTAGGCCGCCGAGTGAAGGCACCACTCTCTTGAAACCTCCTGTACACTCTCGAGACAGCAGACTGACTCATATTCAACCGACGAGCGACTTCTCGCTGGTTCAACCCTTCTTGCAACAGGGCAACGACTTGAGCGGCTTCTTCAGGTGTTGTATCCATAATTTTCTTCAAATGACGGCTTCAACTTGCAGAGATGTGTTCAGGTCAACGTCTAGTGAGCGACTGATAAGAAAAAACGATTACAGGGGGTTTTTATAGCGGGTTGTGTCGCGCAAGTTGTGTATAGAGCGCAGAGCAGTTTATGGGAGGTTGCGTTCAGTTGCATTCTAAGGACATGTGTTTATTTAAATTACTGAAATTATGCTACCATTTTAAAGCCTAATTACTAGGCTATAATTATGTAAAACATTATATAGAGGTAAAATAAGGCATTTTTAAGTTATATCACTTTTTATGCGCACTTGAGCCTTGAGAGTCGATTTACTTGCACGCGAGTGTATATGCACTCTGTATATTCTACCTTATAATTTTTATCAAACTGTATTACTAAAATTTTATACGTTTCATACAATTCTTTCGCCTTAATTATCTTACTAGTTACATAATTAATCTGTATTTCTCTTCGTTTTCCTAGCTTTCTTAGACACACTTGAATATTTCTTAAATCATCATAAACTCTACTGATTTCCTCTATAAGAAAGAAATTGAAAAGAAAATAAAATAATACGACAAAACTAATAATGAATAAGCATAAAGAAATTACCAAATATCCATTTTTTCTAAACTAATCACTTAATATGTCCTCCGGGCTTTTCATGTAACGCAAATTTTACACGCACTTCTCACTACCGCACTGTACTTTTACACTTCAAATTGGAGGCGACTCGTCTTGGCCTTCCTTATCGTCACGTATATCAGATAAACGCATTCGGATGCGGCGAAATGCGTCCTCACGCAGTTCCCGTCGTACAAGTGTTTGGTAGCATTTTCGGTACTGCTTGTACGCCAAATATACTATTGCAGCTCCACACAAAGCCAACAAAGTAGAAAACAGTATGGTATTTGTGTATTCATGCGTAGATACGTCAGCCACATTCGTACCATGTTGGTTGACCACAGCCTCCTTGAACTGGCAGTCACACTTAGAACATTTCGTACCCATTTTTCCAATTTTGACTCTCTAAATTGCCAATATCGACGACTTGTAATACCCATGAGCACACTTGATGTGTAATATTCACATCGACTAAGTGGAAATTTCCAATCATTTTGCTGACTTGCGTTCCCACGTTCCGATGCACTGTAACTTTACACCCATGCAGGTGGCGGTACCATCACGCCTGCGCTTGGCAGGGTCGCCATGTGAAGATTGTGTTAATGGGTATCAAATTAAAGACACAACTGAATACAATGAAAGCCCGTTTATTACTGGAATACTTATAATTAATACATTTACTTAATACCTATCACACATACATACTATTACACACACATACTATTACACACACATACTATTACATACACCACACTGTATTAGTGTTAAAAAGAAGTGTATATGTATAGTATAATGGACGCATTCAATTTTGAGTATCGCGAAAACAAATACACCACATATCCGATCAAATACAAGGATATGTGGCACATGTACAAACAGATGGTCGATTGCATATGGACTGTGGAGGAGGTGAATTTGACAAGGGACCTAGCAGACTGGCGGCAAAAATTAACAGAGACAGAGCGCGAATTTATTATGAACATTTGGCATTGTTTGGCATTCTTTGCAGCATCCGATGGTATATTCAATGATAATTTAAGTTGACAGCGCTAGTAGTTTGGAGTGTGTGTGCTGTTATTGGCTGCCTTGAAATTATCTCTTCCATTAATTCTTGGCAATAATGTTTAATTGCAATCTTATTACTTTCATTTCTGAACGTTGCCAACTTAAAGCGGGGATCTAGCATCGTACACAAACCTAATGACTTCCTATTTTCGATGTTCCGGAACCGGGTATCTATACCACTTTTTATTTAAAAAATATAATTTGTACGATTTCAATATTAATAAATTCACTATTGAGCAACATTTTTTCGCAAATGTCTACTAAACAATTAGTGAGAACTATTGCTAAGCCTCCTGTTAAATAATTTTCTCCGCTCAAGCTACTGGTGATCTCTTCGAAAGGAGCCAACATATGGACCAACAACTGTAATATAGTCCACTCCTCTTCTGTAATAATTGGCCAATCTCGATTAATTATTGCCATCGTAGCCTTAATAGCCTCACTAAGTTCTAAATCTTTTCAATATTAAATAGGTGGAGTTCCACCTTGCTGCTACCTCCATAATAATTTTTTTGGCTGCTCCATGCTTAGATGGCTAGATTGATATTTCATTCATTTTTCGGCGGCTTGCGTGCTCCTCTTGAAGTGGGCGACAATCTTTCTAATTTTGTCTAAGGTTTCTTGCAAAGGTATTAAAACGTCTTTAACAATAAGGTTGAGAGTGTGTGCAAAACACCCATAGTGCTTCCATCTCAACTGCATTTGTATAGCATTACAGACTAGAGCCAAAGGTGAAAAAAATGACACCCAGTTTCGCGAAGCTATTACAGTGACGGAAAGGCTGGTATAACATTAAGATTTCTAGCTACCGGAGACTCTTATACAAGCTTACAGTACTTCTTTAGAGTTTTAAAGCAATCTATATCTGGAATAGTCTCAGAGGTTTGTGATGCTATCAGTGTGGTTTTAAAGGATTGGGTAAAGGTGAGTAAAAAACGCAATATTAAATAGTTGTCTTTATTTAACTATTTCTCTACGTTTACATTATCTTGAGGTGGCGTTGTGGCCCAGGAATCAGTATTTAAAGTTGAAGTTGAAGTTGAGGAATTTGCGCCCCTTGTTGTGTTGTATACCCATAAAGTGGACTGTATTTGCCTAAATCGGTCTCAAAAATGATATTATTTATTGCCTGTTTGACTTAAATCAAAGTGTGGCTGTCGTATTTCCTTAATTCATTTATGTAATGGCCATAAGGTGAAAATATATGGATTAGTAGCTGGAGACGTTTCAGTTAAAATTTTAAAAGCTTCTGTCAACATTTCATTCTCCTCTTCTTCCTGTTTCATTTTCTTTGGGTTCTACTTTTTATTTTTGTCTTTTAATTGTTCTTTTGTATTATTTAAACACTCTGTTTATCCTATTTTTTTATGAATGGAACGGTGTGTTGTGGAACAAAAACGAACGTCCTTTCTGATTAAAGTATTTATTGAGACTACTGTTGAGTTGTCAAAGGGGTTAATGAGTTTATTACATTTATGTTAGTTGCAAGGTTCAGGCAAAAGGTCGCGAGTCGAAATGTATCCTTTGGTGGTACAAATCAGTTTGTTAAAAACGGACAAAGGTTTGGTACAGATGAAAAAGCTATTGGTGCAAGGTAACAAAACATGGGGTCAAACAAACGATTTTTTGGCAGCCCACGCAGTAGAAGGCTACGCGTTTCTTGCACACGACGCATACGCGCCGTAGTCGTCCACATTTGCCAGGCAGAAGCGAATACTCTGCTAAGTGGTGAGTTTTAGCTTCAAATACTGCTGGTGGGCAAGATGGCAGATTGGCGGTTTTAACTGAATGATTCTCAAACAGAGTTAGAATTAACGTCATTCTGAAGTTACGGTGGGACATGGCTGAATTCGTCTGTTTTGTCAGTAGGCAGGCATTCAAAACTGATACATTAATCTACGGAATAATTTCTTGTACCAAGTCTTTGTCCGCTTTCTTTCGATTGGATACATGGACAGCATTTGGTCTTTTTTGTCAACTGCTCCCATCTGGATGTTGTAGTCCGATATGACGATCGGCTTACATTTTCCATGGACGATGCTGGAGGAGTTGCCATGGTACGTGGAAATTATAGCCACTCTGTTCTGACCTCTCCAAACCATCAGGTCAACATCGCCAGAAGTAAATCCAATTATTTCACCTGGCCGCATTTGCGATTTGGTCAGAGAGGGCAGAACTTCTGGTGCAAACTGCAGGTTAGTCCGCAACGTACCGACGCAATCAAAACCAATTGATTTTAATTTCTAAGTCAAGACTGGGGAATTATAGAATGGACTAGCCTCAAAACAATTGAAGGGGTTATCGCACTCATGGGATCAGTGATTGCTGGACAGTTTGTTTTTGGTGCGTATGCATTTCAAACCGCCACAGATACCCTGTCTTGGACTCGCATATCTTGTAACTTTTCACTCCTATCTTAGCCTTTTTGTTGGGAATGAGTTGATTGATATTTAACCAACCCTTCCATTGTAGGAGTGATTCATCTAAAACTATGTTTATGTCCAAGATATAAAGAGCTTGGAACCTTTCATTTAGATGATTTATTACGGGCGCTATTTTATATAATTTTGAATGCGCCTCGTCCAGTTGTCGGACACTAATGCCCTCGTTGTTGTTAAAGTGCAAGCACTTACTTAACAACTCAAAACGACGCAGTGGCATTAGTGCCCCAAAACCGGGCGTAACAAAAATATTATTAGCAGTGCCCCAGTACTCAGAAAGTCTCGATTTGACAACAATCCCCATCGCCAGCACTATGCCAAAATACACATATAGCTCGTCAACATTTCGCTGGCTCATTATTACAAGGTTCTATGTTATTTTTTTTAACTTTGGGGAAATGAGGTTTAAAATTTGCATATCAGTAAAAATAACTTTAAAAGTAACTTAGAACTACACTCGCGTGCAAGTAAATCGACTCAAGCCTCAAGTGCGCATAAAAAGTGATATAACTTAAAAATGCCTTATTTTACCTCTATATAATGTTTTACATAATTAAAGCCTAGTAATTGAGCTTTAAAATTATGTAAGTTGCATGAAAATCGATTCAGTAGGTTAGTAAAAAAGGTGAATGTCAAAGATATTGTAAAATTTTGAAAATTCATACAATTTCACAGTATGGGGGTTATTGGGTATAAATGAAACAAAATGTGCATAAGATAAAAAAATTATTCGTGTCAATATTTGGTGTTCCCTCCTCTAGCCCTGATCACTGCTCTCAAGCGATTCTTCATCGACCTTATCAACTTTTTAATTGATGATTGTGGTATTCGGCCCCACTCTTCTACCAACGCAGTCTTGAGCTCATTGATGTTTGTCGGAGCTGGATTCCTCGCCCTAACTTTACTTTTGAGCTCGTCCCATATGTGCTCAATGGGATTTAAATCGGGGCTGAGCGCTGGCCAATCCATAGTGTGAATTCCAACTTCACTCAGGAACTCACGTGTGGCCCGAGCAGTGTGACATCGGGCATTGTCATGCATCAAGATGAAATTATCCCCAATAAAGCCTTGATAAGGGACAACTTGATCCAGTAGAACATTTTCAATGTAACGATCACTGGTCAGACCTCCTCTCCGGCCTCCCCCAGGAACGAAAACAAGGTCCGTTTTTGCTTCTAAGGAAATTCCAGCCCACATCATGCAAGAACCGCCACCATATGCAACGGTTTCCACAAAGCAGCACTGTGAAAACCGTTCACCAGGACGCCGGTACACCCGACCTCTCCTGTCGCTGCCATGGAGACACATCCTCGTCTCATCTGTGAACAGGACCGACTGCCATTGCTCTATGCTCCAATCCAAGTGCTCTCGAGCAAAATGAAGGCGTGCTTGACGGTGGGCTGTGGTCAACTTCGGGCCTGTAGCGGGTCTTTTCGGAGTAAGGTTAGCTTCCTTCAACCTTCTTCTAACTGTCCACTGACTGACAGTTACTCCGCGAACTTGACGTAGCTCCTGCTGCACATCCACGCCGGTAAGGTGTCGATTTCGGAGAGAGGTCGAGACCAAAAACCGGTCGTCACGCTCCGAGGTGCACCGGCGTCGGCTGGTATTAGGCCGCCGAGTGAAGGCACCACTCTCTTGAAACCTTCTGTACACTCTCGAGACAGCAGACTGACTCATATTCAACCGACGAGCGACTTCTCGCTGGTTCAACCCTTCTTGCAACAGGGCAACGACTTGAGCGGCTTCTTCAGGTGTTGTATCCATAATTTTCTTCAAATGACGGCTTCAATTTGCAGAGATGTGTTCAGGTCAACGTCTAGTGAGCGACTGATAAGAAAAAACGATTACAGGGGGTTTTTATAGCGGGTTGTGTCGCGCAAGTTGTGTATAGAGCGCAGAGCAGTTTATGGGAGGTTGCGTTCAGTTGCATTCTAAGGACATGTGTTTATTTAAATTACTGAAATTATGCTACCATTTTAAAGCCTAATTACTAGGCTATAATTATGTAAAACATTATATAGAGGTAAAATAAGGCATTTTTAAGTTATATCACTTTTTATGCGCACTTGAGCCTTGAGTCGATTTACTTGCACGCGAGTGTATTTGCGATTTAATATTATGAGGTGGTAAGTGCTTCCATCTATTACTATATTAGTCTAAATAAAAAGGAATGACATATAGAACCATGCAATATTCATAACTCATTTTTTTCAAAAATGTCACATAGGACCTTGTAATATTGGTCCAGCTATTTGTGTCCTGCCAGTCACAAATGCGACTCGAGATTGTTATCCATCATTTGATTTGCCAAGTCTTGTGCATACCTGTTCGTCTGTAGAACAATATGTTCCATTATATGGCGATCCCATATCACTGTAAAAGCGTCGTATGGGTTGCTAAAAATGGAAGTCGGACCGACATTGATATTGGAGAACCTTTCCCTCCTGAATTCAGTAATTAAAGATACCTTCGTTATTTAAAGTCTTCGGTTTTCGTCGGAGCGAACTGGAACCACCACATTCTTGAAATCTAGAAAATCTATCATTAAACTGCCATCCTCTATGTTATAAACTAAGCATATTCATTGAAATTATACTTGCAATGCCGTTGATGGAGGCACGGCTGGTGACCCCATGTGCAAACCATTTAGTGAACTGCAACTGCCGAAAACCTGGAAAAAAAATATTTTATATCCTCTATGTTCTTATAACTAAGTATATTCATTGAAATGATACTTGCAATGGCGGTGATGAAAACATTTAACATAAACTAGCCAACATGTTGAAAGATAAAGCTTATTACTCAGTAAATGAGTTTATTAACGATAAGCTCTAATTTATTATTATGAATGTTACTAACATATTGACTATTTTATTCTGACATTCTCCTAATTATAATTGTATTTTTTATTAATTTCAATATCGACGCTTGAAAGGCAAAAATTACCAAGCGACATATGGGCAACTTTACACTAGAGCATTTTAAAGTTTTGTTTTTTAGAAAAAAAATCGTACAAAATCGCCTATTAGTCATAACTACTTGATTCCAACGAATTTTAAATGAAATTTATAGGCTAATAAACTGGCATTTAAAGATTATAAATTTTCTTAATATGTTATGAAATAGTGTTGGTTAGTAATAATTTCATCAAAATCACAAACAGGTAAATGTTACTTACTGACAACAAAGTTTGATTTTAAAACAAGTAAAATTAACTAAACTCCCTTATTTTATATTGATTTGGGAGCACAGTGAGCTCGCCGTGATTGGAACCGTTGACAATGTTTCCACGAAATCGCAATGAGCTTGTTGCGCGCTCGCTGCGAGTTCGCTGCGCGCTCGTTACGAGATCGCTGTCGCTTACAAATTGCTAGTGTGATAGCGCTATAGTGTGTAGAGCAAAAGTAAAATAGATGCATTAACCTAAATGTTACAGATTTGCTCATAACGGGATATGGTATCTACTACAGTGTGAAAAATTGATTTGAATTGGTAACAAGCAACGTTCAAGAAAGTGCTAATTCTGCTAATACTACCATTCTTTCAGTCTGGTGAGAAAGTTTGGTAAAACTACGTTGATTAATTTATCAGATGAAGATTTCTAAACCTTCATCCGATAAATACTGGACAAGAATGTATACGAAGCGATGTCAAAATCATCGAATCTAAAATTTATTCAACCTACACGCACACACACACACACACTTTTACTATGCGTTACAAGTAAATTTAATAAATTAAAGACATACCAGTGCAATAAACACAAGATTTTTGCGAACTTGTTCCAATCGTCGCAGATTTTTGTCTTAATAAGTATTTTCTCGATATCTTGGTCCCTAGAAATTAAATTTAATATTAGTTGTCTGTTTGTTCCGGCTAATCTCCGAAACGGCTGAAGCGATTTTGACGGGACTTTACTGGCAGATAGCTGAGTTATAAGAAGTAACTTAGGCTAAATCGATTTAAAAAAAAAATATGGTGCCGCGGAGACAAACACTGTTTAGTTAAAATCTACGCGGACGAAGTCGCAGGTAACAGCTAGTTGAAATTAAACTACAGTTTATGAATTTTATTGCGATATATTGGTTTTACTGATATTTCATTTAAACTGAATGATCTAGAAACTACATTTATTTCAATCCGATGTTTCGACTACTTTACAGGTACCCTGGTCACGGAAGACCTGCTTAGGTGTTTACTCACTGACCTGTAAAGTGGAGATATTTGTGTAGCACTTGACGCTTTGATATTACTATGGTGGCATTTTTTGTCAAATATTGTAATCTTAAATTCATATATTTTCCATGACTGCTTTCATTAGAAATATGATGTGATTACTCATCGGGGACTGCTCAAATTGGTGAAACTTAATATTATTAATAGATCTAATCCTACGAAATGTGGCAAAACCTTTACCATGAGTTCCTGTTTAATGTTTTTAGTTTTAACTTTTAATTTATCATCGGTGTGACAAGCTGTTTTAATGATTATTTCCATTCTCTTACAAATCATGACGACATCAGGAGATGGGTACATAAGTCCACCTTTGTCCTTATATTTTATAAAATGATGTGCAATATTTGATTCATATTTGTCGGCAAGTAGCGCACCAGTGCATGTCCCGCATTTCATTATTTTTATTAAACTATGCACAACAAATCCGGCAATGTAATAAATGGCCTGCGAGCCAAAATCCGACAAGTCTTGGACAATCATACTAACTTCTTCGTCAAATTGTGCCTGCTGGTATAGCTGATCAATATCGTCATTAGCACTTTCATCAGTAAATCGTGGTTCTATGATTACATTTATGTGTTTCACAGCGGAAGAGCATGTTAAAAAAGATATTTCTTCAAGAGATGTGCAATTGCCTTTGTCTATGTCTCTCAGTTCAGATTTAACCAACAATTTCTTATAAATAGCCTGAAATTGTCGAGCTGTGGAGTTAGTGTTACACCCACCATAAGCGCGAATGTGGCCAAACATTAGCTCTATGCTTGACTTATTTTATAAGCTGGTAGGTACTGCAATCTTTGTTCTTCGTCAAGAAGATGGATATAAATATCTTTTATGCTTTTTATACAAGCCAAAAAACCTATAATCCCCGTTTTTCTACTACATTGCACTAACTTCGATCCATCTGGTAACTGTAAGGAATTAATATAAGTTTCAGTTCTATCTAGAAATTCAAATGTTCGCAGTTTATTACCTGGAACAAGAGGTTTTTTGTACTTTAGTTGCATCATATTTATTGAATTTAAAATGTAAAGAAGATTATTTATAATTTTTTAAAAGTTAACTGTTCCATCAACGGTTTGAAATTTGGGCATGTTACGTTCAGAACAAAACATCAGGGCATCGGCAACACTCTCACTAAACAATTGGACGCTAAACGCACTTTCATTTTTTGGTTTTTGGAAAATATATGTCCTCTCCTTAATTTATTTGCTAAGTGCAATTTTTCCTTTTCTTGGATTTCATTAAGTTGTTTTAAATGACACCATTTTATATGTTTGCCTAGATCGTTGACCATAATGCCATATGCTTCAAACGCATTTCTTAATAATTTAAGTATATGACAAGGATTAGGTTAGGTTAGGTTTTTTTTTAATGTCTCGAGGGTAAAACCGCCCCGAGAGGAAGTTTATTGCAATTTCTGCTATTTGATACAGAATGTGCTAGATTATTGGTTGATAACATGGTGACCATATTATGGCTAATTGAAAATTTAAGTAAGTTTTGTACAGTCTTAAATCTATAATCTTATATATATATACTTAAATCTAAACTTAAACTCTAACATGATTAATTAATATATACATTATGGAATTGGTGTATAAACGTTAAGATTTATCTTAACCTGTGTGATATACAAAGGTGTGAAAACAATTAAAGATTGATTAAATTGGGAGGTTCGAAATATTGACAACAGATGGCGCTACATGCATCAAGCGCTCAAATACTGTGGAAAATTGGTAACTGATAAATGATTACGGGTAACAATAATAAGTTCTACCTAGTTCCATTAGATGGCGTCACCGTTTGATATCTTTAAATATAATTTTCCTTATATTATGATTATGGCAAAAAAAAAGACTAAATATTATTATCTAACATGATTAGTAAATAGGTACATTATGGAATTGGTGTATAAACGTTAAGATTTGCCTAGAGGGGGTTTATCGATATCTATTAATCAGATCTGGATATACATAGTGGTTATATAAATAAATAAATAAAAATAAATATACAATAAGTATTAAGTAATAAGTTCCGCCTAAATCTAATAGATGGCGCCAGGGTTATTACGCTTGAAGTGTGTGATGAGCAATGTTTAATGGTGATAATGCGACTTCACAGAGTACCTGTTCTATTTTTTTTACGTAACCTGTGTGATATTTATGACTGACAAGGGTGTGTGTGTGTGTGTGTGTGTGAAAACAATTGAAGATTGATTAAATTGAATGGTTCGAAATATTAATTCGAAATATTTACAACAGATGGCACAACATGTATTAAGCGCTCGATGTGGAGCCCTGATAACTGATACCAGTAATAGGTTCCGCCTAACTAGGCGGAATCTGATGGAACTCCATCAGATGGCGTCAGCGTTTGATTTTTAAAAATATAGTTTTCCTGTGTTATGAAGTCGCAGCCGCTAGGCGCTATATTGGGCGCTAGCGCAGTGCTGCCAGATGAAAAAATCTAATCAGCGCTGACAGCGGTGCACTAAGCGCTAGATTCGAATATATTCACGAGTTCAAACGCGTCAATAAAGCGCTAAATTCGAACTTTTAACTGAGGCGCTTTTAGACGATCAGTGTGATTAAATAATCTCCCATACTAAACATGGGCTGTAACCATGAGCTCTTAAAACAATTCTGATAAAGTTTTGGAAGCGAGACGCAGATTGCGACTTGTATAAACGCATCTCGTTTACGGCTCCGTTGTTTTGCTCTATGTGTTTAGTATAGTAGATTGTGTAATCACATTGATCGTGGAAAAAGCGTCATACGCACGACAAAAATAAAATAAAATACGAAGTGATTGTAATGGAAAACAACTTTTTATTACAATAATAAAATTTAGAAGAGAAAACATAATAATATTATTCTATACCTACAGTTTGGGTATAGTAAAGTCAACTTCTTAAAGTAAAAAAAATTTAAATTCTTCTTCCATCATAGCTGAACTCGAGGGTTCAGGCTGGTTAAGTTCAGTAGTATTTACTTTATATTTTTCGGATGATCCTATCTTACTTAAAATATCAGCTGGTAGTTGATAATTATAACAGTTGCTGTTAACCGCGGTTAATCCTGTTCTTATTAATAGGATGGCGTTAATAGTTTTTAAATGCAATGCATTTCGCAACTTGCTTTTAACCACATTCATTAAGCTGAACACCCGCTCAATATCAGCATTTGAATGTGGCAAACTCATTATTTTTGTCGCGACATTGAATAAGTCTTTATATGGACAACAGCCAGCTGCGTCCCTCGACTGTTGAACTTCTGTCCAGAACTTCACCGTATCTTCGGTATTTTCCCAGTTCTGTAGGATAACAGTTTGCCACTGCTGAATAACATTATCCATATTTTCTGTGTAACCCAGACTTTCCAAAACTTGTATAAAGTTATCAATACTTCTGTTTGGTTTTAAAATGACGGTTACAGATAATGCTATAGAGTTTTTAAGTAGTTTTAAATTTCCAGGCAGTCTTTGTTGCAGCTCATTTATTAGTTTAATAATAAAATCAACACACCTCTTCTTCATTGCATTTTTTTCAGCCTCATTTAATGAAGACTCGTTCATCTCTTTCTCAAATAAATAACCAAGGTATGGTGACATAGACAGATGTTCTTTCACATTAATGCTTTCGAATTGCATTCTCGGTTGCGCTATTATTATTTTCGTGCACATGTTTCGTATCAAATCATGTAGCGTATTGTAGAGCAGACATGGATCAGAAGTTTTGTTTTCAAAAGTTTTTATTGCCCCTTGTAAATTATTAAGTATTCCACACAAAAACTGCAAATAAATTTTGTTTCTTTCATCGTTGTACATGTTAATTCGGCTTGGTAGCAATTTTCACGAGTTCTCATTAATTGAAAGTGTAATTTTAGTTCTATCCATTGACTTAAGATTCTAGTTACCGCGGGTTCAATTGACAGCCATCGTGTATCACAAGCTTTTAAGATCTTAAGTGGCTCCTATCCACCAGTTTATCGCTTCATATATTTTTTTATATTCGTTTTTTCGTTTCGGTGAAAGCTTGAACCAATTGTGAGTTTCTCTTATCATAAATTCTATATTTCTTGGTATAGTCTCACATGACGCATGTGACACTGCCAATTGAATCGAATGGCAGACACATCTTATCTACACTAGATTGGGTAAAGCATACCTTTCCTGCAATATTTTATGGACACCTGCGTTTACTCCAGTCATAACCGAAGCATTATCTGTTCCGATTCCAATTAACTTGCTTTTATCAAGTTTAAAAGCTTCAAGTTGTGCTGTTAACGCCGAAACTATTCCTTCGGCATCTGCAGATTCCAATTCAACCAGCCCTAAGAATGTGGAAACTATTTCGTTGCGACTGCTGCTAAAATATTTAACAACAATACCGAGATATTTTCGAACAGAAACATCAGTAGATTCATCTATAATCAAGTTATACGAATTATCACCAATATCATTTCTCAAAGAATCTTTAAAATGAGGTGCTAATACTTCCTGAATTATTGCTGTACATTTCGTTCGGTGCAATTTCATTTCTGTAGTAGCCTTAGAATCCGAAAATTTATTCTTACACAATTCGGTAAGGTGATCAATTGCTTGTATAGCTGTGTTCTGCAACATACATTGAGATAGCACCTTCAGCCTCAACACAGAGCTTATCGACGGGTTTTTGCAGCATTGAAGAGATTTGTGTTTGTTTTTTGTCCAAGAAAGGTTTCGCCTGCTTCTTGTGATGAACTGAATCACAATGTATCTGGATATCGCTTAACTTGGCAAGAAAATCCTTCCTACAATACAAACACATTGCCCTTGTATCATCTCCAGACACAGGTTTCAACCATTGTTTAAAGTTGGGCGATTTCTCCCATTCGACTTTATATCTTTGTTTATATACAGTTTTTTTTGATAATGGTACATCCATTTCAAAAGAGTTAACCAACACAACACTATGGAACACTCACAAAAGTAACTAATAAAATCAGTGCTTATAACGTAATTTCTAAACTTGATCTTTAGTGCGTTCACATAGACAGAATGAAAATGAAAGAAGCAAAGTCAATCAATCAAACATGAAACAAACCGTAATTAATGTTCATGGGATTCCCCGTGCTCTATTGCCATATTAAAACCCAGCTGGCATAGAGCACAAAATTGAACATAGACAATAATTTTATTCTCCACGGAACAAATAGTGCTGCCATATTAAAAATTAAGAAAGCGCTAAATTATCCGTTAGGCGCTAAAATTATCAAGTGCCCGCTGAACATAGCAAAAAAGCGCTAGATCTAGCGCCGAAAGCGCTAAAATGGCAGCACTGCGCTAGCGACTGGCGCGGCGCGTTGGACGACAACGAAATGACAACGATTCGCGAACGTTAAGTTAGCTGCACTGCTTACTGCTTTTTTAAAGTAATATTGAAAATTAACTCAATACGCGAGGACATAAAGACTAATATACAAACAAACATGTCAACATTAGGATTAAGCTACTAAATTACGAGTTGTTTGTTTTCGTAATAATATTTATAACTAGTAAAAAGATTTTTGTTTTAGTTGCATAAACTTTCGTTTAAAGTACGCAGTTTTAACGTTTAATACAGCAATACCTAATAAAACGATTTGAGAAGGCGGTAGCGGCTTTCACAACGTATTACAAAAAGCGTTTTAAGTGAAAAGCTTTTTCAAAAGCGCGCTTTTCAATATAAACACAACGTTGTAAGCGTTGTCGAAATTAAGCCGTTTATCACACCACTAGCTGCGACAACGTTACAGTTTATGAAGTTGCTTTCCGTTTAAACGAAATCAGCGTGTACTTATAAACGAACACTTATGCTTATGTTGATAAGCAGATTGTGTTTAAAGCTTTTCGTTTAAACGCCCACTACTAGTTATGATTATGGTACAAAAGAGATTAAATATTATTACGTAGTTTGAAAACATGATTTCTTATACATGCAGATGTTGTGTTGTTTCTGGTGTTATTAGATAGGTTTGGGTCTAAAACGGGCAGGGCAAAAGAAATTGTGTAAATAGGATAAGCCGTGTTGAAGTTATTGTGGATTGTCTATGGTGAAACAATTAAGCGCTCAAATACTGTGGAGCACTGATAACTGATAACTAGTGATAACAATAATAAGTTCCGCCTAGTTCCATCAGATGGCGTCAGCGTTTGATTTCTAAAAATATAATTTTCCTTGTTATGGTTATGGCATAAAAGAGACTAAATATTATTACGTAATTTGAAAACATGATTTCTTATATATGCAGATGTTGTGTTGTTTCTGGTGTCATTAGATCAGTGCTGCCAGATGAAAAAATCTAATCAGCGCTGACAGCGGTGCACTAAGCGCTAGATTCGAATATATTCACGAGCCATTAAAGCGCTTTTTAGACGATCAGTGTGATTAAATAATCTCCCATACTAAACATGGGCTGTAACCATGAGCTCTTAAAACAATTCTGATAAAGTTTTGGAAGCGAGACGCAGATTGCGACTTGTATAAACGCATCTCGTTTACGGCTCCGTTGTTTTGCTCTATGTGTTTAGTATAGTAGATTGTGTAATCACATTGATCGTGGAAAAAGCGTCATACGCACGACAAAAATAAAATAAAATACGAAGTGATTGTAATGGAAAACAACTTTTTATTACAATAATAACATTTAGAAGAGAAAACATAATAATATTATTCTATACCTACAGTTTGGGTATAGTAAAGTCAACTTCTTAAAGTAAAAAACAAGTAAAAAAAAATTAAAATTCTTCTTCCATCATAGCTGAACTCGAGAGTCCAGGCTGGTTAAGTTCAGTAGTATTTACTTTATATTTTTCGGATGATCCTATCTTACTTAAAATATCAGCTGGTAGTTGATAATTATAACAGTTGCTGTTAACCGCGGTTAATCCTGTTCTTATTTATAGGATGGCGTTAATAGTTTTTAAATGCAATGCATTTCGCAACTTGCTTTTAACCACATTCATTAAGCTGAACACCCGCTCAATATCAGCATTTGAATGTGGCAAACTCATTATTTTTGTCGCGACATTGAATAAGTCTTTATATGGACAAAAGCCAGCTGCGTCCCTCGACTGTTGAACTTCTGTCCAGAACTTCACCGTATCTTTGGTATTTTCCCAGTTCTGTAGGATAACAGTTTGCCACTGCTGAATAACATTATCCATATTTTCTGTGTAACCCAGACTTTCCAAAACTTGTATAAAGTTATCAATACTTCTGTTTGGTTTTAAAATGACGGTTACAGATAATGCCATAGAGTTTTTAAGTAGTTTTAAATTTCCAGGCAGTCTTTGTTGCAGCTCATTTATTAGTTTAATAATAAAATCAACACACCTCTTCTTCATTGCATTTTTTTCATCCTCATTTAATGAAGACTCGTTCATCTCTTTCTCAAATAAATAACCAAGGTATGGTGACATAGACAGATGTTCTTTCACATTAATGCTTTCGAATTGCATTCTCGGTTGCGCTATTATTATTTTCGTGCACATGTTTCGTATCAAATCATGTAGCGTATTGTAGAGCAGACATGGATCAGAAGTTTTGTTTTCAAAAGTTTTTATTGCCCCTTGTAAATTATTAAGTATTCCACACAAAAACTGCAAATAAATTTTGTTTCTTTTATCGTTGTACATGTTATATAATAATTCGGCTTGGTAGCAATTTTCACGAGTTCTCATTAATTGAAAGTGTAATTTTAGTTCTATCCATTGACTTAAGATTCTAGTTACCGCGGGTTCAATTGACAGCCATCGTGTATCACAAGCTTTTAAGATCTTAAGTGGCTCCTCTCCACAGTTTATCGCTTCATATATTTTTTTATATTCGTTTTTTCGTTTCGGTGAAAGCTTGAACCAATTGTGAGTTTCTCTTATCATAAATTCAATATTTCTTGGTATAGTCTCACATGACTCATGTGACACTGCCAATTGAATCGAATGGCAGACACATCTTATCAACACTAGATTGGGTAAAGCATACCTTTCCTGCAATATTTTATGGACACCTGCGTTTACTCCAGTCATAACCGAAGCATTATCTGTTCCGATTCCAATTAACTTGCTTTTATCAAGTTTAAAAGCTTCAAGTTGCTGTTAACGCCGAAACTATTCCTTCGGCATCTGCAGATTCCAATTCAACCAGCCCTAAGAATGTGGAAACTATTTCGTTGCGACTGCTGCTAAAATATTTAACAACAATACCGAGATATTTTCGAACAGAAACATCAGTAGATTCATCTATAATCAAGTTATACGAATTATCACCAATATCATTTCTCAAAGAATCTTTAAAATGAGGTGCTAATACTTCCTGAATTATTGCTGTACATTTCGTTCGGTGCAATTTCATTTCTGTAGTAGCCTTAGAATCCGAAAATTTATTCTTACACAATTCGGTAAGGTGATCAATTGCTTGTATAGCTGTGTGTTCTGCAACATACATTGAGAGAGCACTTTCAGCCTCAACACAGAGCTTATCGACGGGTTTTTGCAGCATCGAAGAGATTTGTGTTTGTTTTTTGTCCAAGAAAGGTTTCGCCTGCTTCTTGTGATGAACTGAATCACAATGTCTCTGGATATCGCTTAACTTGGCAAGAAAATCCTTCCTACAATACAAACACATTGCCCTTGTATGATCTCCAGACACAGGTTTCAACCATTGTTTAAAGTTGGGCGATTTCTCCCATTCGACTTTATATCTTTGTTTGTACACAGTTTTTTTTGATAATGGTACATCCATTTCAAAAGAGTTAACCAACACAACACTATGGAACACTCACAAAAGTAACTAATAAAATCAGTGCTTATAACGTAATTTCTAAACTTGAACTTTAGTGCGTTCACATAGACAGAATGAAAATGAAAGAAGCAAAGTCAATCAATCAAACATGAAACAAACCGTAATTAATGTTCATGGGATTCCCCGTGCTCTATTGCCATATTAAAACCCAGCTGGCATAGAGCACAAAATTGAACATAGACAATAATTTTATTCTCCACGGAACAAATAGTGCTGCCATATTAAAAATTAAGAAAGCGCTAAATTATCCGTTAGGCGCTAAAATTATCAAGTGCCCTCTGAACATATCAAAAAAGCGCTAGATCTAGCGCCGAAAGCGCTAAAATGGCAGCACTGCATTAGATAGGTTTGAGTCTAAAACGGGCAGGGTAAAAGAAGTTGTGTAAATAGGATAAGCAGTGTTGAAGTTATTGGGGGTTTTTTATAATGAACGGATTAGGTACGAGTAATTTTATCGTCAGTTATGAATGTCTTCACTTATTGATACATTATATCTAGGTTTAGTTTGTAGATAAGTATTGTAAATTTTTAGTAATAATAATAAGAGTGTATATATATAATTAGCATGGTTTTGAAAATATCGTTTTGATTTTTGGACGGGATAGCGGGCTTGATAACGACAGCATAGTTAGGTACCGCTTGCCAATGCAAGTCCATTATTGATTTGTGGATGACGAGTGTAGAAATGGGCGATACAATAAAAGAGAATCAAGGTCGTCATCTTTAGCCTTACGTAGGCTAAACAGATGTAGAGGGTAAGTTGCCTACCTATTATTTGAAAATTACTAAACACTAGGTACCTATCATATTTGTATTGTATAAGACTTGAGTCATTATCTTATAGCATTATTTTTATATTAGTATTATTATTATATTATATTAGGTAGGTATACAGGAGTAAGAATGTGAGATGTGTGCCTAACTGCACCACCTTCGTAGGTCGTAGCGTGATGTTATTTGGTATAATCTTTTATGGTCGTCGGGCGTACATGTGTGAACTGTGGAAGCGGGGGGCCCCGGAAGCTTTGAACGCTCGGAAATCCTTGCCATAATCTAAACGTAAACTCTATGATGGTTTATATTTACCTACTTTATTGAGTTTGTGTCTAATCAATGTTATCATTATCATTGCCTAGAGGGCGCAGTGGCGCTTATCAATGTCTTCTAGATATTTATATTCTGAGTGGTAGAGTATTGGTTGATAGCATGGTGATTGTATTGGAAGGATTTTTGATAGTGAAAATTGTTAAACTTATGTTGCTAGGTGGGTAGGTGTATTCTTAGAATTTGTTTAGTGTGTGCGGCGCGTGAGGCCACTGTGTTTGTTAGTGTATGGAGTGTAATCATGCTATGAGCGTGATATCAATGATATTATTATGATTATTGTCTAAGATTATTATCGTTAGGTGTTGTTGAATTTTTTAAGTGAGTTTACAATGTGTGTGATGTGCGTTATGAAAGAATTAATGGTATCTTCGTTTTGTACGAGTTGAGTTATGTTGTATGGGTCAGTGTCGTAGTGAGTGCAGGTTAATTCATGTGTGTAGCGTGTTTGGACGAAGCGCGGGCATAGTGTAATTAGATGTATGAAAGTTTGTGTAGTTGTGTCGTCGCAGGGATAGTGGTCATCGGTTGTTATGTGGAATCTGTGCAAGTAGGATTTGTGGTATGCGTGGTCTGTGAGGAGTTGGGTGAGTGCGAATGTGTGTCCTGTTGTGTTAATCAGTTTGTGTAGATGTGTGAGTGTAGGGCACCATGTTTTGATCGTGATTCCCTTGTTGTTTAGGAGGTACTTTTCTTCTGCTTTCTGGTAGCTTATGCGTTTGTTAATTGACTTTTCTAGGCTAAGTGGGAAGTCGGTGTATACCGGGAGCACTCTTTTCTCTGCCGCCGCTTACGCGGCGATGTCCGCGGCTTCGTTCCCGTGTATCCCAACGTGCGCTTTGGCCCAGATTAGTTTGATGTTGGTGTTGTTGGTGTGTATGTAGTGTTGTATGTTGTTGGTGAGTTTGTGTGTGCTTCATGTGTTGTGGATGTCTTCCAAGGCTGATCTAGAGTCCGATATAATGACGGCTGCATGGACCTGGTGGTCGCGTAACCATCTGCAGGCTTGGTCGATGGCTACTAGCTCGGCCTGGAAGACTGTACAGGTGGGGTATAGTTTGTATGTTTTGGTGATTGTTGTGCTGTCAGGTGCCTGAACGACGAATGCAGCGCCAACAAGTTCGTCGTGCTTGCTGCCGTCCGTATAAATGTGGTGTTCATGTAGGTGATTGATGAGCAGGTCTTCGAGTTCGTGTTGGTTGTTGGCAGTGTCGAAGGGATGTGGTGTTCGGTGTGCGGGGTGTAATAGTTCAGATGGGTGTGTTGGTGTGTCGAGTGTGATGTCTTGTGGAAGATGATTCGAGTGTCCCGCAATTCTGGTACTCTCGATAGCTGCGGTTTCTTGGACTTTTATATCAAATGGGGTAAGTGTGGAAATGGCTATGGCATTGGTGGTGTTGATTGTGCGATATCCACGAATGATTTTTAATGCGAAGCCCCGTTGAACTGAGAGGAATTTTTTACGGTTGGTCTTGAACTCTAGGGCTTTGCGCCATACGCTAGAGGCATAGCATATAATGGGCTCTATTACCCCTCTATAGAGAGTGTGTATGTTTTGTTAGTGAATGGCCCAGGTGGGTCGTATGAATGTAGTGAGTGTTGTGGAGTGCGCGTGGTTTGTTGGTGATGTACTCTACGTGTTGTGTGAAGTGTAGGTTGTCGTCGATGACGACTCCCAGCACTTTGGCTGTGCGGCTGAACGGAATGTGGTTATTGTGCATGTTGATGAGTATATGTTTCGTTCTTGGTGTAAAGGCTAGGGCTATCGTTTTTTCTGGACCGAACGTTAGTTTGTTGGTTTCGCCCCATTCTGAGATGGTGGCGAGGCACTGGTTGATGTTGTGTTGTAATGTAGTGAGGTTCTTATATGATGCGATGAGTATAATGTCGTCCGCAAAGGCCTGTAGGTCACAGCCCTCCGGCAGTGTCCTGTCCCTGGTTGAGCCACCGGATAAGTCCAGTAGCTCATCCAGGATCAGGTTCCAGAAGGTTGGGCTACATACGGACCCTTGGATGCAGCCCCTGGTCAGTTTCTTGGTGGCCTTTGCGTCAGTGTAGTGTGGCGGTGCGGTCTGTAAGGTAGTTTTGTATGATTGTGTATATGTTCCTGGGGCAGTGTGTGTGGTGTAGGCGCGCAAGTATGGCTGGCCACCATGCGTGGTCAGTGGCGGCTTTGATATCCAGCGAGATCATGGTGACGTGCGGGCCGTTTCTTTTGTGTGATTTGATAGTGTTGAGCATGTCTGTGAGTGCGTGTGTTATGGATATCTGTTGCTTAAACCCGTATTGGTGAGCATTAGATGTGTGTGTTATGTTGAGGTGGTGTGTGAGGCGCTGTGTGATCAGTTTCTCCAGTGTCTTACCTAGGATGGGCAAAAGACCGATAGGTCGGAATGAAGCGGTGTTAGTGTAGTCAGTTTTATTGGGTTTAGGTACATATTATTTTTATGATCGCATGCTTCCATGAAGTGGGGATTATGGATAGTGTAAAGCATCTGTTCATTAGTTTTGTTATAAGGTCGGGGAGACAAAGTGTGAAATGGTAACAGATGTCTGATGTGAGGTGGTCGGCGCCAGGTGATTTGGCGGGGTTCATGTGTTTTAGTATGTCAAGTATTTCGTGTCGTGTGAATTCTGGCTCGTCGTGGGTGTCGGGTGGTTCTTGTGTGAGCATTCGTGTTGAGTGTTGTTCTGGGGTGTCGGGTGTGTCGTCTGGGTAGTATTTGTGGAGGAAGGTGATGGCCGTTTCATGGCTGGTCGTGGTATATGCGCCAGGTGACGTCTCTATCGTTGCTGGTGGCTTCATGGGCGGTCCGAGTTTAATAATTTTATTAGTGACCGACCTAACGTCCTCTTTACCCTGTCTAGTACAGAATTGTCGGAAATATTCCGTAGAGGTTTTTTTGATGGTTTCAGCATAAGTCGTTTTGAGTGAGTCCCTCTCAGCGAGAGCGTCAGTAAGTGGTAGATTTCTAGATTTTAATTGCGAGATTTTGTGGTGGTTGTCAATTACTTTTCTTTTTAGTTCATTTAGTTAGTTGATCAGCCCACCATGGTGGCAAGAGGGGCGCCTGCCGGCGTGTGGTAGGTGTGTGTTACATGTGTGTTGTATGAATTTGGTGAGTTTGCTGGTGTATCTGTCTATGTCGCGTTGAGTGTAGAGAGTGTTAATGTCGATACTGGGTATGTCGGTATTAAGTAGTTCTGTGGCAAAGATGTCACGAAGCTCAGACCAGCTGTTGGTGTTGTAACGGAATGTGGATGTTGTGGTGTTTCGTTTAAATGAGTGGGTGAGGTGAAGTGCGAATGAAATGGCGTGGTGGTCCGATGATGGAAAGATAGTAGTGTCCACTTTCCATTCGGCGACCTTACTAGCGATATCGTCAGAGGCAATTGCTAGGTCAAGATCGAGCTGCGTGTTTGTCCGATTGACGATGGATTCGTATGTGTTGTATGCACCAGTATTGAGTACGGTTATGTGGTGTGCTTGGATGAAGTCAGCGACGTCATCACCTCGGGTGTTATTATTCATGGAGCCCCAGAGCCTGTGCCAGCCGTTGAAGTATCCGCAAATGATGTGTGTGTGGTTTCGCGTGTCGTGTAATAAGAGGTGTAGGCTGTGAAGTGTGTTGTGTGTCAGTGTTGGGCTCGAGATATACGCTGGTCACGTATAATGTTTTGCCGGAAGATGTGGTGAGTGTTATCGTGCAGAGGTTTGGTGTGGAGTATTGCGTCAGTCCTATTGAGTAGCCAGTGTCGTTGTGTACTAAAATGCAGGCTTTGGAGTGTCTATTCGTTTGTGAGTGTGGTAATTGGTATATGGTGTAATTAGGTATACTGGCTTTGAGGGTGAGTGCGTTACCGGTGTAGGGTTCGTTGAGTAGTATTACGTTTGTGTTGTGTGAGTGTATGTGTTGAGAGAGTTCGTGTGTGGCAGCGTATCCTCGACCTAGGTTGGCATGGATGAATGTAATAGGTTTGGTATTGTTGTGTGTATTTCTTCTATTGTTCATCTGCTACTATGACATTTGACACTGTTTCTAGTTGATTACCTAGTCCTTTTGATAGACAAAGAAACCTACGTTTCCAAATACTAAATATTCGCTCAACTATATTTCGGGTTTTAATTTGTGCTCGGTTATAAGTTTGTAACGTAGTTGTGCAGGTTCAGGAGTTGGTCTTATTGGTGTAAGTAGAAATGGTAATGTTGGATAGCCATTATCACCAACAAGTTTTCCATTGTATACACCTTGCGTATATTTTATGTAGATCCTGGACATTTGAAAAATTCTGGAATTATGAGTACTGCCTGCCCACCTTGCCACTATATCCAGAATTTCTGTTTGTGGACCAACAACAACCTGGCAAAGTAAGTATAACCAAATAATGATGTCGATAAGAAGGGATCTTATACCTATTTTTTTTAGCCATGGGATCTTATAAATACAAGTGCGCTCTCTCTTCCTTCACTTCAGTCTAATGTATGAAATGTATTCAACTGCCAGTTAGTTTTTGCTTAGACAAATTAAGTGATTTTAATTAGTACAAAGAATGCCTAATACACGTTTATACTTACTTGAACATTAATAGAAAAATAAAATTTTATATTCCGGTAAGCTTCGTGATGGCGACAACCTGGAGTGTTGACAATTTTGATATGTGTGCAGTCAATAGCTCCATCTATTCCTGGCAGCCCAGGCCAACGCCCATGCCTTCCTAGTTCTTTAAATTTTTATCTATTTATGTTAGCCGGATCTCCAGAAGGCATTTTAATATAACACAGCTAACAGTTGCGAAATTTTCGTGATTATATTGGACACCGTACACTGGGATAGACTTGTTAGATCGCCACAAACAAGCTGAAGGGTTTTTAATATTACAATTAATATAAAATGCAAATAAATACCTTAACCTTATAAATAGGCATTTTTGTATACAATAATGTAATACTTTGGTAGTTAAAATTTACTTACCTATCTGAAAAGATGCTGTAGGATAATATCGCAAAGTTACTAATACAGCTATTTCAGGGGCAACTGGAAACCCTCGGTTATCACTTTTCACCAAATTGTTTCTCAATAACATGAAATCCTCAAGCCTTGAAATCCGTAATGTACCTAAGGTAACTGGGGAGACTAAAGAAGACCTTATAAATATTGTAAAAATCATAGGAAACACGGTGAACACCGAAATTCAAACTCATGAAGTCAGAGATATTTACCGTATTAATAGCAACAGGACTCCTCAAACCGTTGGACACATAACAGCCGAATTTACGTCCACTGTAATCAAGGATAGACTTAATAGCTCCCATCTAAAAATGGCGGGAAATATACCCATATTTATTTCAGAAAGTCTTACCACCAAAGCAAAAAAACTGTTCTACCAGGCTCATGAGTTTACTAAACTAAACGGCTACGCTTATCATTGGACTTCGCATGGTAAAATTTACATTAAAAAGAAAGAGGGAGCGCCGCCAAGGAGAATAGACCAGGAGTAGGACTTTGAAAGTCTGAAGCAACAAGAGAAATGACTCGTTACATCTATCAGTAAAGAACATCGCATCCTGAGTAAAAACTTAATAATATACCTACCCATTGCCTGTCTGATAGCTATTTCTGTCATTATCATAGTTTTATATGTTATCATTCTACTTATTTGCTTCTTTTATTATTTAATGTGCATGTTTATACACACAAATATAATTACAAGATGTCCATATATACATATTATATACAATCCACACACACCACAACAAACAACAACTACTCTCAATCACATTCACTATATTAGCATTAACATAATATACATTTATATAGTATCATACATAACACTAATTACACTACAATTTCGACAGTACAAAGATTATTACACGATACATATGATTACGCCCATGCATCTTCTAGTTTGGTTGTATTGCAAACGGGTTCATAGAAATAACTTTAGTAATAAAGTCACTAATTATAATTATTGTCTGTTAAGTTACAAATTGCTGCGACAACGTAACAAATGTGCTATTCATATTTTATTATTATTGGCTGTACTACTTTTATGCTACAAGATACCATTAAAGAACCTGCGGTTCTGTTGTTGGTATGCTAACAAACTAACTTTATACAAATTAAATAAAGACGATTTATTCCATGCCAACACATACATACATACAAACATGGTCTCGCGCCTGTGTTCCCGAGGGGGTGTACGGACTGCACATCCGCATTTCACCAGCTGTGTTTTTACGTTCCACATAATGGTCAATGCTTATATACCAATAAAATACAAACACCTCTATTGTAAGCATAAAATATACAATCTAGTGATTATTATTTATGGTGCCACAAATGCTGCTGTAGTCGATGTCACCACAATTCATAATTAAAATTCGATCACAACGTAACAGAAGAAGTAGATTCGTCGGAACATATTGAATGTGTTTCCCTTGGTGATACCAGTCTTTGCTCAAAACTGTTTAATTGTAATCTTGAAACTCACGGTGCAATAACAATTATTAGTCTTAATATTAGAAGTATCAACTGTAATTTCGACCTTCTAGTTGCCTTTATTTCTGCCCTAAACATGCATATGGATGTAATTGTATTATCTGAGTGTTGGACAAATTTAAATAATCCACCTCCGGACGTGGATAATTATAGCAAATATTGGACTAGAAATAGCCTAAATCAAAACGATGGTGTCGTAGTGTATGTGCGTAGTGAAATCGTAACATCTGCTTATGAGCCTAAAATAATTGAAGGGAATTGTCTTGTAGTCACAATTAAGCCTGACTACGTTATCATTTGCTCCTATCGTCCACCAAGTTTCAAAAATCCAAATCCTTACTTGGAATCTCTCGATGACATTTTATGTAAAACCCGACAAAGAAACATGATTTTTACCGGAGATATAAATATCGATATACTACCTGAAAATCTATCTAATGTAGCCCAAAATTATTTAAATCTGATGGACATGCATGGACTAAGACAAGGTGTCAACAAACCTACACGCATTAAGACATGTCTTGATCATTTCATGATTAAATGTTCATATCGTTGGCAAACAGTAGTATTTGAGCAACCAATAACAGATCACTGCCCAATATTGCTATATATTAATAGTTCGAAAATTGCAAAAAGGAATGCTGTATATAATAAAGTAATGATAGACTACAAAACTCTTCAAAATTCGCTTACAGAAGTGTCCTGGGATAATCTATATTCAGTTACCGACGTCAATATTGCATCGGAAATAATAACAACTAAACTGTTAGATATTATTACTAATAACACCAACATTCTGAAACACTAATAAATATAGGCCCCTTAAACCGTGGATAACGAAAGGCATAGTGAAATGCATAAGAAGAAGGGATAAGCTACACAAAGCTACAATGAAGGCACCGAAAGACTTCTTACTTTTTCTTCTTACTAATTAAGTATCAAAAATATAGGAATATATGTAATTTTATTATAAAACAATTAAAAAAAGATTATTATCAGGAAAAATTTACCCAGAGCAAAGGTGACATTAGGGAGACATGGAAAATCATAAAGGAAGTTTGTGAAATGAAGAAAAGCAACGAGCCCACAATAGATTTACTGAATATTGAGGCCACACCGACAGAGTCTCTGAATAAGGTGAATAATTATTTCACTGGAGTTGGAAGTGCATTAGCAAGTGAGTTACTGAGCAAGATGAACAAATCCGAACAGGAATTATCACGCGAAGCTGCTACGAATACCTCACCATTAAATACCATGTCATTCATGCCTACAGATCCCTATGAAGTGAAGGGTATTATTATGGGACTCAGATCGCATAGTGCACCCGGGTGGGATAAAATTACTACTGAAATATTGAAACAAAACATTATTTCAATTGTTCCACCCGTCACCTTTATGTGTAACCTGAGTTTGGTTACCGGTTCATTTCCGACTATATTTAAAAGAGCTGTTGTATGTCCTATCTTTAAATCTGGTAATAAAAATGAGCCACACAATTACCGCCCCATCTCCCTTCTAAGTGAATTTCAATTCGGCTTTAGAGAAAAAAAATCTACCGAGGACGCGGTCTTAACACTAACGTCAACTATAGTATCGTATCTTGATAGAGGAAACAAGTGTGTGGAGGTCTTCTTAGACCTCCAAAAAGCATTTGATACTGTGCCAGTTCCAATTTTAATAACACGCTTGGAGAACGTTGGTATAAGGGGGGTGGTTCTGGAGTGGTTCACAGACTATTTGACTGATAGGCACCAACGTGTTAGAGTAGCAGGCTATGAAAGTGCTGACTCCACCTGTATATATGGGGTTACCCAGGGTAGCACGCTAGGACCTTCTTTATTCCTCATATATATAAATGATCTATGCAAGCTGGCTACCCTGCCATACTTAGATCTACTCATGTTCGCGGATGACACGGTTTTGATCTTTCATGGCCAAACCTGGAACAGGGTATTTGAATTGGCGGAGATTGGTTTGGCAAAGGTTACCTCCTGGCTCGAGAACAGTCTGCTATCGTTAAACACCAGTAAGACAAAATACGTTTGCTTCAGTAAAACATCTGTGGGAAAACCTGCCGCATCGCACATCCTCAAGTACTTAGGTTTAACGCTCGATGACCAACTTACCTGGAGTACACATCTCATGTCAACGATAGCTAGAGTCAGAAAACTAGTTTACATGTTTAAAAACTTGCGTGAAGTTGCCAATGGTACTATACCTGTACAAACATATAAAGCACTATGCGAATGTATAATTAGATACTGCATTTGCGCATGGGGCGGTGCGCCAAAATCCCATATGATTGGAGTTGAGCGGGCACAACGTATGGTACTTAAAGTACTTTTATACTTACCGTATAGGCATCCCACACGTTCTGTGTATGAACAAGCAGGAGTGTGTGAGAAAAATATTTGTGTACGAAATTTTGCGAAGATATCACAAAAAAGTTGTTCCCTATCTACCTACGTCACAAAAGCGCATTGAACGCTGCCCTGTGCCTTGTGTTAAATCAACATTTGCTCAAAGGCACTATAATTATTTAGCTCCTCATACGTATAATAAATATAACAAAAATCATAAAGTAAGTAAATTGAATAATGATGAATTTAAAATGGTTATATCTAATTGGCTAAAACAAATGGATTATGACGCTGTAGAAAATCTATTAAAAGTGTTATGAATTTTGCAGTCACTCACACACACACACACACACACAACACACACACACAACACACACACACAAACACCCACCCACGCACACATACAGACACGCAAGCACACACACAAACACACACACGCATGCACTTACCAAGAAATAATTTTCAAATAATTTTTCTTTTATTTTTAGTTTTGAAATGTTACTTTATTCTTTAAATTAATTACCTAGTATTCTATTTGATATAAAATTATAGTCAACATAAGGGGAAGACCCTGACACCTGCAACACAGTGTTTACTAGTGCGGGTGTCAGGGAATTCTATAACATAATTGTATCCATTTTATGTCAATAAAGAATATTATTATTATTATTATTATAATAATGATACAATGTATAGCACGGAATCCTAATAAAATCTAAATCTTCTTTTAAAATTTAATTCAAATGGATTTGTGGCATCCCTTATGTAAACTTTTCGCAAACGAGTATAAGGCCACACAATATCGTTATAATGGTCTCGATCATCATAATAATCAATTTCATTTTTTTTGTTGTTATAATGGTCTAGATCATCATAATAATATTTTCAATATATATTCCCGCCAACACACGTTCACGGTCTCAAGTCCCGATTTTTCTGAACTCAACAATCAGGATTTTGAGATGCATGTAAAAACCGATCTTAATACCCGATATCTGTTTATTAAACAACTAGATCTCAGGTGATACCGGGTTCTTATGGAATCAGATCCGGATCTCAAATAGCAGCTCAAGTTCTGTTTATAAATATGTCAGCATCTCAAATAGGTTCTTAAGATCGTACTCTTATGTTGATACCGGTTTATTAATACGGGCCTCTAAATCTTGTATATTATCAATAAACTAAGATTCACCGATAGAGCCGGCAACTCAGCCATCAACCATTCCTGTTAGTTAGTCAACCCGCTCTCGCCAGGCCAAGTTTTATTATGTACTGCAAAAGTTGAAATAATGTATTAATATATTTTGGAAAGCTCGCACGTAATATATAACATAATAATAATACATTTTTTGGGTTTCTGTGTGATCAAACGCTTATTAAAAAAACAATTCAATCTGAGGTTATGACGACTAACTAAGTAGACTACAGCATAATTATTTCAATATTTTATTAAATTAAATTTAACAAGGAACGTAACGAAACATGAACTTTTAAAATTATTTGAACTTAATCACATAACAAAGCAAAAGCTTTTTTATATTTCTATAAGTAAAGAAACAAATACTAATTTTTCTTCTCTGAGATCAATTATTATACAGGATGTTAGGCACACGGTTGTCCAAATGAAATAGAGATCTGGTTTGGGCTATTGCCAACGCGTTGTACCCGATTACAAATCTGAATCAAGATTTGTATCGAGGTTAGGTGCATCTGATTCCTCAAGGGCTTCATAAAAACTTCGTCGCGATGCAGGCATAGATTTTGAAAGTTTTAGCAATTCTTTTTTTTTAACTTCACTCACAACTCTTGGCTTACTTTCTGTTTCTATCATATTCATAAGATCTTGTCCATCGTCCATTCTCTTTCTTAAATCTCCTTAAACTTTTTCTTTAAAATGTGTATTTCGTTTAACTCTCCATTGTAATAATTTTTTGCAAAAGGGAATGTATGTCTCTTTCAAATACGACAATTTTTAAATTTTGAAAATTACATTCTTTCGCAAGTTATTCTATAGTCGTTTTTAAAAATCAACATGTCATTGTGTTTGAGTTTTTTGACATCCAGTTTTTTTCTAGACTGTTTGATTTTGGTCACGAAATCCTCCAGATCATAAAATTCACCTGCTGTTTTCAGTTTTTTTGTTATAGCAGCGTGTACTGCATCCGCTGCTATAAATGAATGTCCTGGTTCAAAATATTCTAATTTCAACCTTTGAATACTAGTTTTATCATCGTTTACAACTCTGACTAATCTAAACTAAAACAATTTTATTTTTATTTTGAGCGTTGCAATTGTTCAAATAGTAGCTGGGTACCTTTGGCAATAAACCCAACCATTCCTTTACATTATCTGATTTAATTGTTACAGGTACTCTTGATTTTTTGTTAGATTTTGTGAAAGTATTTTTATTTGATGCTGGCTTCTCATTAATCGATTTTACCCATTCACAAAGTGTTTCATTATTCATGTCTATTGTCCTTAACCCGTTGTTCTTCGTTTATGGTCGCACAAAGAAAAATCCTAGGTGTTTTTACTTCGCGTGCATTGTGACTACACAATTTAGCTTTCTTAGTCTTTTGTAACTTTGTAACAAAATTGGTATGCTGTTTATCATCTTGACTTTTCTCTATTTTTCTGCCGACGTATAGTTTTACCCTAACTCTCTGATCTTTATTAAATGTTCTGTCCTTTTTGTTTATCGAAAATATCCATATCAAAGTTCTCCTTAGGTTCATTTACATTATTATCCAACTCAATAATTTCATCTGATTGATCATCCAATATAAAGTCAGAACAAGAACTGTGTGTTTGTGTGTCGACAAAATTTACTTTAGTCACAAATAATCCAATAGTTTCGTCTAAAAAGTGATTATGCTCATCTAGCTAATCGTTGTGTGACTTGTTTAGTACCGTCTATGTTGAATTGTTACGAATTGGGAGATCTGAGGAATATAATTGTTTGAAGTCTGGACAAAAATTGTCACACAAAAGTAGATTGCTTCGTCTGACTCCATTCATTGATAATAATAAACTCATTCGCGTGGGCGGAAGGCTTGCTAATTCACCTTATGACTTTGGTACTAACCACTCCATTGTTTTATGTAGTAAACACATTTTTACGAAACACATATTTCGAATGCAACATGTAAAACTTTTACATGCATGGTCCTCAGCTGCTTTTGTCGCATATTCAACAAACTTATTGGCCTCTAGGTGGTAGGAACTTATCTAGATTTGCCGTGAATAAATGTTTTAAATGTTTCAGACACAAGGCTGAAAATGTACAAACCATAATGGGTCAGCTACCTAATTCAAGAACTAATTTAGAATTTCCATTCTTGAATTGTCATGTTGACTACGCGGGGCCAGTATTGGTAGCCGATCGCAAAGATCGCGGTTGCAAACTTACAAAATCTTATATGTGCATCTTTGTTTGTTCGGCAGTTAAAGCGGTACATTTGGAGCTCGTGACAGACCTTACAACTTAGGCTTACTTGGCTGTTCTAAATCGTTTCGTGGCGTGTCGGGGCAAGCCTCGAAGCATAACGTCCGATAACGGCACGAATTTCGTAGGCGCAGCAAGAAAAAACGTCCCATTCGCAGAATGTCCCATTTGCAGAACGTCCCATTCGCATAATGTCCTATTAGCAAAACGTCCCATTCGCACAATGTCCCATTCGCAAAACGTCCCATTCGCAAAACGTCCTATTCGCAAATTGTCCCATGTATATCAGCTGGTGGAAAACAAATAAAAACTATTATTTTTATATATCATTGTTAAGCGGTAAAAACTTCTTTATTTGCCAAAACACACAATACAGTTTACACGTTAAGAAATTAACACTATACTTTATAATTCGGCTAATTTGGGGCTCTGCCGTGTACGGAATATGATATTATAGTAGGTACGATCGGCCTACCTCGATACGGCCAAAGAGATTGACAGCAATAACTTCAAACCTTTGAGCTGGCACTGGCGTTTGGAGAAGAACCACCAGGAAGACCTGGTGGTTTTAAATTAGAAGGTTTGTACCGCTGACATTCTACACAAGTTTTCAAATACTCGGTGATGTAGCGTCTCAAACCAGGGAAATAGAATCTTTGTGATATACGATGGATAGTCCTCCGAATTCCTCCATGAGCGGCGGTGGGCGAGTAATGACACTCATACATGACTTTGCTACGCAAGCTCTCAGGAATGACGAGTTGCGATTCCTCGGACTCAGAATCCTCACAATAACGGTATAACACACCTTGAGTTAAGAGATAACCTCGATCAGACCACCTATGTATAGACAAATCATCAGCACCTTCTAGATCATTAATGATCTTAGAAACTTCAGGGTCAGCCATTTGAGCTTCTCGTACTGAAGCAGCATCCCAGTGGGGCACATCAACACTAACGGGACAAATACCACAGTCGGAAGACGAAGTGAGGTCAGTCACAGGGCGGCTTAGGGTGTCAGCAACCACGTTGGCCTTTCCCGGAGTGTATTCGATTCGCAAATCATAGGCCTGTAACTTCATAGCCCAGCGAACGAGCCTTCCGCTCGGTGACTTAACTGAGAATAACCATTTCAGGGGCTGGTGGTCACTACGAACAAAAACCTCATGTCCTTCGATGTAACCTCGAAAACGATCGACAGCCCAGACAACAGCTAACGCCTCCCGTTCAGTCGTGGAGTAATTGCGCTCTGGTGGAATTAAGAGACGACTGGCATACTCGATCGGACGTTCTTCTTGGAGCGACTCCCCCTGGAGTAAACATGCACCCAAAGCATAATTACTAGTTGGTATTGTCAGCTTGTACCAAAATGGGCTAAGTGGACAATAACTTCTTCAGTGACTCAAAAGCATCAGCTTGAGACGATTCCCATAACCAAGGCTGACTTTTCTTAGTTAAACGCGTAAGTGGTTCTGGCCACCCTTAAACCAGGAAAAATAGTGCAATATTTAATTGACATAGTAAATAATTTTAATTTGACATTTTATATCAATCAGCCAACTAGAAACAACTCATGTATAGATCACATTATTGGCAGTAAATCTTTGAAAGCTTATAGCGAAGTTTTAAGCCTAGGACTTTCTGACCACGATACCGCTCAAATAATAAATGTACCAGTCAAAACGATACCTAAGCAACTCGATACTTTATTTGTTACTTGGCGAGATTATGACACTATTAACATAAATAAGTTCTGTAAATGCATGGAAAACATTAGTTTTAGCGATATTTATCTTGAAAAAGACATAAACAAATCATTTAGCATTTTCTATAATGACTTGATATTGTTTTATAATTTATGTTTTCCTATACTTAGACATAAACTAACCTTTCAAAGACGAACTCCTAAATGGATAACAAAAGGTATACGACATAGTTGCATTACAAAAAGGATTCTACGTTATAAATACTATAGGGATAAATCTACACATAATAAATCAAATTATCGTATATATTCTAAAATTCTAAAGCAATGTATGTCCAAGTCTCAGAAACTCTGTAACCATAGACTGATAAGCGAATCACAAAATAAGTGTAAATCGGCTTGGGCTGTAATAAAAGCTAAGGACGAAAGACAATTGTCAGATAATTCCATTACAGAAATTAAAGTCGGAAATCAACTAATAATAGATCCAAATAAAATAGCATGCGAGTTTAATAACTACTATATTGAACTAACTAACGTACAAAAATCTCTTAAAAACACCAATAAAATCTCTCTACAAAATAGTATGTTTATAGAACCCCTGAGTGTTTCAGAAGTACAAAAAATAATTGCGAACTTAAACAATAGCAATGCCGTTGGTTATGATGGTATTTCAACAATGATTCTCAAAAGATGTGCTACAGCTATTGCACCAAGTATTACTCACTTAATAAATCTCTCATTTGAAAAGGGAACCTTTCCCGAATCATTAAAAAAATCAATTATAAAACCTATTCTCAAAAAAGGAGATAGGACGAACATATGTAACTATAGACCTATTACATTGATTCCAATATTGGCAAAAATTTTTGAGAAGGCCATGCTGCCCTACTAAGCGCAAAAGCGGTTATCTCAATAGTAGAGTAGATGGCGCTTATGCCAACGTAAACATCAGCTCCGTATATAAATCTAGTTTAAAATTCTTAAAACAAGAATTTTTGTGATAGTCAAGTGAATAAGTGTTAAAGAGACTCCAATAAACAAGTGACAATGTTATACAGTGTTTATTTTCGGTACTCATGAAGTTATAAGACGGAAACAAAAGTGTTCGTACATTATAAATCAAACGTTTTAAACCCTTAAAAGTGCATAAAACCGAAATAACAGTTACATAAAAACATATTATTGTTTTTATCTTTACGAAATAGTGACATTAAACGACGTAATTTATCAATAATTTGCAAACATCAAACGAAACTTTTAAATCAAAAACAGTGACAGTGATTTAAAATAGTAACCGACAGAGTTCGTAAACAATAGAACTGACCTTTGGACTCATTAGTGAGTATTTTACGTCACTGTAACTCATGTCATAATAGGAATCACATTTTCGCCGCACTATAGTAGCGATCGCTGGTCGAGTGGCTTAACGTGGCATCTATCTAAATTAATGCGGATGGTGGATCAAACCCCAGTGGGCTCACAGAAACACTTTTTGTGATATATTTAATATTTGAAATTAAATATTATCGGAACTATTATATAGACTTACAAATAATATTTAAACGGCAAAAGATATCATTTACGAGCAACAATGAATTTCTTTGAAAATATTACGCTTCGTAAAACACGGAAACGGTCACTAACAGAAACGACACCAGACAAACACAACACAAGCAACTCCACAACAGATGGCGCTTCGAAGAGTTTATTGGACTTATCAGATGATATAAGCGACCATGAGACATTGGGTTTGAGACAACAAATTGAGAATTTGAAAGAACAATTATCATCTGCACACGAAGAAATAAATAATCTTTCCCTTGAAAATAGTCAATTAAAGCAAACTATAGAAAATTTAAACAAAAAGCAAGATCTGTTAATGCGAGCCACTAAGAAATTATCATGCGAAATATCTACTCCAAGCAAAAATAAAAAGATGACAACTCCAAGCAGGACTACACAAAAAAAACACAAGCAGAGATTGGAACTATCACAAACACCCAAAAAGTATGATGAGCAACCAACTCTAATAACGGCCACAGCTGATAATCATCATGAACAAAAAACCATCCACCAACAGCAAGCAAAATTATGTATACTAAGCAGTAATAAGAGTAACAAGGTATTGACTATAGCGCAAAATACCTATCCTGATTATCGCATATGTCATTACCTTTCGCCAAACTGTGGTTTAATTAAACTTGTTGATAATCTAGAATCTAAACTGACAGATTACACTATGAAAGATTATTGCATAATATTCATAGGCAGTGATGACTTCGTAAAGACTGACAATTACTCTGACCTAATAGCTAATTTACGCGATCAATTATTAAGGATAAAGCACACCAATATAATATTATGTTTACCAACATTCAGATGTAATGATTATAGTACTATGTTTAACTGGAGAATTGAAATGTTTAATTATCTTTTATATCATGACATTAATATATATGACTATGCTATACCGTTTGACTCCAATTTAAATTTGTCCTACGATTACACTATGTTTCTAAAATATAGTGGAATAATTAATAATAAAGGCATGCTTAATATCTTCCACAACTTGAAATACATTATTGGTCAAACAACCTTGAGGTCTGATAGTTTAAGAGTAAATAATAAAAATAGTTGTAATAAAATTGACAAATTTACTCAATGTGACGAGATCAGTGAATGTAACATGACAAGCATAACTAATGACACTTTTTTTCGTAAGTAAATATTTATACATATTACACCAAAATATTGCAGGTTTAATAAATAAAACAGAAGCTTTATCTGTCTCATTGGCTGATTTCGCAGATAAAAAACAGCATGTAGATATAATATGCGTAACTGAACATTTTGTTGTGTCGGGATATGAATCTCATATTTGTTTACCCAATTATATTTTAGCTGCTTATTATAGTAGATCTGATAGTAAAAGAGGTGGTACATGTATACTCGTAAGAGTGGGGCACATATGGAAAGAATTACCCGAAATTGCTCTGTTATCTATAAATGGCGTTCTAGAGTGCTGTGCAGTGGAATTAACACATTACAAAATAATTATCATATGTATATACAGAGTGCCAAAAATATGTAATTTAAATGTCTTTTTCCAAAGACTGGAGCAGATTTTACTGCATATTGGTAAAAAGAAATATGACAATATAATAATAGCCGGTGACTTCAACATTGACATATTAAAAAATAATAACTTGACATTAGATTTTAAATGCTTATTGAATAATTTTAACTTATTATTAGCCATAGAGCGCCCAACGAGATTAGCAAGTCGAACATGTATCGACAATATTGCGCACAACTTCAAAAAACTTTGGAAAGCTTATGTGGTAGACTTAGCTTTATCTGACCATACGGCACAAATTCTTAAATGTCCAGTAGAAAGTACCTGTATCTTAAAGTATTGGCTTAAGAAACAAACAGACTATGCGCCTGAAAATATATCAAAGTTCAAAAAATGCGTCTCGGACTTAACATTTAGGGAAATGTATGAGACTGATGATGCTAACACGGCATTTAGTATATTTTTTGAACAATTTAGTCTCTTCTACAAACTTTGCTTTCCACGTAAGTTTGTTACTATACAAGCTAACAAAAAACCGAAATGGATTTCGCAAGGTATAAAAATCTGTAGCAGAAAAAAAAGAAAACTTCTATGGATTTCAAGAATAAAACCATCATCACACAATAAACTAAATTATAAAAGATATGCAAAACTTTTTAATAAGGTAATAAAGCTAACGAAACGCGTGCAGAACGTTCACAAAATTAATACATCTGACAACAAAATAAAAATGACCTGGCAAATAATAAACAATACTAAACTAAATGTACCAAAAGAGACCATACAAAAATTAACAATAAATAATAGAACTGTAACTGACCCAATAAATATAGCTAATAGTTTTAATGATTACTATATAGATAAAATCGTACCGACACCCGGAAAAGGAACAAACGCTACCTCGTTGATAGCACATAAAAAACATTCTATGTTCATGGCTCCTAGTACACCTCAAGATATATTAGCAATAATTAAAAATCTTAAAAATACAAATAGTGTAGGCTACGATGGCATTTCCACGAAAATACTTAAATCGGTAGGTAGCCTTATTTGTGGTCATCTTAGTCACATACTTAATATGTGTATATATCAGGGAGTATTCCCGGATGGTCTAAAAAAGTCTATAATAAAGCCAGTACATAAGAAAGGAAATAAAGATATAATGCCAAACTATAGACCTATAGCACTTACACCGATATTTTCGAAAATTTTTGAAAGGTACATCTATAAAGAACTTTATAGATATTTAGAGCTGAATAAAATTATTTGTGCTGAACAGAAAGGGTTCAGAGAAAAAATGTCGAGTAATATGGCTATCTATGAATTTTTACACAGAACCATATTAAACATAGATAAGAGAAATCCAGTTTGCGCAGTGTACTGCGATATGACGCAGGCCTTTGATCACGTAGATCACACCATCTTAAAAAATAAACTCGAGTGCTACGGTATTCGAGGAAATGTGCTAGATCTGCTTGTGTCATACATATCGAACAGAATACAGTGCACGGCCATAACAAAGATAGATTTGGAAACAAAAAAAGAAACGACGTTTTACTCAAATGAGCGTGTAGCTATTTATGGTGTCCCACAAGGAAGTGTCTTGGGCCCCTTACTCTTTAATTTATATATCAATGACTTGCCCAAAACAACTGACCAACCTTTGACTCTTTTCGCAGATGACAGCACACTCACAGTAGCATGTAAAACATTTGACTTGTACGAAAATGACATTAATAAATCACTATCTGACATTATTTATTGGATGAATAATAATAATTTAAAAATTAATATTAGCAAGACGCAAATTATGCATTTTGGCCAAAAGGCTACAACTTTGAAAGACAACAAACCTTGCATAAAGTACAATGATGTAAATATATATGATGTTGATAATGCTAAGTTTCTTGGTCTAAATATAGACAACAAATTAAATTGGAAAGCGCATATCTCACACTTATCAACAAAAATAAGCAGCCGAACCTATGCTCTATATAAGCTTGCTCCAGTAGTTAATACAACTGCATTACTTACAGCATATCATGGCCTTGTTGAATCCATACTTAGATATGGACTCATATTCTGGGGAAACTCAGTCGATAAGGATGTAACGTTCAAACTCCAAAAGCGCTGCATTAGAGCAATGTTTGGTCTACAAGTCACAGACAGTTGCAGACCGTACTTCGTAGAATATAAAATTTTAACGCTTACATCATTATATATCTACGAGACAGCTGTATTTGTGAAAACCAATCCACAACTATTTAATAAACTATCAGATGTCACTATTCGCAACCGACGCGATAATCATAAACTGTGCATGCAAACTGCAAAAACAGCGCTTTTGGGCAAGAGCATTTTCTGCATGGCACCCAAAATATACAATAAAGTACCAAATAAATTTAAGGACCTTAACATTAACATATTTAAACGTAATTTAAAAAATCTTTTACTACATAAATGCTACTATAATATTAATGATTTCCTATGTGATGATCTTATATAATTTATTTTTTTCTTTGTTTTAATAATCATTTATCAGGATCTAATTTAATTTGACATGTTCTTAATTATTGACATCTTATCTATTATACTATTATATTATTGGAAATGACTTATTAATTAATTATTTTTATATTCATTGTTCGAATTTGAATTGACCTACTTATAATATATCTCACTTCATTGTTAAGAAACGTTTAATTGAGATGTTAATTATTGTATTAGATCCAGCATAATTTTAAAGTTACTTATTAAGCACATACATTTGCATGTCTGACCAGACAGAGCATGT
Source organism: Catocala sponsa (assembly GCA_963564715.1). NCBI lineage: Eukaryota > Metazoa > Arthropoda > Insecta > Lepidoptera > Erebidae > Catocala > Catocala sponsa. The sequence goes on along the minus strand of OY751346.1, from coordinate 3,932,968 downwards.
TGAGACAAAATAACTATAACACCTGATTGTACACATGTTGAGTCAAATAAATTTATCTTTATCTTTATCTCTTTATCTTTATCTCTTTATCTCAAAAAATATTGTAAAATTGATTTTTATGCCATCGGATAGCTTGAAAAAATACGCATCTAATGAACTAAGCCTTTTAGCGCTATCTTGTTCAAAACACATGAAAAAAACCTTTAGAAAGATTTCACTATCTCAGTTTTACCTTAAATCACTAAGGGTATTAGAGGTATATCAATATTACGTAGGCAACCAGCCGTATATTTGAATGCCGCCGATCCTCTTAAAAAAAACAGCAATTTTTCTAAGCCCATAAGCGGCAAATATAACGCGTGAAGTTAATATACTGACTTACCGCTAAGACGATTAGTATTTTAATGCTTACTTGATCCGCAAATCTTTTTGACTATGAGATACGGTTGCAGCAGCAAATCAAATTAGTCCTTATGGTTTGATTGAAACGATTGAATTTCTAATACATTTTACAGTGATTTATCCTCGCCGTTGACAATATTCGTGTCATAACTTGTTTGTTTTCGTTGCAAAGAGGTCATAATCTTGTAATTGCTGTGTTAAATCACTAGAAATCTGTGAATTAACGTGTTAAGTGGTGTAATTTCGTGTTTTGATAATCAGGTAAGTCTTATTAAATATAGTTTCAGTATAATATATATATATATATACCTAAACATTTTCGTTTTGTTCAAAACTTTCTTGCGACCGGCATGGCGCACTCGTATTATCTACATAGCGAAATTGAACTTTATTTGCTAGGCCACAACATACGTGATTTCTCATCTGTCTGTCGTGCCGATGATGATAATTTAATTGGTACCTATTTTACACTATGTAATTGCATCTAATTAATTACGATAATTTGTAATTATTTCCCAAATCAATTGTGTTTAGATTTAGCATACCTATTAAAGGTAAGTGTGTAAAATCTTTTGATGAATAAAATTATAAGCCAATTAAAATAAACGAATATTGTTACAGTTAAATCATGTCACAAAGAAATACGAAAATGATGATGCTGTTAGCACAAAAAAATAAGGCATTGAGAGAAAGGTTCAAAGAATCGAAACAATTACAACGTAATATTCAAACTATCGATCCCGACTTTTTCCCTAGTAGTGATTCAGATAATGAACTACAAGACAGTGCAAATCAATCACTAGCTCCGATTAATTATTCGTCAAATTCTTTCGACTCTGAAGTTTTAAACTTTATAATGGGCCCATCTACATCAAAAGATGAATATTTCAATCAGCATCAAGACGATCAGAACACAGAAACCGAGAACAACAACATATCCATGGACTCTTTGATTACGTTAACAACTGTGCCGATTACTGAACAAAATGATTTAACTGAAATATCATCGCCAATATTTTGTTCAAATAAAGAAAATGTTTTTAATTTAGATTGCGCTAGTACAGAATTTCTGATTATAAAGACTGTAAACGATCAACAAAGATCCTGTATTTCTCAAGTTGACACAGACCAAATAATGATAACTGTTTCCGAAAATACGATTTATACATCTGACACTCTCATGAATAATTCAAGTGTGACACGTGCTGAACCTGAAAAATCAGTTGAGGATACGTCCCAAGGAAACGAAATTAAAGGAAGCGCTAATCTTAGGGACACCGAGAATCTGGTACAAAATGAGATGACTGCTGATAATACACATGATCTAACAACTTATACTAAAACAGGTATGATTAGGAAAAGAAAAAAATATGACCAACCTCTCAAAGTTAGAAAAGAAGCGAAAATGAATGAGATAAGAGAGAAACATGGCGTGAAACCACCCTGTCCAGCTTCCTGCAAAAAGCTTTGTATCCAGAATATATCGGAGGATCAGCGAAAAATTATAAATGAAAATTTCTGGAATTTAAATGACAAAGAGAGGAAGGCTTATATGCTGTATCACACTTCAGCAAAATCTGTGAAACAAAGAACAGTAACAAGACCTGAATCAGGGAACTACAGAAAAAATATAAGCTACAGTTATTCACTTAAAGACGGAATTGGTACAACGTATGTAGTATGTAAAACTTTCTTTTTGACAACTTTAGGCTACAAAACATCTAATGACAAACCTTTACAGACTGCTTTGGCCAATTCTAAGGACACGGTTGCACCGCCAGTAGACAAGAGACTGGGAGCTACTCCTCGCAATAAAATTGACACTAATCCTATTAAGGAACATATAATGAGCTTTGAGCCTAGCATATCTCATTATAGGCGTGAGCACGCCCCCAATCGCTTATACTTACCCAGTGATTTGACAATCAATGTCATGCACAAAGATTTTATAAAAAAATATTCCTCTTACAACGTATCTTACGAAAAATACCGAGAAGTGGTCCGAGAATTGAATATTTCTTTTGTAAACCTTAGCCACGAAGAGTGTGAGGACTGTGAGGAATTCCGCCTGCACGATAATACACATACCAAAGAAAACCTTCAAGAAGGCTGTTTAGGTTGCACAAAATGGGCAAGTCATAACGAACGGGCAAACATGTCAAGACAGCAATATAAATTGGACAGTGAGCTAAATGAAACTGATTCAGATACTGTTGTATATTCTGCCGACTTACAAAAAGTTATCATGCTGCCCAGGATAGATATGTTTAAAACTACTATTTTTACCCACAGGATAGTAGTTTACAACGAAAGTTTCGTGCCGACTGGTCAAGGCCGAAAAGGTTTGAGTGTTTTTCCTGTGCTATGGTATGAAGGGTTGTTTGGACGCTCCAAAGCCGAAATCATAAGTGCATACTACCATTTTTTTATTTTTCATCGAGATAAAAAAAATATCATACTGTGGGTTGACAATTGTTCATCACAGAACAAAAATTGGACATTTTTTTCTTTCTTAATTTACGTTGTGAATTCAAATGACATCAACGCCGACAAAATTGTGATCAAATATTTTGAAACCGGCCACACCTTTATGTCGGCCGACAGTTTCCATCATAGGGTGGAGTTGTCGATAAAACGCATGAAAAACAAAATTTATGATTTTGCTGATTTTTCTCAGGCAGTTAGTACTGCAGGAAAAAACGTAACCTAAATAAATGGCTCTACAAGATTTTTATGACTGGGAAGATTATACGACACAGTATGAACTGTCTCGAATTAAACCGCGTCCATATATTAATGAAATGGTCGAAGTAGAAGTCAATAGGGGCAGTTTTGATTTGACATACAGAACTGGATTCAATAAAGACCCTATCACTGCGAACATAATTGGAAATAAAATTTTGAAAACTCAAGTTTTGCCACCACCGAAGAAGAAAATTGCACCGGAAGGCATTTCTAAAAGCAAAAAGGAAAATATTTTGAAATCTTTTCAAAATATTATACCTCAAAATAGAATGTCCTTTTGGAGAGAACTCCCTACTTTTGACTAGAATTCATAGAATCCGTTTCGTCTCTAAATATTTTTTTATGTCATGTTAAATTTCAATAATAACAGACTTTATAAATATACTTAGATTGTTTTTTTCTTTAAAACAATACATATTTTATTCGACAGCAAATTCATATTTTATTGTATACAGAAATGTAGGAGAAGAGCTAACGAAAAAGCGGTAACTCAAATTTTAATTCTATAATTACTAAGCGGTGTGGCAGTATCTCATAAATAAGGTATATCCGCATACATTTTTGATATTTTAACTATTGTAATAATAAATAGACCCAATTTAATATATAAATTCTATATAATAAGTAAAAAAGTAAATATATTAATTAAAGAAAAAGTATTTTTACAAAACTTCAATTATCTCAAAACTCGCTTTCATTGAGATAACGCTTTTGCGCTTTGTAGGGCAGCATGCACCTTCGTCTATCGTCATTTATAAATAATTTAATATAATTAAGCCTGAACAGAACGGCTTCCAAAAAGGAAAATCAACTACATTAGCAGCATATACCCTAGTACATAAATAATGTCTTAACGAATATAGACAAGAAATTACACACAATAGTCGTATTTTTTGACATGACGAGGGCATTTGACTTTGTATCGCACAAAATCTTGTTGCAGAAATTAGAGCAATATGGAATCCGAGGACTTGCTTTATCATGGTTTGAATCATATCTTACGGATCGACTGCAAAGAGTAGACATATCACACGTAGATAATAATCTAACATTAACAACTAGTAGCTCACCGTACAGAGTAAACAGCTTTGGGGTACCCCAAGGCAGTATTCTTGGGCCATTGTTATTTCTGCTATATATTAACCCATTACCCGCCGCAGTTGTATATAAGCAACTTATCATTTCTGAGCCCCTAGCACCGCAGTTGTAAATTTGCAACTAAAGTTTACAAAGTTATTTTTAAACGTATTTTTATTTACGTAGGAGCAGTTTCATAATAAAAATAAAGACCACCGTTGCCATTCAAGGAATTTCTTTCGTTTTCCCTAAAATCACTTATGCAAAGCACCAAATTAACGGTGAAAAAATGCATAAAACCCATCGCAAAATGCAGGTTTGACCTTAACCTGTACCGCCAGAGTTGTATAAATACAACAGTAGTGATGTAGAACATAAGTTTATTTATTACTCTTAATGCAAACTTTAGTTTACTCAAATAATATACAAATAGGTTAGGCATTCAGAATTAAAAAGTAATTCAATGCTTGTTGCTGTTTGAACCTATTTCTAACCATAATATCTAAAACTGAACATGATTTAAGGTAGATTCATATTACAATTAGATAGACGATTTTTACTAAATTGTATTTTAGTAACAACCCTAGTACTTTAACGTTATCAAAGAAGTCCAGCGCCGGAGTTGTACATATGCAACCGCTTGTGACGTCATAAGCGAACTCATAATGATAATAGTGAGGGTACATCTGTTTTATTTGTTAAGAATTATTAATGAAATAGTGGGTACTTATTTTATTTCATTGGGTCTTGTGGCCGTGTTTGAATCGCAAAATGTCGAGTGCAGAGGATAAGGATTTTAGAAGGTTACGAGGAAGATGTAGAAGAATTTGTGACCGATAATGAGTTAGAAGAGCAGGAGGTATGTACCCAAATTTGATTTATTCTAATAATTCTATAAATACAATTCCTTTTATTTTTTACAACTCACTAAATGTTGTTTTTTATTTTTTAGGAAAGCGGTGACAATGAATTCCATTGGACTGAAACGGAAACGACGCCAATCGTACAACGATTTAATGATTTTCACGCTGGTTTTTCATCAGAAATAAACCTTTCGACCGATTCTAATGAACTAGACTTTTTCGAATACTTCGTCGATGATGGTTTGGTGGCTGAGATAGTCAGGTGTACCAACAGGTATTACCAATTTTACGTTCGACGTGTCGATATACGAGAACATTCGAGAACCCATGCTTGGCGTGACGTTGATGCGAAAGACATTTATTTGTTCTTGGCGGTAACAATGTTATTTACCAGGAATAAAAGGATATCTATTGAAGAACATTGGTCCACGGATCCACTACTGAGCTCCCCAATCTTTCATAAGACCATGAACAGAAATAAATATTGTTTAATTTTGGCTATGATGCATTTCACTGATGTTTTTTCCGTCAGCACCGGATTACCAAGATTACATAAACTGCAATTTGTAATAAATCATGCACGAGATAAATTTAAAAGCGGTTTAACACCGCACCATAAATTATGTATCGACGAGAGTATCGTCCCTTTCAAAGGCCGTCTTGTACTCAAGCAATACTTGCCTAAAAAAAGAAATCGCTTTGGAATAAAACTGTTCGTATTGTGCGATGTTAAAACGGGATATATATTGGACTTGATTGTCTATTGTGGAACGGAAACGGATATTGAGCAGATTCCTGATTTGGGGGTGAGCGGGTCAGTAGTGGTTGCTCTCCTTAAGGAATACTTTAACACCAACAGGCAACTTTTTGTGGATAACTGGTACTCGAGTCCTAAGTTATTCCGTTATTTGAAAGATAACGGAACGTATGCATGCGGTACAGTTAAGAAAAATAGAAAAGGCATGCCTAAATTTAAGAAGTTGTCTAAAGGAGAAGTTGATGCTCACTATTCTCCTCCTTTAATGACTTTAAAATGGCAGGATAAAAAAGCGGTAACCATGATTAGCACCATGCATGATGCTAAATTATTACCGTCAAATAAGGAAGACAGAGCTACTGGTCTGCCAAAATTGAAACCTGAATGTGTACTTGATTATACAAATAACATGGGAGTGGTTGACACCGCAGACATGATGATGAGTACTTTATCGTGCATAAGGAAAACAAGACGATGGTATTTAAAACTAGCACTTCGTATAATCGACATGTCTATGTTGAATGCATTCTACACATACAAAGTTATTAATAATTGTCCCAGAAAACCATTTTGTGAATTTCAGCTGGCAGTTATACGGCAAATCGTTAGTAAAAACAAAATACACGACTATGAACCGGTGCCTTCGATATCGCGTGGCGTTCAGAATGACCCCTGTCGCTTTTTACCAAATGATGTTCTCAAACATTTTCCTGTGACCATACCAAATAAGAAAAGACATCGTTGCAGAGTTTGCGCTCTGAAAAATAAACCAAAATATACAAGATATATGTGCAAACAGTGTAACACTTATTTATGTTTAGAAAATTGCATCACAGAATTTAACAGAAAGCCTAGTGGTGGAAGAATGTAAAAGAAAACCCATGATTTAATAATTAAAGTGTTTTATTAATAAAATATTGTTTATTTATTTTTACCTGTACAATTATGTTAATTTTTTTCAGTTTCCGTTAAATCAATGTCTTGAGTGTGACAATTTTTCAGTGTGTTTAAAAAGTTTAATATTTTTACATAAGCCCGGCTACGCAAACACGGAGCTATATACTTTAGCTCTTCAAGAATTAGATGAGTGAAATGCTCGTTTCTTTGGTCGGCACCAAACGTTGTACAGTTCTCACATTGTGGCCTTGCGTTCGGTGCACGAATGTCACTGGTTTTTGACTCTGCATGGAACTGTTTTTCAAACAGATCCTGGGTATTTTCATCGTCGTTTAATTCCAATCTCGAACGCTTAGAACCTGCAAAAAATAATGAGAATTATTATTTTTAGACGTTAAACACAACATTGTATCTATGTTTACTTGGCATAAAGCAAATAAAATTGATATTTTTTAATATATAGAGAAAATTAACACACTCACCCATTTTGGAGACTAGCACAACAATGTTCGTTAAAGCAGTGGCAATTAAATGCCCAGTCATTGACCATAATGTTTTTTTTTAAACAAGAAAACTTTACTTTCTATTACCCTTTATCATAAACAATCTGCACGTATTCATATTCGATGAATAACTTCGATAACCGGAAATAATTTCACTTTCCGCACTATCTACGCTGTTCTTTATCTCTAATGTTAGCGCCGAGGTTGTATAAATGCAACAATAGGGATTCCAAAAGACGTATTTAGTAGAATTATGAACTATACTCTATCAATGCTTATAGCTTTTTTGATTCGGGTAATTTTAATTATAAGGTTAATGAATTATAAAAAAACATTAGATTTTCGTAAAACGTGTAATTTTACCCTTAAAATCTAATAAAAATCTAGTAAAAAAATAAAAAAAATTGTGAATGGTGCACAACACTATAGTTGACCTTGAAAATACGTGATTGGCGCTAGGGGCACATTTTTTTGCAAGATTATACAGCGGTTAAAAGGTTAATGACCTACCTGATATAACGAAACATAAATGTATTTTATTTGCAGACGACATTTCCATTATAATGACATGCAATAATTTAACTGACATTCATGACGAAGTAAATAGGACGACCCTTTTGGTGACACAATGGCTAGAATCAAATAACTTGACAATTAACTTGCAGAAAACTAATTTTATCAAATTCCAAAGTAAACGATCTGCCTGTACTGAAAACAGAATGATTTGGAGCAAAATTAATATTAATGAAAAAGATGACGTAACTTTCTTAGGAATAACATTAAAGAAACATATTGACTGGAAATCGCATATTAGTGCCACTTGTAATAAAATTAATAAATTTGTATATGTCTTGAGCAGACTTAGGAAAACCTCAACAATACAGACTACTCTGTTAGCTTACCATGGCTATGTAAGCTCAGTCCTAAGATATGGCCTTATACTGTGGGGAAATTCCACTGAAGCTAATAGATGTTTTATTGGCCAAAAGAGATGTATAAGAGCCATTGTCGGTATTGCTCCAGACGAATCCTGCAAACCACATTTTAAAACATTAGGCATACTTCCTCTGACCTGTATGTATATTCTAGAGATTTCTGTTTTTGTTAAAACCTATCCACACCTTTTCACCAAGGCCATGGATAAGTATCCGAGAAACACTAGGCATCCTAATAGGTTAGTTCTAGAGTCCATTCCGAGAACTAAAATGTATAAAAATAATTGTTACTGTATGTGCATAACTATATATAACAAAGTTCCGGAATGTTTTAAAGACTTACCACTTTATCGATTTAAGAAACACCTTAAGGCATGGCTACTAGAAAAGTCATACTATTCCCTTAAGGAGTTTCTACGTTAAACAATTGATGATAATATATTATAAATTTATTTTTAAATAACAATGTCACTAATTTAATTGAATTGTCATACCTATACAATAATTAGAATTATTTAAAAAAATGTAAATCATTTCGCATGCCACATTGTGACTAAATGGAAGAGCTAAATGTATTAATTATACCACAACACCCTTAAATGTACTCCATTTTCTGTGAAATAAATATCATTTATCATTTATCCAAAGCGTGGAAAGACGCAAAAGTCGGCTGACAAGGTTATGGCATCAGTATTTTGGGATGCGTATGGTATGAAAACTTTTAATTGGCCTTCTTTTTTCGTATCAAATCTGTCTATGATACTAATTTAGCTGTAAGTTTTCCTAAAATTGTAAAATAAATAAATAATATTTATCGACTATCTTAAAAACGGAAAAACCATAAACAGCGTTTAAATAGGCAATATATGTACATAATTCATTATAAATAACCCATTACATAACTAAATATTATTAAAGAATGGTCATCTTGCAGTTTCCCCGGCATCCTCAAAGCTAGAGGCTTCGCGTAATATGCTGGCCACCATTGAGAAATCAAGAATAGAGGTAGAGAGGATGATGGCAGTAGCTTGCCAGACGATGGCTGAAGCTGCAAATAAAATGACTGAGGCTGCACTTAAGTCAGCTGAAGCTCAGGGCCGGATAGCAGAGGCACTTGAAAACATTAGTAAAGCCTTACAAGACAAACATGTATTTATAAACAATTTTGATTATAGTTATAAGTTGAACACCTATTATTATATACAATGTGTTATTGTTATACTTGATCAAACGAAATATGCGGATATTAGACAAAATATTAAAAATTGTTAATGTACTAATTTCAAAACCCAAGCATTTAAAATTAAAAAAAAATGTAAATCTTGTCTTTCAGTTTTTATTTTTTTCTCTTTATGTAAACGGTGTATTTTCTTCAAAGTGGTCTCATTTGAAAGCTAGAAAGTTTAACTAGGTTATAAGATAAAAAAATAACTAAAAAATCAAAGGGAAAGTAAGTTTAACCCGGCGAGAATGTGGCAGGGTATTTTACACCCTGCCCATTACTTAAACTCGCATATATTTTTTATTTCGCGCTTAGCAACAACGCGACGCTCAGTAGCTGCAGGTAAGGGAGTGCGGGGGGAGGTAGTGGCGTGATCTCAGTGTTGCGTGCGCCTGCGCGGGAGTTATACGTGTGCCAACCTGTCTCGGGTAAGTTTTACCCTGCCACATAGCTGGTGTATGTGTTTTGAAATTTGTTTTTATTTATTTATTTGGCTTTTAAATGCTAATAACATATGCTTTTTTTCAGTTTTCCTTCAAAATGAATAACGAACGAATCAGATTTATGTTAGAGGAAGTGCTGAACGATTCTTTCGACGAATCTAACTCTGAAGTTGGCTCTGATCACTGTAGCAACCACGAAATTAGTTCTGGAACGGAGCAGGGGGGCAGTAGCGTGGAAGATAGTTGTGACGATGAAAATAGGGGTGAGTCTGATGATGAAATTCCTTTATCATTATTGAGAAGTCGCCCATTGCCTGGACAAGGTTCTTTTTATGTAGCTAAAGATGGTCAAAAATGGTTCAAACACCCCCAGAGACCTAATGTACGTACACGTGCTGAAAATATTATAAATGAACGCCCTGGGGTGCAAGGTAGTGCGAAAGAAGCAATGAGCGAATCTCAATGTTGAAATGTTTATATAACTATGGACATGAGGAACCAAATAGTAATATACACAAATGAGGAAATTAAAATTCGTCGGGCAAAATGTACAGACACTTCAAGGTTATATTATATGAATGAAACTACTGTTACTGAATTAAATGCATTTCTTGGTCTTCTCTATATAGCTGGCCTGAATAAATCTAGCCGCCAAAATATGCAAGATTTGTGGCGAACTGATGGAACAGGTGTTGAAATATTCCGAACAACAATGTCATTACAGCGTTTTTATTTCCTGCAAAATTGTGTTCGTTTTGATGACAAGTCCACACGAAATGAGCGGAAAGCTTTAGATAATTTTGCAGCTATACGGACTATCTTTGAAGGCTTTGTTCAAAGCTGCCGAACAGCCTATACTCCACATGAGTACATGACTATAGATGAGATGTTGTGGGCGTTTCGAGGTCGGTGCGGATTCCGAGTATATATTCCAAGTAAGCCAGCAAAGTATGGCATTAAAACATATGCACTAGTAGATGCTAAATCTCACTACACTTTTAATTTAGAAGTTTATACAGGCAAACAACCTAATGGACCATATGCTATAAGTAACAAGGCTTTTGATGTTGTTAGTAGACTTGTTCAGCCTATATCAATGTCAAACCGCAATCTGACATTTGACAACTGGTTTACAAGCTTCGAACTGATGATGCATCTTCTCTCAGAGCACCGTCTCACAGCTACTGGCACTGTTAGAAAAAATAAAAGATGTATCCCAAAACCTTTTCTGAAGACAGGAAAACAACCAACAAGTTCAATGTTCGGTTTCCAAAGAGATATTTCTTTGGTGTCCTACGCCCCTAAAAAAAATAGAATTGTTATGTTAATGTCTACACTACATCATGACGAAAATATTGATGAAACCACAGGAGATAAAAGAAAACCTGAAATAGTAACATTTTATAACTCCACAAAAGCTGGAGTAGATGTTGTTGACGAAATGAGCGTTAAATGACGTATCACGCAATAGCAAGCGATGGCCGATGACTGTATTTTATGCCATTTTAAATATAGCTGCAATCAATGCCAATATAATTTACAGGGAAAATCGTAATACGAATACAAAAAGAACTGAGTTTATTCGCAATTTGGGCTTGTCGCTAGTGTACGAATATTTACGTCATCGAAAAGATAAAATGAATATTCCGATATATATTCGTGAGCGTATCTCCTCTCAACTTGGTGAACCCTCAACGTCAGCACCAAAAAATATTTCTGGACGAGCTGTCAGATGTCGTGACTGTCCCTATAAGAAAGACCGGAAGACTAAACATGGTTGCAAGCGCTGTGGAAAAGCCATATGTAAAGAACATGCGATTTTCTTTTGCAATGATTGTGCCAATGTTCAAGACTGAAAAAAATACTGTTAAGACTGATTTAAATATAGTTGATTTAATTTTTTTATAAGAAGATCTCATAAGTTAAACGTTTAATGTACAATTATTAAAAAAAATAAGAAGAAATTTTAAGATTTGTTATGGTTTCTGAGGTTCCTAATTTTTGTTGGTTGTTAATTCCTTCTTTCCTATTCGCTGTAAAATTGATAATTATACATTAGAATATACATTGTTTTTTATTTTATATTATAAAGAATACAATTAAAATTAACAAAATAGTACATTTTTAAATAATATGGCTATAATTACATCCCAGTATGCATTAATAAATAAGGGTAAAATTTACCCTGCCACATACTTCGTGTAACTTTTTTTCACCACATTTTCGCCGGGTTAAAAAATACATTATTTATTTTAAGAATACGTATTTTTTTAAAATTTCGGTCTGTAACTTTAAAACTGGGACATTGAGGTGTACTTCTTAGAATGTTTTATTAAATTTTATGAGTTAATCTATAAATTCTCGGAAACAATAATGGGTCTATCTCTTTTCTTTGTTGTGATATTCACCGCCAAAATAGTCGAAGTCAATGCAATTTGTTTGGACTCGTTTATCTTATCTGTACCTATGCGCATAACAATAACAGTTAACGATCGAAAGAGATAGGTACATTTCGGCCAGAATGAGTGAGGGAGAGTGTATTGTCGAAGTTGTCGTTTGAATGATCATCGTGTGTCGGTTCTCAAAAGTTTTTTTTAAAACGAACAGTTCAGTAAGCAACAGTTCTTGTGCTAACGTACACGTTGTTTGCACTCACAATTTCTTTTCGTCATGCCGTCTACGATAGACGCCTTGTCTGCTCGTGAAATAGCTGACATACATTTCGTTTATAGGTTCTGCGATGGCAATGCTCGCGCTGCCGCTCGAGAGTATCACCAGCGATTCCCTACAAGACCTGCCGTTGACTACAGAGTTTTCATAACAGTGCATCGAGAGTTAAGTGAGAATGGACTACGACGCCCACCTCGTGAACGTGCTCCCAATGTATCAGTGGACATGGAAAAACAAGTGTTGCGTTTGATATATCAAGATCCCACAGCTAGTACTAGACGAATCGTGCTTCAGTTGGGGATTTCTCACTTCAAAGTGTGGAAGATTTTGAAAAAGGAAAGTTTATACCCCTTCCATTTCCGAAAAGTGAAACACCTGCATGAGCCAGATTACAACGCCAGAGCTGTTTTTTGTTCGTGACGAATCAAATTTTAACCGAACTGGAATCACAAATTTCCGCAACCTGCACTTGGGGATGCCAAAGGATGAAAATCTGTTAGCAGTCCGGCCGGCGTCATTTCAAGTTGAATTTTCAATTAACGTTTGGGCTGGAAAGATTGGAGATTATTTGATCGGGCCATTTATTCTTCCATCGAGGTTGGCAGGCCCAGACTATCTAACATTCTTACAAGAAGAATTACCACGCCTGATGTACGATGTTGATTTACAAACAAGGAGGAGAATGTGGTTTCAACATGACGGCGCTCCAGCTCACTTCAGCAGAGAAGTGCGTTAGTATCTAAACTCAACATACGCAGAAAAATGGATTGGACGAGGTGGACCAGTGGCGTGGCCGGCACGAAGCCCGGACATGACTCCCTTGGATTTTGTTGGTGTATTGTAAACCAGCTGCTTCATGTGACTGTGGGGTCACATGAAGCAGCTGGTTTACAATACTCCAATTGCAACAAGGGAAGATCTGTTACAAAGAATAATGGCAGCGGCTAGTAAAATTAGAGGAAATCGCGACGAGCTAAGAAGAACTACGCGCAGTGTGGCTCTACGTGCAATTGTATGCTTAGAAGAAGATGGTGGTCATTTTGAAAATTTAATAAACTAAACTATTTTACTGCTTTTTTGTTTTATTTCATATTTTTTTTAAGTTATACGTCAGACCAGATCATTCTCGATTTTTGTACATGAATGTGAGTAATTCATTTAAATGGTAAATATCACAATAACGAAAAGAGATAGACCCAAACTCATTAAATTTAATAAAACATTCTAAGAAGTACACCTCAATGTCTCAGTTTTAAAGTTACAGAACGAAATATAACAAAAATCATTTTTTTTAAATAAATAATTAATGTATTTTTTTAGACTTACTTTCCCTTTGATTTTTTTTAGTTATTTTTTTATCTTATAACCTAGTTAAACTTTCTAGCTTTCAAATGAGGCCACTTTGAAGAAAATACACCATTTACATAGAGAGAAAAAAAATAAAAATTGAAAGACTAGATTTACATTTTTTTAAAATTTAAAGTGCCTGGGTTTTTGAAATTAGTACCTTAACAATTTTTTCCCGGTTTTTATCGATAATAATTTGTCTAATATCCGCATATTTCGTTTGATCAAGTATAACAATAACACATTGTATACATATATTTGATTTTATTTGTATATACTATCCATAATCTCAAGAGCTTAAAAACTTAAGAAATTAAACATAATTTTCTTTTTAGCAAGATGGAGGATTACTTCAGAAGAAGATTAAATTTAAAAAAAATGTATATCTTTTCATTAATAAAAGTAATGTTACTATTTTAGTATTATTCTGGTGACTCCTCACTCCCTATGAAGCCACAAACGGTTGATAAGAGCCTGTTGGACAGCTCGACCTTGCAATAACTCTCTGTTGACTCGCCGATTGCCTTGAGCAAGTATATTTTGGCTCTCCAGACACATATCCTCCTCGGCTGCTCTACGCCGTACACGCATCCTCTCTTCTTGTTCTACCTCTTGCTGTGTCAAATGTGGCACTGATAGTCGTGCCTTGTTTGCAATGTTATGTAACACAGCACAGGCATTTACTATTTGACCAGCAAATATAGGGTCGTAATGGAGCACACGTGCAGCTAGTAAACCTGGCACCAAAACATTGAACTACAGTGAATAACCATTAAAGATTACGCTAAAAACTCAGGCCATAGTACCTATTGTTCAATTCAAAATACCTATCCAATGATGATATGTCAACTATGAAAATATATCGTTGGAAATCATTTTACAGTACTGTGGGTAAAGGAATAATCCTCAGAAGCTGGTGTCCAACACTAACACACCTACACAATGCCATCAACACTATCATGCAAATACATAGGGGAAGTACGTACAAAATAACATACATGGACAAAATGACACAGCGCGGTTTTTCAAAACTGGCGGGCAGGAACGATGTGTTTGACAGCGTATCACGCGACGTCGGCCATTTTTTCCAACCTGCCAAATTCTTAGCGCTCTCGGCTCAGTCGCGCCGGAGTAACCGGCACAAACGTGTTTTCTGCGCGTCAAAATTTTTTTTGTTCCTGACTTTCTTCGGTCTTTTGGTAAGTTTTACGTTATTTTCTTTCAATATTGTAACTTAAAACAATGCACTGTATTCTTATGTTGGGATGTGTGTAAAAATTATATTTAATAATAGTGTTTACAGTTAGTTCTGAACTCTGAATTCATCTCACATATGGTTGGACAAAATGACATACTTGATCTCCGGACAAAATGATATACAGGGTGTCCAGAAAGAGTAGCGGGAGTTTGTTTACGTATTCACGACTATCACGACACTAAGCGGAGCGGCAGGGGCGCGGGGAGGGCAACGTCGCGCGCGCCGTTTCGTCGAATTTTAGTTGCAATGGAGCCGTATCCTGGGACGCACCGCGCTTTTTGCGTGCGCGCGTATTATTGCAATAATGATTCTATCGTGACTGCTCAGCGTTTATACCATAAAGAATATCGCACACGTACAGCACCAAGCGACGACGTAATAAGAAAGTGGATAAGAATGTTCGAGAATACCGGGTCCACTGTTAAAATTCAGAACACAGGTCACCCGCGAAGTGTTAGAGATACAGAAAAAATCGAAGAAGTGCGAGTTTCAGTACGTGAAAATCCGACGCTGTCAATCCGCAAACGAGGACAAGAATTAAACATAAAAAAATCTTCATTACACATAATTTTAAAAACAGATTTGCATCTCACAGCCTATAAAATCCAGTTAGTTCAAGAACTGAAGGATTCCGATTATGACAGTAGGTTGAGATTTGCTTCTCTTATGCTAGAGCGATTCAATAGCTTCGACAACATTTTGTTTAGTGACGAGGCCAACTTCCATTTAAACGGTCACGTTAATAAACAAAACTGTCGCTAATGGTCCGAGGGGAATCCTAAAAAAAACATCAACGGCCTCTTCATAGTCCAAAAGTCATCGTTTGGGCTGCAATGTCTGGTAGAGGAATTATTGGCCCTTTTTTTCACGAAGACCGACGTGGGCGAGCAGTCACGGTGAATACAGACCGTTATTGTGAAATGTTAAGGACCTTTTTGGCCCCCGCATTACAAGAATTCTAGGGGTTTAATTCAAGAACGTGGTTCCAGCAAGATGGAGCCACATGCCACACACCAGAGGCTTCAATGGAAGCTGTCAACGAATTGTTCCCCAACAAAATCATCTTACGTAGAGGCACCATTAACTGGCCGCCTAGAAGTCAAGACCTCAGCCCTCTCGACCATTTTTATGGGGATACCTTAAAAGTAAGTTATATCCAGCTGAAACAATTCACAGCTGCCGTTGACTTGCCCCTAATCAGCGAGAAGAATATTCTCAAACTCCAAGATCAAGTGGCGGATGAATGGGAACTAACTGCTGCCGATGAAATGACAAAAGCGGCTAAGATAGAAAGAGAAGCTGCAACTAAGGAAGGCCACGTGAATAAAGACGGCATAGCAGTGATAGATGTTATCGTAGACGGTTGTTGGTGTAGACGATCATATCAAACCAATTATGCTGCTAGTTCAGGTTGCGCGACAATAATAGGCAGGCGTACAGGCAAAGTTCTATATATGGCAGTTAAAAACAAGTACTGTTGCATTTGCCAAAGAAATGGTAACGACTTACGAGACCGTATTATATGTTATAAAAACTATAACGGGCCGTCTACAGGCATGGAAGTCACAATTATAGCAGAGGGTTTCAAAAAATCAATCGAAATGTATAATATAATTTACGGTAGATTTATTGCAGATGGCGACAGCAGTACATACACCAAAATAATTGAATCACGCCAATATACAAACATTACAGTAGAAAAGATTAACTGTAGGGACCATATATTACGCCGATTTTGCACTAATATGCAGAAACTTGCTTCAGATACACTGTATCCTATAAAAGACAGGAAAATTATTACAACATCCAAAATTTTATTAGCTCGCAAATATATTTGCGACTCCATTAAGCTCAATATACCCGAAAGAAACTGCAACAGCTTATATTTTGCCCTCAATAATTCAGTCTACCATGCATTCGGAAAACATTTAAATTGCAAGAAAGACATGTTCATACACTGACGATAACATTGCTTCATTTTACGCTTCCAGTTTATGGGAAAGAATTAAAATGCTTGCCGCTAACGTTGCTTCGCACTCCAGAAGCCTCATTGAAGACGTCGATAGCAATGTTGTCGAACAATTTAATGGAGTTGTGGCTAAATTAGTGGGCGGTAAGCGTATTAATTATTCTTAACGCCGCGGCTACTCGACTCGGAGCGCTGGCGCTGTCATATCGTTCAATTCCGGAAAACTATTGTCATAGATTGACTTGGCAATCGTTTGAAAACACAATGTATTTCACAAGTAATACATATTATATTAAATTAGATTGTTTACTGCGATTGCCAAGTCAATCTATCTATTTAAAACATAAAAGATTTTTAATATTGATATGGTCACTATAAGATGTTGTTAGGTTAGCTAATTACGTAATAACTTAAGACAGAAGGTTCCTTAAGTAGGGACTGAATAAATTAACCGACTTGGTATTACATGGATCTCACAACTTTTTACGGTAGAAGAACTGAGTTGCGAGACTTGGGTTTTTTTACAAGTATGTTTTTGATGGCATCTCATTTCTTTGTGTAGATAGTCCTACTTTTTTTCCTTTCCGGTACCTTCTACTTCTTGAATACTAACAACGGATTTTCTTAAACCCCACTCTCTGTCTTATGAGCTTTTCTTATTTTTGTAGGTAGTCTTCCTCTTTTTCTTTTCCGGTACTACTTCTTGAGCTTCAGCTACAGTTTTTCTCAAAGCCCACTCTCTGTCTCTATGGGTTTTTCTCGGAGGCTTTGATGTTACAATTTTTGTCAAGTCTGGGCGTTAATGCTTCTTAGTCTATTGTATTCACAAATTGAGGATTCTTGCGCTATAATACTTCCAAAGTCGACATTAATTAGATTGTTATCTCTCATTCACTATAAATACTGTCAATGTACATACCTAACAGAAAATTACAACATCATGTTTAACAGAGGATTAACTTGACCTAATGTCGGCACTCACTGCCGCAATCAAAGTATTTTTAAATTAATATATTACTTAATCCATTATTTTTCTATAGAATTAGATTTATATAAAGATTATTAAAATTTGTATACCCATACTGACTGATACAATTTGCGTAAGTTAAATAAAACATGATCTGTGTGTATACTTGCGATATCGCAGTAAGACCCAAAGGTTGCCTGGAAGAAAGTGGCCGCCTTTCTGTGACGGACGAGATTTGTGGAAGCCGCGACGCGGGCAAGCCACCTCCGCCGGCTGCGGTTATGATTATTAGTGTTCTTTCTTTCATGGCAATTTGGGCAATTCAGTCTACTTAATACTTTGCAGGATTTTGGTACAACTTCATAAGACATGTCCCAATCTTGCTTTTACATTCCGTTGATTGACCGTTTTACAAGTTACCTTTGAACATAATCCGTTGATCATTTTACAAGTTACCTTTGAACATAATTATATATCTAGGTACCTATCTGTTGAATTTAATATGAAATACAGAAATAAAGAACACTTGCAATTAATGAACGTGGTTTTATTTAGAGATGCTACCATAGAGTGCCAGAGTAATTACACTTGACGTACTTAGGTACTAGCATTGTGCGGTTGTGCCAATCGATAAGGAAGGAAAGTTTCTTACTACAACACTCTTACCAAATTTTATCCGTTCTTGAACTAGACAAATTTGAAAGTATACAAAATTAACCGATACATAGCAAGCACAACCTCAGCTTAGTCATGTTTAATGACATACATATAATATCACAACATTCTGTAATAAATGTACCTACTTATTACAAGTTTCAATTTACATACTCTTACATAACAAAAAAACTTTACTAACAATTAGTATCTACATGAAAAACAAAATTAATAAGAAAAGTAAAATCAATTAGTTTTAATCAGTCCTATTTTACTGCGTAGGTACTGAAATGCATCTTTAGGTAAAGCTTTAGCTATATCAGCATATTGTTCTTTTGTACATATGTCGAAATATCCTCCATAATTTAAAAGAAGTCGGTACTTTTACATTCACTGTTATTAATAATTAAATAACTTAATTAACCACGACAAGTAGTTGATTAATTTAATTAAAGGTTACACGGACAAAAACAGGGATCCGTGCAACGAGCGAGCTCAACAAGAACTGTCTCTCGGCGCCGGGCGGACCGGCTTATATAGAGTAGTGGTGGGGCGCGTTCGGTGAGTCACACGCAGCTCGGCCGCTCGACGCACGTTCTATTGACGTTTAGCACGTGGTTTTTCTCCGTGTACCCCCTTGCAGCTAGGCACGATGACGACGCCGACACATACATACTTTAAATTGTTTGACTGCATATTTCTCCTTAATAAATTTATATTTAACTTCTATATGTTTACACCGCTTATGAAAGACTACATTTTAATCACACAAATTGCACTCTGATTGTCTATATGGAAAATCAATGAGTCTTGATGAAACGCATTAATGTCAGTTAACAGTCGTTTCAACCACATAATTTATTTTGTAGTAGGACACGCCGCCATTAATTCAGCCTCCGTAGTGGATAAGGCAACACTCTGTTGAAGTTGTGTTGTCCAGGTTATAGTAGCTCCATTTTTAATACAGACATACCCAGTTAAGGATCGCCGTGTGCATGTATCTTTCGCATAATCCGCGTCACTATATGCTTGTAATTGATTACTATGCTTTGGCATGTAACACAAACCATAGTCTTGTGTTTCCTTTAGCTATTTCATAATCTTCTTCACGACGTTCCAGTGTGTGTGATTATAACAATTTAAATATCGGCTTACCAGACTGACTCCATAAGTGATATCAGGTCTGCTTAATATTGATAGGTGCATCAATGACCCAACAGCTTCTCCGTATGGTATATCCTTGTCTGATGCAGCTGAGCTCTTTTCTAGTATTGTATGAGGGTCAACTGGAATGGCATTACAAGTAGCATCCTGCATATTAAATCTACTTAGTAGTCTGTTAATATAGTTTGCTTGATGAATAAACATCCTTTAGATTTTTTTATTTGGAGACCAACAAAGTTTTTTGGTTCACATATTTTAATTTCAAAACTCTTGTTTAATTCAGATATGACTATATCCAAAGATTCTCTCAAGCTTGACAGCAAGAGACCGTCGTCAACATACAGTAACAAATATACTATATTATTATTTATTTATTTAAAATAATCTCTAACAAGAAATACACATATACTGCAATTAAAAGCTAAGCACAAATATTGTAAATCTTATGTTTTCTTACTAATAAGAGATCACAGCATGCGACAACAACAGTAGGTACATAACCACATACTTATATGCAATTAAAATAAAAGAAAAATATTATAATATAAAAGCAGTAACTATGAAATTAAAAAAAAATACAAATTACAAAATAATAAAGAAAAAGAGAAAAGCGATCTACGAATCATTCCGCAAATGAGCTGCAACAGCATTTTTTAATTTCGTCAGTGAATGATTAAATATATCTATGTCTTCCGAAGCCTGCGACACACCATTGTAAAAGTAAGATAATCTGACTGATGTGAATGCCTACCAAGGTTAGTTCTATGTCGTGGCGGTCTAAGTAGCGAGACCGGATGGCGAGGGACTCTATGTGGTATATTGATGCATATTTTATTTAGAAGTTCAGGGCAGTCAAACTGGTTATTGAGCAGCTTATACAAGAATACCAAATCAGAGATAGTACGACGTGATTCTAGAGAAGTCATCTTGAAATGGGTAAGTTTATTATCGTAACACCTTAGTTCTCTTGCAGCTCTGTCTCGAAAGGATAAATGACGAAACAGGATCTTTTGTGTTCGTTCTATTCTAGCTATATGAACTTGGTAGCTTGGGTTCCAGGCTGTGCTACAATACTCCAAACTACTCCTTACAAGACTATTGTATAAAAGAACTATGGTTGAAATATTCTTGAATTGTTTAGTACTCTGAAGAACAAACCCCAGAACACTATAGGCAGCGGAGACTGTCCTATCAATGTGCTCGATAAACCTCAATTCGCTATCCACGTATACTCCCAAGTCACGAATCACATCCAATTCCGTCAATGTCTGTCAATGCCTGAATATTGTAGGAAGTTAGAATTTTATTACGTTTTCGAGTAAATTTAATATGGTTACATTTAGCACAATTCAGATACATGCCATTGTTATCACACCATTGAACCAACCTATCAATATCCGATTGGAGTAACTGTTGATCAGATACATCCTTCACAATACTAGTTAGCTTAAGGTCGTCTGCGAAAAGATAAGGACTGGAATATACAAAAATGTCTGTTATATCATTGATAAATATATTGAAGAAGAGGGGTCCTACATTAGATCCTTGTGGAATGCCAAAGGATGCTAGAAATGGAGCGGACTCCTCCCCATCCACCACAACAGATGAAGGCCCAGCACTCAGATATGACTTACACCACTCTAGGGTAGTACTGTTAATTCCCAATGATTGCATTTTACGCAATAATATGCTATGGTTAACCTTGTCAAAAGCTCTGGTGAAGTCTGTGTATATTGCATCAACTTGCTCACCTCCATCCACTGCGGCTGTTAGGTTAGTAACGTAATGTACAAGATTTGTATTAGTAGACCTTTTAGTTCTAAATCCATATTGACTATCAGATAATTTATGTCTGACGTGATCGTACAATATTGTATACACCAACGATTCAAAGATTTTTGATACTGTGGAAAGAATCGAAATAGGACGATAGTTCGATATAATGTATCTTTTACCAGTTTTGAATATAGGGACAATCTTTGCACGTTTCCATGTTGTAGGGAATACACCTGATCTGAGGGAAATATTGTAAATTGTTGTAAGAGGCGCTGCAACAGAACAGGCACATTTAGACCAGAAGGAAGGCGGTATGTTATCCGGCCCTGCACCTTTGGCTAAGTCCAGCTTATTAAGTCTTTTCTCCACTTCCTCTTGGAGTACCGAGAAATTACTGAGTTCACAATTTAGAGTAACATCAGGGTGATTTAATTGCATTCCATGGGTAGCGGGATCGTATACAGATGCAAATTGCTCTGCAAATAAGTTGCAAATGTCTGCAGTATTATTGGCTAATTTGCTACCTGTTGTCATTTTTGAGGGATAAGAAGAGCTCGAATTCCGTAAATAAATAATAATAAATAAAAAATAAAAATGTTTATTTGAACAAAAAAATAATAAGTTGCCAACAAGTAATTACAAAATAGTGTTGTTTTATATTTACAATCGGTACTGGTCCTGTTTCCCAAACTAGGCTGTAGCCTGTATTTTGGGATACAGTGCTCAGTCAAAAAGTTTTACGCTAGACACAGTGGATGACTTAGCTTTATTGATGTCGGTAAATCATAAACATACTTTATATCTAAAAAATAAAATTTTACAAGATATGCAGAATGTGTGTGTGTGTGTGTGTGTGCATGTTTGTGATGGTATGCGCGCGTGTGTGTGTCTGTGTGTGTGTGAGGGAGGGTGCTTGTGTGATTGTGTTAACACAAAAAAATTGTTTTGTTTACAATTTAATTAAAAGGTGTGTGTGTGTATAATTGTATATAGTGTATTTTTAATCTATGAACTTGAGGAGCACTTCCGTATTATCGTAATCTAGCTGGAGTAGCCAGCTGGTTGTGATTGACCTAACCTCATGGATGTTGAGTCCCACAATCTTATGGTTTTTGTTAAGTATGTTATATAGTTCGCAACCAACGCTCTTATACTGACGTCTGGCAAAGGCAGTTCTACAGCGAGTGCTCGAGCAGACCGAGTGCTTGCTACGTTTATTAGGATCCGGAAGGCGAACAACTTTATGCATTCTTAAGATTGTTCTGAGCACAAAGAGCTGTCTAATAGTGAGCACTTTGTTGTCAGCGTATAATTGTTTAGTAGGGTATCTTATCGGCTTTTTATTCATTACTTTTAACACAGCTCTTTGTGCCCGTTCCAATTCAAGTAATTGTCTTCCTGGAACCCCCCCTGTACGGGTCAATAACCGTACAACCCGTGTATATTTTAAATCATTTATTTTATTGCACTTTACGCAGCAATAATGAACTACACTCGCGTGCAAGTAAATCGACTCAAGCCTCAAGTGCGCATAAAAAGTGATATAACTTAAAAATGCCTTATTTTACCTCTATATAATGTTTTACATAATTAAAGCCTAGTAATTGAGCTTTAAAATTAGGTAAGTTGCATGAAAATCGATTCAGTAGGTTAGTAAAAAAGGTGAATGTCAAAGATTATGTAAAAAATTTTGAAAATTCATAC
Source organism: Catocala sponsa (assembly GCA_963564715.1). Lineage (NCBI taxonomy): Eukaryota > Metazoa > Arthropoda > Insecta > Lepidoptera > Erebidae > Catocala > Catocala sponsa. The sequence goes on along the minus strand of OY751346.1, from coordinate 3,909,615 downwards.
AATTTCACAGTATGGGGGTTATTGGGTATAAATGAAACAAAATGTGCATAAGATAAAAAATTTATTCGTGTCAATATTTGGTGTTCCCTCCTCTAGCCCTGATCACTGCTCTCAAGCGATTCTTCATCGACCTTATCAACTTTTTAATTGATGATTGTGGTATTCGGCCCCACTCTTCTACCAACGCAGTCTTGAGCTCATTAATGTTTGTCGGAGCTGGATTCCTCGCCCTAACTTTACTTTTGAGCTCGTCCCATATGTGCTCAATGGGATTTAAATCGGGGCTGAGCGCTGGCCAATCCATAGTGTGAATTACAACTTCACTCAGGAACTCACGCGTGGCCCGAGCAGTGTGACATCGGGCATTGTCATGCATCAAGATGAAATTATCCCCAATAAAGCCTTGATAAGGGACAACTTGATCCAGTAGAACATTTTCAATGTAACGATCACTGGTCAGACCTCCTCTCCGGCCTCCCCCAGGAACGAAAACAAGGTCCGTTTTTGCTTCTAAGGAAATTCCAGCCCACATCATGCAAGAACCGCCACCATATGCAACGGTTTCAACAAAGCAGCACTGTGAAAACCGTTCACCAGGACGCCGGTACACCCGACCTCTCCTGTCGCTGCCATGGAGACACATCCTCGTCTCATCTGTGAACAGGACCGACTGCCATTGCTCTATGCTCCAATCCAAGTGCTCTCGAGCAAAGTGAAGGCGTGCTTGACGGTGGGCTGTGGTCAACTTCGGGCCTGTAGCGGGTCTTTTCGGAGTAAGGTTAGCTTCCTTCAACCTTCTTCTAACTGTCCACTGACTGACAGTTACTCCGCGAACTTGACGTAGCTCCTGCTGCACATCCACGCCGGTAAGGTGTCGATTTCGGAGAGAGGTCGAGACCAAAAACCGGTCGTCACGCTCCGAGGTGCACCGGCGTCGGCTGGTATTAGGCCGCCGAGTGAAGGCACCACTCTCTTGAAACCTCCTGTACACTCTCGAGACAGCAGACTGACTCATATTCAACCGACGAGCGACTTCTCGCTGGTTCAACCCTTCTTGCAACAGGGGAACGACTTGAGCGGTTTCTTCAGGTGTTGTATCCATAATTTTCTTCAAATGACGGCTTCAATTTGCAGAGATGTGTTCAGGTCAACGTCTAGTGAGCGACTGATAAGAAAAAACGATTACAGGGGGTTTTTATAGCGGGTTGTGTCGCGCAAGTTGTGTATAGAGCGCAGAGCAGTTTATGGGAGGTTGCGTTCAGTTGCATTCTAAGGACATGTGTTTATTTAAATTACTGAAATTATGCTACCATTTTAAAGCCTAATTACTAGGCTATAATTATGTAAAACATTATATAGAGGTAAAATAAGGCATTTTTAAGTTATATCACTTTTTATGCGCACTTGAGCCTTGAGTCGATTTACTTGCACGCGAGTGTAGTTCATCGTTAGTCGTCATACCGCGCGCGTGACTCAAATCTCTTACCTTTCATTATTTTCAGTCATCCTCATTCTTTAATTAATTTGATCTTTATTATTTTATTGTGGACTTTAAATATAGCGAATTTATTATCTTTTATCTTAGTTTATCTTTATCTCACCCCAACCCCGAACATTGGTCCTTCGAGCCGGATCCGTGACCATTACGCGTGTGCTTTATAGTGTACTGTGTACGTGTCTCGCGAAACGACGAAATAACTAGACTTTGGAGTATAGTGCGCCCGTACGTGCTTCATCTCACCTCGTTGATCCTGTATGACCTCGGTGCCTAAAAGGGCAAGCTATTGATCCTGTAAGATTGGTGCCTAAGCAGGCGCAAAGGAATCTATCAATCTCCGGTTTGTACCGCACAGCTATCGGACTTCGGTGCTGAGTTATCTTCGACCCCAAAGAAGCCTATACAAGTAAGATATTTTTATTCTATAACGGATATGTCCACAATGGAAGACATCTTAGCTACACAGCAGCAAATCATCGAAGGGGAAGATAAACTCTACTCCAACTTCAAGAAAGATGGAGCTGAGAGAAAAACTCCCGACTACATACGTCGACGATTAGAGAGCTTGGAGCAATATTTGACTGAATTTCATAATAATCATATGACCTGAATATCTTTTGGTGATCGATCTCATGTGTATTTTACTTCAAATCAATACGATCAAATGAAAATGAAATATAATAACATAAAAACAGCCTAATATTGTCTTCTGTTTACGCGAATGTTATTCATTGAAATTAAACTATTATATACGGATTTTATAACGGATTTAATATTAAAAATAAATCTAAATAGTATAATAGTATAGTAATAGTATAAATAGTTTTAATAGTTTCAATAATTTAATTAGCTTAAAAATTTGTAAAGTTTAATAGTGATTATAGTAGTGTAACAGTTTTTCAAAAAAATTTGTAATAGTGTCAAATAAACAACGCGATAAAATCCGTATATAGTAGTTTAATTTCAATAAAAACAGCCATTCAGAACTATACTCCTCTTACTGACAGACCTCAAACCCCTGTACTGAAACCTCCAACATTTCAACCATCCTCTTCCCAAGCGTCTCCGAGTCCTCTTCTTAAAGATAGCTCCCATTCGAGCAAGACTGAAGATCTCTTAAGGAAACAAGCTACGAATTTCCGAGCTTTTTCGAGAGATGCTGCGGATATCGATCTTAATCTTATCACTGAAAAGTGGGAACTTGAAGACGTCCTTAAAACATTGAAAACCCGTTGGACTGCAATTGATTCTGTGCACTGGGAGCTAGACAACGAGCTCAACGGCTCAAACAGTCAGTATGAGGAGCAATTTACAACCTATGAGAAACATTACAAAAATCTTAAAAAGGAAATTAACAGGAAAATGTGGTCTGTGGCTCATATTGAGAAATCCACTCCCAAGATGGAAATCGCGACCTTTGAAAGAAATTACACTCAATGGGTTTCATTCAAGGACCTCTTTACTGAAACAGTGCACAATAATCCTTCCCTCTCGAACGCGCAGAAAATGCAGTTCCTTAAAAGTAAAATTAAAGGCGAGCCCGAGAAATTGATTCAACATCTTCAAATAAGTTCTACTAATTATCCTGTTTGCTGGAGTATCCTTAATCACCGCTACGAAAATAAGCGACGTATCTTTTTATCTCACCTCAAAAACATCCTTAAGATCCCTACATCTCAACAAAAATCAGTGAATCATCTTAAACGCATCCACGATACAACATACGAGAGCGTGAATGCTATAAAGAATCTCGGTGTCGACGTTTGTATGTATTTTAGCTGAAAAATTAGACTCAGAAACTAATGATGACTATATCGAATCTTTGAAAGCTCCGAGAGAGTTACCGGTGTTAGAAGAGTTTCTCCAATTTTTAGAAAACAAGTTTATGTCGCTTGAAACTTCCCGAAAAAAGCAAGAAATCTTCCAAAGTCATCTGTAGCATCCTACAATCAAACCCCCTTTTCGCCATCTAGAGGCTATCAAAATAACCATCAATCATCTTCAAAAGGTTTTATGCCTAAGAAACAAAGTTATAATTATCCTAACAACACTTATGCAAATCAAGTAATTTCGCAATCGGCAAAGTCCAATTGTAAAAACAACGGAGGTCGTAAACCTTGCGCGATTTGCAGCGCAAGCGATCATCGCATACACTTGTTTCGGCCTACGCCTATTGTTTTTTGAAGGCAATACATATATTTAAATATGTCAGGCGAAATTATCATAATTGTGACGGTGGCTGTAAAATTATTTTTATTATAATACTTCAAAATGTCATACTACTAGAACCTTCTTGTAACTAGTCGTAATGCAATAATTACACATCTAAACCAAAAATTCATCGTTTTCTTCAAAAAGTACTTACCCTTGTGTCTCAATAGACATAATTTGGCGACCGTGACACGACACGCAAAAAAGATAAATAAATCGTCTAACAAAGTACACGGCGTGTTCGTCGGAACCACGTAAGGCCGAAAATCGTCGTAAAGGCTTTGAAAGGCGACTTCAACACATCCTGAGCATTGATGCAGCTAAAGTATCGACCCGGGTGTGCCGAAAACCAACAACAATTAAGCATTTTTGAGATTTGGACAACGAATCGTCGGATCATCATACTCATAAGTTAAGTGCTCTTCCTTCCCACAATCTTTCTATTTTCACTAATTTATCCAATTATTAGCTAACCTACTTCCCGTCTATACCTATCAATTTGAATGTTTAAGAAATTCGCCTTCCACTTGCGCTATAATCATGATAAAATTGCAGTAGGTATAGGTTATGATAATTTAAACATCTGTTAAATTATCATTATTTCTTAAAAATATACATTACCAAAGTATAATAATACTCACTAAACTGTTACAGATATAATTAGTGTGTGGTATTTTACAATTTTACCATTTCATGTTGTACAATTAGCTTAACAAAAGTAATATAAAGTTATACAATAAAGTATGTTTTTACTGTTTTGTATATACTGATCTATTTATTATTCTCATGCAAACCTCTAGAAACAGTCAATTAGGTAAACCCAGTCGTTGATATCATTTAACGATATTTTCAGATTATACGAGTCATCACGCTAGCATAACTCGGGGCACGAGCAGAGCTTCCCTATCGTACTTTATAGCGTGATTCATCCGACTTACTTCGCAGGTGCTACCACAGTGAGGGGCGTGAGATAAATCTTTATTTATTTAATTACATTAGTTGGGCTATCCCGTTCGGCTACTACGACTATTATTTTTGTTTGTTTTATTGAATTTACAACAATAAAATAATGCAAGAACCGGACGCAAAGACGTTACGGGATTTAATCATTCGGCGTAGCTCAATTAAAGGCCAGTTTACTAAATTTAAAAATTATTTAGATAAGATTTCAACGAGTACTTTAACTAATATAGAAATTACTGAGTTAACCATAAGACTTGGCAAATTTGAACAATTATCAGCTAAGTTTGATGAGTTCCAAACTAAGATTGAAGTCATAAATAGTGATAACTTGTCATCAGAGCTTGAGGAGCGGGACAAAATTGAACTTGACATGGTAAGTGCGCTTGCCATTGCAAAGGACTTAATAGGTTATCGTTGCAAGCAGCAATGTAGTCATAATTCTAGCTCTGAACCGCATGATTCTGGTGTCAAGTTGCCACGCATAGAAATCTCAAAGTTTGATGGTGCTTACTTTAAGTGGCTCGAATTTAGAGACACATTTTTGAGCTTAGTTGATGGTAATAAGGAAATTAGTTCTATACATAAATTTCACTATTTAATTTCTTACCTCGAAGGAGAAGCGGCTCGAATAATTTCCAACCTTGAAGTATCTTCTGAGAACTATAAGGAAGCTTGGAAGTTATTGTGTGACCGTTACGATAATAAAAGATTACTAGTTAATCATCATTTAAATTCATTATTTAACATTCAACAGTTTAGTAAAGAGTCTGAACGATCACTAAGATTTTTAGTTGATCATGTTACAAAAAATTTAAGAGCGTTGTCTAGTCTGGGACAACCTACTGAACATTGGGATACTCTAATAATTTTTAACTTAACATCAAAATTAGACAGTCTTACACTCATAAAGTGGGAAGAATTTAGAAACAATTTCGAAGGTATGCCAATATTAGATAATTTTAAGAAATTTCTTGTTGATCGAGCTGATGTGCTTGAGGCTTTAAATATAAATAAAAATGAAACCAATTGCCAAAAGGTTAATCAAATGCGTTTTAATTCCAATACACAAATCAATCACAATAACAAAGGTGAGAAATACATTAAAACATTTACAAATATAAATAAAGAAAACTTGAAATCATTTGTGTGTATAATATGTGATCAAAATCATAGAATATATGATTGTCCTAGTTTTAAAAATAAAACATTGGATGAAAGATGGTCAGATGTTACAAAATATAATTTGTGCCGCAATTGTCTCAGGCAGGGACACCCTCCTACTGCATGTGGAATTGGACCATGTCCTGAATGCAAGAAAAACATAATCGTCTGTTGCATAAGCCGAAGCCATCACTTACCAACAATCATGTACATACAGACACAGATTCAGATTCGATAAATGTTAATACATTAAAGCATGAACCCAATGAGGTTCTTTTATCTACTGCCTTAATTGAAATTCATAACCCTAATAATAAGCAGTATGAAACTGTACGTGCATTGTTGGATAGTGGTAGCCAAGCTAGTTTTATCACAAAATCCTTAAGAGATAGGTTATCGCTTAAATCAATACCAATAACAAGCATTCATGTTATAGGCATTGGAAACCATTCCACAGATACAGTACAAGAGAGTTGCATTGCAGAATTACAATCTACATATATATAAACAGTTTAGTGTAACGCTTAATTTGCTTGTAATGAATGAATTAACCGGTTATAAACCTAAAAGATCTGTTGATATTCAATTAAAATTACCTAAGCACATAAAATTAGCCGATCCAAACTTTTATAAGCCTTCTTAGTGAAGCATCAAGCACACTGGGCTTAGGCTGGGATCCAAAATCAGATAATCTACATTTTCCTGTACAAATAAATTGTAATCAAAATGAAATAACAAAAAGGTTGATATTGTCAAATGCATTTAAGATATTTGACCCCTTAGGTCTTTTAAGTCCTTGTATAATTCAGGCTAAAATGATGCTCCAAACTTTGTGGCAACAAAAAATAGATTGGGATCAAGCAATTCCACAAGAAATACAAGAAAATTGGTTAGAATTTTCAAATAATTTAAATTGTTTAGCAACAATGCAGATACCTAGAAGAGTTTTATGTGATTCTCCAAGGATCACAGAAATTCATACATTTAGCGATGCGTCACAACGGGCTTATGGTGCATGTGTGTATATGAGAAGCAGTGCAAATGACACTGACTTCATGACGACCTTGCTATGTGCGAAGTCTAAGGTTGCACGTATAACTCCTATGACCATACCTCGATTAGAGCTCTGTTCTGCTTTATTGGCTGCAAGACTATGTCATAGTGTTCTTGAGTCTATTCGATTTAAGCCAACACGAATTATATATTGGTGTGACTCAAGCGTCGTACTAGCTTGGCTTAGAACTGATCCCACCAAACTTAAGACCTTTGTAGCTAATCGTGTGGTCGAAATTACGGAGCTTACTGATTCCTTGTCTTGGCGATATGTTCCCACAGATATGAATCCAGCCGACCTTATTTCTCGGGGTATTAATGCAAACAATTTAGTAAAAAATAATGTATGGTGGTCGAGTCCAGATTATTTAATGATATCTGAAAATTATTGGCCTGTATTAAAATCAACTGATGCGAGCAACTTACCTGAAATAAAAAATGCATCTAAAACTAATACTAAAGCTAAATACTTACCTAAAGATAATCAATCAACAGCACTAACCATAAGTTCATCAAATCAAGTTGCTGGACAATCCGCATCTGCAATAAAAACACAGGAAATAAAACACTCATTATTTACAAATGACATAAATAATTCATTTCAAAATACAATAAATACTTACCACTATGCAGCTACACTTCAGCCTATAATAGATATCAAAAATTATAATAAGCTTAGTAAATTAACCAAAATAGTTGCTTGGGTAAAAAAAAATTGGTTTTAATGTTCGTAATCCTAAAAACAAACAAGTGTCATCTTTGAGCGCTGTCGAGCTAAATGATGCATTCTATTATCTTTGTCGAATTGCTCAGTATGAATGTTATCCTACTGAATTCAACAAGTTAACTAAAAACACACCATTAAGTAATAAATCTAAAATTCTTACCTTATCGCCTTTTTTAGATAAAAATAATAATTTAATCAGGGTTGGTGGTAGATTGAGTTCATCCAATTATAGTTTCGAGAAAAAGCACCCGATACTATTAGATGCCTCCCATCATTTAACAAAACTTCTGTTTGAGAGGGAGCATTTACGTAATATGCATGCCGGTCCGCAATTGTTGTTATGTATTGTAAGAGAATCGATCTGGCCGTTAAATGGCAGAAGGCTAGCTCGGCGCACTGTGCATAATTGCATGCGATGTTGTCGTGTTCAGGGTAAAACTCTTTGTTCTAAAATAGGAGATCTTCCTTCACAACGTGTGACCCCAGATTTTCCATTTAATTCAGTTGGAGTCGATTTTGCGGGACCAAAGTTATAATAAATCGTAAAGGTAAGGGTGCCAGAGTAATCAAATGTTATCTTTGCTTATTCGTATGTTTACGATATAAATGCGTGCACTTGGAGGCCGTCAGTGACCTTACCAAGGACGCATTAATTATGACCCTGCGTAGATTCATTTCGCGTCGTGGGAAACCACGTGAAATCTTCTGTGATAATGGGGGCAATTTTGTGGCTGCTGCCAAGGATATAGGGGCTTTTTTAAGGTCAAACAATTTGGCTTTCACTGAGTTTGCAACTCATGAAAACATTAAATTCATATTCTCACCATCTCACGGTCTTCACTTTGGCGGCATCTTCGAAGCCGGAATCAAGTCGGCAAAATACCACATAACACGAGTTATGGGAAATTCCCATCTCACATTTGAAGAGATTACAACTCTTTTCGCACAAGTGGAGGCGGTCTTAAATAGTCGTCCTCTGTGCCCATTGTCCTCATCTCCTGACGACTACCTTCCTTTGTCCCCAGGGCATTTTTTAATTGGAAGACCGTTGATGTCATTGCCGTCACCTAATTTTGAGAATGGTAAGGAAAGCCACCTGCAAAGATATGAGCGATTGCAACAAATTTACCAGCACTTTTGGTCACGCTGGCAACGTGAATATATACACGAGCTACAACAACGGATGAAGTGGAAGACGAACACTAGATCAGTCAGCATTGGAGACCTGGTGCTAATACATGAAGATCATGTACCGCCATTATGTTGGCGCCTTGGACGTGTTTGTCGTTTGTTCCCCGGGTCTAATGGCATCACAAGAGTAGCCGACGTAAAGACCACAAGAGGAATACTTCGTCGACCTCTCGTCAGGCTGTGCCCTTTACCTACGGCTGAAGATTTGTGTTGAAAGACAAGCCTTTCAACGGGGGGGCAGATGTTTCGGCCAACGCCTATTGTTTTTTGAAGGCAATACATATATTTAAATATGTCAGGCGAAATTATCATAATTGTGACGGTGGCTGTAAAATTATTTTTATTATAATACTTCAAAATGTCATACTACTAGAACCTTCTTGTAACTAGTCGTAATGCAATAATTACACATCTAAACCAAAAATTGATCGTTTTCTTCAAAAAGTACTTACCCTTGTGTCTCAATAGACAACACTATTGTCCAAAGTTATTGAAAATGCAACCTTCTGCGCGGCGAAATGCAATTACTGATTTACATCTTTGTATAAACTGCTTACACTACCACGAAGGTAAAAAATGTCTTTCGGAGTTAAGGTGTAAAGAATGCCATAAAGATCACAATACTATCCTTCATGAATCTTTTACGTCAAAAATTACGACACCGAATGCGTCAAAGTCTAGATCGAACGCGGCCACGACTGCAAACTCCGCAACTCAGCAACAAGATATGAATGTACTTGTATCTATGCAAAATAATTCCACAGAAATACTACTTGCGACAGCAATAGTTAAGGTAAAGGCAGTTGACGGGTCTGGCCAAAGGATGAGAGTACTTTTAGATCAAGGATCTCAAACATCTATCATAACCGAAAGAGCCGCTCAGTTGTTAAAGCTGCCTCGACAAAAATTTAACGGCTACATCTCAGGAGTTGGTAATAATGAAAACCCTTGTGCAAAGGCACGATCTCTATTAAATGCATGTCATTAATTAATGACTTTCCGTTTGAAACGGACGTATTTATAATGAAACGATTAGTCAACCATCTACCAAGTCATACCTTTACAAAACCAAACTGGCCAATCTTAAATCAAATAACTCTCGCAGATCCCGAATTTTACAAAAGTAGGCAAGTCGACATTCTGTTTGGCGCGGATATCTATTCCCTGATCCTTTTGGATGGTATTTGTCGGTCAGAAGGTATATTACCAATAGCTCAACAAACGCAGTTAGGATGGATATTGAGCGGTAATTGTAAAACCTTTCAATGTAATGTAATCCTTAACAACATATTTGATATTCAACAATTTTGGGAATTGGAGGATATTAATGAACCCTTAACTATATCCGAAGAAGACCAAAAACGTATCGATTTTTATCAGCATTCAACCTCAAGACGAGATGATGGCAGTTACGTCGTGAAAATACCATTCAAAGAAAATTTCGAGGAAAAATTAGGCGAGTCAAAAACAAAGTCGATAGTACAATTCTTTCGAATGGAAAATAAATTGAATAAACAGCCTGACTTAGCACGTGACTACAAGTTGTTTATAAACGAGTACATTGAGCTTGGACATATGACACATTTAGCAATAAACACCGACGTGAATACAGTTTGCTACCTATCGCATCATTGTGTTCAACGCGCGGAGTCATCAACTACTAAACTTAGAGTTGTTTATAATGCATCGGCCAAAACCTCTACAGGTTACTGCCTCAATGATCTCATGTGCAGCGGACCAAATCTACAACAAGACCTTCTAAGTCTTATTCTTAAATGGAGGCAATTTAGATATGCATTTACAGCTGATATTGAAAAAATGTTCCGCAATATTTGGCTACACCCTGATCACCAAAAATTTCAAAAAATAATTTAGAGAAATCATCAATCCCAACCATTACAAAAATATCAGCTGGCAACCGTAACCTATGGCACAAAGGCCGCACCATTTCTGGCCATGATGACTCTCAAACAACTTGCCATCGATGAAAAACGAAATTATCTCAACAGCAGCGCTCCTAGTGTATTAGAAAACTCATTTTATATGGACGATCTCATGCATGGGGCTCACACTAGGAGTGCCGATAAACAACTCAAGATAGAGATGACAAATCTTCTTAAGTCAGGTGGATTAAATCTCAGAAAATGGCGTTCGAACTTACCTGAAATTTCAGATGACCTCCGTGCTTCTCAGAAGGAGGAAGAATTCCATTTTAAGCAACCAGAGTCTACAAAGGCTTTAGGTCTTCGATGGAACCCTAAAGACGATTTATTTATATTTCACCCCATAAAAATTACCTCGGAATGCATCCCTACAAAACGCCAATTTCTATCTGATATTTCCAAGATCTTTGACCCCTTAGGATGGATATCTCCAGTCGTTATTTCAAGAAACGTGGAAAACAGAATTGCGTTGGGATCAACCTGTTTCACAAGAGCTTGCCCTGGAATGGAATAAAATAAAAGCCGATCTACCCCATATATCTCAATTTAAAATACCCCGTTGGATTAAAACTAAAGGAAATGATGTCATTGAGCTTCATGGTTTTTGCGACGCTAGCACCAAAGCCTACGCATGTGTCGTCTATTGTAAAATCCAGAGAGGCTCTACTACTCACGTATCTTTGGTAGCCGGAAAATCTAAAGTAATACCCCTGAAAAAACCTCAATCGATACCCCGTTTGGAGGTTTGCGGCGCTGTTTTATTAACAAAACTGTTACAAAAAATAATCTCATCTCTACCCGACTTTAAGGTTCATGTTTATGGATGGGTCGATTCTATGGCAGTGCTGGGATAGATAAATGGAGAACCACAGAAATGGGAACCCTTTGTAGGCAACCGCGTGCAAATGATATGTGACATTATCCCGAAGGATAGGTGGAGATATGTTAAATCTAAAGAAAACGCCGCAGATTGCGCGAGCCGTAGTTTAACCGCATCTCAGTTGGCTGACCACTCACTTTGGTGGCAAGGACCAAATTGGTTGCCAACGTATAACCCCGAAAATTATCCTGCAAAAATATCCTATTTTACAACTGAAGATCTCAAAAAGAATAAGTTAGTAAACGCCGTGACTAACGATTATTCTATAATAAAACAATTACTAACAAAATATCATACTTGTAGAAAGGTAATTCGAATCTTAGCCTACGTTAACAAATTTATAGCCATTTATGTTTTAATGAAAAACATGAAAACTATCTTACCTTAAAAGAACTCAAACAATCACATGAAATGTTGATAAAGCATGTGCAGAGAGAATACTTTTTCAAGGAAATATCTCACCTTGAAATAGGTTTACCCTTGAGTAAGAAAAGCCCTATTTTGAATCTCAACCCCACTTTAGACGCCCACGGAATACTCCGCGTTGGCGGTCGCCTTAAAAATTCGAACATTCCTCCCGAAATGAAGCATCCTATTATAATCCCGAATCAATCAAAATTATCAGATCTCATTATTGATGAGTCACATAAATTGGTATTTCACGGTGGAGTAAAAATTACAACAGGTTTTATAAGGCAAAAATATTGGATTCTTGGTGGAAACAGAGTTACTAAAAAACGATTAAGAATGTGTGTAAAATGCAGAAGAAACGATCCCATAACACAACACCAACTTATGGGTGACTTACCTTCATCCAGGTTAAATCCTAGTCGGCCCTTTTATCACACAGGAATCGACTAGACTGGCTATGTTGCGGTAAAAGCAAGCAAAGGTCGCGGTATTAAAACTACTAAAGGCTATGTCGCAGTATTCGTGTGTATGGTAACGAAAGCCATACACTTAGAAATCGTGTCAGATCTCACAGCTTCTGCATTTATCGCCGCGCTCAGACGCATGTCAGCCAGAAAAGGAGTCCCCGGCCACATCTACAGCGACCAGGGCACAAATTTTATAGGGGCCAACAAAATCCTTAAACAAGAACTTGATATAATCTCTGAAATCCTAACAAGCCAAGAGAACATCTTTACAATCTCAGAAATGAACATTGAGTGGCATTTTAACGCTCCGTCATGGCCATCTGCAGGCGGACTTTGGGAAGCCGCAGTAAAGAGTTTAAAACATCGTCTAAAGCGTGTTGTCGGGGAGCAAAAACTCATGTATGAAGAGTACAACACGCTGTTATCTCAACTCGAAGCTTGTTTAAATTCACGACCTCTTTGTCCGTTGACGGAAGATCCCGAGGATATAGATTTTTTGACCCCGGCTCACTTTTTAGCTAGTGGGCCCAATTTAACGATCTACGAAACTAAAAATGATCTTAGAACTAGATGGTGCTTGGTTCAAAAGATCTATAAAGATATTTGGGTTCAGTGGAAAAACGAATACCTTTCACAGTTATCCACTAGGACTAAATGGAAACTACCTCAAAAGGATCTATGTCTCAACGATATCGTCATCATCAAGGACGAAAACCTACCGCCTGGAAATTGGGCTCTAGTCAGGGTAGTAGAGCTTCACCCCGAAAGTGACGGACGTGTGAGAGCAGTCACACTTAAAACAAAAAATGGTTTATTAAAACGCCCTGTTGTCAAGCTGTCGCTCTTGCCAACGAGTGGAAGCAATCATCGTCCAGATGAACCAAATTGTGATGATAAAATGCCAAAGAAAACACAATCAAAGCGTATGTCATTCTCAGCTATAGCCTTGGCGTTGACCGTATTCCTTTTGTCACTGATAAACTTATCTCAAGCAGCTTATAATACTACCCCATTGAATAACAACAGTATCTACCTCGACAAAATCTCAGATATGCACCTTATTCGAGACGATTGGCATTTAATAGTCTATTATGACACATATCCCTACAAAGAAGGCACGTCGGCACTTGAAAAGTATATTAAATATCTTACTACATTATGTTTTACTATAAAGGAACAGATATCTTGTGACAATATCATTTTACAACTCGAGCACGAGTTCGAAGAAATAAAACATTATAATAATATTATTACAATGAATGAATCATTTGTAACTGGATACGAATCGAGGCACCGGCGCCGTGGTTTGGTAGACGGCGTGGGCTACATAGCAAATAGTTTGTTTGGCGTGTTGGATCAACGATTTGCTGAGCAATATACGAAAGACATTAACCTTTTAAAAGAAAATGACAAACATTTGTATAACCTCTGGAAAAATCAAACCTCCGTTGTGGAAGCCGAGTTCAATGTTATGAAGAGAATGGAGACTACAATGAACAAACACCACAAATCTATAAATAATAAAATTAATTCCCTCCAAAACTCTGTTCAAGATCTTCAACGCCATGTACAAATGGTTACTCTTGTTTCAGAGTTCTTAACTTCCGCATTCTCAGCAAATAACTTATTGTATAATTTAAGAAAAATACAGGATTCCATTTTAGACACGGTGACTAACATATACAATGGAAAGTTAGATTTTCATTTAATATCTCCGAAACAGCTGAGAACAGAGTTAAATTCGATATCTGCTCAAATACCTAAAGATTTAGCGATTCCTGTAGACAACTTGCATATAAAAGATCTTTACAATTTGCTTAAAGTGAGAGCAAAATACTGTAATAAGTACCTGATCATTGAAATAAGAATACCTTTGATTGAAAGAGACCTTTTCGAAGTATTTTATCTTATCCCAATCCCAAAATCCTTGAACAACGACATGATAAGTGTAAAGACAATATCAAAATACGTAGTCATTAACATCAGAAAGGACTCTTATATAACCATCTCCCCGGCCGACCTCCAGTCTTGTATAAGACAAAATCCTATGATAATCTTATGTCACATCAGAAATCGTGTGAGTCTATCTGGCGGGCCCCAACGAGATTTATCAACAAGTGATAGCTTTTCATAAAGATATTATTTTGTACCTAAAGAAAATAAACAAGATATATTTTGTACCTCGAGAGTTTTTGATTGAATTACGTTTTTATGAAAAGTGTCCAGCTAGCGGGCCTCTTATGGTTATTTTTATTGTTATTATACTTTCAGATCGCCTAATAGTGCTCGGAGTAAGTAACCATTATGTACCTTACAAATCCAAAATGTCTACTCTCTGTGAGTTATACTTGAGAAGATATTCGTTATTTAAACAAGCTTTTATATCATACAATAGTGTTAGGAGCTTGATACTATTATGTACCTTACAAATCCAAAATGTCTACTCTCTGTGAGTTACACTTGAGAAGATATTCGTTATTTAAACAAGCGTCCAGCCAGCAGGCCCCTTTTTAAATATTAATCTTTTATATCATACAATAGTGTTAGGAGCTTGATACTATTATGTACCTTACAAATCCAAAATGTCTACTCTCTGTGAGTTATACTTGAGAAGATATTCGTTATTTAAACAAGCGTCCAGCCAGCGGGCCCCTTTTTAAATATTAATCTTTTATATCATACAATAGTGTTAGGAGCTTGATACTATTATGTACCTTACAAATCCAAAATTTCTACTCTCTGTGAGTTATACCTACTTCAGAAGATATTCGTTATTTTAACTAGTATCTAGCCAGCGGGCCCTTTTTTAATTATTACTCTTTTATATCATACAATAGTGTTAGGAGCTTGATACTGTTATGTACCTTACAAATCCAAAATTACTACTCTCTATGAGTTATACTTCAAAAGATATTCGTTATTAAAACAAGCGTCCAGCCAGCGAGCCCTTTTTTAAATATTAATATTTTATATCGTACAATAGTGTTAGGAGTTTGATACTATATGTACTTACCTTACAAATCCTACATTTCTACTCTCTGTGAGCTACATTTCAGTAGATATTCGTTGATTAAATAAATATTTAATAAATACTTGTGGATTTTTCTTTGCTTTAGCTCGTCAGTTATCGTACAATGATTGTTAGTTATAATTTGGTTTTCTATACAGTTTTTAATTATATATTAAAGGGTTTAACAAACAAAGCTTAGCATGTACCTATGTAGAACAAAATATCTAAATGATTTATTAATCTTTTGCTGACAAAGAATGTTCAAGCACTACACTACCGACAAAGACGCATTCATCAACAATACCTACGTGTAGACAACATTTTTATAACAATAGGCAAATATATTGTTATAAAAATGTTGTATAAAAGTTCTTGACCACGTGCAAAAGATAAAAATCTGCTTGGAAGCAGTAACAATAATTTATAGTTCTTTATCCCGAGTGTTTCCCGCACCGGCGCGGGCGGCATAGCGTCGGGGAAAACACGCCAGGCGTGGGTAAATCCGCATGTTTGTCGCAAACACATCTGGCGAATAGTCGCCGCAAACGGAGAAAGAAACTTCACATACACCTTATGACTGTGTAGTAGCAGTCGAATGTATTAAGTGACTTAATTAATAGTGTTTAAATATCGCGTTACAAATTTATAAGTACATTGCGAAACTTACCATGAAAAACAAAAGAGGAAGACCTTCTAAAGTAAGCGTTCACGTCCAAAAGTTAATTCTTTGCAATTATCAAAACATATTCAAGGATATAGAGAACATACCGTCACCTAACAATAAAATATACCAGACAATCTGTAAGGATTTGAAAAATGAAATGACACCAAAGGCTTTATATTTGTCTATCAAGCGAAATTTTGAGTTATTCTTTTCTGACAAACAAAGTCAAAAGCGGCAGCGGTATGTCGATGATAACGACGACTGTACTTCTAATGATGAAAATGATTGTCACGATGTTCCAGAAGTGTCTTCTGATGAAAGTGCGGCTTCATTGCGTTACAACTTTTTAATTGATTTTTACAAATGGAAGGAAATAGAACCACGAATATTTTTTACGAGGCAAAATGATATTAAAAACCAAATGAACTTTTTAAAAAAAGGTTAAGGTTGCCTCCGAGAAAAAGGACCAATATATTAACAGAAGAAATTTGGAAGCAAACAAGACTAAAGTGCACATGGGCGTTTGACTCTCATCAAGTGTTTCAATGTGGTCTAGTAAAGGGTTCACCCATGTTTGATCGAACAACGTTTGATATAATATTACTAAACCCTTTCAGACCGGCACCAGATTACCTGCGTATTTTTAATTAAAAATTGGTATTAGAGGTTTTTGGGGTTGCTGAAACTAAAGCTGCGACTAAAAAAAATGTAGGAAATCAGGAAAACAGTTTTCCACGATACTCACGATTGTATGATGTCGGGCCGTACAATAGTACACTCACGATTGTGAGGGTCAGATTTGTTAATAAAATAAATCAATTTTTTTTACGAAAATAATGTTTATTTATAAAAATAATGTAATTACAGCCTTTAATCAGTCTTAAAAATGTAATTTTAGAAGCTATATAATCAGTTTCACCACTAAAATACTTTGTACTTGCAAACTGAGATCAAAGTTGCCATTTAGTTTGTAACGTCTTAAATAAGTCCTATTTAAAACCTATTTATCGTAATGTAAATAACATTAATTATAATCAGCATCTATTTAGCTATTACTTTTCATTGTGAAACACATAAAAACAGTGATTATCTTTAGTATTGCAAAGGTAAACGTTGCACTTAGTACAACGAACCTTTGAACGACTACTGCAAGTGCTCAAGCGGCAGCATCTGGGCGCCTTCAGCGTGTCGCATATAGGCCAGTGGTTATAACCATCTAGCCTTTTATCGATAGTGGGTATGGGAGCTACCTTGTATTGAGACGTTGATGGCATTTCAGCTATATCTTCCATAGCATCACGTTTCCTTTTCCTTGTAGGACCACCAAGTAAAAAATCTGACACACATAATTTAAAAGCGAGGAAATCCATAGCTTTCTGTTTTGCTTTTTTACAGCTTTCTCTATACTCATACCATGAATTTACCATAGCCATGTCAAAAAGATGCATGAACACTTTTACCGGCCACTTGCGAGTTTTATGCCATGATCTATATACCTCTATCATCTGGTCACAAACGTCGACGCCTCCCATATTTTCATTGTACGTTTTGACTGTATTTGGACATGGTACCTCAATGTACGATTTGGTGATTTTATCCCAGCGTTGTACATTTTGTACTGGTTGAGCTCCAATACAAGTAGAAGCTAACAAGACTGACTTTGAGTCTTTCCATTTCACCACGCAAATATCTTTGGTAGCATTTACAACTTCATGATGTTCAGCTCGTTGCATTTGTGAATCTTTAGGAAAAGTATAACCTTTAAATCTGTTTGAAATCAAAGTTCCTGTACCTTCTATGCCATCAGATACCATTTTTGTTAACAATGGTATCGTCGTGAAGTATCGGTCAAAGAATATGAAACTACCTTTTGGTATTGTCGCTATTAGTCTCAACACTACTGCTGGCCCAAGACCAAGAGACTTATCTGTGAAGGGAGTAGTATCACCTTGGTATATTTCGAAATCTAAGATTAAACCTTTAGATGTAGTGATCACAAAATTTTTCAAGCCAACTGGCCTTGGTTTTCCAGGAACATACTGTTTAGCGGGACATCTGCCTAGGAAAGGAACCATCTGTTCATCGATGGAATACGTGCCGTGATATCTAGGTAATTCGAGGCACCTGTTTCGAACAGCATCAATCAATGGTTGAACCAGCCATAGACGGTTTTGAGACATTTCTTGAGTAGATATTGATGCCTTGTCAACTATGTGCAGATTTGTCCGCAACATAAAAAATCGTTCTCTATTCATTGCATCCGTGATGTAACTCAATTTGAATCGCTGCAGCCATGCCATCTTCAACCTTGGATACTTTACACATCCTAATATCCCATTAATGCCAAAAAATGATTTTACTTCAGCTGCTGTTATCGGAGTTTTCAATACCTGATTTGACGTGGTTTGATAGTATATATTGGTATACATAGCAAAATTTTCGTATACGCCTTCACTGAAATATTTTTCGAAATATTCTGAAGGTGTAAGTACCTATAAAAACAAGATACGTAAAGTGAATTATTTTATATATATGTGCCTTTAAACAAAATCATAAAAATAAACAACATTTTACCTCCTCAGGTTCATTTGAAGTCGCTGATGGCAAAGGTTTCGATCTGAACATCCGTCTTGTCCACACGTTTCTAAGCGTAGGAGTTGCAACAACCGGGACACATACTTCGTCGTCATCACTTTCATGTTCAGAGTCAGTTTGTGGCTCCTCTCCTGGTGGAAGCCAGTTCTCATCTTCATCAGAGTCATCTCCGCAGTCCGAGTCATTTAACGCCGCCACAATGGCATCTTCATCACCAAAAACGTTGTTAAAACTCATTATGAATGTAAATTTTCAGCTATGTCTGTAAATTAATAAAATAAAATAATATTAATTTGTTTGAAAATAGTCGTAAATAGTAAGGTACAGGCCGACGCCTCACGATCGTGAGGGTAAAATTAAATCATCCACAAAACCATCAAATCATAGCATTTTCGTATTTATTTATTGAATATAACAATAACTAATATCTACTGAATAGTTTTACATAAAAATCTAATCAAAAATACTTACATTTTCAAAATAGTTCAACAAGAAGACAGCACGTCCCAACACGTCGAGCGCGCGACACAATGACCGATGAACTGAGATCGCAATATTCAAACTAGCGTCACCAATATTTGTATAGCTATACATAACTACCCGCACGATCGCGCGAGTTAGGGCCGATCGTTTCGTCGTAATCACAAAAATTTATAAAAATGCGCAAAGTTACCCGCACAATAGTGAGTGCATGGGCCGAAAGGGTAAATCGAATTTTAGTTGCAATAAAGTCATTTCGAAGAATTATTCATTTGACCGAATAAGTCATTGGTAAATTTTTATTTAGCGTAATTATTTATTTGAACTAATTTCATTTCGCCGAATTTTCAAATGCACTAATTTTATTTAAACTAATGTTTCACTACACTAATAATGATTTAGTCGAAAGATCGTATCGAATATTTAGTTCATTAATAATTCGTTTCTTTCATCGTCTATAAACTAACATTGTTCTTCACCTATCGAATTAATGCCACGCCGCGCGCCGTACTTCTAACGCCATCTAGTAGATGTAAGTGGAACAATATTGTGATTTACTATAATTGTAAATATGAAGGTAGTACCAAGAAAAATGCATCATGCAGGTTGTCATTGTCATGCACTATAATGATTTGTGTCTCATCATAAGTCATTACTAAGTAAACATTATTTATTTTTGTGCTAAATTGTTTAGTATAGGTAATTAAAATTGTTTCGAAATGTGCAGCATATTCCTTAGCAAGAGAGGTGGAATGAAGCTAAATATAGATGGGTTTTCGTTCAACAAAAATAAGGAAGTGGTGAATAAATACTATTGGTCCTGTGAACAAAGAAACAAGGATAAGTGTTCGTCGCGTGCTATAACTATACGCGACACAGATAATGATCAACATACAGTGTTAAGCCACGGCGAACATAATCACGAACCCAGTGCATGTAAATTACTAACTTCAAGTGTAATAAGCAGTGATCGGAGTAGGTAGATTGATTTTTGGTACTTGTATCATAAATGCACACAGAAAGAATAACATGGATAAGCCATTTTCCCGGAAAGTAATTCCGGTATTTCCGGATTCAATTGAATATTGTTAATGTTGGTAGTGATATTATTCCTACTCAATTCTAAATTTAAAGGAAGGTATCAAAACTAAATTAATTCATTATTTATCTGTTGAATAATAAAAACAATCGAATTCCGATCGAAGCTTTAATTTTTATTTTTTTATTTTTAGCCTTTTATGGCTAGAACTTTTATAGATAGACATAAATTGTTGCACTTAAATTTAAATATTTTCATAGGGGTCATGGTAATTTGCATTAAGGGTAGAATAAATGACGGGGCCCCATAGAGGGCCAATGCCTGCTGGGGTCGTGAGACTGTTCTAAGGATGCACCACGACTCTGAAACGTAAAGGGCATACGAAGGAACAGGATGATTTTAGTCAGATTTTAGGACCAAAAAAAAAGGGGTAGAATAAAGAAAAAAGATAAAAATCAACATTGTTTATTGTTAAATATGTATTCACATTTATTCACATTTTTAATCTTCATCGATTACAATGTCAGCATCCTGGTAATCCTGATCTTTACAATTAAAATATATAACTATGAGTTTCTCTATATTTTCTATTTTCAACCTATTTCTTTTAACATCTAAAGTCCATTTATAAATGGAAAAAGACCGTTCTACATCTGACGATGTCAAAGGAGCAAATTTTAAAAAAGGTATTAAATTATGTGCTTCATTTTTTTCAATGGCCTCACTATATTCTCTAAGTGTGTCTAAATCTGGGTTTCGTTCCATAACACGTTCTATTTTATTTTTTATATTTCTGAATTGCACTGATTTTTAGCATCTCTGACGTTGTCAAATGCTAAAAGTGAATCTGTCAACGATAAATTATGCTTTTGCAATTCTTTTAAAGACAAATGAATTATAAAATAATTGTCTTTAATGTAATTTAAATCTTCTTTTAAATTTTCTTTTTCTATAATATTTTTTGCCTCTCGAATAGATACCGCATCAGAGCTGCTTAACCCTTAATCACTCGCGCGGGGTCAGTCTGACCCCAGAGCGCATTTAAAAGCGTATAACTATTAGAGTTTTTAAGTTATAAACAAAACAGTCCAGGTAGCTTCCTAACTTGTCGGTACCTTTAACGTCAGTTGCCGGCAAGCAGCGCCGGAGAGTGGACGCGTCTCTGTGATAGTGCTGGGGTCGACCTGACCCCACGCGAGCGTAAACGTAAGTTTTTTGAAACGATTCCTTATTTCAAAATACATTTTTTTTGTTTTATTTAAATGTCTATGTATTACTATCACCTATTAGTCTTGTATACTGTTATTCTTCAATTCGTGTGCAATAAAATATTTGTTTTACATTATTACCAGTTCGATATTATTACATTTATGTTCACTTTTACTTACAGACAATGAGTCGGCTCCAAGATAATAATATTCTTCAATTATTAGAAGACGAGGAAAGTAACAACTCTGGCAATTGTAGCTGCTCCGATGAAGATGTAGACTTGCAGCAAATTGAACAAAATGTCCAAGCTTCGAGCAGCAGTGAGTCATCATCCGATACAAGCGATATTGAACCAGAACCAGAGGTATCAACTAATTATTTTATAGGCAAAGATAAAATAACGAAATGGTCAAAAGAGCCAGCGCGCAAAGCAGTTCGTACGCGCACTCATAATATTATTACTCATTTGCCGGGTACCAAAGGAACTGCCAAAGATGTGACTGATATTTTAGAATAATTTTTGATATTTTTTGATGCTGAAGTTACTAATTTGATTTTGAATAACACCAATGACTATGTACAGAGTGTCAAAACTAAATTCAGCCGGGAAAGAGATGCCAAAGACATAGACTATGACGAACTTCTAGCTTTCTTTGGTCTGCTGATGATGGCTGGTGTATTGCGATCTTCTCACTTGAATTATAAAGATTTGTGGGCACAAGATGGAACTGGAGTAGACTTTTTCTCAGATACTATGAGCTTCAATAGATTCTTCTTTATATTACGCTGTCTGAGGTTCGATAATAGGTTGACTAGAGGAGAAAGACTGTCAAAAGATAAATTAGCTCCTATAAGAGAATTTTGTACTCTCATGAGTGATCGGTTCAAGAAACACTATACAGTTTCCGAATTTGTCACAATTGACGAACAACTCCCGGCTTTTCGAGGAAGATTTTCTGGAGTCGTCTACATGCCTGATAAGCCCAGTAAATATGGTATCAAATTTTATTCTATGGTAGACGCTAAAACCTATTATTTACAAAGTTTTGAGGTATATGTAGGTAGTCAACCAGAAGGAGAATACAAACTTCCAAATGACACTCAAAGTATCGTACTTCGTCTAACAGAACCGATTCAAGGAACGGGAAGAAACGTCACCACAGATAATTTTTACACTAGCATTCCACTGGCACATACTTTATTGTCAAAAAAATTGACTCTAGTGGGTACACTTCGTAAGAACAAAAAAGAAATCCCTTCAAATTTTCTACCAAACAGACAACGCCAAGAACAAAGTGCACTATTTGGCTTCAAAGAAAATATGACTCTTTGTTCATATGTGACCAAAAAATCAAAGGCTGTTCTTATGCTATCAACTATGCACCACGATAATGCCGTAGTAGAATCGGCTAAGAATAAGCCAGAAATTATTTTATTCTACAATAAAACCAAAGGTGGCGTCGACACCAATGATCAGATGTGTTCCACTTACAATGTTGGTCGCAGGACAAAGCGCTGGCCTCTGGTTATATTTTATCACTTGTTCAATGTGACGGCTATAAATTCTTTGATAGTTTATAAGCACAACACACAGTCGAAAATTATTCGCCGAGACTATTTGAAGCTATTGGCGGTGTTTTTGACCAAACCCTTTCGCCAAACAAGAGCGCAAATACCGTCACTACCAAGAGTTCTAAAAAGGCGCCTACAAAAAAATTCAGATCTTGCAACGCCTGGTCCAAGTGGAGTTTCCAACGTTTCCAAAAAACGCTTGCGTTGTGAAATTTGCCCAAGGTCTAAGGACCGAAAAACATCGGATGTGTGCATGAAATGCAATAAACACATTTGCAGCGAACACACAAAAAAGATTTGTGATAATTGTTAGGATTTTTAAGTATATTTTTGGAAGACTTTTTTTTGTTTCAGAAAAGCTATTTAGCAAAGTTTAATTATCTTGATCTCATTAATATTGTTCCTACCTAAAGTTTAATAAAAGTTGATTTTCATAAAATAGTTGTTTTCTTGAATTTTCTGCCCATTTGTGTTTGGGGTCTCTGTGACCCCATGCGAGTATCAATGCAAGTTTTTTAGCGCGAGTGATTAAGGGTTAAACAAGATAATACTTCTTTTATTTTTTCAAAGTTTTGAGCGTAATAAAATGCTGCCTCTAACCAAGTGCCCCATCTTGTAACAACTGGTTGGGGAGGTAGCGGCAAATCTGGATATTTTTCTTTTAAAATTTTGACTCTACTTGGGGCTTTCAAAAATACCTTTTTAACATTTGCTATTAAAATGTTAACATCGTGATATTCTAACCTAATTTGCTCAGATACGCGATGAAGAGAGTGCGCCAAACATGTTACGTGCTTCATTTCAGGTAAGTATTGTTTTAAATTTCGTCCTGCAGACAGCATATATGCAACGCTATCAGTGCAGAGGACAAGAATGTTACCTACCTTCGATTCAAAAGAATCTTCCCAAAAGTTTTCCAAACATTCTAACACAAATTGCGTGATTGTTTGTCCATTAACTACAGTTAGCATTTTACATGCTACCAAATAAGGTCTAGTCAAATTGCTAGGATGTAGGGGAAGGTGGTACAAAATGATCCCTCGAGGTAAAACGATCCCCGGCTGTTTTACCGACTTACTAGCTCCATCTAGGATATTTAAAGTGAATTTCGTGCTCCTACGGTCGAGCTGGACAATCTCTGTCAGTGTCATGGCGTCGTTAGCAGTGGAAAAGTTTTTATTACAAAATATTCAAAATATCTGTGCTCAATCTAAGGTAAGCCACTATTTGACATGATGTAATTTTAGTCTATGTACATATTATGTGTTAGATGTGTTTGTCTCAGTTTCTGTTACCAATTAGCAATGGAATGAACCGTACTTCATTACAGTATTCAAAAATCATAGGTTATTTTTTGATAATTTTCGTTAACAAGGCATTTGGGGCAAAACGATCCCCTCATAGGGTGGGTAAAATGATCCCAGGATCATTTTACCCCCTGCCTACCTACTGCCAATCGTTTAGTTAACTTTAATAAATGTTTTAGGTACCTTTTTGAAGTAGATAGATATTTTATGCACAATTATAACTTAAATGTAGGAACATAAACCACGTATTCAATAATGTCATAAGTTATCACGATCTTGATTCTTATGATATTATTTATTAAACGTATCTTTATTTTATTGTTAAAAATATGCGGTAGTCATTTATCCCTTTTTACTTTTAGAAATCATGCCGCGTAATTACATTCGAAAAACCACTCGTCAGAACTGGAATGAAAACACCATGATTAATGCCATAGATGCCGTAAAAGAGGGCATGCCATATAAAGCCGCCTCCAAACAATTCTCAGTTCCACTTATGGCACTTAAAAGAAGAGTCAAAGGAAAAAACATTCACGCTGTGGGGGGCACCAAAGTGTTGGGGAGTATAAAAAAAGTATTCACTGATGAACAGGAGCTGGAACTTGTACAACATATTAAAGATAATGAAGAGACTATGTACGGCTTTACAGTTGATGACGTTCTAAAATTTGCTTTTGAGATAGCTGAAAGAAACAAAATAAAACATTCGTTTTCTACTACATCCCGTAAAGCTGGTAAAGACTGGCTAAGGGGGTTTCGCCAAAGACATCCGGATATCACTCTACGTGCCCCGGAGTCAACGTCAGCGGCACGAGCTCGAGCTTTTAATAAACCAATAGTTGACAAATTTTACAATAATTTACAAAAAGTCTATAAGAAACATTCATTTCCTCCTCATCGCATTTTTAATGTTGATGAGACTAGTTTGAACACTGTCCCGACGAAAAATACAAAAATTTTTGCTAAAAAAGGGCGAAAGCAAGTAGCGAGAATAACATCTGCAGAGAGAGGTGAATCAACTACAGCGGTTATTTGCGGATCAGCTGCAGGTAACTTCATACCACCGATGTTGATTTTTCGCCGCTTGCGAATGAAATTAGAATTGATGGATGGGACTCCACCAGGCTCAGTGTACGCTTGCAACCCGTCTGGCTGGATGAATATTGAGGTATTCTCACAATGGTTTAACCATTTTTTATACCATTCTAAACCATCTACAGAAGATCCCATTCTTCTAATACTGGACGGCCATCTTTCACATACCAGAAATTTGGACGTCATAATAAAAGCGAGAGAAAATAACGTCACAATTTTGTGCTTGCCTCCACACTGCACGCACAAACTTCAACCGCTCGATGTTTCCGTAATGTTTCCACTCAGCGTGTACCACAATCAGGCATTAGAAAGGTGGATGAATAATAATGCGGGTCGTGTAGTCACAGTTTTTCAAATAGGCAAAATTTTTGGAGAAGCGTATTTAAAAGCTGCTGTACCTTTAAATATTATCAAAGGATTTGAAAAATGTGGAATATGGCCGCTCAATCCTGACGTGTTTACTGATGCAGACTTTGTTGCTGCCAACACGACTGATCAAGAAACAAGAAACGAAGTCTTTGAATCCAGTCATTCAACAACTACAGCTCCTGATAGAATCCAAGTTTCCGGTGACAGCACGTATAGTAACTTACCAGGTACAACCCCTAGGACTCCCGTTCTTCACGCCGATCCATCGCCATTTATACCAGTTGAGGAACCAACCATCCATGGCACTGTGTCGCCTTCTATCCTATCAACCTGTGCAGCCTACGAACAAGGCGAGAATAACGAATCCCTGGAACCACCTACTTCGATAATTGAAGCACCTGATACGATTCAGGTTTCTGGTGAAGGTATGGATAGCAATTTTCCATTGCTGTGTATACCAGTGACGATACCTTCCGTCCATGCGAATATTGCGCCTTCTGTCTCATCCATATCTACGGAAATGATACGATCTCCTGTGTCGCCAAGACCACCTCCATCAGTTTGTGAAAAAGCTGTAACACCATCTCTTGCAGCAGCTGCTCAACTGGCTTCTTGTGACATTTCGGATATAGATAAAAGCTGTCTTTTTACATCACCAATTGCGTCCACATCTTTTAGCATCCCTCCACACCAGATTCGACCTTTGCCAAAAATGACGGGAGAACGTAAAAAAAACAACAAAGCTCGGGTTTCTACAGCAATCCTTACAAGCACGCCTTATAAAAATTTATTAGAAGAAGAAATGAAAAAGAAAATTGAGAAAGAACGCAAGAAAAATAAAGGCAATGACAATAAAAAAGCTTTAACTGAGATAAATACTAAAACAACAAAAGAAAAAGTTGGTTTGAAAGGAAAACGAAAGGAAAAAGGAAAGGTGGCCGAAAAATGCAAAGGACCAAAACCTAAAAGAAGCAAATGTGTTATAAATGAATCATCTTCAGAAGACGAAGATGATGCAGAATGTTTATTTTGTAATGAGATGTTTTCGCATAATACTAGAGGTGAAGGATGGATCCAATGTTGTGTTTGCCTAAGATGGGGCCACGATGCTTGCGCTGGTGTAGATCCCGATGACGCTGACGAGTTCACGTGTGATTTTTGTGCCGATGATCGTTTTGCTGCTGTTCGGAAGCAATTAAGACTGTAAAACCTGATACCACATAGTCATGAGACCGTCATTTGAACTACTTGAAAAGTATGAAGACTATAAAGCAAATGATAATGTTTATTAAGAAAGCTTTGTTTGATTAAGACTTCATTTTGAAACGATTAAGACTGTAAAACCAATTAGACTAGTTATTAAGAAAGCATTGTTCGATTTTGATTATATTAAAACTGTAAGGTCAATGATAGCAGTTAAAAGAGAGTGTTGTTTGCTTAGGATTCTATTTGAAAACAATATTAAGGCAATAGTAAGGCCAGTGATACTAGCTAGCTATTAAGAAAGCGTTTCTTGTGTTATATTTTATCCGAAAATAATTAAGACTGTTAAGCCTCTCTAATACTCGTTATGCCTATCTAATGATACTAGTTAAAAATAGAGTGTTGTTATTAAGATTCTGTTCAGAAACATCAATAATGCTATAAAACTGTTATTATTGTTAAAGAGATTTATGAGAATTAAGAATTTATTGTATGATTATTAAGACAGAGATATTAAAATTTGTTGCCTTGACTGAATCTATAATAAAACTACCAAAAAATATTAAACAATGTTTTATTTCTTGCTTGAATTTTGAATTGTGGGGTAAAATGATCCACGGATCATTTTACCCGCACCCAGGGGATCATTTTGGACACAGGGGTGTACAAAATGATCCTTTAGTAGACTTTAACGAAATAATTAGTAAAAAATGTTCCTAAGGACTTATGCGATTCAATGCTTACTAAATTTGTAGTTCGATTGAATAGCTACCCCTTAAATATTTTAAGTTTCAGAAAAAGCTGCATATACACATTTTACAGCTGTTCTCCCTTAGGGGGATCATTTTGTACCACCTTCCCCTAATGGTTTTATTAAAAAATGGACTATATAGCGACCTAAAAAGTCTGTCGTTTCATCTAATGATATCCATAGTTTCTCATTTTTATAATTTTGCCGAATCGAATTGATTTTATTCTTAAAAAACTTGTCCAAGTAAACTTTCCGTAACTGTGATTCATCTGGCAGAGTACGATTAGTACACGTACAACAACATGTACTACACATATATTTTTTAAAGAAATCTTGAAAAGTAGTATTTTTCATCTGAGACCACGGAATATTGCACAAAATGAGAAATTTTATAAGATCGAAATAAAATTCCTCTTCGGGCCGCTTAAACTTTCCCTGGTGTACTGCTCCTTCGATATGTCTTTTAACGTTTCCTTTATTTATGGTTTTCAAATGGCTTTCACATTTTGAACAGTATATTGTACCACTAGCGTGATCGTAAAGTAGTTCGGGATGACCGGATATCCATTTTTCTACAGTTTCAGCCTTGACGTTTGCCATATCTGAACTTTGTTTTAGAGATGGAACCTCGTATATATCACCTAAAACAAAGACATGAAAAAATTACATTTTATTTAGTTTATTTAGCTTACTCCGTTTGTTTTATTTTTCGTGGATCAAATTTAGTCATTGAAATTTTACCCTCTTCCTGTCAACCGATTGATCTAAAATTTGGTATTCGCCTTTGATTCTGGTGACAATACAATTATGTATATTCAATATTATTGTCAATCCAAAATGGCTGCCGCTACAAGATGGCGGACAACTTATTTTTTTTTTCAATCCCATCAATATGGGTATCAAATGAAAGGGCTTGTTACGTAGAATATTTTGTAGAGAAGTAGATAAGGCCTATAGTAATTTATTTTACCAATACATTGCAAGAGGACACAGGGCATTCAAATTATATACGGATTCCAGTAAAATGTCGGTTAATAGTGGAGTTAGCTGAATTGCGACTACATTACTAGAATATCATAATTTTGTTTCACACTAAGCTCACTGTTTCATACTCTATTAAAGATTTAACAATATTAAGACTCATAGTATGTTCAGCAGGTCAAGCGAACAAACACAATACTAAAAATATTCTTATAGTACATCCAAACATGCTTTATACTCCTTGTAACTAGTAAAATATTACTTACCAAAGCTTGGTTTAAATATGTAGATCCAATTCAATAGTGAAAAATCTGAGTCCGTATATTCGAGCCAAATCGTGGTTTAGAGCAGATTCCAGAAGTCAGTATGTACACAAGCCAGGGTCAAGTAACGTTTTCACAACACAGTAACAAACAAAGATGCGCACTCTACGAACCGAAGTAAACGAGTGAGCTACCTGGCATGTCGTCGGCGGGCGTACGCATTGTTCTGATAACCGGTTATTGTACCACCCATGATCCTTTGTTCTGATTGGTCGTTGGGTTTTGTCAAATCGTGACTGTGTGCCGTTAAAAAAAATATGAAGAATAATAAAGAATAATATTGCTCATTTTATTACAATTCCTACCTTTTTTTTGAGGATGGCAAATCATCAAATGACTCCTTCCACTCTGGCAGAATAAAATTCCTACATAAGTTCCGGTTTTTTTTTAATAATCCACCAATTCCGGAGGAATGTCCATATTAATATATACGTTTCGGATCAATGACCCCATTTCAATCTACCTACTCCGATCACTGGTAATAAGTGAATTAAAAGAAGAAGCACTTAAGAACAACCGTTTAAAACCGTGTCAGATTTTGCAAACAGTCTTAAAAAGTACAGATTCAGATATTGCATCACAGTTACCAACGACCAGTGCGATAAAGCAAATAATTTACAGAGAAAAGCGTAAAAATAAGCCTGTGTTTGTTGAACCAAAAGATATATATTTTGATATTAACCATGATTATCTTAAATTAGAAAAAGGAAACTTGGTAATTAAGGATGAAATATTTAATGATAATAAGAGTTATTCTTTTATCAACAAAGAAATTGATGACTCAACTAGGACAAAGCATGATGTGGTATATGGATGGTACCTTTAAGTCTGTACCAGAATTATTTTTACAACTGTATACAATTCATTCTAGAATTTTGAATGAACATAGGTCCACCGTGCCGTTAGTATTTGTGTTGTGCACTAATAAGGACAAAACAACGTACAATAAAATATTCGACTTAATTAATGAGTATTTTTGTGAAAACGATATTGTTATAAAGGTGAAATATTGTATGATGGACTTCGAAATTACTGCAATTCAATGTGCACGACAAAATTTGGAAAATATTATGGTTAAATGCTGTTCGTTCCATTTTGGACAAATTATTTATAGGAAGATTCAATCAAGTGGCCTTGCAAAACTGTACGGAACGGATTACAGCTTCAGCTTGGAAATTAAGTGTCTCATGGCTTTATCTTTCCTACCACATTCAACAATACCACAGTACTTCAAAGTTTGGGAAGAAAATTGTTCAAAAAAAAGTGCATTGATTGCCAAATGGTTTGCAGAAAATTATGTCGTAGGAAAGAATGGCAAACCGCCCCAGTTTCCACCTAGCTTATGGAGTTGTCATGATTTGAACCATTTAAAATTGCCACGCACACAAAATAATGTGGAAGCGTGGCACCACAGGTTAAATACACTCGCGTGCAAGTAAATCGACTCAAGGGTCAAGTGCGCATAAAAAGTGATATAACTTAAAAATGCCTTATTTTACCTCTATATAATGTTTTACATAATTATAGCCTAGTAATTAGGCTTTAAAATGGTAGCATAATTTCAGTAATTTAAATAAACACATGTCCTTAGAATGCAACTGAACGCAACCTCCCATAAACTGCTCTGCGCTCTATACACAACTTGCGCGACACAACCCGCTATAAAAACCCCCTGTAATCGTTTTTTCTTATCAGTCGCTCACTAGACGTTGACCTGAACACATCTCTGCAAATTGAAGCCGTCATTTGAAGAAAATTATGGATACAACACCTGAAGAAGCCGCTCAAGTCGTTGCCCTGTTGCAAGAAGGGTTGAACCAGCGAGAAGTCGCTCGTCGGTTGAATATGAGTCAGTCTGCTGTCTCGAGAGTGTACAGGAGGTTTCAAGAGAGTGGTGCCTTCACTCGGCGGCCTAATACCAGCCGACGCCGGTGCACCTCGGAGCGTGACGACCGGTTTTTGGTCTCGACCTCTCTCCGAAATCGACACCTTACCGGCGTGGATGTGCAGCAGGAGCTACGTCAAGTTCGCGGAGTAACTGTCAGTCAGTGGACAGTTAGAAGAAGGTTGAAGGAAGCTAACCTTACTCCGAAAAGACCCGCTACAGGCCCGAAGTTGACCACAGCCCACCGTCAAGCACGCCTTCACTTTGCTCGAGAGCACTTGGATTGGAGCATAGAGCAATGGCAGTCGGTCCTGTTCACAGATGAGACGAGGATGTGTCTCCATGGCAGCGACAGGAGAGGTCGGGTGTACCGGCGTCCTGGTGAACGGTTTTCACAGTGCTGCTTTGTTGAAACCGTTGCATATGGTGGCGGTTCTTGCATGATGTGGGCTGGAATTTCCTTAGAAGCAAAAACGGACCTTGTTTTCGTTCCTGGGGGAGGCCGGAGAGGAGGTCTGACCAGTGATCGTTACATTGAAAATGTTCTACTGGATCAAGTTGTCCCTTATCAAGGCTTTATTGGGGATAATTTCATCTTGATGCATGACAATGCCCGATGTCACACTGCTCGGGCCACACGTGAGTTCCTGAGTGAAGTTGGAATTCACACTATGGATTGGCCAGCGCTCAGCCCCGATTTAAATCCCATTGAGCACATATGGGACGAGCTCAAAAGTAAAGTTAGGGCGAGGAATCCAGCTCCGACAAACATCAATGAGCTCAAGACTGCGTTGGTAGAAGAGTGGGGCCGAATACCACAATCATCAATTAAAAAGTTGATAAGGTCGATGAAGAATCGCTTGAGAGCAGTGATCAGGGCTAGAGGACATTATGCACATTTTGTTTCATTTATACCCAATAACCCCCATACTGTGAAATTGTATGAATTTTCAAAATTTTTTACAATATCTTTGACATTCACCTTTTTTACTAACCTACTGAATCGATTTTCATGCAACTTACATAATTTTAAAGCTCAATTACTAGGCTTTAATTATGTAAAACATTATATAGAGGTAAAGTAAGGCATTTTTAAGTTATATCACTTTTTATGCGCACTTGAGGCTTGAGTCGATTTACTTGCACGCGAGTGTATAAGCTTTGATTTTGAGCACTTGCCTTTTTACAAAAATATAAAATAATTAAAGATAACCATAAAATTACTGATAATACACTAAGGGCCACTTGCACAACAACTCACTAAATACGTTTAGCACTAAATACATTTAAAACATCGTGGCATCTCAGTCGCCTTCACACGGATGACTGCGACAGCACGATGTTTTAAATCTATTTAGTGCTAAACGTATTTAGTGAGTTGTTGTGCAAGTGACCCTAAGAATTGGAAAACTTATATGTTTATTTAA
Organism: Catocala sponsa; assembly: GCA_963564715.1. Classification (NCBI taxonomy): domain Eukaryota; kingdom Metazoa; phylum Arthropoda; class Insecta; order Lepidoptera; family Erebidae; genus Catocala; species Catocala sponsa. The sequence continues at coordinate 3,877,200 of OY751346.1, read as the reverse complement.
ATCATTGGAAGTTTCTACAGAATTAATGTCATCTATGATTTGGTTAGATACAATTTTAAGGTCTTTAAGGTTGTCTAATTTAACATTATTAATCTTAAAAGAAGGAAGATTTAATTTACTTACACGATCAATATTGCAACAACTGTCATTAATAATGTTAAATCTAGAGGAAACTGTGGGCAATTTAATAGTAGGAGCAGTTTCTCTTACTAACCTAGTATTTTTACAATATGCTGTACAGTTATATGGAATATTAAGAATGCCTGTACCTGATATAACAATATCTGTCAATGTACTATTTGAACATTCAATAGTAAGTTTTGTTGGGTTTGATTGTACAAATGCCCATTTGTTATTGTTTAATTCATGCCAAATATCAATATCACCATAAAGAAATCTATATTGACAATTATCTGGTAACGCAGATTCAGTTTTAGTTATTATATCTATTTCACAATATTGGTTTCCTGATACTGTATAAATTTCAGTCAATTCACAGAGGTAGGTTTTGTAGGATATAATTTTACAGTTATGCAGAGCTTTTATAAATGTGAATGAAGATTTATCTTTACTTAGGGCTAAGAACTGTTCAGTAGGTAAAATCAGGCTAAAAGAATTGGGTACCTTTGAGTTATGTGGAATAGGCAATGGAATATTCTTATATAAATTGTACTCTAGTGCACTAACTAAGAGTATTTTTATAACAAATATTAGCTTGTTATCTAAATAATAACAAATTAATTCAGCAACATTAAGTAGAGAATGAATATTATTTATTTCTAAACTTATTGGAAAATCTTTATACTTAGGAACTACCTTAAGATTACTAACAATATCGTCATACAGTTGACGAGGTGTTAGAATTGATGGGTGAAGAGTGTTTCTCTTAACAAATAGGAGAGCATTTAATATATCTTCAATCTTAAAAGAAAGGGTGTACAAGTTAGATTGTAGCACATTTAAAACATTTTCAAATCTAATTTTAAAGCTATTAACTATTACAATATTTGATATATTGTTATATGACATAGTCATTTTGTCTATGACGTCATTCAATTTTGCTTGATTGATATAGATTTCGTGTAGAGAGTTATTAATATTAAATATAGCTGACTGAGAGACAATAATGCTTTCTTTGACAGCATCGGTTATCTTCTTTTCGTTTGTTAATAACTTTTGAATAGCGTTGTTATAATTTTCAGCGTCATCTTCATCTAAGGTACCAAATATGTGTCTAAAAATTACACCAATACCAGAGACCCAAGCGGATCGTTTAGAAAAGTTATTAGAAATTATATGAGAGAATGAATCAAAATCGCGTAGAATATCCGCATACAATGAGTCTAGAGGAGTCAACATATTTTGGCACTGATTTTCGTCAATTTCTTCGTTTTCTCGACATTGTAATCGTATTATACTGAACTCGTTATGAATGTTTTCAATATGGCTCTTGAAAATAGACACATCTACAGGAATAACAACGTGGAATTGGTCATTTACCACTTTTAGAGTGCCAACTGGATCGAAGAGTATACCTGGACCCTGGGTGATGTATTCAACATATTGGTTTTCGCTGGTTGCCGTGATATAAACGACCTCCAGTCTGTAATTATAAGTCATAATAACGAAGTTAATTATGCGTTGCAAATAGAAATAATATACTAGTCTAAGTATTTAAATGTGCCGGTTTTACTTCATCGAAATGGTGTTTGACGTGACGTCGATTGATCAAAAGAGATAGGGTGTTATTGCCATGAAGCTTCACAATTTTGTACGGACCCTTCCAAACAGCTGATAAAGCCTTACGTAATCTAACATGGTTTCGTAAATAAACGTGATCACCAACTTTGTATCGAACTTCGCGAGTGCGTCTATCATAATATGCCTTTGACCGTTCTTTTGAATCTCTAATATTTTGAAGTGCCTTTTCACGGGAAATTTTGAGGCGATGTTGAAGCATTTTGATATATTCAGGATAGGTTGTATCAGTGGTAGATTAGAAAACAGAGTCAGGTATATATGGCTTGTGACCAAAGATGAGTTCATAGGGTGTAAAGCGGGTTGTAGTATGGATGCTGCTATTGTAGGTTAACATGGCAGTATAAACGAATTTGTGCCAATTAGTTTGATTTTCGTTGACATATGATTTTAAATATTCTTTAAGGGTTGAGTGACTTCGTTCAAGTGCTCCTTGTGTCTGAGGATGGTAAGGTGTTGACCAGATCTGTTTTATTTAAAAAAAATTACAGGTTGTTTTAAATAAATCTGCAGTAAAATTAGTTCCCTGATCTGTAAGTATAGCAAAAAGGGATATAAAATTACTAAGCATTCACATGATTCTTCTGCTGTTGCATTGGAAATAGGATAAGCGATGGAGAATTTGGTCAGGTCATCTTGAAGGGTAAGTATAAATTTAAGTTTTTGAAGTCCGGCTTTCGGTAAGAGTCCAACTATGTCAAGGGCAATTCTCTCAAATGGACGAGTAGAACTCGTTGTAATCTGCATGGGCGATCTGTTAATTCCGCGAAAGGCCTTATTTGACTGACATAGAGCGCAATTCTTTACATAATTCTCTATGTCAGACCTCATATTCTTCCAGTAATAACGTTCTCTGATACGGTCAAACATTCTATTCGAACCGAGATGCCCTGCTATGGGAATATTATGATTTTCTCTAAGAATTTTTGTAATTTCTGTGGGTACAGGATATATAATAGTATTATGATGTATATTGACTTTAATATTAGTGTTGTTAACCCTTTAGCTCGCAACGACAAGCCGGCTCAACGTTCACTTTAAAAAAATGTTGATAAAAAATTAGTTACTTTTTATAAGTTTTTATTTAATGCCTACAACGAATAACTAAACGCAATTGTAAAAAAGAAATACTTTGACATTTCCGAACGCATTTTACGTCAGTGTTTTGCAAAATGGCGTCACGGTCGCAGCGACTCCGTGGATTGCAGGTAATTTTATTCTATAAAAAATATTTTTAAGAGTTTTTCTTGATAGTGGACACCGGTATTTTATTTTTAGAAAGCCATTTTAGTATTATGATTACAAATAACTTCATTGTATTGACTAACTTACAAGCACAGAGTTCATAAAATGATACGTTGAACATTCTCAACGTTGCGATGTAATCAGTAAATTACTTCGTAATATGTATGTTGAGCATGTTCAACATTGCGGCTTTGCTAACGATTTATTTAGCATGTATTTATACTAACATTTTATTGTATAAATTGGTGTTTTTTCATGCTATGGGTGTGGTTTGCATGTTTTTTTTTTGCTTGCTTCAGACTAAGCCAATATGGCAAAGAACGCGCAAAATTATGGCACTAGTTCCTCCAGAGAATGCTCCATCAGATAGTAGCAGTACTAGTACTGACGATGAAGTTATAATTGAAGACAGGACGAAAAAACGTGAAAACTCTTATTCTAGCTCCGAACCCAGGTCATACCCTTCTTCACTTAACGACTTGGACCTTGATAGTACTGGAAATGAGTCTCCCACGCCTTTCTTATCCGATGAAGAAACTGTTCCATTGACACCCGTCATGAATAACATGTTCCCTCCAGACAATACATCACATCAACTTCCCGTTCTCCAGTCAGTTTCGTCTATTCTATCACCTCAAGTTTCGTCTATTTTATCACCTCAAGTTTCATCTGTCTTATCCCCACAAGTTTCTTCAAATATATCCCCAGCGACACGTTCCAAGAGGCGAGCTAATACAACACCTAAAATTGTTGCTAAGAAAATAAAAAAGTATGTGAGAAAACCGTTGTTATTCAAATGGAAAACTGCTAAATTTAAATACACAGCACATATCGAACCAACTATACTTGATGTTCCGATTGATTCAAATGCGATGTCCCCTTTAGACTACTTCTACATTTTTTTTTCAGAAGATGTTATTAATTTGATTACAGCTCATACAAACTTATATTCAGTACAAAATGATGCTGCCAAATGCGCAAATGTCTCTAATGATAATATACGGGACTTTTTAGCCATTACTCTTATGATGGGCGTGGTGCAAATGCCATCATACAAGGATTATTGGAGTCGCGAATTAAGATATCCCTCCATCGCAGATATCATGCCGATCAAAATGTACGAAAAAATCAGAAAATATCTTCATTTTGTGGGCAACTTGGACATGAATGATGATCGCTATTTTAAAGTTCGACCACTTTTAGAAATGGTGAGACGTAATTGCCTAAAACTTAAGGAAGAAGGGAGATATAGTATTGACGAAATGATGGTACCCTATAAAGGTACTAGGGCAGGCAGTAGACGTCAATACTTACCGAAAAAACCCAAAAAATGGGGGTTTAAAATATTTGTGAGAGCTGGCGTATCTGGGCTAGTGTACGATTTTATTCCTTACGCTGGGGAGGACACCTTTCGAAATAACACTTTCACGGACTATGAAAATAGTTTAGGTCTTGGGGCCAAAGTTGTTTTGGCGCTCTGTAAGACTATAGAAGCGAAGCCGGCAACAGTATACTTTGACAACTTTTTTACCTCTTTAGAGTTAATTCACCATTTACGGGAAGAGTATGGTATTTTTAGCCTTGGAACAATAAAAGCCAATCGCTTGCGAGGATGTCAAAATAAAATGTTGACTGACAAGCAATTGTCCAAGAAAGGTAGAGGTGCAAGTAAACAGGTCGTCTGCAATAACAATAAAATAGCTGTTGTAAAATGGTTGGATAACAAGGTGGTCACGCTAGCAAGTTCGTTTGTTGACTCTTATCCGTTGGGGAAAATTCAAAGATACTGCAAAGAAAGTAAAGCTAAGATTGAAGTGAACTGTCCTCGAATAGTAAAGGAATATAACGCTCACATGGGCGGTGTAGACTTGGCAGATATGTTGATTGCATTGTACAGATCTGCTTTCAAAACCAAAAGATGGTACATGGCGATTTTCTCCCAAACGCTTGACATATGCGTAAACAATGCCTGGTTGTTATACAGACGGGAAAGCCCAGATGCAAAAAAATGTCTTAGCTTGAAAAAGTTTAGAGTTCAAATTGTAAATGAACTGTTACACAAAAACCGAATTAGACAAACCAACGAAAAAGTGGACAACGCCAAGCAGCACATACAAACTCCTAGTGCTCCAAGACCTCCTGATTCGGTCAGGTATGACAACACGGGACACTGGCCTACATTTTTATCCTATGGGCGTTGCAAATTCTGTAAAACGGGTTATACAAATGTGAATTGTACAAAATGTAATTTACGGCTATGTTTTGTATCTAAAAGGAACTGTTTTTATAACTATCATGTTTTACAGTAGGTACCTTTTGGGTGATTTATCGTTCATTTTTATAATATTCATGACTGATTGTCCTTTTTATGTCTTTTTCAATTATATTTTTTTATAATAAATGCATGATAATTGTGAATAAGTGTTTATTTTATAAAAATCTCAAAAACCTACATATATCGCAATGTTGAAAATACTTAACGTTCATTTTACCACCTAATTTTCCCAATACATCGCAACGTTGAGTATTTTTAACATATGTTTTTCCAAAAGTTGCACAAACTAGATTTATTTATTTATTTTTATGTACATTTATATACTATTTACATACATATAAACTAAAAAAAAACACAAAAATACAGATTTAGTTTCCTTGCGAACTAAAGGGTTAAATAAATACATAAGCATGCCGTAGATTTTAACAAAAGAGTGATGTTCAAATGTGTTTTTAAAGTCTGATATTGCTATTTCATTTATGTCGCCACAGAGAATGATGTCATCTCTAGCTGATTTTAGGGTTTTAAATATATCAGCATATGTGCAATTATCGAAATAATGGACTAGCCCTTTCCCTTTAAATCTATTTTTTTTAAATGAATGGAGTTCTCTTTCTGCTTGTAAAATATTATTTGAATCTTCTGACTCAGAAAGCACATCCTGAAGGTAAGGGTTGGATTCATCAAGATCTATTGATACAGGGATGATAATTGTCTTACTACTACTCTATAGTAACGATTCGTTACATTCTGTAATTTGAGTGTTATAAGTTTCTTGTTTATTAGAAAAGGACTTTAGGAAGTCTGAGTATTCGTTATTGGAATTCGTGGGTATGTGTTCTCTTGTTTCAGATATTTCTACAGGGGTGGAAGAATTTGGAGAATCTATGGGAGTAGGAGGAGTTAACGGTTCAATGTTTATATTTTGTTCGTCTAAAGGGCTGGCATCTAATGCACCCAGATCAATTAGTTCATCAAGGACTTCTTGGGGAATTTCCAATTCTGGGCTAGGATAATTTATACCACTGGTAGAGGGTTGATCTTGGGTTATTGGATTAACGGGGAATCGAGACAACGCGTCGGCATTACTATTTATTTTTCCTTTCTTATATTCTACCTCATAATCGAATTCTTCGAGTTTAAGTCTCCATCTCACTAGTTTGGAACCTGGATCTTTGCAATTAAATAACCACTTGAGTGGACGATGGTCAGTGACAATTTTGAATCGATGGCCGTATAAATAAGGTCTAAAGGTTTTGGTTCCAAATAGTATTGCTAAGCATTCCTTCTCAGTTACGCTGTAACTATTTTCGGCTTTATTTAGGGTTCTTGATGCATATGCGATCGGGCGATCATTGCCTATTGGGCCTTGAGATAGTATAGCTGAGATTGCAAAGTTAGATGCATCGCATGTTAAGGCAAATGGTTTACTGAAATCGGGATAAGCTAAAATGGGAGCAGAAATTAGAGGGTTTTTTAGACTTTCAAAAGCTAACTGTTGTTCGTTTTGCCAGTTGAATGGAATATTTTTTTTTAAAAGATTAGTGAGAGGCTTAGCTATTTTGGATAGATTAGGTATAAAACGGCGATAATATGAAACTAGCCCCAAAAGTGATTTTATGTCTTTAGGACATTTGGGCAATGGGAATTCAGATACAGCTTTGGTCTTTTCTGGATTTGGTTTTACCCCTTTATCTGTAATAATGTGGCCAAGATATGATACTTCTTTACGAAAGAATTCACATTTGTCAGGTTGAAGCTTCAAATTAAATTGACGTAGTCTTTCCAAGACATCGGACAGGTTTTTTATATGAAGGTCAAGGTCAAATGAGTGAATAACAATGTCATGCAAATAAACAAAGCATTGCATGCCTTGTAAGCCAGATAAGACGGAATTCATAAGCCTTTGGAAGGTTGCAGGAGCATTTTTGAGTCCAAAGGGCATTCGAGTAAACTCGTGTCCTTGCGGAACTGAGAATGCAGTTTTAGGTGCATCCTTATCTGCCATTTTTATTTGGTGGAATCCAGAGGCCAGGTCAAGAGTGCTAAAATATTTGCATTTGCCTAATTGGTCTAAAATTTCTGAAATATTTGGTATCGGGTAAGAGTCGCCTATAGTAATATCATTTAGCTTGCGGTAGTCTATAACTACGCGCCATTTGCGTTGACCTGATGCATCAATCTTTTTTGGAACTATCCAAATCGGCGAAGACCATGGAGACATTGAGGGTTTAATTATGCCTTCATCAAACATTTTACTAATTTGAGATTCCACTTCTTGTTTATGGACTTCTGGGAATCTGTATGATTTTGTATTCATTGGAATAGTAGAAGAAGTAATAATTTCGTGTTGTAAAGCGTCTGTGGTAGTTAGTTGATCACCGGGAAGATGAAAGATATCAGAGTAAGTGGAACAGAGATCGTATAAAGCATCTGCTACTTCAGAATTTAGGTGGGAAGCTCGTAGTTGATTTAGCACTTGCTCAGTTCGATTGAGAGTATTGTTTTGATTTATTTCAGAATGCGACGTATGGTAAACTGTACTTTCTTGAGGTTTGTCTAAGGGTAACATTTTTATTTTCAGATCTGAGTCAACGTGTATTGGAGATTCGGAGATATTAACGACAGATATATTTATTCTAGAATTGCGCTTTACTTTTACTATGCAATTCGCTGTCAGAAGCAAATCGGCTATGTGTTGGTACAAGGACAAGGCCTTCTTTAATCTCAGGGTTAAGCACAGAACATTCTATTACCGCTTCTGTTCTAGGTGGAATAGTATAAGTTGGTTCACAAAATTTCAACACAAATTTAATTTTATTTATCGTTAAAACGTTTTCTACGTAATCTATTTTGCAATCAGAGTAAGCAAAAAGGTCATTGCCAATTATCCCATCGTATGGAAAATCTATTTTGGGGATTATATGAAAATTATGGTTCAGCGAGTTAAAATTGATTGATATATGTCCTAAAGAATTCATTGGATTTTTTGTAGATCCTAAACCATGGAAAGTTATAATATGCTCGGTAATTAAAGGCATTTTTTCAATTACGTTTACTTTCACAAAACTGATAGAGGCGCCACTGTCAATAAGTAATTTAAGAGGTCTGCTAGAAACTGAGGTCAGTACATCTACATAAGGTAAGTATTTTTTTGAGGAATTTATTGTAACACACACTATATGCTTCAAATGACTTTTTTTCTTTTTCAGCAGCTGTACAGGATGGACAAGATTTTGATTTACATTGGGGTATAACAACAGGTGGAAATGGAATAATGACAGAATCAGAGTTTTGTTTGTCAAGGCCACTATAATTATGGGGCTGGTTACCCGGTTTGTTAGTGGATGATTTAGAAACAGCGATTTTGTAATTGCCACTATGATTTTGGGACTGGTTACCCGGTTTGTTAGTGGATGATTTAGAAACAGCGATTTTGTAAATGCCACTATGATTTTGGGACTGGTTACCCGGTTTGTTAGTGGATGATTTAGAAACAGCGATTTTGTAAATGCCACTATGATTTTGGGACTGGTTACCCGGTTTGTTAGTGGATGATTTAGAAACAGCGATTTTGTAAATGCCACTATGATTTTGGGACTGGTTACCCGGTTTGTTAGTGGGTGATTTAGAAACAGCGATTTTGTAAATGCCACTATGATTTTGGGACTGGTTACCCGGTTTGTTAGTGGATGATTTAGAAACAGCGATTTTGTAAATGCCACTATGATTTTGGGACTGGTTACCCGGTTTGTTAGTGGATGATTTAGAAACAGCGATTTTGTAAATGCCACTATGATTTTGGGACTGGTTACCCGGTTTGTTAGTGGATGATTTAGAAACAGCGATTTTGTAAATGCCACTATGATTTTGGAACTGGTTACCCGGTTTGTTAGTGGGTGATTTAGAAACAGCGATTTTGTAAATGCCACTATGATTTTGGGACTGGTTACCCGGTTTGTTAGTGGATGATTTAGAAACAGCGATTTTGTAAATGCCACTATGATTTTGGGACTGGTTACCCGGTTTGTTAGTGGGTGATTTGGAAACAGCGATTTGCTTAGGTAAGGCTTTAGTATCGGTTTGTCCGTTTGTCGTGCCCGCACGATACTGAACGGGTAGGACTACTCGTTTAAATTATTGTCAATAACATCCTCGGGGTTCTGTTGATACTCGACTACGTCAGCAGTATGAACAGGTTGATTATTTCTGGCAAAACTAGTCGACGGCTGATTAGGTTGTTGGTTTTGCGAATTTCCAAATTACCTATTATAATTATTTTTATTGTATTGGCGTTTACGGCAGTTATCTATAGTGTGGCCTACTGCTTTACAATAACGACACACGAGAGGAGCAGGATTAGAACGAAATCCTTGGCTATTGGCAACATTCACATCGCGCTGTGTTATACTACGATTTGATTGAAATTGTCTTTGAATTGAACGTCCTTGACCGAATTAATTGTAATTATTAAATGAAGACGTATTTCGTTTAAAAGTACTTTGTAATATTTTTTCTTCGGACATAACAAAATTGATGGTGTCATTCAAAGTTTCTGGATCGCGACATCTGACTACGGTGGATATACGAGCATTCAAACCGCTAATAACGGTATGCAACGCGAGGTCTTGCATTGCAGCGACACGGCCAGCAAGTTCACCTTTCTTTTTAGTAGGTATTGAGATATTAATTCCAGTTAAGAGTTTTGATAAACATGATTCAAGACGCAAAGCGAACTGGTTAACCGTTTCTGTGTTAGATTGCCGACAATCTTGAAGGTCGGAGAGCAATGCAGCATAGTGTTTCTGCTTCTTCCGCTTTAATTCTGCTGCCATGTATCAAACTCTTTTATGGCACATGCACTTTCAGCACGGCCTTCGAGTTGGTTAAGAATAAATTTAAGTAATACATCCTGTTGTGACAAGGTCGCAAGATTTATCGCGTTTCGGCAATTATTTAAAAAGGCATTTAACTTTTCACGGTTACCATCAAATTTGTTTATAAACTTTATTAAAACATTAATGTCAACTTCTTTTATTTCTTTCGTAGACGTTGCACCGGTAGTATCTTCTTTAGGCATGTCACACCTGGGTATTCGTATTACTTAAACAAAGAGATAAGACACGGAGTCCAAAAATTACGATAAGAAAGTTATGTTGCACTGGTCTCGAGACTGGACGACTTAATAATATAATAATGCGATAACGCTCTATGATCTAATATAAAATGAGTACTAACTAATAAACGCTTTATCACTTCTTTTACTTTTAGATTAGGTTTTACGTAATTTCACTAGCACTGATCACAAGGCGAAAACTTCGACGTTAGGTAGTTATGAATTTCAAGGACTTACAGGAAGACGGCGACTGCAAGAGTACCTCGAATCATCTCGCAGCTGTATGTATACCTTTTCATCAAGGTAAGCGGGCTCGGCAACAGAATCGGTGCTTCTTGCAATGGTGATTACAACAGTTTTGATTATATTTGTCAAAAATGTTTGATAGACTCTGGAGATTAATTATTTTGTAAGATTTTTACTTTTTTTTGATAGTGATCTCAATTATCATTTAGCTTCTCTTTGACAGTGATCTTAAGCGTAAAACGCTATAAAATATGTTCCTTTGATATTACATTTAATATACTCCATTGACTGATTAGTATGTACAAGTATAATAATATATTATTAATGTTAAGATATGAGTAAGATTGCCATATTTGTAATGTATCTGTGATCTGTATAATATGTCAACTAATAGGAGTAATAAGGTGTCAAGTATTAGGTATTTTTAAATTTTTGTATGTCAATCTAGGGGGCAGATGGATATGTCTCAAAGAGTTTTATTTTTGATACGTAAAGTTTTCCTTATAAGATGCCTAATATCTTTTTCTGCTAGAGTAAGGTCATAAGTTGTTATAAATGTAATAATTACCTATATATTTTTCCGATTAAATACGATATTAAGAAAATAGTTTTTTTTTTCTTCGTAATATGTCAACCATTAGTGCCTTTACTAGGTATAAATCTTAGTTTTAATATAAAGATTATGCCCCATAATCTGACCCGGTTACTGGATGTTTGTGTACAAAAACCACATTAGTTTTATATTATATAGTTATAAACATCTTTTTGTTTTATGTAACAAAAATATTACAAAACTATGGAGTTAACGTGTAAATGCTCAATAAAGATTTGACATTAAACACATTATTAACTGTGTTCAAATCGAATTATAGTATTGTAATTAAGCCATTCTGTCAAATAAATATCATTACACTCGTATGCAACCCTGCGCGGTCAGGTACACTGTCTGTGTGACAGAGACAGCATAGTCTATCTCTGTCGCGCACATAGTTATTGATGCGCTCGCGCACTATTCTCCTTGCCTCTCACTCGCAGTCCTTCGTCATTCGTTGTAGCGATCTGTGTATTTATCGACTTTCATTGTTTTTCAACTACATTTGATATTGACCAAGCCGAATAAAACGTAAAGAAAATAACTTTAGTTTCATTTGGGAATAAAGGGCCTGGGAGTCGGTGTGCTGACATCGCAGTACAAATCGTTACGACTTCCGGGTATAGTCATTTTTATTACGCGCAGAGTGGTATCACCTGTAAGAAATTGAGCCAGTTCGGGGTCGGAATCCTGCGTCTTCGCTAGTATATCTAGATCTACTGGACTTTGTAGTTCTTCAACACGGGAAAGTGTGTCTGCGACGACATTATCTTTCCCGGCGATGTGCTGAATGTCGGTTGAGAACTGTGAAATGTAGTCTAGATGTCTATATTGTCGTGGCGAGCAGTTACGTCTCTGCTGGTGAAAAGCGTAGCATAGGGGCTTGTGATCGGTATAAATGGTGAAAATGGTAGCGGCTAGCCAATGTTGGAAATATTTAATGCTTTGGTAAATAGCAAGAAGCTCTCTTATCGTACGGTGAGTACTTTTGCTGTGATGGGCTCAGCTTACGAGAAAAAAACGCTAAGGGCTGCCAACTACCATCTTTATACTGTTGTAAAACGCCACCCAAGGCTAAATCAGACGCATCCGTGACTAGACCCAGTTTAGTGTTTGGTTCCGGGTGAGCCAACAAAGCCGCACTACAAAGGCTATTCTTACATGCGTCGAATGCCTCCAACGAACTTCCACTTAGCTCAACAGGTTGAGATGCCTTTACGTTGTCGGTCAGTAAGGCATGCAAGGGAGCTTGAATCTGGGCAGCCCGAGGTATGAACCTCCGATAAAAGTTAATCATGCCCAGGAACCGTCTAAGTTGCCTAGCATTTTTAGGCACTGGGAAATCCCTAATTGCTTGAACCTTGCTTTCTAAAGGTTTGGTACCGTGTTGCGAGATGTGGTAACCCAGAAAAGTAACCTCCGACGCACCAAAAACGCATTTGGTGGTGTTAATGAGCATGCCATATTCTTTCATCCTTGAGAAAAGTAGGCGAAGATGTTCCTTATGCTGTTTTTCAGTTTCTAAAAACACAAGATAGTCATCGAGATACGGGTAACAGAAGTCTAGGCCACGGGTCATTTCGTCTACAAATCTTTGAAATGTCTGACCGGCATTGCGCAGACCAAACGTCATAAAGGGAAATTCGAAAAGTCCAAAGGGTGTAGTGATGGCAGTCTTTGGAATGTCCTGCTCAAAAACGGGGATTTGATTGTATTTTTTAATTTCGAAAAGGTGTTTCAGTCATGGCGACTAAACAGTCAGAGAGTTCGCAAGCCGATAAAGAAAAAGAAGAGAGGCCGCAGACGAGAGGAAATGGCAGACGCGCTAACATGCAGCGCATCGCTCCAGATCTCGGAGACCGATCGTTACCGAAACCACGATTTTTATCAACTACAGCTACACCACTTACAAATGACCCGTTGTGGAATTCGGCCGTGGTCAACGAAGGAGAGAGGGGCTTAACCAGCGAAGAGTCAATTAAGATTTTCGCTGCTGATGCCGCAGGCTATGTTTATCTTGTCGAGCAGGAGTACAACGCGATCTCAGACTGCGACAAGTTTGTGACCAAGACAGTACCGCAGAGCGCTTACGCGTACTATCATCACGTCCTGTGGTGGTATCGTGTCGCATTGATCGCTCAAAAGCGAGGTACAGCGAGTGACGCCCAGAATAGGCTCATTCATTTTGTCAATGGTTACGACATCAAGGTTGGAGCCGGAGCAGCAACATATCTGTCAGGCATGGGAGACTTCACAGATGCTACTGGAGTGAAGCATTACCTGGAGGCAAACGAGCCGAACGACGAAGGCCACTTTGGTCTAGTCACCAACCAGACTCATAGAGATTATGAGACACTCATCGCACCGTCGATATCCATCGGACGTGTTTTAAGCGATATTACGATTTCTATGAATCGCCAGAACGATGAGTTTGTTATGCCACCTGGCATAGTCCCAGCCCTCGATAGGTTGGAAGCGGGTGCCCAAGTTGGTCGTGGAGAAAGACCACGCCCCCGGCGCCCTCGTGTTCGAGACATCGAGCCATTGGAACACGACGATCCAGATATAGCAGAAAGCGCTGAAGATGAAGCGGAGGAAGGAGATCCCGAAGAAGCACCGGGCAGAGAGGCTTTAGCGGTAAGGCAGCGAGCTCAACATCAGCCGACGGCGAATATGCTCGGCTGGAAGTCACCGACCGCCCTTAATAAGAACCAAATCTCAGAGATGCTCAACATCTTCGAAGATCCTGAAGACGTTGGATACCAGAATAACGTTTATCGTGTCCACCGGGAGCTTTTGAGTTTGTGTATAGGCGCATACGAGAATGTCAACGCTACAAAGTCGTTCCACTACCAAAGTCAACAACTGGTAGTGTCGCTCAGCAGCTGGCCTGGAGGCCGCAGAACGCCATAAGGCAGCGGAATCGCCAGTTTATATCAGGCGAAGGAAAGATCGTCTCACGCACCATAGTACCAACGCGCATTGTATCAGCAGCACGGGTACTGTGCTACCGAGCCGTTCGTCCAGGATTCAATGACGAGAACGACGAAGCCACTGAGCTTCATCCATGGTCTTGTCTGTCCTGGAATGGCCATAGAGACGTCCCGCAGGAATGGCGCGCTAACAGAAACGCCTACCTCGTGCGCGGGATGAAAGGATTGTACGAGTGGACGCCATTCGCTACATCCATTGAGAATCGCGCCGACGCTGTCGTCGAGTTTCTGAATAAGTTCATGACTACTTAGTCTCGTTCAGCATTTGCTCCCACTATAAAAATAAGCAGGCAATAACACCTAGCCAAAAGACACCCACAGGGGTATGTAACAGTGCCATAGCACGGAGGGAGGGCATTTCTACGAGGATCGTTCACCGTGTTCTTCAAAGGCATCAGCTGTACCCTTACCATTTTCAAAGGGTACAAACTTTGTCGCCAAAGGTTGGGCCATTGAGAGTACAATTTTGCAGACAAATGCTGCGTAGAATTCGAGCGGACCCACAATTTTATAACAAGATAACGTGGAGTGACGAATCATCATGTAAAAATATGGTTTTTCAATATGCACAACTTACACAGCTGGCAGCTAGAAAATCCCAACTTAATCAGACAGAATCGATCCTAGTATGAATTTAAAATAAATTTGGGACGGGGATCATTGGTGGGCAAATAATTGGCCCGTTCGAGCTACCCAAAACGCTGAATGGAGAAAGATACTTAAACTTTTTGCAAAACGACTTCCCAGAGTTATTGAGAGATGTCGATCCAGAATTAAGAGAAGCAATGTGGCTGCAAAGTGATGGCTGTCCCGCTCACTACGCAGTTACTGTGCGTGAACATTTAAACCATACTTATCCCCAAATATGGATTGGGCGGCTAGGCCCAATTTTATGGCCACCACGTTCGCCAGACCTTAACCCCCTTGATTTTTTCTACTGGGGGTATCTGAAAGAAAAAGTTTATACAGTCCAAATTACTTCAGTTGAACAATTAGGACAAAGAGTCCAGGCAGCGGCTGAAGAGATAAATACAAGTAGGTTTGCACGCAGGCTAAAGCGATCTTTTATTCGGCGGTGCAGAGCATGCATCGCCGCTGGTGGTCGCCACTTTGAACATTTGGTGTAATAACAGTGAAAAACTTATTAATTTAAAAATAGTTGTGATAAAAATATTGCTTTTTTTTTGTTCTGTAAAAACAATTTTTATTCTGTAAAAACATTACTTTGTTCTATAAAAAACATTGTAATGAATAATTCATTGTTCGACTTCATTTTAAGTTTGAGTTAAAAATACCAATACCTAAAGACATTTACTGTTTTAGGGTTTATCTTTTCGTATTCTGTTTCCTTTCAAGTAGTATTGTTTTAGTATTAAAATTGCTGCGCCCTATCTGGGTTCAATGCTGTACCTGTACTGTGCCTGTACTGTCAACAACTTTTGTACAATGACTGCAATAAACAATTGAGTATTGATTATTTTAATAAACGGTTAATTTGAAAAAAATGTTTTATTTAAAAAAGCCAATCAAAGAACTTACAATAAAAATCTTATTGGTTTAATCCTTAACAGTTTGCAATACTAGAAACTTAACAAAAAAAAATGTTTTGAGCAAATTTAGCTGTCTTTCATTTTGAATGCTAATAACTTTTTTCTAAAGTCTTACCACTTAATATTTTACCAATTTGTAATCTGCATTTAATGAGGTATTTTTAAAACTAATGGGCACTAACAGTGCAGTACATTTTTTTTACACAATTTTACTAAAGTCATATGATTTGCTGAAGATGAGTATCGAAATTGGAAACAGATTAGTTTCTTTAAGTACCTTTGACTTTAAAACACAAAAAAGGGTTTGGATATGATAGTACACATATTGAAGAGTAATAATAAAAAAACAGAATTAAAAATATTGATATTTGTTGAAATGACTGCCAAATTCGTGAAGCAAGGTACAGAAATTTTAAAAAAGAACTTTTTATTTTTTGTTTGGAGACCCTTAACTGAAAATGGTTAAAATTTCGGTATGTGATACATAAGAATACAGTGTATCGACTCCTTTACTCTGGACCACTATTTACGACACATCCTGTATATCACAGTTCAACCATCAACATCAAAACTACATTCGACTTCCAATAATATGACTCCAACGAAAGCTAGTTCATTAGTGGTAAATGAAAATATCCCAACCCCATTTAAGAAAGCTTTATTCTGGCCAGAGCAAAAACAAATTGTGAAAAAAAGAAAGACTTACAAAGTTCCAGCAGTTATATCTTCTTTACAGTGGCAGAAATATTACGAAAATAAAGAAACAAAGAAAAAGAAACTGACTGAAGAAAAAAATGCAAAAACATTACAATTATGCAAAAACTGTAAAACCCAGTATATGTTTTGTATTTTTTAGGAGTTCCTAGAATCATAATAAAACAGGGAAAAATTAAATTGAAGCTATTTTTCACAAAAAATATATTTGCCAATTCAAGGGTTAAAAAAATGCAACTGAGGTAAAATATTCTTTATTTCTATTGCTGCGAGGACCTTTCAAGTACCAAGAGCTACTTTACAATTCAGGCTAAAACATCCGGAGACATCTAAAACATCTATCTTATCTTATGTGAGGACCAGTCAGTGCAGACCGGCGACACTTCGACCCAGTGGGATCTTTTGTGTCGACACTCTCCCAATAACAACTGCCATAGATGTTCGTGGCAGCCGGGACCAACGGCTTAACGTGCTCTCCGAGGCACGAAGCAGGCGATAATTGTCAAGCAATATACACATAATTTCGAAAAGTCATATAACTTCCGAAAGTCAGAGATGCGCGACGTGGGTTCGAACCCGAGACCCTCTGCATTGCAGTCTGTTGGTCTCCCCACTGAGCTATCGCTGCTCAGCATAAATCTAAGTACAGTATTTACACCTGAAGAAGAGCAAGTTTTTGTAAATTGGATTAAATTCAGTAGTAGAAAAGGTTTTCCTAAAAGGAAAGAAGATTTAATCAAAAGCGTTTCTATTTTCCTGCAAAAATCCAAGAGACCAAGTTTTTATAAAAACGGTGAGAAGTGGTTCAAATTGTTCTTAGCTAGACATTCAACACTTGTTTTCCGAACTCCTGCAGCTGTTACAGCTGCTAGTTCTACGGTATCGGAAGGTGACGTTAGAGGGTGGTTTTGACAAATAAAAGATTACTTACAGTCAATTTGGGTAACATTGAATTTCATTGTAACATTGAATAAAAAATGAACAAACAGTTTTTATTTTTTTTCATGCTTAAACTGCCACTTATTTAAGCACAATCTGCTTGAAATGGAACGTTTTGAGTCTTTTTATAAAAGGAACATGACATTAAAAATGTCAAATAAAGTTTTAAACATTTGCCGCTCTTTTCTGTCAGCACTTCAAAGTGTGTGCGTATTGAATGAGTTTAAAGTGTCGTTTAAATATACAGCTGCTGTGCATTTCAGGTAAGTTTTATGTTTTACATTATAATAAGACATTGTTCATCATTTTGCCATATGAATTATTGGAATATATCTTATGTTTTCGGCAAAATTGTACGGTTTCATAGGTCATAAGTTAAAATACAAAATTTGGGGTAACTTTGAATCATTCAAAGTTACCCTATCGTAATGAATTTCTAAGCGGGTAACATTAAATACTGGTTGCACAGTTTGCCTCTGAATACTACCAACTTTTGTAAATTGTAAATATACTTATATATCAGATGCTATTTAAAAATGCCGCGGAAAAATTCTCAGGCTAAGCCTGGTATTAGAAAATATGGCGTCAAAAGCAATTATTCCCCTGAAGTTTTAGAGGAAGCTTTAGCTAAAATCAGATCTGGTGCGATGTCTAAATATTACAAAATACCTCCCGTTACATTATTTTATAAATTAAAAGCTCAACATAACAAAACTGTTGGACGTCCAATAACATTTACACAAGATGAGGAACAAGTTTTTGAAAACCAATTGCTCTTACTGAGTGATGTAGGTGTCCCAATTAGCATGTTGGATTTTCGCGTCATCGTCAAACGATACCTAGATGCAAACAATAAGAAAATTAATATATTAAAAGATAATTTACCAGGCTATGAGTGGGGCACATTATTCTTAGAGAGACATCCTACACTGAAGCAAAAATTTGCGCACAATATACCTAAAAAACGAGCTCAAGTTAGTAAGCAGCAAATTGAATCGTTTTTTAACAATTTGTCTGAAGAAATTGAGGGCGTCTTACCGCAGAATGTTTATAATATGGATGAATCGGGGTTTCATGACGACCCGAAAAGAAAAAAAATTGCTGTTTCGAAGGGAATGCAGACACTCTGAAATTATAAAAAACAGCTCGAAATCTTGTTCTACTGTAGTTTTCTGCGGTAATGCTGCTGGAGAGATCATGCCCCTATATTTTATATTTAAAGGTAAACAGCTGTGGTCCGACTGGCTATTTCAAGCACCTTCTGGATCTCGCATGGCTGTTTCAAAAGCTGGCTGGATCGATATGACAGTTTTTGAAGATTGGTTAGAATTCCATTTTCTTCCTTTTGCAAATAAGAACGAGGGCAAGAAAATATTATTTTGCGATAACTTGAGTGTGTTAGTTTCAAATCGATATAATTTGTATATATTATAGCTATGTATTTCATATTGGTATGTAAAAATGTATAAAATAATAAATCATTGATAATTAAATACAGTAAACAATATCGTAGGTAGTTAAATAAAAAGACGTGAATCATACTTGTTTGTCGTCACCTATAAAAACGAATGTGCCGAACGGATTGACTCACTTTTTATCGAGACGTTGACTGGTACGGAGCTCTCTGAGGTTTAAACGGCAACGGTCAGTACTGACACACATAAATTAGAATATAAGTATAATTATAATTACTATGTAGAAGGTTATAAAATGATTTCCATATAGAATGATTTTAATATCAAATTATGCTATATACTATGTACATTCTATTGGTCTGTTACATGTTATAATTATGTATTTTATTATAGATTATTAAATAGAGTTCATATATATAATATCGTTGTTATTCAATAAATGTGGCATAAATAAATGTATGTTAAGCTGGTTTGGACATGTAGAAAGAATGGACGAGGAAAGACTGACTAAGAAAGTTTATAAGGCTAGTGTGAATAGAACAGTCGCAAGAGGAAAACCTAGGCGAACGTTTCTCGACCAGATCGGAGGCGTCCTGGACAAAGGCCAGGTTAAGAGCTCCTTGAACCGACGGGCGTGTATGAGGAATGTGATGAAAGTGAATGAAGCCAGAGAAGTGTGTCAGGATCGTAGCAAATGGAAATCCGTAGTCTCTGCCTACCCCTCTGGGAAACAGGCGTGAATCTATGTATGTATGTATGTCAATAAATGTTTCCCAATCAAATATTTCTTTTACTTTTGTTATAAAATAATAATGGAATATTTAGTATAATCAGTAATAAAATAATAAATTGCTTTTTTAAACATTGGGTATTTGCTTATCTATTAAGTGCACACGTGTCACAAAAGGCTTTAAAACTATGTGCCGACAATAATGTCAAATTCGTATGCCTGGTGCCCAATTCCACACACTTAATATAGCCTCTAGACGTAGGGTATTTTGGGCCACTTAAGGTTGCTTGGAGAAAGGTTCTCGACCAGTATCGTCAAACAAGTAGGGGGAAAAGAATGGGAGCATTGCCAAAGGCCTTATTTGCTCAGCTTTTAAAAACCACTTTGAAGAATGGAGAATCCACGTGCGCCGACAATCTCAAAGCTGGTTTTCGAAGTTGTGGTCTCTATCCATTTTCTCCACACACTATATTGAATAAACTCCCAGTTTACACTTCAGAGGTAAATGTCCGCGAGGCAGTTGGCGCTTCTTTCACAAGTTATATAGAGGACATCAGACAGTCGGACTTGAACACTTTGAATAAGGGAAGGCAGTTTCAACTACCAGTCATAGCAGGTAAAAGTGTGTCAGCTGAAGAAGTGAAGAGGTATTATTATCTAGCAAGAGAGAAGGGTACGAAAGATAAAGAAAATCAAGGAGAGTCAAACAGTCAGCCTAAAAAGAGGTGTAGGCCAATGGGATCGAAAAATATTAAAAAAATAAAAATGGACAACGTTCGGTAAACCCCAAAATGGTAATTCTATTAAATCTAAACATGATTCCATGAAGGAAATACAGTATTATGAAGAGATTAATGAGCCTGAAAAAGATGAACGGAGACAAGGTTTAGAGCAGATTAGAACTGAAGACGATGCTAAAGAACAGACGAATGCAGCTAGTGGTCAGTTAATAGTACAGGCATTGATCCATCGACCATCAACTCCAAAAAAACACACCAGTCATACAAATAAGTAAAAAAGAAACTGCATCGACATCATTAAAATATGCTGCAGACAATGCAAGTTGTGATTTAGAAGTTATAGATTGGGATAATTCAGCGATGCCTGTTGTAGAAGAATACTCTGTGAATGCACAAGGAATATTAGAATTAAATACTGTAATGACTGACGATGTGAAGGCAATAAAAAACTAGATGGACTGTGGAAATAACTTATCCTCTGGCTCATATTGTACTTTCAGAGATGAAGGTTCATTATTTCCAGGGCGTGTGCAAACAGTCAACATGGCTGACGTGACTGTTTCAGTCTTACAAAAGTGTTATTTAGGCGGATGGTCATGGCCTTCAAGAAAAGAAATTTGTTGTGTAAATAAATGTGACATTGTGTCAATAACAAACGATGAAAAAGTGAAAAGCAAAGGTGGCAATATCGTCATTGATGACGACATTTTATTTATGGAGTGGGGGGATTACGGAAAAACTGTGAAACCGCCTTGGAAATTATGTCGAAATTAGAATCCATATATGAACAAAACAGTGAATTGAACAAAATGTTAATTCATGAACGGTTTTATCAGTACAAAATGTCGCCAAGTGACAGTGTGGCACAACATATTGCAAAGGTTGAGAATCTCGCCAAACAGCTCAAGGAAAGTGGTGAAAGCATCAGTGACACTGCTATAATCACGAAAATATTGGGAACTCTGCCTCCTAAATATAGATCACTTAGGCAAGCATGGATGTAACTTAACGGCAAGACTACGCGATGACGAAGCTAATATTACTTGTGTAGAAGAAAAAGAAATGGCTCTTTTAGTTGCTAATACTAAACTGAAGAAAGAATCAACCAAAAATGAACCTAGTACAAGTAGTATGCGCAAAGAGAAATCTGAAGCATCATTTGGGATGTTACAACTGCGGAAAAAGGGGGCACTTTGCCAGAGAATGTGGTGCACCAAAGAAAGTACATAAGAAATCAGCTCAAGATAAGAATACCATGCTAGCTTTTAATGTAGCTGATGAGTCAAATATATGCAGTGGTACAGAAGAAGACACCTGGATCCTGGATAGTGGCGTTTCGGCCCATATGACATATAGAAAATAATTTTTTGAAGAATATACAGCTTATACTCAGAAATCATTGACATTGGGAAACAAAGAGTCCATAGAAGTATGTGGAATTGGAAAAGTTCTAGTTACTGCAGGCGGCTGAGCACCAAGGCATCCACATAGCCCTGGTGCCAAGAGCCGTACACCGGGAAGAACGGGGTAATGAAACAACATCAGGGAACAACTACCATTCAATGTACCCTTAACCGCCAAAAGCCAAACAAAGCTGATATTATCATCTTTGGCAACCTGCTGGAAATAATCGACGATCCGCAACTGGTAACGAAAACGGAAGCAGCGGTCGTGGTAAAGGCAGGAGGACTAACACTTGGATTAATATCGGTTTACTTTGATGGGAATCAAGACATAGAGCATAATATATGTCGAGTTAAAGACCAAATAACAAGGATGTCAATAAACAATACCATAGTGGCAAGTGACGTAAATGCCTGGAATCACTGGTGGGGAAGCTCCTCAGAAGACCAAAGGGGCGCAACCTACAGTGCCTTCATTGACGAGATGGACTTGCATATCCTGAACCTCGGTGACACACCAACATTTGAAACCTACAGGAGAGGCAGTCTGTATTCCAGCATCGTTGATGTAACGGCCTGCAGCCAAACGCTATTAGAAAGGATGGAAGAGTGGAAAGTCAATAAACACCTGACAACATCGGACCACAACGCCATCACTTTTACGCTACGTGTTGAGGGAGCTCTCCAACTTCTAAAGCCTCAGACAACACGTATGTACAACGCGAAAAAGGCAAAGTGGTCGGACTTCAAACCACACTTCACATCGACCCTGGCAGCAAATAACATCACTCCTGCGAGAATTAATGAAGTAACAACACCAACAGAATTAGAGTCCATAGTGGGATCCTACATTAGCACCATCACGGAAACATGCGAACGCACAATCCCGAAGCTAGGATCCTACAAGAGCAACCCAACGCACCCGTGGTGGATACTGTCTCTAGGACAACTTAAACGAGAAGTCCTCAGGAAAAACAGACGCATCCATAACGCGGCACCCGTCAGAAGACGTCATCGAGGAATATCTAGAGGCAAAGCTTGAGTACACCCAGCAAGCAGTAGAGGCACAAACAAAAAGCTGGAAGGAGTTCTGCACGAACCAGGAAAGAGAGCATGTGGGACGGTATCTACAGGGTACTAAGAAAAACCGCCAGGAAACAAGAATACACCCTCCTCCGAGACAAACACTCTCAGCCCGCAAAAACGCGGCGGACCTCCTGGCAGAAACTTTTTACTCAAATAACACCATAGACATCGACACCCCACATCACACTCAGCTCCGAAAAATGGCGGAAGGGAGTCAACCGGGACAACTGAAAAAAGACGACCCTCCCTTCACTCAAGGGGAGCTTGACCTAGTGCTTCAAACACTTAACCCGAAAAAGGCACCAGGCCCTGATGGCATAACATCCGACATCGCCACCCAAACCCACCCACCGGAAGTATTCATGGCACTAGCATGGCACGGGTCCGGTTGTCAATACCTACAATGCAAAAAACCTTAGTAGTAAATAATCCACATCTCATGTTCTCTACTTTGCATTATGACTAAATCGCATGAAAACATAGTAGCAAAATGCCTACTTTTTCAAAATAGGTACAGTTGTATACGCAACTATTTACACAAAGTACATAAGGAAAATCTGTCTGGCTGGTTATCAAATACATACGACATACTGTCATGTTGATGTATATATTTTATAATGTTCTATTAGCACAATACAGTGAAAATGGATAATAATCTTAAGTTTATTACAAACCAAAAGGGAAACCCGGCTCTTCTTTATGATGGCCATCGTTATAATTTTGCAAAAAATAATAAAAACGGGAGCCTATGGAGGTGTATCAACAAGCATGAATGTTCGGCGACTGTGACTATAGATAAAATTAAAGAGAAGATTATCAGACAAAGTTCTCACATTTGTGCAGCACATCAGGAGGATAACGATATAGCTCTGATGATGGATTCTTGTCGGCAAGAAGTATGCAGCAATATGGAACCGGTCAAAAAAATATTTGAAAAGTATGTTTTAAAGCATCAAACAAACAATTTGTTAGTGCCATCATATTACGAAAAAAAGGATAGCTTGTATAGAGCTCGACGTAAAAAATTGGGTCTGAGAAATACTGAATTTAATAAATTAGAAGATGTGCTTATACCAAAAATGTTAGCATCTGATTTCTTAGTTGCAGATGATGGCGAAGATGAAAAAATATTGTTATTTAGTTCCAAAATTGCAAGAAAATCAGCACAGTCTTGGGGGAATAAGTGTTTTTTTGGTGATGGAACCTTTAAAAGATGTCCAAAACCATTTTATCAATTTTTTTCAATTCACGTGGATTTAAATAGTTCTCCAAAGTACACAAATATTGTGCCCGCCATATACGCCTTGCTGCCAAATAAAACGGAAGCCACATACCGAAGACTCTTTTCTTTGATTAGAGACAAACTCAATATCACTATTTGTAAATTCAAATGTGACTTTGAACAAGCTCTTATGAATGCATTTAAAATAGTATTCCCACAAGCAGTCGTAACTGGATGTTATTACCATTATAACAGGGCTGTATGGAAGAAGGGCCGTGATCTGAATGTAAAAAATGAAATTATCAGATTAACTTCAAATTTGGGCCACCAAAAAGTTCATTGATTATTTTGAACGACAGTGGGTGAAGTCTTTTTCACTTATCTGTTGTGCCTCTGAAAGGCACCGGACCAACAACGGTATGGAGAGCTGGCATAGACGCCTTAACTGTCGAATTCCTCATAAGGCTACATTAATTTTATTTTTATATTTATTACGAAAAGAAGCACGGCTTAAAGATATTGCCATTAAAAATTCTTATTTCAACCAATCACGTAGACTGCGACGTCATATACAGTTCGATAAATTATATAACAATGAAGTTGCTTCTCTGAATCAACAAAATATTACAGTTTTACAGTTTTTAAAGAATATCATAAGGATACGGAAGCAAATTCTTCACCAATCGTGAATTAATTACTATCAGTGTGTTTTGCATGAATACATGCAGTTCTAGCACGTTTTAGGAGGTTCTTATTTGTTTTATTTGGTACATAGTATATGTTGATTTTAAGTTTAATAAATAAAGAAATTTCATCTGACCAAGTGGTTTTTTTCTCAGCTGTACCTTTGAAAAAGTAGGCATTTTGCTACTATGTTTTCATGCGATTTAGTTATAATGCAAAGTAGAGAACATGAGATGTGGATTATTTACTACTAAGGTTTTTTGCATTGTAGGTATTGACAACCGGACCCCATGGCACTAGCCTATAGTTAGCATACTTCCCCAGAGCATGGAAAGTAGCCCACGTCGTCGTCCTACGGAAACCCGGCAAAGAAGACTATACTCACCCCAAGTCGTACAGGCCCATTGGTCTCCTATCAGTCATCGGGAAGACAGTGGAGAAGCTGATGATAGGGAGGATCTAATGGCACATATTACCAACATTGAACTACAAACAGTACGGCTTCATGCTCCAACGCGACACAGAGGACAACCTTTATAATCTAGTGAACCAAATGAGAGAGGAAATTCGGGCTAAGAAGATAGTACTCCTAGTCTCACCAGCACTTTCCACAACGCATGGTGGCCAGTGCTTAAATACCAACTACAACACAAAAAATGCCCTAAAAACCTCTACAAAATAGGCATGATATCTCGAAGACCACAGCATCGTAGTAAATTACGCCAGAACAACTAGTGAGGTCGAGCTGGTATTTGGGGGTCCCTGCCCAGAGATGTGAGCAGTACTCCACGTGCGACCGGATACCTACAAATGTTTAGTAAAAGCTTGTAATAACAATAAAGAGGTAAAAACACACCGTGTAGTACCCTCTTCTTATTAAAAAAAGGATCATACAATAAAATAAAGGTACTTACTGGAAAAAGTAATAATCCAATATTTATTAGCCCGGCACGTTGATATTGCGATTGGCGGCCATCTTAGTGACGTAGTCGAATTGTCAGTACCGTTCGCAATGTCAGCCAGCGCTTACGCGTATTGAGTACCTCTACCACGTATTTTGTATAGCTTTTTATTTTCGTTATCCTGTTCTATTTTTGTTCTTAAGTTTTGTTATTGTTATCATACTTATTCTGTTAAAATGAGTAAGAACGTAATTAACAGCCGTGCTCGTGAAATGATTATTAAAGTGGACAATATTATTTTGTTAAGGAGAAAAAGAACTCTTAAGTTATTGATTCAAAATATAAACCGTGCCCTAAAAAATGCTTCAGTCAGTACTGAGGACATGTTAATTTCAAAGCAACTTGTGACGGACATTTTAAATGTTTTACAAAATTCTACCAAAGTGACGGAACGTGTGGCGTGTGCTACGGGCATTGCAAAACATACAGTGACAAAATTACGTCGAGAGCATGAATCTGTAACAGCAAGTGGCAGCAAAATGAAAACTCCTACAAAAGCAAAGAGACATAGAAAGGAATATTTCGACGGATTTTCTTTAACAGCATTAAGAAATATAATTCATTTTATGTATACAGTGAGAAAAGAAATACCTACAATGCGCAAGATCATGGCAGCTGCAAAAAAAGACCTTAATTATACAGGAAGTGAAACAACATTAAGAAAAATAATCAAAAGTGATTCAGGATATCAATTTAAAAGATGCTACCAGAAAAGACTGGCTCTAATAGAAAGACCCCAAATTCAAGCGTGGAGGGCTAAATATTTACGCCGCATGAAAGACAATGACTTGCTAGGTGCAACAAAAAACCTGGTATCTATCTCGATGAAACATGGATACACGCACACTACACCGTAAAAAAATGTTGGCAAACACCAACCGATGTTGGAGTGAAAAGGAATGATAGCCCTGGCCGCCGATGGATAATAGTGCACGCGAGAATTAAAACCGGTTTTGCAGATAATGCACTTTTAATGTTTAAGGCAGACACAAAAACCGGGGACTATCACGATCAAATGAACGCTGAGAATTTCACAAAGTGGCTGACTGAAAAACGGATACCCAACATACCAAGCAATTCAATTATTGTAATGGACAACACCCCGTAAGGAAGAAAATAAACCTCCCAACTTGAATTCTAGAAAACAGGTGATGGTTGAGTGGCTCCAAGCTCCCAACATCGACTTTACAAATAATTGCACTAAACCGGAGTTATATTTATTAATAAAACAGCATAAACCGCCTTAAAATTATAAAATCGACAAATCGTTAGCTGTCAATGGCCATGAAGTAATAAGATTACCACCATATAACTGCGACCTCAATCCTATCGAATATATTTGGAACTTAGTCAAACAGAGTTTCAGAAAAGAATGTAGAACAATTATTAGAAAGTCAAATTGAATCTTTGACCTTGGAGGCGTTGGCGTCAATAACTCCAGATGATTGGAAGAAAGAAGTTAATCACGTGAAGAGACTTGAAGATGAATACTGGCGTAAAGACCGAATAACTGACGAATTATATTTATGATCAATACGGCAGACAACAGTGAATCTGACACAACGGACTCTGAAACTAATTCTGATTTAGATGATAATATGAGTGAAATTGAAGAATTAGTCTAGAATTATTAAATTGTATTAATAAACATCGATTTTTTAATAATTGGTTTTATTTATTAGTTGTCCATTAAAATTGGTTGCGAGGTTCAATGAAAACGTATCAAACAGACAAGACAGAATTTCACATTTATAATATTAGTGGGTAATTTAATAGGATATATCCATAATTAAATACCCATAAATATATGTATATAATATAAATACCTAGAATCCTAGGTTATTTTTTTTAACTGTACTTTTTTGCGGTGGATGACGTCACGCAGCTGTTATTGTGACAAGGTTCGATCGCAATATCAACGTACGGGGCTTTTACTTAGCTGTTGTACTCCTTGGGATAGTTAAAGTATGATATATTTTTATTTTTCTAGTATTATTCATACACACAGTACAATAAACAACCATTATTAATAATAAAATTCCACGTTTTTATATCAAAATAATCAAACTTGCAACTAACAAAACAAACAACGTGCGTTGCTGTAGCACTGACCCTGAGACTGTCCACTGGCTGTGCCAGCGTAAACCGTTTTTTTTCAGTCTAGCCGCGTACGCGACAAGCGGCCTGTGGTCACGCACACACACCCCGCATGCTTGTAGTAGTGCAACCGATTCGCGGTTGTATAAAGCTTATGCTCTGTTCCGTTTATCTACTCATGTGCTTGGAGCGAATGGAGGTGACGACTGACGACTGTGTTTTCTTTCTGGGTGTTGTTGGAAAGTTATAATTGCGTTCGATATTGTAAGGTCATATTTTTGTTTTGTATTTGTTGTCTTTAGGTAGTCGGAACACACATAGATACTTGCAAACATACTTTTATTTCATTGAGTTTTAATAATTTATTTGTTTTTTCTTATTGTGAATCATTTGAAACTTTATAGTTGCATTTTTGTTTTGTGTTTGTTTTCTTTGGGTAGTTATATACTTAACTACTTACCTATTTTTAGTTTTGAACTCGTTTGTTGTTTTTAGGTATATATATATATATATCGTGAATTATTTTAAAATTAATATTAGGGTCGCATTTTTTTTCGTGTTTTAATTTGGTACAATCATTGTACATAAGTATTTGAGTGAAATTGCGTATTTTGGTTTTGTGTTTGTTGTCTTTAGGTAAAAGCTCATCAGACGTTCAGAACATAAGTTCTTTTATTATATTAAATCTTTGTCATTTGTTTCAGTTTCTATTTACATAGTGAATCATTTTAAAATGTAAGTGCATAAGTAGGTAGTTAAGTATTTAAGTGAAATTCGTCGGAGGTTGTTAATCCATACAGCTGATTTATATTATCTTTTTTTTTTGTTGATAGGCATAATCCCTATTATTTACGGGTTGTTTAACATATTAGTGTACCTACACTTGATAATATAAGAATGCCTCGGCGAAGATCTAATTTAGGACGTAATACGTCATCTGCCAAAAGAGTTCATTTGAGTCGAAGTAACGAAAATGATCAAGAGGATGTTTGTTTATCATTGGATCGTGAAAGACATGTTTCCCAACGAGAACGAGAATCGTCGGCGGATCGCGCAGTCCGTTTATCTTTGGACCGTGAAAGACATGTTTCCCAACGAGCACGACAATCTTCGGTGGATCATACAGTTCGATTATCGTTCGTGATACGCATAATGCTCAAAGAGAAACAGAAACGCCCGAAGAGAACAAGTCTGCTTGGGTAATGACCGTGTCAAAGACAGAAATACTTTACAATAGCAAAATACTAATAGATGACAAGTCACAGGTTGGCTATTTTAAATGCTCATGTAAAATCGTTATTGCTAAAACCACTTTCTGAAACTAGATGGGAGTGCAGGGTAGCATCGGTGAAAGCCGTTAAATACCAACTAAGCGATACCTATATGTGATGCTTTAAAGGATTTAGCCGAAAATATAACAGATTGTCAGTTGGTCAGTGAATGCCATTCTATAGAAAAGGAAATAACTACCTACGAATTTGTAGTTTCACTTGTCATATGGTATGACATTCTTACAAAGATAAATGTTATAAGTAAAATGTGGCAAAGCGAAAAAATGCACTTAGATGTGGCTAAACAGCACCTAGACGCATTCACAAATTGGCTCGATAATTATCGAGAAAATGGTGTTCAGTCATCTATTTTAACAGCGAGAGAAATAGCCGAGGAAAATGATATTGGCAGACAGTTCAAAGAAGTCAGAAGACGACGTAAAAAAAGGCATTTTGATTATGAAGATTTTCAAAATAAACTATTTTTATGTCATTGTCGACAATGTGCGCGCAAGCTGCCATCCTAGGTTTGAGGCACTTAAACATTACGAGAGCATATTAATTGGTTTCATGTATAATATAAAAAGATTAAAGGAAATTAGTGACAGTGAACTTTTGAAGCAATGCAGCGACTAGCAAATATCTATGACAGTAGGAGAATCATGTGATATTGATGGACATGAATTGTACGAAGAACTGAATATGTTCATCCGTTTGTATGAAGGCAACGACGATATTATCTCGGTGCTGAAATACATAATAGAAAAAAAAATAACTGAAGTTTACCCCACTATCGAAATAGTCCTGAGAATTATTGTCACCACACCTGCCACAGTTGCGTCTGCTGAAAGGAGTTTTTTCGAGGCTTAAAATTATTATTTTATTTTTATGCCGATGACCAAGTAATACTTGCGTCATCAGCGGAAGAGTTGCAGGCGATGGTAACTATTATGCATGGTGCTTTTGAGAGTAAAGGAATGAAAATAAATGTAAGCAAGACGAAAGTAATGGTATTTGAAAAGGAAGAGTGCGTGACGATGTGTAATATTATGATTGATTGAGAAAAAGTGGAGCAAGTGAAAGAGTTTGTATATTTGGGTACTTCGTTTACAAGGGATGGTAAACATGACGGAGATATTGAAAGGAGAACGATTGCTGGCAACAAAGTGAATGGAGCTCTACGCGCTTTTATGAACAGTCGAAATATATCCGAAAAGGCACGTTTGGCTGTTCATAGAGGACTATTAGTGCCCACACTTATGTATGGAAGTGAAAGTTGGGTATGGCAAAAGAAGCATGAGAGCAGAATAAATTCTGTAGAAATGAGAGCGTTGAGAAGCATATTCTATTCTATTCTATTCTATCACATACACACAACACCATCTAGCCCAAACTAAGCAGAACTAGTACTATGGGTACTAGACAATGGATAAACATACATATATACTTTTTTTTTTGTAAATACATACATATTATACATAGAAACACCCAGACCAAGACAAACATCCATGTTCATGCACACAAATGTTTGACTTGTGCGGCAATCGAACCCGCGACCTCAGGCGTGGCAGTCGGTTACACTAACCACTACACCAATGAGGCCGACAATACCAAGGCCGATATGTGGTGTGACTCTGAAAGATAGAATAAGAAATAGTGTGATTAGAGAGAGATGCGGCATGAAATTGGATATAGTTACAAGAATAGAAAAGGGTATGTTAAGCTAGTTTGGACATGTAGAAAGAATGGACGAGGAAAGACTGACTAAGAAAGTTTATAAGGCTAGTGTGAATGGAACAGTCGCAAGAGGAATACCTAGGCGAACGTTTCTCGATCAGATCGGAGGCGTTATGGATAAAGGCCAGGTTAAGAGCTCCTTGAACCGACGGGCGTGTATGAGGAATGTGATGAAAGTGAATGAAGCCAGAGAAGTGTGTCAGGATCGTAGCAAATGGAAATCCGTAGTCTCTGCCTACCCCTCTGAGAAACAGGCGTGAATCTATGTATGTATGTAAAATTATTAAAACATATTTGAGGAATTTGATGACACAAGATCGGCTTTCAGCCCTTGCTATTCCTTTAATCGAAAATGACGTTGCTCATTCGTTAGATTTTTGTGCTTTAATTAAAGATTTTAGTCTTAGGAAAAGTCGCAAACATCAATTTTAAAATTTGTCATCTCTATATTTGTTAATTTTAAAAATCTTTCAATGTAAAGTATTTTAAAACTCATATTTTATTTATTTGTATAACTAGCATTTCTCGTCAAACATGACAAATAGCTAAACCAAACAACCAGACCTAGTTTCGCATCACATACTTTTCACGAAGGACAAAGGGCCTCGCTAAGACCTGCCGCCCGGAGCCTCGCAATGGGTAAGGCCGCCGCTGATGAGAAGCCTTTATTTTGTTTTTCAATTATGGTTAAGACTGCGCCGAGCGAAATGTGCCAAAACAGGCGGTCACACTTAAGTTGATAAAATTAACAGTTTTTGTTTAATACAAATATAAAATATATATTTACCATAACAATGTATGTGTTTACAATTACTCCGTGTAAAAAACTTAAATTAATTAATATTTTCGCCTACAAAATTACATAAATTGGCAAAAACGTAAGCTCGTGGTACGTGATTTTTAGATTATAACAGTAGAAATCTATCCTATTTTACAGCTTAAACGAAACAAATAGTTATATTGCAAAACATAAATAATTATTGATTGACAATAAAGATACATATTTATCAAAAAAGCATTTCAAATCCTCCATACAATTTTACTTTGGCCGATTTGAATATCGAGCTCTGTCATTCAGTCCAACCGCGTCTTACGCTCGGCGCAGTCTTAAGTATGCAGTACATTATTCAAATCAATAAGTTTGAAGACATATACCTCTGTTTCTTTGTATGATCTCAATTAAAACATAAGTTAAAGTGATTTTCTTCTCATTTATATTTTCTCCCCATGCTAACAATAAAGTAAAATATTTTGCTTGGATGCATATTAAATTATCTTTTATAAAGAACAGTGGATGTTTTTAAAGAATTCCAGTTCAAGTTTTTGGGCACCAAAGGGCTATCAGTATCACTTCAGTTTTTCTGTGCTGTTAATCTGACCTGGCCTCATTGCTATATTTCAACCCTGCAGTCATCTCATTTTGAAGAGCCAGCTTGAAGGAGCCAGGTTGTATAAATCTGAAATTAAACAGTAATCAAATATAAAATCTAATAGAGTATTAACACATTATCATAAAACAGAGAATCTAATCAATTAGCTAATTCATAAATAAAGTATTTCATTTTCTTTTTTATTATCAAGGGTTTTATTATCACTTAGACACAGAAGAAAATAAATTAATTTTATAGCTATAATTGGATATATTAGAAAACTTAGGTTTTTCATAGTTCCATAGTAGTCTGCTCACAGTTCATACTTAACACATTGAATGCCATGCCGGTAATAAATTACCACAAACAATACATATTATATTGCATTATGTTACATGGCATTCAATATAAATCTTTTAATATACACATATACTCTAATTCTCTTATGTATATTCTAAAGTCACACCTGTTAAACTGTCAAGTCTTGGTATTACAGACATAATCACTACATATAAAACAATGTCCCGCGCCATGTCTGTCTGTTCGTAATAAACTCAAGAACTACTGAACAGATTCTCATGCAGTTCCCCAAAAGACAGGGTGATTCATGAGAAAGGTTGTACAATTTTAGGATGTACAATTTTTTAAGGTTTTGTACTACTTACCTGTGGGTCGCTAGTTAAAAACTATACGTTAATTTTTCCAAAGTTAAGCAAACAATTATCACACTAGCATTTTCTCAGCTATATATTTTATACTTATCGAGGTTTCTAGTATAAGACTTACTCAGCCTATTGCTATGAATGTTGTCACTACTGAAAATTTCCCTAACGAATATTCAATGACAGGTTCTGCTATTAAAAGTATTGTGCTGTCAAAAGGAGATCATAAACTGTTGTCCCTTGTGCTGTTGGCAGCTAAATATCATGAAATATTATAATTATACTACTTACATCAAGCCACATTATTTCTTAGTAATTTCTTCAAAACCTGTGGCGTCAATACCAACACGGGATGTAAATATCTTCAGGCATCTTATCTTCAGGCTTATCATCTCTTAGCGAGTAGTGGATGGATATACTGCTGATGTTGCCTTAAGAATCTTTGACTGATCATGCTGTAACACGACAAAGTTATGTATTAACAAGAGGAAAGAAGTATAAGATTGTTAAACTTAAGCTGGGAATGTTCTCTGCTAAGGTTATAGCACAATAGTCTCATGTTGTCTGCCGAAGCTATACTCTATCTGTAATGTACTAGTAGGAGAAACCTAGGAAGTAATAGGGATTATGGTTTGCAGTATAATGACATAGACAATAAATGATGATTAGATGACATATCAAGAAAGACTAGATACAAATAATGAGTTATAGGGAACAATCCATATATTTATTACAAACATTATGTCAATCTGACTTATTTCAAAATTGTACTCAATAAGAGAATGTGGAATAAAACCTTTTTTTTATATAAATAACAAGTTAATGCTTCACTGTTTGTCTGTTACTTTTAATTGCAAGTTCATTGTAAATGTAATATATAAGTAATTATGAAGTTAAAATCAATAAGCCATTTCATTCATAAGTATATACAATTGGTTTTTTATGATTGCCTGTCTAAATAACTTCTCTTCACAGGATGACTAATAACAGACAGGCAGAGAAATAAGTATGCTAATATGAATTGTATCATAACTCCTTGAAAATGCACTGTACTCCATTCGGTTAGGTACACTAAAGGTAAACAATCTTGATGTGTCTTTTTCAACTTTTTATCTAAAAACTCAGTTTAAAAATAAAATGCTGCTAAAGATCAATGTAAATACAACAATAACAATTACTAAATCAAATTGAACCATTAGTTTAAGCAGTAGTTTATTTGTTTAATGTGTTAGTGTAAAAAGTCACATCAAGATTGTTTACCTTTAGTGTACCTAACCAAATGGAGTATAGGTATTTCGGCTGAAAGTTTATCTGAATCAGAGAGAACTTTGCATGTCCAGCTCTTAATAAGATAATATTTTAATATCAACAAGATTCAATTCAGTTCGCGTATTATCTCATTACTTGGCATATTCATTGCATTATCCAATTTTGGACCAATTCTTAAAACAAGTGAGTTAACCTTCCTGTAAGCAATATGACGTCAAATAAAAGTCCTACCAATAGTCATCACCAGCTCTTTTATAGAAGCTATCGTTTCTTGAGAACTTTTTTTATTGCTTACCAATAAAGCCAAGAGCCAGTTGAGCAGCGAATGTTTGATGAAAGTGACACGGAAAGTGATTTAAGTGATGATTTTTTGTTGATTTCCAAAAGGGCGCCATTATTATATGCTCTCAAGAACTAATTCGACTATTCAGTTCAAGGAAACGAGAAGCATAATATTATAATTATTAACTTTAGCCAAATTAGATACACGCAGTTTCAACGACTTAATTTGTTTGTTTATTACTTTTTGGTAAATCGTAAATCTCAGTGGTGACGGCCGATAATAATTATATACTAGACCAAAGAGTAAAGTGTTACTTAAAGAGTAAAGTAATACATAGGTGTTACTGTACTATACTAGACTATGGTGACCATAGATTAATATACCTGTTAAGGATTTGGCACGCTGGATGCGTTCTGCGGTCTGGGGTCAGGTTAAAGTGAACACTGCCCGCATTATGTATGAACAACATTGTGTAACCTGTTCTTTTATGCATATTACTTGTACAAAATAATTTCAATGTTTCACATATGCCAGGCGTCCCGTGAGTCCCGTGACGGCTCATTTGAATCATTTTTAGAGGAATTTTGAATAAATGTTATAGTTCAAAATTTTAAAGTAGAAAAAGTATATTTTAACTCATATTTCAACGTAAAAACATCGTCAATTTTCTATTATTTGACACAACATTGTTAGTAAATAAGCATTAAGTCTGCTAAATCAGATAGTAAGTTGTTTTAGTAACCTATGATCGTTTGCAATACTTACTCACCTACGCTATAATTTTTTAATTTACGATCAGTCGCGCGTTGCAGACCCTAGGCGAAAGGTAATAAAGATCTTATAATAATATTTTTTATTAATTCCTTTGATTCCTACCGCATAGACTAGATAAAGATTATGAAAAATTGACTTTGACATTTCGGTATAGTCAAAAGAAAGTTTTGTACGGCTTTAGGTCGCGGAGCTGTACGGAATATGTTCTAACATATTCGTACTCGACCTTAGTCTAAGAACCTGTGTATGTAATTAAGTAATATAATTTATGAAGTGCTCAATCTAGATAAATGTAGCTTTTTTGTTTCTACCGAGCTTAATAGAATAAAGCAACGCCATCTTGTATCTAATATTCATAGTACACAGCTCCAGGACCTCGATGGAGTAGTTTGTAGTCAATTGTATAGATGTCGATTAAAATAATTATTTTATTATTATTCGTTCTGCTATAAATAACATAATAAACAATACTCAATGTGTAATAGCATTAACACTGGGATTATCAAATATAATGATGTGCTATATACATCATTATATTTGATAATCCCAGTGTTAATGCTATTACACATTGAGTATTGTTTAATCATAAAGTAGTTTATTTTTGTGTATACCTATAGTTAACCTATCAAAATAAGAATTCATTTTATATTTTCATTTACTCGCGAAATGGCCCGCGTTTTGCAACTTTACATTGTCTTCATGATTTTCTCATAGCGACTGGTGGCAGAATGCCGGCTGCCTGCCTGGCAGTAACCATCGCTGATGGATATGAAGATAGATGGTGTTAATTTAACTTGTCCATGCTTCAACGTTACGCTTATACTTAGAGTATAATTGTAACGCCTAAAGAAAAATTAATAGTCCTCTAATAATATGAAGATTTGCTCTAGTAAATGAAGCAGGCGCCTAAGTTATAGTATCGTTGTTTTTAAAGTGGAATGAGAGGGACTTTGTAATATCCTAGGCAAATATTGGAGTTAATTTAAGGTATGATATGCGAATAAACTCAGGTCAGGGTCAATAAATCAATAACATTTAAATAAAATAATAATTTTATCAAAAGTTTCTAACTTCAATCTTTTTTAAACTCGTTTTTTTGGTAAAACTAAATTTTGCCCGCGGCTTCGCTCGCGTAAATGTAGGTTAGATTAGATTAGTAACAGAACTTTTTTCTGGATGAAAGGCATGTCTTATTTTTAGTACGGGAGTTGTCTTTAAATAAACATCAAAACAAACAATGAAAAAATATGCACGATACAACCTGTGATGTAACCGCTATTTAACCGTAGCGATGAAGATAGCGAGATATCCCCATTTCTTCTTATATCTAAATTGAAAATATTAATCAAGTAGGTACTCCCTTTCTTGCAACCAATTTTTATACTGTTTGCACAAAAAGATTTCTGTTGATTAGTATTTATTCTTGTGTGTAAAATAATATACAAAATCAAATATAGGCAACTACCCTATTATTATCAAGTGTTGCACATTGGCACAACAAGTCCACTAGCTTGAACGAATACAATTAGCTCTTAAAGTTGTCGTGACCTATAAGAAATTAGACAACACACCTTCAGCGAGCACCTCGCCAGGCATTAACGAATGATATATGCATATGTATTATTAATGCACGAATATGATTTTTGTTATTTTTAAAGTTGGTCATATCATATCTATACATCTATACAAATAAATAAAATTGAAGTGTCTGTTTGTAATGTCAAAATAACAGCTTTTTATCTAATGCATATGAAAGTATATAAGGTACCTATACGAAAACATCTATTTTAAATTTTTTGTCTGTCTGTTTGTTCCGGGTAATCTCCGAAACGGCTGAACCGATTTTGACGGGACTTTCACTGGCAGATAGCTGATGTTTTTTTTTTTTTTTTTTTAATTCTTTATTTGTTTTTTGGACTTTTATACTACATGTATATGTCAGTCCGGTTAATCTTATTCGCTAATTACTTACTAAGTACTTACTAAGTAGCTTAACTTAATTGAAATTAAACTACTATATACGGATTTTATCGCGTTGTTTATTTGAGCCTGAGATTTGACAAACCACAGATGCTCGCTAAAGAACACCGATTCCTGCCAAGGATGCTTCGCGAGGCTATTGAAATCAAGAAACATCCTAATTTCAATAGAGAAGATGGTTGGAGTGTACCACCAGCTTGGGATCCAGTAATTCAAATAGTCAA
The DNA here is from genome assembly GCA_963564715.1 of Catocala sponsa. NCBI lineage: Eukaryota > Metazoa > Arthropoda > Insecta > Lepidoptera > Erebidae > Catocala > Catocala sponsa. The sequence continues at coordinate 3,839,863 of OY751346.1, read as the reverse complement.
ACCCAAGAAGAAGCAAACCACAGCTAGACTTCATGATACTTTGAGCTCATTCTGCGTAAATAGAAACACCCATGATTAAATTATGTTCGGGTACTTTGAAATAACTACACTGGAACATTGAGACAACTACCATCTTAGTCTCCCCGTGACCATGGCTGCTGAAAAGCAACCGAAACGTCGGGGAAAGAGTAAAAATAAATCTAAATAGTATAATAGTATAGTAATAGTATAAATAGTTTTAATAGTTTAAATAATTTAATTAGCTTAAAAATTTGTAAAGTTTAATAGTGATTATAGTAGTGTAACAGTTTTTCAAAATTTTGTAACAGTGTCAAATAAACAACGCGATAAAATCCGTATATAGTAGTTTAATTTCAATGAATAACATTCGCGTAAACAGAAGACAATATAGCTTAACTTAAGTTGCCAATAGATTAAACAAAAGACAAGCTTCTTCACTGTTAGGTTTTGATAGTAAGGAATTCATGATTCCGACTTGCAAAATATCCACATCAAATTTTTCCAATAATTCCTTTCTCTCCACATGAAACCGAACACATTCCATCAACAAATGGTAAGTATCATCTATTACACCACAAGTATCACAGTTAGGGGAAGGAGCTTTCCCCATTAAGAAGGCAAATTTGTTTGATGGGATATGTCCGGTCCTGATTCTGTGCGCTATAGTAATCAGTTTCCTACTTAGCTGGCTATATGTACACCACGGTATACGAGGAGGCTGACATTGGATAGTTTTATACCATAAACCCTTTTCCAACGATCTCTGATCGAAATACTCTTTCCATAAGTCATAACACTGTCCATTGTATTTCGTTAATATTTCTGAATAATATGGTTTCACATATATTTCTTGTCCTTCTGTACTTCCAATTTTCGCCAATCTATCTGCCTCCTCATTACCACGTATCCCAATGTGTGAAGGGACCCATTGCAACCTCAGATCCACTCCTTTCTCCGCTAGTTCTTCAATTTTAGAGAGTATCTCGTATGCTATCGGTGTACCTCTGCGACCAGAGGCGCATCGAGCTATATGATATAACGCACTCTTGCTGTCTGAACATATAACAGCTCTATTTTCAGAAATGGTTTTGATATATGATAGTGCTTCTGAGATTGCAATGAGCTCCAACGACATGATACACACATTTCCAATTACTTTAAAGCATCCATTAGAATTTTCTTGCGAGCGAACGTAAAATGCAGAACCCCTACCTTTCTTGCTCTTAGATCCATCTGTGTAAATTACTACCCAATCAGCATATTTCTCTATTAATTCTTTCATTACAGTGTGTTTCAACAGATTTAATTCGTAACAATCTTTAGCTCGATGCATACTGTCCAAATCAACCGAGACTATGTTATTCGTGTCAATGTAAGAGACCCACGTTTTTAAGGTATACATCTCTAATGGAGAGGATGAGGCCACTTGTACATCTTTAATTTCATTTAACACATTTACAAGTAATGGAATCTTTTTTCGTGTCCAATAGCTGTTGTTAATAAACATATTTAATTCTTTTAATAATTTGATTGTTACATTATTATTCCAAGATAGGGATTTTAAACAATATTTGTAGGCTAGGAATTTTCTTCTTATGTGCAATGGTGGAATACATAGCTCACTCTCCATGGTGTGGATAGGCGTAGATTTTATAAAACCACCTATAATTCTCAGTGCTTGATTCTGTACTTTCTGCAATTTATATAAATGTGAACTCGCACTGTTGTCGTAAATAAAACAACTGTAGTCTATACGACTCCTGACTATCGCTATATATATTCTGCGTAAATGTTTGGGGTGTATACCCCAAGAAGTACCTGCTAGAACTTTGAGTATGTTTAAGTATTTCTGTGACTTTCTGACTACCTCATTAACATGACGTCCCCATCGTAGCGATCTGTCTAGCCATAACCCTAAATATTTGTAGCTGTCTACTAATTCTAAAGTAATATTGTTTATTTTCAATGTAATGTTTTGTCTCCTAAATCCCCTGCTAAAAATACATAGTTTTGATTTACTATTCGACAAACGCAATCCTAATTCAGCTAGACAAGATGAAAATATGTCTAATGCTTCTTGTAATTTAGTTGTACTTTCTGAGAGATTTTTGTCTGTACTATACAAGACAAAATCATCCGCGTACTGACACATATGTACATTGTTAATTTTTGAGAACAATTTAAATGTTACAACGTTAAATAATATTGGTGATATAGGGTCACCCTGGGCTAATCCTAAACTTGTATATCTAATCATAGTGTCATCTTCATTAGACTCATCAATTATTTTAAGATGTCTTTCATTCAAAAAAGTCCATAGATATAAACATATTTTGTTACCGATACCTATTTCATTCAATATCGATATCATTTTATTAACTAATACATTGTTGTATGCACTTTCAACATCTATAAAACACGCGATTGTTGCATAACTTTTCGAGAAACCTAATTGAATCTGTGTGGTCAATCTCGTTAAACAGTCTTGACATGATTGTCCTCTTCTAAAACCCGACGTATATGGAGACAAAACATTATTTTTCTCTATGAACCATTCAATGCGTTTAGTCAGTATGGAGTGAAGAATCTTACACAAGCATGATATTAAGCAAATAGGTCTTAACTTTGGATTGCTGTCGCTGGTTGTAGCTGGTTTAGGAATAGGCATCAGTACTATGTCACGCCACTGTACGGGTACGATACTAGAATTTAAAATATTATTATACAAATTCACCAAAAATATTTTTCCGTTGGTTGGTAAATTAAAAATCATTGAATAAGAAACCCCGTCCTCACCAGGTGCTGTATCCTTAGTTTTGAGTGAATTACACAGTTCATGTAATGTAACTGGGAGTTCCAACTCTACGTTGAATGAATTAAATGTTGGTTTCTCATAGCATACATAATCAGGAGCCAGACCACAGATTAAAGATACTTTCTGGTCCCTTGACGGGTATGATTTAGCCGAGCTACACCCTTTTAACCATCTCATTCGCTTCCACATTTCTGATACTGTTGTTGACTCATCAATGCTTGTGTAAAAATTACGCCGCTCATTTAATCTGGCTTTACTAATAGCTTTCTTAGCGATTGTTGTCTTTTCTTCTAGAATGTTTAAATTGAAGGGGGTAGGATTTGACCTAAAATTACTTAGAGCTAACCTCCTTTCAGCTACTAATTTAGAGAGCGTTTCATTCCAGTAAGTTTTTGGTTGGAAGCCCGGTTTACAATGCGCAAGCTGTTTTGTATACGGTATATATTTATCAGCTGCATTATTAATAATGTTAATGAAATAATCATAATTTTGTTGAGCATTTAACTCTCCACAGTATGGCAAGATAACTTCTTCTATAGTTTTTGTATATCCTTTCCAATTGGCTGATTTATATTTACGTTTTTTACCTATATATATAGTTTCCCTATAGATACTTTTAATTTTAATACACATATGATCACTGCCCAAATTCTCGCTCAATATATGCCATTCAAATTTACAAGCTAAATCTGTGGAAACAAATGTAATATCAGGGGACGTTTTCTGTAAATAACCACTTACCATCTTAATTCGCGTGTGCTCACCTGCCCCTTTGTTAAGCGAGATGTATCCCGCTTCCAAAGCAGCATCAAAAATCATCGTACCTCTTGTATCTGATTTACATGACCAATTATGGTGATGTGCATTGAAGTCACCAGCTATTAGACATTTACTAGTATATTTCGTGAATATCAAATCCCAATCCGACTGAACAGTATGTACCGAGGAAGGACAATATATCAAGATAATATTCTTAATTTCTTTACAATTTAAAAGTTTAACACATTTTATTTCTATTCCTGAATTACTATGATTTAAGGTTTCTAACTGAACTCTAATTGATTTGTGTATTACAATGGCGACTCCCCCATATGAATCGCTTCGGTCATTCCTAAAGATATTATATCCACTTATATTTAATGATGAATCAGGTTCCAACCAAGTTTCTGATATTAAAGCAATATAAATGTTCTCCTGACTTAATAAAGCTTGAAATTCTGAAATTTTAGGTCTCAAACTCTGGGCATTCCACTGCAATATGTTTATGAAATAAGAACTGTTATTAAAATTATTATCCATTATTGGAGAACGAAAGTATACGAGTTAAAATATCTTTACCATTTATTATTTTTAAACATAGTGCAATGAAATCCTGAACAATCATGTTGATAATTAATCCTAGCTTATCAGAAAATCTATTTCTCGACATACATATATCTTTAATTTTTTTATATAGTCCATACCAATATTCTTTGCATTCACCTGGTTGCCTTTGTTTCTCCTCTTTGTTATTGGTGTTTTCAGCCTCACTTATATTTGTTTGTGAATGTTCCTGTTCATACCACCCTGTTTTTGCTTTTTTTCTTCGTGATTTCTTCTTTTTTGATTTTTTAGACTGCGTATTGGTTTTATTATCTAATTTCTGGCTGTCTTCTGTCTCAGATTCCTCCGATGTAATCATTTCTTCATGTATAACGGCTTCTGTAACAACCACTTCTCTATATGTTCTTTTTGGTTCTGTGTCCTGAGTCCATTCTGTTTGTGACAACTGTTTATTTGTTTCATTATTCATAACAGCATCCGCATTATATATTGTATTATTTTCCTGTATTTTTCTTTCGGTTTTATATATTTCTAATCCTTCCCGATAGCTACAGTTCTTTTCCGACATAATTCTTCTAATTTCTTTTTCCTTCAAAAAAATAGGACATCTTTTATTCATTGCCATATGTGGACCTTCGCAGTTTATACATTGAAAATTAGTTGTCTCACAGTTTGCGTGATTATTTCCACACTTAGGGCATATGATCTTTTTTGAAGGACATGTTCTTGAAAGGTGTCCATATCGCCAACATCTTGAACATTGGGATACAGGGAAAATATAGGGTTCAACTTGAAATCTGCACCCAAAACCATATACATATGACGGTAGATTGTGATTTTTAAAACACAGGCGAATTGTTTCCGAATTTACCCATTTACCATCACTATCCTGTCTTTTTAATCGTTTTGCAGATATAATCTCAAAATCACACCTAAGGTTTTCTAATATTTCTTTATCTTCTATTTCTAAGTCCACCTGTCTCAGTAAACCATAGCATAACGATGATTCACCTACTATATTGACATTATATTCCAAATTGGCTAATAATTTCTCACAATTTAACATCTTCACCGCATTTTCTTTTTTGTCAAAATATATTAAGGCCCTATAAGGGTTTTTGTATACTAATTTAATTATGTTTCCTAAATTATGAGATCTCAAAAGTTTCGCCATCCCAAATTGCCTCGGTAATGTTTCTTTGGCCGTAATACACACAATATGTTCTATGGGTTTCACATTATTATTCGAAAAACTCAATTGCAAGTCTTCAAAATTTTTTGAATTTCTTCGTGCTGGTCGTTTATTCCCACGTTTTATGGTTATGAATCCGTCATCACCTTCAATTACTTCTTCGTCATCCTCCTGTCTACTTCTTTTCTCCGGTAATACTTGTTGCTCTCTACTTAACTCCGTTTTTTTCTCCTTCTCCATCCTATTAACTTGTTGCTCGCTCTCCATTTCAAGATCCTCTTCCACAATCTCACTTCCACTTGAGTCACAAAATTCTACATTTTCACTCATTAAGTAGCATTAATTAATTAGTAAAAATGAGGGTAAGCGCAAACAGTTACAACCGCGTAAGCGTCAACTGCTAACTCGACCGCTCGCTACGACTGCGCGCGCGCAACTGAGATAGCTGATGTTATAAGGAGTAACTTAGGCTACTCTGATTTTAGAAAAAAAAAAAATAGGGTTCCGCGGAGACAAACACTTTTTAGTTAAAATCTACGCGGACGAAGGCGCAGGTAACAGCTAGTACATACATAAGTACATACATAGATTTACGTCTGTTTCCCAGAGGGGTATGCAGAGACTACGGATTTCCATTTGCTACGATCCTGACACACTTCTCTGGCTTCATTCACTTTCATAACATTCTTATACACGCCCATATCAATCCCAACTCAATATGATAAATGTGAATCTAAGTTTGTTTGTTTGTTGGTTACGTTTGCACACCTTAACTAATCTATAGATCATCATGAAATTTCGCATACACGTTGTCGGTTAAGCGGAAAACGACATATACCTTTCATCTAGAAAAAGTTTTTTTTTATTTTTTTATTTTGCTCGTCAAAATGACCACACTCCACCTGATGGTAAGCAGTCGTGTGGTCTAAGAGCATTGGCCTCCACATCGCCCCCACAGTAGCCGAGGCGATGTTGAGGTCTCTACTTTGATGGCCTGAGAAGATGCTTTTTCACGCCCCGCTTAAAGAACCCAGGATGTAATGAAGAAGGAACGTGTAGGAAACACGTGCCTTGGCAGAGAATTCCATGCCTTGGTCGTTCGACAGAGATATGAGGACCCAAACTTTTTGGTACGCGCTCTAATCGACTCTACCGTGTAAGGATGGCATCTGAGCCCAGCACGCGTTGTTCTGGATAGGCAAGGGGAGGGCGGGATAAGGTGGAATAACTCTTCAGAGCACTCCCCGTGGTATATTCTGTAGAAACATGCCAATGAGGCAATGTCCCTACGGAGTTGCAGAGGTTCCAGTGAACTCGTGACCTCTGGATCTCCGATGATACGGAAAGCCCGCCGCTGTAACCGGTCGAGAGCGTCCAGCAAGTACTGCGCGGAGCCATCCCAAAGATGAGAACAGTACTCCACGCAAGGGCGCACTTGTGCCTTATACAATAGGCACAGTTGCCCAGGCGTGAAGAACCGCCTCACCCTGTTCAGAACTCCGAGTTTTCGCGAAGCTTGCTTAATGACGCTCTCGATATAGGTTTTCTGATTAAGGGAGCGGCAAAGATCCATACCTAAGATGGAGAGACTGTCACGTATCACCAGTGGAGTGTTCTTCAGAGAAGGGAGGGGAAGGAACGGAGACTTTTTTGTTGAGAACGCGCATGCCTGGGTCTTCTTGGCGTTGAACTCGACCAAGTTCTTGGCACCCCATTCATAGATGCGGTCCAAGGTCTGGTCAAGTTCAACGACAAGATTCTGCCTTTTCCCCTCAACCTCAGCCTGTTTGGCCCCAGGATGTCCGAGATATCGCCCATGCCCGGTACTGTCGTCTGCATAACAATGTATGTTGCCGAGATTCAACATATCATTTATATGCAGAAGAAAGAGCGTAGGGGATAAGACAGAACCCCGAGGCACTCCTGCATTGACCTGCATAAATTTGGAAGTGCGACCGTCGCAAAGGACCCGAATACGACTCTTCTGCAGGAAACTTGCAATCCAGGTGCACAGTTGAGGGGGCAAGCCATAGGCCGGAAGCTTGGAAAGAAGAGACCGGTGCCAGACTCTGTCGAAAGCTTTGGCTATGTCAAGGCTGATAGCCAAAGACTCGCCGTGCTTGTCCATAGCTTCACCCCAGAGGTGCGTGACGAATGCTAGAAGATCACCCGTTGATCGTTTAGCCCGAAAGCCGTATTGGCGATCATTGATCAACGATTGATCCTCCAGGTAGCGGACAATTGGGGTGTTTATAATCCGCTCGAACACCTTGGAGAGCACCGAGGTGATAGCTATGGGACGATAGTTGCTTGGCTCGGAACGGTCCCCCTTTTTGGGAATCGGTTGAACGTTCGCCTCCTTCCAAGCCTCAGGCACAATGCCTGCGGCGTAAGACGTCCGGTATAGGCGCGTAAGCGTGGGAGACAACTCCGCTGCACATTTTTTAAGGACCACAGCTGGGATGCCGTCAGGTCCACTGGCTTTCCGAGCATCGAGAGACTGCAGTATCGCACGAACGGTTCGTTGCCTGATACATATATCAGGCATGGTGTAGCCGCAGTTGGCAATGTTAGGCAGCTGCGAACCGTAGTCATTGATTCGGGAGTTGGCCGCAAAGAGATTTGCAAGCAGATCTGCTTTCTCCTGCGGCCGATGAGCAAGTGATCCATTCGGATACCTCAGAGGGGGCAGCAAGGTCTGGCAGAAGTTGGACTGCACGGCTTTGGCCAGGCGCCAATAGCTACGACTGCCCGTAGGATGCGCCATGAGTTCCTGGCCGAACCGTGCGACGCGCTGGGCATCCGCTCTTAAGTATGCCCTCTTGCAGACCTTTGTGGCTTGGTTAAACGCTGCCTTCAGGTGATCCACGTTAGGGTCGTGGAGAGTGCGAGCCCTGGTCCAAGCGCGGTACGCTGTCTGTTTGCGTTCAACAGCATCAGCGCATTCACGACCGAACCAGGGCCTTTTCCTGCCGCCGCTCGTGACATCACTGTATGGAATATAATATTCCATACCCAGGGTGATTTCACCAGCGACAGCAGTAGCGCTCTCTGATGGATCCCCGTTCTCAAAACAGCGTTGAGCCCAAGGGATGGATGCGAAGTACTCCCGCATTCCATCCCAGTCTGCCGACGAGTAGTGCCACAGTCGTCGTCTTGCCTCCTCGGGTCGTGGGGGCATAACAAAAACAGCTGTGGCATAAACCAGACAGTGGTCTGAGGTGCCCAGAGGAGCACGAATCGACACACTGTACCGGTTCGGGTTACTCGTCAGCAGCAGATCGAGCAGAGAGGGCGCCTGACCTGCAATGTCTGGTATCCGGGTGGCCTGGAGTACCAGTTGAGACAGGTCATGCGTGAGAGCGAACGCATGGGCAGTTCGTCCCGCGTGGTCTGTTTTGGGAGAACCCAACCAGGTCTAATGGTGGGCATTGAAATCTCCCAAGAACACCAACTCAGCGTTCGGAAACCGCTCCTGCGCGTCGTCTGCCGCCTGACTCAGGTAATTGAAGAGTCCAGTTGTCTCAGCGTCTCCTGAATGGGAACGGTAGAGGCACATGTAGATTTGGCTGAAAGAGCCATGATCTACGTGTACCCAAAGGACAGAGAAGGAAGGGTCCTCTAGGCATTGTAGACGGCGACAGCAAATATCCGCCCTAACAAATAAGCATACCCCGGCTTTCGCGAGGAAACACTCCTCTAGCACGTAGCCGGGATATTGCAGGTAGTTCGTGTCTGCAGGACGGCGTATTTGTGTCTCCGTTAGAAAAAGCATTGCCGGCCGAGCCGTCTCCAGGTGGTGATGGACGGCATTAAGGTTAGCGTGGAGTCCTCTGATGTTAATAAACTCCACGACACAGGAAGCAGCAGTGGGGTTACAGCGATTGGCTGCTGTTGAACGACAATGCTTTGTTCGTACTGCCATAGAGTGAAAGGAAGGGGAAACGTGAAAAAAAAAGAGGCGGCTATTCTCGCAGCAAAGTGGGGCAAGCCGCAGAGCAAGTTTTGTCATATAACTGTATCGTATGGCGATAGCCGATCCGACGGACGGAAGGACCCCCATACCCTCCCGAAAGTGGTCGCCGGGACCCACTCTCCGGTCACCATCCGCCACGACGAGCCACCTCGAGATTATGCGCGGCATGATAAGGCAGCCAACCTAGTTGGTTAGACTCGGTTGGGCCTCTGGACTATACCGCGGGCGGCCAGCAGAGCACCGTTTCTACGGCTCTCCCTGGCCGCCGGGTCGACTCGCGCCACCCACACAATGACTCTACGGATACTCTGCAGGTCCCTCATAAGCTGCGAGAATCGTCACCTCATGCTTAGGCCTCCGGCGCTCTCATTTACCGAACGAAACACAGCAGTGAAACACTGTTGTTTCACGTCGATTTTCTGTGAGAGGGTAGTACTTCCCCGGTCGAGCCGGCCCATTCCTGCTGTAACCAGCTTGGCTCTACTACCTTGGAAACCTAATCTACATTTATGCAAGCGATGCCGCCGTCATAATCTAGTTACCGATAATTGAAACAAACTGTTACTTGATAAATATGACTCTTCTTCGGCTTAGCCTTTATTATTCCCAAGTCACTTGGGGTCGGCTTTCTAGTCTAACCGGATTTGACTGGATATCAGTTTTTACACGGAGCGACTGCCATCTGACCTCCGCAACCCGAAGGCTAACGATACCCTAAAGCTAGACCAGTGTCAGGATATTAGAGGGCATTGACTTCCCAATAACGACTGCCATAGATGTTCATGGCAGCCGGGACCGACGGCTTAACGTGCTCTCCGAGGCACGGAGCAGGCGATAATTGTCAATCAATACGCACATAATTTCGAAAAGTCATATAATTTCCGAAAGTCAGAGGTGAGCGACGTGGGTTCGAATCCGAGACCCTCTGAATTGCAGTCTGTTGGTCTCCCCACTGAGCTATCGCTATACTATACTTAATAAATAATAATAATAATAAAATTTATTTCTTAATTTGGCACAAAAATACAATAATAGCGTCACAAATACGATATTTAGTATTTACGATAAACTCTGGTACCCAGAATAAGATTCAACTTGTGTTTAGGGTACCAGCAGCACACTATAAACACATTACGTGAGTAGTACTCATAAGATGAACACAGTGTTAAATTACCAACACCTGGGCAAATTTATTTAAGATACTAAATTGTCAGTTTAAATTATAAAAAAGATTTCCTGTGGCTTTTTGATATCAGTATTACAGATATCAAAAATATATTAAAACTATATCTAAGCACAAATTAAAATAAGTTTTCTATACTTTTCAGATGAGCGGAGATGTGGCCTCAAGCATCTTGAGACACAGACTGCTGAAGTACCTGTCGCTGAGAGCCCTTCAACAAGTGCTGTACAAACTGGTGTAAAGATGTAAACCAAGTACTCACTGGTATGACCACTTTTTGGAACTGTGATGATGCTATTAAAGTCGCAGCGCATAATTATTGTATAACACAAGAGAAAATAAAAAATATACACATTATATTTGTTTATTTTTTTCATGTTCCTTATCCATATAATCCCATTTTGTAATTTGATTAATATGCTGCCTATATTTGTATGCATACAAATATAGACAGCATATAAATGACTATAAAAATTCTAAAGGAATAATGCAGATGTCTATATATACGTATATACACTTATGTATGTATAGGTTGTATAGGTATAGGTTGCTTTGTTTGACGTCTTCAGTTTAGTTCATGATAGTGATACTTGGCGGCAGCACTTATGCAGACCTCGAGCGAGGCTAGAGTTACCCATCTATAACAGGTATACTAATCTATGCTCTCAGTCACCGCGCATGCGCAGAATGGATTGCGCCTGAGCCCTGCAGTGATTAGATTAAACAGACGCGTCATCAAAAAAATGCAGCATTTGACCAACAATCGATTTTATAAGTAGGTACCTACGTAAAATAATGTTATGTATGTCCCCATTTTTAATCTAACTTTTCGATACCTCTTATTAATAAGGACACATCGTTTTTTTATTCAGACTTCTAAATAATACATTTATTTTATTCTGACTGTTAAGTTTTCTTTCACAAGGGCGAAATTTAAGAGAGTTCAAAGAATATCGGTTCTTAACTAGCTCGTAATAATTTGTTGTAAACCATTTAATAATATTGTCTTAGAAACGATTTATTAGGAACTTTCGAATAGCCTTTACGGCGTAATTCATACTAATGCCTACATAAAGTTATAATAAATTGTTTATAATACATAACATACTGTCTACCTGTCTTAGATTTATCGTACACTGCTCATTATTATTTTAAATTATTAAACAGAGTACAAAATATTTTTTGCCCACCTAGCGGCTAACCTAACGTTAATAGGTACAACAGGTACTACATGTATTTTGTTGATCTATGGTAAGTTGGTAACTTAATTTCCGAACGGTTTTGATTTTTGTAACAGTTCTTCGTTGCAATTTGGCCGCGCGGGAGTGAATCATTTGTTAGATTACGTTTTTGCTTGTAAAATTGTTATTGTTTAGTTTATTGTTTTTTTTATAGTTCGTTACATTTTTTTTATATTTTTTTTATTTTGCTCCTCAAAATGACCACACTCCACCTGATGGTAAGCAGTCGTGTGGTCTAAGAGCAGTGGCCTCCACATCGCCCCCACAGTAACCGAGGCGATGTTGAGGTCTCTGCTTTGACGGCCTGAGAAGATGCTTTTTCACGCCCCGCTTAAAGAACCCAGGATTGAAGAAAGAAGGAAACACGTGCCTTGGCAGAGAATTCCATGCCTTGGTCGTTCGGCAGAGATATGAGGACCCAAACTTTTTGGTACGCGCTCTAATCGACTCTACTGTGTAAGGATGGCATCTGAGCCTAGCACGCGTTGTTCTGGATAGGAAAGGGGAGGGCGGGATAAGGTGGAATAACTCTTCAGAGCCCTCCCCGTGGTATATTCTGTAGAAACATGCCAATGAGGCAATGTCCCTACGGAGTTGCAGAGGTTCCAGTGAACTCGTGACCTCTGGATCTCCGATGATACGGACAACCCGCCGCTGTAACCGGTCGAGAGCGTCCAACAAGTACTGCGCGGAGCCATCCCAAAGATGAGAACAGTACTCCACGCAAGGGCGCACTTGTGCCTTATACAATAGGCACAGTTGCCCAGGCGTGAAGAACCGCCTCACCCTGTTCAGAACTCCGAGTTTTCGCGAAGCTTGCTTAATGACGCTCTCGATATAGGTTTTCTGATTAAGGGAGCGGCAAAGATCCATACCTAAGATGGAGAGGCTGTCACGTATCACCAGTGGAGTGTTCTTCAGAGAAGGGAGGGCCAGGAACGGAGACTTTTTTATTGAGAACGCGCATGCTTGGGTCTTCTTGGCGTTGAACTCGACCAAGTTCTTGGCACCCCATTCATAGATGCGGTCCAAGGTCTGGTCAAGTTCAACGACAAGATTCTGCCTTTTCCCCTCAACCTCAGCCTGTTTGGCCCCAGGATGTCCGAGATATCGCCCATGCACGGTACTGTCGTCCGCATAACAATGTATGTTGCCGAGATTCAACATATCATTGATATGCAGAAGAAAGAGCGTAGGGGATAAGACAGAACCCTGAGGCACTCCTGCATTGACCTGCATAAATTTGGAAGCGCGACCGTCGCAAAGGACCCGAATACGACGCTTCTGCAGGAAACTTGCAATCCAGGTGCACAGTTGAGGGGGCAAGCCATAGGCCGGAAGCTTGGAAAGAAGAGACCGGTGCCAGACTCTGTCAAAAGCTTTGGCTATGTCAAGGCTGATAGCCAAAGACTCGCCGTGCTTGTCCATAGCTTCACCCCAGAGGTGCGTGACGAACGCTAGAAGATCACCCGTTGATCGTTTAGAAAATTTGTTTGTTATTTACTTAATTATTAGTTTATCACTCCTAATCGTTTTAGTTTTGTAGTCGTTGGCTAACAATAATGCCTGAGGCGTATGTGTATAGTGCTCGTGAGTACGGGAATATGTTGATGTGTTTGGGTGAAGCTCGAGGAAATGCTTCTCATGCTCTGAGGATTTACCGCCAATGACATCCGACCGCCCGGCATCCTTCTGATCTGCGTATGATAACGGCAGCGTTTCAACGTGTTTAGAGAATAGAGAATCGACCGATTGCTCCACGCCGCCGCTGGAGGTGGTGGCAGACAAGTGGATGTGCACACGGAACAACGCGTATTAATAATAATAATAATTTAATATTTTGTCGAGCACGTTATCTGGACGGACGAGGCCACATTCAGAAGGAACGGATTGTGGAATAGAAGGAATACTCACGTGTGGTCAGAGGGTAACCCACATACCTTCCAAGAGATCGGGCACCATGGGTCGGAATCTTGCCTACATTGAAGGAAAACTTCGACACAGTCGCCCTCTTTTTTTTAGACATGGAACTATTTTCGTTCGTAAGTACATACCTCACAGCCATCCTACCAGTTAAACTAAAACACTACCTATTAGTAGAATTTAGCTTATGAGTTCTGTGACTTACAAAATTCAAATCGATACTAGGAAAATTAGTAATGAGATAATAGAAGATATAAGTCCTATACTTTATTTTAATACATTTTTATAACCACCAAAATATGTATATGTTTATACAATTTTTTTCTTGTATTGTAACCGAATGGTAGAAATATAGTTTTTCGTAACGTCAATCTTCTTTCATTAGCTTAGCTGTCATCACACAAAATAATTAATGGTGATTTGTTTACATGCTCTTGCACAATTATTTTTTTGTTCCGCTGTAATTGCGTTGTTTTCTGTGATATTCATGTACAGTTGAGCATCAGTTCCTTCGAGTCTACCAGGAAATCTAGCATCTTCACCGCTGTTGTGTCTTTTTACGTCAAGTTCGGTTCTCCGTGTAACGAAGTCTAGGCCCTCCAGTTTGGCAGTTTTGACCTTATTTACTGAAGAATTCAGATAAACAATGTTGTGATTTTGGCAAAACCTTTAAAATTGTGTTCTTTGTTTATGTATTGTGAAATGGTGAATAATATTTTTTTTGTGATTGTATATCCTGTGGTTTTATTTGTATTACCAAAACTACATATATATACTTGACAAGTTAAATAAATCAACACAGCTAATACTAAAATTAGCGACATCTATCGCCATTTTAAACGAAACAAAATTGCAGAGTTGCTTGCTAGTTTTATAGATGGCGATGCAATCGCTTAAAATGTCAAAGATTCCAGTCTATTACCGATAATATATACTAGTCTATGTCGGGCACCAAACACGATGGTCAGTCAACGTGTGGGCTGGTGTTTATAGTGATAGAATACTCGGACCAGTATTTCTACCGCAGCGGCTCGACGGACCACGTTATCTTGACTTTATTAAACGAGCATCTAAATGGCGTACTAGATGACTTGCCGCTGGCTGAGTATCGGCTAACGATCCAGCACGACGGTGCGCCACCACACGTTGTAAGGTCCGTCCGTGAGCGTCTCACTGAATTATTCAGTGACCGATGGATTGGGAGGCTAGAACCGCACGCATGGCCACCTCGTTCCCCCGATCTCACACCTTTAGATTATTTTTTGTGGGGTTACGTAAGAGAAAGAGTGTTTGATCGCGAGTGTGACAGTGCTGACGAGATGCGTCGACGAGTAGTGAGCGTCTTCGAAAAACTTCGTGCGGACTGCACTGAAGACCCCACATTAATGCCCCGCCTTCACGAGGAGACGCTGCGACGAGCCCGAATTTGTCTGGAGGTGAATGGGGTGTAGTTTGAGCCGCATCTCATAAGAGCACAGCGGATTTAACTAAGTGGGTTTATACCAAAACCTTCACCCTACTTAGATACGAACTTTTATCGGCGAGCGCAGCGGCGCGCGGCGCGGCGAGCGGGCTAGAGCGGCCTTTGTGATTAATAATACTTATTATCGTGCGCGCTGATACGCGTGGCATTGAACCCGAGTTATGTTTGATGTACACTGCGGCGTAGCAAATTTCCAAATTCCAACAAAAATAAGTATGAGGCAAATTATTATCGGTATTCAATAGTATTTAGATAATATAATATTAGCCTTTCGGCTTCGGAAGCGTTTCCCTTACACCCTGTATAAGTCCAGTATTATGATCCACATCGTAATAAGTCCTCTGTCTCTCTATAATCCAGTGTCAACATCCATTTCTTTAGACACAGTGGCTTTAAAATATGACTATGAATTGTAATTAATACTACTGAGATAAAATTCACCGGTACAACGCGTGTGTTGCCAACATTAAAATTTGCATAGTTCGTAACACAGCATTAACGTCATGACATTAGAGCTTATCGAACGCGCCCGGATGCTTTATAACTTCCGTTTCCCGTGAAAATGGCGGCGCTTCTCTGTACTATGGACACTGGACTGAGGATTTTTAGAAATATTTGCTTGTAGTAATATTTTTATAGACTAATGATTGTTTGACTGAATAATATGCAGAGTTACCACGATTGTGACCAATTCCACAATCTACTTTGGGATGTTTCGCAGCGAGAGCTTAGTGGATATGTCGCAGGCAATTTGTATGATTCCGCGTTTTACAAACGCCGTCGTGATGATTCCACGTTTTACAAACGGCTGTCCGTTCGTTTAAAAACGCTCATTGGTTGACAGCGGCTCGTGTTCGAGCCGCTACCTTGTGTACCTCTCTATTTACCAGCAGCTCGGATACGAACCACCAAGTGTACGCCACTTTAAACCATATTGTCCAACATTAACGCTTAAAATAGATTGTTTATCGCCTACGAATGGATTTTTGTGTAAATGACATACTTATCATAAGGTTTTACGAAAATATAAACCAATCTCCCCGTGAACATGGCTACTGAAAAAGCAACCGAAACGTCGGGGAAAAGTGTAAATTTCAATATAAATTAATTTAAATAGCTTAAATTGTAGTAAAGTTTAAAAATAGTAGTAATAGTATAGTTATAGTTTATTTATTTATTTTATAGTTCAAAATTATGTAATAAAAGTGTTTTAAAATAAACAACGCCGCAAAATCCGTATAAAGTATTTTAATTATAATGTATAACACTCGCGTAAACGTAAGACAATATTATATAATGGTCAGTGGTTTGGAGAAGAACACAAGATACAAGAAGATAAGAATCCTTCACGTTTTAAGCAGTAGATAGATAAGCGAACTCGTGTTTTTCGACTCCACATACTTCCGTGAATGTGTCGAATGACACAACATTATTTCGTTTTTGGGCGTCTCGCGTCGATTCGATATGCACGTCGACAAGTTTGCTTAGGGCTATTAATCACCGGCCTCGGCCAAAGTCGTCCCAAGTAGGGTTCGGTATCGAATACTCGACTAGGCAATAATCGGATTATTTTTATCGACTAAACAAGTGTATTCCATTTTTAAATTTCTAATGTTGTACACAAGTACACGATGACACAGATAAGACAGACATAGAGTATATTGAGTACAAATGACTGTACGGATGGCGTAGTCGTTTAAGATCGCCTTGCCTCATCGTTCAAATCCCACACGGGACAAAACTTTGTGCGATCCACAAATGGTTGTTCCGAATTTGGGTGTTCTTTGTGTCCGTAATTTGAATGTTTATAAAGTCCATCACGACACAGGATTTATTAAAATAAAAAGGATATCACTTGCTGTTTTACCATTGTATTGACTACTGACATGAACCCACTTCAACCATAAGCATTCTAACCTAGGTGTTTAAAAATAATGCTAGTGAATAGAAATACAAATTGCTAGTAATCCTAAACAAAAAAAGTAACAGAGCTTCGAACAACTAATAGTATTTCTCATAGATAGCTTTAAGATTGAGCAAAATTGTAAGCTGCGCTGTCTCTGCCTTCATAGGGCATTATACACAACAGTTTCGCTTTAGTGAAATACCGCGCAAGATGAACTAATAATATGACAGACTTGTATTTAATTGTGAGGGCTTATACAACTGCCTGTAAAAATATGCTATACGAAATTTTGTCCGCGGCTTCGCTCGCATTAATGTTAAGATGGATTTTTCAGTAGCCTTCTGATGTATAAACAATAATACTATAAAGATTTATCAAAATCCGTTCAGTAGTTTCTTCGTAAAAGAGTAACAAACATCCATCAATCCATCCATTCTTACAAACATTCACATTACATCACATAGTAGGATATTTATCAATCGATTTCGTATAATAATATTCGCCTAATAGCTTTGATCCGATTGGCTCCCATCACTAGCATGTGACATCTTGAACGATAGGCGTGGATCGTTTTAATTTGATGCGATATACTCGTATATTTTTTATTTCACCATCCATACATCATGCGAAAAATATCATTAACACCGCTTTTTATTGGCGTTTTTATTAATGATTTTGATGTTTACGATGTTTTATGAAGATTGATATGATTTCTTAAGTTATATTTACCAAAAAGAGTTAATTTTAATGTATAATAAGTAGTTTGTTAAATGCATTTCTTTGGGTACTTACCTATTCTAAAGAGTAAGGCAGATATAATTAATGATAAAACAAGACATAGCTAAAACTATGCCATACCAACCAAAAATCAGTCGTGTATGTACAATCATACATACATACACAGGCCCACGCCTGTTTCCCAGAGGGGTAGGCAGAGACTACGGATTTCCATTTGCTACGATCCTGACACACTTCTCTGGCTCTATTCACTTTCATCAAATTCCTCATACACGCTCGTCGGTTCAAAGTGCTCTTAACCTGGCCTTTGTCCAGAACACCTTCGATCTGATCGAGAAACGTTCGCCTAGATTTTCCTCTTGCGACTGTTCCATTCACACTAGCCTTATAAACTTTCTTAGTCAGTCTTTTCTCGTCCATATTTTCTACATGCCCAAACCAGTTTAACATAAGTACCCTTTTCTATTCTTGTCACTATATCCACTGCATATGTACCTATTTATAATAATAATAATAATATTCTATCACATACACACAACACCATCTAGCCCAAACTAAGCAGAGTTTGTACTATGATGGATACTAGACAATAGGTAAATATATGTATATACTTACTTATATACTTTTTTTTGTAAATCCATACATATTGTACATAAAAACACCCAGACCAAGACAAAATATCCATGTCCATGCACATAAATGTTTGACTTGTGCGGGAATCGAACCCGCGACCTCAGGCGTAGCAGTCGGTTACACTAAACACTACGCCATTGAGGCCGCCGTACTGCATAAGGGTCAGCGCCGACGGACGGAGAGGCGGCGAAGATACTAATTCAGTAACAATTTAAATTCAATCTGAAGTGCTTCAGAATACGACTGTATTTGCTACAACGAAATAAAATGACCGCGCTTTGAGTTGCTTGCGCTCATTTTATTTCGTTGTACCAAATACAGTCGTATTTTGAAGCACTTTAGGTTGAATGTAAATTGTTACTGAATTAGTCTCTTCGCCGCCACTCCGTCCGTCGGCGCTGACCCTAAGGCACAGCTTACCCCAAAATAAACAACGATCTAATATTAATAAACTTTACGTACATAACCTCATGCCTATATCCCTGACGGGTGAGCAGGTGTTGTTTTACACACACATTATGCCAAGTATAGCTTAGCTTTATAGGTCACATGTCTTTGCGAGTCTATTGTCGATTACCGTGTTCAGTTTAAGACTCCGTGCTTAATAATTCTTTCTTGACAGATTAAACTAATAAAATACGTATAATTAATAATTGTTACAATATTATAACAAGTGATTTACGGCAATTCATTGCTTCGAGTTCGAAATTTTTTATCACGTGACGGTCAGAGGTCAAACGTCATAGTGATTTCGGGGTATATCGACTATGCTGAGTCGAATGGCGTTGACCGCGAGTCTCTAGCTCTTACGGTTCTTGAGTTGAAAGTTGTATTACGGCTCCTATTTTTGGGTGGGTTTAAGAAGGAACCTAACATAACCTAACCCTTCCGATACGGAATGCAGTGATTTGAGGCGTATAGGTTCTCGTTATGATATATTTTAGTAAGCATATTTTGGTGTGCAATTCCTATTTGTGGTGGTCATTATATTTAATCCCTTTATAATATTAGTATAGATTAATAGGTAGCACAACTCCCATTTTAGCATAAATCGATAACGATGTCATGAATCGAAAGAAATACGCTAATATTGAATGCAAAAAGTTATTCATGTTTCATATAAACATAATTTAGGTGAACAGTGAACAGCATGTATCTTATTGTATCGGAAATTGAATAATCGTTTGTATGCCGGCGCCTTGTTGAATTAACTGCGCGCAAAGAGGAAGAATACAAAATTGCCATAACGCTTTTGTCAGGCGTTCTGGAGCTTTCCACATTTTCATTATAATGTGTAAGAATATTACGTAATCGGTCTTTGTATTTTGTGTATTGATGGATATTAAATTACGACGCTTCTATATTTGGCTGTTAGCTTTCACTGTCATAGATATTCATATATAAAACTCACTGTAAAAGTAAACATATTCAGAACTATATTGTCTTCTGTTTACGCAAATGTTATTCATTGAAATTAAACTACTATATACGGATTTTATCGCGTTGTTTATTTGACACTTTATTACATAATTCAGAAACTGTTACACTACTATTACTATTAAACTTTACAAATTTTTAAGCTAATTAAATTATTGAAACTATTAAAACTATTAATATTTATGTTTACACTTTCTATGACGTTTGGGTTGTTTTTCAGCAGCCATGGTCACGAGGAGACTAAGATGGTAGTTGTCTCAATGTTCCAGTGTACTTATTTCAAAGTACGCGAACATTGTAAAGTATCTTGTACTTTGAAATAACTATTTATATATAATATATGTAGTTTATAGTTTTTGTGAGTTACGCTTTCACGTTTTAAGTTCTCGACCGATCATCCGTTGTCAGCGATACAAAAAAGCACATAGGGTAACTTTCACCACAAAATAAATACGTATTTATTTTGTGCTTTCACCCAGAAAAAAATATAGGTAGTTATTTACTAATCTAATTTAACCAAACTTACATTTACGGGAGCGAAGCCGCGGACTAAATCTAGTAATGTTATAATTAGTAGATATTTAAACCTGTACTACGGTATATTAAAATATTGCAGCTCATTGGGAGCATTGATACTACGAGTAAGAATATTATAAAGCTGAAGAGTTTGTTTGTTTGTTTGAACGCGCTAATCTCAGGAGCTATAGGTTCGATTTGAAAAATTCTTTCAGTGTTGGATAGCCTATTTATCGAGGAAGGCTATAGGCTATATAACATCACGCTAAGACCCACGGGGGCGGCGCAGTAACAATAAACGCGGGTGAAACCGCGGGCACATCTAGTCTTAAATAAACTTCTAAGTTTGTAAAGAAATACAGCTGCACAAAAAATTTAGATACGTCACTACTCACTTGAACGTATATCACTGACGATAATACAGCTACCGATACCTCAAATTCTGCTCACCATCTAAGGAAAACGTTGGCGAAACTATAAATAAAGGAGCAAAAAACATAAAACATATTTCAACATGAGAGCAGGAAGAAAAGCTAGGCGAATATAAAACTGCTACGTGTACACAGCGATACATGGTTATAGCTGTTCTATGTGAGCTATAGTGCTATTCAGACGGTGACTTAAGATTGACAAACTACTATACATGTAGAGTGATTGCCCTGAATACCAGCCTTATAGTGCATTTTTATTTTATTTTATTTCATAGGAAAACAAACAGTTGTACAATTTATATTACGAACAGGAACATAAGTATAACAATGTGTAAATGTACAATCCACTACGCTTTCACATATTACTATTATCTTTGACTAGCTGATCCGCGTATCGTCATCTGCGTCACATAAGAGAAATTGCCAACATTTTTTCGTTTTTGCAACATTTTTATTGATGCTCCGCGCCCATTGGCCGTAGCGGGATGCTATATAGCTTATAGCCTTCCTCAATAAATGGGCCATTCAACACAAAAAAATTTTTTTTCAGGTCGAACCAGTAGTTCCAGTGATTAGCGCGTTCAACCAAACAAAAAAAAGCTTTATAATATTAGTACCTATTAGGTAGTATAGATGAATTTAAATGATGAAGGCAGTGATAGCTCAGTGGGGAGACCAACAGACTGCAATGCAGAGGGTCTCGGGCTTGAACCCACGTCGCGCACTTCTGACTTTCGGAAGTTATATGACTTTTTTCGCCTGCTCCGTGCCTCGGAGAGCACGTTAAGCCATAGGTCCCGGCTGCCATGAACACCTATGGCAGTCGTTATTGGGAAGTCAGTGCCCTCTAATATCCTGACACTGGTCTAGCCTTAGGGTATCGTTAGCCTTCGGGTTGCGGAGGTCAGATGGCAGTCGCTCCGTGTAAAAACTGATATCCTAAATCCGGTTAGACTAGAAAGTTACGGTAACCGCTTACCCGTATGTTTGTTTGTCATCTTGTTGTTTTAATATTATAAATTTGGAAGTAACTCTGTCTGTCTGTCTGTTACCTCTTCACGGCTAAACCACTCAACCGATTTAGATGACATTTGGTACAGATATAGTTTAAAATCTGTAATGATGATTGATGTTTGTAACACACGGGCGAAGCCGTGCGCAAAAGCTAGTTCGAAATAAATATTAAGCATATTTATTTCGAACTAGCTTAATTAAAAAAGTATTTCACGTACGTAGGTATTCACCCAACCTGGAGGCGTGAATCGATATAGGTACTTATTTATTAAAACATACCGCTACGACATGTGAGCTGACTTAATTAAATTAGTTATTCACGTAAAGTTAATTAACTATAGCAGAATAATGATTGTCATCGTGACTATACTTATAACGTTAAAAGTGTTAAAACGTCCTTCGTTATTATGTTTTATTAAAATAACGTGAGCCAAATCGGTGATGTAAAAGTAATTTCTGATAATTGAAAATGTTTATCAACCGCACTTTTGCGGGTTAAAATATACTTTAGACAGTTTTAAACACCGTGGTAAGTTAAGTCGGTATTACCGGGATATTTTGCTCCGGTGAGTCCGACATAACCTTTCCGTCGCTCCGCGGAGCGGTACGCGTCAATGCATACCCGTAAGCAAAAAAAAAGAAAAAGGAAAAGAAAATACTATAGAAAGTTTTGGGACTATTTAATGATTATAATAATGGACACAAGAGCTTAAAATAAATATTCTTAAAAAAACAATAGTGAGCGGTATATATAAGACTGCGAATTACTTACCGCGCATATTTTAAAAACCAGAACTCGGGACCTCACAATGCTAAAGTGATCTGCGGGGCATCTATACAAATAGATAAAATTGATGTGTCTGTTTGTAATGTCAAAATAACAGCTTTCTACTAAATGCATATGAAAGTATATACGGTACTTAGGTATAGCAAGAAATCAATTTATCAAATTTCTGTCTGTCTCTTTGTTCCGACTAATCTCTGAAACAGCTGGACCGATTTTAACGGGACTTTTACTGGCAGATAGCTGATCTTATAAGGAATAACATATGCTACTTCCATTTTCATTTTAGAAATAAAACTTTCGTGGACCCTTCTACGAAAAAATATTTTTCTTTCGTTTAATTCCATGTGGACCAAGTCACGGGTAAAAGAAACAATATAGTGCAGTGTATACTTAAGTATACATTGGCCTGTGACAAGATAACCCTTGGTGTATACTTAAGTATAGACTGGCGCTGAGTTTGAATATAAAACTGATTAAATATAATGACCATCAAAAATACTAATTGCACAGCAAAATATGCTTATGAAAATATATCATAACGAGCACCTATACGCCTCAAATCACTGCATTCCGTCTCGGAAGGGTTAGGTTATGTTAGGTTCCTTCTTCAACCCACCCAAAGATAGGAGCCCCACGAAGAGGGGCTCCGTCGACTTAGTTTGATCTCTTTAAATATATTTTGCTGTACAATTAATATAGTAGTCAGCTTGTGACCACGGCCGGTGTAACCTGGTCGAAACGTCAAGCCTAAAAAAGGTAAACATTATGCATGATCGCGTTAATACCCGTTACATATTATATATATATATATATCATGCAACGCGAAAGTTTAAAAGTTATTAATGATTAAATGTATTTTTGATTTTATGTAGTTTCGTATTCAAAATATATCTTGCAGAGATGTAACCAACCGCCATCTTTTGTAAATTTATTTTCAATTCTAATTCCAAACTATTCTCATAGATGGCGTTAGCTAAACCAAATTAAGTTTAAGTTTTTCCATTCCAAGAATACAAGAGTATGTTGTGTTAAGTATTTTTTCAAATCTGATTGAAGCTTTGGCGAATTTTATTGTATTGTACACGTAAGTAGCCGAATTAACAAGTTCTTACTTAGACTAAAATCGTTGTACGAAATATGGTTGTATATATGTACCTACATACGTATAGCGCACCAATTCTTGTACCTAATAGTCTAAGAGCCCGTGTAATATAATGATAACTTTTTTAAATAGAGTTCCAATCTTGTGTACCTAGAAATAATAATTATCAAATGTGAACTGGAACGTATAGACGAAGTCAGGGCTACATACAAGGACATTATGGTACCACTTTATCCAGCAAATAATATCCACCGTTACCAAGTGAATCCACAGGGTAAAACTAGTAATTAAAAATAACAAATGATGATAATAGGATAATAGATTTACGCCTGTTTCCCAGAGGGGTAGGCAGAGACTACGGATTTCCATTTGCTATGATCCTGACATACATACGTATACCCTGAAAAGGTAGGAACGGGTGTATTTAAAAGCGACGACCCTATTGACGTCATTAGTAATTACATAATTTTAGTCATCACAACATAGCGCCAGACTTCTACAAAAATTACTTTAAAAAAGCAATGACTCTTTGTCCAACCCGAGCATTGCACCCTTGAATTAGACAGCAGTCGCGCACAACACCCACCGCTGCGCTACTAAGGCGAAGTCATGTTTAGATTTACTACCAGGAAATTGTCAGTAGATAATAATAATAATATTCTACCACATACACACAACACCGTCTAGCCCAAACTAAGCAGAGCTTGTACTATGGGTATTAGACAATGGATAAACAAACACAGGTATATAGTTTTTTTTGTAAATGCATACATGTTATACATAGAAATACCCAAACCAAGACAAACATCCATGTTCATGCACACAAATGTTTGACTTGTGCGGGAATCAAACTCGCGACTCCAGGCGTGGCAGTCGGTTACACTAACCACTACGCCACCGAGGCAGACAATAATTGGCTTGTCCCTTTTAGGTGGAACCTTAAATTATAATCATTATCTCAGCTGAGAGATGTCTAGTGCTTTTGCTTACTTTAAATTACTGACTAAATATTGGTATCATACCTATACTGTTGTCAAAGATATATGAAATCTGCCAACCCTCACTAGGCTAGCGTGGTAGATTATGGCCTTAATCTTCTTACATTGGGAAAAGGCCCGTGCCCAGCAGAGGGACAATTGATATACATATAGGACTGACATGGGCACCGCCAGGATTACTTTCAGAGAGCTGCATCTGCGTCTACACATTATATCATTAACTGTATTATGTAGATAAATCTACAGTTACAGTGTTAGTTTTACTATTCTAGTTTTTTTATTAGTTTTTTTTTATTTTGTATATTGTATACTTTTTGTGTTTTTTTTATTTCTTTGTGTTTTGCGTGTGCCCTTATGTGCCAAAATAAATATTTTTCTTTTCAAATTCAAGTCGCGCGGGTATTTGATTGAATATATTTCGCTCATCGAAAAAAAAGGTTTATGTTCTATGTTATTTCTTTTCTAACAGGGAGGAGCAAGTGCACCCCTTTGCACCCTGCTGCCGGAGCCCTTGAGGGCTGATAATATAACATCTCTAACTATAGCTGTACAACACCTTTATCTACATATAAGCATGAGTCTACATACGTAGAGAAAGATCATGCAGCATCAGCTTTCAACAAGGAGCCGAAAATAGGTCAAAATATTTCACGAACGTTATCGTTGCAGCCAAAATATATTAGCTTCGTTATCCCCGCATCTAGACATCATTGTCGCATTACCACCCTATCTCGCGTGGTATATGCCTTCCGTTTCCTGAGCTGCTCACATTCAAACATACCATAGCTTAATAGCTTTTTAAAAACAGCCCTCTGAAGCATTTATCCACTTGTTTTGAATCATGTGTTGGTATCGTGTGTGCGGTGATATGAAATGTGTTTTGATTTCTGATATTATGTTTGTAAATAGTGAGATTTACTGCATTATAAGGTTGAAAGCAGCGATAGCCTAGTGGGATACTGGTGGACTGACATGCAGACGTCTTGAGTTCGATCCCGAGGCACTGAATTTTCGAACTTATGTGCATATTTGATGGTTAATTATCGCTCGCTTTTACGGTGAAGTAAAACATCGTAAGTATGTCTGAGAGTTCTGCATTATGTTGTCGAAGACGTGTGAAGTCTGCCAACTCGCACTGGGCCAGCGTGGTGAACCATGGCTGAAGCGTTCTCACTCTGAGAAGAGTCGTGGGAAAGTTTATATACAGGGCTGATATCCTATCCTAATCCTAACTATCCTAACTTAATATTATAAAAGCGAAAATGAGTTTGTTTGTTTGTTACCTTTTCACGCCTAAACCACTGAGCCGATCATTCTAAAATTTTGCATATCCATTGTCGGGTGTACAGAAACGGACATAGGTTACATTTCATCCCAAAAAAAATTACTGTTCCCGAGAAAAACAACAATAACGTTCTTATGATATATTATAGATGGCGCCATGTGTCTTTCGAATCATGATTGAATTATATTATTACAAGCAGAGTACAACCCGAATTGATTGTCAAATTCTAAATTAACGCGAGCGAAGTCGCGGGCAAAAGCTAGTAATTTATATGGCTGCAATATTATCAACTATAGCCTGATCAGACCGCAAACTTTCGAAGGCATCGACAATACTAAACTTAATTGTTTGCATAGCCTGAAAAATATTGCGGTGTGTCCCTAATATTGCTGTTATTGCCGGCCAGTATACGGCAGTAAGCCATTGTAGACCTCAAAAAAATTAAATGGCTGTGCTGTCACCACAAAATGTAAATCTATAGCGGCTCTCTTGAGAGCACATAATCTTAATAAGGAGCTTAAGACATCCTACTTATCAAAGGAATACAGCACAGGGTTATTTGGGTCCAATTCTCTATAGGTAGTGTTTCACCATCCCAGTTGTTTCAAAGTCCTTTGGTGAATGCGATTGTTTTAAAATTCAATTTGTACGTAGTTTACGAAGTATACGTGAGAAAGGCCAATACCCGATTAAGTTTAACCCATTCAATGCGGCGGACGCCGATCGGCGTCTTATTTTTTCATACTCAGATTCGGAGGACGCCGATCGGCGTCATGTATAGTTGTTTTATATTTTACCCAAATTTAAAGATATTATATTAATAAAACAACAAATGTGTTTGGAATTTACTAGTGAAATGCCTGATATGAGTAGTTTTTGGATATTTTGGTTTTTTTATTTCATCTAGTGCGCCTAACGCCGATCGGCGTTTACGTTAAACATGAGCTGATTCTGGCTAGTGAAAGCAAAATTTGTTGCCGCATTGAATGGGTTAATGACATACATTATTAACACATCTGGGTATAGTTGGGTATACAAAACACTGATACTATTATTCCATCAATGAAACACCAGCACTGTATCTTAGCTGCTAGTTCCTTCCAGAGACATTATAAGTGCATTTTACACACTTCAGGCTTAACCGAAGAGATGGCCTCTTTTGACCTTACCTCCATTTACCTCGTATAATAATGTCCTCCAGACCAAATTTCGGTCACGGCGGCCAATCTTAATGGAAACTGGCCATCAGCGTAGGAGATATTATTGTGCACAAGAGAGATTTCTTAACAGAAACATCCAATACATTTTTGTTGGCCCGACCCAGGATTAGAACCCGAGACCTCATGCACAGCAGTCATATTCACTACTACTGCGCCACGGAGGCAGCGCCTCGTATAAGGCCTTACTAAACCACGGCTGTCCCATCTATAATAATAATAAATAATTTATTTCTTCTCTCACACAGATAATAGTTAACAGAAATCAATTTTAACCTAGATATACAATCCAAGATGTAATAATCAGTGTGAGAGACTGGTTTCCGTACTACGTAGAAACCTATCAATATACCTTACTTGTATTTACCTAATAAATGACTAGCGCTGAACCATGGCTGCGTACCCAAAGAATTAGAACACAGCCAGGCTGTAACAAAGAACCCAAATGAATAAAAAGCACTAGCTTAAATGAACTCACTAAGCTAGAATTCTTACTTAGTGTTGTGTCCAGTAACTTGTAGTCAAGTATTTTTATATAGCCTATTTATTCAAGTAGTGCTAAATTACATTCGCAAGACTCAAGATCTTTACAGACAGTATGCGACGAGTTGCTTCTGAGTTTTAGGGATGTGTAGTTTGCTAAAATATGCCGTATCGATAAAGTGCAGTAGTATCGATATTTTGTTTTGACTAGTATAAGATAAGGAATGTTTCAATTTCAGGAATATATTAGACCGACATATTTGTTTTTATGTTATAGTAGGCAAACGAGCAGACGGATCGCCTGATGGTAAGCGATTACCGCCGCCCATGGACACCCGCAACACCAGAGGAGTCACAAATGCGTTGCCAGCTTTTTAAATTTGCCCCCTTTTCTCCTCCAGGAGGGGACCTTCAGGGGGGTTGGACCTCCGGTACCCTCACTTACTCGACGAAACAAAACGCACACGCTATTTCACGCCGGTTTACTGTGAGGCCGTGGTACCTATCACTCCGGTCGAGCCGGCCCATTCGTGCCGAAGCGTGGCTTTCCCACAGTTAATATCTAATTATACAAATACAAAATGTTTTATTTCGTTACCAAAAATGTGTATAACAATGTTTGTGATTGGAGCTTCCTTTTAAGCAAACAATGCCTGTATTAGAAGGCTCCACTCTTCCATAGTATACTTGTTACATATGTAGTTGGTACATAATTATGTTCAATTTTTTAGGAAATTTGTAATAACATTTTAAATAATGTTACAAAGACAAGATAAAACTGTACTTATGTATAGTTCTTTAATAAATGTCGAACAAGAATTACGTGTAGATACATATTTATTTCATATTATGGGCAGGGCTGATGTGTGTATCCAACCATCGTTGTGTATATTCTCATGTTTTAACAAAACACTGGTGGTTTTGACACGCCGTATATACGAAATATTCTACTACTTGATATACTAAAAACATTAAAATAAAATATATTACTTACTTTTTTAGTTAAATAGTTCTGAAAAGTAATGCTTTTATAAAAAATAATAATAATGAAGTTTATTTGTAAGCAAACATGTATCATACAATATACATCATAATGTGGTACTGTTTCCTCTAGAAAACCTTAGTCCGCTAAGTAAACCTGAATTCTAGGGAACAGTGCCTTCTCTATGTCTTAGTATGTATCTATCTCCATGGTTTTAATATAAACCGCGATAAAATCGTATATTAGTATATAGTAGTTTCATTTGAATGTATAACATTCACGTTAACTAAGCCAGTGTTAAGTGTATTCGAGGCAGATTTTCTCATAAAATGAAGTATTACAAATCAATTATCGATATTTGCATGTCGATATTCAGTCAACATTACTTGTTTAAGCCTTAAAGTGCGAAATGTCCTTGAATTGCTTCCATCGTTTAATTGAGCTGGAATGGACCGTATGTGTCGAATGTGTGAACTACCTTCACTCAGTGGCTCTTACTAATACCGAATAGCAATGCCTAAATGAGTTTGTGTAACTTAAACACATCTATTACGTATCGTGATAGAGATTACGAATGTCAATATCATTATTATACAGATATCAATAGCATTACCATATGTCAGTGCAAATGACAGAGTTTTCAACACGTTAGTGACACCTCGAGTGGTGTAAGTGAACATAGTTTACGGTAGCCGTTCAGCATTATGTTTAAATTATCATAATAATATTTATTGATAGGTGACGCGTTGGTTTAATAGGTCACTTCTCTACTGCTTGTGCGACGAGCGTGTTGGGCTTACAAATATTTTCGAACCAGAGTGTCATGAGATTTTCCTATCAAGAAATTCTCAGTACCAGCACTGAGAGAGAAGTGTGTCATGGAGATTTCCTATCAGAAATTCTCAGTACTAGCACGGAGAGAGAAGTGTGTCATGGGGATTTCCTATCAAAAAATTCTCAGTACCAACTAGCACGGAGACTGGATCCGTATGCGCCAGACGACAACAAGCTTTTTCCCTATCACGTGCCTTAAAATAATAGGTAGTTGAAAAATTTGTGTGTAGTAAAGGAGATATGCAACAAACTCATACAACTTCGGCCTCGCATGGACAAAAATAAAACTGTATGTTTTACGAAGAACTATTAGTATTCTATAACCTTGTGTAATTTCAACATGCTATCTGGTTGGGTTTCAGCTATATAAGGTATCCAAAATGAACAGAATTGCTCCGGTAATACTTTGGCACAAAGCAATTTTTCAAAATGAATGTATTAATTATACTTGTTTCTGTCTAAAAACCTAGAATAAGTTTATATAGCTGGTTTACAGAGCCCACTAGGGTAAAACAAGTTACTTAACTGAACTCAGGTAGCTAGTGCTCGCTCTGCAAAGCAACCCCCCGTCAAATAACTATAGTTACTATTCATTTATTGTTAAAGCTTAATTAATAGTCCAAGAAACAAAGGCTAAAGTAAACAATAGTATATTTTGGTAATAGTTTATTAGTCTCCAACCACTACATTACCTTCATTATGACTAAACATACTATCGAGGTGTGGTGCAGGAGGTGCTACATTATTTTGAAACCTTGCCCAACATAAATACCATATGATGGACATACAGCAGCCTACAGTTCTTCTGCCTACTATGCAGTTACAGTAATGCTGTTATCAATTAAAATGTACACATAGTATACTTTACGGCTTACATGCTTGGATTGTATTTGCCTCTTAAAATCCAGGCCTTTGTACTTTATAGCTCTCTCATAACATTGTCACATCACGAATGATAAATGATAATGAAGATCGAGTGCCCAACGAAAAGTGTTGCCACTACCACATATTAAATAATGCCATTACATTGAATTGGTCAATCTGTTGATTAGTAAAATAAATCACAACATTAATAAATTGATACTATTACATCCCTGTTTAATCCGCATATGTGGAGTTTTTACTAACACAAGTAATATTATTACTTGTGTTAGTAAAAACTTAATTTAATATAAATACTTAATAATGTTTCGTAATAATTTCACTTCTTATAAAAAATACCTTTTGTTCAACACTGGCAATGTTGTCCCAAGCCACAATGATTTACTGAATCAATAATTTGTAAAAAAAATGAAATTTTTTTTCCCGCTAGGTTCGGTTAAAAGAAAACGACGTTAAAAGAAGGCGACAAATAAAATATTATGAGACATTTTTATAATAAATTATATTCTTGTCCACTAAGGCCGTAATTTGCACACCTCCTTTATGTATATCTTTGGAGATTGAGGCGTTGCACTATATCTGTTTATGAGGAATGAAGAATTATAATTCTACTTTTTAATGGCTGGAGGATGGCTGAAAGCAATATCCAACAGTCTAGCCCGACTGGAGCCAATTGGTCACAGCAAGAGCATGCAAAATTGCCTCGTATATTTGTATATGTAGCGTTTAAAATCGTATCCGCCAAGCTTGAGAGGTTTGAAAAAACAAGACTGAAATTAATTGATACCCGCCAAGCAATAGCACACAGCGATCAACTGACTTATTTTCGTTTACCACTTTCTAAAGTGCCCATTTAGGACTACAAATCCGAAGAAAAGAAATCTTTAGTTCTTATCTACAGATATAAGTATGTAAAATGCCTTAGAAAAGGCAACTCAATTGCTATGACACGTAACACAAACCAGCCAGTTGGCTCGAATGGGCTCCGGCACAAGATTCCAGAAGTTTGTTCATTAAACAGGCGCTGCTGACCTGTACTCAAATGTGAAAAGTTTAATTGTTCCAAATGTTCACGATTTTGTACTTAGGTTTATAAACTGTTTCGTTTTCTATACATGAAGCTTAGATTTTATACAATTTGATGTATTTTGACTGCACCGATAGCGCAGTGGTTTTGCCATAGTCACTGTCGACGAGTGTTCTTTTCCTGCAGGTATACAAAAGGTTTAAGACCTTATAGTTATTTTGTTCTTTAATTATATAGTCAAAATATATAGCTGCACTCACAGGCAGTTTTTAAATCGCCATTAAGTTATAATTTCAGTAATTTATAACACATTCGTACAAAGTAGCAGCATGGTGCAGCCATATATTATGATTACGTAATTAAAAAAAAAAGGAATAAATATATGGTCACTATAAAAATACTATAAAATTTTGTAATAAAGTGTCAAATAAACAACGCGATAAAATCCGTATATAGTAGTTTAATTTCAATATATGATCACTGCTTACACCTTTTTTATCAGCGTTGTGAAATGCACCTTTTGACATGGGAAGACAAAGAGGTTATATCAGGCGCTCCTGCTTTAAGTCTTAGTAAAACTTTGCAGTGTGCTACGTGCTTTTAAAAGTTGATCATCACCCGAATAAAAGACATACGATTCCGAAGCGACCTTGGTACGTCTTACCATTAAGGCCTTTTTTTTTCTAACTTGGGGGGATGCATTGACGACTTCCTCTCCGCGGAAAAGAGGAGCGGAGATGTCATATCGGGCTCACCCGAAAAAAAATGGAATGTTCCGAGTGCTACCGACTAAACCTACCACCTTGAATGGTGGGTGGGTTGTTGGAATTGAAACTATATCAGCGACCCACCCACCAGCGCCCAACGCAGGCAAGAAATGCCTGCGGACGACGACATCTAGGCGACGACGCCCCGGCAGTTACCAAGTTGTCTTTAAATTGTCACCAAGTTTTTAAACATGATGCTTGAACACTGTTTAACCTAATTCATGTATGCTTTAAGTCCAATAAGCTTTCTTAAGGCTGTATTAAGGCCGCGTTCTCTAATAACCTAGTTACGTCGCCCTATCATCTACCGGTTTAAACACCGCTCGCTTCGTCGATAATGTATTATAAAAGCCTACTTAGAGTTGCACTCGAAAGAGGTGAAGCGTAGCAGAGTACGCACCCTTAGAGCAGTTTATAACTACTGGGGCGAAACGCCTGCCTTTCTAACAATTTTTTCTATTGGCTGCTTTTTGCCCGAGCTTCTGAGGTTTGTGTGAAATCTCAGATTAACATAATATTGTCACAGTATAAAGACTATTAGAGTGTGATATTGTCTTCTGTTTACGCGAATGTTATTCATTGAAATTAAACTATATACGGATTTTATCGCGTTGTTTATTTGATACTTTATTACAAAATTTTGAAAACTGTTACACTGCTATTACTATTAAATTTTACTAATTTTTAAGCTAATTAAATTATTGAAACTATTAAAACTATTTATTTCAGATTAAGCATAAATCTAATCATAATGCGAAAGACTGCAGGCAGATGCTGGATGCGGCAAGCTGAAGACAGGGCGCTATGGCGTTCTTTGGGGGAGGGCTATGTCCAGCAGTGGACTATTATAGCCTGATGATGATGATGATGATGAAGCATAAATCTCCAGATTCTAAATCTAGATTAATGCAAGCGAAGCCGGGTCACAATCTAGTATTTCTATATATATGCAGCAAACTGATTTGCTAAACTGTAAGGTGTTAACTGCATGGTGCATTGGGCAAACTGTCGCTTGATAACCGCTGAGTGTTGGTCCAAATCCGACATGGTGCAAGTATTTGAGTAATCCGTTAATAATTATTCTGTAGTTTTAAAGAAAGACAACTTCCGCACTACGAATAAATCCTGTGTCGCCTTCACAAACATTCGAACAACGGACACAAAGAACACCTGGACGTGGAACAACCATTTGTGGATCACACAGTTGTTTTGTGGCTCACAACACTCGGCGTAATGGCAGTGACAAGGCGATCTCTTAAACCGGTACGTACCGAATGAAGATCGAACTCACAGCACTCATCGCATTGTGTGATCACTTAAGGTACCGCGCGGTACAGTCACATTTACCGTGAGTGGTCACCCGAGCAAACCTTTACCTAACACCGGCAGTGTACCGTCTAAACGAGAATTCACCTTTCCATTTCCCTCCTAAAGATTACATTATATTCGGTTTCCTCTAAAAATTCATTTTTTTTACAAACACATTAAGGAGTTGTAACCGTGTCAAAACTTCCGTCGCTTCTGGACCTCGCCGGAAGTTAAGGAATTTTAATATTTTTTTTCTTGCCATGCTCGAAATATGAGTGGGTGGGTACTTATATTTTTTTTCGGTTATGTCATTTTGAATATTTCATGCGAAGAGGTTTTTATTAGATTTTAAATGTCTTGTTAGAATACTGCCTTGTTGGTTTTGTGTTGTGTAAGTTTACGTTTAGGCTTACGGTCGATTGAAGTCCTGGGTGCGAGTCCGGGATTAGGCAAAATATTGTTTTTTCATATAAGAAAATATTTTTTTATGTATACGCTTACTGTGAGGCTGTGAATGTTAGTTTGCCACTATAGCTTACAACTTGCTACAAATTGTGTTAATGGAAATATCGTTGGGAAAATGAAATTGGGTCATCGAAGGCGGGACAAGAGTTCACAGAAATTGTGATAGTGACATAATACTAAACATTCGCTGTCGAAAAAATCAAACTTCATAATATAATATTCTATCACATACACACAACACCATCTAGTCCAAACTAAGCAGACCTTGCACTATGGGTACTAGACAATGGATAAACATACATATATACTTGTTTTTTTTTGTAAATACATACATATTATACATACCACCCAGACCAAGACAAACATCCATATTCATGCACACAAATGTTTGACCTGGCCACGATAGGCTTTAGCGGCCCCCCTCTGACCGGCCGATCAAGGCAAGCCAGAGTTGAGAGTCCTACGGGCGTTCTTGAAGTTCCACCCCAGTCAACCAGTAACGGAAAACTGGGGACGAGGTCCTCACCGACTCTAAGGCATTCAGGACCGCAGTGTCGCCACTCACATTCAGCTCGCCACAAGCTGCCCTGCCCTTATTATTTTTATATTATGTTATAGGTCAAAATTATATAAAAAAAGTGTTTTAAAATAGACAACGCGACAAAATCCCTATAAAGTAGTTTAATTTCAACGTTTAACATTCGTGTAAACGTAAGATAATATTATCCAAAAAGCACCTTCTCAGGCCGTCAAAGTAGAGACCTCAACATCGCCTCGGCTGCTATGAGGGCGGTGTGGAGGCCACTGCTCTTAGACCACACGACTGCTTACCATCAGGTGGAGTGTGGTCATTTTGACGAGCAAAATAAAAAAATAAAAAAAAGAATAGAATATATTTTCTCTGGCTCACTCTGCTTACCCCTCTGGTAAAACAGGCGTGAGTTTTTCCTTTTACTAGGAATCAAGTCTTATGTAGCTGGAGACATAACAAACATAATATTATTAACCGATACAAAATACACCCAACATTCAGAATATAATTTGTAGATAGCACATGTAATTGTATTATATGGGATTCGAATCCAGAACGTTTAGCGCGGCGGAATTGGTGAGGGAGCAACTTTCCTGCTGCGCCATTAGTGCAGTAAAAACAAATATAATTACTAAACTTTTTTATTTACGATATAATTTTTTTTATTCTTAATCGTTGTGAAATATTGACACATAATACATAGATACATAACATAGATTTTATCCTGTAACGCACTGGTAGGCGCATTACACCCAGTTTCGTCAGCCATGTTTTAATGTCCCTCGTAATAGTATACGAAGTCACATTGTGATTTTACTAGTAAAAACCTCCCTAAAATTTTGCGACTCGGGAACCGAATCTGGTATTTCGCCGTCGCCCGTAAGCATAACAACAATATTAAACCACGGCACCAACGGAGCACAAGCACTCATTCTCATTTCAAAACTCAGTTTGACTGTTGTCGAAGTCCGTTTTCCATTTAACCCTACAGAGGTTCAATTACATTGCGTTGTATTTTCATTCAACGTTAATCACTATTCACGATTCTATGTTTATACTCCTTGCAGTATTATTTATGCAGAGGCATATTTCGCGATCGTACGTACGCTATGCACAGACTATACTCAGTTGGTTACTGGCAAAGGGCGAGGGAGGACGCGCGCTCCCTCCCTTGGAAATTTACACGCGAATTTTAGAGATTAAATAAAATAAATTGTGCACATGAACTGCAGTGGTTTAGTGTTATAAATATTTGATTTTCGAACGGCTACTTGTGACGTGCGGTTGTTATAATTTTTTTCTAAACTTATTTTTCATTGTGGTTTATTTTTTCAGTGAGTGCGTGTAAGGAGTTTGAATACTTAGTGTTTTAAATCTTGTTAAGTGATTGTGAATATTAAACCGTACTGTTATTGTGGCTTTGCGGTAAGTGTAGTAATTAAGTTAATTATTTAAACTTAAATATTAAATGGTTATTATGAAACACTGCTAGCTATAATTAACATGAATAACAGAAACCTTTTAAGTATTAAATGATGGTCGAAAGAAAAGAAAAATATACATTCTTGTAACTGAACAGCAATTGGTTAAGTTTTAATTGCTGTTTAATATTATATAGAATTGACATACTTGAACTAGTTTCTGAGGAACTTTATTTGACGAGACGGGACTTCGAAGTCTGTTTAGTATACTGAGTCATTTTAACTTAAAAAAAAATTGGTATTATGAAAAAGATCACATATTATTTTCGAATTCTCAACTTAGGTCGTAGCACTGATTTATTAATAACAATATCATTATACATGTAATAATTTTATTAAAAACATTTTATTCTTCTTAAACCGTGTTTT
Source organism: Catocala sponsa (assembly GCA_963564715.1). Classification (NCBI taxonomy): domain Eukaryota; kingdom Metazoa; phylum Arthropoda; class Insecta; order Lepidoptera; family Erebidae; genus Catocala; species Catocala sponsa. The sequence goes on along the minus strand of OY751346.1, from coordinate 3,803,512 downwards.
TAAATCGTTTTTAGTAATATAAATAACTTTTGGGAGATAGATGTCCAGATACAATTTTATACGTTAGTATTTATGATGTATACGATTGGGTATATCTATATATATATATATATATGAGTCCCTGTTTCTCTTGGTCACGCCATAACTTAAGAACGACTTGACTGATTTTCATTCATAATTTTTTTAAGTTTCCTTATATTTTGTAGAAGGTCCTTACGGAAAGAAAAGTTCAGATAATTGGATAAATTCAAAAAACCTAGCGATTGTTTTAACCTCGCGAGTTACACAGTGCGTCTAAGACAGGACAATGTCTGTCGGGTCAGCTAGTACCCAATAAAAATACCTAGTTGTAGATATATAAACTGCGACTGCTGTGCGTAAGTCTTGGGTCTGACACCTAAGAGTTATTGGTATTAACTGTCCATAAATTTTAGTAGATGTATGGAGATGGAGTCAAAGTCAAAGTCAAAAATCATTTATTCATTTAGGTCACAAAGTAACACTTATGAACGTCAAAGTATAAAGGTTAGTGAGTTTACTAAGTTACTGAAGCTACATTTAGGTTAGTTGCTAGGTTCAGGCAAAGGATTGAGCCTCTGAGAAGGAACCTGCAAGAAACTCACGGCCACTCTTTTAAATAATAGGCGATAGGTTCACCTCTTATTACGTGGGACCTCAAATCATAGCTGCCAAAATATGAGTGCATTACACCTCTGTCTATTACTTCTGGAATGTAGGCGTGAAACTATTAATAATTCTAACTAATATTATAAAAGCGGAAATGAGTTTATTTGTTTGTTTGTTTTCACGCCTAAACCACTGAACCGATCATCCTGAAATTTTTCATATATGTTGACAGGTGTACAGAAACGGACATAGGTTACCTTTCATCCCGAAAAAAATTACTGTTCCCGAGGAAAACAATAATAACGTTCTTATGATAATAGATGGCACCACGTGTCTTTCGAATCATGATTGAATTACCTGAATTGTTTGTCAAATTCTAAATTAACGCGAGCGAAGCCGCGGGCAAAAGCTAGTATATAATATCATCCCTGTATTAAACTGTCCCACTGCTGGGCATGGGCCTCTTCTTAGTCTGAGAAGGATTAGGCTGTAGTCCACCACGCTGGCCCAGTGCGGGTTGGCAGACTTCACATATCTTTGAGAACAATATTGAGAACTCTTAGACATGCAGGTTTTCTCACGATGTTTTCCTTCACCGTTAAAGCAAGCGATAAGTAACTATTTAATACACACATAACTTCGAAAAGTCAGAGATGGGATCGATTCCCACTAGCTGATATTAAGTATTCAATTAACTTATGGATTTCATTTAATTGTTCTTCTGAATGCTCTAGTATTCTCTTTTTTTTGTTAATTTATTTTAGTTTACGCATTCCACATTTATCTATGAATATAATTTGAAAAATTGCAATAATTAATATTATTCTTTCATAACAAATCTACGGCTGTAACAATATTTTTCAGTAGGCTCTGTGTTTTTATTATTGTTTGATGTAGACGTATATTAAAATCGTTTATAATTGTAACTCTATAACCAATCATTTTTTAAAGTTTTGCTTCGGTTTAAACATAATATTAAATTGTTTTTAGAAATACCAATATATATGTATAATATGTATATATCTACAAAAAATAAAGTATATAATATGTATGTTTATCCATTGTCTAGTATCCCTAATACAAGTTTTGCTTAGTTTGGGCTAGATGGTGTTGTGTGTATGTGGTAGAATATTATTATTATTGTTAGCAGTTGAGATATATTTATTATTTTTAATCATATTTCTTTAAAAAACATAATAATGTAATGTTTTTTGTAAATATAATATAATAATATAATATTCTACCACATACACACAACATATAATAATAAATGACTTACTAGCGACCCGCTTCGTTTACGCAAGGGTAAACTTAATCATGATACAAACCCTCATGAATCACTCTGTCTATTGGTATTGGTGAAAACCTCATGAAAATCCGTCCAGTAGTTTTTGAGTTTATTGCGAACAGACAGACAGGTGTAGATGTAGTGCTAGCTTTTGTCGCGTTAATGTAGGTTATCTCAATAAATTTCTATCCCTTGAGAATAGTACATTTTTTTTGTATAAATGTTGTCAATACTAATATTAAAACGAGGAATGATTTGATTTTTTGTTTGTTTGTTTGTAAGGGTTTAACTGAAAAACTACTCAACCGATAGACTGCTATATTTTCGTCGAGTAACATATAGGCTATATTTTATTTCAAAAAGTACTGTTACTAACAAAACCTAACCTACTTTTACTAATAAAAAGCAAATTTACTTTTATCTTCTCTGAGTAATACAATGTGTAATTATGGCTGGCAGCAGCTTTCTCAATCCAGGAAGTATATTCTGAATAGAGTACTTAAGTGATTAAAAGGTAAATGATTAATTACGGATATCGTACAAGGCAAGCGGTGCCGCTACGCTTAGTGTTGTGGGTTTAAAAGTCACACGAGACAATTATCAAACTAAGCAGAGCTTGTACTATGGATACTAGACAATGGATAAACATACATTATACTTTTTTTTGTAAATACATACATGTTATACATAGAAACACCCAGATCAAGACAAACATCCATATTCATGCACACAAAATGTTTGACTTGTGCGGGAATCGAACCCAAACTTTGTATCCGTTAATTGAATATTTGTAAAGAAACTCATAACATAGAGCAAAATACATAGTACAAGGTGTTCTTTTAATCCTAACTAATATTATAAATGCGAATGGAATTGTTTGTTTGTTTGTTACGCTTCCACGCCATAACTACTCGACTGAACATCATGCAATTTTGCATACGCGTTGTCAGGGGAACAGAAAAAAACACTGTTACTAACCCAAGCTAACCTTACTTACATTTACGCGAGCAAAGCTGCGGGCAAAATCTAGTACAATTATGTTTATTCAATTCAGAACCGAATGCGACACGTCACGATCGATGTTTGCGCAAATTATTCATGTAATTAATTCTTAATCACTTAACCAAAGAATTAATTCTATATCAGCCCATTACTAAGTTCATAACACGGATCAATTCACAAAGGACAGAGTTTTATTAATTAATCCATTTTCTTGAAATCGAGTTATTTTCATTACACTATTAACTACACTACAAAAACTACTGAACCGATAGCGATTAAATCTGGAGACCTGGATTAATTAGGCGACTTTTTATCCTGATATTCCCACGGCATCGGGACTTACGTGGGTGAATACGCGGGTATGGCTAGTTAATGATAATTAAACGTTTACAATACGATTTATATTCATGCCTCAACTTGGAATCAAACCTGTATAATCTATGGACACCGGCAAGATGATCGCTTGAATAGACGTGCTATGCGTATAGTTATTATCCATATCTTTTGTTCGAGAAATTTTGGTTCACGATAGATAGGTTATGTTTGGGCGTTAATAATATCGGTACAGTGAACTACGGGGTGTCTGCCAAGCCGCACTCTTGTTTATGGCGTAATGGCTGCAATAACTTGCTTGATACTAGATATTGTAATACTATCTAGTAACAAGTACTTTCGGGTACTTTGAAATAACTACACTGGAACATTGAGACAAATACCATCTTAGTCTCCCCGTGACCATGGCTGCTGAAAAGCAACCGAAACGTCGGAGAAAGTGTAAAATTAAATCTAAATAGTCCTATAATTTAAATAGCTTAAATTGAAGTAAACAGTAATTAGTAAAAGTGTTTAACAATAGTCGTTTAAAGTTTCAAAATTATGTAATAATAGTGTTTCATAACAATAAACAACGCGATGAAATCCGTATAAAGTTTGTTTAATTTTAGTATAATACTAGTTAGTACCCGTGGCTTCGCTCGAATATTCGCTTAATAAAATATCACGCTAGGTTGAAAGGGAAAGATAAAGGCGAGCGGTCTTTGTTGGACTTTTTTTTTTACGACTTAAGTGGCAAACAAGCATACGGCCCACCTGATGGTAAGTGGTCACCGTAGCCTATAGACGCCTGCAACACCAGAGGCATCACTTGCGCGTTGCCGACCCTTTAGGAAAGGAAGTGGAGAGGAGAAGGAGCGGGAATAGGGAAAGAGGGTGATTGGGCCTCCTGCACTTTCACTCACCGAACGAAACACAACAGTAAGAAAACTGCTATTTCACATCGATATTCTGTGAGAGGGTAGTCCTTCCCCGGTCGAACCGGCCCATTCATGCTGAAATCAGCGATGCTCTACTAGTAGTCTAATTAAGTAATTTTAAAATAGTTCTTTATTTTTATAGAAATATAATAATATAATATAATATTCTACCACATACACACAACACCATCTAGCCCAAACTAAGCAGAGCTTGTACTATGGGCACTAGACAATGGATAAACATACATATATACTTTTTTTTTTGTAAATACATACATACATATTATACATAGAAACACCCAGACCAAGACAAACATCCATGTTCATGCACACAAATGTTTGACTTGTGCGGGAATCAAACCCGCGACCTCAGGCGTGGCAGTCGGTTACACTAACCACAACGCCACCGAGGCCGACTGCTTCTGCACTAGATTTATATTCTTGTATCCCGAGGGACTCTACAAATACTCAGACAATGAATACTAACACTAAGAAGAGCTATTTGTCGATCACACAATTGTTTGTTACCTTCAGAATCATTTATTTCTTTAAGATAATAATAATAAATAATAATATCAGCCCTGTATTGAACTGTCCCACTGCTGGGCACGGGCCTCTTCTCAGTATGAGAAGGGTTAGGCCATAGTTCACTACGCTGGCCTAGTGCGGCTTGGCAGACTTCACATATCTTCGAGAACATTATGGAGAACTCTCAGACATGCAGGTTTCCTCACGATGTTTTCCTTCACCGTTAAAGCAAGCGATAATTAAGTATTTAAGATAGCTTAATACAATTATTAAAGGTCTTAAAAAAAAAACAATAGTCCACTATGTTTGATCATAAACATACAAATCTAAACTAATATTATAAAGCTGAAGATTTTGTTTGTTTTTTGGTTGAACGAGCAAATCTCAGGAACTACTGGTTCGAATTGAAAATGTTTTTTTTGTTGTATAGCCCATTTATTGCGGAAGGCTATATAACATCACGCTATGACCAATAGAATCGGAGCATCAATGAAAAATATTGCAGAAACAGGGAATATTCTCTTATGTGAAGCAGACGAAGTTGCGCGAATTCCCGTGTGGAATTCGCACCTACAACCCTTTAGGTAGTGGTAGATGCAAGGCGACAATTTAAACCCCTACACCATACATGGATTGCATACACAATATAATATCATTGTTGTACTGTATTTTGTAGTGTAGAGTCGAGAACTTGTATACATAGAAACTTGTGTTGTAAACTTCACTTTCGTGATTCCGGCTCAGTGCAAGTTTTATCAAGTAGTGTGTAATTGTTTACAACGCCATCTATTGCTGCTAGTTGTAACTTCTATATGAAGTCTGCTACACTTCATACCTTTTCAACTACTTATTACATTCAACTATAGAGTTTGTATATATACTTAAACTATGAAGTTCATACTCATGCAATTTATTTTGAATTAAAATGTTTTATATCGTTAGAAATTTAACTAAATCGATCGATTATCTATATCGCACTGCTGATCAGGTTCGTTTTTGCAGAAAGCGAAGGTTAACGAATGGTGTGTATTTTGGGTTCGATTCCCAGGTAGGGCAAGTGTTATCGGAATATTCTGTTAAGAAATATTCAGTACTAGCACGGAGTCATGAACTGTACCAGATAGACGTTACGTTGCTGCAGGATGAATGCGCGAGCGCTCCCTGCGCCCCGGCCATAGACCGTGTGAAGGAACACCGTGATAGGTTTAGTCAGTAGGACTCGGGACTTTCTATCTTTCCCCGGGTGAGCCCGACATAACCCCTCCGCCTGACCCCGCGGAGGGGTATACGTCACGGCAGTCCCCTCGTGAAAAAAAGGTAGACGTTATGTTACTGTCTAAACAACAGGCTTTAAACCGTGGGAGAACGACGCTTCGGCACGAATGGGCCGGCTCGACCGGAGTGATACCACGGCCTCACAGAAAACCGGCGTGAAATAGCGCTTGTGTTGTGTTTCGTCCAGTGAGTAGGGGTACCGGAGGCCCAACCGTCTCCCCGGCCCTTCTGGTGGGGGCAAATTTAAAAGGCCAACGCACTTGTGACTCCTCTGGTGTTGCGGGTGTCCATGGGCGGCGATTACCGCCGCCCATGGACACCCATAGGCGGCGGTAATCGTTTACCACCAGGCAATCCGTCTGCTCGTTTGCTTCCTATAGCATAAAAAAAGGCTTGCCCTGTATTACGTGAGCACACCTACCCTTTCACGGTTATAGATGTGAAACTAAGTATATATTTATGACATACAGAACACTTCCATACTAAACAAATATTTCCACACAATTTTTCATTCCAATCGGGTATAGCGCACAGCGTATTTGCGAGCCGACAATTTAAACCGTGCACAAATAAATACTTTTTGATTAACTCTATTATCAAATACAAAAACAATACAAACAAATATAACCTAATATAATACGGGATTAAATATAATGATCATCAAAAATACTAATTGGTCAGCAAATATTGCACAGCATAACGAGCATCTATCATCATCTCGGAGGTGTTAGGTTATGTTAGGTTCCTTTTTTTAAACCCACCCAAAAATTTAATTTGATCTCTTTAAAGTTTGCTGGCCATGAGTTGCTGATCAATTAGCTATTTCTGCTCACAGATTATATTTTTCTGCTCACAAAAATACCAATACTATGCTAACCATTTAAATAACACCCATATAATACAAACAAATAAACCTCGTAATATAACCTAAAAACACCAGTACTGGATTCACAAACGTCGCGTCAATGGTACCCGGGCAACGACCCGCAATTAGTAGTCACAAGGCTTGAAGTACATACATACATACGCGTGTTAGTAACGTCAAATGTGAGTCATAGTGGAGCGCTGAGGGATCCGTATGTGACTGCACGAATATCATATTGGTTTGAATAGTCATGTCGTCACTGCCATTGTTTATTTATTTATTTATAGTTTATACTAGTACGGTCGTCATCGAATTCTCTTTTCATATTTCAAACGCTTTAAATATACGTATTAGATTAAGAGAAAAAAATTGTTAAAATCAAATGATGAAAATAAATTATTATTATTATTTACTAGATGTTCCCGCGGTTTCACCCGCGTTTATTGTTACTGAGCCGTCCCCGTGGGTCGTAGGGCGATGTTATATAGCCTATAGCCTTCCTCGATAAATAGGTTATCCAACACTAAAATAATTTTTCAAATCGAACTAGTAGTTCCTGAGATTAGCGCGTCCAAACAAACAAACTCTTCAGCTTTATAATCTTAAAATATATAAATTACGTGTCACGTTCTTGGTCCGCTATAGACTCCTAAACTATTGAACAGATTTTGATCAAACTTCGTAACCGTCTGTAATTTGGTCTAACTTAAAGGATAGGATAGTTTTTTTTTAAACGGGCGAAAATTATCTAATCTTAAGCAGACGAAGTTACGCGGGACAGCTAGTATTAGTATAGGTTTGGATCGCCAACAAATGACACACATTCCTTACACCTAAACAATAATTTACAGACATGCCTTGTGCTCATACACTTACAGGCAACCACATCTAACTGAGAGCTGAATATTTTCCATTTTTAAAGACAACTCCTGCACTAGGAATAATTCCTGAGGAATAATTGCTGAGGAATAATTGCTGAGGAATAATTTTTGAGTAATAATTACTGAGGAATAATTCCTGAGGAATAATTCCTGTGCCGCGGGACTTTACAAACATTCAAACAACGGACACAACGAACATTCAGACTTGGAACAACTATTTGTGGATCAAACAAATATTTGTTCCGTGTGGGAGCCGAACCCACAACACTCGGCGCAGTGGTAGCGGCGACGCGATTATTTATACCACTTCGCCATCTGTGCAGTCATTATTGTGCGTTCGATCTCTACATGCTACAAAAAACTGTGGGGTCTGAGTTGTTCTGTGTTTTGGGTATTACTTATGTCCATTGTTTGAATGTTTGTAAAGTCTCTTGCAACACAGATATTATTCTTATGGAAGGATTTGTTTTAAAAATCCTAACTAATATTATAAATGCAAAAATGAGTTTGTTTGTTTGTTTGTTTGTTACGCTTGCACGCCTTAACTACTCAACCGATCAACATGAAATTTTGCATACACGTTGTCAGGGGTATAGAATAGGACATAGGGTACCTTTCATCCAGAAAAAATAACTGTTGCAAACCTAACCTAACCTACATTTACGCGAACGAAGCCGCGGGAGAAAACTAGTATTATAAAAAGCGAAAATGAGTTTATTTGTTTGTTACCTTTTCACGCCTAAACCACTGAACCGATCATTCTGAAATTTTGGATATACGTTGACAGGTGTACAGAAACGGACATAGGCTACCTTTCATCCCGAAAAAAATTACTGTTCCCGAGGAAAACAACAATAACGTTCTTATGATAATAGATGGCGCCGCGTGTCTTTCGAATCACGGTTGAATTATATTATTACAAGCAGAGTACAACCCGAATTGATTGTCAAATTCTAAATTAACGCAAGCGAAGCCGCGGGCAAAAGCTAGTGATTATATAATTAGGTAGAATATTGCCAAATTAGGAATCAGTTAACTTCGGTGAGTGAGTGTGCCGAAGGCCCAATTACCCCGTTTACCCCATTTGACTCCTTCTTCTTCCCACTTCCTTTCCTAAAGGGTCGGCAACGCGCAAGTGATGCCTCTGGTGTTGCAGGCGTCCATAGGCTACGGTGACCACTTACCATCGTGTGCTTGTTTGCCACCTTAGATGTATAAAAACAAAGAAATATGCGTCTGGCTCTGTGATTTAAATGCACTCTCTGTTGTGGGTAGATATATTTGACACGGGATATATTTATGTTCTCCACAAATACACACGAGTCCGTAATTATTTATCGTGCGCTAATTGTCTTATTCTTATGACCACGCCGAGCGTAAGACGGATAATGACAGAGCTCGTGCGGTGCATATTCAAATCGGCGCGCGGCCGCCATAGTAAAATTGTATGGAGGATTTGAAGTGCTTTTTTGATTAATATGTATTTGATTAGTAACTTAAATATTTGGGACGGACAGATTGTAATATAACTATTTATGTTTTGTTTAAGCTGTAAAATAGGATAGATTTCTACTGTTATAATCTAAAAATCACATAACACGAGCTTACGTTTTTGCATTTTTCAAGTTATTTACACGGAGTAATTGTAAACACATTCATTGTTATGGTAAATGTATATTTTATATTTGTATTAAACAAAAAGTGTTGATTTTATCAACCTAACTGTGACCGCCTGTTTTGGCACATTTCGCTCGGCGCAGTCTTAAAGGAAACGTAGCACGAGTTTGACTAACACTTGATCGGTTTTCACAATTGATGTTTTACTAAACGGTTGCCAGTATTATAACTAAAAAGTTGGAAATTGGTATGTATTATAACCGTTTATAAGATAGGGCTTTACAAAAACTTAAAATCCATCATGTTTTTTGTGTAAATTATTCGCTTAAAAGACGACTCTCGCACTGTGAATAAGGACTTTAAAAACATTAAAACATCGGACACAAAGATCATTATACCATTTCACCTTTCGGGTCACTTAGCATATCCGTCAAAATAACACATCTTTACTAATATTAAAAGTGCGAATGTGAGTTTGTTTGTTACGCTTTCATGCCTAACTGCTCGACTGATCACCATGAAATTTCGCATACACGTTGTCAAGGGAACAGGAAAGGATACAGGATACCTTTCATCTACCAAGAAATACTGTTACCAACCTAACTTACATTTAAGCGAGCGAAGCTGCGGGCAAACTCTAGTATTCTATAAAATATCTATTTGTATGCAATAGTCATTTGGCGGTCTCGATGGCGTAGTGGTTTGTGTAACCGACTGCCACGCCTGAGGTCGCGGGTTCGTTTCCCGCACAAGTCAAATATTTGTGTGCATGAACATGGATGTTTGTCTTGTTCTGGGTATTTCTATGTGTAATATGTATGTATTTACAAAAAAAAGTATATATTTAAGTATGTCTATCCATTATCTAGTACCCATAGTACAAGCTTTGCTTAGTTTGGGCTAGATGGTGTTGTGTGCATGTGGTAGAATATTATTATATTATTATTATTATATCCAGCACGTGAACATCAGGCACAACAAATAAAAGATCCAGATCGTAAAAGAATAAAACTCGTAAATAATTATTTATCAGCTTAAAACGATTGCCAGTAAAAAAAAGTTAAGCGGGCATTACGTTATTTTTGTTTGGAGTTCGCGTGCCGTCACGACAGTCTATGGTAATTAGCATGCAACACTACACTATGCAGATATAATAATTATTTTACTTTGGAATACTTTAGCCGCCATATTGTAAATAATAAGTGCTGAGGACAACTTTGAGCCATGTAACCAGTATATATGTACACTTAAGAATCAAACGAATGAGACAAATATGTATATTTATGAGTACCTACTAGCGGTCGCCTAGTGGTCAAAATTCGACCATAATTGATTTAAATTTTAAGTTTGATCGTTATTAAGGTTTTATTGTCTATAACTATACCCTTATAATCATATTTCACGGTACTAAAGATATGTAACCATAGTTACGAAGAATTTTACAATTACAATTTGACATCAGCCGGACAATGCCGAAATACTACGAACTTGCGTGCGTGTAGTATTTTTTCATTAATTTAATGTACTTCTAATTTTTTTTTCTCTTTATTTGTGTAAACAAACAGTGACAGCAATACACATAGACAAGGAGTCATTTTTACAAGGTGCTGACAATTGTGTCACGAACACCGTTTACCACAGCTTACATATTGCAATATTTTAAGCGTTAAACAAATATGATAAAACTATAAGAACTATATTAGGAGCTTCATGATATCACATTTAAAGGTGAATCGCCGCAATATCTACAGAGTGAAATTAATATTATAAGAATTAACTATACGGTATAGTGGGGAATGTTTACCTGCGTTAGTACGACAGCGGGCTGTTGCAAATAGTTCTAATGCATATTTATAAAAAATATTAAGTTTCACCACTCCTTCTCCATATAAACTTTAACTGTGCCAAATTTTATACTCCTCCGTCCACGCAATTTTCGTAAAAAGGGGTACAAAGTAGTATACGTTACATTAAGTATACGTTTATTTGTCAAAACATGAGTATACAGAATCGTATTTGCGATATAAGATGTTATAATAATAATAATAATAATAATAATAAATCATTTATTTGCATAGATTGTAAGTACAAAATAGAATACAGATGTTAACATAATTTCAGATCCTTATACAATCTACCTTAGACTAGGCATGCAAATATTTATATAAAAAAAATTGTATTATTATTTATTAAAAGATGTCAGAATTTAAATGTCAGAATTAAAATACAATTACAAAATGTCTTTTAAGAAGTCATCTATGGTATAATAACATTTTTCCAGCAACAATGCAGTCAGTTTAGTTTTAAATAATTGAATCGGAGCATTTTTTATAATGGCCGGTACTTTATTATAAATTATGATACTCATGTTAAAAACACTTTTCTTTAATAAAGCTGTATTGTGGGCGTTTACATGTAGTGTGGTTTTATATTGGCTCCTAACAGGCCTTGTTCTATTTTCTGCTAGAGTTGTGTAATAGTGCTTATTAAGTTTTACAAAAACAGCCATCTCATATATATATAATGATGGAAAGGTTAATATTTTAAGAGACTTAAATTTAGGAACACAACTGTCGGTCATCTTCAATCCACACATGGCCCTTACACAACGTTTTTGAGCTTTGAAAATTTGTTCTCTCAAGCTGCAATTACCCCAAAATATTATGCCAAATCTCAATAACGAAGCTACTAAACCATGATATGCTGTCAATACAGTAGACACATTTACTTTTTTAGAAAGGTTATATAACAGATATGCAGAAGTGCTTAGCCGTTTACACACTGCTTCTGCTTGATGCTTCCATGTTAGCTGATTATCCATTAGTATGCCTAGAAATTTTGTAACAGTTACTTGGTCAATGGTTTCATTATGATATGATACAGTTAAATTTGTAATGGGTAGACGTTGATGGAAATGCATTACATGTGTCTTCGAAAGATTAATAATTAAATTATTTATGTCAAACCAATCTATTATGTCCCTTAATGTGTTATTTATGTCATTTTCATAATTTGCTATGTCATTACATTTAATAAGTGCAGTACTATCATCTGCGAATAAAATCATTGGATGTTGAATATGTCGCGGTAGATCATTAATATAGATCAGGAATAAAAGCGGTCCTAATACGCTACCCTGCGGTACACCATATCTCACTAGTCTTTCTTCAGATATGTATTTTTTTTCTTGTTTTGTTTTAATACAAATTCTATTTATTTCTGTGAACTGTTTACGATCATTCAGGTAAGATTTTATAAGGTTTAGCATATTTCCCCTGATTCCATAGGCATTGAGCTTATTTAGCAAAATATTATAGCTAACACAATCGAAAGCGCTGGACATATCGGTATAGATTGCGCATATAGGGATTTTATTATCAACGCTTTTCATGATATCATCTAATAGTTCATAAACAGCTGTATTTATACCTTTATTTTTCCTAAAGCCTTTCTGTTCGTCACATAATATGTTATGCTTTGTCAAAAATTTGTTAATCGAGTCGTAAATAATTTTTTCAAATACTTTGGAGAAAACAGGAATTAAAGCTATTGGTCTATAATTTGTTACATCATCTTTACTATCTTTTTTAATAATAATAATGATCATCATCCTTCCTTGTTATGAGGACGGTGTAGAGGCCACTGCTCTTAGACCACATCACTGCTTACCATCAGGCGGACTGTGGTCATTTTGACGAGGAACATAAATAAAGCGTATTATGGCGTACGAACTTAGAAATAAGTAGCTAATTTTGTTATATAATTTAAATGTAATCTAGCAAAATAATAACAAGAACATAATATAGATATAAAACATAAAATAAAATTATTATTGTTTATTACATATACAATGTAATATAACTATCTTGTTTTCGCGCAAGACATAATAATACTTGAGACGATATACGACATTATACGAAAATTATGTTTAATCTATACAAACGCGTAGGCACACCGGCGGCCAGACACAATAGATTTGAAATTATGTCTGGCATACCAACAATATTAATAATATTTTAACTTGACGTGTTTATGTCGTATGTACGCTAGATTGGTGACTTTTGATTCGCTCGCTTAGTCTGTCAAGATTTGCTTGAAGTTACTACTACTCTTAGTCTTAAAAAATCAAGCTATATCATTATATAGCTTGTTCTTTAAGTATAATTTAAAACACGACAGGCGTCTTTAAATTTTTATGTTTATCGGGGTATTTAATTCTACGTCGTAGGTCTACGGCACAGGTCTACGCCGTAGCTGTGCAATAGAAATTCGTAGCAAGCATTTGTATGCATGGAGAATTTGTAAATGTTTTCGAATGGGAAAATTATGGAAATTAAATATAAGATTATATTTTACTAATTTAAATTAGATTGTAAAGCGCCGGTTTCTTAGGAAAGCGTTTTCTTGGAATAGCTGTAGTAATATAGCTTCTATATATAGCTGACTGATATTCAAATAGTAGAATGCCTCGTTGAACATGCGGCATAAATTTGTACTTGTATTTGCGAGCTCTAAGGTTCCAGGTTCGATGGCTGCGTTGAGCAATGTTATTAGGCTTACATGTTACGTAATTTTCAGTACCACCATGGACTTTATAATATTCCTGGTAGATGTTTATACTGAACTGCTTAACCGCACATCTTCGTCTGCTTCACATAACATAACATTCTCCATTTTTGCAACATTTTTCTTTGATGCTCCGCTCCTATTGGTCTTAGCATGATATTATATAGCCTATATAGCCTTCCTCGATAAATTGGCTATCCAGCATTAAAAGAGTTTTTCAATTGGAACCAGTAGTTCCTGAGATTAGCGTCAAATAAACAAACTCTTCAGCTTTATAATATTAGTATAGAAGTAACGTAGTAAGGGGAAGCGAAAATATAGCCAGCGATATATACATTTAGTACACTCTGCCTATCCGCCTGAGATATGTAGGCGACAATCTAAGTAGGATATAATAAAGCTAGTTTACGTAAAATATATAATTATACAATATTTAAAATTATTAATTAAAAAATATATTCTACTAGCTTTTGCCCGCGGCTTCGCTCGCGTTATTTTAGAATTTGACACTCAATTCGGGTTGTATTCTGCTTGTAATAATATAATTCAATCATGATTCGAAAGACACGAGGCGCCATCTATTATCGTAAGAACGTTATTGGTGTTTTCCTTTGGGAACAGTAATTTTTTTCGGGATGAAAGGTAGCCTATATCCGTTTCTGTACACCTGTCAACGTATATATACAATTTCAGAATGATCGGTTCAGTGGTTTAGGCGTGAAAAGGTAACAAACAAATAAACTCATTTTCGCTTTTATAATATTAGTAAGTTTAAGTTGTAAGGAAGTAAGGATTCTATCACATACACACAACACCATCTAGCCCCCACTAAGCAGAGCCTGTACTATGGGTACTAGACAATGGATAAACATACATAATATATACTTCTTTTTATGAATACATAAATATTATACATAGAAACACCCAGACCAAGACAAACGTCTATGAATCGGAATCGAACTCGCGATCTCAAGCATGGCAGTTGGTTATACTAACCACTACGCCATCTAGTTTATGTAAAATATATAATTAATAATAATAATAATAATGTGTTTTTTTATATATTTAAAAATGTATTTATTATTGAAATATGTATCAATAAAGAGAATAGTAATAATGTTTATTTGCACAAAAAAGGTTTTACAATATTAACACTTTGATTACACTGTATCCTGACAATTTTATTCAGTTATGTGTTATGTTGAACTCTGGTAGGTTCCCATGGTAAGAATAATTATACATAATTATATTTGAAAGTATTAATTATATACAATTTACGTCTAAATCAGAATTGAAATACATTACAATGACACTACCGTTTTGTGCTAGTTATTAACTATGGAAATTAATTATTAATAACTTAGTTACAATGGTATATTTTCGAAGTATTTTGCGTGTGCATACTACTACCATTATTAAGCGCACATGTTAAAGTCCCACGATAGAGGGGTCGAGCCTTTTTTATTTTTTATTTTGCTCGTCAAAATGACCACACTCCACCTGATGGTAAGCAGTCGTGTGGTCTAAGAGCAGTGGCCTCCACACTGCCCTCATAGCAGCCGAGGCGATGTTGAGGTCTCTACTTTGACGGCCTGAGAAGGTGCTTTTTCACGCCCCGCTTAAAGGATCCAGGATTGAAGGAAGAAGGAAACACGTGCCTTGGCAGAGAATTCCATGCCTTGGTCGTTTGGCAGCCTCATGTCGTCAGGTCTAATGCATTGTGTTACTACTAAGAATCTCTAGGAAAAAAACTAATTTATATAACACTGGTCCTGCATTTGGAATCATTCTTGTATACTACACTAATAGGGGCAATATGACCAATGGATAAATAAATACTAATTTTTGAGTGGAGGTTGCAATGTGTGTGTTGTACAACTCTCTATATTCAACTGCCTCCGTGGCGCAGCGGTAGTGAATGCGACTGCTGTGCATGAGCTCTCGGATTCGAATCCTGGGTCGGGCCAACAAAAAAGGATTTTGGGTTTTTCTGTTCAGAAATCTCAATAGCAGCCCACAGTAGGAAGTTGGCGGTGTAAGACATCCCCGTGCCTCAGAAAGCACGTAAAGCTTTCGGTCCTGCGTCTAATCTCTCTGCGGTCGCGTCGGATTACCGTCCCATCGGATCATGTGAGGGAACAGTGAGTATACTTGCGTTTGCGCACACACTTGTGCAGTATAATATCTCCTGCGCAGATGGCCAGTCTTCATTAAGATTGGCTGCCGTGACCGAAATTAGGTCTGGAGTTTATAATATTATAATTATTGTATCGTCTTGTGTCTGATCAAAGTTAATAAGTTTGTCCTTTATTTGTACCTAGGAAACTGTCGTTAAGATTCCTTAAGTACAGTCTAAAGAGTATTATATAGTAGATTTTCTGTTATGTTAATGAATTTACTTCTTTTCTGGACGAAAGGTACCCTATGACCTTTTCTGTTTCCCTGACAACATATATGCGAAATTTCATGATGATCGGTTGAGTAAAAGTGTAACAAACAAATAAACAAAGTCGCATTTATAATTACACAAGACGGTTTTACAAAATTCAGTGGGTATGTAGATTGTCCCTTTATGCAAAAATATGAACAGGAGAATACAATAACAAAAAAAACTGTAAAAGATCTGTACGAACCCATAACACTCGACTATGGCCATGAGGCGACGCTTTGCTACACAATCTATGCAATCAAAATTCCGTTCTTGAAACGGTATATATGTAGAACAGTCTTTTTCCATTGCAGTTACTTCGCGTTTTGGCGAGTCTCAATGTTTACATAACTATTTGTTTAAGAGTTCAGTCGTTACATTGAACGTCTGAAAGGCGACGATGTCGGCGTTTGTTTACGAAGTGCAGCATTTGTTCGTTGTCAGAAACTATGAAGCAATTTTTACTGGTGCCCGATTTATTTAAATCAAATCTGTTTAAACTGATAGTTGTCGTGTTTAGCAAAGTAAGCGAGCCTATGACAAGAATTCTGGCTAGAACTGTTTTAGTTAAATTCGATATTTGAGTTTGGCAGAATGCGATGGCATAGTGGTTAGTGTAACCGAATGCCACGCCTGAGGTCGCGGGTTCGATTCCCGCACAAGTCAAACATTTGTGTGCATGAAAATTGATGTTTATTTTGGTGTGGGTGTTTCTATGTATAATATGTATGTATTTACAAAAAACAGTATATATGTATATTTATCCATTGTCTAGTACCCATAGTACAAGCTCTGCTTAGTTTGGGCTAGATGGTGTTGTGTGTATGTGATAGAATAAAATAGAATAGAATAGAATATTATAGAAGATACAACCTTAGCTGAATTAACCTTGATTGCCCGGATGACGTAGTGGTGTAAGTGGTCGCCTCGCCACTGCCACTGCGCCGAGGGTTGTGGGTTCGAACCCCACACGGGACTAACTTTGTGTGATCTAAAAACCGTTGTTCCGAGTCTGGATGCACTTTGTATCTGTTGTTTGCATGTTTCTGAAGTCCCCCACGATACAGGAATTATTCTTAGTGCGGAAGCTGTCTTTAATAAAAAAATGGCTGAATATAAAAGCACAAAATGTACTGTAACACCTCTTTATATCACCTATATTCGCAATGAATGATTATTATTATCATTTTCAAATCCTAATCTCAATTCCATTAGAATCAGCGTCATGGCTTCTTTCAAATATATAAATAATATAAATGCATATAATTTTTAATATTAGTAATATAATTCAGATTAGATATGAGAGGGTTATAATAATATTGATTGTTATTCGATTGCACATATGTAAAGTGGACTACTTTATGTGCATTCGAATAACATTTAATATTAGTCGAATACCTACAGCTATTCGACTACTAATAACTTAAACAAACATTCGAGATTTCAATAATAAAAGCACTTCACTAAAATCATGTGATTCACTTATCCTTACTAATATTATAAATTCGAAAGTAACTGTCTGTCTATCTGTCTGTCTGTTACCTTTTCACGGCTAAACCACTCAACCGATTTAGATGAAATTTGGTACAGATATAGTTCAAAACCTAGGAAAGGACATAGGCTACTTTTTATTGATGTAAGTATCACGCGGGCGGAGCCGAGCGCAAAAGCTAGTCTTTTATAAAAAGACATTGGGAATAATGTTATAGCTGTTGGTTTTCCAAATGATAAATAAATAAATGAATAAATAAATAATTATTGTACTACGGGGGTACTTTACAAACAACATACAGTCTCGGCAGAATAACATTTGTGGATCATACGTAATATTTTGCCCGTGTGGGATTCGAACCAACAACAGTAGTAGAAGATGACTACGGTAATAGGTATAAAAGCCGTGAAATCAAATCAAAATACATAACTTTATTCATTTTGGTCACAAAGTAATACATATGAACGTCAAGGTTACACTAACTAAACAATAATAATAATTTACATTAATGCCACGTTCAGCAAAGCAAGGGCTTAGAACCGATGAGAAGAACGGGCAAGAAACTCACGGTGACTCTTTTTAATTGCCAGTTTTACAATGCTGCTTATGATGATTATTTGTCTAACCATATGTACAGGAAAACAGCTTTTTATAATGAGATTGTATTAAGACACAATAGCGTTTTAATTAAAATATTTCTGTATAGGTGATTAATCAGTTCCTTTAATGTGCGAGAGCTGAAAGAGCCAATATCAAGATGAAAGAGTCTGTTTTCATTGCTTCTCGATTATTTTCTTCTTTTCATTTTAAATCGCAATCTTCGGGTCTTTATTTAGAAAATATTTATATTGCTACTTTGTGAAGAAAATTTTAGTATTGTAGAGAGACAAATGTCACACATATATGTCTCGTTTCAAGGGTTAATGTGACTTTCTTAAGTTATGTCGTTGATCCCGTAGCATAAGAATATATTTACGGTCAATTGTGAAGCTTCGGGTTCAATACCCAGATCCGAAAAAATGATTTTGGGATTTTTAGTTGACAAATTATTGTTGTTATTAACGAGCTTATTACGTTATCCCTATATTTATATGAGATTAAAAAAATTTTGTCACTGCCTACCCCATAAGCATCATATGTAAGTTCGTGTTAAAGATTCATTTATTCTCAAAAAGAACAGGTAATGTTCACTTATATTGAGATCCTATATAATTTTAGTGTGTTCTATAAAAAAACAGTCTGAGTTACTCATTGAAATTGAACTACGGATACGGATTTTATGGCGTTGTTTATTTGACACTTTATTACAAAGTTTTTGAAAACTGTTACACTACTATTACTATTAAACTTTACTAATTTTTAAGCTAATTAAATTATTGAAACTATTAAAACTATTTATACTATTACTATACTATTATACTATTTATATTTGTGTTTACACTTTCCCCGACGTTTCAGTTGCTTTTCAGCAGCCATGGTCACGGTCTCCCCGTGACCATGGCTATTATTATATTATAATAACATTCGCGTAAACAGAAGACAATACAGTCTGAGTTACGTTAAGGTAAGAGATGATATGAAATTAATAATTTTTTGTGATAAATAATAATAATAATAATAATATTCTACCACATACACACAGTACCATCTAGCCCAAACTAAGCAGAGCTTGTACTATAGGTACTAGACAATGAATAAACATACATATATACTTATTTTTTTGTAAATACATACATATTATACATAGAAACACCCAGACCAAGACAAACACCCATGTTCATGCACACAAATGTTTGACTTGTGCTGGAATCGAACCCGCGACCTCAGGCGTGGCAGTCGGTTACACTAACCACTACGCCATCGAGTCGTCATAAAATCCAGTAAAGTTTTTTTATACAATGCTAGGGTTTTAGTGTTTCTTATTTCAGCTGGTAATTTGTTGTACAGTTGTGCTCCTTCGTATAATATGTTCTTTTTTCCATAATAGTCCTTTCTGGGTGTTGGTAGTTAGTTTGTGTCGTCGTCTTGCGTGGTATGTGTGTGATTTTGTACTGAATTCTAGTTGTGAGTGTATTGTTTTTGTGATGATTTTCTTTATCAGTATGCATGTTTTGTAAGTTAATGTACTAATATATTATGATAAATGCGAATGTGAATTTGTTAATTTTTGGTTACGTTTTTACTCCTTAACTACTCGACCGATCATCATGCAATTTCGCATATACTTTGTCAAGGGTACTGAAAAAGACATAGGATACCATTCATAAAAAAGTACTGTTCCCGAGGGCTAGCTAATTCCTTATTTGCATATAACATAGTTAGATAAAATACTGGGAAACTAAAAAAAAATTTTTTCTGCGGCATTAATTTTGTTAATGGTTTTAATAAACACCTTCATCAGTTATACCCGAAATGTATTTACTTTGTATGGATTGAGATATTCAACATAAAGAACGGTTCCATCAGGACATTAGAACAATGAAAGAAAGATACCAAGGTCGATGGGGCATTCATATGATGGCAGACTATTGCTTGAGTTTAATTAGGGATTGTCCTGAACATAAACACAATAGAGAAGCTTACAGATAAGGATTTTTCTAATAGTATTTTTTAAATGTTTTTTTGTAAATAGCATATGTTTAAGTTTTCTTGTCGTTATTATATAGCCGCTTCTAAAATATATATTTAATATGTATTTGTATTTTTATTTCGACCTTCTTTCAATTAAATAGTTGTAAAGTCTTATCTCATAAACTAGAGTCAATTTAACAAATCTGATATTTTTCTCGTATTCAGCATACTGAACTTACACAAAATTGACTTTAGTTTACCATGCCGCAATATGATTGTTCTCAGTATAATCTTAAGGTAGATAGGTCCATTACGATTTCACCTTATCCAGCCATGCAAATAATGTTATTCTAAAACTAAGTTACACAATAGTCACATGAGAAGCATATACACATTTATTATGATTATAGAGGCAGCCATTTATTGCATTGGCAAATCTATTAAGCTTTATTAACGCTACGTAACACATAATATTCCGATTAAGTACTAACTGAATCAGAATATGTAATCGGAACATCACTACGCATGACTCGACTAACTATTAATAATTATAATCGATTTAGCACGCCCTGAGGCGAACACCTCTATTTTTGTTTTTTCAAAATAAAATTATTGGTATTTAATTAGGTCGACGTAATCTATTTTTCAAATGTAAGTAATTAGACAAAGAAAATCTAAATAAAATAACCACTCTGTAATCATACTGTCATTCACGCACAAACATCGCAAAGCGTACATACATATATACACCCACGCACACACATACACGTACCATCAAACACACACACATACACCCTAATTATCTTCTATTTCTATTTCGTATATTGCATCAATTATGTTATAAAGATCATATATTATTATTGTTATTAAATAAATTGAGAGGGACCTGGTACCCATGACACAAGTTAAATATTTCTTTGGGTGCCAGTGTTTGAACAACTATTGTCTTCACCTAATATTGTATTAACTTTGCTGTTTTTAAAACTGTGTTCTAATTCTGGGCAATAAAAAATATTATACTCATATATAATATCAGACCTGTATTTAACTGTCTCACTGCTGGGCACGGGCCTCTTCTCAGTTTTGGGCCATAGTCAACCACGCTGGCCTAGTACGGGTTGATAGACTTGACACATTTTCACCTGGGGGTGGTGGGCTGCGTGGGCCTGCTCGCCACTCGATCAGCACCAGGTTCCGAGAGACGGCGAGCGTGTTCCCACGTGCGCCTCTGAGTCGTGTCTTTGTCCCCCCCAAGGGGACGGTGGAGGAAGTTTTTTTTTGTGTAGTGGCCTGCCGTTTCACACGGCGGGCCGAAACCATGACGGGGTCGCGATTGCATGTGAAAGCGATTCGCGCGGCCTCGCCGTCTATGGTTATGTCGAGGAACACCGTGGTAGGTTTAGTCGGTATTACCGGGGTATTTTTTCGCTAGCCCGATATAACCTCTCCGTCGCCCCGCGGAGAGGTATGCGTCAAAGCATTCCTACACGTAAAAAAAAATCTCTTTCAGAACATTATGGAGACCTCTCAGACATGCAGGTTTCTTCACGATGTTTTCCTTCACCGTTAAAGCAAGCAATAAATAACTATTTAATACGCACATAACTTCGAAAAGTCAGAGATGTGCGCCTTGGGACCGATCTCGATTTCTGCGTGGCAATCCAACGGTTTTCCACTAGGCTATCACCCTTGGTGGTGTCAAGGAAAAGAAAGATTTTTTTCGTTGCTAATTTTATTATTTTTATTATTAATTTATATTACAAAGTAACACTTATGAATGTCCAAGATTAAACACCTGACTACAGTCTGACTAGAGTAAGCATGGTGTTTGTATGCGTCTGTATTAGTTATGTATTTCACAAACACTCAACGGCGTAATAGTAAGTGAATTAGCTGATGTTACATTTAGGTTACTTGCTTGTTGCTCAAGTTAGATTTTGGCCAGAGTTTGAGACTATGAGAAGATACCTGCAAGAAATTAGCGGAACACGTATCGTATCTTATCTTATGTGGAGGCCAGTCAGTGGAGACCGGCGACACTTCGACCCAGTGGGATCTTTTGTGTCGACACTCTCCCAATAACAACTGCCATAGATGTCCATGGCAGCCGGGACCAACGGCTTAACGTGCTCTCCGATGCACGGAGCAGGCGATAATTATCAATCAATACGCACATAATTTCGAAAAGTCATATAACTTTCAAAAGTCAGAGGTGCGCGACGTGGGTTCGAACCCGAGACCCTCTGCATTGCAGTCTGTTGGTCTCCCCACTGAGCTATCGCTGCTCTTCATGGAACACGTAACTTTTAATAAACATTTTAGTAATTTAAAACTTATATGGCCAGTTTCATAACTATCAAGTACAAGTTATCTAAAAGATAAATCGCATGCTGTCTCACTCTTGTTAGGTTGAAGAGAGATGGCGAGACTTTTATCTTACTAGCGACCCGCGCCGGGTTCGCACTTCGTCTGTCTATTGGTGAAAACCGCATGAAAATCCGTTCAGTAGTTTTTGAGTTTATCGCGAACAGACAGACAGACGCGGCGGGAGACTTTGTTTTATAGTATGTAGTGATAGATAAATAATATTTGGAGGTTGTGGAATAGGCCCATAATATAGTAAGCTTATGTTTATAAATATTGCCGCTAATAATGCATTATATACCTCCAACAAAAAGTTTCGTAACATAACTGTCTCTACCAAATCTTGACGATTTTTGTACTGGTCAAGTTAATGTTTGTAAAGTCATACAGCAACTTTTCCTAATTCTTACTTGGAATAATCCATATACGACGCAAATTATTAAAAAAATTACAGCCTTTAAATTTATTGTAGATAATGAAGCCAAACGTTTGCGAATAGATATAGAAATACACGTTACTCCATTCTTGGTAAAAACTTTCGAAGTTTTCCGTAACTTTGTGTATAAATCCGCAGGGTACCAGTCACGCGAGGTGGCCATTATGGGTAGATATTATTGGTAATACACGAAAATGTTTTGTGTCTAAGTTTTGTTCGGTACAAATCGTATCGACGAGATGTTGATTAGTTTTTCGAACTTGTAATTGATTTAATCGGATAATAATCGAATGATCGTTGTAATGCGTTTCGATTATGGTTAAGTGTTTGCCGCCTACCGTTACGAGACTAGTGGTTACCCGCGGCTTTTAGTTTCATTTTGGAAATAAAGCTTTTTATTGTAGGGCAAATTGTTACAGCCATGCCGTTAGAATACGGAATATTGCGTTTCATGTTTCTACTAGAGACGAAAGTAATAATAATATTTGTGCCAAATGACGGATGGCGCCGAGAGCAAGCAAAGATGAAAAACCAAGATGTACGTCCGGGCGTCACTTGGGGTTACCACATAACATCAGGGTTGGTTTGAGGTATAAACCGCAAACCAACAATAAACCTGAGTGGTAACCTCGTTTTTAATTATATATGTGCTTTTTTTTGCTGTGTTATAATATTTGTCTGTATTTTGTGTACCTATATTTTGAAAAATAAAATACTTACTTACAAGCAGCAGTGTCGTTCTGAAAGTTTTATAACGAACGGAAATATTAAACGGCTGTAACCCAGTGGATAAGACATTGGATTTACAT
The DNA here is from genome assembly GCA_963564715.1 of Catocala sponsa. NCBI lineage: Eukaryota > Metazoa > Arthropoda > Insecta > Lepidoptera > Erebidae > Catocala > Catocala sponsa. Next base: position 3,779,510 of record OY751346.1, on the reverse strand, counting down.
TCGAGAGGTTGTGGGTTCGATCCCTATTGCGCTGCCGCGTTCCAGCATCTACTACAAGCACTTTAGTCTAGGTTATCAAGAATACTAGGAATTTGGAATCCAAACTCTATGTTAATAATTGTAATTTAACTCTTGTATTGCGAATAATGATGTTCTGACAATAATCTATACCAATATTATAAAGCTGAAGAGTTTGTTTGTTTGAACGCGCAAATCTCAGGAACTACTGGTTCGATTTGAAAAATTATTTTAGTGTTGGATAGCCTATTTATCAAGGAAGGCTATAGGCTATATAACATCACGCTACGGCCCACGGGGGCGGCGCAGTAACGATAAATGCGGGTGAAACCGCGGGAACATCTAGTAATTATATATATTTAAACTAACTTATACCTAAACTTTTAACTAATATTATACATACGAATATGAATTTGTTTGTTTGTTATGCTTTCATGTCTTAACTACACTCGTATATACGTTGTCCCCCTGACAACGAACCTACAGAAAACGACATAGGGTACCTTTCATCCAGAGAAGTATTGATCTGGAGTGAGTGAAGCCGCGGGCAAAAGCTATATATATATTTTTTTAAACAGTTAAGGTGGCAAACAAGCATACGGCCCACCTGATGGTAAGTGGTCACCGTAGCCTATGGACGCCTGCAACACCAGAGGCATCACTTGCGCGTTGCCGACCCTTTAGGAAAGGAAGTGGGAAGGAGAAGGAGCGGGAAGGGGGAAAGAGGGTGATTGGGCCTCCTACTTTAAATACTTTATTGCGAGTAAAACCCGGTAGTAACCGTGCTTCATCATATATCATCAACATTGTACATACGTTGGACATGATTTTCGTCTTGTCCATGTTTATTTTAAGACCTACTTGTCGGGAAACTCTACAGAGGCCATCGAGCATTATGCCGAGGTCTTCCATGGTCTCAGCCATGACCACGATATCGTCGGCAAATCGAAGGTGAGTGATGTACTCGCCGTTGATGTTGATGCCGAGTCCTTTCCAATCCAAAAGCTTGAAAACATCTTCCAACGCGGCGGTGAACAGTTTCGTAGATATAACATCCCACTGTCTCACCCCTCGCTGTTGTTTTATTGGTTTCGAGCTCTGGTCTTGGAGACGGACTAGCATGGTGGCGTTTTCATACAAACACTTCAGCACTTCGACATACCGGTAGTCAATTTGGCACCGTTGGAGGCGGCTTATTTTGTTTAAAAAGAAAAGTTATACAAAATTAACTACCATTCAATTCAATCCAATAATTGTAACATGTTCATTAATTATTTATTCCATTTTAAGAAACAGATAATTTTGATATTTTATTATATTTAGATTGGAGTGAAATTTAATATAACTCACCGGGCTCAGCAGGATCACTGGGCTCGTCCTTGACGCGGGCTTCTTCCAGGCCCATTCATGCTGAAGTCAGCGAGGCTCTACTACTCTGATATATTTATTAATATTCTTTGCCAAACTCACATCCCTTGCAACAACCTCACTTAGTTGTGAAGTTTACGAAGAATGGTCCCACTGTGGCTCGTAACACCGTCTCCGTTGAACTATGACATGACGGCCTACACGTGCAAAGAATGCCTCAAAACTTACTTTTTTGTTCAGGGACTAAACACATTATGCAACAGGGATTTCTCAAATCTCTGTCAAATTATGTGGTAGTTTTATTCCCAAACGTGTTATAGTAAGGTGGGTAATAATTTGTTTTTTTAGTGTTACATTCCCTTTAAACATGGCTGCTTAAAAGCAACCGGAAAGTCGGGTAAAGTGTAAACTTAAATCTAATAAAAATAATTTAGGCGAATGTATGCGAAATTTGGTGATTATCGGTTGAGTAGTAGACTGCGCCGAGCGAAATGTGCCAAAACAGGCGTCCCCAGTTAATTGAATAAAATCAACACTTTTTGTTTAATACAAATATAAAATATACATTTACCATAACAATGTGTTTACAATTACTCCGTGTAAAAAACTTAAAATAATTAATATTTTCGCCTACAAAATTACGTAGTCGGGGAAATTGTAAAAATAAATATAAATAGTATAATAGTATAGTAATAGTATAAATAGTTTTAATATTTTCAATAATTTAATTAGCTTAACAATTAGTAAAGTTTAATAGTAATAGTAGTGTAACAGTTTTCAAAATTTTGTAATAATGTGTCAAATAAACAACGCGATAAAATCCGTATATAATAATAATAATAATAATATTCTATCACATACACACAACATCATCTAGCCCAAACTAAGCTGAGCTTGTACTATGGCTACTAGACAATGGATAAACATACATATATACTTTTTTTTTGTAAATACATACGTATTATACATAGAAATACCCAGACCAAGACAAACATCCATGTTCATGCACACAATGTTTGACTTGTGCGGGAATCGAACCCGCGACCTCAGGCGTGGCAGTCAGTTACACTAACCACTACGCCACCGAGGCCGACAATATAGTAGTTTAATTTCAATAAATTACGTAAATTTACACGAAAAATGCAGAAACGTAAGCTCGTGTTACGTGATTTTTAAATTATAACAGTAGAAATCTATCCTATTTTGCAGCTTAAACGAAACAAATAGTTATATTACAATGTGTCCGTCCCAAATATTTAAGTTATTGGTTGACAATAAAGCTACATATTAATCAAAAAAGCACTTCAAATCCTCCATACAATTTTACTATGGCGCGCGCCGATTTGAATATGCGCCGCACGAGCTTTGTCATTATTTGTCTTACACTCGGCGCAGTCTTAAGGTGTGGCAGCATAACAAACAAACTCACATTTGCATTTATAATATTAGATAGGATAGTGAGGAAGAGTCTGTTTATTATTTTTTGACTGCACGAATGGCGTAGTGGTTTAAGCGATCGCCTTGCTATTATCACTACGCTGAGTGTTGTGGTTTCTATCCAAATACGGCACAAACATTTGTGTGGTCCCCAAATACTTGTTCCGAGTCTGGAAGTTCTTTGTATCCGTTGTTTGAATACTTGTAAAGTCCCCCACGACCTTCGATCAAATATACCATAGATGCACATTCTCATACAAAAACCGCGTCAATATGTGGCACTGACCAGCACTACTTACTTATAAATGTCTGCATTTATTATGTAATCCAGGAAATAAGCCGGAATAACTATTGAACGCCCACTGAGAAACATTTTGTAATAGTTTAGTTAAAACGCGTCAATGTAAAGCGTCCTAAGTGTGTTACTCGCGATACGCAAGCGTACTAAGTATATGGTACGGTCTCCACCGTAGTAGTGGTGTCGATTCGCTCTCGCTTACGGGCAGCGCACGCAAGAGTGAGTGGGACAGGTACATAATATAGCGCATACGACTGATTTATGCACAGTTTTGTTGGGGCCGTTTTTCGAGCGACGATCGTGCATCTATGGTATATTTGATCGATGCCCGCGACACAGAAATTATTCATAGCTTGGGACTTGTCATTTTCTTCTTCTTAGCGTTTCGGTCATAACTCAATACTATATAGCCATAGCCAGTTGCACTCACTGATCGGTAAACGATTAGCGAGGTTAAGCAACGTTGGGTGCGGTCAGTCTATAGATGGGTGACCGCTTAGTGGTATTTCATCTGAGCGTCTCCGTTCTTCGGAGGGCACGTAAAAAGTCGGTCCCGATTGTTGTCAAATTGACAGCAGTCGTTAAGCCATGTCAGAGGCCTACGGGCTTGAACAACTCTTGACAACAGGTTGGCCACTAACCACACGAAAAGAGAGAAAGACCATATAGGTGCCGACCAGAACGCAGCCACCTTGATTGCATCGTCTGAAGCAATCATCAAGTCCTCATGCGTGCAGTTTTTGGGGTACTCAGGGCACAATATAAAGTGCGACATACATAGTTTGGTTTGTACCACACAAACAGCCAAGATTGGGATCGTTTAAGAATCCATTATCTTGTCATCTTAAAAAGAAGGTATGATATTTAGGTCACAAAGTTACGTGAAACCTAAAATCATAATGGGCAAAATGTTGATTTCTTAACCCTTCTCACACCGAGAAGAGGCCAGTTATAACTGTCCCACTGCTAGGCACAGGCTGCTAGGCACAGGCCTCTTCTCTTCTGATATATATATCAGCCATGTTTATAGTTACTAGACTTTGGCCATGGCTTCCGGTCACGTATATGTAGGTTAGTAATAGTAGGTACTTTTTTCTGGATGAAAAGTACCCTGTGTCCTTTTTTGTTCCCCTGACAACGCGTATGCGACATTTTATGACGATCGGTTGAGTTGTTAAGGCTTAACGTAACAAACAAACTCACATTCGCATTTATAATATTAGTTAGAATATAAATAAAATAAATAATAAAAATAAAAAAGGTTTTATTTCCCATTACCCTTAAATAACAATAATGTGTTTACCTAATGATTCTAAGTTGTTAGTAGTTTTAACTGCCTTATATCTACGTTAGTATTTTTACTTTTGGACATGGGCACCTCCACGGGTGAAGGCCTCCTCCAGTCTATTCCATATATCCCTGTCATTAGAAATTTTCTGCCAGTCATTTCCTGCTGTATCTTTTAAGTCGTCAGCCCATTTTCTCGGGCTGCCAACTCTTCTTTTTCCTATTGGCTCTTTCCATTCTGTAGTTTTTGGCTGTCCACCTACTGTCTTTGTAACGTGCTACGTGGCCAGCGCCACGTTTCGGTCAGTTTTAGGGCATAGCCATTTCATTAGTTAGTATAATATACAGAGTTGATATTATATTATCCGCAAAGGATTAAATAGATCAAACTAAAATAATGTATTCAACTAGGTTATGAAGAAATTCTTATGAACGTCTACTTTAAATCTATGAATATTAATTTTCAGTTGCCAGGTCAAGCGAGGAAAGGGGTTGACTCGCAGCCATCGATTTCAACATTGTAAGAAACCTATTGGTGGTATTTTAAAAACAGTTTAGTTAGATGCTATTGGTATAAGATTACGATAACATTTACGGTCGATCAAGACGTCTCGGATTCAATATCTGTAGTAAACTTTTATTGGTTTCATCTGCAAAGAAATCCTCAGTAATAGGTCTGTAGATAGGTACATAGGCTGGAGAAACAATATATTTGGTAGGTTGAAACTCAAAATGGCTGGTGAGTTAAACATTTCTTCCTGACCATTTGGGCGCGAAACTATTTCATCAGCATCCTAGAAATTTCGTAAATAATCCTAACTAGTCTAATATTATAAAAGCGAAAATGAGTTTGTTTGTTTGTTACCTTTTCACGCCTAAGCCACTGAACCGATCATTCTGAAATTTTGCATATACGTTGTCAGGTGTACAGAAACAGACATAGGCTACATATCATCCCGATAAAAATTACTGTTCCCGAGGAAAAAACAATAACGTTCTTATAATAATAGATGGCGCCACGTGTCTTTCGAAACATGATTTAATTATATTATTACAAGCAGAGTACAACCCGAATTGATTGTCAAATTCTAAATTAACGCGAGCGAAGCCACGGGCAAAAGGTAGTAATAAATAACATAGAAAGCTTTCGAGAGATTTAAAACAAGATGTAGGTGCAATACGGCTCGGCTTACCCCTTAACAGGAAAACAGGCGTGAGACTATATATGTATGTAAATTCAATACTTAGACATCACTCTCAACATTGACTTCCATTTAAAAGGCTTTCTTAAGCTGCTAGATGAAATCCTCCATTTAAAGATATAGTTTCGTCCAATCGAATTCCGAATTCGCGGGACGTGCAACGCATGAATCGTTTAACGAAAGTATCAATTCCTTCATAGCTTAATGGAGATGAACGAGAAATGAGCAGGCTCTTGAACTCGTCGACGTAAAGTGTGGAGGAGACGTGACATTCATGATAACTTGTCAACAAGGAACTCGCACATTAGTTTACTTACCGGCAGTCCATAATTCTTGACAACACCCAAGAGGCAAGACATAAGAAATACCGAAAACTTTCCCCATTCGCTACAAGAACCGGTAAACCGATCTTTATCGTAACTATACCGGTTTTTATTTATCGTTTCCGATTTACCCCGCGAGCTGTTTGAAGTGAATTAAAAACAACGTGTTTGATTTTATTTACGTTTTTCGTTAAGGGTTGTTATTGAATTTTTTTCGGTGTTGCAACAATGGGTGAGGCCTTTTTAAAAGAAGAAAACATTTTTTAAATGGGTTTTGATTGAATAGGTTAATATTGATTTTGTTTTTATTACAAAATACGCCAGAGGGTGCGTTACGGATCAAAGAACGGGCGCTTCTGCAAACATTGTATACAAGCCTTGATAGGCTTGATACAAGCCTAGATTATTCTAAGCGGAACGTAATACATTTTTTTTTAATTTTTTTTTTATTTTGCTTGTCAAAATGACCACACTCCACCTGATGGTAAGCAGTCGTGTGGTCCAAGAGCAGTGGCCTCCACATCGCCCCCACAGTAGCCGAGGCGATGTTGAGGTCTCTACTTTGACGGCCTGAGAAGATGCTTTTTCACGCCCCGCTTAAAGAACCCAGGATTGAAGGAAGAAGGAAACACGTGGTAGGTATTATTTTAGATTATATTTATGAATAAAAAAATTATAAATGAACTATTTTATTTTTCGTTGTTTCATGATTTAATAGTTATACTTCAGATGTTTTCAACCTTCAATTAATTTGCAGGTCTTATTTTTTTGGTGTCGTTATTCCCGTAGCATATTTTGCGCTAGGGGTATTGTCATTTATTCTGGTGAAGCGTTATTAGACTTTTTTGCTTAAGAATATTCAGCATAAACTCCGAACTTATACTGTACCCGATAGAGTTTATCCTCGAACAGGCTTTCTCCAATGCTAGATTGTATGTATTTTTGTTTTAATATAATAAATTATTATTATATTAAAGTGTTTACACATTTTAATGAATATAATCATTTTGGATTTTGACTTTGATATATGGCAGTAGATTCTCAATTACATAATACTTAAAAAGATAATTATCTCTGCATCACCCAATGGTTGACTGGTAGATAATGGTGCCAATTCTGTTGTCACAAGATTCTCTAAGCTTAACTAAAAATCACTAAAATTTAGTTTAGTCCTCTCAAATGACATTTCGTATTCCGAAATAGTTAAAAGTGACAGGACTAAAAAAATTTTTTGTGATTTTTAGTTAAGCTTAGAGAATTCTGTGACAACAGAATTGGCACTAATGCCTGAGGCATTAAGTTCACCGATGTACTATTTTGTTCATAAAGTATTAAATAAATAAATAAGTGGCGAAATGTAGATTTAGCGTAAGCGGCCTTGCTTACGCTAAATCTACCTCTGTCTACCCTTTTTAGGAAAAACAGGTATGAATGTATGTATATATTTAATAACAATAATAAGACACAATGTTTATGTTTAATTTAAATGTATAACGAGAAAGTAAGGACGTAGGAAGTGATGTATAGAATAGTCTACGTTGACGCAAGTAACAAGCAAATAATACATCTAGCCTCTATATAATAGAGTTGGATTTTGAATGGCAAAATATACAGTGGCATTACTTGATTAAAAATTTCATATTGTGATTATGAAATTTAAAAGAATATCGACTTAATGCGCTTAACAAAAGGTATAATTTTGATTATTCTATTATTATTTTAGCGAAACTAGTTCATGTATTTATTACGGTGTTTAATACAGTTTTTATTGGAATGGTCTCACTATTAAACGATATGTATACCGAAGGTCATACGTATGCATTGTATTAATAGATTTTCTTTCTTTACTGCGTACATTAATATTGATTTTAAAATAATTTGCCGTGCTAAGATAGAATGTAAATTATAACTGAGAAAAAGACTATTCACGAAGCAGGTCTTGAACCTGCGACCTGGACAAATCGTGTTGTTACTTTGCCAACTATTCTAATGCATGTTTAATGTTCCTACGTTAGGAATTTAAAATATAAAGTACTAGCTTTTGCCAGGTTGTGTTAGTACCATTACTCTTTTGTGGATATAAGGTATTATATCCATGTCCTATTCTGTACTCCTGACAACGTGTATGCAAAATTTTATGATGATCGGTCAAGTAGTTGAGGCGTGAAATCGTAACAAACAAACAAACTCACATTTGCATTTATAATACTAGTTAAGATTTAAGATTCGTTTATCTTGTTTTTTTTTAAACTACTAAGGTGGCAAACAAGCATACGGCCCACCAGATGGTAAGTGGTCACCGTAGCCTATGGACGCCTGCAACACCAGAGGCATCACTTGCGCGTTGCCGACCCTTTAGGAAAGGACGTGGGAAGGAAAGGGAGCGGGTTGGGGGAAAGAGGGCGATTGGGCCTCCGGTACTCTCACTCACAGAACGAAACACAACAGTAGGACTACTGCTATTCCACGTCGATATTCTGTGAGAGGGTAGTCCTTCCCCGGTCGAGCCGGCCCATTCATGCTGCAATCAGCGAGGCTCTACTACTCAAAAAATTTTTACGACTCGGACTTCCTGTTTTCCAAGATAAAAGCGCGTCACCCAGGCATATTACATATTTTTCTAAGCCTGCTAAAAATATAGTTTTAGACGCCTCTATTTTATAAGCCTGCGAGACTATAAACGAAGTGCCAACTAACTTTATGTAAATGACCATTCTCACTCAAAAAATTATATGTGCCGTCATTCTTGTAGCCCTTGCAAGTTATAGACATTATTATATTCAATAGATAAACTGCAGGCCTACTCGCGTATAAAATATCAGAATAGTTTAGTATACAGTAATAAAACTTTTACTTTGATAGATTTTGTATGCGCATGTATAAGATATGTAAACCATAAAGGAACTCGTAGATTGAAAAAGTCGCCGCAGATATTGCACTGAGTTCGAATGCCATCTCGCCCGTCGGTCATTTCTGCCTGTTTCAAAAAGGCCGATTTGACATTAAAACCGGTTTTATTTTCGGTTTTGAGGTTAGACATCGGATTTTCAGATAAATCCTGGTTTTAAAGAAAACATTGTCAGAATGAAATTATGCGGCAAAATAACTTGTTTTAATATTTTGACCATTTTAGACATTCGTAGTTTAAAACTGAATGTGAACTATATTAAATGAAAAGGGTAATGTAGAAAAGGGTGATGCTACAAGACTTCGCTGGCTCGGACATGTGGCAAGATTGCTAGAGGATCAAGCAGCCAAAAAAACATATCGGAGGCGACCTACCGAGCGTCGTCGTCCGGTGGGTCGGCCAAGGTACCGCTGGAAATATGAACTAGCTAAAGACCTGAAGTGATGAATGTGCTCGATCGCGCTTTAACGTTGGAGGCCAAGATCCACTTTGGGTCGCTGAACCAGCGAAGTAAGAAGGTAGTAAGTAATGTAGAGAAAGAAAACAACATTGAATAATCAACTATAATCTCATGTTATCACCAACAAATCATTTACAACTAAACAGTTGTCTGGAAAATTAACCTAATTTTTTTTAAATAATTTCCGGAAATTCTGAGGAACGTTTAGTGAATTTAAGTGTTGCCAAAATAACAAAGCAAAGTTAACCGAAATCTCGAAAAATCGGTATAGTAATTAAAAATACTGAGTCTTTTGTTCGATTCAAAGAACCGGTTTTTCTGATATCGGTGCAACCTTTCTAATTTTGGTTTGCCTTGCCTAATTAAGACGTGTTTTTTTTATTGCTTTGACTTGATTTTATCGTATCGGTACGCGGTGCATAGTACATAATATAATTATAAGGGCCTCAAGACCGAATTTCAGTCAAGGCGGCCAATCTTATCAGAGATTAGCCATCTGCACAGGAGATATTGCTGTGCACAAGTGCGTGCGCCATCATAAGTGTACTCTTTGTTCCCTAACTCTCATCTAAAGTTGCTGTGTTCCTGTCTGATCTCTCTTATCAGATGGATATCCAATGACTTGCCAAGGCACGGCAAGTGTGTTACCACCATCTTCTTAACTCCAAGCTGTTATTGGTAACATTATTGTTATTGGTGATCTTGACAGAAAAAACTGATAGCTTTTCGTTGGTTCGACCCGGGATTCGAAGCTAAGATCTCATGCAGAACAGATTCATTCCCTACTGCTTTGCCACCAAGGCATACAGATTTCAAAACCCAATTTGCGCCCCTAATTGTAATTCCGCGCCAACCTAAGAGAGTAGAGATATCGTCTATTCGATCTCATATAACAATATATCAAAATTAGATCACGGACTAGAATAGCAAGAAGGAAATGAAGGAGCTTCTAATCTAAATGCAAACAGTATGGCCTTACCGATAGGGATTTGAATTTTATAAGCCAAAATATAAGTAATCAGTCACTGCTTTCGTCTCCTTATCGAGAAAGCCATGCTACGTATTAAATCAACCTTATATACAAACTAGGGATGAGCCTATTGTTGATCGAATCGAATAACTAACTCGGTTCAGTTTATTCGATTTGAAGCGAGTTGCCGAATATGGGGGAAGTGTCTTTGAGGACATTAGATCTGGATATTCCAGCCGGCTGATTAATGCGGCTGATAAAATATTATTTTGATAATTAATTGCTTGACGTAATTTTAATAACACAAATTACTCGTATTTATAACGTCTGGAAATTTTGACAAATTAGTTTAATAAATCACAATAGAAGAAAATATGACATTGCTAATTTTCTGTATAAATTGGTTTAATATTTTTTACTTCATAGTCCTCTGTCGTATGTATAAAACATGCAGAACTGATAATTGATAAGTAGTTTCAATACCCAGGACAGATAAACTGTAAAGAAATTCTTCTTAAAATATGAAATTTAAAATTTTGACCTTTATTTATTTGTTAAGAAATTTTTGCTCATTGCTTAGTATCTGAGATTGTGCCTTACATAGGACTACTTCTTAATAGGGAACCTATTGCCATTACTCCAGGATACGAAAAAAAGGTTATTTTGGGGATAAATAGATGTATACATTTTGTTCCTGTTGGTGGCAGAAAAAATAGCGTTCCGATGGACGGTAAGCGGCAACCACCGCCCATGGACATGTCTTCCTTGGCATCACAGAAGCGATTCGATTTAAGAAGATTTACTTTTAATATAAATAATTTGGTAATTTTCCTTTGAAGCTTTTTTCCAACCGATTTAGTACGATTAGTCGATTATTCGTCTAATCGGTGCGTCACGAGCACGATCCAATAAACTTCTTACAAAATCAATCTTCGTTTAATTAACTACTTTGGGATGGGACTCCGCTCGTAAATCGATCGTAAGAAAACTGTGCTCAGGTTTAATTTGACGAAAGAAGGTACGCAGATACTTGTATTATTGTTTTTATGAACAAAAGTTCGACGATAGACTGGCTGGCAACAAAACCTTTTTGTTTTATGAAATGTTGTTTTTGTAATATTACCTCTCTCGGTAGCGCAACGTTAATAATAATAAATAATCATTTATTGGCAAGAAAAATTGTGTGTATATAGTAGACAAAAACCGTCCACACTAGGCTAGGCCTGTCTCGTGGCAGGTTTTACAAGAGAATTAAGAAAATTTAAGATTGGTACACAGTTCTAAGTACTTATAATATAAACACAGTTAATACAGTTAAAAGAGATCGTAATTTTATTATTCTTAAGAATTCTTCCGAGCATCGGTAGGACTACTTCAGCAATAGCATTGTTAATTTTTTTTTAACTTGACTATTATTTAGTTGTATGATAAACTTTATTAATTTTTTTGTAAATAAATGGTTTCATAAAATAATTGAAGCGTTGGGCGAATGACGTTTTAACTCGAGGAACCGGGATAAGAATAACCCGCTTAGTTATAATACTGTTAATGTCGGGCAAGGTTGGGATCTCACGGTGGTATTCTAAGGCGGACCTTAGGATAAACAAACGCCTGATGCTTACGACCTGAAAGGCATTGTAGAGGACTGCAGTACGGTAGCAAAATGATTTCCTTAGGATGGTCTTTAAGACCGCTCTTTGGGCTCTGTCAAGACTAATCAGATGATTAGTGGCAGCTCCGCCCCAGGCAAGAATACAGTATGACAGAACGGTTAGGCACAAAGAGAAGTAAATCGTTTTTATAAGGTTAATGTCCGCCACGTCCCTTAGAAGTTTCATAACATGGATATGTTTTCTCACCTGGGATGATATTGCAGTAATATGCTCCTTAAATGTAAATGTTTTGTCAATAACGACACAGTATTTAAGTGACTTGACTCTAGATAATTGGGGTCATTTGCAGTACTGCGATTGGTGAAGGCAATCGGTTAATTTACAGTTGTGCACTGTCGCTACCATTTTTGGAGGTGGAGCAGAAGTTGCGGATTTGTGGCAACAAACATAATAACTTTTTTAGGCGTTAAGTATCAGTAAATTCACGCTTAGCCAGTTGGCCACTGTTTGGAGACCATTATCAAGTCTATTCTATGATGTTTCGTGAAAAATAATAACGGTGTCGTCAGCATAATTTATGGTCGACGCGTTTAAGGAATGAGACTTCTCTGCAAGAGGTGTTGAGTTCGGCTTTTGGACCGTGCAAAGTGTTACTCGTTTATTTTTAAAGGAATTTCCAGCAGAACGGGGTCTGTAACCAATTCGACTCGCACCCTGTTAGATGGCACCTACTATAACACTATGGTGAAACGTGGGATACACTTATGCCTACCTCTTTGGAAATATAGGCGTGAGATTTATACGTTTAGCCTCACGCCTATATGAAAAAAGGCTGTTGTCAGGCCAGTATTATATTACTCCAACGTGTCATTGATTCAAGTGAAATTCATTCACACGATGATAAATAAGAGTTCGTAAACAAATGCAGATCAACATATGCGAGACTACTGTGGTGGTATAGCGGTAGCGAATGCGACTATTTGATTCCTGGGTTGGGGAAGAAGCGCAAATGACTTCTTTTTTAAATTTTAATAGCTGCACAAATTGTTAGATTTGCCGCCTTATACGTGGCAAAACTCGGGTGGGTGACTGCCTTCCTGCGGGTTCATATATATGCGTGAGCCTATGTATAACAAGTGAGAAACGGCAATGAATTGCCGTAAATCTTAGAGTTCGAAAAAATTATATCACGTGACCTTGAAGTCAGAGGTCAGTCATAGTAATTTCGGGGTATATCGAATATGCTGAGTCGAATGGCGTTGACCGCAAGTCTGTAGCTCTTACGGTTCTTGAGTTGAAAGTGGTATAACAGACGGACAAAGCTGATGTATAAGAGATTTTTCGAACTCTAAAAAGGCTGCTGTCAAAACAGTATTATATTACACCAACATGTCATTGCTTCAATTGAAATGCGTTCATCAGTGATTCCCTTTCCTCATATTTCTGACACGTCAGCAAGCTGTCTCGCAGCCAATTTTTGTTATGAAGAATTATCGTTCACATTTTTGCCGTTCAGTATTTTTACGACATAGCATACTCGTCACACAAGTTTCCAAAGCAATATTTGTCACAGAACAAAGAAAGACAATCACAAAGATGCTTACTCCAAAACTATAAGATGTTTCCGATAATATGTATAGGCACATATGATTATCCTCGTTGTCCTTTGAAATATCGGCGGGGATGTTTTATCCGGTTTAGCAGTAAGAGAGCCTGTGGACATACCGTCTCTCTGTACTACAATCTATGTCTTGAAAATAATACTTTTTTCGGAGCAATCGCATATGACTACTCCGAAAAAAGTAATTCGAAATTCTATTCTGCATTCGAAGATTATTCGATTTGTTGTTACTGATTATAATTCGAATCTTAATCGAATCCATACTTTGATATAATTGTGTTAAGTTGTGGTAATCTTGTTGATGATGTTCTTATAGACAGCGGACGGTGGCTTGCACCTATTTTCAATTTCTTTTTAAATCTGTATTATATATATTTAAAACCTACTTATATTGTATACACTTAGTTTATCTTATGTGGGGGCCAGTCAGTGCAGACCGGCGACACTTCGACCCAGTGGGATCTTTTGTGTCGACACTCTCTCAATAATGACTGCCATAATTGATCATGGCAGCCGGGACCAACGGCTTAACGTGCTCTCCGAGGCACGGAGCAGACGATAATTGTCAATCAATACGCACATAATTTCGAAAAGTCATATAACTTCCGAAAGTCAGAGGTGCGCGACGTGGGTTAATCCCGAGACCCTCTGCATTGCAGTCTGTTGGTCTCCCCACTGAGCTATCGCTGCTCATATACTTAATTAATACAATACTAGTTAACGTCGGACAATCAATAAGTATTTATTACATTTTAAATACTTCGTCGTGACTAAGACCCGTTACCCAGTATTGTATTAAGTATGTGTACCAATCGCGAAAGTGTAAAAATATTTATTGTTCTACTTATCAGATCATGGATATCGATTTAATTATTGTATTTGAATATTAATCAATATTTCAAATATTTTGATATGATTCGAATAATTTATCGTCTTGCACATCACTATATTGGTGCGCATCGCATTTTAGCCACATAACAGTACATCAATTCTATACGAGAAATTCGATAATGCGGCAAGCATTGGCAAACTGGCTTATAGCTTAAATTTCTGTAGGATGTGTTATATATGAATATATATGCATACTAGCTGACTCGACAAACGTTGTTCTGCCATATAAATTCATTCGATAGGGACACCCTAATCACCTAGGGTATTTTTATTTTTATTTTATTGTAAGGTTCACCAACAGATTTTACCAATTTTAAACTTATAAACTAACATATGTATATGAAATATACATTACAAGCTATTCTCATACCTACTAAATATACATAAAAAATTAATAAAAATCGGTCGACCCGTTTTAGAGGAGTGTGACCACAAACACCGTATCACGAGATTTTTACATATACAGTATAGATGTATGTATCTGTTAGTACTTTCCCGTAGTTGTTCAGCATTAGCTTTTTGCATTTTTACGTTATTATAAATGACGTCATAATTTGCTCCTAACGATGGGCCGGCAAATTATTGAGTTTTCCATATTTTAGCTATGGGAAAACATGGAATTTATTTTGTTTGAAGTGCCATCCAAAAAAGTAATAAAGGTGATGTCTCGAATTTTATTGCCACTTAACGCAGAAGATCATTATTTAATAGCGGAAAATATTCACAAAAGATCCACGGAAGTCAAATCTTTATTTGGAAAGTACTTTTGTTGTTATTTTTAGATACTGTACCCAATGGAATCCTGTATCAAAGCTCTTTACGTGAGCTACGGTCTATTAAGCCTACTTGTTAAACTATCTGTTGAAATCTGATACACAGAAAATGTTATTATGCTATATTAACAGTAGTAGTTCAAGTAAAAAGTTTAAAAGTTCGAGCAGCGATAGCTCAGTCGGGAGTCCAACAGACTGCATTGCAGAGGGTCTCGGGATCGAACCCACGTCGCGCACCTCTGACTTTCGGAAGTTATATGACTTTTCGAAATTATGTGCGTATTGATTGACAATTATTATCGACTGCTCCGTGCCTCGGAGCGCACGTTAAGCCGTCGGTCCCGGCTGCCATGACCATCTATGGCAGTCGTTATTGGAAAGTCAGTGCCCTCTAATATCCTGACACTGGTCTAGCCTTAGGGTATCGTTAGCCTCGGGTTGCGGAGGTCAGATCGCAGTCGCTCCATGTAAAATACTGATATCCAGTCAAATCCGGTTGGACTAGAAAGCCGACCCCAAGTGACTTGGGAATAATAAAGGCTAGGGAGAAGAAGAAGTTAAAGTAAAAAGTTTGGACATTTTGTTTTAAAAAAGACAACTCTATGAACTAACTAACTGCACTAGGAATTTCCCGTGTCGTTGAGGACATTACAAACAACGTACACTAAGAACACGCAGACTTGGAACAACCATTTGCAGATCACAATTTTTGCCTCATTTGGGATTCGAACCTACAACACTCGGCGTACTGGTAGTAGCAAAGTGACCACATTTCTTAGTAATGTTATTGGAGTCAAACGAGCAGACGGATCGCCTGATGGTAAGCGATTACTGCCGCCCATGGACACCCGCAACACCAGAGGAGTTACAAGTGCGTTGCCGGCCTTTTAAAAAGGAGTACGCTGTTTTCTTAAAGGTTTGAAGGTCGTATTGGTCCGGAAATACCGAAGGCGACAGCTTATTCCACAGTTTTGTTGTAGCGAGGCAGAAAATTTCTGGGAAAATGCACAGTTGTGGACTGCCATTCATGTAATTGATGCGGATGAAAATGCTGTCGCGTAGGACGATGGCGAAAAGTGGCGCCAGGGATCAGTCCGAACAGTTACTCGGAGCACTCTCCATAGTAAAAGCGATAAAATATGCATAGCGAGGCAACATCTTTACGCAGCGTCAAAGATCTAGCCGATTTGAAACATCCTGGCAGTCGACGACTTAAAACCACTAAGCTATTCGTGCAGTCTATCCTTGTAATCCAAATCAAATTATTATGTCAGCCAGTTAATATATATGACTAGCTTTTGTCCGCGGCTTCGCTCGTCCATAACACTTTTTCTCTAGATGAAAGGTACCGTACGTCCTTTTCTATGCCCCTAAGAACGTGCATGCGTAATTTCATGATATTCGGTCAAGTAGTTAAGGCGTGAAAGCGTAACAAACCAATAATCAAACTTATATTCGCGTTTATAAGTTAGTATTGGTTTAATTTTTTAACATATAGGTATGTCACTTGGCTGGCAACACTGGCCGAGTTGACAAAACCGCATATTTTAAAATTCATAAAAATGTAAATAAACATCTAAACAGCATAAACATTGGTGTGACAGAGTGCTAAAACTAAAATTTTTAAGTGATATTATTTGTGACAATCTACAAAACTATAAAGCTGCGGAAGTGACTATAGACTAAAAAGTGCAGTTTCTCAGTGTTTAGTGCGGTTTTCAACAAATAATCTGCATTAATGATAATACTACAACATTAAACTCGGACAGTTATCATAATTAGTAAGTTCTAGTGACTTTTTTAACATTCTCAGTGAAACAACAAATACAGACAAAACGGTTAAGAAAATTATTTTGTATTTGGACTTTGAACTTTTCGATTATTCGACAGCCAGCGCCAAAATTTCCTCAAGCGGTCAATAGAAGAACAAATAATTAGTACTACAGCGCCATTTTTGACATCAAGCGACAAATAGCAGAACTAAAAGTGTTCCCACACATAAAAAATAATAATTTGATGGTAGAAATTTTGTTGCTTCTACTATAATAATTTCAAGTTTTTCGAGACAACTAAATAAATTAATAGACGAGAAAAATGGCTTCACCAAGTGAACATATCACCTACCGTAAACCATATAGATCAAGTTCATTAACTGATTTGTCCAACGTAACAAATAGTAGCGAGAAAGCCATTTTTGATGCGACAATGATGAGTATTCCAGATAGCTTACACGATAACAGCAACATCATAAGTGATCTTAATGAACAAATAAAAAACTCACCACGCAACTATCAAACGCACATAATGAAATTGAAAATTTAAACATCGAAAACTTCCGTTTAAAAACAGACTTACAAATGATGACCAAATCTACTAACACACTCAAGAAAATATGCTCAACACCGTGTAGGAAAACTTTATCACCGATACGCAAGATTAAAACTCCAAATCAAAATAAAGAACCAAGCTGGCGAAGCACAAATGAAACAATAATAAATGACTTGCAAAACAATCGTCCAGAAACCACGCCCATAATGCACAGTAAAGAGACACAGACGACCTTTACATCAAGCAAACTGGAGAAAGTACCTTCTGCTGCAAAAATATTATATGATAATGATAAAGAGAAGGTGAGCTTAATTAAAAAGTTTAGACAAAAAAATAAGTTTTGTATTTTAAGCAGCTACGCAACCAAGGGGTCCTTGTCTACACTTCAAGAAGTGTACTCAAACTACTCTCACTTCTGCCACTACATCCAGTCTAATAGCAGCGCTACAGAACTAATAAGAGACATTGAGCTTAAACTTAATGGTTTCACCCTAAATGACTACTGCATTATCCATATCGGGGAAAATGATATAAAAGAAGGAAGAGACTACATAGACATAATAAACAAGTTGAGGACATCCCTACAAAAATTAAATCACACTAATATAATAATTTGTGCAGCCACCTATGTTGCAGGCGCTCCAATATACAATTTCAAAGTAGAAATGTTTAACAATCTCCTGTATTTAGATATTCAAAGTAATGAATACGCGTATTTTTTTGATAGCAACCGTGATTTATCACCTGAAATGTTTTCCCACAAAACTGGGAAAATAACGAATTATGGAATGAAGAACATACACGACAAAATTGTATACAATATGCTACTGGATTTAGATATATTTTATCAGGCAGACGAAGAGACGATAAATAGCAAGCCTGAAGATAACGTTTCCATCAACCTCACCAACCAACTAACCAATGTTAAAACTCAAGGATTGAATTATTCACAGGCGAATAATAAAATTAACAATACATCAGAAGAGACATCAAACCAGTTTTTTCTTCAATCAGCGGATCACTAAATCGGACTTAGATACTGAAACCTCAGCTATTTTAACAGGTATCAATATATTTCACCAGAACCTATGTGGTATTAGTAATAAGAGACAAGAATTACAAGTTTATCTGCAATCTCTTGAATTAAAGGTAGACTACTTATGTATTAGCGAACATTTTTTAAATGACAAGTCTGTAACTTCTTTTTCATTGGAAAACTATAATCTTATTTCGTGGAATACCAGGAGTAAAAAGACTAGAGGTGGTAGTCTAATTCTGGCACATGTGGATAGGAATGCTGAGAATATTGATGTAATAAATAAGCTTTATAAGATGGACAGTTTCGAAATATGTTGCATTAAAGATGTCGAGACTGGTCTATACATATGTTGTTGTTATCGTAGCCCTTATGACAATAATTTTGATATTTTCATGACACGTTTGGAAAAAATGCTAGAACATTTATTTAACAGGAACTGCGTAATTTGCGGAGACTTCAATATAGATTTACTTTCAGATAGTAGGAAACGCACAGAATTTATTAGTTTGTTGACGTGTTTCAATTTCAGGCATCTTGTGAATGATGCAACTTTTATCCGTAATGGATCCTTTTCGTGCATCGACCATCTTATTACCAACTTACCAGATTTCTACATAGTAAAAAGTGAAGTCGACCACAATGGCCTAGCTGATGGTCATGGTGGTATTTTTGGTAATTTTCGTTTGGAAAATCTTGCGAGCAAGGCAAAGAACTACAACCAGCCCATTGTTATAAATAAGAGAGTTTTCAGTTCTAAAAATGGGATGCTTTTTAAGCAGGGAATACTGAAGCATAAATGGAGTAGTATGGGAATTAACGCATTCATAAAGACCTTTTCAGATGTCTTCAAAAACTGTTACAAAAAAAGGGAACGTAGATTGAACGTCATTAAAAGTACTAAAATGAAATGGATCACAAATGGTATTCGAACGTCAAGTCAAATGAAACGTTTTTTATGTGCTAACAATGTCAATAATCTTAATATAAGTATTCAACGTTATAAAAACAATTATATTAGAATTTATAGAAGGGTTATCACGAAAGCTAAAAAAATTACTATCAGAAACCAAATAAATGACTCAACTAACGGAAGTAAAGAAATATGGCAAATTGTAAATAAATGCACAAACAGAACTAAAGTTAAACATACTGAACGACTTCTACTTAAAATTGACGGTAAAATTTTTGACGACTCCACGGAAATGGCGTGCATACTGGCACAGCATTTTAATTACAAGTGTTCTACTGGCGACAATAATAATACCAATGCGATTGCACTACTCCAGCATTGTACAGAATGGGTTGAAAGGGATCTTTGTTTTACGCCTACCACTCCTAATGAAATAAGTAATATTGTCAGAAAGATGGGTAATAAACGATCCTGTGGCTACGACGAAATTCCTATTTCTGTGATTAAAGATCATTTAAATATACTTGCCGTACCACTTTCTTGCTTTTTCAATAAATGCATTGATGAAGGAATTTTCCCAGAGCAGTTTAAGGTAGCAAAGATCATTCCCATTCACAAAAAAGGCACTAAGTCTAATCCAAAAAACTATAGACCAATCTCCTTGCTGCCAACGCTTTCAAAGATTTTTGAAAAAATAATTAAATCTCGGCTTGTACTTCATTTCAACTTAAACAAAGTCTTACAGAGGAGACAATTTGGTTATCAAAAAAACGTTGGCGCAGGAGATGCTATGTACACTCTTGTTAATGACGTGATAACTAACATTAATAACAAAATGAAGGTAGCTGGTGTATTCCTGGATCTAAGCTCAGCATTTGACACTGTCGATCATGATCTACTCATTGCTAAGCTTAATCACTATGGAGTTAGAGGTAAAGCCTTACAACTTTTATCGTCTTACCTTAAAAATAGGAAAATGTTTGTTGAAATCACTGAGACACGGGAAGGGCGTAGACAAGCTCATAAATCATCTTTTTTCAATATCTGTGCCGGTGTTCCGCAGGGATCTATTTTGGGTCCCATATTGTTCATTATATTTACTAACGACTTAATAAATTATATAAATGAAATTTTGCCTGACTTACGACTTGTAGTTTTTGCGGATGACACCAATGCTATTATTGCAGCAAATAACATTAAAGACCTTACGGAAAAAGTTAATATAGCACTTAGCCATTTTCACTCATGGTTTTCGGTAAATAAGTTAAAAATCAATAGTGCAAAGACTAATATAATGCTCTTCAAAACGACTGCTCGCAATAAAGAAACCATGGAAATTGTACTTAGTGAGGATAAAATAGAACTAGTCAATGAAGCTAAATTCTTAGGATTGCATGTAGATGAATTTTTTAATTGGAAAAAAGAATTAGCCGCCATAGATGCATATATATCGTCTGCGTGTTATGCGTTACGAATCCTTCGGGATGAAATAGGCGTTAAAGAATTAAAAATCGTATATTACGCGTTAATCGAGTCAAAACTAAGATATAGTGTGCACTTTTGGGGCAATAGCTATAATTATAACTGTCACAGAGCGTTTGTCCTTCAGAAAAGAGCTGTACGTACGATAGTCCGGATATCACAGAGAGAGAGTTGTCGTCCTTATTTTATTCAATTAAATATTCTCACAGTACCTAGTCTCTATGTTTTAGTACTCCTGACTAACCTTAAGAAGTACCTACACGAATACGAAACACAAGAAGAAAGATTAGATAGAGAGGGATCACGCAGAATGGATCTGAGAAACAAAATTAGTCCCCATTTCAACATTGTGAAACACAGTCCGCAATATCAAGCAGTGCACATTTTCATCAAATTGCCACTTCACTTAAAACGTTTGATATACACATCGACATTTAAAACAAAGCTTCGAGCGTTCCTGTTAGATAGGTGTCTCTACTCAGTTGAGGAATTGTAGGCATAAGTGAGAGAAGGACTTTTCTCGTTGTGGTGTATTATTGTGATTTTTCTGTAATTGTTTTCTTTGTTAGTATTTTTTGTTGTATATTTCAATTATTTTTTTATTTTTAATGAATGTGACATTGATCTTTTTAACTTTATAACATAATTGAATTTTGATTGTTTTCTTTTTTATTGTAGATTTGTGGGACATTTATTTATTTATTTTTATCTTTCTATTATATGACTCCTTGCTGTTATGAATTTGACATTGAACTGTTTAACTTTTAAGTATAGTATTTTTTTTCCATTATTGACATTAAATTATAGTAAGTAATATTATAACAATTGTAATATGTATTATGTTCCGACACAATGAAATTGTTTGTGAATAAATAAATGAAAAAAATAAAATGAAAAAATGAAATGTCAGATTCAAGCGTTGGCTATAGGCCGGTTCGGACCGTATATATGCAATCCCCCTTACGTATGAGATTTGAGGGTAGGGGGAGATGATATCTCTTATTTCTTTATTTACGTCGACACGTAGTTATTGTGTTTGCTGAAACGATTCGGCATTTGTCCGGGGCTAGGCGGACTGAATCTATCCGTAATATGTTTAGGATCAGACTGTCTCTATAAGCTTAGATGTTTATTATATGTATTGGCAAAGTCATGTATTTTGTTTGTAGTATAGCATTGTGCTTGTTAACTCTGAAGGATTGGCAGAGATTAAACTAAGTACTTTATACGGAATTCATCGCGTTGTTTATTTAACACATTAATTAAATATTTTTCCATCTTTATTACAGTATTTTCTTTTCGTCATCGTTCTACGCGACAGCATTTTTATCCCCATCATTTAAATGGTTGGCAGTCTACAATTTTCCGTTTTTCCAGAAATTTTCTGCCTCGCACAACAAAACTGTGGATTTTTGGCCCGTCCACTATAGATGCAATAGAAAATCTAGTTATGTATCCATATGTGATACATCAGACAGGAAACCTGTTAATACAGATTTCATACATCCGCATTCGTTATCCGTATGCGCGGCGCCCGCCTGACAGATCTCTTTACGTTGTTGCTTTATTTTTTACAAAGGGAATCTGGAAAAGCACTTTATTCTGCATTTGACTCGTTGCGACCATTTTTTGAAGCTCATGTTTGAGTGATTTTCTAAAAAGTAAAGTTGTCCTGTCCGCGTGTGTGAAGTACTGAGTTCGGTACTTGACCAGGATATGTTGTTAGGTTTTTGAGTTAGATATTATTGTTCTACTAATAAGATATTGATTAAACAGAGAACAAGAAAATAATTAATAAATCAACGTAAAAGAAAGTAATTAATCAACTTAAACTAACTAATTTGTGAAACCACTCGAGGGTTTTTTTTATGTTATTAGAGGCAAACGAGCAGACGGCTCGCCTGATGGTAAGCGATTACCGCCACCCATAGACAGCCGCAACACCATAGGAGTCACAAGTGCGTTGCCGACCTTTTAAATTTGAACTCCCGCTTCCCAAGAAGGGGGGGAGGGTTTATCCTCGGTTAGCCTCACTTACTCGACGAAACACAGTGCAAGCGCTATTTCACGCCGGTTTTCCGTGAGGCCGTGGTATCACTCCGGTCGAGCCGGTTCATTCTTGCCGAAGCATGGCTCTCCCACGGTAGCCTTACACATTTAGAAAAAACAACGTCCGCACTAGGAATAATCCCTGTATCGCGGGGACTTTACAAACATTCAAACAACGGACACAAAGAACACCCGAACTCGGAACAATCATATGTGGATCACACAAATTTTTGTCCCGTGTGGGATTCGAACCCACAACACTTGGCACAGTGGCAGTCGCGAGGCGACCACTTAAACCACTACGCCATCCGTGCACTCAATTTTGTTTGTTGTAGTTGTTTTACAGAATGTGCTTAGAAGGTAAATAGTGATACGTCTGTGTGGTAACAGTACATATACGCCTCTGCGTATCCCTTCTAGAGGAGAGTTAGAGAAGAGAGAGAAGATAAACGCATCAGACTATGTTGTTAAAAAAGAAACAAATCAGATCCAATCCAGAACAACAAGTGCTGGGCTCAGATGCCGTCCTTACACGGTCGAAGCGATTAGAGCGTGCACCAACAAGTTTGGGTCCTCATACCTCTGCCGAACGATTAAGGCATGGAATTCTCTGCTAAGGCACGTGTCTCCTTCTTCCTTCAATCCTGGGTCCTTTAAGCGGGGCGTAAAAAGGACCTTCTTAGGCCGTCAATGTAGGGACCTCAACATCGCCTCAGCTGCAATGAGAATGGTGTGGAGGCCACTGCTCTTAGACCACGTGATCGCTTACCATCAGACGGAGTGTGGTCATTTTGACGAGCAAAATAAAAATCGCTAGTAATTTAGGCATTTCCATCATCTCAGCCGGAAGACGTCCACTGCTGAACATAGGCCTTTCCCAAGGTTTTCTACATAAACCGGTCTTGGGCCACCTGAATCCAACCGCTGCCCGAGACCCTTACCAGGTCATCTGTCCACCTTGAGAGATGTATCCCTGCTGCAGCCACCACTACAGAACCTTTCTGCCCCAACGATCATCGGATCTGCGGGCTATGTGCCTTACCCACTGCCACTTCTATCAGCTATCTGGAGAGCAACTTTAGTTTAGTATTTAGTATACTAATAAATTTAATTATTAGTATTCTTACTATCCCCCCAGTACTAGCAAGAATATTTGTAATAGGTAACCCACTCCTAACAAGTATCAGATGACCAGTAGGAATAATAATAATAATATTCTACCTCATACACACAACACCATCTAGCCCAAACTAAGCAGAGCTTGTACTAAGGGTACTAGACAATGGATAAACATACATATATGCTTTTTTTTTGTAAATACATACATATTATACATAGAAACACCCAGACCAAGACAAACACCCATGTTCATGCACACAAATGTTTGACTTGTGCGGGAATCGAACCCACGACCTCAGGCGTGGCAGTCGGTTACAATAACCACTACGCCATCGAGGCCGAATAGAACCTCCCGTTCCTGTGATACTAGAACCATTAGGCTATCACCACTTTAAATGATTGTGCTAGCTCGATAGGCTCAGACAAAGTTCTCAAACTTACAACAGCCATTACTCTTGCTTGGATAAATATAATTAATATGGATTACAATTTAGATCTCATTACGTGCATCTAATATTCAATTAAGATTCCCATTTCAAATTCGTTAACTCAATCTCAATTAAAAACTTTAAGATTTATTTTGAGATTCAATTAATTTTTGTTTAGTGCTGTAAATTTAATAAAATTGTTGCTAGGTTGGTATCTAGTTAGTTTATTTGCGAACCGATCGTAAGATTTGATTCTCGAATCGGGTAAATTGTTGGCAAGTTTTTTGTTTGGCAATTTTTATTAGCAGTTATAGGTTTGCCAGGTAAATGGCAATAACCTCGCCCCATAGAATAAAATAGAAAAGGATAGGATTTTTAATTTCTATTAAGGGCTTTAACCTCGACAAAGAAAGATTCTGAAAGATTCCCAAGTCCTTTTTTGTATCCTTGGCAACGTGTATGCGAAATTTCATGATGATGATGAAAGTGTTAGACATGAAAGCGTAATAAACAAACAAACTCACTTTCGCATTTATAATATTAATTAGGATTTAAGATACTTATTAAAATGTTGATTAATGCTTCAGTATGTTTAGGTCAATACTTAGTAGGTGTATGGTATAACGGTTCCAGCTCCTTACAGATATATTTTGTAAAAGAAACAGCATTGGCGATTAAAATGAGTGGCCGCGAGTTTTACTGTTCTTGTCATTGGTTCTACTCTCTGGCTTTGCTGAATGAGGCAGGTTAATGTAAATTCATAGTATAGCTTAGTTCATGTGACCTTAGTGTTCATAGTTAATAATATTCTATCACATACACACAACACCATCTAGCCCAAACTAAGCACAGCTTGTACTATGGGTATACTATTCATTGCAAACAGAGCCACAGGCTTCACCCGGAGGTTCTGCGGGTATAGCAAGAGCCAAATGCGCCTGCTCACAGAAGCGTTCACTGGCCATTTTGGCACCAAAGACTTCCTGTGTAGATTGAGATTGACAGACGATTCGATCTGCAGAGCCTGTGGTGAACAGTACGAGTCCATATCGCACCTACTGTATAAATGCGACGCGTTGGCTGGACTTAGTATGGGTCTGATGGGATTGGCATATCCAAACCCTGAAGACTTCAGGCTTCTCCCTCTGAATTGTACACTGCGGCTAATGCAGTACATTCATAAGGAGATAGCTAAGGGATGAATCTTGGGGCTGACACAAAAGATCCCACTGGGTCGAAGTGTCGCCGGTCTGTACTGACTGGCCCCCACACACAAGATAAGATAAGATGGGTATACTATAAACTTTCTTAGTCAGTCTTGCCTACAATTGACATTTTAAATAGCTAAAACCATTTCTTTGTATTACTTAATCTATGAAAACCACTATGATTCACGGCAACTTTAGTTCCAATACCTATTACCTTTGAAATTCAGTTAACTCCGTAATCGAAAACGGACGTAAAGTGATTAAAAACTACCCGTTTCCAACTAAATCATTCATGCGTTGGTTTAACCCTATCACCGGTAATAAGCCGGCGTTGGAGGGTTGACGATATTGAACGAGCTAATCGGGCATTGATTGATTATATATGATGAACATAAATAATATGGAAACTTAGGATAGAGTTTTCCTTTATGTTTGTTTTTATACATTATTTCTATAAATAGCATTCACGAGAAACCTTTGACTCGTGACAAAAAATGGTTGTTCTAGAAATCGTTGTGCCGAGTCTGGTTGTTCTTGTGTCCATCATTTACTTGTTTGTAAAGTGCACTGTGCACAAAGGAACAAATTCAAGTGCGGGAGACGTTTTTAAAATAAAACCGGCCAAGTGCGAGTCGGACTCGCGCACGAAGGGTTCCGTACCATTATCTATAAAAACGGTAAAAAAATCACGTTTGTTGTATGGGAGCCCCCCTTAAATATTTGTTTTATTTTAATTTAATTATTTATTTTTAAACTGAATATATAAATAAATATTCTGTGAATACTTCAAGCGTCTGTTGTTGTTATCAATATCGAGCAAAAAGAGGCAAAAAAATCACGTTTGTTGTATGGGAGCCCCTTTAAATATTTATTTTATTCTGTAAATAATTTGTGTATATATTATGTTAATAATTTAATTAAGCAAAAAAAAAAATTGGGGCAGTCTTTGGGGACTGCCGATAGAAGTGAAAACTTTAATCCTTGATCATAAACACACCCTTATAAACAAAGAAAAAACGGGGCGGGTCGGATTCCTGATACTCTCTTAGGGATTGGTAAGGAGGTCAAAATTTCGTTATTTTTTGCGTAGGACGCACCATTTCTGAGATATTGTTAATATTCTAAAATAATTCAAAAATGGAAAGTGTGATGATGACGCAGCGTGACGATGACGCGAGTTCTATGATTTTTGTTCACCCAAGAAGTGCTTAACGCGCCTAAAGAAGTTTCCACTTAAAAATAAAATAGTTAGGATATCTTGTGTTTACTTTCGTTTCTTTGTTTTGCTATCCTATCTAAATGATCGGTTACTATACTGAACTCTGAACTCTGTACAATAACAGGTTGTGCCTGTTCAAATTAGAATGCATTGATTGTAGATTATGGCTCCGTTCTACTATGTAAACAACACGCGCTCAATGTTTCATTCTTACTACATACATAGTCTCACGACAATCCCCTAAGGACTGAAGGCAGAAAGGCAGAAGGCTGAAAGGCAGAAGTTTATTGAACCCTCATTTCGTCTGCAAAGGTTTGTAATATGTTTGACTGCAGGAATGGCAATGTGGTTTAAGTAGTTGCCTTGCCACTGGCGCCGCGATGAGTGTTGTGGGTTCGATCCCCACACGGGACGAACATTTGTGTTATCCACAAATATTTGTTCCGAGTCTGGGTGTTATTTGTGTCCGTTGTTCGAATGTTTGTAAAGTCTTCTGCGACACAGAAATTATTCTAAGTGTAAAAAACAACAAACTAGCCCTTATCTAAATCTGTGTTCTTTGTGTCCGTTGTTTAAATGTCTGTACTTCCCTGTTACACAGGAATAACAGACAATGCGGACAGTCTTTAAAAAAATAACAAATGAGAGAAAAATCTCACGCATTTATCCCCGAAGGGACACATTTCGCCAGTTAACGTTTAGGACCCATGTAATAGAGGCGAGCCTATTGTCGTTTTTAGGGCATGGTCCAGGACATTTATAAACAACTTTAAAAAACAGACAATGTCCGCACTAGGCATAATTCTTGTGTCACGGGGTACTTTACAACCAATTAACTGACACAAAGAACATTCAGACTCGGGATAACCGTGTCTCTGAAAGTATTGGGATCCTCAGCGTGGAAATCTCAAATAAAGTCCAGTTTGGGAGTCACTTGGAGGACAAAGCTAAATTAGCCAGTAAATAGGTGGGTGTACTGAACAGAGCGAGGCGGTACTTCACACCAGGTCAACGTCTTGTGCTTTACAAAGCACAGGTCCGGCCGCACGTGGAGTACTGCTCACATCTCTGGGCAGGGGCCCCCAAATACCAGCTCGACCCACTTGACTCCCTACAAAGACGGGCAGTTCGAATCGTCGATGATCCCAATCTCACGGATAGATTGGAGTCGTTGGAGCAACGGAGAGACTTTGGATCTCTCTGCGTGTTCTACCGACTCTTTCACGGGGAGTGCTCTGAAGAACTGTTTGATTTGGTACCAGCGGCCCCTTTCTATCACCGTACCACTCGACAGCGAAGCAGGGAACAGCTATATCACCTGGAAGCGTTCAATTCCAAGACGGTACGCTTTCAGCGATCATTTCTCCCACGTACGTGCAAGCTCTGGAATGAATTGCCAGCTTCGGTGTTTCCCGAGCGCTATGATATGTTCTTCTTCAAACGAGGTTTAAAGAGAGTTCTTCTTTCACGGTAGGCAGCGGCTTTGCTGTGTCTTGACATTACTGAAGTCCATGAGCAGCGGTTACCACTTTCCATCAGGTGGGCCACTTGCTCGTCTGCCACCAAAGGCAATAAAAAAAACCATTTGTGTCTCACATAAATAATATTCTATTACATAATTTTGAAACTTTAAAATATAATAGTTTATAAAGTTTTTGTTAAACACTTTTACTAATTACTGTTTACTGCTATTCAGCTTGAATAGCAAGATTATAAAAAACATAAGTTTTTATGTAAATACTGATTCATGTATATTGTATTGTAATTATAAGAACGCAGTGATGTATGCAAGCCAGAACAAAGGGCTTTTTAAACTAGCAGAGTGATTACCGCTTTTCTTTCTCGTGTTGGCAGCAAGGCAACTGCTTTTTAACTGTAGAGTTACAGTTACTGATTAGAATCAGGCATACCGTTGATTGTTTTCCAGTTTAGTTTATAATTAAGCACGCACAGTCTGTAGTCTTGCTCGTACATTTCATTAGGTAAAGTTTTAGATCCTACGCAGTAGGAGTCAAGCATATCGCCGTCCATCGAGCACAGGCTTAGACGTCGTACTGCTACTACCATAGAATTTCTGGACAGGATAGCCCAAAAATAATTTAACCGACCTGGGAAATGAAGACGTGGTCTCATGCATTGCACACGCATTTACTACCACTGCGCCGAGGCAGTCAAACGTTCACAGTTTCTTTTCTATCTTCTTCTTTTCCTTAGCCTTTATTATTCCCAAGTCACTTGGGTCGGCTTTCTAGTCTAACCGGATTTGACTGGATATCAGTTTTTACATGGAGCGACTGCCATCTGACCTCAGCAACCCGAATAACGATACCCTAAAGCTAGACCAGTGTCAAGATATTAGAGGGTACTGACTTTCCAATAACGACTGCCATAGATGTTCATGACAGCCGTGACCGATGGCTTAACGTGCTCTCCGAGGCACGGAGCAGGCGATAATTATCAATCAATACGCACATAATTTCGAAAAGTCATATAACCGACAGTCAGAGGTGCGTGACGTGGGTTTGATCCCGAGACCCTCTGCATTGCAGTCTCTTGGTCTCCCTACTGAGCTATCGCTTTCTTTTCTATCTGTACATCCGTTAACATTTTGCTTATACACAATGAATCAACATAGCATTTTAATAAGCGATCAACATTAATCGAATACATTATCACTCGAACATTCTATTATTTAATCGATTTGCACATCACTAATGTCGTCCTGCATAATGATATTCATAGTCCGGACGCCTCAATCGTAACTTGCTGGTAAACTCGCCTAAACATTTTTAAAGCATGCGCGCAATTTTTCGCTGAACGAAATTGGGTTTAGCTATATCACGATTTTGGTGCCAGTACGTGAGTAGCCTCGGAACGTCCAGGCTACTCGTAAAATATTACGATCTCATGTTACGGATAGTTTTTAGGGGACAGAAATCAAGTACGGTCAGGCTGTCACGAAAGCAAGGCTTAGTGTGTACGTGTGAAAACATTCTGCCGCTGCGGTCGTGTCTCCAAATTGGTCGGATAACGACACTGTAAGTCTAAAAGCCTAAAAAATAGATGGCATTTACTATTTTAGGTGTGCCGGCAGATTTGGCTAGGATGTTAGTTTCCCGATAGATATCTATCTATACTTTTATAGAACAAACAAGAACTGTGGAGAAATTTATAAAAACTTCTATCTGTTTTTAAAACGATGGATTTTGGTTATTTTTCTCGTCTGTTAATTTGTTGTTTGTTATCTAAACTCACGCTGTTGGATGGATTTTGGTGCGTACAATTTGGTACTTTAAATTCCAAACTACAAATTTAAGTTACGTTTTATCTAATTGCTTTGAGGAGTCCTGAAGATAAAGTGTATGTTATAACATGATGTTAGTCACGTAAAAGTGATCAATTATTGCAGGTTCTGGTTTAGAACAAAAATGTGCTTGACTGAGTTCCACGTATGTCTGTCTCAAGTTCGATTGCCGGCAGAGTTTTTGTGTTTCTGACAGAAAATTCCCAATAGTAGCTCGGAGTTAGGTAATGTGCGTGGGTATAAGCCACCAAATACCTAAAGTAGACTTAAAGCGTAACTGGTATCATGTGTACGTTATGTATTACTTGTCTAACCCTTTGCAAAGTTTATGTTTTTATAAACGCGTGAGTGGAAATTTAAGAAATGCGTTAAGCAAGTATAATTTGACAGACGATCAAACATTTTACTTGTCCTTCATTCAAAGTCTACCTACTCGTCTCATTATACTAAAATACCCAGAATCAGCTTACAGATACATAGTACACACACACACATACATATTTTGTTAGGCGTATAAAACGCCTAACAAAATATGTATGTGTGTGTCAAAGATTTCTTTCTCTAACAATACAATAAAATACATATTTACGCCTTGGATTATTTTTATACAAATTATTTTCATATAAGGCTTCAGGCTATATACCTGTAAGCTATATCACGTGTCCTGATGGTACTTTAAATAAATTCTAGTGGTAACACGATATTTACAACTGTCTCGCAATAAAATAAACACCGGTCATAGATCAATCTTCAAAGTATTCTTCTTTTTCACCTTTGATTTGGTTTGCTTTAAATTGTCAATGATATGTTTGTTTTAACCATATTCAGAAAAAATAATATTACAAATAGTCAATTTTTTTTTTGAGAATTAAAACGGTCTTTTCACTTTTAGAAAACAAAGAAGAGCAAGGAATTCTAGTTCTTTTGCTATTATTCGAGGCAGTACTTATTTCTCTTGAATATTCTTGAGATTTCCTACTTATGCATATCACTGTCCCTTTTAATCGTGCCGGTCTTGAACATCGGTTGTATTATTATACAATGGTCGATATTTGTAACATTTGACTCTGTAAGTAACATCGATGAACCTTATGACTACTTTTAGGGGCTCTCCCATCGGAATTTGGGTGTTTTGGACTTCCCTATTCCCACTAACGAGTTGTGTTACCACACGAGCTCTCTTTTTCCAAAGCCATGTTCCTTTCTTTTTATTTTTCACTTTTCTTTACGGCATACGCTCAGGCTCGCAACAACTCTATGTTGAAAACCAAAATAAATCTCGCGTGTACAGATCAAAACCTATCAACAGTGGCCAGCTGAACCAACTATGCCATGTTTGTAAATACGAACATATGCATACATAGACAGTTGATTGTTGTTAAACAAACAGCGCACCTGGATGGAAGTAAGTGAGCTTATAGCCGCTTACGACATCAAGGGAGTCAAGCTTGATAATTCCGGTCAGCAACCCTATATAACTTCAACTAACCCAAACATAAGGTAAAATATCGCCATGTTTTGCTTCAACCAACACGTACGTGTAATTTAAATCCCAATTCAATTTCAATGTACTAAGTTTTTGAGGTTGTCCCAGTTTGGACATGGTAACGCGTTGAAGGTGAGACCCCATGAAACTTTCGCTGTTTGCGTAAACTTTTACAAAGCAGCTGTCCCTAATTCATTATACGGACGGTCAGTGGAGTACATTATGTCTTTAGTTTAAATAGTTCGTGCCTCAAACTCGGGTTTCATACAAAAATTAAGTTTTTAACAAACCTAGCCTTCAGGCTAGATTTGAGGTTGTGTTTGCTGCTAGAATTAAATTAACTTTTTATTTACATTAAGGCAAAATTAGAGCATAAGCTCATTTGTGTCGTCACAAAATAATTAGTAACATACTAATTATTTCGTGACGTCAAGAATGAGTCGGCTAACTCAAAAAGTATTATCAAATAATATTAAAAATGAAGACAAATTCAGCACGTTTATCAACAAATTAAAAGACTTTTAATACCAAAATGTTACTATGATATAAGGCAATATTTAGTATAGATACTAAATTGCATCTGTTCAGAACATACTGCCAAATTTCTACAGTGTCACCTTTGGACTGAATATACAAGGAAGTCCTTGGATGGCATTCGAGTGCAATATAATAACATCTTTAGACACCTTATGGGTTAAAACGCTACTGCAGTGCCTCTGGAATGTTCATGGAGGCAAGACTAAACACTTTCAATGCCATACAACGGAGCCGAATTGCATTTTTCATGGCCAGAGTTGGCACGTGTAGAAACAAAATAATTGAAGAGTTTGCGGGTAGATTATATACCACTTCGATGTTTAAAAGATGGCTAGAAATAGCTGCGTTAAGGATATTATTATTATTAATAATAAACTATAATAGATAATTATAATACGTGAGTAATTAAATAAATTTAATATCTACTAAGCTCTAAAATGTATTTCAATATGATATAAGATAATAGAATGTTCGTTCTTCTCTCCTAATTTTGCCGTGCCCGACGGGGTCCATAATTGTTCTGTCTACTTTTATAAGACCTGTATATACATTATGGAGTGCAATAAACGAATTGAATTGAATTTATTTATTTATTGGTTTACCAGCAGTTATTACACTAAAATATTCATTACAAAACAGAACATAGTATTACGCTTAATCTAAGTGCACCACTTATGTAGGTAAATACCACATGCATATAATTTAGAAACAGTTAATGGATTAATTGTAATATAACAGTTATTGTGTTTAGGTAAGAGTTCCAAACGCTTATATATATATATATATCTTCTATTCCTTGTTTATCTGTCTATATTAATGGAGGAGTTAGAGAGGAAAAAGGAACAGGACCGACTATTCTACCCTTAAGCTGGCACGCAAGTCTGCTTGGCCTTATTCACAGCTGGCTAGACTAAATAAAATATCAATGTTTTATTTAATTTATACTTCACTCGCATCGAGTCACAATGGTCTCCAGCAAATTTAAGGCGATTAAGACACGGTACCGCGCACCGCCGCGGTAAGCGGTGAAGCGGATCTCATGTCGCATTGGCCTCTAATAAATCCGTTGATGCCTAATACACGTACACCGATCGCGCGGTCGAGCGGTGCTCTCACCGCCACTGCCCCTCCGCGCTGCCGTCCGCGCGGAGGGGCGACGCCTCACACACGGCCACACGGGACGCCGCATAACCACGCAGATCATCGTTAGTACAGGACGTGTTGCAATTTAAAAATGATCAAACTGGTCAAAACCGCGTTAAATCCATCCGCGCGGACAGGCGCGTAAACCGCCTTACCGTGCTGGGCACCGCTACGAAATCCGCTTTACCGCCACCGCCCTCCGCGGCGGTGCGCGGTGCCTTGTGATAATCGCCTAAGACTTAATTCGTCGAACTATGGCATCCAAATCAACATTGCTTTCTATTTTTTTTTATTTTTTTTTCTCGTCAAAATGACCACACTCCACCTGATGGTAAGCAGTCGTGTGGTCTAAGAGCAGTGGCCTCCACATCGCCCCCACAGTAGCCGAGGCGATGTTGAGGTCTCTACTTTGACGGCCTGAGAAGATGCTTTTATCATTATGTCACGATATCTATACATTTAGATCAAGCTGACACGTTTAATTGACTACTTACGCATCAGGACTCATTTCTGTACCACGTGAGAATACAAACATACAAAACGAAACAAATAATACCCAGACGCAGAATAGCTGCCCAGGCTTGTTGTTATTTCTGGCCCATACGAACATTGATGGATCGAACTCTCTACACCCAACGCTCTGGCTGTGGTAAGGTGAACGTTAAACCATTGCGCTATCAATGCATTTAGTAAGTACATTGAAAATAAACAACTTTATACGGATTTTATCGCGATGTTTATTTTTTATAAAACACTATCCTAACTTCCTAACTAATATTATAAAAGCGAAAATGAGTTTGTATGTTTGTTACCTTTTCACGCCTAAACCACTGAACCGATCATTCTGAAATTTTGCATATACGTTGTCAGGTGTACAGAAACGGACATAGGCCACCTTTCATCCCGAAAAAAATTACTGTTCCCGAGGAAAACAACAATAACGTTCTTATAATAATAGATGGCGCCACTTGTCTTTCGAATCATAATTACTTACTTACTTCGCTGGCTTAGCGATCCAAAGTGGATCTTGGCCTCCGACGTTAAAGTGCGCCATTCTTTCCTATTTTGTGCCAAGTCAGACCAATCGAGCACATTCATCTCTTTCAAGTCTTTAGCTACCCGACTTCGCTGGCTCGGACATGTGGAACGAATGGGAGAGGATCGAGCTGATAAAAGAGCATATCTCGGGCGTCCCACCGAGCGTCGTCCGGTGGGACGATCGATTTAGTGGTTTCAGGATGATCGGTTTAGTGGTTTAGGCGTGAAAAGGTAACAAACAAACAAACTTATTTTCGCTTCTATAATATTAGTTAGGAAGTTAGGATTAGGATTAGGAGTAAGATTTAGATTTCGATTTAATTTTACACTTTCCCCGACGTTTCGGTTGCTTTTCAACAGCCATGTTCACGGGGAAACTCCTAAAAACCGTATAAAGTTGTTTAATTTCAATGTATAACATTCGCGTAAACATAAGATAATATTACGTAAGTAAGTACATTAGTATACTCATATTTATGACTGTAATATACATCGCCATATTTCCTGAATTCCACATACGATACGTCTAAACAAGTATGCAGATATTAGATGCTCTAAGTTGATTTTCTTCATATGTAGTTGTTTAGCTAGCTGAACTTAGTTATACTTACATCGCTTGCTAAACACACCGAGCTACGGTGCGCTCATTAAAAGTTTCCCAGTCTACCTTATCTCAAACATTTAGTTCGTGCCGTTAGATAGGATATTGACAGGATAATTAGTAAGATATGGACACATTTATAACTTATTACTAGATATTAAGATGACTATTTGGCGGCCTCGATGGCGTAGTGGTTAGTGAAATAGACTGCCACGCCTGAGGTCGCGGGTTCGATTCCCGCACAAGTGGCTCGTCGTGCCGGATGGTGACCGGAGGGTGGGTCCCGGCGACCACTTTCGGGAGGGTACGGGGGTCCTTCCGTCCGTCGGATCGGCTATCGCCATACCATACAGTTATATGACAAAACTTGCTCTGCGCCTTGCCCCACTTTGCTGCGAGAATAGCCGCCTCTTTTTTTCACGTTTCCCCTTCCTTTCACTCTATGGCAGTACGAACAAAGCATTGTCGTTCAACAGCAGCCAATCGCCGTAACCCCACTGCTGCTTCCTGCGTCGTGGAGTTTATTAACATCAGAGGACTCCACGCTAACCTTAATGCCGTCCATCACCACCTGGAGACAGCTCGGCCGGCAATGCTTTTTCTAACGGAGACACAAATACGCCGTCCTGCAGACACGAACTACCTGCAATATCCCAGCTACGTGCTAGAGGAGTGTTTCCTCGCGAAAGCCGGGGTATGCTTGTTTCTTAGGGCGGATATTTGCTGTCGCCGTCTACAATGCCTAGAGGACCCTTCCTTCTCTGTCCTTTGAGTACACGTAGATCATGGCTCTTTCAGCCAAATCTACATGTGCCTCTACCGATCCCATTCAGGAGACGCTGAGACAACTCGACTCTTCAATTACCTGAGTCAGGCGGCAGACGACGCGCAGGAGCGGTTTCCGAACGCTGAGTTGGTGTTCTTGGGAGATTTCAATGCCCACCATGAGACCTGGTTGGGTTCTCCCAAAACAGACCACGCGGGACGAACTGCCCATGCGTTCGCTCTCACGCATGACCTGTCTCAACTGGTACTCCAGCCCACCCGGATACCAGACATTGCAGGTCAGGCGCCCTCTCTGCTCGATCTGCTGCTGACGAGTAACCCGAACCGGTACAGTGTGTCGATTCGTGCTCCTCTGGGCACCTCAGACCACTGTCTGGTTTGTGCCACAGCTGTTTTTGTTACGCCCCCACGACCCGAGGAGGCAAGACGACGACTGTGGCACTACTCGTCGGCAGACTGGGATGGAATGCGGGAGTACTTCACATCCATCCCTTGGGCTCAACGCTGCTTTGAGAACAGGGATCCATCAGAGAGCGCTGCTGCTGTCGCTGGTGAAATCACCCTGGGTATGGAATATTATATTCCATACAGTGATGTCACGAGCGGCGGCAGGAAAAGACCCTGGTTCGGTCGTGAATGCGCTGATGCTGTTGAACGCAAACAAACAGCGTACCCCGCTTGGACCAGGGCTCACATTCTCCACGACCCTAACGTGGATCGCCTAAAGGCAGCGTTCAACCAAGCCACAAAGGTCTGCAAGAGGGCATACTTAAGAGCGGATGCCCAGCGCGTCGCACCGTTCGGCCAGGAACTCATGGCGCATCCTACGGGCAGTCGTAGCTATTGGCGCCTGGCCAAAGCCGGGCAGTCCAACTTCTGCCAGACCTTGCTGCCCCTTCTGAGGTATCCGAATGGATCACTGGCTCATCGGCCACAGGAGAAAGCAGATCTGCTTGCAAATCTCTTTGCGGCCAACTCCCGAATCGATGACTGCGGTTCGCAGCCGCCTAACATTGCCAACTGCGGCTACACCATGCCTGATATATGTATCAGGCAACGAACCGTTCGTGCGATACTGCAGTCTCTCGATGTTCGGAAAGCCAGTGGGCCTGACGGCATCCCAGCTGTGGTCCTTAAAAAATGTGCAGCGGAGTTGTCTCCCACGCTTACGCGCCTATACCAGACGTCTTACGCCGCAGGCATTGTGCCTGAGGCTTGGAAGGAGGCAATCGTTCAACCGATTCCCAAAAAGGGGGACCGTTCCGAGCCAAGCAACTATCATCCCATAGCTATCACCTCGGTGCTATCCAAGGTGTTCGAGCGGATTATAAACACCCAAATTGTCCGCTACCTGGAGGATCAATCGTTGATCAATGATCGCCAATACGGCTTTCGGGCTAAACGATCAACGGGTGATCTTCTAGCGTTCGTCACGCACCTCTGGGGTGAAGCTATGGACAAGCACGGTGAGTCTTTGGCTATCAGCCTTGACATAGCCAAAGCTTTCGACAGAGTCTGGCACCGGTCTCTTCTTTCCAAGCTTCCGGCCTATGGCTTGCCCCCTCATGTGTGCACCTGGATTGCAAGTTTCCTGCAGAAGCGTCGTATTCGGGTCCTTTACGACGGTCGCGCTTCCAAATTTATGCAGGTCAATGCAGGAGTGCCTCAGGGTTCTGTCTTATCCCCTACGCTCTTTCTTCTGCATATCAATGATATGTTGAATCTCGGCAACATACATTGTTATGCGGACGACAGTACCGTACATGGGCGATATCTCGGACATCCTGGGGCCAAACAGGCTGAGGTTGAGGGGAAAAGGCAGAATCTTGTCTTTGAACTTGACCAGACCTTGGACCGCATCTATGAATGGGGTGCCAAGAACTTGGTCGAGTTCAACGCCAAGAAGACCCAGGCATGCGCGTTCTCAACAAAAAAGTCTCCGTTCCTTCCCCTCCCTTCTCTGAAGAACACTCCACTGGTGATACGTGACAGTCTCTCCATCTTAGGTATGGATCTTTGCCGCTCCCTTAATCAGAAAACCTATATCGAGAGCGTCATTAAGCAAGCTTCGCGAAAACTCGGAGTTCTGAACAGGGTGAGGCGGTTCTTCACGCCTGGGCAACTGTGCCTATTGTATAAGGCACAAGTGCGCTCTTGCGTTGAGTACTGTTCTCATCTTTGGGATGGCTCCGCGCAGTACTTGCTGGACGCTCTCGACCGGTTACAGCGGCGGGCTGTCCGTATCATCGGAGATCCAGAGGTCACGAGTTCACTGGAACCTCTGCAACTCCGTAGGGACATTGCCTCATTGGCATGTTTCTACAGAATATACCACGGGGAGTGCTGTAAAGAGTTATTCCACCTTATCCCGCCCTCCCCTTTCCTATCCAGAACAACGCGTGCTGGGCTCAGATGCCATCCTTCCACGGTAGAGTCGATTAGAGCGCGTACCAAAAAGTTTGGGTCCTCATATCTCTGCCGAACGAACAAGGCATGGAATTCTCTGCCAAGGCACGTGTTTCCTTCTTCCTTCAATCCTGGGTTCTTTAAGCGGGGCGTGAAAAAGCATCTTCTCAGGCCGTCAAAGTAGAGACCTCAACATCGCCTCGGCTACTGTGGGGGCGATGTGGAGGCCACTGCTCTTACACTACACGACTGCTTACCATCAGGTGGAGTGTGGTCATTTTGACGAGCAAAATAAAAAAATAAAAAAAAAATAAGTCAAATTCATTGCAGTCATTTGTGTGCATGAATATGGATGTTTGTCTTGGTCTGGGTGTTTCTATGTATAATATGTATATATTTACAAAAAAAAAGTTTATAAGTCGCCGACTAAATTATGTACCTATAACATTTATATTTTATAGGTACTACTTCATACGGGTTTTATCGCAGTTTTAGATACTTTCGCAAAACGATCAGACTACTACAACTATTAAACTTTACTACAATTAAACTATTTAAATTATTAAAATATAAAATCCGTATAAAGAAGTTTAATTTCAATGTGAAAAAAATTGGTTGTCTGTAAAGTCGGTTTACGGATGATAGTTTGACGTGACAACGTCATAACGTGCCTTTCGCTCGCTCGTGTAGCGCTCTCGCTCCGATCGTAGAGTTAGAATGAGCGTAACGGGACAATGAGCATAACGGGACAATGAGTCATCCTTTTACGTGCATGCAGCCGGCGTTCATCGATTTATTAGACGTTGTCACGTCAAAAAATTTGCGTAAATGTAAGACAATATTAGTTTATTTGTCTCGAAATAATCATAAATTTTAAATATATTGCGTTAAAATCCGTATAAAGTAGTGTAATTTCAACTTTACTATGGAACCTTACAGAATCTGTAGTCAATCACTTGACCGGAATTACCAAGTCATTTGTTCAAAAACTCTATTCAGCCAAGTGCGTCTGATAAATTTGAGGGCAAACGTCTTTGGACGGGGCTCGCAAGCACTTAGGAGATTCAAAACAGATGTGTAAAGATGTATAGGTAGGTAGCCGTTAGAAATAACGGTAGAAATGAGAATTCTTTATGTGTATACTTGGAGTTTGGAATATGTTTTCTGTTTGTTGAACGAAAGAAGTTCAATAAGGTTGATTATATTTTTTTATAAATTTAGTCTCATAAATTTCTAACTAATATTATAAATGCAAATGTGAGTTTGTTTGTTACCTTTTACTTAACTTAACTACTTAACCTTAACTACTTAACCGTTCATAATGAAATTTTGCATACACGTGGTCAGGGGAACAGAAAAGGACATAGAGTACCTTTCATCTAGAAAAAAGTACTGTTAGTAACCTAACCAACATTTACGCGAGCGTAGCCGCGGACATAATTTAGTATTAACGAGATGGGTGTAAAACCCCAGGATTAAACCTCTTTGTGTTAAATGTAAAAGTAATGAAAAGAAATGACCCCTATATCTCGGGGGTCTTTTGACCCACAGGCCCACAGGGCCCATATTCAAATTCGACCGAGGTATGACCCCAAGGTGTCTGCACACCAAGTTACAAGACAATATTTTGCCATTTAAAATACATGTGACCTTGTGACCCCTATATCTCGGGGGTCTTTTGACCTATAAAGCCCATATTTAAACTCGACCGAGGTATGACCCCAAGGTGTCTGCACATAAAGTTACAAGTCAATCGGTCCAGTGGTTCCGGAGTTATGCCCGTCTCTAACAGACAGACACACAAACCCACGTAGTGTTTTCATTAACCTCTTCGAAGAAGACTTAGAAGTTAATAAAAAGGCGTTTGATGATTGTTGATATTTAATTTGGCAGCTCAAGGTAGGTAATAAGTTCGATCTTCGAGTGGGGTATTCGAACCCACTATACTTGGCATAGTGACATACGAGAAGACCACATAAACCACTATGCCATCCAAGTAGTAAATCACGATAAAACAATCAGTATAAAACAACCCGACATCAAACTTTGGACCTACCGCTTTGTGTTCTAAGAATATAAAGCTACGTTCCTAGATTTCTATAAAAAATATCTCTCTTGCTCTCTGCACTAACAGACTACGGAGTAAGATATATTACGAGCTAGCAATGGGCGGTGCTGAGCAATAAATTCTTAGCAGGACGCCGTGTAGAGTACTTAGAGAAAATTGCGTATTGCTATAAAAATATGCAAGTAATAACATCGTGAATATCGAGCTAAGACTTGAGAGTGTCATGCTTAGAATGATGTTAAATAATTTTATTTTATAGCTATGTTTTGCTCGTGGCTTAGCTAACTCGGGAACAGTAGTTTTTTCTGGATGAAAGGTGTTCTATGTCCTTTTCTGTACCCGAGTGTATTCGAAATTTCATGTTGATCGTGCGAGTAGTTACGGCGTGAAAGCGTAACAAACAAGCAAACTTATTTCACATTTATATTATTAATAGCTTTTGCCCGCGGCTTCGCTCGCGTTAATTTAGAATTTGACAATCAATTCGGGTCGTACTCTGCTCGTAATAATATAATTCAATCATGATTCGAAAGAGACGTGACGCGATCTATTATCATACGAACGTTATTGTTGTTTTCCTCGGGAACAGTAATTTTTTTCGGGATGAAAGGTAGCCTATATCCGTTTCTGCACACCTGAAAAGTAGTACTTGTATATACAAAATTTCACAATGATCGGTTCAGTGGTTTAGGCGTGA
The DNA here is from genome assembly GCA_963564715.1 of Catocala sponsa. Lineage (NCBI taxonomy): Eukaryota > Metazoa > Arthropoda > Insecta > Lepidoptera > Erebidae > Catocala > Catocala sponsa. The sequence continues at coordinate 3,738,493 of OY751346.1, read as the reverse complement.
AAAGGTAACAAACAAACAAACAAACAAACTCATTTTCGCTTTTATAATATTAGTTAGGATTAGGATTACAGTCATCCCACGCATTTATAGGAGGATTGCTTTTATCAAGATGTCTATTTATTAATTATTTGCTTTCGCCCACGTCATCGCTCGGGAACAGTACTGTTTTCGCTAGATAAAGGTCCTCTATGACCTGTCGTGTATCATGTATGAGAAATTTCTTAATGATAGGTCATGTAATTGTAACAAACAAACAAACTCACATTCGCATTCATAATAATAATTAGCATAAGGTAAGATTATAATTATAGAAGCGTCTTCCTACGTGACCATATTCGAAGATATGGTCACCTTTATTCCTTTCATTTAACTAGATAAAAATATATTTAATAGCCTATACAGGACATAAATAGAATGTTAAAAACATGTGGTATATTTTTTACTAAAGGAGCGCCTCACTAGGTAGCTTTAAAACTAAAGTTTTTGCTACTTTACTAAGCTTTGAGATAAGCAGCTTGTGTGTTTTTTTTACGTTTTAATTCCTTTATAAATGCATGCTTATATTCTCGAACTACACTAGTCTGATTTATTTTTATATCTTTTTCAAAGGCCAGCCAAAGAAAGTATAATGCATTTGGTTCGGTTTTAAAATGATAACTCCGCTTAAACTCACATCAACTCAGATAGAGGACTTCCAACTACAAAAAAATTGGGGCTGTCTTTGGGGACTGCCGATAGAAGTGAAAACTTTAATCCTTGATCATAAACACTTCTTTATAAACCAAAAAAAAAAGGGACGGGTCGGATGCTAGTTCCTGATACTCTCTTAGGTGTTATTAAGGGGGTCAAAATTTCGTTATTTTTTGCGTAGGATGCACCATTTCTGAGATATTGTTAATATTCCAAAAAAAATAATAAAGCGTGGTAGCGTAACGATGACGCGAGTCCATGATTTTTGTTCACCCAAGAAGTGCTCAACGCGCCTAAAGAAGTTTTGACTTCAAAAATCTCAGTAATATTTTCGTATAGAAATCTGAGGCTACGAGTAATAATGCTTTAAATTTGTTATGAAAACGAAATCCATTGTGAGAAAGATTCGAATTGAAGATTGCCGCATTATTACTATCCGAACATTAACGTTTATTTGAACCAAAATGAAATTGATTATTTGGAAATTCAATCGGAACAAGAACAAAGTAAAATATATATTTTCTCGGACATGGTCGGGTAGAAAACTAGTTTATAATAAGCGTTATTTGCCTCATGCCGGACGTATACCACGCCGAAGATTTACTGGCTACGTGCACGCTACGCCGTAGCACTCTCGTAGTGCCCGTAGCACTCGAAGATCTCAGGATATACTTTTAAAATGTTTTAAAATTGCTACTAAAATTTTACTGCTTATTTTTAGTATTTTCGTGATTTTATTTCAGTATACGACTATCGATGTATTCGTTGGCGTTTTATTGCTAGTTTAAATTGATTGTGTGTTATCATAATATAACCGCTACGATACTTCTGCGCTCATAATATTATTACGACTGAACAAATTGCTAAGCGGTTTAACCGGTCATTTACTATTATTATTGCTTAGCGTTTTGTGTTTATTCGAAAAAGTATTCAAATGTTTAAATAAGATAAGATAAGTAAGATAAGTTTATTACTTCATAAGAAAAACACTTAATCTAAGTACAAAACTAGGGCTTAAGGAATACATGACAAACTGGAGACCCTGACTTCTAAACTAGGTATAGACCTGTATCTTAGAAGCCACTGCTACCTTCTGATAGTAACATTAATATAAGCCTCACAAATGGTTACAATCATTGATATTCTCATAAATAATGAGAAAATACTAAGTACAAAATAGGGTTAGGGAAGATGGAGAAAACTATCTTTCTTTATTGTATAGAAGGAATACAAAATCTGCAAGTGTCTGCTTAATAAAGTGTGAGATTTATAATTAATTGTTGTGTTGTAATAAATTGTTTGAATGTGTTTGAATAACACTAACTGTTATTACGAATGGCGAAGTGCTTTATGTAAATGGTCGCCAAGTGTTGTGAGTTTGATAATAAATTGTGTGGTCCAAAAAAAAATTTTGATACTGTTTTTTGTGTCCTTGGATTAAGTGATTTTAAGTGCTTTGCCTTGCAGGATAGTCACCTAGTGAGGAAGAGGTCTTATATATATATTTTTAAATTGTTAACCTAGAAACACAAGATAATGTAATAAATAAGTAGGTTTACATTGACCCGATACATCGTACTGTTATATCCATAATTACTTTTTTATTTTTTATTTATTAATATATACGACCATAAGCCACGCGGTCAACGCTGCTGCAGATAGATATTTCAACAGTGCAGTTAGAACAATCGCAGATAGTCATTTTTGTACTAAAGAAAAATAAGGTTGTAGGTGTTTGTACGTGTAACATCTTTCTTAAATAAACTGTGGTTTTAGCTGAACTAAAAGTGTTTTTGTGAACAGACAATCCGCGGCTGTCGCCTAACAGTACGTTTGCCCCTTGACCGCACGCGAGCTACCGTATGATTGATGCTGATAATCACTAGCGCATTTTTGGGGATGAAGGCGAATTAAAATAAATGGATTTATATATAATACCAGCCCTGTATTAAACTGTCCCACTGCTGAGCACGGGTCTCTTCTCAGTGTGAGACGGGTTACCACGCTAGTCCAGTGTGGGTTGTCAGACTTTTCATATCTTCGAGAACATTATGGAGAATCCTCAGACAGATTTCTCGTGTTTTCCTAAGTCTGATTCACTTCTTTCAATATTACAATAGTCAAATCATCAACCTGTATTTATTTTATACTTGTTGTTCTAATAAAGTACATTCACCCGAGTGAACTCGAGGTAAAAGCTAAATACTATAGATCCCTTTGATATTTTGATAATAATGGACTACGGTTCTCAATCGCATATAATTTATAGTTGATCAATATTTGATTTGTCGACATTTCCGAGGTGTCAAGCTGTCACGACGGTAAAATACTCCACGGTATCGGGAATATGAAGCTACCTCAGTTAAAATTTTAATGTGATATGACCTCTTTGCCTATGATTACTGAAATATTGGAATGGTCAGCAATATGTCACGGAGCACATTCAAATTTAAAATACTAGGTTTTGACTGCGACTAAGTACATATGTACAATATCTATGGAATTGGGAAGTAGTTACCTGTCTTTATTTTCTTTTTTTTTGTGTACTTAGTTATAGATTATAATTATATAGCGATTATATATAGCGATAGCTCAGTGGGAAGACCAACAGACTGCAATGCAGAGGGTCTCGGGTTCGAACCCACGTCGCGCACCTTTGACTTTCGGAAGTTATATGACTTTTCGAAATTATGTGCGTATTGATTGACAATTATCGCCTGCTCCGTGCCTCGGAGTGCACGTTAAGCCGTCGGTCCCGGCTGCCATAAACATCTATAGCAGTCGCTATTGGGAAGTCAGTGCCCTCTAATATCCTGACACTGGTCTAGCCTTAGGGTATCGTTAGCCTTCGGGTTGCGGAGGTCAGATTGCAGTCGCTCCGTGTAAAAACTGGTATCCAGTCAAATCCGGTTAGACTAGAACGCCGCCTCCAAGTGACTTGGGAATAATAAAGGCTAGGGAGAAGAGACTTAGTTATAGATTATTAGAAGGCATTTGGTACAGCTTAACTCATATCTCATTCTTATAACGCTTCAACAATTCCTTCTTGTTACGGCTTCTAGGCGGCGTATTAATTATTTTTTTATAAGTATTGATAGTTGTATTCTAGGTAGTGTAGCATAGGCCATGCACCAGATTTTAAGTAAGACGGTTTCGTGTGGGTTTAAGAGTTCGTGCGGTATGTTTTGTGTATTGCGTTTACAAACATACAGACAGAGAGACAAAAAATCTAAAACAACTGTTTTGGCTCTCTTTATTATTAATATTATTATTCTTAAATACCACTTATGTAAAGACATCAGTTAGTTGCAATTGTATTATATGTATAGACTAGCTGTTACCTGCGACTTCGTCCGCGCAGATTTTAACAAATAATGATTGTCTCCGCGGAACCCTATTTAAAAAAAAATCAAAGTAGCCTACTTTACGCCTTATAACATCAGCTATCTGCCAGTGAAAGTCCCGTCAAAATCGGTTCAGCCGTTTTGGAGATTATCCGGAACAAACAGACAGACAGGCAAAAATTTAAAAATATATATTTTCCTATAGATACCTTATATACTTTCATATGCAGTAGATAAATAACTGTTATTTTGCCTTTACAAACAGACACTTCAATTTTATTTATTTGTATAGATGTATACATAAACACATAGAGGATCAGACTGTTTTTGAGTTTTAATGTTAGTGAGAAGTTTCAAGTTCAATTCTATGAAAGTCAGACTGAATTGTCAATGGTAGTCTATAAAACCTATGGTATTACTTGCATTTTGCCGACACTTCAAACATGAACTCGCAGTGCTACCAGCGTAATGCACTTAATCTTTTGGAGAACATAGTCATTGGAACGAGCTTTGGAAACCCTTTGCACCGCAAGAACATGACGTAGATTTTTCGACTGCGATCTTCTGTAAAAACTCCTTAGGTGCCAGTGGTAGAGTATGCAGCTGCTGTGCCTAGGTCTGAGGTTTTTAGTCCCAGGTCAGGCAATGGTATAATTGGATATTTCTGTAAAAAATCTCCGTAGTGGAGAATCGGATTGTGTTCGGTAGACGACAATACGTTTGCTGGCAATCATCATCATCATCATCATCATCAGGCTATAATAGTCCACTGCTGGACATAGCCTGCCCCCAAAGAGCGCCATAGCGCCCTGTCTTCAGCTTGCCGCATCCAGCATCTGCCTGCAGTCTTTCGCAGATTGTCATTCCACCTGGTCGGAGGGCGTCCTACACTACGTTTGCCGAGTCGCGGTCTCCACTCAAGAACACGCTTACCCCAGCGGTAGTCGGTTCTTCGCGCGATATGGCCAACCCACTGCCACTTCAGCTTGCTAATTCTCTGAGCTATGTCGATGACTTTGGTTCTCTGTCGGATGTATTCGTTACGAATCCTATCCTTCAGAGAAATATGGCAATATGTGGATATAATAAACTTCAACTCACCCCTTTAGGATTAAGCGTGTGACTATGTATGTATAAATTTTATATTTGACTAGCTGACCCGACAAACGTTGTCTGTCATATAAATTCATTCGATAGGGACATCCTAATCACCTAGCGGTATGAAATATACTTTACGATCTATTCTCATACATACCAAACAAACATAAAATTTATAAAAATCGGTCAAGCCGTTTTGGAGGAGCGCGACCACAAACACCGTAACACGTGATTTTTATGTACATATATAGATTATGCGAGACAATCCGGATGCGGAAGTTAGCTATCTATCAATAGTTTTCAATAGCCCATTACTTATCAAATCTGGATCATCCCTTATCACGTTGAGGGTTAATAATGTCACATGTGAACTATAAAGTTTAGATTAATATTCTCGCGATTATCCCTTCTCTAGGCCTTCGGGACCCTCTCGGATACCCGTTGATTATTACTTGTAATAATTGTAACTTAAACTGTTGTAATAATATTTCATCTGTATGAAAATCCTTTCATGATTTTGAAGTGAATTAGCGACGCTTAAATGCATCAAAACAAGTAGAGATAATCTTATCTTTGCGTCATCTATATATTTAAGTCGTAAAGTATAGGTCCGTGGCAAATATCATCGCCAGAATTAAAAAAAATTAACTAAACGATTTTGCTTAAAATATCCCGTAAGAATACACAATTCTAAACAGTTGCATACAACACGTCAATAATTCAATAGTACACTTATATTATTTTCCTATGTATATTTCTTAAAGAAAAGTAAGTAATTACATTAACCGGCAATTGGGACCTACAGTTCATTCAAACCGGTTAATTTATCTGATGAGACACTGTAACTGCTCTTTTATAATTTTGCATAAAAAAATTATGATACACGTTTTATTATTAAGAGCCACTATCAAATAGCTTTAACTAACGACAGCGTAGTGGATTAAGTGGTCACTTACATCATTCCTCACCACTGCCATTGGCGATGACTATGCAAGGACAAAGACTGGGGTGCTAGTCGGTACTCCAGACCGAATTTTGGTCACAGCGGCCAATCTTAACGGAGACTGGCCATCTGCGCAGGAGATATTATAGTGCACAAGCGTGTTCGCAACACAAGTGCACTCTCTGTTCCCTTACTCTCATGATTCGATGGGACGGTAATCCGACACGACCGGAGAAAGATCAGGCGCCGGACCAACGGCTTTCCAAAGCACTGGAGTGTCTAACACCGCCAACTTCCTAACTCCGGGCTGCTATTGAGATTTCTTAACAGAAAAGCCTAATAATTTTTTATTGGCTGCTAGCTAGCCGCACAGCATCAACAGTGTAAGCAAACCCTTACCCATATTTAATCCCATACACGGCGAATCTTCAATCCCGCGAGGGGATTATTTCAATGAGTTTTGCTTGTACACAATTCGGGGATTCGTTACGTAATCTGTGACGTAATCCGCGATTGTATTGAGAACATTCGCGGCTTTGTTTAGCTATGATATCATTACGTATGCAATATGCAACAAAGGATGAAAGCCTTTGCCCTTATCTTGGAGGGCTTTTGGTCGACTTGGCAGATGAAAAAGGTTTTTGGAAGCCATAACGGGTTTTTATAGAATATATTATTGTAATAGTTTTTGCCCGCGACTTCGCCCGCGTAAATTCAATTGCAACGCATATATAGGTGAAATATTATGTTATGTGGAAATCAATCCTATGTGTTAACTGGGATATAATCTACTGGTGTACCAATTTTCATCTAAAGTTCTTTAACAATATATGCGTGATTGAGTAACAAACATCCAAAAACCCCTACAAACTTTCAGATTTATTTATAACTAGTTTCCGTTCGCGGTTTGACCGTGTGTCTCTCACGGGAATACCGGTTTAAAAATGTTTTGTGTTAATCTAGGATATGGTCTGTGTGCCAGTTCCATCCAAATCAGTTTAGCGGTTTGTAAGTAATTGAATAACAAAGATTTAAACATCATATATATCATATATATATAATTATGTATATCTAGCTACTTTGAGTAGTAGACAATGTAAATAATAATGATAATAAATAATAATTTACTTATTTTAGTATAAATTCTTACATATTATACATAGAAACGCCCAGACTAAGACAAACATCCATGTCTATGCACACAAATGTTTGACTTGAGCGGGAATCGAACCCGCGACCTCAGACGTGGCAGTCGTTTACACTAATCACTATATATATACATATGTAAATATGTATGTTACTACTTATGTTTGTAAGGACATCACCAATCACGCGGAAACTTTTGAACGGATTTGGATAAAATTTGGTCTCCAGATAAAGTAAGTCCTGGATTAACAGGTTTTCTGTCCGATGTATCACATATGAACATAAGAATATATTTTTTATTGTATCTATCGCGGGATAGGGAAAAGGTTAATACATAAGATAATTTATATCTCAGTATGCGTGCCTTTAGAATCACGCAGACAAAGCTACGAGCACAAATCCTAATCCTAATATAATAATAATAATATTCTACCACATACACACAACACATATAAGCCGAATATCATCGGGGAAATAAAAGCTACCCGACTTCGCTGGCTCGGACATGAGGAACGAATGGGAGAGGATCGAGCTGCCAAAAGAGCATATCTCGGGCGTCCCACCGAGCGTCGTCCGGTGGGTCGTCCAAGGTACCGCTGGAAAGACGAAATAGCTAAAGACCTGAAAGAGATGAATGTGCTCGATTGGTCTGACTTGGCACAAAATAGGAAAGAATGGCGCACTTTAATGTCGGAGGCCAAGATCCACTTTGGATCGCTGAGCCAACGAAGTAAGTAAGTACAAACACACAACACCATCTAGCCCAAACTAAGCAGAGCTTGTACTATGAGTACTAGACAATGGATAAACATACATAATATATATATTTTTTTTTTCTAAATACTTAATACTCATGCACACAAATGTTTGACTTGTGCGGGAATCGAACCCACGACCTCAGGCGTGGCAGTCGGTTACACTAACCACTACGCCATTCCTAACTAATATTATAAATGCGAATGTGAGTTTGTTTGTTTATTTGTTTGTTTTCACGCCTTAACTACTTGACCGATCAACATAAAATTTCACATACAGGTTTTCAGGGGTACAGAAAAGGATATAAGGTATCTTTCATCCAGGAAAATGTATCGTTCCCGAGGGATATAAAATTGACATAGCCTGTTTTACGTGAGCGTAGCCGCGGGCAAAATCTAGCTAGTAATAAATAAAATTCGTATTAATATTCTACATTTTGAACATTATTAGAGATTAACGTGTATATACATTGACGTCACCGAAACGCCTCGTGTTCCGCCGATACGGTACCCGCACGGAACATATTTATTGTTCCATACGGGTACAAATTTATTGTTTGCCACAGTTTGTTGTTCCAGCTTTGAGCATGTATGGATGTGTTTTAAGGATGATGACACATGTGCTACTTTTAGCGATTGCAATCAGCGTTTCAGTCACCAAATTGAGTTTATAAGACTCTATGATTGACCGTGGTCGCGCATTCGTGATCGGCGTTTGGCGATCGCATCGCGTTTATGAGACCCTGCGATTGATCGCGGCGATAGAAGATAATATAACGCTTTCTTTTAATTACTGTCTTTTATCCACGTCTTCACTTCGCTATGATTTTAAGGATAAATAACTATCCCATAAAAATAACGCATTGTTGCAATAAAAATCGATATAAGTCTCACTCATTCACCAGCACAAAGCTTATCTCTGTAAAAAAGGGGCAATCCATTGCTTCATTGTTGTTATATAAATGAAAACTAAAACAAACATACATTTAAAGTATTAGTTAGGATAATTTATGATAATCCATAAATATTATTAAACCATTTCGCTTGGCATCCGACTGTGTATACTCTATAAGTCTCTCTATCACTGTATCATTCCACTAAAATAGCCAATATTAAAATTAAGAGTCGCATGTCTGTCACAGCCCTAAGTATCTGTAACTTCCACCGAATAAACGGAAATACTAAATATGTGGTAACCAGATCCTGTTAATTTAAAACATAAATTTAAAGTATTAGTTAGGATAGGTAATGATAATCCACAAATATTATTAAACCATTTCGCCTGGCATCCGACTGTGTATGCTGTATAAGTCTCTCTATCACTGTTTCAGTCCACTAAAATCGCCAATATTAAAATTAAAAGTAGCATGTCTGTCACAGCCCTAAGTATCTGTAACTTCCACCGAATAAAGGGAAATACTAAATATGTGGTAACCAGATCTTGTTAATTTAAAACGTGAATTCTGAGATATGTTTGAAATAGAGAATGGGGTGGTTCGTTATAAAGGAGCGTTGTGGAGTGATAGGCGTTCAAGAGAAAGACATGCTGACATTATGACATAATAATGTCAAAATTTCAAGTAAGCTAAATAACTTGTTGGAGGCAAATATTAACATTTCACTGTAAACTTTACCTGTATTAATGTGTGATGAGAAAACTTTGTACGTCTTTTGAAGCGTATAGCGATATTCAAGAAAAGAGCGTACTCCTTTTTAAAAGGCCGGCAACGCGTTTGTAACTCCTCTGGTGTTGCGGGTGTCCATGGGCGGCGGTAATCGCTTACCATCAGGCGATCCGTATGCTCGTTTGCCTCCTATCTCATACAAAAAAAAAAGAGCTCTGTGAGATTTGGCCTCGTAAAAGTTTATATGGAGATGTACGTTCGTCCTAACTAATATTATAACTGCGAATGTGTGTTTGTTTGCTTGTTTGTTACACTTTCAAGCCTTAACTACTCGACCGATCATTATGCAATTTTGCAAACTCGTTGTCAGGGACACAGAAAAAGACATAGGATACTTTCCATCTAGAAAAAATGTCGTTACTTACTTATTGTGTCGACACATTTTAAATAATTTTGGACCAGTTTTCGGCAACGCGGATTGCATTTGGCTTAGCCTGGTACAGGTCATTCAGTGTGCACGATTCTGGGCTCACTGGGCACGACAACAGGTGACCCATTGTCTGTGGTGATACGATTTGTTTCTGAGGGATAGTTTATGGGCAAAATATACATTAACGCAAGCTAGGCCGCCGTCAAAGTCAAAATTGTATGGATTACAGTCGAATTTCGTTCACTGGGCAATCAGTAGTTTGATTTTATTCTCGTGGGTGTTTAGTTAATGGTAAAATAAACAATATTCGATATTTGATATTTAACATCGAAGTTATGTCGTGATTCGGATAAATTCATGGCGATTGGTCAAGTAGTTAACCTCTTGACCAAACTAGTTGTCAAAAATACGAATATACAAAAAAGCTACTCAAGCAAAAGTAGACGGTCATAACAAAATTAACTTTTTAACCGACTTCAAAAAAGGAGGAGGTTCTCAATTCGACTACATTTTTTTTTATGTTTGTTACCTCGTATCTTTCGACTGGGTGAACCGATATTGATGATTCTTTTTTTATTTGAAAGCTGGTGCTTCCCGTGTGGTCCCAATTTAATTTTGATCAAGATTTGACTATTGGTTTTCGAGTTATCCTTAATAATGCGTATTTGGCTACATTGATGATGTTCTCATTTTTGGCAAGGTTCACTAAAAGCCGAGAAATAAACAAAATTTTAACGAAAAAGAAAACCGACTTCAAAAAGAATATTCTAAAACTTAAAATGCACTAAAAAGTTAATAAATAATTGCATATTGTATATACACCGACTCCATTAATAACAATAATTTAATTATTCACAAGAATATGCAATTATTTATTGTCGGCCTCGATGGCGTAGTAGTTAGTGTAACTGACTGCCACGCCTGAGGTCGCGGGTTCGATTCCTGCACGAGTCAAACATTTGTGTGCATGAGCATGGATGTTTGGATGTTTGTCTTGGTCTGGGTGTTTCTATATATAATATGTATGTATTTACAAAAAAAAAAAAAGTATATATGTATGTTTATCCATCGTCTAGTACCCATAGTACAAGCTCTGCTTAGTTTGGGCTAGATGGTGTTGTGTGTATGTGGTAGAATATTATTATTATTATTATAACTTTTTAGTGCATTTTAAGTTTTAGAATATTCTTTTATAAAGTCGGTTTTCTTTTTTGTTAAAGTTTTGTTTTTAATAGTCTGGTTAAGCTCGGATGCCAGCATCAGCGTGTGCTCGGATGGCGCAGTGGTTTATGTCCTTAACTCTCCACTGCCATTGCGCCGACTATTTTGGGTTCGAATCACACGCGGGACAAAACTTTGTGTGATCCACAAATGGTTGCTCTGAGTCTGGGTGTTCTTTGTGTCCGTTGTTTAAATGTTTGTAAAGTCCAGAAATTATTCTAGTATGGGAGTGGTCTTTTTAATAAACAAAATTTTAACAATAAAGAAAACCGACTTCAAAGTAGAATATTCTAAAACTTGCAAAATGCACTAAAAGGTTAATAAATAATCGCATATTCTTGTGAAAAACGAATGGTCAAATCTTGATTAAAATGAAATGGGACCACACGGGAAGCAACGGCTTTCAAATAAAAAAAAGAATCATCAAAATCGGTTCACCCGGTCGAAAGTTATGAGGTAACAAACATAAAAAAAAAACAGACGAATTGATAACATCCTCTTTTTTTTTGAAGTCGGTTAAAAAGAAATCCGTTATCACATTTTGGTATACTTTGACGCGATACAAATATAGTACCAGCTGATATGTATGCGCCTCATGTCAGCGCCATACAGTGTTTGTACAATTAACGTCGATAATTTTATTAGAAAGTATCGCGTGACGAACAACTACATTGAAGTAACCAAGGTTTTGTACGGAGTCTAATAAAAATAATCTTTTACGGCGTAGAGTAAGGTCTCTGACTGTTTTGTATGTCCTGTGGCATTTTGTGGATATGGCTAGTTTTCCTAGGTCAGAAAAGTGTTATTATGATTTTCATACAAGGTTACTATGATCCATGGACATTAAAATGGACGGAGTATTCCATATGGGCTCAGTGTTAATTCGAAACGGTTAAAAACTCGATAAAGATAAAAATAGCAAATAGAAAATTACTTTTTCAGACAATCTGTTGTCTTTCATTGTTTCATTGTTGTCACGGGTTTATTTATTGCTTTCTGGTTTGTGTTACAAACTAATGGTGGAAACTAGTGGTGAAAACACAAGCAGAACATGGATTACGTGAGATTATAATGTAATATAAAATCTAAATATTAAACAAGTGAGAAACGGCAATGAATTGCCGTAAATCTTAGAGTTCGAAAAAATGGTTCAAGTAATATGCATAGGTCACGTGATACCACGTGACCTTGAGGTCAAAGGTCATAGCCATTTCGGGGGTATATCGACTATGCTGAGTCGAATGGCGCTGACCGCGAGTCTCTAGCTCTTACGGTTCTTGAGTTGAAAGTTGTATAACAGACAGACGAACGGACAAAGCTGTTGTGTGTTGTAAGAGATTTTTCGAACTCTAAAAGGTATATTGAATTCTATAAGATGGGCAAAAAAATACGCAGTTCACCACGTCTTGCTCTAGGTGTTGTTTAATTAACTTGAAATAACAATATATGACTTCGAGTAACTTTAATTGTTATTCGAAGTCTTAAATAGTTATTTTGAATATAGTCGAATCAATAATCAGACTAGGCGCTAAAAAGCTAAGTGCCAAGATCTTGACCAAGTACTTGAGTATTTTCAGCCAATTAAACTACAACATCGACACCAAACATCGTATAGTGACAAAGACAAGAATGCTTGCTCCTTTGGAATTTTTCGGGGTATTCCGCTTTCGGCACCAATTTTTTCGGCACCTATGGTTTCGGCACCTAAGCTATACCACTTTCAGCACCAATAAGTATTTTTGTTTAGTGCCGAATGTGGAATAAAATACCTATTGGTGCTGAAAGTGGAATAGCTTAGGTGCCGAAAGCGGAATACTCCAATTTTTCGAATCGTATCATTTTTAAACGATGACTTTTAGATTACTACAGTAACTACATATATGAGTTTTATATAATATATATTAGTTTATATTATTAGTTTGTGTAGTATATTAGTTTCTTTTACCTCCGTTGTTCTCGTTTCTTCGGTACGTAAACGAGAAAGTTAGTCACGTTGCTTTACCTACCCGAATAACACGATACCTAATTCTTACTAATATTATAAATTCGAAAGTAACTCTGTCTGTCTATCTGTCTTTCTGTCTGTTACTTTTTCACGACTAAGCCATTCGACCGATTTAGATGAAATTTGCTATAGATATAGTTTAAAACCTGGGGAAGGACATAGGCTACTTTTATTGATGTAGGTACCACGCGGGCGGAGCCGCGCGCAAAAGCTAGTAGTGTATAAATACCAGTTTATCATGCAAATGAACTAACATAAATTGCTAACCTTTACAAAAAACCGGTGTTAACATAACACAACATTCCGACCGCCTTAATATGCGAATTTCTACCGAAACTTGACCTCTGATGGACCTTTACGAGGTCCTTTTTTAGACCCCTGCTGACCCATGTTACGTGTCACGAACAATACATAACAACTACCGTGGGTTTGCTCGCCTCATTCATCATATTTGTCGTCAAATTGATGGTCATATAATGCTATTCAAATTGATTTTGAAAGCGTATTGTTGAGGAAATTCATGATGGACAGACGGCCTTTTATGTGCTGTGGCATCTTTTAATAGTTCTTTTTTAAGTGAAATTTTTTTAGCGGCGTTGTGTACTTTTTTGTGATGGGTAAAAAATGTTAAACTCGCGTCAGGACACGTGACCTGATCGAAAATTCGTAAGACGGAGGGAGAATTGTTATGTTTGTGTACGATAGCGCAATAAATTAATATTGTATTTTACCACATAAATGATTACTATCATTTATGTGGTGATAGTACTTTTATACTGATAATTAAAGCAATTCGTGCAAAATTATTTCCTAACCATTCAATAATATCAAAAATGCATAACGTTAATATTCAAATTTTCACTTCTGCCGGCACTCCCGGAGTGCAACCCGTTGATTTTTTTTCCGGTATATATGCGCAATAGTACGTAGTTATGACTGCACAGATGGGGTAGTAGTTTAAGTGGTCGCAGTACCGAATGTTGTGGGTTTGAATCCCACACGGGACAAAAATTTGTGTGATCCACAAATAGTTGTGCCGAGGTCTGCGTGTTCTTTGTCTCCATTGTTTGTAAAGTCCCCCGCGACACAGGAATTATTCCTAGTACGGGAGTTGTCTTATATATAGAGGAAAGAAAGAAAGAAAGATGATCGCAAGTATGAAGCCTAATCCATTAGACCGCCGCTTTCCAATTCGCAATTCACAATTTCTAAGTTCTGTTTACAAATATCAGACGTACGATGCGATGGCCGTACGGGCGAATTTTTTTTGCTTCCAACCTGACGTTAATAGGCTTCCACAAAAAACTACCATTCACTCGCAAAAAGAGTAAGTTTGACACCAACAGCGATACCTCTAGTGATGGGAATGAGTACACGCTGTGAAATGACAGACAGTTTTGACATTTACCTGTAAAAGTGAAAATGAAAATGAAAAATATTTATTTGTGTCAAAACAATAAATTATAAATGAGACATCCTCAGTAAGTAATTGATAATACTTGTGTTGGGGCAAGTGACAAACAAAATTTTGACATTAATGGTTAAAAAAAAAAAATGTCACTAATAAGTTGTCGCAAAAGTAAATCACTGTGACTATATGTCTTTTACGATATGATACGATGAATTTTATTTTTAATAAAACGTACGGGAAAATTAATTTTCTATTGTCCGTTATGTATATTAATTGATTCTGGGTTTAATAGCCGATAAAGAATTATTCTTTACTAGGTTTAGCCCGCGGCTCCGCTCGCGTTAATTTAGAATTTGACAATCAGTTCGGGTTGTACTCTGCTTGTAATAATATAATTCAATTATGATACGAAAGACACGTGGCGCCATCTATTATCATAAGAACTTTATTGTTGTTTTCCTCGGGAACGGTAATTTTTTTCGGGATGAAAGGTAGCCTATGTCCGTTTCTGTACACCTGACAATGTATATGCAAAATTTCAGAATGATAGGTTCAGTGGTTTAGGCGTGAAAAGGTAACAAACAAACAAACTCATTTTTGCTTTTATAATATTAGTTAGGATTAGGATTAGGATTGGTTGTTTTATAATGTATTTATTATTCAATTATTCATTAGATTTTGCCTGTGGCTTCGCTCACGTAAATTTAGATTAGGTTAGTAACAGTATCTTGTTTGGATTAAAAGGTACCCTATGTCCTTTTCTGTTCTACTGACTACGTATATGCGAAATTTCATGATGATCGGTTAAGTAGTTAAGGTGTGAAAACGTAATAAACAAACAAATTATTGTTTTTATCGCTGCTGACTGACTATACTAGCCTTGACCTGAATGGAGGCAGTTTCCGTTTAGCGGAAGGTGTGGTATTGCCAGTGAGCAGAAATTAAATTAGTGTTAGTTTTATTCTATTTTTTTTAATTTTAATTTTCTAATTTGTATACTTTTTGTTTTTTATTTATTTCTTCGTATTTTGCGTGTGCCCTTGTGTGCCAAAATAAATTTTTATTTTCTTTCTTCTTTCTTTCATATTTGCAAAATTATAATATTCGTTAGGAATAGCCTCCCAACCAACACTAGGACGCCGGCATCCAAGCTTAACCAGACTATTTAAAACGTGAAATTTGTTATGATGGTCTTCTTTTGTTGGAATAGCTTTTTGTATTTTCGTATTTTTGATAACTGGAATGGTTGAAAGGTTAAGCGCACCAACAGCATACATACCTACATAACAATGGTAGTATTAATTTTTTTTTACACTACCAACGGTTTGAATACTTTTTGGCAACTATACGTATGGAAAAACAATCCGTGAACAAAGCAATAAATCTCTTACGCCCGATTTTTCAATCCGAATAAAAAATATACAAATTTCCTATGAAACGAAATGGAATAAAATATACCTACAATATCTTTTACAACAACTGACAAAACATCAGATATATTAGCCTCAGTTATGTAACTATATAATATTATAAATACGAACGTGAGTTTGTTTGTTTGTTACGCTTTCACGCCTTAACTACTCGACTGTTCATCATGATTCGCATACACGTCATCAGAGGAACAGAAACGGACATAAGGCACTATTGATCAAAAAAGGTACTGTTACTATATGTCGGAGACGGTCATTAGTACAGTTACAAAACGCGGTACGAGAGTCGAGATATGGCAGCACTGTTGCGATGACGGCAACACGCATCTTACTTCGTGCTACGACAAAGCCTACATAAGAGAGGCGCACGCTATATTCGACGGATTTTTCTACCGTCGTCGAGTGCGGAACTCCTCGCTAGGAATTGTCATTCGTTTCGTGCAAGACATTCGTGGTAATTTATTGTGAAGACAATAAAAGTGATCAGTGTACATGTATTGTTTCACTTTGCTCGATCACCCTATCGCCCGCATTATGTCAGTCGACGGTGTTACTGACGCACACACTCTATATATCCGACATAAATATAAACTGCTAAGCTATAGTAACGGGCCTATTTTCAGTGTAAGAAGGGTTAGGCCATAGTCCGTACGTCATAACGACCATTTGAAAAATCTGCCCTTTGACTCATAAAGCAAAACTCACCAAAATTCACGGTCATTTAACGCCAGGTGAATTCACATCACTACTCACAAGCCGAATGAGCCCGAACTAATCTCGCGAAAAAGAACATTCCGTCCGAATAATCCCGAGGGCTTCGCACAAATATACCTGGTTAAAAAATAAACCTTCGAAGGTACGGTGATGGAGCGCGGTTTGTGACACCTGCTTCTTGTATTAATTCCACTGGAATTATGGATGACAAAGTTTGGATGGATGTTTATGATATGGAGGTTTTCAAACTTTTAAAATGTTTTTTTTGTCGCCAGTATGGTTTGTGCTAAGTGGAAACTACGTTAAAGAGGATTGAAGTACTGATGGCAACTCGTAGTAAAATAAGCAACGTTGGTATAGACTTAAAAAAATTCGCTCGTCGACTAAAAAGTCGTAAAGGTGCCGATAGACTTGAGCATTCACTTGTAATGAGCATTCTAGCGAATGTTACACTATACATGTAATATTAACGAGAGCGTTTTAGCGAGCATTCTAGCGAAAGGAAAGTAAATTTGCTTCATTCTGTCATTGAATATTTTTTTGACGAGCGAAGCGAACTATGAGAGCGGTGTGGAGGCCACTGCTCTTAGACCACACGACTGCTTACCATCAGGTGGAGTGTGGTCATTTTGACGAGCGAAATAAAAAAAATAAAAAATTAAATTGACTAGAGATTTCGCTAGAATGATCGTGAAAATGTTTAGCGACGTTTGGCTCTATGCTTGGCTCTGTTCGTTGTTCGGTTCGACAATTTAAAAACAGCGAAGGCTCCATTGAGCCATCTGTTGCAAATGAATACTCAACCACCTTAAGCTGTGTTTACATCGATGTATAGATGTCTTACCATATGAAACTATATATTAAATTACTGGATTCTGTTTGCGGTTTTTGCCCACGTGAATTCCCTTGAAACGTATACCGGCATAAAAAGTATACTATATGTTAAGGACATAATAATATATGTGTAGATGTAATTGACATTTTAATAATCATGTATAATATTACTTCGATATATATATATATATATATATATATAGATGTATAGATGTATATATGTATATACGCCTGTTTCCGAGAGGTAGGCAGATACTACAGATTACCAATTAACACATTCCTGGCATATCTCTCTTGCTACATTCTTCATAGTAGTAGTAGAGCCTCGCTGATTTCAGCATGAATGGGCCGGCTCGACCGGGGAAGGACTACCCCCACACAGAATATCGACGTGGAATAGCAGTAGTCCTACTGTTGTGTTTCGTTCGGTGAGTGAGAGTACCGGAGGCCCAATCACCCCCTTTCCCCCCTTTCCTTCCCACGTCCTTTCCTAGAGGGTTGGCAACACGCAAGTGATGACTCTGGTGTAACAGGCGTCTATAGATTACGGTGACCATTTACTATCAGGTGAGCCGTATGCTTGATTACCACTCCAGTTGTACAAAAAAAAATACACGTTTGACGGTTTAGAGCACTCAACCTGATCCATCTTATATTTGTCAGCGGTCTGTTCAAACAAGGGTTGCTTAAAATATTTCACCTAGCCTTCCAGTTCCCATTGACTGCATTAATGGCGGTGTGGCTTAAGTGTTCGCCTCGCCACTGCTACTACGCCGAGTGTAGTGGGTTCGGATGCCAAACTTGACAATAAAAATTGTGATGCATACATTATTGTTCCGAGTCTGGATGTACTATGTGTACGGACACATAGTATATCCAAAGTTTACAAGCGTTCAAACACTGTTGTTTCCTGTTACAAATTTTTTCTCGCTCTATCAATAATTTCTGTTAATTATTGAAAGCGAGTGAATTTTTTTTCTTATTCGGTTTCGCCTTATATATGGTAGGTATATACTCTATTGGACAATCAATATCATATTTTATATTTTAAAAGAAGTTTCAGCCCCAAAGAAAGTTGGATATTGAGACGAAAGGCAAAAGCAATATTTTAACAATGAAATATGTATGATATTTTATTATGATATTAATGAAGTATGAAATATGATACTAGTAGATTCTCTAAAAATGCTTTATACTATTTTCCAGGACGAAGTATAATTTAAGAGTAATAAGTGTTTGAGTCATAAACATCCGAAGCTCACTTTAAATTTTATAATACTCGTAAGTAGATGATATCGCTACTACTATATACGTTTACTTTAACTAGCGAGTTATGCAAGCGTTTAACCATAAGAACACGGTCGCTACCATGGTCTCGAGTTTGATTCCCGGACACAGTTTTATAGGGACTTTTCTGGCAAGTTATTGGTATGCAGCGTGATTCAGAGTTAATTCTTAGTATCTACACGAGGTTTAGGCCCCTAATACTTATGATCTAAAATATTGAATATATCGTTCTCTTAATAAAACAGAGACTAAACTTGAAATTTGGAGGTTAGGTAATTTGAACTCTAAATTATACAGTATTAGAGTTCACATTGCCTAACTGCCAAATTTCGAGTTAAATCTCTGTTTTATAAAGAGTGCGATATGGTAAATGTAACTGGTGTCACAGTTATCCTATATTTATTTGGTACAAACTATTGAAAATCCATATAATGTGTCATTATTTGTTTACCTCAATAAATGAAAAAAAGAAAAAAATATATAGTTATAGTGTAATTCGTCTCTGCCTACACGTTAAGGGACGAGAATATCATTTATCTTTACTAAAAAAACCGAACGTATAACCCAGTTATTCAGAAACCTTTGGCTCAGCTTGGAATCAATGATTGTTTCCCGTGGGAGCAAGATTCAATTCCGGTGTAAAAAATATCCTATCGGTCAGGGATAGTCTATTTTCTGGCAGTTTTTTTGGGTAGCCGAGGTTTTCGATGTGTTCGAAGTCTTTACTTTGAAATACGGGTAAGGTGAAATAGTTTTTCTTTGTATAAATGTTGTTTTGAATACAAATGGAAAAGGAGGTAGTACTCAATTCAATCATTTGATTAGATATTAAGTTAAGATGTTAAAACATCCAAAATGATCATCTCATTTTATTTCACTTTTCATTTTAAAATTAAAGATCTTTTGAAATTAAACTACTGTATACGGATTTTATCGCGTTATTTATTTGACACTTTATTACAACATTTTGAAAAACTCTTACACTACTATTACTATATAAATAGTATAATAGTATAGTAATAGTATAAATAGTTTTAATTGTTATAATAATTTAATTAGCTTAAAAATTAGTAAAGTTTAATAGTAATGTAACAGTTTTTCAAAATTTTGTAATAAAGTGTCAAATAAATAACGCGATAAAATCCGTATATAGTAGTTTAATTTCAATGAATAACATTCGCGTAAACAGAAGACAATATTAAAGATCCTGTACTATAAAATATGTCCTGTATCACGGTGTATTTTACAAATATATAAACCATGGCTATAAAATTCATTCAGACTAAGAGCTATCATTTGTGGATCTCACGAATTCGGATTCGAACACACAACACTTAGCGTGGAGCCAGCGGTAAGGCCACCTCTTGACCGCTGCGCTGTTTGGGCTATAAATGGTATACATAAATGTATCACTTGTAATGCTTCAGTAAGCTGTAGTACGGTTCTAAATAATATATTATATAGAATTATAAGATTTCCCCGCAGCTTCGCTCACTCGAGCACAGTACTCTTTTCTTAATGAAAGGTAACCTATCTCGTTTTCTGTACCCGTGACAACATGTTTGCAAAACTTTATGATGATCGGTCGAGTAGTTAAGGCGTGGAAGTGTAACAAACAAACAAACCTACATTCGCATTTATAATATTATTTAATATGGTTAGGATTCTCTTTGTTGTATCGCTAATAAACACAAGATCATATATGTATTTATAACATAAGATGCGCAACTAATTGTACGTTGACTCTGTGCATCGTACCTGTGCCCCTTGACCGAACGCGAGCTACCTTAGAAATGGCGAAGGTCTCTCACGCATTATCGGGATTCACTACATATTAGAAAACAAATATTTTTGAAGTGAAAACTTCTTTAGGCGCGTTGAGCACTTCTTGGGTGAACAAAAATCATGGAACTCGCGTCATCGTTACCGAACGCTTTCCATTTTCGAATTAGTTTTGGTTTATAATTTGGTTTATAAAGAAGTGTTTATGATTAACGATTAACGTTTTCACTACTATCGGCAGTCTCCAAAGACTGCCCCAAATTTTTAGTAAAATAAGGTATTTTTTGCTAATAAAAAGACATCTCCCGCACTAGGCGTAAATCCTGTCTCTGTGGGCTTTACAAATATTCAAATAACGGACATAAAAAAAATCCAGACTAGGAAACACTATTCGTCGGACACACGTTTATGTCCCGTGTAGGGATCGAACCCACAACACTCAGCGCAGTGGTAATTGCGAGGCGATCACTTAAACTACTCCGCCATCGATGCAATGAGAGCGATTCGAATCTCACCGACTTACGACCTTTAGATGGTACTTACCATCGTACCATTTGGTATGCTTTATCAATTACTAGCTTTTGCCCGCGGCTTCGCTCGCGTTAATTTAGAATTTGACAATCAATTCGGGTTGTACTCTGCTTGTCATAATGTAATTCAATCATGATTCGAAAGACACATGGCGCCATCTTTTATCATAAGAACGTTATTATTGTTTTCCTCGGGAACAGTAATTTTGTCGGGATGAATGGCAGCCTATGTCTGTTTCTGTACACCTGTCAACGTATATGCAAAATTTCAGGATGATCGGTTCAGTGGTTTAGGCGTAAAAAGGTAACAAACAAATAAGCAAACCCATTTTCGCTTTTATAATACTAGTTAGGATAGTTAGGATGGTCGGTGAGTAAATCGGTATTCTGTAAATGGAATTATTTCAATCATGAGTTTACCAAGTCATGAGCTGGTTCTTTGCAGTGTCATACATTTAGACGACGTAGATTAAGCGGGAGGCCACTATACCGCTTTCACTGAGAGACAAAGGAATGCAAATAAGGTTATTTCCTGTTCTGCGGACGATTCCGGTTCATTTAATATAAAGCTCCTTCATATTTTTGTTTTTATGGCATGCTATAGTATACTTACGGTTGGGTAAAACTGGATATTAAGGGATTGTACTTTGTCGTTTGGCTTATGCTTAGCGAAAGTTTGATAAATCGGGCAAGTTATTAGGATTTTCTGTCAAGAAATTCTTAATGGACCATGGAGATGGGAGATTTGGAAGCCGGTAAGTGGGATCTAAAAACACATAGGACCACCACCATACACCCATAGCTGATGAAATGTCGGTGTAATGCACCAGTGTACATCCCTATAGTTATATAGCATTTTAAACTGAATTGAACACGCAAGTTGTTTTGAACAAAGATTTAGTGCAAATGCATTTCCTTTCTTTTACAAACTGATTGCTTTGTTGGTTATTTGCTATATGCTTACTGCTGATCGTGAAGTTTTAATTTTTATTTCTAGATCAGACAGAACTTAAAAAATTTTTTTGGATATCCTTAGTATTTTATATGTATACTAGCTGTCCCGACAAACGTTGTCCTGTACACAAGAGAAAAAAAAACATATATAAACCATTCTCGAATCCACTTGAACACACACAAAAAGTTTCATCAAAATCGGTCCAGCCGTTTAGGAGGCGTTCAATGACATACACACGTACAGTAGAATTATATATATAAAGATAAACGGCTAAAATTTATAATTTTTTTCGATATATCAGTTTCACGGTGTTTGAAGAGCCGGTAGTATGCGTAATTACATAGATCTTAGAACCAAGCTAGCGGAATGTGGTAGTGATTTACTTCTGCCTGTCTTGTCGAGTATATGCAGACGTGAACTTATATACAAACAAAGCTACTAGTTATACTTGTGCCTAAATGACGCCATCAAAACTCATCCCTTATACAGAACCAATATACGAAACGCATAACTTTTCATTTTCCTCCGGTTACAACATCTACGTCTTGTATAGACAAAACAGGATTTTCTTTCCAGTATGCAAGTTTGGCATCGTGCCAAAGATGTAGCTGAGACATTCGAAAACCGACCTTATTGTCACAAGAATAAGATCGAGACGAGATGCATGATAAGAATTATTTGTGGATAAATAAAATTCCGCTCTCGAACGAGAACTTAAATGCGATTCAGAATTGGCTGTCGTCTTCAATTCCAATTCTATTGTGTATATGCCTGCTCGAGTACACTGTCGTCTGGTTGTATGCATCTCTATAACGTATCATATTATCAACACGATATTGAATCATAGAGGATATAGAGTCTCGATGGTGTAGTGACAGTAATTGGGATGTACATACATCTACGTTTTACTATGATTTTAGAATCTAAGTATCCAAGTACCGTGTTGTATGCTGGATATATTTCTAGACACTGTGCTGCTACAGTTTGGCCGCCTTGATGGCGTAGTGGTCAGTGTAACCGACTGCCACGCCTGAGGTCGCGGGTTCGATTCCCGCACAAGTCAAATATTTGTGTGTATGAACATGGATGTTCGTCTTGGTCTGAGTGTTTCTATGTATAATATGTATGTATTTACAAAAAAAAAAGTATCTATGTATGTTTATCCATTGTCTAGTACCCATAGTACAAGCTCTACTTAGTTTGGGCTAGATGGTGTTGTGTGTATAATTATACACACAACACAAATGGATAAACATACATGTATACTTTTTTTTTGTAAATACATACATATTATACATAGAAACACCCAGACCAAGACAAACATCCATGTTCATGCACACAAATGTTTGACTTGTGCGGGAATCGAACCCGCGACCTCAGGCGTGGCAGTCGGTTACACTAACCACTACACCATCGAGGCCGACAATGTATGTGATAGAATATTATTATTATTATTATTACAGAATTTCTTGATATATTTCTTTATTTCTTCTAGGTTGGATTCGCGAGTCAAGCAGTGACCTTGGTTTTTTATGAAGGAAATTTTTATTATCGGCGTATTGTCTGGCTCTGAACCGGTAGACGACCTTGGCATGCCACGCTAATAGGGTCATAAACTGATGTGATGTGTGTTTGTTCTACTTCTGTCTACCCTTTAAGAGTTACAGACGTGTTATTTACAAAATAATAATTTAAAAAAAACCCTTGGAATATGTGACAAGACATTGACTAAGGAAGAACATCAGATACATATTAATGGGTCAGACAGAAGGGGTTTAGGCAAACATTCTATTATAAAAAAGCTGTCAACTGTTTGAATGCCAGACATAACTGAAAGGTTGTTGTGTCCGGCCGCCGGTGTGCCACTGTCACTCAATAGGCTAAGAGTAGCTACTCTAACTGTGCAAGCGCTGATGAATAATGTATTGCGACAAATCAAACAGAAGCGATATGCCAGGATCGTAGCACATGGAAATCAGTTGTCACTGCTTATCGCTCTGGGATATTTACATAATATACATATGTACCTTATATACAATTAATAATAATATCAGCCCTATTTATAATTTGTCTTACTGCTAAGCACGAGCGTCTTTTTAGTATGAGAGGGGTTAGCCCATAGTCCACCACTCTGGCTCAATGCAGGATACCATACTTGACATATCTTTGAGAACATTATGGAGAACTCACAGACATGCAGGTTTCTTCACGATACTTTCGTTCACAATTAAAGCTAGCGTTTAGTTACAGTTACAATTTGAAAGAAGAAAAGAAAGAAAGAAAACATACTTTATTTCTAAAAAACACGAAATCTTTCACAATATCATGTATGTACATTTTTTAAGACATATTTAATAAACATTACTTAACAGTGACAGCCCTGCGCCACAAATGCCACGTTTCAAATGTGCTACCAGTACATATACTTTGGTCACCCGCTTACGCTACAAGATTGCCATGAAGGTATAGATATACCTTCATGGAGAATGCACATCACGCGCGATCGACTTTTAAGTATTTTTAATCTGTGCCTCTGACGTGCCAGGCATTTGCTGTAGAGGTGCTAGCCATGGAATTCAACTCAATACCACCGCGTAGCAGTCCATCGCTTGGTTACTAAGCTATTGCTGTCATAAGGAAATAGCAAAATTGTCAGCCCATAAAACTATAATCAAGTCTATTTACTGTCTTTAAATAACAAAAAGGGTCAGTCAGTGAATAGCGTAATGCTTTGTTAATAGGGTAACGAAGGAAAGAGGGTAATATGGTAACGCAGGCAAGAGGGTAATTCGTTAATAAGCACGCATTGGTAACTTAGTTACTAACTAGTTAGGTAAATTAGTTTTGCTAGTACTTGCGGTTCAATCCACTTCGCACTTTTAACGCTGCTGTTTACTGACACACAGTGATGAAGAATAAAAAACTTGCTTTTTTTAGACAACTTCCGCACCAGGCATCATTCCTGTATCGTGAGGGGATAATGGATCTAGTAATATTACTAGTATATTAACAGGCAAATATGTCTAAGTGAAGATTATAAAGAGTTAAATTTAAATTAGTTTGTTCGTAAGTTCGTAGACTGCCTAGAGCTTATAAAGTTTATATTTATAGAAAGATACACTATTCCTTTGTAAAACAAGTTACATTTTAATAAGATCCAACACGAACGAAGCCTTGTACAAAAGCTAGTAGTACTAAATATAAATGTCAAAGTTTGTAACTCAAACACGCTTAAACCGCTGAACGAATTTCGATGAAACTTGATACACAGATAGACTATGACCTGGCTTACCACATGGTTTTTTATCCTGGTAATGTGTCCCTTGGGACTTTAGTGGTCAGAAACATACAGTACAGCAAACAAAGAAAAAAAAATGTGTGATCCACAAATGGTTGTTTCGAGTCTGCGTGTTCTTTGTGTCCGTTGTTTGAATGTTTGTAAAGTCCCCGCGACACAGAAGTCATTCCTAGTGCAGGATAAGCATAAAGCATTCTAAAAAAAATTACTGGTAACAGATATATGATAGACTAGATGTGCCCGCAGTTTCACCCGCGTTTATGATTACTGCGCTGCCCCCGTAGGCCGTAGCGTGATGTTATTTATTTATTTAAATAACATGGAAGACTTACAGCTAAACAATCAAAACAAAAAGTCAAGTCAAGTCCCCGCGTATAAAAGATTTCTTAAATATAAGAAGTGAACAAATTCATGACATACCACTGCAATAATAATATCAGATTATCGCCTATTCTTATTATTAAATAACAACAGTTTACTTTTTATTATTGTTAAATACATAACAATTTTTTTACATAATTCAATTTACTTAAATCAATGGAAAAAGTCAAGAGCCAAGCGCCTCCTGACCGTTTCCACACTTATAAAATAAGGATCCAAGTCATACTGTTTACATAGTCTATTGTAATTTCTACTTGCACGCACCATATAAGAGTTCTGTCTGTAGTTAGATGAAGTAAAAGGAACACTCAAAGGTGGGTTGGTTCGAGTTTTAGAGGGTACATTCAGATGAAGCTTTGATAAGAGTTCAGCACTATCAATATCATTTTTTAAGATTTTGAATAGGAATACGGTATCAGAGATGTCTCGCCGACTTATCAATGGTAACAAATGGTATTTCTTACAGAGATTGAGGTAGTTTTCCGATTGATAAGGGACTTTCTGATGGTAACATAAATATCGAATAAACCGTTTTTGAATGTTTTCAATCCGCTCTATGTACTTCTGATAACATGGATTCCATACTTGAGATGCGTATTCAAGATGACTTCTAACGTATGTACAATAGAGGACCTTTAACGTCTTAGCTTTCGAAAAATATTTTGATAAACGCATAATGAATCCTAGTGATTTTGATGCCTTAGCGACGACTGCATTAACATGTGATTCAAATATTAATTTAGAATCATGATAAACCCCCAAATCGCGAATGCAGTCGACTCGGGGCAGTAATTGATTGCCCAAAGTGTATGTTGTAGCTATAATTGTACGTTTGCGGGAATACGTAACCACTGAGCATTTTGTGGGATTTAGATCAAGCTTTCTTAGCCGACAGTATTTCTCCAGTTGCCGCAGGTCAGCTTGTAGTGCAATCATGTCTCCAACTGATGATATGGTGCTGAATATTTTCATATCATCGTCAAAACACAACAGCTTAGATGACTTGAGACACGATTCGATGTCATTAATGTAAATCGTGAATAACAAAGGCCCAAGCAAAGAACCTTGAGGACAACCACTTGGCACAGGAACCCAACTGGATATATAGTTATTTAATACTACAGCTTGAGATCTGTTGTCCAAATAGGAGGAAAACCATCTGAGCAGGTCACCACGAATACCAACGCTATTTAGCCGGAAAAGAAGGATATCGTGGGGTATTCGATCGAAAGCTTTACTGTAGTCTGTGTAGACTACATCAACCTGTGCATCCTTATCCATGGCTTCAGTTATAAAGTCATTTAACTCAACAAGATTAGTGACAGTAGATCTTCCCTTCATAAAGCCATGTTGATAAGGTCTTATTGAGTTACTGACGGCCGAATAGACTTGATTGTAAACAATTCTTTCGAAAATCTTGGCTATGATGCATAATTTAGAAATGGGTCGGTAATTAATAACCTCAGTTTTTGCCCCTTTTTTATAAATTGGTACAATAAAAGCAGACTTCCATATTGTAGGCACGTTACAAGTAAATAGAGACTTTAAAAAGAAGTGTAATTGGTTGGGCAAGAGTTGATGCGAACCGTACTAGGAGCTTAGGTGATATATTATCTGGTCCTGGTGCCTTGGCTATGTCTAACGTTGTTAATAGATGTTTGATGTCTTCAACTTTAACATTTATGTTGGAAGTATCCGAAAATTCAGATGCTTCAATAAGAGACGAAGACAATTGATCTGAATTAAAGTTCTTAGTGGTAGCAGGATCAAGAAAATTTGAAGCAAAGTATGCAGATAAGGCTTCACTAATTGTTTCGCCAGAGGTAAACGTTTTGTTATTATAACTAAGTGTATTAGGGAACGCTTTAGAGTTACAACGTTGCTTAACAAACGTCCAAAAGTATTTCGGATTACTTTTAATAGAATCCTCGGTAAGCTCTAAATAACTTGCGTAACATTATGATTCAAGCACTTTTACTCTTTCGCGTAAAAGTTTAAATGTCAGTTTATCTAATCTGTTACCATAAGTTTTAAGCTTCTTAAAATATTTATGCTTTTCTTTGATAGTTCTAATGAGTGCAGAGCTATACCAGATTGGATAGGAATTATTATGTGACGATTTCCATGGTATGTATTTAGTTTGAAGATCAGATAAAGTTTTATTAAAAAAGTTTACTGAATCATCAATAGTACGCCCCGCAAACTCACACATCCAGTCGATCTTGCCGATACAATCGTTGATGGAATCAAAATCACCTTTATCAAATAAAAAACGTAATCGCGGCGCGCTTTTTAAAATAGGAGCCTTAACAAATTCTAAGTCCAATAATAAAGCCGGATGATAGGTATCTATGGGCACTAAGGGCTGTAGACATTCACTCACATTACACAGAACCAAGTCGAGAATCCTATCATAAATATTAGCAACGCCATTATATTGCTGTAAATCTAAAGCACACATCTCGTCAATAAGTTAATGTTCATCATGGGTACTACAATTCGTAGCAGCTAAAAAAGAATTATCAGATTTTACCCAGTGAATACCACTCATGTTGAAATCACTCACAATTAGAAAAGCATCTGATGGATTGTCAATAACATTTTGATTTAATTTAAATAGGAAATTAGAGAGTTGTGAAGAAAAGGATAGACCGAGATTTTGTTTACATAGGTACAAAACGCACAAATACAAATTTATGTAGGAACGAGAATTATCGCTTCGCTTTAGACGTATGCTCAGCCATAAATCTTCAGCTGTTGAAAAGAAAATAGGCTGCGATATAGCCGGTATATCCCTCCGAGTAGCGATTAAGACACCACCTCCACGCGACTGCTCAGTAGATACATAGTCCCTATCACGGCGCCACATAATATATCTATCATCAAAGAACTCTGAATCCGAAATCCCATCTGTTAACCACGTCTCTGTAAGAATAATAATGTCATACGAATTAATTTGAATCTCATGAAAGAAGGTATCAGTCTTAGTTCGAAGACCAAGAACGTTTTGGTATGTAGCCTATGACTCGGTAAATAGGCTATCCAACATTACAAAAATTTTTGAAATCGAATCATTAGTTTCTGAGATTAGCAAATTCAACCAAACTAGCAAACAGACAAACTTTTCAGCTTTATAATATTAGTATAGATTAAGGGTGCTTTATGATATTTCATTTTATTGGATATTATGTAGATCATCTTTATCTGTTAAGTCATAGAATAATTAAAAATCGATTCTGACTGGCTACCGATGTGTGGCGGTTTGAAATGTTAAATTAATTTACTTTTATGCTACAAAGCTTCAAGAAAAAAGCGTACTCCTTTTTAAAAGGCCGGCAACGCATTTGTTACTCCTCTGGTGTTGCGGGTGTCCATGGGCGGCGGTAATCGCTTACCATCAGGCGATCCGTATGCTCGTTTGCCCACTATGTCATAAAAAAAAAATAGGGTTTAAAAAATATTGCATGGGCGGCGCAGTATTTAAGATTGCTACGTCCCTACTGCCAGTGTTGTGGCTTCGATCCCAACATGGGACCACAAGAAATTTTGTGTACCACAAATACTGGTTATCTAGTGATCTACTCAGACTTAGGATATACTTACATTTTACAAAAAAAATCTACACTCGTTTTGTGAGTCCACTGTTTCAAAGTTTGATACAATTATTATTCTTAGAGCGAGAAAGTACACACACACACACACACATATACAAACTCAAAAAGGAGCGTCTAAATTATATTTTACAGGTCCTAAAATGCTCCGCCATTTTTATTTCTAAGAGTTAGTTTGGTGTGTAAGTACCCACAAGGATACATAATTTTGTATGTTGCCGCATCCTTAGCGCCGTATGTCACGAATAACTAAAATATTAAAGTGGCCTGCCGCAATGCGGGTCAAACCCAAGGCCAAGCAGTTGGACAATGTACACGTGGTGCCAACATATCGAGGCCATGGCGAAAATGCCTTAAACGTATATAGAAATACACATATGGCAAATAATTTAGTCGCCTTTTTTGTAGGCAAATCTTCGATCAATTGTTAGGCTTTGGTTAGAATGGTGATAGTTGGTTCATTAATTATTTATATACATTCATGCTAGGAACTATTATATAAGAAGATGTATGATTTTGAATTTAAAAAGACTGAGTTTTAGAAATATTCTATACTAGCTTTTGCCCGCGGCTTCGCTCGCGTTATCTTAGAATTTGACAATCAATTCGGGTTGTACTCTGCTTGTTATAATATAATTCAATCATGATTCGAAAGACACGTGGTGCCATCGATTATCATAAGAACGTTATTGTTGTTTTCTCAGGAACAGTAATTTGTTTCGGGATGAAAAGTAGCCTATGTCCGTTTCTGTACACTTGACAAAGTATATGGAAAATTTCAGGATGATCGGTTCAGTGGTTAAGGCGTGAAAAGGTAACAAACAAACAAACTCATTTTCGCTTTTATAATATTAGTTAGGATTAGGATTAGGAAGTTAGGATTCTTTAGTTATTAATAACATTAATACAAAAGAACATTGTAATGATAATAAATACTTATTAAAAGACCTGTACTAGTGTTACTTTATTAAATACTAGCTTTTACCCGCGGCTTCGCTCGCGTAAAGGTAGGTTAGGTTATGTTAGTAACAATGTAAATTGTGTGTGATGGTTGTGTGGGACCCGCCAGGTCCATCGGCGGGTCGAACCTTTGGCGGGGTCGCGATTCGAATGCGAGAGCGATCCGCGCGGCCCCGCCGTAAAGGTGTGAGGAACACCGCGGTGGTTTTAGTCGACACAGCCCAAATTTCCATCTTAGGGGCTGGATCCCGACATATCCCCATCGTCCGCCCCAAAACCGCCGATGAGGAATGTGATTTGCACATATGCCCGCGTCAAAAAAAGAAAAAAATGCTAGTAACAATACATTTTAAAAATAAAATCTTACTCAGTAAAAATTTCTAATGGTGAGAAAATTTTAAATCGTTTAAATAGTTTTTAAGTTAAATCCTTACAAACGAACCAAAAAATAAGTCTTTCCTCTTTATAATACTAGTATAGGTTTTTAATGTGTAAGACTCATCGATCGTGTAGGTGTCGATTTGTAATTATATATAACTTTGTTATCTTTTGATTTTCGCCAAAACACTAATGTGTTTTTTTATCAAATTACATTACTTTCGTTAATAACGATTAACGAAAAGCGTAAGTGCTAGCTCGTGGCATATTTTATGAAATACTAGCTGAACCACGCATCTTCGTCTGCTTCACATAAGATAATTTTCCCCATTTTTGCAACATTTTACATTGATTCTCCGCTCCTGTTGGTCGCAACGTGATGTTATATAGCCTATAGCCTTCCTCGATAAATGGGCTATCCAATATTTAAAGATTTTTTTAATTCGAACCAGTAGTTCCTTTTTTTTTCTTTTTTTACGGGGGGGAATACTTTGACGCATACCCCTCCGCGAAGTCGGGCGGAGGGGTTATGTCGGACTCGCCGGGGTAACAGAAAGATGTTAAAACGATAAAATGGACCTCCCGGAATACCGACTAAACCTACCACGGTGTTGCTCGACAAATCACTATCGGCGTGGCCGCGCGAATCACTTTCACATGCGGTCGCGACCCCGCCGAGGTTACGGCCCGCCGTATGAAACGGCAGGCCACTACACGAAAAGACCTACCCACTGATCACCACTACAAAAAAGCCCTACTTCCCCCCCCCCCCCCCCTAGAGGGGAGACGGACACGACACAAAGGCAGGCGTGGGAACACGCACGCCGCCTCTCGGACCTGGTGCTGAACGGATGGCGGGCAGGCCCACAAACAGCCAACCCTCAGGTCAAACTTCAGGGTGGCTGGAGGTCGCCCGCGCCCTCCGGCGCCCGGTTCTGCGGTTGGGGAGAGGGTTTAAACGCTCGCTCTCCCGCTCCGCCGCCTCCTTGATGGAAATTACATAGACTGAACTACAGCCGGGAGCGAGAGGGCAACCAATCCGACTACCGCGATCAACTCACGGCGCTGCGATGCCCAGGCGGGGCAAACCGCCAAAGTGTGCAGCGTCGTTTCCTCAATAACGTCGCGGCAGTCGTCGCAGTGGTGACAACCGGGTGTCTCTTGCCGGCCTATACGACACAGTAACCGGCCAAAACAACCATGGCCAGTCATTACCTGTGTCAGCCGGAAGGTGAGGGCACCTCTCCAGCCACTCCTCAAACACGGGACTTACCGCCACGATCGTGGCGTGCCCGAACCGGTAGTTCCTGAGATTAGCAAGTTCAACCAAACAAACAAACAAATTCTTTAGCTTTATAATATTAGTATAGATAAATATAATAGACTTTTAACAACGTCGTTTACATGGTACAATTGGGTT
This sequence comes from Catocala sponsa, assembly GCA_963564715.1. Lineage (NCBI taxonomy): Eukaryota > Metazoa > Arthropoda > Insecta > Lepidoptera > Erebidae > Catocala > Catocala sponsa. Next base: position 3,706,245 of record OY751346.1, on the reverse strand, counting down.
CAGAAAAGGGATAGTAGAATTAGTTGTACGGGTACATGGGTACGATTCCAACACAAGTCAAACATTTGTGTGCATTAACATGAATGTTTGTCTTGATCTGGGTGTTTCTATGTATAATATGTATATATTTACAAAAAAAAGTATATATAATATCTATGTTTATTCATTGTCTAGTACCCATAGTACAAGCTCTGCTTAGTTTGGGCTAGATGGTGTTGTGTGTATGTGATAGAATATTATTATTATTTTTATATTTATACAAAACTACCTGGTAGCTGATTATAACTTTTATAAGAACTATTAAAACCATTCATTGGTCCATGTATGATGGAATAGCAAAGAAACTTTCATACTATTTTATACTAATATTATAAGGGTGAAACTTACTGGTCGTGTCAATTGACAAATTAATACCACAATTAATACACAGAAAACGTTTCTTAACAAATGCGATATTTTGTAGCATCGAGTTCCTTTCCCAGTCAGCATGTAGGTACTCTCTCACACGCACACACACACACTCACACACACATACTCACAAACACCTATGCACACATACGCAAAGTGTTCTAAAAATGTTTTAAAGCTCGAGATGTGTACCTGAGGCGTTTCTAGTCAATAGTTATTCTGAGCGCTCCTATTTCTGGACAAACTGAATGTGAACGTGACCATTTTAAGTTACATGTAAAAGACACACATCTTAACTTCCTAACTAATATTATGAATGCGAATGTGAGTTTGTTTGTTTGTTACGCTTTCACTCCTTAACTACTCGACCGATCATCATGAAATTTCGCATACACGTTGTCAGGGGTACAGAAAAGGACATAAGGTACCTTTCATTCAGAAAAAGTACTAAGCCCAAGGTATAGAAATTTATTGACATAAACTACTTTAACGCAAGCGAAGCCGCGGGCAAAATCTAGTTAATACAAAATACATTTTTTTAAATAATGTGGTATGGATACCATATGTATGTACGACTTATGGTCAGCGCTTATAATTTGATGAGACATACATTTGTTGTCGACTTAGTATTAAAAAGTACCAATAGCTCGTGAACTTTTGAAAGAAAGATAGGAATGTTATCTTGACTTATTTTTTATCTGACAGTTCAAAGCATTATCAGCCTTATGTGTATATACGGTAAAAGGGATAATGATAAATATAGTTTTATTTGTTGAAACATGACTATATGTAGGTACATAGGTATACAAGTTAAAATTATAAAAGATAGTAGCATCAGCCATGTTTTGTCGTTAGGGCATGAACTATTAAAGTTGATGAAAATTTCGTCCCCTTATTCTCAGAAGATGTTCATAGCTGTATGTAGTTATATGAAAAGCTACGACAAGTTTGTCATTTTTACTATAGTATGAATTACCTAACTAGCTAACCAGTGGATTGTCAGACAGAATTAAAAACAATGGTTTAAATAAATGCACGCCACATACCATAAACTTACACTATATTACAAAACAAAACAAAGTTGTATATTTATTAAACCAAAACCTTTTTATCAAATCAAATCATATAATCAGCAAGTATAAGTGGCAACCGGCAGAATTAGCCCATGATCGCTCGCTGTCACTGAGCCGTTGCAAACCTTGGGAAAAAGGAATTAACCTAACCACCTAATTCTACTATCCCTTTTCTGAACCCCATCTGGTTTCTGTGAGAGTTAGGTACGTGAACCTTCGGTAGAAATACTTACCAAGCAAAACGCATTAACAGTACTATATCTCCTACGCTGGGTTTCTGGAAGAGTGTAGGGCTTCCGTGGGCGAGCCAACTTATTTGTTCTGCGACTAAATAATTGGCAACGGCGACTTATTCCTCTTAATATAATGTGGGTGCCATACACCTCTGATTACTTCTAATAATAAATGTATCTACCCACCTAATTTTGTCTAGCAAGTGGTGCGACAGTAACTTTATTGCTATAATTAAAAATAATATTTAATCAAATTATAAACAAGGTGAAATACCAACCATGAAGATTTGCATCTTTCCTAGTTTAATACATTTTGCTTAGCATAAGAAATATCGATATAAATCTTAATATACTGGTAAGAAGAGTAGTAGTAATGGCCCGGCTCGGCCGGGGAAGGACTACTCTCTCACAGAATATCGACGTGAAATAGCAGTATTCCTACTGTTGTTTCGTTCGGTACCGGAGGCCCAATCACCGCCTTACCCCTTCCTACTCCTTCTCCTTTCCACTTCCTTTCCTAAAGGGTCGGCAACGCGCTAGTGATGCCTTTGGTGTTGCAGGCGTCCATAGGCTACGGTGACCACTTACGATGGCAAACAAGCATATGGCCCACCTGATGAGGTGGGCCATATGCTTGTTTGCCATCTTAGTTAAAAATAAAAAATAAATATAATATAATGTTTTAAAATTATTATATAATCTTGATAACTGTATAAAAACAAATATGTACTGTCAACAAAGAAACAAAACTTGAACACGATCGGCGTTGAATAAAACAGTAGCGCGTCAATGAATACAAAAGGCCTTCCAATAATTATGATGAAAACAAAACGAAGTTTCTTATTTACGAAACTGTTGTACAAAGGACTGTTCCCTCATTTTAGTGTCTCGTTTGTCACAGGCAGGATATACTGTTGTATATCCTGCCTGGAATAGGCATGATGTCCCAAGCGCCGTCGCGTCATAAAATTAATAAGAAAAAAGAGGGTCACTTGTAATCCTCTTTGAGCCTGCAAGCATTCTGTTTTAATCAAATCTTCGAGGAAAGCACGTCTAATTGTTGGACAAAAATTCAAATAATCAACCGAGAAATTTTCAGGGCTTTGAATCTAATTTCAGAATGCTAATTTGAACTGCAAATAACTGGGGCCGCTAAAAACGCCTACACAATGTTATACAAAATACTAGTAATATAATTTACTGAAATAGGTCAAAGTGTTGCCGAGTTTTATGACGAACAAAGTTCAGAGTAACATCACAAAGCCTAGGTATATTTCTTTTTCTTGAAATATTGCCTGCGATTTGGCTTGTGAATGACTAGTACCTATTCTTCTTAACCTAAGCTAAGGTAAATAAATGCTTGTGTTAGCTGCATTAAGTCTGCGCCGAGCGTAAGACAGATAATGACAGAGCTCGTGCGGCGCATATTCAAATCGGCGCGCGGCCGCCATAGTAAAATTGTATGGAGAATTTGAAGTGCTTTTTTGATAAATATGTATCTTTATTGTCAAACAGTAACTTAAATATTTGGGACGGACAAATTATAATATAACTATTTATGTTTCGTTTAAGCTGTAAAATAGGATAGATTTCTACAGTTATAATCTAATAATCACGTAACACGAGCTTACGATTTTGCATTTTTCGTACAAATTTACGTAATTTTGTAGGCGAAAATATTAATTATTTTAAGTTTTTTACACGGAGTAATTCTAAACACATTCATTGTTATGGTAAATGTATATTTTATATTTGTATTAAAGAAAACGTGTTGATTTTATTCACTTAACTGTGACCGCCTGTTTTGGCACATTTTGCTCGGCGCAGTCTAATATATGCGTTAACGTCGGTAATGTATGATGACCAAACACGATCTTTTGATCGTAAACGCAATGTCTTAACCTTTGCACTGCCGCTCTTCCCATCGAATTGATTTTAATGCGGTATTACAGCGGGGCCAAATTTAAAATTTAAATCACGTTTCATCTAATTCCTTTCAGTAAAACTGAAGTTATGGTGTATAGTATTACCGGTCTCAGCTAACTGAAGTTTACGTGGGCAATGTTGCCGTCAAAATTTAGTAATATCTAAACTTATACTTAGATATTTTTATACAGTAGTAAACTTGGTTCCACGTGATACGTGGGACGTAGATACAGTAAGTGAAATCATACTTGATGATTTTGCCTCTGTACAGAAATATGGGTACTAAAATTTGGCAGGTGTCCACTTGTTCAGATATGAATATTCAAGGAAATGTATAGTTGGAAACAGGTGTACCAGGTTGCTTTTAGTTGGAGAATAAGCTTTAAGATCGCTTCATAAAAGCTTCTATTGTTAGACTAAGCCAAGTCAATCTATTTATTTAAAACATAAAAGATTTTAATATTGATATGGTCAGTATAATATGTTGTTAGGTTAGCTAATTACGTAATACCTTAAGACATAAGGTTCCTTAAGTAGGGACTGAATAAATTAACCGACTTGGTATTACATGGATCTCACAACTTTTTGCAGTAGAAGAACTGAGTTGCGAGACTTGAGTTTTTTTTACAAGTATGCTTTTGATGGCATACAATTTATACGAAATAGTGCGGACTTGAGTAGAGTGCCATCACGTCTTGTCACGTTGGATATAACTTCTTTCGTTGTGAGTAAACGTCGCTGCACATGTATTATCATGGAGCTGGTTCTTCTTGTATTCTTTGAATGAGAATTCAACTCACGGCACCAGGTGAATCGTCAGTGGCGAGATCCAACTAAATGACAACGCAGCTCGAGTATTTTAGATACAAATCTAGTGGCACCATGGCTCGTGGCATAGCATAATTTATAAGTTATAAATTAGTAAACACATAATCCTAACTAATATTATAAAAGCGAAAATGTGTTTGTTTGTTTGTTACCTTCTCAGGCCTAAACCACTGAACCGATCATCCTGAAATTTTGCATATATGTTGATAGGTGTACAGAAACGGACATAGGCTACCTTCCATCCCGAAAAAAAATACTGTTCCCGAGGAAAACAGTAATAACGTTCTTATGATAATAAATCGCGCCATGTGCCTTTCGAGTCATGATTGAATTATATTATTACAAGCAGAGTACCTACAACCCTAATTGATTGTCAAATTCTAAATTAACGCGAGTGAAGCCGCGTGCAAAAGCTAGTAATATTATATTTAAAAAAATATATAAATATATTTCTCGATTCATTTGTTATTATTTTAAGCAGGAAGCTGCTATTTTTAGCAGTTGTTTGAAAATAAGATGTTTCGAAGATACGACATTTAGTGTAATGATATAATTATAACAATTGTTGTCTGATGGTAAGTGATCACCAGTCGCTGTGGAAGTCTTTAAAAAATGTGTTATTTTTAAGGTCGAAGTTACAAAACAGACTGCTACTTTGATTCTCGGTTTGAGGCTTCACGATCGTATTGCGATCGAAAAGCGATTATTGCCGCCACTGAGTTACGTGAAAGTCATTACTCTGCTTCGAATCATTGCGACCGCAGATCGGCCAGGATGCTACCAATCAGCTACCTCGGGCTACTAAGAGTCCGTTTCCACAAAATTGAAGTAAATTAGACCTCGTTTTACTTAATTTCGTTTAGTAGATTCAATGTATAATGTTTCCTTCTTGAATCATATTGCTCTTGAACAGTAGTTTGTCGCTGCTAAATTTAAGTTATTCTCTTTCTCTCGAGCTCCAAATCTCTCTCTTCATTTGCCCCGTCACGACTCTGTCTACTTGACTGTGACACAACAACGTCACAGCGTTCACCTTACACTGCAATAGTCAATCATCTTTTTTAATTCAAAATGAAATAATTACGCTGTATTAAATAATATCCACGACATATGTATATGTCTTCTAGGATTCTGCCCGGTTGACAGTGACATCCTATTACCTATTACGTGGAAAGGTCAATAATAGTATCAATAAGTAAATATACGTTAAGACCTCACATTCGACAGTTATGCCGCCGCTTGACCTCCACAACTCAAAAGAATAACGATATTCCAATGTTAGATAAGGTATTAGCGAGTACCGATTCTTGACATAGATTTTATCATCGACGCTTATTAGACGTGGAGCTGAACATCACTCGGATAGCATTGGTCAACGTCTCTGGAACTAAGATTACTTTGATCTCCATCAATGTATTACTTGCACAGCCATAATCAGCAGTGAAGCCCAAGAAATATTCCGAAATTTGACACGGCCAATGTTTAATTGTCTTAAAACCTACAACGAATGTAACGAAAGACATACTTACTACCTTAGCAAACTGGGGAACAAAAGGATAAATATTAATAAAGGTTATTTTCTTCCACGCAAATTAATTAAATAATGAAGTTAAGCGTGGGTTATTTTAATCTTGTGGATTGTTTGATTTAAACAGCGTCCTTAACAGTACTATAGGTCCTTAACAGTATTAGGTTCAGGCACTGAATATATAGAAAATAAAAATGCTTGCGATTGAGTTGCTTCCACTCACAGGTTATTTCTATTCACAATATAACATATACTATAATTATTGTATAAGAAAAATAATATAACATTAAATTGTATTGATGTAAACATTTGGCGATTGAAAAGAGTGGCCATGAGTTTCTTGCCTGCTTCTTCTTATGAAAGCTCTACTCCTCGAACAGGCTTTTTTTCAATGCAAAATTTTTATTTCCTTCTATTTATTTTTATATTTTTTTTTTATTAGCGTTATTGAATTGACGTGTCCAAGAATTGTTTGCACATTTTTATGGAAATAAGGATTTTTGATTTTGACTTTGTTCATAATCTCGCGTTGAGAAAAGTCGTTATAAAGTAACAAAAATAACTTATTCTTCTGCTCTTAATAACACTGAGTAATTATGGAAAATACAATACTAATCGTTATGAGTTACGAAAGGAACAATAATAATATACACCAAGTGACGGATAGCGTCTAGCCAGCACCGTCTGTTCTAAAATCTAAATGCTATATTAGTAAACCCTGTGCAAATGTTACTTATTCGCTTCGATGGTATAGAAAATCACAAGCAAAATATTTCTTTTAAAGACATCCCGTCTTCCAAACTCTGTAGTAGCGATTTTCTGAAACATAGAGATATTTAACAAAGCGAAGATTCTGATATACCTAAAACAGAAACAGGTGTGAGTCATAATAAATCCTTATGTACAAAATATAACGAAAGTATATCGTGTTCATGAATTTGAACTTAGAATACAATGTTATTCAATCATTTTCACTTCGCCGCAAGCAACATGCTCCAAGCAAATATGCTTCAACAAAAACAGCGTTTTATTATGAATACCCCTTATCAAATTACTTGTGGCTAAAGTAAGAACATTTTTCAGAAACTCAATTCTCTTGAAATACAATCGGGTGTCGACACGCTGTTCGAAAAGGTCCCTTTAATATTGATTACGTACCTTGAGGTGCCTGCATATATAAAATTCGTCCATTTCATTTAATGGGGTACCTTGGTAGGGTTACCATTTTAATGGGATTTTGACGAATGACCTGGAAATCATGGAACTACTTTGTTGAACCAGGTTACTCAAGACATTACAAAAATGAAATGTTTTTGCTAGATGTTGTGTTTTTGAGTTGAATAGGGTTATGTTATAAGGTTCCAGAAATCTAGCGCTGTTAGCTAAGAGAACAGTTGTAGTTTTTGAAGCAGGCAATAGCTTTTTTTTCTGGTTGTTCAATACGTGTTTTCATTTGAATGAAGCAAATATCCTAAAACGTATTCTTACATGGTGACCCTACGTCTATCCTATTTAAGCCACCCGTACCTGGTGCTAAATGGGGCATGTTGGGAAAATACTGCCTTCTGAAAGTTCTGCTTCGATTGCTTGCGGTTCAATGTTCTTTAGATCCTATTGACGATTTCCTTTTTTTATATAATTCATCTCGCGCTCTAGGAATAATTCCTGTGTCGCGGGGGACTTTACAAACACTCAAACAAGGGACACAAACAACATCCAGAACAGGAACAACCATTTGTGGATAACACAAATTTTTGTCCCGTGTGGGATTCGAACCCACAATACTTGCCACAATACCAGTGGCGGGGCGACCACTTAAACTACTACTGTGCTGTCATTTTATTGATGTATAATCCTAACTAATATTATAAAATAAAAAATGAGTTTGTTTGTTTGTTACCTATTCACGCCTAAACCACTGAACCGATCATCCTGACATTTTGCATAAACGTTGACAGGTGTACAGAAACGGACATATGCTACCTTTCATCACGAAAAAAATTACTGTTCCCAAAGAAAACAATAATAACGTTCTTATGATAATAGATGGCGCCACGTGTCTTTCGAATCATGATTGAATTATATTATTACAAGCAGAGTACAACCCGAATTGATTGTCAAATTCTAAATTAACGCGAGCGAAGCCGCGGGCAAAAGCTAGTATTTGTATAGCAGCGATTTTTTTTGGAAGACATGATGATGTATGTTTGAGCAAGGGGCTCCTGTTTTGATTTAGTTAAAGTGACGACGTCACGCGTCGCCATCGCAAGGCTCTGCAGTCGGTTAACTTACTCCAAACGAGACGCTTATGCTAAGTGTATTCAGTGCGTATACGACTACCCTCACTTGATAGTTATTACCGTGAAAAGATTATACTGTTAGATCCATATTTTGCTCTTTATTTTTTGATTTATTCCTTATCACTCTGACTATTTTCTGTGCTGTGCTATACTAAACGTTCTAGTGTCTGTGAAATAAACTGTTATATGTGAACCCTAGGTACTGTTTCGCTGCACGCCTGCAAGGAGATTCACTAACAGTAAGTCAGTACATTTCACACACTAAATAACGGCTAAATCGGCTAAGGCTTTACTCATCTATAATTAGTCTGAACCAGTATTATGATTTATTATTCAAAGGGAAATGAAAGGGGCGATGTGGGACCCCAGGGAATTATATTTTCGTTGAGTCACGCCGTTTGAAATTTAGATGGGGTACAATAGGAACGTTCTTTTTGACAGGAAAGCCTGACACCTGTCACAAAGTTGGGGGAAAAGGTGCGGTTTTGTAAAGTTCCACGGTCAATAATTACAGTATCTATTATTAACCTTGTATTATTAACGTGTACAAACTGTCCCACTGCTGGGCAAGGATCTCTTCTTAGCATAAATGTGTCAATGTCAGTACTCCGCCCTAATTCTAACGCTGGCATGTTCTATACTAAGTATATTTTTAAAAGTAGAACGTTTACAATTTACGGCTACAGCACAGGCATTCAAGGCCGAACCGCACCTAAGATACTACGGTAATTGAATTTTTATTTACAATTACAGAAAAGCACTAATAAATAGATGATTTACATATAAATAAGGGGTAATGATAGCTGTGTTGTCGTGACAATGGACTATTAAATGTTATAGCTAGCTCCTTCGCCATAGTTTTCGTACAAGCGCTAATGAGCTTTTTGAATTTACGTTGTGGATATTTTTTTCGTTTTGTTATCTTAATGGAGGTGGGAAATTGAGTGTGTTTGGTTAAGGCGAGGTGTTGCCTTGACGAAATGTGTTTCTTTAATGTCATTCGTTTAACTTAGAGCGGGCTAATGTCTTAGTTTGTTAATGCAGCATGTTAGCACTTAATGTCTTGTTTTGTTGATTTAGAGCTCGTATTGATTTAGTTTTAAAATTAAACTACTTTATACGGATTTTATCGCGTTGTTTATTTTAAAACACTATTATTACATAATTTTAAAACTATTGAATTACTACTGTTAAACTTTACTACTATTTAAGCTATTTAAATGATTAATTATTAAATATTAATTATTAGCTATTTAATTATTTGGAAATTCGTAGTCTCTGCCTACCCCTCTGGGAAGCAGGCGTGAATCTATGTATGTATGTAAATTATTAAACTCCATCCAGATTTATGCTTACATTATTCCCGATGTTTCGGTTGCTTTTTGACAGCCATAGTCACGAGGAGACTTAAAAAATATTTGAATGTATAACATCCGCGTAAACGTAAGACAATATTATGATTTAGTTTTGTTATTTTAATGCTCCACTGGTATAATCAAATCATTTTATTTATCAAATCAAATCATTTATTTTCAAATCATTTTATGAGTTACGGTATGTTACTTTGTTTGTTTAAAGCATGTAATGTCTTATTTTCATATTTTAGAGCACATTTATCTTATTCATTAAATTATAACGCAGTATGTCTTATTTATGTATTTAATTTAGAGCACACATTATCTTGATTTGTTAAAGTACAATACAAAATGTCTTCATTTATTAATTTAGAGTAGTAGAGCCTCGCTGATTTCAGCATAAATGGGCCGGCTCGACCGGGGAAGAACTTCACTCTCACAGAATATCGACGTGAAATAGCAGTATTCCTACTGTTGTGTTTTGTTTAGTGAGTGACAGTGCTGGAGGCCCAATCACCCTCATTCCCATTTACCGATCCTCCTTCCCACTTCCTTTCCTAAAGAGTCGGCAACGCGCAAATGATGCCTCTGGTGTTGCAGGCGTCCATAGGCTACGGTGACCACTTACCATCAGGTGGGGCCGTATGCTTGTTTGCCACCTAAGTTGCATGAAAAAAAAGAAATTTAGAGCACTTTATATCTTATTTCATTAATTTGGATACACGACTGCGTTCTCAGTCACAGGGCATATGTTTGCGCGATCTAGAGGTCTCGGGTCCGTATCCAGAGTCACGTTAATGTGTTTTCTGTTTGGTTTTTAGTTGAAACATGTAGTCTATATAGATGCGTTCAGTAAAAGGTGGTATCCTTGCGTCATATTACCTACGTAAACTAAAAACCTAGATGGCGGAATGTTGATGTGGAATACAGTTCTATTCACACCTTAGAGTATAAACAGCCCTTGTATATCCCAAGGTGTCACCGTTATAAATATCAGTAGATTTTTCCAGCGGCTTCGCTCTAAAACAGTACATTTCTCTGGATAAAAGGTACCATATATCCTTTTATGTACCTCTGACAACGTAATGAGAAATTTCATGTTAATCGGTAATTTAGTTTAGGCGTAAAAGCGTAACTAACAATCAAACAAACTCACGTTCGCATTTATAATATTAGTAAGGATTATATAATGTGGTCGTTGTTTAAATGTTTTAAAGTCCTCCGTAACACAACTACTCATAGCGCGGATGAGATTTTTTAAAAAGAAAATAAATCTTTTTCGGTGTGCCGTTCTTACACTATCTGTATCTCCCACGCAAGTCTTCTTTAACAATAGCCGCCGTGACGTGATATTATAAAATTACTAGCTTTTGCCCGCGGCTTCGCTCGCGTTAATTTAGAATTTGACAATCAATTCGGGTTGTGCTTTGCTTGTAATAATATAATTCAATCATGATTCGAAATACACGTGGCGCCATCTATTATCATAAGACCGTTATTGTAGTTTTCCTTGGCAACAGTAATTTTTTTCGGGATGAAAGGTAGCCTATGTCCGTTTCTGTACACCTGAAAATGTACATGCAAAATTTCAGAATGATCGATTCAGTGGTTTAGGCGTGAAAAGGTAACAAACAAACAAACTCATTTTCGCTTTTATAATATTAGTTAGGATTATATACTTCATGTGTCAAGCGCCAAACCGCGACGGTAATGAAACTTAACATATTTTCGCAATTTATCTTTTTACGGAAGTAATAAAGAGCTGAAAATTAATTGACATAGTGCCAACGAGCGTGTAGAGTGGCAGTCTGCCACTATATAATGTGTTATTGCGAATTTTGTACTTAATGACTTTTTTAATGACCGCGATGTATGGATAAGTAGTATACTGAATCATTATTAAACAAGTCTGTTGGTTTTACACGACGAAATTTTTTTTTGTATGGTTGTTTGCCATCCTCTTGCCAAGAGTTCTTCAATCCGCCCGTAGACCTCTGACATGGCTTAACGACAGCTGTCAATTTGACAACAACCGGGACCGACTTTTATGTGCCCTCCGAATCACGGAGACGCTCAGATGAAATAGCACTAAGCGGTCACCCATTTATAGACTGACCGCACCCAACGTTGCTTAACCTCGCTAATCGTTTACTGATCAGTGAGTGCAACTGGCTATGAGCACCTCATTCGATTTAACGGGAGATGTATATTGCTTCAGACAGATTTTGCAAAAAATTCAAAGACTGACTAATTTATAAATCCTTTTGCTCGTTAGAAGATTACTTTCAAGTTTGTCAAAAATGAATGTGAATTGTAGTAAACATAAACTAATCTACTTTTACGCGAGTGAAGCCACGAGCAAAAGCTAGTCAATAACAAAAACACAGACGAAGTCGGAAATGGATAAGGCATTGGGTTTTCGATTGATAGGTTGACCTAATCAAATAACACTTTGCCGGCCCAGGAATCAAACCCGAGGCTTCATGTACAGCTGCAGTTGGATTCATTACCGCTGCGAAGAGTAGCAGCCAGTGACTGGCTTAGATTCGGCGGTGTCTGAGGCAGTCGAGATTCTAATATTATAAAGTTTTGTTTTTAAACAACTAAGCTGGCATACAAAAATGTGGCCCACCTGATGGTAAGTGGTCACCGTAGCCTATGGACGCCTGCGACACCAGAGGCATCACTTGCGCGTTGCCGATCCTTTAGGAAAGGAAGAAGAAAAAAATTATGTGGAACAGAGAAGGAACGGGAAGGGGGAAAGAGGTTGATTGGGCACTCTAGCTCACCGAACGAAACACAACAGTAAGAATACTTCTATTTCACGTTGATATTCTGTGAGAGGGTAGTCCTTCCCCGGTCGAGCCGGCACATTCATATGAAATCAGCGAAGCTTTACTACTATAAAGTATAATGGTAAAATCTTTTCGTTTATGATTTCCTACTAACGCCATCTCTTAACCATGGTACTCATTTTATCCCACTCAGAAAGTTGCCAACTCTGATTTTTATTAACTACCATTTCAATTAAAGAGGTCTTATCTCGAGTCTTTGTCCAAGTTACGATTGCAGCATCTTACTTGCAGAACGATAAAATACAGCGAAATTTAAACTTTCAAGCTATTTACAAAGTACTGTGCTATAAGTTTTGCACTCGTGTTCTTCTCATAAAGGATTTACGTCCTGCAAGCTTGAAAGTAACTTAGTACATGTAAAATTTTACTTATCTTTGACTTTTATGATCTCACTGTATAGGAGATTTGACTTTGAAGTATCAACACGAACGGACGAACTTTGAAACAGGTCAGTTGCATTATTGAATATTAGTAATTTACTTATTTGGGGTTCTTGAATCAGTAATTTACTGGTGTTAGACTATTTAATTAGTTATTTAGTCTTTATTTTTAGTTACTTACGTGCTAGGTATTAGGTACTTTTTTGTGTAGCATCAGATTTTATCAAAATGCAAACACAACACGGATGGCGCTAAGCAAATATCGTGTAGGACTTTACAAACATACAATTACCACACAAAAACTAGGTTAAAGAACATTTATTATTAGTGGATTACACAAATACTTGCCCCGTGTGGGATTTGAACCGCCACTCAGCGGTGGTTAAATGACCGTTTGCTGATTGCGCCATCCTTTTGTATACAGTACGTTAACTAACGAAAGGCGTTCCCTTAAATTGGCAATATTATGGCGTGCGTAGATCCTAAAAAAAATGTTCCCATAAAAAACAAAAAATATGTTATTTTAATAACTTCAAAAATATTCAATAAAAAATTATAAAGATACACAAAAAAAAGAAACACTCTTTGCATACGCACAAAAGTACCAATGCAAAACGGCAACGTCGCTTTTTACTTAGTTATGAATTTTTAATTAAAATGACTTTTTAATTAGTTTTACATTTAATTTATTTTTCATGCTTGCATTTTCCATGCTTATTTTTCTATGCAAATATGTTCATTTGCAACTATTAATGATGTATAATAACCGCTTTAAGGGAACGCCTTTCGTTATTTTACTTACTGTATATAGAAATACTAGATTATGCCCCCCGGTTTCGCTTGCAATTTCTATTAAGAAATCTCAATAGCAGCCTGGAGTTAGGAAGTTGGCGGTGTTAGACATGAAATGATTATGTGCCTATCTCTCTCGAAGACATAGGCACATACATATAACTACCCCCTTGGCGTAGCAGTAGTGAATGTGACTGCTGTGCTTAAGGTCTCGGGTTTGAATCCCGGGTCGGGCCAACAAAAAGTAATTGGGTTTTTCTGTTAAGAAATCTCAATTGCAGCTCCGAGTTAGGAAGTTGGCTGTGTGATCCCCGTGCCTCGGAAAGCACATAAAGCCGTTGGTCCTGCGCCTGATCTCTCTCCGGTCGTGTCAGATTACCGTCCCATCGGATCTTGAGGGTTAGGGAACAGAGGTGCACTTGTGTTTGCGCACACGCTTGTGCACTATAATATCTCCTGCGCAGATGGCCAGTCTCCGTTAAGATTGGCGGCCGTGACCGAAATTCGGTCTGGAGGACATTATATTATTAATTTATGTTATGTATGTATTAAATCATGTCAGCCAAAAGACGTCCACTGCTGGACATAGGCCTCCCCCAAGGTTTTCCACACAGACCGGTCTTGGGCCACCCGCATCCAACCGCTTCCCGCGACCTTTACCAGGTCGTCCGTCCACCTTGTGGGAGGCCTACCCCTGCTGCGTGACATGATGATGATGATGATGATGATGTATTAAATAAAATCTACATTAACGGTGAAAATCTTGTAATACATAAAGATGGGGCTTTATGTAATTGTCTTTAGCCACGTCTGACAACGGGTGTGATATGTCATCATCTCTTACCCTAACTCAAATTCAGTTGTGGTCTACGCGGTATATGATGTTCTGCCAAATACCCTCGGTCCTATCTTCTAATCATTTTTTACGTTCCATCCATTCATACCTACCTACCTACCTCTAAAAATATGCCTATTTTTTACGCCATCTTTAAAAAAGACTTTCGCACTGTAACTTTACCAAAATTGTGTCTTTCAATGTAACCCTAGTGCAAATTATTATCATTATTGGCTTAACCACTAAGATTCAAGACAAAATTTTAAATGCACGGCGTGGTGAGTTGGTCGCCTGGCCGCTGCTGTTTGATTCCTAGCGGGGAAATTATATATGTAATCCACCAATTCCTGTTCTGAGTTCAAGTATTATGTGTTCATTAACTGTATGTTTGTACAATACTCACGAAACAGGGCTTGTCGCCTATTACGGGAGATTTTTTTTACAAAAGTAAAATGTTCAATTACAAAAAAAAAAAAATTGAAACTTTAGTGAACTCAATAACTTTTTAACTTTGACGTTCATAAGTGTTACTTTGTGACCTAAATTAATAAATTATTTTTGACTTTAACTACAGACACAGAACACCAAGACCTCAAACAACTATTTGTAGAGCGCACAAATCTTTGCTTCGTGTAGGAATCGAAGCTCGGTATCACATTACCAGCTGTACCACACATGCAGGCAGTATATAGACAACATATTTTTTTTAAATATTTAATATTTTATAAGGGTTTTTGTCCACTTGGACATGCCAACACCATTGTACCTACATAACTACATAACTAACACAAAAATAAAATAGGACAATTTATACAGCTAAATAATATAAATTATAAACTACTAGCTTTTGCCCGCGGCTTCGCTCGCGTTAATTTAGAATTTGACAATCAATTTAAGTTGTGCTTTGCTTGTAATAATATAATTCAATCATGATTCGAAAGACATGTGGCGCCATCTATTTTCATAAGAACGTTATTGTCGTTTTCCTCGGGATCAGTAATTTTTTTCGGGATGATGTATATGCAAAATTTTAGAATGATCGGTTCAGTGGTTTAGGCGTGAAAAGGTAACAAACAAACAAACTCATTTTTTATTTTATAATATTAGTTAGGATTAGGATAGTTAGGATAGGATTAGGATTGATATATATATATATATATATAACAGTAGCCAAAGAACTCAGACTTTTTGCTAGATCAATCTTTGAATATGATAAGATAGACTGGATTAAGTCCACATCTAACATTTCACACACGTGCGTAGTATACATGTATTGTACATATACATTTTTATTGTTTTTCCACACGCCTTAACACGTTCGTTTTTCGTGCGGCCATTATTTTATCACATAAAGGCCAACGCAATCATCTAATTACGAACCATTATGATATAATAACGAACTCACAGTAATATACTCTGTTCATTCTTTTAAACAACACATATTTTACGTTCAGCATTCATTCGCCGCAGACAAAGAGAGGCCAATGGTTGCGTGCAAAGAAAAAACAATAATAAATTAACATTTAATCAGTTTTCATATAAACGAAACTATTTACGTTACAAATCACAGTTATTTTGCTTAAAATGGAAACGTAATCATATTCATAGCTTGCTGTATTCACGCACGCGTAATCGGCCCTTTCTTTTTTCAATTATGGAGACGAAATTTGGAGTATTTAAATATCAAGTGCTTTGTTCGTTCCGTGGTTTTGAGCTTATCTTTACGGCTGATCGTTAAGTCCGAGATTTGATTCCCGGTTATGAATAATTTATATTCATAAGTGTTACTTTGTGACTTAAATGAATGCATATATTTTGATTTTACATACATATGGTCCCCCCGACAGGTAGCTAAAGGTGTCTGAGACTCACGTCAACCGTTTAAGGTAACCACGTAATGGGCGGCGGACCTTTTTTTTTATACAATTAAGGTGGCAAACAAGCATACGGCCCACCTGATGGTATTGGTCACCGTAGCCTATGGACGCCTGCAATATTGGACGCATGCAATACCAGAGGCATCACTTGCGCGTTGCCGTCCCTTTAGGAAAACAAGGAAGTGGGAAGGAGAAGGAGAGGGAAGGGGGAAAGAGAGTGATTGGGCCTCCGGCACTCTCACTCACCAAATGAAACACAACAGTAGGAACACTGCTATTTCACGTGGATATTAACCCATTGTTCTCTATTGGGCCTACAGATACAGAGTTCGTCCTGTTACAAAGAATTCGTTGTGAGAAAACCTTAACATTTACCCGACCCGTATATTGAACTCTGAGCGTCAATTCCCGGGGTAAAAAGTTATTGGCTTTTCTTGCTCATGAACAGCTGTCGCATTCACAACCACTGCACCGCTGAGACATACAGGATGTCTCAGAAGATGCGAATCAAAGAGATGAGAAAGAGATTCCTTAGGTAAGGACCTTTCAAATTAATGTGATAAAAAAATTAAAATATCCAAGATTTAAAAAAAAAGACGTAACAAAACAAACGACTTTTTTCAGACTTCTAACTACAGGGGCTTCGTTTATGGCTAATTTTCCTTTTTTTTTCCACTTGTGAAGGATTGATTTGTCAAACAACAAACGATTTTTTTTTAAACTGGCACGGTGTTTTGAGGTCGCAGCATTATTTTGGTGTATTTTTTTGCACCAAAGAAAATCTTGTACGTTGGACATTTGACAGGTCTATACTTAAAGAATCTTCAGTTACAATTTGATTCACATCTTCTAGGACACCTGTATATAAGTTAAGAGAATATGCAGGCAGTATTTATATGCAAGCAGTATTTAGTCCATACAGATGTATTCCCTTTGTTTTCTCTTTGAATATTGATACCACAGCAAAAAAAAAATGGGATATAATCTATATTTACAACTCCCACGTTCCTTTGCTTAGCTTCTTTCATAATTTATTTATTACTAGTTTTCACCCGCGGCTTCGCTCGCGTAAATGTAGATTAGGTTAGGTTAGTTTTGCAACAGTTATTTTTTCTGGATGAAAGGTACCCTATGTCCTATTCTGTACCCCTGACAACGTTTATGAAAAATTTCATGTTGATCGGTTGAGTAGTTAAGGCGTGAAAGCGTAACAAACAAACAAACTCATTTTCGCATTTATAATAATAGTTTTCCAGTTGGATAACGTTGAGATTGTTGTGTTTTACAGTTCCTAGAGCTTATCCTAATTAATATTATAAATGCGAAAATGAGTTTGTACTTTTTAAGCATGACGGTGAATACAACTGTATTCACCGTCATGCTTAAAAAGTACCTACTCAAACAGCCAGCTAACAAAACCGAAACTCATAAAATAAATAAAATCATATAGACAAAGACGATATCCTACTCATATTCATGAAAAAGAAACATCTAAATTTTAGTATAAAATATTCATTACTCCCTTATTTTGTATCCAATTTTGATACTGTTTGCACAAAAAGATTTCTTTTGATAGCTATTTGTTCTATATGTAAAATAATTTACTAAATCAGAGATGGCAACTACCCTATTGGTTCGTACCCAACGTTACGTCAATATATATCTAATAAAATCTTTTCTTTAAATTCCAAAATTGGTTGTTCTGAGTTTAGGTATTTTTTGTGTCCGTTGTTTGTATGTTTGTAAAGTCCCCCGCGACACAGGAATTATTCCTAGTGCGGCAGATGTCTTTTTTAAAATAAAACAAACTACAAAATGTTTTGATGCTCGTATTTCCTTTTAGCTGTAATATATTTCTGTTTATGATTGAAATTAAACTACTATATACGGATTTTATCGCGTTGTTTATTTGACACTTTATTACATAATTTAGAAACTGTTACACTACTATTACTATTAAATGCTTATGACTTTGAGGACACACATGTAAGCGATAGTAATATTTAAAACATTTATTTATATTCGTGGGACACCATTTAAATACTTCAAATACGGCCATGCGTTTTAGTTACTCTGTAATTTATAAATGAAGGGGAACTTGGAGTTTTTACCCTAGTATTATAATATTTTTAGGTCGCATGGCGTACAAGTTTACCTTCGTCGAAATTTTTAATTACTGTAATCTATAAAATGTTTCTGTTATAAGAATGTAGACTTGAGGGAATTGTGGTGTATTATTTATTTGAGCCCCATTTAACACATGCTGCATAGATGGCGTAGTGGTTTAAATAGTCCCCTTGTCGCTGCTACTGAGTCGAGTGTTGTGGGTTCGAATCCCACATGGGACGAAAATTTGTGTGATATACAAATGGTTGTTTGGAGTCTGGATATTCTTAGTCTCCGTAGTTCGAAGGTTCGTAAAGTCCCCCGCGACACAGGATATATTCCCAGTGCGAGAGTTGTCTTTTTATAAAAGAAAAAGAATATAGCCTTGATGGCGTAGTGGTTAGTGTAACCGACTGCCACGCCTGAGGTCGCGGGTTCGATTCCCGCACAAGTCACACATTTGTGTGCATGAACATGGATGTTTGTCTTGGTCTAGGTGTTTCTATGTATAATATGTATGTATTTACAAAAAAAAGTATATATGTATGGTTATCCATTGGCTAGTACCCATAGTACAAGCTCTGCTTAGTTTGGGCTAGATGGTGTTGTGTGTATGTGGTAGAATATATTATTATTATTATACTTTATCCCTCAAGAGGTAGGCGGAAGCGTGACACACTAACATTTCGCAACTCTACTTTTAGTTACTACGTAATCTCCTATCACGAGCCTATTGTCGTTTTAACTCTTTCTCTATTCCAGGATAGACACACATAGAAACCTGTTTACACATATCCAAACTCTGAGCTGCTGCTTTGAGTTTCTGGGCAAAACCCAAATAACATTTTGCTGTAGGTATTCGGAAAGCATTCGCATCGGCTGCGACGCTGAGGTAGTCATATGAACCTATTGTCATGCAATGTCTACAAAGTAGAGACCTCAACATCGCCTCGGCTACTATGAGGGCGGTGTGAAGGCCACTGCTATTAGACCACACGACTGCTTACCATCAGGTGGAGTGTGGTCATTTTGACGAGCACAATAAAAAAAAAAAAAAAAAAAAAAATAATAATAATAATAATTTTTATTGGCATAAAATCTTTACACAGAAAATATTGAAGTCTCTGACCTCTGAGCTAGGTATTGACTACCTGTGTTACAGAAGTCAGTGCCTTCTCACAACTTTAACACATATAAAATTTTATGCTAGCGATAAGAAACAATATAAGATAACTATAGAAGATACAAGCAAAGGTAGTGTAGTGCTATTGACATTATTGCAAAGTTTGTCACACACTTTGTACAATCAATTGTTATATTAATAAAAACCTTCATAAATCATATGGCAGAATATGTTCCGTTTCATTATAGTCTAAACCTAGCAGCCAGTTCTTGATTTTAGTTTTTATTTCTTTGTAAGTTAAGGGATATATGTCAATAATTTTATTTATTTAATTTAGAAATATATATATATAGACAATTATAGGAATTTCTTAACAGAAAAAGCCGATAACATTTTGCGACCACGGATTCGGATCCAGGACCCCACGATCGCATGCAAACTAATGCCAAAAGACCAACGAGGAATCAGTCAAAGTTAAACAATACTAAAGTATTATTTTATGTGAATGTTACATGTCAATACATCAGCGGCTGTGTCAAAGTTATCAAAGTTAACTGCGGTTTTTTTAATAACAACTTCAACTCTAGTAATAAATCTTATATCGCGGGGGTATTATAAACATTCAAACATAGAATACAAAGACCAACTAGATTAAAAGCTAGAATTTACTTGTTTTCTTAGATTTTGTTTTTATTATTATTTTATATTCTTTATTTTCTTTTTGTAATTTGTTTGGAAACATCAATGTACGTACCTAAACTAAGACCAAACTGTTAAGAAACCTGAAAGTGGGGCCTGGTACCCATAACACAAGTTAGATCTTACCTTGGCTACTAGTGTTCAATAATTACTGTGTCTTATCTTATGTGGGGGCCAGTCAGTGCAGACCGGCGACACTTCAACCCAGTGGGATCTTTTGTGTCGACACTCTCCCAATAACGACTGCCATAAATGTTCATGGCAGCCGGGACCGACGGCTTAACGTGCTCTCTGAGGGCACGGAGCAGGCGGTAATTGTCAATCAATACGCACATAATTTCGAAAAGTCATATAACTTCCGAAAGTCAGAGGTGCGCGACGTGGGTACGAATCCGAGACCCTCTGCTATACAGTCTGTTGGTCTCCCAACTGAGCTATCGTTGCTCTATTACTGTGTCTTAATTATTTGTGTTTAATAAATTTCATTTCATTTCAATTTCAATTTGTGGATCACACAAATTTCGGATCGGATTTGGATTTACTTTAATTTTGGAGACCAACATCCACTTTGGTACATTGAGCCAGCGAAGTAAGTAATTGGGAATCGAACCCACAACACTCGGTAGCAAAAGCGAGGTGACCACTTAAACCGCTACGCCATCCGTACTGTCGAAAGTGTCTCACGTGTAAACCTTCATACGTCATTTCGTATGTAACATTGAATGAAATAATAATAAATTCAGTATGTACGTTGACACGCCACCATAAAAAGCACACTCAATATGACATGTTTATTTATTATTTCAGAACGTTTTGACGAATGTGATGTATTACAGTTCATTTAAGTTGTAAAGGCTGCAGAATTGAATGTAACATTGTGTAGCAGTTTATAGAATAAGTGGATAATATATTCGATGTAATATGGCATAAGGATATTATGTTGATTCGAGTATATTACGCAGACATGGCTTTTTTATACCGACTACAATTTTATTGGCATGCTCTCTAGTGAATAGGGGAGAGTAACCTATATTGAACCGGCGCTTAAATTGTACCACTTCTATATTTCTACCAAATCGATGCTATTTATTTACGCTGGTAACAGAAAAAGAAGCGACTGTGGCGCCACTAAAACTCTGTAATTTCCACAGCCGCCTCTTTTTCTGTTACCAGCGTAAATAAATAGCGTTGATTTGGTAGAAATATAGAAGTGATACAATTGAAGCGCCCGGTTCAATATAGTTTACTCTACCCTATCAATCCTTACTAATATTATAAATTCGAAAGTAACTCTGTCTATGTCTGTCTGTCTGTCTGTTGCCTTTTCATGGCTAAACCACTCAACCGATTTAGATGGGTACAGATATAGTTTAAAACCTGGGGAAGGACATAGGCAACTTTTTATTGATGTAGGTACCGCGCGGGCGGAGGCGCATGCAAAAGCTAGTATAATATATGTAAAAAAACCGGACTCAGACACCGAGTGACTTATTAATGGAAACCGTAGAGATACAATAATTAGGTATGCTTTGCGGTATACATAATTATGTATATAGAATAACTATCTTCCCTCGGGAACAATACATTTTTCTGGATAAAAGGTATCATACATCCGTTTCTGTACCCTTGACGACGTGTATGCGAAAATTCATGATGTTTCGTTCGAGTAGTTAAGGCATGTAATAAACAAACAAACAAGCAAAAGAACTCACTTTAGCATTTATAATATTAGTTACGATTCCATCGAAGATCAATACTCTATCTATAATTAAAGGAAATCTGCTGATATAAAAGAATATCCGAACTATTTTCTACTTATTAACAGCTCATACAATAGCCGTATTGGGCGCAAGTCTTCCAGAATATGAGCCTGATCCAATAATAGGCTCTTTGTTCCACAAGTGTCTATCCAATTAAGAGAATTACTTTCAAAAGAACTTCACAATTAATTGGTGGTATAATAAAATTAATGGCTAAATCGCTAATCTATTGTTTTTCAGACAATTGTGGACGTAATGGGGTATATTTTTTGAGGTATTAAGGAGCCATTCTTTGAGGATTTATAACCCGTTTGTTGGTGGCTGCTGTAAAGTTTATAAGTTGTACCATAACTTTAATGGGTATACCGCTGTATCTCCACTTAGACAAGGAACAGCACGGTTGTGGAAGTACTATCATAGGATTAAGATTTATCTAGTATAGGCTAATCCTATGATGGCACTTTCAGAGACATTCGCAGAAGACTAATCAAAAGCAACATTTACCACTTAGGCAAGGAACAGCTCACCTGGTGGAAGTACCATAATATTAAGGCTAGTCTAGTCTAGGCAATCCTATGGCTTTGTTATAATATGTAGTGACTTAATGAACATATATTGAGCTACGACGTAACTCAGCGGTTGTGGAGAGACGATTGCCGCGGGGCGCTAGTGTATACTTGCGCCTGACTATATAAAACGTCAGCAGTTGCTAAAAGCTGATTACACGTTACACGTATCTCGTCGGGTGCTAAATGATCACGTCGGGGTCATCAATGTGGAGGAATAGGGTGTGATGTCCCTTCAACATAAAGAGAGGATTCTCCGACCAGGCTGGGTGATCGTGCCTGTCGGGCCGCGGCCTGACGGTTGATGTCGGGAGCTTGTATATATACTCAGTCGCAGTGTAAATGTTACTTGTGCGATTCAGGATTGTACGACGTTATTTTAAGCGCTAATTGTAAACAGCGCCATCTGTTGTATGTAGGTGGAACTTCTTCATCTGTGCGGAGTCGCAACAACGTCATTCCAAAAATTATAGAATAAGAAAATGCATCTAGTTTCAGAACACTATAATTGTACTCTCCAGTAAATATATTTTAGGGGTTTATCTTCATGTGATGCATATTAAATCCATTGTACCCAAAACAGCTGTAATTTGCTTAACTTACTTATATAACTGTAATAAACTTATTTCTATAGAAGGGTCGGTGCTAGGTCTGCGGTACCAATCGATAAAATGCCCGCGCTAACTCTGATGCAGGCTCACTTAGTACCGATATATACAAACAACACTTAAAGTTACAAGTATCAGTAATAAACACGTATAATGAAATACAAAACTTTGAAACATATACTCGAAACATTAAAACTCAATAGCTTATATAATACTTGCGAGTACAACAGGGCCGCACTCAGGCGGTTCGTAATGGTGCTTAATAATTGCATTAAAAGTTTTTTAATGAACGAGAACCGCTGGCGAACAATGGGAGGGCGAACCAGCGTCAGATGCGAGGTCGCTGAAGATTAAAAGTTTCGCGAATCAGTGATTTAACAAGAGTTTTTCGAGGCTATTTGAACTTTGAGTAACATTAGGAATGTACGAAATTTTACGGTCATTACGGATTATCTTGTTAGGCTATAGTTACGTAAGTATGAGTTTATTAATAAATTTTATGGCTATTCGGTTATCTAGATGTAAGCAGTCGTGTGATCTAAGAGCAGTGGCCTCCACACCGCCCTCATAGTAGCCGAGGCGAACACACGACTGCTTACCATCAGGTGGAGTGTGGTCATTTTGACGAGCAAAATAAAAAAAATAAATCAATAAACAAATGCTAGTTTTGCATCTATTATCTTCTACTGAGCAAAAAAATTCCAAATAACAAATTACTCGACTCTAAAATCGAACCCTCGCAATCGTATACAAAAGTAATCCATTAGGCCTCTGAGGCAGTTTAAATCTTCTTTGTTTTAAATCTTTTACGTGACTGTACCGAATATGTCCCTCTAGTCTAAAAGACAACTCGTAATTTTCAAGGGTGCGCATTTCACCTGCTGACCCGTCCTAGATTCGTCCTAGACGAGACCAATTAAAATTGTGCATTCATAATCTTAGGTCTTGTTTCTTTTATTTTTGTCTGAACGAATCTTTCTGTTCATTAAAGTTGGGTACTCAGAGTTGAAATAACATATACCTACCTTATTACTAATGTAAACTGTAAAGGCTCACAAAGGCTTTTAAAGTAGGCTGAAGGTAAACGTTCAAGTAATGTTGCTTTGACCTTTTTTATTCAGTGATGTGGAATACGCTCGCTTGTTTGATTTCTGAATGCTTTTGCTTACGGTGCATAGAAAAGTACATAAAGCTGTTGGTCATGCATCTGTTCGTTTCTGGTAATATTTAAATGTCGTCCTATCGAACTATGAGAATCACCATATCGCTAAAAACAAACTGTTTGTAACTTAAATTTAAATTCTGTTAAAATGTGTACTTATAAACAATGGAATAGACAGTAACGATTACTGCACACATAAAATACATAATTATGTGTGTACAAGTACACTTTCTATTCTATAACTCACGTAGTCTGATGGGGCGGTAAAGCGAAACTATCTGTGGGAAATCAAGCGCAGATCTGCCGCACGGGGGTTTTCACACCAAAGTCCTAACTCCGAAAACCTACTAAAATTTTTTTAACAAACACTGGCCGTTATGCCACCAAGGCATTTAATAATAAAGACCTATTTATCTAGCAGGAAGCCTCTGATCATCTAACTGGCTACTTGTCTTTTTGGACGCAATTAACTCATTTCAACACCATCTTCCAAATTTTGGATTGCTACTAAAAATTTTTTGACCAAAAACCGCTAAACTACCGAAGCAATCAACAAAAATAAACTATTGCCAGAACAGACCGCTGTTCCACCGAAGTAGTTAAAAATAAAGAGCTGATATCACGAGGATTCTAGTTTTAGTCGGTCTACTCGCCTAATTAACCTATCTCAACGTTAACTTCGTAACTCCGGATAGCTACTAAAAATTTCCGGACTATAAACCGTCCGCTGTTCAACCGAAGCAGTTAATAATACAGACCTCTCTATCTAACACGAGGTCTCTGGTCTTTTGTCGGTCAACTCGTCTTTTTTGCACGCAATTAACTCATCTCGTTCAGTGTTCTATTCTAATTAAACACATTCGCAGTCCCAGCGCTTGTAAACACCATTTACTATTAACGTCCTGTTCCGTGGCGCCTTAATTACAAGCAAACTTGACGGAAATTATTCAGTTTTTAATTATAATACTGGATTAAGGAAATGGGAGCGTGATGACGTCACTGCGGGTCACAGTAATCATATTGCGCAAAGTGTACTTTTCGATGGATGGCCGCTTTTAATAAGTGTGTTTTTATAAAATGATTGGCAATATGTCTGTAAGGATTTAGTGGTTTTCTCGCCACTGCTAGTGCGTCGAGTATTGTGGGTTCGACCCTCGGATGGGACAAGCTTGTCATTGTGAGGTCCACAGTTGTTTTGAGCCTGGGTGTACTACGTGTCATTCGTTTGAATGTCGAGATGAGTCCTCGCCTCCCCGGTAAGACAGAAATTATCCCTAGGGCCGGAGTAGGCTTTTATAGAAAAAAGGTTGTTCTGGCTTGGTTCTATGGATCTTAGATCTCATTACGATGTAATCACAATAGCAAGAGCGTACAAAACATTGTGTGAAGCGCAGGTATAGAAAAAGAGTCTCTGCATTTATTTGACCACCAAAAAGAGTTTAAAATAAACTTATCGTATGTTATTATTAAATATCTTAAACTTCAAGAAAAATGCAGTAAAAGAATTATGTCTTATGTCTTTAGAGTCATAAGTTATAATTCTGTTACTGTGTAGAAGCACCTTCTCTTCTTTCTCTTCTTTATAGGCATCTGGCCCTAAGGCCAAATGCCTATACGAGGTCCTACTACGGGCAAGCCAGCAAATTTTTCCGTTACCAAATATTGCTCGGCGACGATTCTGCCAAATAGTTATTTTGTTATAATTTGCTACAATATTAGATTAGTGAAGGCTTCGTAGCGCAATTTTCCGCTGCACCACATGGGAATAGAGCCATTCCCATATGACGTCATACTCACAAAGCATATCATAAGCCATGCATGTTTCTTCGCCGTTAAACCGAGCAGCCGTAACTAATTTTCTAGTTTTTCTTTCGTTCAACTGGCCAGCCTTATAAAGAATTCCATTAGCAGCAGAAAATTTGAGCTACACATATAAAGACAAAAATTCGCTATTTGCTTTGTAGGTGCATAGGATTTATAATTTAAGTCTAGAGTCCTGAAATGGTAGTTTTATATATAGAAGCCACGAGAAAAGCGAGAATGGGATGGAAACACGAAATTACTTAAATGACTGTTACTGAATTACCGAACCAATTACTTTTATGTAGGTTCGTATAGATATTTTTTTAGAAACACATCTCTATGATCATAAATAATGCTTGTGCAAGTGATGTAAATACATCACTTGCACACTAAATAGTAGAGCCTTGCTGATTTCAGCACAAATGGGCCGGCTCGACCGGGGAAGGACTACCCTCTCACATAATATCGGCGTGAAATAGCAGTATTCCTACTGTTGTGTTTCGTTCGGTGAGTGAGAGTGCCGGAGGCCTAATCACCCCCTTTCCCCCATCCCGCTCCTTCTCCTTCCGACTTTCTTTCCTAAAGGGTCGGCAACGCGCAAGTGATGCCTCTAGTGTCGCAGGCGTCCATAGGCTACGGTGACCACTTACCATCAGTTGGGCCGTATGCTTGTTTGCCACCTAAGTTGTATAAAAAAAAGAACAAGGCACTGGTGTTTGATGACCCAAAGTGTATATGTATGTGTAATTATACATTTGCTTTTAAAGAAATACAAAGAGCAGACCAAAACTAGCAACTTTTCTCTCCGTCTGCAAACTTGATCTTGCCTACGCGCATACTTCTAGAGGAAAATAGTATAATTCACACTTTAGCATTAGATGGCGTTACACCTGATGCTGAATCGCGCTAATGTAATTGTCCGCCTTTTAAGACTAATTTTGTTGTGTTAGTTGCTGTCGAAAAGGTTTTTTTTTTAATTAAGCGTCTCCCTGGTATACATACAAGGTTTACCACACAATATTCTTTCCTTCACTATAATGAGGTCGAACATTTTTACAAACCAGTTTGTATAGCGCATGCATAAACTCCCATCCACACTCACGCACTTACCTGCGACAAAGGAAAACTGGTTTATGTGTCCAGTTTGCGCAGGTAATCGCGTGTTCTGACTTACATACTTGTGTACATATGTAGGCAGGTACGACAGAGTGTGTAGACGGAGCTTGAGGCTTTTATGCAAAAACTTTACTATAGGATACCTCATGTTTTATAAACTTATGACAGGTGTAAGAAAACTTACACCGTATTTTATGCCACCGATATTTCACACAGAAGCCTCTAAGGGATCGACTTCGTGTTATGCTTAATTTCCTTAAAGTCCTGCTGATTTCCCGCCCAGGAAATTGTGTAAAATATTGTATTGGACTATCGGTTAATGAATCTCGGCGCCAAAGTTTCAAATTGCCATGCGACAGATATTGAAATACATCCAATTTTCGGCCAATTTCTTCTTCCATGATCCTTTGAATCTCGCTCCTGTGGGACCTCGCTGAGTTCAATCTGATAGGCTTAATACTAGTGTTTCGTATTGATAAGAAAATCTATAAGCTAAGTTGAAGGAGAATGCGATATTGGTGCCAATTCTGTTGTCACAAAATTCTCTAAGCTTAACTAAAAATCACTAAAATTTAGTTTAGTCCTCTCAAATGACATTTCGTATTCTGAAATCGTTAAAAGTGACAGGAATAAAAAAATATTTGTGATTTTTAGTTAAGTTTATAGAATTTTGTGACAAAAGAATTGGCACTATTGTATACTAATTTGTTTCTTATTTGGTAAATAAATAAATCAATAAATCATTTAATTTTCAGATTATATTCGGTTTCTTATAAATAGATATGATAAACATAAAGGATAATATATAAAGAGAGTTATCTATTATTAAGACTGCGCCGAGCGAAATGTGCTAAAACAGGCGGTCACCGTTACGTTGATAAAATCAACACTTTTTGTTTAATACAAATATAAAATATACATTTACCATAACAATGATGTCGCCTACAAAATTACGCAAATTTGCACGAAAAATGCAAAAACGTAAGCTCGTATTAAGTGATTTTTTAGATTATTAACAGTAGAAATCTATCCTATTTTATACCTTAAACGAAACATAAATAGTTATATTACAATTTTTCCATCCCAAATATTTAAGTTATTGGTTGACAATAAAGATACATATTTATCAAAACTTCAAATCCTCCATACAATTTTACTATGGCGGCCGCGCGCCGATTTGAATATCGAGCTCTGTCATTCAGTCCAACCGCGTCTTACGCTCGGCGCAGTCTTAATTACTAAACATTATTATTAAAAAGGACCACTCTTGCCCTAGAAATAATTCCTTTGCGGACTTTACAAACGTACATACAACGGACACGAAGAACATACACAAATGGTTGTTTGAACCCACAACACTCAGCGTCGTGGCAGTGTTGAAGCGACCACTACGCCATCCACCTTTGTTTATTAAATTATCCAACTGAGAAAAAGATGCGGTATATAGTATAACTAGACGTTCCCGTGGTTTCACCCGCGTTTATAGTTACTACACCGCCCCCGTGGGTCGTAGCGTGATGTTATATAGCCTATATATAGCCTTACTCGATAAATAGGCTATCCAACACTAACAGAGGATTTCTAAACAGAAAAGCCCCATAAAATTTTGCCCGACTCGGTAATCGGACCCTGGACCTCGTGTAAAGCAGTCGCATTCACTACCACTGCCAAGACAAAATGGACTAAATTGAGTAGTAAGAGTAATTTATTAATATCTCTCTCGCCACTAATTAGGTATTTATATTTTGTTTCAGGTCTATTTGGATATCTCTGAATAGCAGTTTACCACAGGATTACCAAGTAAGTGATCTTCATCTAAGTATTTTTTTATAAACATTAATTATTTTTGCCTTGGCAAAACACTTCCATTATTAAGAGAGATTAGTAACAGAGGCGTTGAAATAGCAAGCACCATTAACTGGAAAACGTCCTTAAGAAATAGGTTTACCGGTTATTCTAAGAATAACAAGGTGGAAAGTTATGAATGCGCTGTCTCCGTACAGATTAGTTGGGAGTTGTCTACGTTAAAACTTGGTTGGGTTGCCATCTATTTTTCAAGATTAAAGCTAGTCCAGATTACGCAGATAAACAGAATTATTCAAAGCCACATCTCAATGTACTGAAACTTTAGATATGGTATCATAATACTAATTTGAAATGTACAACTTATAAGCTGTTAAGCTACTTGATATAATAGGTTGTAGACTTAATTTTTACTAAAATTGACTATCGCAAATATTATGTACTTGCAGTTACATAATCCAATATATAAATGTAATATATATATTTTTAAATCCACCTGAAAATAAAGAAGATAGATTATCTATACATATAATAAAATCGTAGGAAAGTCAAAACTGTACATTAAATATTTTTTTTAAATAGTACTTGGGGCGTGATCTGCAATCGATATCGAAGCCAAAAATATAGTTTTTAGAATTTTTGTCTGTTTGTCTGTATGTATGTCAGGGCTAAACTCAAAAAGTACTGCATAGATTTACTTCAAATATTGCATGAATATTACTAACAGGTCGGGTCAACATATAGGCTACATATTATCACGCTATCACCTACGGGGGAGGAGCTGTGAATCTTTATTTTTCTTACGCATTCTGTGACAGCGTGTAATCTAACGACGCATATTTAAATGTTGTTTTTGAATAAGCCATGCTATTATCTAGCTTTACACTATAAAAACTACGCCATTTAAGTAACTTGGGCAGAGAAATATAGTTGGGTTCCGCGACGACAAACACTTTTTAGTTAAAATCTACGCGGATGAAGTCGCAGGTAACAGCTAGTTTATTAATAAATATATAAAAATACTAGCTTTTGCCCGCAGCTTCGCTCGCGTTAATTTAGAATTTGACAATCATTTCGGGCTGTACTCTGCTTGTAATAATATAATTCAATCATGATTCGAAAGACACGTGGCGCTATCTATTATCATAAGAACGTTATTGTTGTTTTCCTCGGGAACAGTAATTTTTTTCGGGATGAAAGGTAGCCTATATCCGTTTCTGTATACCTGACAACGTATATGCAAAATTTCAGGATGATCGGTTTAGTGGTTTAGGCGTGAAAAGGTAACAAACAAACAAACTCATTTTCGCTTTTATAATATTAGTTAGGATTAGGATAAACCACAGCTGATATACATTTATTTTTTAAATTGAGCCTGTGTCGTAGGGGTGCTTAAAATACTCAAACAACGGACACAAATAACACCTAGGCACGGCACAATTATTTTTAGACCACACAAATTTTTGTCCTATGTCGAATCCTCAACATTCGACGAAGTGGAAATGGCGTAGCAGTCCTTTATACTACTTAAAATACGCTACAGTTATATAGGTAATAGACCAAATGATCTATGCTTATTTTTAGCTACTGTACCGCTGGGGTTGTATAACCTCCTGACACCTCGCGTCCCTTACAAACTGCTAAATAAACCGTACTCTAAAAGCCGAATATTTTTGAACTTCTTATTTCGAGAACGAACGGCCGACCTTCAGGTAGCATCAATTCCCGAGTGTTTGTTTTTCCCCGCTAAAAAAGTATTATACACGTGATTGCTTATAGCCAATGAAATTTAAGCAATGGCGATAATTTGTCCATGAAAACATTTGTTTTAGTGAAAACTCGGGAAAATCTTAGTTTATGTTTTATTCAACAGGCAAGGTCGGCCTTTGCAACAAAAGCAGTTTAATGCTTTGTAAAGTACATTCGGCCGTAGTGGCAAGTGATTTCAGTAAATGCTTCGGTGTCAGGAGGATATATGAGAAGTCCAATTGACGAGAACGACCGTTCATTACCGAATACAATGATACAATCGTTATTAACATCATAGTTTACAATATACATATTCTATTACTAATATTAATTAGAGAAAGAATATGTATGGTGTAGATGAGACATAATACAATAGAGAAGTTATGTGCCTACGGCACAGTACTAACAATAATATTTAAAAATACCGAATGATTTGATTTTTTGTTTGCTTGTTTGTAAGGATGTAACCCAAAAACTACTCAACCGATTGTAAATATATTTTGTCATTAGAAAGCTAAATACATATATTATCATCGAGTAACATAGGCTATATTTTGTTTTAAGGTACTGTTACTATCTTAACCTACTGTTACGCGAGCGAAGCCGGGGGCAAAAGTTAGTCGCTAAATAAACTAGCTATGACCTAAACAAAATACGCCCAAAATTATAACGACGCCATATTTAATTACGGAACTCCAAACAGATACTCGTAACAAAATAATAACTTTGAAACTTAGTTCAAAGTTACCATTATTACTTAGCATGATCCTATTTGATATACGCCGAACATATTTCAAATCCAGTTTCGTGGCCAGACTCGTAAAGGGGCCCGTGCCATTAGCAGATTTCAGTTATATTAAGAGTTTCTTTAAAAGGCTGCATCTGAGAGGTTCTTAAGATAATCACTCGACGCTTTGTAGAGTTTATTTTTGAGGAAATCTCCGTGAAATAACGTGTTTGGGAAACACGAATAGGTTTTTAATCGACTGTAATTTGTGTGAAGTTGTAAAGCGATTAAAGGTTCTTGAGAAAGTCTATTACACGATTCACTGTTCACTGGTTTTGCTTAAAGAACTTTATTTGCTCTGTGAAATAGAAGTGCGATTACTTTGGGGATTTCAATCTTAATATTATATTGGATACGTCTTCATTTGCAATGTGGACTGCTTAGTTGGTTTCGTGTCACAAGTTTGCATTCTCATTTGGAGCTAATCCTAAGGACCTTAGTTCAGTTTTCTGGTTAACTAAAAGTGTTGTTATAAGATCAGCTTGATGCTAAGTGGTTACTTTAACTCATTAGTTCCCAAAGTGGTTCAGGTGGACTATTAGGGGTCCACGGGAGACTTGACGGGGATCTAAGTTGGCGTGACAAAAAAATAGGGGTGCACAATTCGTAAGCGGGGTCCACGAAAATTTCTTTGCCTGTTACTTGTAAAAATTTGCATAATCCATATATTGTAGAGAATGACTAAAATACAAAAAGTCATCCCGCAGAGATTTGATCAAATTTTTTACTTGCATGAACTTGTTTAGCTGCAGGGGGTCCACCGGAACCAGCTAAATTTTGAAAGAAAAATGTCTGGGAGCCTCTGCTTTAACCAATGATGTGTAGTAGTGCGCTACTGACCCCAGAGAAGGAATTAAAGTTGGAATTAAAGGAAAGAAATCGGCAGAGGGAATCTGTGGCTTTGACAGATGGTTTAGTGGTGTATCTGGTTACCTCGCTACTACCACTGCGCCGAGAGCTGTGGTTCGATCCGCACATCCTAATCCTAACTAATATCATAAATGCGAAAATGAGTTTGTTTGTTTGTTACGGTTTCACGCCTTAACTACTCAACCGATCAACATGAAATTTTGCATACACGTTGTCAAGGGTATAGAATAGGACATAGAGTACCTTTCATCCAGAGAAAATAACTGTTGCAAACCTAACCTAACCTAACCTACATTTACGCGAGCGAAGCCGCGGGTGAAAACTAGTAGAACAGTAAATTGCCTCAAATTATTGTTACGTATCGGGATGTTCTTTGGGTCCTTTGTTTGAATATTTGTAAACTCCTCCGCGACTCAGGAATTATGTATAGTATTTTAAGAAAAATGAGTAACAAATTTTTTTTTTATACAACTAATTTGTCAAACAAGCATACGGCCTACCTGATGGTAAGTGGTCAACTGCAATACCAGAGGCATCACTTGCGCGTTGCCAACGCTTTAGGAAGTGGTGAAGGAAGTCGGAAGGAGAAGGAGCGGGAAGGGGGAAAGAGGGTGATTGGGCATCCAGTACTAAAACTTTTATAAGCTGGGTGAAACTGAGTAATAGTATTGTTACTTTTACAGTTGCCTGTAAAGGGATGGTACTGAAAGATGAACCGGTCAATACCTACCGTCATCAAAATATTATCAGCAACAACAAGCTCCATAACTAAAGAACTTATTTTTGTCTTCTTTTTGTAAACTCATGTCAGAAGATTGTGAGCGGCTGGGAATACTCTGACTTGGTAAGACATTAGCCATATGAAAAGTTGTCTATTTGGATGTAGGAACGGATTTCTCAGCTTTTTTTATCAATCTATAGAATATTTTTAGTCGTATCAAAGTGATTATCGGCTATTGTTTGCCCTCAATATTGTAAAACTTGAATAAAGTACTAAGTTATAAGCACTGCTCATATCACTGTAACTTAAATAAAATGATTCAACTTGAATTTGAATGTACAGTTATACGAACTCTATACTAAGAGCCTGAGGTATCTTACTAACCTGTAATCCAATCTGCAACACTCGGCGCCTGACTAATCGAAAAATGACAATGTCACCTACAGCACCATCTATACAATTACGAAAAGTACTCTCTTAATTATCAACATGAAACTTAGTGACAGCATTAAAAAGCAGCGATAGCTCAGTGGGGAGACCAACAGACTGCAATGCAGAGGGTCTCGGCTTCGAACCCACGTCGCGCACCTCTGACTTTCGGAAGTTATATAACTTTTCGAAATTATGTGCGTATTGATTGACAATTATCGCCTGCTCCGTGCCTCGGAGAGCACGTTAAGCCGTCGGTCCCGGCTGCCATGAACATCTATGGCAGTCGTTATTGGGAGAGTGTCGACACAAAAGAACCCACTGGGTCGAAGTGTCGCCGGTCTGCACTGACTGGCCCCCACATAAGATAAGATAAGATGGTGACAGCTTTAATGCTAAGCAAAGATTTACTAGAAATTTTCCTCTAGGGAAAACTATAGGCAACATTATAGTTCTTCATAATGTTCAGAGTATATTCCATACAAGACAAGTACAGCCTCAAGGGCATGTTAATATATAAATTGCTTTACATTTCACGTAAAATAGAGTTAAACACACACGGTTATAATGGACGACGTCAAAAATAACTCAGGTCGGAGGTGTGTAAACCACCTAAGTAAATCTATGCTTTACTACCTTCATAACTGACGCATGAATTCATTAAGTACATTCTAATTGGATTGTTTGAGTTATTTTACATTTGCTAACGTGGTTTTACTAGTGGGTTTGTAACTTAATGGCGAGTAGAGTTAAGCAAAATGTGAAAATGTGTGGGCTGATAAAGGCTGACTTTAGAAACACTAGCTTTGTCATCTTTACTTATATTATTAAGAGAAAAGATTTAATTTGAATTTTGTTTATTTATAACGATTTAACCCAAAAACGACTTTACCGATTTTTTAAATTCTTTCACCATTAGAGAGCTATCTTTCCCTTTTCTTCTTTTTTTTTACTTGGTGGAATTTTACTTTTATGCGAATACTATACATTGAAATTAAACTACTTTATTCGAAATCTATCGCTTTTATTTTAATATAAACAACGCGTTAAAATCTGTATACAGTAATTTAATTTTATTGTCTGTATTTAATTGGGTTACTTAAGATTAAACTGGAGTACCTACTTACTCGTAATTTACCAACAAAACCGAAAACTATCCTGCGTTTTATATTATATATATTCTGCTCTAAAATAGCATCTTCTTAAAAGCTCGTACCAAAACGAACTAGGTAAAAGTTACCTTTTCGCGTATTACCATAAAATCCTTTTCTAAGTTTTTTATTATAGGCTTTGTAGGTAGAGCACATCCAATACCTCAGCTTAAACACCTAGACACATCAAATCAGACTTCTAATAACTTAGACCAGTAGTAAAATGTGTATAAACCTTATTCCATAGAAAAGTTTCCTGCGTAGTTTTAGTACTGCGGGTCTAAAAGCCTTCAGGAAAAATTGGTCTACCAGATTATTAATGGTACCTTTCGTAATGAAAAAGGGCGCGATTATTGGAAAGTGACTTTTTATTTCGAGGTTAGTGATGGTGGATTTCGGCCTTAGCATGAAATACGAGGTCGATTGGAGGTCTGATGAGTGGTTGTAAATTAATTCATGTTGTAGGGTTCCGTACCAATAAAAGGGAAGGCTTATAGTCTAGCTGTTTGTCAATCTTTCACAGCTGAGTATCTTAAAAACTACTAATGTTTAACTTAAAATGTAATACATATTATCTATGTAAACTAATATTATAAAGAAGAAATATTTGATGTTTACCTATTAAAAAATCTTTCCGCTATTAGAGAGCTGCTTTATCCAGAAGTAACATCAGGCTGCGAGCCACGGGAATCGAGCAGTAATCAAAAACATGGATGAATCTGCGAGAGACAGGTAGTTCGGGTTAAAGATTCATTTATTCTCAAAAAGAACAGGTACAGTTCACTTATATTGAGATCCTATACTGGGTGTAAGGGACGGCGTACCGAAAACTTTAGCAAGACATCTTACTATAAGTACTTATCACGACGCAATCTTCAATAAAAAAAAAACGCAAGATTTAAATGTAATGTAGATTAACATTATTACGCGGTACGCAATGGATTGCTACCAATACATCACACTCGACGAATAAACTCTGCGTTCCGCGCGCATAAAAACAGCTGATCTATTTAAATCACGACCATTTAATTACATTGCTGTATTGTAAAAGAATGTGACAGTCAGAAAAATGAAAAATTTCAGAAAAGGAATTGTGATTGTTGAAAAAAATTCCAACGATTTTTAACTCAGAATAATGGTCTGAATCTACTATTTCAGTTTTCGGTACACCGTCCCTTACACCCAGTATAATTTTAGTGTGTTTTATAAAATACAGTCTGAGTTATGTTAAGGTAAGAGATGATAGATTAATAATTTTTTGTGATAAAATCCAGTAAAGTTTTTTTATACAATGCTAGGGTTTTAGTGTTTCTTATTTCACCTGGTAATTTGTTGGTACAGTTTCCTTCGTATAATATGTTCTTTTTTCCATAGTCAGTTCTGGGTGTAGGTAGTTGTAATTTTGTACTCAACTCTAGTTGTGAGTGTATTGTTTTTGTGATGATTTTCTTTATCAGTATGCATGTTTTATAAGTGTATAAAAGTTTAATATTTAGTATTTTTGTATATTTTACTGGTAGATGTTAAGTTATTAGTAAGTTAGTTAATAATATTGACAGAACAAAAGCTTTAAAGTTCAACACAAAAAGTATCAGTTTGAGCACTGATACCTTTTGTGTTGAACTCTGTGTTGTCTTCAAGGCAGTTATACTCAATGTAAACCCGCCTCTACATTTATATATATGTATTTATGAACTGAATACATGAAACTTAACCCGCCCGTTTGCTTGTGATACTACAGTAGTAGCAGATATATACTTGTAGATATAACTTAATATCACCTGTAGATCAAAGTCAAAGTCAAAAATAATTTATTCATTTAGGTCACAAAGTAACACTTACATATGTACGTCAAAAGGGTTAGTAAATTTACAAAATTTACTGAATGATATAATATTGAAACTTTAAACTACTATTGTTAAACACTTTTACTAGTTACTGTTTAGTTCTATTTAAACTATTTAGATTTAATTTTAGACTTTCCCCGACGTTTCGGTTGCTTTTCAACAGCCATGTTCACGGGGAGACGAACGTGGTTGTCTTAATGATCTAAAGTGTATTTATTTCAAAGTACTCGAACAAAATTTAATCATTGTTGTTTCTATTTACACAGAATGAGCTCAAAGTATAATTTAGTCTAACTGTATTTTTCTTCTTCTTGGGTTTGATTATTTGAATTACTAGATCCCAAGTTGAAAAGTTCCAAGTTGTTAAGATGTTTCTGAAATTAGGATGGTTTTTAATTCAAAACGAAGCATCCTTGGTAGAAATCGGTGTTCTTTTGCGAGTACTTATGGTGTGTCAAATCGCAGATAGCGGTTGGATCCCTGATGCACGTGTTTGCACACAGCATAAAGCATCTTGTATAAAATATGTAACGGGTATTAACGCGGTCATGCATTATGTTTACCTTTTATAGGCATGATCGCGTTATAATTATATATAAATACCCGTTAAATATTATTAAGGATAACATTTAACGGGTATTAACTAATATTATAAATGCGAAAATGAGTTTGTTTGTTTGTTTGTTACGCTTTCACGCCTTAACTACTCAACCGATCAAGATGAAATTTTGCATACACGTTGTCAGGGGTACAGAATAGGAAATAGGGTACCTATCATCCAAAAAAAAGAATTGTTGCAAACCTAAACTAACCTACATTTACGCGAGCGAAGCCGCGGGTGAAAACTAGTATATTTTATAAAGCTGATTAATTTCAAAATTTACTGAATTTACATTTAGTTAGTAACTAGGTTCAAGCAAAAGGTGGAGCCTATGAGACGATACATGCAAGAAACTCACGGCCATTTTTTTAAATCGCCTTCGATCCAATGTTTTAGGCAGAAGTGTATCATATGCATGTTTAGTCATGAATGTGTAGATTTGCCAATGTAGGTTCCAAACCTTCTTATACTAATAAATCTTCTTGCTTTATTTAAATTATACGAATACCGGATTATAGTTTCGAATGATTCGAATATTCGAGTGATTCCAATGTTTCGATACATTAATATTATTCAAATGCATCGATTGTCGTAGTTGATTAATCATTTGATGATGTATTAGAAATACGCAAATAGGTACCTACCAATAGCATCCAAGGAAACCCATTACATTCCATTTTCTGTCATTTGATAATTACTACTAGATTTGAAAGTCTTCTGTATCATTTACTGATGGGCCTTTTATTTTCATCTTATTTATTTTTTAGTAATTAATAATAATATTCTATCACATACACACAACACCATCTAGCCCAAACTAAGCAAAGCTTGTACTATGGGTACTAGACAATGGATAAACATACCTACATATATACTTTGTTTTTTGTAAATACATATCGCACTCTTAATAAAACAGGTATTATCTGAGTATTTTAGATTAAGGAATTTTTTACTCTATTCCAATTACTTGAGATGAGTATAACAATAGAATTTATAGTCACGTAAATAGAGTTCAAATTGCCCTACTTCCAAATTTCGAGTTACATACATAAAAACACCCAGACCAAGAACATCTATGTCCATGCACACAAATGTTTGACTTGTGCGGGAATCGAACCCGCGACCTCAGGCGTGGTAGTTGGTTACACTAACCACTACGCAATCATAATAGAAGAACATAATAACAATTTGCTTGGTCAGAAAATCGAGCCTAACACCTCATGCATACCGCATACACTACCGCTGCGCCCGAGGCAGTCTTCACATAGAAACTTGTTCAAAATTTTCTTGTACATTGTAATCTTTTAACCGCCCGTGTCCACAAGATAATATTTGGTTGTGAGGGAGGTTTTTATAAAAATAGCTGTTGTATCGTATTTCAAGCGAAGTTCAACGTCGCAGCTGCGGTAGCGGGCCGCAGGCTAAAGTTTTTCGTAAGGAAACATGTCGAGGGAAAAGATATAGCGATTGAGTGTTCAAGTTTCTTCACAATGGTTGCCGCGGTTGTATTATGTATATTACTAGTTGCTCCCGGCGGCTTTTCCCGCGTGTATCTCGCGGGCAGGCGTGATAAAAAATATTTATTTATTTATTTATTTATTTAAGGATTTCCAGACTATGATAATTAGAAGTGAAGACTTGTAATTGGCTGTCAAATTAGTACATCTATTGCCATTGTGTTATATTAGCTGTAAGTCTTCCATATTAAATAAATAACTTTTTGAAATGCAGGTTTTCTCACAATGTTTTTTTCATCCTTAAATAATATTATCAAGATTATAAGCAATAATTAACTATTTATTAAATAGTTAATTATTGCTTTATGATCGTACATAATTCAGCAAAGACAGACAGCAAAGAAAGTGTATGCTTGGAATCGAATTCGACAACACCGCGTGGCAGTCCAACAGCCTCCTAAAAGATTATTTATTTATTTATTTAAGGATTTCCAACAAAGGAATATACAATGACATACATTATATAGCAGTAATAAAGTTCTTAGCGTGTATAGTCCCTCAATTATAGGAAACCACAGCTTGCAAATTATAATTACAACTAAACTAACAACTTAATTAAAGAAACAAACTGATAACATAAAATTTTTAAGCATAAAATTCTGCCTCTAGGGTAAACTTTGGAGTAAAACAATAATAGCTTATTAGATATAGAGTTATATAAAAAAATTACAAAGGAAAAAAGAAATATCCTGTTTGTTAATGTAGATTATGGCCTATGTGTGTGGCGAGTTTTATCTCAATCTGTTTAACGGTTTACGAGTGATGAAGTAACAAACATTCAAAAATCCACACATTGACTTTGTTGTTTTTATTGGATTTTCTTTACTGATGTAGTAGGGAAAGCCTTTTAGAAAAACTATTGGACTGCTATGCAAAACTCTTGAGTTCGATCCTATGGCAAGCACCTATGACTATGGCTTGTCAAAGTTATCTGTTTGTTCGCGCTAATCTCTGGAACTACTGGTTCGATTTGGCTATATAACATCTCGCTACGACCCACGGGGGCGGCGCAGTAACGATAAACGTGGGTGAAACCGCGGGAACATCTAGTGTATGTATAAAATAGTTAAGTATCGCTCTCTTTAAATATATTTTATTTAATTATTTATTAATATTAATTAAATATAATTATATAATTATTAATTAATATTAAATAAAATAATTTATTATTATTTATTATTAATTAATATTAAATAATAATTATTTATTAATATGAAATAAAATAAATTAATATTAATATTATTTATTCATTTTCTATGATGTTCTCATAAATTAAGCTGTAATAAGGTACTGCTATACTAGCTGCACGGCTGGCGTTGTGGTTAAGTGGTCGTTTCGCCACAGCCACTGCGCCTAGCGTGTGGGTTCGATCCCCACGCAGCACAAAAATGTAAGTGACCCGCAAATAGTTCTGCCGATTCTGGGATTTCCTTGTGTCCATTATTTGAATATCTGTAAAGTCTCTCGCGACACTAGTATTATCCCTAAAGTGTTTTCTTTTTAAAGCGAAATAAAAAAGGTACCTCTATAAATTTGACATATTATTATCTTTTTAATTCAGACCACTAGTCAACCTTGTAATTTGAACTGCCGAGTAAACTATTAAAATTTATTATTCAAAGTTTTAGAGCTTGGTACAAGATGGTACGTGGATTATGTATAAAACGCCTTAAGCCCGTTTCTGGACTGACGTTTACATCCTAGTTGCCTTGACACTTTAATCTGTGTGTCCATCTGGCTTAAGTGACCAGAATCAGTACTACAGTACGTTTAATACAAATGATTACGTAATTTGTGATATGACTTTTAAGGCAACAATTTTTGAAAGCATATCTGACTTCTCGGATTTATGTTTTTTAGACTGCCTCTGTGACGCAGCGGTACGACTAATACGCACAAGGTCTCGCCTAGAAATTCTCAGTTATACCTCGGAGTCTGGAGCTGTCCGGTAAACTGCAATGAGTTCTCTACTTCTTAGATGGAACCTATAATGATAGCTAGCGAAAAGTGGATATTGTAGTTCTTTTCTTTTTTTTTTAAACAACTAATGTGACAAACAAGCATACTATCCACCTGATGGTAAGTGGTCACCGTAGCCTATGGACGCCTGCAACACCAGAGGCGTCACTTGCGCGTTGCCGACCTTTTAGGAAAGGAAGAAGAGAAAAAGGCAGTGGGAAGGAGAAGGGGCGGGAAGAGGGTGATTGGGCCTGCGGCACTCTCACTCACCGAACGAAAAACAACAGTAGGAATACTGCTATTTCACGTCGATATTCTGTGAGAGGGTAGTCCTTCTCCGGTCGAGCCGGCCCATTCATGCTGAAATCAGCGAGGTTCTACTACTCTAAGCCTTTGGGGATAAAGGCGTAATACGGGTTTTTCTATATGAGATTTTGCACTTTATTTTATATGCAACAGCAAAGAGCTTCGAAAATAACAACTTCTGTGAAAATAACACGTATGCGTATTAAATATTCAATTATCGCTCGCGTTAACATTGAAGGAAAACATCTTGAGGAAACCTGCATGTGTAAGAGTTCTCCATAATGTTCTCGAAGATATGTAAAGTCTGCCAAGCCGCACTGGGCCAGCGTGGTGGACTATGGCCTTACCGTTCTCACGCTGAGAAGAGACCCGTGCCCAGCAGTGGGACAGTTTTATACAGGGCTGATTTTGTTGTTAAAACACTATTAAAATTGGTTGCAAAACTTGCACCCTTGGTATTACAATATTATATTTTTATATGGGGGAATGCATTGACGCTTATCCCTCCGCGGGGCCGGGCGGAGGGGTTATGTCGGACTCACCGGGGTAAAAGAAAGATGTTGAAACGATGAAAATGGACCTCCCGAAATACCGACTAAACCTGCCACGGTGTTCCTGGACATAACCGTAGTCGGCGGGATCGCGCGAATCACTTTCACATGCAGGCCACTCACGAAAAGACACTTTGGTAACTTAAAACACGACACACAGGCGCGCGTGGGAACACGCACGCCGCCTCTCGGAGCTGGTGCTGAACGAGTGGTGGGCAGGCCCACGAAGCCCACCACTCCCAGGTAAAACCTCAGGGTTGCTGGAGGTCGTCTCGCGCCCTCCGGCGCCCAGTTCTGCGGTTGGGGAGAGGGTTCAAGCGCTCCCTCTCCCGCTCCGCCGCCTCCTTGATAAAAATAACTTCCTCACAAAAGGAGGCATAGTAAATAAATATAGGGTACTTGTAGCTAGAGACAACACATAGACACCTCTATGTATTGGCCTTTTTGTCACCTATATTTAGAGAATGAATATAGTTTAACAATAATAACTGAATAACCTTTTAAATATTTTGTTTGCTTTCCGAATAATGCTCTATGCAAGGAATATATAAAATATATAGCAGCGATCTCTCATAGCTTAAACCACGCCCAGATTACTGGCTTTCTATATGAAGCATAACTTGAACCATATGTTTCCTTTTTTACTATAGTCTTTATGCAGATCCGTCCTTTGTTGAGGACAGGGTATTATGGAGGCAACTTTTGTACTGATGTTATCCTTTTACTTTCACTATGTCACTAAACGGTGCTTTTAGTTGAATCGGGCCAAGGGCGTCTTCGAGTTTCGCGGTATTATAATTTGAAATGCGGTTTGTTTAATCTTGATTGAACAGAAAACTTTTTATGGTTCGCGTTGTAACATGCAAATGTGGAGGCAAAGTGTGGTGTGTTTTATTTTATGTTTTATGATAAAAACGACTACCATACCTTATCGAGAAATTTCTCTGTGGTGACTTTACAAACATAAAACGGTAACGTATACTTTGGGTAGGTGAATCACTACAATTATTTCTTGCAAATACAAATAATTATCATTACACTAAATGTGGCATCTTCAAAACATGTTATTTTCAAACAACTGTTAAAAATAGTAGCTTCCTGCTTAAAATAATAACAAATGAATCGAGAGATATATTTATATATTTTTTAAAATATAATATTACTAGCTTTTGCCCGCGGCTTTGCTTGCGTTAATTTAGAATTTGACAATCAATTCGGGTTGTACTCTGATTGTAATAATATAATTCAATCATGATTCGAAAGATACGTGGCGCCATCTATTATCATATCTTATCTTATCTTATGTGGGGGCCAGTCAGTGCAGACCGGCGACACTTCGACCCAGTGGGATCTTTTGTGTCGACACTCTCCCAATAACGACTGCCATAGATGTCCATGGCAGCCGGGACCGACGGCTTAACCTGCTCTCCTAGGCACGGAGCAGGCGATAATTGTCAATCAATACGCACATAATTTCGAAAAGTTATATAACTGCCGAAAGTCAGAGGTGCGCGACGTGGGTTCGAACCCGAGACCCTCTGCATTGCAGTCTGTTGGTCTCCCCACTGAGCTATCGCTGCTCATCTATTATCATAAGAACGTTATTATTATTTTCCTCGGGAACAGTAATTTTTTTCGGGATGAAAGGTAGCCTATGTCCGTTTCTGTACACCTGTCAACGTATATGCAAAATTTCAGGATAATCGGTTCAGTGGTTTAGGCGTGAAAAGGTAACAAACAAACAAACAAACAAGCTCATTTTCGCTTTTATAATATTAGTTAGGAAGTTAGGATATATTATAGGCAACCCGTCCCGGCTTCTCACGACTAGTACAAAACCGTAAGACTACGCCGAGCGTAAGACAGATAATGGCAGAGCTCGTGCGGCGCATATTCCAATCGGCACGCGGCCGCCATAGTAAAATTGTATGGAGGATTTGAAGTGCTATTTTTTTTTTTTTGATTTTTCATTTTTATAATATTGGTTAGGATTAGGATAGGATTAAAGTTCTATGAGTGAAAACTTGTAACTGGCTTACCGTTACCTATCATGTCATTATTAGACATTGTCTGTAGCTCTAAGTATTCCATAAGGTAAATAAATAAATAAAAATAATATTCATAATATAATAATAATAATAATATTCTACTACATACACACAACACCATCTAGCCCAAACTAAGCAAAGCTTGTAATATGGGTACTAGACAATGGATAAACATATAATATACCTTTTATTTTGTAAATACATACATATTATACATAGAAACACCCAGACCAAGACAAACATCCATGTTCA
This sequence comes from Catocala sponsa, assembly GCA_963564715.1. Classification (NCBI taxonomy): domain Eukaryota; kingdom Metazoa; phylum Arthropoda; class Insecta; order Lepidoptera; family Erebidae; genus Catocala; species Catocala sponsa. The sequence continues at coordinate 3,662,321 of OY751346.1, read as the reverse complement.
TGCACACAAATGTTTGACTTGTGCGGGAATCGAACCCGCGACCTCAGGCGTGGCAGTCGGTTACACTAACCACTACGCCATCGAGGCCAGGAAATGTATGTAATATACCTATGCATATGACTATTGTAATGAAGATAGCTATTTAATGCTTTGTGAATAAATAAACGCATTCTTTAAGACAATGAAAAATGTACCCCTCGTGTAATTTCCCCTAAATTATGCTACTTCGTGGAGTTTTCGGGAAGGTGGAGGTCAAGTTAGATGGGAACAATTCCGCAGTGACTTTGTGGTTTCTTGTCGTTAATTTAAAACATGGTTACCAGTGATTGATGGTGTTTGCATAGATGTGCTTGTGACGCAGTAATAATTGCGCAGATATTGATCCGCGAAGGTGCAGCTCGCGAAATTTCTTTCTAAACATCGGTACTGCATTTTTCCTATTTAGAAAGAATTATACAGGCAGTTATCTATACAAATAAATAAAATTGAAGTATCTATTTGTAATGTCAAAATAACAGCTTTTTATCTAATGCATATGACAGTATATAAGGTACTTATACGAAAACATCATTTTTTTTTATTTTTGTCTGTCTGTTTGTTCCGGCTAATCTCCGAAACGGCTGAACCGATTTTGACGGGACTTTAACTGGCAGATAGCTGATGTTATAAGGAGTAACATAGGCTACTTTGATTTTAGAAAGAAAATAGGGTTCCGCGGAGACCAACACTTTTTAGTTAAAATCTACGCGGACGAAGTCGCAGCTAGCCTATACTAATATTATAAAGCTAAAGAGTTTGTTTGTTTGTTTGAACGCGCTAATCTCAGGAACTACTAGTTCGATTTGAAAATTATTTTAGTGTTGGATAACCTATTTATCGAGGAAGGCTATAGGTTATATAACATCACGCTATGACCCACGGAGGCGGCGCAGTAACGATAAACGCGGGTGAAACCGCGGGAACATCTAGTCTTGCATATGCCTACTCGAATGGCGTAGTGGTTTAAGGAATCGCTTCGTCACTGCTACTGGGTCGAGTGTTTGCGCCACTCGCTGAGTCTTGGTTTTCTTTGTTTCCATTGTTTGAATGTTTGTAACGGCCTTGCGATAGCGTGATAAAGGAATTATTGCTAGAGAAGAATTGACATCCTTACTAATATTACAAACGCAAAAGTTTGTATGGATGTATGGATGTTTGTTACTCTTTCTCGCAAAAACTACTGGACCGATTGCGATGAAACTTGGTATGTAGATAGCTGGAGACCTGAATTCACACATAGGTTTTCTTATCTTATCTTATGTGGGGGCCAGTCAGTGCAGACCGGCGACACTTCGACCCAGTGGGATCTTTTGTGTCGACACTCTCCCAATAACGACTGCCATAGATGTTCATGGCAGCCGGGACCAACGGCTTAACGTGCTTTCCGAGGCACGGAGCAGGCGATAATTGTCAATCAATACGCAAATAATTTCGAAAAGCCATATAACTTCCGAAAGTCAGAGGTGCGCGACGTGGGTTCGAACCCTCTGCATTGCAGTCTGTTGGTCTCCCCACTGAGCTATCGCTGCTCTCACACATAGGTTACTTTTTATTCCGATAATCTTACGGGAACGGGATTTACGCTGGTGAAACCGCGGAGAAAAACGAGTAAAAAAAAATAGTTGCTCTATCGCTTTTGTGCTGTGACATCAATGACCTTTCGAGCAAAGAATTACCAAACAGGCAATCTCAAAAACCCTTTGTCTGACTCAGTAACGAAACTCAAGACCCCAAGATCGAAACCATAACCTCAAAGTTACGTAACGAGACCATGAGTAGCTTCACACTCTCCAAATATTATTCCCTACGAATGAAACCCAAGACATTACATTCACAACTCTTACTTCACTTACATTAACAAACCATTCGGCAGCCAAACAAAACTTCATTTACCTCAAACGGAAATTAAAGCAAAACATTGCATATAAACGTCGCGTTGCAATCTTCGAGACGGTTCTAGAACTCACGTTAGGATTCAACACAAAGCGTTCTGACATTTTGAATCACAATATTGCTTTAATTAATCACGGACCGAGCCAGTACCGAATATTAATAATTTTAGGGGATATGTTATTATGGAATGATAGTGAACCTTATTTAATTTATCCTTTACGTTTACTAGCTTTTGCCCGCGGCTTCGCTCGCGTTAATTAAGAATTTGACAATCAATTCGGGTTGTACTCTGCTTGTAATCATATGATTCAATCATGATTCGAAAGAAACGTGGCGCTATCTATTATCATAAAAACGTTTTTGTTGTTTTCCTCGGGAACAGTAATTTTTTTCGGGATAAAAGGTAGCCTATGTCCGTTTTTGTACACCTGACAATGTATATGCAAATTTTCAGAATGATCGGTTCAGTGGTTTAGGCGTGAAAAGGTAACAAACAAACAAATAAACAATCTCATTTTCGCTTTTATAATATTAGTTAGGAAGTTAGGATATATTATAGGCAACCCGTCCCGGCTTCTCACGACTAGTACAAAACCTTAAGACTACGCCGAGGGTAAGACAGATAATGGCAGAGCTCGTGCGGCGCATATTCAAATCGGCACGCGGCCGCCATAGTAAAATTGTATGGAGGATTTGAAGTGCTTTTTTTGATAAATTACGTATCTTTATTGTCAACAAATAACTTAAATAATTGGGGCGGACTAATTGTAATATAACGTTTTTTTTTTGTAATATAAATTATGTTTAAGCTGTAAACTAGGATAGATTTCTACTTATAATCTAAATATCACGTAACACGAGCTTACGCTTTTGCATTTCCGTGCAAATTTACGTAATTTTGTAAGCGAAAATATTAATTATTTTAAGTTTTTTACACGGAGTAATTATCAACACATTCATTGTTATGGTAAATGTATATTTTATATTTGTATTAAACAAAAAGTGTTGATTTTATTCACTTAACTGTGACCGCCTGTTTTGGCACATTTCGCTCGGCGCAGTCTTAACAAATTATACACATAAACATTTCTCATGAATCAGTCCGTCTATTGGTGAAAACCGCATAAAAATTCGCATAGTAGTTTTTGCTTTTATCGCGGATCTTTTAACAGACGGACGACAGATGCGGCGCGTATAATATGTAATGACAAGCTATCCCTTGATTACAGTACTTTTTTCTTGGTGAAAGGTACCCTATGTCCTTTTCTACATCCCGAACAATGTGTACGCGAAATTTGATCGGTCGAGTAGTTAAGGCGTGAAGGCGTAACAAACAAACAGACAAACAAATAAATTCACATTTGCATTTATAATATTAAGTTAGGACTGACCTTAGCCCGCAGCTTGGTCTGCGTAGAATTTGAAAGAAGGTAGCTATCTATATAGCATATTTTTTTACATATAAGAAGAAGCTTATCTACACACATAAACAATTATTTATTGCCATAAAACAAAATCCGAAATCCGGAAATCCGTAGTCTCTGCCTACCCCTCGGGGAAACAGGCGTGAATCTATGTATGTATGCATGTATAAAACAAAATATTACAAATGTTTTGGAATACCCTGATTCCTACGCCAGTTAAAACTGTATTGTAGCAGTCAGTGTCTTTCCCAAGGTAACTACATAGAAATGCGTATAGGCAGATATATTAATTGATAATACCCTATGAAAATTTTAGACTTCTAGGCGGCGTATCAAGATAAAACATATACCAGATTTTAATTTAAGTCTTTAGAATTACTTTTGTGAAAACCGTATTCAATTTTGTGCAGTAGAATTTGCGTGATGCGCATACAAACATACAGAACCTCAGTCAAAAAACAATTGGTGTGTGTGAGCCTGTAGGCCCTTGGCATAATATTTTTGCAGCCTCGATGGCGTAGTGGTTAGTGTAACCGACTGCCACGTCTGAGGTCGCGGGTTCGATTCCCGCTCAAGTTAAACATTTGTGTGCATGAACATGGATGTTTGTCTTGGTCTGGGTATTTCTATGTATAATAAGTATGTATTTACAAAAAAAAAAGTATATATTTATGTTTATGCATTGTCTAGTACCCATAGTACAAGCTCTGCTTAGTTTGGGCTAGATGGTGTTGTGTGTATGTGATAGAATATTATTATTATATTATTCTTGAAGTTTAAGATTCGATACTGAGGTTATAAAGGTCAGTATCAGAACAGAGTCTAGAGATGTCCTCGATAGACGATATATGGCTTTCCTACTATTATAGGAATCGAACCCAACTTTTCATGTAGAACAGTCGCGTTTACTACCGCTGTGCCATTGAATCAAATCATAAATTTAAAACTTAACTTACATCATAAATGCCTTAATACTTCTTCCCGTTATTCGGGTCATAAATTTTGCTATTTTACCCTCATCCCACAACATACCAGAAATTCTCTGAATTTTACAATAACCAACCCTTTGAAAATTACATGTAGGGTAATTCTTGAAAGGAAAAGATTAAGAAAGATACTTTACCTTTGACTAACTTCACCTGTAGTAGATTTGAGACCCATCTTAAGAACCTACAACGGGTTTTCTTATCTTTGACGTGACGTCAGTGTTTCGTGAACGAGGATTGAATGGATTTAGGAAAGGTTAATGAACTTTGTTTTACTGTCGTGTTCTGTCCCACTTCTGGGCACATGCCTCTTCTCAGTTTTGAGAAGGGTTAGGCCATAGTCCACCACGCTGGCCCCGTGCGGGTTGGCAGACTTCACACATCTTCGAGAATATTATGTAGTGCCTCGCTGATTTCAGCATGAATGAGCCGGCTCGACCGGGAAAGGAATACCCTCTCACAGAATATCGACGTGAAATAGCATTCCTACTGTTGTGTTTCGTTCGGTGAGTGAGAGAGCCGGGGTCCCAACCACCATCTTTTCCCCTTCCTGCTCCTTCTCATTCCCTCTTCCTTTTTTCCTAAAGGGTCGACAACGCGCAAATGATGCGTCTGGTGGTGCAGGCGTCCATAAGCTACGGTGACCACTTACCATCATGTGAGCCGTATGCTTATTTGCCACCTTAGTTGTATAAAAAAAACATAAAAATTGAGTTCTTTTAGACACACAGGTTCACGATGATTTCCTTCACCGTTAAAGCAAGCGATTATAAACTATTTAATGCGCACAAAACGAAAAGTCAGACGTGCGTTCCTCGGGATCGTTCTTGAGAGCTCTGCGTAGCAGTCTAACGATTTTCCAATGGGCTATCGGTGTTCTGTTAGTGAATGGTTTTTTGAATTTCAGTATCGTCAATTTTAAATTGGGTGCAAACTTAGGTCACTTGATCTAGAATTTAGTTGGCAGGCATGCATACATACACCTGTGCCTATATATATTAAGCACAGTCGCAAGAGGAAAACCTAGGCGAACGTTTCTCGACCAGATCGGAGGCGTCCTGGATAAAGGCCAGGTTAAGAGCTCCTTGAACCGACGGGCGTGTATGAGGAATGTGATGAAAGTGAATGAAGCCAGAGAAGTGTGTCAGGATCGTAGCAAATGGAAATCCGTAGTCTCTGCCTACCCCTCTGGGAAACAGGCGTGAATCTATGTATGTATGTATGTATGTAATCCTCGGTAGTGCAGAGGTAATAAATGCGACCTTTGAGCATAAAGTCTTGGGTTCGATTCCCGGGTCGGACAAAGTGTTATTGAGTCAGAAATATATAATGTTTACATTTTGTCTAAAACCTCATATACTTGTATATAATTGTGCATGATGTTTTATTTTATTTTATTTTTATTTTGTTTAGCAAACCAAAATAAAAATAAAATAAATTAAATGACCTTTAATCAAACCATCTGTTCTCTACATTTAACGCCAAAACCAACAAATCAACATCAACCAAAATTACTGATCATCAACATTTTTCCGTCACAATATGTCAACCTCAGTTTTCTACGCCCCAAATACATAATCCTTAGCGTATATTAACATAAAAAATACATAATAACCACAGCAATTTATTTATTTACTGTGACCGCTGGAATCAGTGCCGTCCAACTTTGAATCGCCTCACGACCCCTTAATATAGCAACGGGCGTTCGAATAAATTTTCTATTGAAGGCGTGGAGAATCAAAACCTTTCGTGAAATCTACTAGATTTACTTAATACTGGTAAAACCCTCGAACGTAGGCTACTGTAATAGGAAGAGCGATTTAGATTCTTATCAACTGAATAATGCGACATTGAAGGAATGAGGAAAATGTACGAAGATTCGTAACAAAATGAGGACTTATTTTGATCGATCATATCGTGATTGCAAATACTTTTAGTCATGCTAATATTAGAAAGATTGATGATGAAGAATGTTTTTGTTATTTGTTTGTATTGGCATTATGGTCTTATAGCCATAGCATAGGTCTCTCTCCGGTCGTGGTGGATTATCCGTCCCATCGGATCATGAGAGTTAGGGAACAGAGAGTGTATTTGTGTTTGCGCACACGCTTGTGCACTATAATATTTCCTGCGCAGATGGCCAGTCTCCGTTAAGATTGGCCGCCATGACCGAAATTCGGTCATGGCTATGGTCAGGAAATTATTATATTACTGTAGGTCAGTTTATTGCTTTTTCTAAATCATATTTTTAATATTGACTTACGGTTTGCCACGCAAATATCTCAAGTTAGATCTAAAGGTACGCATCTCAGACTTTTCGAAGTTGTCTATGTTTGATTTTGTACCCTTTCGGGCTGCCAAGCGATGTCTTTGTATATTCCCATCTATATATGTATGAATCTATGTCCATTACTCCATAAGTCCATCTCCCAAATTTTTTTAGCCTTTTTTGGCAAATGCCTTTCCAAACTTACTGTCCTCAGCCATGATACTATACTAGTTAAACGGAAAATTGTCAAAATCAGATACCACAGTTATAAAAGCCTTGTTGTCAATCTGAGTGATTCCTGTTTTGGATCATATTTCTTCGTTACGGATTGGAGTATTTAGTCAACGAGGAATTAAATGGATTGTATAAGGTATATACCCCTTTATATCAGCGTACCATTCGACAACGAAACATTCATCCATATCACCTGAAAGCGTTCAAATCCAATCCAATCCGCTTTCAGCGATCAGTTCTCCCACTTACGAGCAAGCTCTAGAATGAACTGCCTGCTTCGGTGTTTCCCGAGCGCTATGATATGTCCTTCTTCAAACGAGGTTTAAAAAGAGTTCTTCTTTCACGGTAGGTAGCAGCTTTGCTGTGTCCTGACATTGCTGAAGTCCATGAGCAGCGGTTACCACTTTCCATCAGGTGGGCCACTTGCTCGTGTGCCATCAATGGCAACAAAAAAAACAAAAAAAAATACATACCTTTAAATACTCTTCAACTATCATACATACTTAGTCTAGTATAATAAAAAGACATAATACTGTATATGTATTTCAAAGGGGAGGCAAAGGACATAACAACTATACAAATACTATCTTATCTTATCTTATCTTATCTTATCTTATATGGGGGCCAGTCAGTGCAGACCGGCGACACTTCGACCCAGTGGGATCTTTTGTGTCGACACTCTCCAAATAACGACTGCCATAGATTTTCATGGCAGCCGGGACCAACGGCTTAACGTGCTCTCCGAGGCACGGAGCAGGCGATAATTATCAATCAATACGCACATAATTTCGAAAAGTCATATAACTTCCGAAAGTCAGAGGTGCGCGACGTGGGTTCGAACCCGAAACCCTCTGCATTGCAGTCTGTTGGTCTCCCTACTGAGCTATCGCTGCTCTATACAAATACTTACTATAACTATACAAATACACATCAGCAATTCCTTCTTATGCCGTACCATACATCTTTGGAATGGTCTTCCGGCACATGTGTTCCCTCCCTTCTATGACATTGGGTCCTTCAAACGTAGTGTGAAGAAGCATCTGGTCAGACCGGCTTGACACTGGTGACGGCTAGAAGACATCTCTTCTCCTCGTCATCACTGTCTCTGGACTGTTATTGGGCTTTCCATCAGGTCCGTTACAATCACTTCGCCGTGTCAGTATAAAAAAACATTTTACCAGCTGTAATTTTAAGTCTCACGTAATGGATGGCAAGCCTATCGACGTCTATCGAATACAGTACAAGACTAAGTGAGTATATCTTGACAAAACAAAAGCCCTGCCAAGAAATCAAATTCGAGACCTTACACAAAGCCAGTTGCACTCACTGATCGGTAAACGATTAGCGAGGTTAAGCAACGTTGGGTGCGGTCAGTCTATAGATGGGTGACCGCTTAGTGGTATTTCATCTGAGCGTCTCCGTGCTTCGGAGGGCACGTAAAAAGTCGATCCAGGTTGTTGTCAAATTGACAAAAGTCGTTAAGCCATGTCAGAGGCCTACGGGCGGCTTGAACAACTCTTGACAACAGGTTGGCCACTAAACACACGAAAAGAAAGAAGAAGAAAGAAAGACCTACTAGTCAATCCCTCTATATTGCCATAAAAACTTACTAGCTCACGCTTCGCTATGACTCAGTCTGATATTTTAATTTTCCGTTCCCGTGGGAACTTTGAGATAACAAGAACTTGAACAACTCTTGACAATAGGTTGGCCACTAACCACACGAAACGAAGAAAGAAGAAGACAAAGCAATTGAACTTTTATCACTGTATCTCGGCATCTTCTCTATCTTAACTATCACTTAACTCAATATATTGAAAAACTTTTCTCATTGATACTGCAAACAATTAGACGGATAGACACGTCATGATAAGATATGTATCCGTCGAAAATCGCTCCGTGAATCGCTTTTCCGATACTGTGCCCTCTATCTCCATATTCAGAAGGATCCGCCGCGAGCTCGGGTTAAATGAAATATGGTTTTAGGAGTTATAAGGGGTATTTAAGCATCCTCATGGGTAGTCCATCGAGAATAATAGGGACTTAAGCAACTAAACAAAATAACTTAAACTACTTGAAGGAGGTGCTTGTAAGTCGTTAGACTTGAAGTAATAAACTACATTTTGCACGTGGTTTTGCTTAGTAACAGTACTTTTGCTAGATGAAAGGAGTACTTATGTCCTCTTCTGTCGTACCTCTGACAATATGTATGCGAAATTTCATGATAATTTGTCAAGAAGTTCAGGCGTAAAAGCGTAGCAAACAAACAAACGCATAATCGCATTTATAGTAAACTAGATTTTTACCGCGGTTGCGCTCGCCTAAATGTAGGTTATGTCAATTTTTATCCCTCGATAATAGTACTTTTTCCGGAATTAAAGGTACCTTATTTCTTTTTCTGTGAACCTGACAACGTGAAATTTCATCATGATCGCTGGAATAGTTAAAAAGTTAAAGCGTAACAAAAAAACAATTCAATAAACAAACAAACAAACAAATATACAAACAAACAAACTCACATTCGCATTTATAATATTAGTGAGGGTTTAGAACAATAATTGCTAGTAACCTTAAAATGTGTGTGCTTATGCTTTTGTGTACAATAATAACAATTATAGATAATATCTACATTCTTTAGTATCGTGCGTCAATATATATTTTCAATAAATAAAACAATCAATTTCAGTACATAATTGTAGCTGACAGCTGACAATTAATTTCCAAATGGGTGAATCTCACAACAAATATAGACTGATAATGTCATAATGGATATCGAATCAGTAGTTTTCAAATATAATATTGAGGTATAGGTATTGACGTTCATATCCTAACTAACATTAGAAATGTGAACGTGAGTTTGTTTGTTACGCTTTCACGCCTTAACTACTCGACCAATCATCATGAAATTTCGCATAGACTTTATCAGGGAAACAAAAAAGGACTAAGGCGTCACCTCCACAGGCGAGTGTATCGCGACGATAGTCTCGCGGTGCCATCAAATGCAATAGTAACTCTATGGATCAATCTCCACACAGCGATTTCATCGCGGCGATACGACGAGTGACATTGACAAGCAAAACGGCAACAACTCGCCGCGCGCCCGCCGCGAGACGCCGCGTACTAGCCGCGAGACTCGATCGACTTGCAACGCGCTCGCCGCAGAAACGTCGCCGCGTGTTCTCGCCCCCGCTAACCCCTTACTCCGCCTGCGCGTGTCATTCCTGCCTTGTCTGAGAAATCAAGCGTGTTGGTTGTTAAAATATAAAAACTTCTGACACTACTTATTCCACCCTTGTATGTCTCCGAACTGAGCTCTTTTCAACAAAACAACTGTGCAACGTGTCGTTGCGGACACGCAGCGCTCTGTTGCGAGGTGCGGTGAGTAGTCGCGGACATGCGGCGGCGAGCGGCGGTCCGTTGCGATTCGTGACGATACGCTGGCGGAATAGTCGCCTTACCGTGGAGATTACCTAACGATAGAAAGGCGGAATTGTCGGGATACCCTCCGCCCGTGGAGGTGGCGCCTAAGGGTACCGTTCATCCAGAAAAAGTAATGTTAAGTTAGATAACTTAACCTATTATTGTCTTATGTTTACGCGAATGTTATTCATTGAAATTAAACACTTTATACAGATTTTGTCGCGTTGTTTATTTTACTTTAAACACATCTATTACATAATTTTAAAAATTTAATGAAATGAAATGAATTGATATTTATTTCACATTTTTTTTTTTTTGATTTATATAGTTTTTTTTTTGACAACTCTCGCACTGGGAATAATTCCTGTATCGCGAGGGACTTTACAAACATTCAAACATCGGACACAAAGAACACCCAGACTCGGAACAACCATTTGTGGATCACGCAAATTTTAGTCCCGGTTGGGCTTCGAACCCACAACACTCGGTGCAGTGGCAGTGGCGAGGCAACCATTTAAACCACTTTGCCATTCGTGCAGTCGACTAATTTACAGAAGACTACGTTAAAGCTTAAGTTAGTCAGCTGTTCAGAACAGCGATAGCTCAGTGGTGAGACGAACAGACTGAAATGCAGAGGGTCTCGGGTTCGAACCCACGTCGCGCACCTCTGACTTTCGGAAGTTATATGACTTTTCGAAATTATGTGCGTATTGATTGACAATTATCGCCTGCCCCGTGCCTCGGAAAGCACGTTAAGCCGTTGGTACCGGCTGCCATGAACATCTATGGCAGTCGTTATTGGGAGAGTGTCGACACAAAAGATCCCACTGGGTCGAAGTGTCGACGGTCTGCACTGACTGGCCTCTACATAAGATAAGACAAGATAGCCAGCTGTTCAAGCTGCCGCTTAGTTACACAAGCTAATAAGCTTGTTAAAGCTGGCCGCAAACATACGGTTTCCTGATCAGATTTCCGAAACAGGGATTCAGATTCGTCATTCCGTCAGCTACGTTATGTTTTATTCATCAGGAATTTGTATTACTAGTACTTACGGTAACGCCACCGTGTCTAACTAGCTCTGAGTGCCTAGTGCGAGTTTGTTTTAAGTTATCGCGATCGGCACGTTTATGATGTTCGGCGCTCCGATTGGCCCGCTCCAAGCTCTTGGCCAAGAGAGCCAAACGCGGTAAACGTTTCGATCGTATTGTTTGTATTCAGAATGGAAATTTCCGTTCGTGTGCCGCGGTATGTACAGAATGTTAGCGAGCGCTGCGTACGGAATGACGTCATTCGGTTTTTTCCGTTCTTCATTCAGAACACACCAGCGAGATTCCGAATCGAACGACGGGAATTATTTTCGCACAGTAAATATAAGAACGTGTGCGGTATACAGCAAATTCGTATGAAAAGTGTGCATTGGTATCCGAATCTGAATCCCTGTTTCGGAAACCTGATCAGGAAACCGTATGTTTGCGGCTAGCTTAAAAAGCCACCAAGCAATTTGCCAACCGCACAAAATAAGCTACATATTTTCATGTCGGCATTGACTTGAATTGAAACCAAAAACAGGTACAACAAAAAACATAACAATAGATATTCCATAAAACGGGTCAGCTAATATTGTTTCGCAAAGCAATATTAAGTTTAGATACAGATCTGTTTGCAATAATGTTAAATTGCGAGCAAACAAACAACGCGGAATAACCCGTTCCGTCGAACAATAAAACTTGCTATAATAAAATGCCGGATAATTTCTCTTTTTGTTTCGTTCCCGCATGAAAAATTATTATATTCTGTAAGCAGAAAGCGCGATTCCACTGAAAGGTACCTTAGATACTTTTCTGTATCCTTGAAAACGTGTATGCGAAATTTTATGATGATCGGTCGAGTAGTTATCTTATCTTATCTTATGTGGGGGCCAGTCAGTGCAGACCGGCGACACTTCGACCCAGTGGGATCTTTTGTGTCGACACACTCCCAATAACGTGTTAGCGATTAAAGGTAGAATATTAAATATTTCTATAAAATAATAATAAAGTGTAGCGATGTATAAGCATTATTTGAAAATGTTTAATTGTACCCGTTATTTTCTGTTGGCAACATTGATTTTGCTCGATTGCCCCACTATGTTTAATAGTAAAAAACTAACGCGCGGAACGATAACGGGCAGTCGTGCATTGAGTGGCGATCGGATAAGTTTGTGAAGTAAAATGTATTAAGTAGCGGATATTGCATTGAATTAGATAAGGTATGCATATTGCATAACTATGTAAAGTGTAAACTATTAATATAAATTCTAATTATGTTACAAATTATTAAAGGAAAATAAATGCCTGAGAACTGATTCTGGAGTTTCCCTACTAACGATTGCCATAGATGTTCATGGCAGCCGGAACCGACGGCTTAACGTGCTCTCCGAGGCACGGAGTAGGCGATAATTATTGTCAATCAATACGCACATAATTTCGAAAAGTCATATAACTTCCGAAAGTCAGAGCTGCGCGACGTGGGTTCGTACCCGAGACCCTCTGCATTGCAGTCGGTCTCCCCACTGAGCTATCGCTGCTATTTAATTACTCCACCGATCATCATGCAATTTTGCATACACATTATCAGGGGTACAGAAAAGGACATAGGGTACCTTTCAGCCAGAAAAATCTTTTCTCGGTATAGAAATTTATTATATAAACGCAAGCAAAGCCGCGGGTAAAGTCTAGTGTTATATAATTCTTAAATATATCCAGTAAGTATTTAAATTTCTCTAGTTAAAATTAATTTTTTGGTTGTATTTCGTGAATTATTCGAGGGTGGCCGGAAGCCTTATAATTCTTGTTTGCTTTGAAAGGGCCTCACACGACCACAAATACTTTCACCCAGCATCAAGGGCCTTTAGATGAGAGCAATTACAAAACCAAGATATGAAAATTAATCCAAATACACCAACAACGTAAAATTGCTCCAACACAGTGGGCAATCTCAACGTAAATTGTGGAAAATTTGACTTTAATGATAATATTAATAACGTCGTATAAAAAAACCTTTTCGAATGCTTTCTTTATTTTTAGCGGAATTTCATCAGGGGAGTCGTGCTTATGTTATTTTTTTTATTTTCGCCTCGAGCCTTTTTAAGGGAATTAGGATTTATGGTTTTCTCTTCGGCTTTTATGTTTGTTCTGTGAATGAGTGTGTCGTCTCGATTTTTCCTTGTAGGTAAAAGCGTCTGTGGAGGACAGAGCGACCGAGTGAGATTTCTTTGTGAGATCTTTGCTCTTCTTTCTTTTTTGTGGATCTATTTGGTTTAGATTGCTTCGGAAGTGCAGTGAAGTGCATGCAACTGCTGTGCATGAGTCTTATGAGAAAATTATATTCAACTACCTATAAAATTTTCTGAAGAGTAAAGTGTGCACACTAAAATGCAATGGGCTAATTTATACTAATATTATAAAGCTGAAGAGTTTGTTGGTTTGTTTGGTTAAACGCGCTAATCACAGGAACTACCGGTTCGAATTGAAAAATTATTTTGGTGTTGGATAGCCCATTTATTGAGGAAGGCTATAGGCTATGTAACATCACGCTACGCCTAATAGGAGCGGAGCATCAATGAAAAATGTTGCAAAAACGGGGCAAATTCTTTTATGAGAAGCAGGCAAAGTTGCGCGGGTCAGCTAGTCTCTATTATGTATGTTAGGTGTGGATATAAAACATTTTTGCTCACTTCTTTGGTAATATAGACCATTTTGCCATAATATACAATATAATATGTATAGTAAATTGATACACTTGTAAGATTTTATGCACAACAATTATTATTGCATTCATAAACGACGCGTCCCTGAGGTAGTTCCTCAATCGAATGTCAATTTATATAACTGATTATATTATTATTCAAACAACGATCGAATATTCGAATCACGATTTGATGAGTTATCGAGAAGTTTTCACTTTGTTGAGCCTGATCGACATCACAAGGTTTTTGTTATCATTAGTTTACGTATTGCATACTAATACTCGTATTATAAATGCAAAGGTAACTCTATCTGTCTGTCTGTTATGCCTTCGTAGCTAATTTGACAAGATTATATTATCCTGAGAAGGCCCGAAGATACAATCTATCTCTTTACTAAATTACATCAAAATCGGATCAAGCTACCTTTTATCCCGATTCGTGTTCTAGTGGACATCATGCAGGCGAAGTCGCAGGCAACAACTAGTACATAATTATGCGTTCGAATCATTATCTATACTAATATTATAAAGCTGAAGAGTTTGTTTGTTTGTTTGAAGGCGCTAATCTCAGAAACTACTAGTTCGATTTGAAAAATTATTTTAGTGTTAGGTAGCCTATTTATCGAGGAAGACTATAGGCTATATAACATCACGCTACGACCCACGGGGGCGGCGCAGTAATGATAAACGCGGGTGAAACCGCGGGAACATCTAGTTACTAATATTCGAACACTGTAATACTGTAACACTTTGATCAAATACACCATAGATGCACATTCTCATACAAAAACCGCGTCAATATGTGGCACTAACCAGTACTACTTACTTATAAGTGTCTGCATTTATTATGCAATCCAGGAAATAAACCGGAATAACCATTGAATGCCCACTGAGAAAAAATTTGTAATAGTTTAGTTAAAACGCGTCAATGTAAAGCGTCCTAAGTGTGTTACTCGCGATACGCAAGCGTACTAAGTATATGGTACGGTCTCCACCGTAGTAGTGGTGTCGATTCGCTCTCGCTTACGGGCAGCGCACGCAAGAGTGAGTGGGACAGATGCATAATATAGCGCATACGACTAATTTATGCACAGTTTTGTTGGGGCCATTTTTCGAGCGACGATCATGCATCTATGGTATATTTGATCGATGCTGTAACATTAAAAATTCGAATGTTTGATCGATTTACTTTACGTATGGTGTAGTGGTATAAGCGCTTACCGCGCAAGCCAGTAAGCCTAGTGTTGTGAAAATATGGGTATCCTTTGTGCTCGTTGATTTTTTACAATCCCTTGCGACACTGAGGTTATACATAGTAGGCAATTATTAGGTGCATAAAGTAAATGACTGAAATAAATCTCCTAAAACAGATGTTATTTTGCTTTTCAATTATATTTTTTAACGAAAGATATAATATAATTTTGCAATAACAATTATGAGCAAATAGTACCAGTATAACTGTACACCTTGATAGAAAAATATTATTTAGAGGTAATTCTTGATAAAACTGTATAATTTTATCAAACAGCATAATTTTAGAAAGCAACAGTGACAGTCTGAAATTTAATTAAAAATACATTTTATGACAACAAGATGCGCAAAGGAATATCGACCGCAATGCTTAAAGAAAAAGGTACAGTTTAGATTATGCCTTTTTAGAGTTTTTTTTGGGAGACTTTGGGCCCCCTTCATTGGTCTCCTTCACGGCGAAATGATAACAATCTGATGGGAATTACGTTAAAGTTCATTAAGTTTAATGACATTCCCGTGGATATCATTACTCCATGAAGAACAAGCTGAAAAGCCATTCGCTGGACATTATCTGTTTTCCGAAAAACTTCACTCGCATTAAGAATAATTCTTAAGATGCGGAAGACATTACAAACGTTAAAAAAAAGTATACCTATTATTTTCATTATAATAGTTACTTATATATAACAATATATTATAACAGTCTATATTTGTTATATATTGTTAAGATCTTATTACACTATAATAATTAATAACGCATATCGTCTGTGATACAGGTATAACCTAGTACAGGCGTCCAAAGTATTGTATCTTATTTTTAAGAATTCTTAACACCTATTGTATCAACTTAAACGGAATAGACTATTATTATTATAAATAACGGGCATAAATAACATCAAGACCGGGATTTAAAGAACAATTATTTCTGGATCATACAAATGTATGTATTTTTGGCTCGTGTGGATATCGAATTCACAACACTCGCGTCGGTAGGTTGTGGCTTCGGCTAGGTGACCACTTATCTTATGTGGGGGCCAGTCAGTGCAGACCGGCGACACTTCGACCCAGTGGGATCGTTTGTGTCGACACTCTCCCAATAACGACTGCCATAGATGTTCATGGCAGCCGGGACCGACGGCTTAACGTGCTCTCCGAGGCACGGAGCAGGCGATAATTATCAATCAATACGCACATAATTTTCCAAAAGTCATATAACTTCCAAAAGTCAGAGGTGCGCGACGTGGGTTCGAACCCGGGACCCTCTGCATTGCAGTCTGTTGGTCTCTCCATTGAGTTATCGCTGCTCTTATTAGGTGACCACTTACAAATCTACGCTACCCGGACAGTTACATTACATCAATCGCTCAAAAACTGTCAGAAACCGAGATGTATCATTAGGTGAAGTTGTTATGTTTGCCAAACTTCTTGGCAGTATATGATTAGGTATAAATGAGACAAAGTTGTAGTATAGTCTAGTTATAATTATCCAAAGGTGCATCTTATATACTAACGACTACGTGTTGATCACGGATAGTAGAAACATTTAATAGATATTGAACGTGCGATAAAGATCATAAGATTGCGATGTAGATTGTAGATACAGCACAAAGATATTGTACTGTAACAGTACACCCCCCTTTAAAAAAAAAAAAAATATTATTATGGTAATAGTGTTTACAATATAAATTTGACCTAGACCTTACTAGTTATTTGCTGATGTATATAAATAATAATGCTATTGTACGCGGTGGAATTTGATGACGCCTGACCTAGACCTTACTAGTTATTTGCTGATGTATATAAATAATAATGCTATTGTACGCGGTGGAATTTGATGACGCCTGTTGTGGTGTGATTTGCTGACGTATGTAATTTTGACTTAGCTGTTGCACGAGTGTTTATTATTTTTTTCCGTTAAACTCTTCATTCTTCTGTCCAGTGTTTTCATTATGCCGTAAAGTAGGATCACGCCGATTGTTAAAATAATCTGTCCCATTGCAACATTTCTTGTCCACCGTAAGTCCTCCTGGATCAGGTTACGGAGTTTGTCCGCTTCGTTTTGATTGAGGCAACTGTCCGTATTGTATGTTATCTGGTCCTTAGAACTTTGATTTCCCATTTTAGATGTCTTGTTGTTACGAGTAGTTGTGAATTAATGGTATATGTTAAGATCTATGTTAATATATATACGAATAGCTTGCTTATATCAGCGATTTTTTATAGACGTACTACTGGCTTTACTTTACGTCCCGATCGTGTAGTGTACGTGTGTGAATGTCTGTAGAAATCCTTTGAATCTGGCACGTAGTTTGATTCGTCATTGATCATGAATGCTGGTTTCAATCTATCAATTGATATCACTGTCTCTTTATCCCTAATTCTAATGCAAAATGTTTTATCTGTTTTACTAATTACTGGGTAGGGTCCTTCATACGGCGGTGTCAGGGCTTTCTTAATTCTATCACACCGAACAAATACGTGTGAGCATTCTTTGAGTTCGGGATGCACAAATATAGCTTGGTTGTGGTTTTTTCTTTTCGGAATTGATGTCATTTGTGTGATGTCCTTTTGAATTTGTTTTACAAACTCTTCGTACGTTGATAACTGTGCTGCTGATGACTCAAAAAATCCTCCAGGGAGTCGTATTGGCGTTCCATATGTCATCTCTGCTGAACTATAACCTGTGTCTTCTCGCAAGCTACTCCGCAACCCGAGTAAAACTGTTGGAATTTCTTTTAACCAATTTTCGTTGGATTCTCTTGTCATTAACGCCACCTTTAAAGTTCTATGAAATCTCTCTATCATTCCATTGGATTGCGGATGATAAGGTGTTGTCCTAATTTTATGTATTCCCAAAAATTGTGAGAGTGACTCAAATATTCTTGATTCAAACTGTCGGCCTTGATCCGTAGTAATGCGCAATGGACATCCAAAACGAGTAATCCATCCTTCGAAAAGTGTCTTGGCTACTGTTTCTGCAGTTATATCTTCTACCGGAAATATTTCGGGCCATGACGTACAACGATCTATGATTGTGATTAAATATCTCTTCCCTTGTGAAATCGGAAGTGGTCCGACGATGTCAATATGTAAATGTTCAAAACGTTGCGCTGTCATAAATGTACCAGGAGGTGATATCGTATGTCGTTGTATTTTTGATTTTTGGCAGGCTATACATGATCTACACCAATTATTGATATCTTTGTTCATATACGGCCATAAATACCTTTGGGTTATCATTTTTTTCGTAGTTCTTTTTCCTGGATGGCTCATACCATGAATGGTATCGAAAATTTGTTTGCGAAATTGCTTTGGTAAGTAGGGGCGGCTTTTTCCAGTAGACGTGTCGCAGGTGATGTTTATTGTGGAACCCGGAAGCGTAATGTTTTTGAATTTTAATCTTTTATTGTCACGTAATTTACTTAGTTCATTATCTGTTGATTGACATTTTTCCAATTCAGCGTAATCGATAGGTGATGGCACGTATATTTCCTCTATTCGAGATAAGGCATCGGCGGTAATATTGTCACGTCCGCTTATGTGTTGAATGTTGGTACTGTATTGTGAAATGAAATCTAACTGCCGGACCCGTCGCGGTGTATCGTTTGATGATGGTTTTTGGGAGAATGCGTATGTCAAAGGTCGGTGATCCGTAAATATTGTAAATTCTCTTCCCTCGATTAATCTGTGAAAATGTTTGACGGCCATGTATATTCCTAACAGCTCTCTGTCAAACGTAGAATATTTTTGTTGAGTTTCGCTCAATTTTTGTGAAAAAAAACCTAATGGTTCCCAATTGCGTCCGGATTTTTGTTGTAAAACTCCACCAACGCAAGTAGCACTAGCGTCGGTCATGAGCGCTAGTGATGCGTTGCGGGAAGGATGCACTGTTAACACTGCGTTTTTCATGCTTTCCTTGCATTTTTCGTAAGCTTTGTCTGCTTCCGTTGTCCAAGGAACAGGTGAATTATCGTTCTTTTTTGAACCATGTAGATATTCGTTTAAAATTCTTTGATTTTCCGCTGCGCGTGGAATATTACTTCTGTAGAAATTGACCATGCCCAAAAATCGTCTTAATTCTTGAATTGTTTTCGGTTTGGGAAATTCCATGATTGTTTTGTAATTTTCTTCGGTAGGTTGTATTCCTTGGCTCGTTATATGATAACCTAAGAAATCTATTTCCCTTCTGAGAAATTCGCATTTTTCGAGATTAATGGTTATTCCATTCTCGTGTAAACGTTTGAAAACCGTTTCTAAATGCTGATAATGCAAATCTTCGTTGTCCGATGCGATGAGACAGTCGTCTACAAATATAAATACGAAGTTTAAATCTCTAAATAAGGAATCCATGAATCGTTGAAATGTTTGTGCCGCATTGCGTAATCCGAAAGGCATTCTTAAGTACTCAAAAAGTCCGAAAGGTGTGATGATGGCTGTTTTTTCTATATCTTTAACAGGAATACAGTGGTATGCTTTGCGTATATCTATCTTGCTTAGTATCTTCTTATTTTCTAATATGTATGTAAAGTCAGTTAATCTTGGTAGTAGGTATTTGTCCGGTACTGTCGTGCTATTGAGCATTCGATAGTCTCCGCACGGTCTCCATTCGCCATTTTTCTTTTTTACCATATGTAATGGGCTTGCCCATGGGCTATCTGACGGTCGGCAAATTCCGAGCTCTATCATATTTTGAAATTCCTTTTTGGCTATGTCGTATTTTTCTGGAGGTAATGGTCTTGCCCGAGCTGCGACGGGTGGTCCTGTAGTGATAATGTGGTGTTCAATCTTATGTTTGGGCGCATTGCGTAGAGAGGACTCTTTCGTGATGTCTTCGTATTTGTTTAAAAGTTGCGTAATACGTGAATTCGTTCCCACTGCGATAGTACGAATTGTTTGTTGTGTCGCTTTTTCTGAAGTTACATGCGTTGTCAGCTCTGTAACTTTGTCGATAAGTTTGCGACCTGCTATGTCGACTAATAGTTTATAGTGCTCTAGAAAATCTGCTCTAATTATTGGTTGTGTAACATCGGCGATTATAAAATTCCATTTATAACATCGTTGTAGTCCTAAATTCAAGGTAAGCGTCTTCTCGCCGTAAGTCCTAATTTTAGTCCCATTTGCAGCGTATAGTGTGTATTGTTCATTTTGTAAAATTGAATATCTCTGTTGCTTGCTAATGACTGAAATATTTGCGCCCGTGTCAATCAAAAACTTCATACCACTTTTTCGGTCGGTAATGGTGAGGCGATTGGATGGGTGGATTGCACAGAGTTTCGCCGTTGTCTGTGCTCTTATTCGTTTCCCTGGTTCCATACGTAAGTCATTGGTTTCCAACCGCATGGTTTAATGCAGTTCCTTGCATATTTTCCGAATCTTTCGTGGTAGTAACAAAATCGATTTGCTCCTCTATAGTTTGTTCTCGGCCTCATAATCGGGAATTGTTGACGTTTCTTGAAATGATTGTGCGTGCTGGGTCGATAGCCATATTGACCTTGCTGAATTGCGTCAATATCTATCTATAATTTTGCTAGCTGGGCTAAAATGCATGCTGTATTGTTGTCGTTTGAAGTGTCGTTGCTAACAGCTGATATTTCGGTTACTTTTGAATTCATTATTATTTTGTCTGCAATTTGGCTCAGTTTGTCAATTTCCATGTCTTCCGTAACTGCTAGAACCGTAGTAACTGATGTTGGTAAAAGCCTGAACCATAGTAGTTTAATTGTTTCGTCACTGATTTTTCCTCTCCCGAGGACTCGCATTTGACGTAATAACTGCGAAGGTTTTTGTTCACCGAGTTCTGTCTCTGATATTAATTTTTGAAACTGTCGCTGTTCTGTTTCTTCGTAACAATCAATTAAACGTTCCTTGATGTTTTTATATTTATCTGTAGTCGGTGGTGAAGTGATTAGGTCACTAACTTGTAGTATTTCTTCCTTGGATAATTTTGCTATTACTGTACAGTATTTGTATTCGTCTCCTTGCTTCTGTGGTGCTAATATGGCTTCTAGTTGCGTGAACCATAATCTTGGTTGGTCTTTCCAAAATTCCGGAATGCGAGATAAAACCGAGGTGCCAGCAGCTACTTCAAGTGTTCCTTGCTGATTTATGTTCGCCTTGCATGGTGATTGTGCCATGTTTCTTGCTGCGTATTCGTTCGTCGGGGTCACCAATTTGCCAAACTTCTTGGCAGTATATGATTAGGTATAAATGAGACAAAGTTGTAGTATAGTCTAGTTATAATTATCCAAAGGTGCATCTTATATACTAACGACTACGTGTTGATCACGGATAGTAGAAACATTTAATAGATATTGAACGTGCGATAAAGATCATAAGATTGCGATGTAGATTGTAGATACAGCACAAAGATATTGTACTGTAACATTATGCATAGGTTCTGACTCGTCTTTTTTTTTGTGTGTGTGTCTTAGTTGTTGGCCTCAGATAGCCTTGACAACATTACGTGGACTGTGGTTGAGCGCAGAAGGCTCCCAACCCGTGTCTGATTCATCGATTCTCGCGTCGTTAATATAGTTATCAGACTGCCTAGTGCGAGTTTCTTTTACAGTATCTTATCTTATCTTATGTGGGGGCCAGTCAGTGCAGACCGGCGACACTTCGACCCAGTGGGATCGTTTGTGTCGACACTCTCCCAATAACGACTGCCATAGATGTTCATGGCAGCCGGGACCAACGGCTTAACGTGCTTGCCGAGGCACGGAGCAGGCGATAATTGTCAATCAATACGCACATAATTTCGCAAAGTCATATAACTTCCGAAAGTCAGAGGTGCGCGATGTGGGTTCGAACCCGAAACCCTCAGCATTGCAGTCTGTTGGTCTCCCCACTGAGCTATCGCTGCCCAATTTCTTTTACAGTAACGCGACACGCTTAATGACGTTTGGCGCTCCGATTGGCCCGCTCCAAGGTCTTAACCAATCAGAGCCAAACGCGGTAAACGTTTCGGTCGCGTTGACATAAAAACAACTGGTACTTGGCACCCTGATTGTTTTATCGAAAAGTTATCATTAGGAGCACGAAGTTTGGAATTATGCTCGGTAGACGACAAAGAATATGAATAAGCAGCGATAGCCTAGAGGGAAACCGTTGACTGCCACGCAGAGGTCTCGAGTTCGATCCCAAGGCGCGCATATCTAACTTATCAAAGTGATGTGTGTATTAAATATTTAATTATCGCTTGCTTTAACGGTGAAGGAAACCATCGTGAGAAAACCTGCATGTCTAAGAGTTCTCAATAATGTTCTCAAAGATATGTGAAGTCTGCCAAACTGCACTGGGCCAGCGTGGTGGACTATGGCCTAACCCTTCTCACACTGAGCAGAAGCTCGAGCCCAGCACAGCGTTGGTCAGTTTAATACAGGGCTTATATTATATAGACGACAATGATCCTTATTACGTTGGACCCAAACCTAAAGTGCAATGTGCATTTGATACACCTCTGCCAATCCTTTTAAGGATATCGACGAGCAGCGATAGCTCAGTGGGGAGACCAACAGACTGCAATGCAGAGGGTCTCGGCTTCGAACCCACGTCGCGCACCTCTGACTTTCGGAAGTTATATGACTTTTCGAAATTATGTGCGTATTGATTGACAATTATCGCCTGCTCCGTGCCTCAGAGAGCACGTTAAGCCGTCGGTCCCGGCTGCCATGAACATCTATGGCAGTCGTTATTGGGAGAGTGTCGACACAAAAGATCCCACTGGGTCGAAGTGTCGCCGGTCTGCACTGACTGGCCCCCACATAAGATAAGATAAGGATATCGACGTGTGACTGTATATGAGTATGTATATAAATTCTCAATACCACTCACAGTGTATGGTACTGTATCTGGTTAACAGCAATAAGTTGGTATTCACGTGGGATCTAAAACTATATCTAGCTAAATGGAGCTATAACACACCTCTCTCTTCTCCATTTCTACGTTCAGCAATCCCTCACACATTTTCAAAGCATAAACCAAATTGTCATCATCACATCGAGATCAGACCTTCCTTTATTATACGATAATGCGCTCGTGAATAAAACCCCTTTTGTCTCTTATTTACAAAAGAAAAAGATAAAGATATGACATTCGAATAAAGGAATCCTGTTCAGAATGATTCTGTGTTTCAAGCGAATTGTGAGTAGATGAATAAGTTTTTAGCTTGGTCCGACTTGGTTTATGATTACGTTTCGGGATTTTAATGGGAGAACGGATAAAAAGGGTTTTGTTATGTAATTGAATGATTTTTAGTAGGTATTAGGTAACTTTCGTTTTAGATATTAGATAAGGTTAGTTTTAGATAAGATAAGTTTTAGATAATATTATAATATATTAAGAAGATATTTTTTTTAAAGAATTTAAGGGTTTTATTGAAATAAGAACATATTGTTACAATTATTTTAAACCCACCAAGCTGCATAACAGTTTGTCGGCGGGATTAGCGCTCGATTATAACATATGTGCTACATAATTATATGGAACCAGTTTTACGCTCTCGGTTTACAGTGGTTTAATAATTAGTATTTAATGGCAATTACAATCAAATCAAATACAGACAATAAAGCAAGAAGTAAGTAAAAATTAAGCGGTTTAACTCAGCTATACCTTTTAAGTTCTTTCGAGTTCTATACCTTTCTAAGTTGCTTCTAACAGTTTGTTTCTTCATTAAATTAAATAATTGGCATTGATTGAATAATTGCCTGCGATGTCTCTTGTACGGGCTAATTCGAAAAAAGGGTAAGTACTAATTCTGTTACGGGGATTACCCCGTTCAGGTATACTAATACCTGTGATTACTATTTACCATAATATTTTAAAATTCACAAATATATGGTACTAGCTTTTGCCCGCGGCTTCGCTCGCGTTAATTTAGAATTTGACAATCAATTCGGGTCATACTCTGCTTCATCATCATCATCATCATCAGGCTATAATAGTCCACTGCTGGACATAGCCCTCCCCCAAAGAGCGCCATACTCTGCTTGTAATAATATAATTCAATCATGATTCTAAAGACACGTGGCGCCATCTATTATCATAAGAACGTTATTATTGTTTTACTCGGGAACAGTATTTTTTTTCGGGATGAAAGGTAACCTATGTCCGTTTCTGTACACCTGACAACGTATATGCAAAATTTCAAAATAATCGGTTCAGTTGTTTAGGCGTGAAAAGGTAACAAACAAACAAACTCATTTTCGCTTTTATAATATTAGTTAGGATAATGGCTGCAACACCTTATAAATATGAGTTGCGTAAATTACAATTTAAATTAATAGCAGTGGCTTTCTTGAATATATCTTCACACTCAGCTCTTTTCTTGAATCTTGCTACTAACCTAAATGTAAATTCAGGAACTTGACTATACTAACTAACTCATAAACTTTGATGTTTGTTACTTTATGACCTAAATGAATAAAAGAATTTTGACTTCGACCATCACTACATATTATAAAACAAAGTCCTCCGCCACGTCTGTCTGTCTGTCTGTCTGTTCGCGATAAACTCAACAACTACTGCACCAATTTACATGCTGTTTACACCAATGAATAGAGGAAGGTTTTAGTATATAATTTGTTAAGTTTTTGTATAGATTGTCTAAAATATAACGATATTTGTTGGAGACGTCGAAAAAAATTTGCCGTCTGGGAGCTTTCAACGAAAACGCTGCCTAAACCCTTTGAGATATAACAAAATAATGTACAGTGGAATTGTGTATCTTATATAGGTCTACAGAAAAGTCCGCGATGGCATATGTCTATCTCTTAAGGATAACATACCATATCCGCTTTAATACTTTAAAAAATTGGCAATTATAAAGCGGTAATTGGAAAGCTATTTACACAAATACGGTATTAATCCTTATCATTTTAAATACATTAGTTGGCTTAAGAATTTCATCAAGATTATTTTTCCCCTTTACACCATGCAAATTAAATGAATACCTTAGGAGATATAGCAAAATCAAAATAATGCACAACGAAATTAATTTCGAGTAATGAAGGTAAAATGTTTCTGGAGGCACAGGTAAAACATTTTTAATAAATTTATTATTAGCAAAAGTATGATCCGACAGAAAAATTGCCCTAGCTGTGGCATCGTCCAGCATAGCAGCCACACTTTTGGAAGCTGGGCGAACCGCCCATTCCACATTCAAACTGCCATTAAAAATATGTAGTGATGACGTCACTAGCATTTGCAATATTTCTAAACAGAGTAATGCCGGAAAATTAATGAGAGATTGCAGTTTGATTATTTGGGATAAGTCTTTTATGTCTCATAAAGCTTCAGTTGAGGCATTAGACAGGACAATGCGAGATCTGCGCATCAGTAACTGCCCAATGGGTGGTTGTACTGTTTTATTTTCTGAAGATTTCCGTCAAATTTTGTCAGTTATAACTAGGGGAACGAGAGCAGATGAAGTCAATGCATCGCTCAATAGATCGCATCTTTGGCCACATATAACGAAATGTAAACTTAAAACCATTGTGAGGATTTTATCGTCTAGCGAAGATAATAGGCAATTTTCTAACGACTTGCTCCAAATAGGAAATGGTGACTTTCAAGCAGAAAATGTCTGTATGAAATGTGAAATTATTGAAAAAGTTCATCCCGATATTAGTAACATATCCACTAAGACACTAAATTGGTTTCAAGAAAGAGCTATACTATCACCCACTAATGAGCAAGTGGAAAAAATAAATGAATTTATTATTTCCAAGTTCGAAGCATCATCGCAAACCTACTACTCAGTTGACACAGTTGTGGATAGAGAAGAGGCAGTACATTATCCAAAAGAAATTTTTAATTCTTTGACTCCTGGAATCCTGCTACACAAATTAATGTTAAAAGTAGGTGCCCCTATTATATTACTAAGAAATTTGGGTCCACCGAAACTGTGCAACGGTACAAGACTCAAAGTAGTCAATTTAAATTTTTTTTTGATCAAATTTATCATATTAACTGGCAACGCAACTGGTGAAACTGTTTTTATACCAAGAATTCCCATGATACCTTCAGAATTGCCTTTCCAATTTAAACGGCTACAATTTCCCGTAAAAATTGCGTTTGGAATGACAATTAATAAAGCGCAGGGTCAAACATTAAAAGTTGCGGGAGTAGACTTAAGCACACAGTGCTTTTCGCACGGGCAATTATATGTTGCCTATATATTGCCCTATCACGTGTTACTTCTAAACAAAATTTGTTCGTTTTACACGTGATCAGGTTATTAATGTCGTATACAAAAAAATACTTAAATTTTTTTAAATTTTTAAAATAATATACTTAGAAACTAATCTAAACGTTTTCTGTTTTGTTTGCCTCATAAATAATTGCCACTCAAAAAATAATCTAAATTAAAATTATGTATAACGAGGAAAGGTGATTGACTTTTTATTTGTAACGATTTAACTCAAAAACTACTCAACCAATTTTACCGAAAGCTATATCATCTCCTCAGAGTAACATAGGCTATTTTATATTTTCTGTAAAGAACCCGTGCGAAGCCGGGGCAGGGTGCTAGTGATTATATAATTTTTATCCAAACGACTTTTTCGCAAAACAAAATATTTTAATTTTCATTGAGTAATAAGTTATTTTACTTACCATACAAGTAGCAAATTGTTTTTATTTAAAAAGTTATGGAAAGCGCTAAGATTTAGCTAACTCTGCAAAATGTATATGTAATACTTGTTTCTGCCCACGGAGTCGCTCACGTAAGGCTTATGGAAACGTGTGCTGCGATAAAATATATTATGAGTCAGTCATTTTCTATCGGTGTGCAACATTTTATCTAAATCCGTTCAGCGGTTTCGTGAGATCGTGATCGTGAGATTGAGTAACAAATCCTTACTAATATTATAAATTCGAAAGTAACTCTGTCTGTTTATCTGTCTGTCTGTTACCTTTTCACGGATAAACCACTCAACCGATTTAGATGAAATTTGGTACAGATATAGTTTAAAACCTGGGGAAGGACATAGGCTACTTTTTATTGATTTAGGTTAGGTTAGCGGGCGGAGCCTAGCTCAAAACTAGTATGAAAATATCTTAACAAGCTTTAGCATTTATAACAACAGTAAGGATATTAATTATTAATTATTACTATTCTAAATATATACCAATGTACATAAACTCAATATTTAAAAAAACAATTAGGCCGACTTTTTAGAGAGACTGCAACCCAAAACAACCGTTATTTATGAGTTCAAATTCATAGTCTGTTTGGCAAGATGCAAAGACTTTAAATGCAGTTTTCAAAGGTTTCTATAGTTTTAGATTAAAATATAATAGAGCCTCGCTGATTTCAGCAAAAAGGGCCGGCTTGACCGGGGAAGTACTACCCTCTCACAGAATATCGGCGTGAAATAGCAGTGTTTCTACTGTTGTGTTTCGTTTAGTGAGTGAGAGAGCCTGAGGCCCAATCACCTTCTTTCCCCCTTCCTACTCCTTCTCCTACCCACTTCCTTTTTTTCCTAAAGGGTCGGCAATGCGCAAGTGATGCCTCTGGTGTTGCCGGCATCTATAGGCTACGGTGACCACTTACCATCAGGTGGGCCGTAGGCTTGTTTGCCACCTTAGTTGTATAGAAAAATAAAAAAATTACGTTTCTCATTGATTTCCATCCAGTATCAAATAAACCGCGATCGTGTAGCACGCGTTTAATTAAAGATTTCGTAATATAATATATCAAAGAAAATTTCAAATATTCGATTATGATTCAAATCGTTATCTTTGGCGATGATTCGATCGCGATAACGAAGTATCGAATATTCACCTTTTTTCGTAGCGATAGGCTATTTGACTAGTTTCTAAAAACTATATCACATCATTTGGCGGTGTTTATAGACCCTATAAATATTTTTTATTTTTAACTATATTAGGTATTTTCTGAAACCAATAATTATTATAAAGTACACTAATTATTGAAATTGTAAAACGCTTGCTCCGGCAATATAGCGCCGAGTTGTCAATGACGTCACACGTTTGTAAATCAACATTGGACAGCAAGCAATGTCAGAACGTTTACAAACGTGTGACGTCAAAATAAATTTAGCCAATCAAAACTGTTAACATTTACGTGATTCCAACTGAAAATAAATATAAGTTTATTTTGGGTTTATTGGGCAAATAATTAATATTTCTTATATATATTATAATATCATCATCATCATCATCATCAGGCTATCATAGTCCACTGCAATAATATAATTATATTATATTATAATATAATATAATATAATTAGTCTACCACATATTGACAACACCATCTAGCCCAAACTAAGCAGAGCTTGTACTATGGGTACTAGACAATGAATAAACATATATATTATATATACTTTTTTTTTGTAAATATATACATATTATACATAGAAACACCCAGACCAAGACAAACATCCATGTTCATGCACACAAATGTTTGAATTGTGTGGGAATCGAACCCGCGAGCTCAGGCGTGGCAGTCGGTTACACTAACCACTACGCCATCGAGGCCGACTTGAAATTTGATTATTGCAAATTGATTTTAATACAATATTACATAATATATCTTCCCGGATGATATATGTATATGTATATGTAGCTTATTGCACGCTACTCTATTGCTGCATGACAGCCAGCCCAACAAACATATTTTAGCATTTATAATATTAGTAAGGATATTGATATTTTCGTCACTATGTCGCCCTTTAAACGACCTTCAGAGCGCCATGTTACGGATACTTATTTTTTATGGGGGCGACCTTTAGTACCCCATGAAAGACACATAAAATTGCCACTATTAGTATCTGTCGTGTGATGGAAAGTTGACAATGCAATCACATTGATTTATGGTGGAGAACCCTACAGTTGGATCCCTTGTAAGGACTGCTAATGGTATGTAACTTGAAGATAGAATATAATGGGATTAAGTGGAAATAGGACGGTACCTGTCTTTAATTTGGTTGTTTAGGTAAGGTTTGCAGTGTAGGTACTGTATGAAAGAGCAACTGAAACGTCGAGAAGATAGTAAATATAAGTTAGGGTTAATTGTTTATTAATAGTGTTTTTAAATAAAACGCAATCAATTCGTATAATATTTTATTCATAAAATATAAGCTTACAGTATTTTCAACCAAATCGCTTATATCTATACTAAACTTTTTGGTTACTTTGTGACCTAAGTGAATAAATGATTTTTCACATTGACTTTGACTTTGAAACACACAAATTAAAATACACAAGAAGCATAAAATTAACGATAATTAAATATTAACATACACAATATAAATTACAATTTACAATGAGATCTTTATAGACTAGGTCTTTGAAACGTATAACTTTCGTATAAATGTAAGACGATATTATGTAATTCTACTCTTTATAAAACAATTGTGAAGAGAGAAACTATTATTTTACTACTAGTTTATATTATTACTAAGTGCTTTCGAAACGTTTATTCCAAATATATTATAATAGAAAATAACTGACGATACTGAACTCCTCTGATAGTGGCTAGCCGCATCATGGGGTCCATTCTGTTCGGGGTTTTTCCAACTTGCAGTATTCTGCTTCTAACACAAAATATTCAAAATACTTCAAGTTTAATAATTATAAGTTTTCATTACTATTTAAAAAAAAGTTAAGATGCTGCTTTTTCTGTTAAACATTTTGCCCGACTCGCAAACGAATCCAGTTCTGCCTGTAAAAAAAAGCATAATATATATTTTTTTGTTTTTTTTATTGCCATTGGTGGCAAACGAGCAAGTGGCCCACCTGATGGAAAGTGGTAACCACTGCTCATGGACTTTAGCAATGTTAGGTCACAGCAAAGCCGTTGCCTACCGTGAAAGAAGAACTCTCTTTAAACCTCCTTTGAAGAAAGACATATCATAGCGCTCGGGAAACACCGAAGCAGGCAGTTAATTCCAGAGCTTGCACGCTATGCTACGGTATTTTTCTAGTAAACAATTTTATAAGGCGAAATAAAGTATAATTACTGTTTTTAACAGCAGGGTTGAGAACCCTATATCGACGTGACTGAACTAACGTTTAAAAGTGCCATTCGATGTATGGTATTAGGGTGCAGTCTATAAAGTATTTAGTCGAAGCAATAGACAGAGAGCGCAGAGCACCTACATAACGTCAGAAATGTATTTACATACATACATACATAGATTCACGCCTGTTTCCCAGAGGGGTAGGCAGAGACTACGGATTTCCATTTGCTACGATCCTGACACACTTCTCTGGCTTCATTCACTTTCATCACATTCCTCATACACGCCCGTCGGTTCAAGGAGCTCTTAACCTGGCCTTTGTCCAGAACGCCTCCGATCTGGTCGAGAAACGTTCGCCTAGGTTTTCCTCTTGCGACTGTATTTAGACCTAACGTAATGAGGCAAGCCAATTAAGCTTACCGATTGGCTATTATTTCCAACCGGAAAACCTTTTGCCTAACCCGAGAATTGAACCTAAGCCTAACTACGACTAAAGACTAAGTCACGATAATATAGAAACATGTGATGCAACAATATGTTAACACAGAAATATGGTGGTATGATTGTAAACGTAAAAAAACTCGCGTATAGTTTAATTAATTCGATCGAATGGACGATGAAATGTGAATAGTGCCAGGATACAAATTGCAATTAAATAATTGAAATTAAACTACTATATACTGATTGTAACGCGTTGTTTATTTGACACTTTATTTCTAAATGTTGTAATAAAGTGTCAAATAAATAACGCGATAAAATCCGTATATAGTAGTTTAATTTCAATGAATAACATTCGCGTAAACAGAAGACAATATTAAGTAGGAATACTGGTATTTCACGTCGATATTCTGTGAGAGGGTAGTACTTCCCCGGTCGAGCCGGCCCATTCATGCTGAAATCAGCGACGCAATATTATGAAAATAAACAAATTTATACGGATTTTATCGCAATGTTTATTTTTAGAAAACACTATTTTACATAATTTTGAAACTTTTAACTACTATTGTTAAACACTTTTAACTAGTTACTGTTTACTTACATTTAAGCTATTTAGATTGAATTTTACACTTTCCGTGACGTTTCGGTTGCATTTCAGCAGCCATGGTCACGGGAAGACTAAGATGGTATTTGTCTCAATGTTCCAGTGTAGTTATTTCAAAGTACCCGAAAGTACTTGATACTAGATAGTATTACAATATCTAATATCAAGTAAGTTATAGCAACCATTACGCCATAAACGACTGTAAGTAACCGCACCTGATAGGTACTCCGTCACCGACTCAAAACCATATACCGCGACACAATGACCCACTCATTATAAATACTAATACAAAAGCTTTATATATAACTAGCTGTTACCTGCGACTTCGTCCGCGTAGATTTTAACTAAAAAGTGTTTGTCTCCGCGGAACCTATTTTTTTTCTAAAATCAATGTAGCCTAAATTACTCCTTATAACATCAGCTATCTGCCAGTGAAAGTCTCGTCAAAATCGGTTCAGCCGTTTCGGAGATTAGCCGGAACAAACAGACAGACAGACAGACAGAAAGACAGACAAAAATTTTAAAAATAGATGTTTTGTATCTTATATACTTTCATATGCATTAGATAAAAAGCTGTTATTTTGACATTACAAACATACGCTTCAATTTTATTTATTTTTATAGATATGAATAGTATTACAATAGAGTATTCGCTGCTTACACAATAGCGTACAATCAACGCATCGTTATCATAATATTATAACTTCGCATTTAAATGTTTGACATGCGCGCAGAATTAATTAAATGCTCTTTGTAATGTTACCAATCTGTGTTTTGTTTCATTACCACTGTTGAGTGTTTAGTGGACATGTTAAACTTATATAATACTAGCTTTTGCCCGCGGCTTCGCTCGCGTTAATTTAGAATTTGACAATCAATTCCGGTTGTACTCTGCTTGTAATAATATAATTCAATCATGATTCGAAAGACACGTGGCGCCATCTATTTTCATGAGAACGTTATTGTTGTTTTCCTCGGGAACAGTAATGTTTTTCGGGATGAAAGGTAGCCTATGTCCGTTTCTGTACCCCTGACAGTGTATATGCTAAATTTCAGAATGATCGGTTCAGTGGTTTAGGTGTGAAAAGGTAACAAACAGGTAGTAGAGCCAAGCTGGTTACAGCAGGAATGGGCCGGCTCGACCGGGGAAGTACTACCCTCTCACAGAAAATCGACGTGAAACAACAGTGTTGTACTGCTGTGTTTCGTTCGGTGAATGAGAGCGCCGGAGGCCTAAGCATGAGGTGACGATTCTCGCAGCTTATGAGGGACCCGCAGAGTATCCGTAGAGTCATTGTGTGGGTGGCGCGAATCGACCCGGCGGCCAGGGAGAGCCGTAGAAACGGTGCTCTGCTGGCCGCCCGCGGTATAGTCCAGAGGCCCAACCGAGGCTAACCAACTAGGTTGGCTGCCTTATCATGCCGCGCATAATCTCGAGGTGGCTCGTCGTGCCAGATGGTGACCGGAGGGTGGGTCCCGGCGACCACTTTCGGGAGGGTACGGGGGTCCTTCCGTCCGTCGGATCGGCTATCGCCATACCAAACAGTTATATGACAAAACTTGCTCTGCGCCTTGCCCCACTTTGCTGCGAGAATAGCCGCCTCTTTTTGTTCACGCTTCCCCTTCCTTTCACTCTATGGCAGTACGAACAAAGCATTGTCGTTCAACAGCAGCCAATCGCCGTAACCCCACTGCTGCTTCCTGTGTCGTGGAGTTTGTTAACGTCAGAGGACTCCACGCTAACCTTAATGCCGTCCATCACCACCTGGAGACGGCTCGGCCGGCAATGCTTTTTCTAACGGAGACACAAATACGCCGTCCTGCAGACACGAACTACCTGCAATATCCCGGCTACGTGCTAGAGGAGTGTTTCCTCGCGAAAGCCGGGGTATGCTTGTTTGTTAGGGCGGATAATTGCTGTCACCGTCTACAATGCCTAGAGGACCCTTCTTTCTCTGTCCTTTGGGTACACGTAGATCATGGCTCTTTCAGCCAAATCTACATGTGCCTCTACCGATCCCATTCAGGAGACGCTGAGACAACTCGACTCTTCAATTATCTGAGTCAGGCGGCAGACGACGCGCAGGAGCGGTTTCCGAACGCTGAGTTGGTGTTCTTGGGAGATTTCAATGCCCACCATGAGACCTGGTTGGGTTCTCCCAAAACAGACCACGCGGGACGAACTGCCCATGCGTTCGCTCTCACGCATGACCTGTCTCAACTGGTACTCCAACCCACCCGGATACCAGACATTGCAGGTCAGGCGCCCTCTCTGCTCGATCTGCTGCTGACGAGTAACCCGAACCGGTACAGTGTGTCGATTCGTGCTCCTCTGGGCATCTCAGACCACTGTCTGGTTTGTGCCACAGCTGTTGTTGTTACGCCACCACGACCCGAGGAGGCAAGACGACGACTGTGGCACTACTCGTCGGCAGACTGGGATGGAATGCGGGAGTACTTCGCATCCATCCCTTGGGCTCAACGCTGCTTTGAGAACAGGGATCCATCAGAGAGCGCTACTGCTGTCGCTGGTGAAATCATCCTGGGTATGGAATATTATATTCCATACAGTGATGTCACGAGCGGCGGCAGGAAAAGGCCCTGGTTCGGTCGTGAATGCGCTGATGCTGTTGAACGCAAACAGACAGCGTACCGCGCTTGGACCAGGGCTCGCACTCTCCACGACCCTAACGTGGATCACCTGAAGGCAGCGTTCAACCAAGCCACAAAGGTCTGCAAGAGGGCATACTTAAGAGCGGATGCCCAGCGCGTCGCACGGTTCGGCCAGGAACTAATGGCGCATCCTACGGGCAGTCGTAGCTATTGGCGCCTGGCCAAAGCCGTGCAGTCCAACTTCTGCCAGACCTTGCTGACCCTCTGAGGTATCCGAATGGATCACTGGCTCATCGGCCGCAGGAGAAAGCAGATCTGCTTGCAAATCTCTTTGCGGCCAACTCCCGAATCGATGACTGCGGTTCGCAGCTGCCTAACATTGCCAACTGCGGCTACACCATGCCTGATATATGTATCAGGCAACGAACCGTTCGTGCAATACTGCAGTCTCTCGATGTTCGGAAAGCCTGTGGACCTGACGGCATCCCAGCTGTGGTCCTTAAAAAATGTGCAGCGGAGTTGTCTCCTACGCTTACGCGCCTATACCGGACGTCTTACGCCGCAGGCATTGTGCCTGAGGCTTGGAAGGAGGCGAACGTTCAACCGATTCCCAAAAAGGGGGACCGTTCCGAGCCAAGCAACTATCGTCCCATAGCTATCACCTCCGTGCTCTCCAAGGTGTTCTACGTCCTAGCGTTCGTCACGCACCTCTGGGGTGAAGCTATGGACAAGCACGGCGAGTCTTTGGCTATCAGCCTTGACATAGCCAAAGCTTTGACAGAGTCTGGCACCGGTCTCTTCTTTCCAAGCTTCCGGCCTATGGCTTGCCCCCTCAACTGTGCACCTGGATTGCAAGTTTCCTGCAGAAGCGTCGTATTCGGGTCCTTTGCGACGGTCGCGCTTCCAAATGTATGCAGGTCAATGCAGGAGTGCCTCAGGGTTCTGTCTTATCCCCTACGCTCTTTCTTCTGCATATCAATGATATGTTGAATTTCGGCAACATACATTGTTATGCGGATGACAGTACCGTGCATGGGCGATATCTCGGACATCCTGGGGCCAAACAGGCTGAGGTTGAGAGGAAAAGGCAGAATCTTGTCGTTGAACTTGACCGGACCTTGGACCGCATCTATGAATGGGGTGCCAAGAACTTGGTCGAGTTCAACGCCAAGAAGACCCAGGCATGCGCGTTCTCAACAAAAAAGTCTCCGTTCCTTCCCCTCCCTTCTCTGAAGAACACTCCACTGGTGATACGTGACAGTCTCTCCATCTTAGGTATGGATCTTTGCCGCTCCCTTAATCAGAAAACCTATATCGAGAGCGTCATTAAGCAAGCTTCGCGAAAACTCGGAGTTCTGAACAGGGTGAGGCGGTTCTTCACGCCTGGGCAACTGTGCCTATTGTATAAGGCACAAGTGCGCCCTTGCGTGGAGTACTGTTCTCATCTTTGGGATGGCTCCGCGCAGTACTTGCTGGACGCTCTCGACCGGTTACAGCGGCGGGCTGTCCGTATCATCGGAGATCCAGAGGTCACGAGTTCACTGGAACCTCTGCAACTCCGTAGAAACATTGCCTCATTGGCATGTTTCTACAGAATATACCACGGGGAGTGCTCTGAAGAGTTATTCCACCTTATCCCGCCCTCCCCTTTCCTATCCAGAACAACGCGTGCTGGGCTCAGATGCCATCCTTACACGGTAGAGTCGATTAGAGCGCGTACCAAAAAGTTTGGGTCCTCATATCTCTGCCGAATGACCAAGGCATGGAATTCTCTGCCAAGGCACGTGTTTCCTTCTTCCTTCAATCCTGGGTTCTTTAAGCGGGGCGTGAAAAGCATCTTCTCAGGCCGTCAAAGTAGAGACCTCAACATCGCCTCGGCTACTGTGGGGGCGATGTGGAGGCCACTGCTCTTAGACCACACGACTGCTTACCATCAGGCGGAGTGTGGTCATTTTGACGAGCAAAAAAAGAAAAAAAAAAAAAAAAAAAAAAAACAAACAAATAAACTCATTTTCGCGTTTATAATATTAGTTAGGATTAGGATTGAAATAAGGTAAAGAAAGAAATCAATAATCTTTGATGGAGCATATACAAAAGGAAAGTGTACATATGTATTATTTGTGACGAATTCACAAATAATACATATGTACATAGTCTCACGCTTGTAGAGGTATTCAGATAAATATCAGTTTGCTAGCTATGTTGAAGAAGGCGAGCCTGTTGACGTTCATAGTCACAGTTCCAGACTTCGTACTGTAACTCAGAATTTCTAAATAGAAAAATCCAACTTGAGAACTTTTGCACAGCAGATTCACCACCTCACCGAGAAAGAAGGCAATTTCAAAATTGCTTTTAATAGTTCCAAAAGATCTTAGAGGCATAATAAGACAATAGATCATTAGTTTAAACTGTAATAC
Organism: Catocala sponsa; assembly: GCA_963564715.1. Lineage (NCBI taxonomy): Eukaryota > Metazoa > Arthropoda > Insecta > Lepidoptera > Erebidae > Catocala > Catocala sponsa. The sequence continues at coordinate 3,626,023 of OY751346.1, read as the reverse complement.
AGTAGAAAGTACACGACCATTAATACAATTTACTGGGCTCAAAACACTTAAAATTTCACCCAAGACTTCGAAGCGGTTTCTCGGTATTATCTTTGCCCAAAATTGTACTTTCTCGTACAAATAGGTTGGTAGAAATAGGTAGGTACAAATTGTTAAGATACACATTTTCATTTTATAGAAATTGTAAATATTTACCTAGGAACACCTGACCTAATTCTGGGGTGAATTAATGGGACTGACTGTGCGGAAGGTGAATTCTTCGTTATGTATTCATGGACTTTCACGCTGTAAGTTAAGTGAGTGGCGCAATTTTTTAACCGCTAAGTGTGAGTTACGGTAAAGATAAAATCGTACAGTTGCAGTGTTTGATTTTGTAAGTAAAATAACCGTGTTTAAAACTGCGTGATCGTGAGGTATCAGGTCGTACAAAGTGTTTATTTGTCTTCTGTTTGGAGATCCTTATACCGCAGCGTCTTAAAATAAGTATTGCGGATCGATCCAGGGACTTTATGATGTACTATGCTATGTGTCAGAAGCAGTGGAGCAACTTCATGTATGAATGAATTAAAGATTATTTATTCTACTTACCTACTTTTAGCAGCGAGTCTAAATTTTTTTGTTGTTAAATGATTTTATCCTATCACGAGGGAATATTGAAAAAGGCTGGAATAGTTATGTGTTTATAATTGCCTACTTACTTGCCTAATTGAAATCTTTAGTAATAAAATATAACTTATTATAATAACAAAATAATTTGAAGCGAAAATTCTCTCTATTTCTTATCCCTTGGGAATTACTGAAATACCGACCGGTTGTTTGTCTACATAAAAATGGATATTTCTGCAAAATTTAAGATTCTTGTTGCGAATGTTGGGCGTTGATGAATTAGGACTTCTTATTTTTGTATATTGATTTAATCACTCAGCTTAACCATATCGTGACATAAAGAATACATCTTTACATTATTTCGGGCGTCGATGGATAAAATAAAGTCGTGTAATATGTATATAGGGGGTCAGTCACCTCGAGGTAAGCCAGTTTCTTTAAGCTAATCTAACTTGACGATCAATCAGATGTACTTGTACCCGAAAGAGTGACGACTGCCACGCATGAGGTCGCGGGTTCGATTCTCGCACAAGTCAAACATTTGTGTGCATGAACATGGATGTTTGTCTTGGTCTGGGTGTTTCTATGTATAATATGTATGTATATACAAAAAAAAGTATATATGTATGTTTATCCATTGTCTAGTACCCATAGTACAAGCTCTGCTTAGTTTAGGCTAGATGGTGTTGTGTGTATGTGATAGAATATTATTATTATTATTGTTATATGAACCTTGAAGCACTAGTGTATACACACATAGGTCCAAATTCTAGAATTAGTTACGTATCTTTATCTTTCTTGTTTTACACGTAAGAAGCTGGTTTACATATATAAAACATATATATAGATAGATATATTATTAATAGTCCATAGGCGGTGTATCAAGTTGAAACATACACCACAATTTAAGTTAGTCATCAAGCATTACAATTTTGAGAACCGCAACCCATATTTTGTAGTAATTATAGCGTGACGCGTGTTCAAGCATACAGGTAGACACACAAAAATTCTTACAATAATTGTTTTGGCTTCTACGATCATAAAGACGCTCAGACAATTTTCTTAAATATCTTATACTAGCTTTTGCCCGCGGCTTCGCTCTCGTTAATTTAGAATTTGATAATCAATTCGGGTTGTACTCTGCTTGTAATAATATAATTTAATCATGATTCGAAAGACACGTGGCGCCATCTATTATCATAAGAACGTTATTGTTGTTTTTCCAGGAAACAGTAATTTTTTTCGGGATGAAAGGTAGCCTATGTCCGTTTCTGTACACCTGTCAATGTATATGCAAAATTTCAAGATGATCGGTTCAGTGGTTTAGGCGTGAAAAGGTAACAAACAAGCAAACTCATTTTCGCTTTTATAATATTAGTTAGGATAGGATGACATTTATCAGTTGCAATATTATTATTTGTATAGGTAACACTTTTTAGGTAACGATACAAATCAAATACTTCAAAACTATCTCCTTGAAATATTCCGAAAACGAATAAATTCCACAGACCACAATAGCATCTAAGCTTATTACGAAAACAACTTTAGACTGATAAAGCCACAATCTATTCCAGAACTCAATATGCAAAAAAGTTTTAATACATTCTATTAGAAATTAGCATTGCTGAGTGGCATTGGAATCACAACGCCCTAACGACCACGACTCACAATACAAAAGCGGCTAAAAAGCATTAACCAGAATCAGAAAATAACTTCACGTGCTTTGAATATTTATAAGTCACGATTTTTCGTACGTTCAATCGAAGGACCAGAACCAGGTAGTTACCTGGTATGGATGGTTGTATGGATTGAAACAGACTGAACGGATGGGACAGTAGTTTCGATGGTTATATTACCTCTGCTGGTGTGCCGGTTGTCGTGGGTACCTATACGGGCATGGTAGTGTCAAGTTTATTCGGTCTTTGGGTCTTTGGTCTTCTGCTTAGCCGGTCAATTGTTGGAATGTCAAACACAATTAAAAACCTATTGTGCATGGCCACCGGATTGCCGCTACGACTTAATGTTTGTCAATATTTTGTAAAGTTTCCCATGACGCAGACGTTTGAGCCTAGTTATAAAGCCTGAAAACCATAATGTGTCAACGGTTGACGACTTTGTAAAGATTAAAAACCCAAACACAATCTAGGGTTTAAATAATAACTTTACAAAGCGAATAAATATTATATTCACTTAAAGGCTATTACATTTTTAGGTACTTGTGGGGTACGGTGAATGAAAGAAGTTCGGATGGTAAAAACTAAGCACTGTTTATCCACTATTGTTTACAGAGATTACGACGCGAGAGTGTACAAGAGTGTGTATTTTCCTTATAGTAACGCGCAACGTCATTATATTAGGCGCAAGACACACAGAAAAGACGTAAGACGAGGACGCGTCGCAGACGCGGTGCCCTTCAATAAATTTTCATACAAAATGTATAGAAGCGTCGCGACACAAAACAAACAGAAAAGACAGGGCGCGGACGAGACGCGGACACGATGCTTCAATCAATTTTCATACAAAATGTATAGACATTTAGTAGGAAAATTAATTGAAGGGGCGCCGCGTCTGCGACGCGTCCTCGTCTTACGTCTTTTCTGTGTGTCTTGCGCCTAAGCAATACAATATACTTGTGTGCGTGGCTTGTGTGACTATGCTCACCCCTACACATTTATTCAACACTAGCTGACCCGCGCAACTTCGTCTGCTTCACATAAGAGAATTTTCCTAGTTTTTGCAATATTTTTCATTTATGCTCCGCTCCTATTGGTCGTAGCGTGATGTTATATAGCCTATAGCCTTCCTCTATAAATGGGCTATCCAACACTGAAATATTTTTCTAATTTTTACCCGTAGTTCCTTAGATTACCGCGTTCACCAAACAAACAAAATGTGAGTGAAGTCGGCGCGCGAGCGCCCCCGCCTTTTTATAAATGCAGCGGATAGCCGTTTCGCGCGTTAAACAACAATCAACCGTATAGCCGTACCCATACTGGCGCGGCGAGATTTGGAAGTTTTATTTCATCTATATCTTGTGTGTTTATAAACCGATTCCTATATTTTTTTTTATAATATAAATATTAAAGTGTACTTTTTGAATATGGGAGTTTGATAAAGATATATCTATGTGAAATACAATATATTTATGTATTTTAATACACTTTGAAGAAATGCCTAACGATTAAACACGTTATTGTGGCAAATTTATAAAAGATAGATATATACTATTCAGGACTTTTTTGTAGATCTTTTGAAGACCATCATCTTTGTAATACATACTTTTGGTGTATGATCAACGTATGCGAGGATAAGAGCTCGAAAGCGCATTTTTGTCCGACTTGCTTCAAATTTATCGTCACTGCTCAGCTCCTATGTGTCTTAGCGTTATGTTATATAGCCTATAACCTGCCCAGGAGTATGGACTACAATTGTACCAAGTTTGGTTAAAATCCCTTCAGTAGTTTTTGACCCATGCGTGCACATACAGACAGACAGACAGACAGACAAAAAATTTACTAATTGCATTTTTGTCATCAGTATCGATCACCAGTCATCCTCCAATATTAATTTTGAATATATATTCAATATACAGAATTGACCTCTCTACAGTTTTATTATAAGTACTAGCTGACCCGCGCAACTTCGTCTGCTTCACATAAGAGAATTTTCCTAGTTTTTGCAATATTTTTCATTTATGCTCCGCTCGTATTGGTTGTAGCGTGATGTTATATAGCCTATAGCCTTCCTCTATAAATGGGCTATTCAACATTGAAATATTTTTCTAATTTTTACCCGTAGTTCCTTAGATTACCGCGTTCAACCAAACAAACAAAATGTGAGTGAAGTCGGCGCGTGAGTGCCCCCGCCTTTTTATAAATGCAGCGGATGGCCGTTTCGCGCGTTAAACAACAACCAACCGTATAGCCGTACCCATACTGGCGCGGCGAGATTTGGAAGTTTTATTTCATCTATATCTTGTGTGTTTATAAACCGATTCCTATATTTTTTTTTATAATATAAATATTAAAGTGTACTTTTTGAATATGGGAGTTTGATAAAGATATATCTATGTGAAATACAATATATTTATGTATTTTAATACACTTTGAAGAAATGCCTAACGATTAAACACGTTATTGTGGCTAATTTATAAAAGATAGATATATACTATTCAGGACTTTTTTGTAGATCTTTTGAAGACCATCATCTTTGTAATACATACTTTTGGTGTATGATCAACGTATGCGAGGATAAGAGCTCGAAAGCGCATTTTCGTCCGACTTGCTTCAAATTTATCGTCACTGCTCAGCTCCTATGTGTCTTAGCTTTATGTTATATAGCCTATAACCTGCCCAGGAGTATGGACTACAATCGTACCAAGTTTGGTTAAAATCCCTTCAGTAGTTTTTGACCCATGCGTGCACATACAGACAGACAGACAGACAGACAGACAAAAAATTTACTGATTGCATTATTTTCATCAGTATCGATCACCATTCATCCTCCAATATTAATTTTGAATATATATCCAATGTACAGAATTGACCTCTCTACAGTTTTATTATAAGTATAGAAGATATTGTCCGTGTGTTTTATACTAATGATGCGCACAGTTGCTTTTGGATACAGTTGACTATAATGACGTTTTCTGAATGTCATCAAAACCGCAGAGCAAATTCATGTAGCGTTGTCAATACATTCAAGTATAATTCGGAAACTATTCATGCTGAGCTTGTACTAATTGCTGATTGCACGGATGGCGTGGTGGTTTAAGTGGTCGCCTCGCCTCTGACGCTGTGCCAAATGTTGTGGGTTCGATACCCACACGGGACAAAACTTAGTATAATCAACAAATGGTGGATCCGAGTCTGAGTGTCCTTTCTGTCTGTTATTTGCAAAGAACCTGCGACACAGGAATTACTCCTAGTGCGGGAGATTTATTTATTTATTTTAGTCGGAAAGCTTACAGACAAATAATACAAATATGGTATAAGAATGTTCTGAGTACATGTCGACAATAAGCGTCCAGAGGTCTTAAAAAATAAAAAAACTTGAGAGGTGTCAAGGGAAACCCGGATGGAACGAAGTTCCTTTCGATTCATTAGTGAAGGAATTGTAATATTTTTTTTTTTAAGTTCTTATAATATTTGTTCTATTATTAACAAATATCATGTAATATAAACTTAATCAGTAGGCTCAATTTTAGTACTAATTGGCTTATGGACATTAACAATACATACATATTAAGAAATAACCTTAAACTTACAACTATAGCAAAAAGTGTCGTTACAACTTTTGGTCTTAATTTTTTCCGTCTAGCCTTTCGCAACGCGCGATAAGGAACTTCGTTCCAAAAGGGCGTTAACTTGTCTTGATAGTAATATTATTTAAAACAGTGGATATAAATTATTCTAATACGTGCCCTGCAGATAACAAATATAATTATTGGCATTGGAATGGAAGCCTAAATAACTTAAGAGGAGGGAGGCCAAAGTTCGCCGAATAAAGTCAAAAATTTTGCCAGAAGAAGAACATAATTTATATTATTATAGTATATCCTAACTAATATTATAAATGCAAAAGTGAGTTTGTTTGTTTGTTTGTTACGCTTTCACGCCTTAACTACTCAACCGATCAACATGAAATTTTGCATACACGTTGTCAGGGGTACAGAATAGGACATAGGGTACCTTTCATCCAGAAAAAATAACTGCTGCAAACCTAACCTAACTTAACCTACATTATTACGCGAGCGAAGCCGCGGATGAAAACTAGTAGATTATAAAGAGAAAAGATTTGATTTTTTTGTAATGATTTAACTCAAAAACTTCTCAACCGATTTTAAAACTTCTTTCACCATAAGAAAGCCATATTATCACCGAGTAACATAGGCTATATTTTTGTATATGTGCTGTTTTTAACATAACCTACTTTTACTCGAGCGAAGTCGCGAACATAAGCTAATTTACAATATATTACAAAATAAACTTATATCTGTATTTGTTTATATAATTTACAACATATTAAAAATTAAGCTTACAATGTATTTAAAATTAATTTATTCATTCAGGTCACGAAGTACTACTGGAAAACGTCAAATTATAACTATATTAGTGTTTGAGCTGTTGGTGAGTTTACTGAAGTTACTGAATTTACATTTACTTTCTAATGTAATTAGTAGTACTCGACGGCGTAGTGGTTAGTGTAACCGACTGCCACGCTTGAGGTCGCGGGTTCGATTCCCGCACAAGTCAAACATTTGTGTGCATGAACATAGATGTTTGTCTTGGTCTGAGTGTTTCTATGTATAATATGTATGTACTTACAAAAAAAAAGTATATATGTATGTTTATCCATTGTCTAGTACCCGTAGTACAAGCTCTGTTTAGTTTGGGCTAGATTGTGTATGTGATAGAATCTTATATTATATTATTATAAAGTTATTTCAAATAGGTATAGCCACGTATCTTTAACTGTCTTTCTCCTGACTAAAATGAGTTTGTTTGTTTGTTGTTATGCTTTCACGGCTTAAATGCTCGATCGATCATCATGAATCTTCGCATACACGTTGTCAAGGTCACAATAAAGGACATAGGGCATGTTGGGGTTATCTCGTCGTTGACGGTAACCGGTACTTATTTGTATAGTTGGAGATATAGTAAATAATTCACAACGCATCACTTTACGGTAAATAGTTGATTTCACTGTAAAAACATATCGCTGGTCCAATATTACAAGGTTCTATGTTACATTTTTGAAAAAAATGGGTTATGAATATTGCATGGTTCTATATGTCATTCCTTTTTGTTTAGACTAACATAGTAATAGATGGAAGCATTTACCACCTCACAATATTAAATCGCAAATAGTTCTAATTTCATTTTTAAGTTATCTTTACTGATATACAAATTTTAAACCTCATTTCCCCAAAATTAAAAAAATAACATAGAACTTTGTAATAGTGAGCCAGCGATATGTCTACGGCTCTGTTTAGGTATCTAAGTCGCACTTTACGTAATATTAAGTTATTATTATAAACACTGATATATGATACACATTAGCGCGTGAGGAATGTTTAGGTGCGACTCATTAATTAATTGTTTAACGAATTGTGCTGTATGAGCTTTATTGGCTCGTACAAGGCACGTTCCTTCGAGAAAAAAGTGTTGTTTCCATGCGAAGCCATGAGCAAAATCTAGTTTACAAAATAAAAGTTGCTATATTCAATCTAGGATTAAGCCTATGAAAATATACTTACAAGAAAACCAATACAATTCGTTTTCAGTCTGATTTCTTAACCTTTTCCTATTGTTTTCGTTAGATAAGCGCATAATGACTGGCAGATTTTCCTTAACTAATCATTGTTTTAGAATGAGTATCCGGCAATCGTTGCCTTATTCAGTTAATTAATTAGATTAGTTTGAACTGGCATTACCAACTTGGCTATTCACGGGACAATCTGTCGGGACCTCTCGATTGGGAGTAAAATCGCGACGTGAGGAGAGACTTTAAGTGTTTACATGAGGTTGGCAGAATTATAAGAAGCCTGATTGGGGAGAAAGGAAAAATGTTACGAAGAGTTTGCTTTGTTCGAAATATATTCGTAAGAAACTTAAGTGGTGAAATATGGTGGTGAATATCGAATATATTTTATTCGTGGTTATTGTATGGATGACACAGCGATATAAATTATTCGATAAAGTCTTACTTACCTACATGAGTAAGTGTGATTATTGGATTGTTAATTTAATATTTTAGAAAAATGCTTGGTTCTTGAGATATAGATTAAAGAACTTAGGTAGCAAAACTCCGAGTAAAAGCTAATAGGCATGACTGGTTATACACCCTCATGGAGGTACGACTTCTATATATTCTTCTCCCTAGCCTTTATTATTCCCAAGTCATTTGGGGTCGGCTTTCTAGTCTAACCGGATTTGACTGGATATCAGTTTTTACACGGAGCGACTGCCATCTGACCTCCGCAACCCGAAGGCTAACGATATCCTAAGGCTAGACCAGTGTCAGGATATTAGAGGGCACTGACTTCTCAATAAAGACTGTCATAGATGTTGATGGCAGCCGGGACCGACAACTTAACATGCTCTCCGAGGCACGGTGCAGGCGATAATTGTCAATCAATACCTACGCACATAATGCCGAAAGCCAGAGGTGCGCAACGTGGGTTCGAACCCGAGACCCTCTACATTGCAGTCTGTTGGTCTCCATACTGAGCTATCGCTGCTTACGACTTCTATATATTAATATATAAAAATAAACTCAAAAAGTACCAAATAAATAAGTACGTACGTAGATTACATATTATGTGTACTTGGTCGTACAAAATGCTGTTGTGATAATAATATCACAACAGCATTTTGTTCACACAAAATGCTGTTATGAAATCATATAGAAAGCTCAAATAGATTATTCTAGTTTGATAAAACATTGGAGTATACATCGTAAAGTCAGGTTTACAATGGCATGTCCTCACGTTTAGCAATCAATTAAATTAATGTTACATTCAAAAAGCGTCTTGCAGTTGAAACAGACATAGCAATGAGCAAATCAGGAATAAAAAGCGCCTTATGTAAGCTTTAGTCCTCCTTTTTGCGATTAATAAAAAGTTAATTAAGTTATTGCCATTCAAATTTTGTAATGAAATTATGATTGTATTATTAAGGAAATTGATCTTATTAATTCAGTTTAAATAACACCAACCCAGGTCCAAATTATTATTAACCAAGTAAATCCTTATTTATCCTTACTTCCTTACTAATATTATATATTCGAAAGTAACTCTGTCTGTCTATCTGTCTGTCTGTCTGTCTGTCTCTTACCTTTTCATGGCTAAACTACTAAACCGATTTAAATGAAATTTGGTACAGATATAGCTTCAAACCTGGTGAAGGACATAGGCTACTTTTTATTGATGTAGGTACCACGCGGGGAGAGCCGCGCGCAAAAGCTAGTAATATTATAAATTCGAAAGTAACTCTGTCTGTCTATCTGTCTGTCTGTCTGTTACCTTTTCACGGCTAAACTACTCAAGCGATTTAGATGAAATTTGGAACAGATATAGTTTAAAACCTGGGGAAGGACATAGGCTACTTTTTATTGATGTAGATACCACGCGGGCTTCACCCGCGTGCAAAAGCTAGTTTTCTATAAATGTTCATTATTATTAATTTTCTATAATTCAACCATTTCATTATTGCTACGGATGTAAACTGCACTTTTTTTGATTCAAAAATATAATTACTTAACCAACTTTGAGCATAATTATACTGATGTTTTTTAAACCCATCAAAAAGCCATTATGGATTAGGCGTACCTACACGTAATTTGACAAAAAATATCTTAATAGCAGTTAACAAGTTAAAATTGTGTCGTAGACGATAATGGGCTCGCTTTTTATTATGGGGTAGCCTAGTGGGATACCGTTGGACTGCGACGCAGAGGTCTGAAATGAAATTCGAACCCAAGGTACTATCGACTCCAGCGACGGATGACCACTCCTAAGGTTAAAATCGCATAGCAGGCCAACACTTGGTACCCGGACCCGTGACACGCCCCTTTCTTTGTTTGAGTTTTTTTACACTTCACATTTGTTTACTGATTCTAAGGCGATACAAACTCAACTGGTCAACATGTGCAAGCGAAATTTTTTCTGAAATGGTCAACCGTCGCTGGAGCCGATAGTACATCATCTACATTTCCAAGTTACGTGCGTGTTAAAAAATATACTATGAAGAAAACATCGAGCGGAAATATCGTGAAGAAAACATCGTGCATCTCTGTGAGTTCTCTATAAAAGTTTCTTGTCAGTTATTCCCAGTAACAGTCATGAAGTTCCGATAAGAAAAACATGACGTTTTGTAGGCACTTAAGACAATTCATCCGTAATAAACAATAGTTATGTCTTTATAAACAAAAAAGTCTGTATGCACGAAAAACACCCAGAACAATGAACAATATTTTATTTCATATCCCATGATAAAGTTATTTTATTTTATTTATTTATTTATTTAAACAAATACATATCTAGACACAATCTCCTGCCAAACTGCATTACAGTTTGTCGTAAGTATTCTCGTGGATACATAAACATCTATATATAGAATATACATATACTAGGTAGATTAAATACAAATACTTAATTAATAATTAACAATAGCCGTCCGGGCCGAAGTCCCGCTACCGCACAGCTCAGAGCAGCGCGCCGGAACGAGACATAACCATGTGTACACAGCTCAAGTTAAAGACATTGAACCACCTCTCCCGTCATTTTGTAAATTACTATGGGAATGGTAATGGGAATATTGGGAACGTAATTGGCTTACTGTCACTAGTTTATAGTTAATATGTTTATTTAGCTGTAAGTCTTCCATAGAACAAATAAATAAATAAACAATCCCACTGGAAATCGGGATGAAAATGAATACGTTTACATTATTATTCTTGGCGGATCGCATGGATATTTATCATTCCTAACATGTTGTGACATGATTTACAGTATGACAGAAAGACACAGAAGGTTAACTTTATAATTCCATGTTTATAGGAAGACTGTATGGATGGCGAAATTGAAAATTAAATTTATTTGAAACAGGCGTGAATCTATTTATGTATGTATGTATGAATGGCGTAGTGGTTTAAGTGGTCGCCTCGCCACTGCTTCCGCACCGATTACCTATTGTGGGTTCGATCCTCATACGGGACAAAAATTTGTGTGATACACAAAAAATGTGTTCCGAGTATGGACGTTATTTGTGTCCTTTATTTGAATATTTGTAGAGTCCCCCGCAACACAAGAATTATGTAGTGCAGGAGTTGTCTTTTTAAATAAAGATCATCTTCTCCCTAGGCTTTATTATTCCCAAGTCACTTGGGGTCGGCTTTTCCGGTCTAACCAGATTTGACTGGATATCAGTTTTTACACGGAGCGGCTGCCTCCTGACCTATGTAATCCGAAGGCCAACGATACCATAAGGTTAGACCAGTGTCAGGATATTAGAGGGCACTGACTTGCCAATAGCGACTGCCATAGATGTTCATGGTAGCCGGGACCAACGGCTTAACGTGCTCTCCGAGGCACGGAGCAAGCGATAATAGTCAATCAATAGGCACATAATTTCGAAAAGTCATATAACTTCCGAAAGTCAGAGGTGCGCGACGTGGGTTCGAACCCGAGACCCTCTGCATTGCAGTCTGTTGGTCTCCCCACTGAGCTATCGCTGCTCTTAAATCTGCTGCTTTTAAATAAAGATAAAAATTAAAATTAATAAAGAGAATAGAAGAAAATGTACGGAGAACGTATAACCATAATATGACTCCCATCTGTACATACATACGTACATAGATTCACGCCTGTTTCCCAGAGGGGTAGGCAGAGACTACGGATTTCCATTTGCTACGATCCTGACACACTTCTCTGGCTTCATTCACTTTCATAACATTCCTCCTGCACGCTCGCCGGTTTAAGGTTCTCTTAATCTGACCTTTATCCAGAACGTCTCCGATCTGATAGAGAAACGTTCGCCTAGGTCTTCCCCTTGCGACTGTTCCATTCGCACTCATCTATATCTTCTCCTTAGCCTTTATTATTCCCAAGTCACTTGGGATCGGCTTTCTAGTCTAACCGGATTTGACTGGATATCAGTTTTTACACGGAGCGACTGCCATCTGACCTCTGCAACCCGAAGGCTAACGATACCCTAAGGCTAGACAAGTTTCAGGATATTAGAGAATACTGACTTCCCAATAACGATACTTACATCTGAATTTTTTATTATGTTTAAAATGTTGCGGCCGTGGTGCATGGCGCCCATATTTTGTCAGCTATGTAATAAGTTCTATGTAATAGAGGCCTAGATGCAGTATAATACGTAGTACCAATGTGTATTCTGAGCTACTACTAAAAATACTACTACTTTTTTATACTACCAAGATATTGTTAGCGTAAAATAATAATAATAATTAAAAAAAAATAATAGTAATATGTTTTTATATAATATGTATATTTAAAAATGCAAATGTATTCTAAAGATTTAAATAAAGAATATAATAATAATAATTTATTCAACAAATAGTTTTACAAATTTCTTTTAAACTGAAATACAAATAAATAAAATTGAAGTGTCTGTTTGTAATGTCAAAATAACAGCTTTTTATCTAATGCGTATGAAAGTATATAAGGTACCTATACGAAAACATCTATTTTAAAATTGTTGTCTGTCTGTCTGTCTGTTTGTTCCGGCTAATCTCCGAAACGGCTGAACCGATTTTGACGGGACTTTCACTGGCAGATAGCTGATGTTATAAGGAGTAACTTAGGCTACTTTGATTTTAGAAAAAAAAAATGAGGTTCCGCGGAGACAAACACTTTTTAGTTGAAATCTACGCGGACGAAGTCGCAGGTAACAGCTAGTTCTAAATTAAACCGAACAATGGTACATTAGTTAAGAGGTAGTCGTTGACGACCGTGATAATATTAAATTGTGTTACAATCGTCAGCGCCTTCCGCCCAGAAATAGAATATTTCTTGGTATTTGTTTTACAACGTAAAACATATTCCTAAAAATCTTTAAAACACTAAATTGCAGTGAAAGTCATTAAATAAAAGTATTCAACACCATTGATTATTGTGCCGTGCCCGACGGGGTCCATAATTGTTCTCTCTACATTTATAAGACCTGTATATATACATTATGGAGTGCCATAAACAAATTGAATTGAATTAATATAAAATAAAAATAATAATAAAAATATAAATTAATAATAAAATTAGCATGCGTTACCATTGAATAATCACAATAGTAAAAATTGTTAGTGTAAAAAAGTTAGCCTACTGTTTATCGTATATTATGTAGGACATCTGCTTAGTATAATCGAACTAACACTTTGTCGCCCGTCCTTTCACATAAACGTCATATTTGTTACGTCATAAACCTAATCGCTACTAGCTTTTAGTATTTTAGTGCTTATATTTTGTTAGCATAACATCATAGTCATGAAAAGATACTGTTACTTTTATCTATTTACTTATAAGTCTGCATCGGTGGCACGACGGTGGCGAGAACTCCTTATTGGAATAGCGTTCATCCCACCTGCACTTCCACATAACTGTGTAGTCAGGTTCAACGGTGGTGACCATGGTAAACACCGAGTTTCGTACCTTGTGAAGTCTAGGGGAAAATTAAGCTGTCTTGGAACCCGCAACGATTTTAATCAGGCGTATATAAACGAAATGTAGGTACATACACTTTTAGGGTTATACATAAAGTGAGACTATATACATTTATGTATATAGAAAGTTGAATAGCTGTACCTAATGTTTGTTATTACCAAATATTATGTAAACACCTATATTCGCAATAAACCGATTGAATTGAAAAATAATTAAAGAAGAGTTGGAAAATCGCGTTTGTTTTCTGGAACCGGCAATCTTTTATTAAGCAACTAGCTTTTGCCCACGGCTTCGCTCGCGGTAATTTAGAATTTGACAATCAATTTGGGTTGTACTTAGCTTGTAATAATATAATTCAATCATGATTCGAAAGACGTGGCGCCATCTATTATCATAAGAACGTTATTCTTGTTTTCCTCGAGAACAGTAATTTTTTTCGGGATGAAAGGTAGCCTATGTCCGTTTCTGTACATCTGACAACGTATATGCAAAATTTCAGAATGATCGGTTCAGTGGTTTAGGCGTGAAAAGGTAACAAACAAACTCATTTTCACTTTTATAATATTAGCTAGGATTAGGATTCTCAGTGACAGCTCGAAGTCTGAAATTGTGTCATACAGACGACATTACAGACGACATTAACTTAAGTTGATACCTGTTGCAATGAAATACACCTCTCCCTGCCCCCTTTATATGTATAACAGTGTCATAGCTTAAGCCTTAACGCAATGCCTTGACCTAGCATCACAGAGCTTTATAGGTCAGTGCACTGCGCTTCTCTTTTCACCCGTCTTAGTACGACACAGGGTGACAGCTACGCGACTGTGTTCTTTCAAGTGCGAAATACTTTTGTAACAAATTGCACAACTGAACTGTCATCTTTAATATTACAGTAAAAGCAGCAATATCTTAGTGAGGTCTTTGGACTGTCATGCCATTCGATTTAAAGGCACGCAACTTTGACTTTTCGAAGGTATCCTAATCCTATCCTAACTAATATTATAAAAAGCGAAAATGAGTTTGTTTGTTTGTTACCTTTTCACGCCTAAACCACTGAACCGATCATCCTGAAATTTTGCATATACGTTGACAGGTGTACAGAAACGGACATTTGGCTACCTTTCATCCCGAAAAAAATTACTGTTCCCGAGGAAAACAACAATAACGTTCTTATGATAATAGATGACGCCACGTGTCTTTCGAATCATGATTGAATTATATTATTACAAGCAGAGTACAACCCGAATTGATTGTCAAATTCTAAATTAACGCGAGCGAAGCCGCGGGCAAAAGCTAGTATACGTATAGCAGCGATAGCCTCGTCGGTAGATTGTTTGACTGGCAAGCAGCGGTCTCAGGTTCGATTCCAAGACATAGAACCCTGACTTTCCAACGATATATGTGTATAAAATGGTTAATTATCGTTCGCTTTAATGATGAAGGAAAATATTGTGAGAAAACTTGCATGTCTTAGAGCTCTCCATAATGTTCTCAGAGATGTGTAAAGTCTGCCAACCCGCACTGGGTAAGCGTGGTAAATGATGGCAGAATCCATTTCATACTGAGAAGTAATCCGTACCCAGCAGTGCCACAAGTGATAACAAGGGAGATATACCTATATATACCTATGTAGTATTGTCTTACATAGACACGAATGATATACGTCAAAATTAAATTATTTTAAAGTGGTTTTATCGCAGTTTTTAAACTGGTGACCTCATGCATAGCAATTGAATTGACTACTAAGGTGTAGCAGTTAGGCAGTTACCCAGTCTAAAAGTTGTAAATGTACGCCTACTAAACAATGTGCTCTTCAGTATGACAAATTGAACTTCAATTCAATTCGTAATTTCGGTACATTATTTTAAGTAAAAACACTGTATAACTCATATCATCGATCTTATAAATATGATTCGATATTATGTTAAAGAGAGACGTTTCAATGGAGCCTGAAATATTAAGGCCTCCATTCGGCCTCCACGCGAGCTGAATACGAATTTTCAGTACATATCTGAAGATTTTCATATTCCGTTGAAAACATGACATAATCGTACGTTTCTTGTAATTGAAAAGTGTATTGTTAATATTCTATAGAGCTTTTAAGTATTAGCTTTATGTATATTCATGATTGGATATCGTAAATGGGAGTGGCAGAGGTTATAATCATATTTTGTCAGTTGTTCTACAGAAGGGGGGCGAGCTTTTGGCGTTTACTGGCGATATTGCCATTCTCTATACTGCAGTTGTGAATTTACCTTTTGAACACTGCCTAACCCGGGAATCGCACCATCCCTATATCTTGGGATAGGGAACAGTACTTTTGCCTGGATGAAAGATACCCTATGTCCGTTTCTGTACTTAGACAACATGTATGCGAAATTACATAATGATGGTATTTTGGACATGTAGAAAGAATGGACGAGGAAAGGCTGACTAAGAAAGTTTATAAGGCTAGTATGAATGGAACAGTCGCAAGAGGAAAACCTAGGCGAACGTTTCTCGATCAGATCGGAGGCGTTCTGGACAAAGGCCAGGTTAAGAGCTCCTTGAACCAACGGGCGTGTATGAGAAATGTGATGAAAGTGAATGAAGCCATGTGTCAGGATCGTAGCAAATGGAAATCCATAGTCTCTGCCTACCCCTCTGGGAAACAGGCGTGAATCTATGTATGTATGTATGTACATAATGATCGGTCGAGTAGCTAAGGCGTGAAGTTGTTGGCAGACTTCATATATCTATTGACGACTTTATAGAGAAATGTGCATGTTGTTCACATACTCACTGATCGGTAAACGATTAGCGAGGTTAGGCAACGTTAGGTGCGGTCAGTCTATAGATGGGTGACCGCTTTGTGGTATTTCATTTGAGCGTCTCCGTGCTTCGGAGGGTACGTAATAAGTCGGTCCCGGCTTTTGCCAAATTGACAGCTGTCGTTAAGCCATGTCAGAGGCCTTCAGGCGGCTTGAACAACTCTTGACAACAGGTTGGCCACTAACCACACTAAGGCTGAGTCCTGAGTCACGGCGCATCGCGCATGCGGAATCCGCCGCGCACGAAACAAATACTCGACATGTTTGAACCTGTCTGAACTGCCAGCGGGCGCGCACAACGTGTACTAAGGACAGCCGTCCGTTTATTCCTACGCTCCGCAATCCGCATGCGTGATGCGCCGTGACTCAGGACTCAGTCTAAAAGAAGAAGAAGAAGACTATGATAATTAGAAGTGAAGACTTCTAATTGGCTGTCAAATTAGTACATCTATTGCCATTGTGTTATATTAGCTGTAAGTCTTCCATATTAAATAAATAACTTTTTGAAATGCAGGTTTTCTCACAATGTTTTTTTCATCCTTAAATAATATTATCAAGATTATAAGCAATAATTAACTATTTATTAAATAGTTAATTATTGCTTTATGATCGTACATAATTCAGCAAAGACAGACAGCAAAGAAAGTGTATGCTTGGAATCGAATTCGACAACACCGCGTGGCAGTCCAACAGCCTCCTAAAAGATTATTTATTTATTTATTTAAGGATTTCCAACAAAGGAATATACAATAACATACATTATATAGCAGTAATAAAGTTCTTAGCGTGTATAGTCCCTCAATTATAGGAAACCACAGCTTGCAAATTATAATTACAACTAAACTAACAACTTAATTAAAGAAACAAACAGAAAACATAACATTTTTAAACATAAAATTCTGCCTCTAGGGTAAACTTTGTAAATTATTTATGTTATATTTTTATTTTAAAATTATAACATAAATAATTTTGAAATAAAAATATAAGCAATAATGAAACTAATATAAATGCTTCGACAACAATCTAAGTCCCAATAAATCAAAACACAATCTACTGTTACTTTGTGACAATAACTTAAAACATTCTTCCAAAGTCTGTTTATAACTTGTGAAAAGCGTGATATAGTTTTACGGTCCCATTTACTGTTTAAGTTTTTATTACTTGCTGTCGTGGACTACAAAGGCTGCACAGCCATTAAACACTGCGTTTAAAATAACTAACATAATATTTTATGGACTATATTTTACACATTACTGAAGAAAGGGTTTGTTTATTATTTAATATTATGTGTTAAGAAAAGACACAGTCGTGTAGTTTTCGGACCAAATAAAGATTATGAAGGATTATGACGTCTGAAAATAACAAAAATGGTAGGTAGTACTTATATTTCAAGCTCTGTTACTGAGAATTTTCTAGTGAATATAAGTAGTGAATTCTAGTAACGATTACCCGGGATTAGTATCCGTGTTTTCACGATTATTTGCATAATCTATACTAATATTATAAAGCTGAAGAGTTTGTTTGTTTATTTGTTTGTTTGGTTGAACGCGCTAATGTTTTTTTTATACTACTAATGTGGCAAACAAGCATACAGCCCACCTGATGTTAAGTGGTCACCGTAGCCTATGGACGCCTGCAATACCAGAGGCATCACTTGCGCGTTGCCGACCCTTTAGGAAAAAGAGGAAGCGGGAAGGAGAGAGAGCGGGAAGGGGGAAAGAGGGTGATTGGGCCTTCGGCACTCTCACTCAGCAAACGAAACATAACAGTAGAAACACTGCTATTTCACGTCGATATTCTGTGAGAGGGTCTTGGAATCCTGGTCGAGCCGGCCTTCATGCTGAAATCAGCGAGGATCTATTACTTATAAATCTCAGCAACAACTGGTTTGAATTGAAAAATTCTTTTAATGTTGGATAGCCTATATATTGAGGAAGGCTATAGGCTATATAACATCACGCTACGACCAATAAGAGCGGAGCATCAAACAGCAAAAACGGGGAAAATCTCTTATTTGAAGCAGACGACATTGCAGAGTAGTAGAGCCTTGCTGATTTCAGCATGAATGGGCCGGCTCGACCGGGGAAGGACTACCCTCTCACAGAATATCGACGTGAAATACCAGGATTCTTACTATTGTGTTTCGTTTGGTGAGTGAGTGTGTGTTGTGGAGGCGTGCTTATTGCCTTTATTACATGAGACCACACCTGTCTATACTAATATTATAAAGCTGAAGAATTTGTTTGTTTAGTTGAACGTGCTAATTTCAGGAACTACTGGTTCGAATTGAAATTTAGTATAGTGTTGGATAACCCATTTATCGAGGAAGGCTATAGGCTATATAATATCACGCTTCGACTAATAGGAGTGGAGTATCAATCAAAAATGTTGCAAAAACAAGGAAAATTGTCTTATGTGAAGCAGACGAAGTTGCGCTATCAGCAAGTTGGAGACAAAGGCGTGAAACTACATACGTATACATTCAAAGGTGTAAAACTTTCCATCAAACGATCGTTTAAGACAACTTGTTGAACATTCTACAGTATCCCAATTAATTGTATAACTTAAACGGTACTTTACCGAAACTGGGGTGTATATAAGCCTGCGTTGCGGTCACCCTAAAACAGAGCACGAAAAAACCGTTGTTTAATCCCCCGGTGGAAAAATAAAAGCCTTCTCCCTGTCTCCTTTTCATTCGGCTGTAATTTGTACATTTCACGCCGCCGTGACGACCCAGGGCCTCTTCAGAAATTCAGTTTGAATTTTTTTTGTTCAAAACTTTTCGTTCAAGTGCGTTTGGGGACGACATATTAATTTCTAATCTCATTGCTTTCTGTTTTGTGCGATAAAGATTGTTCTGTATTTTAAGGAAATGTGTTGTGAAATGTTTAAATGGAATTCTCATGATGTCGCGCGGACAGGATTATGAAATTGTTTTGGATGTTGACGCCACAGTTGTATGTATAATGTTATTTATTAAAAGTAGTTACATTTTTATTTCTTTCGCATCTAAAGAAGCCTTCAAGGTAAAGCTATTTCATACTAAATTTCAGAAAATGATTTGGTTTAATAGTATGTATTACACCAGCCGCACTAGGAATAATCCTGTGTCGTTGGCCACTTAATAAACATTTAAATAACGGACTCAAAGAAAATCCAGATTCATATTTGTGGATTACATAATATTTGTGGATCACATAATATTTGTGGATCACATAATATTTGTGGATCACATAATATTTGTGGATCACATAATATTTGTGGATCACATAATATTTGTGGATCACATAATATTTGTGGATCACATAATATTTGTGGGTCACATAATATTTCCCTTGTGAATCGAACCCAATGACAAGGTAACCAAGTGGCCACTATGCCATCTGTGCAGTCAAATTAGCAAGTTTAGCAGTTTTAGTCAAGTGTTACAAACAAAACAAGTTTTTATTCTGTGAACGAGTACTTAAATTGTATAACGTTTAATGTTAATCATTTAAAAAAGTGATGTACATAATTGTGAACTATATTTGCATGCCATGTGACTTTGATGGCAAATGTGTTGCTATAATCTTGTATCACATTATCTGTATAAAAAAACACATTTTTAGCAAATAAACAATTTGAATTTGACACTACTTCCGCATTTTGTTTAGTCGTGAAATGAAAATAAAGTTACTTTTGCATTTTTAATACTGGTATGGAATAATTTAATTTAAAAAAATTAGGTTAGTGTTCAATCATTTTGATGATAGGCTTGCTTGATGCTATAAACACTAAAATTCATCTAAATCTTATAAATATTACCTTTTTTTTTACGCGGCGGAATGCATTGACGCATACCCCTCCGCGGGGGCGGGCAGAGGGGCTATGTCGAGCTCACCGGGGTATAAGAGATAGTAATGATGATAAGATTGGACCTCCCGGTAATACTGACTAAACCTACCACGGCAAAACCGCAATCGGCGGGGCCGCGCGAATCATTTTCACATGCAGTCGCGACCCCACCGAGGTTTCGGCTCGCCGTATGAAACGGCACACTACACGATGAGACCTATATAAATATTACCTTTAACACAACACTTTAGCAGTGTAACGAATGAGTACGATTATCTTATTTTATGTGGGGGCCAGTCAGTGCAGACCGGCGACACGTCGACCCAGTGGGATCTTTCGTGTCGACACTCTCCTAATAACGACTGCCATAGCTGATGTTCATGGCAGCCGGAACCGACGGCTTAACGTGCTCTCCGAGGCACGGAGCAGGCGATAATTTTCGAAAAGTCATATAACTTCCGAAAGTCAGAGGTGCGCGACTTGGGTTCGAATCCGAGACCCTCTGCATTGCAGTCTGTTGGTCTCCCCACTGAGCTATCGCTGCTCAATGAGTACAGTTACTCAGTGTATGTATGTTTGTGTGTATTGAAATTAAACAACTTTATACGGATATTATCGTGTTATTTATTTTTTATAAAATACTCTTATTACATAATTTTGAAACTATAATTATTAAACACTTTTACTGTGAATGTGAGTTTGTCTCTGACGCTTTCACGCCGTAATCACTCGACCGATCATCATGAAATTTTGCATACACGTTGTCAGAAGTACTTACAAAGAGATACCTTTCATTCAGAAAAAGTACTGCTCCGAGCGAAGCCGTGGGCAAATACTAGTATCTTTATAAACAGAAAGACGCTATCTATTCAAAGGCTGACTATCTACAAAAGGTACGGCTGTCCGGTTATCACATCAAACAACGTTACCTTTCTATCTGACAGCTTTTGAATTACGTTGAAGCTTGGTCGTTCGGTGTGCTTATAGATAACGCTTTAATGCTGATGGATGCACATAGTATATATAATATATATGTATATATAGGTACCTCGCATTGTGGCTTAATTATGTACACGTTCATTGCACTAATACCGCAATGCTTAATACAATGTCGATGATATATGATGAAGCACGGTTACTACCGGGTTTTACTCGCAATAAAGTATTTAAAGTAGGAGGCCCAATCACCCTCTTTCCCCCTTCCCGCTCCTTCTCCTTCCCACTTTCTTTTCCTTTTCTTAAGGGTCGGCAACGCGCAAGTGATGCCTCTGGTGTTGCAGTCGTTTATAGGCTACGGTGACCACTTACCATCAGGTGGACCGTATACTTGTTTGTCACCTTGGTTGTATAAAAAAAATATTTAGTTATAATAAGCATTAATATAATAACTACAGCATGTCTGTGTTATAAATAAATAAAAAGGTAATATCGCGAAAGAGTAAAAACGTTTAATAGCGCAATGGTTTAGGTCTTGCCGCAACGACCTATGTGCTGAGAATTCAATCCTTTTTCGGCACTAAAGAGATCTAGCCAGACTAGCGCCTGGTTTCCTTAGCTTGACATATGCTGAACTAGGTTCCATTTGGCATAATTATAATAATAATATTCTATCACATACACACAACACCATCTGGCCCAAACTAAGCAGAGCTTTTACTATGGGTACTAGACAATTGATAAACATACATATATACTTTTTTTTTGTAAATACCTACATATTATACGTAGAAACACCCAGACCAAGACAAACATCCATGTTCATGCACACAAATGTTTGACTTATGCGGGAATTGAACCCGCGACCTCAGGCGTGGCAGTCGGTTACACTAACCACTACGCCGTCGAGTACTACTAATTACATACTGATATTATGAATCAGAAAGTAAATGTAAATTCAGTAAGTTCAGTAAAGTCACCAACTCAAACACTAACAGGTATAATTTGACTCGCGACCTAAGGCGTGGCAGTCGATTACACTGACCAATACGCCATCGAGGCCGACGGACCTTATTAATTTATATTGTGTTTAATCTGTCAGTGTTGTTAAAGGTAAACCTGGTAAGGCTGGGACTCCACCAAAGCAGAGATGTGTGCGGTGTGCTGTGTGCTGTGCGAGAAGAGATGTTTTTCAGCAAGCAAGATGGCCGGCTGGCGCGCGCGCGGGACTCTGCGGGTTGCTGGCGGGCGAGAGGGGGGAGGGTGACATCGCTCACTGCACGCCGCTCACATCTCTCGTCTCCACTGCGCGTCGTCCGCGCACAGCTCACATCTCCGCTTCCATCGCGCCATACAAATATTACACATCTCCGCACAGCGATCTCCACTGAAGCTGAGCGGAGAGGAGATGTGTCAATAACACAATTCTATTGGTTGTTTAAAAAACATCTCCTCTCCGCTCGTCTCGTCTCCGCTTTGGTGGAGTCCCGGCCTAAAGGTTAGACGCGGGTGGCCCAAGACCAGTCTGTGTGGACAACCTTGGGGGAGGCCTATGTCCAGCAGTGGACGTCTTTTGGCTGACATGATGATGATGAACTAATAATATAAATGCGAATGTGAGTTTGTTTGTTTATTACACTTTCACGCCGTAACTACTCGACGAATCATCATGAAATTTCCCATACACGTTGTCAGGGGTTTAGAAAAGGACATAAAATCCTCCAGAAAAAAGTAGTGTTCCCGAAAGAAGCTGCGGGCAAAAGCTAGTGCTGTATAAATGCCAGGTAGTCAAGCACTCTTAAATTACGTATATACTCATTCTAAGCGAAGGGTTTGCTTACCCCAGGGAGGACACGCTATAATCCTGACGCTTCTCAGACACGAAGTAAATTGAAAAACCTTAGAGATAATCACTGTTCTTCATTCACTTGATATTCTCCAGAGACAGGACTATACCCATGGGAAAACTCTGACGGAAATCGATTTAATACATTACTTAGACTATACGTATACTTCTCATGTCTTTTTCCCAAAGGAAGGCTTGGATAACGTATTTCATTTTGGTATGATCTTGATACACTTTGTTTGCAAATAAATGATTTGAAATATGAAATTTGAAAATTTTATATATACTGGTTTGCCCTGAATCATCTTATAGTAGAGCTATTAAGGGATATAAAATAAAAACATATTTAATATTGTCTTCTGTTTACGCGAATGTTATTCATTGAAATTAAACTACTATATACGGATTTTAGAGACAAGAACACAGACGATTTTGAAGACAGGGCGCTATGGCGCTCTTTGGGGGAGGGCTATGTCCAGCAGTGGACTATTATAGCCTGATGATGATACAGATTTTATCGCGTTGTTTATTTGACACTTACAAAATTTTTTGAAAAACTGTTGCACTACTATAACAGTTTTTCAAAAAATTTTGTAAGTGTCAAATAAACAACGCGATAAAATCCGTATATAGTAGTTTAATTTCAATAAAAACATATTTTTATTGTTGGTGACCTAAAAACTATCCAAGTGTTACTCGCGCACTAAGGGTTCCATACTGTTAGAGACTGGCTGATAATCGGCCGGTGTTTAATATGAATTGTTGTTTTATTTCAAAGGTTACAACTATAATCACTCTAAGTTTGAAAGTTATATGTGTCATGATTTCTTATTTTTGTTAATAATTCTGTTCGGGAGTTTTCATTTACTCAACTGGCAACACAGCCAACCATAATTTTTAAATGGTGGGGTTATTGTGGAAGGAAAATAAGTAACTGGTCTCTCGGCGAAAGATCGCTTAGCAGTGAGGAACTAGCATTCAACTGAGTAAGACGTTCTCAATAGTCCGTGTAATTGCTGTGAATTTGGTAATATAGACACATCATATTTTAGACGAGTGAGTTTCATTATGTATTACTGATTTGCGATGAAGCATAAACAATTAACTTTGAAAAGATCATATTTATTGTAAAGTGATGAGAAATTAATTTTATTATTTTCCTTATTTGTTGGATACAACTGATCGGATGGCGTAGAGGCTTCAATGGTCGCCTTGTCACTGCCTCTGCGCAGTGTGTTTTGGATTCACACACTGCACGGGACCAACAATTTTGCATGATCCACACAAGTTGTTCCAAGATAGGGTGTCCTTTGTTTCAATGTTTTTAAGTTTCCCGCGACGCATAAATTACTTCAAGTATAGCAGATGTCTTTGAATAAATAAAGAATAGCAGCATAAACTTGTAAAATTGCAAATCGCCATTTAAAGACAGACAGATGTGTAGCTATAATTAAAGGGTTCCGTTAACACTGTCTGGGGTAAAGATTCCTAAAAATGCAACTATGAATAATGACGCAGATACTTCACGTTCATAGTACGCTTGAGGGGTGAGTAGCATTCCTAGTCAACGTTCAAACAAAGATAGTTCCATAGTTCATAGCATGACGGTTATTTTAAAACTCCCTTTGAAAAATGCATCGCTATTTCATTTTATAATATACACTCGATGGCTTTGTTGTTTGAACAGGATTTCTTGAGCCGAGTGGACCCAGTAAAGCGTGCTTACGTAATGACTGCCTCCTTTCAAAGTTCTGTGATCGAAATAAAAATATTTACACAGAACTTCGAGAGTAACTGCTTTACGAGACGTGATTTTTGTATTTTTTATTTCTTGCCGTTGAAGTAGCGTTTTAAATATATTAAAACTTTGTCTTGATGGCCGAGTGGCTGGTGTTTTCGGTCAGGGTCTGTCGAATTCTGGGCAGCTACGGAAAATTTCTTGACGAGAAAACCAATAACTCATGTAGCAACATTGTTACAGCAATATTTGGTTACAACATTTCCGTTTATAACTGTAAATATATAATGTATTGGCTATTGCAAACATAATTCTTTGAATAGCCATAGGCAAAATATTGATGTTCGTTTTATAATATGCCATGTACGGTTAACGTACAGGCATCGCGTAGGCATTGTGCTTACGCTGTAACCTACTTGCCGTGTTTACTTTAAAATACGTTGACTAAAAACTGTCATAACATTCGCCACGGATTAGCATCCATAATAACTAACCTGTACATTTATCGCAATAAAGTTTTTATTCGTATTAATCCGTGATTTTTTTTTTACGTGTGGGCATGCTGTAACGCATACCCCTCCGCGGGGGCGGGCGGAGGGGTTATGTCGGACTCGCCGGGGTAAAAGAGAAAGATGGAATAAGAATAATGTACCTCCCGGAATACCGACTAAACCTACCACGGTGTTCCTCGACAAAACCACTATCGGCGGGGCCGCGCGAATCAAGTGATTCGCGCGAGTGTGCAAGTCACATGCGGTCGCGACCCCACCGAGGTTTCGGCCCACCGTATGAAACGGCAGGCCACTACACGAAGAGACCTACCCTAAGGTCTCCACTAAACAAAAATCCCTGCTGTCTCCCCTCTAGAGGGGAGACGGACACGACTCAGAGGCGCGCGTGGGAACACACAGGCCGCCACTCGGACCTGGTGCTGAACGGATGGCAGGCAGGCCCACAAAGCCCGCCACCCCCAGGTCAAACCTCAGGGTGGCTGGAGGTCGTCTCGCGCCCTCCGGCGCCCGGTACTGCGGTTGGGGAGAGGGTTTAAACGCTCCCTCTCCCGCTCCGCCGCCTCCTTGATGGAAATCACTTCCTCACAGAAGGAGGCGACGGCGTTCCACGACCTCTCACTCCGGACCATAGACTGAACTACGGCCGGGAGCGACAGGGCAACCGATCCCACTGCCGCGATCAATTCACGGCGCTGCGATGCCCAGGCGGGGCAAACCGCCAAAGTGTGCAGCGCCGTGTCCTCAACAACGTCGTTGCAGTCGCCGCAGTGGTGACAACCGGGCGTCTCTTGCCGGCGTATACGACACAGGAACCTACTTGCCGCGTTTACTTTAAAATACGTTGACTAAAAACTGTCATAACATTCGCCACGGATTAGCACCCATAATAACTAACTTGTACATTTATCGCAATAAACTTTTTATTCTTATTAATCCGTGAGTTACGTCAACTCACCGGTTATAACTTAACTCATACCTTCCTCGATAAATAAGCTACCCAACAAAAAAATAATTTTTCAAGTCAATTTAGTTCTAGTTTTTAATTTTGTATTTTTGTTTGTGTAAAACTACTTCAAATTAAATAAAAATGTCTCGCATGTAATATTAACAATAATTTTGTACTTTGTATTTTGGAAGAGCGGAGTTTTCTATCACAAGCATAATTTTAGCTTAAAAGGAAACTCCGAATGCAATCTGTTATTTATTGTAGAAAATTAAATATAATTTTTTATTATTTTTTATTTATTATTATTAGTAGTTCCTGAGATTAGCGCGTTCAAACAAACAAACTCTTCAGCTTTATAATATTAGTATAGATTTTAATTTCTCCCTTTTCTGCAACTAATGTTGATGAAGAAAGTTTGTCAAACAAATTCTTTTTAACGCTATTTCCTCTTAAATGTAAAATAATACACAGATTTAAACACAGGAAACTGCCCTTTTCCTTGTCAGATTTAACCTGTATTACAGTACGTAGTCCGTGTTCCTAAATGGAACAGTAATATTTGAAGATGAACGAGGAAAATACCGTTCTTAGTAGACCCCAAACATAAACAGCTCCAACAATTTTACTACTGTTTAAAACTCATTATCACTTAGAACAATCTCGAAAGAATAGCCAGAACGAAAATGTGGATTTAAATATGGACCATTAATCCACAAAGTGAAATTAAGACAAATGCGCCCTTGCGGCTACGCTAACTTTAGTGAAGGAAAAAAAGGTTTTTGGCAAAGATTACTTGTGGTACAGACAAGACAGGCAGTCATAGGTATTATATGTACGTAATGATCATTGATAATTATGGTATGTCACAGATACAATTTTATTCCGTGCGTTATGATATCGCACAAAATAAAATTGTATCTTGAACATTCATCTATACTAATATTATAAAGATGAAAGGTTTTAATGTTTTGTTTTTTTGTTTAGTTAAAATTGGTTGAGTAGTTTTTGAGTTAAATCCTTACAAATAAGCAAACAAGAAACCAAATCTTTCCTCTTTATAACATTCTGCCGTCATAAGGAAAAAATACAACAGATTTTTTTCGAAATTAATATCATTACATATTATTATTTGGCATCAGTAAAAAAAGACGAATCTGCCAGTATATTTATAAAGAATGTTTTTTTTTTTGGAGTTACGTATTTTTCCCTTATGACGGCAGTATTAGAATAGACACGTCGGTCAGAAGATCATATTCTCATATGTCGGGCTTCATATTTAAGCCCTGCCTTTCCTGGTACTCAAGAAGGAGCCCGACTTACTAGCCAAGTAAACCTCCATTATTCAGAATATTGTAGTCAAATAATGTTGTGCTGTATTTCTGCCTTTGTGGTTCATGTCCTTTGTGGCGCTGGCAGCACAATTACTCTTTTGCAGGGGTTCTTTCGCAACACTAGTAATATTTTTTTGTATTGACAAAAGTGTAAAGTAATATTATAGTGCTACGAGCGATTGTAATCTGTAATAACCGTTTACTATTGCATATTATTATATAGACTAGATGTGTCCGCGGTTCCACCCACGTTTATGATTATTGCGCCGCCCCCATGCGTGATGTTATATAGCCTATAGCCTTCTTCGATAAATAGACTATCTAACATTAAAATAATTTTTCAAATCGAACCGGTAGTACCTGAGATTAGCGTGTCCAAATAAACAAACAAGCAAACTCTCCAGCTTAATAATATTAGTATAGATTATATAGATACCAAGCAACGAATGCAACATTGCTTTGTGTCTGCTTATATATAATAATAATAAATATATTCATAATAACAATATAAATACATGTTCAATAAATATTATAGATAAGTTTAAAGCCACAACTTAGATGTTATCTTATCTTATCTTATGTGGGGGCCAGTTAGTGCAGACTGGCGACACTTCGCCCCAGTGGGATCTTTTGGGTCGACACTCTCCCAATAACGACTGCCATAGATGTTCATGGCAGCCGGGACCGACGGCTTAACGTGCTCTCCGAGGCACGGAGCAGGCGATAATTGTCAATCAATACGCACATAATTTCGAAAAGTCATATAATTTCCGAAAGTCAGAGGTGCGCGACGTGGTGGGTTCGAACTCGAGACCCTCTGCACTGCAATCTATTGGTCTCCCCACTGAGCTGTCGCTGCTCTAACTTAGATGTTAGTGCCAACCCTCAATTTAGTTGACCTAACTTATTCAAAGCGTGCCTTTGTTCAAGTAAAGGCTATGTTAAAACAAGCCAGCGTTTAGTCAATCGGTTTGAATGGCTGCCGATCATCTGCAGATATCGTGTGCAACAGTTAACTCACTGAAGCTTGAACAATATTTTTCGTTAATCTGAGTGCTATTTTTACTGTTATTGAATGAACAATTCATTAGACCCATACTTGCGTATTAAATAGTACTCATTGAAATTAAACTACTATATACGGATTTTATCGCGTTGTTTATTTGACACTTTATTACAAAATTTTAAAAACTGTTACACTATTATTACTATTAAACTTAACAAATTTTTAAGCTAATTAAATTATTGAAACTATTAAAACTATTTATACTATTACTATACTATTTATATTTATGTTTACACTTTCCCCGACGTTTCGGTTGCTTTTCAGCAGCCATGGTCACGGGGAGACTAAGATGGTAGATGTCTCAATGTTCCAGTGTAGTTATTTCAAAGTACCCGAACATATTTTTTTATTTTTTATTTTGCTCGTCAAAATGACCACACTCCACCTGATGGTAACATAATTTAATCATGGGTGTTTACGCAGAATGAGCTCAAAGTATCATGAAGTCTGGCTGTGGTTTGCAAATTTTAGCAAATTGTCAAATAAACAACGCGAAAAAATCTGTATATAGTAGTTTAATTTCAATGAATAACATTCGCGTAAACAGAAGACAATATTAAATAATACTCATAAAACAGTCAAGTTCAGAATGATCGGTTCAGTGGTTTAGGCGTGAAAAGGTAACAAATAAACAAACAAACAAACTCATTTTCATTTTTAAAATATTAGTTAGGAAGTTAGGATTAGGATTAGGATATAATAAAGAGGAAAGATTAGATTTTTTGTTTATTTGTAAAGATTTAACTCAAAAGTTACGCAACTGATTTTAAAAATTCTTTCTTCATTTCATTAGAAAGCTATATTATCACCGAGTAACATAGGGTATATATTATTAAAAATAGGACTGTTACTAACATAACTGGGCATACCTGGTCAAAAGCTAGTATTATAGTATAGATAAAACATCGAGATGTCCGACTATTATGCCTAACTACCAAGAATGTCATGTCTGATTCCACCATTAATCTATGGCATGTAAGGCTCTGCAATAATAAAACATTCATGGATTATTACTGCGGATGTGGTAAGCCGACATTTGTCTCTGGACGTTTGTAACCAAATGCTTGGCACGGAATAAGTGTACTTACCTAAGAAATATTGACCAGGCCTTTACGTGAACTTTGACCCACTTTTATTTCTTTCTTTGTTTAAAGATTATAACTACTCTACTGCACAGTTGACGTAGTAATTTAAGTAATAATAATAACTAGCAGTCGCCTAGTGCTCGAAATTCGACCAAAGATTGTCTGTAAGATATTGCTGATATATGTCATTATATTATATTAATATATGTAACCATAGTTACGCGCTTCGACTGCGTGTGTCAAATGCATGGTTGTGTGCGTGTAATGTTTTTTAATTAATTTAATGTTATTCTAATGCATATTTTATATAAATATTAGGGTTCGCCCCTCCTTCTCCATATAAACTTTAACTTGCCAAATTTCATACTCCTCCGTCCGCGCAATTTTCGTAAAAAGGGGTACAAAGTTTTTGCTTCACGTATTAATATATAGATAATTTAATGGCATCAGAAAAAAGTAAAATGAGGTGTATTTTACATTATATGACTTAATGAACTAGAGACATGAATTAACAAGAAAACTTAGTGATTAATGGCCCCCGAGCTAGGAAAATTCTGTGTTACGGGGGACATCCAATCCGTCTATATGTTAACAATTATTATATACTAGGATTTATTCAGAGTAAGGTAAGGTAAATATATATAAGTGGTCGTCTCATCAGTCACTAGAAAGTGTGCTATCCACAAACAGTTGATTCGAGTCTGGGTGTTTTTTTATTTCTTTCTTTGTTTAAAGTTTATAACTACCGACTGCACGGTTGACGTAGTAAATAAGTGGTCGTCTCATTAGTCACTAGATAGTGTGCTATCCACAAACGGCTGTTTCGAGACTATGTGTTCTTTTATTTCTTTCTTTGTTTAAAGTTTATAACTACCGACTGCACGGTTGACGTAGTAAATAAGTGGTCGTCTCATTAGTCACTAGATAGTGTGCTATCCACAAACGGCTGTTTCGAGACTATGTGTTCTTTTATTTCTTTCTTTGTATAAAGATTATAACTACCGAATGCACGGTTGACGTAGTAAATAAGTGGTCGTCTCATTAGTCACTAGATAGTGTGCTATCCACAAATGGCTGTTTCGAGACTAGGTGTTCTTTTATTTCTTTCTTTGTATAAAGATTATAACTACCGAATGCACGGTTGACGTAGTGAATAAGTGGTCGTCTCATTAGTCACTAGATAGTGTGCTATCCACAAACGGCTGTTTCGAGACTAGGTGTTCTTTTATTTCTTTCTTTGTATAAAGATTATAACTACCGAATGCACGGTTGACGTAGTGAATAAGTGGTCGTCTCATTAGTCACTAGATAGTGTGCTATCCACAAACGGCTGTTTCGAGACTAGGTGTTCTTTTATTTCTTTCTTTGTATAAAGATTATAACTACCGAATGCACGGTTGACGTAGTGAATAAGTGGTCGTCTCATTAGTCACTAGATAGTGTGCTATCCACAAACGGCTGTTTCGAGACTATGTGTTCTTTTATTTCTTTCTTTGTATAAAGATTATAACTACCGAATGCACGGTTGACGTAGTGAATAAGTGGTCGTCTCATTAGTCACTAGATAGTGTGCTATCCACAAACGGCTGTTTCGAGACTATGTGTTCTTTTATTTCTTTCTTTGTATAAAGATTATAACTACCGAATGCACGGTTGACGTAGTGAATAAGTGGTCGTCTCATTAGTCACTAGATAGTGTGCTATCCACAAATGGCTGTTTCGAGACTAGGTGTTCTTTTATTTCTTTCTTTGTATAAAGATTATAACTACCGAATGCACGGTTGACGTAGTGAATAAGTGGTCGTCTCATCAGTCACTATACAGTGTGCTATCCACAAACGGTTGTTTCGAGACTAGGTGTTCTTTTATTTCTTTCTTTGTATAAAGATTATAACTACCGAATGCACGGTTGACGTAGTGAATAAGTGGTCGTCTCATCAGTCACTATACAGTGTGCTATCCACAAACGGTTGTTTCGAGACTAGGGTTCTTTTATTTCTTTCTTTGTATAAAGATTATAACTACCGAATGCACGGTTGACGTAGTGAATAAGTGGTCGTCTCATCAGTCACTATACAGTGTGCTATCCACAAACGGTTGTTTCGAGACTAGGTGTTCTTTTATTTCTTTCTTTGTATAAAGATTATAACTACCGAATGCACGGTTGACGTAGTGAATAAGTGGTCGTCTCATCAGTCACTATACAGTGTGCTATCCACAAACGGTTGTTTCGAGACTAGGTGTTCTTTTATTTCTTTCTTTGTATAAAGATTATAACTACCGAATGCACGGTTGACGTAGTGAATAAGTGGTCGTCTCATCAGTCACTATACAGTGTGCTATCCACAAACGGTTGTTTCGAGTCTGGGTGTTCTTTTATTTTTTTTAAAATTATAACTTGTACACACACACATGCACACACACACATATGCTACCACCACTAAATTCACTCGTAAGCTAATAAAAAAAATATTATTTTATTTTACTTTTATTTTATTTTATTTTTTTTAAGTCAGCTCTTGTCTATGTATCTTGCTTATTGTACCAATATTGTATAATTTGTTTTTGGGAAGGACTGTTTCCCAACATAGAGCTCACGCTAGTTTGGGAATCAGGGCTGACACTGTAAATGTATAAACTTTTTGCTGCAATAATTAACTTATTATTAAAAAAAAAGAAAATAAAAATACTCGACTGGCAATATTTCCAGGTTTTATGCTGTATGTATTAAGAATTACCTGTCAGAAAAACCTATTAATTTTGTCTAGAAATCCTTTCCAAAACCCCAAGCACAGAAGTCACTCATATTACAACTGCACTAACGAATAAAAAAGCATATAAATCATGATAGCTTTTACACTACAATATAAAGTTAAGCGGCGATAGCCCAATGGATAAGGTATTGGACTTGCGATCGAGAGGTCGCGGATTCGAATCCCGCCCATTGCACTACGGAACTACTACGTAAACCCACTTCAAGCACAAGCATTCTAGCTTAGCTGAAGGGGTAACTATTAGTAATTTAAAACCCAAATTGCTAGTAATCTCTTTAAAAAAAAACTCTGCATAGCACAGCTTAGAGATGATTGATGGCGCTTACGCCCAACAGCAGTATTTTAAAGCCTTGGTGCGGACACTACCATATCCTAAAACTACAATAGAATCCAAAATAAGACGTTAGTCTTTCCTTTTCGCACCACAGCATTGAAATGATTAATGTCGCTTACCCCTTAAAAGTAGTATTTCAAGTTGAGCCATGGTGCGGACACCACCACGTCAGACTACAATAGAAACCAAAAGATAAGTCGTTAGTGTTTCCTTCGTTTTCAAGAACGGACTCAAACTTTGTTTTAAAAGGATTTACTTGAAGCGAAACTTTGTTACAATTGTGAGTTATACCCTGTTTTCCAGAGATATTCTTAACGTCTGTTTTGTTTAATATTTTGAAAATTGCACCGGTGTTAAGTGGATTACTGTGTTCGTTTGTGTTTAAAGATTAAACTGCTGCGCTTGCATAGATTAAACTTTGCTAATGGGTAAACTGAAATATTAAGTTGCAGTTTGAAATTGTACTTCCATTTCTTTATAGTGTTTTAAGTAGGATTACTTGCTTAAAGTGCTTTGAGTTTAAAGGAATTTTCAGTAGCATGCTCAATTTACTCTAGCTCTCTTTTTAATTGCTTCATTATTTATAGTTTCCTTAGATACAAGAGAGACGAAAAATTTCTGTTTTATTTAAATTTTTACGACCAAATTGAAACATAATATTTACAGATATATACAGCGCTAAATGGTTAAAGAAAGTAATAGTATATTTAAATGGCAAACAAAATAAAAAGTAAAGGCACTATTATAAAATATTATAATACATCACTGTCGACGTTTCCAACGTGCCCAAAGGACTGGCAGCATTGCCACGTTAAGTGGATTGTTTGACCGAAGAAAGTTCAGCCTTTAGGTAATTCTTGTTTTCTTCCATTCTCCAGTTTCTAAATACCTAAAAATATTGGTTGAATATGTATTTTAATAATTAATTCTGCCTGTTTCTTTACGCTCAAGTACCTATACAACAATAATGAAAATGAATGTTTCTGCTTGAAAAAACATATTACTCGATTAATGAGTTTTTATTGATGACAAATCTTTAAATGTCTGAGAATCCGATATATTTGTAATCCCAATATCATATTAGTATCTCATATATTTATTATTAGTTTAATTTAATATGAATAGAATAACAAATAGTTATATGATTAATTATTATTTAAATAGCCAATTATATTGGCTATATGATATTGTGTACCGATGTTTATATGATATTAATAATTCATTTGATAATTCTATTATGATATGGTATGTAATTTAAAATTCGATAAATATTTATGTATAATTAATAATTTTGTTTATAGATAATTAATTTGTACGCCCCACAGGGCGAAACATAGTGATACTTTTTTAATATGTTATAACTTGTTCCTCAACCACCTATGTTTCACAAATAAAACAATTTGAATTTGAATTTGAATTTGAATGGTTTCTACAAGAAATAAAAAATAAAATATAGGTAAAATACACGAATAAAATCAAATCTCAATTCTATTTAAATCTATATTCAATAAAATCAAATTGTATTGACATTTACTATTTATTGCAACTGTAAATCTGAAAGATTAACTGAAACTAATCATATAAGAAAGCCTGAGAAGTGCTATCGACAAATGTAAAATTATAAATAAAAGACTGATTCTATTCCAATAGATATAGAGAATAGAATTTGTTTATCCACAAAACCACTAGAATTTGGATCCGTACTGCAAAACATTATAATATTTACGTAATAGCATTCAGAATGTAATTCAACATTATTCAATAACTATTTCTACGTGGCACTTACTGACAAGTATTTAGTTTGGTGAGTTTTAAATAGCTGACATCTTAGAGAATGAATGCAGCCGAGATATAGCAGGATCGAAGAAAGTTGCAATCCGTATTCTTACAGAAAAGTCACGTGATTCAAATTATAAAATTAGCTGCCCACCGTGCATAATATTACGGATTATCACGCACAAGCACGCACCGGGACAAATAATAATAATAATATTCTATCACATACACACAACACCGTCTAGCCCAAACTAAGCAGAGCTTGTACTATGGGTACTAGACAATGGATAAACATACATATATACTTTTTTTTGTAAATACATACATATTATACATAGAAATACCCAGACCAAGACAAACATCCATGTTCATGCACACAAATGTTTGACTTGTGTGGGAATCGAACCCGCGACCTCAGGCGTGGCAGTCGGTTACACTGATTTCTGATTCTAACCACTACGCCATCGAGCACTATGTAACTTTGTAACTTCAAAGGTGCGATATGAGTTCGTGGTAATCCGAAATATCATATATCAGGCAGTATAAGCAACCAAATTTATAAGTACGTTAGCTCGGCGTTCTTTTAAAAAAAGCAATGACTGAATATTCTCTTCCTGGTGCACGTCTGTCCGTCGCTGTGCGTCGTTAAATGCAAAAAGCATTCTTTAGTAAGAAAAAAATGGTTTACCTCGTAAGCAAAATATGCACTTTTAAATCAGTATATTGTATGACGCCGAGAGGGAGATAACAGTATATTATTTGATCACAATATAACATTGCTGCGAATGACACATCACTATTTTACGAGGGTATGGACGCGCGCACGGAGAGGACATCACGGGCCGTACGGCGCGAGCGCTGATTCGAAGATTCGAGACAATAACCGACGCCATTGTGAACACACGTCCAAATGTTACAGTTTTGAAAAATTATAATAATATCGTAATATAACCAATAACCGTGAAGCAAGCAGTATTATTTCAATGACCACCTTCGATCAATAATAGACTAGATACACAATCCCATACAAAAGTCCTCTTTAAAACTGTCGCCAATTGTGAGTGTAGGTAATTCTAAGAATTCTAGTTGAAATAAATATACATTAATGCAAATTCAACCTTAAATCCAATTCTTAAAGTTGCATTCATAAAGCTATGTACAAAAAGCAATTAATTTTTACGACCTTTGTTCGCTGCTCAAATCACATCAAAACAATTTTAATCTTATACGCATGTTTTAAAGTCTAAATTACAAAGTGCCAAACAATTTACAATAGTTGGCGCGTTCTCGCAAACGTTGGTCAAACAATCATAATATTTGGTAATTGATTCATATTTACTATTTAATTAGGTTTTTACTTTATGAAAAATACTTAATGATATAAACTTACCAAAAAAAAGATATTCCTTCCAAAATCTCGGTGTTACGGTGGTTATTTGCATAACTTTTGAACGCACACTGCGGCATTTTGACGTCTTAATGTTGGCTATGATTGGATCATACTAATTTGAAATAAGAGCACAACCGTATTTGTGTTCTTAATTTTCGGCTCGTTTTTGAAGCGCTTACCGGACATCTAGTGTATTATTGATCGAAGATGACCACAGAAGAAATCCTATCTTCAACATATTTGTGCGTTATATCAACAATGTATGTAATATTTCTAGTATCACACGTAGATATTACTTTGTGCAACCACATTAATATTTTGCAAAGCCAATATCCTGTTAAGGTTACTTTGCAAACGTGGGAGTCCATTTTGCCATCTGTTTCTAATCAAGTCGCCTCAGATAGAGGTACGTTATACTCAAACCTATCATTGAAAGGCAGAACGAGAGAGCTTTTGTAGCGAATTCCTCAACAAAAGCGCCTGAAGCCCATAATATGTCAGTAATCGCCGTCAAAAGGCTTATGTACTTCAACCCTGTGTAACTGTGATCAATGCCTTCTATACGCCTTTACGTATTCTATTAATTACTTATATAATGCTGTATTGTGTGGGCTGTTACTAGCCTGTCTATTAGGATCTCATTGAGGCTCAATTCCAATTGGATTGAAGTGAGCCGATACGTTACGTACGCCAGACGTACGGATGACATGGGTCCAATCTATCATTATTCACGAAAACCAATTTCATGGCCTAAGCACTTTACTATTAAAGCGTCCGAAAAACAAAGTCCAAAGAAAATTTGAGCTGTGGACGCGTTGTCCTCGATAATCCAACCTTGTTAAGGAGACGCCAGAAACAAACAAATTCGACAACCCTTACCCCCTTACATTTAATCATACCTAAAACCAGCTGATGCTCCAAAAACCCAGATCATCTGTCATTTTCAGCGAAATAAATACACAAATTAAAAAAACCCTCAAAAATGTAAATCCAATGGTTGGATAAAATTTTGCAAGAGGGCTAAGAGCCTACATTTTCACCATCCAACATATTTTTAAAGGTATCCATTTCATTTGTGTTTTCACAGAAGCTTTTTAAATATCGTTTGCGAGAATAAAAAAGGAGTATTTTTATATATTTTCGGTGAGCAAACAAACCCTAATCGAGGTGCTGACCTCTCGTGAATTCATAATAACATGTCTAAAAGACAAAGGATGTTGGGTTAATGTTATAAAAAACGTCAGGGTGTTTCCTCAGCGTGTGTTGTTTAAGGTCAGTATCGTTTGGGTCGAGAAAGTCGCTTGATGTGTGATAATGTTTGGGAGATTTAAGGAACGATTCCGTTTAAGCGACCGTTTTCGTAATGAAATATTGTGTCGACCCTTGGAAAGCGAATAAAGTAAGTCAGCGTTGTGAGAGCCTATCTAGGTTCAACGTTTAGTCCAATGTACAAAATTACTGTACTATGTTATTTTAAGATAATTAAATAATTACTGGGAGCAGCGGTAGTGGGAAACCGTTAAACTGCCACGCAAAGGTCTCGAGTTCGATACTAAGATTTCATATGTAATTTTTCGAAATTATGTGCGTATGAAATAGTTCAATTTTCTCAAAGATATGTGTAGCCTGCCAACCCCCACTTGGTTAGCATGGCTGACTATGTCCGAAGCCTTCTTACACTGAGAAGCGGCCCGTGCCCAGTATTGGAACAGTTTGTATAAAGGCCTGATATTATTCTTAAATTAATTGAGCATCTGCCGAATTTATACTCATTATGTGCAAATCGGGAGGGCTTTGTCCAGCAGTGGACTATTATAGCCTGATGATGATGATGTGCAAATTTGTAAACTGTTCAACAGTCAGTTTCAATATGCGTTTTGTATTAAATCTTTGTATTATCCTTCCCAGCGTCGATATGTCTAAACATTTCGGTGTGGTAGTCACATGTTAATATGGTGTAGATGGTTCCAGTGCCTCGATCACATTAATAAAGTCCGTCAGAAGGATTACGTTGTGTCATAGTTTCTAAACTCCAAGGTTAATGTTGACGAATTAGTAAGTAAATAAGTATTTTATTTTTCAAAATATAGGTACACAAAATACAGACAAATGTTATAACACAGCAAAAAAAAAGAAGTACATATATAATGAAAAACGAGGTTACCACTCAGGTTTAATGTTGGTTTGCGGTTTATACCTCAAACCAACCCTGATGTTATGTGGTCACCCCAAGTGACGCCCGGACGTACAATCAGCTACTCTTTAAAATGATCCAAATTCAAACAATAAAAAAAATAAAAAATACATACGTAAGTTATATATAAATTATAATTGATGAGCATAGGTAAGTATGTAATTAATATATATAAAATATAAATTAAATAAATTGGCGCAATAGTATGATGTATATAAATATAATATTCAATAATAATAATAATAATAATAACCTACTAACGGTTGCCATTAACTGATCCGTATTATTAGCGTCTCACTTGCACTTACGGCATACGACATACCTAATGGTGTCTCACGCGCCCGGCAACGCGACGGCGATATATTTCAATTACCGATATATTTCAACGTTTGTTTGGCATTGAATGGAATTGAATATGGTTTGAATGGAACAGTCGCAAGAGGAAAACCTAGGCGAACGTTTCTCGATCAGATCGGAGGTGTTCTGGACAGAGGCCAGGTTAAGAGCTCCTTGAACCGACGGGCGTGTATGAGGAATGTGATGAAAGTGAATGAAGCCAGAGAAGTGTGTCAGGATCGTAGCAAATGGAAATCCGTAGTCTCTGCCTACCCCTCTGGGAAACAGGCGTGAATCTATGTATGTATGTATGTAGTTTGGCATTGCAAAGTATTCCTCTTTAAAATATTGTTTTTATATTTCTGTTGAGTCACTGCTTGAATAGTCATATCAGCTCTATAAACTGCTCTACTACTGGACACGGACCTCTTTTGAGTGTAAGAACAATTAGGCCTTAATTCGCCGCAATAACTTTCTGCGGGCTGGCACTTGGCAGACTTCACATGTCTTCGAAAACATAATGGAGAACTTTTAGACTTGCAGGTTTCCTCACGATGTTTTCCTTCGCCGTTAGATAAAATTAACTATTTAATATGCAGATAACTTTGAAAACTGAAAGGTTCATGCCCAGGGTTCAAACTCGACACTTCTGCATGGCAGTCCGGCGGTCGTCCACTGGGCTATCGCTGCTATATTATTATACTTCTTCTTATATAGAAATAGAGTAGCGATAGCTCAGTGGGGAGACCAACAGACTGCAATGCAGACGGTCTCGGGTTCGAACCCACGTCGCGTACCTCTGACTTTCGGAAGTTATATGACTTTTCGAAATTATGTGTGTATTTGATTGACAATTATCGCCTGCTGCGTGCTTCGGAAAGCACGTTAAGCCGTTGGTCCCGGCTGCCATGAACATCTATGGCAGTCGTTATTGGAAGAGTGTCGACAAAAAGATCCCAAATAATCTTTAGCTTCTGCTTGTGGTTTCACTCGTGACAATCCACCAGAATAAAAAGTATCCTGTATATTAATTTAGGTTATTGTCTATCTGTCTGCAAAATTTTAGACAAATTCGTTTAACAGTTTTTGTGTTATTAAGTAACAATCATTCAAACATCCTTACAATATTATGAGGATAAGATATTCGAGGGTAGACGCCTCAGGCGATATTATTGCCGTTTTATTGCTCCAATAAAACCGTTCACGATAATATATATGTAAAGGTTATGTGACATGTTTGCGATTAAGAATGAATAATTGTTAATTTAGCCCGTAATTTACATGATAGGACGTGCCAAAGAAGCTTACACCGTGCTAGATGGTTGCTGGCTACCGTAGGCTATAATATCAGCCCTATATTAAACTGTCCCCTTGCTAGGCCCGTGCCTAGCAGCGTGCCGAATTATTCTTACACTGAGAAGAGGCACGGGCCTCTTCTCGGTGTAGAAGAGTGTAGAAGAGTTCGGACATTGTCCACCACGCTGGCCGTGCGGGTTGGCAGACTTCACATACCAAGAACTTTGTGAAGAACTTTCAGACATGCAGGTTTCCTATAATTAACTATTTAATACGCAAAAAACTTTAAAACTCGGACATGCGCGCCTTAGGATCGACCTCGAGACCTCTGCGTGGCAGTACATCTGTCTCCCACGAGACTATTGCTATCTCTATAGTATATAAACAAAATTTTACCAAAAAAACACCGACTTCAAAAAAGAATATTCTAAAACAAAAAATGCACTAAAAAGTTAAAAAGTAATTGCGTATTCTTGTGAATAATTAAATTATTGTTATTAATGAAGTCGGTGTCAGCCAATGTAGGTTTGTAACTATTTAAACATGAGATGTCTTACTATAATCGTAACATAACATTGGCATGCACAATTACACACATAGACGCAGCACGCGGCGCGGGCGGCTGACACCAACTCCAAAAATAACAATAATTTCTTCGTTTTCGCTTTCACGCCTCAGCTACTCAACCGATCGTCATGAAATTTTGCATATACATTGTCTGAGGTACAGAAAAGAATGTATGGTACCTTTTATTCAGAAAGAAAGCACTGGTCTTCAGGCATAGACATTTATTGACATAACTATAAATTAAAAATTTTAAAAACCTCCGACACAAAGTAATAAAAATAGTAATCCGCCATTTTGCGGTGGCGGCCATCTTGGATTTGAAATTTATCATGTATAGTATTCTACTAGTCAACCCCTTTCATTTGATACCCATATTAAGGGTGTTGTGAAAAAATATGTAATCCGCTATTTTCTGGCGGCCATCTTGGACCGATTTTCATCAAACATAGCTAAGAACACTTCCGACTAATTCACATTTCAAACAAAAAAGACTAAATCTAAATCGGTTTATCCGTTCGAGAGCTACAATGCCAGAGACACACACACACACACACACACACACACACACACACACACACAGACACGTCAAACTTATAACAACCCGTAGTTTTTGCGTCGGGCGTTAAAAATGTAGATTAATACGAATGAAGCTTTGGACAAAATCTAGTAGCACAATAAAAATATTTGGAGTAAAAATAGCTAGCTTATGCAGATGGTCCTAAAACTTTCGTTATGCAAAATAAAAACCATGCCTCTTTTAGTTTTGGCAAAAGTCGACCATGAAATGACCAGATAGATTGAACTGAGCCAGTTAACACATAAATGCTACCGAGAGTTCAACTTACGATGAACGTTATATACTTTACGTTAAACTTTGGCAACAGCTTGGGTATTTAATTTATGACTCTCACATGCAACGCGAAATACCTTAAACTAGTCTAGTTGTTTGAAATTCTGCTTATTCTAGACTAAATATGTTGAGTCTAATAAGTTTTACTGGAGATTAACTGGGAATATTCGCATGACGAATATACAAAATTTGCGAACATACAATTATATAATTAAGATGTGTTTTGGCTTAGAGAGTACGGAAAAGCTAGTTTGGTACAAGTTATAATAAAATCAAAGTATTTATGTAAATAGATTAACTATGACTGTCGCTTGTTTGTCATTCCCTATTACTGAAACTCACTAAAACTTAATCTCACTAACCCCTTTGACGTTCATAAATGTTACTTTGTGACCTAACTGAATAAATTATTTTTGACTTGACTTTGACTTGACTTAGTAACGGCCCGAATGAGCTGAACTACCCGAGAAAGTATTTTCTCGGACGAGTCGGGTCATAACTTTACCAAGAAGCTAACATGAAGAGTA
The DNA here is from genome assembly GCA_963564715.1 of Catocala sponsa. NCBI lineage: Eukaryota > Metazoa > Arthropoda > Insecta > Lepidoptera > Erebidae > Catocala > Catocala sponsa. The sequence continues at coordinate 3,584,083 of OY751346.1, read as the reverse complement.
GTTATATTGCTGAAGGACTGCGTTTCGCGCAGTAAGTAAATGTTCCAGAGGCTTATCATATCTACTGTATTTATTAACCTCCGAGTCTTCTTCGAAGAGGTTAATGAAAACACTTTGTGGGTCTGTGTGTCTGTCAGGCATAGCTTTGCAACCACTGATTGACTTGTAACTTGGTGTGCAGATACCTTGGGGTTATCCCTCGGTCAAGTTTGAATATGAGCTCTGTGGGTAAAAAAACCCCTGAGATATAGGGGTCACAAAGTTACATGTGTTTTAAATGGCAAAATGGCTTCATTTATATGCAGAGTGGTGGTGTGCTGATTCGAGTTGGTTGCTGCTCTTTGCTGTCGAGTTTTGTCTTGAGCTGCGTTTTGCAACAAAACATGCCCAACAGTGGGCATGATGCCCAACAATGGACATGATACCCAACAATGGTCATGATGCCCAACAGCGTACATGATGCCCAACAATGGGCATAATGCTTAACAGTTGGTATGACGCCTAACAGTGGGCAAGATGCTTAACAGTTGATATGACGCCTAACAGTGGGCAAGATGTCCAAAAGTGGACATGAGGCCCAACTGTGGGCATCATGCTCAGCAGTAGGTACGATTGACTTGTAACTTGGTGTGTAGATACCTTGGGGTCATACCTCGGTCGAGTTTGTATATGGGCGCTGTGGGTCAAAAGACCCCCGAGATATAAGGGTCACAAGGTCACATGAAGACGAAGAGGTTGAATCCTGGGTTTTTACACCCATCTCGTTTCTTTTCATCCTATGTTTAGATCCTTTTCCAGTAACGCGTGTGCGATACTCTTGATATTGTAAGCGGTCTTAGGCTACGGTAATCATATAACATCAAGATCCTTTGCTTGTTTGCTTGAAAAGTAATAAACAATTAACAGTGTTGATAATGTTTCAGTAGAAATATTTTGCGTTTAATATCTCCAAATTAATGTGAAGTCACATTGGAGGTTAACGAAGCTATATAACAATTTAGTTATAACTGAAATTTATTGATTTACGTGTGATATGCATTGCCTCGGTGGTGCAGTGGTAGATAATGCAGTCAAAATGCTATCGGGCTTTCCTGTGAAGAAATCCTAACCTGGAATTTTGCCCGGTAGACGACAATAGGCACGCTACGCATAATGAAGATGTTAAAACCAGAGCTCCCGAAATATGGGGCTAATACACTACCTACTGCTTATCTCTACGGAATTAGTTCCCAAAGTGGTCTAGGTGGACCCCAGGGGTCTACGGGAGACTCGACGGCGTCTACAATGGCGTGACAATAAAATGGGGTCCACAATTCGTAAGCGGGGGTCCATGAGAAAATTTTCGTGTAAAACCTTTCATATTCCATATTCAGTACCAGTGGTCTCGAATCTACGATTTAGCGGTAGACAATTACTAAAAAAAAAAAGGTCAGCCCTACACATTTAATCAAATTTTTTTGAATATGGTGAAATGTTACTGCAGAGGGTCCACCGGACCCAGGTACATTTTAAAAGAGGTCTTGAGAAAAAAAGTCTTGGAACTTCTGCTCTACGGGAATAGAATAAACGTGAGACTATGCATGTACATATGATATCGCATTCCAGATTCCAGGCCAGTGTGGTATATCTTCGGTAGCAAGGCAGCATACGGGTAAAGAGGTACAAATTGTATTCCACTACAATTGCAGGCTCAAAGCATCTCATGAAATTTAGATCATTCGTTACCACGTCGAAGTGGATCTATCTGTCTCTCTCTGCCGTCTTTAGTGATGACTGGTGCTGAATAAACATGACGCTTTGCATCATTAGGGCGACGTGTTCTCACAGACGTGGAGCAGGAATACTTTCAAGGAAAACAAACATGTTAAGGTCTAGACGAGATAACAATCTAGAATTGCTTTTGAATAGACATGTTTCTATAATAGAAACGGGCATATTTTATCACTAGCTATCCGCTGCGGTTTCACTCACGTTTAAGACTGCTGCTCCGCCCCCGTGGCTTGTAGTGTGATGTTATATAGCATATGTTAATTACTGGATAAAGTAGCTTTCCAATGGCGAAATAATTTTTTTAATCAGTCTAAATGTTTTATAAATGTATTAATTTCAAACAAAAGTACAAACATACAAATCTTTCTTTTATATCAAATTAGCATAGATACAGCATTTATTAATGATCCACAACTATTTAATAGCCAAATTTTAAGTAACGTTTTTAAATAGTAAATAAGAAAATGCTGCGCAAGCGCAGTAAAATGTACCACTAGCTCTTGTGGCTCAGCGATTATTGTCAGCGTTCGTCATAATTTTAGATCCCACGTTTTAGAGAGCGACTCTATTGCTTTCTGAAATTTCTAACAGAAAACCCAATTACGCGTTTTCTGAAATGGCAATTGCACCTAAGGCCTTACTATCGTACAGAAACTTAGGCTACGCTTCCCATTTCGAAGTTATTTTTTATTTCGGGCTGCATAGGCCCATAGATAAATACCTTAACCTAAATTTACATATTATATAATTTTATAATACATACAACACCATCTAGCCCAAACTAAGCAGAGCTTGTACTATGGGTACTAGACAATGGATAAACATTACATATATACTTTTTTATTGTTTTATAAATACATACATATCATACCTACATAGAAAGTCAAATATATATTATCGTTTTTATCGTCACAGAGATCAGCTCTTTTAACACGTTGACTGCAATCAGTATCCATTGTTCGCTGTCAAACGAGATGTGTCAATAGTATCCATTTGCATTCCTGCAATGGACAGTCGATTAAATCTTTTAATCTGAGGATCAAAGCTGTGTTAAAGGGGATTAGGTTTTCAAATGACTTACGGAAAAAAGGCAATTATGTGTATGTGTGTTTTTTGTGGCGTGCACTCAATTGGGGAAGCCGGAGTTATTAAGGCTCGACCGAGATTAGGTTGTTACGATTAATTGAGTTATCGGGCCGATTGATTTCCATTAACATTTTTTCTAGTACTCTAGGAAAATTAGTTTTAGGGTATTTTATTGGATGTGATTTATACTTTTATATTATATCATTTCTCCCACGTACGTGCAAGCTCTGGTATGAATTGCTTGCTTCAGTGTTTCCCGAGCGCTATAATAGGTCTTTCTTCAAACGAGGTTTAAAGAGAGTTCTTCTTTCACGGTCGGCCGCGGCTTCGCTGTGTCCTGACATTCCTGAAGTCCATGAGCAGCGGTTACCACTTTTCATCACGTGTGCCACATGCTCGTCTGTCACCAAAGGCAATAAAAAAAAATAAAAAACTCTTTTTAAACAGAAGCATATTGAGGGAAACATGTTATGGTTAATATCGAAGAAAAATCTTTTAATACTCTACTCTAGTTATATACTAAATTTTGTTTATAGATCTGTTTTATAAAACACTATTATTACCTACATAATTTTGAAACTTTAAACTACTGTTATAATAACAAGTAAAAGTGTTTACACTTTTACTTGTTACTGTTTACTTCTATTTAAGCTATTTAAATTTGTATTTAATTAAATCTATTTAGATTTAATTTTAGATACACTTTCCCCGATATTTCGGTTGCTTTTCAGCAGCCATGTTCACGGGGAGACTAAGACATCTTAGTTTTTATAATTTAATCATCATCATCCTCTTGCCCTGGTCTCAATTTATTTGGAGTCGCAGTATGTCCTTCGCTTCCATACTTCTGTCACCCGTCATCTGATCATTTACCCCTTACCCTTTCATATCCACCCTCACACAGTCCATCCATCTTTTCCTTGGCCTTCCTCTCCCTTTTCGTCCCTCTACCCTCATATTCATCACTTGTCTACATACGTATCATCTCTTCGCATAACATGTCCATACCAAGCCAAACGATTTTCTTTCACCTTCTCATCTATGGGCACCACTTTCAGACTGCCTCTTACGTGGTCATTCCTAATTCTGTCCATTCTCGTCGTTTTTATAATTTAAATTCCGTATAAAGTTGTTTAATTTCAATGTATAACATTCACGTAAACGTTAGATAATATTATGTAAATCACATTCGCATTTATAGTTTGGGTCCTCATACCTCTGCCGAACGACCAAGGCATGGAATTCTCTGCCCAGGCACATGTTTCCTTCTTCCTTCAATCCTGGGTCCTTTAAGCGGTGCGTGAAAAAGCACCTTCTCAGGCCGTCAAACTAGAGACCTCAACATCGCCTCGGCTGCTATGAGGGCGGTGTGGAGGCCACTGCTCTTAGACCACACGACTGCTTACCATGAGGTGGAGTGCGGTCATTTTGACGAGCAAAATAAAAAAAATTACTAAGGATTAGGGAAATGCAACCACAATTAACCACATGGTATAAAATGCGCTTAATAAAGCGGGGGATGTGTCTATTCAATTTTCAATCATGTTTTACTGTGATAGTATATGGGAAAAGCAACCACATGAAAAAATATGGTGAAATAGAGTTTTGAATATACGTATATGTGTATCACGTTTTATTTCTATGTTGGATATCTTTAACCGTGATTATCGCAAATATTAAAAGAATGAAGCTGGATGTGAACTGAGTACTTGACAATGTATGGTCCGTAACTAACAAAGCTATTTATGACCTTAAACGCAACCGAAGTTATAAAAGCTCTAAGATGTTTGCAACATCATCACAAAAATTCAAATATCGGCCTCAAAAAATATCCTCGAGCTATTTCTATCGAAACAACTGTTTGTAGACCACTCAAATTTTTGTTTAGTATCGAGATTGAACCCAAAACACTCGGCGTAGTGATGCGACCACTTTAGCCGATATACCATCCGTGCAATCAAATTTGTCAAAATTCAATATTCACGCAGGCAAAAGATGCTAGAACATAAATATAAAATAACAAATGAGGTTAGAAAACCGATAAACGGTTAAATCGTTTAACCCTGCGAATATCGGTAGAGTAAGCCTAATGGATGATAGTATTGACACGTCCCGATCGTCTGTCCAACAATCCGCGTTAGCCGTAGGGTTACAAAAACATTTTATTATAGCCGTATTTTTCAGTCATGTTATAACAAGCTTTGGGAAATGTGTATAGAGAGCGTTGGTGTTTATTTGAGAAAATATTTTTCTAGACACTTATTGCTACTTGTTCACCAAATAATCTGCAATACACATATTTTTAAAGTGAAAACTTATTTAGCGACGTTGTGCACTTTTTTGTGATAGGTAAAAAATTTTAAACTCGCGTCAGGACGCGTGACCTGATCGAAAATTCGTAAGACGGAGGGACGATTGTCATGTTTGTGTACGATAGCGCAATAAATGAATATTGTATTTTACCACATAAATGATAGTACTTTTATACTGATAATTAAAGCAATTCGTGCAAAATTATTCCCTAACCATTCCAAAATATCAAAAATGCACAACGTTATATTCAAGTTTTCACTCCTGCCGGGACTCCCGGAGTGCAACCCGTTGTTTATTTTTTTACTTTATGAGACTGATTTAATTATTATTGTGGTTTATAAAATACTAGCTTTTGCGCGCGGCTCCGCCCGCGTGGTACCTACATCAATAAAAAGTAGCCTATGTCCTTCCCCAGGTTTTAAACTATATGTGTATCTAAATCGGTTGAATGGTTTAGCCGTGAAAAGGTAACAGACAGACAGACAGATAGACAGACAGAGTTACTTTCGAATTTATAATATTAGTAAGGATTTCAAATCTCAGCTTTGATACTGGTGGGTGTGAATCTATCACGGGCTTATGCCAAATGGGTCGGTGCATTAGTATTGTTGTAGGTGTCCGTGTAGTGGATGTTAGAAATCGCCGGAGTATAGAGCAATTGTCGATGATAACGGATTTCTGCAGTTTTATATATGAACTAGAGGATGCCCGCAGCTTCGCCCGCACATGTTATTTTATTTATGCATTTCTTCCCCATCCCGTGGGAATTTCGGGTAATCCCTTCTTAGTGCACCCCTACAGTACCCAAGGAACATACATGTCAAATTTCAGCTTCTTGCGCCCAATAGTTTCGGCTGTGCGTTGTCTGTCAGTCACTCAGTAACGGAAGAGTTTTATATATATAGATTTTTATGTAAGTCTAATTCTTTAAGTGATGTATGTAGTGACTTTGGTATGAGTCCTGTAGATGAAATTATGATTGGAATTATTTTAACTGTATGTTGATGCCACATTTGTCTTATGTCTTATTTGAATTATTATTATTATTATAGATGACATGTATTGGTTGTTGAAACTAATGACATTTTAGTATAAGTTTAATTTAGACGAATTATTATCCAATAGCCACATTTCCAGACAACCCTTATTTTTTTAGACCTGCGTCGGGTATCACAGCTTTCAATGTATTGAAACTCTTTTTATTTATTGTATTGTTAATTTTATTCGCTTGTCATGAATTCGTCACAGTTGAGTTAAAAGTTTGCCAAAGCTCACTAAAAGTTTCGAGATACTACACTGAACATAGAATATTATATATTCTGTATTAAGCATTTTATTAAGCCAAGCCAGGCTTTTATTAAGATACTGCCACTGACTGTTCACTTGGTTTTCTTCTTCATCTTTTTTTTACATTGACATATTCAAAATTAGCTAATGGCACACTTACAGTAGACAAGCGCACAAAGTTTTATCATATTACTTTTACTTGCATTCTTTAAAGGTGAGTCTCGTATTAGGTATTAGGTATTTCTTTGTCCCAGGGAACTTTATACAGATCCAAACAACGGACACAAACAATACCTAGACACCAATTAACTATTTGCGGATATTTTTGTTTCGTATGGGGTCGAACCCACTCGGCGCAGTGGCGAGTAGCGAGAACACTTAAACCTTAATTGAAATTAAACTACTATATACAGATTTTATCGCGTTGTTTATTTGACACTTTATTACAAAATGTTGAAAACTGTTACACTACTATTACTATTAAACTTTACTAATTTTTAAGCTAATTAAATTATAGAAACCATTACAACTATTTATACTATTCCTATACTATTATACTATTTATATTTATGTTTACACTTTCCCTGACGTTTCGGTTGCTTTTGAGCAGCCATGGTCACGGGGAGACTAAGATGGTAGTTGTCTCAATGTTCCAGCGTAGTTATTTCAAAGTACCCGAACATAATTAAAATTTTGAAAACTGTTACACTAGGTAACAGTTTTCAAAATTTTAATAGTAATAGTATTCTATTACTATTAAACTTTACAAATTTTAAGCTAATTAAATTATTGAAAAAAAAGCTAAAAATTAGTAAAGTTTGATAGTAACAGTAGTGTAACAGTTTTCAAAATTTTGTAATAAAGTGTCAAATAAACAACGCGATAAAATCTGTATATAGTCGTTTAATTTCAATGAATAACATTCGCGTAAACAGAAGAAAATATTACTTAAACCTTAACGTAAACATAACAATTTTTTATAGATTGACTTACTTGATTAGAAACGGGCAGATTGCCGAAACAATGTAGTTTAATGGAAATGCTGATTCTCTGTGTTTAGTAGTCTGTGAAAGCACACAAAAGACTTGGAATTGAAAAAGTTTCAACCAATTTTAAGGAGTTTAACTCACATGAGAATAACTTGTATAAAATTCACGGTCACTCATTTCGATATCGAAAGTTCAGTTTGTACATGATTTTGTGATTTTAGGACTGGAGGAAAATAGAGGCTTTGGTTTTTATAAAACTTTAGACGTAGAGAGAATATGGGCTTCATCAAACAAAATATTAAAAACTTGATATTAACCTTTTGACCGCCACTGAGTAACGTATACATGACATAGCAAAATGTGTCCAGCACGGTCACGACACTACATGACAGACTTTTAAACGCTAATAAATCTTATAAAAAGTATTGTTTTTGTTATTGTTAAGTTTCTTATTTGTATTATTTTTTTTTTCTTTTTTGTTTCTTGTTTTTTTGGAACTTTTACGCATAGCATATGTCAGTTCCATCATAGCCTAAACATAATACTAACCACATATCTAACTATTTTAATACATCCGACATGAATTTGAACAGAACTTTCGCATTGTCGCTATTAGGTTCCGATAACATTTTGTGTAACATCTCTATGTCAGCTCTATTCAAATTCAAGTCGGACACTAATCTATTTCTGCTAGACTCATATCTGACATACTCCATCAACAAATGGTGTAAGTCCTCCACATATTTATATTATTAGTTATCCCAATATATATTATACTAGCTTTTGCGTGCGGCTCCGCCCGCGTGGTACCTACATAAATAAAAAGTAGACTATGTCCTTCCGCAGGTTTTAAACTATATCTGTACCAAATTTCATCTAAATCGGTTGATTGGTTTAGCCGTGAAAAAGTAACAGACAGACGGACAGACAGACAGACAGATAGACAGACAGAGTTACTTTCGAATTTATAATATTATATATATTATATAAATAAGGAGTAAAGAAGAACTGCTTACTATTTATTTCATCCATATTAGCATAAGATTATAAAAATTATGTAGGTGTTAAAGGATGAAATCGTATGTAGTTTTGCACCGAGACCACGTTTTTGACCACGATAGGACGTGGCGGTCAAAGGGTTAAACAAGCTTTTTAGCTTTAGTAATATAATACTATAGACAATAAGTACGGGTACTCGCGATTAAGTGTTTAAAGGTAATAAATACCTATTGTAAACTCGGTAAATTTTATTACCTTTAAATACTGAATAACGAATACCTGTGGCCTCGAATAACGAATAACTGCAAACATTTTTTTTTCTTCGATGCATTGCTAACTCTCGCACTAGAAATAAATTCTGCGTCGCGGGGGACTTTGCAAACATTCAAACAACGGACACAAAGAACACTGACTCGGAACAACCTTTGTGGATCACAGCCTCGTCAGCCTTGTCAGCCTCGATGGCGTAGTGGTTAGTGTAACGGACTGCCACGCCTGAGGTCGCGGGTTCGATTCCCGCGCAAGTCAAACATTTGTGTGCATGAACATGGATGTTTGTCTTGGTCTAGGTGTTTCTATGTATAATATGTATGTATTTACAAAAAAAAAGTATATATGTATGTTTATCCATTGTCTAGTACCCATAGTACAAGCTTTGATTAGTTTGGGCTAGTTGGTGTTGTGTGTATGTGATAGAATATTATATTATATTATGCTGTAGGGGTTGTCAAATACTACGAATATCACTTATACAACCATTCTAGCATTTCCCCTTGCTTTATTCAGTCTTATTATATACTTCACGCTTGCTAGTCAGAAATACTATACCCAGCTTTTCTCCAGCCAGAAATAGCTGGCTAAATAGATATTATACAACAATTTAAGATTTACCAATCTAATGTCAATTTTCTAGCTTACCAATTCACTTCAATCTAAAATACATTTTTACGAAACATAATATCTAGACCAACTTTCTGAAATAAAAATGACCGACACAGTTTGTCAAGCAATTCTTGCGGGTAGTTGTAACTTCGCGATTGATTTGGTACGACGTTTGTATTTACACTTGTCGGACATCTATAACGACAATTTCTTGTAAAAGAAAACGTTAGCATAGAAACACTTTAATTCTATAAAATCAAACTATAATCTCGTCAAGTACAAACATTAAAAATATCGCGTTGTTTATTTGACATTTTATTACAAAATTTTGAAAACTGTTACACTACTATTAATAATAATAATAATCTGAATCTGTCCATTCGATTGATACTATTAGAGTATTCAGGGCAGACGCCGTTTTATCATCCATAGTTACCAATATACCAGCACATCAAACACCCATACCCATAGCCCATATATTAGAATCCATACGTAGCAATAGTTCTACGCCTGCTGCGGCTAGTGCCGCTGTAGGTGTTCCATCCCACCTTTGATTAAAACTCTCGAAGGGCCTCTTCACGTTGGACCTATGTCTCCGTGTAAGCCTCCCAAAGGGCCGGCTATTTTCCTAACGTATTAGGAATATACCCGTGAAAGAGAAACATATAATAATAAAAATAATTTATTTTTACACTACAATACAATTGAAGTAGGTACAATTGATATCAGACATAAATTTAGTTGACTTAGAATAACTGTGGGAGACTGGTGTCTAAGGTAGACGAAGAGTCTGTGTTTCAGGACACCAAAAAAATATGAACACAAAGAAATAACTTTCAGGCTAGCAACAACGGACTGTACGAATGGTGTAGTAGTTAATGTGGTCACCCCGCCACTGCCTCTGCGCCGAGTGTTGTGGGTTCGAATCCCACATGGGACAAAACTTTGTGTGATCCACAAATGCTTGTTTCCAGTCTGGATGTTCTTTGTGTCCGTAATTTGAATATTTGTAAAGTCGCCCGCGACATAGGAATCTGGATATTGTCTTTAAAAAAAGAAAATTATTTCTGGGTCATACGTATTGGCGTAGTAGTATTGAAATCGACTGCTGCGAATAAATTTTGGGCTAGATTCCAGGGCTGGCAGAGTGGTATTTGGTTTATCATAGAGTCTGGAACTGTGCGCGGTAGACGTCAATAGACTCGCCTCCTGTATCATTGAAGCTAAAAAATAGCTGAAGAAATGTGGATGTAATACATGTCTGCCTATCCTCTTGAGATTATAAGAGTGAGAGTGAGAGTATTGGCTGCACGATTGGTGTAATGGTTTAGGTGGTCGCCTCACAGCTATGTTTGCGCCGATTGTTGTGGGTTCGAATCCCACATGGGACAAAATTTTGGGAGCCACAAATGATTGTTCCGAGTGTGGATGTTCTGTGTCCGTTGTTTGAATGTTTATAAAGTCCCTGCGACCCAGGATTGATTCAATGTGAAGTTCTATCTTTAAAAAAAAAGTATGTGCCTATTTATGCACTAAACAGATCTACAATATAAGCCATAGAATAATAGTACGATTATTCTATGACTCAACCCTGCATCGGCTGGTGACGATTTATTAAAAATATTCGCTTTTGGTCTTTCGAGAGTACTTGAAGTCCATTTTGTCCTGAACATCTTAATTCAAGAGCACTGGTATGAAAGTAAGTACCCTCTAATATTCTGGTTTCTTGACAAACAAAATCAAATATATTAAATTCACTGAGGGCACAAAGAAAACGTATGAGCCTTAACGGAACAGTTACTAAGAACTTTGAACATCTAGCTTAACTATGTGTTTAACAGTAGCTTGTTACGTCCCAAATTCGATTATTAGTTTGAATAAAAGTATTATATATCAGCACAGAGTCTGGTAAGATGTCTAATAGACGGCAGTTGGCTCGCCTTCATGGGTTTAAATATAATGGAATAATGTTACCCTGTTTATTCTTCTTCTTATCGTGTCGATGGCAACAGTTTTTAAATGGTTTTAGCCCAGTGCTTGGCAACGTGAATCGAATTAGGCATTGCTTGGTATATTTCATCAAGCGTGCATAATTCTGGGCTCGTGGGGCACGTCAGCAAATGACCTATTGTCTGTGGGGATGCGCCGCAGTCGCACCCTGTTTATTAACTGTTCTGTTCTGCAGAACACAACAGTTAATAAACTATTAAATATATACTGTCGGCCTCGATGGCGTAGTGGTCAGTATAACCGCCTGCCACGCCTGAGGTCGCGGGTTCGATTTTCGTACAAGCCAAACATTTGTGTGCATGAACATGGTTGTTTGTCTTGGTCTGGGTGATTTTATGTATAATATGTAGGTATGTATTTACAAAAAAAAGAGAAGTATATATGTATGTTTGTCCATTGTCTAGTACCCATAGTACAAGCTCTGCTTAGTTTAGGCTAGATGGTGTTGTGTGTATGTGGTAGAATATTATTATTATATCCGAAACCTAACTAATATTATAAAAGCGAAAATGAGTTTGTTTGTTTGTTACCTTTTCACGCCTAAACTACTGAACCGATCATCCTGAAATTTTGTATATAATAATAATAATATTCTATCACATACACACAACACCATCTAGCCCAAACTAAGCAGAGCTTGTACTATGGATACTAGATAATGGATAAACATACATATTATATAATTTTTTTTTGTAAATACATACATATTATACATAGAAACACCCAGACCAAGACAAACATCAATGTTCTTGCACACAAATGTTTGACTTGTGCGGGAATCGAACCCGCGACCTCAGGCGTAGCAGTCGGTTATACTAACCACTACGCCATCGAGGCCGACGTTGCATACGTTGACAGGTGTACAGAAACGGACATAGGCTACCTTTCATCCCGAAAAAAATTACTGTTCCCGAGGAAAACAATAATAACGTTCTTATGATAATAGATGGCGCCACGTGTCTTTCAAATCATGATTGAATTAGCCGAATTGATTGTCAAATTCTAAATTAACGCGAGCAAAGCCGCGGGCAAAAGCTAGTAGTTAATAAATCAACAATGGTGTACCCAGCAGTGGGTGCTGAGAAAAAAGGGCTAGGCCGTAATCTACCACGCTGGCCTAGTCTCAGATTTTACACATCTTCGAGAAGATTATGTTAAACTGTCAGATTTGCAGGTTATCTCACCATGTTTTCCTACACTGTCCAAGCGAGCGATAATTATCTATTTAATACGCATATAACTTTGAAAAGTCCGAGGTATCGAACTTGAGACTTCTACGCCAGTCTAACGGTCTTCCACTAGGCTATCATAATCAAATGTAATTGTAGAATATCTCTGCCTAACCCTTCAAAGATAAAGCGTAATAACCACATGTCATTATTGCTACAACTACATAATTTTACGTACAATTATACCTTACTAACAGGGTGTCCATAAAACGTAGGTATTCAAATGACGTCACTTATTAGGTTGACTATAATTAAACCATTACAAAGGCAATAAAACAGAGACACAAGCTTTGTTAGCCGTTTTATTAATAACACAACGTGTGCTTGGGGATCAATTATTTAGTTCTGGATGGAAAAACTCTTCGTGATGCAATCAAGTCGGTTTGTTTAGTAGGAATCATCAAAACGTATACAAAAGAGATTTTTAAATCATTTGAGTTACTCGACGGGTGCTCAAAGAACCCGCAATTATATTAAACGGCTGGAAGCTTTTAGTATTAGATCATTGCAATCGCGCAGACATGTCTGATCTATTATTTTTGTACAAACTATTAAATAATTTTAATTGATTGTCCCCAATTACTTGAAGAAATAAAACTTAATGTCCCTTATAAATATTCCCGAAATCCTGTTAGGATACTACATTCACCTCACCGTAAAACAGTTTTAGGCTTTAATTCTCCAATTCCCAGACTTTGTAGTCTTCATAACCTATTTGCCCACCAGATTCATATTTTTGATACTTCTCTTTCTGTATTCAAGCACCAAATCCATCAAATAATTAACTGAATTTCTATAATTACCATTATAATAATAAAGTAGCTGTTAATGTTAATTGGCTTGTAAGTGAGTACATATAATATGTATATATTGTATGTACTTACTTACAAGACATTGTTTCTTACCTATCCGTTTTTAGTTTGTGAATGTTGTGTTTACCGCTTGATTTTTTGTACTCTCAGATAGTATATGCCATATAGTTTTGAACATGTATAAGTGTAACAAATCGCTTGCTCACTATTACAAGGTTCTATGTTATTTTTTTAACTTTGGGGCAATGAGGTTTAAAATTTGCATATCAGTAAAAATAACTTAAAAAGTAACTTCGAACTATTTGCGATTTAATATTGTGAGGTGGTAAGTGCTTCCATTAGTATAAACAAAAAGGAATGACATATAGAACCATGCAATATCTATAACACATTTTTTCAAAAATGTATCATAGAACCTTGTAATATTGGACCAGCGAAATGTTGGTAAACCAATAAATAAATAAATAAAAATAAAAAAACTAGCTTTGTTTCTTGTTGTATGTATAGGGTAGGATAGCTGTAGGGTAGTGTTAAAATATGTTTGTCTCTTAATATTTTGTGTAGTAAGCATTCGTATCTTATAATTGTTATCTTTAACCTGTCAATTGAGGCGCTCATAGCCAGTTGCACTCACTGATCTGTAAACGATTAGTGAGGTTAAGCAACGTTGGGTGCGGTCAGTCTATAGATGGGTGACTGCTTAGTGGTATTTCATCTGAGCGTCTCCGTGCTTAGGAAGGCACGTAAAAAGTCGGTCCCGGTTGTTGTCAAAATTACAGCAGTCGTTGAGCCATGTCAGAGGGCTACGGGCGGCTTGAACAACTTTTGACGATAGATTGGCCACTAACCCCACGAAAAGAAGAAAAAAGAAAGAAGAAGGGAAAATACAGACCATATAATTATGTAGAGCTAAAAACTCTGACTTTTTAACACATTTTAACATTTAAATTATTTAAGACAGTAACGCTTAGCTTCAACAGAAGTGCCACACAATGTTCGCCTGAGATCCAAAAGCGTTTGAAATGGAGACCACTATATTCACTCGAATAGTACATAAGTTAAACATCTCTAAGAATTATATAGTACTAGCTTTTGCGCGCGGCTCCACCCGCGTGGTACCTACATCAATAAAAAGTAACCTATGTCCTTCCCCAGATTTAATACTATATCTGTGGCAAATTTCATCTAAATCGGTTGAGTGGTTTAGCTGTGAAAAGGCAACAGACAGACAGACCGATAGACAGACAGAGTTACTTTCGAATTTTAGGGAAGTAAGGATTTTAGGTTTTGAAGTTATAATACAACAGGAAAAGTATTATATATTATACGCTTACATATATTTATTTGCGAGATCTGTGCTCTATCGATGGAATTAGGGATGTTTAATTTCAAAAGATTCATGTTTGTATATTCTTAAAGGTTCTGTGTCCCTAATTAACGCATATGTTACACCACCTATGTTTTTAAATCCCTTTAATAGAAGATACAAAGATAAACCTATTGACTAGCCACATTAACAGATTTTGATAATTGATTATCACATTAAATGCCATGCAGCAAACACAATAAAACATATATTGTTCGCGGTCATTGATGACCGGCATGGCGTTTAACTTGTTAATCAGAATTATTCTTTTCCTTAGCATTTTTTATTCCCAAATCACTTGGGGTCGGCTTTCTAGTCTAACCGGATTTGACTGGATATCAGTTTTTACACGAAGCCACTGCCATCTGATCTCTGCAACCCGACGCCTAACAATACCCTAAGGCTAGACCAGTGTCAGAATATTAGAGGGCACTGACTTCCTAATAATGACTGCCATAGATGTTCATGGCAGCCGGGACCGACGGCTTAAGATGCTCTCCGAGGCACGGAGCAGGCGGTAATTGTCAATCAATACGCACATAATTTCGAAAAGTCATATCCGAAACAAACACATCCGAAAGTCAGGGGTGCGCGAAGTTGGTTCGAACCCGAGACCCTCTGCATTGCAGTCTGTTGGTCTCCCCACTGAGCTATCGCTGGTACTAGTTATTATTATAAAATCCCCTTCTGAATAAAAACAAAGTATTTCTCGAACGCGAACAAATATAAAGAATTTGCTTTTGAGAGGTATCCTCTTTGGACAAACAAATTGCTGAAGGCCTCTTGGTTTAAATTCACTTGTTCAATTTATCAGCTTACCAATGCCGCTCTTAAAAATATTTGAATGTCTGTATTTTCTTTAAATACAGCGATAGCCTAGCGGGAAGCCGTTGGACTGCCACGCAGTGATCTCGAGTTCGAACCCAAGGCACGCATCTCTGACTTTTCGAAGTTATATGCGTATTAAATAGTTAATTGTCGCTTGCTTTAACGGTGAAGGAAAATATTGTGAGGAAACCTGCATGTCTGCGAGTTCTCCATAATTTTCTCGAAGATATGTGAAGTCTACCAACCCGCATTAGGCCAGCGTGGTGGAGTATGGCCTAACCGTTCCCAAACTGGAGAGAGGCCTGTGCCTAGCGGTGGGAGTTTAAAACAGCGCTGATATTATTATCATAATTATATTAGTGCAATATAATTTTGTGAGTTAAATTACAAAAAATAACGATTGCATGAACAAAAAACATAACAATATTCGTGTTTAGTTCAATTTAAAATTTTAAAATATAAAAATAATATATTATTACGTATGAACTACACATAAAACGTTAAAAACACAGCGTGACACGTTCATATAAATATGTTTTCATTTCCATTTTGCGTGTGCCACAGATAACCCGTTTTTTATGTCTTTCATTTCAGTTTCAGGTTATCACTATACACAATCTCACTTTATTTGCATAGCACATATATTTACATATTTAGTTATTATAACTACGCGTGTATACAGGATGTCCCAGAAGATGTGAGTCATATTGTAACGGGAGATTCCTTAAGTAATGACCTTTCAAATGTCCTAAAAAAAAATAAAAAAATTATGTTGTATTGTTGGTCAAACGTACAAGATTTTCTTTGGTGCAAAAAAAAATACACCAAGTCTAATGCTGCGATTTCAAAACTATGTCAGTTTAAAAAAAAATCGTTTGTAGTTTGACGAATCAATCCTTCACAAATTAATAATAGTGAAAATGAAATGAAAATTAACCATAAACGAAGCACCTGTAATTGGAAGTCTGAAAAAAGTCGTACTTTTTTAAAACATCGATTTTTTATTTTTACACAAAGGTCATAATTTTTATTTATTTTATTTAGAACGTTTTTATTTTTATACAATTATGGTGGCAAACTAGCATACGGCCCACCTGATGGTAAGTGGCCACCGTAGCCTATGGATGCCTGCGACACCAGAGGCATCGCTTGCGCGTTGCGGACCCTTTAGGAAAGGAAGTGGGAAGGAGAAGGAGCGGGATGGGGAAAGGGGGTGATTGGGCCTCCGGTACTCTCACTCACCGAACGAAACACAACAGTGGGAATACTGGTATTTCACGTCGACATTCTGTGAGAGGGTAGTCCTTCCCTGGTCGAGCCGGCCCATTCATGCTGAAATCAGCGAGGCTTTACTACTCTAAAGCTTTACTTGCGCGATGTATTTTATGTTTTAAAAAAAGGCAACTCTCGTGCTATTAATAATACCTGTGTCGCGGGGGACTTTACCAACATTCAAACAAAGGTCACAAGGAACACCCAGACTCAGAATAACCATTTATGTATCACACAAATTATTGTCCCGTGTGTGATTCGAATCCACAACACTCGGCGCACTGGAATCATCTACCACCACCCGTGCAGTCAGCTCTGTAACTTGAATGTAAACCGTGTACAACGCAACCCATTTAAACATACAAAGCCTTTGATAAATATCTATGATATAATTATTCAACAGAGCCTGAATTTCCTTCTATTTATATTAATTATCAAGATAACGAAATTATATTTAAAATCGGTTTGACGGACAGCTCTTTAATATAGTACTTTGCACTGAAGCACCTGCCATATTTTAATGTGTAGCCCACGCGATGAGTGGGTTGTAGCTCTCAGAACATTACGCTTCGGGCAGACATCTTTAAAATTTACTAACTTTATAATTCCACGTAATAAACCAAGTGTAATCTAAAAAGGAGGCAGAAAAGATCAGACTAAAAAAGAACAAAGAGAATTTATAAAGATATGCTAAGCAGAAATATAAATTATAAATAGGATTCATGTAGTAAGTGGTCTCTGTCGCCTTAGTTGCTTTTAAATAAATTTATAGACTCACGACTATATATATAATATATATATATATATATAGATCTGAAATGGTAGACAAAAGAGTATTACAGCAATTGTTGCCAATGAATTATTTTTGAGATTCCACTAAAGATTAAAATCATAGATGTGCTTGAGAGCGCATAAAAAGTGACCACACTAAGAAAAATTAGCTCACACATTACATTTATTTATTTATTTGGATCTCCAACAAAGATTACACCTTACATGCTAAAAATAAAACATAAATAGATACAAATCCTTGTGCATCTTCAATTATAGGAGACCACAGCTTGCATTAAGATATCAAACAATCAATTTTTAATATGGAAATAAAGTATACAATTTAAAGTAAAAATAACAAGAACTAAAATTAAAAAAAAAACTATATATATTGAGTTGAACAGTGGGGAGGTAGGTCAACACTTACTCAATATTAAGTTTTGCGTGTAACAGCAACTTAAATACATGATAGATAAGTACTTACATGATAGATAAGTACTTATCTATAGTGTACAGTATTGATTGTATTTATTTATAGTACAACGTATTTAAAACTTCCGCACGTAATAGAGTATGAGCCTATTGCTGCCTACTTTAAAACATTTTCTGGGTCTGGTCGCGGATTTACTAAATAAAAAATCCTATTTACGATTAGTTTTGAATGAGAGTTATACACTGAACACAGAACACGTTAGCTTCCTATTAAAGATATCCCATTGGTTAGATTCTAAAGAATCCAAAGATTGTTTTTATCATAGGCATGTCCGCACCGCTTTTTTTTATTTTTTCTATATTTATTTTTATTTCCTGTAAGGCGTCCAAAGCATCCCGTCATCTCCGTTTAAGTCCGCGACGTGAAAGACTTAACGTCGTCTTGTAGCACCCACTTTGCCACGAATTGTGCTCTCCTCTCTAAAATACATATGTATATAAAAAAAGATCAATCATAATACAATTCAAAGTAACTCAGAATGCTATTGTTCCTTTTATCCATAAATTAAGAATACAGGAGTAAAAAGAGACAGCATCAAGTTTGTAACAACAACTTTTGCTAGAGTATTCTCTCAGCGATGTAGTCCCAACTGCAAATGCCGATACTGTTCTTTTTATTCAGAGATCAGCGTGAAACTTTGTCTCGTTCTTTAGCTATTAATCCTGCATTTTTTAGCAACCGTCCGATCAATTTTAAAGGTTGCCCATTTCTCGATCCACTAGCCTGGAAATTTGTAAAATAACGACCGCTTCACTAGGTATGAAACTTTAAAATTAAGACTTTTTTCGCCAGTTTCCAAGTAACAATGAGAGCGATTATTCTGAGAAAGAGGATATTCATTTAGTTGAAACGCTTTTATCTTTATTTCTCAAAGAAATATTGGGTACAACAATTTAATACGCAAATAAACTTCAGTTCGGTAATTTGCGTTTGAATTCGTAATGTTTTAGTTTAAAGTTAAAGTATTTTATACTGTTTTGTTTTCTGAACTAGTTATGGCTACTGACAGCGCACTCATCTTAAGAAGTTAGAATTGGTTTGTGTGTTATTTTTATAGGTGTCAAACAGTCGTACAGGTCACCTAATGAAAGAAGTGATTACTTTTTTCTTTTTCTTTTCTTACTCGAATTGCCGTTCTTAGTGAAAAATACCTTCAATACATTTGCAGAATCCTTTGTGGTTTCCATGGGTCCTTTGTCGGACCCTGTTTAATAATTTGACCGCTTCATTGGTTAATTGACTATTGTATACTAATGTGCATGTAATCTGCTTTATGAGATCCTAGTTGCCCAGTTTCACTCTTTATCCCAGAAAAAGTAGTCAAAGATGTAATACAATCTGTAATACAGTGAGTAGTAGAGGCTCGTTGATTTCAGTATGAATGGGCCGGCTCGACCGGGGAAGGACTACCCTCTCACAGAATATCGACGTGAAATAGCAGTATTCTTCTAGATGTAATTGTTACCTTCCGTGAAAGCGTGCGTGTTGTAGTATTTAACTTGAGTGCGTGTCAGCTACTGTATACTTACATTTACAAACACATAAATTGCTTTGCGCTATTGAGATTATTAATACATAAACGAGTATAAACGAGTAACATAATTACATAACGTATCATTTCTCTGTCTTTTTTTAATTTTGGTCGCTGCATCTTACACCAGAAGCAATACTGAAAAAATACAAGCATTAGATCTGACTGATTGCAAACTTTACTGTAGTCTAAGGTCACCTGCAATATCAGGGATTTCAAATACAAGTTACCATCCTTAACAGGTTCCCTGTCCGATGAATCACTTAAGATACATAACAATAGATTTTCTTTTGTGTCTATCACGGGACTGCGAATGGGTTAAGGTAAGGGAATCAAAGATGAGTCAAAAACTAAATAGGAAAGGTGTCTGGTATCTATGTGAAAATCCAGTAATAATAAAATACTCCAAAATCTAACTTTTATTAATCGGCCAAATTGAAAGTTATGACACCGGACTTTCCAGTCAGTCTTCACCATTACCTTGACTGTTTAATTTTTAATTATCCTCCACTTCAATACTCAACTCTTAAAGACTTAATAACTTTTAACCAACCAGATGTAACACTCTTTTAATCCTCCCACCTTAAAAATATTTCAATAGAGCTTTAAACAAAATTCTACAAGCTTTAATAATTCATGTAGCTTAAATTTATGGGTACTTGAAACAACTTTGAATGTTTGGCTTCTTTCCAAACAGTAGATGTTAGAATTTAGTAATTATTCATTATTGGTTTCATTTAAATTGATATAAGAGGCACGAAACGGTGTTTGATCAAGACTATTTCTGGCATTTGATTGTTTCCGTTTGAGGAAATTAATTTATGACAGAAGTACAGTAAAATAATTGAAACGTGAACTTTCTTTGACCAAATTAGAGATGTTCTAGGAAACAATATTCTAAATTAAAGGCGCTTCAAGAATTTGTAAAGGTTTGAAACAAATGAACCTAAGATGGCATTGGATGCTAGAGTCTATGACCGTTCTTTAAATCTTTGACTTAGCGAGTTATTGCCAAATAATATTACTATAGATTTATTGGTAATGGCTTTCATATGTTACCTTGCCTAGAAAAGTACTACTATCTTACAATGGCTGAAAATTGGCTTAAGGATATTTACACTATTACCGGGTTTCGCCGGGTAAGTAAGGCTTTTGGAGGCTCGCATACCTATCTCTATTATTTTTTATAATTGAAAATGGGGTGAAAAGAATGGGGCATCTATTAATTTCATACCAACATTCATTCATTTTCTTTAAGATATCGACGCGCTATGGCACCTCTAGTATTGCAAGCGACAATAAGCCATACCCTATTATTAAGCAGACCGTGACTTTGTTTTGTTATTGTTTAAGAAAAGTCTATGTATGAATTAATAGAATACGTTAAGTGACGTTTATCATAGCATGATGTAGTCATTATCGATGCGATGATGGCGTAGCGGTAATAAATCATCATTGCAGTCAGAAGTATGACTAGCTATTGCACTTTTTTAATATACAATACATATTTCTGTCTTTTTTTTCTGAACGGCCATTAGTTCTACTATAAGACATTTCAAGGTTATCCATTGATTACCGGACACCCTATATATATTACTAGCTTTTGCCCGTGGCTTCGCTCGCGTTCTTTTAGAATTTGACAATCAATTCGGGTTGTACTCTGCTTGCAATAATATAATTCAATTATGATTCGAAAGACATGTGGCGCCATCTATTATCATAAGAAGGTTATTGTTGTTTTCCTCGGGAACAGTAATTTTTTTCGGGATGAAAGGTAGCCTATGTCCGTTTCTGTATACCTGACAACGTATATGCAAAACTACAGAATGATCGGTTCAGTGGTTTAGGCGTGAAAAGGTAACAAACAAACTCATTTTCGCTGTTATAATATTAGTTAGGATTAGGATAACCTAACCTAACTAATATTTTAAATGGGAATGTGAGTTTGTTCATTTGTATTGTATTGTCGTCGGCCTCGATGGCGTAGTGGTTAGTGTAACCGACTGCCACGCCTGAGGTCGCGGGTTCGATTCCCGCACAAGTCAAACATTTGTGTGCATGAACATTGATGTTTGTCTTGGTCTGGGTGTTTCTATGTATAATATGTATGTATTTACAAAAAAAAAGTATATATGTATGTTTATCCATTGTCTAGTATCCATAGTATAAGCTCTGCTTAGTTTGGGCTAGGTGGTGTTGTGTGTATGTGATAGAATATTATTGTTGTTTGTTACGCTTTCAGGCCTAAACTACTCGATCTATCATTATAAGCTTTCGCATACACGTTGGTCGCGGTACAGAAAAGGACATAGGATAACTTTCATCCAGCAAAAAGTATTATTACTAACTTAATCTACTTTACGCGAATGAGGTGGCGGGCAAAATCTAGTAGATATATACATTCATCCTACCAATATTTATTTTTTATACGACTTAGGTGGCAAACAAGCATACAGCCCACCTGATGGTAACTGGTCACCGTAGCCTATGGACGCTTGCAACACCAGAGGCATCACTTGCGCGTTGCCGACCCTTTGGGAGAAAAAGGAAGTGGGAAGGAGAAGGAGCGGGAAGGAGGAAAGAGGGTAATTGGGCCTCCGACACTCTCACTTACTGAAAGAAACACAATAGTAGGAATACTGCTATTTTACGTTGATATTCTGTGAGAGGGTAGTCCTTCCCCGGTCGAGCCGACCCATTCATGCTGAAATCAGCGAGGCTCTACTACACAAATATATAAATAAAACTCGGATGCATATTAGGTACAATAAATTCTTATCAACCTCAGTCACACAATACTTTTATTTAGTATATAAAAGGTCCAAAAGCATTAATTTGGATGTGATTTTCGGAGTATAGTTTATTCCTGGGACATGGCCACGCGATTCGTAAATGTGACCGCATCTGTTTGATATACGCTGTAAAATAATGGTTATGAACCAATTTATTTAACTGTATGCCGCTGATTCATAGTTATTACTATCATGAAATGGCGACTGTCTGAGTATATTATACAATCCGTAATGGAAGAATTTGAATCCGCGTATTATTTTAAATTAAAACGACTTTTTGTACTTATAGTGCTCGCGGCTTCGCTCCCGTAAAAGTAGGCTAGGCTATCTTATTAACAGTACTTTTTTTTTATTATAAAATATAGCCTATGTTACTCGCTGATAATATACAGCTTTCTTATGAAGAATTTTTTAAATCGGTTGAGTAGTTTTTGAGTTATACCCTTACAAACAAACAAGAAATCAAATCTTTCCTCTCTATAATATTAGTTTATAGTATTATATAGTATACTAGTTGGTTGCCCGGGTTTCATTGTCATTTATGATTACTGCTCCGGTCCCGTGGCTCGTAGCATGATGTTATATTATGAAAGAAAGAAAGAAAATTCATTTATTGGACAAAAAAAAATTTACAAGTGAAATAAAAAAATAATAAAATTTGCCAAATGGGTTTTCTAATGGGGATGATTTCTTTCTACAGGATTTAGGAATGAAGAAGATGGCATAACGAAAAAGATGGCACCTTTACTGTAAGCAATGCTCGATTGCCTAGTGAAAAAACTTGCGTGCAAAGGTCTCGAGTACGATCCCTCGTGTCGAACCAGCATGGTAGACTATGATCTAACACTTTTTGAATTGAGAAGAAACAAATATTTTTTTTTTTAGTTTTAAATAGAGAGCTTTGGCTAGCAGTGAGACTGTTTATAAAGAGGGCTATAATACAATTATTTCAGGATAGATCCGTACTTCCTCCACCATTGCGGGCCATTGCTGACTGTTAATTAAAATCAGCGCATATCTACGTCTTTCATAGGGAATTCGCACTGTTTTACTTTATTTTTAACTAGCTTTTGCCCGTGGCTTCACTCGCGTTGATTTAGAATTTGACAATCAATTTGGGTTTTACTCTGCTTATAATAATATAATTCAATCATGATTCTATGGTGCCATCTAATTATCATAAGAACGTTATTATTGTTTTCCTCGGTAACAGTAATTTTTTTCGGGATGAAAGGTAGCCTATGTCTGTTCCTGTACATGTCAACGTATATGCAAAATTTCAGGATGATCGTTGCAGTGGTTTAAGCGTGAAAAGGTAACAAACAAACAAACTCATTTTCGCTTTTATAATATTAGTTAGGATTAGGATAATTAGGATTAGGATTTTTAAAAAGATTACTAGCAATATGGGTTTCAAATTACTAGTAAGAATACTAATAATAGCTAGAGGGTTTAACAAGAATTTGAAACCCTCTAGCTAAGCTAGGATGCTTGTATTAGGAGTGGGTTCATGTCGGTAATATAATGGGTGGGGTTCGAACCCGCGATCTCTGGGTTTCTATGTATAATAAGTATGTATTTACAAAAAAAAAGTATATAATATGTCTAGACATATTATATACTTTTTTTTTGCAAACTAAGCAGAGCTTATACTATGGGTACTAGTACATGGGTACTATACTATGGAGTATAAGCTCTGCTTAGTTTGGGCTAGATGGTGTTGTGTGTATGTACACAAGAAAAAAAATGCCTTAGCCATTGAGCTACCGCCGCTACATTTTCAAATCAATATTCTTTTTTTTAAATATTGTTTCTCTGTCTCTCTGTGTTGAAACATTTTTTGTTCAGAAACAACCTAAATGTATGACCACATCTTACAGTTACACGTTGTAGACTAACTGACGTGCACATTAAATATATTTTAGAATTTTATTAATGCATGCTTGACAGAGAAGCAATTGTGAAGCCTTACTTACGATGTAATGTAACGCCTATTCAAGGCATAGAAAGGAACCCTTTTCAGACTTTGTGTTGCTATTGAAAGTATAAAAACTGCTTAGGTATAACAGTTTTGTTAGAGATAACGCTGCGTTCTCAACTTCGTGTCTTCACAATTCAAAGTAAGTACAAGATTCAGTGAAATGCTGAAACATTTATATTTTCCTTTGATTATTTGGTAGCAGAAAGAGCCGGCTCATGAGAGTTACAGCACAAAGAGTGCACTTGTGTTTGCGCACATACTTGTACACTATAATATAGTATTTATCTCGTTTTAACTGGAACCAGCCCAACCAAGAGAGTGCTTTCATCCTACAGAAGACCTCAACCAAATATGTTGTAGTGTGAATTTGCGGTGATTTAAGTATGCAGTAGTCCTTGACGCTGTATATCAGCAGAGATACTAGTAGGCTCTATTTCTTACAACGCGGATAACGCAGCAGTTTTCTCATATACGGTCTAGAAAAACCAGATCGGTCTTAGTGTTCAAAGCATCTATAGTCTAAAGCTGCCTATATATCAGTGTAGCCTTTGCCTTATTTGCCATCTCTTAAGAATAAATCCAAATTATTTTTGTAATGTTTTATTAGGGAGATAGAGACGTGCGTTTGATATAACAAAATAAACGATTATTTGAACACTGTATGAGCCCGCATCGGAATGTTGATCAATTCGTTGTTACAGATTATTATTTGCTTTGTACTTCCGTGATTCGATTTAGCAAAGTTGCATGTTGCTAATACATAATTGACTAAAGTTAACGATTAAGGCATTCGAAATAGCAGCGATAGCTCAGTGGGGAGACCAACAGACTGCAATGCAGAGGGTCTCGGGTTCGAACCCACGTCGCGCACCTCTGACTCTCGGAAGTTATATGACTTTTCGAAATTATGTGCGTATTGATTGACAAATATCGCCTGCTCCGTGCCTCGGAAAGCACGTTAAGCCGTTGGTCCCCGGCTGCCATTAACATCTATGGCAGTCGTTATTGGGAGAGTGTCGACACAAAAGATCCCACTGGGTCGAAGTGTCGCCGGTCTGCACTGGCTGGCCCCCACATAAGATAAGATAAAGCATTCGAATAATTATTAATATTTTGAAACATTCGAATAATTCAAATTTTAAATCGCTATAACGAGGCAGACAACAAAGCTTTTGTTGCGGACGCTCTTTCGCTACAAATTTAAAAAGTAAACCACCATTCAGTAAGCTCTCTCAAACTACGGTTATCACAAAAAGTTGCTTTGATACAAACCTATAATAATTGCGAAGAGGCTCTTATTTACATAATAAAAGTCGATCGTTATGAGACGCTCAAAGGAATCGGTTGTGAAAAAAATGTCAACAATTTGGACATCAAATGATGTCAAATAGGGGCAAAAAAGACCCAAAAGGTGTGCTTAAGCGGGTTTGGTACTCGTCAAATTTGCCATTACGCTGTTTGTATGAATTGAGAGTTTGTGATTTGGTGTAAAACATAAACTGGGGTGGAAATATAATTGTCAATTAGGGAAGTGAAAAGGCTTTTGTAAATGAAGCTATATATCAAGCTTGTTTTTTTAATATGTCGCAAAATACCATTGAGGTAATTATCAACGATTATGTTAAGGTTTAATGTAAGGTTTATGAGATGATGGAATACGGAGGCGGTTTCTCGTCAGTGCTAATCTGACATATCCCTTAGCTCCGACCAGAAAAGAAAATTAAACTTTGATTCTCCTAAAAAGGTTTGTTGAACCATTTTTACGATCTTCTTCCTAGCCTTTATTATTCCCAAGTCACTTGGGGTCGGCTTTCTAGTCTAACCGGATTTGACTGGATATCAGTTTTTACACGGAGCGACTGCCATCTGGCCTCCGCAACCCGAAGGCTAACGATGCATTAAGGCTAGACTAGTATCAGGATATAAGAGGGCACCGACATCCCAATAACGACTGCCATAGGTGTTCATGGCAGCCGGGACCGACGGCTTAACGTGCTCTCCGAGGCACGGAGCAGGCGATAATTGTCAATCAATACGCACATCATTTTAAAAGTCATATAACTTCCTAAAGTCAGAGGTGCGCGACGTGGGTTCGAACCCGAGACCCTCTGCATTGCAGTCTGTTGGTCTACCCACTGAGCTGCCGCATTTTTACGATCACGTATGCAAATAAACAAGTATGTGATGCGCCTGATAATTTATTTTTTTATTTTTTTTTTATTTTGCTCGTCAAAATGACCACACTCCACCTGATGGTAAGCAGTCGTGTGGTCTAAGAGCAGTGGCCTCCACATCGACCCCACAGTAGCCGAGGCGATGTTGAGGTCTCTACTAATTAGCGGTCACCGTCTTTTAAGATCATTTTCAATAAAATTTGCAATTTGCAGCACGGATGGCGTAGTGGTTTAAGTGATAGTCTCGCTACTGCCACTATGCCAGGTGTTGTGGCTTCGATCCCCATACGAGAAAAACATTTGTGTGATTGATAAATTATTCTTAATGGATGTTTTTATGTCCGTTGTTAGGACGCTCGTAAAGTGCCCCGCAACACAGGATATTTTAATAGTGCAGGATCACACTTTACTATATAAAAAAGAAGAGTTTAGGATAGTAGATTTGATTAGTAGAGCCTCGCTGATTTCAGCATAAATGGGCCGGCTCGACTGGGGAAGGACTACCCTCTCACAGAATATCGACATGGAATAGCAGTAGTCCTTCTGTTGTGTTTCGTTCGGTGAGTGAGAGTACCGGAGGCCCAATCACCCCCTTTCGCCCATCCCGCTCCCTTTCCTTCCCACGTCCTTTCTTAAAGGGTCGGCAACGCGCAAGTGTTGTTGCCTCTGGTGTTGCAGGCGTACATAGGCTACAGTGACCACTTACCATCAGGTGGGCCGTATGCATGTTTGCCACCTTAGTTGTATAAAAAAAAAATTAAAATATTGTATAAAAGGAAAGGAATGACTAGGCAATGGATAAACATACATATATACTATTTTTTTTTGTAAATACGTATGTATTATACCCAGACCAACTCAAACATCCATGTTCATGCACACAAATATTTGACTTATGCGGAAATCGAACCCGCGACCTCAGGCGTGGCAGTCGGTTACACTAACCACTACGCCATCGAGGCCAAGCCTCGTCATCTAACATGAAATCTATTTTTATTGGGTAAATAAAGTAATGATTATTGTATGAAAACATGTTTATCGAAGCATACCTACAAATAATTTTTTATGAGGTTTAACCTCTCGAGTGGCAGCGCCCCGCTGGCGGCCACACATTATTGAAATCAATTTCAGCAATCTTTAGATGGAGCGTAATTTTAACGCCACAAGAACATAATCACAATATGTTTTATTTCCTTTCTCTGTCTGTACGAGCTTCTCATGGGATGACCTGAGCCGATCTTGATTAATCCTTAAGGTTGAGGAATTATGCAAAGATTGTTATATACTAATTAGTTTGACCAGACAAGAAATGTTGAATATAACAAATTCAACCAAAATCATGGTAAGTTCAGCAATTTGGAGATAAAACATTAAATTGGTAGAACGAGATCTTTTACAAAGATTAACATACCAGCTGCAGTAAAATAATAGCCTTTGGCAGATATCTCGTTGTATTTACTACGTTTTGTATATATAACATCACATACAAATGCATGGCGGCCTTATCCTTAAAATAAATAAATAAAATAATAGTCAGCATAGTAGTAGGTCAGCAACAATCGCGCACAAACCTCTAGAGGCTACGATAACCGCTCGACATCAGGCCCTTATCTGGATATCAGCATTATTAAAATAAGTATGCAAATCGGCATCCAAGCGCTTATCTCTTGCACCATCATAGAAACACCGACTTATATTAAAGGACATTGAAGACCCAACTTTCTGGGATTTCACTGGAAAAATACCGTCGGTTTATCCAAAAGCCTCTTCTTAATAAAGTGTACGATATAAATTGACCGTCTTCCTTGTTTAGCATTTATTTTGGCTTTTGAAACATTCTCATAAAAATATAAATAGCTGTAGAGGTATGAAGGTGTACAGGTATTGTTTGAAAGTTAATTTTCTTTTATGATTCGACCGTGTTTGGTATGTACGTCAGTTGTTGTTATAAAATAAGTTTTTTACAACGCGTTTTGCGGCATTTCTACTAAAAGAGCGGGCAGCACATTCGCTTTGCATTTATTATATTTTACAAAAGAATTTCAATACACCCCGTGTGTGGGTTTTGATATTTATTTATAAAATCCAACAGCAAGAGTTTTGTTTGACCTAAAAAGTCCTGATTAATTTCTATTCTGTGGAATCACGACCATCCAAAATGTCTTTAGTATTTAAATACATTTTGGATTGTCCACTCACCCGACCCAAGTTCTATTGAAGCAAACTCTGATTGAGCATATATAGAAAAGTCGTCAGTACATACGGAGGCTTTAGAACTTTTTTGATCAAAACACCCAAAACTGTTACTAGGACCACTTCTGTTAGTTAAACAAGCAAGTTCCATCGCGTCCCACTAAATGAATTTCCTAAAGATATACGAAAGTTTCTTGTCAAAAATTCTGACGAATTTGCATAATGTGGTGAGGTGAATTAGCATTTGCTGTAGGATTTTTTCCGAAGAAGTTTGTCGAATTCGTCTACTTAGTTATTCTACTGTATAAATCTAGGTCAATCAACCTTGAGTTCTTTAATTTAATGAAAGTGAATGAAGCAAGAGATGTATGCCAGGACGGTAGAAAGTAGAAATTCGTAGTCTTAGCCTAATCCACCGGGAGATAGCCATTGCTTTATGTATGTATGTAGAGATTTATGTTTAATTATATTGGTTGGGTTAAGATGGCAAATTGACGGACGATTTTTAGGCTAATTGGGGTATCATATTATGACATTATGATAAATGCCTCAAAGAAAACGAGAATACAGCCCAGTAGTAAAGAAGAAACCTTTGTTATATATTTTTTAGTTCTTAGAAGTATCCATAAAACCTTTTATAGCCTTCTTTTTGGACCCAATTCATTGTGTCAATTTTATGACATACCTACGTTTCCAAATACCCATCTGCATAATACGATAGTGTTGATTAGGAGGCTGTATCAAGAATGAATACCAAATGCTTTATCTGCTGAGTTTAATGGCTTATGTCCCAAACGAATGCCTTTTATGAGGCCCCTTCATTATTTTTCAATTCACCCCGTGGAGCGACGAATGGCGGATATCAATGTGAACTCGTAAAATTTTATGCTCTTTCATCGGTTAGTGTTCCGGTCAATGTATCTTTCTACCCTTGATCGTGGGAGAAATAAAATTTTTGATGCTCGCGTTGAATGTTGAATGCGATCAAACGTTTTTAATTCAAGTCATATGCCAATAAAAGCAGCTTTTTGAATTTACTGTCGAGCTCTGCAAAGCATATTTCTGGCAGAGAGAAGAGTTTGAAATGTAAAGCGTTTAAACGAATTTTAAGGTTTTTACTGAATAATACTTTTGAAGTCATTGGCGTGAAAAACGAGTACCGATTTCGATCGTTAGGGTCCTAGTTAGATTCAATATTAATGGAGAGCTTTAATAGCTATTTTTGCTAGAAACTTCTACAATGAATCAGCAGCCCAAAGTATTTGTGAAGCTTTCTTCAGCTGTCATGAACGCTTGTGATATTCAATAGCCTCTATGTCTCCTTCCTGATTTTATTTAAGTGATTTTAAGATTGACTCCGTTATTGAAACCATCAAGCACCTCTGCGTGCAGGTGTTGAAGCATGATGTAAAGTGCAACATCGTTTAGAATTTCGTATAAGAAAGCCTAGATTTTAGACCATAAATCTTCACTTGAACAGGGTTTTCCAGCTCCAGCTAGATACTAGATGGTGCTAGGTAAATCAGAGACATGGACGTATTGACCAACCTTACATTAGTTATTAAGTTAATAATAATACATGTAATAATAATATTATAAATGCTAATATGAGTTTATGAGTAAAATACTGCCTCCAGCTGCAAATTGAAAACCAATCTTCAAATTAAATTACACTATCTTACGACTTGATTCACAACAGAAACAGATACATCGACTCCATTTATGAATGGCAAGAAACTAATTAGCGACAAACATACTCCATTAATTTTAGCTCGCTGTTCCCAACAATGTGTATTCACTGTGTACTATACAGTACACAGTACACAGGTATGGTAAAGCTCCACTCGACACGGTACACCACAAGTTTCAACTATTTCGCTAAACAACCCACACTTAGTCGCAGTTAGATTATGTACGCCAAACATTTGGGTAACTTTCTAAAATTTGTGTGGCTAATGAGTTATTAATTAGTTTGTAGGGTAAGTTCAGCTTTTGAAGATTTAGAGTGAGGCACCATTTAGTACGATGCCCATACGTCGACTTAATTTTATAGTAAACTTTTGGACGTATGCCGACCGATTTATTGAGAGTGACATGTCCACTCAGACTTGAAGCAGACGAAGGATCACCCTTTTTTCGTTACAGCTATTGGTTTTTTGTAAAAGGGTTAGTACCAAAAGCAAGAAATGCTATATCTAATGAATCGTAATATCCTGGAGATATAAAAATATTTTATTATTATTTGAAAATACATAATATCATGTCTATTTTCTAAATGCAAGTAGTATGATTGACCTTTTTTAGTGTTTTAAATCAGCTCTGTATATAACCTGTGTTACTGCTAAGCACGGGCCTCTAATTTCTCTTCTCAGTTTGATAAGGATTAGGCCATAGTACAACACCCTAGTTCAGCTTCACCCATGTTCGAGAACATTATGGAGAACTCTCAGACAAACAGGTATCCTCAAGTTTTTTTTTTGTATAACTAAGGTGGCAAACAAGCATACGGCCCACTTGATGGTAAGTGGTCACCGTAACCTATGGACGCCTGCAACACCAGAGGCATCACTTGCGCGTTGCCGACCCTTTAGGAAAGGAAGTGGGAAGGAGAAGGAGCGGGAAGGGGGAAAGAGGTAATAATAATTATCAATATAATACGCATATAGCTTCGACAAGTCAAAGCTGCGTGATAGTCTAATGGTAGTAACCATATCAGTATTCTACTGGTTCTGTATAAGTTTATTAGATACTTCAATAATTGGCTCGTTTATGACTTTACACAATATATGGACGATCCATCAATCTCTCTAGGGCTTACAACAGTTAATTAATTAATGTCACCTAAATTGCTAAACTTACAGGTACTATGATTTATTCATGTGACATTTATAATACCTATCCTTATGAATATTTCATAGTATACTAGATTTTTCCCGCGAATTCACTCGCGTAAATGTAGGTTAGGTTAGTAACAGTATTATTTTTTGGTTTAAAGATACCGTATGTCCTTTTCTGTACCCCTGACAACGTGCATGCAAAATTTAATGATGATCGGTCGAGTAGTTAAGGCGTGAAAGCGTAATAAATAAACTTACATTCGCATTTATAATATTACTAGCTTTTGCCCGCGGCTTCGCTCGCGTTAATTTAGAATTTGACAATCAATTCGGGTTGTACTCTGCTTGTATAATAATATAATTCAATCATGATTCGAAAGACACGTGGCACCATCTATTATCATAAGAACGTTATTGTTGTTTTCCTCGGAAACAGTAATTTTTTTTGGGATGAGATGTAGCCTATGTCCGTTTCTGTAGACCTGACAATGTATATGAAAAATTTCAGAATGATCGGTTCAGTGGTTTAGGCGTGAAAAGGTAACAAACAAACAAACTCATTTTCGCTTTTATAATATTAGTTAGGCAGTTAGGATAGGAAGTTAGGATTAGGATTAGGATAGTTAGAATACGTCAATGGTCTACATTGCTATAATTACGCAACTAAATTTTGCCCACGGCTTCGTTAGCGTTAATGAAGACTTATATTTTTGGTAGCCTATATGTTATTCTGATGTATAAACAATAACAACAAGTTTCATCAGAATTTGGTCAGTAGTTTTAGCAGTTGTAGTAGTAGTAACAAACATCCATCTATCCATCCTCACAAACTTTCACATTTATAACACTAGACGCGCACCGCGGTTTCACACGCGTAAGTCCGAATGCCATGGGAATGTCGAGATAAAAAGTAGCCTATGTGTTAAAACAATAGTACTATAAAGTTTCATCAGAATTCGTTCAGTAGTTTTTGCGTGGCAGAGTAACAAACATCCATCCATCCAACCTCATAAACTTTCACATTTATTAAATTAGTAGGATTAGATAGGAATAGGATTTTTATGACTACTAATACCTGTTAGCTTTTAATAAAGAATACAAGCGAAAATCGCGTTTCCGTGTTGAAGTTAATTCGCTAACAGTATAAATAAATTATAGTACTTGTGCCGTGTAAGGTTTCCAAGGAATTGTGGTAATGACGGTGCATGTCAGGATCTCAAGTTGCCGGTAATTTAGAGAGTATAAGGTACCTAGTGGGGGAAAGCCGTTTATTCGGTAATATATTATTATGTAAGACAATTACAGCATGCATATGGCAGTATTATTAGTGCAGACCGACGACACTTCGACCCAGTGGGATCTTTTGTGTCGACACTCTTTCAATAAAGACTGCCATAGATGTTCATGGCAGCCGGGACCAACGGCTTAACGTGCTTTCCGAGGCACGGAGCAGGCGATAATTGCCAATCAATACGCACATAATTTCGAAAAGTCCTATAACTTCCGAAAGCCAGAGGTGCGCGACGTGGGTTCGAACCCGAGACCCTCTGCATTGCAATCTGTTGGTCTGCCCACTGAGCTATCGCTGCTCATATTATTCATGTAAATTAGAGTATTGCGGTATGGTAAGAATATTATTGTAATAGATTTTCCCGCGGTTTCACTTGCGTTTATCATTACTGCGCCGCCCGCGAGGATCAAAGCGTGATGTTATATAGCTTATTAGTAGGAACACTGCTATTTCACGTCGATATTCTGTGAGAGGATAGTACTACCCCGGTCGAGCTGGCCCATTCATGCTGAAATCAGCGAGGCTCAAAATTAACATATTTGAAAAATATAATAGATAATAATTATATCGGATAGTATATACTATCTTTCTTTTTGTACGCCACTGTATGAGGCTGAACATGTACGAACTAAACACTATTTGTAATAATATCTTGCATTCAATGTATGTATACCATGTTCAAACAAATAAATTAATTCTTATTCTTATAAAATCCTGTGTCGTGGGGAACTTTATAATCATTTCAACAACGTGTACAAAGAACACACAGATTTGGAACAACCATTTGTGGAACACAATATTTTTTTTTTTTTTTTCACGTTTGGGATTCGAACACACAACACCCGGCGCAGTTCCAGTGGCAAGGTGACCACATAAACCACTACGCCATCCGTGCAGAACATGTCATCTTCTAATTTACACTAACAATAATATCCGGACCATACTACAATATTATAATTTACATTGACAATAATATTCTTACTATACCGAAATATTTTAATTTACAATCTATACTAATATTATAAAGCTGAAGAGTTTGTTTGTTTGAACGTGCTAATCTCAGGCACTACTGATTCGAATTGAAAATTGATTTTAGTGTTAGATAGCCTATTTATTGAGGAAGACTATCTGTTGTATTTCGTTTGGTGAGTGAGAGTGCCGGAGACCCAATCACCCTCTTTCCGCCTTCACGTGCCTTCTCCTTCCCACTTCCTTTTTTTCCTAAAGGGTCGGCAACGCGCAAGGCATGTTTTTAGTATTGCAGGCATCCATAGGCTACCGTGACCACTTACCATCAGGTATGCTTGTTTACCACCTTACTTGTATAAAAAAATATTTAAAAAAATGTTGAAATATTATAAAGATGATCTTCATATCATCGTTATAGGAATATTCAAGAGAAATTCATGTTATTAAGGATACCATGAGAGGTGCAGAGGTAAATCATATACACATGTTATCAGTTATGTTTTTAGGTTTCACGTGATAAATAGGCGACGAGCTTAAATCTGTTTTTCGGGCATATACTGGGAATTATTTGACAGAATCACCAAGAACATTTTACTCAACTCGAATATCGAATCCAGGACTTTGCAAACAGACGCAAACTTCTACCGCGGTATCTGATATAGGTATTTGATATAGTCACGCAATTAGTTATTATTCAAATTGACGGATTCTGAATACGTCTGTGACATTGCATGAAATAATTTATGTTGTAGGCATAAAGGATACCCTTTGCGGGATAAACGGAGACCCCTGTTTAAATTTGTATCTATGAACATAGACATAGATTCATTTGCAACATAATTTTATGATATTAGTATAATATGTATACTGCCGTCGTAAGGAAAAAGACGTATCCAACCTATTTTTAGAAATTAAGATTAAAAAAGAGATTTTTCTATTAGTTCTTTTTTCCTTATGACGGCAGTAATTATGTTAATCGCCTTTATCCCTGAACGGGTGGGCTGAAGTGTATGACATCTATATTTTGCTAGATATAGTTTTAGCTCTCAAGTAGCCAGGGTATCTATGGTCATCTATCGGGCACAATGCCATACTTTGTGCTGCTTCTGAAAATTTCTTGACAGTAACATAACACTTTATTTGACCCGAGAATAGAGCGCGAGACCCCATGCACAACAATTGCATGTACTGCTGTTGCAGTACCTACTAGCTACCGCTCATAGCCAGTTGCACTCACTGATCGGTAAACGATTAGCGAGGTTAAGCAACGTTGGGTGCGCTCAGTCTATAGATGGGTGACCGCTTAGTGGTATTTCATCTGAGCGTCTCCGTGCTTCGGAGGGCATGTAAAAAGTCGGTCCCGGTTGTTGTCAAATTGACAGCGGTCGTAAAGCCCTGTCAGAGGCATGAACAACTCTTGACAACAGGTTGACCACTAAACACACGAAAAGAAAGAAGAAGAAAGAAAGACCTACTAGTCAATCCCTCTATATTGCCATAAAAGCTTACTAGCTCACGCTTCGCTATGACTCAGTCTGATATTTTAATTTTCCGTTCCCGTGGGCACTTTGAGATAACAAGAATATAAAAATACTTTCATATGAAACTTTCTATAAAAACTCTATAAAATATCGGCAAATTTTCAAGTCACACAAACAAACGGCAGATGAATTTTCGTTTAAATATTAGCCGACCCGGCAGAGGCCTGTCCGAAAGTTGTCTTAAAATAAAATAAATATTCTAGTACACACAGCGACACATCAACCTAGACTGTTTGGACTTTGAACTATTAGAAGTTGAACGCTGCGAATCGTGCGAGAGAGTGCGTTATATTTTTGTTACGCTCTATCCTTACCATTACATCGACACCAGTATGCATTGTCCCTTTCCGACAGTTTTCTATTTTGTATGTAGCGTAGTTAGTTCAGCGATCATTTCTCCCACGTACGTGCAAGCTCTGGAATGAACTGCCAGCTTCGGTGTTTCCCGAGCGCTATGATATGTCCTTCTTCAAACGAGGTTTAAGAGAGTTCTTCTTTCACGGTAGGCAGCGGCTTTGCTATGTCCTGACATTGCTGAAGTCCATGAGCAGTGGTTACCATTTTCCATCAGGTGGGCCACTTGCTCGTCTGCCACCAAAGGAAAAAAAAAAGTTATGCGTATATAGAGTATCTAACTTGATGTGTAGCCGTGTAGACTCGTCCGCAGCGTCACCCGGATCCAATCGTGAATCTAAACCATCCAGGTTTTGCCGTTAAAGAGAACTTCAGTGATATACACTCGTTCAGAAGTATTATACAGGTTGTCCTGTAATTAATGGATAACCTTGAAATGTTTTATAGTAGAACTGATGGCAGTTCAGAAAAAAAGAAAAAATTAAACAAGTGCAATAGCTAGTCATACTTTTGACTGTCTATCTATTAGCATAATTAGTGTTTAATAATAAAACATTATCAACAAACAATCATTAATTTATAGTCGTAGTGTATAAGAAAGTTAAAAAAGGTAATTTAAAAAAATCATAATGATAATATATTAGTAGTTAACTACTACTAATATATTATCATTATGATTTTTGATTGATAGAGATTGATAGAGTTTTTTCATATTTTTTCTGAACGGCCATCATTTCTACTATAAGACATTTCAAGGTTATCCATTAATTACCAGACAACCTGTATATGTAAAGATAAACCATGTTACTAATAAACCAAGAATAAATTTATACGCAATATAAACTAAAATGTTGTTCTGCAATATTATACATTACTAGATGTTCCCGCGGTTTCACCCGCGTTTATCGTTACTGCGACGCCCCCGTGGGTCGTAGCGTGATGTTATATAGCCTATAGCCTTCCTCGATAAATAAGCTATCGAATACTAAAAGAATTTTTCAAATTGAACCAGTAGTAAGCACGCAGAATTAACCAGAAGAAACATCGTTTGTACTATGTCTGTAATGGGTAATTATTTTGCTGCAATGTTATTTTAAAACTGCGATATCTCCTAAGATATTCATTGAAATCGAATGATGTAAAGGGCAATTTTGTTTTAAATTAAATACTTGTAATGAATAACGTATTTATTTGGATAAGGATTAATATCATGTTTATAAAAATACCCTCGCAAATAATGCATTATTTTAGAACAAATTTCGTTAGCATAAAAATGGTTATAGTGAGCCAACCTTAAAAGATAGACATATGCTGTCGCGGACTTTTTTTTAGAACTTTTAAAGGTGAACAATTCTGTCATACATTATTTTTGCGAAACTTTAACTATTTACGCAGCGCACGTAGCGGAAGCTTTCAAAAGGAAAAATAACCTCTGATTTTGAAACATTCTTTATTGGTGCTCCGCTCCTATTGATCTTAGCGTGATGATATATAGCCTATAGCCTTCCTCGATAAATGGGCTATCTAACACTGAAAGAATTTTTCACATCGGACCAGTAGTTCCTGAGATTAGCGCGTTCAAGTAAACAAACAAACAAACAAACAAACAAACTCTTCAGCTTTATAATATTAGTATAGATATCAAATGCACTAAGGCTTAATATTGCTAAATAATATTTTTGCTTATAATACTTACCATACTCTTTCTATATTTGATAAAATAATTTTTAGGAACTGTTTTATATTTTAATGCAAACGCACGCACAAAAACAAGCTTATGAACTCAAATTTTTTTATTAAAATTCCTAGACGACTATGAATGCAAATTACACGTCGGGCCAAAATAAAGTGGTTTGTTAACCATATAATTTTGTAGGATTAACGGCGGTGTTGTCGGGAACATTGGCTTAGATGCGATAATCCGGGAACAAACAATTTTGGGAATTCCCTTCGTCGACAAGCAAGACCCTAGCAACGTCGGCACTTTATTATTTTCTTGAGATATTTATAACTATAATTTAACCAATCTCTTATTGGATGTTTGAATTAATAGGCTTGTAAAGAGATTTAAAAAAATTGAGTTATTTTTGTTGTGAATAAGATTTTATTGTGTACAGCTTTTGTAGGTGATTCTTAAGCTAAAACAATACAATAATTACAATAGAACAGTTTTATGTCATGTTTTATTAAATTAACTCAAAATTGTTCAATTTTCTCAAATTTTTTCGCAAATTTTCTCGCTCCTTTAATATTATCAATAACTATGCATCATGCTACTAGATAGCTAAACTATGGAAATATCTTACCATAAGGCCAAATGTATCTTTTTAACACATGATTTGTATAAAAAGGAAGAAAATAATCACCATTTAAATTATTTGGGCCACAGTGAATCTTTTTTTTTGTTTATTTTTTATGCTGTAATAGGCTTTCGTTTGACCGCGATCTCACCTGATCTTAAGTGAAGATGCAGTCGACGATGGAGCACGCTTGCCTAGAAGATACCTATTCACTCGCGACTTGAAGACACCCAAATTGTACTCATCGGGAAACACAGATATAGGTAGCGAATTCCACTCCTTAGCGGTACGCAATATAAAAGCGGAAGCAAAGCGCTTAGTGCGTAAATATGGTATATCCACCATGTACCTGTGTCGCTGGTCTGATTGTCTGGTCGTTCAATGGTACGAGTAGAATGGGGAAGGAGGAATCAAATTATGCAGATCCTCTACACACTCTCCGATATGTATCCGATAGAAAACCGAGAGACTGGCAACCTTACGACGATACTCCAAGCTTCGGAGTCGTGTGTTGACCAGTTGGTCATCGCCGATAAGTCTCTTGGCCTTCCGCTGAATTGACTCCAAAGCCTTCAGCTGATATTTTGCAGAGCCATCCCAGAGGTGAGAACAGTATTCCATGCAGGATCGAACCTGTGCTTGGTACAAATTAAGCAAATGTTCTGGCATGAAATACTGCCTCATCGTACTGAGGATGCCCAGCTTTTTATACACATACCTCACAGGATATATACACATTTATATCCTGCGAGGTTTCGTTTTACAAACAACCTAATACTCGAATTAATATAAACAGTTTTCTTTCATTCCACCTTTTAATCCCTCTTTTCTTTGGTATTGAAAGCGATCATAGGCCACGGTAATACCCATCAGGCGGTCCGTCAGGCACTTCTTATTTGTATTAAATATATTATTTGGCCCCAGCGGGTAGACATGCCTAATCTTGGCACCTTTAGGCGTCCCTTTTACGAAGCTAAATATTATATGAAATAATATCTTTCGACGTCAGCCAGTAATAAATTAACACGCACAGTCACGATCGTCAAAAGTAAAAGTCGGACTAAAACTAAGAAACTTCTTGCTTTATAAACAAAATGAGGGGTCAACAAATCTCTTCATTTTGTAAGACATCTTATACTTATTAGATGTACCAGCTTTAACTTGGGTCTATTTTTTTTAATTCTACTAATGGTTGTATTATGACGTACTGTGACCATTCAAAGTCAGTCATTCTCTCAAATTGTAAAGTAGCTAATATAATAATTATTAAGACTTGTCTCTAATCTTTATATAAATTAACTAGCTTTTAAAATAAAATATAGCCTATGTTACTCGGTGATAATATAGCTTTCTAATGATGAAAGCATTTTTAAAATCGGTTGGGTAGATTTTGAGTTAAATCCTTGCAAATAACTGTGGAATGAGCTGTCGCCTACGGTATTTCCGGACCAATACGACCTTCAACACTTCAAGAAAAGAGCGTACTCCTTTTTAAAAGGCCGGCAACGCACTTGTAACTCCTCTGGTGTTGCGGGTGTCCATGGGTGGCGGTAATCGCTTACCATCAGGCGATCCGTCTGCTCGTTTGCCCACTAATCCATAAAAAAAAATTAAAGAAAAATAAACAAAAACTCAAATCTTTCCTCTTTATAATATTAGTATAGATAAAGAGACCCAAAGTTGCTCCAAGTACTATGGAAAGATTAAAAATAATGGAATATTAGGAAAAAGTAGTAGGTATGTGTTCTTTTAGTAGTATTTTCACTAGGTAAGGCTGTAGAACTTTTATTATTCTTACGCCAGTATTAGACAATTTAGACCTTTCCATATGCAATTGAGGCGAGATCCCGGGGTTTGAGTAGGATTCCACTGTGCTGTGCTTTCAATGATTCAACTAGACTGAGAGATTATACGTGGCAAGATTAAACGTAACGATTGATATTGGATAGTTGTATATAAAATATT
Source organism: Catocala sponsa (assembly GCA_963564715.1). Lineage (NCBI taxonomy): Eukaryota > Metazoa > Arthropoda > Insecta > Lepidoptera > Erebidae > Catocala > Catocala sponsa. Next base: position 3,544,048 of record OY751346.1, on the reverse strand, counting down.
TGTCGTGCTTTCACGTCACTATTGCTTTTGTTATCGTCTGCTTTTATCCTAACTAATATTATAAATGCGAAAATGAGTTTGTTTGTTTGTTACGCTTTCACGCCTTAACTACTCAACCGATCAACATGAAATTTTGCATACACGTTGTCCGGGGTACAGAATAGGACATAGGGTACCATTCATCCAGAAAAAGTAACTGTTGCAAATCTAACCTAACCTAACCTACATTTACGCGAGCAAAGCCGCGGGTGAAAACTAGTCTTTAATATGTAAAGTACTATCAGAGTGATAACTGTAACATCCGAAGTCCACAAAAACACATGTTTGTTTTTTTGGTTTTTAACAGTTTCAGATGCATAATATGGTTATATTAGAAGTAGTTACACGTTGGTAGTGCAATAGGTGGGCTTCGAAACCACGACTTCGAGATTGCAAGCTCAATGCCTCATCCATTAGGCTACAGCCACTTACCTTGTCATGCCTGCAAAGCAATATCTTATCTTATGTGGGGGCCAGTCAGTGCAGACCGGCGACACTTCGACCCAGTGGGATCTTTTGTGTCGACACTCTCCCAATAACCACTGCCATAGATGTTCATGGCAGCCGGGACCAACGGCTTAACGTGCTTTCCGAGGCACGGAGCAGGCGATAATTGTCAATCAATACGCACATAATTTCGAAAAGTCATATAACTTCCGAAAGTCAGAGGTGCGCGACGTGGGTTCGAACCCGATACCCACTGCATTGCAGTCTGTTGGTCTCCCCACTGAGCTATCGCTGCTCCTGCAAAGCAATAAACAATTTTCCATTAAATTTGAAGAGGACCGTAGAAGAAAATTACATGTCAGGCTAAAATAAACTGCGCCTCCTCAACATTATAATTCTACAAAATAAAATGATGTCGGCAATCTTGCGAGATTTTATTTGAATCAGCCTTGTAAATATGTGAAGCACATTTACATATGTTATTACAAATGAATATGTTCGTGAATGTTTTTTGCCTTGTGAGTTTGTGTAACCGGGGTGAATGATTGAATCAGCGAGTTTGGTACCACGTTTGTTAGAAATTATGTCATGAAGAAGTTTCTTCATCAAGTTAAGCAGTTAGCATTTCATGCAATTGTTAATTTCAAGGCAGTCTGTACGTCTTTATACTTAGTTGAGATTGGTCAGAATCATTGTGGGTGTAAGAGAATTGTACAAAGTTAGATCCTAACGAAATTACTAAAGAGTACTTTTTTTGTATTCGCTTTTCTTTGAACGACATGACGTGACATATAAGGAAGCTATCTGAACGAAAGCAGAATAAAATTGGTTAGACTGCCTGAATATACGTAAGCTTGTGAAGAATACCTTACTTCTTTGCTTCGCTGTGTAGATACTTGAATAACCGATGGTATTATTTTCCTGTCTGTGTAATTTTTGCATAAACGACCTCTATTATATCAATGAACATTTTCAAAATAATACAGTGATGAACCAGCTTTGTTATGGCAGTGTCTTATTTCAGTGGTATATGCTGATGTACCATTGTCGTATGTTAGAAAGGTTAGTCATAGCCATCAAGAATAACCGGGGCATGTTGATAATTCGTACTATTTTGAAGTACCAGAATGTTTAGTACTTACAAGATACAACACTAACAAAGTTATTGTCTTCTCCCTAGCCTTTATTATTCCCAAGTAACTTGGGGTCGACTCTCTAGTATAACCGGATTTGACTGGATATCAGCTTTTACAGGGAGCGACTGCCATCTGACCTCCGCAACCTGAAGGCTAACGATACCGTAAGGCTAGACCAGTGACAGGATATTATAGGGCACTAACTTCTCAATAACGACTGCCATAGATGTTCATGGCAGCCGGGACCGACGTCTTAACGTTCTCTCCGAGGCACGGAGCAGGCGATAATTGTCAATCAATACGCACATCATTTCGAAAAGTCATATAACTTCCAAAAGTCAGAGGTGCGCGATGTGGGTTCGAATCCGAGACCTTCTGCATTGCAGTCTGTTGGTCTCCCCATTGAGCTATCGCTGAGTTATTGTACTTGCCAATAATTAACAAAACCAATTACAGTATGTTTATAGTTAGTAATCTAACGGCGCTGGTTTATGTTCGAGCCGAAATTATCTTCAGATGAAAAACGGTTTATCTCTGGAATACTCCTTTCGCGAACCATCATATTTTATTAATCCCCCGTCTAATGTAAATGCGCTGCTTTGGAACATAAGGAGAGGTCACAGTGAAGGCGGGGTGTACAATAGAGTACTTGCCTTTGTTTGATTTTGCAAATTGTTTTTACAAAAACGAGCAAAAAGCAATCAAAAGAAAACTTTTTGTGAAAAATGTATCTAAATTGGTTGCTAATAAGGGATTATTTAAAACTAGTTTTCACCCGCGGCTTCGCTCGCGTAAATGTAGGTTAGGTTAGGTTAGGTTCTCTTCTTTTTTCTAGATGAAAGGTACCCTATGTCCTATTCTGTACCCCTGACAACGTGTATACAAAATTTCATGTTGATCGGTTGAGTAGTTAAGGCGTGAAAGCGTAACAAACAAACTCATTTTCGCATTTATAATATTAGTAAGGATTTAAATTTAGGTGTAAGAAAAAGTGAGGACGTAGTGGGGGTATTTCGCTCGAATAGGTGCGATTAAATAGCGGTCACGTCATAATTTGTATCATGCATCCTTTTCTGTTATTTGACAAGTACCCCTACTACCAGTTTTGAATCGTATTTATTTTTGAGTAGATTTGAAGTTCTCAACTTCGTGTTATAATAAAATGATTATGTCTGTGTATGTTTGTTGTGTGATTTAGTTAGAAATATTTTAGTAAAAGCATAGATTTTAGGACTGCACTCTGACAATACCGGTGTATCACTTATTTACTTACTATTATAATAATAGTATTGAAATTAAACTACTATATACGGATTTTATCGCGTCGTTTATTTGATACTTTATTACAAAATTTAGAAAATGTAATAAAGTGCCAAATAAACAACGCGATAAAATCCGTATATAGTAGTTTAATTTCAATGAATAACATTCGCGTAAACAGAAGACAATACATAATAATAGTATTTATGTATTTTTGGCTCAATGGCATTTGACTGCGATTATCACCAGGATGGAGCTACTTCTGAGATCTGTCGAGCTGCTTCAAATTTCAAACGACTAGGACACACTTCATGCATTTTCTTATAAACATGTTCATCACTTTATCTGTTGAACACAAAATCTCAGATATAATAAAAAACCCCTGCCTCTCACTAGACATGCGTTCGAAGCGATCTATGTGCGTGACTGAGGGGTTAAAAAGCAATATAATGAGGAAAATAAGTGTATGTGATCCAAAAGTGGCGTTATTTGTGCAAGACGGAATTATCGGCACAGAGATCTTAATGGTCTTCTATCTACATTGACGGCTCAATAACTTTTTATGAGGCTTATCCTATTTATAGAACCAAGCCTGTCTCCTTGTTCAATGGCATGCATTTGTGCTCAAATTTATGACAGTTTACGACGTTCCAAAATCTACTCTTGAGTTGGTGGAAGCTAGTATCGAAAAAAAAGCCTCGCTGATTTCAGCATGAATGGGCCGGCTCGACCGGGGAAGGACTACCCTCTCACAGAATATCGACGTGAAATAGTAGTACTCCTACTTTTGTGTTTCGTTAGGTGAGTGAGAGTGCCGGAGGCCTAATTATCCCTTTTCCCCCATCCCGCTCCTTCTGCTTCCCACTTCTTTTCCTGAAGGGTCGGCAACGCGCAAGTGATGCCTCTGGTGTCGCAGGCGTCCATAGCCTACGGTGACCACTTACTATCAGGTGGGCCGTATGCTTGTATGCCACCTTAATTGAATAAAAAAAAAATTATATCGATATAGATTCATTGCCGATACGATATTTATTTATTTATTTTTATTTTTATTTTATTTTATTAAGGAAAACAAACAGTAGTATATTATGTATTAACAATCGATGCTTAAAAATACGTTTAAAACTAAAAAATACACTACCCATAACGTTATCCACAGATTACATAAAAGACTTGCTTACTGTATGGATCAAACAGAATTTAATTTTAGACTATCTACTACATATCAATACAAAAAGAGAAAATGTACATAAAGTTATGTTGCCAGAGTCAATAAATAAAATCTAATGCTGTTTTTGGAGTACCTTGAAAACATCATTTCTGAATGTGTGCTTATTATTGTAACAAAAAAAATTAATATCGATTTTGATGTATTTTAATTTTTTATTATTGGTATTTTAAAAACTCAACTAATATTATAAATGCGAATATGAGTGTTTTTGCGATGCTTTCTTAACCTGGCCTTTGTCCAGAACGCCACCGATCTGATCGAGAAACGTTCGCCTAGGTTTTCCTCTTGCGACTGTTCCATTCACACTAGCCTTATAAACTTTCTTAGTCAGTCTTTCCTCGTCCATTCTTTCTACAGGTTTGAGATATCTTACTATAATAGCTAAATCGGTGCCAGCGAAGCGTTTATTTTCAAAGGCAAGCTACTGTCTACTACTACTGGTGAGCAGGAATCGGCTACTCGGCAAAGAGAGGCAAGGCATGAGAGCGGTGTGGAGGCCACTGCTCTTAGACCACACGACTGCTTACCATCAGTTGAAGTGTGGTCATCCTGACGAGCAAAAAAAAACAAGACTAGCTAGATAAGAGTTATTGGTAAATGTGAGAGTTTAAGAGTGTGATTGTCGAGCAGACCAAAAACATTTTTGATTAGAAAACTTATTTCTTCTTTTATTTACCTAATGCTACAACTTTATGATGATCGATAACATCGCATTGATCGCGTTACAACTGATGATAATAAATATATTTTAATAAATATCAATCTTAAATATACTTTTATGAATTTTATGCGTATATGATTGACATGAAGGGGTGTTCGGTTCCTCGTACCACCTCAAATCCGTTTAGAAACTTAGTATTATATACTAAATTTCTAAACGGAACTTAAGTGATGAGTCGATTCAAAGATACGCGTGAGCTATAAAGCTAAAAAAAAATTAATTTTAAATACTCTTTTCCGCTTTATCCTACAGTGTGACCCAAACTTTATAGCTGGTATTTTTCAATTTGTGTTCTTTTTAAGTGCGTCACTTATTTTGCTCGTATGTGTACTTTTATGTTTGAGTCAATAAAAGTCTATACACAGTAATTAGTCTTTGACATACATACGACTATGTATATCCCCAATGGGATAGGCAGAGGTGTATGACACCCACATTTTGCCAATTATGTTATTAGTCCCACGTAGTAGGGGCACGGAGTTGGCGATTACCAAGCACATTACCAAACTCCGTGCTTCTTCTGAGAATTTCTTAACAGAAAAGCGAGGCCAAAATTTGCCTGATTCGGAAATCGATCTCGAAACTTCATGTGTGACAGTCGCATTCACTACCCTACTAGTCTATTAGTTCTTTTTAGATATGTTTATATCTAGACTAATATTATAAAGAGGAAAGATTGGATTTTTTTTGTTTGTTTGTAAGGGTTTAACTCAAACGTAATCAGCCGATTTAAAAAATTCTGTCGTCATATATATTTTACTAGAAGTGCCCTCGGTTTCCCTCGCGTTTATGATTACTGCGCCGCCCTCGTGGGTCCTAACGTGATGTTATATAGCCTATAGCCTTCCTCGATAAATGAGCTATCCAACACTGAAAGAATTTTTCAATTCGGACTAGTTGTTCCTGAGATTAGCGCGTTCAAACAAACAAACAAACTCTTCAGCTTTATAATATTAGTATAGATAGTTTAGATTAAAAAAAATTACCAACTACACAATTACGGATTTCTATGAGTTGGGCTACGATGTTCATCACCTGTTGGTGGAGTGCGTCAGAACCCAGGAGCTAAGAAATATAATGCTTCAATCTTTTGAAATAAGTATGATGGATGTTGATGCCTTCATTAGTATTTTAGCTGAGCCCCTGTCTAAAGCAGTTATGTTAGTTTATAAGATAATAGATAAAGTTGAATTAAGGTAGAATATGAATAGTTAAGTTTAGGGTATGATGGAGCTGACATGACCGTGTGTGGCTAAAAGCTCCCAAAGAAAATAAGAATTAAAAAAAATATATGAGTTGGCCTATATGCTTGGTAAACAGAAGTTACGTGTAGGCAATCATACCTAAATAGTATGAGTATTATCTATATATTATTTATTTATTATTTTCAGCGTGTATTATCCCACTGCATGGCAAAGGCCTCCCTCTCGCTTTTCCACATATCCCTATTATGCGCTGGTTTGCACCAGTCCCTCCTGTAGTTAATTAATTCGTCTTGCCATCGACGTTTTGGTCTACCACGTTGGCGTTTAGCACCGTCTGGGATCCAATCTGTGCTGATTTTAGCCCAAAGCTCCTGCGGTATACGGCAAACGTGGCCAGCCCAATCCCATTTGAGTTTGGCGGCTTTCTGGGTGACGTCTGCGATTTGTGTTTTGGAGCGTAGTGTAGTTTTTAATGCGGTCCGTTAATTGCACCCCTAGGATACTACGCTCCATGTCTCGCTGGCAAACCTCTAGCGCGGACCTCTGCTGACCAGAGAGCTGAAGTATTTTATAGAAAGTAAAAAATAAAAATGTAGAACAATTCTGCCTACCCCTAAAAGAATACACAGCCGTAACATTATGTATACGAATAAAATGTTATTGACATAATCTTTATTTTTTGTTTCAGATGCTCGTGAATATTTGAACGAGTAAGTACAATATTAATATTAAATTCCTTTTCGTCGGAGTTACTTATCTCTGAATTTGATATATTGTCATATATGAATGTCAATTATATTCAATATCAAGTGTGTTATTTTTATTCGTATATATTCTTTGAGATTAGTATTCAAGCATATAAAGAGGTTTATGATAGAGTAAATCATATCTTATATAAAGAATAAATCATGAAATAAAACCATAGATAATTTTTAAAACGGTGTAATAAATTGAATTATATAAACAAGTACATAAAGCTGAGTAATAAACTATTTTCAAAAACGAATTATTTGTATGTATTACGCATTAATATATTTAAAAATTCCATGGGATAGCCCTCCTCTCTTTTAATATAACTACTATGCTGTGCCCGACAGGGCCAATAATAGATACATAGCTTTATGATTAACAAATATATAGTACATTGTGGAAATCAATTAAAGAATTAAATACATAATACAAGCGTAAATAGGATATTGTAGCGCTAATACTGTAATTGTACTTATTAGTTAGGATGGGATTGGACCACAAATTCTATCCTAATCCTAACTAATATTATAAAATCGAAAATGAGTTTGTTTGATTATTTGTTTGTTACCTTTTCACGCCTAAACCACTGAACCGATCATCCTGAAATTTTGCCAGTTAAATATAAACAGACTGCACCGATAGTGAGTGGAACTGCTGGGCTTAGTGTCCGTGTCGCACGAATCCGTTCGCACAAATAGTGCGAATTGACCCTTTTAAAAAACAATATTTTGATGTGTCATTTCGCACACATCGAATTGATTTGAGTGTGAAAAGACCCCGTCTGCAATAGAAGGTGTGCGAATCGACAACAATATATTTTTTTATATGTCGTTTCCCACAATTTATACAAGCAGATTCGTACGAAGCGACCATTTTAAGCAAAATTTGTGCTGTATTTAAGGTCTCAGGTTTCATTTCCAGGTCGAGTAAAATGTTAGGGATTTCTGCCATGAAATTCTTCGGAACTGTGCCCAGTGGACATCAATAGCCTCGATCTCTTTTACCAGAGATTTAAACTGACATAGTCGCCTAAATTAGGGTGTAATACATCTTTTGACTACTCATTCTGGAATAAATCTGTCAGATATATGTATCTGATAAAATTAAATACAGCTGGTTGTATCAAATAATTGCTAATACGGATGCCAACGTACGTGCACTCTGCCAAATATAGTCCAAATCCTTCAAAATCTGCTGTACGCGTGCATGTGTGTGTAAGTTTCAATGTAAAGTATAACCGAACAACTGTGCATCTGTTCCTACTTAATTTGTGGTTTTATACTAAGCATAGAGTTTTGTCAGTCAGACTCTTTTCTCGGCCTAAATTGTTCTACACCTGTTGTATGCATGCGTGTGTGCGTGAGTATGTTGTATGACCGATCGGCCGTACATCTCTTCCTACTTAATTTGTGGTTTTGCACGACATAGTGATCTGATATTTTGTTTCTTATTTTTCAAGCATCACCTGTATGAAGTTGACGTTTTACTATGTTAATAAACTAGAAAACTTAACTCAAATCATATTTATTGTCGGTTTTAGTTATCAAAAAATATCTTATACATACTTTCAAATCCATTAATTATAATTATTATTACGTTAAACTACATACTAGATAACCCCAAGCCAGACACTTACTGCAACGATATGAATCTATACTAATATTATAAAGCTGAAGAGTTTGTTTGTTTGAACGCGCTAACCTCAAGAACTAATGGTTCGATTTGAAAAATTATTTTAGTGTTGGAGAGCCTATTTATCTAGGAAGGCTATAGGCTATATAACATCACGCTATGATCCCCGGGGCGTCGCAGTAACGATAAACGCGGGTGAAACCGCGGGAACATCTAGTACTTTAATATTCAGAATATGCCGTCATGTGTATAGCGGTACTCATTGAATCTTGCACTCAAACATGTGACAGTAACCTTGTTGTATGGCTCAGACTAAGTAAGTTAGAGTGCATGCATTCTAATGAGAGATACAAGCAATCTATTTGAGTTGGCTCCTCTAGTTCGCGGTACATATTAATAAAATTAATTATATTATTTTACGGTTATATTAGGTTATATTCGATATAATAAAACATTACATTTTATTTTAAAACTATGTATTATTTATATGAATTAAAGCAATAATCATAATTTACAACAGACTTAACTTGGACGTACTTTCTGAAAAACGTTCCAACCCACAAAGTTAACATTTTGAGATAATCGTGATTGAAGTTCAATCCCGTATTGCTTCTTCATACATGTGGGTTGGGCTACTAAGTCATTTCATATTTAGAGTGATAGTAGAGCTACCACATTTTGCCAGCTAGTAAATAGTTACCCCGTGACTAATTTGCTAGTAATAACTCGATTTTGACCCGAGTATGGATTGGAACGTTTTTTAGAAAGTACGTCCACTTATTATCAGTAAAATAAAATGAAAAGGCATAAAATAAAGGAGGATAAAATTTAAAAAAAACACTAAAATAGTAAAAGGAATGGCTGATTTTAGGCAGGGTCGCAAAATTCCTCAGCATTGCTGGCGACCGGGAAAGTGCCCAGAAGACTGCAATGCAGCATGGCCCTGTTGAATGGCAATGCTGATTATTTGAGCCAAGAAAGTCAAGCTTCTGGTCACGCGAAGCGTCGATTAGCCGCTTAGAAAGATCTCTAAAACGCGCACGAGCGCCCGGACCCCGCGAACTTATGATATTTATTATTTTTGACTTCTATTTACTTGTATTTACAAGTAAAGTTAGACATAATTATTAAAACTATATTATACGGTTAGAAACTTTGAAAATAATGTGTCGTTTTGATGTGCGAATATCGATTAAGTATTTAAATCATTCGAATGACTTTTTACCCATTGTTTCCATATTTGTAAAGTATTCAGGAATTACCTATAGCGAGAGTTGTCTCTTCTTAACGATATAAATATCATACGATGAATAACGAACAACATACAAAGTAGCTGATATTTCATTGTAAATATAATAGTGTGCAAGTACTTATTATGCCAAACGTTTTGGTTATCATACTGAATTTCAATGTAAAGATAATATAATTTTCATTTTATTGCGAAGTTAAATTTAGTGTGAATAGTTGAAACGTACGTACTTCATGGGTTTTATGACGGTTCATTTTGTTTATAACAATGTTTTGTTACACTTATCCGGACTCTGAACCCATCTCCGCAAGTATTCAACTCGTATTCGGTCTAACTCTCATATCTGCTATGAGAGTTTAATAACGTTAAAGCTGATTTAGATAGTTATCAGCAGACACTTTTTGCGTTAAACCTTATTAGACATTGAAATTAAACTACTATATACGGATTTTATCGCGTTGTTTATTTGACACTTTATTACAAAATTTTGAAAACTGTTTTCAAAATTTTGTAATAAAGTGTCAAATAAACAACGCGATAAATTATTCGCGTAAACAGAAGACAATATTACCTTATTAGACTTTTGAGATAATTTTTAGACATACTCAAACACCACGATCGATACAAATCAGGCAAAATGTCGGGTAAACTCCTACGTGAAGCTCGCGCGAATAGCTAGCGCATATCACCAGCGCCGAAAAGTTCTGGATAGTAGCTGATTACAGCATGAATTGAAGCCATTTTGCTGATATCTTTGCCAAATCATTAAAAGATTGAATGGTCTGCAAAACACGTCTTTCCTTCTTACTTCAATCCTGTGTCCTTCATTCGGGGTGGAAAACACCTCCTTAGACCTTCAAACTTGTAATGAGAACGTGGTGTAGATGGCTCTGCTCGTAGTCTAAGCGACTGATTACGATCCATGTCAGTCAACAACGGTCTGCTACGTCCAGTTTCCTTTTTTAAAATTCTGTATATACAATCACGTCTTCTATTGGATAAGCTGAGTCACGAGCTGACCAGGTTAATATATAACCAACTCAAAAATAAAATCCAAACCGCAAGAACGCATAAAAAAGTTTGTTTCTTATTATTTTTACAATGTTCACGTAAGAAACAAATTAGTTACGTGCCACGGAATCCTATATTGTACGTGGTTAGACACGCACTTGGCCGATCATTTAATATTCTGAATGACGTATGACGGATTTAGATTAGTTTTTTATTAGGGTTCCTTACCCGAAGGGTGACGACAGAACCTTATTACTAAGCCTACTCCATCTGTCTGTCCTATCTTTAAAGGGCTCTATCTTTTGAACCGTAATTGGGATGCGGTTGACATTTTTTTTTAAATATTCTTTTTTATATACAGATCGACTCAAAATAAAAAATATTACGCGACGGGATTGGTTGATACAAGAAAATGGTTTGAAAATTCTTTGAGTTTGCTCTATAATTGTAACGTAGCTTAAAGCTTAGAGCGAAAATACTGTAAACAATTATTCAAACCAAACTATAAATTATACTAAACTAGCGACCCGCCCCGGCTTCGCACGGGTGCAATGCTGATACAAAATATACTACAGAATGTCTTTATATACAACGTTCACAGCTTTTTTGTCATTAGACAATACAAACATGTTTTCTTGGGCACGCGCCGCGGGCCCCCGACCGGTACCGCCGCAACCGCTATGTCACTGCATTTTAAATCTGTAATATCTTCGAACATATTCATTTAAATAATACGCTGTAAAGGGTCATATTGGTCTATATTAAATGCACAATGTATTTAAGGTACTTAATTGGATAATGATTAATGCTGTATTGCTTAAAATTGCTTCGGAAATAAGCCATTATTTCTCGTAAAAAGTAAAGGATAAAAAATGGTTATTGTGGGTTATCCCTAAGAGATTTTAAGGTGTACAATACTTTAGTACATTATTTTGATCTATCTCGTAGAGTTCAGCCAGCGTTTGCAATGTAAGCGCAAAAAAAATGTGTTTATTTACAACATCACATTAGAAACCTCTAAAATTATCAGTGTTTCTCTACTATATTATGCACATATTATACATATAAACCTTCCTCTTGAATCACTCTATCTATTAAAAAAAACCGCAACAAAATCCGTTGCGCAGTTATAAAGAAGCGACTTTATTTTATACTATGTAGTGATGATATGTGAAGTGTTATAAGGGCAAGCGTCATCATATGATAGTATAGTAGTAGAAAATGTGCTATTCGACTTGCACTTGGGTGTTTTTATATGATTCACTAGTACTTTTGTTAACCATTATTTCTTTATCCTCCTGCAAAGGATTAATATCTATATTAAGAATTATATATATTACTAGCTTTTGCTCGCGGCTTCGCTCGCGTTAATTTTGAATTTGACAATCAATTCGGGTCGTACTCGTCCAGAAGTGAGAAAATTTTCATACAAACTTTATCCTCCCTTCCGCCCCATTAGGAGAGAGTTTTATCCATTTCATCTACACAGATATTTTTCAATTGTAATCGAAAACTTATGTACCAATTTTCATACTGCTAAGTCCAGAAATTAGAAAATTTCGTTACAAACGTTACCCCCCATTTTACCCCTCTAGGGGGGAGTTTTGTCCATTCCACTTACATAGATCATTTTTGTTTGTAATCAGGACCCAATATCCAATTTTCATACTTCTAAATCGAGAAATGAGAAAATTTCCATACAAACTTTACCTCCACATTTTACCCTTTTAGGGGGAGTTTTGTCCATTTTACCTACACAGGTCATTTTCAATTATAATCAATAACTTGTATACCTATTTTTATACTTATAAGTCCAGAAATGAGCAAATTCCATATAAACTTCACCCCCTTATTTCACCCCTTTATGGGTGGAATTTCAAAAAATCCTTTCTTAGTACACCCCTACAAATTAAAACACACATGCTCTCCAAAATTTCAAGTTCCTACGACCAGCGGTTTAGGCTATGCGTTGTCTCTAAGTCAGTCAGTCAGGACATCTTCCTTTATATATATAGATAATAATATAGCAGGAATAGCTCAGTTGGGAGACCAATAGACTACAATTCAGAGGGTCCGAACCCACGTCGCGCAGCTCTGACTTTCGCAAGTTATATGACTTTTCGAAATTATGTGCGTATTGATTGACAATTATCGCCTGCTCCGTGCCTCGGAGAGCACGTTAAGCCGTCGGTCCCGGCTGCCATGAACATCTATGGCAGTCGTTATTGGGAAGTCAGTGCCCTCTAATATCCTGACACTGGTCTAGCCTTATGGTATCGTTAGCCTTCGGGTTGCGGAGGTCAGATGGCAGTCGCTCCGTGAAAACTGATATCCAGTCAAATCCGGTTAGACTAGAAAGCCAAGTGACTTGGGAATAACAATAATTGAGAAGGATAATAATAATCTATATTAAGAATTGTTGGAAATTGCTAGTGAAGCGGCTATCAAACCAGCGACCACTCTATCGTAAATCCGCCTTGTCTTCAAGAACAGCCGCAAATACCCAAATTCAACGTTTTAAATCATTTGAAAATTTACTGACTGGCTCACATTTATATTTATTTCATTAGAGTTTTTAGTCGGAATATTCCTAATACCTGTAGTAGGCAGTAATAGGCTATGTCACCGTCCACCTGTTTTTTTTTTTTTTTGGGTACCCAGGAAAAATGCTTGATGCACTATCCGCCGGCTAGGGCACGGCACCGGCGGGGTGTGTGGGACCCCCAGCATGAAGAGCGCTGGTATACCCACTAAAAAACCTGGGGTGTTCCCTCTCTCACCCAATGGAGGGGCCTGTTGGGAGATCTTAAAAGAATTGAGTCATCCTTAGCAGGCCCCCCGTGTGGGTGCGGGCCGGGTCAAACAGACCCGACCACCTCTCGTCCCCAGGGGAGAGCCTCACCGCTCTCCCCTTTCGACATTGGAAGGCGCGCGGGAACACCGCGCGCGCATGTTACCGTCCACTTACGCCAACCCACGTAAAATATGACTTAAAATATAACTGATGAGATGTAGCTTTAACACACCTTTGCATACTCCGTTTGGGCTCTTATGTACCTATGTGTGATATTATTTGTTATAGCGGGGTTCCAAAATTATGTCGAAACAATTTTTATTAGGCCAAAGGATGCTAAGTTTATTCCTTCATCGGGTACTTGCGAAAGTATTTTGAATATTAAACTCAAAGATTCTTGTGTCAGAACAAATTTTGAACGTTATAAGTTTTGCTGAAACTTGGCCTGGTTTTTTACTCGGCACAAGGTTAGATGAAAAAGTATGGCGTTTGCATACTTTCAGATTAGGAAGGTTAAGGCCTACGTTGTGTTCAGGTCTTATTAATTATAAAATTAAAAAAATGAGTTCTTTTTATTATTGTCTTCGGTAGATGATCGAGCGTTCTGTATGTTACCAGAAAATGAAAGACGCCGTCAAAAGATTTTAGGAATGTCAGCCTAAACAGCCAAGCCGAAGCCTATCGCGAGCCTATTTTCATCTACGGTGTACAGTTTCTAACTTTGTGCTGCTATTGAGAGTTTATTTATAGAAAACCAAATAACATATTGCCCAATCCGGGAATTTAACCCAAGACCTCATGCACAGCTGTTTTATGACTAGCTTGTATGACTAGCTTTTGCCCGCGGCTTTAATTTCGCGTTAATTTAGAATTTGACAATCAATTCGGGTTGTACTCTGCTTGTAATAATATATATTTAATAATATAATTCAATCATGATTCGAAAGACACGTGGCGCCATCTATATTGTCGTAAGAACGTTATTATTGTTTTCCTCGGGAACAGTAACTTTTTTCGGGATGAAAGGTTTCTGTACACCTATGCCCGTTTCTGTACACCTGACAACGTATATGCAAAATTTCAGGACGATCGGTTCAGTGGTTTAGGCGTGAAAAGGTAACAAACAAACAAACTCATTTTCGCTTTCATAATATTAGTTAGGATTACTACGTCTAATACAAATATTATTTTTCTATTGTGTGGCATGACCCTTAAGCCCTGCAGGACGTAGTTAAAAGATTTCTATCGCAAGCTGGCTTATTGTGCAATAATTTATAAATAACTTAATCCGTCCTGTGACTGATCGACCGTGTGACCTATTGTAACACAGTGAATGCATGTTTATAAATGCAAACATTATGTAGTTAGTTCGCTGGAAACTAAAGATTTTATTTATATTAATACTAGCTTTTTCCCGCGGCTTTGCTCGCGTTAATTTAGAATTTGAAAATCAATTCGGGTTGTAATCTGCTTGTAATAATATATAATAACATAATCATGATTCGAAAGACACGTGGCGTCATCTATTATCGTAAGAATGTTATTACTGTTTTCCTCGGGAACAGTAATTTTTTCGGGAAGAAAGGTAGCCTATGTCCGTTTCTGTACACCTGACAACGTATATGCAAAATTTCAGGATGATCGGTTCAGTGGTTTAGGCGTGAAAAGGTAACAAATAAACAAACTCATTTTCCCTTTCATAACATTAGTTAGGATTAGAAAATTTCGCTGAAATAACCATGTGTGATTGTATGATGTAAAAACCCCGCCAGACACCGAGTAGAGGCTGCGTGGCAAACGAGGAGAGTCACTTACGCACAATGGCCCAACTGTGAGGTTAAGTTAACTAACCCTGTTTGACTATAATTAGCAGATTTTGGAGTTCCTTAGGATTTATTAGTTGGACAGTCTGACGTAGCTCATTGTTTGGTGACGGTGCAAGTGAGCCAGTTTGCTTTTTGCTTTGTTTCTTATGCGCGTACGTATATATCGCTACATACGTACGCTCATAAGTAACCAGTAAGTTTCTTGTACGAGATAACACTGTTACTAAGCTTCGTCAGTCGTCGTTCAGAGGCTCATATTTAAGTTGTGTTAAAGGACCTTTCTTTAAAAAATATTTAATTACCTTTAATTTCTTTTTCTTTAGATCGGAAACGTGCGAATTGTATACCTGATATTGGAATCGAACATGGTATAGGGGTAACCTATGATCATGACGGTAAGACTTGTTTATGACATGATCGTTGATCACAACGATCACGTCATAAACGAGTCTTACCAACCACATAGGAAGGTCGGCCTCGATGGCGTAGTGGTTAGTGTAACCGACTGCCACGCCTGAGGTCGCGGGTTCGATTCCCGCGCAAGTCAAACATTTGTGTTCAAACATGGATGTTTGTAATAAATACATTTTTTTATTGTTAAATCGACACAGAATTATACAATGCGAAGAGATATATATGAAAAAAAATTTAAAATCTCTAGGTTTTTGGTAGAGAAAGACAAAAAAAAAAATATTTGTCTTGGTCTTGGTCTGGGTGTTTCTATGTATAATATGTATGTATTTACACAAACAAAAAGTATATATGTATGTTTATGTCTATGTTATTGTCTAGTACCAATAGTACAAGCTCTCCTTAGTTTGGGCTAGATGGTGTTGTGTGTATGTGATAGAATATTATATTATATATTATAAAACAGAAAGAAAAAGAAAACTAAAATCCCTTAAATGGGCGTCATAAAATTCCTCCGCATCACAGTCGACCGGTAGTGTGCCCAGAAGACTAGCAGCATTGCCACGTTGAATGACAATGCTTATTCTTTCTGCAAAATAAAGGCCAGCCCTCTGGTCACGGGAAGCGTCGATTAATATTATATATTATATTATAACTCCTATAGGAGCAGTGAGAAAGACTTCTGATCTATGTTACTTGTAACCGCTTACCATAATGCGAGTCGTACACTTTACTATCCTTGCGCTATAAAAGGCTAAAGTATTTACAGATGAAACCAAGCCTGTAGCACAACATAGTTAAAATAATCGTTAACGAACTAACAACCTTTGGAGCCGATCTAAATTAGGCTTTTTAGGGCTAATTACTAATTACACACAGTTTGATTTAGGCGAGGCCAATTTTATACAGTGTGTTCAGTGGATTTTTTTATTTATTTTGGCTAATTATGGCGTTTTATCCAGTTTAGGTTGTGTTTAGTAGGTTACGTAAATTACTTAATACTAGTTGTTACCCGCAGTTTCACTTACGTTTATTATTACTGTTCTGTTCCTGTGAATCGTAGCGTGATGTTATATGGCTTAAGAATATAATTGATATACTAGTGAGCCTATACGAGTCGCTACATTGTGTACCTCTGTTTGCCAGGCGGCTTGTATACGAGCCACCAAGTGCCACGCCACTTTAAACCTTATTTTACTACCCTTAACGGTTATAACTGATTGTTTTTTGGCTACAAATAGTTTTTAGGTAAACGGCATATTATTTATATAAAAAAATAAAAACATACGATAGGTTAATTAAATCGGTTCAGTCGTTTATGAGTTTATTAATTACAAAAATAAATAAAAAATTGTTATATATCGAACCCACGACATTCGACGCAGTACTAGTAGCTAGACGGCCATTTAAACCACTACTCTATCTATGCAGCTTATAACAGAAAAGGCTAAACAGAAAACATAATGGTAAATATCGTCATCTTTGTAAAAAAGAAAATAAGAATATAATGATGAAATATAAAGAAAATGAGTTTAAATCCACCTCGCTCCCTTTTTATTCTTTAACTAGATGTGTCTCGCGGTTTCATCCGCGTCAAATTATGCTAATAAACTATAAGTACAAGTATTCTATAGGAATTTAGGTGAAACTTGGTAAAAGATATACCATGAAATTAACATATAAAATAATTTTTCTCAGTATACGTTCCCATGGGATTTATGCTAGCCAAGCCGTGGCTTGAAACCCTCCACATAGGTAATTATTTTGACCTACTACCGTTAGTCTAATTAAAAGTGTTTAATCTAGCCTCAAAACCCTATACCACACCAAAAACATCGTATTTCGGCACATAAACTGCTATACCGAATTTTCATTACGTCTAAAGGTGTATCTCCATTGCCAAATATGCTGCGAATAAACTTTTTATGATAATTTGACTGTGTGGATGGCGCAATGGTTTAAATGATCACCTCGGGTATTACCCATGCATCGGATGTTGTGGGTACGATTCCCGATATTGAACGAGATGGGTGTATAAACCCAGGATTCAACATCTTCGTCTTATATGTAAAAGTAATGAAAAGAAAATCGGAGGTCTTTTGACCCACAGAGCCCATATTCAAACTCGACCGAGGTATGACCCCAAGGTGTTTGCACACCAAGTTACGATGTCTTAAATGTAAAAGCATTTAAAATACATGTGACCTTGTGACCCCTATATCTCGGGGGTCTTTTGACCCACAGAGCCCATATTCAAACTCGACCGAGGTATGACCCCAAGATGTCTGCACACTTAGTTACAATTCAATCGGTCTAGTGGTTCCGGAGTTATGCCTGTCACTTACATCAATCTGTCACTAACAGACACACGGTCTGTGTGTCTGTTAGTCTTTTGTTAATCTAGTCTTGTCACAAAGTGTTTTTATAAGCCTCTTCGAAAAAGACTCAAAGGTTAATAAAATTGTTTGACAAATATTCGTTTCGAGTCTGGCTCTTTCGTTGAAATGCTTACAAATTACTTTAGAATAGCGGATTTTCTAAAGCCGATATAGTACAAACTAATAATTGATGTGATATTCAATTAAATTGAGCCTTCGTATATTCAATTGTTATTAAAATAAAATCGATAGAACCAAGTAAATTGCAATTCGAATGCGACACACATTCAAATAATTCGATTTACTTTCTGGTTCTGCAAATCTCTTACAGTTAGACTTAGCACATCACAGTTACTACTGATATTCAATACACGTTCCTAACGCTCAGTCAGCAATGAGGCGACGCTTGCACTGAGTAAATATAAACGTCTGATTAGTATACTCGTTTTTCTAATACTTAGATAACGTGCAGGTGTTTGTGTGGTCCAATTGTACGCGTGAATCCAGAACAATGTTTTACAGACTCCTTTGCGCAGGGACATGACGCAAACACGTCGCGAGCACGCTGACACAACGCTCCAAAAACGCGCTCGCTCGACAAACCCCAGTGTAAATAGAGCCTAACAGTTTGTAAAGACCGATAAGAATCTATTTGATAGCTGGTAACGTGTATGTTGCATGTGTGAAACGAGATATAGACATTGAAAACCATTGAATCGAAACCCATAGCGAGGGGAGGGAACAATAGGACATGAGTATTACTATGACGATGTAACATGCATAATATGTTTTAATATTTATAGACTGGCTCGGTAGCGCAACAGTATTTAATGTTCTTCTTCTTCTCGAGTTGATGGTACACGTTCACTGTGCAGCTATGATGAGAGAGACTACCCTATCTTATCTTATGTGGGGGCCAGTCAGTGCAGACCGGCGACACTTCGACCCAGTGGGATCTTTTGTGTCGACACTCTCCCAACAACGACTGCCATAGATGTTCATGGCAGCCGGGACCGACGGCTTAACGTGCTCTCCGAGCGATAATTGTCAATCAATACGCATATAATTTCGAAAAGCCATATAACTTCCGAAAGTCAGAGATGCGCGACGTGGGTTCGAACCCGAAACCCTCTACATTGCAGTCTGTTGGTCTCTCCACTGAGCTGTCGTTGCTTTTACATTACATCACACTCAGTTGTCAGGCAGAAATGTGTGACACCTATATTACTACAGGTATGTTTTAATAGAGGTGATTATATTGACTAATATCGGTCAGTTTCAGTTTCAGTTATTTATTTCATAAACTAATATACATTTGTGTCGAAATATTTGAATACACACATAAATACATTAGAATCGTGATTACACTTTACCAAATATATAAATCAATTTTCATTCATTAAAATAATAATACTATAACGAAAATACTTAATGTCAAATCATCTGAATTATTGGAAGTCAAAATACTATTATTGATATATTAAATTATTGCAATACATTATAAAATTAATTATAAATTATTAATTAATTATTTAGGTTCTCCATAGCAGTATGGTCTTCTACCCAAAGTCCATGCTGCTATGGAGAACCTAAATCTTATGTTTATGTGCTTTTTATTTGTTGTTTTTCTTAAAAAAAAGACATTTCGTGCACTAGGTATAATTCCTGTGTCGAGGAGAACTCTACAAACATTCAAACAACGGACACAAAAAATCCCAGACCTGACAGATTTTTGTTGCTCACACAAATTTTTGTCTACTGTGGTGATCGAACACCACACAATTATCGCCTGCTCCGTGCCTCGGAGAGCACGTTAAGCCGTCGGTCCCGGCTGCCATGAACATCTATGGCAGTCGTTATTGTGAAGTCAGTGCCCTCTAATATCCTGACACTGGTCTAGCCTTAGGGTATCGTTAGCCTTCGGGTTGCGGAGGACAGATGGCAGTCGCTCCGTGTAAAAACTGATATCCAGTCAAATCCGGTTAGACTAGGAATCCAACCCCAAGTGACTTGGGAATGATTAAGGCTAAGGAGAAGAAGTGGTGATCGAACCCACATCTTGCAGTGGCGAAGCATCTTTGATCTGGGCAAAAAATAAGTAAGAAAATATAGAATTTTCAATGAAAGTTGTATGCGTAAATATGTGCGTAAAAATATTCTAAAACTTAAGTATTCAACTATAGGCAGCCAGCTTTATTGCAACAGGAACACAAAAAGCAAATCCTCATGCACAAATCGTCGGGCAAAAGCCTATATGTAAATAATAATAAAAAAATCTTCCGTCCGGGTTTGAAATCAAAACTAAAACTGGATTTACACAATCGCTCTCGCGACTCGTGTCACGTTTCGTCAAATCATTCGGTGAAATAGGTTTTCGTTTTTTATTTCGATTTATAACGTATCTACTATAACCTTACGACATACTGCCTCGTTAATGCAGCGTAGTAAATGTAACCGTGTAGAGTTTCGAGTTTGATTCCCAGATAGCAAATAGGGTTATTCGGTTTTCATGTCAGAAATTTCACTTGGAGTTTCCCTGCGTGATCAAATCAGAAATGAGGAGAACCGCAGGAAAACTAAAGTTTCTGACAAAGCTCTCCGGATAACCAAACTGAAGTGGCAGTGGGCAGGGCACACAGCGCGCAGAACCGACAGCCGTTGGGGCAGAAAGGTTCTGGAGTGACGGCCACGCATCGGAAGACGCAGCAGGGGACCCCCACAAGGTGGACCGACGACCTATTAAGGGTTGCGGGAAGCGGTTGGATGCGAGTGGCCCAATACCGGTCTGTGTGGAAAACCTTGGGGGAGGCCTATAATATTCTATATTCTATAATATTCTATCACATACACACAACACCATCTAGCCCAAACTAAGCAGAGCTTGTACTATGGGTACTAGGCAATGGATAAACATACATATATACTTTTTTTTTTGTAAATACATACATTTTATACATAAAAACACCCAAACCAAGACAAACATCCATGTTCATGCACACAAATGTTTGACTTGTGCGGGAATCGAACCCGCAACCTCAGGCGTGGCAGTCGGCTACACTAACCACTACGCCATCGAGGCCGTTAAAACGCCTATGTCCAGCTGTGGACGTCTTTCGGCTGAGATGATGAAACCATAGTTGAAAATGGGCATGTAAAATACTTCTGCCTTATAGATTGTATGCATAATGTCATGTTAAGCTCAAATTAGCAATATGCGATTAATTAATTATCGATTAAAATGTTAATTTTAAATGTTAATATTCAATCATCAAATCAATCGTATGAAATCCACTTGATTGATTTGATAATTGAATTTTAAGTTAGTGTTTGAATTAATCATAGTGCCGACCAAATGATTTTAGGACAATATGATGATGGTGATTATTTCTTAGCGCCTTAGTATCATAATGCTATTTCAATTAATGCATTCTAATAAATATTATCAATATGAACACTTAAAAATTTACATGATTTGATCGGGATGTTCTTATCTTGAATGACTATCCACCAGGTATTAAAAATCATTAGAAAGATCGAATACGATTAAACAACGCAGCATCATTAAATCGTGTTGTTAAATGTTCGATTATGTTTCGATTAACAATCGGTAAATCGAATTGATCGATTTCGGATATAGGATCAATTTTCTTTTCCAGTTGCAATGGCATGTGCTATTACTACGCTACGCTACCTCATATTATTTTTCCAGTTTAAAATTGACAAATAAGGGACTTCACACACGAGGGGAAGTGGAAATGTTTTGTATGCAGTACGCTTGCTTTATAAGAGTGTAAGGAGCACATACATACCGCGATAATTCGAATCATAAGCGAATATTCGAAACTTAATTTGATGATGTCACGATTGATAAAAAAATCGTGGTCGATCGATTGTATCTCGACAAAATCTTGTATGATATAGGACGTCAGTAATGACGTTGTTTTTGGTCTTCTTCCTTTTATTTCCATGTGTAATTATATAACAACCATTATAGCGCATGAATAACCGAGAAGCGATAACCACTTCGTATTAAATAATTGATCAAAGTTATTCGAATTATTTTCAAAGATTCGAATATTTAAATTTACTAGAGAATTCGAATGTTTTGGATTATTAATCGATAATAATTACTCATAACTATAACACACCACGTTTCTTCAACGTCTTATGAGCGATGTCCCTAAGTTAGAAGAGTAATCGTCGTTTGATGTGAAACGATAAGGTGAATGGGACAGAATGAGTGTTGAGTATTGATGGGAATGGCTACAAAAACATAAAGCAGCTTAAAGAATAGATAGCTTGAGTGTGAAAAGAATCGAATGGTTACAATGAGAGAGATTCTTCTAACGACGGTCAATAAAGATGAATGTGATACAATAACCTTTAGTCACTGTAGGATTATGGCAGTCTTAATTACTGTAGTAATTTTAGCTAGCAAGCTGTAGAATTCGCAATTATCGTATGTCATTTAAAATCTAAATTGATTTGAACTCACATACGAAAATTGCCGAATATTTTCAAAAGCAATACGGATTGAGGGTATACAAACAAACAAACTCACATTCGCATTTATAATATTAGTTACGATTTATTACTTAAATTATATTTTAAGAGTATTGCAAATACTGGCTGAAGTTATTTTTAAAATATATAAATTATAACAAGACCTGCTTCGTGGTACATATTCTCATCTCTCGCGCTTTTTACTTATTTAATTAATGATACATAAGCTTCGTGTGAATTTTGAAACCTCCTGAAATATCCCAAAATGTAATAGAATAAATGGATATGTAAAAGAAACACATTTTACGTGCGAAAATAACTTTCAATAGTATAAATACGCTAAATACTTTTACGCGCCTGTACGGATTCTTTATTTGATAGATTGAATGAATTGAAAGAGGTTTAGACATTCAGAACTAGTTTATTGATATAAGGGAAAAATGATAATGTTATGATATATGATTGATAATGAGTACACACGCGGCGCGGTTGGTGTCCGGTAATGAACTAAATATAAATAGGATTAAATATAATGACCACCAAAAATACTAATTGCACAGCTAAATATGCTTACTAAAATATATCATAACGAGCACCTATACGCCTCAAATCACTGCATTCCGTCTCGGAAGGGTTAGGTTATGTTAGGTTCCTTCTTAAACCCACCCAAAAATAGGAGCCCCGCGGATCGGGGCTCCGTCGACTTAATTTGATCTCTTTAAAATATTTTAGTAAGCATATTTTGGTGTGCAATTAGTATTTTTGGTGGAACAAAGGCAAAAAATTGAGGAACAGTTAAATACTACCCAATCTGAATTAGGTATATGAAATTAACAATATTACAAAAATATGCTGACACGGGCGCACGAGCGCACAAAGTGGCGATGTACGGTGAAATCGTACAGCGCCGACTACGCTCTACTATTTTGGTCATCAATAGGATTGTATCGAATTATTTTACATTATGTGATCTGTCGTGTTTGGTTCTTTTTATACTTATCTTCTATGATAGTAGTTTATCATATACGGAGAACGAAAATCTACTTCTACCGATAACATAACAAAACTAAGCACAAATAAAAATATACCTTTTTACACATACTTGCACTTCTAGCACACACACTCACGAACACACACACACACACACACACACACACACACACACACACACTTGCACTCACACACACACACGTACACTAAATTGTTACTTAATTTCATCCGCAAAATTAAATATGAGGTTACCTGTATACAGCAATTGTTAACATTTTATCTACTATACGTCTAAGAGGTGGGAGCCTGGTGATCTGTAACACAGGTTTTCCTACGATAGACACCAGTCTCGCCACAAAGGATTAAAATTTGTTAAATCTTCACTGAGTTATCTTATGTATGTATACTTACCTTTGTGAAAGAGATAAATAAATACTTATTATTATTATTATTATTATATAGTTATTTTAAACTATTAACCTATTTAGTCGCAGTGGCACACCGGCGGCCGTACACAATAAATAGGCTTTCAATAATGTCTGCTATTCCAGCAATTGAAAGGTTAACACATATAATATATTATAGAGAAAAATCATTTTTAACCTTTCCTTCCTGTTACTATGTCTTTTGCAAACATTTAAACAACGGACATAAAGAAACTGCTTAAAGAGAGTTCTTCTTTCACGGTAGGCAGCCGCTTTACTGTGTCCTGACATTGCTGAAGTCCATGAGCAGCGGTTACCACTTTCCATCAGGTGGGCCACGTGCTCGTCTGCCACCAACGCCAATAAAAAAATAAAGAACATCCATGTAAGGAGAAACTATTTGTGGATTACACAATTTTCTGTTCTGTTTGGGGTTCGAACCCATAATACCCGGCGCAGTGCTAGTGGCGAAACCACCACTTGAACTATCCGTGTAGTCGTAAATGAATCAGGCTTTGCACTGACAATCGAGAGGCTATATATTCTATGTAGAGAAATAGAATATACGACATTCAATTACTGAATGTAGAAAATCGCTTGCTCAATATTACAAGGTTATATGTTATTTTTTTTAACTTTGAGGAAATGAGGTTTAAAATTTGCGTATCAGTAAAAATAACTTCAAAAGTAACTTAGAACTATTTACTATTTAATATTGTGAGGTGGTAAGTGCTTCCATCTACTACTATATTAGTCTAAACAAAACGGAATGACATATAGAACCATGCAATATTCATAACCAATTTTTTTCAAAAATGTAGTATGGAACCTTGTAATATTGGACCAGCGAAATGTAATGCAACGTAAAATGTGGATAAATATCGTAGCTGTTGAATTGATGATACGTATTTGTCGCCGGTCCAAGTCCTGCGTCAGAGATTGTATTTTCTCATTTATAATTTTCATGTATTGGCTCGCAATACAAATATTGCGCATATACCGCAGCATATATAACAGTATTAATGTTAAAAGAAAAATAGAGCACATATGTAATAGAAGGGATGGCAAAGGGCCAAACACAAGCTTTACAACATGAATAAGCAATATCATAATGTACCGCTATGCAGGGTAGCATACTGATGTCTGGCGACGATGCTGTGCCCTAAATAATGTGATTATTTCGACCTTTGGTTAAACTGCCATTATTACAAGGGATATTCAACTATAGTATACTAATCAGTTTGTAACTATTTAGATTTAAATTGTCTTTGGGAAGGAACTGACTCCCAACATACAGCTCACGCTAGTTTGGGAATCAGGGCTGCATCATGTTTGTATTCACCTTGCTGTTACAAATAAAGAATTATTATTATTATAGCTTTGAAGTTGGTTGCAGCACCTTACAGTTATGATTCGTACACAAAATTTTATTGTAAACTTGGCGATTAAAAAGAGTGGCCATGAGTTTCTTGCCCGTTCTTCTCATGAGCCCTACACCCTTGCTTTGCTGAACGTGATAGTAAATGTAAATTCACAGAAAAATTAGTGTAACTTTGACATTCATAAGAGTTACCTTGTAACCTAACTTTAATAAATTTATTTTTGATTTTGACTCCCGACTTCGTCCGCATAAATAACGGTTAGCCCGTGATGTTATCGCCTATCATTTACGAGCCATATGCTTCTTGGCTGACGCTTACAGAGGCTTGCAACACAAGACTGCACTTACATTTTTAGTCAACGAATTAACTCACGAACACTTCTAATAAAATGGAATAACAAAGTCTGCCTTCATACTCACATAGACATATTCCTTCAGCTCGAAAGTCAGAGTTCAGGTAGCCGACCTTGCATAAATCCAACTTCATGAAGTATTCAAGAGACTTTAGCTTCGCGCGTTGAAACATGGGTATCAGTTTACTTGATTTAGGAGTTACAATACTACACTGCACAGTTGCTATAGACGTAAAATCCTTTACGTCAGTTGAAAAGACAAAGCATTTTCTTTCATACTTTATTCTATTTTGCTTCTAAAAAGGATGGCATATAAAAGATCGCTCGGCAAAAATTTGTGTTATCCATAAATAGTTAATCTGAGACTGGGTGTTCTTCGTCGTCATTGCTTGAATGGTTTTTAAGTTCCCTGTTATTCAGAAAATAATCCCAGCGCGGTGATTATGGTCAAATTTCGACCACAATCTTTATTGAAATCTTGACGAAAACATACAGAAAATTACATAGAAAACAAACGATTTCCATAATTTTTGAAGTGAAAACTTCCCTAGCGGCGTTGTGCACTTTTTGTGATGGGTAAAAAATTTTAAACTCGCGTCAGGACACGTGACCTGATCAAAATTCGTAAGATGGAGGGAGAATTGTCATGTTTGTGTACGATAGCGCAATAAATAAATATTGTATTTTACCACATAAACGATAGTACTTTTATACTGATAATTAAAGCAATTCGTGCAAAATTATTCCCTAACCATTCCAAAATATCAAAAATGCACAACGTTAATATTCAAGTTTTCACTTCTGCCGGCACTCCCGGAGTGCAAACCGTTGATTTTTTTTGATTGAAAACACTTACGCTTGTTAACAGGTACAAGATAAAACAATAAATAAAAACGGTTCACAAACAGAGAAGAACAAGTTACGAAGCTGTTGTTGTCTTTTCATATTTATATACCATAATTCATATACCATACTTATCGACGTGACCGCTACTTGATAGTTCTGATTACAACAAAGCAACACGCAACTGGTAATCTATATAATTACTGCGGAAGCCAACTACACACGCATATGTTTACATCTGCCACTGAAAACCATAACAGCAAACAATGCAGTGATATAAATATAAAAAGCACTTAGACTATCTATACACACACTATCTATACATTTATACTAATATTATAAAAAGGTAAGATTTTAATTTTTGTTTGTAAGGATTTAAATTAAAAAGGACTCAACCGATTCTAAAACTTCTTTCACCATTAAAAGCTCTATTATCACCGAGTAACAGGCAACTTTATTTATATAAGTACTGTTTTTATCAAAATCTAACCTACATGTACGCGAGCAAAGACGCGGGCAAAAGCTAATCATTTATATAATAATAATAATAATATTCTATCACATACACACAACACCATCTAGCCCAAACTAAGCAGAGCTTGTACTATGGGTACTAGACAATGGATAAACATACATATACTGTTTTTTTTTTGTAAATACATACATATTATACATAGAAACACCCAGAGCAAGACAAACATCCATGTTCATGCACACAAATGTTTGACTTGTGCGGGAATCGAACACGTGACCTCAGGTGTGGCAGTCAGTTACACCAACCATTACGAGGTCGCCAATTGTGAAGAGCGAAACTAACCACGCACTCTCGAGTTTCTACACCAACCATTGCAAAAGAAAAAGCTTCAGTCGTTGCTTGATGCCTCGCACTTAGCCGACACACGTGTCGACGCATATTTTGTGTTCGAAGCGGGATACTGTAAATTTGAGTACGCTCGGATCCCACAAAATGGCTGTCCAACATCAGAGGAGGTATCAGAAATCTTTTCCTTTTGCAATACATTGAGCGGGTGATCCGAAGGTGAGTGGTAAGGTCCTCTCTTCGCCATTATTTTATTGCAATGCTTTGGCACTCGACACCGCAGTAGGTTTTATACTACTCATTTACACATTCTCGTTTAGCACGGTCCACATTCAGCGGCAATTTTTCCAAGTACGTGTAAGTGACTTGTATTTACACATACATTACATTACAAATTAGACAATTACACAACGACTGAAACATACACTTCACCCTACGAACAGCGCACCGCCTGCCAAGCACCATTGCTTAAAGGCGCGTGATCCTACACACACACACACTACGCGTCTGCGCGCGCGCACACCTTCGGCTCGCGTTCGGAAGTTTCCGGTCGCCAGTCACGCTTATGCCCGTCGCTGAACGTACGTTCGTTTTGTATCGCGACCGCGCCTATAACATTACGTGTGTACCAATATAAACTAGTAAGACTTAATAGTGTTTACATTATACCCAAATACGTATAGACCCTGGAATCAATTACGTGGACGTTTTAAGAGAGTATTATCACGATAGGCAGTGGTTTAGTAGTGTAAACTCCTGACATTGCTAAAGTTCATGGGCGGCGGTTACCACCGGTGGGGCCGATGGCTCGTCTGCCACTAGAAGCAATATCGTTTCTACATTTATATACAGCCTATTCGTAAGCTACTTCCTCCATGGCGCAACGGTATAGAATGCGACTACCGTGCATGACGTCTTGGGTTCGAATCCCGGTTTGGACCAACAAAAAGTTATTGAGATTTTCAGTTAAGAAATGTCAATAGCAGCCCCGAGTTAGGAAGTTGGCGGTGTAAGACACCCCCGTGCGTGCCTCGGAAAGCACGTAAAGCTGTTGGTCCTGCGTCTGATCTCTCTTAGATTGTGTCAGATTACCGTCCCATCGGATCATGAGAGTTAGGGAACAGAGAGTGCACTTGTGTTTGCGCACACACTTGTGCACTATAATATCTCCTGCGTAGTTGGCCAGTCTCTGTTAAGACTGGCCGAATTTCGGTCTGGAGGATATTATTATTGGTAAGCTGCTGTTCCTAGAGATGAAGATGTATCGTGTCTATTTAACAGCGTTCTGAATCATACCTAGTTTAGGGAAATAGCACGATTTTCTGTAGATGGTTAGTCTAGCCTTCCTTATCATTCAGGTAGGCGCCAGCTGGTCTGCAACTGCAGAATCAGCTCACGCGGAGGGGAGGGTTCCTTACTCACATGAAACCGATATTAGCGTAGGAAGAGTGTTACTGTGATTCACCACCAGGTAAATCAGACACTCAGACACCAGCCTGAATCTCTAAAAATGTTGGAATAAAAAAATTTGGGGCAGTCTTTGAGGACTGCCGATAGAAGTTAAAACTTTAATCCTTGATCTTAAACATTTCTTTATATACCAAATAAACGCCTATAGGTCATGGTTAAAGCTACTACTAAGCTACTTATCACCAGCCGGACTATAAGCTTGTTTCACTTTGATAATATAAAGAAGTAGGTCCGCAAGAGCAGCGATAGCAATGCAGAGGGTCTCGGGTTCGAACCCACGTCGCGCGTCTCTGACTTTCGGAAGTTATATGACTTTTCGAAATTATGTGCGTATTGATTGACAATTATCGCCTGCTCCGTGCCTCAGAGAGCACGTTAAGCTGTTGGTCCCGGCTGCCATGAACATCTATGGCAGTCGTTATTGGGAGAGTGTCGACACAAAAGATCCCACTGGGTCGAGGTGTCGCCGGTCTGCACTGACTGGCCCCTACATAAGATAAGATAAGATAATAATAGGTCCGCAATAGAAACACATTTGCACGGCTCGCATATTCTTTTGATCATCTAGAGGAGACTAATGGAATAATCTAGCTCCTTTACTAAGGTTCTTACTAAGACCACACAGGATTTAATACTAATTACGTTGGGTCCTACTCTATTTATTATTCTAACGCGGACGTTCAGCTTAAACGCTTAGTCTATTATATTTGCAAGCGAAACCGCGAAACGACTTCTGAATATTTTAAGGTGGCCCATTTAAGGGCCTGGTGTGCGGTTTTAATTTAATTTTGTAATAACGCTTTAGAAATAAAATGTAATGAAAATACTCGGCGCATATTTGGACATTCTCGAGGTTGGTTCTTGTAGCCTGTTTTGAATTTCATAGTGTATTTTGTCTGTTTCTTTGAAATTTATACGTTACTATCCCATTCATTCGATGGCTATGAAACTTTTGCAACATATTGTGCGTAGAGCTGATGAAAAAATAGGCTGTCGAATTTTTAGCTGGCAAACTGTTAAAGTTGTATTAAAGTCCATCCAGAACTTTTCGCGTGATGGAAAAAGTAGGCGCACTTTATTACTAAAAATTATTGGTTTGGTTTCAAATTTCGATACCCTGATATGCGTATTAATCGATACTAGCGGTCGCCTAGTGCTCGAAATTCGACCAAAGTTTGCCTGTAAGATATTGCTGATATATGTCATTATATATTGATATATGTAACCATAGTTACGCGCTTCGACTGCGTGTGTCAAATGCATCGTTGTGTGCGTGTAGTGTTTTTTCAATAATTTAATGTATTTCTAATGCATATTTTATATAAATATTAGGATTCGTCACTCCTTCTCCATATAAACTTCACTGTGCCAAATTTCATACTCCTCCGTCCGCGCAATTTTCGTAAAAAGAGGTACAAAGATTTTGCTTCACGTATTAATATATAGATAATATCATTAGAGCTCTAATAATTATTGCTTGTGAAATAATTATTTTATTTATTGAAATACATAGGTATTATATTTCATTTTATAAACTTATGGCTCTTATGCACAACGTAGGTAACAAGTTCAAGTTCTTGCACAAGATGTAGGCATCGCTTAAACGATCAAGATGCAAGAGCCACCGACGAGTAAGTAATTCTTATGATTGGTGCTGGTATAGAACGCAAGCACCAGCGTTAGACCCAGCAATATAACAGTGAAAACCGCATGCAATTTCATGCAATAGTTTTGGAGTGCGTACAAACACACAGAAAGACAGACAACAATTCTAATATAATTGTTTTGACTCCTATACTTCTTATAAGACACATTACATATTTTTACCTAAGTATAAACATTTACAAGTTACAATTTTATTAGGCTTATGTTTAACTTATCACCAGATATAGTAAAATATAACAGTGAAACAAAGTAAATAATCAGCAAATTGCACAGCAAAATATATTTATATATTTAAAGAGATCAAAATAAGTCAACGCTCCTATTTTTGGATGGGTTTAAGAAGGAACCTAACATAACCTAACCCTTCCGAGACGGAATGCAGTAATTTTAGGCGTATAGGTGCTCGTTATGATATATTTTAGTAAGCATATTTTGCTGCACAATTACTATTTTTGGTGGTCATTATATTTAATCCCATTTTACTATACAGCGTGTAACAGCAAGGTGTAGTCATATTTAAATATCACATAATATAGTCCCTGTACAATTGAAAACTGCGTCAAATATAACCATAGATATGTTTTTTTAATGAGGTATAACATTTTCTTTTCATCGGCTTTTCAATATCATACATTCTAGTCAATAACAAACAACACTAATGATAGATTTGGATGATCTCCGTGAACGCGACAACGATCAGGTGCAATTTGATAATGATGTAATACGTTGGTTTCAATGATTAAATCAATATTAATTTATAAAGACGAAATATTAGATTTTTTGTTTGTTTGTTTGTAAGGGTTTAACACAAAAAAAAAATATCAATAAATTCTTTCATCTGAAAGCTATGTTATCAGAGAGTAACATAGGCTATATTTTACCTTTACGCGAGCGAGAGCTAGTAATAAATACCTAATAGAATGTTCAAAATATACGAGTATATTTTTGAAGTGAAAACTTCTTTAGGCGCGTGAGCACTTCTTGGGTGAACAAAAATCATGGAACTCGCGTCATCGTCACCGAATGCTTTCCATTTTTGAATTATTTTTGGTTTATAATTTGGCTTATAAAGAAGTATTTATGATCAAGCTTAAAGTTTTCGCTTCTATCGGCAGTCCGCAAAGAATGCCCCAATTTTTTTTCCATTAATAGGATACTTATGTTACTTAACAGATAGATAATACGGCCCTAAAATATGACCACAACTTCTTGTTACACGCAGTATATAGATCTTCAGACTCCATATACAAAGAACATAGCGTTGAAGATAAAATCCCTTCTGTAGCCTAGACTCTAGTTACTAGAAGACGGGCTCTGTTATCCGAACATAATTCACCTCCGGGGGACAGTTCTAGCTGTGAAACGTGTGCTTTGAATGTTTCTCAGACTTCGTCTAGACTGCCTACGTGACCCTCCATATTAATACTGCGAGTTTATTTAGTTTAACTTAATATATATTTCAGTCTCCTCGTGAATATGGCCGCTGAAAAGCAACCGAAACGTCGGGGAATTTTAAATTGTTAACGGTATAACAGTAATTCAACAAGTGTATAATATTGTCTTCTGTTTACGCGAATATTATTCATTGAAATTAAACTACTAATTGAAATTAAAATTAAACTACTAAATTGTAATAAAGTGTCAAATAAACAACGCGATAAAATCCGTATATAGTAGTTTAATTTCAATCAACAAGTGTATTTTAATAATAAATTTATAAACCGCAATAATTCGTATAAAGTAGTTTAATTACAATATGTAACATTTACGTAAGATAATCTAAACTAATATTATAAAGAGAAAAGATTTGAGTATTTTTTTAGTCTATACTAATATTATAAAACGGAAAGTTTTTAGTTCGTTTGTTTGTTTGTAAGGATGGATTTAAAAAATTCTGGCGCCATTATAAAGCTATAATATTATATCCGAGTAACATTAGGATATATTTAATTTTAAAAGTTCTACTAATAAAATAAACTATTTTCACGCCAGCGAAACCGCGGGAAAAGAATAGTAATGACTAAACTCAAAAAATGATTGAAGAAATGAATTGTATCCCTTTTTGTCTTTCACTTTTTAAATGGTACTTTATCCAGAAGTTACATAGACTAAAATTATGCTACGTGCCATGGAGCAGTACTCATCAACATGGGTATAACCGCGGGGAATATAGAAATTGGGCCTGAATATTATTTAAATCAGTGGTGGGTCAATGCAACTACTCTACATGAGATCTCGGATTAGATTCCCGGATCAGAAATAGCCTTATTGGACATATATTTTATTTTTAGAACTATGGTAGCAAACAATCATATGGCCCACCTGATGGTAAGTGGTCACCGTAGCCTATAGACGCCTGCAACACCATCACTTGCGCGTTGCCGAACCTTTAGGAAAGGAAGAAAAGAAAAAGGAAGTGGGAAGGAGAAGGAGCGGGAAGGTGGAAAGAGGGTGATTGTGCCTCCGGCACTCTCACTCACTGAACGAAACACAACAGTAGGAATACTGCTATTTCACGTCGATATTCTGTGAGAGGGCAGTCCTTCCCCGGTCGAGCCGGCGCATTCATACTGAAATCAGCAAGGCTCTACTACTCATATATTTCTGCCAAGAAATCTTCAGTAGCTGCACGGTGTATAGATCTGTGCTAGGTAAACGACGTTAGTCTCGCTTCTTATTAGATGGCATATGAAAGCGTGTCTGGCAAAATGTGACTGTAGTAATAGTAGCTGGTAAAAGTGGGTAGCTGCCTACCCTTAAAACGATATAGGCGTGAGGCTACGTATGGATCGTACTACTACACAGTCATAATGTCTTGACAGAGCAAGTAGTAGAGCCTCGCTTATTTCAGCATGAATAGGCCGGCTCGACCGGAGAAGTACTTACTACCCTCTCACAGGATATCGACGTGAAATAGCAGTGTTCCTACTGTTGTGTTTCGTTTGGTGAATAAGAGTGCCGGAGGCTCAATCAACCTCTTTACCCCTTCCCGCTCCTTCTCCTTCCCATTTCCTTTTTTTCCTAAGGGGTCGGCAACGCGCAAGTGATGCCTCTGCTTTTGCAAGCGTCCATAGGTTATGGTGACCACTTACCATCAGGTGGGCAATATGCTTGTTTGCCACCTTAGTTGTAAAAAAAACCCAATAACACCCAACCCGGTTATCGTGCTCAAATCTTCCCCACTAGGCTACTTTAAACTAATAGAGATTACTATTAAACTAATAGAGATTCCTATTATTCCTACACGAATATTTAAACTAGGGTTTATTATAAAACAATTACGGCCCGCTATGAAAATAATAATCAGTCTTGAGTTGCCGTCACTTACGCGTCCAATTTACTTTCTAACTGTATTTCCAGCCAGTAATTTTAGCTTTTTATAAGCTAGATTATTCATTGTGGTACATAATAATAAAGAGAGAACAAAATAATGAAAATATTCAGTGCATTTTGAATCACGTGCACTAAAGAATGGTACGGCATTAAAATAAGTTTACTTTATACGGATTTTATACTGGCTTGTTGTTTAAATACACTACTCGTATTATTATACTAGATGTTCCCGCTGTTTCACCTGCGTTTATCGCACGCTACTTACACAATTGTGCATGAAGGCTTAAAGTAATATTTCTTTCATTTCATGTCATGGTTCAAAGTAATTCGTTCAAAAATGTCCGCTGACCTCTCATAAACTAAACATGCTAATACTTTTTACGTTTGTAAATCCAATCTAAATTCATGTTGCCACAAACACGTTAGGATAAATGGCAACTTGGGTTGGTATGTGCAAAATTTACGTGGTTGCACAGGGTCGGATTCTATGCACTAAAAGTAATGTAAACGTATTTTAGGCATGACATTTGCAGGTTATTTTTGGAATTCTTATAAATATGAAAGTGGAAATTTTGTTTTTAGATTGATTCTTCGAATTTTTTACAGTATTGCCTAATATTAGTTTATCTTACAAATTACTAGTACCCATGCTATCTTCTTCTCCCTAGCCTTTATTATTCCTAAGTCACTTGGGGTCGGCTTTCTAGATTAACCGGATTTGACTGGATATCAGTTTTTATACGGAGCGACTGCCATCTGACCTCCGCAAACCGAATGCTAACGATACCCTAAGGTTAGACCAGTGTCAAGATATTAGAGGGCACTGACTCCCCAATAACGACTGCCATAGATGTTTATGGCAGCCGGGACCGACGGCTTAACGTGCTCTCCGAGGCACGGAGCAGGCGATAATTGTCAATCAATACGCACATAATTTCGAAAAGTCATATAACTTCCGAAAGTCAGAGGTGCGCGACGTGGGTTTGAACCCGAGACCCTCTGCATTGCAGTCTATTGGTCTTCCCACTGAGCTATCGCTGCTAGTACCCATGCTATACTTTCCTATTGTGATATGAGTGGTCTATCGTCGGTGTAATAAGTGGCGATCGAACGAAATAGCTCTCGATTGCAAATTTATATTATATTCTTATCCTTTATTAACAACGGCTGAGTTAAGTTGGAATAACGTAAATAATACTTTTGATTACGGAATATTGTTTAGTTTCTATTAATATATTGTTTTGTAGTAAAAATAAAGCACTGTCACATTACATATTATGTCTTTAAAAAAGCATTCAGTGCTGCATAGAGACTTTTTATCTAAATAGTAAGCCTGCATGCATACTTGGAGTATTTGTTGGGTGATGATAATTCAAAGAAAAAAGTAATTAAAGAAAAGAACAGGACATTTAGGAATATGAACCAAACTTAGCAGAACTCTTGTTCTGAAGGCTCTTGCGTATCTTTCTCGTTACATTCTTTCTCTACATTTCGTTCGGTGAGTAAGTAGTCACCTATAATCTATACCTCATATACATCGCTTGTCTGTAAAATACCAGCATCTTACATGAGATTAATAACTTACCCGGAGGCCCAATCACTCCCTTTCCCCCATCCCGCTCCTTCTCCTTCCCACTTCCTTTCCTGAAGGGTCGGCAACGCGCAAGTCATGCCTCTGGTGTCGCAAGCGTCCATAGGCTACGGTGACCACTTGCCATCAGGTGGGCCGTATGCTTGTTTGCCACGTTAGTTGTATAAAAAAAACCCGGGCTGAATCATTTATGACGTCACCAAATAATTGGCATCAGCTCACTCTTTCACTATAAAATACTGATGGCAGCTTCTGAATTCGACAAACTACGTACAACGGCTAATCGCAGCAATTATGTTGCTTTTCTTGAGCTCAGAGTTTCAGATGCTTTGAGCTTAAGAAAAGCAACGTAATTGTTGTACTTGTTAAGCCAAATAAAGTGTCGACGAAACTCAATGTGGCATAGATACAAGCCATAGAGTCGTCAAAATAGACAGTCGCGCTAATATAGCGCGCAAATCACACGCTGGCTATTGCACCGAATATGAGCAGATTTTGCATCATTGCAAGAATTTTCCGTTTATTTTGTTTCGAAAATCGTTTGGGTTTAGGGTCTTAATATGCAGTATGGTGTATCAACAATACTGTATATTTAGACCCGTGCCTCTTAGACATAGCTTTAGTGACAATAATTTGATAGATAAAAGTGTCAACAACATTCTTAACTGCGCTAAACTAGCTATGGCTTATACTTGAATACGCGTACTCTTACGTAAATTCTTAAGGTCATAGGTATTAATCGAGCCTGAAAGATTTAAGATATATCATGAAAACAATAATGAAATTCCATTTTGAAAGGGAAATATATCTCTGGAACTCTGACAACTAAATTCTCAATGCTTGACCCCCACGTTTCGGTTTCTATTCTCTCTTTTGACAGTGAGGCTTGACCCAGGCAAAAACTTGAGGTTTCTCTCGGTATTATTACCTATTGCGGACGTTAGACCGAGTTTTCCTTTGAAATAAACTTAGCTAAAATACCAGTGATATTCTGGTCCTAAACATCTTTGGTATTAGGTAGTATTATTTCGCTTGTGTATTTTTTTGTACTACTTAGATCTTTGATCTATTATGTTTTTATGTTATATTTTTCTTATTGAGAATATAGAAAAGTATACACAAAGGAGATATATGAAAATGTGTATAAGAATAAGTAGTTGATTATGAAAAAAAAAATATAGTGGTTTAAACGGAGCAACTCGTCCTTGCCATCGTCGGTCGTCGGTTTGCCTGGGGAATCATATGTGGTGCTTTTCTGGGCGAGAAAGAACAAGAATAAAAGTAAAAATTTTGCTATTATGTTCATATTGTTAATGTATATTGTTGTAGGCGCCCATAGCCAACTGGTCGTTTATCGGTATCGGTCGTGTATCGGTAAACGATTAGCGAGGTTAAGCAACGTTGGGTGCGGTCAGTCTATAGATGGGTGACCGCTTAGTGGTATTTCTTCTGAGCGTCTTCGTGCTTCGGAGGGCACGTACAAATTCAGTCCCGGTTGTTGTCAAATTGACAGCAGTCGTTAAGCCATGTCAGAGGCCTACGGGCGGGCGGCTTGAACAAATTTTGACAATAGGTTGGCCACTAACCACACGAAAATATGTGGTATGGTATGTGATAAATGTCACTGGTGTCTCAGTTATGCTATATTTGTTTGGTACAAGTTATTTAAAACCATATATTGTGTCATTGTTTGTTTACCTCAATAAATGAACAAAAAAAGAAGAAGAAGAACGTCATTCTTCTTCCTGTCTCTCTTTTTAGGTTGGCAACGTGTAAGTGATTTGAATAGTAGAGCCTCGCTGATTTCAGCATGAATGGGCCGGCTCGACCGGGGAAGGACTACCCTCTCACAGAATATCGACGTGGAATAGCAGTAGTCCTACTGTTGTGTTTCGTTCGGTGAGTGAGAGTACCGGAGGCCCAATCACCCCATCCCGCTCCTTTTCCTTCCCACGTCTTTTCCTAAAGGGTCGGCAACGCGCAAGTGATGCCTCTGGTGTTGCAGGCGTCCATAGGCTACGGTGACCACTTACCATCAGGTGCGCCGTATGCTTGTTTGCCACCTTAGATGTATAAAAGAAAAAAGTGATACCCCAAGCATATAGCTATAATTATATTGCAGGCAAATGGTAGGCCTAGTTTAAGATCACTTGCAATACATTTGTATAGCTAGTAGTCGCTTACCACCAAGCTGGCCTTATTTGCCACCTTGCTAGTATAAAAAAGAACGTAAAAATAAACTCATTTATTCAGATAGCGTCTGTCAAATCACATATTGTAGATAAAGCATCATTACGCCAAATTGCGGTCCGAGGACATCATCGGATTTAATGTCGTTTATAAAATGACTGTGTCATTATTCTCTTGTTGTAATATAGCACTTATATTTAAAATAATATGGTCTCGTATTTGGAGTGATGG
The DNA here is from genome assembly GCA_963564715.1 of Catocala sponsa. Classification (NCBI taxonomy): domain Eukaryota; kingdom Metazoa; phylum Arthropoda; class Insecta; order Lepidoptera; family Erebidae; genus Catocala; species Catocala sponsa. The sequence goes on along the minus strand of OY751346.1, from coordinate 3,506,163 downwards.
ATTCCATGAGCTATTTAATTAATCTGTTAGAAAATTCTCAGAAGCGACATGGATCGTAGAAATGAGTCTATTGGATGGCAATAAGCTAGCCCTGTTATGTGAGACATAGTTAGAGATTGTATGATTGTATTCAGTAGCTAATTAACATTCATATAAGCACAAAAGCGCTATACTAACGAGATGGGTGTAAAAACCCAGGATTCAACCTCTTCGTCTTCATGTAACCTTTCTATTCTATATGTCGGGGGTCTTTTGACCCACAGGGCCCATATTCAAACTCGACTAAGGTATGACCCAAGGTGTCTGCACATCAAGTTACAAGTCTATCGTGCCTACTGCTGGGCATGATGCCCATAGTTGGGCCTCATGTCCACTTTTGGGTATCTTGCCCACTGTTAGGCATTATGCCCACTGTTGGGCATCATGCCCACTGTTGGGCATCATGTCCACTGTTGAGCATCATATCCATTGTTGGGCATCATGCCAACTATTGGACATATTGTGTTGCAAAACGCAGCACGAGACAAAACTCGACAGTAAACAGCAGCAACCAACTCGAATCAGCACACCACCACTCTGCATATAAAATAAAGCCATTTTCCTATTTAAAATACATGTGACCTTGTGACCTAGGAGTCACAAGGTCAACCCCCGAGATATAGGTATCTCGGGGGCTTTTTGACCCCCAGGACTCATATTCAAACTCGCCCAAGGGATGTCCCCAAAGTATATGTACACCAAGTTACAAGTCAATCGATCTAGTGGTTCCGAAGCTATACCTGTCACTAACAGACAGACACACTCACAAAGTGTTTTTATTAACCTCTTCGAAGAAGACTCAGAGGTTAATAATTGGATTTTGCCCGCGCTTTTGCTCACGTATATCTAGGTTGGGTTAGGTTTAGGTTAGTAGCACTAGTTTTTCTAGATGAAATGACCCTATGTTCTTTTTTGTTCCCCAAACAACGTGTATGAGAAATTTCATAATGTTCGGTCAAGAAGTTAAGGCGTGTAAGCGTGAAAGCGTAACAAACTCACAATCGAAGTTATAAAATTTGATAGGTTTATTGTATTAAAATCAAATTCAAAGTCAAAAATCGCTTATTCACTTAGGCCACAAAGTAACACTTATGAACGTCAAAGAGATTAGAGAGATTATTACATTTATTGAATTTACATTTATGTTAGTTACAAGGTTCAGGCAAAAGGTTGAGCCTATGAGAAGGTACCTGTAAGAATTTAATTCTCACATGCTAACTTAAATCGAGGACTAACATGCCATCGGCGTACTTTGGTGAAATGATCGGCGAAGTTCAAGCGAATCTGAAGAATCAAAAAGGAACAGATCGAATTTCGCTTTTACATATTGTTAAAAGATATATTGGGCATGACTTATTCTGAAATCTGTATATTTCAAAATGGGTAATGACAGGTATATTATACGCAGTAGCGTGTCTACAGCCTGCCACTCAATTAATTGTGTGTGAAACGACGTACCTTGTGAAGTCATCCTTATAACATGATTTACAAAGAGAACACTTCTTTTTAGTCTAGATACCAGGCTGGCTCAGTGCAGGTCAGGCGACTTTACATATCTTTGAGAACATTATGGAGAACTCTCAGTCATGATTTTTCCAGTTACTCAGGATTTTTCTTCACTGTTAACAATAATTTTCGTGTTCTACAAATTTTTGTTCTGAGTCTAGGTGTTCTTTGTGTCCGTTGTTTGAATTTTTGAAGTCCTCCAGGTAATAGGAGCAATAGTCATTTGTAAAAATAGGCATGGTAATAATTTGTAACCCATATAGCTAGTAATCTTTAAACAAAAATATTATTATTGTGAGGAACAATGCATACTGGCTGTTTTATTTATTAACTAGCTTTTGATCGCGGCTTCGCTCGTGTAAAAATAGGATAGGTTATAGATTTTTGAAGTGAAAACTTCTTTAGGCGCGTTGAGCACTTCTTGGGTGAACAAAAATCAGGGAACACGCGTCATCGTCACGCTTCCACGCTTTATTATTTTTTATTAGAATATTAACAAAATTTCAGAAATGGTGCGTCCTACGCAAAAAATAACGAAATGTGGACCCCCTTAATAACCACTAAGAGAGTATCAGGAACTAGCATCCGACCCGCACCTTTTTTTTTCTTTTTGGTTTATAAAGAAATGTTTATAATCAAGGTTTAAAGTTTTCACTTCTATCGTTAGTCCCCAAATTCAGCCCCAATTTTCTTCTTTAAATCTTGTTTACGATAAATGCCGTAAACAAAGCAACGTGCAATAGTTATTATAAAAATATTTTACACCACGTTCTAGAAAACGCTGTTTTTGTTCCCAAATCGACGAAAAAATTACATCTACCTACTAAATATTCGAGTGGAGTATGCCAATGTTTTATATAAATATAAAGAAAAAGTTTTCGATTATCGAATACGAATATTTTGAGAAGAAAGCCACAGAGTCGAATTCAAATAGTTTTTATACACGCAACATTTGATATATTGTTGGCTTTTATTTCAAAAAAATGTTGTCTGCGTTTTTGAGGGGCGAATGAGGTTGGGCGGGCTATGCTACGCATTATACGGACGAAACCTCATATCTGAATAAGTGGAATCTTTTTTTGTTTTTAATATATATTTTGAAAACCAAGTTATGCATAATTAAAATTATTTTCAGATACTTTTCAAACGTATGTCTGATATCTAAATATGTATTGAGAAGTTCTTTCAAGTGTTTTCTATATATTATGCACATAATATATACATAAATCTGCGCCTGTTTTCTGGAGGAATATTTGTTTCTGTCTTATCTTTCTTGAGTCATTTACTCGCATTGCATACTTTATATATGCTCGTTGCTGTAGTTTACCATAACCTTGCTCGTAGCTTAAATATTTTTGATCTGGTCAGAGAAAAAGAGACAAAAAAGAAAGAAAAAGAGGGAGAGACAGGGCGAGAGAAAATTTTTCAAACATCCCATTTAAAATTTAATTTAATTTCTAACAATTTCTCAAATGTAGTTTCCATATACGATAAACTGTGATGCAGCACATTCAAAACAATTCTGCATAGCCACATTTACGTTAAATATATTTGATTTTGCTATAAATTGTCTTATTGCTATGCACGAGATTCGTATTCAAAACAAAAGACTTACGACATTTTCCATCTTATTGGAGAAATTTGTCTTAGCAAACTTCAGAAACTTTTATTTTTTACAACCAGTATGGCAAAAGAACTTACTGACTCACATTTAGTAAATGATCAGGCTATAGATACCAAAGATACTACTAAAACGTTAACGAACTTTAAAGAAAGTAGCGGCTGTTAAGTTAATGCAAGGCCAAATATACTCGTTTTATTGCTGAAAACGCACAGCACCTTCGTAAAGAGTCTGGTAACATTTTATAAGGTGAAGATACTTTCAATCACGAATCACGTATACAATGTACAGGAAATGTCTCCATATTTCCAAATCTCATTAAAATTACTCCAGCGGTTAGCCATAAAAACTTAAGAAGCAAGCAAAGGTATTCTTTCATTTATAATATAAGCAAATAATATTTTCCTTAAGTTCTTATTTAAGCTCCAATCATCGAACGATTGTTCTACTTTTCAGGAAATACCAAAAAGAGGTTTTACGAACGCTAATAAGCTGCTTTATTGAGTTAAATTTGTAAAAAGTAGATTTATTAGTAGTTATTGTATACGCATACTTCGCTCGCCTTGTTATTAGAACCTAACACTTACCGGCCATTGCTATCTACCGGATATATATCCAGCAGGATATTCAGATGTTAGTTTATCCTACGACTACCACTAATATTTTAGTGTATGTGAAAGTTTATGAAGATGTGGGAAAGTGAGAAACAAGGAAGAAAAACGAAATTAGAGAGAAGGATAAGGATTTACCCGGTATCTGATAAAATAACAGCCACTATTTTTCAGGTGCTTTAAATGGCAAACAAGGGCGTGATTATCAGTAATGGAAATTTATGCTATTAAAAGGTACATTTTATCGACACTTTGTATTTGAAGTAAACATTGAATATTTTTTTATGACTAAACATTGGTGTAATTTTGGGCGTAAGAAATTTCTACTATACTTATAAATACTAAATGTATATTCAAAAACATAATTAATTCGATCGAACGAATAATTACAAACAGGCTTCACCTCTATATCGTTTAAACATAATACGATTGAAAACTCAGCTGACACAAAATTATTTAAAAAGCGATAATTATAAATAAAAAAACATTTATTTACATCCTTAACCAAAATAGTTTGCCCCGCATTCGGCCCTGTGTACATATGGTGTGACCCTGCGTAATAAATCGGTGTGCGGGCGTCACGCGAGGTCAATTTTTCACCTCGTAAAACGAACTAACCTAACCTAGCATTGGAGTATGTAGGGATATATACGGGGTTTGATTTAGATCAATATTGTGACCGCACTTAGGCCCCACCTTGGCTTGACGACGCGATAGTAATATAGCAAAACAATTTATGAAACGAAGGGCACACCAAAATGCGTTCATTTTATTAGCGACAATGAGCTAGTAAGCTCTCCGATAAACTAAAAAGGGACGTTCTTAAGTGTTATTTTGGGCCTTAATTAATTAATGATTTTTGATTTGATTTGATATGAATACTAAGCTATCAAGGTTTAATCAGTTTTACTGAGCTGGCGTGTCATGTTAAACGATTGGCAAGAAGTATTTCAGTTCAAGTTTAGACTGAGCTATCGCGTTATATGAATGAATTTGAATGGCAGAGTTTCTTTTGGCAAATATTACATGAACTGGCTGGCCTTTGAGTGTACTATGCTCTCAAAAAACCTAGCGTAAGAATAGTACGACTGGTTTTACGTTTCGAGATTAGTAAGACTTGCGGAGGTTGCCACATTTCCGATTATGTCACTACCTTTCATTTCATCTGATCTTTACATCGTTTACTTTGAGTTAGCGACGTATGATAGAATTACGAGCGACTATAGACAAGTTGTCTAAAAATAAAAATTAGATAGAAGTGAAAACTTTAATCCTTGATCAAAAACACTTCTTTATAAACAAAAAAAATAAAAAAGCTGGTCGTGTCGGATTCCTGATACTCAGTTAGGAGTTATTAAGGGGGTCAAAATAGATATTGTTAATATTCTAAAATAATTCAAAAATGGAAAGCGTGGGAGCGTGACGATGACGAAGCGTGACGATGACGCGAGTTCTATGATTTTTGTTCACCCAAGAAGTGCTCAACGCGCCTAAAGAAGTTTTCACTTCAAAATTGTCGTTGATGTATAGAATATATTTATATACAGAAAAAAATCCATGAATATACATAACATATGTAGCACGCACAGCGCTTGGTCTATTTACAGACACACACGCTATTTTATTCCACCTGAAAAATTCGTGGCAGGATCTTGTTTGTCATCGATCAGCAAATGCTTGGGTGCCCTAGATAAAATTCACAGGTGTTCTACTGAATAAAAACCTTACCTCAGGTTAATATAGTTATTTCAGCTTACAACAAAAACAATAGACTTTTCTTTCGATCTCAATGTCCTACAAAATTATTGTACCGCAATATTCCTCAATATATAAATGGAAATGTCTAAAAAACAAAACCAGCCATCTAATCTGTCTAAAAAGGTTTACCTACATCAGAAGGGAAGGTTAAAACCTGATTTAGGTATCGTATGTCTCAGCAATATCATTGTCTTGTAATGGAAATGTTATACGATTTAGTGATTTTTCAGTACAATCTGGCTTGAAGATAAACATGTCTATTTTCATATTATAAATAGGGAGATTTGTATTTTTGTTTGTAATGAACAAACTCAAAAACGAATAAACCGATTTCTAAAATTCTTTTACTATTAGAAAGCTATTTGATGTAGAAGGAGCATAGCCGATATGATATCACAGTACGAGCTACGAGAGTAGAGGGAGCAGCTGCCGCGGGGGCAGCTAGTTAAGTCTAAATTAGTTTTTAGGGTTCCGTACCCAAAGGGTAAAACGGGACCCTATTACTAAGACTCCGCTGTCCGTCTGTCACCAGGCTGTATCACATGAACCGTGATAGTTAGACAGTTGAATTTTTTACAGATGATGTATTTTTGTTGCCGCTATAACTACAAATACTAAAAAACAGAATAAAATAAATATTTAAGGGAGCTCCCATACAACAATCGTGATTTTTTTGCTCGTTTTTGCTCGATATAGATAACGGCAACAGGCTTGAAATATTCACAGGATATTAAGTTATATATTCACTTTAAAATAAATAATTAAATTAAAATAAAACAGATATTTTAGGGGAGCTCCCATACAATAGACATGATTTTTTTGCCGTTTTTATAGATAATGGTATGGAACCCTTCGTGCCCGAGTCCGACTCGCACTTGGCCGGTTTTTTTTTCGGCTTTTATGCCTGACCGATTATTATGAAATATCACATATACATTGTGACGGGTACTGAAAAAGGACATAGGGTACTTTCATGCAGAAAAAAGTACTGTTTCTAAGCCAGTGAAGCTGCGGGCAAAAGCTAGTATGGTATACTTATGTGTAGACAAGATGTTCCCGCGGTTTCACGCGCATTTATCATTACTGCGCCGTCCCCGTGAGTTGTAGCGTGATGTTATATAGCCTATAGCCTTTCTCAATAAATAGGCTATCCAACAGTAAAAGAATTTTTCAATTCAAACCAGTAGTTCCTGAGATTAGCGCGTTCAAACAAATAAACAAATAAAGAAACTCTTCAGCTTTATAATATTAGTATAGATTATAGAAAAAGGAATCAATATGGCAATGTTGTTTGCAGCTGAGATCGGAGCGATATGTTTTTATATATAGTTACTAGCTTTCACCCGCGGCTTCGCTCGCGTTAATTTAGAATTTGACAATCAATTCGGGTTGTACTCTGCTTGTAATAATATAATTCAATCATGATTCGAAAGACACGTGGCGCCATCTATTATCATAAAGTTATTATTGTTTTCCTCGGGAACAGTATTTTTTATCGGGATGAAAGGTAGCCTATGTCCGTTTCTGTACACCTGACAACGTATATGCAAAATTTCAGGATGATCGGTTCAGTGGTTTAGGCGTGAAAAAGTAACAAACAAAGTAACTCATTTTCGCTTTTATAATATTAATTAGGATTAGGATTATAAATAACTATACCTAGTAATCATTGTCAATACGCTCGTCTATGTGTGACTAAAGGGGTGTGTAGGTATTACATACAACATCGTCTACTATTTTCCCGTCCCACGTAATAAAGAGTGACTCTATATACACCGCAGAAAGACGTCACAAGGTTATTCAGCCACGATTTACCAAATTGCGATGTTTCCCAAAAATCGCAAGTTTAGTAAATCGTGTAGATGTATTGTATCGCGCTGGGGAAAATTGGCTAAATTCAGAGCAAAGACAAAACTTGGCTCAAAGCCCTAGATAATCGAAAAGTTATCGAATAGGCTAGATAAAGCTTTCATATACCGATCAAAATTTTGGTGAAGACAAGACGAGACAATTTTGTTAGTTCCTCTCACTACTTTTACACAAAAAGATAATAATTTGCAACAAGAGATGGAGTTGTACTCAATGCCACATAAACATTATGAAGACCTTAATGGAGCTAACGAAATTTGTTCAGCGAGTTACAAGTTCCTGTCATCAAACGGGACGCAGTTCATCAACACGTTTAGCGACTATTGGGAGTATTTTTTTTTATTGCCGTTGGTGGCAGACGAGCAAGTGGCCCACCTGAGTATTCCTTCTTTGTATTAGAAGAATATCATACCCCGATCCGACATCCTTAGTATTTTGCCTATGCGTTAATATTGTACCGTTATCGTATCGTCGAATATTACAAACACCTTAATCGCGCTAACGAAATTTGTTGTCAGCAAGTTAAATATAAAGTTCCTGTCATCAAACGGGATGTGGCTCGCCATCACGTTTAGCTAGCCTATACAAAGTAGTCCTTTGTGCTGGAGGAACATCATACCCCATTCCATCGCACTTCATATATTGGTTATGCGTTAATATCGTACCACTATCGTATCGTCGAATATTAAATGCCGTACATATCTTGATGTATCTAAACATTTCGGCCAATAGATTAGTAGAATCGTTCATTCTTATGTCGATACGGATCAATCCAATCCAAATAGTCCGTTCCTTTTTCATCATTCCTAGAAAAATTATTACCAATAATATTTTTTCCTGATCGCAGCGATTCAGGTCGTATCACAGAACCCGGATAATCAGATTTTTGGGATACAGTTGCCGGGCAATTTCCGTAAATGTTGGTTTGATCGTGGCAGATTAAATTATCGACTGTAATATAATAAAAAGCCGAGTTAAGTTTGCTTATATCTTACGTGTGTTTATGCAGTAATACTTGTATACATCGTATATCAATAAAATGTGAAATTTTAAACTTGTATAGTGGTCTTTATGAATAAAGAATAAAGAATAAATCGATAAATTTTATGAAACGGAGAATGTGTTAAAGTTGTGTATATTTCTTATCAGATAGATGAGATGATTGAAATTGAGTAGGTACATGAGAAAACTGATGATATATCCAATTTAGTCCGGCAATAGCCGAGTTATAAAATTTAGAAGTTTAATTAAACGTAATAAACAGTGCTTAGAATTGTGTATCATCATCGAAATCTCCCTGGAACAAAATATTATTACATTAAAATGGAGACCACATCTATATTTCAAACAATACTTGCTATATACATATGTATTTGTGTATGTGTTTGGATATAATATGTATGTTTGTATTCTCCTAAAATTATAATATAGGTTTTGCAGCGTCTTTGCTTGTGTTTATGTAGATTTTGTTAATAAATTTATATCCCTCTGGAACAATACATTCTTCTTGATGATAGGTACCCTATGCCTACACCTTACAAATTGTATGTATGTAAAGCGTGAAAGTGTAACAAATAAAGTCTCATTCACATTTATAATATACTAGCTTTTGCGCGCGGCTCCGCCCGCGTGGTACCTACATCAATAAAAAGTAGCCTATGTCCTTCCCCAGGTTTTAAACTATATCTGTACCAAATTTCGTCTAAATCGGTTGAGTGGTTTAGCCGTGAAAAGGTAACAGACAGACAGACAGATAGACAGACAGAGTTATTTTCGAATTTATAATAATATAAGTAAGGATGTCAGGATAAGGATGTAAAAAATTAAATCTTTTGAACGGATTTGGATAAATCTTGACACACAAGTAGACATTGGTCTGGTTTAACACGTAACATATTTATAGGCCTTTTCATCCCGATAGTACGTTCTCGTAGAACAATAGTTCATTAACATTATTTAAAGCAGCTGCAACAGAGAGGTACGAAACAGTTAGCGGTTAAATAAAGTCCTACTGCATTAAGCTATGGGCAATGGTACTTCAATATTTCCTGGTGACTTTTGATTTATAGATTTTTACCAACAATTTTCAAAACATTCTTATCAGAAATCGCATTCGTTCCTTTACAATGCGCATTATAATATAAGAATTAACAAAAGAATTGAGATTAAAAATTTACGATTTATTGCCATTGCATAACGACCTTGATGGCGTAGTGGTTAGTGTAAACGACTGCCACGCCTGAGGTCGCTGGTTCGATTCCCGCACAGTCAAACATTTGTGTGCATGAACATGGATGTTTGTCTTGGTCTGGGTGTTTCTATGTATAATATGCACGTATTTACAAAAAAAAAAGTATATATATGTATGTTTATCCATTGTCTAGTAACCATAGTACAAGCTCTGCTTAGTTTGGGCTAGATGGTGTTGTGTGTATGTGATAGAATATTATTATTATTTACTACAAATCTTCTAACATTTAATTTGTTTGATTTTAATAATCTTAACACCACAACGTATATTTCTTTTAAAATAAAATCTTATTCGTTCAGACGTTCGTAAGAAAACATTAAATAAAGCAATCTGAAATACGCTGAAAGTTTTATTTTCTCGTGCAATCGCTAGAAACCTGAGTATGGTTTGCTTTGAAAACTACGGCACAGCACCCGTCTTCTGTCTTTCAGCTAAACATTAAATTAAACCGCAACTTCATATTAAATCTCGACTAAATTGAGATTAATGCCTAGCTCGCATTTACTCCTTAAGAAAATAAATAAACCACAAGAGACACAAACAATTATAACGATAAATACATAAACAATTTAATAACACAATAAAAAGGAATAAATATAGCAAGGGCAAAATTACAACCACTGATGTTGTTATGGTTTTTCAAGTTGTGTTTTTAATTACATATAACATGTTGTAACAATACAATGTTATAATTATTTTTAAAAATATTGCATTAGTATTAATTTACAGACTTATTTTTCTGAGAAATACTAGACTATTTCAAAGTCCAATAAACAATTTTTCATAATTCACCTTTATGCTCGCATCGCACGAAAACGAACACTCCACAAGGCTTTTTAAAAACTACATTGACCTTGACCTTCTAAAAGTCGTATTCAGAATGAACGTCTCAGACCAAATCAGCGTCTAAAAATAACATTCTTTCTGCTACTAAACAACACGTGTAATATACATATTACATACATACATACATAGATTCACGCCTGTTGCCCAGACGGGTAGGTAGAGACGACGGATTTCTATTTGCTACGGTCCTGACACACTTCTCTGGCTTCATTCCCTTTCATCATATTCCTTATACACGCCCGTCGGTTCAAGCAGCTCTTAACCTGACCTTTGTCGAGAACGCCTCCGATCTGATCGAGAAACGTTCGCCTAGGTTTTCCTCTTGCGACTGTTCCATTCACACTAGCCTTATAAACTTTCTTAGTCAGTCTTTCCTCGTCCATTCTTTCTACATGTTTAAACCAGCTTAATTAAAATACCCTTTTCTATTCTTGTCACTATATCCACTTTCATGCCGAATCTCTCTCTAATCACACTTCCTTATTGTATTCTATATATATACATATTAAGAGCCATAAAAATTTTAACGATAGGAGTTAATAAGTGATTTTTATTATTAATTTAGTTTTAGAAGATAGTGTTGCGTCAGCACATTCTACACCTTAGGGATTGCCACAAGATTTTATTTCGAGCAACATTGCTTTGAGAAATAATAAAATATTCAAGCAATACAGACCTGTTGACTATAGCTTTACAAAGTAACAATGTGAACGTTATTTTAAGGCTCACCAGAAAATTAAATAATTTATTTTATATGAGACTGTCTTTGTGTGAGCTTTAGGTTTGCAGGTTTCTTCTCATAGGCTCAAGCCTTTGCCTGAACCTTGCAACTAACATAAATATAAATTCAGTAAATGTAACAAACTCACTAACCCCTTTGACGTTCATAAGTTTTACTTTGTGACCTAAGTAAATAAATTATTTTTGACTTTGTCTTTAACTTTATTATTCGTGGTTATCTTTTTCCCTCGTATAAAATTTGCAATATTATAAAACCCCTGTGATGAAATACTTTGTGCATTGACATGTTATTCTGTTTAAAAAAATAATCTCGATTTTTACCTGTCCAGGAACCATAGAAATTGCCAGTTTCTGTAAAAATACTCTAATTATAACAGTCGACTCTGTCGTGAGTTTACATGTATGTAACATAGATTTACGCCTGTTTCTCAGAGATGTAGGCAGAGACTACGGATTTCCTTTTGCTACGATCCTGACACACTTCTCAAAATACTGAAGAGTTTACAATGAAATTTAACAGAATTGCACCACTGCATTTTAGTGCACAGAGTAGATGCTATTCGTATGCCGTTAACAATGTTCCTTTGTCTTACATGTGGTATTCTCTTTGAGGAATATCTTAATACCTGTGTGATACTTAGATGTTAGATAATTGTTTCAAAGGGAATGAGATAAGGTTTCATGTAATGTCGATGTAGACTGATAGTACTAACATTTGACATTGCATATCTGATGTCAATGTATATTGACATGCAATAAACGTGATTGAATGTGTGATGTGGCTGTGTTGTGGGGATCGTTCATGGTTATCATAAGATTGCGTTTATGTTGCCGTATGATCGTAACATCTCAAAGTGTTTTTGGAGTGTATGTTAAAAATTATTAGTAGCAATTTGCTATTATTTATATATTTTTGGGTTCTAGAAACATAGTTGATGGTTGTCATGTGGAGACTAAGATTGCTGCTGAAAAGCAACCGAAACGTCGGGGAAAGTGTAAACCTAAATCTACATAGTTTAACAACATAAATAATAGTAAAAAAAGCAAGTAGTAGTTTAATAGTTTCAGAATTATGTAATGTATTTTTTAAATAAACAGTGCGGTACAATCCGTATATATAATATCAGCCCTGTGTTAAACTGTCCCACTGCTGGGCACGAGCCTCTTCTCAGTGTGAGAAAGGTTAAGCCATAGTCCACCACGCTGGCCTAGTGCGGATTGGCAGACTTCACATATGTTCTATAACATTATGGAGAACTCTCAGACATGCAGGTTTCCTCACTATGTTTTCCTTCACCGTTAAAGCGAGCGATAATTAACTAGTGTTTTATCCCCGTATAGAGTAAGTAAGAGTAAGTATAATATTATATAAATCCGTATTGAGTAGTTTTAGTTCACGTAAACGTAAAATAATATTTTAGTTGGCAAAATGCAATAATAATAATAATCTATCACATATACACAACACCATCTAGCGCAAACTAAGCAAAGCTTGTACCTACTATGGGTACTAGACAATGGATAAACATACATATTATATCCTTTTTTTTTGTAAATACATACATATTATATACATAGAAACACCCAGACCAAAACAAACATCCATGTTCATGCACACAAATGTTTGACTTGTGCGGGAATCGAACCCGCGACCTCAGGCGTGGCAGTCGGTTACACTATCCACTACACCATCGAGGCCGACAAGCTGTATTCTCTCCTTCAAGGATGAATTGTGTGTATATTGTGTGTAAAATGTGTATATTCATAGTGTAGCATAGTCTCACGCTAATATAGCGATATATTTTGTAAATCTAATACAATATATTTTGTAAATCTAATAAGTATATACATCTTGTCGATTGCATCTACTCACAGAACAATTTTATTTTATGACCTCCTGGTGTTTTTTGTGTCCGATAAAACGCTTCAATTTTTAAGCCTCAAATATTTTTAAAGTATTTATGATATTCATTATACTATATGCCCTTAATATTCTAAATTCGAAAGTAGCTCTGTCAGTGTGTTTCGATTGCACGCTTAATATAATTATATCATATAGATTTAACATATAGATCATAGATCTTTACTTAAGATGGATTGAACTTATGTAGGAAGTAGGATACTTAAAACATAGCAAGCATATCATTTAATACGTGTAATGATGTTATAGTCAAAATCTTTTTCTTGTATGGAAATCTAGTAAAGTTTTCGACTTCATTTCTCATAAAAGGCTTTTCACACATAACACATAGAGAGCGCATTCGGTAACGAAACATTTTAACCCGAACATTTTCCCAGAAAATAACCGTACAGTTTTAAAACCACTACAGGATATATTTGATGGAGATAAAGCCGTGGCCTCTAAACTTTAGGGTCAAAATAGGGAAATTCTGGTTCGCACGACCGATTCGTAGACCCAAACGACTTTTAGAGATTTTAAGTCTGTTAAACCTTGTTCGGGGATAGATTTCCCAGTTCCCAGGTAAAACGGATTTCAGTTTTATTATCTTTTATGTAGATTTTCCGGATTTTTTGGCAGATTAGAAGTCCTTCAAAGGTATAAGAATGTTAACGGCTAAGCAAAGAGGTGGGTTATAGTGGTATAAGGATGAATATTGTTTTAAATTTACGGAATTGGATTTTGTTTTTGACCATTGAGTAATCCTTTCTTACAGAATATTTAGCCTGAACCATTTATCTTTTGGTATCATTGTAATAATATGACGTCATCCTTGCCATCTAAGTTAATTTGGAAGAGATACAGTGACATAGTCACTTAGACTTGGATGTATCTTATGGTAAAGAAGCCATATTTAGTTTCCTGTAGCAAATATAATGAAACTCAATCGTGTAAAATATTATGTGACTATATTACCAAACTCACAGCAATTACACGGACTATTGAGAACGTCTGACTCCGTTGAATGCTAGTTTCTTACTGCTGAGCGATCTTTCGCCGAGAGAACGAGTTATTTTTCCCCTCCACAATAACCCTACTATTTAAAAATGATAGTTGGCTGTGTTGCCAATCGAATAAATAAAACCTCCCGAACAGAATTATTAACAAAAATAAGAAATCATGACACATCGAACTAATATGACGTCATCCCTAGCATCTCATTTCCTTTCTTGAGAAGATCTGTAACATTTCCACTAAGATATCACTAATATAATATATAATAATTTATTTATTGATTACGGTGGTAAAACATGAATACAGTCCATAAATTACTTAATATAGGTAATATAATATGGGCGCCTGTACTAGGGTAAACTTGTGCCACAGGCGTTAAGGGCACTTACAATACACTACTAGGAACTAAGTTACATACAATTAGCCATACTTATTATATAAATATATGCACAAATAGGCCAATATTATAATTATTATCATGGACCTTATTTAACAACAATCAAGTAAGTACCGACTGACTATCCGCTTAGATCACTGAAACTAAAGAAAGCTTTCTTTTTTTACAGCTTGGAATCTCATTCCATTTTCTGTGGGATACAGTGTCATTTTCACTTAAAACTGCGATGAGACCTAAACTGAAGTAGACAGACGTCTACTTCAGTTTAGGTGTCATCGCCGTTTTAGCATAAATTTTCTTTTTACACCTTGGCATCTCATTTTAAATTTGGAGAGTATGCCGACATTTTCAGTTAAAACTAGAATGTAACTTAAGCTGTAGCAGTCAAAAGATCATAATATATGGTAACAGTCTTGTGCTGTTTTACTGTCTGAATTTGAATTTAAGATGAATTTCATTGCTAAGTTTCTTCATGCCATATTACACTTACACTTCATCAGTTATCACAGGTAGGGTTGCCATACTTTATAACAAAGTATTGTACTTTATTTCGGGTAAACGTACTTTATATGTACTTTATTAGGAAAATAAATTACGCGAAAATACTTTATTTTATCTATGTCGACTTTTACAGGTCTTATTTAATTGTTTACTTAAAGCAACGCTTTAAAGATTCCCTAAATTGAATAAATACAATTGTTTCTCTATATTAATATAGACATTAATATATTTTACAGATCCAGCTAAGACGTTCATCCTAACTTCCTAACTATAATATTATAAAAGCGAAAATGAGTTTGTTTGTTTGTTTGTTAACTTTTCACGCCTAAATCACTGAACCAATGATTCTGAAATTTTGCATATTCATTGTCAGGCGTACAGAAACGGATATAGGCTACCTTTCATCCCGAAAAAAAATACTATTCCCGAGGAAAACAACAATAACGTTCTTATGATAATAGATGGCACCACGTGTCTTTCGAATCATGATTAAATTATATTATTACAAGCAGAGTACAACCCGAATTGATTGTCAAATTCTAAATGAACGCGAGCGAAGCCGCGGGCAAAAGCTAGTTGATAATAAATATTTGTTAGATGTTACTAGCATCAACAAAAATTTGGTAACAAGAAAGCAGGTTAAATAAATAGTTATTAATTTTCAGTTCTGGTACTTTATTTTTTACCTCAGATAGTAAATATACTCTATTCGTCCAAAATAAAGGTGGCAACACTAATCACGGGGCCCGTGAAAAATTTATAGTTGTTTGGGATAGACGGTTATAGCCAGAGCTAGTTTAATATAATATCATACATAGTCTCACACCCATATCTCCCACGGGGTAGGCAGAGATGTTCCACACCTATAATTCACCAACCATGATTTCTAGTCCTCGCAGTAAGGGGTGAGTCTATAGCCATATTCAAACATATTACCTGACCCCATAATGATCATTATCTCAAGACAAAAAAAGCATAAGCTGAGAATCGAACCGAGGCCTCAAGCCCAATCACAAGCCTCTAAGCATTATTGAATTTAGTTATTAAGCTAAGTGAGATTGTTTAAGGGTTGAACCGCACATGTTCGATAGGGTTGGATTTAAAACCGCAGGCTCGTGACCCAGTGTCGAGTTAATGTCATTTCAAGCTCAAATTGCAGACAGCTTTCGTTAATAGGACCTTATCTAAAACATTTATTCAGTTTAATTGATTTTGGTAATTTACACTGCCTTTATGGCGCAGCGGTAATGAATGTCGCATGTGCGACTGCTATACATGAGATCTCGGGTTCCATTACCGATTTAGGCAAATTATTATTGGATTTTTCTCTCAAAAAAATTTCAGTGGCACGGTGTCTATACGAGGACCCGTACACGATAATAAGCTTCCCCCTTTTGCTGGGATAAAAATCGTAGCTGGTATAAACATCTATTCCACAGAAACTATACATTTCTCCGAGGTAAAATATAGTCTATCTTACTTTCCGGTAATATTACGTGAGACCTGAGAATAATTTCCTGTATCGTGGGGGACTTCTTACAAACATTTAAACATCAAACATATAGAACATGCAGATTCGGTGCAACCATTACTACAAATGGTTGTCCCGAGTGTCACTCAATTTTTTGTCCCGCGTGGGATTCGAACCTACAACACTCGGCGCAGTGGCAGTGGTGAGCCGACCACAGAAGACACACTTCTTCTTAATCTTAGCGTTTATCCCGGTTGCATCCGCGGCGTTGGCGTTGGAACCCAGGGTCCGCTTTCCTGCTAAGTCTTCTCCATTTCGCACGATCTTTAGCGTTGGTGGGAGCTTGTTGGCACGCATGTCATCTCTTACGACGTCAAGCCAGCATTTCTTGGGTCTGCCCCGTTTACTCGGGCCAGGCGGAGGTGGCATGGCAAGATATTTGTTCCTCACGTAACATGCCGGTTTTCGTAAAATGTGGCCGTACCAGCGTAGGCGACTCTCTTGCAGCTTATCTGCTATGTCACGGACATGAAGACTGCCACGGATGCGGCAGTTTCTTATATGGTCCTTCCGCGTTACTCCACACATCCAGCGCAACATATATGCAAGACACTACGTGTATATAAAATAAACATACATACGTTATCTCACACCTATACCCCAAAGTGGTAGGCAGAGGCACTTCACGAATTATGGTATTAATTTAATACGCAAAATAAAGTCAAAAGACAACATTAATATTTGATAACTTTGTTACCAGATAAATTTGTTACGAGATAAGGCAGTGGTCCGACCGCCGACGATGAACGAGAAACGAGTAGAACTAGAAACTATAAACGAATTGACGATCAGCGGGAAGCGAGTGTGTAGTTTCGATAGTTTTGTCGCCGGGGTATAAGCGAGTGTGCAAGTGCGACGAGCGATTACTCGCGCCACTCGTCCGCGGTCGCTCAATCCTGTGCAAACCTGCGCGCGCGACCATATTTTGCATCCAAAATCGTCTTTTTTTTCCCTCTCATTTTCTTCCGTTTTTCAGAGTTGCCGCTGCCACTACACAAACACTATCGTAACATACATCATCGTCGTCGTCTGAACTAGACAACAATGAGAGTTGCAATGATTTTTTGATATCCATACATCTACTTTCAAAGCCGCGCTGTTTAGAAATGATCATGAAAAGAAATGATCAAGCGAGCGAGCATTGCTGAACGAGTATCGCTGAGCGAGTTTATTTTTGAAAGCTCTTGTCGCTCAGCGACAAAACTAGTAAATCGAGTCGTTGCCGGCAGTGTGAACAGTCAGAGAGCAACTTTTAATATATGCATCTCTTTCGTTTACACGGAATGTATATTAGTTGTGCGTTTCTTGAGAGAGAAAATCGCCGAAAATAGTTAGTCATTTTCTCGCTGGTCGGACCACTGCATAAAGGCCTCGCCTCTTATTAGTGAGGAAATTGTAGATAATCAAGTTGGGAACGTAATAAATGACCCAACAAAAGTGGCTAAACTTAATAAACTAATACAATAAACTGGCGAACAATATCCAATAATGGAAAATACAGTTCAGCTAAATACAACTCGGCAATTATCAGTCTAGGCAATCTGTAATAACAATATGTATTGTACTCGAATTGTTATGCCCCAATTCTCTTGTAACCAAATAATTACTGTTGATAATTGAACATTAGGTAGAGGTGAACTAAAAAGCAACACGGAATAATTGGTAGAAATTTTCCAAAAAGTTTGGTAGTTTGTTTTCAACACACACACAGTAGCTTATACAAGAAAATAATATAAAATTGAATCATATTGTTGTACTTTGGCGATTAAAAAGAGTGGCCTTGAGTTTCTGGCCTGCCTCTGTTCATGAAAGCTTTTCTCCCCGAACAGGCTATTTTCAATGCTAAATTTTTATTACCTTTTATTTATTTTTATGATTATATTTTAATTAATAGGTCAGCCAATTGACGTGTCCGAGAATTGTTTATACATTTTTATGGTAATAATGATTTTTGAATTTGACTTTGATGAAAGAATAGCATATCTAGTCTGACGCTTATATCCTCAAAATGTCAGGCCAAAGTGTATTAAACCTAAATTTCATTAGCTATGATTTTAAGTGGTACGTAATAGGAGGCGAGCCTACTACTGTTTACAGCTTTCAGTTTCAGACTCAGTACTGCTACTGAAAATTTCTTTACAGATAAAACACATAAAACGTTGTTCGGCAATCAAACCAAACTCATACACGATTTAAACAAATCAAATAAAATAAAATTATTCATGTAGGTCACAAAATAACAGTTATGAATATCAAGCACAACAGTCTTATTCTCTTACGTTTATGAGAAAGTTATACATTTAAATTAAACAAATTTATACGGATTTTATCGCAATGTTTATTTTTATAAAACTGAACTACTATAATATTGTTAATGTAATTTTAAAGTTTCAAAATTATGTAATAATAGTGTTTTATAATAAATAAACATCGCGATAAAATCCGTATAAATTTGTTTTATTTCAATACGACTGTCTTATACAAATCAAATAAAAAAATATTGTTCATATAGGTCACAAAGTAACACTTATGAACGTCAAAGTTACACTTATTAATGTGAATTTACATTAACATGTGGCAACACGTAATTGTAAATGGCAATGTTCAGCAAAGCCAGGGTGTAGAACTAATGAGAAGAACTGGCAAGAAACTCACGGCCACTCTTTCTTTCATTGGCTATCGCTGCGGCATCAAGATAGTCAGAGACAATATTATAAAGCAGGAATAAGATATAGTGAATACTGAACTGCCGTGACTATATGACATTAACCACTGCGGTGTTGTAAATAAAACGAGTGCAGCCGGGTGGAACGAGCTAGTTTCATGTGCTTTGTTTACGATGTATTTTTTATTTTTGTAATATTTTCCTTTTTTCATGTTTTGCCTTTGATTTTCACTTTATCGCAGTCGCAGTTTAATGGATTCGTGGTGAAAATACCGTTATGGCTTTGCACAATGTTTTCGGTGAATTTGTTTTCGTGTAATATTGTGTCTATAACAAAAAGTTGTTTGAAGTTTTACACATTCATGATATTGCTCAATTTACAGTGAACGGTTTGTAAAGTAGACTTTGAAGATGAGAAAACTATTGTGGCTTACTTTTTCATTTTCTTTTGCTTGATAACTTTGTTTTTTTTAAAGTCTGCCGGTCTGGCTTGTTAAGTCCTAAAAAGTCTAAACAACAAAATGTTTTTGATGGTACTGGATCGTTATATTAAATTATCGTAAATATATTGATATAATTGCTGGATAATGTGTACATTTAGATGCAAAAACAGCTTATCTTTCTAAGGTGCCACCAAGACACATTTTTCGACTAATAATCCAATGAAAGAAGGGGAATATAGAGATTTAACCAAGAAAGAATTTAAGGCAATTGTGACTGAGACAATCAAAAGGAGAAGACCGAAGAAAACGCACTGACTAGATTTGAGATAGAGGAATTTAGGTTAAGAGTACCCTAAACCCACAGCATGCATAAAAGTGCCATGAGAGACTAAATGATGCCAGAAAGAATCCAATGCCAGAAAGATCCTAGTATATCTCTCTTGCTTCATCCAGATTCTACCTACCTGGTCGGCTGAATACTTTCAGCAATAAGTTATCGAACCTAGGATCACACACAGCCATATAGTTACCAACAGTACAGGCGGCGCAGTCGACTTTGTTATACACATGAAATTCGAAAAGCTTTTATCTACTAAGAGTTTGAAGAACAAGCTGAAACATTAACATATTCCTCCTTTTTAGTATCAAACTATCATAATTCATTAAACACAGGCGAACAATTTGAAAGTTCAAAAATTCTGAACGTGTTCTTAAGTTGGAAGTTTGCAACACTGAATTTTATTAAACCTTTAAAGTGTTGCCATCTAATAAAAATCTGTCGTGTACAGAATGAACTATTAGACAGTTTCTATTGATTAATTGTTAAAGGCTTTGATAAAAGTTAAGATATTATGCTTTTTTAGAAATGCATTCGTTTAGAACATGAAGTTTACGTGACTACTTAACTGAGGTTGAAGGGCTATTATTTCTTTATGAGTTTATCGATGTTTACCTTGATGAATGGGTTCTTTGTCTAATCTGACCTAGAGGTCAGATTGATTTGATTGATTTTGTACTAAGGAAAAATAATTATGACTACTAAATATAAAATATTTTAATTGTCATTGAGGAGTTTTATAGGTTAAATCCAAAGACACTGCTCCTCTGGCGCAGTGGTTGTAAATGCGACGATTGTACCTGAGGTCTCCGGTTTGATTACCGGATTGAGTAAAGACTTTTTGGGTTTTTCTGTCAATACATTCTTAGTGGCAACCGAGTACTGACTTTTACTGTAGTCGGTAGACGACAATAGGTTACATATTACGTAACCTATCTACGTGGAATACATCGCTGCGTAGTCTTTTGGGATTGTAGGCGTGAGACTATGTACATATACGAGTATATCTATCGACATTTATACTATAAGCAATAATAAATCTTTATTCAATAATAAAATACTGACATGACATAATTCAAATACTAATAATATCGTCACACATTTAAATTCCATATAAATAATACAAATCTATACAAATAAATAAAATTGAAGTGTCTGTTTGTAATGTCAAAATAACAGCTTTTTATCTAATGCATATGACAGTATATAAGGTACCCATACGAAAACATCTATTTTTTAAATTTTTGTCTGTCTGTCTGTTTGTTCCGGCTAATCTCCGAAACGGCTGAACCGATTTTGACGGGATTTTCGTTGGGAGATAGCTGATGTTATAAGGAGTAACATAGGCTACTTTGATTTTAGAAAAAAGAATAGGGCTCCGCGGAGACAAACACTTTTTAGTTAAAATCTACGCGGACGAATTCGCAGGTAACAGCTAGTTTTAATATATAAATAAGGAAAGGTCTCTCTATAAATCTATATAAAAGTATTGTGTCTCTGTGTTTGTGGTCGCATTCCTCCGAAATGGCTCGACCGATATTTATAAATTTTTGAAGTATATTTGGTAAGTATGAGAATAGGTCGTAAAGTATATTTCATACCGCTAGGTACTTAGGGTGTCCCTATCAAATGAATTTTTATGGCAGAACGTTTGCTGGATCAACTAGTTATATACATATACATATATAGAGTAGTAGAGCCTCGCTGAATTCAGCATGAATGGGCCGGCTCGACCGGGGAAGGACTACCCTCTCACAGAATATCGACGTGAAATAGCAGTATTCCTACTGTTGTGTTTCGTTCGGTGAGTGAGAGTGCCAGAGGCCCAATCACTCTCTTTCCCCCTTCCCGCTCCTTCTCCTTCCCGCTCCTTCTCCTTCCCACTTCCTTTCCTAAAGGGTCGGCAACGGGCAAGTGATGTCTCTGGTATTGCAGGCGTCCATAGGCTACGGTGACCACTTACCATCAGGTGGGCCGTATACTTGTTTGCCACCTTAGTCGTATAACAAAATAAAAAAAATAAAAAGTAAAATATTCGTATAAATGCATTTTGTTTACGGTATAAGAAAAATCAAAATTCTCTTTAGCAGAAAGCTCACAGAAATTATTTTAAATCGCCAAAATCGTTGGCATGCCACATTGGGGTGCATACATCGGACAAGTTAAACTAGAAACGTTGAACTCATGTTTATATGTATTTTACGAGTAGTTTTATTCCCCAGAGAGTTTCTTGTACAAGAAAATTGTACCCGTTTAGTGCGGTGACTGGAACCGTATCGACAGAATGCTATGCATGTAATAAATCTTTATATATATAATTCTTCTGTACGTATGTTGACAGTGAACTCCTCCTAAACGGCTGGACCGATTTGAATGAAACTTTTTGTGTGTGTTCAAGTGGATTCGAGGATGGTTTAGATATGCTTTTTTCTTTTTTTTTTCACTCTTGTACAGGACAACGTCTGTCGGGACAGCTAGTATTATATAGATCTGTTGATTTATCAGTAATATAGTAGCAATAGCTTGTGAAGACCTTTAAACTGCCAATTCAACGGCCTCATTTCGATCTCATGGCAGGCTTTGACTTTTCGAAGTCATGTGCGTATTAAATAGTTAATTATCGCTCACTTTATCAGTGAAGAAAAACATCGTGAGGAAACCTGCATCTCTGAGAGTTCTTCATAATGTTCTCAAAGATATGTGAAGTCTGCCAACCCACACTGGGCCAGCGTGGTTGATTATGGCCTAACCTTTCTCACACTAAGAAGAGGCCCGTGGCCAGTAGTGGGACAGTTTAATACAGGGCTGATATTATTATACATTTACCAGTTGGATATTGAACTCTTTACTCTACAGAGGGGATAAGCAGAAACGAATGACCACATTTCACCAACTATATTTTAAGTTCCAGTTAATAGGAGGCAGCATATTGTCATCTATCGGACATATTATCAAATTCCCTCCTGCTTCTGAGAGCTTTCTAACGCGACGTCCTGCGTGAGCGATTTAGACGCGAATGCGAAGCGACGCGGCGCGGCGCGAAAACAACAAACAGTCGAAACCTATTGAAGTGGCCTACGTGACCAAACGCACGTGGGGTGCGGTGCGGAGCGGCGCGAAATGAAGCGAACGCGATCAGTTGGCTTGATATTTTCGCGCGAACTGGATGCGGTGCTGTCGTGTTTTTTTTTGGTTATAATGTCGGAAATAGAAATTTTAATTAATGCTATACAATATTAGTCCCACTTCTTCGCCGTATATACTTCTTGAGTATTTGATATTTAAGAAATGAATTTTCCAATAATATTTGTTTCCGTCCGTCCATGACAAATGCACAGTGCCCACTGAACGGCGGCGTCGGTGGCGGCTGTGCGAGACGATTCGCGTGTACGTAGGACATAGCCGCCGCGTCGCACCGCATCGCATTGAATTCGCGTGTCACCGTTTCGCAATCGCGTTCGCTTTGAACCGCCTACCTAGGACGTAGCGTTAATTTACCACTAAATAACGGGTCTTACTTCCCGATTAAACCTCCACTTCAATCATCAATATGATGATTATCAGGTCGGATAAAGTTTACTGGGTTGTAAATTTCTTGACAGAAATCACGTTTATTTATTATTAATAATAATAATAACACCAAATACGTATATTAATATTCAAAAAGCAGCTATATTAAACACATGTAGAATAGTACGAAAATTTATGCAGAGTGATGAAACCGAACTGCAAAATACAGAACAAAACGATCATACTATATCTTAGATGGCGGCTACTTGGTGTCAACCCGTAACCGTCATCAAAACACCGGCTTTTAGCCGAGTATTAAAACAGTTTCCAAATAATAATAAGTTTATTTGCATAGAATGTAGGTAAAAACAAATAATTATGTTAACAAGAGGTTATAAGATCCTTGTACATTCTACCTTAGATTAGGCATGCAAACATTATAATTATAAGATTACAAAAATAATATAATTAGGTATGACAAAATTATAAAAATCAAAATGAAATTGCGCATTATAAAGATAGGATTACATTTAAAAAAATCTAAATTGTATGGTCATTTAAATAATCATTGATTCACAAATGCCTTTGTATTCACATAGAATGCAGTGCCAGGTTGCTGCATTTAACTTTCTAAAGATACTAAATCACCGACTGCTTAAATATTTCCAGTACGGCCGTAACCTACTGCATCCAGCCAGACACTGCACACTAATTTGGACGTAGGCTCGTATAAAACCTATATACCTAAGCAGTTATAAATATAAGAGTATAAGCCCAAGGAATTCTGTCCCGAGGGGTTCCACTACAAAATAAAATAGAAATGCATTTCTCTCAGCGAAAATTGTCGAGTTGTTCACAATAAAACAAGGAGCTATATCTTTTATAGAACGTTAGAAAGAACTGAAAGGTTATTTTCTATAAAATGCTCTCAAGTTATTATTTACTTTCATTCAATTTTTGCTCTGTAGTGGAACCATGCTTTTGATTTATATTGAAAGTCTTCTATTGAAGTAGGTACTATCAGGCGTTTCGGATTTATAGTGTTACAATATAGAAATATGTCGACGCCACAAATTCACTGTTCGACTGAGAAAATATTTACAATCTATAGAAAATGGGGTGTATTTGATTTTTACGATGAATTATATGCAGCGCCAAAAGAAATTTAAAAGTGGAATTTAGAGGAAACAGCGATTAAAATAAAGAAGCATAAGCATGACTAATATTTGAAATTTGGATATGATAAAAATTGACGTAAATGTAAATTAACTGAGGGAGATAGCTAGATGCCTCTCGCTATCTACGACACGCGCCTACACTTAAATAGCAGTTACGTCATAAGTAAGTACGTGCGTCCTTTTTCTGTCATTTGAAAGGTTTATATCGTACCTATTTATTTTCGTTTAAAATTTGGATAAAGTAACTTGTTATTTAAATTATTAAAATAAATTATTATTCACATTCTTGACTTTGCCAGTTTATTCAACATTTTACTTGTTCCGAGTAAAGTCTTTTTTTTTTATTGCCATTGGTGGCAGACGAGCAAGTGGCCCACCTGATGGAAAGTGGTAACCGCTGCTCATGGAATTCAGCAATGTCAGGACACAGCAAAGCCGCTGCCTACCGTGAAAGAAAAACTCTCTTTAAACCTCGTTTGAAGAAGGACATATCATAGCGCTCGGGAAACACCGAAGCTGGCAGTTCATTCTAGAGCTTGCACGTACGTGGGAGAAATGATCGCTGAAAGTGTCAGTAACACACATAAAAAATAATATCTTCAATGTCCTACGCAGGCGTAAGACGTTGAAGAAGAAGGACCGTAATAAAGCTGTATCTCAAGCTGTTAAATATCACTAATCATCTTTACGTGTTGCACCTAACTTATCGCGTAATCCTCAAAATTCTATCTTGCTTTAGAAAAATATCTACGAAAACAAAACTCATATGATAATATTCTCTCCGCGCAAGAAACTGGGCCAAACATAAGAGAGCAAGTATGCCAAACATAAACAAAAACTTTCACGCCAGAGTAAATCGGTACAGTTTTTGTCTTTCCAATATCGTAGGTGCAACACTAAACTACTAAGCCAGGCTCGGGTGGCCATAAAATAAATTGAAATTTTGTGCAGGTGTCCGGCACGTAATTTTGTGGGACTTGTCCGAATTTTTACGGTCTCCTTTTGTAAAAGCACTATAAATGAAGAAGTTGGAGCTTTTCCCAATATATCTTTTGATATCTGATCGTTTAATAGTGGCTGTGTTTAAAAAAAGTGTGGTACATTAATTTACCTACACAATATGACACAAATAAATATGAGAAAATAAATTTCCGAAATGCATCGAATAATTTGTTTAAACCCTAAACACGGATTATATCATTATGCTACAATAGTATCAGAGGCCTACGGGCGGCTTGAACAACTCTTGATAACAGGTTGGCCACTAACCACACGAAAAGAAGAAAGAAGAAGCTACAATATTTGCATGACTGTTTAGATGTGTTGATATGTCAACACATCTAAACAGTCATGCAGCATGTCAGCAGCTCAGTCGACAGTGATGCTGAAACCAAAAATATGGTATATGGCGAGGTCTCCGTTATGAATAGGAGTAAATAGAAGCATGAATCTACGTTTCGTTTCATTGTTGTCATGCTGGTTGCTTAAACCCTATAATTTGGTAAAAATCTGATGGTGTTGCCCTACATTAGTAAAATATGCGCAATAGCTTTTTCTCAAAGACAATTTTTTTTACAACTGAGTTGGCAAACAATCGTACGGCTCACCTGATGGTAAGTGGTTTCCGTAGCCTATGGACGCCTGAAACACCAGATGCCTCTGGTGTTGCATAGGTTACGGTGACCACTACAGTGACCACTAGCGCATTGCCGACCCTTTAGAAAAGGAAGTGGGAAGGAGAAGGAGCGGGAAGGGGGTAAGTGGGTGATTGGGCCTCCGGTACTCTCACTCACCGAACGAAACCACAGTAGGAATACTGATATTTTACGTCGATATTCTGTGAGAGGGTAGTTCTTCCCCGGTCGAGCCGGCCCATTCATGCTGAAATCAGCGAGGCTCTACTACTCTATAAAATAATACTATTGTACATATCCATTAATCTGCGGTGTTTATAATATTGCTACAGGTTAATCATAGCAAATTTCCTACAAACATAATCTATGCAAAATGTATAACGTAAATCAGCTACTACACCCAAAAATATCGACGACTAGCTATCCCGTTAATTAATTGTACCCACCTTTTATTTTTTTATTTTTTATTTTTATTTTGCTCGACACTCCACCTGATGGTAAGCAGTCGTGTGGTCTAAGAGCAGTGGCCTCCACACCGCCCTCATAGCAGCCGAGGCGATGTTGAGGTCTCTACTTTGACGGCCTGAGAAGGTGCTTTTTCACGCCCCGCTTGAAGGAGCCAGGATTGAAGGAAGAAGGAAACACGTGCCTTGGCAGAGAATTCCATGCCTTGGTCGTTCGGCAGAGGTATGAGGACCCAAACTTGTTGGTACGCGCTTTAGTAGACTCTACTGTGTAAGGATGGCATCTGAGCCCAGCACGCGTTGTTCTGGATAGGAAAGGGGAGGGGAGGAAACCTTAATGATTACTACTCCGCTCAAATGGCTCCTAGCGTGATGTTATATAGCCTATGTTAATTTTGGATAAAGTAGCTTCCTGACGGAGAAAGAACTATAAAATTGCTCCATATCTTTTAGAGTTTATTAATCCTAATCTTAATCTTAACATATATTATAAAAGCGAAAATGAGTTTGTTTGTTGTTACCTTTTCACGCCTAAACCACTGAACCGATCATCCTGCAATTTTGCATATACGTTATCAGGTGTACAGAAACACACTAGGCTACCTTTCATCGCGAAAAAAATTACTGTTCCCGTGGAAAACAACAATAACGTTCTTATGATAATAGATGGCGCCACGTGTCTTTCGCGTCATGATTGAATTATATTATTACAAGCAGAGTACAACCCGAATTGATTGTCAAATTGTAAATTAACGCGAGCGAAGCCACGGGCAAAAGCTAGTGACAAATAAAAATAATACCTACAAATCTTTCCTCTTTATAATATCAGTGTCTAAAAATCGTAACAATTAATTCCAAACTAAAGACAGGTCCCCGGACGGCTTAAAGGTCTAATACTAAGCCACTAATTAAACCACGTAACCAAATATATTCTCCCAAGAGTCCTATTAAATGAGACTCGTATCATGGACACAGCACAAAGGACTGTATCAAATAGCAGTGTAATGTTACCATTTCAATCTATTTCATTGCATTGTCTCATTCCGATGATATATAGTTTGTTTTCTTATCTTATCTTATGTGGGGGCCAGTCAGCGCAGACGGGCGACACTTTGACCCAGTGGGATCTTTTGTGTCGACACTCTCCTAATAACGACTGCCATAGATGTTCATGGCAGCCGGAACCGACGGCTTAACAAGTTCTCCGAGGCACGGAGCAGGCGATAATTGTTACGCACATAATTTCGAAAAGTCATTTAACTTCCGAAAGTCAGAGGTGCGCGACGTGGGTTCGAACCCGAGACTCTCTGTATTGCAGTCGGTTGGTCTCCCCACTGAGCTATCGCTGGTCGCTGCTCATAGCGTGTAAGAGAAAATGCGGGCTGCGTTTAGACCATACTTAATTATTTTATTTATTACCTAGCTATACCTCGGAAATATTACTATTTTGTGATAATAGGTACCCAATGTCCATTACTGTATCCCTGACAACGTATATGCCAAATGTTATAATGATTGGTTGAGTAGTTAAGACGCAAAGGTGTAACAAAGAATCAAACTCACATTCGCATTCATAATATTAGATAGGATATACATACAGGTTGGGGCGTAAATAATGGATAACCCTGAAACTGTCGACTGGTCAGAGTATCATCTATCATTTACCCCACTGATACCATATGCCCATTTACATTTTTTTTCGATACAGGGGCCCAAAGATTCATAATTCCTTAGAAAAATGTAAAAAAATGAGATTAGTATTATATTAAGTATTTTTTGCGAAGTTGTCTTAGATTGTAACAAAAAAACTTGATACTGGTCTATTGATACAAGTATTCAGAAATGACATAAAAAACAGAACGAGAAAATGTCGCCAATTGTAGAAATAGCAGCTGATTTTGTATGAGTAAGAACGATTTTTATTTAAAATTTCAAAAATATCAATAATTTGGTCATCCATGGGCATATGGTGATACAAGTGGAGTAAATGATAGATGATAATCTGGCCAGTCGACAGTTTCAGGGTTATCCATTATTTAGCAGCCTGTATATAATCGATTTATTTGAAAACAAATCCTTTTACCGTTCATTCGAATCGAATCGAATATATTTTTAGACTGAATCTGCCTGTTTATTTTGTACTTGTGTATTTCGTGGTTGCGGTTTGCGGTGGCGGTCAGATGTCATGGTTATCGTTTTAACATGGCATATAAATTATTTGTAGTATATGTATATGGCATGAAGTGTTTCAGGTTTTGAATGTATTGTTGCATTTAATATTAGCTACTAGATTTTGCCCGCGGCTTCGCTCATGTAAATGTAGGTAAAGTTTTGTTCGTAACAGGACTTTTTTCTGAATAAAAGGTTCGCTATGTCGTTTTTTGTTCCCCTTACATTGTGTATGCAAAATTTTATGATGATCGGTCGAATAGTTAAGGCGTGAAAGCGTGACAAACAAACTCACTTGCGCATTTATAATATTACAAGCTTTTGCCCGCGGCTTCGCCCGCGTAAATTTAGAATTTGACAACCAATGCGGGTTGTACTTTGCTTGTAATAATTCAATCATGATTCGAAAGACATGTGGCGCCATCTATTATCATAAGAACGTTATTATTGCTTTCCTCGGGAAAAGTAATTTTTTTCGGGATGAAAGGTAGCCTATGTCCGTTTCTGTACACCTGACAACTTATATGCAAAATTTCAGGATGATCGGTTCAGTGGTTTAGGCGTGAAAACGTAACAAACAAACAAACTCTTTTTAGCTTTTATAATATTAGTTAGGACTAGGATTAGGATAGTTAGGATTAGTTAGGATGTTGTAAATTTCTTATGAATAAGATAACTGCCTCTGTATAATGCCTTAGATGGGATACTTTACGAATACTGACACAATGGATACCAAGAGCACCAAGACTCCTAACAACTATTTGCGGTTCACACAAAATGTAATTAGTGATTTCGTCTGCTGTGCGTGAAGTTTCGGTTTAATTTCAAGATCGAGCAAAGTGTTACTATGAATATTTTAATGAAAAGTCATTAAAATATTCTTAGTAGGAATCGCCGATATTATGTGGGCCTTGAAAGCATAACTGGTGAATTGTGGGTTAATGTAGTAGATACGGAGATACGTCGATAATAATGTTATATACGTGAGACCACAATATATATTTTTAGGTTAGAAGCGGAAATAACTTAAAAAAAAATACAAGTCGAGAACACAATACTTTTATATTTTTCACCAATAAACAAAATAACTTAAGTTACAGGTTTACTAATTATAATTACACACAATGATAATTGATACCGCACTGAATTTAATAAAATAACTATAAAATGACTTACGACACCCAATGTACAGAGCTCCGACCGTTATGACCGCTCCCAAGCAACTGAGCTCGATATAAAACTACACTTCGTTTTATAGTAATTCGTAGGTAGTTCAACAAAATAAGTGGGGGTTTTGCTTATAATATTATGTTATATCATACATACATAGATTCACGCCTGTTTCCGAAAGGGGTAGGCAGAGACTACGGATTTCCATTTGCTACGATCCTGACACACTTCTCTGGCTTCATTCACTTTCATCACATTCCTCATACACGCTCGCCGGTTTAAGGTGCTCTTAACCTGGCCTTTATCCAGAACTTCTCCTATCTGATCACAGAATCATGTTATATCATAGAATCCTTATATTTATTCGGATCACCAAAAAATGATACACTGATGTAAATATGGATAGGAAATAAAAATACATGCAGGTCATGTATTTGTAATTTATATCTCTATATTTATTTATTGTCGGCCTCGCTGGCGTAGTGGTCAGTATAACCGACTGCCACGCCTGATGTCGCGGGTTTGATTCCCGCACAAGTCAAAGATTTGTGTGCATGAATATGGATGTTTGTCTTGGTCTGGGTGTTTCTATATATAATATGTATGTATTTACAAAAAAAAAGTATATATATGTATGTTTATCCATTGTCTAGTACCCATAGTACAAGCTCTGCTTAGTTTGGGTTAGTAGGTGTTGTGTGTATGTGATACAATATTATTATTATTATTATAGGCAACCACATTTTCTATTATTGAATGAGAACAGATAAATAAGAATTTTTAATAATAATAATCATGTTGGTATTAAGTAAGGATTTTGATAAACAAAATATAGGGTCGATTAATAATTATTATAAATATTTTTAAGCATAACCATGCTACAGTTATTTTTATATTTGTGTAAGTAGATATGAAATCATGGTTCACAAATAAAGCCCTTCTTAAATATAAGATATAACAAAGATTTTATAATTTACGTATTGCACACAAAAAAAACGACATTTGTATAGAATTTCTCCTTAAATATAAAATGTTGTTTCAAAGTTATCAATAACGAAAATTTACTGCTCCATTAAGTAATATACGACCACGCAAAAGCACTTTTAAAAATAAATATTGAACTGATATTCGAAAGGTTTTATAGCACTCAGAATACTTTTACCCCCTACAATACATGAGAACCCGCGACCAAAAGTTAGTAATCAAATATTCTTTTTAAATTCCATTCGAGATACAGCATTTTAAAAGCTCTCCATAAATTTTATCTCTTCGAAGTTCGTCCCCACAATTGCCGTAGTGCTTAAAACGGGCTACAGCATGAAGGTATAAAGTAGGTGTAAGATCTCTTATCCCCACCCCTTAAGTCGAGAGCTCGCTCAATTCCACTTGAGAATTACACCAACCCATAGTCCTTTCGATGATACGGTACAAAAGAATATTCGGAAGTAAAAATGGAAAGGATTTTGTTGGCGGATTTCTGCTGGTAAATCCAGTGGCCGATTGCTTTATTAATATAGCTTTGTGCGACATTAATTGCACGAAATCGTTAAGTTAAAATAAAACAGAATATAAATATTTTTGTGTTTTGAAGTGAAAACTTCTTTAGCGGCGTTGTGCACTTTTTTTGTGATGGGTAAAAAATGTTAAACTCGCGTCAGGACACATGACCTGATCGAAAATTCTTAAGACGGAGGGAGAATTGTCATGTTTGTGTACGATAGCGCAATAAATGAATATTATATTTGACCACATAAATGGTAGTACCTTTATACTGATAATTAAAGCAATTCGTGCAAAATTATTCCCTAACTATTCCAAATATCAAAACTGCACAACGTTAATATTCAAGTTTACACTTTGGCCGGCACTCCCGGAGTGCAACCCGTTGATTTTTTGTTAAACCTGTATTTTCCAATAAGTTATACATTAAACATTTTGCAGTAATGTTACAAACATTACTGCAAAATGTTTAATGTATGTCAAAATGTAAAACAGGCGCATTGCCAATGCATTCCTTCTTGTTACTGAAAATTAACTGAGAAAAATAAACCTACTTTGCTTGATCTGAGTATGGAACGTGAGATACTAGAAACGAAAATGGAATACAAAGCTTACTCTAAGCTAAGCTTACACTAACTTAGTACTAAAGAATATAATATTTTTCATCCTAAGTAATATTATAAATGCGAATGTGAGTTTGTTTGTTACGCTTTTATGCTGAACTACTCGACTGATCATCATGAAATTTCGTATACAAGTTATCAGGGTACAAGAGAGCAGCGATAGCTCAATGGGGAGACTAACAGACTGCAATGCAGAGGGTCTCGGGTGCGAACCCACGTCGCGAAACTCTGAGTTTCGGAAGTTACATAACTTTTCGAAATTATGTGCGTATTGATTGACAATTATCGCCTGCTCCGTGCCTCGAAAAGTACGCTAAGCCGTCGGTCCCGGCTGTCATGAACATCTATGGCAGTCGTTATTGGGAGAATGTCGACACAAAAGATCCCACTGGGTCGAAGTGTCGCCGGTCTGCACTGACTGGCCCCCACATAAGATACAACATCGATCATACAATCACTTATAAACCGAAGTACGGATAAGGATAAATAACAGTACATAAGCCCATAGAAAGACCATGGCCAAGGTCAACACATGGTATGGATTTTATCCCTCCTGGCCACATGCAAAAATTAATGTCTTCATAAACGTACGAAACAAATATGACTGAATCACACAAATGATATAGGTACTTATATGAGGACCAAACCCTGAACACTCGTCTGCACAGGTTGCGTAGTGGTTTAAGTGGTCACCTTGCCCCGACCACTGCGTCGAGTGTTGTGAATTCGATCCCCATACGAGACGAAATTTATTTGATCCACATATGGCTGAATGGTATTTCCGAACACGGAGTTCTTTGTGTTAGGTGTTTGAAAGTTAGTAAAGTTCCACGCTTGCTATTGTTTATGTAATAAAAACAACACTCAACGCCGACTCCGCATTGTCGGCTTCGATGGCGTAGTGGTTAGTGTAACCGACTGCCACGCCTGAGGTCGCGGGTTCCATTCCCGCATAAGTCAAACATTTGTGTGCATGAACATGGATGTTTGTCTTGGTCTGGGTATTTCTATGTATAATATGTATATATTTACAAAAAAGAAAGTATATATGTATGTTTATCCATCATGAGCAGCGATAGCTCAGTGGGGAGACCAACAGACTGCAATGCAGAGGGTCTCGGGTTCGAACCCACGTCGCGCATCTCTGACTTTCGGAAGTTATATGACTTTTCGAAATTATGTGCGTATTGATTGACAATTATCGCCTGCTCCGTGCCTCAGAGAGCACGTTAAGCCGTCGGTCCCAGCTACCATGAACATCATGGCAGTCGTTATTGGGAGAGTGTCAACACAAAGGATCGCACTGGGTACCGAAGTGTCGCCGGTCTGCACTGACTGGCTTCCACATAAGATAAGATAAGATGTTTATCCATTGTCTAGTACCCATAGTACAAGCTCTGCTTAGTTTGGGCTAGATGATATTGTGTGTATGTGATAGAATATTATTATTATTATTGACCACTGAAATTATTGCGCCATTGATCCATGATTAAAAGAATATTCTAGTAACAAATGCCTACCGTACGTACCGGGTCAGTATGTACCTTAACATCCTTCATCGTGTTAAGCGTTAGGCTATTAAAACTTGGAACCCTGTCATCTCTTGTTCGCTTCATCTCAGGCCAACTTGAGCGCTCACCATACTTAAAGTTTCAAGCCAACGTTAAGTATTTAGTTGAATATTGGTATAATATGTTTGTAGAGTATTTTCTCTGTTGAACATAGTTTGTTGTAAGTGACGTTAGATAAGTTAATAGATTCATAATCCTATATTGTACACGAAACATTACATTTGTAAGCGTATGATAATTATTTGTACATAGAATTAAGAACGATTCTCTCTCCTCTCTCTGTACATCCCACATGGTGGTGAAGTCAGCTTTCCTGCTCTTGCTCATCCATTTAAGTAAAGTAAGTTTACGGTCTTCTTCTTTATTTAAAGAAACTACAGGTACTAAGAAACATTCCTGTCGCGTGGCAAGCTTTAAAATCATTAAAATTGGGGCAGTTTTTGGGGACTGTCGATAGAAGTGAAAACTTTAATACTCGATCACAAGCACTTCTATAAAAAATAAATTTAAAAAAGTTGCATTTGGGATTTCTGTTACTCTCTTAGAGATTATTAAGGGGGTAAAAATTTCGTTACTTTTTGCGTGGGAAACACCAATTCGCACCATTTTTGAGATATTGCTAATATTCTAAAATAATTCATAAATCGAAAGCGTGGAAGCGTGACGATAACGAAACGTGACGATGACGCGAGTTTTATGATTTTTGTTCACCCAAGAAGTGCTCAATGCACATAAAGAAGTTTTCCCTTCAAAAACTATCATCTATTTAGGAATAAATAAAAGTTTACAGCCTTATTCTCTTTTTAAAAAGAATGCTGTCGCACTAGGAATGATTCCTGTCTTGAGTAAAACTTAACAAACATTAAAACAACGGTCACGTAGAACCAGTCTCGGAATAACTATTTATGGACCACACAAGGTATTGTCTCTTGTCGGGTAAAAACCACAATCATCAAAACACTTAAAAATTTCCTGTTTCTGAGAGATATAAATTATTGACAAAATCTACATTAACGCGAGCAAAACTACGGGAAAATCTAATACATAAATAAATATCAGCTGTTGTAACGGCGAAAGAGATTGTTGTAAAAAGGTTGATCAATATATTATTCAAATAAAACACACCTTGAGTAGTATACCATGTTTAAAATGGGAGAGAGTAAGTTATAGCTATCGCCTTATCTCTGTCACTCGATATATGCTCAGCTGTGGGACACTTTATAAGTCCCCGAGTCAAAGTCAAAACCATCTACGCATTTAGGTCACAAAGTGACACTTATGTACCTAAAAGTTTTATAATTAGTGAGTTTACTGAAGCGACTTTTTGGTTAGCCGCTAGGCAAACAAAGGACAAAGGATTATGCCTTTAAAATATACCTGCATAAAAGTCGTGGTCACTCTTTTTAAATCGCCACGAAATTACAATTTTGTTATTTTATTCTACGAATATAATAATTTAATTAAATTGTTTTATAAAGTTTAAGCGACGGTAGCCCAATTGGTTAAGGCATTAAAGTAAATCTGTTGTAAACAGTTTTTTGGCAGTAATCGCGGTTGAACATAATATTACTTTTTTGTTTCTTTTTTGTAATTTTTTATGTTGCATGTTGGTTAGTTTTTAAGTTATTTAATTAGGTTATAAGTGAGAACTTGTAATTGGCCTTATTTATGTTACAAGATTTTCTAATATACTGTGTTAGCTGTAAGTTTTCCTATAAATAATAAAATAAAAAATAAAATAAAGTAAAATTGGACTTGCGATCGAGAGGTCGCGGGATCGAATCCCACACATTGCACTATTGACGTGAGCCCACTCCTAACACAAGCATTCTACCTTAGCTGGAGGGCTTAATAAGAATATTAGTAATTTGCAATCCAAATTGCTAGTAAACTTATTAAAAAAAAAAGGAAAATATTGTTACTCTACCATTGATTAAAAATGGATACCGAGTGCCACAAATAGCCTCAACTAACCTTAAAATATAGCACATTTACGCAAAAAACCTGTCCTTTGACAGTGGCTCGCAATCACCTCAACCAACCT
Source organism: Catocala sponsa (assembly GCA_963564715.1). Classification (NCBI taxonomy): domain Eukaryota; kingdom Metazoa; phylum Arthropoda; class Insecta; order Lepidoptera; family Erebidae; genus Catocala; species Catocala sponsa. The sequence continues at coordinate 3,470,270 of OY751346.1, read as the reverse complement.
TTCACACGATTCATGACTTTCTTATTCGTCGAACTCTCTACCAAGAGCGCATGAAGAAGTATAATAGTAACTTGAATATTTGTAAAGATGTTTGATGTTAACTCAATCAAGACTATACCTGAAATATAACACATTTACGCAAGAAATCTATCCTTTGACAGCGGCTCGCATACGATTCGCTACATTATGTAGTCGCCAAGTGCACGTGACTTTAAACCTTATTTTACTAACCTCAACGCTTAAAACTGATTGTTTATCGGCTACAAATGGGTTTTTTGGGTTAAGGACATATCGTAAGGTTTTACGAAAATATAAACATACCATAGGTTAATGCATATTCACGCGAAGCTACGGGCAGAATTTAGTAACTCATATCTGTAAAACCAAGCAGCAGTTATGTATATTCTTTTTCTTTGTTTTCTTTTTTTAAATTACTGGCTTCTTGGGTTTTAAATTATTAGTATTCTTTGAAATTAAACGACTATATACGGATTTTATCGCGTTGTTTATTTGAAAACTGTTACACTACTATTACTATTAAACTTTACTTTTTTTAAACTAATTAAATTATTGAAACTATTAAAACTATTTATACTATTACTATACTATTATAAAATTTATATTTATGTTTACACTTTCCCCGACGTTTCGGTTGCTTTTCAGCAGCCATGGTCACGGGGAGACTAAGATGGTAGTTGTCTCAATGTTCCAGTGTAGTTATTTCAAAGTACCCGAACATAATTAAATATGGGTGTTTCTATTTACTCAGAATGAGCTCAAAGTATCATGAAGTCTAGCTGTGGTTTGTTTCTTCTTGGGTTTGACTATTTGAATTACTGGATCCCAAGCTGGTGGTACATTACAACCATCTTCTCTATTGAAATCGCGAAGCATCCTTGGTAGGAATCGGTGTTCTTTAGCGAGCATCTGTGGTTTGTCAAATTTCAGGTAGTGGTTGGTCCCCTGTTGCACATGTTCACACACAGCAGAAGAAAATTTTGTAATAAAGTGTCAAATAAACAACGCGTTAAAATCCGTATATAGTAGTTTAATTTCAATGAATAACATTCGCGTAAACAGAAGACAATATTACAGCAATTACCTTCAACATCGCCGGTCTAAAACAATTTAATAATATTAATGAATTGGAATCATTCAGGTACCTTTTGTTATTTGTGTTTGAGACAGTAACATAGTATGGGGATGCATACACGTACACTTTGTGATAAATGCAAAGGCTATACGTGACTGAATGTGGTCAAACAATCGACTGAACTAATAGTTTACGTTGTCCATTGTGAAATACGAACCTGGACCCTTACGATTAATAGGTACATGTACTAACGCCTGTTTATTTTATTTTATTTATTTTACAGAAAGCTTACAGACTAATATAAGACGACATTATATGACACGATGAGATAAATACAATCGCTGTTTACTAATATCTAGTTATTTGCGTGGATATGACCGAGATGTGCCCGCGGTTTCACTCGCGTTTATGGTAACTGCGCTGTCCCCGTGGGTCGTAGCGTGATGTTATATACCTACCCTATAGTCTTCCTCGATAAATAGGCTATCCAAAACTTGAATATTTTTTTAATTCGAACCAGTAGTTCATAAGATTAGCGCGTTCAACCAAGCAAACAAACTCTTCAGCTTTATAATATTTGTATAGATTTAATGTGCCTTTTATTTAAATAGTTTTAATGCGTAATTCTATTTAGTTTAGCTATAAGAATATGTTTACATTTATAAATTTACGGTGCCCTATTATATTATTATATTTCAAATTGTAACACACAAAATGCAATAAAGATTTTGATTTACATAGCTAGTTATGTCTTTGGTTGTCTCCAAAGTATTTCTTGTTCATAGTTTTATTTACTTTATATGCATTAGTGCAGAATATATCAATCTCTCTAAAACAGTAGGCTGGTTATGTTACACCCTCATTTTACCATACATTTTAGACGCCACGTTATACCAGCCCATTGCCTTATGACACGTTTTTGGATACCGTATTGCTACTCAAAATTTTCTAAACTGCAACTTTTCCAAATCTCACAATATCTCTATGCTTTAACTTTGCCAAATGTCAAAGTTAAAGTACGCCCTCTTGCGTGACATATGTTAAAAACTATGCACATTAATGTACCACACAGATAACCAACGGCTCACTGGCAACGATGAATATTTGCGCCTATTGCGCCACACATGAAATCAAAGTTAGAATTTATTATTTCGTTAAATAAGACCTAAAGGTCACGTAGTCCAAAGGTCAAGACCCGAAAAATCTCAACTATTTTCTTTTATTTTCTCACCTCACAGTTTAGCTTCGGTAACTGTAAAAATTTTCCAGCCTAATAGTTTTGTGGGCGCCGGAAATCGAACCTCAGATCCGAATCAATGAACCTCATAGGCGGAACAATAAAACGGTAAATAAAAACTTTCGGTGCTTAATATTTTTTGTACCAAAAGTTTTCATTTGTGTTTGAAAAATAAAAATTACTTGTCAGAAACAAATTATAGTATAGAGAAAAATTGGCTTTTTTACCAGGAGGATTTTTATTGAGCTTTTATTTCCACGTTTACATGGACTCGCTGATTTCAGCATGAATGGGTCGGCTCGACCGGGGAAAGACTACCCTCTCACAGAATATCGACGTGAAATACCAGTATTCCTACTGTTGTATGTCGTTCGGTGAGAGAGTGTGCCAGAGGCCCAATCACCCCCTTTCCCCCATTCCCGCTCCTTCTCCTTCCCACTTCCTTTCCTAAAGGGTCGGTAACGTGCAAGTGATGCCTCTGGTGCATGCGTCCATAATCTACGGCGACCACTTACCATCAGGTGGGCCGTATGCTTGTTTGCCACCATAGAAGTGTAAAAAAAAACATTAATAGTCTCTCTTTCTTCCCGGCTATTTATCCCAAGGTGGTGGGGTCAGACTTCTTTATTTTCTTCTTCCACTTCGCCATGTCCTCGTCATCTTCAGAAACGTTACTTCATGTCCACGTTGTCTCGGGTCTTCCTCTAGCTCTTGAGCTGGGGACGGATAGTTCCAGTACCTGGTTATAAACGCAATATGATGGTCTTCTCCTTACCTGTTCATACGATTTCATCCAATTATATTTTGTGATTATGTGATCATTATTGTAATTATTGATGTTATTTATTTAAATCTGCCTTTCTCGTGTTATTCTTATTCTTAAATTTAAAAATCAAATCAAAAACGTAATTTATTTATGAGAATATATAATAACAATAATTTTATTATAAATAATTTAATAATATGGGAGCTACGCCTGTCAAGAAACTGCTGTGCAGTTTAGCAGAAGTATTAAATTACTAGTATATAATAAAATTCAATCATGAATTCATGATTCGAAAGACACGTGGCGCCATCTATTATCGTAAGAACGTTATTATTGTTTTCCTTGGGAACAGTAATTTTTTTCGGGGTGATAGGTAGCCTATGTCCGTTTCTGTACACCTGTCAACGTATATGCAAAATTTCAGGATGATCGGTTCAGTGGTTTAGGCATGAAAAGGTAACAAACAAACAAACAAACAAATTCATTTTCGCTTTTATAATATTAGTTAGGATTGTAATATGTTTTTGAAACCGAAATAAACACTTTTTAATTTTTTTTCATTTTCTTCTTCCTCTCCTGCAGCTTCTCTGCTATGTCGCAGACTCCCAGGTTACATAAATGTAGGTTAGATTAGATTAGTAACAGCTTTTTCTGGATTTATTGTACCCTATATCCTTTCCTGTTCCCCTGATTACGTCTATGCGAAATTTCATGATGATCGGTCGAGTAGTTAAGGCGTAGAAGCATAACAAAACAAAGTCATTTTTTGTTTGTTTGTAAGGATTTAACTCAAAAATTACTCAACTGATTTAAAAAATTCTATTACCATAGGAAAGCTAGGTATATTATGACCGAGTAGTATAGGGCATGTAGCATTATTTAAAAAATACTGTTGCTAATATAATCGAACCTAACCTACTTTTACACGAGTGAAGCCGCGAGAAAAAGGTAGTAATAAATATGTTTATTACATTTTCTTTTTACATATATTTTTGACACGCCCGATCTGTCATCAAATAGACACGTAAACACTTATATATTCCAATATATTCCAAGAACAACTCATTATATATCACATTTCATATTAAAAATTCCATTAAAAGTGTGTACAAAAAATTGCTAAACAAATTTTTGTTAAAACTTTTTCACTTCTCAATAGGGCTGTCGAGCCTTTCTTACATCCAACAAAATAAGTAAACATTTTAAACCCGTCATCAAAACGTATCGCATTCTTAGTCCAATCGTTTCCATTACATCCCAGTAGAGTTCGGGATAATGAACAGAATCAAAGGGAATAGACCCGTTGAGGCGCGAAATGAGACGACATCCAGAAATGACAGACGTTTTGGATGATGTCTTGAGACGTTTTTGTTGTTAAGGATCTAAGGGTGCGAAGGATCGCGAGCTTGTTGCGATAGCTTCATTTATCTTTGGGTATCAACGTTAATGGCATTTGGTATACATATGTATAAATATTATGAAATCTATAGACAATGGCATGTTATTGTAAAATTGTAACGACTCTGTATCTGCACAGATATTTTGAAAACAAATGAGGATCGACCCTTGACAACAATTTAAAGCGAAAATGAATCTCTGAACTCTTTTTTACTGTACCTGAAAACATGGATTTTGATTCGGTTATTTAGATAATAAGGTTCAATTTACGTTTTTCTAAAATGGCGCAGACGCACCGGAGATAATATGTGCAAAGTGTGACACGACACGAATGATATCTTAGTCAAATTACGACTAAAACCTGTCATAATATTCAAATCGTTTAGTAAAGTAATTTAGAATTTGACAAGTAATTCGGGTTGTAGTCTGCCTGTAATAATATATAATAATATAATTCAATCATAATTCGAAAGACACATGGCGCCATCTATTATCATAAGAACGGTATTATTGTTTTCCTCGGGAACAGTAATTTTTTTCGGTATGAAAAGTAGCCTATATCCGTTTCTGTACACGTGACAACGTATATACAAAATTTCAGGATGATCGGTTCCGTGGTTTAGGTGTGAAAAGGTAACAAACAAACAAACTTATTTTCGCTTTTATAATATTAGTTAGGATTAGGATTAGAATTAGGCTGTCCTAATTCTAATCCTAATCCTAAATCCTGTGATTAGGATTAGGATTAGTGTTGTTCAAATTAACCGCGATAAAATCCGTATAAAGTGGTTTAATTTCAACAGTATTACATGAATATTTTCTCATGTCTATACAGACATGTAAGAGTAACTTCGTTTGTTTGTTACGTATTGATACATGATAAAATTACCCGTTCAACGATCAATCAATATTTACTTATATATAAGAAGTCAGCTTTTGTACGCTTGTGTCCACAAAATTCGAAAAGTAGTCGTGGCTTACATTTATTTTATAGCTAGATTTTCCCGCGGCTTCGCTTGCGTAAATGTAGGTAATGTTAGGTTAGATTATATATGTATGTCCTCTCGCTCGAGGCTATGGTTCTGTCCATGGTTTCGAGTGAAAGGTCTTGGAATGCCGTCGCCTTCTTCTGTGAGGAGGTGATGTTAGTGAAGGAGGCGGCGGAGAGGGAGAGGGGACGTTCAATTCCTCTCCCTAACCGCAGAGCTGGGCGCAAGAGGGCGCGAGACGACCTACAGCCACCTTGAGTAGAAGCGCAGGTCCGAGTAGGCGGCGTTCGTGTTCCGCGGACGCCTCTCGATGTCGGAAGGGGGAATACGTCCCTCGCTTTGTCGTCGGACACTAGGTCCCCCAATTTGTCTGTGATGGTTGTGTGGGACCCGCCACGTCCATCAACGGGTCGAACCTTTGGCGGGGTCGCGATTTGAATGCGAGAGCGATCCATCCGGCCCCGCCATAAAGGTGTGAGGAACACCGCGGTGGTTTTAGTCGGTTCAGCCCAAATTTCCATCTTGGGCTGGAACCTGACATATCCCCATCACCCACCCCAAAACCGGCGATGGGGAATGTGAATTGCACATTTCCCCGCGTTAAAAACAAAAAAAAGAAAATAATAAAAGAAAGAGGTTAGATTAGTAACAATACTTTGTCCTGGATGTAAGGCACCCTTTGTCCTTTTCTGTACACCTGGCAACGTACATATAAAATTTAATTATCATCAGTCCAGTAGTTGAGGCGTGAAAGCGTAACAAACAAACTCACATTCGCATTTAAAATACCTATTAGTTAGGATTTTTATCCCAATGTTTCCACGAGAATAAAAACAAAATTGTGACTAAGACTATTAGATGCTAGTTTTAACCACTTACATTCTAAATCTAATATCCAATTTTAAACCCTATACTATAATTCCTAATGGTTTTTCTCATTTATTCACAACTCTGCTAAAACAAATAGAGTATTTTTGGCTCCCACTTAAATTAGAATTAGGTATAAATTTGGTTCTGAAAGGTCGCTTTATCACGTAGAATCTTTTTCAGATAGTCGAGGGTAGACAAGTGTTATTGGAATAGATGTGAAGTACATACAGCGTGTAATAGTCAAGTGTGGTTCTATTTTAAGATTATGTAGTGGATAGAATAATAATAATATCAGCCCTGTATTAAACTGTCCCACTGCTGGGCACAGGCCTCTTCTCAGTGTGAGAAGGGTTAAGCTATAGTCCACCACGCTGGCCTAGTTCGGGTTTGCAGACTTTTTTTTATTTTGCTTTTCAAAATGACCACACTTCACCTGATGGTAAGCAGTCGTGTGGTCTAAGAGCAGTGGCCTCCACACCGCCCTCATAGTAGCCGAGGCGATGTTGAGGTCTCTACTTTGACGGCCTGAGAAGGTGTTTTTTCACGCCCCGCTTGAAGGACCCAGGATTGAAGGAGGAAGGAAACACGTGCCTTGGCAGACAATTCCATGCCTTGGTCGTTTGGCAGAGGAATGAGGTTTCTTCACGATGTTTACCTTCACCGTTAAAGCAAGCGATAATTAACTAAAAATGCACATAACTTCGAAAAGTCAGAGATACGCGCTTTGGGATCGCAATCGAGATCTCTGCGTTGCAGTCCAAGGGTTTCCCACTAGGCTATCGCTGCGATAGAATAATCGTAGGTATTACAAAGCCTCAAGCTTATATACCTGAAAGGGTAAGTAGAAAAAGGGATAGGGAGAGATTTACTACATACAGATTTCGCTAACTCTGGGTTTAGGTCCCACATAATAAGGAGCGGGCCTATATTGTCGATTATCGGGTACAGTTTCAGATACATATTATAGTGTCACGCCTATGTATCAGAAGGGTTAGGTAGAAGTGTATAACAACCACATTTCGCCAGCTATATTTTAAGGTCCTACCTAATAAAGAGCGGGCCTATTGTTGATTATCAGGTTCAGTTTCAGATACATATTATAGTGTCACGCCTATGTATCAGAAGGGTTATGTAGAGGAGTATTATAACCATATTTCAGCAGCTCTGGGTCTAGGTCCCAAGTAATAAGAAGCGGGCCTATATTGTCGATTATCGGGGCACACTTCCAGATTCATATATAGACATATAATTATGGTCCCAGGCTTTTATCCCCGAAGTGTTAGGTAATGATGTATTAAAGCCGCATTGTACGACGTTATAAAGAACGGACCTATTGCCTCTAACCAGGCGTAGTTCTAGATTACGAGCTTCTATTGAGACTACTAGACAGAAAAACTACATTAACATTTTGCCTGAACCCCCATACGCAGCTGTCGCATTCCCTACCGCTACGCCATCGAGGTAGTCTATATAAGTATGTATCAGAAATAAAATATTTAAAGCAAAAAATATGTAGTTGCAACTTCTATTAAAATATGTACTACGCAATTTTTTTAGAAACCTTGCGGCCAGGTTTCTAAAAAAATAGCGAGGTAATAATTAACTAATTGTTTTATTTCAGAAATAATTAATTAGTTTGTTTTGAATTTAGCTCTTGCGGGTATCGAATTAAATATTTAATGTTTAAAATAGACCCATGTCTCAGTCCATCGGATCACTCATTTATAATGCAACACGGTGGTATATAAAGTTCGACTTCAATTAAGTCCGTTCAGGACTCAATTTAACTTGTTTGTGGTGTATGTAGGATAGGAACAGTTCTGTTTATGAAGCCATACATACTTTTTTTTTATAGAACTAGAGTGGCAAACAAGTATACGGCCCATCTGATGGTAAGTGGTTACCGTAGTCTATGGACGCCTGCAACACCAGAGGCATCACTTGCGCGTTGCCGAAAGGAAAGGAAAGGAAGAAGAGAAAAATGGATGTGGGAAAGTGGGAAGGGGAAAAGAGGGTGATTGGGCCTCAGGCACTCTCGCTCACCGAACGAAACACAACAGTAGGAATACTGATATTTCATGTCGATATTCTATGAGAGGGTAGGCCTTCCCCGGTCGAGCCGGCCCATTTATGCTGAAATCAACGAGGCTCTATACCTGCTAGATTGCATACATATTTTGGTTTTTATTTGATTACATGCAAGCAGTGGTTTAAGTGATCGTCTTACCAGGGCGCCGAGTTTTGTGGTTTCATTCACCACACGGGACTAAAACTTGTGTGATCCATAATGAGTTGTTCCGTGTTTACGTGTTCATTGTGTCCGTTGTTTGAATGTTTATACAGAAGCCAAAATAGTGCTTGAGTAGTTTTTAAAAACAAAGCTATACTAATATTATAAAGCTGAAGAGTTTGTTTGTTTGTTTGAACGCGCTAATCTCAGAAACTACTTGTTCGATTTAAAAAAATATTTTAATGTTGTATAGCCTATTTATCGAGGAAGGCTATAGGCTATATAACATCACGCTGCGACCGACGGGGGCGGCGCAGTAACGATAAACGCGGGTACATATTTGTATTAACATGTCATCTACAAAAAAATATAAAATTCTGTAATACATGACAATCATAATGGTGTAACTACCGTGGTTTAAATGGTCGAGTGTCCTTCGGGTTTAACTTTCAAATAAAAATTGTATGATATACAAATAGTTCTGTTGTCCGAGTTCGGAATTTCTTTGTGTCTGTTGTTACAATGGTTGTATAGACAGAAGTAGTACTCCAAGTACGGAAGTTGCCTTTTCTTATGTCATTCAGTTGATCAGAATCCAGACACAAAGCAAAATCCGGTCTGAGCGCTGGTTAACAGAGTGAAAAATATTATAACAAAGAAATTATGAAAAAATATTCACTCTACCGAGCGTCACTTATAAAAAGAAATATATTTTTAATGTTACATGTGAAACTACTGAAAATACCAATGGTGTGCACATATTTAATGTAAGGTTCGTTCTTTACATAACCCATATGGGTTAAGTAAAGAACATTTGCAATAAATAATTCTTCTTCTATCAACTACTGAATACCTATACGGTATATACCGTATAGGTATTCAGTAGTTGATAGAAGAAGAAATATTTATTGCACATCAAATAAACAAATACTTAACATAATATATACCTACACAAATTATTTACAAGACATATTAACTAAAGAGAAAAATTAAACAACAAAATTAAAAAGCGTCATAATATTCCTCCACATCGTCGTCAATTGGCAACGTGCCCAGAAGAGTGGCAGCATTGCTACGTTGAATGGCAATACTTATTCTTTGTACAAAGAAAATACCAGCCCTCTAGTCACGTGAAGCGTCGATCAGCCGCTTAGCTAGGTCTCTATAAACAGACCTAGCACACACTTGATTAGATAAGCAGGTATAGCAGAAAGACAAACAAAGTCTGGTGCGGTTAGCTAACTTTAATATATTGCGCAACTCAAATGTTGAACATTGTTATTTATTTGACTTGCCAATCATCTATTAATACCACAGTGCTTTTTTATTGTTGCCTGTCAAGATGACTACACTCCGCCTGATAGTAAGCAGCCGTCCACGAGCAGAGTCCTTAACACCACGTCCTCATTATAACTGAAGTGGTGCCGACTTCCCTACTTTAACAGACCAAGGAGGAGCTTTTTCATGCCTCACTTAAAAGATCCAGGATTGAAGATAGAAAAAGAAGTAGGAAACACGTAGGCGTACCATTTGCAGCAATTGTTGGGAAGAACTAAAAGTGTCATATTGTGATGCCAGAGGATTGAACCCTGTTCACCACTTGTTTCAATCAATATGTAAACTCCAACATGTTGGTTAAACTGTTCACCCGTATAGCCAACACATGAACTCGACACGTAATTCGTAGGCTAAGCCGAGGGTCTTTACACAGCACGATGTTTTATTCATTACATTACGTACTCGTGTCGTTGAGCTGTCGTCCCTCGACGCTTGTCAATTGTCTTGTTAGTGATCTGTTTCGAAGCCCTGCTTTATGTTATATTCAAGACTTGGTTTATTTCTAGAATAGAATTCTTAAGGTACTTGTATAAGAAGCAAGGTTTTGCCTGCGACTTGCGCGGGTGGTTTGTGTTTCTTTTTCTTATATGATGCACTTAAACCAAGTGCTTTAACTTAGTAAAACAGATAGGTAGAGTTATTAGGCCTATATTCAGCTATTTTTTATTCCCAAGTCCCATGTAGTATGCGTCAGCCTAGTGCTATCTAATGATTACTAGATTCTATGCTACTAATTATTACTTTAGAAAACCCTAGAACCATTCAAGTTCAACTCGGGAATCGTAGCCAGGCATTTAGAAATAGGCGCAAACATTAGAGCAAATCCCCGAAACTAATCACTAAATATTTCATACCCGGTTTCAATATCTCTTTAAATAAATACAATGAACGTCTCTTGTGTTTGATATCCAGAAGGAAGGAGCTCATTGTAGAGTGTGATTGTGTTGACAGATTTTTTTTTGTAACAGCTCAGAGTTTTCCACCGTTAACCTTGATATTTATAATCACTTTTAAGTTGTCATACTCTCTCTCTTTCTCTTTTCTGGCTAGGTATCCCATATGTTAGTGAGGTCAGCCTTCTTCATTTTATCTCTCCACTTTGCAGTCTATGAATCTCTGCCCGTGGATGGTAAGCTATATTGTTCAGTTGTCACATATTATCGAGTCAAAATTGTCGTTATCAAGATTAAGCATTTTTTAAATATAGGCTAATTACGCTTTTAAGCTAAGTCAGCGCATTTCAAACCACTCTAACATTTTTAAAATAAAGGTTAGTGATGATCGTTCCTTTGTTACTGTTTAAACAAAATAATAAGCAAAAGCAAAGAAACATCCTTTTGTAAATTATCCTTATCTTATCCAAACATCATCAAATAAACCTCTGGTTCAATACAAATGTTATTATTATGATTCAAATTACATTTCCTATTCCCTTGTTTTCTTAAGGTGTGGTTCGATTGAAGCGTTTATGATCCGGGTAAACGTTTCACGAATACGGCTTAAGGTGTTACAGTTTCAGGAAATATTTTGCCAATGCCGCCGCTTGGAATGTTGTGGGTTCAAATTCTAAGGAAAATCCAAGTGATCTACAAATAATTGTTTGATCCGTTAATTACATGCTTATAGAGACCTCCACGACGCTGGACATGACGCTTAGTGTCGGAGATGTTTACATAGAAGAAGAATAAAGTTTAAATAACTATAACTCGACTACGTAAAAAAGGGGTCTAAAAAGGACGAATTTAAAATTTATATAGCCTATGTCACCCGGGCCAATATTACGAATCTATTGATCCCTCAGTCATTAAAATCGGTTCAGTAGTTTAGCCGTTACGGTGGAACATAAAAACATACATATCCAGACTACTAATCTACATTAATAATATAATAATAATAATATTCTACCACATACACACAACACCATGTAGCCCAAACTAAGCAGAGCTTGTACTATGGGTACTAGACAATGGATAAACATACTTATATACTTTCTTTTTTGTAAATACTTACATATTATACATAGAAACACCCAGACCAAGACAAACATCCATGTTCATGCACACAAATGTTTGACTTGTGCGGGAATCGAACCCGCGACCTCAGGCGTGGCAGTCGGTTACACTAACCACTACGCCATTGAGGCCGACAAACGGAACGGGAGTGAAATCAGAATCATACATAGATTAACGCCTGTTTCCCAGAGGGGTAAGCAGAGACTACGGATTTCCATTTGCTACGATCCTGACACAGTTCTCTGGCTTCATTCACTTTCATCACATTCCTCATAAACGCCCGTCGGTTCAAGGTGCTCTTAACCTGGTCTTTGTCCAGAACGCCTCAGATCTGATCGAGAAACGTTCACCTAGGTTTTCCTCTTGTAACTGTTCCATTCATACTAGCCTTATAAATTTTCTTAGTCAGTCTTTCCAAATCAAAATCGATTATTTTTGCTGAATAAGGGTGTACACATAAATGTTATATCGAAGTCGCGGGCATAATCGAATAGACCATAAATTATAGTCGATAGTACCCTAAGCTATGGTAAACACTTTATTTTTATACAGCCAAGCTGGCCTACATGAATGAAGCTCGCCTGATATTAAGCGGTCATCGTGAGCAGCGATAGTTCAGTGGGGAGACCAACAGACTGTAATGCAGAGGGTCTCGGGTTCGAACACACGACGTGCACCTCTGACTTTCGGAAGTTATATGACTTTTCGAAATTATGTGCGTATTGATTGACAATTATCGCCTGCTCCGTGCCTCGGAAAGCACGTTAAGCCGTTGGTCCCGGCTGCCATGAACATCTATGGCAGTCCTTATTAGGAGAGTGTCGACACAAAAGATCCCACTGGGTCAAAGTGTCGCCGGTCTGCACTGACTGGCCCCCACATAAGATAAGCGGTCATCGTAGTTTTTGATGATTTGAAATACCAATAGTGGCACTCGTACGTCTCTGACTCTAAAGAAATGCAATTTAAAGTGGCAGGAAAGGAAAGCCAACGGCCGTAGTGGTATGAGTGGTCACCTCGCCATTGTTACTGCCGAGTGTTGTTGGTTTGTCACGGGACAAAAAATTGTGGTTTGTCACGGATGTTCTTTGTGTCCTTTCTTTTAATTTTTGTGACGTCCCCCGCGACACAGATATTATACATAGTGCTGGAGATATTGGGCTTTCATTTTTTTATTAATAATAATTTTTATTTACAGGTACGTATTAGAGTCTCCTAGACTTTTACTCACCGAGTGAAACGCAGGTACAGTGTTATTATTTTTACACCGGTTACCTGTAATAAGGTGGCACTTTTGCAGCCAAGTCCGGTAATTTGTACAACCTCAAATTATTGGCTATAGGCACTTCCACGGGATAACTCCTTCAAAACGACTTCTACGTTCGCTTCAGTAGAATCCAACTCTTATTATTCGTATTTGAGCTTACTCATCTAAAAGATGGAATAAAGAAATATCGCTAATAGAAATTGATGTTATCCAGTTTTGCGTAACCGTACGGATGGAACAAAGCCGTTGAGACTTTTACAAAACGAAATTGTAATAATGTAATTGTTTTTGAAGCATTACATGTGTATAGACAGAGCGATCGAGTTATATGTACCAGTAAGAATTTATGAGACATTGAGATCATTCTGCGTAAATCGAAATACCTACTAATATAATTAAACAACGTTTGGGTAATATTATGATAGAGTTATGCGTATGTTATACATTAAAATTAAACTACTATGTACGCATTTAATTGAAATACTACTATATATAATTTTGAAACTATTAAACTATTAATTAAATATTTCCTATCCAGAACAACGCGTGCTGGGCTCAGATGCCATCCTTACACAGTAGAGTCGACTAGAGCGCGTACCAACAAATTTGGGTCCTCATACATCTGCCGAGCGATCAAGGCATGGAATTCTCTGCCAAGGCACGTGTTTCCTTCTTCTTTCAATCCTGGGTCCTTTAAGCGGGGCGTGAAAAAGCACCTTCTCAGGCCGTCAAAGTAGACCTCAACATCGCCTCGGCTGCTATGAGGGCGGTGTGGAGGCCACAGCTCTTAGACCACACGACTGTTTACCATCAGGTGGAGTGTGGTCATTTTGACGAGCAAAATAAAAAAAAATGGGAATAAATATAATGACCACCAAAAATACTAATTGCGCAGCAAAATATGCTTACTAAAATATATAATAACGAGCACCTATACGACTCAAATCACTGCATTCCGTCTTGGAATGGTTAGGTTATGTTAGGTTCCTTCTTAAACCCACCCAAAAATAGGAGCCCTGCGAAGCGGGGATCCTTCGACTTAGTTTGATCTCTTTAAATATATTTTGCTGTGAAATTAGTATTTTTTTGCTGTGCAGTTAAATACTATCCCTATTAAACTACTATTACTATTGATCTTTATATAATCCTAACTAATATTATAAAAGCGAAAATGAGTTTGGTTGTTTGTTTGTTTGTTACCTTTTCACGCCTAAACCACTAAACCGATCATCCTGAAATTTTGCATATACGTTGTCAGGTGTACAGAAACGGACATAGGCTACCTTTCATCCCGAAAAAAATTACTGTTCCCGAGGAAAACAACAATAACATTCTTATGATAATAGATGGCGCCACGTGTCTTTCGAATCATGATTGAATTATATTATTACAAGCAGAGTACGACCCGAATTGATTGTCAAATTCTAAATTAACGCGAGTGAAGCCGCAGCCAAAAGCTAGTAATAATATAAGCCCTGTATTAAACTGTCTCACTGCTGGGCACGGGCCTCTTCTCAGTGTGAGATGGGCTAGGTCATAGTAATATTTACTACTATTTAAATTATTTAATTATTAAACATGATTCTGTAATCATGATTAATAACGGGTAAAAGTAATTTTGATGTATGCCATTATGTAGCGTTAATGTAAGACAATCATTACCAATAAAAGCTCACAACGAGCTTGTAAAATTTTAGTACATAATATAAGTTTGTGCTTATGTTTGGGTGCGATCATATGAAACTTAGTTCAATTTAGAGTTGATTAAAATGTTATTGGGTTATTCTATTAGAAAACTTAGTCACCACGCAGTATGGAAATATCCTCGGTGGACTAAATAAGGCTTGTATGGAATCTAAAACACTTCGCCGGCATCTTAAATGTGTAGGAAAGCCCACACTTTTGTTGCCATTTTCCCTAAATTCTAATTTATAGGAGGCAAATCTTTGCTACTTTGCCCGACTTGGGAATAGAATACGGATTATCACGATATCACACAAAAACGCAAACTTACGGCACCATCGTGGCAGTCAACGAGTTAGCATATAATAATAGTTTTCATTCGCTATACAAACACGATTGGCCAGTTCCACAAGGAGGACTGAAAGGAAAAATATCTTGAATTCTCCAACTAGATGCACCGATCTCATTAAAACCACGACAAGATATTCCGTCACAGAATGTACTCGCATCGCCACACACAGAGACCGCTAGGAAGCAATCGCTAGAGCTGTGGTCACAGCTCAGCAAGAGAGAGACAGCGCTTTATGGAGTATATAGCTTTGTTTCGTTTACGTGCATGTAATGCTTTAAGAGATAGTAGTGAGACCCAAGACCCGCACACAAGAATACTCTATAAATAATGATTTAAAATATACAGTTTATTCGAACAATTTTGTTCATAAGTTATTCCTAAAAATTGCTCAAATTGATAATATTCATATTATATTTTCTAATATTATTGTAACTTAATCTTTGGAGAAACGTGAAAAACTTATTTTGTGTTAGTTGTTTCAATTATGAAGAATGTTTCTTTGTTATAAATGTAGACAATTGCCCATCAGTTCAAACGATTTACCTTTGTATAGACGTGGGTGTCTTATTACGTATTTTTTTTTTTATAATATGAATTTATATTTGGAGTATGATGGATATTTATCTATCTGTAGACTCCCTTATATCTTCGAAATAGGAGGCTAAGGTATAATAAACTCCATTACGTTAGCTGTTTTTGTATAATCAAAACAACTCTAGCATTAGGGTTCAAGCCCTGTTTCGCAGCCTTCACAAACATAATTGGTAGATAAGACACAAAGTACGTCAAATTTCAGAAGATATACTTTGGATGTCAACAATTGTACTGGGTGCGACTCGAACTCACAAGACTTCACGCGACAGCAAGGCGATCGCTTACCCGCTACGCCATCCATGTATGTAGTTTAAGATCTCAAGTAATTGAGGACTATTTTGCCATCTATAGAGAAAATTTCCCTACTCCGTGCTGCTATTGAATATTTTCTAAGGGAAAACTCAATAATAGTTTTCTTGATCCAGGAATTAGACCCTCGCGATACGCTAGATAATAGTAAACTTTCGAACAAGAGTGGGCTCTTATTACTTAGAATGAATAAGTATTTGTAATATTTCATGGAATGAAGAAATTGAAGATGATGAATAATAAATGAAACACTTCAAGTCAGTTATCACAAAATACTATAGAAGTCGACAAACTGATATTTCTGATAATTTCCGCCATTTTCTAGCTGTTTACCGGTCCCATCCGGCTCGGGCGGTTTAAACCAACGCGGATATCTGGATAAATCCGGTTCTGCGGTCTCGTCGACCGGTCGACGCGCAATAAACGTTAACCCTTTGTTGAATACCAAATACAAATGCGGTATTTCGGTCTGTTTATGTCTGACGTTTTTTAGGGTTTATTTTATGTTGATATGAAGAGTTGAGCGTAGTGTGTTGCTGCCCTAGGGAGGTACTTATTAACCATGTATATTGTGTTGGGTTTTATATGTCCCGTTTTGTCCACGGTCAAAGTTGAGGCGGTGAATAATAAAACAAAAGGCGTAGAAATTTGTACACTTTTGTATTATAAATGTTCATCATTATACGAGTTTGTACAACTTTGTTGGAGAATTTGTGAATAAGACCTGGGACACTAAAGCTATAATGTTGTATATAAAGAATACACCTTGTAGCGAAATATAAGGCTAATAAAAAAATAATTTCTTCAGTAACTCGTGTCATTTTCTCGTACAAGTATTAAAATTTAGGACAGGACACAGAGAACAGCAAGGCTCTAGCTCTCTTCTTGCATGTGTTGCTTTTATGATGTTACTTTTTTTTAAATTGTGTACTTATTAGTATCTATTTACATCTGGACTAACAATTTTTATTATCCGTTTTTATAAAATCAGCAGCCTTTTCACCAATCATGATTACAGAGCCGTGAATATTTCCTCTAGTAATAGTTGGCATAATACTGGCATCAGCTACCCTCAAACGTTGCACTCCAATAACCTTTAACTTGCTGTCTACCACGCTACCCATTGCACAGGTACCAGAAAAATGATCCATACCCGTAAACATACAAGATGCATAACATTTCCAATACTCATCAGTGCCTGGCTCAAAATCACAACCTATAGAAGGATCAATCAGCTCAGCTTCAATATTCCTAAAGTAGGTAGTATTGACTACTCGCACGAAGTCTTTCACGTACTTTACTAAGTCCGTCAAATCACTTTCCTCGGTAAGATAACCAGCTGAAATCAAAGGTGGGTCCATTGGATCTCTACTCCTCAATTTGACTTCTCCTCGCGATTTAGGACTTAAGTGGATAATTTCATTAGTCAATCCCATTTTCCCGGCCATTTGTTCATGGTTTTTATCACAAATCGACAAATTATATCTATAGTTAAATGAACAGAAATTCAAGATCAAATTTGCGTAGGCTGAGTACGAGATCGTTTCATAGTCTGGAAACTTCTGGCACTTATCTAATGCTGTGTAACCTACCAGAGGCGCTGCGAGGTATTTATGAGGATTTACCCGAGGCTTTTCACGTCTTTCCATAGCAATTGGCACGACGACGCTGATATGATCTTGCAAGTTCTTTCCAACTGGCAAATCAGATAGTACCTCAATTTTCCTGCAGGATAATTGTTCCTTAGGACCGATGCCGGACAACATTAGCAACTTAGCAGAGTTAAACGTACCAGCAGATACGATCACTTCTTTCTTAGCATTTATAGTTATCTCTTCTCCTTCATCAGTGACTGCGATTACTCCGACAGCATTCTTATTTTCATCAAATTTGATTTTAGTAACCATGGTATTCTTTAATACATGAAGATTTTTACGATCTTTAATCGGTGATAGATAAGCTACAGCGCTACTTTGGCGAACGTCTGAAGCAATATTAATCATTGCTTTAGAGTAACCTAGACCTCGTACTGGATCTTCCATGATTTTATGTCCAAGTTTTTCGAAACTTTTTAAGATGTCTTTCACATAGTCACGGTCATCTAGCGTCAATTTCATGTATCCTTTAGTGCCATGATTTACTTTATCTGTTGATAGGACAGGATCTTCGACATTTTCACTTTTAATGAAATATGGAAGTACATTTTCCCATGCCCACGTAGGATCGTTTGCTATACTTGCCCAATTGTTGAAATCTTTTGGATGTCCACGCGAATGATACATGAAGTTCAGAGAACTTGTGCCGCCAAGCATCTTGCCCTGACTCGACTCGTAGAATGGTTTCTGGTGACATTTCTTAAAATGTCTATCGTAATTAGTTGTAAAATTCCAATCGTAACGAGATTCTTTTAAGAAGAGCGTGTATCCTGGTATCTGAAACATATAATAATAATGTAAAAAACCTAATCAGAATCAATTCTTCTAAGGCAACTGATATTCTTTTCAGTCATAATTAGATTTAATCTGGGTTTCTCGAATTGTTGTATTTCGAATAGAGCAAATAATTGTTTTTTATTATAAGAACAATTTACATTACAGCATATTAGATTGCCTGAAGGGGTTAACAAAAATATGAGCACAATAGTTGGTATCCCAAATTGCTAGAAAATAATAAAAAGAAAATGCACAAAAGTAAATAATTATACATATGTAGTTAGCGAAATATGACTGTGATATATTTATATCAAACTCTTCAAAGATATGCGTAATAGTAAAGTTATGGCAATATTTTTATATCCGAATAATAACTTTCGTTTTTATATTTAAAAATAATAATAATAATATTCTATCACATACACATAACACCATCAAGCCCAAACTAACCAGAGCTTATACTATGGGTACTAGACAATGGATAAACATACATATATACTTTTTTTTATAAATAAATACATATTATACATAGAAACACTCAGACCAAGACAAACATCCATGTTCATGCACACAAATGTTTGACTTGTGCGGGAATCGAACCCGCGACCTTAGGCATGGCAGTCAGTTACACTAACCACTACGCCATCGAGGCTGAAAGATGTAAATAATTATAAGATGTTTATAATGAATGAAATTAATGTTCTAAATAAAGGAAATAATAATAATATAATAAATGGAAAAAAGCAGCGATAGGTTAGAGAGAAACCGTTGGACTGCCACGCAGAGGTCTCGAGTTCGAACCCAAGGCGCGCATCTCTGACTTTTCGAAGTTATATGCGTATTAAATAGTTATTTATCGCTCGCTTTAACGGTGAAGGAAAACATCGTGAGGAAACCTGCATATCTGAGACTTCTCCATAATGTTCTCGAAGATATGTGAAGTCTGCCAACCCGCACTAGGCCAGTATGGTGGTCTATGGCCTAACACTTCTCATAGTGAGAAGAGGCCCGTGCCCAGCAGTGGGACAGTATAATACAGTTATTATTATTATTATTAATTCGAAACTTGGCATTTAAGTTTAAATAATTATTAAACGACTAACTTACCATAGATTCCATCGGAGGATCTCCACCTGCTTCTATTAGAAGTACTTTGTAGTGTTCATTTTCTGTCAGTCTATTTGCTATCACGCTGCCTGCTGTGCCAGCTCCTACTATGATGAAGTCATATCTATCACCACCTGGAAGTAAAATCGTGATTAAATTAGGAATGTTTGTATGACGCAGTCTGAGAGCTGCCAACAGTATGATTTCAAATAATACTTATATTTTGGCGGCCTCGATGGCGTAGTGGTTAGTGTAACTGATTGCGACGCCTGAGGTCGCGGGTTCGATTCCCGCACAAGTCAAACATTTGTGTGCATGAACATGGATGTTTGTCTTGGTCTGGCTGTTTCTATGTATAATATGTAAGTATTTACAAAAAAGAAAACAGTATATAATTATGTATGTTTATCCATTGTCTAGTACCCATAGTACAAGCGCTGCTTAGTTTGGGCTAGATGGTGTTATTTATTTATTTTAAGGTACATCAACAATATACATATACAAAATCGGTTCACATAAGAAGCTGAAAATAAAAACTTATATGTATATCTATTATAGATGTACACAACATTTTCTGTACAGAATTATTTATGTGTATGTGATAGAATATTATTATTATATTGAGGGCTTCTTATTGACATTTAGAGTAGTATATCATTCTTTGTGCTAGTTTGTGCTGTTGTTTGAATGTTTCTGGGAAATCTATGAACATCTTGCGTATCACACTAAATTTTGACCCGTCTGTAGAACTCAATAGATTATTGCCTGACTATTAAAACCATTGTACCATCCGTAGTGTCACCGACCCAATACGAGTATTACTAAATAATCCCTAGATAGGTGTAATATTTCATGAATATATTATGTAGTTTCGCTTCAATAAATTATTAAGATGGCCCGTGATTAATCAAGCGATATTTCATTTATTGCCACACATGTAATTCTATCCGCGTCGGCTTAAGTTACTGGGTCAATCTATACTAATATTATAAAGCTTAGGAGTTTGTTTGTTTGTTTGTTTGGTTGAACGCGCTAATCTCAAAAACTACAGATTGGAATTGAAAAATTATTTCAGTGTTGGATAGCACATTCATCGAGGAAGGCTATAAGTTACATAACATCATGCTACGACTAATAGGAGTGTCGATGAAAAATATTGCAAGAACGGGCAAAATTCTATGTGATGCAGCCGAAGTATCGCGGGTCAGCTAGTGAATAAATATAGCTAATGAATTGTCATGATACAAAACCACAGTACTAGACTCTTTGGTATATATTGTTGAGGTGAATGAACTACACACAAGTCATATCAAACCGCTAGATGTCTCCGCGGCTTTACTGATTCAGTTCCTTGGTTCTTCAACTAATAGACTACGAAATAAAAAATATTTTTAGAGCGTAGCATGTCTAGACAGATAAACAATTTATAGTTTTGTAATATTAGTACAGAAAAGTCTGCCTGTAAATAATTAATGAAAAATTGCAATTTAATTGGAACATGCCTATATTTCGTAGCAAAACTTCTGTATTTTAATCTAACTAGCAATTTCACTGCGCGATACCCAAACCTCCGTTTGGGTATCGCGCATTTCGCGCAGTGAAATTGCTAATTAGATTAAAATACAGAATTTTTACTCATAAGTGAAGTCTTGACTCCGTTGTGCTAGGACGTCATACTAATGATTAAGAACCCGGATCTTATTTCAAACTAGTCGGGCAAATCCAAATAACAAAAAGCAAAGCAATGAGCAAACTTACCACTGACGACAGCTTGTCTTGGCCACATGTATGCAGTGAAATTCAGTAAAGCCAGGTAGTTCAAACCTAACTGAATATTCTTAATATTGCCTAACGTTGCTAGAGAATACATGGCTGCCAATGTTCAATTCTGCACCTTAAATTAAATGGAAGAAGGTTATTATTAGATTGCTTTACGTTAGTTAGAGGCATAGTGGTAATGTATGAAACTGCTGTAAATTAGTCTCGTGTTCGTTTTAGGTTCTAGGTCAGGCAAAATGCTATCAAATTTCTGACAATAAATTCTCAATAGCATATAATACACTGAGTTCAGAACTATGTCTGTAATATTACATAGTTCTGGACTCACTGGAAACAGACAGCTAAAACGCAATAGACGAGGCACCTATTACCATATGGTAATAGGTGCCTCGTCTATTGCGTTTTAGCTGTCTGTTTCCAGTGAGTCCAGTCCAACGCAATAGCGTTAGACCTAAAAACATGACAACACTTAACTGATTTTCAGAAGGCTATGCAGATACTTAGGATGGCCAGTAGGTACAGGTTTGAGACTTTAATACATATTGTATTAAGAGTAACAATAATCTAATAAGAGATCGTTGGATTGCCACGCAGATGCTCAAATGCCTAAGGCATGTATTTTTAGATTTGCATAGTTATATGCGTATTAAGAATAAACACTAAGGCCCAGAGAATTGAAAAATAGGTATTTGTAAAATCTATTGCTGTCGCGCAATGCATGAGTGCGATAGACACAACTGCAGCTTGGACCGAAAATACCTATTAAAAGTACACAAAATCAACGTTTCGTAGTCTCCTGATTCCTTCTCCAAAACTTGACCGATTTAACTACTTTTTTCATTAAAAGTTAAAAGTTTAAGTTAAAAAGTCTTTGGCTGTGTTCCTATGTTTCCCTTTTTTTATATAATCTAGTCAAATCTGTTTTCTGGATGTTTGAACACAGAGGAAAATCATGCCAATAAAGCCCATACATTTTTTGGAAAAAATTATTGCTCTACTGGCATTATCTAGGGAAGAAACAGGGGACTACGTTTGTATGGGAAAACAGCCCTTGTGTTTCCTCTTAAGGCAAACATAGTGAGTTAATCTCTTTGCAGTTCTCTATATTCTTAAAGATGTGTTAAGTCTGTAAACCTGCATTAGGCCAGCAAAGTGGACTATTGCCTAATCCTTCTCATATTGAGAAGAGGCCCGTGCCCAGCAGTGACACAATTTATAAATTGGGCCGATATAATGATTATACTTGATTGTCTGAGCGAAAGACGGAATACAAAATGACAATATAACAGAAACAGATCAACTGTCAGTTACCTATAATATTTAAATTTCGTTTCCAATTAAGCAATCATTCTTAATAATTGTCACATTGATACATCAATTATAGACGATAAATTAATTTAATTGCTTCACAGTACGTTAATACCTAAAGAATATTAATTAATAACAATACCTTAATAATTTGGCTGATGAATTTTCCAAGCACTCAATTTAACTGGGGACGAGACCAAATAACTGAAGGAAGTAACATGATAATAATATTATTTCCGAGTTGAATTTATTTAAAAGGACTCTTCGTTTGCCCGAAATGCAAATAGAGTAATTATGATAATAATTTCACGGTCACTGATTGGCTGAAATCTTACGCCGTGGTATTGTCCTTCTGTGTGATTGGTCCGAATTTAATAAACTGTTTCTTGACCCGAGTTGAGATCGGTGGTCGATCTTTTTATGTCTGTTGAAGTTTATTTTATTGTTTTTTTGTTAGATACAGTATGTTGTTTTTAGGTTTCTTGAGTAAGTTTTATGCAGGCGTTGACTTTAGATACAATAAATGAAATGGATATATTGTAGTAACATCTGTGTAGCTAAATCGTTTTGCTATATAAAGCTATTTTATTCCAAGCCGGTTCTTAGACAGATAACCTTTTACAACATGTGTTATGAATTGTGGCAATATACAAAAACTCGTATAAAATCCTGACAGCTAGTTTAAAAGAAAATACAGTTATATTTTAGAACAACGTATTTAAATTTCAAATCGTCCAGTACGATAAGGCAAACATAATATGTACACAAGTATAGAGCCTCGCGGTTCGACCGGGGAAAGACTACCCTCTCACAGAATATCGACGTGAAATAGCAGTATTCCTACTGTTGTGTTTCGTTCGGTGAGTCACCCACTTTCCCCTATCCCGCTCCTTCTCCTTCCCACTTCCTTTCCTAAACGGTCGGCAACACGCAAGTGATGCCTCTGGTGTTGCAGGCGTTCATAGGCTACGGTGACCACTTACCATCAGGTGGGCCGTATGCTTGATTGCCACCTTAGTTGAATAAAAAAAAGTTGTTCATAGATTAAAAACGAATACTGAAAATTACTTGAAAGCTTGTATAACATGACCATCGAGATTTCTCTTACCCTGTTTTCATCGAGATTTCTACTTTATACAGGTCGCTTTACTTACCGACTACAGGGAAAATAGCAATTCGCAATTTCCTCCTATCCGTTACAGAATTCAGGTTATTCTAAATAAACATTACCTGGCACCACACATAGTCTAACATCAGTGTACTAACTAATAAGACAAACAATATTTTTTGTTCACGGACGTTGAAACAGACAGCTAAAACTGGACCTTCAGGCAAACAAACAAGTCTTTGATCAAAGACAAAAGCCTTACAAGAGCGCTCGGAGATACTCTAACAATATATTGAGGTTCTCAACCAGACACATCGCACTTTACCTGACGTCAAGTGCTGTTAATTCCGACTGTTCCTCACCTCTCAAAGTCATCAGACATAAAACACTTAGAAGATGAAAATGTTTCGTGTGCCTAGAGATAGTTCCGATATTTATTTGAAACATTTTATGTCATGCAGATTAGTGGCGTACTTCAAGTGTCAAAATTGGGACCATGGCATCTTTTCAATACTTATGTAACACTTTATGTGAATACTAGTACAGGTAAAATTTTACGTGTTTATTATATTATGTAAAGTAGGTGATAGCCTAGTGGGAGAATGTTAGACAGCCACGCAGAGGTCTCGAGTTCGATCCCAAGACACGCATCTCTGACTTTCGAAGTTATATGCCTAGTTAATAGTTAATTATCGCTCGCTTTAACGGTGAAAGAAAACATCGTGAGGAAACCTGCATGTCTAAGAGTTCTCCATAATGTTCTCAAATATATGTGAAGTCTGCCAACCCGCGCTGGCTCAACATGGCGGACTATGGCCTAACCCTTCTGAGACACTTCCACACACATCGGGACAGTTTAATATTTAGCTGGTATTATTATTATTTCTTCTTTCTTTTATTATGGTTTCGCTTTCACGGGTATATTCCTAATACGTTAGGAATTGAAGTTCCACCCCAGCTAACCAGTAACGGCAAGCTGGGTACGAGGCCCTCATCGATTCTCTGAGGCATTCAGGACCGCAGTGTCGCCACTCACATTTAGCTCGCCACAAGCTGCCCTGCGGTTTGTGCGCTTTTATTTAACCTGGTGATGCATTTTTTGTCATGATCACAAGCCAAAGGTGATAGTTTAAAAGCTAGTATACTGTGCCCTCCGGTATCGCGTTAGTCTCATGAGGAGATAACGACTGTCCTAAAAGGGTTTATTATTGTTATGTATTGTAGGTGATAATAGTAAATTAATGGCACTTACTTTCTTTCAAATGCTTATAATATTTGGAGATTCCAAAACATGATATTCATTAAAATTTAGTAAAAAGAGTGATGTAAAGTGCTAAATAATATATTTAAAAAATTTAAAATGATAGAGAGGTTTCTCATATTCACGTAAAAATCGTGTAATTTGAAAATAATCTTATAAGAACTAGAAACAGTTAGTTTAATGCCACCAGTCTCATATATTAATGTGTACAGATGTTATTTCTGGTGACATCTAAGGTAGAGTGAACTAAAACAACATATCACTTGCTGAATCAATTTAGTATTTATATGGAAAATAGTCTGGTCCCTGCTTTTCCCCTTTTTATGTAAATGCAACTGAATGCTGCACCATTTTACCGTAATATTGGTAACTTAACCATTAAGATCTTGATTTATTATTTTAATACTAGAATGCGGTAGGTAATATAATAGGTATAGCATAATGGATGCAGCACCTTAAATGCAAATTCGATTGGCAAAACTGCTAAATTGTAACTTTCTGGTAATTTAAAATAGTTCTTAGCTTCTACTTATAAAAACTTTGCTCCTTGATTTACAAACCTGGCACTTCAAATGTAGTAGATAAGTAACTTTGACATTTATATCTCGAACTTGAGAATCGACGACAGTTGAATTTCTAGTAGGCCTATCGGTTTTAGAAAATATATTAAGATCTTTGAGATAAAATGTCATCACAAAAGGACTTGGTTAAAAAATGTTCTTTATATATTATAAAAGCGAAAATGAGTTTGTTTGTTTGTTGGTTACCTTTTCACGCCTAAACCACTGAACTGATAATTCTGAAATTATGCATATACGTTGGCAGGTGTACAGAAACGGACATAGGCTACCTTTCATCCCGAAAAAAAATGCTGTTCTCGAGGAAAACAACAATAAAGTTCTTATGATAATAGATGGCGCCACATGTCTTTCGAATTATATTATTACAAGCAGAGTACAACCCGAATTGATTGTCAAATTCTAAATTAACGCGAGTGATGCAGCGGGCAAAAACTAGTCAATTATATTTTGCCAATAAATATTGGGTATAGTAATGCCATATCTAATATTTATTGCAACTTTATATCAATATTGATATAAATGCATATTTATCACACTTTTGTCTATGACAATTTACTTAAAAATGTTAATGTTACCATTATTATTTTAGATTGTAATGTTTATTAAAATAATACATATTATGTTGTTGCATGTAGAAGGAAATTACATACATAATTATATTACAATGACATAAAATTGGACTATTTCAACAAACCAATAATCGTAGGAATGTGACATTTTGTCCTTCGATTGTAGCAAACTACCATCAGGCATTAGCCTGAATGAAGTATTTACGAATTTAAATGGATATATCGTAGTTATCAATCAAATATTTAATGGACTCTTTTTTGACAGCGATAGCCTAGTGGGAATCCGTTGGACTGCCACGCAGAGGTCTCAAGTTCGAACCCAAGGCGCGCAAATAGTTAATTATCGCTTGCTTTAACGGGGAAGGAAAACATCGTGAGGAAACCTGCATGTCTGAGTGTTCTCCATAATGTTCTCGAAGATATGTGAAGTCTGTCAACCCGCACGAGGCCAGCGTAGTGGACTATGGCCTAACCCTTCACACAGTGAGAAGAGACCCGTGCCCAGCAGTGGGACAGTTTAATACAGGGCTGATATTATTATTATTATGTTGATCTATACAGTAAGCAATTAAAACAATAAATAATAACCCTATCAACGTAGTAGACTAACAATTGACCGCAGACGAATGATTAGTAATTATTTTAATTGGACTAATCCAACTGTCACTCTCACAACCGTAACGAATGTGAAGCCAGGTTCAGCAGTGGTGACCATAGAAAACATCAAATTTAAACACTCACACACAATGCCTGGCGAAAGCTAGACTGTCTTGGAATCCGCAAAGAATTTAATAAGAAATATATTGGGAGAGTTGAAAAAAGTAATTCCACTTCCGTCCTTAGCAAAGTAAAGGAAGATTTGTAGCGAGGTAGCTACCACCTCAAGAAAATGGACTTCTAGTCTTCCAGCTAAAACCCAACATGAAATTACAACAAAAGGTAATACGGCTGTGAAATAGGTCGTTGCTTCGTTCGTGTAGAATGCCGACATGATCGGAATAACGACCGTTCTCAACTCAGATGATCTCTAACAGAGGTCATTATGACCTTTGCTTAACCCTTTGGGAAAGCAGACGTGATGTTATCTTAAGCTAATGAGTTAAATACAACTTTACTAAGAACATGTAAATTATTTCTCAATTTGATCCTCATTGGATATGTAGACCTATATTAGACATATCTAATTAAATTTACACTCGTTTTGATATTTAGATATCATATTAGGACCTTTTATGTCCATATATTAAATATTTACCTTTAGACAATAAAACTGTTGTACATCAGAATCACTAAAAGAATTGTCTTTATACTGAATACTAACTAGCTTTTGCCCATGACTCCGTACGTGTGTTATTTAGAAGTAGATACATCTATACATACAATACATACAAATAAATAAAATTGAAGTGTCTGTTTGTAATGTCAAAATAACAGCTTTTATCTAATGCATATGAAAGTATATAAGGTACCTATATGAAAACATATATTTTTAAAATTTTTGTCTGTCTGTCTGTCTGTTTGTTCCGGGTCATCTCCGAAACTGCTAAACCGATTTTGACGGGACTTTCACTGGCAGATAGCTGATGTTATAAGAAGTAACATAGGCTACATTGATTTTAGAAAAAAGACAGAGTTCCGCGGAGACAAATACTTTTAGTTAAAGTCGCTGGTAACAGCTAGTATAATATAATTTCCTAGTTGAGTAGCTACGGCGTGAGAGCGTAGCAAACAAACAAACTCACATTCACATTAATAATATTAGTTATGATAATGCCTTTTCTATTCTTTTAAAACAACACCCTGTATAATCACTATAATGTAACTGCTTAGATTAACATTTTCTCACGTCATTACAAAAATCTAAGCTTTAATTTGGTTAAAATAATTATCCTAAATTGTTTATTTTTCTCATGTATTATTTATTATATACGTAATTATGTTATGTATTCTTGTAGGTATATACAGCAGCAATAGTTCAGTGGGGAGATCAACAGACTGCAATGCAGAGGGTCTCGGGTTCGAACCCACGTCGCGCACCTCTGACTTTCAGAAGTTATATGACTTTTCGAAATTATGTGCGTATTGATTGACAATAATAATAATTATCGCCTGCTCCGTGCCTCGGAGAGCACGTTGAGCCGTTGGTCCCGGCTGCCATGAACATCTATGGCAGTCGTTATTGGGAAGTCAGTGCCCTGTAATATCCTGACACTGGTCTAGCCTTAGGGTATCGTTAGCTTTTGGGTTGCGGAGGTCAGATGGCAGTCGCTCCGAGTAAAAACTGATATCCAGTCAAATCCGGTTAGATTAGAAAGCCGACCCCTAGTGACTTGGGAATACTGAAGGCTAAGGAGAAAAAGATTCTTGTTAGTATATTTATGATGTAAAGTACTTATTTTGTTTAGTTACTTTGCGAAAAGTACTGTAGTAACGGTTAACAAACAGTTCATTTGTAATTGTTACGCTTGCTTTAGCTTGTATGGACGTTTCTTATACGTAAATTATTATGGGATTTTTTCTTGCTTAGAATAGCTTGGCTGGGTAAATACTTAACTTAAAATGTATCACACATGGAATATTATTATATTTAGAGTTATTTTACTATTTAAGTGAATTAAAAAATGTTTTCTTTTTTTATACGACTAAGGAGGTAAACAAGCATACGGCCCAACTGATGGCAAGTGGTCACCGTAGCCTACGGCCGCCTGCAACACCAGAGGCATCACTTGCGCATTACCGACCCTTTGGGAGAAAAGGGGAGTGGGAAGGAGAAAGAGCGGGAAGGGGGAAAGAGGATAATTGGGCCTCTGGCACTCTCACTCATCGAACGAAACACAACAGTAGGAATACTGCTATTTCACGTTGATATTCTGTGAGAGGGAAGTCCTTCCCCGGTCGAGCCGACCCATTCATGCTGAAGTCAACGAGGCTACACAAAAATGTGTTGCGTAAATGTTGTGGACATCAAATCTAATTGTAAGCTATCTATGATACAATTATTCCTTAGTCAGTAGAGTGAATAGAAAACACTAATAAAATAAATCCCAAATAAATTAATTACTTAAAAATATAACACTTATGTGTAACGTTGTCACTCGGAACAGTCGACGACTCGCAAACGCCCTTTAACGTTAAAAAATACCGCAAGCATATAACCTTATTTTTCCTTTTTCTTAATTTTTATCTTGAGGTAAGTAGAATTAGTCTACAGAGTCGTTGTGTGCCTGTTTCTTGGATAAGAAACATAAGAGTAAGACTGTTATCGCGTTCTGTCAGGTTAGTAAAGAGTGCAGGAGGGTCACATATCTACTACCCCATACTTTTAAATCAGCCATATTTAAATCCTTTTTCCCAGAGTGTGTACCGTTAGTGCAAGCGATCATAGTCTAAGGTGACCGTTTACCACCAAGTAGGCTATAAGCCTTTGTTGTATAAAACATATAGCGTATTTACATATTATGCCCCTTAGATAGAGTGACTGTGAGTTTCTTGCAAGTTCTTTTCATTGGTTCTACGCCCTAAACCAATTTTCACATTAATAAATGTAACTTTAACTTCATAAGTATTAGCTCTGTGATTAAATGAATAGACATGTTTTTGATTTTGATTAAATTATGAATAAACCTTTTAGTCACACGCTGTATGATAACGGCGAACTGATCCAGGGCCCATCAAAACAATATCATGTTTTCATAATTTAGTGCTTTTATGAGTTCATAATGATGAATATCTTTGTAGAGGTTTTATCTCCATAATAAAATTTAATTTTACAGTAGGTACTTCTTTAGTATTAAAAAAGAATAATATAATTGCAGTCACAAAGAAACCAAGACCCTTGTTGTCAATAAGATAAACAACACAAAGAAAGGACTCACGCAATTAAAATACAGTCAAATTATACATGAATACATTCGAAAAAGTGCGTCAAATCGCGAACATATTTTTTGTCGGCGGTTAAAACCAGAAACTAAGTCGCACAGGAAAATCCGGCCACTCGAGTGAGTATCCCACAATGCTTCACGGAAGGGTGAGCTTCATAGGGATTTGTGTCACACATCGCCTTTTGTATAGCCATCCGCCACACCGAATCAAATACTTATACACAGAAAATATACCATATTCCGTTTAATAAATTTGTATCGTAGAAAAATGTATAAGTGATGGTGGATAACGGTTCTGTACAATTCGATCTTTCGCGTTACTTTATTTTAGCGAGCGGGACATGCATTTTTTTAGGATTCTACTTGAGATATAAACGGTTCAATAGTCAATGCTACTTACATTGTTTTGTATTATTACCGAAACGGACGCCTTTTCAATTAGTAGAC
Organism: Catocala sponsa; assembly: GCA_963564715.1. NCBI lineage: Eukaryota > Metazoa > Arthropoda > Insecta > Lepidoptera > Erebidae > Catocala > Catocala sponsa. The sequence continues at coordinate 3,439,659 of OY751346.1, read as the reverse complement.
TCTAAATATATCAACCTAAATTGGGACGCAATACAATTATACTGTCTAGAAAATTGGTTTGGATGACGGATGTTGCATAGGTTGATGTATCGGCAACCTAGGAACAAACCGATGGTAATCAAAAATGATTATTTACTAGCTTTTGCCTGCGGCTTCGCTCGCGTTAATTTAAAATTTGACAATCAATTCGGGTTGTACTCTGCTTGTAATAATATAATTCAATCATGATTAGAAAGACACGTGGCGCCATCTATTATCATAAGAACGTTATTGTTGTTTTCCTCGGGAACAGTAATTTTTTTCGAGATGAAAAGTAGCCCATGTCCGTTTCTGTATACCTGACAATGTATATGCAAAATTTCAGAATGATCGGTTCAGTGGTTTAGGCGTGAAAAGGTAACAAACAAACAAACTCATTTTTGCTTTTATAATATTAGTTAGGATGTTATTAAATTAGTATTCAGTGAACATAACAAATTGTTATTGTAAGTATGGGGAATACAACCGTGCTGTCCTGCTAAAACTCATCCCAAACTCAATTGTTGCCTCGCCAATAACCATAGCAACCAACTGTTATTGCCATGGTTACTGTCAAAACTTACATAATGACAGGCAATTCGGATGGACGATAGGTTGTGAGATCTCGACACTCATGGGTTATTCAACAAATATTGTGATTTCGATCTGAAAATTTGTAGACTACTAGATTAGATCTGGGTATAATGGAATATATACTAATATTATAAAGCTGAAGAGTTTGTTTGTTTGTTTGAACGCGTTAATCTCAGGAACTACTAGTTCGATTTGAAAATTATTTTTGTGTTAGATAGCTTATTTATCGAGGAAAGCTATAGGCTATATGCCATTACGCTACGACCCACGGGGGCGGCGCAGTAATACCAGATATAATTAAAAACCTATTGCATCGGGCCGCCAGTAGCCCGCTGCAACTAAATAGGTTAAAGCAAAGTTAAAGCAATATTTACAGGATACTTATTCTTGGGCTACAATCAGGTCGCGTGTTTCCACTATAGCACATAATTGTAAGTGGATGTTCCCATTATACGATACCAATGCACTACTTTACTTGTAAATACACTCATTATTGTAATGCTTGAGTGAGTTCAGTTGTATATTATACTGTAATGTTTGCACTGCCTTTGTAAATTGTCGAATAATTGCATTTTTTGTAGATTAAAAAGGCATAGCCGACTGGAGAGTTTTAAATAAACAAAAGTAGTTTGTTTTCTTTACTTCACTTGATAAAAGAATTAATGAAACAGCCAGGTTTTAAAATGGTGATAACTGATCTACATTGATTGTTGTAGGAATAGATTTTATTATTATATAGATTATATTAATAGATTAACGGCCTCGATGGCGTAGTGGTTAGTGTAACCGACTGCCACGACTGAGGTCGCGGGTTCGATTCCCGCACAAGTCAAACATTTGTGTGCATGAACATGGATGTTTGTCTTGGTCTGGGTGTTTCTATGTATAATATGTATGCATTTACAAAAAAAAAGGATATATGCATGTTTATCCATTGTCTAGTACCCATAGTACAAGTTCTGCTTAGTTTGGGCTAGATGGTGTTGTGTGTATGTGATAGAATATTATTATTATTATTATTTTCGTCCCATGTGACTAATACGAGCTGTGTCGCAGTTTTATTAACCGTTCCAGACTTCAGATCACGTGTTGTCGACGTCGTGGCTATAATCTATTGCGATATTTTAATTATAATTATAATGTTTGGATAAAAACCTTTTAACTTTATGGGGAAATAATGACAAATGGTGCTTTTCCTTTTAAATACTTCTTAAAAGCAATATAATAATATATATAATATTCTATCACATACACACAACACCATCTAAGCAGACCAAACTAAGAAGAGCTTCTACTATAGGTACTAGACAATGGATAAACATACATATATACTGTTTTTTTGTAAATACATACATATTATACATAGAAACACCCAGACCAAGACAAACATCCATGTTCATGCACACAAATGTTTGACTTGTGCGGGAATCGAACCCGCGACCTCAGTGAATCTATACAGAGTTTAACAGGGTAGTATAATGGGTCTAACTTTTGGTATCTTCCCAGTGATGTCAAAGGCAAATTTATTGATCCGTTTACGTCACAAAGTAACATTTACGAAGGTTGAAACTTCCTAAACTGAAATAATGAATATACATCGTTGTAGTGATTATATATCAAACAATAAATTTGTGGTCAAGGATAATTTTAAACCAACTGCTTTTTAGGCACTACACATAATTAAACTTTCATAACAAGCCTAGTTTAGAACATTGTTCACCTAAATATATTACCTCTATAAAATTTCATCACAATTTGGCGGTAACACTTAACTCCCAAAATTGTTCAGTAGCGTAGTTTTCAAAAGTTATTAAATTTAATACACATCCTTTGTTTTTGACGTTATTTAAGGCACTACGGACTCATATGCAGAATTGTAACGGTAAATTACGAGTAATAATTTACACTAGGAACGTTTACCGGCAACACAGCGTCTGTTAAAAGTTTCAAGCGAATGTTAATAAAAGAGTTGCATAAGTCACTTTGGGGAATAGGCAAAGGGGATTATTTAAATAGCTTAAGTAACAAGGAAAAATGTGTTTTAATATTATTTTGTTGACTTTATATTAGACTTTATTTAGCCCATGTTTAGTGGTAACTAAATACCAACCGTTTTGGAAATGTTTCGGTAACGGTAAATATATGGGTTTTCACGTTGGAAAATATTTGAAGCAGGATGCAATTTGGGAATTTGCGCAAGTTATAGCAATAGACTTGCTACCTAAAAATAATATGCGTGTAATTCACTTCTACCTTTCGGATACACATACGTGAATCGATATAAGTATTACAAACTATTTATAATATTTTCAAACCTAAGCTGCCAACCGTAAACTACATACACATATAGGTAACAAACAATCATACGGTATATATGATTGTAAGGCGTTAGAAGAACAAGAAAGAAAGAAAGAAAAATATATTTTGGCACACAAGGGCACACGCAAAACACGAAGAAATAATAAAACAAAAAGTATACAAATTACAAAATAAAATAAAAAAAATAAACAGAGCAATAATAAAACTAAAATAATAATACAAATACTAAAACTATAATTTAATTTTTTTACTCTAACCTATGTAAAGGAAACGGTAGGAAATGTGTAAAAGAACAAGGATTCCAAGAAATAAATTTACCTAGAGGAATATATTTATATTCATACATACATACATACATATATTCACGCCTGTTTCCCAGAGGGGTAGGCAGAGACTACGGATTTCCATTTGCTACGATCCTGACACACTTCTCTGGCTTCATTCACTTTCATCACATTCCTCATACACGCTCGTCGGTTCAAGGAGCTCTTAACCTGGCCTTTGTCCAGGACGCCTCCGATCTGGTCGAGAAACGTTCGCCTAGGTTTTCCTCTTGCGACTGTTCCATTCACACTAGCCTTATAAACTTTCTTAGTCAGTCTTTCCTCGTCCATTCTTTCGACATGTCCAAACCAGCTTAACATACCCTTTTCTATTCTTGTAACTATATCCACTTTCATGCCGCACATATTTATATTCATATATGCCATATATGAAAATGTGAGCATAGCGGCCCTTGCACGTAACAAACGAAACTTAAAATTACATTTTCTGACAATATTGCAAATATCTGCAAAATGAATACAGAATAAATATAGCATTCTGCATTTTTGTAAGGATTATGGAGTAGGTTAATGACCCCATTCATATTAAGAACTATCAATATTATAGTGCAGAATGGATACTCCATATTCTAGGATGTCTTAATAATAAACAATGCTAATGGTTTATTTAATATCAAAATCGCGTTATTTCGCCATCTAGACCAATCATCAAAGCCGTCATGCAAATTTCAGACTAAAACCCACTTTAACTCGCTTTTTTATGAATAATGTTTGAATTTTAGCCGCGTTGAGTGTATGCTAATCTTTTTGCTGGTTAATGAATTGTATGAACCGCCATATTTGAATTTACGGAAGTATTCATTTCGTACCTTTTAACCATGATGCAGGTATTAAGTGCTTTGGCAATTTTATGAGGCAATATACGTTTATATTTTGCTCGATGTTTGATCAAAATATGTACTTAGGTATATCATAGGATACCATGAGCGATATTACAAAATGGCAGTTCTAATTATTTATGACTTCTATAGACCTGGCAGTTCAGTTATATTTTATTTATTTATTCATAAAAAAATATAAGCTTACAGTATACACCAAATCAGTATACAGTATACACCAAATATATTGAATGCGATTGCTCATCGGAAGACCATCTATGCTATAAGGGCAATAAATAATGTGATTTATTTATATATACTGTCCTGGAGATACATCGTTTTGAGACGAAACACGTGTCGACGCATATTTTGTGTTCGACGCGGTATACTAGAAAATGCAGTACGCTCGGATCTTATGACGCAAATTTAGATCATCGGAGGTTTTCGGTATAATCGACCTTCTTCTGATAGTATAAATGGCGTGGGCATATTAACGATGCGCGGTGGGTTGCTCTCTTTGCAATTATTTCATTGAACATTGACATTGATATCATTCACATTAATTTTTAGTCGAATGTATTTATCTTAGTAATCAGAAGCAGCGATAGCTCAGTGGGGAGACCAACAGACTGCAATGCAGAGGGTCTCGGGTTCGAACCCACGTCGTGCACCTCTGACTTTCGGAAGTTATATGACTTTTTGAAATTATGTGCGTATTGATTGACAATTTTATCGCCTGCTCCGTGCCTCGGAGAGCACGTTAAGCCGTTGGTCCCGGCTGCCATGAACATCTATGGCAGTCGTTATTGGGAGAGTGTCGACACAAAAGATCCCAGATAAGATAAGATAGTAATCAGAATAATAAATAAAACAAACATAGTCTCACGCCATTCCCGAAGGGGTCTGTAGATGTGTACTACCCTCACATTTTCACCAGCAATGCTTTTAGGTCTACGTAATAAATGGTCGGAATATTGGCATCTGCCGAATACAGTTCCAGCCTCCGTGACAAATTCCCGGTAGCAGAATTTGAGGACAAAAACTTATTAACGGTTTTACTTGACCTGGACATCGAGCCCGAGACCATGAGGTCTCGGGCTCGATGCTCAGGTCAAGTAAAAGGCCTTCACTACAGCTGTGTCGTCAACCGAGGCCATCCAGTATAAATATACATGTACCCGAAATATTTTCTTTTATAAGATCAACATAGGTTTTGGATGCTTATTTATTTAGTTTTTCCACAGTCGGAAAATGATACGTCTCAAAACAAAGATTGTTTATACATATCAGTTTGAGGAAACGGACAGTGTTATTGTGACATCTGAAAGTTGTCAAGGCGTTTTAGAATATGTTTATATTTACTGATAACATGTCATACCAATCAGCCTGTATAATTATTTTTAATAGTCACGGTTTTCCAACTCACACACTCTTTTAAGCTCGCTCTTTCATATGTATCCTCTATGATTATCTGTTACTGTTAACTTGTCAAGTCTTGGAATACCAGACACATAAAAAAAAATATTGCTTCTAGTGCCAGTGTGCCGCTGCGATTCAATAATGTTGCAAAATATAATATCAACTCTCGCTGCTGATATCGAAGCGTTTCTTTACGTTGTCATGCCATACAAATGTACAAGATAAGTGTATAGAACTAAAATCAGTTGCCGTACAAATATATCTTCGGTGCGTGAACCAGTTTCGTGACCGCAAGCACGGAAGGTTGTGGGTTTTACCTCCGTGCCATTAGCATCATCCTGAATGTGTTGATACAACTTATGCGGTTCTCTTTCCCAAAAATATAAATTCGTATGAAATAGCCAGCGGACACTGACTGGTTACGGCGGCTTTTATGTTTTTATTATTTGTCTAATACGATATTTTATTTTCATAATTCATTATTTATTCAAATTAATGGGCTTTCATATTAAGCAGTAAATAATAAATAAGGTTAAAATAAATGTAAATTAAAAAGCATTTATTGGCAAGAAAACTATTACATTTTCGTTGATCGTCGATTTGTACAATATTAATAGTTCGGTCGACGTCAAAAGCCTTAAAAAGATTTACATACAAAATAAATACTAGAATGAAAAATTTACAGATGATAGTATTTTCGAGTAACAAATCGTTTGTAAAAAAATAAATAATAATCAGGACTAATTATGTTCTATAATTGTATTTGAATTATTTAATAGTTGAATATACATATTATTTATTATACTTACATTTAAATTTAAAATATGTTTGTATTCTGTTACTATTAAATGTGATACAGTACAGATGAACTCAATCAATCAATCAATTTACGAGCCTTGCTCTTGTCGGTGAAGACTCTTACATGAACTTAGAGTTTTCCTTTACCTGATCTATGTAACCTCTCCTTTATCTAACCCTTCCTCTTCTTTCTTCTATTTTCTTTTCTAAGAGGGTCTTTATAATATTGTTATCTCGTATCAAGTGTACCAACAGTTATACTCTCCGATTCTCCTGACTTCTAAAATAAAAAACTATCTTTTACTATATTAAGAATTTATTTGTTTGTGTTTCTTGCCGTTCTAATAGTTATTTCTATCCTATGCCAGTGCCACATTTCAAAAGCTTCCAATCGTGCCTTGTACTTCTGCGAATGTGAATATAAGTTTGAACTGAACAACGATTTGGTTTATACTGTGATGTTGTTAATTAGTGTTTAGTGAATAAATACATTGCTGGTTTTGTTGGTGGGTACCATAAAATACCTCAGCCTTTCTATGTAATTTAATATTATCTTTGTGCGAAATAAATAGGCTGATATTAAGATTGGCGAGAAGTTTCAGTGAATCGATAATGATTTCAACGTGGTTCACGATGATATCGAAACGCAATTTCAATGTTAATCCGGCCTGACAAACAAATGATTGATGGCAATGCCATAGCCTTCATTGTCCTATTGTTTACATAACGTACTATGGAGGTTGTATATTATCAAAGTTTTTGGCAGCACGAATAGTGTAATGGTTAAAGTGGTCGTATTGCGATTGCCACTGCATCGAGTGGTTTAGGTTCAATCTCCAGACAGAACAATAATTTTCGTGTTCTACAAATTTTTGTTCTGAGTCTAGGTGTTCTTTGTGTCCGTTGTTTGAATTTTTGAAGTCCTCCAGGTAATAGGAGCAATAGTCATTTGTAAAAATAGGCATGGTAATAATTTGTAACCCATATAGCTAGTAATCTTTAAACAAAAATATTATTATTTTGAGGAACAATGCATACTGGCTGTTTTATTTATTAACTAGCTTTTGATCGTGGCTTCGCTCGTGTAAAAATAGGATAGGTTACAGATTTTTGAAGTGAAAACTTCTTTAGGCGCGTTGAGCACTTCTTGGGTGAACAAAAATCATGGAACTCGCGGCATCGTCACGCTTCCACGCTTTATTTTTTTTTAGAATATTAGCAATATCTCAGAAATGGTGCGTCCTACGCAAAAAATAACGAAATTTTGACTACCGTAATAACCTCCAAGAGAGTATCAGAAACTAGCATCTGACCCGCCCTCCTTTTTTTTTGTTTTATAAAGAAGTGTTTATGATCAAGGATTAAAGTTTTCACTTTTATCGGCAGTCCCCAAAGACTACCACAATATTTTTAATAGAATATAGCCAATGTTACTCGATGATAATATAGCTTACTAATGGTGAAAGAATTATTAAAATCGGTTTAGTAGGTTTTAAGTTAAATCCTTACAATCAAACAAACAAAAACACAATTTAATCTTTCCTTTTTATGATATTAGTATAGATGTGTACTTCTGAATACTTATTACGATGTGCACATATTATTTTAAAAATAACGCAATTAGTTTAGCTTACAACGATGCTTATCATATTACATTGCAATACTCTTTTTATTTATTTAGCCAAACATATTTAATTGCGTTTTTATTTGACGCCATTAAGAGGTCATTAATCTTTTATGACTCAGTGTCGACAAACTAATAAAAATGTCGACTGAAAAAGTGTTTGCTTGCAAAATCCAGCGTTATTTTTATTTATATACAGAAATTGAGTATAAACTACGGCACGGGGGACTTTACAAACATTCAAACAACGGTCTCAGAGAATGCTCAGAGCCGGATCAACTATTGGCGGATCAGACAAATTTTTGTCCTTTGTGCGGTTCGAACCCACATCATTTCATCATTAGCAAAGGCTTTGGCAAGGAGTCCATTTAATCCAATAAGCCATTGTGCAGTCAAAATATATTATACCTTTATACAGATCCTGCTTAGTTTGTTACAGGATAAGCAGAGATTTGACTTATTTTACAAAATGATGATAGATATAGCATATCTCATAACTTAACCTTCGAACCGAAAAAGCTGAAAAAGCCTTAGCGATGCGTGCGATGGCTTTAGCACCATCCCCAGACTTAGTCACAATTGTCATCAATCATTTTGTTTGATTTCTCACTAATTGATATGTTAAACTTGGAGAGTCCTGACTGAGCATATAACTCACTATAATATAATATAGTCCCTCGATTTTATCCATGTAAGGGTAGGCTGTAATATATACTGCCAAATTTCATGGTGGTAACGTTTCACGCAATAAAGAAAAGAAAAAGTAGAAGCGTTACATGCAAGAAGGAAAGAGCCTACTGTCGTTTACAACAAAACCAGATAACTTTTTGCTGAGCCTGGTAACTGAACCTAAGACCTCATGTACAACAATTGCATTTACTACTGCTGTGACACTAAGACAGCATTTAAAAGAGCGTAGCTGGTGTCTTTTAAAGGACACTGCTAAATGCAAAAAATAATATTTAATGCAAGATTTTATTACAAGCAAAATTTAATTTAAATTAAAGTGTGAGGTTGCCATTCTTCTGTGAGTGAGTCAGCTAGAGATCCAAACCTCACTGGATCCAGAGGTACGTAGCGGCTTGGCAATGAGAGGAGCCGACTACACACCCACAGTTTACACTCTAATTTTTGCAATCGAAAACGTTTGACAAATACTGAACTTTCTTTTTTAAAAACCAGTTCCGCACTAGTAATACACCCTGTATCGCGGGGTGCTTTACAAACATTCAAACAACGGGCACAAAGAACAGCCAGACTTGGAACAAACATTTGTGGATCACAAAAATTTTGGCCCGTGTAGGATTCAAACCCACAACACTATCCGTGCAGTCAAACTCTTCTGATGGTGGACATTCGTGTTACTGGATATTGCGTACGCCGTCGTGCAGTATTCCGTACCAAACAAATTTTTAGTTGTGTGGCATTGGCAATGCTTCTACGATACTAAAACATTGTTTGTTTAGTATCGTAGATGTGGTTGTCCACATCCAAAAGCGGTGATTACAGCTCACCATCATTCAGATGTTAGCGTAATATACCTAAGCATTACGCATGTCTAGAGATTTAATAGGAATACTAATAATAATTTTCAAGACAATTTGCATGTAATCTTAAATTAAAAAATATATTTCATTTTAATTAGAATGTATCATGTCTAGACTGTTTAATTTGAAAATAGCCTTTTTTAATATTGTAAAAATTAAGACATTCTTTAGTTCTTTG